>OZ017800.1:12641364-15640250 GCA_963969395.1 Pseudoscleropodium purum | reverse complement strand
ATTCTAAAATTTGCATGTAGACCATTATAAGTTGGTCCATATACAAATTTGGTATGAGGTCCGATTTCTAATAGTTCAACATTTGCAACATTGACTTATTTGTTTTTCAACTCTATCTTTAAGTAATTTCCAAAAAAATTAAACTTCTATTTTTTTATATATAGTTTTTGGGTGGACCCAATAGTTGAATACATTATGTATTCATTTTTAGACCCAAATTTTTACTTCCATTTCAAGTTAGGTGATGGTATCATCAAGGTGGACTAAGTGCAATCCTCAATGGCATTTAGGTAGGACGTCCATGATTGACCACCTCTTCAAATTTACACTATTTGTACATGTTGCTTTTTCATTGTATGAGAAATGTACAAATAGTTTACATTTCAAGAAGTGGGTGATTTTAGAGTTCATTGCAAATCAACTTCAAAAATTCATAACTAATTCCATAAAGCTTTAAAAAATATGAAATAACTTGGGTTGAGATTGAAACACTAGTTTTCAACCACGCCCAATATTCAACCCATAGAATGCGCTATTTTCAACCTTAGCCTAGAACTCAAGCTTAGAATGTGCTTTTTGGTCCATTTCAAGGTTGAGACTAATAAGGTTATGACATTTGTCTCAAAATAGTAAGCAAGAAAATATGAAGTAGTGAGCAAGAAAGTAATTGTTAAATGATCGGAATTGGAAGACTCTAAATATTTTGCTACTAGACAAGGATACTTTTTGGCTCCCAAAATTCAAAGTAATTTCAATTTTGGGGATAAAATTTTGAAAATTTTGCTATCCCCATATTTCCTATCTTCCTACATGGGAAAAATTTCTACCACCTCATACTTGCACATATTCTATTCAAAAACTCCTTAACCCTGTAAAGATGAGCTAAGTCTCCAAAGAAATCACCATTTTCTAATACATGTGGAAATCAATCGCTTAAAAAAATGGAAAGGTATTCATATTGGAAGTCAAACTACTGTAGAAGATGTTCCCTTTTCACAACAAAACTCCGAAGATGAATAGTTGCACTTCTATTCTATATAGGAGAATTCTATCATCCATCGAACACTTAGTGTGCACAACAACATTACAAGGTTAAATGATCAACTACTAGTGCTTCAACCTTTGATGCCAATTCCATTTGTCTTTCAAGGAAATTTTACTGAAAAATGTTTCAAGAAGTTTCACCCCCTTGGATTCAATTTCAAGTTCAATATCAGCTCTTAACACCTAAATGTTTTTGACTATGTTTTCACCAAAACCACTTCCCAACTGCCATTTCTAGTACATGTACCAAAATTTAGAAAAAAAACATTTTTGGACCCATATAACCGTAGGATCTTGTACTAAGCTTGTTTGAAAACATGTGGAAAAAATTTCAGAAATTTCCACCGCATAGATTGCAAGATATTAGCATTTGAAGTGGCAAATTTCTTTTTTTTGGCCCTACAAAAATCCAAGCAGCTGCACTTTAAGAGGTCACATTTGTATGAAAAAATGTCCAAAATGGTTGAAACTCTTTGGATTCATTTTTTAAGTCAATTTGGCTACATGCTTGAAAAAATTCAGATCATTTGGAATTATACAACATATAGTAAAAAAATAGTATGTAGAAAAGAGTAGAGAATGATTCAAAATACTAAATTATTAACAATTTAATTATGGAATTGAAAAATTCCAATTTCAATGGTTGTAATGTTGTGATAAACTATCAACACCCAATGTTTTTGTTTTTTTTCCCAAAAATATTGAAAATTGAGTTAAATAAAAGACTTCAAAGTTTGTCTTAGAGTAGAGATTCAGTAACAATCCACAAACTTCCACAAACTAAAATTCCTCATAACTTTTGACTAATTGATTAAAATGGAATGATTCAAATCTTTCCAAATATATATAAATCTAGAGAACCAATTTCAAATTTTAATTTCTTAACAAAATGATTTTGAAGGAAGTTTTTTTTGCTAATTGGGCTACCCACTAAGCAATGAAAAGTACATATCATACAATAACTTTTTAACTATATAGTCAAAAGCTTTGAAAATTGTCGGGCCTTAAAGCTACTCCTTGATCACATGTTGTGTTTACATTTTAGTGAAAAAAAAATAAAAACTTCATTTGTAGTGAGCTGCCCAAAATTTCTATGGTGCTAAAAAATGCAGTTTGGGCGTTTAAAGGATTAAATGGGTGCTTTAAGGTGAAAACACCCATTCTTGTCCTTGTCCACTAGAGTGCCATTAAAACGTCCCTCCATTTACATGAATGTGTCCTCCAGATGTTTGATTCTTATTGGTCGACGCATTTGAAAGACACATTATGAATTCTAATGTGTTAAGAGTTGATTTTTGCAGGGTTTAGATTTGGGTGCACCTACCAGACATACCTGCTACTCTAGAGACCTGCAACTTTGAAAAATCATAGGAATTCCCCTTTTGCAATGAAATTCCTTTTTATTGTTTAAAAAAAAATCATAAGAATTACATATCACATCCAAAAAATCTAATTTTTATTTAATATTCATGATTTTCACTTGCTAATACTACAAAAATATTATTTTAAGAAAAAAATACCTCCAAATATGCTAAATTCCTTGAAGGGCTGGTTTTGAGTGTTTCTACCTTATGGACTTGCTGTACCTTGTCGTACCTTATCGTACCTTATTGACTATAAGCTTAGTAGCAATGAGGATGTAACAATTGTTGACAAACAACTAGCTTGATTCATGCCTCAAGAATAGGTATCCAACACGGAATCCCATGTGATAGATTTGCATACAAATTACAGAAATATAAAGGTCAATCTCTACTCAAATGAATGTTTGACATGTGTACTGTGATGACCTCATTTACTTGTACAACATGCCTTTTCTTCAATGTTTGAGAAAAGAATCAATGGCTACTTCAAAGTTAGCCAACGGAAGTGGAAAAAACTCATGTTGCAATTTGAAAATATAGGTAAGAAATGTCAAAAAAATGTATAAGTTTTTTATTTAGAGTAAATAATAGAGAAATTAACTAGACTTTGTACTTAAAAAACCAGTTCAATTTGAGAACTAAAGGTAAATAGTTGGTAAAATTCAAAAAAAATCTGGAACACTACTCTTCTTCTAGTTTACCATACAATTGGCTATTGGGGAAAATAATCATCCTTCGGAATACTATGTGAATCATTTGCTTAACCTGTTAAGTTTCGCGACTATGTTTTCACCGAAAATGCTCAAAAACTACCATTTTTGACATATATACCCATAAGATCTCATGGTATGCTGACTTGAAAACCTGTGGAGAAAATTTTAGACATTTCCATAGCATGGATTGCAAGATATATGCATTAAAATTCACTAAAATCATTTTTTTCTACCCTGCAATAAGCAAGGCAACTACACTTTACAGGCTAAATTTTCTATGAAAAAATGTTCAAAATGGTGGTGTTTATTTGGATTCTTTTTCTTTAACAAGTTGGCTACATGCTTGAAAATTTTTAGATCATTAAGAATTGTACAACATATAGGAAAAAAATATTAAGTAGATAGTAGTAGAGAATTATTCAAAATACTAAATTGTTAAGAATTTCATTATGGAATTGAAATATGCCAATCCCAATGGTTGGAATGTTGTGATAAACAATCTATATACTATGATTTTATCTATTTACAAAATATTGAAAATTGAGTAAGATAGAGGACTTCAAAGTTTATTTTAGAATAGAGAATCCATAACTTCTCACAAATAAAAACTCCTCATAACTTTTGACTCATTGATCAAAATGAAATGATTCAAAGCTTTCTATGTATATATAACTCTAAAAAACCAATTTCAAATTTTTGTTTTTGAAAAAAGTGATTTTTCTGATCTGCCCAAACTACCTATTTACAAAAAAAAAATTACATATTAGGCCATAACTTTTGACTCCTATCTCCAAATGTGATGAAATTTAACACATATAAAAGATATTCTTTGTTCCCACCTTCCATAAAAGTTTAGGCCATAAATATTGGAATCTCCAATCACATGCACCTACCAAAATTTTCTATGCAACCATAAAACACATGTTAGTCCTTTAGGCTGGTGTAAAAAAAAAAACCAAGATCAATCATTAGACGTCAAAGTAATGTGCAACATTTGCCCTTTTTATACTCTTAAATTCTAAAGATGAACATATGCACCTTAGTTTTATATTTTTTTCATTCAAAGTATTTTCTTGGAAGTTGCCTGAGTATATCTTCAATAAATAGTATTGTAAATTCCTTCATTATGGAATTATTGATTTTTCCAAAGAAGAAGATGGTTAATCCACATATCACCCTCACAGTTTATTTTTGGCCATTTCTTGTTATTTACTCTTGATGTAAATTTAAGCCATAAAAACTATATTTTTCAAATTTGAGTTTAATGAAATGAAGTTATCAAGTCCAATTTCTACTCCAATTAGAAAATTAGAAAAATTTATAAATTTTCGTATTTTATAGCAATATAAACTTTGAACCTATAACCATGGTTTATTGATTTTTTAATTTTAGAATGACACAATAACTTGGTTTATACCATGATGTTCTATACTATAATATACATCTATGGTGAGAATTTCAGATTTTTTGAATGTATTCTATATTCGATATGAAGTTTCTTCATTGTTTCCTTAAAATATTCATTGTCATTTTAAACTTTGCCCTCAAAATTTGAAAATTTTAGGACTCGCAGCAAACATATGATTTCATCTCTGAAAACTAAGTAATAAAGTTTTCATTTACATCTAGTTGAAAAATGGCAACATACACAGTGGTGGACAATGAGGCTGGAAATCAATGATCATTAGCCCATTCTATACTCACTTTGTAGCGTCTGGCCATTCTCTTCACTTTCGATGCTAATATCTTTAAATTTCTGCAATTGAATTTTGTGGAATTTCTTTCACCCATTCTCATACTCATCCAAAACTAGTTTCTACAGTCAAATCTGCAAGATTTATCTTTTTGAAGATTTTGGCTCTTTGTAACAGAAATGACAGTTTTAAATGGATTCTGATGAAAAGAAGGCCTTGGGACGTAGGAGTCAATTGCAGTAAATGATCAACAATCACACAAATTTCCTTGATGACAATTCTTGTCATTATTTACGTGATACTGTAAGTGACAACAATATCAATGGGCAAAAGTAAATTCTCCTGTGACTAATCAAGACTGTCGGTTGGAGGCATTTTGCTCAGTCACTGTTAAATGTTCCTAAACATGGTACCACTAGAACTAATGAAAACAGGTATATCAGGCTCCCAAAGCCTCGAAAAGAACTGTCACAGAATTTGTGAAAATGTGTAATCAGTGTAGCCTGCTTCTCAAAATCTCCGGGCAAGCAAGAGTTTATTTAATAAGTGCCCTCAATCAAATAGAAGAACGAACTGCGTCTACATAGGACTAAGTTAGCATAAGGTCAACCCTCCACTCAGTGAAACGTACAAAACAGGGTCTAACTAGCACATGCAATCAGACTCACAGTCGAACATACCAACAACCCTGCACAAATTGAAGTCGTAATCCAATTCAACGCAACCGGAAAGTACATAAAATTAAAAGACTGAATCATCATCTCAAGCAGAATGCCGACGTAGGTCATCACAGTGCCCGGTGAAAAGAGAAGGACAGGTCCCAAAGACTAGTCATTGCATTACGGTACATAGATCTGTCCATCACAATGGGTGGTAAGGAGATCGAGCACTTCCCAGGACGCTACAATGCCGCAATCGAGACCTCCCACTATGCTTCACTATACTATCATCGAGCTGTATGATATTCCAGAGGGCCTTCGGACTTCGTCACCATCTACAAACGGCTCCCCGGCTCTACTTTCGATTCTTCACGTGTCCACCTCGACACGTTCAAGTCGAAAAAAATGATCAAAATGGCATCTACAAAGACGTCTCTGGCTCTCTACTCGTATCCACTCATCAGAGACGCACAATTATCAAAAGAATGATAAAAATTCTATGGATTGTTTTTGTTGCTACTAAAAACACCTATACTATTCAGGATAGGGAGAAGGATGATCAGGATCAACACAATGATCAACGCAATGCCAATGCACATCCACTTCCGGGTGTTCCTTTGATGATCCTTGGCAATTTTCAGCTGCGTTGTTCCTCTCGCTACGAATGACGTCGCCTTGTTGACCTGCGACTCAATATCGTTCAGCTGCTCACCTTGCGTTTCAACCAAAGTTGCCATGTCCATGAAGATTTGGTGCAATTCAATCAAGTTCTTCTCGATGTCCTTTACAGCATCGTGCCGCTCTTGGATTTCTTTGATTGTCTCCAGAACTTGGCCTCGCCCCTGTTCCTGAATAGCCTTCTGAAGGAACGTCTCGCTGTTTCCAGTCTCGATAATATTCTCAATCGTGTCTTCATCCGCTTGTTGGCCTGTCACCGTGTAGTACCTGCACAAGGAAATCAAGTCTCCCTCAGATTGAATGAACGAACGCTGCTAACTTCCAGTGGCCCATAACCCTGAAGAAGACTATATCCGGAGAGGTGACAACCAAGAATTGGGTATAGAGGGCATAGTTATATATCTTAATGATGTCATTCGGCGTTACCGTCTCCATTCAGATTCAGAATGATTGAACATGACCCAGTCATTTGAGGATTTGTCGAGTACCGTGGAAGTAGAGCTTCGATATGCGAACAGCACCTTTCACCACTCAATTGCCTCGCACGTCATTTACGTATACTGTTTATCCCAACTCAAGTCCGGAAAAACTATCGCTGAGTGTTTGTCCAAAATCGCAAATTCCAATTACACCTCCCAAGACTTCGCCACTCTCTTTTGGTAGAAGGAGAAAATTTCAGTAACGAGATCAGATTACTTCAAGAGTGCAAGCGATGCTGTCTTCAAGAAATAGATAAAATGAGCTGTAAAGAATTTACATCATTGCTACGAACGCTACTCGCTAATGTTCGTGTGCCGCCAACCCTGATGGTGCGCAAGAATCACCATGATAAATGGTGCGAAATGAGACCCGGGAGAGCGAAATTCCCAGGAATGTACTTAAAGACCGACGACAGCAATTGAGAAGACAGGTGATAAAATACACAGCTCAATTTTCCTACTCACATAGGATACACTCTTACATCCCTACACTTCTACACACAATCTAGAGGCAGCCTACAGGAAATTCTCTTTCTGCTCACCCACAGTATAAAAACGATGCGAAAAAATAACTTCTACTGTCGAGCGAAAAATAACGTCTACTATAAGCAATTGAACCAATAACCCACGCACAAGACGATCTCGCGGATCCTTCCGAAATCGAAGAGGATGTACCGGTAATCAACACCGCGTCAGCTACTACGACTCACTCCATATCAATGCACCAAATTAAAACAGAGTAACATATCCCATACCTCCGTTCCACTGTCTCCTTATATTCTTCCATCATCTGCTGACGCAAAATCTGAAATTCCCCCATCAGATCCTTCAGCTTCTTCCTCAACGTGCTCGTGATGGATGTGCGGGTCCTGTCGGTTGGCGACCCTTCTTCGGAACCTCGAACTCTCCTGCTCTCCGCATTGGCTCGGTCCAGCACCTCCAGCTTCAGCTTGAGCGCCTTCGCGATCTTCGTCACCTGCGCAATGTCCGCGTCCATCCGAGAACGAAGCGCCTTCATGGCCTGAGCTTTGTGTACAGTACGGCTCTCGTTGTTCGCGACCTTCACCTTCTCCAGCAATTGCTTGATCTTGTCCATCTCGCTCTTGATCACTCCCACCTCCTCGAAGAACTGCGTCATGTCGACCTCACCACCCCCGTCCCCCATCGGCACGTCTCCGAGCTCAATGTCGCCTCGGCGGGCGTCCTTCTTGAGATCCACATAGTTCCTGGCCTTCCCGACCGTATTATTCAGAAGGCTGTTCATCGTGTCTGTCCCTACACAAACTCTGGCGCGTGCACCACGACAGCTTCACGCTCGCGATCCTCTCAGCCTTTTGCAACAAAAATCGAGCGCAGCCCAACTCTGTTCAAAGTTCTTTACACTCGCTGACGGCAACCAAGAAACACCGAACTCTCGTTTCCTTCGCCACAATCACTCGGAAACTCCACGCTCCTGGCCTTTCAAGACAACCACCACCTTAAACTCAGTAACGTTCGGAAGCCGCTGTCATCACAGCTCCAATGCCACTCAACATGCAAAACTACCCGACTTGTTCAGACACGGTGACCTCCTAGAACCTCCAAGAAACCCGCTCCTCAACAACCCAACAGCTCCCTCCACACGCACGCACTGTTCACCGGAAGTAGTACAACGCTGAATCCCACGACACTCCTTTGACCAAACGTAAAGAACGTAAAGAAACAGGAACCCAATTACAATAGCAATACCTGTAATAACTCGATGCCAAATCAGATTCTACTACCAAGTGCGCATAATTTCACGACTTGTTGCAGCAGGAAACTCCTTCAAAAATGCACGCACCCAACAGAGTCCAAAGGACTACAGAATGATTGAAAGGTTATTCATACTAAACTAGAAAATAAGGTACGAAGTGTCCAGGAAAGCGGAGAATGGTGTCAATGAAACAGAGAGAGACCAAGCTTGAAATACGAGAATGGCGGACGAGTTTTGAACTGGGGATCGAGGAATCTGCAACTGAAGTGACAAGATTTGGAAGATGCAAAAGGGGATGCACCGAAGCAGAGTTGGGGGGAATTTGCCGTTGAAGCTACCGGTAGTAACGGAGTAACGGACTCGGCCCAACGAGCCATTTTTTTGAATTACACTCTCGTCCAAACAACTTTTTCGTCCGAAAACGACATTTTCCGTTCGTTCGCGTGATTCCAGCGCCAGCTGCCGCTCCTCAATTACACCCGAGTCCATTTAATATCACCTTCTGTAATATCACATCCTCTGGTTCTACTACCAAACCAGCTGCCGCTCCTCAATGACACCCAGATCTCTTTAATATCGCCTTCCCTATTATCACATCCTCTGGTTCTACCACCAAGCACTACACTGAATAGACTGGCATTGCATTGCCCTTCTGCCCAATCTAACATACAAGTTTGTGATGAAAAATTAAATTTCAAATTCTACGATGTAGATACTTAACAAAAATTCAAAAATTTTGAATTCATTATTTTATTGATTTCATAAATTAGTATGAAAAGTTAAGAAAATAGTATGGGACCACCTAATGCGTATACTTCATGTACACTACAACAACTAGGGAAAATTGACCCCCTCATTGACCATTTTTTCTCCCTAAATAAAGCATTATAACTTGTTATTTATCACAAATGAATTTTATTAAATACTTAAATTCATACTTGGAAATTTCATATTTGGAATCTAATACGCTAAATTAGCTAGGAGAGATAGAAGGATACAAAATTAATTGTTACAAATAGAAGACAAGTTATTACATTTTTCTTTGTTTAGGAAAATGAAGGAGACATTTATTTTTTTCTAGCCCATTACAAAAAGCTCTACCAATAGCATTTGATATAACATTCTTAAATAGAGAGGCTAGGTCCTTCTATAAGAATAAGACTACTACAAGAATCATATTTAAAACTCTTTATTTATTTTTGATATTATACTCAATTATGTTAGAAGTTATTGCACACAATATAATAACAAGGAGTTTAGCACATATGAAAAGGGCTCTAAATATATCTATTGCAAGCTTAAATACTTTTCTAATCTTTAAAATCTAAAAATGCCATATTCTAGATTATGAATAGAGTGCTTCAAGGAAGTATTTAATCCAAATAGCTTTTCATTCATTTCATATAATAATTGAATCTTTGAAAGACATCATCTTTTTTTGACCAATTTGATGAAATCCAATCAATATAATTGTGCAAAGATATAAAAAATTGACAAACATTCAAATAATGGTTTATGCAATAAAGGTATACTATAAAAACAAGGGTTGAATTTTTTGGGAATTTATTTTGGGTGGAGTTGGAAGATAAATTAATTAATGCTACAAATGTTTGAATATCAAAGAATTGGCTAAATGGTGAAATTCAAGTCAATTGATATGGAAATTTTCATAATAGTTAATTTTTTTGTTAATTTTTATATTAAAGTATCACATATGCCATTAAATATTAAGATATTTTTGTTTGGTGATATAAAAGATTAACTTCATAATTTCATTGATATTTTGTAAGTAGATTATGGAATATTTGAAGTAAGGTAGGAGCTCAAAGAAAAAATAAAATAATTATGTTCAATATAGCAACTTCATACTTCATTTTAAGTATTGTAAATCAATTTTTTTAAAATAAAGTCTACCAAAATAATGTAAGAAATCAAGTTATGTTTCACCACTCAAAATTTGTTTGTGGTTTAGAGCCCAAAATTCAAAAGTTATGGAGGTTTGATGTTCGGTTGTCAAAACTATGATTATATTGTTTTAACTTCATTATAAGTAGTTGAGCTTTTTTATGTCTCAATTTATATATTTCACATGGATTATTGTACTTTCTACTTTGCATTTCTCTTTTGAAAATGCCTACCAAACCACTTTATCCAATTTTAATTAATTCTTTGGAATGAAATGCCTACCCTATTAGCTACGTGGGGTAACTCTTTTTTCATGCAACACTATATTGTTATAATCTTAGCAAATCCCATATTATCACTTGTATTTTGGACAATTGGACCATAACATTTCTTTTAGACGTTAGTAAGTTAGAAAAATGCACTAAGGTGAAAAGACCCTCAATGGACCATTAGGGAATGACCTCATTATGGGTTATTTTTCAATAAAAGAAGTTTGAACTACAATCAAATGTCTTATGTGACAATACTAGAATTATTAGTTGACCTCATTAGGGACTTTTGGCTTTTAAGTGTAAATTCATTATAAGAAGTGACTTTATTAGGCCTTTTACATTAGGAAATACTTTGACTGCTTTAGGTGAATAAGATGAGCATTATGGATTCACTTTTTGTTGGTTTGGGGATAGTTCAAAGACTCTTTTGGACCATGATAGGCACCACTCTTCAATAATTCATAACAAATACATACTTTGCCGAAAAAATAAAATTTTAATTGTCCTCTCTATTTCTCACACTTGTCTTTATGTGAGGAAAAATTTACAAAATTTCAGCAATGGAATGAGGGCCAACTCCTAATTCTACCCAAGATGGTTTGTTTTACTTTAACTCCTAAAGGACCAACGTGCATTTTTGGGCTACATAGAAAATTTGAGCAAGTTGTTGTGAATGAGGATTTCTATATTTTAAGCTAAAACTTGGATAGAAGGTGTAGATGAAGAATATCTTTTATATGCACTAAATTTCATGTCATTTGGAAATACGAGTCAAAAGGTATGGCCTTCTTTGTTATTTTTTTCCTATAAATGGGCAGTCCAGGCATATTAGAAAAAATCACTTTTTTCAAAAACAGAAATTTGAAATTAGTTTTCTAGAGTTATATATACATGGAAAGCTTTAAATCATTCCATTCAGATCAATGAGTCAAAAGTTATGAGGAGTTTTTGTTTGCAAGCAGTTATGGATTCTCTACTCTAAAATAAACTTTAAAGTCCTTTATCCTACTCAATTCTCAAAAATTTTGGAAAAAAATAAAATCATAGGATATACATTATTTATTACAACATTTCAACGATTGAAATTGACATTTATTTATTCCATAATGAAATTCTTAACAATTAAGTATTAGGGATCATTTTCTACTATCATCTACTTACTATTTATGTCCTATATATTGTACAATTTAAAATGATTTAAAATTTTCAAGCATGTGGTCAACTTGTCTAGAAAAAAAATCCAAAGAAGAACCACCATTTTGGACCATTTTTCATAGAGAAGTGAGTTTGTGAAGTGCAGTTGCCTTACTTTTAGCGAGGCAGAAAAAATGGTTTTAGTCAATTTGAATGCTTATATCTTGCAATCCATGTAGTGGAAGTGTTTGAAATCTTTATCACATATTTTCAAGTTAGTATACTACAAAATCCTATGGTTACATATGTCAAAATAAGTTTTTTTCCAAAATCTTGGTATTTGTTCTAAAAATGACAATTTTTGAGGATTTTCAATGAAAACATAATCATAGAACTTAAGGATAAGTTCATAGGACACAATGGAACAATACAGAAGAGAAATCCAAATATCAACTATATCCAAGGATTGATCAATAGAAGAGTGTAAAGTAAGAAATCAAATTCAATTGGTGACAATGCTACTTACTAATGTATCATAGTGAAGTATACAAAATCCTATTCACAGATTAAAAATCAAATGAAATCCAAGTCAAATTAATCATCTAGAGTTTAGAGTAAGCACTATTGAAAAAATTAGAAAGTAACTCCTTGTCGAGGACTCTACCTTAAGATCTAAAAAACTAAAACACAAGGGTCTATAAGTTGGTGATGGGGCAAACTAGTTGTAATAAATACACTAGAAGAAAACTATATTGGAAACCATAAAATTGTGTGACATTGGTTTTGTTGAGTTTCTAGTTTCCAACGCAAATTGTTTTGTTGGAATGGCATTCCAACACAAAATTTTGTGCTGAAAACTAAAAACTCAACAAAACCAATGTGACATGTTTTTCTGATTCCAACGCAATTTTCTTCTAGTAATCTAGATAATTAGGAAAGATTGAATGAAGTTCTCAACATAAACTAACAAGTCAAAAGGCTTTTCCATACTAAGGAAGAGATAGAATCTTCAAGATAATGGCAAGTGTGATGGAGATTTACTTGTGAGGAGAAAAAATTTATTCATTAATACTCAATTATGTGTTTTTTGATATTTTAGAACCTAGTTTTCTTCTAGTGATATCGCCAATTATGAAAGATTGAATGAAGTTCTAAACATAAACTAACAAGTCAAAAGGCTTTTCCATACTAAGGAAGAAATTGAATCTTCAAGATAATGGCAAGTGTGATGGAGATTTACTTGTGAGGAGAAAAAAATTATTCATTAATACTCAATTATGTGTTTTTTAATATTTTAGAATGTTCCAAGGGAGATTTTGTATATAAATAGAGGTTTTTAGATATTTGACCGCTATAAAGTTGGTGGTATTAAAAGTGAATAATGACTTTTAAACCAATAATATGCAAATATTGTATGAAGTTGACTTTAGAAGAGAGTTATGTGTGGAGAAACCTTTATTTAAAGGCTTTAGAAGAATAAAACAATAAAAGTCAAAAGTCAAAGGCCTTTTAGGTGAAAAGGTATGCACATAGATAAGATTAGAAGTTAAAAAAATTTGTGGGAGGTGAAGTAACTAAGGTTCAATGAGTAAAATGAGGTTCAAGGAGTAAGGTAGTAGAAAGTCAACAACCTTGCTTGTTTCTTATTTGACCATTTGATTCATGAAAATTTAATGCCAAGGCCAGTATAAGTAGGAGAATTTAAGTTAAAGACAACTTTAATTAATGCAAGAAGTTGAAGTTTCAAGCTTAAAAGAAGGAACTTGTAAAGACAAGGGATGTGGAGCTTGCAACATTTAAGAAGAGCTAAGTGAAGTGATCAACACTCATCATGTAAATTTCCAAAGACCATCATTCACTTCAAAAGATTCAATGTATCTTTTCAATTAAAAAAGAGTATTGTAAGTTTTTGAATAAATTTTATAGTGGTGTTGTACTTGATTATAAATGGGATGTTCAAGCCACCCAATACCTTGTCCACAAACTTATTCAATAAAAATTCCATTGTATGAGTAAGTGATTCATATTTTTCATTCATTGTTAGTAAACTATGAGTTTTTAACTCTTTGGTAGTGAGGAAAATGTATTTTGAATTGCACTTTAGACCTCTCATTGGTGTCACTTGTACTTTTAAGGCATTGTCCATTGTTGAAGCTAGTAGTAATCCCTAGAACAAGTGGTCCAATGGTGGGTTGTTTATCCTTTAACCTCTATGCTTCTTTTTTGTAGCTATTGTAGCCACGTTGATCTCTTCTTTGCCCCCTTTGCATCAACTTTTTCTAACTCCTACAAAAGCTTTCCTTCTTTTGATTTTCTTCTTCACACTTCAAAATTGCTCTCTCCTCTGTAGATTCCTCCAAATCTGGATATATACACCTTCAACATGACGTCAAAAAATCCCATTGGCTGAAATGCTCTATTTCAATGGTACTTCCCTAAATACAATAAATGTTGATTCACACTCAAGATACCATCCACCTCCATTTAGATGCATAGACATCTAAGTTTTCAACTAGTTTAGCAAATACATGTACTCAAGAGATTCTCAATGAATCCATTTGCTAAAAAATGAAGGCAAATCAATTTTGGAGATGGTCTTTTTGTTGTAATCAAATTGACTCTAGCTTTTCATACTTGCACAATCAAATAAAAGTCTATGTTCAAAGTCATGTAAATTCAAATAAAAATAAAGAGATTTGAAGCAATGGGTTGAAAGAAAAAAAATAGTTTAATATTAGTACCTAAAAACCATGTGTTAAATCACATGATTTGAACCACAATACTTCTTAAATAAGTTTCTTTTCTTGAAATGACTTCTCCTAATCAAGTCATTGTGAAAAACATAATCACACACTTTCGTGCGCCATTCTTCCATTCAATTGGAGATTGCCTATGCCTCCAAGGAACTTTCCATATCAATGATTAACTTTCCTATTTACAATGGTATCCATGGATTCAACAATACCATCCTTAATCTACAAATATGTACACAAATTAAACAATGAATTATGCCTTAAGTTTCAATCTCATAAACTATATATTTAATAAAGATGGAACATCAATGTTATAGCATATAAGAAATTAATGCAAGTTTTGAACTCACTCCAATCCACTAGACCATATTGTGAAGAAAAGCAATAAATTTGTTAAGATCTACAAGCTTCCAAAAAACCTTTTAGTTTCATGAGAATGTTTGGACAAATTCTACTACTTCAACCATCTCTTTTTGTTTTATTCTTTTGCATTAAAGTTTGAGATAAGCTAGTTTAAACTCTAAAAACATCCTCCAATACAAAGGTACATTTTGGTTTCTTCAAAGTAACAACAATGATAATTTAGATTGAGGATACTTTTAAATTTCATGTCATTTTAACTTTGAAATTGATAAGTAATGATTCCCTAATAGTCCCAAAATATAAATAAAATTAATTTAAATGTAGCTTTAATTTGTCTTTAAATGCAAATTTACTCCCAAATGCTTGGAGGTGTACAAGTCCTCTAAAAAGAATTTTCTTAAAGAGACACTTTTTGCATTTCTATCTATAAGTGCAAAGGTAGAGTTGACTCAAAATTTTTAATTTGGAAAAAGTAAAGAAATTATTATTTACCACTGAATGATCAAATTTGAAAACTTCATGTTAAAATTTGGACTCAAAAATCTCAAATTATTGAGGAGAGGTAATAAAATAAAAACTTCACTAAATACTAAAGGCAACTCCTTAGATTTTTCCAACGAGGTGAAAAGTTCATATTTGAACCCTAACCTTGCAAAAAACACTAGATTGAGATTAAAAATTGAAATCATTGTTCTATAAAGAGGTTATATTCAGCACACTTGTCACTAGTTATAACAAAGCTCACTCAATCTTCATTTGAATGCTACCAACAACAAAAATTACAACAAATGTTAACCAACCGCTACGGCTAGTATGGGTTCCACGTTAAAAAACTATACACACAATAGTTTTACTGTTTATCAATGCTTTTGTGAATTTATATTAAATAGTTATTATATTGGTGCTCCCATAATACCATTTCTAAGATTGCACTAATATTACAAAAAATTTCAGCCCTTGGGAGGTCTAGGAGTTTTGAACCCCTAACCTCCCGTGCAATTAAAGAGGAATTAAAATTGTTTTGTATTTTATATTATTTTTTAATGAAAGTATCTCATGTGGCACTACTTAAGCCATGTCAGTGCCAAATCAAGTTTTAATATTTTAAAATATAAAAATATAAAAAATTATTAATTAAAAGAAATATTTTTTTATTTTTCTGTATTTACACTATGGGGGGCTAAAAAACAAAACCTTAACAGCCCTCCTAAGGAATTCAAATTTTTTCTAATGCATTCTTCATTATATCTCATATTTGTACAATTTTAACATTGAAATAAGGTTATTTTTAATGGTCATTTTTGCATTGACTAAGTACAAAAATGTAAGAATATTATATATCCAATTGGAGTGGGAAAATGGCAATAGGTAAAATTAATTCTATAGTGCTTGAGGTTTAAAAAAAGTATAAGATCATAAAGCTCATTCCTTTTTATTATAGTGTTGTGTTAGATTCTTGAACTATATATTCAACAATCTAAATTTATATAGTTTGTTCATGTATTAATTTGAGTACCAACAATCATGAATTAAAAATACTCACCAATGCTTCAACAATTAGGCAATCTTGATTGATACCATTGGAGTAATTGGATGTACTAGTCTTATATGCATTTTCAAAAGTTGAAACTCATAATAATACATTGATGTCTACAAAGCATTCCTAATTTTATTGATAACTTTGTTTCTACATAACGGAATAAAAGTTCAATGATACCCTTGGTAACCTCAAGTTCAATGATATCCTTTGAAAATGAATATCATTATCAATTTACTATTTCCAAAACACAACCTAAGCCAACAATGGTTCCTATCTATTACTCCAAGGTAATTTGCTCTTAAAGTATGAGTGCTCTAAAAGCAATTGTGACATAGAAGTACATGTTGCTTTCTTCAATGTACCAACAATGTACATTTCAGGAGGTGGTCGCTTTTGGTAACCACTACGTTTCAACTTCAAAATTTCATAACTAATTCCACAAAGGTCCAAAAAATATGAAACTACTTCGGATAGATGCCAATTCCATTTTCCTTCCTATAAAAATTTACTGAAAATTGTTTCAAGCAGTTGAGCTTCCCTCCAAAGGCAATTAGTTCTTAAATGGTTGCTTTAAAAACAGAACTACCTTATGTGAAGGCCAAATTTGATAAAAATTAAGTCATCTTTGTAAAAAAAAGTGCCACATGACATCTTGTGATTGGTGCAAGGTGATGTGGACTTTTCAAAATCTGATGTGAAAATTCCATTTCCACACCTCTCTGCCGAATCTGAGCTTCACGTACAGTACACCGTAGTTGGACGGAAGTGAAATTTTAACGAAAGGCCTTTAGGCAACTTCCGTCCGTCGGTCCGTCAATGTCTCGTTCGAAACAACGACGACAAAAAGTCCCCCAAACCCAGAGCCACGAGCTTGTCCCCTCCCCACCTCGCGTCTGCCATATTTTGACTTTGCTGCAATTTCTTGAGCACCGATGCAGATTCGAATCCACCCTAAACTTATTACGAAAGCATCATATTGATAGTCGCCTTTTGCTCATCACTTTAATCGGAAATCGGCTTGGTTCCTCGTGAGTTTTCTCCAGTTTTCTATCTTTACCATATGATCCCGCTTTTGCAGGCACCAGTTGCTCGGATTCGGAGGAGGATTGTTTGCTATTTTAGAATTTGCTTGTGGGTAGTCTTTTTTCGTGTGGACGGAAGAAGTCGTGAACTCCTGGTGAACAGTTTTTGTGACGGATTTCTTGGAGGCCGTAGGGTGGATGCCGAATTCGCAACAGTCGGCAAGAGCTTTGTTGATTGTGAGGAGAATCGAAGCTTTTGGGTGGGCGGGGAGGTAGTCTGAAGGCGCACAGGTACGAGGTCGATTTTTTTTCGATGGTTTTAGTACCATTTCTGGGGGGCGTCTTCTTATGTCCTATGTGTCACTTGAAAATTCTGAATTATCAGTGTTTTCTCTAACTCGAAAATGTTTAGATGTTTTCAGAGACACGATATTTAATTTTGAGAGTTGACCTAACCGACAGTGAGAGTGAAGAATTTGACAGAATAAACTTGCTTCCGAGTCGGAGAATTTTCGTGAAGCGTGGAGAGGATCGCGAGCGTGAAGCTGTCGTGGTGCTCGAGCCAGGGTTTGTGGAGAGGCAGCCACGATGAACAACCTTCTGAATAATACGGTCGGGAAGGCCAGGAACTATGTGGATCTCAAGAAGGACGCCCGCCGAGGTGATATTGAGCTCGGGGAAGTGCCGATGGGGGGCGGGGGTGGTGAGGTCGACATGACGCAGTTCTTCGAGGAGGTGGGAGTGATCAAGAGCGAGATGGACAAGATCAAGCAATTACTGGAGAAGGTGAAGATCGCAAACGACGAGAGTCGTACTGTGCACAAAGCTCAGGCCATGAAGGCGCTTCGTTCTCGGATGGACGCGGACATTGCGCAGGTCACGAAGATCGCGAGGGCGCTGAAGCTGAAGCTGGAGGCGCTGGACCGAGCGAATGCGGAGAGCAGGAGAGTTCGAGGTTCCGAAGAAGGGTCGCCAACCGACAGGACCCGCACATCCATCACGAGCACGTTGAGGAAGAAGCTGAGGGATCTGATGGGGGAATTTCAGATTTTGCGTCAGCAGATGATGGAAGAATACAAGGAGACAGTGGAACGGAGGTACGGGATATGTTACTCTGTTTTAATTTGGTGTATTGATATGGAGTGACTCGTCGGTGGTGTATGATATGTGCAAGTTGTTGGAAGGCTGTTGCCGACAATGACAAGCTCTCGTAGCTGTCGGTGCTCTTTAAAGAAGATGAAGGGAGGCTTGTCCTTGAGGCTATTTATTGAGTTCTATCATGATGCAATTCCGTGGCCGAGGGCTATAAAGTTGTGTGGACTAATGTTTCAGCAGTCTTTATTCATGTCCACTCCCGGGGTTTGTCCTGCAAATTTCCCATGGTTGAGATGGCATTACGGTAGAGGATACTATTTGCGTTATTTGTGTGATTTTAGCATTTAGAATATTAGGACTTGGGAGATGTTTAGAGCTGTGGATATATCTTTGGTAACGAAAGTCCAGGTACGCTCAATTATTTTCACTATGTATGAATTTTCTTATGCAATTTCAAAGAGGGCGAATTTAGACAACTAAAGTATGATAGACGAGTTGCTGGTGGTAAGAGGGTCAGTACAATAGATGGGGTCAGGTCCTTAAACGGTTTCAGTTTACATTACATAGGATGCATTGTTCTTGGAGGCAGACGAATTTAGCAAAGACCGAAGCTACTAACCAGCGTAATCCGTCCATGTGAAAATAATTCCTAGGACGTAGCTACGTAGTTCCTGTGTACAATGTCGCGCATGCACTCTGCTTTAGTCTGATCAGATTAACTATTTGAAAAGTCTGGGTGACTGAGAATTTGTTTAGAAACTATTTGTAAGTGCTCTGTGAGTACTCAGTTACTGTAACCGAATCTCCTGACTTATTTAGCCATTCGACCACGTTCATGTACGGTGTGTCTGTATTTGTCGCAGAATTCATGCTGCGTTCACTCTTTCAGGCTAACCGATACTTGACTTCTCTGTCGCAGGTACTATACGGTGACAGGCCAACATGCGGATGACGACACAATTGAGAATATCATCGAGACTGGAAACAGCGAGACGTTCCTTCAGAAGGCTATTCAGGAGCAGGGGCGAGGCCAAGTTCTGGAGACAATCAGAGAAATCCAAGAGCGGCACGATGCCGTGAAGGACATCGAGAAGAACTTGATTGAGTTGAACCAGATCTTCATGGACATGGCAACTTTGGTTGAAGCGCAAGGTGAGCAGCTGAACGATATCGAACAGCATGTGAACAAGGCGACGTCATTCGTAGCGAGAGGAACAACGCAGCTGAAAGTTGCGAGGGATCATCAAAGAAACACCCGGAAGTGGGTGTGCATTGGCATTGCGTTGGTCATTGTGTTGATCCTGATCATCCTTCTGCCAATCCTGCATACCGCAGGTGCTATTTGAGGCGGTCAATAGAATGAGTAGGGTAGTTTTTGTGAGTAATGAGCGTGGCTTGCTATACATGCGCGGAAAAAGACACCGTTAAGAGCCAAACACATGTTCGTGGATGCCATTTGATCATTTTCCGACTTGAGCGTGTCGAGGTGGACACGTGAAGAACCAAAGGTAGAGCGGAGGAGCCGTTTGTAGATGGTGACGAAGTCTGAAGGCCCTCCGGAATATCATACAGCTCGATGATAGCATATGTAAGCGCGCGGTCTCGATCGTGGCATTGTACTGTCCTGGGGAACTCCTCGATCTCCTCAACAGTCCATTGTGATGGACAGATGTGTATACCTTATGACTCTGACTGGTCTTCTGAATTAGTCGAGGCCCCTGTTTCTTTTATTCACCCTGTGAAGCGTGGGCGTCTGGCTAGCATCATCGCGGGCAGTGTAACGAGTACCATAGTGACCAAGCGTCGTCCCTGCACTCAGCACTCTTCGGGTATGAGGATTAAGAGGAGCACGACAGGCCGCCTTTTCAGCATTTGGGGAATCTGATTTCCCAAATTTGCAGAGAGGCATCAAGCTTCGGTTCATCTGGGTGTGAGCATTGAGTTTCGCATTTGGTATATGAGGTTACATCTGCCTACACGCAGGTATACCGGGCTCTGCGGACGCGCAGGTATATCTGACTCTGCCCACTTCCAGATACACGCTAGTGAGCTGGTGCCGTAGATGAAGGATGACGAAGTCGGATGGGAAAAATCCTACCCCGTGTTTCCGTGCATGTGAATAACAGGATATTCTTCCTGAAATTAATGATTTTTTTTACCGACAGGGTTGCGTATTTCGAGTATTTGGAAAAGCTATGATAATTTCACTCGTTTCTAATCTCTACAATATTTGAGTTTGTAGTTGATCACAAACCCCATGCAGGTAGTGCAAGTTCCAATTACTGAGATTCCATTACGTACTCTTACCACTACAATAATAGTGTTTTTTCACTATCGCTTTTCTTTTCTTTTTTCTTTGAACATCAATGTTCTGGAATTGAAGACTCTAACTTAGTTCTTTTTTGTTTTCAGCCTAAGTTTATCTTTAGCAGCGATGCGCATTAATAGTCTTTTAAAAGTAGTGCTGATTGACGAAGATAATGGTGTGCTAATCAAGAGCCTTCAAAACAGTGTCTCCGACAATTGTAACAAGCAGAAGACATGGAACAGTGAACCTTGAATCAAATTGTTGCAATGGATTTCAAAATCAACCTGACAATGCAATGGTGAAAGCTAACCAATTATATCATAATGTTTACCAATACTACATCCATTTTAAAAACAAATATTCATGCTATTTTAAGCAATTTTTTAATTAATATAATTTTTGCACAGATGAATTTTTACTTAATAAAGATATGTAAATTTCATTTTAACAGGGCAACCTGACTGTCTTGCTTCATACAAAGTGAAAAAGAAAGCCAAAAAATTTCCCTATAAGTCAAGCTTGGATATAATTCTTGGCATATAATTCTTCAAAATTTACAACATTTTTTAATTCATTTCTTTATAAATCCTACATTGCAAGTACTACCAAGACATTCTTGGTGCAACATGGTAATTTAAAGCTATGGAAAAACTTATTCTTCTACTTCATAGTAACGAATTTGAGGCTCGTTGGGGCTAAAGTGAACATGCTTCAAAATAGTCTCTCGATTCTTCTCATGCTTTTTCATGGCGGATTTCAAAGGAGTTGATTTGCAAGCCAATGGTGAGACAAATGATGAAACAATGTTTGACCCCTTGTCTTTGTTTCCTTGAACTCCTCTTGATTCTTCATATGAGGTATCATTTTTTCCTAGTTCATTTGCATCTTCCAAAGAAAAATGTGAAATGTCAATGGAAAGATTTGAGGATTCAACATTTATATTGAACTTGAATGCCATATCTTGAGTGTATTTCATTGACAAGGTAGAAGTGGCAATGACAAATCATGTGAGTAAAATGTACTTGAGAATGATGCTTTAATGCTCTGTTTGCAATCAAATGTGTAATATTTGTAGAAATAAAGTTTACACAAATTCTAAACTTTTGTTTACATTTGGTTTGACATGGCTTCTTATTTATAGGTTGAAGTTGAAAAATGTAAAAGTTTGAAAATGTAAAAGCTAAAATGAAAAATACAAATTATAGAAAAGATGAAAAATGTAAAAAGGCATTTTATAGCCTCTAGATTTTATTCATTGTATGTATTGATTTTATAGGGCCCAATATCTACAAGTTTGATGAATTGTTGTGTCCAAGTAAGAAAAGACTTATATTGTGTCAAAATTTGATTGAAATTTGATTATGACATGGTAAAAATGAAAATTCAATTTACTATATATTTTCAAAATTTATTGAAATAACAAATTTGCACATGCCTCAAATTAAATTTGCTTCAAATTTATTTATATCTGGAATCTCACTACACTAATAATAAAAATTTAGTATTACAATATTTAATCCTTGATTTGAAAATGCTATAAGTTTTTTACTCTTGATGAAATTTTTACCAAAAACATAGATATCAATACTATTCAAAGAGAAACAAGGGAAATCAATTAAATTTTTAAATTTTTTATAGTTGGTATTAATATTCATCAAGAGTAAAAAAACCTATTGAACATTTAAACTCTAATAGTTAAATTTAGTGAACTAAAGAAAGCATCATTTCATTGTAGAATAGTTTGCCTTATGCCATTGCCATAATACAATAAATTAAAATTAAAAATAATTTTCTAAATTTTTCATTCATAAAAACTTTGAAATCCAATAACTTTCACATTGTAGGTTCAAATGCTACAAAACAAAGATCATGCACCCCTCTTCAATAAGGTTTTCCAACATTACTAAAAATGAAAATGGGGGGGACACAATTCTAAAGTTCTCATCATTACAATCAAAACAAAAAAATAATGTAATTCAAGGTATAGATGTTTTTAGTTATAAAAATCTCACATAGATTAATATATGAAAAATTATATATACTAATGTAAAATACTAATGATGTTTGATTGAGTAAGGATATAATATGGCCTTCAAGGATTAGTCTATTAATATCTAAATCCCATTTTGTATTTTTTTATATTTTTTTCATATTTTTGTACAAATATATTATCCACTTCAATTCCATTAAATTGATATTAAAATAAGGTTTATTATCTTTGAAAGATTTTAATATTATTTTGGATGAATGATGGAAGATTTTGGACAAAACATTGTCTAGAAATATTTTGTTCATCATTCAAAATATGACCTTTGCTACTTTGGAGTACCAGGGGGATAAAGCAAAGGTCCCTCTTTTTCAATTCAAATCAATAAACATTTGGAACATTCAAACTCCAAATTCTTATACAATACTTGAAATGAAAAAAATACAATGCTTGATTTCAAGCAATACCCGAAGTAAAAATGCTAAGTAATGCAATACCTAACAAACTACAAATCCAAAGCCATTATACATTCTTCAATATTTCCAAATATATTGATAGAAGGCAATACCTAATAAAATTTTAATTCAATGATTAAGCATTCATTAATATCATTCATGTATGGTAGTTGTGGAAGTGTAGCATTTATTGCTATAATAATTTAACAAGTATACATCAATTTTCCAAATAGTGGTGGTAATGCAAAATGCAATGGTCAAATAATCTTACAATCCATTATCTAAAA
The DNA here is from genome assembly GCA_963969395.1 of Pseudoscleropodium purum. Taxonomy (NCBI): domain Eukaryota; kingdom Viridiplantae; phylum Streptophyta; class Bryopsida; order Hypnales; family Brachytheciaceae; genus Pseudoscleropodium; species Pseudoscleropodium purum. The sequence continues at coordinate 15,616,763 of OZ017800.1, read as the reverse complement.
TCATTTAAATTGTTCACATGGCCTTGCCATAATAATGTGAATTAGAACATCATGTATACACTCTTCTAGTTTAATTTCATTACATTTTTTTATTTTTATAAAATGATATTGAGATGTTACATATTCTGAAACTACCTTTAATTAACACCAATCTTATATAAAATGTCAAATCAAAAATATTTCTTTTTTATACTTTAATGTACCATACTCTCAAATTTCATAGAAATTCATATTTTTAATTGTTCAATTTTCCCCTTGGAGAAAAGTCAAAAATTATGAATACAAATGAAAATATTTTTTTAATTAAAAAAATTCTAGATTTGTATGTATCATTTTCAAATTTATAAAAATTGAAAATTAAATTAGTATACATTCATGTATCAATGAATCAAAAATATCTATAAATTATAATGATCTACCAACAAAACTAGCTTGAGTACTCTTAAATTCTAAAATCCTAAATATTTATATTTAAGTGAGTATCAAATCAGTGAAATCACTCATACTTACACCATATATTTGACTATGTTGTAATGGTAAGGTTCTTTTTATAGCTCTTGACAAAAATAAGATAAAATGAGTAGCCTTTGACTATATGAATACTATGATATTCCTATTCATTTATAATGGTTTGTAACCTTGTACTTTAAAATCACAAACAAAATTCATCCATAGCAATAATCAAATTTAATCATTTCGTATTTGGCTTTATAAATCTCCCAAAACTCATATGCAAAACTATTTAATGTGAGTCAAATAGTATTTCACCTTGAACATTGTTAGATCTTCTTACAATCTACCTTCACATTTTCAACAACACTTTATTTTGTTGGTCTATATAAATCAACAAATTATAGTATAAGTTTTCATAGAAGAAATATAGAAAACCCCTGTCTCTTTTAGAAAGATATTGTTGTTATCTTTACAATCATGCTAATTTTATCTTGATTATGTCATGTCATCATCTTCCAATAGAATATTCTTTATCCCCAAGGCTCAAGGGATTCGGATAAAATACAAATGTGTTATAAACTATAAGTTCTATAACTTTTTTGAAGTTTGCATCAACAAAGATAATGTAAAGTATGAAAAATTAGGAAGTGTTTATATAGTCAAAATTAGAAAATTATTTTTAGATTCTCTTCAAATGAATTTTGAAGATATATCTTCAAAAATTCACCAAAAAATAATTTCTCTCTTTATCATACGAATTTTTTTAATTGTTTCAAATTGTGGTTTCTATTAATTTGTGAAAAATGTGTAAGATTTAGTAAAGAGAACACCAATACTTTTTTCAAATAGTAAATTTTTCAACATTAGGCAAATTCTATACACTTTGTACTACTTTTCTTATAATTTTTGTTTAACTATAGCTATCTTAGTTTTGAAGACAAATATTCAAAGACAACCCAATTTTCTCTCTCTCTAAATAATTATATATTTAGAAAAAATATTTTTCACACAAAAATGGTGCTTGAAATCAGGCAACAACCAAAAAACATCACTTGAGCACTTAGTGGTTAAAATCATGCATGCACTATTTTAATTTTGTGATTGCATCCATTTTATTAATACGGCATCTATTTAACAATAGCACAAATCATTTATTTTATTAAACTAAGGTCAACACCCTTCTTTGAACGAGTTTAGGACTAACCGATTTGAATATTATACCTTTATACAAATATTTGAATGAAACATTTTGAATTGAATATGTTGAATTAATACAACAATAAATTAGTTGCTAGATATCTTTGAGGCTTTATGAAGGTCCTTGTGAAAGAGTTTGCCACCATCCAAGTAGTAACTTCATTTTTTTTTGGCAATAATGATGAACACAATTGTAGAAGGATTACTCCCATCACTTGCATATATCTAAACACAACAATAATAAACAATAAGGGCACTGCAATTCTATGAAGAAGAACTGGAATTATTATTTTCAACAATATTGCAATCAACACAAGTGTTGGTAATTGATCTTACCAAATTTGAAATGTTGTATTTGAAGAAAAGTAATTCTTTAAATTAAACTAATGTAATGATAATTCATTTTTCACATGTGAATTAGTCAAGTATTTGTATTGGAATTATGAAAACATCTCGCAAATACTACTTTTAAATATATGTAGACAATCACATAGTAACAATGTATTATTTATCAAGAAATAATTACCTAATACAAATTCTAAATATTATAAAATTCAACTTCACATTAAAATCTAGAGAATGATTGATTGTAGAATTTTATAAGCACCAAAAAATCACAATACCTTATCTATGAGTTACTTAGTATATCTTACCTAATGAAGATTGTGATTTCCTATGTTCTTTGGTCAGTGTCTTCTATATTAATACTTCAAACACTAAAAGAAAGACATGTTCAACATAACCGACTATATGCAACTAGTGTCTTATACAACTATCATGTGACTCTAATCCTCTCTATTAGTACCAAATTTAATGTAATTGTTTTATGTCATTTTATAACATTCATACATTGTTTTAGTTGCAAAGTAGTCATTCCATAGTTGCAAAAAACAATTAGGAAACAACTAGTGTCCTTTTACAACTATCATGTAACCGTAAAATGATCATAGTTGTTTCCTAATTGCTTTCTAGTCACACACTAGTTGTTTCTTAGTTGTTTTCTAGTTGTTTTTTAGTTGCTTTCAAAGTTCATTCCCATTTGTCTTATATCTATTGTCCCATATCAATTGTAAAGAATACCATTAGATTGGACATATAAGACTTGCAAGTTGTTGTAGTCTCATATAATGAATTTTTTTATATAGAATTCTAAGATTTTGACAGTTTATAGGAATCAAAAAGTAATTAAAATCCAAAAAACTTAAAATTTGTGAAATCTAGGAAGGAGGTACATCTTAAATTTAGAAAAAGGTAAATTTGAAATTCAAAAATCTAGAAAGAAAGTAGATATGAAAATTTGAAAATCTACAAATCATTGAGATTAATATTTCAAAATTTACAAATCTACAAGTTGCAAATGTTGATGAAAATCTTTGCATACTATCGGATGACAAAAAAAAACGCGACTAAACTACAACTAATGCAACTTATCCATTGCAACTGTGGGTTCTAAATTGTCGCTTAGTTGTAAATGTCCTATGCAACTACAAAACAAGTTGCACAAATGAATCAAGTTGCAAAATCCCTCATTTTCTTCTGGTGAAATTATCACTTGTTGGAATTTGTATTGGTGCTAAGATTAACAACATTAGATATATTATTGTGATTGTAGGTGTTTTTTAGTCCATAACATATACTATTAGGCTTATAAACAATATATAAAATACTTAATTTTTATTTAATATAAAATAAATAAATAAAAAACTCACCAAATAACAATACTTTTGTTTTCATATTTCATCAATGAAATTAAAAAAAAATATGAAATTCAAACATAGATTATATTTTAAAATATCAAAAGTCAAAATTACATAATATATTTAAAATGATTCATATTTTTTTTACAAATAAAAAACAGAAATTTCAAACTTATGAGGTATAAAATGCATTGACCTCTTTTATGTGAGAATGGTTCCTTGTGATCTCAAACATGAGTCAAACTCAAACATCCTCTCCAACAACCTTTGTATGTGTTGAGGGCAAATGCAAGAAACACTTGTACTATTTCCTGTCATATGATGAATGTTGAAGTTGTTTTTTTAGCATAAGTATTGCAGAAATGATCCGATGAGCACGAAATTTGGAGCAGACATTCACATGGCCATAGTGCATGCACTGTAATTTTTTTTTATTTTTTGAAAATGAATTGTGTCGGTGAAAGTGAATTTTGAATTAATGTCACACATGCGATTTTGGGGGTTTTCAGTACTATTGAGAGTACCCGTAGTGAAGTTGTTGGAGTTGTAACTTCTCACGCTTATTTGAGTAAGCAATACACACCATCTGAGGGGAGGGATTTCAAAAAAACTTCATCAAGTTGCGCTGCACATGGCCTTCAAGTGCTCTTCAGTTAGGTGTAATTTCTGAACATTTGCAAATGATAATTTCCTATTTTTATGTGCATCCGCTGTCTCCAAGAACTTGGCAACAATGGCCACTTTTTTCCAAAATTTTCTGTGTGTATTTCATAATTATAGAAAATGGGAAACCAAAACTGGCTTTTTTTTCAAGAATAATGGCAGTCTCTGTCCCAAACTAATGGACTGAACTGGTGGCACAGTTAATGAATGTCAATGGTAATTGAATGCTATCAGTCAATGATAAGCAAACACGTGTTGTGAAGACTGTGCATGCACGATGAAATCAACGGTGCAGATTTGTTTTTCCCTATTGTCGCTAGTACTCACAATATTCATAGTATCTGTAGTATTCAAAAAGCAAAATGCAACAAATATTACAAGTGTTTCGTGCATTCACCTTCGAGTACGTTTCTACATTTAAATGGTTATTTCCTTTGCTTATTGTTGTACTACCTCCGTCCGAAAATGATTTTCTTGTTGGACAAAATGTTTTGGATTAAGGCTAAAAATAATACTTTGAAGACCCATTTTGCAGTCTTAGTAAAGTTTGATGTATTCTTATTGTCCTACAAACTTTGAGTTTTGGAGCCCTTTCCAAAGTATAGTTTTGGAATATTGAAAGTAGGATTTTGAGGGCATATTCAAAGAACACTAGTGGGCATTTAATTGTTGAATATGTAGTCAACATTTCGTGGGCACTTAGTATAAACCTAAGACCTATTTTTTATCTTTTAGAGCTTCATCTTCTTCAATTAGGCAATACTCAAAAAGATGAAAAAAATAAAAATAAACAATGTTGATTAACTCCTTCAATCATTTCATTTGACTTTTGATTGATGACTGTACAAATAGAGGAGAAACTATAACTCATAGTTGTTTTATTGGTCTTAAATAGCAATCAAAAGCCAAGTTTGACCTATTCAAAATGTACAAAGTGCAACAAGAAAATCATTTTGGGACAAAAAATTAAGGCCAACAGAAAGATCATTTTGGAACGAAGGGAATAGCATTCTTGATAAGACCACATCTCCCACATTTCGATTGTGGAATGGTTTGACAACTTAATTGTGTTATTGTTTAAGATGCAAACAAAAGGAAATGACATCTTGATTAAATTCTCCTTCACCTCCAATGGCCAATTCTTTTTTTTAGTAGATGTTTTTGTTTGCCCTCAAATAGCAATGACAATTACCATAAATGTCACATAAGGCCTTTGATCACATGCTTGTGTCCCAAACTCACAAATAAAGTACTTATGGAAAAACATAGATATTAATTGAATATGACTAAAATAGGGTTGGAGATTTTATTATGAGAATTCCTAATAACTACGTTGGAAAGGATTTCAAGGATTTCTCTTGCATTCTAAAATTTTCCACCCTCAAACATTAACTCTTTTTGGCAAGTGTTCGTCATACTCTTCAATTAAAGAAAATTTGATTTAAAGAGTGATGGTTGTCAACTACCTTTATCTAAATAGGTCACAATACAAATATGCATAAATGAGACCTTTCATTGTGTTGCAAGCTATTTGGTCAAGAGTACCATTAAATGACACAACTCTTTTACTTCAAGTGCCACATCTTTCAATCCTTGATAAAGATCATCAACACATACCACTACTTTGGTGGCCTTTGCTTCAGGAATTTCCATGACAATACTTACAAACAAAGCACTCACTTTTCAATACTCTATGAGTCATTAAATACATATCACTATGCACATGCTTAGAAGTACTTTGAGAGCTATCAAGCAAAACATTCAAATGTGACAAAAAGTAGAAAAAAGACAATGAAGAATTACCGAAATGCGTGAACAAAGGAATAAGAAACACAATAGATAGTGCTAACTAAATAAGATAATATAGATATAAAAATGAAACAAAATTAATGAGATAAATAAGAATCTCAACATACTTAAAATGAATTTAACCCTATAAATTTTTAGAATACTTACAATCTTGAATTGAACATCATAGTTTAACCCTTCAAGGCCTAACAACATTTTCACAATGGAGGTTTTCAATGAATTGGCCCACTTTAATATTTTTTTGTACATGAATGTGTTTGAAATTATTAATTTTAACCGTACAAAAGTGAAGAATACTTTGTCTAGTATGCATGGAATTAATTGTGGAAAATATTGACCGTTGGATTTTCAGATTATAATAATTTTGGATGATCAACTCTTTAGGCAAAAATCACAACTTTTGGAGAAGAAAAATTATAAGAAGATGTATAATGATTTTTTTCCCTTCTAAAAAATTGTATTAGAATCTAAGGCAAATGTAGTATTTTTTTTTTGAAATAATTGAAAAAAAAAACTTTCCCAAATTTGTAGACATTTTCAAACAAAAAGAGTAGAAAGCCAAAATTGACCAAATCAGATTCTACAAAATTTAAAAAAATTTATATATGCATCATTATTTGAAATTTAACAATTGATATTACTAGCATATTTTTTGGAACATCTCCAAATTTTTTGGAATTATTTTAATTATTTTTGTATTTTTAATCACACTAGATGGAATTTTGTATTTTTAAAATTGCTAAAAATAAATATTTGAATATTTTCTCCAGACCTAGTTTTTTTGTGCAAACTAAAGATTATAAATGTCTAAGGAAATGATTTTTTCCATCCCTACTATTTCTTTCATTGTAAACATATTATGTTTGCTCCCTTTTTCTATTAGACAACATTTCCTAAACAAATTTTTAAATATTTCTTACATTGAAATTTTGGAAATTAGAGAATGCAACAAGTATGTCAACTTTTTATTCTACAAGTCCCAAGTTTACAAAATATTAAGATTTGTTTCACTCTATTAGGAATTTGCCATTGAAAATTTGAAGAGGACACATTGTATCCCCTTTGTCCTTGAGGGGTTAAGCCACTTTTAATAAACATGTAAAAGATTCATATATAATGGAAATAAGTAAACTTGACATAATACATATGCCATTGGGTTTCAAAATATGTAAGTGTATACACAAAGTATCAAAGTATTTTTTGATGTTTTAAAAGAATTTGAAAAGGAAGTTAAAAATTGTAGGAAAAAACTATAGTAGTATGCAATACCTATCAACCTTCAAAACCCTATGACTTTGTATTTTTGTGCACTAATGTTTGTCTAATTTTACTAAGCAGATGTAGAATGATGAAGCCTAAATGTCTTTTTGACCTCAACAAAGGCTAGTATAAAAGATGATTTTGGTTCATTTTTTTAATACAAGGATCAAGCAAGGAATGGACAAACCCATGAGAAAGTGGGTTGCAAATCAAGGAAAATTGAATGATATTTCTATTTTTTCATTCAATAAGTAACTTTCTTTTCAAAAAAGGTAGCTACTAAAACTTCCTCATTTACAGTTTTTCTCTATACAAGACCTCCTCTCTTTTGGTCTAAAGTTAATAAAATGCTTTAAGAAAATACCTATTGAAAACAATTGTACTCAAAAAGGTTGTTTGGGATTGGGTCTCATAATCAACCTCACAAGAGCTACATCAAATTATAAGATATTTTTTGAGTTTTACCAACTATTTTCTTTTTAATTCCCATATTGAATAATTTTTTCAAGTACCAAGTCTAGCTATTTTATCTATTTTTTACTCTATATAAGTAGAAATTGTATAGATTTTTTCATTGTTCTTTTTTTGTTTTCAAATTGCAATTGGGTTTATTTTCAACTCTTTTGCCTAGCTTTGAATTAACCATAGTTTTTTCCAAACACTAAATTGCATTGCAGTGCCACTTTTTCCACTTCTTCCATATGGTGTTTTTGTAAACTCTGCACAATCTTAGTAAGGTAGGGTGCTTTAAAAGCAACCTTGCTCTAAAATTGACTTATCACATGAAGGTACATTTTTCTTTCTTCTATATATCAATAGTGTACATTTTAGAAGTTGGTTGATTTACGTGACCATTGCATTTTAACTTCAAAAAATTCATGACTAATGCCACAAAGTTCCAAAAAAACATAAAATGATTGGATTTGATACCAATTCCATTTTTCTTCCTATGAAAATTTACTAAAAATTATTTGAATGAGATTGGATTCCCCCTAAATGCAATCAGCTCTTAAAAAATTGCTTTTGGAGCACACTATCTTATCAGTGTGTCAACCTCATCAGACTTCAACAATGAGAATTGAGGAGTGTTTAGAATATCTTATTGCTTCTTATTACATTATGTAGTACTTCACCTTGCCTTCAATGATGTCATATAAAGTGGTGACTCCCACAAACAATACCATAACTAAAATTGCTATTATCACTTTGTATATATCTCCAAAATCAATATATACCTATATGGAAGAAATGATTTTAGAACCTCTACTTCTTCTTTTTTGACTCTCTAAAACCTCTTGCATTTGGTATCTAAGTGTCACGTTCATTGGTACATTGAAACTTGTTTTTACTAGCCAATAAGAAAAACACAGAAATTTGATCTATCTAATAATAGTAACTAGGGATAGTAGCAAAAAATGGCAATTTTAAAGGTGACTACCTTACTTGCTTGATTCCGTCAATCAAAAATCAAGTTCTTAGATCTTTACCTCTATCATGTACCATTACATTCTGACTCTTTTGCTAATAAATTGCTCTTTAGACAAAATGTAGGATTTGATCAACTTTCATGGTGTTTATAAGTAATAGACATAGTGTTCCTATAGTTATAGTATTTGGCTTTATTCTAGGATGAATTTTTTTGCGGCATGTAAGGAATATAAGGTAACTACATCTAATTTCGATCCCTTTCTTAAAATATCCCCCTAAAATATTTTCCTTATAATGTATTCCCTTTGTCCCACTAAAAACCTCTCTCAACTATTGATTTCAATGATTGAAGAAACATTGCCAGTGAAAAAGGACTTCATGTGGGCAAGTTAAATGATCAAGAAGCATTCTTTTCCTTGCAATCTTGGATTTGGCCAAATGAGGCACCTTGTATTTGTTACCTCCATTGTTCTTGATGGTCTCAATCATGCATTGTTGCAAGGTTAGAAAATATTGTTCAATTTCTCAACCTCAAGGTCTTGGAATGCCTTCATTGTGGCAACAATGAGATCATCTATCACCATCTACTCAATTTGATGTTGGAGAGATTGGATACTATTGAAAAAACCCAAGTCAAGGACATTCATGTCCACGCTCTTTGCGGGTTGGAACTTTAGTGAAATGTCAAAGCCATCTTTATGCATATCATTGATCAAGTCATTTGCTTCTAGATGCGGCCTTGCATTGTCAAACTGCATATGTATAGAGTTGTTGGTCTTACACGTCTAGTTTGTTGGCCATTTCTCCCAAATGGCCGGCAACACTTTTTCCTACAACATTTTCACAATCTCTTGCTTATCAACCGACTACATGCATTTTGTCTCTAGCGTGCCTCTTGGTCTTAGATAAAACCACCTCATGTTCTTACTAAAAGTAAACCTTTTTTGGTCTAAGTGGATGTCGTTCATCATGAATTCAAATTGTCCTACTTGATCCATGTGCAACATGCAATACTGGACGTGGCCAAATTTGTTGTCATTTGTCAAATAGGGTTTAATGGCACCCGAGTGTGATTTGATAAACTTGCCTTCTTTGATGGGGTAATGAACTATGGTTTTGCTCATGTGCAAATGTACAACCAATGACTAAATATTTTGTCTCTACATAAGAGGAATGATCTTCACAACTTCTAAATCAAGTAATCACTTTTCCAAATTTCTAGCTCCTAGAGATTCTTGCCCTTGCTTGAAGATGTTACGGATGGTGGTTGGAGCACCGTTGAATTGCAAGCCGACCTCATGTGTTGCACTTGGAAGAAGTTTTTGTAGATTATTAGGGTGCCGCTTGGTAAGAAAAATCTTCCAAATAGCTTAGTGTTGATTATTTGTTGACCATTGACTTGTATATGGGTGGAATTCTACCACCCACAATATCTGAAATTAAACTAGTGATACGGACCCATAAAGATTGTATCGGCCAAGGAATGACCAAACAATGCAAGAGGTACAATAAGAATCTGCGAAAAAAAATTTAGTATAATAATGGTAACCATGCTGAATTGCTTATTTGGTCAATTGTAGTTATTTTACATTTGGTATCTATTGTACTTGGATAGATTGGATCACCAAAGTAAATGGTTTAGTGGATGGAAGTTTACAAGTAATTACGAAGTTTGCATAAAGTATGAGAAGCAATACTAGTATTGAAGTAAAGTGTAGTATTGAGATGTACCTACATAAATAAATGAAAAGAAATCTTGGGTGCTCAATTCAAGGTATCAAAAAGTGATCCCACTTAGTTTCATAATGCATGCATATTTTCAAGTTTTTTCTCCACCATGCATAAATCATGGTATGAGTTTTTGTTGGATAAACTTAGTTTTTGATTCTATCCTTTACACAATAAGGTGTTTGACTAAATAGGTGAACTTCTCAATTTGAGTTAGAACTTGAGTTACACTTTTCAATTTCAAAGAATGTACACTTTAAAACGCATGAGTAATTTAATTCAACTTCCTTCTAGATGGATGAGATGAGAATCACATAAATTAAAGGTGAGAGTGAGCATGTGGATGAGGAAGCACAATATTGTTTATTGTAGATTGTTTTTTTAATTTTTTCTAGAGGCAAATGAATGATCTTTGCAAGATTTGCACTTCATTGGGAGTTTGTTGCACAATCCTTTCCTTTTTTATATTTGTTATGTAATATTGTTAACTAACCTAACTTACCATTCTTCTTTGAGATTAAGATAATCCCTCTTTGAATCCCTAGAAGTGAATTTAGTTTAATTTGCAAAGAATCATTTATTGACTAGAAAATTACAATGCTAAAGACTCCTATTTAATGGGAGAGCAAAAAGGAACACCAATGTTAATTAATAATGTTATGTACTTATTCACAGATGCAATGTGATTTTTAGGTCAAAACTACAATGAATTTTTGTTCATTAGTTTGTATTGCCTTTCATCTTCTTTTGATGCTCTTATTTAATTGTATTGTTTTTTCTTATGTCTTGTTGTATACTTTAAGCTATAAGATAGATTCATGCCTTACATTAGTTGCTAAACAAATTGCATAGTATTGATCAACATAGTGCCCATGACAACCAAGTGAAATGACAAAATTTTAAGCCAATGATTTCTACAATATCCAAAGGAATGATTTCCACATTGACTGGTCCATTCTTTAAAGGTTGAAGTATAGGTTTAATATAAGTTCAAACTCAATGAATTACTTTCAACACTACCACTTTCCTTCCCTAATAAACAAAAGCACTAGCCCAATCATAAATAGACAAAAGTTTACAAATTTCACATCATCTTAACTAATTAATTTGTTCACCAACCAACATATCACCTTCACTCATACCACCATGGCTCCATCTTACACACTACAAATGCTTAGGGTGAACTTCATGGATGCAAACTCAAGGAGAAAAAAAGCAATCTTCATAAAGGTTATTGAATGTCATTAAATCCACAAAAATCAAAATATTCCTTTAAATTAGGCTATTTGTTTATTTTGATTGTCTGTTTGGAAAGCCCTCAGCAAAGAGGGGTGCACAAGCTTATTTTGTGGTGTTTTGAACTTTGGTGTGAAAGTTATTGAATTTCAAAGTTTTTATCAAATTAAAAAATTAAAAAAATTATGTTTACTTTTATTTTGAACGTGGCAACGGCACAGGGCACACTAATCAAAAGTTAATTTCATGTTTCGCAGTGTGGACTGCAGATGCTGACACACACACAGATGAGCAGCTACATGGGAACTGAATGGTCCGCAGCAGGTTTTTTTGGGTGCTGTGGAGCGATACAGCCTTCAGTTACAGGAGAACCACTGTGTGGCACTTTCTTCCAACTCAGAAGCGCCAAGTATTCAAATCTACTTTAAAACTGGAAGACTGGGAAGTAAGTACACAAAGCGTTAAAAGAAACATGAGCAACAGCACATGTGACACCCCAAAGAAGCCAAATTTACAGACAGAAGTGCAGAAGGTGGCAGCTCCTTTGGTACAGTAGTGCAATCATATCGAAATTTATTCTAGGCTGCCCCCACATATTAATAATGAGAAACTGACGGCAAGACTGCAACAGAAAGATTTAATTGCAGTCAAGAAACAGACAAGGCACAAAGAATCCAATCCATAAACAAGTCCTAGCGGCAATAAAACCAATGAAATCGCTTCGGATTGAAACAGAAAAGAAGAATTCAGTCAAAGGTGATCTCACAAAATTCACACCACTCTAAGAGTACACACGAGAGTGATGAATGGTAAGAAGATGAAACCTCGCTACGAGAAGCTTCAAATTGTGTCCTACACACCTACCATACACCATGCTGCTGTTGAGCAAGAATCACTCAACAGCAGTTAAGTTGGAGTCAAGAGGTTTCCGCACAAGAAAGTAGTACATCGGAGTGAATAATTCCATTCTGCAAGGGAATTAAAACCAGAGTTAATTCAACTGATGTAAGTCCACTCGAGAAGATTAAAATTAAATTATGATGCACATTCAGGTTTTAGTACGAAGGAGGAGAGACCCACCTGCCACCATTGACAAGTCCGAACAGTCCCTGCTCCAAGAAAGTGCTAACTTTGACGCTCCCCTCGGGAGCAATCTTCAACGCTTCCAAAAGACGCACCTGCAGGTTTAAGAATTCACAGCCAAGGAAACATCATCAACAAGGGCAAAGGAACACGGTTTCAACGGCCACAGTGAGAATATTGAGTGAGCAACACAGTAAGTAACAGACTCTGCATTCTCTCAACATGTGGAACAGAAAGGAAATATATGATTTCTAAGTGCACCATACCATATTGTGAGTGAAGAAGCGACCGACAGGAGTCAGTTTCAATGTGGAAAGTGAGAAGTGGTTCGGATCCAATGGTTGGTACCACGGCACTTGAGAGGTTTTGGCCAAATCCTTCTCCATTAGAATCTGATCAGCAGAGGTTATGTTTTCAAGGGAACTCATGGAAAACAGGACAACATCAAAGATAGTTGACAAGAGAATGCCACCAGGACTGCCAGATTGACTTAAAGAACTACAAATAGAATATTGTTACAAAATGATAATTGGCAAATAAATGTCCAGTTTCTTCCAAAAACTTCCTGCACTCTCAAACTGAAGTAACAGTAACAGTAACAGAATTGTACCTCGAACCCAGCAGCACCTAAGGCGTCAAGAACCTGACGTGTTGTGCGGATGTCAGTTAGGCCATTTCCGAGTTCTATCTCCTCCTGTAAATTGCAATAAGTTTTTAAATAGTACCTAGAAGGCTTCATTTTGAGAATACAATTCCGAAATTACAGTTGAACTTGTGCTCCTCAATGTCCCATTACAGTCATCTCGAAATAGGCAAAATTAGATCTGTTCAGGTTGTAACCTTAATGCGATTATGATCCTTGTTATCAGAATTGTATGCATCTGTCATGCACCACTCATAACCAGCAAACAGTTGCCCTGGTTTCAGAACTCTCAAAATCTCGGCGTAACAGGCAACCTGCACAGATATTTTCCATTCCAATAAACGGTCATTATATTGAAATTAGATCACAATGTTCCTCCGCAAAAGCAAATCTGAAATTGAGGTGGCAAGAGTGCACAAAAGCATGAAGGACGCTTACAGGATCTGGAGCATGACAGGAAGCCTCTATGGTGTAAACAGCATCATAGGTGTTATCAGCGATTGGCATCTTCATGAAATCTGCCTGTTTCATACCCCACAACAGCTGTTGTCAATGCAGGCGACTTGTCAAGAGTATAATTTTAAAAACTGTAAATGACTGGCATTTAGATGCACATTGACCCAAGTTAATACTCCCTCGGTCCCAAAATGACCTTCCAGTTGGACAAATTGATCGGGATTAAGGCTGAAAATAACGTTATTTCAACCCGTTTCCAATAATTTTAAGAAAGTTGTTATCCATTCATTGAATCGTCAAGGACAAAAATAATCATTTCTGAGCAACCGGAAGATCTATTTTGGACAAACTCATTTTGTCCAACCGAAAAATCATTTTGGGACGGAGAGAGTAATAGAGTTTATTTTGGAAGTTAAATGTGGATAGTTGAAATTTTCGATGCATACTACCATCATTTGAAAACGAAGGGTATGATTTCCATTTTCCATTTTCTCATTTGTTTCCTTTCCTTGAAAAATCCGTCAATGATAAATTCCCATAGATCTGAAAGCAGCGTTAAAAGTAGCGATATCTGCAGCGTCCTAAATAGTTCTACCCAACTTAATAACAGAGGACGTTGCCGGGTGGTTGCAATATTATTGAGAAAGACATGCACAAATACTTACTTTCAGATAGTCAAGTAGGTTGTCCAGGCCTGCTTTCTTTGTTAAGACCTAAACAACCAGGCACATTAAGCTTAAAAAGATGACATTCCATAATCCATGATAGATTACTAATATTCAAAATGGAAATGCAAAATGCATTCGGGAAAATACAATAGTTACTATCAAAGACGAAGCATTATTTCAGGGATAGAGATGCAAAAAGTGTAGAGATGGTTCCACAAAAAAATAGCATTAAAAATTAGAGATATACCTTGCCTCGAGTGATTTGAGTATCATTGTTGTTCAGACCTGTAACAGATGCCCCACTAACACCCAGAAAGTTGGTCCCAAATTCCCACGAGTCAAAAGATTGCCCGGCTTGTCTCGACAAGGATACAACTTGGAACAAGTTACCGGCATTAACAAGCGATTTCTAAAGAAAGGAGAGTACTAACCTGAAAGCTGCTATTTCTCGGGCTGGTCCACCAATTCCACAGCCAACATCCAATACCTTCGCAAGCCGTCAAAATGAATGTCAAATATCAGTTTTCAAGTATCGAGTCTAACAGCAGAATCACGTGCATAGTCGACTCCAATATATTATAAATTTTAATTGCTTTAAAAGAGAAAAAGACACTCCACGCATCATTAAAATGAATTAAAAGCAGGAGTATGCAATAAAAAAAAAATTTAGTGCATTTCGCAGCAATTGAAATAAATGGTCAACTACCTATCTAAGCAATAGATGTGCTTAGCTACTACAAAAAGAGGGAGTACGATGCTAACCTTCATCCCTGGCTTCAATTGGAGGTGCAGAGCCAAAAAATGCTCATGTCGTTTTATGCTTTCACGAAGAGACTCCCCATTCCATCTGCAGATGGAAGGTTAATTTAACGGGACGATATTCTTGCCAGTGGGAGATACTTTAAGAGAAGTAAGTATTCTTCATGAACAGAGAACATTCCATCCCAGCTACTGCCTCCCAATGTCTTTGATGCTCTTTCCACGCCACTCACGTACTACTTTTTAACAAGTGCACAAATGGCCGAAAGAGGTCGATTCCATATTGGAATAGATCAGCTAAGAAACTTCAAGCAGTTACGAGGTAGGAAGAAATCATACCCTACATTTTTAAACTATAGAAATATATTTTTGAACTACTGTAATATGCAATTAGGTTCCAAGTGAACTCCCTACTTTTAGGTTAAGCCCTTTAGGGGTTAAGAAGCATGAAGTTGAGAAGCAGTTTATTTTCTCCATTTATGGTAAATGTGCAAAAGACAAATATGCTTCCGTCAATGCCCTAAAAAGCAATAATACTGCAAAATTAAGAGTAGAGCATTCCCAGAGTAGGCACAAGCTTTGTAGCAAAGCAGGATCAGAGCTTTAACAAGATGAATAGTACCTCACCAGAGCCAAAACAAGAACTATCCAAAACTGGTCCATAAAATAAAGAAGCTTGAAAAAGAAAGAAAAAAAATTGTAAAAATCCAATTACCTGTTGGCGAAGTGATAACTCTGTCCCCAACCGTACTCATAGAAGCTGTTGACAAGATCGTAGTACTTGTTCACCTGTTGTGAAACAGTATAGAAGATAAATGAAATCAACAGTCATATTTTGCAAAGAAGTAGAAGAATAAAAACAACTCAAACCTGACAATCCTCACTGAGAAGAAGAGCTCCTTAAGATTTTCACCAAAGTTTCAATAGAAGTGGTGTAAAGGGACTCCCTCCGTACCATATCAACATAGTTTGACTTTCTGGCAGCCTGTTCACCACCGTGGACAGAATGATACTTCTCGTACCTGGAATCACCATGACATCAAAATTCCGTCCAGATCGAATCAAATACATAAATGCTTACTTCACCCGGACGTAGTTGAAAATGCTTCAGTACGAAGGACTAGACATTGTGACAATTTTTTTTTCAAAAAAGCATTAAGGAAATCCATTGAAATGATGTCAACCACCAAATCGACAAACAATTCTTAAAGGACTCTTAATTGTCACTCTCCGAAGGAACTGGAAACGTCGTCATGACCACATACATGCACACACGTGGAAAAGGACCAGCTGCAGTATATGATAATCTATACTCTGAAGAGTCTTTCAGGTCATTTCTCTTCAGTAAAGAATCCATGAAAGAGATACGCATGAAAGAACTCCTCACTCAAACCTCCCCAAATGCTTTGAAACATCCCGCGTAGACAAGAAATTGGGGAGCACAAGACCCAGGTTTTCTATGCTACAACACAGCAACAGGACGACAGAAGTCTGCATATACATTCTCTAAAGAGGTACCGCATCCCAAAGCTTGCAAATGCTTTCAACCATCCCGCAAAGACAAGAAATTGGGGTGCACAAGAACCAGGTTGTCTACTCTACGACAAAAAAGATCGTCCAGCATAACAATGGAACCCTGCCGCCCTGATCTCGAGCATGATCAGAGGTACCAATCGACAATCTCGTGCGTTCTGTCCCTAGATCCAGCTCACAATGCATCAAAGGCTAGAGAAAACCAAGCACAGACACGACACGAAACGTACGCTTCCGTGGAGTTAAGGACCTCCTCCTTGGCAATCACCCCGCCGATGTTGGACACCAAGTGGGCCGCCCCTTCCTTTCCCATCGCTTACCACCGTCTCTTCTTCCTCACCTCCTCACTAAACCCTGGGCACCATCAACACAAAAAAGAAAAGAAAATCTCGTCACGCATTCAATCATGGAATCTCAAGTACTGCAAAACCACTAACACTGCGACCGATCCACAATGCCGAAAACCCACAAACCTTGGGGGCACCATTTACACAAAAAGAATACAAAATCTCGTCTCACTTTCAACGAAATCACAAGTACTGCAAAACCACCAATACTGCGACCGAACCCCAATGCCGACGCCACACAACACAGCAAGAACCCAAAATCACGTCACGCTTCCATGGAATCCCCAATACTGCAAACCCCCCAACACTGCGACCGATAACCTCAACACCCTGATCGAGAACCACCAGAGACACACAAAGAGGATCCCTCCAAGGTAGGGAATGCAAACCCAATGCAGGCAATGCAATGCAAAGGCAAACCTCGCAATGGCGCTGGCGCTGGCGCTGGCGATGGCGATGGCGATGGCGGCAGGGGGGTTCTGGCAATAATCGGTTGAGAGCCACGCGATGAAGGCAATGAAGCTTGCAATGCGCCCCGGCGAAGGTGCTCTCGACGTGACTGATGAGACTAGCGACTGACTGGCACCGGTACCGATACCGTCAATTCCCGCGCGGGATGTGGGATTCACGAGAAGGTACGGAGAAGCGGCCTGCGGAGGACACTGCTGGGCCCTGTAAGCAAAAGCTGTCCAGGCAGAGATGAGCACTTGCGTAGAGGCAACCCTGGAATGCCAGGAGCCCAGGAACCCAGAACCCCCACCAGATCTGGTGATGCGAATTGATGACTAAAAGACAAATAGTTTAAAATAATTTAATACAAGGTTTTCGTCTATCTTTTTCACTTCCAATTTTTCTTGAATAATATAGAAAATTCTTTTAAGCTTATTTTTTTACCAGCCGATGCATGCATGGCGGGCCTGGTTGCTCCTCTTGTCTTCAGTTTGGTTCGGTTTCAGGTTCGGTTTCAGGTTCGGTTTCAGTGGGGTCCCATGGGTTCCGTTCTTGCCGTGCACAGGCTGGTGTTGCAAGTGCGCCGAAGGGCTTCAGAGCAGCGGCTGTGGCACTTGGGATGAATGTGGACGAGATGGATGAATGTGCCATCTACCAACTAACTGACTAACTACAGTAGTACGGAGTACTTCAGTACTTCGAGTAGGTCTCGTCGATCTTTTCGTGGGGGCAAACCGACATGGACTACTGACCCCAAGTTGAGTGGCGATTTAGATCTCACCTGGATAGGTGGCAATAGCATCTGCAAAAAGGTCGGGTGCTCGAAAACAAATTCAGGCTCTTGAACTTGCGGCTGTAAATGAGGTCAAAAAGGACTGTAAGAGATTGAACATGCAATTGATGATGGAGGAATTGGAAACGGAGTCCGCAGCTATCGGGACAAGTGTTTCGTGAGACTCCTAATTTTTTACTCATTCTTCGTTCAGTTCGTAAGCTTAAATATTGGAAATCCGTAACCCAAATGCATTAATGGAGGAGATGTACTCATGAATTGGGAACACACAGTTTGCACGAAGGAGAGGACGTACATACTACAGAGCACAGAGAAGTGGTGATTGGATTGGACCATATGGCAGTTTGAATTAATGCATGTGGTGTGGAGAAATAAAGGAAGCAACCAGCATTCCATCCGTGATGAGTGTAGTTCTATCCGAAGCTCTAAACTTACAGCCAAGCGTAGCCTTATCACGAAGTTAATCCTCTCCATTAAACTGAACACGGTCCAAGCAATCAACAACAAACAGGCAAGTGAGCTTTCTTAATTAATTAGCAAAGCGCGGTTTCAACCAGGAGGTCGAGAGGTACACTAGCATCGACCAATTTCAGATATTAGATCACTGAGAGGTACATTTCTGTTGTGAGTAGGCTTAATTCTGATGCAAAATGAGTGAGGATGATTCTAAAGCAGAGAGTCCTTGGCGAAAATCACGGGGCAGCTGGGGAAACTCCCCGTCGGACTTCAATGGAGATTCATCATAGGAAAAAACGCTCCAGGGCCCTAGCTATTAGAAAGAGAGTGAGAACTCCTCCAACAATGGGGATGAGACCTGGATCGAGATGGGGTCAAGGAGAGAGATGGACAATGAGAAATGTATGGAAGAGATGGAAGAAATTAACTTCTTCAATACTGTAAAGCAGCTTTGATTGAGGAAAGAAATGAAGTCGATCAGCAAAAGCTAAATCGAAGGAGGTCGAGAACTTACATTGGCAAGTGCCTCAGAGGGGACTCGGAGTCAATACGGGTTAGGGTTGTAGAAGCCAAAGAATGTCAAATCTGCATTCCACAATTACAGAAACCCAAATAGGGTTCGGTCAATGCGACACAAGCAATTTTAGTGCCCTGGATTAGAAGCAACAAGTGGAAAACCAATGTTATATAACAAGGGCAAATGGAGGAGGCATTGGAATTTCAGATGCACGCTGAGGAGTGTAGCCATAGAGAAGAGAACCAAACCCTATTTGGAGCCAAACTTAGCCAGGTGACGTTTCCCCAAATCCCAAATTCTACGGGGAGAAAGAAGGAAACAGAAAATAGCAATAATCCTTCTCCAAATCCTAAAACCCTAAAATCCTAACTTGGAGAATGCTATTGTTGGTTTATGTAATGTAAACGACATGTTTCCAACAACCAAGGTCCCATTTGTGCAAGATAGGGTCAGACCTATTTTCGTGAATGAGGGTGGCTTTTTTTTAACAAGCGTGTTTAGAAAATATACTACAAGGGTTTTTCCATCAAGAAGAGAGGCTGATTTCATACAAGGTAAAGAACTTGTTGCGACCAGGTATCGAAACCAGGTATCAAACCTGCAACCATGCCATTTGCATTGGGTTTCTCACCACCATCACTTAGTAGTTTAGGGTCATCTCGGACTAGAGGGTGGCCTATTTTCATTCATTGTAATTTCTCCAAATTGGTCAGGAAATTGAGGGTTTATTTGTTCAACAAAAAGCCCTAATGAAAATTCATAATCATCTTATGTTTCTCCAAAGTCACTTAGGTATTCAGATCAACAATTGTATGATATACTACTATCAACATGAATAGTGCATACTATATTGTGGATCTATTGAAGAAGCAAAAGAATTTAATCAATTGATGAAAATGCACCTAAGAGTGCTTGTGCATAGATGTTGAATAAGAAAGGCATCCTCATAAACTAATTGGATAATGCAAACATCAAACTTGTTGAGTCCTATGTAGAGAAGGATATAAAACATACTATCAAAGGAGAAATATAGAATGACATGGTTGTCACTAGAGATGATGATCTGCAAAGGAAGTGTAGAATCAAAGAGTTCATATTTTATTTTACTGATGAAAAAGTTACAGTGCACTTTGTCACTAACAATTATTAATTAAATTAAATTAAACTTGGATACCAACTGCATAGCAATATGAGAATGACATAGATGAGGTGATTGGCATGAATGTGGTGGAAACAATACTAGAAAAATTAGTGTCCAAATTGACAAAAAAATATTGGTTTTTTTTGTTCATTATTTTCTTCATTTTGATGTGTTGACCTAAACACTACATAGCAAAAAAGTGTTGATTTGAATATAAAAATGAACACTTTTTTGTTGAGCATAACAAAAAATTGTTAATTTGGCAACAAAAAAATGTTCATTTCCATCAAAAAAAATTTGAGGATTTTAATCTCATTAATCAAAACTAACCAATGGAGAAGTGACACGTGGCGCCTACTACATGAGCAATCCACGTAGGTAGTTCCACCACGCAGATAGGTCACCACCAGGGTTTGAACTAAGACTTGGGAGGTGAAACTCCAAGGTTCTTCACTAATGAGCCACCCATGTACACACAAGACTATAAAAGTAAGTATTTTCTTATTTAACTACTATTTCTTTTTTTCCCTTTGCCTTGTAAAGTCAACGGAGTTTAGGGGCCGTTTTCACATAGTAGGTTACCTTTTATAAGAAAACTTTCAACTAAGAAAAGTTAATAAATGAAGGTACTTTTCATCTCCAAAAATCCTTTTGAAATTTTGAGTTCTTAATAAAAAGTTATAGACAAAATTCACAAAAGATGTTTAAAAGTGTCAAAGAAAAATGGCCATTCCAACCCCTCTCTAAATATTGTCCGTAACTCTTGATGGAGACTCCAAATTATAAATAGATTTTTGAACATCAAAGCTAACTTCATTTTCCAACTTTTTGCAGTTTAAAGTTTTTATGAAAAATTTAGTTTACTATGTCCAAACAACCACCAAAGAACATTGAGTTTTGAAAACACTAATTTGTGAATGATTGAGTTATTAAATTTTTTTTTATCTATATACTATTTCTTTCAAGCATGAATATGAAATATTTTTTTGAAGTTTTTAGTATATATTCCTAATAAATTTCTTCAATATATAATGGATACTTGCAAGTTCAAGATTTGATATACAAATTTTTGGATAAATTATTTGAAAAATAAAACCTAACCATTTGGAAATTGACACTACTAAAAAATGACATCCAAATCGACAAAAATTCAACATACTTTTGTTTATTTGGGTACTGCAATATTAGTTTTTATATTTTTTTGGTTAGTAGTGACATTTTTTTTTCTTCATTTGGATAGTGCTGACAAAATTAAAAAAATTTGTTGATCCTTTTTGGAATCTTTTGGAATCTTTATAGTACAATGTAATTTTCTTTTAAATTAAGTATTCACATACAATTCAGCGTATGTCAAAGTTAGCACACTTTGGAAGTAATTTGCACATAATAAATGAACTTTTTCCAAAAAACTTTGAACTGCAAAAAGTTGCAGAATTTAACCAACTATTATCTCCAATAATACATTTGAGATTTTGATTGTTCAATCAAAAGTTATAAGTGAAATTTAGAGAAACAAATTAGTCAATTTGGATACTACTAGAAAATGTCGTTCAAATCAACAAAAAATCAATATGTTTTAGTTGATTTGGATATTGTAATGTCCATTTTCACATTCTTTTGTCCATAGTGGCTTTTTTTTGGTTGATTTGGACAGTGTGGTGACAAAATCAACAAATTTTTATTGAACATATTTGGAACCTTTTGGAATCTTTAAGAGTCTTGAAGAATCTCTTAAAATCTCTTAAAATCTTCATTATACAATATTATTATTTTTTAAATTAAGAACTCACAATTTGATGTCCACTAAAGTCAATAGACTTTGGAGTAACAATTAAAAATTTTTAATTTATTTTAGAGTATAGATTCCACAACTACCGATAAATTAAAAATCTTTATAATTTCCATCTCATTAATCAAAATAGAATACTTCAAAGCTTTTTATATAAAATAAAATTTAGGAAATCAATTTGAAATGTTTATTTTTATAATAAGTAATATTTTGAATTTTTTTTTGAGATTTCCAATTTCCCCCAAAATTAATGAAAATTATATATGATGAAGTAACTTTCCAATCACGTGATCAAAAGTCATAAAAAATTTTGTAACTTAAAGCTACTCTTTCGGCAAATGGACAGATATGGTGTGAAAACTTTAAAGCAAAAAAAATAATTTTTTTTTTTAAATGGTTAGGTTTTATCTTTCAAACTATTTATTCAAAATGCGTGTATGTCAATTCTAGAACTTTCAACTTTCAACTTTCAACTTTCCTTTAGATGTTGAAAAAATATGTTGAAAATATATACTCAAAATTTAAAAAAAACCCTCATATTCATGCTTTAAGGAAATAACATATAGGTAAAAAAGAATTTAATAACTTAAGTATTCTCAAATCAATGCTTTAAAAAGTCACCAGACTTCAAGGGTCATTTTTACATAGTAAACTACCTTTTTTTTAAGACTTTCATCAAAAAAAAGTTGGGAAATGAAGGTATCTTTCATCTCCAAAACTCTATTTGCAATTTGGAGTTTTAAATAAAAAGTTATGGACAAAATTTAGAGAGGGTTTGGAATGGCCATTTTTCTTTAACACTTTCAAACACCTTCTCTGAATTTTGTCCATAACTTTTTATTAAAGACTCCAAATTGCAAATGGATTATTGGAGATGAAAAGTATCTTCATTTCCCAACTTTTTTCTAGTTTGAAAGTTTCAAAAAATAAGTTAAGTTACTATGTGAAAACAGCCCTTGAAGTCTACTGACTTCACTAGGCAATTGCAAAAATAATGCAAAACTAATTAAATAGAAAAACATTTACTTTCATGGACATGTGAACATATTGGTGGTTCATTGGTTCATTGGTACATGACCTTGGATAAAATTTGTGAATTTTAATTGGTGAAATTGAACACTTTTTTGTTGCCAAATCAACATTTTTTCATTTTGTTCAACAAAAATGTGTTCAATTTGATGTCTAAATCAATACTTCTTTGCTATGCAACATCTAGATCAACATGTCCAAATCAACACAGACATTAACAAAAAGAATCAACATTTTTTTGTCTATGTGGACGTTGATTTTTCTATTAGTGTGAAAAATTATCCTCTAAATGACTAAACAAGATTTTTTAACAACATAAAGATTTGAGATAGCTCACTTTGGATAGAATTTTAAATTTCTTTCTTTTAAAGTTTTCATAGGACATGTGTCTAAAGAGTAGCTTTAAAGAACAACAAGTTTTGTAATTTTTGATTATATGATTTAAAAGTTATTGCATCATATGTAATTTTCATTAATCTTTGGAAAGCTTGGGTCTCAAAAAACTCTTAGAGTATCACTATTTTTAATAAAAAAACATTTAAAATTGGTTTCCTAACTAAATTTCTATTTACATGAAAAGTTTTGAATTATTCTATTTTAATTAATGACATGAAAGTTATGAAGATTTTCAGTTTATCGGTAATTGTGGAATTTGCACTCTAATATAAACATTGATGTCCTTTTTGTAACTCAATTTTAAATATTGTTGAAAAAACAAATAAACATAGGATTTACATTATTTATTACAACAATACAAATCAATTGAGATTAGGATTGGCATTTCAAAATTTTATAACTAAATTTTAAATAACTTTGAAATTTAAATTACAACAATCCGTTTGAGATTTCAATCCCCCAATCAGAAGTTATCAACAAAATTAAAATAGGTATTCAAAATTAATTTTTTGTAAGTTTAGTAGACTTTGGAGGTTGTTTGGCATAGTAGAAGAACTTTTTCAAAAAAACTTGAAACTAAAAAAGGTTGGTAATTCAAACAATTTTTTATTTTTCAAACTCCATTTTAGACTTATAACTTGCACTAAAAAGTTATAGACAAAGTCCAGAGAGAGGTTGAAAAATCATTATTTTTGACAATTTTGGACATCCTCTCTAAATTTTGTCCATAGCTTTTGATTTGAGGATCAAAAGTTCAAACGGATTGTTGGAGATGAAAGATTTCTTAAGTTTACAACTTCTTCTGTTCAATTTTATTTCCAAGAAGTTCTTCTACTATGTCAAAATGGCCTCCATAGTTTGCTAAATTTACCAAAAAAACAATTTCCAATACTTCCTAGAATTTTGTTCATAACTATTAATTGAAAAATTGAAAATTAAAATGGATTGTTGGAGGTAAAAGTTGGTTCAATTTCACAACTTTTTTATTTAAAAGTTTGATTACTATGCACAAATGACCTCTAAAGTATGCTGGTTGTAATAGACATTGAATTGTAAATATTTAATTTGAAAAAAAACTACATTGTATAATGAAGATTCTAAAAGATTTTACAAGATTCAAAGAAATTCCAAGAGATTTTAAAAGATTTCAAAAAAATTCAACAAAATTTTTTTGATTTTGTGACTGCATTATGCAAATCAACAAAAACAATGTCACCATTAACAAAAAAATGTGAAAATGATCATTGCTATATCCAAAGCAACAAAAGTATATTAATTTGTTGTTGATTTGAATGTCATTTTCTAGTAGTGAAACCGATATTTTCTATTCTTTTGATGAAACAACACAAAACTATTGCAGACAATTCAACATAAATTCATAAGAGTTGACTTCAGTAGAAATTGTGTTGTAGCCTAAAAAATATTTAGAACCAAAAAGAGAAGTGCATTAGCGTTGTCTTTATTTAAGAACACCTTATAAACAAAAAGAATATAGATTCATAAACCACACTATTGAAGAAAATGAATCATTTTTTAAGGATTCCTATAATATAGTCCATCATTACAATTGTTGAAATGTTTTGGACAATTGTTTAATTATGTAGTACAAATTGGTTTCAAATGGCAAAATTTTTTATTGAGTTGATGAATATACTTGTGATATAATGTTTTGCATTGCAATCTTCATTACCAATTTGTTTTCAATTAATAATGTTATTATATAAAATAGAAAATGGCTAGAAAATATTACTAAAAATGGAATGCTGCTTTCTTGAAACTTAAATTTAGTATTACTGATTGAAATTGCATAAGAATTGAAAGTTAACTTTCAGAGATGACGGGTTCCATTTTTATATTGTACAGTGGGAAAAATTGGAATGGTTGATTACAAGTTTGCAAATGGATTGTTGCAAGAAACATTTGACCTATTTTTAGTCCCCTAAGTCTTAGATAGATGGTTTTTGGCTTATAACTTTTGCATTGTAGGTCAATTTTCTATTAAATTTGAGGGAAAGGTACATATAGTAGTTTTTGACATTTCATAATTTTAAAAAAGAATTTCATATTTATTTATTATTTTTGAATTTCCCCCAATTGAATATCTACCTTTGCTATTTTAGGCGGTTTTAGTACTACTTTTGAACCAAGAATACAAATTTGAAATTCAAAATTAAGATACAAGGAGTTATAATGAAGTTACACAAAACTATAAGAGATTTTCTAAGAAAACAAATTCCCTATCTTCCACATATGCTCAAAGTACACTACCTAAGTACACATGTAGAAAATATAACTTTAATCTATCGAACATTCAAAATGGTTGAAAAAGAGCACCTTCAAGTTAGGAAAAATGGTTTCTCTTTGGAAAAAATTTGAGTCCTTTATCTATTTTATAAAAATAAAAAATATCTATTTTCTTACATTTTTTGTCACTCTTTTGTTGTGCACAACTTTTATTGATAAATTTTTGTAGGCCTAAATTTTAACAAATATATGATTTTGAATGCTTTATAAATTATCCATATTTTATTTTATTTAAGAAAAATTCATTCCAAAAATCTCAGTATTCGAGTGTTAAGGCCGTTTTGAGCCCATAACGGCAAGTGTTTCTTGCAACTACCCAATGCATTAGAATGCACTTTACAATGGTATTTATAACTACTCTTAAAGATCACTTTAGGTGATAAGATTTTGAGATTGGCTTTCTAGATTAATCTTTATGTAGAAAGCTTTAAATTTTTTTATATCATTTGGAATTGTACCTCCATTTATGGGACAATGGTTCAAAAATTTATTCTACATATTATTGTACTTGTTCATTGGAAATTGTAATAAACATTAAGAATTATTTTTTCTACATATTCTAATCATAGAAATGTTAGTTTTAAGTGGAATTTGATGAAAAAAAAGGCCTTAAAGAAAAGATTATAGATGTTAAGGAAATATTTTATTCAAAAATATCATTAATGTCATTGAGTTTGCTCCATACTTATTCATAAAATTATGAATTTCACAATTTAAATTATATATATTCAATTTAATTCAAAAGAACAATCTTATTTATCCAATTTTACATTTCATTAAAGAATGCAAAGGACTATTTATGAATTTTATGCAAACCTTTTTAAGTTTAAGATAAATTTAGAGTGCATTGGCATTTAAATATTTAATAAGTGTACTATAAACATTGATATATAGTGTTTTTTCCAAGTTCTTCAATTTATCTAATTATAATGATGAAGATTCTTGTGATAAAACATTGGTTCTACAATAGGTGTTTGTCATTATGTTGTCTTAACTTTATTTTAGGAATACATTCTATTTGATCATTTTAAGTTTTGAGGTGCTCTATGTATTAATGGAAAAAATGTGAATTAAATTCAAAGTGTTTTTTTACTATAGTAGCATATTTGTTTATATTCATTAAAAATTGAATAAAGTCATTTATGAAGTTCAAATTCACTTACATCAAACACATTTGGCAATACTAAGTAAGATGTTATTCTAATAATTAAAGCTTTTATGTTAATCTTAATTAGAAGTTTGCTTTACTAAAAAAGTCTTCATAATATACAATTAAGCATTATACATAAGCTGAAATGGTATAAAAAGGTGAGATCATCAATAAATCAATGTACAACAATTCAATTTTGAAATTTCTTCATGACCACAATTTTTATTTTCAAAACTTCTAAGTATCAAATACATGTAATAAAAATTTCAGAGATTTCCACTACGTGGATTGCAAAATATAAGGATTTTGATTCACTAAAATCATTTTTTTTTGCCCTACAAAAAGCCAAGCAGCAGTTGCACTTCACAAGCTCATTTTTCTATGAAAAATGACCAAAATGATGGTGCTTCTTTGGATTCTTTTTCATAGACAAGTTTTCCACATGCATAAAAAATTTCAGATCATTTGGAATTGTACAACATGTAGGAAAAAAATGGTAAGTAGGTAGTAGTAGTAGACAATGATTCAAAATACTAAATTATTAAGAATTAAAATATGGAATTGGAAAATGACAATCCCAATGGTTGAAATGTTGTAGTAAACAATTTACATCCTAGGATTTTCTTTTTCAAAAATATTAAAAATTGGGTAAGATAAAGGATTTCAAAGTTTATTTTAGAGTAGGGAATCTATAACTACCCGCAAACAAAAAATCCTCATAATCTTGACTTGTTGATCAAAATGGAATGATTCAAAGCTTTCCTTGTATATATAAGTCTAGAAAACCAATTTTAAATTTTGGATTTTAAAAAAAAGTGATTTTTAAAAATCTGCCCAAACTGCCCAATTACAAAAAAAAAGAAAAAGTAGCATATTAGGCTATAGCTTTTGACTCCTATTTCCAAATGTCATGAAATTTGTTGCATACAAAAAATATTCCTTGTTTACATCTTCTATGAAAATTTCAGCCTAAAATATGGAAATTTTTGGTCACAAATACATGTCCAAATTTCTATATAGCCAAAAAACACAAGCTGGTCTTTTAGGGGTTAAATTTCTTTTGAAGAAACAATCTACATGTCAAGTGAAAATGTATATGGTTGAGGTTGTATGAGGCTTGAAGTATTCAATAAGAATATGATACATTGTTTTAAGAATAAACAAATTGATGTGCAATAATGAATATGAATCCATCAAGGCCCAACAACTGTTAGACAATGAAAATTTTCAATGAGTTGTCATACTTTGATAGTTTTTTTGACATATATGGTTTGAAATTTTTAATTCAAACTATACGAAGGACAATAGTACTTTGTTTTGTATATATGGATTTAAAATTAAAATATATTGATGATTCGATTTTTAGATAATACCAATTTTAGATGATAAACTTTATATGGAAAGAATGTAGCTTTGGGAGAATAAAAATAGTAATAAAAAGAATGGCCCTCCAAAACAAAAAATTATTTTTAAACCTTAGGGAAATGTAGTATTTTTTAATTTCAAAAATTAATAAATAAAATTTCAAAATAGTTCTTGATTTACTATTAATTGAAGTAAAAGTTTCATATGAAATGATCATGTAAAATTTTTAAAATATATTTTTATTTCTTAATAATTTATCATTAAAATTATTAGTGATAAAATAACTTTTGGTGCAAGTTTATTTTTTTCAAAAATCTTTAGTAATTGGAATGAGAATTTTTTTATAATTTCACAAATTTTAAAATTTAATGAAGTGAACCACCACTAATTGCAATACAACTTTGCATTTTTTGTTTTTTATAATTCAATTAAAAATATATCCAATTTCTTTTGAGAATTTAGAAATAGCATGAAATTTTCATAAATTATTTTCTCAAAAGCTTTAGTTATTAGAGAATTTTTGAAGCCAAACCAAGACTGTGAGTTCCCCAACCTTTTGAACAATGTGAACACTCTATAAATGCAACGAGCAATGCAATTTAACATGCCCAAGAGAGTGCCATGTCATTTCCCCCCCCAAAAAATTAATTTCTTTTTTCAACTTCTTTTTGTATTTCAAGAATTAATTTTTTGATTTTAAATACTTTTTTACAACCAGCCATACCCTTTAGTGCAGGGAACAACAATGGAAACATGCCCCAAACAGTTTGTTTTTGCCCTCAAATCTCCCCTAATGATATTTCTAAAGTGAATCATAAAAAATTCAAAAATTTGGGGTTAAATTTTATTCTATAGTATTGAACTTCATAAAATTTTGAAATTAGCATAATTTCTAACCAAAAATTATTATTAATAAAAATGTCGTTCTAGTTGCTTAAAATTGTCAAAAAATAATTTATGTGCATGAAAAGTTAATTGCCATCACTAAGTTTGATTACAACTTATTAATTTATCAAAAATCATTTTAGAATTTTAGATTTTTATTTTGTGGAAGTGTATGTAGATACTTATTCATTCCACAATTTTTCTTTATTTTTCTTTATTAAATCTCTAATTTCGCAATTTCCTTTGGCAAGTGTTTGAAGGATAAGAAACACTTTAAGAGTCACTCACTGGAGACCTTGTGTAACTTAACAAGGAGTACGTTTGAGAGTTCGATTCATTGAAAGCGCTTCTTCGTGTTCCGGCAGGGTCTGTGAAGGTTCCGCGCCGTACGTCACAGCCTCGCCTCACTCTGAATCGCGACACCCGAGGGGAGGTGGGGGTCAAAAGCACGCGCTGGTTGCGAGACCGGTGGGTGGGGTGATGGCCCGCGCGCCGGTCTCCCTGTGTTCAATTCGATCCGTTTGTTTCAAACGCGACGTACGTGATGGATCGATTTTTTGCGGACTCCAGGAGCTGACATTCGTAAAATTAATCGAAGGATCGGTCAAGCAAGGCCAGCTAGCTAGCTACAGATCGAGTGCGTGCCAACCGATCTTTCCAAATGAACATAAGCACAGTATAATCTACTTAAGGAGTTTGCCAACCCAAATATAGGATTCAAGCATTGCCATCGATCAACTCAACTCGATCTCAAGGCGTAGTTACTCTTCCAAGTTGCATCACCATCGATCTATTCGATCAGTGCTTGAACGAACGAATTCACGAGCTAGTGTTTCGACCGATCGATCGATCAATTCACACCATGGGCTCCCTCATGAAGCCCTCTGTTGTTGTTGTTGTTGTGGGCTTCTTGCTGCTGCTCCCAGCGCTGGTGTACGGCGACCGTTACGTCCAACTCAATTTGTTCCAGGACGGCAATTGCACCGAAGGAAGTGGGATCTCCACTTACCAACGCTCGTACCAAGATATCAGTGAGACTCCGAACGCCACTTTCTTCGCGGATCCGTTCAACGAATCCTACACCTTCGAGTCGGCCATCTTGATTAACTGCACGGCCGATGTGCTCTCTCTGGTCGCCTGTCAAGCCGGATTGTTATGTAGCGGCACTAGTGCCCTCAATATTTGGTTCGATCTAGGTAACATCGGGGCGTGCTCATCGGGACCAGCGGGAACGAAATTCGACAAATTCCTTCTCTCGCAAGCTAGCTAGTGGAGATCGATGATCGCCGATATATGTACTACAGACTAGCTGGAGCTGAATTAACCAACATCGATTGAGCTCGGTTAGTAAGAGGAATTTCTCTGTAAGTAAACTAGCTGGTTCAAAAATAGTGCTCAATAGGAAGATCACGACCAGGTTTGAATTGGTGCATGGTGTATATATGGTGCATGGTGATCAAGCAGTGAACTACCAGTGAGCAGAAGCAGAATGATCGATGTACGTATGGGAGGGGCAGTCTGAATTGCCTCTTTTGCTGAACATTGAGCAAGTGTTCTGTCATTCATTGGAATAAACAAAATCATCGGTCGATCTAATTTCGTTTTCTGCTCTCTAGTTTCGACTGTTGAAGAGCATTCAAATGCACCAAGAAATATGTGATTTCGATATTGAATGCAAAAGTTATGATTGTCTAAAGTCCCAAGTGGCATTTAGCATTTGGCCTAATTATCTAAATTGAGTACATTCATGCCAGCATTCATCCTATATCCTTTGTTATCAAACAAAACAAAATTCCTAAAGTTTATAATTAAGTATTATAGTGTACCAAGAATTAAGCTATATTTTCATTTATAATTACCAGAGTTGTCACATCGGGTGGGTTAGGGTCATCGGACAGGACAGGTGGACTGGCAGTCCATCAGACAACTTTTTTTAATTTAGTGACTCAAATTTTTTCAAGTAAAAAAAAAATTACCATGAGTTACCTTTGTAACTTTGTTACATGACATGGCATTCCATGTTGGTGTCAATTAGGGCGGGGATGCTATTTAGTCAAGGCGATAAGTTCATGTCATTTTTTTTTACCTTCATAGATAGTCAACTACATGTTGACTACATCGAACAGGCTGTCTGTTCGTCCACTATGACAACTCTGATAATTACCTACAAGGTGCTTAAACTTAAGATCTTGAAGTAACCTATTTTTCTACTAAGAGGGTCCTTTAATTCATAATTACTAAATAAATAGCCCCCAAACAAATATTTGGTCATGGTTGTCATAATGGGCGAGTTAGGGTCATCGGACAGGACGGACGGACGGTCCGGATGGCTTTAATTTTGTCACTTGTGCAATTTTGCGGAATGACACGTCACCTCGGAATGCGCCCTGACGATCTCGTCCACGCCTAGCATGTTCCTTAATCCACATGGCATCCGCGTGGCCTATTTTTCCGTTATGAGAAAGTCAACTATGTGTTGACTGTATCAGATGGGCGGGACCTCTAACGGACGGGCGAATCGGACGTCCATCCACTATGACAACCATGTATGTAGTTAATGCACGTTTGTAGTTGTAATACATGAAGGGGTGTGACCTCCCCAAGTACAATACATCTTCATTTAAAATTTCGTAGCCATTGGTTCAATCAAAGGGAGAAGCCACCCCAAACCAACACTCTACCCAATCGCAACAATTTCTAGATACATCAATCAATGTTAGATATCATTTTGGTGGCTTAAAAGGCCAACAATGACCCACTCGTATATAGATACCATCAAAGATGTCGTTAAGAACAGATGTGAGCAATTTGGGCCACAATCTAGGGAAATTTTTAGCTTAATTGGCTAAAATCCTACATTTTCTTGGACCAACCAATTGTTTGAAGCATTCTCTTTGCAAGCCCTTTAAAAAACAAAGAATATTTTTTGATTTTCCTCTTAAATGATCGATTTTTGCCTTAAAGATTTTGAATCAATTAGGCAATTCCTGATTTCAACCAGCTAACTTGTAACTAAATGCCGGTATTCCCCGTAAGTTCATTGATTCGGGCTACTTTATTTGTAGCCGAATTCATTTGCAGAATCAACAGGTTGTGCCAGACTTTGCCAAAGAAGTCGATTATGATGGGAACGTTGATCCATTGCCACAATTATGC
This sequence comes from Pseudoscleropodium purum, assembly GCA_963969395.1. Classification (NCBI taxonomy): domain Eukaryota; kingdom Viridiplantae; phylum Streptophyta; class Bryopsida; order Hypnales; family Brachytheciaceae; genus Pseudoscleropodium; species Pseudoscleropodium purum. The sequence continues at coordinate 15,584,372 of OZ017800.1, read as the reverse complement.
ACGGGAACTTGCTCTTAACAGCACGGAACGCACCCTCCATGCGTTAACGCCAAGGCTCGCGAGCCCATGAGCCTGCTTACAGTACATGGCAGAATGCGCCCCAGAGGGCGCGTTCTCTGGTACGTAATGTGTGATGCCCAAACAGTGCACAAGTGCTTTGTGGATTCACCCAAGTGACATCAACGCACTGCTGGCTTCTTCCTAAGATAAGGAGGCGAGTCGGTTGATAGGACTGACCTCTCCAAAGAAAGAAGAGGGAGAGTGGGAGACCAATCTCCTGCGAGCTATCCGCTCCGTACCTCTTGCCTGAATCCCGACTCCGGGAAGCTCTGCCGTCAGCAGGCCGTCAGGCACCCTCGTCCCCATCCTTGTGACTTCGCCGTGCATCACTTTCGTACTTTGCAGACAGTTCGTGACCAATTCGATCCGTTGATTTCAAACACAACGTGGTGGATCGATTTTTTGCGGACTTTACTGCCATTGGTACCATCAAATCATCGGTCAAGCAAGCCAGGCCAGCTAGCTCGCTACAGAGTACGTGCCAATCGATCTTTAATTTCCAAATGAACCTAAGTATAATCTAAGGAATCTGCCAACCCATATACAGGATTCAGACATTGCCATCAACTCGTAATACTCTTCCAAGTTGCATCACCATCTACTCGATGAGTGCTTGAACGAATTCACCGGCCATGGGCGATCGATCCATCCATTCACCACCGTGGGCTCCCTCCTGACGACCTCTGTTGTTGTTGTTGTTGTGGGCTTCTTGCTGCTGCTCCTAGCGCTGGTGTTCGTCGAATTTTACGTCGAACTCAATTTGTTCCAGGACAAGAATTGCACGGAAGCGATTTTCAGAAGCGTGTACGATGAGCTCACGATCAATCCGACGAATCCGGATCCGACTATCAGTTTCCTTGCGAATCCGTTGAACGATTCCTGCACCTTCGAGTCGACCATCTTGACGAACTACACGGGCAATGTGCTCTCTCTGGTTGCCTGTCAAGCCGGTTGTTGTGTAACGACACTGGAGCTTTGGCAAAGATGAGCTTCACACTCTACACCCAACTGCAGTTACTGCCTCTTTTCAGCTCATTGTCATTGTGTGACAAAACTATCACAATGAGCTCAAATAAAATAAAATCCATTTGTTTTTATTAATCCCCCTAGGCTTTTAATTTTCTTAAGCCCACCAATTTTATTCTTATTAATTTAATTTTTGTTTGAAAACCAAACCATCCCTCCACTTTGTAATTTTGAGGTGAAGGTGGGGTGGCATTTGATATGGGATAAATCCTATATCCATATCCTCATATAGTATCTATATTCCCGTATCATATCCATATATTTTACTGTACATGTGTCCATGATATGTATTGGTACCATATCCCATATCATATTCCGAACTGTATTCCATATCTGTATTCCATATCTATATCCACACCTGTATCTATATCCAAATAGATGGCATCCAAAGGGGGAGGATTTTTTGTAAATTTTAAATCAACAGCTCTCATTTTTTTTGTTGAGGGAGGGGGAGGAAAATTAGAGGAACTAGAGGGTTCTCCTCTTTTGAGCTCATTGTCATTGTAGGCCATAGTCCCTCTTGGGACCCACAACTACAACTGCCTTTAGGAAAATGTGAACATACATCAAAGTTTCTTTAAATTTTTACGGTGGAGAATGCTTAATTAATGCAATTGATTTTCTATATTTCTATATTTCATCATTTTCATGGCCATCAAATTTATGAAAATTACAAATATTCGACAAATTTTCATAACATTCCCATCACCTAGGAAACAAGGATGGATTACATGTGTTCAAAAATGTTTTTCTTCTAAAATTTGGTACTTGTATTGGAAATGGGAATTTTAAATCTTTTTTGGTGAAAACATAGTCTCTGACCTGTAGGGATTAACTCAACTTTTAATATTTGAAAATAAAAAATAAAAAAATAAAATCATAGAAATAAATTGCCTATTAAAACATTACAACTATAGGAATTGAAAATTTTCAATTTCATAACTAAATTCTTGATAATTTAGTACTTTGATTCATTCTCTATTTTTTTATACTAACTATTTTTTCCTATATGTTGTACAATTCCAAATGGTTTGAAATTTTTGAAGCATTTAAACAACTTGCTTTGAATAATGAATCCAAAAAAGTGCCACCATTTTGGACATAAATTCTTACAAAATGTGACTTTGTGAATTACAACTACTCTATTTTTTGTAGGGCTAAAAAAAGATTTTTTTTTTCAATTTAAATACTAATATCTTGCAATTTACATGGTAGAAATTTTTCAAATTTTTTTCTCATCTTTTGAAACCAAATTACTACAAGATAATTTAGTTATGTGTCTAGAATTGTGTTTTTTTCTAAAATTTAGTACTTGTATTAGAAATGGCAGTTTTAGAGCGTTTGTGATGAAAACATAGTAAAATTTTTTTATAAAGGTTCGATGCACTTCGTCAATAGGGTTCAAGAGAAATTATATGACATTTCTCTATAGAGGGCATAAAGAGACAAACAGACTTCAATTCACTAAGGCAAATTTCATATAAAAAAATTTTAACTTTTTAAATATCTTGGGGACTTAGAAAGTTAGAAGAGCTCTAAGTTCCCAAAACATCAAGAAGGGCTTTGAAGTCACAAGCATTTTCTCCCTAAATCCTAAAGCAATGAATATCAAATGGGTCCATTGTCCAAGTAAAATATACACTATAAATTCTTAAGGTCAGGATGCAAATCAAGAAATACAAGAAAAAAGAGCACTAAAGTTGCAAAATGATCATGTAGAGGGATGGAAAATCCAAGAGATTCTAGATGAATCTCCTCCAAATTTTAATAATTAGAATGTCATTAATACTATGTGGGGTAAGAAAAACCATCAATGGCATTGAATGGCAATACAATAAGTGGTAGTGATGAAAGGGACTTTGATGTATCAAACAACAATAAAATTGTAAGGTATTTGTACCAATTTCCAACCACATCTAATATTCAACATGTAGGATGCAATATTTTCAACTAAAGCTAGAACAAATTTCCAACCAAAGCTTAGAAATATGTTTTTTTGGTACTTTCATTACTAAGGTGAGACCAGCCATTACCAACCAAAGCCTAACGTCCAACCTATAGGGTGTAGGTATTTCCAACTAAGGTTGGAAGAGATTTCCAACAAAAGCTTCAATAATTTTTTTTTCTCCTTTTCAAAGTAGTTCTTGAATGACAAATTGGAAGACTCTAAACAGTAAACATTGGCTATGGATTCGTAGCATTTTTGCCTCCCAAAATTCATAGTAAAATGATTTCAAGCAATAAAATTACCAATTTTTTTGTAATCTCCATCATTTCTATCTTTGCACATAGGAAAATTTTGCTTTGCCTTGTATAACTCCAGATCATGTCCAAAATTGCTTAAGGGTTGACTATGGGTGGTTCTATATTTACTTAGAAGAATTTAATCCAATTGAAGACAAAATCAACAAAATTTGTATTGATTCTTTCCAGTAGTTAGGGACCAACTATCAATATATCTTTGTTGGTTTTGTCTTGGTCAAATCCGAAATTAGAACAAATTAAAACAAAAACAAAAAACTTTTTTGTCCATTGCCATCAAGATTTGAACCCCAAACTAGTTGGATGGAAGTCAAGTGCTCCCACCATTGCACCATGGTTGGAGCTTTTTGTTTGTGAGGAGTGTATTTGTTTTGTTCATCCATTTTCATTTTCATTTTGCAAAGTTAGCAAACTTGAGAGGCTTGGATCTCCTCCATTACAAGTCCATTTCTCATGAAACTTGTTGGAATCTTTTAGTATTGAAGTCTATTTTAGTCATGAAATCTTCATTTCTTTATAACTTGTTTTGAAGATCGGACAACTTGTTTTGTAGAGGTAGTTTTATTTAATTCTTTTCATTTTCATTTTGAAAAGTCAGCAGACTTTGAAGGCCTATATTTCCTTCATAAAATTATGATTTTCATGAAATTTTTTATAAATGATTGATATTGAAATCTAATTTTAGTGGTAAAATTTAATTTAACTTGCTTCAAAAATCAAACAATCATTTTTTTTGAAGTGGTTTAGGAAAATTTTAGAATTAAATAGTTCAATTGTTAAATATTTCAAATTTAGGATTTGGAATAGCTTAGAACTTACATGTTGAAAAGTTCAACACAAAAAAATCAAATTGTAATCCCTAATTTACTATAGTCATCTTGAGGGACAAAATGGATTTCAAGCAAGTTCTTATCATGTCAATTTTTAGTGAACTTTGTCATAAAATAGAAAATCTTATTATCTTTCTTTGAATTTCATATTCATTTCAAATATTATGGTTTAGAATATATGTGAAGCTTTGATTCAATCTATTTAGATTTGTGATGAAAAAATTGTGAAGAATAATTTGGGGCAATCTTAACATCTTGGTGAAATCTCTAAATTTCACTAAGTATATTTTTTATATTGAACTTTATAACATCAATTAGAAATTAAACTACAAGTCTATTTTGAACTCCATTCAAATTACATCATAAAGAAAGTTGAATGAAACTTGCATTAGAACTTAAATTCATCATAGTTTAATCAAAATTTGAATTTTCATTAAGATATTTGAATCATAAATTGATTTGAAGTTGAATTTGATTAGGATTTTGATCAAATTCTAAATTTGAAATTCTAATTAACTTATATAGCAATATCATTGGAATTTAGATCAAATCCAAAACCAAATTTAACTCATTAAAAATTTGATTAAAATTTGACTTCTAAATTCATACTCTCTATAAAATCCCAAATGATGTAGAATTTTTTTTAAAGATTCTATAAGATTCTAAAAAAATTCAAAATATTTCAATAGATTTTTAAAAGGTTTGAACAAATTTGAATAGATTTTCAATAATTTTCTAAATAATTCTATAAATTTCCAATAGATTTCCAAAAGATTTTAAAAGATTCCAATAGATCCCCACAAATTCCAATTGATTTCTAAGAGATTCCAAAAGATTCTATAAGATTCTTGAAATTCCTAAACATCTAACAAAATTTGATTGATTTAAATTGAACCAACATAAAATATGTTGATGCGGTCCAAAAAAACAACTTTGATGAAGAAAAATCATTTTTATGTTGGGTCAATCAAAATCCAACAAAAATGTATTGGTTTTCTCTTAGTTTTGATTGCCTCTCTAGTAGTGTTTGAAAGGCTGGAACCAATAAAATTATGACTCATGTTCCAAAGTAGTGAGCAAAAAAATAGGAAGAAGTGAGTAGGAAAGTAATACTTGAATGATTGGAATTGGAAGAGTCTCGATATTGGCTATAGATCATGAGTATTTTTTGACTCCCAAAATTCATGGTAGTATCAATTTTGGGAATAAAAATTATGAAAAATTTTCAATCCTCATATTTCCTATCTTCCTACATGGAAAAAATTCCTACACCTCATACTACTCACAATCTATTGCAAAATTGCTTAAATGATCAACTATTGATTTGTTTACCTTACCGAATTCTTAATATTGCTAAGTGAAGAATTGCCTTCCATTCCAAAATGTAGATTTGAAACCCTTATTGACTACTCAAAGTTAATCTCTATACCTAAGAAAACCTATTGTACATTGAGTTTCCACAACAAGTGTATGCCTAAAAAGAAGAACCTTCAAATGAGAAGGATAGAAAGAGGTTAGAGAAAGAAGCTAATAAGAGCAAAAAGAACTAAGAGAATAGAGACAAGGTAGTTGCAAGAGACAAATGGCAAAACTAGCAAAATCTAAGCAGCAAAATAATACTGGAAACCCTCCTCTGAACCAAAAAGAAAATCGATAGATCCTTCTTGGTATTAATAGATATGTAGACCTTTCAATCTAACTAACCAACAAAGTAATGTTGGTTGGTGCTATAGTGAAACATGATTATTGTAATTTGTGTTTCTAATTGAACAAAGATAGCAAGTGCTTTGAATTTTGAATTTATTTTGTTTTGATTGATTCTTGAAAGCTTATGTAACATTTACACGATGTCAATAGATGTTTGATGGATTACAATATAGCTTGCCAATTATATATAATCTATATATAGGAAATGATATTATAACAAATGTTATATTTTGAATCACATGTAATTACATGAATGCATGCATGGTTGAATGAATACCATATTGTACTAATCTCTATATAATTTTTTTTGAGATTCATCCTTAAAAGTTATTTGTAATCTTAGTATACTTTGAAATATTGTCATCAATAAGTATAGAATACTACATACTTTTTTGAACCTCACTAATCATAAAACATCACTATTGATGACTCACTACATGCTAAAATTCCATCAATAATCTAATGTGCATCTTATCCCATGCTTATTGCAATGAAAGGAAAAATTGTTAGAACAAAGTTGATGTGGTATTCATTCCAATGAAAGAGCTTGTGCTAATAAGACGGGTTGTATAAAACTTAATTGCATTTCTTTGTACAAGACTACTTTTCTAATTACTACTAAAAATGTGCCTCTTCATTGTCAAGGAAGAAGTGAAGTGTTACTAAGCAAGTAAGCATCCCCTAAATAGCCCCTAAATGGACACATTTTGTATAGGGCTCTATGCTTAAATAGGAAATTTCATTAAAATGGCATATTTCATACACCATTTTCAAATTGCATGGTTTAAAAGTGCCATTTAGGATAAGTATATATTTTAGACTATGCGGTCTATATACTAAAAGGTCATTTAAAATCTAGGTATATATTTCAAACTACACAATCTAAACTATTAATAGATCCAAAATTGCGAAATGGTGTCATTTCTACAAAATTCCCCATTTCACTAAATAATGCACTGGTCTACCAAATAGGGGATTCTATATAAATTCTTATATATGTACAAAGGATTTATACAACAAATAGAAAAAACAAACATAAAATTTGTGAAGGGTATTGTCTTTCTTCCCTAGCTTTGTATAGATGCCATGAGTAGATTATTGCTCTATGAGCCCCGTGAATGTCATTTAGGTCTCAGGATTTTTTTTCCCACTTTTTTCTTATTTTTATGGGTAAATATGGCCCCAAAGCCCCGAAAAGTGGATTTAGACAAGAATTGGGGGAAATCCCTATCCATAGAATTTAATCTTCTAAAGGTCCTGGAAGTATCATAAGTAATTTCTTTTGTCACTTTAAAGAGCCTAAATGAATAATTAAATGCCAATTAAAGGATTGAGAGTAGTTTCCAATCTGAGGCAAAATATAGGAAAAACACTTAGTTTGAATTCTTTGAAGGATTGTTACTAAACAAAGTGCATGCAACAGAATTGACTAAAATTAGTAAGCTAGGATTCATCGATTTTCCTAGTATTGTAGAAATTCATTACATAATATGAGATGAATTTGCATGTCAAATGCCAAAGTTGGAGATTAGTTCTTACATTGACCTTTCAGACAAAATCCACAATTACTTTAGGAATGCGGTCATTATAAAAAGAAAGGTATTTTACTATTAAAAAAAAAACAAAAAAAAGTATACCAGAAGCGTAACGGTGTAGTCAAATTGCCAAGATTCCTTAGTAAGGGAATGATTCTTCTTCGAAGGAATTAAACTCCTGCAAATTCCCTATACAGAAAGGATTCTTCCCCAGAGGAATTGAAATTCAAAGAAGTAAATTTGTTTCTCTTTGAGAAAGTGTAAGTTTGACTTGGAATTTTGCATGAAGGATTTGAGGACTTTCTAAAAGTTACTCAAAAAGTTTCATAATTTTTCAAATTACAGAACATAACTCCATAAAAAATCAACCAAAATTGCTAAGGATGAAAAATTCATAGTAATTCATCTAGTGATGGTAAAATCACACTAAAAATTAGGATAGAGTGTTTAAACCTAAATAAGAGCCTAATCAAGTTTCGCAACATTCCAACAACGGTAACTACCAGAACTAATGGCACCAACAAATTTTAATGGAATTTCAAAACATTCCGCGAGTTGATCACCAAACCATGAGCATATGAAGTCCAAATTAGGTCATCTTTGATTGTTTTCTTATAATTTGGGCCTTTCAGACAACCTTGGCTAGTCAAAATTAACAAAAATTACAAACTCCAAAACTTAGTTTTTTTCACCTTTTTCACTAGGATGAAAAACTCTATCTTTCGTAAGGAGTTTTGTCTAAAAGTTGGAGGTAGGGAGTCCTAGACTAATTGAGGTCTTCTGAAGCTAATGGCACAATCCATTTTTCATTTGGAGTTTTTCTCCAAAAGTTATAGGACATTCAACAATACGGTAGAATTAGGTATAGTAATTAGTGATTTTAGTGATTTTTAGTTTACATAGGTTGTTTTAGAATAAAAGGAGGTAAGTGGGAAGCCTTGGAAACGTACAAAAGGGCTCACACTGACTCCCTTTGCACCCCTTTTCATTTTGTGTTTGGGTCGTCTAAGTCCAATTTCTCTCAGTGGTTTGAGACCCACTACTTGTTCTTTGTTTCATTGTTTGCTTGGCCATTTTGATGCCAAACTCTTGTACATTCTCATACCTTACCAATTCCGTTGGCATTGTTTGATTTTTGGTCCTTTAGAATCAAAACACTTTTTTTTTTTTTAATTACATTGAAGCACTTAGCTCCTTCTTTGTTCATGTTTCAAAGACATTCAAGAGATGTGGAGGTCCTTTTGAAAGGTTTGGGCAAATCTTTTGTGTTTTTGAAAGATTGATATACTAATCTTTTTGTGGTTTTTGAGAATTGCTCACTCCCTCTACTCAATTTCCTTGTGTGGGATTTCACAAACTTTTGTTGAAAATCCCCCTAGAGCCTTGACGTGGAGAATTGTGATTTATGTGTTAGTTGGTGTCATTTAGAAAATCTTGGGTTGGAACCAAGAGTTTCAAGTCCTACGTGTCATACAAACTCCTTTGGGGTTCTTACAAGAATTTGAGGTTAATACCTCTTATACGGCGGAGCTTTGCTCTTCCAATTAATTTCCTAGTCACAAAAAGGTCTTGTTGTGTTTCTTGTCTTTGGAAAGTTGGAGAAATAACTTAGCCCTCAAAAATTCCAATTTAGTTTTGTGTTAAGGGTCCCCAAAAGGATACAAAGCTAGGAAGAAGGGAAAGATGATTAAAATTGGAACAAGGAAGAAAAATGCAGAATATCCACTAATTTCCAATTTCTCAAATGCCAAGAATCGAAAATAAGGAGAGAATGGAAGACGTGCACAACCAATGGATGGACTTCACAATACAATTTGAGCATGAATTGATTGACAACGTCAAGGTGAGGGCTTCATCTCCACTTGCTAATTGTGTTTTAATTTTCCATTTAAGTTCAAGATCAATTAACAATTAGGACCCTAGGTAAAATTAAGACCAGACCTTTAGAAGTATTTTGAAAGAATAATTAGAATTAAAAAACCCATAGGAAATTTCCCTAGTACTTCAAAAAGATATTAACCATAAAAATCTAGTAAAAATTGATGAAATGGTGAGTGAATAAATTTAGCTTCAAATTGGATGAAAAATAGATATTCATCCAAAGAATATTCTAAAAATCTTAACATTAGAATAAAACATCAAAAATAAAAGGAACAAGTAAAAGCAACTCTTCCGATCCTAAGGTGAAAGATTAAAGGTAATTTTTGATAACTAGTCAATGGTAAACTTATTATAAAAATACTTTTATTGTAAGGTAAAAAATTGTGCATTTAACCTTGGAAGGAAGAAAAGATCAAACCCTTTAGGATAGAATTACTCAAGTAAGAGTTAGAGTAAAAGATCAAAAATCCTCTAAAGTAGTAAAAATCGTTAGAAAATAGGCTAAAAAACATTTAAAGGAACAATCTAAAAGAAAAATCTTGAAGAGAATATTCTTCAAATTCCAAAATCACTTTCAATCTACAAATTGAATAAAACCCCTAAAAGTTAGATTAGTATAGGAAAGGATGAAAGTCAACTAGAGTTGATCAAATGAAACCAAATCCAAAACTTAAGAAGAAAATAAAAATATAGAAAATAACCCAAAAATCAAAATTGAATTTTGATAATTAGATCATCTAAAATTGACGGATGAAATTTTAGAAGGTAGTTCTAGTATTAAATTTCATCCACGGATAACTCCTAGGAAAATAAGTCAAATTAAGCTTTCTTTATCAATTCAGAAAGGAAAAATTCAACCCTACAACTTGGGACCTTCAAATCCTCTTTTTGACTTATGATATTTGAGCTTGGTTGATTATTACCATTAATTACAAGTAATAATTCATTTTACAATTAGACAATTTATAGATTAGTCAATTAGAAGTAGGAAAAAACAAAGCTCCATTGCTTAAAAGGTAGCTTGTTGTTACAAATCAAATTCACCCATAGAGTTAGTTTCAAAGAACTTGGTTGTGTATATTTGGTCTGAAGGATGGAGATCAAAACACTCACATGCACCGAAGTGAAGTATTGCTTTACTTTACCATTTTTTAATTCTTAGATGTCTTCATTAGAAGCACATTACCACATTAGAGGAGATTTCAACCTATGGGAGGGCTGTGAGTTCCCTGCAATTCTCAAATTGCAGGAACTACCCTACAATAGATTGCAAACGTGGCAATCACATTGCCACGTTTGAAAAAAATGAAAAATTCTTTTTAAAATTTATTCTGCATTTGAAGAATGAATTTTTTTTTTTTTTTTAACTTTTTGGTCAAGAACAACCAATCCCCAAAATTGCAGGGGAGGGAACTACCGAGTACAACTGCTTGATATGGCCCTCCCGACCCCCTAGAAATTCTCTAATGTGATTCTTGTTGATGAAGTCTAGTATAACAAAGATGGACATATAAAAGGCATGGACAATTGAGAAGAAAGTAAAAAAGTAAAAAAGTGAGTTTGTTTAAAACTCTAAATTGAATTAAAAATTTTATGACATATGAAGCATCAACTCAATTTCTCTACATATCTTAAGATGAGTTTGTCTACAAAGTTTTTGCATGTCTAGAGATAGAGTGTAGGAACAATTAAAATCTTTTCTTGCTATTAAACATATGATTGAGGTAACCACAACATTACATGAGATTTTTCAAAAACCATACACTTCACTCTTATATGTTGCAATACTAGTAGAAAAATCTACATGTCTCTATGTTTTTATTAGTTGGAAGAATTTATTTTGCATACGTGATGTACACTTATGTGAAAATAGATGAGCATTTTGTGGAGGAATTCACATGATGGAATTTAGTTCAATGAATTTTGCAATTGTAGAGGGTATGGTTTTTGCTTAGATTGTTTTCTTATGTTTTTCCAAAAAGTAATTTTAAATGGCAATGTACAAGGAACTATCATCTATTTATTCCTTGTTGTTTTTTATGAAATTATTGTGCTATTTTTTGCACCATATTTTCTTATATGACACAAATAGAATATATTGGCCAACTTCAAGGACTCCTTCATGAATAGAATTTAGACTCCACTATTCTATATCTTACCATTTCTATTAGAAAGTGGATCATTCAATATAAACAAAGGTCTACACTCTAGTCAAAGCCCAATTTGAAGAAGTAGCAATAAAGCATTTCGAGAAAAATATTTAGATCCCAAAAAAGATTATATTTTAGAAAGATCAAGCCCAAAAGAATTTTTCAAATAGAAAAGCTACAAAAGTTTAAAATTGCAAGAAAATGGATACAAATGACATTTAAATCAATGAGAAATAGAAAAACAAAAACAAAAAAATTCCCTCAAAATTGGCCATTCTTAATAACTTCATGGAGATGAAATTCCAATGATAAAAATAGAGACTTATTAATTGGGGATGTCCAAAAGTATCCATGCAAGGGAGTTGCAGTTGCATGCAACTTGAAGGGTCTAAATTATTTATATTTAGGTTCCCTTTGCATAGTCACATTATGTCAAAGGTAGGTGGCCCTTGAAGATCACCTATATAAGTACTAAAGTTTCGTTTTGAATACTCCAGAGTTTTAAAAAATAAACTAATCCAATGTGTGACAAATTAGCAAAATTAAACCTTTAATCCCTAAAGGTATTTGATGTTTTAGGTCAAAACTAGCTACTTCAAAGTACATAAGCCTAAAACAGGCTAAAATCCTCATCTATATTTATTCATTAACAAATACAATCATATGATCTTGATCTTTTAGTTAATTTGTTACATGGTAGAATGCGCCCCGGAGGGCGCATTCTCTAGTACGTAATGTGTGATGCCCAAACAGTGCAAGTGCTTTGTGTGGATTAACCCAAGTGACATCAACCCACGGCTGGCTCTTCACAAGCTCAAGGAGGTGAGTCGGTGACCTGTCCAAAGAAAGAAGAGGGAGAGTGGGAGACCAATCTCCTGCGAGCTATCCGCTCCATACCTCCAGTGCATCCCGCCTTTGGGAAGCGCTGCCGTCAGCAGGCCGTCAGGCACCCTCGCTCCCATCCTTGTGACTTCGCCGTGCATCACTTTCATACGTACGTAGCAGACAGTTCAATTCGATCCGTTTATTTCAAACGGAACGTGGTGGATCGATTTCGTGCGGACTTTACTGCCATTGGTAACATCAAATCATCGGTCAAGCATGGCTGGCTCGCTAGCTACAGAGTACGTGCCAATCGATCTTTCCAAATGAAGCTAAGTAGAATTTTAAGTTAGGAGTCTGCCAACCCGTATAAAGGATTCAAAACATTGCCATCAACTCGATCATAATACGTAGTACTCTCTCATCCAAGTTGTATCACCATCTATTCGATCAGTACTTGAAACGATCGAATTCACGAGTGTTTCGATCGATCGATCGATCCATTCACCACCATGGGCTCCCTCCTGAAGACCTCTGTTGTTGTTGTGGTGGGCTTCTTGCTGCTGCTCCCAGCGCTGGTGTACGGCGACCGTTACGTCCAACTCAGTTTGTACCAGGACAACAATTGCACTGAAGGAAATGGGATCCCCAGTTTCGGAACCTCGTACCAAGATCTCAGTCAGACTCCGAACGCCACTTTTAATGCGACCAGCTTCAACGATTCCTACACCTTCGAGTCGGCCAAATTGAATGTCGTGACGGGCGATGTGCACTATCTGGTCGCTTGTCAAGACGGGTTGTTGTGTAACGACACTGGAGCCATTCAGATTTGGTTCAATGTAAATGACACCGGAGTGTGCTCGACGGCGGGACCTGCGGGAACGAAATTCGACAAATTCGACCTCTCGTCTTAAGCTAGTGGAGATCGATAATCGTCGATCGATATACAGTGTGTATTACAGACTGGAGCTGAATTAACTAACATCGATTGAGCTCGGTTAGTAACTGGAGTTTGTAAGTAAATTAAACTAGCTGGTGCAAAAATAGTGCTCAATTAATAGGAAGACCATGGCCGGGATATAAATATATGGTTTGAATTGGTGCATATATGGTGAATGGCGATCGAGCAGTGAACTACGGGTGAGCAGAAGCAGAATGATCGATGTACGTATGGGAGGGACAGTCTGAATTGCCTCTTTTGCTGTTGAGCAAGTTTTCTGTCATTCATTGGAATAATCAAAATCATCGATCTGATTTTTGTTTTCTGTTCTCTAGTTTCGACTGTTGAAGAGGATTCGAATGCACCAAGAAAAATGTGATTTTGATATTGAATGCTAAAGTTATGATTGTCAAAGGTCTCAAGTGGGATTTGGGAGTCTTTGATGATTTGGGTATTCCTGCTGTATTTGAATTGACTTAAGAATTGAAGTTTTCGTATTGACTGTCGGAATGATCCCAATCTCTGTCACTACAGTGGGTTACATCGAAATTTTACTGCGTGTAAGCTCTACAACTGACTTGACGTTATGAAAAATGGAAATGTGGATATCAGTGTACTATGTGGATTTGGCCTGTGTCAGTGCGTACAAAGTGTATTTTTACATTGCGCTCAAGTCCAATAGCTACACTGCAAAATTAGTCTCTCCATGAATATTCTTCAAGAAAATCAGCTCATTAGTGGTACTGGAAGCACCACTAGATATAAAATCGAGCAACTTCGGTAAATTAGAATCAGACGAATTGAAGGATAGCGAAGTTCCCGAAGATAAGCTATACACTCTAAATCCAACTGCTTTTGTTGGCCATCGTCCCTCTTGGGATTCACAGCTACAACTGCCTTCAGGAATACGTGAATATACATCAGGGTTTCTCTCAATTTTCACGGTGGAGCATGCTCAGATGACGCAACCGCTTCTCTACATTTCTATATTTCATGGCCATCAAATCTGTGAAAATTACAAATATTCAATAGATTCTCATCACATCCCCATCACCTAGGAAACAAAGATGGGCTATAAAGGGTCAACCGTACTACATATAAGGCAGGGTGAGCAGTTTTCTCAAGCATTGTAGTCTTCATATGCAAGTGAGTCTGAATTTTATTGTCACATAGACAAATTGCAGATGAGGTTAAGTGCGCCATTGAAATAGCATTTGAGTGAAGTTCAGTTGATAGATTTTTCAAATCTGTGCCCCAATACTTGCAATGGCATGTGTGATAGGCGCTTGGTTTTTGCCCGTCCTACCTTTGTTCGCAAGAAAAAACTCAGTCCTCCGAGTAGAGCAACGGCAGCATTCCCATGCTCTTCAGCAGCAGCCAAATCATATCAAAATTTGAGTGGAATATTCTTTCGGCAACCACGTCTGCCTTACCTGTAATGACCTCCAACACACTATATCCTAAAACAAGATGCTGGTCACAAATACTTTCACCAAAAGCACTATTTCTATCAGATCTAAATGTCATGCTAAGATTAATTCTCTAATACAAAATCCTCAGCGTCGATTCAGAAAACACCCCCCAGCTTTAGAAGAGGGTGCAAAAGACTCACACCTCCAGATCATTCACAGCAATAGCAAACCTCTAGTGTAGTTTGTATCCACCTTATTTGTGCTTGGCAGCGGTGTGCTGGCTGAGAGCAGATTCCGTTGTAAATGCCCTGCAAATTTATGATGGCAAGCAGCATGGTGAAAAACATGTAAAACTTAGCATGTAAAATTCAGCAAAGAGTAATATCAACAGAACAACTGAACCTTGAATGCTCAAAAAATGGGGATAGAGAAAAATCTCTTTAGGCCTCAGATCATAAAGTGCTCCTCAAGCTAATCCAACTTAATAATTCAAAATGAAAAAAAGAAGAGAAATGACTGGATTCTCAGAAAATTTGAATGATGCGACTCCTCAGGTATTTACGGCTCAGACTAACAAGATTAGAGGGTAATCATTGCATCCTTCACTGAGGACAAGACGGACGTGCACAACGCTAAAAAATAATTCAGACACGTACAGAATCCGCTAGTGCCTTAATTATTGCATTGCTGTAACATGGGAAGCCTCTAACAACCATATTGTTGCAAAGAATTTACCTATCACAGCTGGCGCACTTGTGATCTCCAATCTTTTTCACAGAGACAGGAGTTGAAGGTGGCGCAGCAGGAGTTCCCTTTGGTGCCTATCATTCAAGAGATGTTCACAAGTCAGCTATTCCAGTGAACCTAACACGCTTACTTCCGCTGAGAAGACAGTGCAACCTCTTTCGAAATACAAAAAGACAGTAGAAGACCGCAGAGTTAAATGGCTCAGATTCACAGCGTGAAGTGATCCTTCTAAAACGCGCCAAATACTCGTACAGCTGAAGCAACTTTCTATTTCAAAAAATACAACTGAGTATTCTAGCTCTCCTGCAGGCCAAACAAGATAAAAAGATATCGTGTTCACCAAAATAAAACTAATGCATCAGAACCCAACCTGGACATAACATGTTTGAAGATCTAACCACTCAACCTAGAGAAGCTTACCTTAGCTGGCTTTAGTCCCTTGTCAGTGGGGGTTTGGGAATCTGGTTCCTTGCCCACTGGCGTGACTTGTGCAACCTTTTTGCCCTTCTTTCCATTTACAGATATTTGTTCTGCACAGGGATAGTGGAGGAAGGTCCTTCAGCATCAGCGCAAGTACTTCAATATTCTGACAAAGACGAAGGGCTCAAGAGACAAATTTCTGTCACCTCGGTCAATGGTCAGCGAAAGTAATTGCCGACCAGACTTTGCCAATATTCTGCAGCAGCTTCATAGCCTGCTCTTTCTCTATTTAGGAAAAGACAAAATTGATCTGTATTGCCCCAAATCTGCCTGAACATGATCAACATGTCACCAACTGATCTCTGGAAAGGGTAATAAAAGAGCAATGACCTGGCTTTGGGGAGGCATCTGTCTTGGACTTCTTCTCAGCGGCTTTCACTGGCTCTGCTGCAGCTCTTTTCTTGCCAGCCTGAGTAAACAATTCTTACATGTTTAAAATGCCAATCAAGAACATCTCCTTGAAGAAATGCAAGAAATTCCACTAGGTTAGCAGATACATTACAGCCTATGCAATACTATGTAAACTAACGAGCCACCAACATGAAAGACATCCTTGAAGCTTCACCTTTAATTCTGGAGTCTTCAATTCTTCTTCTTCAGATTCATCTGACTCATCCTCGTCATCCACATCATCATCTTCATCCTCATCATCGTCCTGCAGAACATAAAACCACTTATAGAGTAAAACAGAGAACCCTAGAATGATTATGAGTGCCGTGCTTAAACTTTCTAGTATGGTAGAAGGATACCACCTTACAACACCACACTGGAGGAACACTAATGTCAGGTTAGCGCGAGAAAAACAAAACAAGCAAGCTACGCCAAGTCAGAGATCCGCCATAGCTTTACACGCTACAGTGAACCACAATTTACCCAATGGCCTACTTATACACACCTCGCCAAAATCGTCCGCATCAAATTCGTCATCATCAGATTCGGAGTCTAATGCGCTCACAAACGGTCCCATAATCTCATCCTTATTTACCAATCCACCAAAGCTCATCAGTTGTACTAAGAACTTGATAGTCAAACGCTTTGGCACTTTGTTGGAAAAAAACAAAACCTAGACCACCGAGTCGAGAACAGATAAAACTTAAACATATGCCCAGAACCCACACAATAATACAGCCGAGAAATCAGCGTCAACTTTCGTTTCTAACATAAGCCATGTTGAGAGAGAAATTCACCTCATCTGATTCATCTTCCTCGTCAGATTCAACTACTTGCTTCTTTGCGTTTGTCTTCTCGACAGCTTTAGCAAGGGCGTTTGCAACAGTATTCGCAGCCTTGTCTGTCACCTTCGCTAGAGACTTGGCTACGTCCTCGGCCTTCCCAGCTTTAGAGGGTTTTCCTGTGTCAAACAAAAAGCTTTATCGTTATATTAACAACGCAAGTTTACAAAATCGAACCGATGTGAGTCGTCAAGTACAATAATTTCAATGCAATCTTTTAAGTGCAAGAGAGCTTGATCTCAATCAAATAATAATCGTTTGCCATGAATATAAAAGTAAACGTCTTAATTAGTGATCATCATAACCCAGTTATCACAACGACACTGAAGAACATTCAGTAGCTGTACCTGCTGTGGCACCATTAATTTCAATCGGAACTGCTACTGGGATAGGTGCATCTTTGTCTTCCTCCTCGTCCTCGGATTCATCCTCGTCATCCACCTCCTCTGTCCACCAAATCAAATCAACTCTTAGACTCTGATGGATCAAACGCATAAAAACTTTACAAGAATGTAGACAGTATTGTATAGAACAATTGCAAAATGATTCGCAGCAAATTCAAAAAACCATCAGGTGAGCAGCCAATATAAAAATGGATACCTTCTGGAGCCTCTGTTCGGTATCCACAAATGTAAACACTGGAGGATTTGCTGTTGTGAGAAATCGTGAAGTCTCTGTCGAACACAAGATCAAGGTGCATCTGGTCGCACTTGCCCTCTGACAAGGTTCCCAAAACGATCTCATTCGTAGGTTCAACGCTCACCTTCACAACAACCCTTTCCGGTCCCTTGCCGTTTTTCGCCTTGCTATCTCCGAGAGCAGCCTAGAACACACGTCGGACAAGCAACTGAATCCACTTTGGCGGTACGCTAATCTCAATTCATTCCACTTACACCGGAATGGACGGATGACCAAAGATTGACCAGTCCTAACCAAGAATCCTCTTCGGGAATACTGCCAACATTCAACATCAGGTGCTATAAACAATTCATTAAGGTGCGAACTGAACAGCCGCACATTGCATTTGGTGCTCAGATGCAAAACCTGAGAGACATGAAGGTACATTCCATAGCCAGGAGAACACGTGGTAGGGTTGCCAGCGGGCACTTCAACACCTGCCGTACCACAAGGCAATTAATGTGAACAGCATTCTGTACGCAATGTCTAAAATAATCTCTGCCGCGGTAAAGTAGAGAATGCTAAACCCATAAGAGCCCTGACTCGTCTCTACACTGACTCTTGATAACAACAGCAACTCATCCTTTCTTGCAACTTATTAAAACTTTGAGTAAATGTCTTTGGTCATTGATCTTTGCATCACTTTGGCTACAGTAACCAGTTCCTACATATTGGTTAAAATGCCTAAAATGGTCCCCTCCACCGTACATCCAAGGGTTTAACACAACGGACGTAACAGACACCCAGAGCTGTCCTCCAGCTCCACCTACCGATATAAGAGTGATAGGAACAGAGATTTTGAATGAACACAGCGACCAACAAAACAGAAGCGGAAATTATCTCGAAACCCTAACCTATTTTCATTTCTAAGTACCGAAATCAACAGCAGTTCATTCACAAGAAACAATATCCCGACCCCGAACCAAAGGACAGACTAGACGAGTGTATGTATTCGCAATTTGAGGTGAGTGCAGCCCAGGGCACACAGACACACCGGCACATTCTCTTCACGTAACTACACTGGGAATCCCATTTCTCATCACTCTCCCGCAATTTGAGCACAATACACTCAGAACTTCATCTCACATTTATTGGCACACTAGTGTCCAGACGATACACTGAACCTCCCATTCAACAACGAACTTACCAAGACAAATTCTCCAGTCAAGCTAAACCCCTAAATGAACATGATCTCATGCGGTTGCTGTCATGATCCTCTGATTGCTCTCCACACCCTCGCTCTAAGAAAACTTGTTACACAGACTGAAACCACGAAGAATTAACAACGCCTTCAACTGACCACTGACTGACTTACCAACACAGTTTGGTAAACCGAGGGAAAGGGTTTATGATGATCGGCACATACCAAAAAACTCCATTGCGACAAACGTATGCAAACAAAAAAAAGCTTGGATAATGCTGAGCAGAAGCTACGAGCGGAGAAGCTCGCGGCAATGGAAAAGGCGGTCGACGCAACAAGGCAGAGTGTAAGGGAACAGCGTTGGTGCTGGTATGTGTGCC
This sequence comes from Pseudoscleropodium purum, assembly GCA_963969395.1. NCBI lineage: Eukaryota > Viridiplantae > Streptophyta > Bryopsida > Hypnales > Brachytheciaceae > Pseudoscleropodium > Pseudoscleropodium purum. The sequence continues at coordinate 15,565,089 of OZ017800.1, read as the reverse complement.
TTCTAGGGGCCGCCCGCCATAGCTTAGCCGGTCGTGATTAGGTCTACCACCGGGTATAGCCGGTTACAGCATCGCATTCCAATTCGGGCGCCCTGGTCATTCAAATTCGGTTTTGAATAAGGGCGGGGTAAGGCAGTCGGTTGGGATTCCCTTGATCCTGATAGAACCTAAAATTGTCCAAATAAGGATTTCTTATTATTTGACAAGGTGGCCATGGTTGGAATTTATTGTTGAATAATTTCTAGTTGGAAAATGTGATAGAAATAGAAAAACTTCTTAATTTCACATACAAAAAGTTTTATATTTGAAAAAATAATATCCCAAGAAAATTTCAAATTGTTGAAAATATATATATATGGAAAATCAAACCTAGGCTCTCATATAGAGAGGTGGTGCAATGTATACAAGAATTGGGATTTGAAACAAGTTTTAATTAGGGTAGTTATCTTAGTCCCTTCTATTGCCTTCTTTTTCATACCCATGGTTATATGGTAGAATTTATTATTATTTATCATTGATGATGAAATTTTTAAAATTAGAATTTACATTTGGAATCAAAAATTCCAAATCTTCCTAGAGTCATCAAGAAATACAAATTAACCAATACAAAAGAAAGGATAGATTTTTACATTTTTTTATATAAAAATTTGATCCAAGACAATATGAGTTGGCTCTTGTTTTTGGACATTCATTTCTTTAGAAGTTCTTCAATTAATTCAAGTAGTACCCTTTACAATAATAAATTTACCTTGCATTAATTTGAAACTAATAAAAAAATTAGGATACATAAATATTGAAGTTTACATTATATTTTATTCAAAAAAAATTTATTCATTCAATATCCAATGTTTTTCTCCATTCAAAATTGTGAAATTTTTTAAAAGATATTCCAATATTTTCAAAATCACCACTTTGCAATATATGGCCTAAAATGATAATTGATCCCTAAAATTCTTATAACATTTCATCATATTTACCCCCTCAACTTCCAAGGCATTTTTTTTCATCAAAAGGCACTCAAAATTGTCATTTCAATTGCAAAATGCAAAAGAGTTTAGAATTTTTTTTAGCATATCTAAACATAGGATCCTGCAAGTGCTAAACTAACATAAAAATGTGTAGAAGAAACTTCAAAAATTTTAATCATGTGGATTGCAAGAGATTTTAATTTGACATGAACTAATTCATTCAATTTTGCACCATACTTGCCTCAATTGTAAGGCTTTGAATCTTCTTAGCTTAGAATTTTGCACTAAACTTTTTGAACTCACATTCTTTTATATTGAAAAATCTGTTGAAAGTCTAGGATTTAGAAAAAAAGGACACTTGATTTTCATTCTAAAAAATTGTTATGCAGAAGTAGATACAAGAATGAAGGAAATACTAAATTGTTACTAGGACTAAAATGGATTTAACCATCACTAATTCCAACAGTGAGAGTATTCTACCAAACTAACTAAAACAAGTTGAATGTTTTTTTTCAATTTAAAATAAATTGCATGAAAAAATAAATCCTATGAATATATTTACAAGACGATGCTCAAGATTGTCTAAAAAATAAGTTTGTCCATAACTTTCTCACCACTAATTCAAAAAAAAATGAATCAAATCATTTCATATAGACAAAAATATTTTCTATGAGAAGCAAAATTTTGAAAATTTTATTTTGACATTTTGTGATTTTTTTGTGCTGCTTGATGAATTTGTGTGTGGGTGTGGAGTGGCATAATTTATACTCTCAAACACCACTTGAAATAAAAATTATATTCCTAGGAAGGTAATTATGTATTTTCCTATCTTAAAAAAATTCAAAAATTCATGATGAAAATTGAGACTATTGGAGCTTATCTAAAATTCGTGTTGTTCCACAATGTGATGAATGAATGGAAATCTAGGGGTTAAATTCATTTTAATATGTGGCTCTTACAAATCACACAAAATTTGTTTCAAAATTAAAAATACAAGGTGTGATATATATTAGTTGAAATGGATGAGAGAATTTATATATTTTGTCAAATTTATTCAAAGTTACACAACTTTCAAAATTTCATTATTTTAATTTTGAATACAAATATAAAAAATTGAGAAATTTCCAAAAAAATTCTTTATATTATAAAAAAATATTCTCAATTGCTACTGGTGTTGTTTATAGATGCACTTACTTTCTTCCTATTTGTTAAGGGATTGGATCTTTTTTAAGATGAATACTTTCATACTAGGTCTCATTGAGCACTAGTAAGGTATAAACACCCAAAAGAGTCACTTTCAATATGCACCACCTATATTTGAAGTTTTGAACCTTACCAAAGATTATTACAAGCTTACAAGCTTTCAAAAGCAATCAATGGGACTTGAAGCATTGTTTACTTCAACAATGGTTGTTGAATGGGAATCTAATAACATCAAGAAATACCTAGGGATTCCACTTTGAAAATTCATCTAATATTGTGTAGAAGTCAAAATAATTATGAAATGGCTTTGGTTGGCTTTCACTTGAGGAGGTTAACATTGTTTGAACAATGAGTAGGTACCTAAAAATGCACCATTAATCCAAAACTATGCATCCATCACTTATCAAAAACCATCATTTTCAAACATTTACCAAAAACTTTGACCTTTCATAACTTTTGTATATGGTATCTAAATGTTGCATTTTTTGGTGCACTAGGAACTTTCTTTCACTTGTGTAATATAAAAATATAAAAATATGAAATTTGACAAGTCATGTAATAGTAAATAGAGAATAGTAGCAAAAAATGGCGTTTGGGGGAGTGCCCATATTAATAGGGGCAAAAAATTACGATTTAGAGTGCTCCTACTTTAGCAAGTCAACCAAGCAATAATATTGAAACAATCAAGTGAAGCAACCAATATTGAGCTACCTAGGTTGTTGTTTTTGATTTTTCATTAAGTGCCAAAGTGGCAATACAAAATGCTATAAAGATGCTACAAATTTCAATATTCATGCACATATTGGATAGAAAATATCACATTAGCACATATCACATTTCTTTATTCTATTTTCATTCACAATTTGACAATTTCATCCAAGATTTTGTATAATTTGAAGTTTTTTAATGGTTTTTGACCTTTCAATACTATTTGTGTTCTAGGGACCTGGTGGAGGCCCATCACTTTAGTGCAAATAGCTGCCAAATCGCTATAAAAAAACACATTGGACCCACTCCCGTACATGGATGCCCCATTCCCGTGTAACGTGTTGTGCCGCGGGGGATGTACATAGAATGAAAAATGCATTCGAGGGTGCTCGACCATTCATCCCTTCCGTGAGTAAGGATGAAGCATCCAGTGTAATATGGATGATATATAATATCATCCGTTTCGGAGGTGCACAAGGAGGTTCTTAGGGCAGCCGCCCAGTCCAAGTTCTCCCTCTTTGCGTCTGTGCAACCGCTGCAGGACTCGCTCCGTCTCTTGCCTGCCGCAGGTCTCACGCATCCATTGCGTTTTCAGGTACGTCGCCTTCTCTTTAACCATATTCCTCTTTTGCTACACTTAGGAACGGTTCGTGAATTGATTTTCCTGCTTAGGTTTCGCGGATTATCGAGATTTTGGCCCTCGCGGAGAGGGTTTTACGAAGCTCTAGGGTTTCCGATTCTTTTGTGCCCTATTCTTGGGCCTGTATTGAAAATATGAATGATACTAGCGGGATGAGGGCATCGTTGGTTTCGTGGAAGGAGTCCAGGTCTGAACGCGCGTACATTTTAGGGTTCTTGACATTTTTTGTTTTTAGGCCATTGTATGTGAACTGTGCATATCTTGTTTCTGAAGAATTATGTATTCTTCGACCTGAAGCTGCACTTATTTAGGGCAATGCCATTGTACAGTGCCCTCTCCGAAAGCGTGTTACTTCCTAACCTATTTTTCCTTAGTATGGGGAAAATGGGACGGGTTGCAGTCTTTTTAGGAAGGCACTACAGTTGCGTAGAAATCCGCAAGCACGATTCGGGGTCCATTAAAAATGACGATAGTGTCGAATTTTGTTTTCTGTGCTTGAAACTTTTGTGCTGATTTTGGGAATTCTACTACATGTCCAGGATGGCGGCTGTATCAGACGACTTGATCTGGTTGTTGGTCAAGAACAACAACAGGTTTTTGGTGAAGAGAAATGGGAACAACACTTCCTCCATCACATTCAGTTCAGAGCCGAACAACTTGTATAACTTGAACACTTTCAAGCACTCAGGTACTGCCTCTGTCGTCTGTGTGAAGTTGACTTGGATCGCTCCTAAGTGAGTAGAAATGTTGTACTTACTCGCTTGACTGATTTTTTAGGGTTGGCGAACAAGAAGACCGTGGCCATCACACCCGCTGAAGGTCTGTCTGTGAACTTGACCACAACGAAGACCAAGCAGAGGAACCAGCCCGCTAAGTCGCGTCACAACTCTCTCTTGAAGAAGGATTTCCGCAAGATGGCAAAGACCGTTGTGAACCAGGTACTTCTATAATTGTTGAAATGTTGAATGCACTTGTCTTCCTTTTCGATTGTTCTTTGTTCTGCAACATTATTTCCATTAGAGCTGTTATGTTAATTGTCATCTTTTTTTTTTAGTATTAACCTAAATTTTGTTCATGATGTAGGTTGCCACCAATGGCTACAGGGCTGATTTGAAGGCTGCCTCTTTGGCCCGGTTGGCTGCTGTTCACAAGAGCCTGCGTGTGACAAAGGCTGGTGCCACCAAGAAGAAATCAAAGGCCAGAACTCCGGCGAGGCAGTGAGATAGCTCTTTCTGTCTAAGTGATAGGGGCTGCAGTACACAGACCTGATGGTCACCTTGTTTCTTCCTTATAAGTGGATTTTAAGGTTTCTAACAGGCCTGAGTTATCCATCTTAACTTTGAGTAACGAGTATTTTGATGTTTTTAAAATCTTTGGATGGCCTGTTAGATATCGATTGCATGAATTGTCCTCTGTCGATTATCAATCATTGAAGTTAATTTTTACACACAGTACTAAATTGATTTAAGGACTGTATAAAGTGGATTTTCGAGTACGGTGATTATTACTTAAAGTTTGGATGTTCCAATTGGGTTGAGATTTTTCCTGGAGCAAGAAGGTATTCGTACAAAAGCTGGATAATTGTGATTTAAAGTTCTCAAATCTGAAGTGTTTTAAAAATCTGTAGACGCCTACATACCACTGGAAGGGTCCAAGCAGCAAAGGTATATGGTCTGCTGTCTCTTTGAGGAGGTGCCCATTGCAGACAAAATACTCGAGTCTCACTCAATTTCTTTGGGTATCTATGTTATGAAATTCTCTATTTCTTCATGAATTTCTATGTCCAATTTCCATGTCTGCAAATTTTTACAATTATTTTTAAGCGTGAATGCCTCAAACAGAATCTATACTGCACATACGGGATGCAAAGGTAGTAAGGCAAGGTGCAAAAGGTTGAAGTGGTTACGGTTCCTACGCTAAGGTCCAAAGTACCCTGCACACTTGTCCTTTCCTCAGAAGGTTACAAGCTATTATATTTTAAAAATTGGAAAACCATCCAATGCAAGCAACCGTCTGAAATATTAATGTTTGGGAAGAACTGTTACAGTTAAGAAAGAAATACCTAAAACAAATAATTTAAGGTGGGTACACTCAAAAGTGCCACAAATTGGGTTGTGAGTAATTTGAAGATTAAGTAGATAATAGTGAATATAGGATTGTAAAGAAATGTATAGAAAAAGAAGAAATGCACAAAAAAACTTTAGAAATTGACAAGTATAAGACAATAGTTGGGGTACAAAGTTTTGGAAGTAGAGTATTTAAAAGCACTCATAGGTTGCATTGAAAATCACTAGTCAAATGCACAAAGTTTCCCTCCCAAGGTGTTAGAAAGAAAAGAAATGGAGTTGCAATCATGTTTAAAACAATGAAAAACAACAACCAAATTAGTAACCAACAAGCAATAGAAAAGCTTGTCAATAATCAATAGAAATTATCCATGAGTTTCAAAGAAGAGAAAAGAATGAATACCTTGTCAAAGAAACAAACTAACATGTGATGTGAGCTTAGAAGCATGTCATGAATACCCAAATGGCCATTGGTTCTTCGATGAACTACCATATTTACTTAGTGACAATTTTCAATAGATAACTACACCATTTAAGGGCTTAATCTAGGGTGCACTTTAAAGCAATGCGCTATAATGGGTGTACCCACCTTAATCCCTAACTACCAGTGGCACCCAAATTTGGTGTTTGCAAAACTTTGAAGTTAAATAAAACCTAACCAAGTTGCTATTTTTAGTAGTTTATATTTTTGGAAAGTTCTTCTTGAAGTCTTGTTTTAGTATCAAAAATCCAATCTTGAAAATAAATGATAGTGATTTTTCTATTCAAAATTTTGTACAAGAGTACCCATTGCAATCTTGACTTTCTGTAGTGTTGAGAGCTCTTGGAAATGAGCCTTAAATACACTAAATCTTGGAGAAAAAATCACATTCAAAATTCATTTAAAAAAATTATAGAGTAGATTTTAAGAAGCCATAAATTGATTAGAGTTATGACATGTTAGGCCCTTTAACCTCATATGTTTTTGAATTTGTATGGTTACAATTAAAAAAAATTGATACAACTTATCAAAATGTTGGCATTTTGTTCAATTTAGAGCAAATTTCAAGAAACTCAAAATAGGCCTTGGGCATTGAGGGGTTAAGTAAGAATTCTAGTCCCTACTCCGTACAATATGGAGAATTTGTTGAATTGAATTCAATTTGTGCAAAGATAAAGACAAGGAAGAATTCATAAAAAAGAATTATCTTTGATTTCAAGAATGAATATTTTATTCAATATTGATGTGGAATTTTCATTTGGATCAATCCTTGCTTCATCTAAAAGAACTAGCTTTAAAACTTGTTTCCAATCAAGTGTGCATCCTAGAACCACATACTATGGATAGGTGGGAAGCATTAGAGGATTTTCAGCAACTATGGAGAGTTGCAAGTTCCCTAGGTTCCTAGCATTGGAAGAACATCAGTTGCTTAACATGGCTTGGCAACTGCCACGTCACCAAAAGAAATTAAATTAAATTAATTAATTAATTAATTTTTTTTTCCATTCTAAAATTTTTTAATTTAAAAAAAAATTGATAATGGGAACAATGAGGATAGGGTCCAATTGTACACCTCTCTAAGGCTCCCTACTACAGGTCATTATAAGAGATCTCAACATTTTAGATATCTCTACCTTAATTCATTGTGAACCAGTGCCTTCAGGAAAATAACTAGTTGATTAAAGTGTGGAAATGGAGGGTTCAAAACCAAACAAAAATTTAGTAGGACTGGTAGCAAAAATAAAAGGTAATCATTGCTTTTATGAAATTGTTAGATTTTGTAGCTGCTTGCCATTTCAAATCTAAGGCTAATATTTGAATTATTGGAGGCAAATGTCTTCTTTAATAATACATGTATCATTTAAGGGGTGGCCATTGAAAGGGTTGGAGTGCTTGGATAGGATAGGGCCAACTATATATTAATTTAGGATTTTTCATGGTGGCCAACTCTTGCACTATTGTCTTTGTTTGATCCATGTAATAAAATTTGGGTTTTAGTTTCAAAACCCATATGTTTTTGAAAGAGCAAGATTGTAGCCTTTTGCAAAGTTGAAGTTGATTTAGAAAGCCAAAGTGGCTAATTAGTGAGAATTTGATCCTACAGAAACTATACTAGGAAATGTTGATAAAGAGAGGATGTAATGAGTGATCTTGAATCCCCCTCTTAAAACTTTGATTTGGATTCTTAAAGCTATGCCCACTTGCTGGTTTGAGCGATGTACCAAATGTTATTTATTTTGCCATTATATATATTTGTAAATCAAAGTATTGCCCAATATTGATGGACTTGAACTTGATGAAATTCAAGTTTTAATTGTTTTTGTCAATAGGATACGTCCACTGGACCACTTAGGAATTAAAGGTGGTGTTGTTGAAAATTGTCTTCAATTAAAACTTCTTGTAAATTTCATCTCATTAACTAAAATAAAATGATTAAAATCTTTTTCCCATATAAATAAATTTTAAAAACCAGCTTTATTTGTTTATTTCTCTAAAGTAATTTTTTTAAGTTGTCTGGGTTGTCCATGTAAGTTGAAAAAGAAACTTTGTACCATTCAATAACTCTTAAACTATATATTATTCTAGAGTTATGAAAATTGTTGCCTCTTAAATCTATATCTTGAATAACGAAAATTTCAAAGAAAAGAAATGAAAATTCTCTATGTAAATGATGGATGACCAAAAATGCTATGTTGCCACTTTAGGTGTAGTACAATGTTTTAAAGATATGGAATATTCCTATAGGAAAATTGAGATCATGGTTCATTTGAGATTTTGACTTTTCATTTGGTGTTTACCACCTCTCACAATCTCAAATTTGTAGATGTTAGTGATACCTTCAGTATAAGATAAAAGCACCTAAAATTGTCCAAATAAATTTTTTATTGTAGTCTTCATTATTTAACTATACTAATTTTCAATGTTAGATCTTTTTGGTAGCAAAAATAGAATCTTTTTAGATTCTTTTAAAATCCATGTGCTTCGACTTCATATGAATGAGCTATAAATAAATAAAAACTAAAAATAGGTCTTAAAATAGGTTTCATTAGAATCGACCTTTGCATCCTAATGAGACCTATTTTAAGGTTATAATTATTTATTTTAAGCAAAGATCTAAAAGAGGGTTCAATTTTAGAAACTAGTCAAAATGAGATCCAATTGCCTTAGGTGCAATTAAGATAAGTGGTACATTCCAAAACAAAAATTAAGAAAAAAATGAAAAAATAACATTCAAAGAAATTTCAAATGTACAAAAAAATAATACTCAACACTAATTTGGCAAGGAGAATGTTCAATTGCTCTTAGGGCTAGGATTTTATATGTCTATTCTATGAAGATGTATGTAATTACAAAAAATGAAAAAACAAAAAGATGAAAGACATGATACTTTTATTAGTTAGTAGATGAGGGAAATTAAATGAAAAGTTTTTTTTGCAAATTTAGTGAAAAATAGAAGATTTTATTGAATATTTATTAGTAAAAAACAAACAACTCAATAGTATGTTTCTTTTCTTAATCATAAATTATAAAAATTTTGTAACTAATTCTACAAATTCACAAAAACTATGATACAACTAATAGCTTGATTTTGATGGCAATTTCCTTTGTTTTTTAAGAAGAACTTATTGAAAAACATTGAATGAAGTGGGGAAGCCTACCCTCGTTAACTTAGATTCCAATTCTTCAATGGATACATTAGGTGAGATTTGAGAGTAGTCAGAGCTTGTTTTGTGCCTGTTCCTTGCAACAAAGGGAATGGCCAATTGTTAAAAAAAAATTTCAAATTTTTTTTCTTCAAATTTTTTTCTTCAAATTTTACAAAATTCTGAAATTGCAAAACAAAGTTAAAAAAATAAATAAATTTTCTTTTGAGAAATGATGTGGCACAGTCTAGGCCACATTAAACTACATTGTTGACTGCATTTCCATTGTTTTGAGGGCTAGGGAATCTATAGGCTTCTAATGTCTTCAAAAATCTTCTAATGCTTTCTGGAGTCTAGAGCTTTTCTTTTCCCCTCTTAACATTTGTTTATGCACAATTCTTTACCCAATTGACTACAAACTTAAGATGTCTATTTTTTGTAAAGAAAATTTTCATTCATAGGCAATTTCGTTAAAATGGCGGTATTTTGGATGTGATTTGTATGCTCACGAGAGATTCCAAACCGCCATTTGTACAATGGTAGTATTCCAAATGCCATTTGTACAGGTGGTTTTTTGGTGTTGTATGCAAGTTTTGAAGAGCGGTTGTATAATGGGGCCCACCAATGAAATGCCATTTCAATGGAATGTCATTTTAATGAAATGCCATTTCACCCTAAAACTGCCATTTTAACGAAATTGCCCATATTCTAAAAAAAATCAAAATAGCAAGAATATTGTTACATTTTAAGATCAATAAATAGCCAAATTCTACCTCAATATCTTCTAGTTTTAATATATAGATAGCACCAAATATTGCCAAGTATCACATGAGTATTGAAGGAAGTCAACAGGGACGGTCTCCTTCTCCCAAAGAACACTGTCGTTCCGTTCCGGATGAGTCCCGCCTGTACGTGTGGCCGAGAAGCGCATGCAGGCCTGGTCCTTAAACCGACGTGAGCTGCAGCCATGTGCGCCCATCTGCCATCCATCGAGCGGCTGCGAACTCTTCCCAATGCGAACTCCACTTCCCCCAGCCCAAGCTGAGCAAGTCAGCAGATCAGGAAAGCTAATAAGCTACGGCCGAATTGAAAGTTGGGTGGCGCTCCGTGCACTGACTCCCAGTCCAGCGAACGTGTCTGGCATGCTCCCAAAGCGTCCAGCGCGCACGGCCCTCGCCACTTGGCACTGCACCCCCCGGAAGCGCCAGACACGTTGTGTGCCCATCCGCCTTCAGTTCCATCCACGGCTGCTGTCACTCCCATGGGAAGCCTATAATTATCATCACCGCTCCGGCCATTCTCAATCTCAAACATCCAGGACTTCGATTCAATTCTCATCAGTGTAGCTCTCTATCCAACCTACAGCTCCTTCAATCGATCTCATTTCGATCTCTCGACCTGATTAAGCTAGCTCTTCGAAGGTTTGTGGAAGTTCGATTACAATGGCGTTGGCGATGAATGTGCGAACCCAGGTGGTGGCTGCGCCCGTTGTTGCGAGCATCCCGAGCTTGAGGCAGGCGAACTCGGGAACCAGCGTCAGGTTCAGCAATGGTACGTGACCATCGATATATATCTCAGGGATAGTTGGTTGGGCATGTTAATTGATTGGCGTTTGGGATCGACATTAATTTGGACTTGGGTTCGGAACTAATCAAGTGTTTGTGAAAATAATGTTGGGGACGAGTGCATGCCTGGGGTTTAATTAAGACATGGACTGCCGTAATTGCATGGGTCGTGAGTCGTGACGTACAGGGGTCTAGTTAACCATGGGATTACATGGCCCGTTGCCTATAGTCGAAGGATTTGTAACATCATCGGTCTCGTCAGTGAATGTGTCGTTCTTGTGGGCGTTTTTAACCGTTTTTGGGTGTTGAATGTGTATGCTCAACTGTTGTAGAGAGAGTATTCTTTAGCTTACCGAAATGGTGGAAATATCCATCAATTTTTCGGTTTGACAGCGAGGTTAGGGGTCTGTGAGCTCGTAGCATGTCTGTCTGGGAAGCGGTGAAGGTCAGCTGAGTGAGTGAACCCAGATTTTCAAACAACATGCTTGCGCGCCTTCCCTGTACGTACGAAAATATCGTGATTGCAATGAGCAGGGTTGCTTGAATGTTGTGAGTTCCGACCGATCGAGCTGATAGAAATGGGCATGTGCATTGGTGATTTTGTTCAGGCGCCGTGGCTTTCAAGCGGGTGTCCCTGATGGTAGTGCGCGCCGACAGCAGCAAAACCGAGCCCGGCCCCGCAGGCCGAGGCAACACCTCCAGCCCCCCCACAACTCCAGCGGGCATGAGCGGCTCGGAGGCTCCTCTTGGCGTGGTGACGCAGAGCGCGCCTCTGGAGCAGGGCTCGAAAGCTCCCGTGAACGAGCGTATGGCTTACATCTGCCAGGACTGCGGATACGTGTACGCAGACGAGAAGCCCTTCGAGGAAGTCGAAGAGGATTACAACTGCCCCCGTAAGCTTCAATTTTCCACCTTCGAAGTTGCTAGCTCAAGATGTAGCTAATGAAAAACGTTACTAAATTCTCCAAATTCTACTAGTATTGACAACTTCATTAGATGTAGCTGTAGCCAAAAACGTTGCCAAACTTTTCAAATTCTACTGTTGACAACTTCATTAATTGTGTGTATGCCTTCTCCATCTAGCTCTCACTGTTCATTTCAGCCTAAAGACAGAGTTTGGTGTGGATGTGACTGTGGACGTGATTGTACATGAATTAGTTGCTCTGATGGGAAGACGGATTAATTTTGGGTTTGATTTTTTGCAGAGTGTTCGGCTCCCAAGGCGCGCTTCATGCTGGCGAACGCCTCTGTGGGCGAGGTGTTGGACACCACTCAGGAGGATCCTCAGAACTAGAGCAATTAACGAATTCAGTTGTAGTGAATTTTTACAATTCATGTACAATAGCTAGTGACGTTGTGTCAAAGCGAATGATTGTGTTCGGTGTATACTAATTAACGAGTGGTGTGATTTCATTTCGGGATTAACTGTATATGATCAATCAATCTGCATCATCTGATGTGGATGATCGAGTTAGTGGCGCGCGTTCGATCTTTTGTTGTTCGGTTTTGTCACCGAAGTCTTGATCTTCAGTCTGTACAATATTGACTATCTCCGAGTTGCAATAAAATTGAGGACAATATGATTTTACTTCGGCTGGTGTACGAAGGCATGCGTTTGGATTTGATATATTTGTCTATCTGTCTTGTCTTGTGCTGTTTTGAAAATTGTGAGAATTTTTCTATGTGATGGAAGGATTTGTGAGAATATTAAGAGATTGTTACTTATGAGATAATGCAAAAGGAATTATGCATAAATAGAATGAATCACAGTAGCCTCATATTAAATCTCCAGTGCTTGAAATGTACACGTCGGATAAATGATCCAACATAAATAGAATGGAGCAGAGAATAAATCCCCAGTATGTAAAATGTACACATGGGGTTTAGGTTCTAACGTAAATAGAATGGAGCACAGCAGATTTATATTGAAACCCCAGTGTGCAAAATGTTCATATTCCATACATGGTTTAACGATTGGTGAAAGCCTATTTACCTTTTATGTTCATTTTTTACATTGGGAATTGAATATGAAGTGCCTGTGGATAAGAAATTTGTGAATTGCATGGTGTGCAGATTTGGCAAACAGGAATATTAAAGAAATTGTCTGATTTTGAAACTAATTTTTGCAAAAAAGAAATCTTATACCTTAAATAAACTCTGTAAAGATGGGTTGGTCTCCATTGAAATCATCATTTTCTAATATTGTGGGAATCAATCGCTTAAAAAAATGGAAAAGTATTCACTAGAAGTTAAATAAGGAGGATGAATAGTTACACTTTTGTCTTGTAAAGAGGAATTCTTCATCATCCATTAAACATTTAGTGTCCATGGCAACCTTATAGGGTTAAGTGTTTGTTTTGTTTGTTTTATTTATTTTGTTTGTCGGATATGATGAATCCTTCAAAAATCAATGGGTCCTTCGGCTATATACATATAGTAGTTTGCTCTAAATGCACCCATGCTCTAAAAGCAATAGTGTCACAAAGGTACATTTTGCTTTCTTCAATTTACCAAAAGTATACATTTCAGGAGGTGGATGTTTTTAGTGATCATTGCATTTTAACTTCAAAAATTTGTAACTAATTCCTCAAAGGTCCAAAAAATATGAAATAGCTTGGATGAGATGCCATTTCCATTTTTTTTTCTTCTAAATTTTTTTTGAAAATTGTCTTGAGGAGTTTAGCTTCCTTACAAAGGCAACTAGCTCTTAACTAGCTACTTTATAAGCAGACTATGTTGGAAGGTTTTCCATGAGGATGGGTGCACAAAGTTTGTTTTGTGGCATTTGGACCTATGGTTTGAAAGTTATTGAATTTCAAAGTTTTTATAAATTAAAAATAAGTATCCTTTACATTACTTTTACATTGCATGTTTAAACGCCATGAAACAAAGCTTTTATGGCGAATTCCATTACAGTGGCAGTATTCCAAATGCCATTTCACATCTTGACATCTAAGACAAGTATACATTGCTAACATCTTAATCTATTTTAGATTTCAGAAATCTAGGACCAACATAGATATCAAATCGAGCAATCTAAGAAATCTAAGAGTAATATAAATTTTAGATATCTAGGAGGCTTGTAGATTTCAAAAATCTAGTACAAACTACAAAGATAGATTCTAGTATAAAAAAAACACTTCAAATTGTGTGATTGGAATTGGGAAAAATGCCAAATTAACGGAATACTGTCATTTTAACAAAATTTGTCATTTTTGTACTCTTTCATGCATAAAGCTTTCTATTTGAATCCAGAATGCAACTACTCATACTACAACAATACCCTAAAACATATTGAATCAAAGTTTTTATAAATTAGAAAATTAGAAAATTCACCTTTTAAAACCCCTAATTGTTAAGGGCACTATATTTTGATAGCCATTGAACTTTCACATGTTAAATAAAATCTTATCATAATAGATTTTTTAGTATTTTCTTTTACAATGTCTTGAATGTAATATCCTTTAAATTCTATTTTTAGCATAAAAATTAAATAATTTTTTTTTTTATGGATTTAGTATTGAAGATTTTGTTCAAGATTTTGGATGTTCTTTGCAAATCTTGATTTCTAAGTGTTAGAGGTTCTTGGTGATGAATCTCAAATACATTTAAAATTGATGAAAAAATCACATTCAAAATTCATTTAAGAAAACTGTAAATAAGAAAATTTGAAAAGCTCTAAATTAATTATGGTTAGACATGACATATTTTTTATATTTATATATTTTCCCTTAGATCAATTTTAGATTTGACATGTAGGATTGAAAGACTTGAATTCACTTGCAAATTTTTCCCTCGTTTGTGATCAAACATAATAATCTTTGAATCCATATATAATGTCATTGTGTTTATTTTTCTCAAGTGATCCACAACGTATCTAGTTCATGATTCCAATTTTTTATAAAAGTAATGAAACTTACCAAATTCTAAACAATTTATTCAATTTGAAGCAAACTTCAAGAAGCTTAAAAAAGGCTTTCAAGCAACTTCAGGGCTTAACTCCTAAAGTTTCAATACTATGGTTTTGTAAAAAAGCACTCAAAATTGCCATTTTCAATAAACTTAACAAAAAATTTAAACATTTTTTATTCCTTGAGATATAGACAATTTCCAACATTTGTTCTTTTGCATATCCAAAAGTATAATCTTGGACTAGACTAGTTTGAAAATGTATGGGAGAAATTTTATAAACAGTGACTATCAATTACAAGATATAAACATTTAAAGTCAAGAAAACAAGTTTTTTTGCTCTTTGGTTGACTAGATTATAAGGCTTTGAATATTCTTAACTTAAAATTTTTGGACTACAAATTATGAATTACATTTTTTTTATGTGAAAGAATTGAGATGAGAGTTTGAAAAAAATTATTCCACCCCTCCCCCCTCCTATAATTTTTATTCTTTAAAAAATTGGTAAGTCAAAGTAGTTATGAGCTAGAAGGAAAAACTAAATTATTGATAGCTTTAAGATGGAATTGAAACACACTAATTTCAATGGTGAGATTGTTCTAAAAAGCAAACTAAACCATGTGCAATTTTTTTTACTGAAAAATTGTTAAAATAGAGTTAAAAAATGCATTGAGAATATTATTTTCTCAAAAATTTGCTAAGATTGCGTGCAAAACAAGAAACATCATAACTTTCACATCACTTATCTAAATGGAATGAACCAAATATTTCTACATAGACAAAGTTATACTCCCTCCACCCCTAAATGATCTTGTTGGAAAAATTGTTTGAAATTTTATTTATTGAAAATAACATTATTTCAACTTGTTTCAAAATGTATGTAGAGTTTGGTGCACTCCTATCATCCCAAGACTTTGAAGTTCAAGGTTATTGGGTACCCACCTTGATAATGAGTGCTTCAATACATGCATAATGAAAGTGTGAAGCACTCCATCATTTTTTCGTTTACCAATGCTCAAGAAGATTTGCCCTAAAACTACTCCAGGGGAATGTTGTGCATCGATGAACATTCAAGTAATGCTCTCTCAAACCTTCTCAACGTGCCTGCGCAAGGAAATTATACTCTCGGTAACAGCCGCAGCTGCATCTGTTGCATCATTTCCCAAAGCTAAAATATTGATTGAGGTCACAATATGAAACACAATTGGACTCCTGCAAAATATACTGTAGTTCTATGTACTCAATATGACCATGGAACAAAACTAAATAAAGTGAAGCACAAGAGAATGGCCATCTGTTCTGACCATGCTATAACTGAGCAAAAATGAAATGTAGAGAGAGTAACACTTGGAAGAGGACAGAGTGGCAGTAATAATGGTCGTCACCTTAACCCTGGTCACCTTTATTCAAACTTAAATTCCAGCCATAACATTGAAGGCTCAATCCAAGGTCATCCCTTGTCAATTTCGATCCCACATGAGAACGGAAAAAGAGTATTTCTGAGTACCGTATGAACTATAAAATAAACATAATACTCAAAGTATCTCAAAGAATATTCTGTAAACATTTGGAATATTCTAGGTATGTTCTAAATCCACCACCTAATGCTAATTTTAGGTGGCATCATAAACTTTGCATCATTGCAAATTGGAGAAGTGTATCACCTGATTATAATAATTACAAGAGTGGCCTCCCTTGGAGGTCATTGCCGCCCTCTTTTCCTTTCTCATGGCCTGAAGTAATGTACACAACACAGAATCTCTTCTCCAATAGTAAGTTTCTCTCCTTATCAAGATCAAAGAGTACCAACTCCCTTCAACAGAAGTTGATAGTTAGGCAAGGAGGGTCTAAATATTTGGTGGAGGGGACAATGGAAGTGAAACTCCAGGATGTACCCTCCTAATATGCTGATTGACAGCAACCAGGCTTAAGCCAGCCAGCTTATTACATATGGGACAGTTCTGGCCAACAGGCCTGCGCTTTAGAAAACTCATTGATGCTTTTCCATGTAACTTTCTATCCAGCTCCACCAGCGTCTGCCACCCACAGAAAATCATCAATTTTCCCCCCTGTACTAATGATAGCACAATTAACCGCTAAATGCCCAAATAGTCAAAAACGGCTTCCTTTCATATCTACTGGAGTTGGAATAAATCATTTAGAAAGCTTCAACAACGGTAACAAAATGCACCCATAGAATGAAGAAATAGCGAACCTGACCTTTTGTAACTACACAAATTTTTTTTGGAAAGTTACTGTAATCGACTATTGGCTCCGAAGAGGACTTTCTATTGTAAAACTGGGCACTTCAGGTTATAACATGAAAAGTGAAATCTTAAGTAATAGTGTGGTGGGGAAGACATACCTTCATAAAGCCATCATTTGGCTGGGTACGTTGATGAGCAGTTTTTAATAATGACCATGCTTGTGCAAGACTAAAATTCCTTGATGCACCAAATTCATATCCCACCAAAATAAGTCAGTAATGTTAAAATTCTTCTTCTGTATCGTCTGACTATCTTAGAAGTTCATAACATTATAGACCAATGCAATTGACATGGCTAATTCGTGAATAATGCAGCTAAGCTAAGCCTAGCTTGTTGGTTTAATACTTGCAAAAATTCTGCCTCTAACCACTTCAAGAAGCTTTTGACAGCTTTATAATTCAGCACACGTTTTTCCATCGGCTGAATTCAACCATCTAACTGGGCCTTACTTGCGAAGCATGAGGTAGGCCAGCACGACAGCAGCACTTCGGCTTTTGCCTTCAAAACAGTGCACCAAAATGGTCTTCCCCTCTTTTTCAGCCTGTTCTATGAAAGAACACGCATCCTCAAAATGGGCTGCTATGTTTTCATCCTCCACATCCCTCACCTGCACCTCATCAATCCCAGCAATAATTTGTCAAATCTTGCAAAATCTTGCCTGGGTGTCCAAACTCCGACTACACTCCGACTATGATCTGTGAATTTATAAATGCAAAATGATTTATGGTTCGTGAGATCTCCCCATGGTCAAAGTAACGGTACAAAAGACTCTCTAGATAATGTTGTCTAAAAGCTCTTGAAAATGTCTAGATTTTAATTTTAATTTTAATTATAATAAAAAAGAACTGAACTAAAGGAGAACCAACGTAAACTTGAAAGGAAATAAATAATAAATGTAAATTGTACCGCAAGATTCTTGTAGGTGAACAAATCTGGAAAGTCACCCACATTTGCATCCACAAGGTCAGAGGGGCAAAGACACAAGATGTGAGTAATACCCAAGTGTTGGAGCGTGTGAATTGACCTGCAGCAATATCATGTAATATTAAATATCGTATTAAGGCAAGATTGGTCACAACTTCATGCACTTCAATAGTTGAACCTCATCTTGCAAATTAGTTTCCAGGGACCAAAGCCATACCAATTCCACAATTAGGATGTAAAACTCATAGGTCTGGCAAGAAAATAACAATCATGTTGTATTTTAAAGTAACAACAAGGTCAACTTGGTGCAGTAACTCATAAATCAAGGAATATATGACCTACTTTACAAAGGACCCTTTTAATTGAGATATTATCTTACGTTAATAACTGTGTTAATGATAGTGCGATGATAGTGTCCTTGGCATGAACCTGATAATATACTGGAAACTAATAACTCAACAATAACTTGAAATGAATTTGACATAATCTTAATACTGGATTAATGTTCTATTAATGTTGATCTAACGTTATATTATGCATAATATTATTCGCTTGTTGTAGAAGAGTTCCTTTTAACTTGAAGAGAGTTCAAGTATCCAAGAAAGACTGCTCTCTCAAAGGATGAAGTGGCCAAACTCCCTGGCTCAAACAAAAGATGATTCCTATTCTTAAAGCCTATAGTATATTGGGTTTTCAATAGTGTTTTGGGGATCATGTTATTCTGTTATATGATGTTATGTATTAATGCTCTATTAGTATTAACGTATAATTAATAATCTACTAATATTCTATTAATATTGATCTATTAAAACATTCACGATTTATAAAATTAACATTAGTGTACCATTAATAACTTTGTGAATCTAATAGGGATCTTTCGAGATAGTAAAACAGAGCTTCCAAATGCATGCAAGTTTGAAAGTTTGGTAAGGGTCAGACCTGGCTGCTAAGGCGCTGCCTATGTACAAGTTGGGAGAGATCACACAAGACGGCTTCTCTGTATCTGCTCCGTTCGAAATCATTGTCATCCGCTCCAAGATATGCTCCAACCTCACCTGAAAAGGTCGTAATAAAAGCCACGGTTACATCTTTTGTTCTATAGGTTAAAAGCACCAAGCAGAGCGAAGGATTTAAAACCCGACACATTAGGAATGCTGCGCAAAGCTCTTTCAGCCTCTAGCACTAAGAAAATTCAAGGAACTTAGCCACTTGTTAGTATTTGCTAGCGGAGCAAGTTTAGTCATAGTAGATTGTTTCAAGAATTTTAGATATCATGAAGAGATTGATTGGAGGAACTCAAGGCTAAAAGAGCATGATTCAATTCATGGAGATCCTTCCCTATGATCACTTGAACCTACTAAAAGGTCCTTCTAAGACTTTTCAAGAGATTAGTTTACAACTTTCCTATGATTTCAATGACAAATGTTTTTTATTCCCATGATCGACTTAGTAATAGCCGTATACTTATCGCATATCTTCCTGTAATTGAACGCTTATCTTACTGAAAGCCGGTTAGAATCCTAAATGCATGTAAAGCTCACCTTGAGCTCGTAGCTATCAACCAGACTATGAGACCCACCCCCTTCCAAGAAGCCTGTTGTAAAACTGTGCTCTTTGCAAAGCTTCTGTCCTTCACTTCGCAGCTTCTCGTCCCACCATTCCAACTTTTTGCTCAACTCACAATCAATCTGAAAAAACACACAGAAGAAAATGAGTGAAATTGCACCAGGAATGAATGAATCATAACAAAAAAATATCTTAAACAAATACAGTTAGTTACATAGATTTGCACTGCCATTACATCGACACAATTTTAGTTTTTTTAATTTCCTCAAAGTTAGTGCACTCAACCCCCTCTAGACACATTGAAATTGCACATTCTCTATAAATCTTAAGAATGTATCATGCTGTATGCACATCTGATTGACATGTGCGTGCATTTAGCAGGTCATTCATTCCCTACAGGCAGTGAAAAGAAAGACAAACCTTAGCAGTTTTATTAACGTCTTTAAGTTTGATAGTCATGCGCCCAGGGCTTCCCTTGCCATGCCAATTCTCCCTTAATGGTGAAACTTTATTCGGCGAGTTCAACCTTGGAGACGAGCCAGGTGATTTTCGCAGAGAACCAGGGCTAACTTTTAATATTGGAAATCGAGGGGACTTAACTCGGTTTGGGGTCGATTCAGAACCGCTTGGTAGAATACCAGGGTTGTTAACCGAAGTAGAGTCAGTTAGTTGACTCTCCTGTGTGTCTTTAGCAGCACAAGGCTGACCACCACAGAAGAATTCACAAGCTCAGTTTGAGTACTAATATGGGTTCCTACTGTCTAAAAAAGATGCTTGAAGGTTAGAAAATGAAAGTTCATACACAATCATAAAGTACCCAAATGATTTTGCGGTTAGTATGTAGGACTATTCTTGAACTCACAAGTACATATACACCATTTAATGATTACGAAAATGTTAAGCATCTGAGAAGTTGACAAAGCCTAGCCACAATCTTACTCACCCTAAGAGCAAAAACTTTAAAAACTGATTCATGTGGTATTCAAATAATACATTTTCTTAGTGAGTTATACTCCTACTGAAAATGGGACAAGTTTCACCAAAAATTTGTCAGTTTATATAAACGAAGAAATATTCAGCAGCAGAAAGTCACGATCATGGGAGTCTTACCTCAGATATGCTAACTGTGAGCACTGAATCTCTGACTGGACTGGATTCTTGTTTCTTTGAAGTGTCTGATTGGCTGGACACGTAGCCCATAAACTCCCGTAAATTATGGTCCAGAGTGCGGAAGAGTTTGATCAAAAACATCCTCAAAATTTGCATGTCACGAATGGCTCCTATCACTCCTTTCTGAAACGCTCTTGTGACTTTCTGATGGTCAATGTCAGTTTTATCGGCTGGTTCATTTTCAAATGATGGTCCCAAGAAGCCAAAGCTAATCTCTCTCAAAAGATTGGCAGCCGTCTCCTCATCATGAAGTAGGAGCTCAATCGTCTTGGAATACATTCGGCGGTCATGTTCCACCTTCATTCCTGGGGGGCGACGTGCTACCCCTGAGTCAATGGCTACAAGCAAGCAACTGAGCTCCTCCACTCCATCTCCTTTCTTCAATAGAGTCTCAGAGTCTTCCTGAATTAACAGGTTCTGCGAGGACAGCATTTTGTTAGTGAGATCGATATCACCAGAATCCCTGAAGACCATGTGTTGGTTGAAATATATAAACATTGGACACATAAAAGTCTCTTTAAGTTAGAGGGTGCCCGTTAGGGAACTAATCCCTATTACCAATTCTCACGTTGTACTAAGAACGTGCAATCATCGAGTGTGCAATTAGAGACGGTTGAGTGTAAGGAGAAACCATAACACATAACATCACAAAAGTCCCTTCACGTTTATCAACAACCACTTCAATGCCACTTCAATTGATTGATGGGTTAGTACTGAAATGGCACTATTTTAGCGTTATTCTGGTATTCTATTATGTGCTATTTTAGTGTGCTTTAACGATCAAAATTTTTAAATGCTAGAAAGACACAAAAAGAACGTTGCAATTGCAATAAAACGATGTCACTTCAATATTTACCCATCAAAACACTATAAGTTACACTGAGATAAAATTTAGGCTATAAAAGGTGTTTAAGGGAAGATTTTTAGGTTTTCTAAGTCCCAAATTCAATTACAATTCCCAAAATTTACGAATATGGTCTTTCATCTTTTGGAATCAAAACTAAAACAACTGATAATCAGTAATGACGGTCTTTTGAGATGATGCATGGTTTACATTAAAGTCGTATGAAGGAGAAAAACTCACTTGTAATGAATGGGGATCCGCGGTTCCTACGTGGCTGAGCTTGGGTGAGGGTGCTCGATGCACCTTAGACAACAATTCGGAATTTGCCGATGTGGACAATGCTGTGAAAGACTGCGTTCGTTTCTGTCTAAGGCTCACTGGCAGACTCAAAGGCGGACCCAGTTTGTCTACTCCATGAGGGACGTCTTCAGTGACAAGCAGGTTACCAGGGTTCCCTCGCCAACCTGGAACAGAAGCGATTAACCACTAAAAAATTTCACATCAAAAAGCCTCAAAATGATAGGCCAAAGAGTTTAAACACAAAAAAAATAAAAGATTAAAAACTCTAATTTAAAGACAGAAATATCATAGGGTATGTAAATTTTTGAGAGACATGGAAGAAAATCGGTTGATGTACAGACCTAGAGAATGGCAAACCAGGCGATCTTCGTTCCTGAGAACCATATCCAGGACAAGCGTCCGGCCAAGCGCACTAGCGGTTTTCACAGCCACTTTCTCAGGAGAGAAGGCTTGCTTGCTCTCTGCAAGTGGCTTGCCACGAATGAACCTGCATACGTTCACGTCAGGATAGTCTGCATGTATTGTCTAATTGCTATCAACTACGCCGTTCATTAGTTTTGTGTCATCCATGATTTCATGGTCCACAAAATAGCACATCATAAAAATAATGCACTAATTGTGTTGTGTGGTGTGCTTGTTTGAAGCTTAAGACAACCATCGACCATTGAAAGAGATAAAAGATAAGTTTTTGAGTGAATAGTTTGTCAGTCAACAAGCGGTCAGTCAACACAGTAAATGAACTATTACTAGGTGATGTTTCAAGCTTATTTATCAAGAGATACGCTAATACGTAGTGTTTGAGTTAACATTAAGCCTATGAAATAGTGTATCATAAACTAAATACAATACATGCTGTAGTGAGATTAGACTGCCATACATTGAAAGCATCTTAAGGCGTCTCAAGATGAGCACAAGATCAATTTTAGCCAAAAGAGGAACGACCCTACATGGCACTTTCAAAAATACACGTGGCACATTGCTCTGAAGAGGAGCGAAAAAGAACACACCCCATGATGATCATGCAGCGACTGAGGCGCAAAGCTTCGAGAAGCTCCTCACAAGTCTGCAGGCCAATGTCATTATCCTCTGCTTCAGCAGTTTCTTGGATAGATTGCACGGAATCTCGAATCTGTATCCACTCTGATGAGTTGCTGTGGATCGCTCTAGCCTGTAGAATGAACGCAGTAATAATAAGAGGCTTGAGCACTGATCATGATAATCATTCATTCATCAGCATTGACAACTACAAGTTGCAGATGCAATTACTCGTATAAATACAATAATGAATCGGCACCTTCTTAAGTAGCACATGCTATTGTTAACCATCACTATTGTTAAACATCTTCAATAATCACTTATAAGATTTAAGCAATTTCTATCCCATGCAAATCAGCTACCGCGGCATGGACCTTCACGACGCTACCTCCAGTAAGTAGTTATCTGAATTGTTATCATAGTAACAATTTATAGTTCATTAAGAGAAATGACAAAATCAAGAATTGGGGTCTGTAATAAATCACTAGAACCATTTGGTAACTATGTATTCTATAAACACCAATCTTGTTTATTTAAAATTTCTATTAACCTGTCTTCTAGTAAACCCAATACTTCTACTCTATACTTCTTCTTTAGAAATTTGTTATATCCTAGTGACAAGTCGATCTGAGATTTTCTTCTCTGAAAGTAATGCACATATTTTCCATTTACTTTCTTCCTATTTGAATAATATAAACAGCATTAATGAATGCAAAGAAACAAGGAATTGGTACTACATAAGCTTGTCCATGCTAAAAATCTGGTGGATTTCAGCACCTGTGGTGTTGCAACGCCTAAATGACGGGCTATTTCAATGCCCAAGCGCTCAGACTGGGTGGCCAGTCTAGAGGATCCAAATTTGAAAACTGCTGCAGATTCACTCTTGGTTTCACTCTCCTGAGATCCATGATTTTCAGATTCTGTATGACCGTTTCGAAACATCGCAAAATAGACCACTCCTCCAGAATTCACTGTCACCTGGAAAGACGAAACACCAAATCAATTCTTCATAAAGGACCATATACCATTCTCTGACGACATACAAAACACTTGAATCTGCCAAAGAATCGCCTCTACTAGGGTTCGACAAATCTCCACTAAACATACACAGAGAAAATAATGTAGTTTTGCAAAACAATGCCAACAAAGTCTGAATACATGAAGAGAAATGTGTTACACCAACCAAACCAGTTCTCTAAGAGATGCAAATATCACCATTGAATGTCACTTTCAATTAATGGTTCATCAAATAAGAGACAAGATTCTCAAACAAGGTTTTCAATAATATTAGACCGTTTCCGGAACTCTTAGACTGCACTAACGTCAAATTGGTTAAATTGGCAAAACTTCAATAGATTGTCACTTTTCAGGCCGTCGCCTTGAACCTCAGATCTACACGAGTCCTGTTCTCAGTGGTTCGAGCACTTCACATTGAATCACTCCCATTTAACGAATTCGACCATCGTTATAAAGAACATCTGATCCAAGATTTATGGAGAGGTCTTCCTATGGTAACAGTGATCATATGAAGGCCTTATGTATCATGGAGAGGCCTCCGTCTGATTCAGAAAGAGGAACCTCTCCATGAATCATGGGAAAGGTCCTGATGGTGATGATGTACTCTAAAAATTCTAAAGCAATTAATTTTACTCTTATTCTTAACATTCACTACAAGTGTCCCAGAACAATCACTAGCTAACTGATTTCAATCTTCATTTTATTTAGTACATCATACACTATTTTGAACTCAAAAAGTTATAGACCAATTATCCAGCATCCACATACGTAGAAGGATATCACGCTTTTGATGTTCCTATCTATGACAACTCGCATTATTTAAAGATAGACGCGAAAGAGAATAACACACCTCAATAGAGCCTATAGAGTCTCGAGTGTCGGAACTTTCGTCTTCCTCGGATTGCACATGCTCTGTTCTGTGCACAGACAAGAGATTGCTCCAGTCGAAGTCTTTAGCCAATACATCGAGCTCTACAGCGTTGCTGAGTCTTTCCTTCAACCTCAGTTCCTGCGGTGCTTCGGCTTCACTCCCATCACCTAACGAGACAACTTCAACGTTCTCATCTTCTTCAATTCCCTCCTGAACTTGTGAGTTGCCCCCGTCATCTAATGAATATTTGCGATACTTGTTCAATGGAGATGGTCGATAACTGCGACGCCGAGTTATTGAGAGCCAACCTGCCAAATCTGCCAATGATGTCTCTTCTTGCGAAGCATCCAGCAGCCACAATGCCTGTCCCCATCGTTGTCAAAACTCATTTCCATATCATATTTCAAGAGGCTATCACTAACCACGTGATGACAAAAGTCCCTTATTGGCCATTTAAAAATAAAACTATGCCAGTAGTAACACACACACACACACACACACACTCAGAGAACTCTCCAATCGTAGCCCCTAAAGGACCGAGAAGCTCAAATCGAGTAGTGTCTTTCAGCACTTTCAAATGGGTAATATGTGAACTCTTTCAGCACTTTTGTTCAATTTTATATTATTTTTGACCCACACATGCAATTTTCTTCGTTGATTCTAATGATATATAATTGATCCATCTGAGTTATACTCTCCACAACATAATCGATTGAATTATTCATTGTAAAATCATGAATCCTAGGTTCTTTAGGGATTGAATAGATTCCACAGTAACACAGTCCCAAGGTGGAAATCCTGTTACATGGTGTTAGGAGGCAAGAAACCTCATCAAAAATCACCAGAACTGAGTGGACGATAAGCCAATCCATTGAGTGGCTCCACAAATGTATCTGAGTCTTTATTGCTTTACATCAGTGATGCCATAAGATGGAGTGGCTTATTTTCCACTTAAGGACTAAACAAATTGCACCACTTGGTACTCAAGGCTTGGCTTCCATCAGTTTCACCTACATGCCGTGGCGTACGCTCAATATTACGATTTGCCACCCTTCTGAGTGAAGTTTTGACTAGAAAGCGTCACTTGAAATAAATTGGCGGATATTCAAGATTTCTATAAGATTTCTAAAGCTCACGGACAGCTACAGACTTCATAGCTCACGCACAAACTACAAAGTGCATTGTGGCAACAAATACAGAGCAAAACGTTTCGTTTGAGCATAAGAGGGAGAGACTAACAGAGGGTGAAAAAGCTGATGACAGTGAAACTCCAAGTTCCAAACACGCCTCCTCCAAAGCCAGTTTCAGCTCATTCGCAACCTCGCTTTCCTGTCCCACAAACAAAGTTGACAAGGCATTCAATACGCTTCTAATATGACCGTCCTAATCACAGCAACATCACGCTTTACATCATTGTACAGAAATTGTGTTGCACAGAGAAGCTCAAATCTTTTCTTGAAAGCTAGAATCTAAACTTAGCTTAACAAGTTGGATCACCTGAAAAGTGTTAAGAGTAAATTAAAATTTCACATCTTTACGTTTGCAGGTGTTGGCCTAAAAATATTACACATCACAGCAGAGGGAGATTGCAATAATTTATTTAATTAGTATTTGGTTGAGAGGGAGAGGGTTATAACCCAAAGCCCAATATTACTACGCATAACATTGCTGTCATTTATGAGTTCTCAAGTGAATCCCAAAAAGTACATTCTTGATTGAGGAGTACAACTTAACATCAGTTTCGATAACCTTCCCAAGCCTCCTGGCTTTTGAAGGTTATCTAGTCCATACAAGAAAATTAGAATGGCCGAACAAGAACAGGCCGAAGTTCAGTACCTGACGGTAAAGCATGCTCGCCATTGCTACTCCTCTGCTAAAATAGAAATACGAAAAGTTTCATATCAATCACTTGCTCCGCATTGCTGTCCTGGACATATCCAAACCGCGATTGGAAAACTATACCACCTGAAAATGGCAAAGCTCTTAAGAATCTCAACAAGAATCCAGCAACTTCCAGCAATGATATCTTCCCGCGATCGTAAGTTCTAGCAATCATGTGCAGACACAATCAAAGCCTACAGCTAAATCAAATATGGCCACAAAGAGAATACAATGATTTCTTGTTGAATAATTTCAAAATGAGATTGAATAAGCATTTTTGTCATATGAACTTGTGACTGAATAAGCTTATTTTCTAATACAGATATCTCAACCAAGGTAGAAAAACCTAATCACAATACGGAAATGCAACACTCGAAATCTTGCACATATTGATTTCGAGAATGTTCCCCACCTCAACATCAAAACTCATAGTGATTGATTTTAGGTCATCTACCCGACAAAACTTTGAATCCTCACATAACCTCTGCACGTGGTATCCAAAAAATGCATTTCCTGCTGCGTAGGAATCCCCTTCCATTACTGAGAAGAATATATTTGAAATTCTAATCACTCTTATTATAATAACTATGCTCAAAGCTCAAATGTCGGAATTAATTGTAAATCCAAACCTCTAAAGCAAAAACATCTACAACTGCGAAGAGAATACAAGCACTGAGTACAAAAACAAGAACGTCAAATGATGTCTAACCGTAATTGTCTAAACGTAATAAACAAACACTCCTCTCAAGCAATTCTCTCAACTACAGTCCTTAAAAGCGCGCAGATGGCCATGAATTTTCGTAAGCGATAGAGCTGTACTCAATGATTCCTAAGAGAGAAGACCCTCGTACCGAAACGCGAGCTGATGGAGTAGTGAATTCCAAATTGACAGGAACTTGCAACATCGCTGGAATTTGGATCAAAGCAGGCGGCGACAAATTGCTAGAAACGCACAAGCTTCTCAAGGATTGACAACCCTACAGATCCAATGCAACTTCTGAAAATTTGATACGGGATTCTAATTTGGAAACTGGCGCACCGAATTTTCACACGGGATTGAAGTCTGGAGTGCGGATTGGGGCAGCGCATTCACTGAAGAATCGACGAGCTGTGGAGAAATTGCAAATTTGAAAACTGGCGAGATGAGAAGTTCAAATGGGGTCCGCCGGGAAGTATTCGTGGCACCACGTGGCGCATTGTCATTTGAATTGGTCTCTGTCCACGTGGCCTCCCGTGGTGCTGCCTCAGCTGACATTATTGGCCATAGTAAGGTAAGGTAGGAGGTCTATAAACCGACCATTTAACCCTTAACCCTGTAAGGATGGGCCGGTCTCCAAAGAAATCATCATTTTCTAAAACCATGGGAATCAATCACTTAAAAAAATGGAAAATATTCATTGGAAGTCACACTATTGTAGAAGAAGTTCTCTTTTCACTACAAAACATGGAGAATGAATAGTTGCACTTCTATCCTCTATAGAGGAATTTTCTATCATCCATCAAACACTTAGTGTCCGTGACAGCCTTACAAGGTTAAACGCATTTGCATCCACTTTCTAGACAATGAACAAAGGAGAACAACAATTGCTCTATCCCCCCGGATTGCAACAGTATTGCAACAATGCTGATGTAGTTTCCCTAATATGCAATACTAATACAGTATACAAAGTACAACGATTCAATACTGAAAAATTAAACCCTAAACACCCAAACTGTGTTTTTTGGCAACATAGAAATTTTGGGCAACTCACCACGAATGGAGTATTTATTTTGTTTTGCTAGAATTTTAACACAACATATACCCAAGGAGTTGCTTTAAGGCCTAACAATTTTCATAACTTTTGACTACATGGTTAAGAAGTTATTGTATGATATGTACTCTTCTATACTCAACGGGCAGCTCGAACAGCAAAAAAAAACCTCTTTAAAACTTTATTTTTTTTAAATTAAAATTTGAAATTTATTCTCTAAATTTTTATATACTTGGAAAGATTTGAACCATTCCATTTTGATCAATGAGTAAAAAGTTATGAGGAATTTTAGTTTGTTGGAGTTTGCGGGTTGCTATTGAAAATCTACTCTAAAACAAACTTTGAAGTCCTTTATTTAACTCAATTTTCAATATTTTTGAAAGAAATAAAAACCTTGGGTGTAGATTGTTTATTATACCATTACAACCATTGGGATTGGCATTTTTCAATTCCATAAATAAATTGTTAACAATTTAGTATTTGAATCATTCTCTACTCCTTTCTACTTACTATTTTTTTCCTATATGTTGTATGATTCCAAATGATCCGAATTTTTTAGGAAATATAGCCAACTTGATTTGGAAAATGAATCCAAAGAATAACCATCAGTTTGGACATTTTTTCATATAAATGTGACCTTTTGAAGTGTAGCTGCCCGGATTTTTGTAGGGCCAAAAAAAAGAAATTAGTCACTTCAAATGCTAATATCTTGCAATCTACACGGAGGAAATTTTTGAAATTTTTTCCACATGTTTTCAAACAAGCTTACTACAAGATACTATGGTTACATGTGTCCAAAAACTTTTTTTTTCTAAAATTTGATACTTATACTACAAATGGCAGTTTGGAAGCGATTTTGGTGAAAACATAGTGTCTAACCTTTAGGGGTTAAGTATTTTTGCAATATTGATGCAATACAAATTTTGTAGCTATTCAATTCTAAGAAAATTAGTTGTTGTTGCAATATTGATGGAATTCTAATTATTTACAGTATTGATGCAATACTAAAAATATACCTAAATAATATTGGAAAATTCAGTATCATTGCCATATTGATTGCAACAATATTCTTAAATAAGAATTGTTTTGAATGTACATTGCAATTGTACAGTTTAAAATATCAATTTTGTATTGAAAGAATATTAGACAAGTACTACAAGAGATTAGGGGTGTGGCACTCTCACTTTGAAATTTGGAGGGCCCATTCTTTGAAGATAGAGAAGATTTTTTCTTCACCTTTGGAGATGAAAAATGAGTAAATGAGAAGGTCTTGCTTTCCTAGATTTTATTAAGTAGATATTTGTAAATTACAAATATATTTTACTAATTCATCTTTACATTATGACTACTTTTATACATTTGAGCATGATGGTTCAATTGTTTTTCCAAATTTAATTATAATTTTGAGAAATTTGATGTACATTTTTTTTTTATTAGACTTCATAGCAGGGTTGCAAGACTTCTTGAAAGATATTGTGCAGTGAATTTTTTTCTTAACACTTAAATCATTCACAATTTGATGTTTTCAAAACTCAGCAGACTTTGACAGCCATTTTGGAATAGTAAAATAACTTTTTGTAGAAAATTTTGATCTACGAAAAGTTGAAAAGTCAAGCTATCTTTCATCTCCAAAAATCCGTTTGAGATTTTGAACCTCCAATCAAAAGTTATGGACGAAGTTCTGAGAGGGGTTGAAAAGGACATTTTCTTGAACATTTTTAAACACCTTCTCTGAATTTTGTACATAACTCATAATTGAATTGTCAAACTTTGAAACGGATTTTTGTATATGAAAGTTAGCTTAATTTTACCTCTTTTTATAGTCCTAAGTTTTCTAAAAAAGATTGTTCTACTATGCCAAAATGGCTTGCAAAGTGTGCCGATTTTACAAAGCGAACAAAGAACAATTAGAAAAACTAGCTAAATACTCATTCTATACCTCCTTGTTCATTGAATAATACTAACTATGGTGGAATGGACCAAACCCTGAGTCACAATTAGGAGATACGGAGTACAATTCCCATGGATGGCACTCTAGTTGCGTGGTGAGCTACATACCCAGGTGGCCCTGCTTGAGTAGCGAGCTTGCGTGCCTGGGTGACAAGCAAAGAATTCTACTTTTTTAATTAAAGAAAATTAAATTTAAATTTGACATAGTCTTAGTTTTGAAACAATATTGAGCAATGAACATGGCAGTACTAAATAATAAAATGTTCCGTCGGCAACGTTAATTTAGTTTTGATTGATTACTACAAGCAGTAATCTCCTTATTAGTAGTGCAACAATATTGATGCAGTATTATACTACGTAAACATTGACAAAGTACTGATTGTATACTATAACAATACTATTGAAGACTATCCTTTTTTCCCGATGCCAATCTCAATCTCAATTTTTCATTCATC
Organism: Pseudoscleropodium purum; assembly: GCA_963969395.1. Lineage (NCBI taxonomy): Eukaryota > Viridiplantae > Streptophyta > Bryopsida > Hypnales > Brachytheciaceae > Pseudoscleropodium > Pseudoscleropodium purum. The sequence goes on along the minus strand of OZ017800.1, from coordinate 15,534,375 downwards.
CTTTTTTTTGTAGTTGCATGCTCGGATTCTATAGTCGAGAGTCCATATGTATGTGCGGGCAGTGCATTGTGGTGAAGGTCGATGATGTCATCGTCGGATCCAACGCTATTATTTTTTCTACTTCACGGAGGATGCTATGAATCGTAGGAGAGTTCTAAAAACTCAAGAATGAAGACTAAGGTGGCTTGGAATACATGGCAAATACTTCTTCACTTCTAGCAAGTCCTCCTCTAGATTCAACTGTAATTTCTCCCTATATTGTGAATTTTGTCTACTCAACAAAATCCCAAGACAACTAGTATAGGGGTTATTTCCTAAGGAAAGATCAAATAGTCTAACGTATACGTGACTAAGGTCATTTAGTTTCATAATTTCGGATACTTTTTGGAAGATAATTTGTAATTGGTTTTGGTGTTTCAAATAAAAGAACCCACACTCTTTGTCAATTAGTCACAGTCCAACCCCATTGCTATAATATAATAGACTCCATGAATGCACTCCCAATCCTATATAGTATTTTGGTTCACTATCAAATAGCATGGGTCAAATCCTTTGGTTCTAAACAATTCGTCTTTTAGACAATGCATGCACTATCAACATAATCAAAATGCCAAGGTATATATTTTAAATACAATAAACTTTTTAGGGACAATATTCTTTAATTAATTCCTTTTTATATTTTCCCCATTCTAGGCAGTATTTATCTTTACTAGGCCTTATTACTAATTTAAATGCAAATATCAAATTGGTATTTTCTATTCGTATGCAGAGTATGAAATGTTTGGAAACTTTCTTGGACAAATTGAATTTATCTTTCAATCCTTTTTTTAGCTTTTGTTTATCCAAGTCAAATTATCTTAACCTTTAGTATTGTGAAAGTTGTGGAAGTTGAGTCAATTCGTCAAATGGATACCCTATGACCAATTGACCAACTAATGGACCCTAAGAACGTGCATGCAATCAAATTATCGATCTAATTGGAAGGACTCAATTGACTGGTCTTGTCCTAGAGTTCATCTATACAATTTGTTGCATTTCCAATATACTTAAGGTCAATTTGTCCCAATCGGCAAGAATCGGTTCAATTGAACAGAGGCAATTCCTGATGATTTGTTTGATTCTCAAGTGTTGGTAATCTCGTCAATTTGTCCTGCTCCTTAGATCCAGAGCAAATTGATGAGTAGACAATAGCTATAACTCAATGTACAAGTTTGTGCATTAAATTTTAAGCTAATCGATTTACTCCATGTACACAATTATAATTCATCAATGATTAATTGTATAATATATTTGTTGAAGTGCTTGGTGACCCAACTTAAGGCAATGTGTAGAGCTCATTTGATATTTAGTGTATTCAAATCAATGGCTAAACACAACTATGGCACTTTACAATTCATTTGCACCATCTATTAGATAGTATGCAAGCTCCTAGTCTTAAGCAATTTATAGTTCAAACAAATTGACCATAGAATTCATTTAGTATTTATCAGGATAATGAGTTTACACAGGTTATAAATACTCATATGTAATCAAATGGACACACATACATCCGAACAACTAGACTTGGGTTAGTACAATAATCCCACTTCATCGATTTGCAACATCTGCAAGACAATTAGTCACTAATACACATTCACAATACAAAATCAACTTGCTGGGCCAAATAGTCCAGGTGAATTATTTGCAAACAAGTGCAATTGATTCGCTCATGCGATTGTGCCCGTAACTCCAACGAATTTGTCTAAATTACTCAAACTTCCACCACACTTGCATAATTGAGATTAACTCATAACTAACTCAATCTTACAAAATTCAAACAGTTCGTTTATCTATGCTTGAAAATGGCACATAGGCAAATTGACGACACCAAATCGACCAACAAAATCTCATACTTCTTTCATTGCTCGCAAATAACTTGATGTAGTCATATGCTAAAACAATTAAAGCTGGCAGGTGCTTATTGCAATATTTTAATTACAAAATGTGACAACTTGTCTCTCAATCTTACACTTAACAACCATATAGCAATTAGACCAGGCGATTCTCATACTAGATTCACAACAACTTAACAACATACCCCATTTAGCAGGTAGTCTTATTCTAGCTACCTACTAGAATTCATACAAACAATTTGACTCAAGCTCATTCATCAATGACTAGATTCATACAATTCACCAAGCTCAAGAATTCAAATCTTACAGCATTCAAAAGCATAAAGAAATTGCCAATTTGAATTAGAAGCAATCAACTAGTTACCTAATGATTTGACTTACGGTGTTGGCTCGGTGCAAGCTTCAATTGACTTGAATTCTAGATGCTCTCCACTTCTTCAATAAACGATTTAGATAACAAACTTGGTCGATACTTACACAACTAGCAATTTGACCACAAACTTCATACACAATGGTAGTTCACTATCACTTCAACCCTACCAGATTCACTCGGCAATTTGACAATACTCACAATTAAGTAATTCACACTTGAACTGCACAACTCCTATTGAGATCTCACACCACAATTCAACCACAATTACAATTTGACCACACAAACCACACCTCAACTAGACACAAGTATGCAAAGCAAGCTAGTGCAAATTAATTTCAACAATTTCATGTATTTATTTGATAGTCGTATTGACAAATAATACAGGTTGAGAATCTGGAAAGCAACCAGACTTTTGCTACTCTACAGACTTTGAAAGAGAGAGTGAAAAACAAATCGTCATTCGGACTTATAGTTCGTAAAAGGTCAATTTGACAAGGCACACTGATTTCCAACAACTATGTTGGTCTACTTGACTTTGTTCCAATTCTATCAATTGGACCTATTCAAATCTTTCTAACTGCTGCTTCCTTGTATTTACAGTTTATCCTGCATTTTTAGCCTTCTCATGGGAAATGGACTAGCAATTAGACCCTATTTACATTACAAAGCCAAATAGATTGAAAATTTTGAAAAATATGCAACTACATTCTCCAATACTGTACAATTCTTTGATATGTACATACGGGTAATGCACTACGGCGCTAGACAAAAGCGACACATGCTAGTATTTTCATACTACACACATAGTAGTGACAACGTGCATGTAGGAACGTTGACACATGAAGGCCTGTTTTTTGGGGTTTCTTTGTGTTCGTACGAGAAATAAAAAAAACTTTTACTTGTACAAAAAGGTTGGCTTATCAATTGCTACTGCAGAAACTTGTCTTTGTTGTCTGTCAAAATTTGCCATCATATTTCTTTGAATGGACGTCGCCCTCAATGTTCATGCGAGCATGTTGATTTTTAATCAAGGTGGGCATTTTTCCATGTGTGCGATGAACATGCCTTCATTGCCAAGCGCAACATCGTCCATTCATGTTATGATTTTCAGATGTCTAAGTTAGTTTCCGTTGTAGAGACATTGCACTTGCTACTCATCATTTTATTGCTTTTTTTGAGAGAGCGCCCTATTCCGCCAAAAATTTGAGGAATGTGACCTAGTGATGTACTACCCGTGCTAGTCAACGTCCATTTCCGCTTGGTCAAAGCTTATAATCTCACATATGCCAAAGCTATGTCGGTCGAATGTCGTCCCCATTGATTGCAAAGACCTTATCGGAGAAGATCATACGGTTGCTTTGAAACCGATCGGCTTCATACTGAAATCGAAACACCTACCTCTTTTCCGACCTCTGCTCATGTTTTTGGCTTTCTCTGAGACCTCTACCGCTTAAGGGTTAAGAAGAGCTGGAACTGATTTTTGGAGAGTTGAAACTTCTTCAAATATTTTTCAGTAAATTTACTTTGAAAGACAAGTAGAATTGGCATATAACCCAAGTCGTTTCATATTTTTTGGAGTTTTGTGGATTTAGTTATGAAATTTTGAATCTAAAGTGGCATAGGGCTCTAATAGCCTCCACCTCCTAAAATATGAAAAAAGTTTATACATGGATGAAGGCTACAAAAAAGTAACATGTACATGCAATGTACAATTAAAGAGTTGTATGCTTTTAGAACCTATGCGCTTTTAGAACCTCCTACCTTACAACTGATTTGTGCTTGTGACACTAATTTACCAAAGTCACAATGTTTTGAATTAGTACATAATGAAATATAATTATATTGTATCACTTTCCACAATTTTGTAGATTGAGAAATTTCCCCTTTCACTATGTAATTGTAGAATAGATGAAGGGTCCTTTTAATGTAGAGAGACCTGAAGGAATTAGAACAAGATGGTCTCTAAACGATTAAAGGGCCCAATTTCCTTGACTCACATAATGAAAATCATTTCTTTATCCTTGGATTGTCAAAAATGCTTTAGAAACCATTCTATATGGCACTAGTACACAACATTATGTAACACTGAGCAAAGTGCAAATAAATATTTGAAAATGGTTTTTGTGATTAGATTACTTTATTCTTTGATGGATTTTTTACAGTGTATAAAATTGATTACATTGCAAGTTGTTTTAACTTAGTTGTGAAGTAACCAAGTCCATTGTGGACATTAATGGAAGGAAGTTTATTGTAAGTAAAATTGTAATGTTGGTAACATATATTCAAGAACTTGAATTTTGCTTGTAATATAGGGCTTGTTTTCATTGGTGTCCATTGTGGATTTAATTTAATTACTGTATTAATAATTTTGATTTCTTGCTTCAAATATATGTTATTTATCTTTAGTTAAAAAAGAACTTTATTCACTATAACCAAATTCTATACTCATTATGCTTCATACTTCAACTTCACTTTGGATAAAAGAATCTAGAAACCAAATGGAATGATTTGTAATAAAATGTATTGAGGATAAAGATAGGACAAAGTCAACAAATTTTTCATCTACACATCCCCTTATTGATACAAATATAAATACCAGTTTAAAAGAATATTAAATTCGAAATAAAATATTAAATTTAAATACATTTTTTATAATGTTTGGAAATGTGGTTTTAGATATTTGTGTTTTAATAAAGAAATTAATAAGGATGATATCAATAAGGAAATTTGCACGAAATTTATTATTAAATTTTGAAATAATTTTTTTGGTAATTCAATAAAATTTATAGTTAAAAATAAATTTCTATAAAAGTAAAATATTTTCAAAATTTCTATAGAATAAAAAATAAGAATCTGTTTACAAATTTTGTGCTAAAATTTTATGAAATATTAATGATTGAAGTAGAATCCATGAATATTGAAGTTCTTAACAATTCACTAGAGAAATCTTTAACATATTATGTTTTTCATATTCTAAAATTTCAAATTTTTTGGAGAACTTTTTAGTGAATTGTAAATTTCATACATATCTGCAAACATATTTGAATAATTGATATTCCATTCAATAAAATCCAAAATCATATGAATTTTTACTATCATTAGGAAAAATCTAAGCCCTATGGAGGGCCGATAAGAAATCTATTTTCAGTGCCCCAAAATGCAATTACAGGGAAAAAACAATTAAGATAATTGTTTTTTGAAGAAATTTTTTTTTTAAAAATATATTAAAAAAGTATGAAAACTTGACGTGACATTGACGTGGCACAAATAGTGCCACATCAGTAGGTTTCATTAAAAAATTAAAAACTAAGGAATTTCTTCTCTAATCGCACTAGAGTAGTTGCAGGCAATTTCAAATTGGCAAACCTTCTGAGGCCTAAAAATTTTTGTAATGGTGACTCTAAGTAAGATTTTCATTTTTATAATAAAACATGTAAATTCTAAACTTCAATAAAAAAAATTTATTTTTTGAATATAATTTGATTAAGTTTCAACACAGTCAAAATTTGATTCCATTATTTTTTAAAGACTTCCAACATTTATTAACTTTAATATATCATAGAATCAAATGTGACTTGTATTTTACTTTGTAAAATAATATACAAAAATCAAATAGTTAAAGCAAATTGCTAGGTAAGTAGGTAGCACAAATTCAAATGTATTAAAGATGTTTTCTTAAATTCAATAAAAAGACAATTTAATTTTTTTCATTATAAGCCATAAAGTTCTTGCACAAACTAGAATCCATCATTTATGAAGTTGCTACAAAGATGCAAACCTTTTAGAAAGTTTTTCCTTTTTGTTCATGCATGATTTTTCATTTTCTCCTAATCAATTAATTATTTCAACATCCTCTCCATTTTCTCTTCATCGAGGTATATACATGATTTCTTTGCAAAAAGATGGTCTTCTAAGAATGTTACTCCATACATGAAAGCAACATCTCTTAATATAACAACACTTCAAGGAAGTTTAGTCCTTGCACCCAAACTTTAACCCAAAGCTATCCCAATGCCATGAAAAATTTATTTGAAAAGATTTGTAAGCTCAAAGTAGTGGCTCTTTAAATTGATAAACACCAAAAATGATCACCTATTTTTCACCCCAAAGCCAACCAAATCTGAATGGGAAAACACCAAGCTCCTATTTTGAACTCGAGTAGATTATCAAGGTGGCTATTCATGGGTGCCTCTATTCATGCATCATTACCTAATGCTTAAAGGGTCCAAATGTGTTGTTCCCTACTTGTATGGACCTTAGAGTGTTGCTTCTAATTGTTGCTTTTGAAATTTGTAACATATTCTCCAAGTAGCAGAAAATTTAGAATCTACTTGCAACATCTTTCACTATAATTTAGTACTCCGTTTGAATGAAATCTTCACTATGTGTCCACACATAAGACACTGAAACTCATATTGTCGCTATCAGGTGCCACTACCTTATATGGCAATCTTTCCGAGACAAATTCCACTAAATATTAGAGCACCAAGCCATTTATTTGAAACAAACCTGCCAGGAAAAAATGCAATATCAGCATTAGTATATACTGGCGGTTAGCCATGGTATTGGGTACCCCACCTTACTTCATAACTGCATGAGAGTGAAATTTATGAAACAAGAAACGTACAATTTGAAAAAACTTACTTATAGTTGCAATCAGCTCGACTCTGAGTGTCCACAGTATAAACTTGCCATGCCAAATGTCCAGCAGTAGCTCCTACACCGAGATAGAATGGCCAGCCTGTAATCACAACGTATGGTGTGTTATGAAGTTTGGTGATAAGAAATTAAGGACTACTAATTTCAATAATTCTCGTAGTAAATCAGACAAGTCAACAGAAATGTATGCCGGAGCCATTAAACTTGCAAGCTTTGCAGCTAAATTTTTGACATATTACATCATAATATGAAGATCAGATTCAAGTTACCTAATCCCGCATTGTAGCCAGCAAGGCTCATGCCAATGACAGAGGCAGTGCTGAAACCTGTGAGCCACAGTCGCGTATCATTGCCAAACCGCAACGCCGTGGACTTGACGCCAGCCTTGGTATCGTCCTCCTTATCTTGGTGGGCATATATAGTGTCATAAACAAGGGTCCAACACACACCCGAGAGATACAGAGGAAGCACTACTGATGGGTCAAGGCCTCCTCTGACTGCTGCCCACCCAAGCAACGCGCCCCAGTTGAATGTCAATCCCAAGTACGCTTGTGGCTGCACCCAATGTCAAATTATTACTCAGTCTCTTGTAGTGTTGCAAATTTCAATTTACAACAAAGCGGCTACTTGCAAGTCTCTAACCCAATAAAAATGTGTAATTTTTATACGTCTCTTTCTATGTAATCATCAATACAATCCTCAAGAAATTCACAGTAAAATCTCCAATACAATCCTCAATTTCAGCAGTCCTCAGCATAATCCATAGTGTAATCCTCACTGCTCGAAAGACATAAAAACTCTCAGTGACAATCTGAGAAAACCACTATTGTGTAACCGGAGGTCATAAAGGCATCTCTGGGCTGTCATTAAGTTAAGAAAATACCACTACAGCACATGATCAACACTTCCAAGGATACAAACTACGCAATAACCAGAAAAGTGTCTAGCTCCAGGTTTACTAGGTCTAATACGCACTGCTTACCCAGAATGTCCAACGCTTCATGAGAGGATATGTGCCGACAAGAAGTAATGAAGATGCTCCCAGCACTTGGCTACACGATCATAAACAAGTATTAATCTACAATGCATGATACAAATTTTCTCAGTTGATCACATGATAACGCAGGCAGACTCCAATTTGAGTACACTGGAACATCTTTAATATGACCTCCTCTAAAATAATAATTAGAAATTTCCAGCAAACTAATCACACTAGCATTGACAGTAGCAAACTTGACAAACATTCAAACTATGTCGGTCATTTTTCGAGGACCCCAGATTGTAGGATTAAAGAGGTCAAACAAGTCAAATATAGATGAATAATATATTGGGATTAATATGAATCTTAATCTGATGAACTAGAAACATATTAGAAGAAGACCTTTCACCTGAAAGTATTCAACTGGAGCAGGATACCCAACCCTAATAGCAGCTGACATCCCAAGAACGTCAAGCCTTGAAAAGGGGTCAATGCCCCAGATACAATGGGTCGCAGTTTAGTCCTCTCCACCTGCAAACTCACAAGAGCATACTTTGTCAGCTTCTCCTAGAGATTCTTTCTTAAAGGTTAGGCAAGGTCGGACAAGACTTGAGCTTCTGCAAATGTAAATTCAAAGACCTGTCTTAAAACTACCAAGACGATGTGTTTAAGAGACCACACGAATTCAACGACTACAATGACATTCATCGTGGCTGCTCTGCAGCAGAAGCTATGCCCAATTTTTATTCTGTCCCACTACTTTCGTAGTTATATTCATTATCATAGGGGAATTTGTTTAGTAAGATAAATGTGTCGAGCCACAACTACTACTTCACATGACAAGGAACGACTTCACACCTTCCCATCAATGTCGCGATCCAGCAAGTCATTGACAGTGCAGCCAGCACCTCGCAACAGCACCGCGCCTACGCCAAATAACGTGAGCAATTTCAAATCAGGATACCCCCCATCCTCAGCTGCTATAGCTATTGACCTGTACAGACAAAACAACCAGAATCCAGACACAAGCTCTCAAACCATTTCCTCTATACTTTCAACAAAAAGCCACCCTCAGATTGCTCAAGTATCCACATAACTATCCGCTAAAGACGCACATACTAGCATTACGGACTGAGTACTCTGCATTCTTGCGATAATCTGGAATCGTTAGAGAACTTGAAACCGTAAAACAAAATAAAACCGTGCTATTCCGGTCTCCAATTTCTAGCTCAGTAATATCTCCTTCAACGTTTTTTCAACATCTCCCAATCTTCTCAAAGATTAAGAACAGAGTTTCTAAAACCCTAAACGCAAAGGCAATCAAAAACAGAATAAATTTTCGATTTCAGGTAACCCTATTTGAAAGGACACCTAATTTTTTCCAAAGACTTAATTAACTGCACATTTCTATAACTATAACCATGATTAGGGCTACCGCGATTACCAGAAGCAAGGCCACGCCAGCAACCACGTTCCAATCGGTTTATCCAGCCGCGCCAGATACACATACGGTCTCAACTTCTTATGCACAAATCTTTCCACCCATCCCACACTCGCTACAGTGACATTTCCACCTCCTTTCTCTTCCCTGAACCCCTCCTCTTCTTCAACCCCCGCCTTACTAGCAGTCGAAAATCCACGCCTCAAGGAATCCAAAACAACCACACGAGGTGAAGCTCCACAACGAAACACCTCTCGTTTTGCGTCGAGATAGCCATGGCTCCATGGAGAAGGACCTACTTGCGACGAGGAAGCATTCGAACGTTCCCTACAGGCTTCTTCTTCGTCTCTCAATGGCGGCACCTTACCATCGCAACCTAATGACGAAATTCTTCGAGAAATTCGAGAATCTCCTCGTGTGGCGAACTCTCTGTGGATTTGATCCCGTAGACCGATTTGAAGCAGTCCGATGCACCAATCGGGATCCGAATATGGCAAAGGGGAGCGCAATTGTTGGAAACCTAGAACAGGCTTAGCAACAGGTGTTCGGTTGGAGGTGGAATCGAAGTGGTTGCAGAGAGAGCGACTGGAAATTGAGAAGAGACGACGCCAGAGCTTCAAGTCCCTGCGAGCGAGACTTGTCGCCATGGCTAGCTCCTAAGACACATCAAAATTGGTAAGAATTCCTGGAAGAATGTAATGCAATACCGATTTCAGTGCAAGGAGGGGAGACTTGTGCTTCGAAAGCTTGAGGGGACGAAGCGAGCCTTCCGGTCCCTGAACTGCTCGATCTGCTTGCCGGGCGGTATACCGTTGCATCCTGGGGATTGCTGGAGGATGCCGATGCACAAATATAAGGTAGTCGATACGGGAGTAGGGAAGGAGTAGGGAAGGAGGACCTTCTTGCAATGTTTTTGGAGGACCCTCTTCCAATTTTTCTCCAAATTTTTTTAGTTCATAATTCTCTAGTGAAAAATTTAGTCTAGAATTTGACAAAAAAATCTCTACATTAATAAAACAAAGCTAAAAAATGTGCCATAAAAAAGATTGGTAGGTGTGATAAAGCTCTAGGCTTTAAAATGAAAATTTTAAAGCAATCCATTATACTCTATACGGATGTTGAGGCAAATTTGTAAGAATGTTATTGTGTATTTTAACAATATAAGGTAATAATTGTATATAGTTGAGCAGACTATTAGGATATTTACACTAAGTGTTAGGAAAATATGTTTATGTATATGTAATATTTGTAACCTCTTAAGGACTAGAAAATAGTTTAGATTTTCAAAACTGTGAAGATATATTATAAAATGCAACATAAAATAGTAATTTAATAATAATTCTCAAACAATAGTTGTAAAATATAATTTATAGACCATATCTATACAATTAAATCAATTAGTATGAAAACTAATATTTTTCAATAAAATGTGAAGGCAGAAATTGAAAATTCCTTCTAAAACAAATTATAGATTGAATATTAGTGATTTTCACAAGTCTTTTTTTCTTTAACACCTAAAGAACTAACCTGCTCATTTAGGCAACATAGCGATTTTGGACATGCTATTGTGATTGTTGATTAGCATATATATGGCCCAAACTTTGATAAAATGTAGATAACATGATAATTTACCGTGTGAGCAAAATTTCATGCAATTTAAATACAATAGTCAAAAGTTATGATTTAAAATGTTACCTTTTTTGTAAAAGATAGTCCGAGCAGATAAAAAAAAATCACTTTTTTCAAGAAAAAAAATTTGAAATTGGTTTTCTAGAGTTACATACACATAGAAAGTTTTGAATCATTCCATTTTGATCAATGAGTCAAAAGTTATGAGGATTTTTTGTTTGCGGGCAATTATGAATTCTCTACCCTAAAATAAACTTTGAAGTCCTTTATTTTACTCAATTTTCAATATTTTTGGAAAAGATAAAAGCATTGGATGTATGTTGTTTATAACAACATTGCCACCATTAGGATTGGTATTTTTTAATTCTATAATTAACTTCTTAACAATTTAGTATTTTGAATTATTTTCTACTATTGTCTACTTCCTATTTTTTTCCTATATGTTGTACAATTCCAAAATGATTTGAAATTTTCAAACATGTGGCCAACTTGTTTAAAAAAGAATCCAAACAAGAACCACCATTTTAGACATTTTTTCATAGAAAAGTGAGCTTGTGAAGTGTAACTACCCTATTTCTTGCAAGGCCAAAAAAACAATTTTTGTGAATTAAAATGCTAATATTTGCCAATCCACATAGTGGAATTCTCTGAAATTTTTCCACATCTTCTCAAACCATTTTACTACAAGATCCTATGATTACATGTGTCAAAAAAAGGTTTCCAAAAAAAATTGATACTTGTCCTAGAAATGGCATTTTTGGGGCATTTTTGGTTAAAATATAGTGAAAGAACTAAAGAGTTTGAGTTCAATATATTAAGTGATTTTTGAAGACTTTTTTTTCTTTTTTTGATTCAAGCTGTTTATGAAGGGTCTTTTTTTCAATTAAAAAGATTACTTTTTGAGGTCAAACCTACCAATACCTATTGAATAATAGGATATTTGCAAAGCAAAGTCTTTAATTAAAATCTATATAATACAAATGTTAAAGGACTAACATAAGATTCTTAAAAAAAAAATGATGGATGAAAAAATGCATTGATGTATGCTTGAAATGTAATTGTGTTCTTTCACCATTTGCATCTTACTCCAAACTACTTCTTGTAAATACCAAAACTAAGTCACTCTTTATAATAAAACTTTTCATGGTCTTATGTCAAAAGGATATCTCTTGAGAATTGTGACACACCTTATCCTCCAAATGAAAAAATAGCATCTGTTAGATGTTATTAAAAAAAACTAAGACTACCTTTTGCTATTGTGCAACGTAAATTTAAAAAAAATGTCAAAGACAATCACTATCTATCTGTAGACACTATACACTCTCATATATATTTGCCATTAATTGCCATCATAAGAGACGATGAAGTTGATAGTACCTCAAAAGACATATGAATTGCTTTAAATTTGTGACTACAATTGATGTTTAATTTTGACACTACTTCAATCAATTTTTTTAATGTTGCAAAAAAATCTAGAAAGAGAGATCAAGCCATTCCTAACTTCTAATGAGATCTTGAAGGTATGTTTCTAATTTAGAGCCCTTTTTGAGTCTCCATGAAATACAAAATGTTTATTGATTTCTTTCTTTCTCAATAATTTATAATTTATAATTTATATGCTTTGGAGGTTTTGGATGCTAGAACATCTTTGCTCTTTTTTTGTACTTGAAAATTATTATATGTAGATATTGTAGATCAACTAAGGTCAGGAGCACTTTATTTGGTAATGCCTAGCAATTTAATCCCTAGAATTCATAAATTTGCAAGTGCTCTTGAAATTCACCAAATTGTTTGTAAATTTTAGGGTTTACAAGAATATATCAATAATCAGCCGATTTTGAAAATAGTCTTAGCATCACTATTGTAAAAGAAAAACAAAAATCACCTTTTGACATTGTTGTTGTTTGGAGAGTGTAGGAATGCAATTAGAAATACTACAGTATGAGTATTCGAAAGGTTGGCAATACATCCTATAGAAATGATTAGAAATAAAGTACTTTTGGAATTTTCAAGAATTTTTTATTAATTTTAGAGTTTGCAAGTGTGTGTTTGAAGTAAGTTGTCAAGTTCTGTTCTTGCATTAGTAGTTTACATCTTTATTTCAACTTCCCAAATGAATGTGTTTTTCCAACTTGTAGGTGGTTTGCACTTGTGCCTTAATTTTCAAATTTTGTTAGAAAGAAATTGCATGTTTACAAGGTTTGAATGAAGATTTGTATACAAATATTATTTATAAGAGCCTTTGTAGGCTCATATTTTGTCACAATGGCACACTTGAATGGTACAAGTGTGGAAAGAAATTGCTTGTTTATGGAGATACTCAAATTATAATTGCAAAGGTGGAATGACAGAGATATATTTTTTGTATTAGAGTATGTTTGAATTTTGCATGTTGAAATTTTATGATAGTTGTAACATTATTATTTTTCAAATGTTGCAAGAAAGAGGTAGAAAGGGACAAAGAAAGAAGAAATATAAGATTGAAGCCAAGAATGTTGAAGAGATTTAGGATTTAGGATTGAATGTAAAGTTTTTACATGAAATAAAAAAATGAGGAGTTGAATTTAACTTAGGGTTTATTGCTCGATGAAAGCAATTGAGAAGGAAGGAAATAAATTTGGAGATTGAATGTTTCAATGCAAGGAATTGAAAATGATTTTTGTTTAATGGCTATATGCCACCCATACAAAAATTATTCCTTGATTACCCTACTATTAGGCTTGTAAATGGTTTTACACTATCACCTCAAAATATTTTTTCACAATATGTACAAGGTGTGAATGTCTCATACTTTGGCACCAATTTTTCTTGTTTTTTAATACTCTACCTTATTATTCAAGGATGTTGAGGGAACTCCTCAAGAATGTTATAATATATTCTAAGAATATAAGAAAGTAATTCAATTGTATGTGGTGGAATTGAGTTGACTACTTTGCTCCATTTTTATGCAGTTCACCTTATTTTGCAAGAATGTTGAGGGAACTCTTTAACACCACCACGATACACTCTAATAATGTACGAAGTAAACTGGACATAGTTTTTGCCAGGATGTTGAAGCAACTCTTGGAGAATGTTATGAAATATTGTAACAATATAAGAAAGTAACTGCAATACATAGTTTGAGTTAACTACTTTGGCAACCGCTTCGCTTCGTTTTAGGACAATCCACCTTACTTCGCAAGGATGTTGAAAAAACTCTTCTTGAAGAATATTATGATATATTGTAACAAATTTAAGAAAGAAATTGTACATACTTGAGCTGACTACTGCTACTACTGCTACTACTTCTCTGGCACCAGCTTTGCTCGACACAAGCGTTTACGCATGAGGTGGCGACGGCGCTGGAACGTGAGCACAGATAGCAAGCTGTCCGTGGACACCACCTGATAACCTGCTTCTTTGTACATGGTCAGAGGCGCTGTGTCCATGATCCGCACGTGTAAATACATGTCCTCGCACCCCAGGCTCAACGCCAGATCCTCTGCTGCCTTCAACATCTGCCGCCCAAGTCCCCGTCTGCATCACCTCCACAAAATGTCTACCATTAGAACACATACAGAATTCCACTCATTTGGAACTCAAAGGACCAAATCTGCAAAGTTTACTTCTGATGACACTCAGACTCCGACAAGAACACAAAGTGTAACAGTGAAACGTTAATCCGCAAAGAAGAGCAATTGCGTATGTTTGCTGAATGAATATGTGGTCTGTGAGAGTTTAATAATATCAGATTTCCGACACACATAGCCTTCCAATACACTTCACGACAGTACATGATGGTTCCACAGAGGCTGGGTCAGCAATGATTGGGCTTCATAACATACTTTACCTAAAGACGTCAAACTTTGAAAGAGAACCAGCTTGGATTTAAATGTTTGTGCTAAGGAAATACTAGAAAGAATCAGAATCAGATCAAAATTGGTCCAACTTTCAAGGGTGCATAGAGTAAGATGGGCAATAGAGTGTCACATTTAAAAAAAAATCAGTGACAGTTTGAAGAGTTTACCTCCGATACTCTTTTCTGATAGCCATGTTGCAGATGTAGGGCGAATTAGGAGGAGGAGCTGGAGTGGGAACGTCAGGATGCCCGGCTATTGAGAAGGAGAGCTCAACTGTTCCGGCCACAAGAGACTCTCCCTCGGTGTCTGAAATACCCTCCACTGGCGTATAGAGACCAACGAGGGTCACGGAATGGGGCAGAGTTGCGTACCGCTCTCGCACGTACTGTTTCACGGTGAAGGCTAAGAGAGGACGGTATGTGAGAAGCCCTCCCATGAGCTCCGCAAAAGAATCTACTAGAAGCTCCTCAGTGTCGTTCATGTGCCTGGGTCGCATTGCTTCCACTGCAAAACGGCCCATCTCACTCTCATGCCTGCACATTCAGAGATTTCAACCCCCTTTTTAATGCTTTAGAAAAGATAACTTAGATTCTCCATGTGAAAAGTTCACTGTTAACCAAACTGAGGCAGCAATTTGAGTTTTCGTCTCAATTTGCAACTGGTTATTGTCTTCAATCCCTCAATCTACGCGTCTTCTCGGAAAAAGAAAGAAAGAATTAAATTTTGAAGATTCAAGGAAAGAATCGACAAGTGGTGAATCCCTTCATGTGACTCAAAACAGAGCAGAAGTATCTCACATGTGATGAAAAGCATGTAGAGCTTGAACCCTCTCCTTATCAGCTGCAGTCCAATTCACAGCAGCTGTGTTAGGAAACGGTAACAAAACGTCCTCAGCCTTCCTTCTCCTCACCAACCTTCCACTTCCTCCATCCTCCATCTCGCTTTCCGATTCCGTTTCATCGTCATCACGAGGTCTAGCTCCCTCGTCCGCTGCAAACATCTGCCAATTCTCGGCACCGAAATAGCTTCGAGGTTGCCGAAGCATCTCATTGATGTCATCACCTTCTTCAAAGCTGATGCCATCAGTGTCCACGAGCTCCAATGCCCCTTCTTCTTCAGAAGTTGTCACACTTGCATCCCTCTCCGAAGCTTTCCTGTCTACACGAGAATTCAAACCTAAACGATCCACTCCATACACAGAACCTTTCTCTCTCTTCCTCGCAGACCGTGAAGCTCCTGTCGATGCTAATGGCACTTGGAATGGCTTGGAACCGAACGCGCATCTACAAGTTAGGGTGGAAATTGTCGGTCGCAACTGCGAAAGAGAAAACCCCGGGATGCATTGCGATTGAATTTCATGTCTGGCAGCGAAACTCCACAGTGCAGGATCGACACAAGCCATGATGCCGCACAACTCCGCGACTTATTAAAAGCGCGAGCTCCGCAGGTAGCAACCCTAAAGAAAAAATCTCCAGCACTCACCTGCGCGCACACACAGGCAGACACCTTTGAAGAGGAATTGACAATGAACTTCCTCGTTGTAGTGTCTGCAGGAAAGAGACGCTGCAACACAAATCCTAAACACTGCTAACTTTACACCAAACCCGCGCACAATGGTGCGAAAGGCAAAGCGCACGACCGTTCTGGGTCTCCATGGCGAGCATTCTTCCACAAAACAGAAAGTAACAGAAAGACGGAGGAAAAATGGACGGCCTGAGCGCACCGCTGCGCTTGCCACGTGCCACGGAGATATCGGTTGATCCCTTTATCCAAGTAGGGTAGGGTCAGTCAGGTAGAAGATGACTGAAACTCCAGAATAGTAGACAGGATTGTTATCCACATGAGAGTACTGCAGCAGCACGCTGAAAGTCCAGAGTGAGAAGCGTTTGGATCCATTGGTGCCATTTCTAAGAATTTTTTTTCAGTTGCGACCGTAGTTTCTGAGTTCGGATTCTGCAAGGAATTTGAATTTTGCTTCTGTGTTTCTTGGCATGCTGAAAAGGCTTTTGTTCTCGAGTGACTGTTGAGCTTTGTTGCGAATTTTAAACCGAAGCTAGCGGTCAGGAAGTGTGAGAAAGAAGTGCGACAGAGCTTCTGGTGCGAGCAGGAGAATGGTTAACCAAAGTTAGCGGTGAATTAGTGTGAGAAAGAAGTGTGGAGAGAGCTTCTGGTGCGAGCAGAAGAATCGTGAACTGAAGTTAGCGGTGAATTAGTAGTGTGAGAAAGAAGCGCGAGAGAGCTTGCGAATTCTAGGGTTTAGCGAAATGTATATTTGTAAAGCTTTAGTGAAGCACGGAGTGCAGTTAGTGGGCGGCTCTCGTCGTAACCACGGCACTTTCAAGACGTCCGAGAGTTCGACTTCGGCCATCACCGCGCCAGTGCCCCTATTCTCAATGCGCGCATTGGCCAAGTCGTTTCCGAAATTCCAAGCAGTTCCACTTGGCGCTCAAATGCGCGACTGGGAGCGTGCAAGGCTCATCTCCGGAGCTCCGTTAGCGAGATCCACAAGTTCAATTGCTGTTTCAAGTCCTCGGAGTGCTCTTGAGGGCGTCGAAGCAATTGCAAGGGAGAGTTCAGTTGGTGGAGGAGAGGAGAGTGTGTCTAAGTTTGATGTTAGCAGCAATTGCGTGACACCTGTGTTCCGCGTTTCGCCGTTTGTTCAAAAAACCTCGGTAATTTGCGGGAGTTTGTGATTGTTTCTTTCGGGATTGTGTGTGATTGTTTCTTTCTGGATTCTATGTGCTTGTCTCGTAGTTCTTTGCAAATTGAATCTCGTGATTCTCTGATGAGAGAGGAGCGTGCTTACGGCTGCGGTTTCGGTGTGTTTATTGTCTCTTCAGGACTTGGAGAATACGAAGGTGCGGGTGCTGTTTTTGAGCGAGGGGAATGTTTGTCGATCGGTGTATGCGGAAGCCATTTTTAACACCTTGATTGGCGAGCACGGGATGCAGGAATTTGTTGAATGTGCTTCCAAGGTATGGTTTCGTGATTCTCAATCGAAATTTTCCTTTCCAGTTCATGCTTGGTCGCTGTGACTGATTTTTGAAATGTAGGACAAGTTCATGCGGTGTAGAGAATTTTGAAGATTTTCTGTTGTTTTCAGGAAGAGATTTAGAGAAGTTGCACCACTTACATAATGCATGACATTCTGGAGGAGTTGTCTGAACAGCCTTAGAGTCAATGTACAGTGAGCTAAGAAAAAGAATGCAGATTCCTGTTGTGAGCAATCTTGAGCTCTTGAGCTCATGCTGTGTTTGTTATTTTGACTCGCTTTAGAATCATTTATTTCTTTTCATTTAGTCCTTGGTCAGCATGTTTGTATTGGAGCTTATTCGACTGTGATTGCATGCCTGGCAGTGGAATAAATTGCTTTAGAAGTGGGCTTGTTCTCCAATATGATAGTGCTCCAGAGTTTTTTTGTGCTACGTTGGAAAGGACGCAAGGTGCTTACTGTAGAATGTTGTCATTTCTCACCGTAATCTATTTTTGGCATTAGTGAAAACTTAGGACACATTTATGCCTGCCTAACTTTATGTGGCGTTATAGAGGTCTTTGAAAAGACCGTCTAATGTTTTCAGGAAGATTTTTGGAGAATTTTGCACTACTGGCATAACTCTGTGTTGAATTCTGTCACTGAGTAATTCTGTACAATAATGACCCTGGAAATGTTCTCTTGGACGACCATCTGCTGCAGGCTTCAAGGGACTACAACGCCGGAGAGTCTCCGGATCCACGAGCTGTTGCAGTAGCTGAAGAGATTGGGCTCAAATTGCCTGAAGGAGCTGCAGCATGCGTCTTCGAGTGTCAAGCGGACATTGTTGTTTTCGATCTTCTCGTTGTCATGGATAAGGTAGCAAGTCCATCCTCGTATCTTTCAACTGTTTTGAGCGGTTTCCATTATTTTAATGGATTTTTGGGTGTATGCCTTGTTCCCATTATGGAGAAGATTCCAATGCACCAATATATATATATATATATATGTTTTTTTTTGGATATTCTTGAGAAAGCTTTGAAGTTTTGAAGTTCTGAATTTTGAAGTAGCAGGGTCCCAATCGTGAGATTAGACCGCACCGAATTATCCTATTAGTGCGCGTGACACTGGTTTGCCAAAGTCACACTATTTCAAGGAAATGAAAGCTGATATATAACTATATTGTATTAATTTACACACAACAAAGTTTAGTGTAAGGGCCCTAAATTTGCAGCTGACACTAATTTTACGCTTTCACTAATCTGTGTACCCTTGAACCATGAATACCACATCATATGATGTATCTCGTAGAAGCATTTTAGACTGATAGAACCTAGAAGAATCTCATTTCTTACTACTCATGTGTTTGGATGGCACTCACATTGTAGATGGGTGACTTTTCAACCCACAGGACAGGGACCACGTGCAATAGCTCTCTAGCTTAAGACGATCTAGCATTTACGGGTGTATTGTTAAGATGAACCTCGCGTAATGCACATAATTGGGAAGAATGTCATGTCCATTCTCCATTCTCATTAGATGTTCTTGATTTCTGGGCGAATCTGCGTTTCTCCATTATGTAAGTATCTACTCAGTTTTTGAACAGATTTCCTTATCATCAACACATAAGCTTTTGGAATTGTAAATTCTTAATTACTGCGTTGGACTCTTTTTGTGTGTCTGCAGTTCAATGCTTCGGATGTGCTGAAGGAGGTCACAGTTTATGAGGCTATTGATAAGGGGGCTCGATACACACAAAAAGTTCGACGACTTGCTGAATTTTGTAGGACAAAGAAGGTGAGTAAATGATACCTCTTTGCATAAATAAGCAGCTCTCTTTGTTCATTGTTTATTGGCTCAGTCAATATATAACTCCATAACAATAGGGGTTGTCAGGGCATATGATTTCAGCCATTCAATTCTGTTGTTTGATTCCAATTCCAGCCCCGTGATATTCTGAGACCAGAATCTCATCGCAAAGTAGAGACTTCTAATCGCATTTCTCAAATTGCCTCTATTCTCGAAGCACAAGTCTTTATTTTCCTGACACCCTTATCCTTCAGCTCCTGCAATGGCTTGTGGATTTGGATCTATTTGCAGTTGTTTAGATATTCCATTTTCAAATTATTGTTCTTACTTGGTTCCGAAGCCTCTCATATGCAACCATATGCATCTATTCTTACATCATGTTCTTTTCTTACGTCCCTCAACCCTCCTCTCATTGGCTCTGGTTGTGAAAGAATGGGAGGACGAGTTTCACACATATCCCAGTTTCAGGGTATCATGACAAGAATGCTAAGTGAAGAGGAGATAAGAGTTTCAATTTTCAACTTCATATGAATCTTCATTACCTTTGATTTATTTGTTAACTCGGGCATATGTTGTTTGGTGACAGATGGAAGACATAGATGACCCGCTGTACGGTAACATGGGTGGTCCAGAGGAACTGGTATGTGTTTTCCTTCAGGAGAAAGAAAATTTAGAGTCCTGATTGGCTAGCTGTTTTCCAGTACAGAGTTACGGTAGATACTGCTTCGTTTATGCCAAAAATCACAAGTTTTGTATTCTGAAATTGGTGTATTTTCCCCCTTTTTCAGGTACTTCTGCGAGAATCGTACGAAGACATACGTGCTTCCTGCATAGGTCTCATGCAGACTCTTATGGAAATCAAGGCCGGTTTGCAAGGTACACATCAAGAAACCTTTGTGTGTCACATTCAGAAGAAAGAGGTTTATGGACTAATAATGCTTGAGATCCTTGAGACTCGAGAGCATTATTGGACATAATGTCGAGTTGCTCTGAGCAATTGAGACTGTCCAAATTTTTGTGCTTTTCGGTTGATATTAGAGCTGAGAACGGGGAGAAGGATTACGGGCTATTATTCACTTCTGACTAGCCAATGAGACACTGAACTCCGGATCTGGCATTATGCAGCATGGCTTTGACTTTTACCATTCAGAGAATCTGATTTTAAGCTTGATTGTGATTGCAACAGATTCGGAAACATTGAAGCTGGGAGTCGCGAAGTCGTTGGGTGAGATGGAGACGCTCGACTGGCTAGTACCTCCAATGTTACAGAAGGCAGAGACATTGTTCAACTGATTAATGTGATGTTCCGTCACCAGCCAAAATGTATGCATATCAAAAGCTTGTAGATTTTCCTTCCTACCAGCCAAAAATTGGGTCCTGTTTGCATTCCAGCATCAGATATAACATTCTAATGCATTTGGGGAGGTTGTTCATAGTACTGTGCCAAGTTTTTTATTTTTTCACAATATCAATAGCTTGATAGCCCACTATAGAGTGCATGGCTAGATTGAGTAAAGAAGTGCTAATATTGGCATTACTTTTTAGCTTGAGTTCAGGAGACTGCAGGAAAATCTTGATTCCCTTTGCAAATCTCTTAGAGGAGATTCTCAAGAATGGAGAGATTGGAGGCTCTAGTATCACCAGAACAGAACAAAATCCTACTGATGATAACTTCATGAAGGATCTGGGCAGCAATTTATGGCTGAATCATCTCTTTGAGCATGTGTGTTTTCTGCAGTCATCGACTTACACTTCTATCAATATTGTAACACTGATAGATCGAGGCAATTACAGATACTGGCATATTCTAGTATTATTCAGTAAAGTTCGAATGAGAGCGCCTCAAAGTCTATACTTCTAGATGACAACCTGGGTCCTTCAAGGTGATGCTTTGAAGCAAGTAATGTGAAAGGAGAGCTTCATTGTGGCATTACGAGAAATAACATGTCAAGCCTCGGGAGAGGCAAGCGAGTGGTATTTCACATTACTCGACATAATGCGCGTAATTGTTGCTCCCCTTAGCATTTAGGGACCATGGACCCCTGCACAAATCGGTGCACAGGCCCGCTTCCTACATTGTAATGCGCGTAATTGTTGCTCCCCTTGGCATTGACAACCTTCCGAAACGTGACATTAATTCTCGGCGAGGTCGCCTGCGTCTTCCCGACGCGCTTGGGCACGCTGTGCAGCCAATTCGCCATCGTCGTCCCGCGCATTACCACCATATCTCCGTTCCGCAACGCGAACTTCTCACTGCTCATCTCCTTCTTCGTCTTGTGCTTCATGACGAAGTCGCGAGTGCCGCCCAAGCTGAGCGACGCGACGCAAGGCTTCTGCCCCAGGAACGACTCGTCGTCCGCGTGGGGCGAGATAGAGTGCGAGCCGTCGGCGTAGAAATTCACCAACACGAAGTTGTAGCTCTCCCCCGTCGCGTCCTCCACGCATCTCTTGAGCTTGTGCAAGCAGCGAGGAATCGGACGCGGCGGCGAATGGTAGACGTTCGCGGGCACGGGTTGCTTGGACATGGCGGACAAAACCCTAACCCCTGCAACTGAATCCCTCATTTCGTCACGGTGCTCTGATTCCCACATTGCAGTTTCGTCGAGGCCGAAGACGGTGGTGTAGCGCGGCGTATTGATCGTCATTCCTCTCGCGAGATACATGACTTTGTACCATGGCAGAGACTCCAGCAAATGCTTGTAGAAGTCGCTCGCCGTGGTATTTTTTAGAAACGGCTGGAAGTAGAGAAGGTCGAGGTCTCCTTTCTTGATCACCTTCGGCGCCGATGCGGGAACTAGTAATGCTCGTTGTAGTGGTGAAGGAAGGTCTGCAATTGGAAAGGGGTAAGTCGGGTGAACGGAGTACGTTTGTACTGGAGACTCCGCCACTTGACCTAGAATTTCTTCGTCTCCCGCTTGGGTTGATACAGTAGTAGTGACAGGAATTTCAGCTGGCTCCCCCGAAGGCGGCGAGGACAATTTCTGCTTCTTTCGAGCGAACATTGCCATAATCTGGTTCGGGCTCCTCGCAGCGGCCATCACAGCGGTCCTCGCAAGCGACGAAGAAGAAATTATTCTTCAAGGACTTCCTACTGCCGAAGAGTCCACGGACGATTGCTGTAAGCTGACAAGTGTAGCATTGAAATCCAATGTCGCCCTTCAAACTAGAGCTTGAGTTGCGCGCAATTCTCCGCACATAATGTAACTGAAGAGGAAAGGCTGTAATCCTAGAAGTTTCGTCAAATTGAGCTTAATTAGCACCGAACCAAAGGGCACCGCTTCTGCTTCTCGTCTAAGCTTATCTCTACTCGGCATTCAAGCGTTCAGTTACAGTTTGTTCATGGCGGCGCTACAGTAATGTGCTGGACATTGCCAATTGGCATTCATCCGTTATCCGGGGCTCCACCATCTGCCAGACATCAAATAACCATTAAAGTCTTTTCAGATGCTCGCAAGAATCACGGAACAAAGTTCGGATCAGAAAAATGCATCAATAAGTTCGTTTGAATATCTGAATCTCTACTTATTTCGCTGACTAAAAAAAGCAACTGCTCCAGTAATTGGGGTTTATTTGTACTGCACGTTATGCGATTGCGTGAAGGTGATTATGACGAGAAGAAGATGTGCGAATACTGCAAATACTGGCTTGGGGGAGACGTTACTGTTGTCTGTAGTACAATACTACCATTGAGCTCTGTCTGTGCGAAATTTTCGTGTTAGTCTTAGACACGAATTGGTTCACGGTTGGTTTTACGACAACCGACCTTATGTTATTGCTTGCGTGGTCTCCAGCTATGGCGCTTAAGCTTGTGAGTTCAATTGGGGCTCGTCCATTTGGGGCTTGCGATGGTGGCTTCCGTTCTCCGTCGTCGTCGCTCTGTTCTGGGTTGGAGATGGTCCGTTTAAGAGGGCGAGCAAGTATTATGAGAATTGACCACTCTAATAATTGGAGAACAACAGGAAGTCGATTCTGGGCTTTGGCTACTTCGGCGCCAGGCAATTATTCTTCTGCCGAGCCTACGGAGGAACAGGAGGTGTGTAGCAATATTCCATCCTTGTTCATTTGTTTTTAAAGAATTTTCAAACAGAGAATTGCAGGGAGGTTAAACCCTAATGGACCAAGAAGCGTAAATTGCATCCCCTGGGTGGCACTAATCAATCCTTGTTCATTTGTTTTGAAGAATTAAACCCTAATTTGCACGAAGAGAATTGCAGGGAGGTTACACCCTAAAGGCCCAAGAGGCCTAAATTGCATCCCCTGTATTGAGTGCATCATTTGGGGTGTCATCTGCTGTTCATTTTTGATACTCTTTGACGAACTCATGCAATGCTTTTCTTTGATTCTAGTGAACTGATGATTCTGGCGCTATTTGAATTACATTTACCACAATTTAGTCAATTGAATTGATCATTTTCAGGTCATGAATCCTTTGTTCTTTAGGGTTTAAAAGTTTGTCGTAAGAGCTCTAGTTCGTGAGCCAGAAATCTTTTGGACTTGCGAGTCGTTTGTGCGGACGAAGCGAAACCGTGAAGGCAGTCGGTATGTCGGCAAAATAGTGATTTATGTCTCCTTCCGTTACGACTGTGGCTTTAGGGTTTCAAAGTGCAGTGTCGGTTTGATACGGTGTAGTTTCTATTGAATATGTTGTTTGCAACTGTTGCTGAAATTGGCAGGATTCGACCAAGAGTGCGAATACATCCTTTTGGAAGAACTGGCAGGTATGATTCGCTACCAACGTTGCTATTGTCTTACCAGTACACGTCCAGGTTAACGAAATTCTCTTGAAACTCAAATTTGGGTAGCATTTAGAGTTGCACTCTCACCTCCATCTTTCCAAAATTTGTGAATTATGTTGTGCAACTGTAACTGTTTGCTATGTTATATAGTATTCCATTGAATCATCAAATTTTACTCGTTTTTAAGAGATCCAAGTGTAACTGCAAATTGAAATTGGGGTGAATCGATTTCATCTTGTGGACCTTCTTATCCTCAAATATTGTGTGGTACCTTTAACCACTGATTTTACTGAAAGTTTGAATTTGTTGGGGTATACACAAATTGAATTACACCATTAAATTATTACTTTTCCTCATCTATGAGTTCGAAGTGGCACACAAGGTGAAAATTAGGGTTGAAACGTGTCAATTAAGTGTATCGAATATCTTTTAAATCTTATGTTTTAGAAGCAAGTTGGAGAAAACTGTGCTGTGGATTTCAAAATTTTTATTGTTTCACCAATCATATTATTATTGACTTTCAGTAAACAAATGGTTGCGCAGCTGAACGCTGGAGATTTGAAGGAAAAAATCGCCAAATTGGGGCGGGCCGGTTTGCTTGCTTATGGCATTTTCAACGGCATCACGTACACCGCTTTCTTCTTTATTGCATTTTTGGCTTTCGAGAAGACAGGACAGAACCCGGCTAATAACCTCAAAGCTTGTCTTGGCGTAAGTCTTTTTCTCTCTTGTAGAAGGGTGCACTTCCCTTACCGCTTTGAATCTGCTTGCCACTGTAAATATATGCGTTTTCATCCCTTGTTTTTCTCCTTATTAAAACTTATTAAAATGTGCTTTTTCAAATGATGGCAGGGGATGGTATCAATGTGGACAGGGAACAATTTCACGAGGCCGTTGCGTGTAGCTGCTGCTGCTGCTCTGGCCCCTGTCATGGACAGAGTCTTGAAGAAGACGCAGAAGGTGTTCAAGTTGGCAGACGAAGCCTCAGCGTTTCTGTTTCTCGCCATCGCGTTGTGGGGGATCTGTTTGAGTGCTGTGGGGCTCCTCATTTTATCTCGGATGGGCCGATGACAACGACGATGAGTCTCTGGTTTTGAGAAATCCTTGATCTGGACAAGATATAACAAGTTGAGTCTCGAGTCAGTGAACGGACAACTAGTTGGGCATGTATGAAATTGTAGATGTTGAGATCTCGCTTTTTGGTTCATTCATTTGGAGGGTTTTAGGTTCAGGGTTCAGGGTTTAGGGTTTAGCTGAGTTAGGTTATGTCACCTTCTCCAATTTGGCTTACTAAAAAAGCGACACCGTTGCTAAGAATTGTGTTAAAACGGGTTATGACAAAGAACTTGGTTCTAGATACAATTGTAAAATGTGGAGGCTGGGGTAGATTAGGGGGTGTAGGAGGACCTGTCTGAGTGGACTTGAGAAGCCACCATGAAGACTACCACACGAATTTGTTGCGACCCGTACTGTTAGAGTGAGGCTCCGGGTTTGCTCATTAAACCCTATACCCTAAAGTTGAAAGTTGAAAGTTGAAGCGGTGTGAATGAAGCTGCAGAGGTTGAGAAGGTGCATCACTTGAGGTTAGTACCAAGGCAATTCTCTTTTGCTAACTCTCCGTATTCCCTTTTCCATGAGAATGTGTATCTACTCTTTCTAATTGCACATGCAATAATTGTGCATTCTGAGTATGTTTTAAGAATCTTTACAACATGTGATGGGAGCCTATTTGTCCCATTGAGGAAGTGCAATTAAAGAGGTTTGAGTGTATTTAGGAGATTGCTATTACTACTTTTTATCTCCCTATTTAGGAGACACGTATCACTAAGACCTGAGAGAATGTTGAAATATAGCTTAAGCATACCTTTTATAACTAAGAGGTTTCCTTCCTTTTTGGCCTTTTGTGACATCACATAAATAGATGGTTATTAGTTCTGAACAATTTGTTTTGGTGGTTTGCAGATTTGGCTTTGTACAAATAGTGGTCAGGTGGCTAGTGCTAACATTGTTGCTAAAGGAAGGTTGTTCTTATTGTGTCTCATTCAATGGGTATTTGAGTCCTTGCAGCTTATAGTATTAGATAGGACATTGGCTCATACGCTATGTTACAAGTGTGAGTATTCAATCATCTCAATTGCATTAAAATACATGGCAATTATTGGAAAAAATGTTTGAATGACAATCATCTTCTTATCGTTTTGGTGAATATGATCATTAATTCTAAATGTTGTATATTGTATACAAAAGGATATTGAGAGTAGAAACACAAACATTGTGTGCATTGATGAATTGTGAATTGGAGATTCAAAATTAGTCCAATAAGAAATATCAAAATATAAGATAGTCAAATCAATCTTAGAACTATGGTTCTTAAAAATAATTATCTTGTAATTTATTACATTAGAATTGGGCATAGCAGTAAAAACTATTAGATAAAGCAACTTTACACTATTTCATTTCACTTATAGCCCCCCAAATCATTTCTAGAAGACACTATGCCTTACATGAAGACTTCAAATTGTATATGAGAATTAGATATTCTAGTAGGAGAAAAAGAACACTCACTTCTAATGCTACTTCATAGGATACTATGATTCAATAATAATTTAAATTCTCACTTGAAGTATTTATTTGTTTCCTAGGCTATCCAAAAGAAATTTTTTTTTTCTTATAATACCACATGGTTTATAAGAACTAGTGGCTACCCGAAAAGAAGACTACACCATACATCTCTTTCATATTGAAACCTATCACATTTGATTACTATGCTAGTCCAATCGCTTCTTAGCAAACTTGTTGAACAAGCGTTTAAAACCATGCTCAGCATAGAAGCCTTTCTTCACACCAAACATATCTTGCAACATGGGAGCCATGTCCAAGACAGCGCAGATTTCATTTTCATACTTTGATGTGGAGTCATTGCAAGATCGGGAAATCTTACGAGTGTTAGCTGATTGAAGAGCTTCTTCAAGTGTGCGCCCATCTCTTCCCTTGAAAGAAATCAAGATCTTTACTTGCTTTGGAGTAAAGTAGATAGAATTCATGTAGAAACTAGCTTTGGGATCTTGTAGGAGACGACATTGGGCATCCCCGTTGTCATAGAATTTCTCAAGGTCATGAATGAAGAACTTCACGTGATTGAAGAGATTTACATCTCTATGCAAAGCTTTCAAGCGGTTTGCATAAGAAGCCATATCCACTTCTCCATCCAATGTCGACATATTGCAATCAGCTTGACTTCAAAAAGGGTTGAAGAAAACCTCAAGAGGATGGAAGCCACTTAAACCCCAAAGTCCCATAGCTTGATATATATATACTCCTCTTAAAAAGATCATAGCCTGATATATACAAGTACTCCACGGATTCAAGGGAGAAGTAAACGAAAATTAAATTAAAAGTCTCATGTAAGAATAGAACAGTACCTCTCTTGCATACTCCAAAGACTCTAAAAGGCGATCATTTCGAAAGTAAAAGAGAACAAAACGTTCTGCCTTGCGAGAACACTAAGAGCTGGTAGGGCCATGGCAGAAGAAATGCCTCGCACCAAGTTTTGTAGAAAAAAATTGTACCTCAAGAACCACATAGTACCTTGATCCAAGTTGAGCGCTCACTTAGTAAATCTGAAGTATCACACAAACCAGGAGCATGAATCCTCTGGCAGACCATCTTTTCCAGTCACTTTCTAACCAGAACAAACAGAATAAGCTTATTCATCTCTACTGAATAGCAGCCATCTTCGACTGAACTTGACGCAATTGATCAAGTGTAGTCTCCATATGTTAAGTTTCTAGCTCTGACCAAACATCAAAATTGCTTTCAGCAATTTTTCCAGTTCTTCTGAGCGGATATCAGAGCTGACAGCAGGCCTGCAAAGGATAGTAACAGCGGGTTGTCTAGAACTCCTTTGGTTTCGCGTATGTCTGTCAGCGCCAATAAACTGTCGGCAAAGTCTTGAATGATAGACAGCGTCTTCATGAACCGTTTGGCTTGCAGGGCTTGGAGCTCCTTGATCTCCGAGACCGGGCTGATCCCGCCTTCCGCCTTCTTCCGCATCCCCTGCAGAAGCTTGGCTTCTTTCTCTAGGTACAGTGACACTTGGATGCACTTGAGGGCCACGCTCCCGAAGTATCCGATAAACTCCATCCACGCACTCAGTTTGGTCAGTCGCTTGGCGTGTCGTTTATCAATCAGTCCCGCTTTCACCTGTCCACGAAATATTTCAATCTGTCAGGGAATGAGGTAGACCGCCTGAATTGATCATGAAGAAGGCTTGTTGGTACCTTACCATCAAATTGAAGTTCTAGACCAAACAACATATGGCCGCAATAACGACACGTGTCGAGCTAACAAACTCGGCAGGCAATCTGCAAACATGACTTAGAACACACGGATGACTTAGAGCACACGGACAAGGTAAAACATTGGGTTAAAGTTAGTGATCCTCAGATCGGTCCACTAGAAGGCTAGAAATGTCTCATTGAAAAGTTTAAAGGTTCGTTCATCAAAAGGAGAATCGCTTAAACACATAAATGCTGCTCATAACGTAGAAACGAGTTCCTAGGGTTTGTATGACTTTGCCCCTCTAACAAGTGGGAGAGTAGATGAAGTGTAGTGAGCTACTAAGGTATTGAATGTTGGTTCCCAAATTTCAAGGTGAGTGTTTGCAAAAATTCTTAACACATAGAGGCTTGTTATACGCTCCCGCTACGAGACAGTTCCTTTTTCTCGCAGATGCAAAGATTCTGACAATTGAAAATGGGAAAGAATTAAGCAAGGTATGACTTAGAAAGTAAGGCAAGCGATCTGCTACAGATTTCGGTTACTACACATGTGGAGCTGACCACCTCGGGGGTCAATCTCCACACAAAACCTAGAGCAAACAGTTATCTCTGATTCCATTCAAGATTATCATCCATCCATCAATCAAGAAAAGCAGCAAAAAACAGCATGGCAAAGATACACTGCTCTTAAATAGAGGAAAAACAAGAAACCTACAGAAACAAATTTAAAAAACGGAAATAAGTTCAATGCAAACATTGCTCTAAAAAACTCCGTAAGTTTATGCACGGAGGGAGGATGAGGCCTAAATTTGAATTTGGAAAGAAACAACAAACACTGGCGTGACAAATACAATCAGGAAGTATCCAATGAAAAGGCAGACTTATGCAAGAATTATGTAAAGATTTATCAAAAGAATTATGTAACGAATTGTGTACAGATCTATCTACAGAATTGTGTAAAGAATCAATTAAAGATTGATGAAAAGAATCATGAAGACATTTATGTACAGAATTTAGTAAAGAATCAGGCACGAATTTATGAAAAGAATTGTGTAAATGATCGTCTAAAGAATTCTGTAACGAATTCTGTAGAGAATTGTGAAGAGAATCATGTAAAGAACTTTGTAGAGGATTGCGTACATAGAGAATTGTGAAAGAGAATTATGTAGAGAAATGTGAAGTGCTTTGCTGCGGCCCTCGAAGGCCGTATGTCTCACAAAAAAAAAAAAAAATGCGAAGTGCTTTATATAAACCAAGCGTTTGACTCACCAGCCAGACGAATTGCTCGACGAAGTAATAGCATCCCTCTCCTCCGGTGGCGACGAGCTCCAGCAATCCGTCGCGGGAGCGGACATCCTCGATCCGCTTGAGCGCGTTCACGTCCTGGACGAACTTGCCGAGCCGAAAGGCCTTGCGGCTACTTCCGACGCTGGACTCAAAGGCCTTGAGACGGCCATGAAGCTCCGGAGAAGTCCCGGAGGCGACGATCGGCGACGCCAGAAGCAGCTTGGTGGAGTAGCGCAGGATCTTGAGCGCCTTGTCCACGCCATCGCGGCGCGCCAGAAAACTCTCGACGTGCTCCAGGAACGGGCGCTCCTGCCCGGCCATCGCCAATCACCTCCGCCAGTTTCTTTTCACGATTGCGGAGTTGCCATTCCCACGCCGGAGTAAACTCTTAGGAAAAAAATCCAGAAAAAATCCAGGAAAAAAACTCAAATTATCAGAAAAAATCAAGAAAAAACTTCCACGCTTCACGATTTCAATTCGAGATTCTTTCGAAAAACAGAACGAAGCATCAAATGCACGCAATTATCAATTTCCAGTGACATTCGTTGCAACCATCTAAGTCGCGGAAGCTAAACCTCAGCGAGGGTCGCGGTGAAGACGGTGTCGCAGCGCCTTTCGCGAGTGCGCGGACTTTCGAGAATAAATACAGAACTCAAAAAGAAGGTGGTCGTGTCGCAAGGAGAAGTCTGTGAGAGTCTTCGGCAGAGACGTAAGGTGCAACCCGCGAAGTCGTGAGGTCCTGGGTTCGAATCTCTGTGCCGGAGCTTCCTGAGCATATCTCCAATGCAGCTGGCTTGCCCGAGTGGTCTAAGGGGGGCGACTTAAGATCGCCTATGCGTAGGCATGCGTGGGTTCAAACCCCACAGCCAGCAATTCTTTTTAATTAATATTTTTTTTAACTGAGAAAATCAGTGACAATTAATATATTGCAACGTTCTGTTTTTGTTCAAAATCCATGAGAGCAACTTACTTCGTAAAACTGTAAAATTAATTGTTTAGCACATAAAAAAACATAAAATGACTGTACTACCTATCCCAAAATGATTGCCTACTTTGAATTTCATGTTTTCTTAAGGGTGTTTTGAATAGGTCATGTGGAGACTTCCTTATGTCTCATTTTGTTTAGGTTGCACTGAACAAATACAATGTTCTTCATTGATTCTAAAGCTTGAAACCTTTTTTAACCCTTACACACCAAAGGGGTGACCCTCAAAATCATCCTTTTCTATTACTTTGTAAATTACTAGCCTCCACAATTACAAAAGTAGTCATTGCAAGTCATACTACTATAGAAGATCTTCCCTTTCCAAAACAAATTTTGAGGATGAATAGTTGCACTTCTATCCTATACAATTTGATTCCTTGTCATCCATCAAACACAAAACATCTACCTTGGCACCTTGTTCAAGGGTTAATTATGTTTTTCACAATATGATCAATGAAATTGGCTCAAAAAACACCAACAAAGTTGTGAACAATCATTTTGGGACGGAGGGAGGGAGTACATATGAAAATCTGGACTCAGGAACTGGACAACCAAAGTGTGCTTGAACACCTCCATTTGCAAGGTCAAGAGGAAAATTAGAAGCCACTTCAATGTGTGCTGAAATTTTGCTAAGAAAGTACTAACACACGAAGTTGAACTTGGGCAAAGATTATTAAATTATCCTTCTTCATATTCAAGCTGAATGAGAAAATTCTGGGACAGGTCTGGCATCGTCAGTTTCAACAGATGCATGATCTGACCTCCTCCAAATGCTTGGCACTGGTATTCTTGGAGGAGCTTGGCGTTGACTCCTGTAAACAAAGCCCTTCTCTTCTAACTCCGCCCTCACCTGCTCAGCTTCAACATGCCTCTCGGCTCCTGTGCACAAATCCACTACAATACCATACAAGTTCTGGTCTAATGTGAAGGACGCGCTCAGTTCCTTGTACATCTGCAACCCTTGCTCGAATTCCCCGTGGTCAAGGTGGATTTTCAGAAGCGTTCTGAGGCATCCCAGTTCTGGCTCCACACCTGCAATCTCAGTGAAAAACAAAGAGCACGAATTTTAGCCAAATTCTGGAAGAGGAAATTCTTGGCTAACTTCACTTATGGATCTTTGGGAAAGTATCAGCCAAAAGAGAAGAGAAGGGTTTGCTACCAAAACATGTCATAATGCGAAAAAAAATGTACCAACACAGTTTATTTTGCTACAAGTTTATGAAGAATGTAGAACAGCAAAAGGATACAATAGGATTTTACAAAAGGGTTACAAGAGGGTTACAATAGGGTTTAGGGTTTAGGGTTTTGAGAAAACAGAGCTATGTAGCTTTCACCTGCTGCTTTCATCTCGGAGAATACACGACATGCATCGCTGATGTTGCCAAGGTTGCCATGTGCTCGTATCACTTCGTTGTAATGTCGGTAGTCGGGGTTTTGCATAAGATTAAGCACCGACTCTGCGTCAGCTGCTTTTTCATTGGCAGCGTATGCAGAGATGAGCAGCAGGTATGTTACACTGGTTGGAGGACATCCTCTCCTTCGCATGTCGCCTAAAAGTAACCTCGCCTCTTGGAAACACCCCGCTCGGGCATATGCGTCCAGCAAATTGTTGTAAATGACCTGCAAACATCAAAGGTTACAAATATCAGAAAATTTGGACCCTAGGTAGTTCCCTTCATCGAAACAAGTTCATGCGATATCAATACAGTCAACCCTCTCTAATGACACTCTATAATTGCACATTGCCAATATATCTTCGGAATCTCTCCTCTTGTGTACAAATCGGATGGAACATTGTCCACATGTCAGGTGAACACTCTCGCAAAGAGCGCGTTTCTTCCCCTGAGGCTTGTCATTAGAGAGGGTTGAGCATAGTTTTGGGAGTTATTCTTTTTCACAACTTGGTTGTCAACCCTAAACTTCGTTGAAAACTTTCAAGAACTTTTAAAGTAATGGCACTATTGAATACAAAGAGACATTGTTGAGAAACAGAATGGTTGGGAGGAACAGTGGCAGTAATAAGAAGAAACAATAGGAACGCTTGTTGGGGGATAATTTCACGCACGTTTCTCTTCTAATGAGATGCATTCAAATTTGCATGGATACGTCCAGAGTGAGCAAACTGAACCCAGAATAATATAAGGAGCTGGCATCACCTCATTAGGCTGGTAGCCCCTCAGCTCCATCTCTCGAAACACCTTTGCAGCTTCTTGAGGTTTGCCTGGAACAATTCCATAAGTTACAATAACCCATTCAGTAATTCGTATGTCAAAGAAAATCAACACATCAAAGGAATGCAAAAGAATGTGAACAATAAATGAAAGTAAAAAAACAAGTCGAAAACAAGGAAACAAGCAATACAACCTGCAGCACCAAAACAGTGAATCATTTGGCTGTATGCGATTGCGTCTGCACCCTCTTCGGATGAAAGAATTACTTCAAAAGTCTGTGATGCTTTTTCCAAATCACCAAGCTTCGAGAAAAGACTACCACAGAAACCACATGCATACATTAAAGTCAAGGCATTATATGCCTCTCCTACTTCTTTGCCAATTGAGTTACATTTTGTTATCTTCCTTGAAATTTCCTAAATGATGTATTATAGATATAGTCGCAGCCACTTTTGGCCATCTAGGCACTTAGTAGTTAATTTCCAAAATAAAGCGGGACAACTCTCACTTAAAGTATAGCATACCTGATCAGAATGGTATAAGTCTGAATCACTGGCTTGACATGCGCTTCTTTCATTTCCGTATAAATATCCAATGCCCCTTTCAAGTTACCTGAGTTTCTCGCATTCAACATGAGACTAGAATTAGGGCCTATCCAGTATTTCGAGACTTCAGCCAAACGAAGCAGAAGAAAATTCAAGGGATAATTTACAATCCAAGCATAATGTAAAATAAAAAGCATGATGCGAATCCAATTGAGGACCATTCTAAGGGACCTGATTTCACATTCGCTTTCATCATAGTATTGAACGCGACAGTGTCCATTGTAACTCCCGCCTTCCTTGCCCTCTTCATTAATTCTGCAGCGTCCTTGTATCTACCTGTCAAAGGTCCATACCGGCGTAAGAAATAAAGAAATTGAACCCCTACTTCGCTCATTTCAAGCAGTTCCAATTACCCACAAATTGACCTGTTTATGAATCAAGTTTCACAAACTACACTGATTTGTCCTATTAGTAGGGAGGGATAACTAGCGTCATCTAGAAAATTAATGTCCCTATAAAATTTTACTTTTGCGGAAATTGGTACAACACAGTAATATTTCAACCTAAACTAATTTAATTATCTTACAAATATTGTGACTTTCATAAATTAATGTCACACGACTAATGGGACAAATCAGAGTACCCGACACTAAAAAAGGATCCCATACCTGCTTTAGTGCAGGCCGAAACCAGAATGCTTATAGTCACAGCATCAAACATGGGACCCGTTTCCTCCATTTTGTCAAGTATAGAAAGGGCTTCGTCCAACTCTTTGCATGCAATGCAGATCTTAAACATGGCGTTGTGAACATATAAACTAGGTGGATTGTCCATCTGCTGCAAAGATACAAACAAACTCTTGGCTTTCGGGAAGAAGCCTCTTCGGCCATATAAATCGATCATGAGGGCTGCCGCTCTATCGTCCATGCAGACACCAATTTCGAGTAACTTGTCGTGCAAAACCTCTGCTTCTCTCAATTCACCTGAAGAGGAAACAATTCCAGTGTTACCAACTACATTTAAGAAGTGAAGAGCAAGTCTGTAAGAGCTTGCACGTGTCCCCGAAACCCTAACCCAAAATGCTTGACTGCTACTTAAAAGGGAGTGTCACATCAAAGTTACTGAATCACTGAGTACGCAAATTAAACTAAAAAGCTCACTTTGGGAGTAAATAGTTGATTATAGGAACTTCCTAAACATATTCCAATAGCTCAAAAATGTAGGACAAGAGTTGTTCGTTCTATTTCTACATTTTCGTACCTTGTTTGAAGCTTCCTAAATGATTTATTTCACCTCCTAATAGATGTGGAAGAGACTAATTTTAGATTTTATTTCACTTCAAGGTTCACTTACTTCAAGAGGCTTAATGAACCAGGTTTGACGCTTCCAACTGTGATGATATCAGTTTTATATATCAAATATTTAAAACCTCAAAGAACCAAAACTACACGAACTCGAATAGTCCAGCTACAAAAGAAACTCACCCATATTATCACTGAATTCGATACAAGCTGTCGAAAACTCTATGAAATTTAAAGTAGCGGAGTAACTTAAAATAACAAGACATTGACCAACAGGTGCTCCACAGTGTCCCAGACAATATAGATATGTAACCTTGATCACTCCATGTGACAAAATGGCAATGTGAAACAAACCTGCTTCTGCTCGCCTGATGAGTAACTGATTGAGTAGCAGCTGACTATCAATTGGAGCAGTGAGATCATGAAGCGATTGAGATAATAAAAGATCTTCTCTTCCTTCCACAGTGTCCTGCATAGTCAGTATAGAGCTCACAGCCACCATGTCTGGATCTTGCAAGCTCTGGAATAACTGTACAGCTTCATCGTATCGTCCAGCACTCCCATAAGCCTGTAGACAAAAGACCGATGAAATATTTTACTGCTGAGATAAAGAATAAAATAGAGATGGAATATTTGGATGAACTTCACCGTAAAAACCCAATCGAATTAACAAACAAAAGTCAGGATGTGAAAACAACAGAATGGACCACCCTGATAATAATATCTTCTAAAGACTGTCGCAATTTCAGTAATTAAAGCCCGTCCAACAAAAAATAAGCCGAATTACAATCGCCTGTTCTTAGTCTCTGCCCGCACTAACCAAGGTAGCGCTAATTAGCTAACTAGGGTGATAAGCCCCATTAGCTAGTTAGGAGTAAATTACCCTATTGCTTGTCCGCACTTACAAGGAGAGTTCAGACTTTCAAGTTAATTGACTGCTGTAACTTGGTTATAGTGCAGGCAGATTTAGCAATTCAAACCATCGGTACAGGCACAATTAGTTTACTTGTCCAAATTCGGAGAGTTCAATTAACTGATAGAAATATATTTGTACAATTCAGTTAGCGGGAATCAGCATCAGTTTGCTAACTAGCACAACTCGGGCAGAGCGGGCATTTAGTAACTAATTACAGTTGGCAAAAATTGTTCCTTAGTTGGTCGAGTGGCCTGATTACGCTTACCTGTATCAAGTTTGTCTTGATAATCTGATCAGGAACAAGGCCGTCATCCATCATCTCTTGCACCACCATGGCTGCCTCGTCAATCATATCGGACTTGCAGTACAACTTCACCAAAGAGCCGTAGATATATGCATCGGGTTTCACGCTAGACTCTCGCATTTCGATCTGCAAGTTCTCAGCTTCCACCAGCATTTGAAACTTCGAGTACAGGTTGATCATGACACCATAAGTAACTACATTGGCAGACCCCGATTCCACCATATCACTGTACACTTTCGTTGCCTGTTCGACGTCTCCTGCCCCAACGAAACAGTGCAGAAGGGTATTCCATGCCATTCGCGTCGTAAGAAGACCCTGCTCTGCCATCGAATCGAAAAGCTTCAAAGCTTCTTCATACCGACCGGCGTCAGCTCTGACCTTCGCCATAGATGTATACGTTTTTTCATTCGATAGAAGACCAAGCTCGGCCGTCTCTTTGAAGACCTTCTCAGCCTCCTCATACAAACCAGCCTTGCCGTACATATTGATAATGGAGCAATAGACCACCTCGTCAGGAACACACCCCATTTTTTGCATCTCTGCAAGCGTCTCTGCAGCACTTACAAATTGTCCAGCTCTCGACCATACGTTTATCATAGTCGTATACGTGTATTTAGAGGGCTCGATTCCTTGCTTCTTCATTTCAAGAAAATAGCTTTCCGCAACCTTATACCTGCAACAGGTACATATACAAAACTAAATAATCCATATAGACGGGAAGACCAAGTAAAACGACCATCATAATCTACGACTTAAAAAAACAGTCTGTCTGAATGTTACATAATACTCATTAATAGTGCCAACTAAAACCCTCCAAATCATATCAACCCCTGCAGAATGAAATTTCGCTAATGAATTTGTTAAAAGTGCGCAAAGCCATGTGCACATTCTCTGCCTCATTATCCTCTTCCAAATATACATTTTTCAGTCTTGCATCCATTGTGCTTCTAGCATGATAATGAACGCTAGAGAAGGCAGACGGCTGTCCCACCCCCTTTTCCCAACATGTTTGACATCACTTTCGTGCAAACCCGCTCGATAAGAGGACACGCATAATGCAACCTTTCAAAGGTCATATGCAGTTCTAATGAATGCAATTCGTCATGCAAAACAGAGCAATGAGTATTTACCTTCCAAGTTTCCCAAGTATGCAAATGACTGTATTATACAACGATTCATCCGGCACATGTCCAGCAGTGCGCATGTCCTTAAACGTCTGCACAGCCTCCTCCATTCGCCCTTCTTTATTCAGCACGTGGATGATAATGGCATACATGGTGAAATTGGGCTCCAACTTCTCCACCAAAAAATCCTCCCACAACATCACAGCATCTGAGTATCTTCCAGCTCTATAGAATCCCACAATCATAGTCCGGTAAACATGAGGTGATGGCACTAATCCCCGCTGTCGCATGGCCTCATAAAACTCAAGCACAGTGTCAAGGCGATCCCATCTTGCATACGCTTCAAGCATGCAACCAGCTGCCACCTCATCAGGCTCCACGCCCACATCAAGCATCTCAGAGAGTGTCTCCTCTGCAAGCGTCAGTTTACCTGCCTGCCCGTAGATGCCCAGTAGGATGGTGTACGCAATCACACTCGGGTTATACGGAATCTGGAGCTTCATCCATTCGAAGAACAAGCGAGCCTGTCGCCATCCACGCTGCTCCTTCAGAATGACGCACATGTCGCGGAAACCAAGCTCCTTGCTGTACGGTTTCATCACCTGCCAGATCAAGCATTCTACACAATCATCCTCAAACAGAACTCCCACCATCCATAACAAACAAAAGACTTCAGAGTTTCCACTCGAACTTTAGCTAAGACACAATGAGGCTCCTTAAACCCAAAACCCCCTAAAACCCCGTCACTTGATATTCATTCTCAAGTCACAAAAATAAAATTTAGTATCACATTACGACAACTTCAGTCAATCCAGTCTTGGAACCCCTTCAAAACTTTGTTATTCCTCTATTGGAATTGTCCACACGCTCCTAGATGTATGATTTCATCACAAACATATCACACACACTCAAACAGAAAACTCCCACAATCCATCAAACGAACTAAAAGACTTCAGAGTTTCCACTTGAACTTGAGCTGAGACACAATGAGGATTCTTAAACCCTAGACCCCGACAAGCCCAGAAGGCCACACCACTTGAACATCCTACGCCTCAAAAATCAAATTAGTACCACATAATGACAATTTCAGTCAAGTCATACCGAAGGGACCCCAATCGAAATTTCGTTATTCATCTAATGGAGTTGACCAATCACAAAAATGAATAAAATCAAGGTAGATATGAGATACATAACTCCATGAGGGTTCACTTCACTCATGATGGTAATTTCATTCCGAGTGTGTTGATCGATTGCTACTGTGTATGTTACTCAAAACAATCTTAATGTTCGATTCCTCGTCATTCGAAATCAAGAAATAAGCTGAAACTTCAATTTTTGATGACCTCCCTTGAAGAAGAAAACACGCAGTAACAGATTCACTTGACAAAACCGTAAAATTTATTGACTTCATTTTGGAAAAAATCTATAAATCCTGTAAAGAGCTTTTGTAAAAAGAAAAGAAAACGAGGTGCAATGACTGAAGGATGAGAAAAATGCGTGAAGAGGTAAACCCTAAAACCCTACATTCTACATACCTGGCGCATGTCGACGTCTTCTGGTGGCAGAGACGAAGTTTGACGCACGGCAGAGATGGCTCCTTCGACAGGACGGGTGTAACGACGTTTCCACCGCCATTGCCACTTGTTGTCCGCCACGTAGCTCTTCATCTGTTCTGGAGTTCGGCTGATCCATTTCTTCGGGAGTTTCTCCTCAGACACTCGCGTCTTGCGAAGCGCTCGCTCGTAAGTCTCCCGTTCCTTGATCACTCGACGTGCCCCGTCGTCGGACAAGGGAGGCCGCTCTCCTCGCCGCAAACGCCAGTGGTTCTGGGAGTCTCCATCCGCCAGTTTCCATGCCTCTCGCCAGTTGGTTCTCTCCGGTCGCAAGAAACTTCCTTCCTTCGCAGAGTCCAAGCCAGACTGTGCAAGAGAGATGGTCCTGGCGAGGGGTTCGTCACTCCTAAGACACTGACAAGCGAAATTACCATCATGCCCTAATCACAAAGTCGATATAACAACAGGAGAACCCTGAACGATTAGGGGTTAATGCGAAGACAGATTCATAAGGAGCTGCATTCATTTGCAGTGTCCATTTCAAGCGAGACGATCCTGTCCAGTGATTCGTCACTCCTACGTTACTGACGAGCGAAATTATCATCATGCCCTAATCACAAAGACGAAGTAACAACAGCAAAATCTTAAAGAATTAAGGCTTAAGGCGAGGATAGATTCACACGGAGCTCCATTCATTTGCAATGTCGAATGAATGCGAGACGTTCCTGTCTAGTAGTTCGGCACCCCTAAGACAGTGACAATCGAAATTACCATCATGCCCTATTCACAAAAACGTGGTGACAACAGCAAAACCCTGAGGGATTGGAGGTTAATGCAAAGACAGATTCATACGGAGCTGCAATCATTTGCAGTGTCCAATGCAATCGAGACGTTCCTGTCGAGTGGCTCGCCACTCCGAAGACACTGACAAGCGAAATCACCATTATACCCTACTCACAACTCCTGTACAACACAGTGGCCAAATTAGCAAAACCCTCAGGAATTAGGGTTTACTGCACTAGAAGGTCCAAACAAGGCACCTGTTCTCAGCTGAAATTACAGCCCGGCAGCCCGTCCCGTGTGCTGGCCAGCTACACCAACGCGTGCTCCTCAATGAAACCCTCTCATGAGCAATTGCAGAACCTGTTTCGCCAAGTTCATCGATTAAGCTCAGAGATCACCATCCAACAATGCAAATCTTCACAAAATCTCCTTTCCAAACTGCTGACAAGCAGTTTGACCCCCTTGGTGTTGCACTTGTCAGTCACGAAAACCAGGGGGACCAAAATGTTCACAAATCCAAATCTTCGTCACTCAAAACCCTACGTTCTTGGACTACAACCTAAATTTCTCAATGAAACCCTCGCATGAGCAATTGCGGTATTTCTTCACCATTGATGATATCACAATCCAACAAAGCAAATCACTACACAGCTGCTTTCCAAACTACTGACAACCAATTTCCAAGAAAACGATTACCCTCGTATCGCAATTTGGAAATCCAGGAGAACCAGAACCGGCAAAATCCAACCGTAAAATACTCGTCACAAAACAACCTAAACTTCAAGCAAAGAAATTTTACATCCTAATACCCGCAATTCACCTAAATTATTCGTAACCAGGAAACGACATCAAAACAAGTCATGGCGAACTACGAGACCTTCAAGTTTACGAGATGTACCTTCAAACGACGATACCCAAGACAATGGCGAGCATTGCAGCGGCGGAGCCATAGTGGACGCCATAACTGCATTCCAAAATTGCATTCTAATGCAATTCAGTGATCATTAGGCTCAAAGAGAGCGCAATTGAGCAAGGACTCTCTACAAGCAGACACTCTGTAAAAGCTTAACGAAAAAATTTGGAGATGGCGCAAATCCATGAAGCTTTTCCATCATCAAAATTCTCTAGCAGCCCACAAACAGAGACAAGACAACATTCTTCGGAGAATTCTCAGAAACTTGGCGCTCGTGTGAATAGAGTCTTGGTTGCCGAGCTGACTGAGTCACAGCACTGTACTGTAGTGTGAATAGATTCTCCCGGTTTAGGGTGACACTTTCCTTACCGAAAGTTCGGAGCCTATGACCATCGTCGTGAGTGTTCCTTCTTGTCCAAGTTCTGCATCTGGCAGACTTTCGTTCCTTCCGTGCCGTTGCCGGAGCAACGCGGAGCTCTAGTGCGAGAGAGGCTCTGATGGAGCAGCACGAGCAAAGTTCATTCTCATCGGACCGGGAAAGCGTGTCGCCAAGGTGGTTGCTGCGAATTCTAGGGTGATTCGCTCAAGGTGCGGTTTGAATTTCCCTTTGACGTTGGAATGAGATTGGAGGTTAGATACCATAGCTGGGATTCAATTTTGCACAGTTTGAGAGTGTTTCTGGTTTGGAAAGAGATTTGAAGCGCGAAGAAAGAAGGATGCGGGAGATTCCAACGTAGGGCCGAATTTTGGGTTCCATCTTCTCGGTCTCTCATTTTTGTTTCAATTGGAAGATTCTCTTCGACGTGGAGAGCTTCAATGTTGCAACTGAGAAAGAAATTTGGGTTTGGGGTTGGATTTAGTCATTTTGTCGCTAGCCTGTTTCTTCACACGAATCTTTTGTTGTGGTTCGAGTCTTAGAAGTGTACGCTTAGGTATGTACTCTATTGCAGAACTGTAGCCTAGCTTGAGAGTGTTTTTTGTTAGCTTGGAAAGGGATTTGAAGCGCGGAGAAGGGAGAGTGCGTGGAGAACTAGATTCGCATTTAGTTTCCATCTTCCAGGTCCCTCAGGGGTTATCAATTGAAAGATTCTTTTCTACTTGGAGAGTATCAATGTTGCAGCTGAAAAAGAAATTTGCGTTTTGGAGTCGGATTTTGCCATTTTGTTGCTAGGGTAGTCATTTCCTTATCAAGAAGTCTTTGGTCGTGGTTCGAGTCTTAGAAGTGTTCGTCTTGATATATACACTTTTGCAGAATTATAGCCTAGCTTGTGGTTTTCGTATACTAGAAAATGGATTTCGAAGTGAGAACCAGACCTAGGGATGCGAGGAGATTCAAAGCTTGGGTCGAATTTAGTTTCCATCTTCCCGGTCTGTCATTTTTTTTTAATTATTAAGTTTTCCTTCTATTTGAGGAGCACTAATGTAGCAGGTGAAGAAGAAACTTGCTTTTTGAGTCGGATTTTGCCATTTTGTCGCTAGGTTATTCTTGATCTTCCCACAACGTCTTTTGATGTGGTTCGAGTCTTGAAAGTGTTCGCTTTGGTATGTACTCTGTCACAGAAACAGTAGCCCAGTTTAGTGATTTTCATGTACTAGAAAGAGGATTCTGAAGCGAGATCCAGACCTAGGGATGCTGGGGATTCAGATCTAAAGTCGGATTTTGCTTTCCATCTTCTCTGCCTTTGCTTTTAATTAGGAGCTTACCTCTCAATGTTGTAGCTGATTGCTTTCGAAACGGATTTTGTGGAAGTTTGTCGCCGTGGTAATCTTTTGATACCTATACTTATGCGCAACTGTTACAGCCTAGCTTTCGTTTTTCTTGTACTAGAAAGTGCTAGATGCTGGGAGATTCAGACCTAGGGTTGAATTTAGGTTCAATCTCCCCGGGTTCTTTTCCAAAGGGCAGATTACTACTTATTTGGGAAGACAAACGTTTTAGCTGAATTGAAGATTTTTTTATTTCCCCTAATTTCCGTATTCTAGATAATGAACAGAGTGCTTGGTGTCATGTTTTGTCTTCACAAGGTCTTATTTATCTAAAAGTATGCTTGAGTTCAGAAAGCAACCTTCCCTTACGATAAATTTGCTGATATTGACGAAAGTTATGTTTTTGTAAGAATATTTATGCAAAAACATGAAACAATTCAACAAAGAGTATGCGCGCTAAATGGCTAAGTCGTGTTTAGCCATTTGGTCGCTGGGGTAATCTTTTTCTTCGTATGAGATTTTTTAGTTGGTTGACTTGTTGGGGTTGAAAAGTCTCATTTCTAGGATATAGTTGTTGTAGGATTGATGTGTTCAGTTTTGATAGCTTGGAACTGATCGTTGTTGATTTGATGGGGAACTGTTTGCTCATTTCATTATTCTTTAAAATGGCGTCAAAAATTTGACATTTGAGTGTTTATAACTAGGACTGGTGTTGATCTGAAGTTTTCTACGGTGAACTGGAAAGGTTCTTAAAATTTCGCTATTTGACTGATTATGACTATCCTCTCTCTTTAGTTCTGGACATGTATGCATAAACTTGATAAAATCTTGAGAATCCTGGTTGTCCTGCCTTTTGAAGATATCTGGTGAGATTCCTAGAATCTTTTGCAGTTACTTTCTCATGTCTTGTGGTTTGTCTTCGTCGTTCATGATTACAGGACGTTTTTTTGGAAGAAATTCAGGATAATTGTTTGGAAATATCAGCTTTGAAATAAGGAGAATCTACTGGAGGAGAGGGTATTATATGAGCATGGGTAGTCACAATGGGAGAGCCACAATGGGAGCAGAGTATTGAGCGAAGCATGACGTGAAAGGACTGAAAGATCGTTGCTACACAGGGTTTTTGTTTGGAAAACATTGAAGCTTGCGAAGACGTAGTGAGTAGAGCCATGGCAGGGAGTAAGCATGGGAGATCAGGGGGGAGTTTAGGTGGCAGTTCAGGGGGAGGATCAGGAGAGGTTTCGCCACTTGCAGCCCAGCTGCAGCAAGCATGGCTTCATACCCAGATGCCGAAAACGCAGAAACGGAGCTTCACATCGGTTGGTAACTCGCAGAACCAACCCTCACGAATGGCGCCGTCAGGTTTAGGGGTGGAATCGTCTGCAACGTCGACACCATCAGCTCTCTCGGCGTTGTCGTCTCTGTTTCCCGAGTTGGCCAATGTTCAGGAGGAGAAGAAGGCCATGATTTCTTCCGTGTTTGAAGATGGCGCACACACAGTTCCGCATGCTCAAGAGACGCGGCAGAAGAAAACGAGTCAGTGTATGGGGCATATGTTTGGTGAGGAGGGTGTTGATTACAAGAATATGAAATCGAAACTGGCTCAGGCACCCCCAGAACGATCATATTCCACCAGTTTGATTCAGCCATCAGGAGATTCGAGTATGGACTTTTCAGACAGTGGGACTATTTCTAGATCCCATAGTTTCTCCGAATCTAGTCACCGAGATGCGCTGGATAATTCCGAGTATGATACTGCAGTGGAGGTAAACCAGGAGAAAGCACCTCTTTTTGATTTCCTATCGGAAATTCTTATGGATGAAAACTTGGAGGAGAAGAAGTGTATGTTTCAGGAGATGTCTGCCTATCAGGCTATGGCGAAAGAGCTCGGAGATCTCATTTCTTTCGACGTACCTCCAGCTGAATTTTCAAACTCGGAGTTCCAGTCGAACTTAGAGTTCCAGCCATACCCAGAGTTGCATTCAAACTCGGAATTGCATTCAAGCTCGGAATTCCAGGCAAATCCTGATTTCCAATTTGAAGACGACAAAGGGGGCCTTGACAGCTGGATCGACGAGATTCTTAGCGGTCCTCTGCCTGCAGAATTAAAAGATACCTCAGATGCGAAAGCTCACAAACCTGTACAGAGTCCTGAAGAGACCTGTTCTCATACAGATTCAGGGTTAAGCTGCACCACCAATTGGACGGACGGAAAGGATACAGATTCTGAGGTTGTGGAATGTCAGAATGCATTTGCAAATCCTTATCCAAGCCTATCTCCTGTGGACTCGGGGAAGTCCTCACTTGCTCATGAAAATGAAAGTGGATCCGGCGTACACGTTGAATCCAAGGTTGTCGTGCCGAC
This sequence comes from Pseudoscleropodium purum, assembly GCA_963969395.1. Taxonomy (NCBI): domain Eukaryota; kingdom Viridiplantae; phylum Streptophyta; class Bryopsida; order Hypnales; family Brachytheciaceae; genus Pseudoscleropodium; species Pseudoscleropodium purum. The sequence continues at coordinate 15,489,813 of OZ017800.1, read as the reverse complement.
CTCGAATGGTAGCAGTGTTCACAAACTGACTGCAGATCTTACCAACCTCCTTCTCAGGTCTGTTACTTGGTGACTCTACCATGCATTGTTTTCTACTCAATCGAGAATCCAATTTTTTATTCTCACTCGCTGAATCAGATCTGATGGTTAATTTTATACATGACTGCCAATTTGCGTAGCTATTTTACATTCCTGGATCTTGTATCACTCAAAATTGCTGCAACCTATTGTTACCAGATGTGCGCAAGCAGTGGAGCAATCTGACTATGGGCATGCAAATGAATTAGTTCACGAATTGCGTCAGCACGTTTCACCATATGGCAATGCGTTTGAACGCTTGGCTCATTACTTCGTGGAAGCTCTGGTTTGTTTTCTCGGATACTTTGAATGGCACCTTTGAAGTTGAATGCGTTTCAGAGTTTTATTTTATGTGCCTTCTAGATATGCGAAGTGATGCTGCACTTTTGGGCACATGAATGGTATGGTAGAATTACCACTTGTTCAGAAGTATGTGTTGTTGCTTACAGATGGACTATGTAGGGTGCACTTTCTAAGGGTGAGTCATGTAATTTGTCCAGGTTGCCAGAATGTCTGGAACTGGTGGGCAGCTTTACTCAGCTCTATCTAACAACCGCCCTTCTGAAGCTGAAATGCTGAAGGCACAAATGCTGTTTTGCGAGTGTTGTCCTTTCATCCAAGTGCCACATACCTTTGCCAATTACGCAATTATGAAAGCCTTCAAGGGTGCTCAACGTGTTCATATCATTGATTACGGCATCCTGTATGGAGTTCAATGGCCATGCCTTCTTCATCAGCTCTCACAACGAGAAGGGGGACCACCTCACCTTCGGATTACAGGTATGACTTTGTTTTATGTTATTTTGTCTGTAATTTAGCCAGTGCAACAGGTTGGTTTTAATATACTACAGCTCAGATTTTCTTATCCTTGAGTCTCTTAATACTTGCAATTCATATTGGTGGGGTCGATGTGCTTATCACTGTGATGATGCAGGTATCGATCGGCCTCAACCCGGATTCAGGCCCTCAGCAAGGATACAGGATACAGGACGGCGCTTAGCCAGGCTTGCAAATGAGATGGGAGTGCCGTTTGAGTTTCATGCTATCGCTGAGAAATGGGAGGCAATCACTCCTGCCCATCTCCTGTTGAAAGAGGATGAAGTCCTTGCAGTGAATTCCGTGTTCCGGCTGCGCCACCTTTTGGATGAGTCTGTGACCGCAGCAAGCCCACGTAATCTGTTGCTGAGCAGAATAAAAAGCCTGAATCCCAAGGTACTTCCTCTATCCCTTATTGTACAACAGTGTTACATAAAATTTACAAGCCATCATCATCAAGGCAGTTCTGTACTTCTACTGTTTAACTTCAGTCCTCCTGCGACTCTTACCCCTCAAGTACCAAAAGTTTGAAATGAGCAGTTTAATTTATCATATCGTGAAAATTATAATTGTTTCAGGTCAAATTTTATGTTTCAGGATCAGTGAAGACCATTGCATGTTTTGGTAAAGAAAGAAACAATAGAAGATCTTTATACGACCTCTTAGTCTTTTAGAGGTATAAGTGGATCATACTTCCAGCGCGCTTGTTACCTGTAAATGAATCCTTTTTCTTATGAAGTAAGCCTGGTTGTTGGTTTTTAAGATATTTGTGGAAGGAGTGGTGAACGCGGGCTACAACGCTCCTTTCTTCATGACTCGTTTCCGGGAGGCCATGTCATACTACTCCACCGTTTTCGACATGATGGAGACCACGTTTCCTCCGGAGAATCCCGTGAGACAAATCATCGACCACGAGATTTTAGGGCGAGAGATTTTGAACGTGGTCGCGTGTGAGGGCCTGGAGCGAGTGGAGCGCGCTGAAACGTACCGGCAATGGCAGGCGAGGACCATGCGTGCGGGCTTCCAGCAGATGCCGAATTCCAGGGACGTCATGAGCAGAATCAGGTTGGCTATGCAGTCGTACCACCAGGACTTCGGCATTGGGGAAGACGGCAACTGGTTTCTTCTGGGCTGGAAGGAACACATCACTCACGCCATCACGGTTTGGGAGCCTATCCCAGACACCCCGTAAGGTAAGCACACCAATTTTTTGCTGTTGCGCATAGGTGGGAGCGTTCATTCGGTGTCCCTCTTAAGTCACGGATTTTGGAAGGGTTGCAGACCTCAAAGCATGTTTCCGTCAGTTTGTCTTTGAAAGACAAAGATGTCACATTAACACACCTTTGATTCGGAGTATGGGGACTCTTACTGAAGTAGTTCTGAATTTTTGAAGTTGGAATCGGGGAGTGCTCTGAAATCATCCTCACCCCCCTGAAATGTTCACTGTGGGGGTGTTCACAACGTACTCTAAGCGCTGTCCCGGATTTTCGAGTGGTTGCACAACTCAAAAAAGCTCTGTCAGTTCTCTGTAGACCAGAAGAAGTCGCATGTAACTCGCTGTGATTCATATTTTTTGGACTCTTATTGAATTTGTTAATGAAGTTCTGGAGTTGGAATTGGAGAAGGCTCTCTAATCACCCTCACTTTGAATTGTTCACTGTGGGTATATTGGAAAACTGCAATATGTACCCTGTGTTAGAAGACACTTTAACCCTTAAAAGGACCACGGTACCTCAAAGCATCCTCTGGGTGATTCGAATGACCAGTAGAGGATGTAAGACTGCAATTTCCCATTCAAGACTTTTGAGAGAGCTCTTTGGGTGTGTTTCTAGTGCATGGTGATGGAAACTCCCTCATTATGATATTATTGACTTTTCTATAGAAGAAGACGCTACAAAATCAGATCACAAAAGAGGTTTTCTCTTGTGCGTTTTGTCAACTCCTACCTCCTTGCTCTTGATCTGAATTTTAGGCATGAAATTTTCTGTTGTTGAACTTGAGTTCAACCAACAAAACAAAGCTTACTTGACCTAGTTTCTACTCCAATTTCGATAGTTTGAAATATTGCTTGAAATTCAGCAGTTTATTACAATTTGATCAGTATGCTAAAGTTTTTTTGTTTAGAGGTTTCTAAAACTGTCTTTTTGACTCTGACTACAGATACATTTTGATTGAGTGAGGGGATGATGTGCTTCAGCTGAACATCGGCGGATCAATTGGCGCTATTTTCGGTCCCAACTGGGGCAACAACCTCGGATGTTTCCGCCTTCATTTCCTCCACCAGCCTTTGAATTGGGGTGCCAGCAGCTGTACAGTACAGTCCGGGTATTCTTGACGACCTCTTTGCATTGGACCTTCGTAGGCAACTTAATTAGAATCCTGTGTTTTTGTCTGTCTAGGGTAAGGTGGATGCAGTGAAAAAGCCCTTATCTCATTACCTTAATTTTGGTCGAATGCCAAACAATGTCCTCATTCTGTGCCTGCAAGCAATGACCATGGGCTTCCTTCAGTTGTACTATAGCCAGCTATGAGGCAGGTTGATGAGGTTCCTTACTTCCATCACGCATGTGCCAGACCTTTGTAGACTTTGATTTAATGAAATTTCGCGTTTTGAAAGTTCATTCATGTGCAACCTTTTGATCGTCTTTCCTTATCAGTCTGTGTTGGATCATGGTCTTTCACTGCGCTGATTTGTACGCTGATTTGTACGCTGATTTGTACTCTGATTTGTGCACTGATTTGTGCACTGATTTGTCATAAAAGTGTGCTATTTAACCCATAAACGATGCTGTGGACATTTTCTGGACAATGAATGACAAAAGAATTCCTCCATGCAAGACAAAAGTGCAACTATTCATTCTCCAATTTTTGTATGAAAAGGGAATGTCATCTAGAGAAGTTTTTTGAATGAGTGCTTTTGCACTTTTTAAAACTAACAATTCACACCGTACCAAAACAAATGATTTCCGTGGTGATCACCTGGTCCTTTAAGGATTAAGCAAAGTCAAAATATTTTTAATTTAGTGCAAGTTGAAATATTACTATATTGTAGCATTTTGTACTAAAATTAACTTTGTGGTGATACTAATTTTCTAGATGATGCAAATCTTCCCTCTGTTACTAATTGGGCAAATCAATGTAGCATGAGATTTATAAATTGTCACAATCTTACATGAAAAAGTTAGGAATTCATTATTGAGATCTTTGTAAAAAAGGAAGAATACATCTATTGATCTACAAATTAGATCACCTTTGACAAAGTATTTTAGTGATAGATCTTATTATTTTAGGATTATGTGATTTCTATATATTGTATAATGGATTTTGGAGATTTAATTTGTTACTATTTTTTGAGAAGATTTTTGACTCATTAGAAAATGTATTCTATGTATAATATAAATATTTATTTATTTTAAATACCTCATTGTATAATCTAATTGTGGAGTACTCAAACAAATGCAAAATCACAAGTATTAGTATCCAAATGAATGTGTGATCCTTTTGTACATCTCTTTTATACGGTCTTCAGTCTAATTTGGATTTTTTTACTACTTAAAAATTCCTATGCTATTACTTTAGAATGTTATTGCTCCTAAATACTACATGCCACAATCCTACTAGACATAAGAAATGAATTCTAAAAAATGGTGGGCACCAATATGTTGGCCACTATTGCTTTCATTACATATTTCACTTTCGTTTGCCTGCATAACTTTTGAACTTTCAAACCTTTGTATACCATTAATATATCTCTTCCTATAGATAGAAATAACAAAATATTATATTATTTTCAATATTTATTATGGCTCACTTTTGGAAATATGTTTTTATTTATACCTTATTTGAAATTTGAATGTAATCATGCCTTTAATCCCTTTAAGTTGGAAGATCAATATAGCATTCTCAAATTTAAAGTTGCCATTCCCTACAAAAAATTTTACATGCACAAAAATTGAGAAAGAGAGATGTCATTTGACTCATAAATTTCCTTGACTCTTTCTCAAACATTTTATTGTTCTACTAGCCTCACCACTATTCTCTCTATCATTCTTGTAGGTCCACACATGGCTATTAGAAGAAATGTAGGTTTGGAACACCATTTCCAAAGAAAGAAGGTACTATGATATTTTCTAAAAAGTATTGTACCAGTGATTCTTTCCAAATCTACTTCTTTTACAACTACAAATCTTAATGTATACAATAACAACCAAAATTGAATACAAATTTGAAACATTTTCATTCAAACAACCATATCATAAGCATCAATGGACAAAGTCCCAAAGTAGATATACCCAAGTTGTAGTGTGCAAGAAAACTATACATTACTATGGAAGCTTGAAAAAAATTAGTTGTAATTTGAAAGAAAATTAATTTCAAAGTTAACAATGTATAAAACTTGGTTTTGTTCACTATGATTTGGAATTACTTTATCTTTTGTCAAATTTTTCTTAAAACTTTGAAAAAACTTTTTGTACCTTCGAAAGTTGGTATACATCATTACAAATTGTTGTACACAAAAAGTGAAAGAAATTGACATTTATATAATTTAAAATATCAACAATTTGACAAACATTCAAATGATGTTGTTTCTCACAATATTTGAATTTCTTTTGGAATTAAGAGCATGGGATTGCATTGGCCATTGTAGAGAGAGTATAGGTTGCAACATGGCCCATTGTTATATCTTATTGCCCTTGCATTTGAAATATTTTGTGAATAGGGTAATGCCTTTAATTTATATTTCGCACTTGTATAATGCATTTTTAGGTTCAAATTTTTTATTCAAAGACTAGAGTTCATAATGTACATAATTGATCCAAAAAAAATCCCAAAATTGAAATTCTTATTGCCAATATCATCAAAAAAACTATTAATTTTATGAAGGTTAGTGTAATTTTTGGCAATTTTCAAATTTACAATGAAATGAGCAATGATAATTTAATTTTTCTGGATTTTTTGGATCAATTATGTACATCTTGAACTCTAAACGTTTTTGGACTAAAAAATTGAACCTAAAAATGTATAATACACATGGAAAATATATATCAAATGCAATACCCTATTGACAAAATATTTCAAATGCAAAGACATTAAAGTAAAACAATGGTGCATATAGAAGGATTGCCTACTTCATAGAAATTCAACTTACTCTACACAATCTTGCATCTTTTCTTTGTCAATCACTTGATAAATATATATTACAAAGTTAATTGCTTCATCACTTTAACTATTTTAAAGTACAATTTCTCACAAACAAAATATTTCTCTCACGTACAACAATCCTTGGCACTTAACAAAATCTTGATATACCTAAAAGGTAGTAATTTAGGGCTTATAGTTCAAGATAAGGGTTTAAGTCAATGCAATCACCTTAGATCAAAGAAGTAGCAATGGTCCAAAAATTGAAAAATAAAAATTGGATGAATACCTAACTTATTTTAATTATATTTTAGAATTGCCTAATTGTAACATATTATTTTTTGGGCTGTCTATCTATTTTTTTTCACTTTAATTATTTATTAGACAAAAAGCTGCCCAAGCTGCTTTCTAGGAAGCTACCGACAGTATTGTCCAATACTTCATCCACAAGTTTCATCCCATTCGTGTCTCCTAATGCTTCATCCAAACCTTCGCGAGACTTCTGTGTGTTGTTGTATCCATCTATCGTTATGTTTTAGGGTTCTGTGCGTTGCTGTTGTTCGCAAGGGATTGAGCTGCTGCGGAGCTGAAGCAAGCGCGAGCTCGAGCACGTTTGTTGCAAGTTTCTTCCCTCCCTGCAAGCCGCCGGACAGAGTTTTGTGGCAGCCATGTCGGGAATGGGCGATGGCTACGTGGGCACTGCCCAGGACGCGGCGAGGATTCGGCGCTTGGAGAAGCAGCGTGAAGCGGAGCGCCAGCGGATTCAGGACCTGAAGAAGAAATCCGCGGAGGGGCAATCCGGGCTTCTTCAGTTTGGCTCCGGCACGTCCGAGGTAAGGCTCTCGCGCCTTCGTCTCTGCGGTGCATCGTCTTTGCTAGTTCGTAATCAGGGTTTGGGAGCTTGAGAGGCCGATCGTTTCATTCAGAGAAGTTGGGAGGGTGGGAGGTTATGTGCTTTTGTGGATCGGGAGCACTTAAAAACCTTGTGTGACGTGAATGTACCGTGGATTTTTGGAAAGATGTGGAAAAAATTCATATCGAACACAGAATGCATTTGAGGAAATGTGAAGTTTTTTACCATAGGTTCTTAATGTAGTGCAGAGCATCATGGTGGTGTAAACCAATGGTATCATGCTATTCTGAAATTAGGAAATCAATAAACCGTAGTTATATGCCTAAACTTTAAATTGCAACAAAATATTGAGTTTCATGAATTTTTCACAGAAATTCCAACAGGAGATAAACTAAAGTTGATGATCAGATCATTGCTAAAATTCATATCTCAAGAGTAATGAACAAGAAGTGACCAAACTGTGGAGAGTTTGTATCGTGATTTAAAAACTGTTTTGGTAATGTCATTACGTTATTTAGTGGAGATTACAAGTTGCATTCGTATCCAGGATGTAATGCTCGTATTTTTACGACCTGGATATTCTGCTTTAGTTCGAATTTTGAGCTTTGACGTGCAGCACATGTCATATTAGGGTTTATTTAAATATTGATGGTTCCGGGTTGGATTCATTGAACTTTGGGTCAAGACACCCTAAGACTATGGACAATGGGAAGGAAAATTTACTGGGTTCGTTAACTTGAGGTTTTACCCGTCTTTGTTTTCTGTTGGAGCCAGTGTTCTCAGCAATTCGAAATTCGTCTCTTTGTCTGGCTTGAAACCATCAATTTAATGGATTTTTATCTGTTTTCTCGCTGTGTGGGATTACCCGTTCTGCCTACCTCTCTTTTAGGCTCAGCGAATTCTTAGCTTCGTCATTTTTCGTCTCTTACTGGAAGAATGCGTTGGTTTCTTTGTGTGTGTGTGTGTGCAGTTGTTGGAGAGTGCATTCAAGAAAGAAACTGTTGGACTTGTGACTCGGGAACAGTTTGTGGAGAAGGTAAGGCTCGTCCACGTTTTCTTGTCCACTGGGAGAGTTTGAACTTGTTTAGCTAATCAAATCTTAGCCGGGCAGGTGTGTCGTATATTTATAGCTTGAAGGTTATTCCAATATCTTAGATTATCATTGTTGTGCAACAACCTCTTGATAAGAATTTGCACGAAATGCGCACTTTTTAAAACTCATGTGCACTTTTTTTTATCGTATTCTGGCTTTATAGTTTTCTTGTTTCTTTGTGCATCAGTCGGTTGGAATTGCCGAGATTTACACCTGGATAACTCGTGCTGTTACATGTGTTCTCGCGTTTCAGAGAGTCAATTTGCGAACGAAACTTGAAGAGGAGGAGAAAGAGAAGCTGGCAAAACTCGCTTTAGAGTATTAAGCTGCACCTATGCTAGTTGATGAGAGCTTGGCATGGTTGCATGCAAAGACTTTCTGTTTAGTTATTGCTTGAATGAATAACCGATTTGTGCTCTTATGCTCGCCTATTAGCTCATTGTACCTCCGGTTCTGTAGGGAGGAGCTCCGACATTTGCAGAAGCGAAAGAAACGTAGGGTCAAAGGTCCTACACGACTGTCTTTTGCCGATGAAATCGATGGGGGCTCAGATGAAGAGACTGAAGCAGCTGGTATGTAGTGACTTTTTCTAGTTAACCATTGGCAATGAACCATTTAATAGTCATGTCATACCATCTTTATTTTATGTTCCTTTTATAAACAATGGATATTAGGTAATTATTGTCCGTGGTTCTTCTTTAGTAGTTATTCCGTATCTTCATTTCTGGATATCCCCTCATGTGTTTATCATCGACGAAAATTACTACCGTAAGACTGAGTATTGATGTTTTCTTTTTCTGTTCTGTTTCCCGAATTACAGTCGCAATATGTTGCTGAAGTACAGGTTTGTGTCTTTGGTCTCGTTAGGGGATCGATTGCCCAATTTTCTTCTGTATGCTGATTTTCACTCTTTATATTGCAGAGAAACAAAAGGAAGAGCCGAAGCAACCGCAAAAACTAGGCAAGTTTGGGAAAGATCCAGGCGTTGAGACGAGCTTCTTACCTGATAGGTATGATTTTTTGTACTTCTCCCACCTCACATTCATCACCGTCAATTAGGAGGGATGGGTGAAGATGTGTGCCGTGTTTGCATGTATTTTGATCATGGAGTTTCTGACTTACAACTAAGGTAGGCACACCTGAAAGCGCCACTTTTTCTACTGTGCACAGTTTCTATTGTTAGATTTACTAAATTTTTATATATTCAGATTGGCAAATGAAAGAAGATTTCAAGGCACGAAAGAATGCATCATATGGATACCGTAAACAAAAGTTATGAGGGATTGAAGCTTTTTTTGGTAGAATGTTCCAAAATCATTTCTTTAACAATAGATGCATATTGATGCAGAAGATGTACATGATGGGAACATATGTTCAAGTGGCGCTTTTAGGCATCTACCTTTGCTCTTTATTTCTCTGCGATTGACTAATTTGAGTTCCATGAACTATATTCCTTCACCTTAAAGTTGAGCGGCTTCAGGAAGCTTTGTGTGCTTTGCAATAGATGATAGCATGCTGAAGTTTTGATTCTCTTTCCCTTTTACTTTGCTGCCATAATCTTATTATGCTATGAAGAGTGTGGAGGGTGGAACTGCAGAGAGCGTGAGGCGGAGGAACAAGCTGAGAGAGAGCGACTGCGAAATGAGTGGAAGCAACAACAATCTCGTATCAAAAGTACTACTATCTGCCATATCTCTTCCTATCTCGTTTAGTAGTATGTCAAAGCATATCTACTTGTTAAGGTATATTTTCTACAGTGCGTGCAGATGTCTTTAGTTTAACATGTTCCTTGGACCTATGCTTGCAGACGAGCCTTTGGAGATAACATACAGTTACTGGGATGGAGCTGGTCATCGTCGAGTTATACAGGTGATCTCAGTCACAGCTATTCCCTTGGATTGTGTTTTGTTCGTCTAGCTGTGAGTGAGAATCTCGATATATTGTGCTATTCGTACTGCGTATCAATTTTGTATGGGTTAAGAGGTGTGTGCTATTTGTCTATTGTTTGATGCTGATGTGTATTTCCTGACCTCCAAGCACTGCTAGGAGCTGCTGAAGTTAATGCTGTGCTGAAGTTAATGCTATTGAATACTCTTGGCGATTGACTTTCTCAACATTAAGTATGCATTTTTGTTTTCATTATAGGTATTTTGGCGGTCTATAATGAATTTCTCTTTTCATTTCTATGTTTATTTACATTTTTGCTAACAATCTGTTTTGCTCATATATTGAGGGCAGGTTCGGAAAGGCGACACAATAGCTGAGTTCTTGCGAGCAGTCCAACAGCAATTAGCTTCAGAGTTTCGAGAAATACGTACTGCATCTGTTGAGAATCTTCTCTATGTGAAGGAGGATCTCATTATCCCTCATGTAAGTATTGATGTTTCAATATGCCTCCGGGGGTGGTGAAAACAAAATTATTGCGCTTCTTATGTCAATATAATTGTTACAAAGTGATATATGCGTGTGTTTCTAATATCTTAGCATGACAAGGAGAACGGGATTATTTCCGTGGGTTTGATTTAATTTTTGACCTGAGATCACTCTTTTTGAGTACACAATTCTTCTGATACGTGTGGCATTTTTTCCCTCTGCAGCAACATAGCTTTTATGAACTCATCATTAACAAGGCGAGGGGCAAAAGTGGGCCGGTACGTGGAGTCCTCTTTCTCTGGTTGTTTATATGGTTCAGTTTCACGGAGACATTTTCTTCATTGACCAGAATCTTCATTTTCTTCCGAATTTGATACGCTGGAGGTTTCATAAATATATATTTCATTTTCTTTGCTTGCTTTTCCAAGCTGAGAAATCAGTGGAGTTAGATTTTTTGCTCCCAGATTCCAGTGTTAACTTTCAAGTGAATTCTCTTGTGCAGCTCTTTCATTTTGATGTGCACGAGGATGTTCGAACAATAGCAGACGCCACCATTGAAAAGGATGAGGTAAGAACTTGAATCTATTTGAAGTTTTTGAGTGGGGCTAGTTATTGATCTACATATTATCAGCCCGTGCTTTTTCTGTCATATATTCCAATTCATTGCGTATAAGCAGTGTATTTATTTTCATGACCGAGATTTGTTTCGAGTAACAAATTGTTCGCCAAATTAGTAACCGCTGCTGTATTTTGGCAGTCGCACGCTGGAAAAGTTGTGGAGCGCCACTGGTACGAGAAAAATAAGCATATATTTCCAGCTTCAAGATGGGAGGTGAGTTTGGAATAAACAGACTCAACAACTGTGTTGTGTATTCAAACTTCTCTTTATTAATCTATGTTCATTGAAGGTTTCTTCCTCTATGCTATTATAAATTGTACAAAATTAGTGCTGATTAGGTGGTTATATGGCACGACGTTCCAACACTGTCGAACTCCCTTGCGTAATCACGAAACTGGCATTCAAGAGCTGTAAAACTAATATTGCTGTTCATTTTCAGATTTACGATCCCACCAGAAGATGGGAGCGCTATACAATTCACGGTGATTGAATGGAGATCGCACTCATGCGATCTGAGCTTTGGAGTAAATTTGGGAGCGTCTTTGAAGTAGTTACTGAATTGTAGGTAGCTCTTGAAAGGCTGATGAGCAGAACTCTTTCAGGTGTTGATAAACTGTGACCTCTTTTTTTACATTGTTAGCTAAATTCTTGATCCTTTCTTGGGATGTAGCTGGAGATGAATTCCTGAATGTATTTTGTTTCTTTTTCCATTGTTGTGAGTTGCTCACCATTCTGAAGGTCCCTCCTCGGATATGTCACATCTCCTGATGTCCGTGACGTTCCTTCTACGCCTCATAACAGTTCTCAATTTTACCAAGTTCTCGTGGAACCTTGGCAGTAAAGTAACTTGCTATCTTTAGAGAGGTGAACTAAATGTCACAGCTCACATGGCGCTCGTGCTCTGGAACGACTTCCGCTTTGCCATGTGTTTGCAGGTTGTAGCATCGCAGTGCATCGTGTCCCTTCCAGCGTAATTAATTCTGGGCAGTTATCGTGAAATTCTGACAGGTGCTGGTATGCGAATTTTTAGGGTTTTGGGGGCGGCATTGGAATTTGGAACACTGATAATGAGTCTATCACCGGCCTGGCAATGGTCCTCCCCTTGCTGGAAAGGTATTATGCTCTGCCAGATGCCTGGAAGGGACTTATCACGTGACTGACGAGCCATATAAGTCAAATTCTGTACACTGTTGGATGAGCCATGTAAATAAGTCACTTTTGTTCACTTTTGTTTACTGCAGGGGTTCCCCTTTAAAGGCTCCCCTGCCTCATTGGTAAACAAACGTTATGATTGCGCCAGCATTTCACCAATTCCAGCCGGAGTCGTGGATTCGCCAAATCTAGGTAGGCAAATGTTAAATTCAAGTAACCAAATGATTTCAGAAGTTCTTTTATACATTACCACCAACTCAATGCTGAGATCAAAAGTTTTTTTACACCCCCATCGCAATACCGAGATCGAAGGCAACCTGATTTCACGAGCGATTGAAAGCAATATCGTTTCGGTCAAGGTGTACACTTACGTTGTCGCCACGACTCCAAAGAGAACTGAGTTGAGTGCTTGAGTGCGAGGCACGGCTTTTGTAGCGGATATAATTACCTGAGCAGGGACACCTTCATCATAGGTAGTGTCTTTTTATTCTCATGGTGAAGATTTGAGTCTTGAATATTTTACGACACCCGCACTGCTGCAAGAAGATCAACTTGCTGGTGGGAGGAAGACGTCACCGACTCACCGGGAAGCAAATTTTCAGGTGAGAGCTCTCTCGATGCGACTTAGGATGAATAGCTAGGAAACTAGCAATATCACGTACAGTATTTGATTTCGGATGTTATGTTTCACACCCATTTAATTATGATGTACTTACCGAAGTATAGGGCTCTCTAGAAGTAGCAAAATCATGTCTAGATCTGTTTCTAGAGCTTAAGTGAGCCCACCTGTTGTGAATTGATTAGTGAGACCCAACTTGCAGTTTGTGCTGTGCTTACCAAGAGACCGAAAGCAGCACGCTCAGCAAGTTGTAGAATCCTCGCTCTGAGCTGCGGCTTCTCGTTACAGCACTTTTCGGTTCCCAGGAGTTCGCTTATGAGAATGTTGACCTGCACCGACTCAGTAATCTTATCTCTTTCCCTGTTGCCTGCAGAAATTGTAGTCAACATCTGAATTCATTTGCTTGTTTGGGTACAGGCTTTATCGCTCAGCACACTTGTGGATTCTTCTTCCGCGCTAGCCAGCAGTGACCATCATGTCGTCGTCCTCGTTAACGCAAACGCTCAACTCCATCACTGCTACCAAGCTCCAGGTGCTCTCCAAGCAACACTCGGACTTCAACTCCCACAGCGAGAAGATCCTCTCGTCACTCAAGGACGCCAGAACCTCTCTGCAAAGAGTGCAGCTCCTGGTGGACGGCCTCGAGTCGTGGTGCAAAAACTCCACAGCATCGTCGTTCTCGGGACCCTACCTCGAGAATGTCAAGAGTTTCCTCATCCAGGCGAAGCTGGATCCCAGCATAGGGGGAGCCATCGTGAATGAATGGGAGACCAATCTCACGAAAGCATTGAACACGGAGAAGCTCAAATTCGAATACGCCGAGCTTTTCGGGAAGCTCTTGAGGGAATGGATTGCAAACTCCGATCGCGGCACTGCCGCAGACGTGGAGATCGTCGGAAGGAAGGAGATGCACGAGCAACGGGAGATGTTCGACTCGCACGTCTTCACTGCAAAGGAAACCGACGCGGTTGCCATTACTGCGTACCTCGAAGAGCTTTTCTCACCCAAAGCTGCGAAGAAATGTCTTGACAACATGCGTAAGGAGATCGGTAAGTTCAGCAAAGAGTTTCTCAACAACACGACGTTCACTGTTAAGGATTTAGAGTTGGCCATTCAGGCGCTCTTGACGGCGGATCTGTTGTCGAACGAGAAACGGGAGACGCTCAAGGAGTTCACTCGGAACCAAACGGTGCTCACCGAGGTAGCCGATGTGCTCAACATGAACCTCGCGGCGCTTTCTTCTTGGTCCTGGGCAGCCGAAGGCGAAGCGATTCCCGTGGAGATGCGGAGGCAAATCAATGGCAAGTACAGGATTTTCATGGACGAGGAGATTCTGCAAGCGATTTTTTTGCATTGGATCGGGCTTAAGTGGGCGGTAGAGTTCAAGCGTCACTTCCAAGTGTTCTTCGCGAGCGCGGCATGGAAGCCGTCGACACAGCAACTCACGAAGGAGGAGAACGAGAGGCGTGAGTATTTCTTGCAGGAAATCCCGAGCTCATATCAAGAGCAAGGCTATTGTCGAGACCTAACGATTGACTATGAACGACGACGGAAGCAAGTCGAAGCTTTCTTTATGAGCCTGCTCCCGGACAGCCTTGAGGAGCGCGGAGCTGCATATGACTCTGATGGCGACGCGGACGAGAAGGACGACCCAGAGAATCCTACTCAGAAGAGCGCAGTGGAGGTTCAGCAATCGCTGCTCCACATTCTAGCAACTGAGTGTCTCTTCAACACCGCATTACACAACGAGTTCACGGCCGTCCGTTCCGACTTCACTTGGTTCGGCCCAAGCTTGTCTCACACCTCCATCCTCGCCGTGCTCAAATTCTTCGCCGTTTCCCAACCCTGGCTCACCTTCTTTAAGAAATTCCTCGCTGCGCCGCTCAAGTTTGTTGACGACGGACCTTCCGCTCCAACGCAGATACGCCAATGCGGCGTTCCCGTGAGTCACAGCTTGAGCGACCTCTTTGGGGAAGTTGTCCTCTTCTGCATGGACTACACCGTCAACCAAAGAGCGGACGGGCTGTTCCTCTACCGCATCCACGACGACTTGTGGTGGTGGAGTCCCAACCCCAATCTATGCGTCAAGGCCTGGCAAGAAATGAACTCATTCTCCCGTCTCGTCGGCCTCGAGTTCAACGCCGAGAAGACAGGCTCCGTAACCATAAACCAACCCCGGCACCCCGACCTTCCTCCCGGCGCCATCAACTGGGGCTTACTCACCTTCTCACAAACTGGGAAATTCGAGATCAACCACGCGAAAGTCGACGTCCACATCGAAGAGCTCAAGTATCAGCTCAAAGCCTGCGAGCATTCCATCTTCGCATGGGTCCAAGCCTACAACAAGTACATGACCTCGATCATCCACAACTGCGCTTCCCCACCCGCGCACTGTTTCGGCAAAGACCACATCACCAACGTCACAACCACTCTCCAACGAATCCACCTCACCCTCTTCCCAGAACACAGCGGCTCCGTCACAGCACACCTCGGGGAGATTCTCAAAGCCCGATTCAGCATTTCCGACATTCCCACGGGGTGGTACTTCTGGCCGATCGCCATGGGCGGGATGGAACTCAAATCCCCGTTCATTCCGCAATTCGTCATCCTCGACAAGATCAACAAAAACCCTAAAGAAAAACTCACCAAACTTCTGGAGAGCGAGAAGGAGCGGTACCAAACCCTGACAGAGGAGTGGGAGAATGGGACTACCACCAGGGCCTTCAACACGAAGCTGCAAGATGAGCCGTTTCTTTCTTACGAAGAGTATGTTCGACACGGCGAGGCGAGATTCGCGCATTGGAAGGATTGTTATGAGCAGTTGTTGTCTGCGCCGGAGGAGCAGCCGTGTGAGGTGGAGGAGCCGTGTGAGGTGAAGCTCACGGAGAGGATGAAAGCGGAGATGGAGAAGATGAGTTCAAGGGGCAGTTGGAAATTGGGAAGCGGGGAGAATGTGAGTGTGTATTGGAAGTGGGTGGTAGCCTGCTTTGGGGACGAAATGGTGAACAAGTGGGGTGGGCTGGAGGTCGTGCCGCCGGGGAGCTTGCCGGTGGGGATGGTGGAGGTCTGGAAAAGCAAGAAGGTGATGTGGGAGAAGTGACAATCACGAAGACGAACACGAACACGACGATGAGCATGACGACGACTGGTTTAGGGTTTAGGGTTTTAGGAGGTCATGTCTGGTACATGTGTATTTTGTATGTATGACTAGAAGATTTGCCTTTGGAAGAAGGCACCTACTCAACCATGGAATAGGGTAGTCTTTACACTGTTTCGATGTAGGGGCATGTAGAAAGTTTACATGTAGAACGAGATTTCTAGGGTTTAAATGTGTGATCACAGAGAAATGAGCAAATTTCTTTGACTACGATTATTGTACATTGGAGAGATCTGTTTTTTCGAGTATGTAAAGCTATAATAAAGACTAAACTTGGGCAAAGTCCAAGAAATGACATTTGATTTTAATATACAATAATTATCTGTGGTGAAAATCATATTGGTAGAATTTTGAAATCATGTCCTATTTTCAATGTCCATAAGTTGAGCTACATACAATGAGCATCTACTTATTTTCTAGATTTTAGAAACATGCTTAGATTTGAGTGATGATACTTTATATGTATGGAGCCCTAAAAATATGAGATAGTTTCCTACTGTGAAATTGATCAATATTTATGATGTTGGGAATGAAAGAAGATCGCATTGCACCCAACATTGTGTTGTTTGGATAAAGTATGCTGCGTGCATCGCAAACCACCATCTCAAAGGTTCAAACAACATAACTACAGTTCTCGTGAAGATACGTAAACATAAAAAAAAACCTTCTCCGATGATACATCTTACATCTTACAATAATAAGCTCTATTCATTCCTTGCTATTTCAGTAGCTAATTACACAGGCATTGCATGATTCATACAACAATTGCGCGTATCATGAATGGTCATTCCATTTTTTTTATTTCTTTATTGCTATCTTCATATGGATATTCAGATGGAGAGAACCAAAGGCCTACGATAAGGGACACGTGGCATATTAACAACACTATGGAGGATGCTGGTGTAGATGGATACACATTCCAGCAAAGCTCCACCCCAAGAAATATCGCTAATCTGCACTTCCCAGAAACACAAACATTACCCTCCGAAACAAAACCTTGCACGAAATAAATTGAAAGCCTGAAAATGGACTTTGAATCCAGTGCTACCTAAAAATAAATTGAGGATGTTACTACCAAATTACAACATGAAGAAAACTTTACCGGACCGGGTTTGAGAATGTTGTTTTCCAAAGCAGAAATGGTACGCTGTAAAAGTACCTGCTTAAACAAGTTTTCAGCTTAGCAATGAAGAACATTAACCTGAGCTCCCAAATGACCAAAACTGACCAATTTCAGACATCTACCGGAGTTGAAATTAACCATGTAGGAAACTTTTTAAGGTAGGGAATAAAATGTATGAATAGAAAGAATAAGTCATACCCTACATTTTCTTTGATAGAAATATCTTTTGAAAGTTACTATAATTTGTTATTAGCTTCAAAAGTGGAGTTTCTATTCAGAACTTGGGCAGTTAAGGGTTGAGCAAGATGACACAACCAACTTAGCTGACCCTATGGAGAAAAGTCTTCCAGACGTTGCTCACCATGAATAGAATTGGTAGTGCAGTGAGCGAGCGAGAACGATGCCAATGAAGTTCCCAGTGAAGAGAACAGTAAGGATGTCTTAGAGCAGATTGTCAAAGAATATGGTGCATATAATAAGGCAATTCTGTACGGCATATCAATATCTATTCCAGAATTACATTACTTAAAGAAACTCATTGAGTGGATACGGTTGGCTGAGAGTGACCGTTGAGTTCCAAAAATCTTTTCCAGAACAGTGAGATCTGACTTCCCCTCCTGAGTCTTCGATTCCCTAGGTCGACATGCTTGTAAAATACCTCCCTCATGCCTGCAACAAATTGGAAGGTTAGTGACTGAGAGATCAACAATTAAATGGCGAATATGATGCAGAGTAAAAACATGGACTAGATAAGATAATTAGATATTTTTACCTGCACCACTTGCATTGGGCAAACAGGAACAGAAGACCCAGATGAAGTATCAACAGCGAGAGAGCAAATGGTTTGGAAATAAAAATATTCTCTGGAACAAACTTGAAGTTCACCGACCTGGCAGCCATCATAGACAACAATCAGAAGGTAGATCACTGTCCATATGGCTAGGAGTGGCTGCTTCCATACCTAAAGAAATGAAATGAATCATTTAACATTATGGAAGCTTCAAGACAGATAACAAAATGAATCAATTGAAAGAAGAAATTGACCCTACATTTTTAATTGATAGAAATGCGTATTGTACGTTACTAAATATCGACTATTAGCGTTTACAGTGGATTTCCTATTTTAGCTTAGACACTTGGGGGTCAACTTCAATAGAAGACCTATAAGAGGACGTCTCTAAATCTATAATTAGATCTTAAAACTACGGCAATGCATTCGAGTAAAGCCTTTATAAGTTTCATTATCTCTGCAGAACAACCCAAATGAGGGACACGAAAATGACATACCAGAAATGGATGAAGACACGTCCAAGATTGAAAGCTCTCGACAGGTACTCAACGGGGTATGTCAGCAGGAAAGGCATGCCCACCAAAAGCTGCAAAGCGAACTCTAAAAATCAGTGAGCAGAGGGGCCATCATTGAATTGAATAAACCAGATATTCAAATATACAAAGCGACAAGTGGCAGCACATCTGTAACCTGGTTCAAGAGTTCCTTATACTTCTCCAATTAACAGTAGAATATGTCAGGAATTTGTGGACTTAGTCAAGCACCCAATGTATCATTAGAGGGTGCACAATAGACTTTCTACTGTTGACCAGAACAGAAATTGAGGGTGGAACTAACAGACCTGAATAACCGCGGCACATGCAAGTGATGCCAGCACACCCCAGATTTTGAGGCCCTGGAGACACAGTTCCACGTTAATTTTTTGTCATCGAGGTTTCAATACAAATTAGAGTGAGGAAGTCAACATCGTCATAAACATAAGAGTGATTTCATTTAACAAGCCAACTTTGTCATAAGCTACATACTACATTGAATAAAGTAGAAGTGGTCACGAGGTACTTACTTTCATTAGAAGGAGCAATAAAGGTGGAGCAAGCAGCAACACATTCATCTTTACGGAAACCGCAGCACTGGATTACATGGCGATGTCAATTACACAGTCAACCAGTATTACGCTACAAAACTCACTACAAAGTGCAGACAGGTGAGGTTCTAAATGGCGAGGACTGAAAATATTTAATAATCTGTACACCGCCCTCACAAAAAGACCGCTCTCCCCTTGTATGGGAAAAAGGGAAGGGGAGTAGCACTCTACATCAAAATCTGACGAAATGTTCAAAAGCATTCTTTGAATGTAAATTGAGTTCTGTACCTGAAAACCGCGAGAGCAAGATACCATTGCTGCTGTTGCATAAGAGCTATGGATGCATGCGTAAGAGTGGTGGCAACACAATCGTTGAAGAGGCGGAGAACAAAAATCGAATGAACTCTTTTTGAGAGACAGATCAAGGATAGTGCCCACCATGGTACCTGTTCTACAAGGGCAATTGCACACACAGCAAATGGATATGAGTTTCCCAGGCCTACACAATTATTCAACGATTCAGCATCAGCATTAACAGAAATCCATCGCCTTGGTGTATACACTAGAAAGGGCAGAATGTGTACCACTTGCGCTCTTATGTAGATTAAGAGGACGAGAGCGAGGTTTATCACATACAACACCCCAAAAACGATCTGAGCATGGAACAGACAAGGAAATACTTCAGCGAAGTATCAAGATAATCCATGTATCACACATCCCTATCAAACAACCTACAAACAATGACCAAAAATTGAATGGATCCAGCACTCTTTAGCATCCTGAACATCAATACGGAGGTCTTCGTGGGATGACCACGACTAATACACCCTAACATCCTCGACACGATGGAGAAGTCTCCGTACGATCACTCTGACAAGCGCCCTTTGGCATCCTTAACATCATGGGGAGGCCCCTGTGTGATCACCATGATTATACGTCGACCTTCCCACAAATCATTGAGAAAATTCTCTTTATGATGCTATCTAAAGATTCCTGAAACAGTCTAATCATACAGAAAACATTGTTTCCTAGCTGCAAACACTCCATTCAAAAGCAGAGGAATAGAACCATTTGCTGACCTGCGCTGGAAAGACAGCACCACCGGTAATATACTTGATGCCTGAATATACATACAAGAACCCGGCGGGGTACACTAACGGCCCTGTGTCGCCATGAAGCTCGGCATAATTTCTCTCACCAGCCAGGAACCCTGTTACCTGAGCCAGCGATATCAGACCAATATAGAAAACTGCGCATAGACCTTGAGTAGTACATCACAAAAGAACCCCATTAGATTGACAAAGTTCTTAGTTTAAAGTTAATAGGCAATAGATTCATATAGTCCTCTTGTTGAGTGAATGTTAACTTCATGTTATTATAATGCAAATGGTGTTAACTTAATGCAAATGTAATTTGAGTGGCACTGGCATTAAGTTGATATCACATTTCCAACAATTAGAAGATTGCAAGCCACATTAACTTCGACGTTATTTTTTGTATCCAATGTACCATTAGATTATCATTACCTTGCCATTAATAACTTTGCTAATCTAAGGGGCTAATCTAAGGGGGCATCTGTTGAGATGAAATTCACGAACTAACTATTGTTTTGCAACTAAGATTTCAAGACAGGCAAGAATTCACAAATCCTCTCAAGTTATAGGTTTAAGAGACTTGAGACAGGGTTTCTTGATGCAAGCACACCTGTGACATGTAGGCATCCCAATCGATCTTCGTGTCTGAACATCCCAGAAAAACACACAAAATCCGAATCACACAAGGTCAGCTCCAAATCATATACTTGCATAGACATTCGAACCTATTCAATCTGCAAAGACAATTGGAAAATTAGGGTACAAGGGAGTGGAGAGCTTCACTTCGATCAAGAGCAATGGGAAAAATCTTTTCACCAACGAAAAAAAATAGAAAACGAAATTGACGAAACAAAATTTTACAATCACTTACACAATTCTTTGTATCGACTCAGCTAATTCACAAAACAAAATTCTCTTCACAAAAATCGAGAGTCCTAAAGAACCAAGAGGTTCAAATTGTACCCTATGGTTTTCTAAGGAGTTTCAAATAGCTCATCGGGAAATTTCTTTCTCCACTTTTGATTCTCTTTGGACCAAAAACATGCAACATTCTTCACTGACTTCGCTGATATATTATATTAACTCTATCTGAAATATTTATTTCATAATAAGATCAATCAAATTGATCATTTTAATACCACGGATCCTCAGTTTCTTAGGGTTTAATTGTTTGCAATCACCTTGGTGCTATTCGTGAGCTCAACTACAGACTCACAGTACCTTCCAGTGGATTCGAAGCTCTATGCAGATAATAAAAAATGAAAAAGATTCAGGAGGAGCACGCAATTCGAAGCAGAATGCGGAGTTGGATATACGAAGAAGGAAATGGATGGAAGTTGAATGGGGTGGAATTACAAGGAACGCGAGCGACGATGACCGCCGTGAAGAGCGCATCGAAGAGAAGCAAAGCACACGCAGATGAAACGAGACGAGATCGGGTTTGTTGAGACGTCGCCATCGCCACTGCCTCCCTCGATTTGGAGTCCGCCGCAGCCATTGCTACTGATTTGGAGTTCGCTCGCTTTCAGTGGAAACAGAGGGATCGAGGTAAGGAGAAAGAAAAGGAAGAAGAACGGGAAAAAGAAAAAGAAAGGGAGGAAACTGCGCGTCAACCTGAGGCCTCTTTAATATCGCCTTTTCTAATATTTCATGTCACCAATCCCATGAAGAATAAGGCGACCTGGCCCATCACAAACACCTAGGAAATGACCCATTAACCCCTCATCGCCGTAGGGGACCAAAAGTGTCCTCACACAGTTTTCAAAGTCCTGTAACTTTTGCATCCAATGTTAGAATTCAATAAAACTTGATGGAAAAGTTGCGCTCTCTCTTCTAGTTTGTGTGGTAGGATTTTCAAATTGATTCAAGATGTACAGAGTAATTGAAAGCCAATCAAAGTTCACATGTTTAATTTGAGTCCACCAAACTACATTTGATGGTTGAACCTTCAGGGGGTTGTATCTTCTTCATCCAAAGTTTATTTTCAATAAAATTTGTCGGGTTATGTTCCCCTTTTAGTCTAGTTATTGTGGTAAAATTTTCATGTCAATCCAAGTTTCTTTGAATGTTTGGGAGCAATTCAAAGTTCAAAATCCCGACATTTTTAGATTAAAGTGAACTTCGGCAGCTTGTATCTTCTCTATACAATGTCCGTTTCCAATCATTTTTTTGGAAACATTGCGTATACTAGTCTAGTTTGTGTGGTTAAAATTTCATATGAATCCAAGAAGTTATGAGTGACTGAGAAGCATTTTAGTAGAAGGAGGTTCAACCTCACATGTGTTTTCTGCAACTTTTCTTACCTAATTTTTGACATTTGCAAGCCATTTTGCAAACACATTGAGTCAATTTATTGATATTTTTTTCACTAATGTGTTTTTATGTTGATTTTGAATAACTATAAAGTTTTAAATTTTTTCATTTGAGTAAGTTTAGGAATCGATTTTCACCTCCAAGTGTGTTTCTAGGAAAATTTCAGCATCTTTTTTCAACACTAAAACATTATAATTTTTCTATCTACACAATCAAATGACTCTAAATTTGTACCACATCATCTACAACATGTTCACTAGAAGATTGTACAGTTAAGATCTTTATAGCTTAGTAAATCTACATCTATATCAGTTTAAAAGCATTGATGTTTTTGAACCCAAATGAGACTTTGGCAATGAGGGGTTAAGGTAGATGGCTGTAAAAGCAACCCTTTAAGGGCTGATCCACCTTTTTCATAGGTTTTCATGATCAAAAATATTTTTGGCTCATTTTTCAAAGAAAGAAAAATGGATGCCAAATGTAAAACAAGTGGTTTCATATTTTTCGAAGCATTTTTGATTTAGTTCTAAATTTTCAAAGATTTCTGAAGTAGGTACCTATTTGTGACCATAGGTCTCCCAAAATCTGTCCCTTTGCAACTTCTAAAGCAATTTCTGAACCATGGAGGAAATGATTGGCTCTTAGAATAAAATAAATAATTTTCTCTTGATTCATTCAATAGCAATAGTGGTGTGTTTAAAGATCAACTCCCATCCATTTTACAACTAGCTATGGGGTGGTTGCAAGGAGAGGGTTGCTTTTATAGCCATCTACCTAAATCCATAATGCAAGTTGAAACCTAACGTATAAAGACCATACAAGTAGGATACAAATGCATGAAGAAACTTGAATATAGTAGATTACATTCTGGTTTCTATTTGCAGTAGGAATTGATTTTGGGATGTGAAGCTAGTCCTCTTGAAAATAATCTTTTTTGGTACCTTATGAATCATCTACTTAAAAAATAAACCAAGAGTACTTTTCGGTGGTTGCATTGTTATAAGTTTCAAGTCTTGCATCAATCCATGATAAAAAAAATTTTAATAAATGAGATTTGGGCTACATGAGGTTGAGTTAGTAGCCATAATGAATGTGGTGATGATGATGATGGTGATGAAGTGAATAATGATTGCACTAGCAATTTTCACCTTTTGAGTGTCAATTCATTCCAAAAAATGACTTTTTTAGGCCTTTATGTTATGGTCATGTTAAAAAATATTGTAACTACTTTAGGTGAACAAAGTGACCATTACAAATGCATTTTTTTTTTATTGGTTTTGGAGTAGTCTAAAGACTCTTTTCAATGAATTGGGCAACATACTTCAACAATTCATATCAAATTTATACTTTGTCAAAAAAAAAGTCAATTGTTCTTCTCATTTCTTATATTTGTCTTTATATGAATTTTTTTTTAAATTTCAACAATGCAAACAAAATAAACCAACCATTTTGCCTATCATAGATTGGTTAAGCTTAATTGACTTTAAAAGGGTTTACTTTTTATTTTTCTAATTACAAATTATTGATTTTCAATTTTTTTTTAAAAATCTTGCAATGACAAAAGCTATATCCAAAAGAATTAAAAGCAAGCTAGTGCAACAAAGATAGATACTCTCAAAACAAATTTACTTGTTTTAAATTTTATAGCTTAAACTTTTTTCAAAATCTCTCAAACAATATGAATATGATTCAACTTTCATCTAACTTCATCTTCTAATTACTTCTATCCAATTTTCATTCAAATGTTCATGTACATTAAAACACATTCATCCAAAATTCATTAAATTGTTGTGCAAGGGTCTTGAACTCTTCAACCTCTTCCCACTAATTGAATTTACTTGGGTAATACTTCCTTAAATACCGACACTCCTTTTACATACAATATTGATTATCACGATGCTGAACTCCCTATTAACACGCTCACCTCAGGGCTGTGACATTAAAGAGGTCTAGTGAAACAGGGCGCAACATGACGCGTAGAACTGCGATTGAAACCGCGCACTCTGTCTCTCTCTTCCACAACCCCTTGAGAGACAGCATTTGCTGCACAGATCTTTTCATGATTTCAGCAAACTTACTGAAACAATTTACATTTCTTCTCACAGTAGTATATGAACAATCGCATCTTTATTCTCTGTTGATTCAAAAGACTGGATTGCTGAGCATATTGCAGCAAACGATGGAGACCAATGCGGAGGGCGCGCAAGAGAATGGAGAATCGCAGCAAAGAGTAAGTGCGTGAATTGAATTTTCACTTGGAATTTTATTGCAATTCTTCTTTTCTCCAACCTTGACGATGTAATGAAATTAGTAGCTGTAGGCGGTTCTATCCGTATTAATTCCACCCGTGAAACGTTTTTAATTCTGAGATTTCGAAAATAGAAAGACAGTTCTGTAAGTACTGACGCGCATCACGCTTCGTTTATTAAGGAAATTCAAAGACTGGAAAACAGTAGAGCATTTGAAATCCCGTAGAATTTGCCTTTTCAATTTAGTCACCAGGTTTAGGGTTTTACTCTGTATCCAACAATTGTAACCCCGTTCAGCTCAATACGTAGAGGTTTCATAGCAGGGAGTAGAAGCAAGATCCTGTCCGTAAATTAGGGTTCTGCAAGGTGGTTGATGTTTGGGAAGTGTGCGTCCTCTGTGATAAAAACGCATTGAAATTTTTTGTAGTTGAGTTTCATGTGGTGAATGTCATTTCTTGATGCAGCTGTTGAGCGAGTTTTTGAAAGTGCAAGAGCAAAGGGCTGGACTCTACGCAATGCTTCAGAGGTAGTTTTCTCTTACTTAGAGAGGCAACTACATGTTTGGTGTGCTTGGTCTAGATTAGATTCTTAGCATTTAGAATATAATGTACTGGTTACTATCCCGTTCCTTTAAGCAGTTTCTCATACGTGCATGTCTGATTTACTTCGATGAGAATATGAGGGTAATGGACCAGAACTTTTGTGGGCTGAAATTATATAGAACGAATTTATGGATATTCTTAGAATATTTTATGAATTGTCGAAGTTTGAAAGCCTTTTTTCTGTCAGTTACAGATTGTGTACATTATGATTCTCAATAAGTACCAAGTACAAAATAGAAATAGGTTCCTATCGGTTTCAGTATTCTCTACCTTATTTACTCCGAGAATAAAGCAAACTGAATTACCTCCTACATAGGCTTCCATTGCATCTTGAATCTGCTAGTATCATTTGCTATGTCGCATCATCAAGTTACAATAACGAGAGTCAAAGAATTATTCTTGTAAGATGTTGAATGTCAGAAGTATCTCAGCTTGGCTTTCTTTTCGTATTGTTTCCTTACATGTTTCTTGGTTCAGTTTCTAAGGGTATGCGTTGCATGTTTGCAGTGGATTTACGGATTATCTAAAGACGGGGTCAGAGGTTGCCTTTCAGCAGCTCTGTAGCCGGATCACCACTGCTTTTAACGACTGCTCAAGACAGGTATGTTCCAAATTGATTAGTTTCTGATGCAATGATTGTTGAATTCGAAGAGAACAGAAGCGCAAATTTTTAGACCGGAGCACTTCGGATAATTTTTGTGATCTTTCTGAGTTGGGGTTAGCCTGTCAGAATGAGACCATCTTCAGACACATCCCAGGAAGGCAATTTTAGGGCCTTGCTAACTGACAGTGGTCACGCTGTTGTCATAATACTCAGGTGATTGATATTCAAAAAGCTTTACGAGAACCGGACATTGGTAGGCAAGATCTCGCAGATATACTCAAAGACGTGCAGGCTCAAGAAAAGCAGAATTTAAAAATGGTAAGTGTTGCAGAGTAATTTGTGTATTCGCAACTCTCTCTAATTGCACTGGAAAATGGGCTTCTAAGTGCACTTGGACATTTGTTCACAACTTGAAATGCGGAAATCGTCCAATCATATTTATATTCAACGAGAGATTCTTAGGGTATGTGCAATTACAGAGTGTGCGATGAGAGAGGTTTCAGTATACTACAGGGTCAAGTGAATACCCAGTATGTTTTATACATGAGATAAAAATATTCCTCATTTTCAGGCTCGATGAGTTTTGTTGACACTTCACAGTTTCAAATCTTGCATTTTTGTGTAAAAGCATTTAAATCTGACGTTGACCATGGTCATCCTAGACTGCGACTCTGCAAGTTTTGCGGAAGGCTGGCAAACCATCCGACCGTGCCCAGGCACATGCAGATGAGAAAGTCCATCACCAGTGTTCTCACAGTCACGAGGAAGAAAGCAGTGCTTTGGAACTTGCTGAAGCAGATGCTGAGTTTGATGCCGCTTACAAAGAAGCCACACAGACCTTGCAAGAAGCAAGAACAGCAATCCATGAATACATGGAGGAGGTTCGGTATGAACTTGCGTCTAGTGGTGTTGCTTAGTGTTGTTTGACAGTTTTGTTGTCTTACTTCATTCAATTTTATTCTTTACTAGAGACAATGCTTACATAACAAGCTGCTGAAATATCCGTTCACAGCGTTGACTGCTTGGAAGCTACAGTGCTTTACAAACCTTCGTTTGAATCATGTTTTCTTTTGAAGATTGTTGTTAGACAGACTGAAGTGAGGGTTTGGGATGAAGCGTACCTTGTAATTTTGTTGAACTTTCTTTGAATTAATCATGTTGCTGAAAATGGTTGCCAGTATTTACTGTTTTGCTGAGTCAAACTCATCCTTTTAGTATCTAGAATAAACTAACCTATACCAAAATTATTAGGTGATTGTTCAAAGATAATGTGAATCAAGAAAATACGCACTTAATAGTTGGTATCATCGTTTCCGGTGTAATCATATTGAGGGCAGAAGTTAGAGCTAATAAATGATTTTCGGATACAAGCTCTTCCTTAGTGTATGTGAGGTGAATGTAAAATTTGCGATAACTGAAAGGCTTTATATACAACCTTGATGAGTAGGTTTGCAATGCGATGATTTTGTGACATCCTCAACACTTAAAACGAAGATACTAAACTGATACACCCTCTATTTGGAAATGATTGTCCACAATTTTGTTGAGATTTTTTAATGCCAATTTCATTGATCATATTGTAAAAAACGTAATTAAGAAAGGTTCCAAATTTTATATCACTAGAATCAATGAAGAACATTGCATGTGTCCATTGCAACCTAAATAAAATTAGTCACAAGGAAGTCTCCGTGTGACCAACTCATAACAACCTCATAAAAACATTTCATTCAAAGTGGACAATCATTTTGGGATCAAGGGAGTATGATTTTTGTCAAAATGAATTTGAAATTAAGAGTATGAATAATTTTTAGGATCTTCTATGCACCTAAGTAGTACTCCCTTTGGATTTTATTAACCCCTAAAGTTCTTTTGACTATGTTTTTGCCAAAAACGCTCCAAAACTGCCATTTCTTATACTAGTTTCAAAATTTAGAAAAAAAACATTTTTGAAAACATGTAACCATAGGATCTTGTAGTACACTAGTTTGAAAACATGTGGTAAAAATTTCAGAAATTTTCACCGTGTAGATTGCAAGATATTAGCATTTGAAGTGACAAAAATCATTTTTTTGTCCCTGCAAGAAACTAGGCAGCTGAACTTCACAAGGTCACATTTGTATGAAAAAATGTTCAAAATGATTGCAACTCTTTGGATTCATTCTTCAAGGCATGTTGGCTACATGCTTGAAAATTTTTAGATCATCTGAAATTGTATAACATATAAGAAAAAAATAGTAAGTAGAAAGATGTAGAGAATAGTTTAAAATATTAAATTATTAACAATTTATTTATGAAATTGAAAAATGCCAATCCCAATGGTTGTAATGTTGTAATAAACAATCTTCACCTAAGGTTTTTATTTTTTTCCAAAAATATTGAAAATTGAGTTCAATAAAGGACTTCAAAGTTTATTTTGGGGTGGAGAATCCATAATTGCCTACAAATTAAAACACTTCGCAACTTTTGACTCATTGATTGAAATGGAATGATTCAAAGCTTTTAATGTATATATAAATCTAGAAAACCAATTTCAAGTTTTGGTTTTTGAAAAAAATGATTTTTTCAGACCTGCTCGAACTGCCCAAGTTGAGAAACAAACTACATTTTCAGCTATAACTTTTGATTCATATTTCCAAATGTCCTGAAATTTAGTGCAAATGAATGATATTCCTCATCCACACCTTTTATCAAAATTTGGGCCAAAAATATGGAAATCTCTAGTCACATGCACTTGTCCAAAATTTCTATGTTTCCAAAAAATGCAGTTTGGTCCTTTAGGGGTTAAATGCAGTCTATTTTATAAAAGAAATTGTTGCGTGCTATTAAAGTAAAGACTTAGTTTCAGGTAAATTTAGTTTCAAATATCCAATTGGATGTTATTTTGGATATGTACTTAGTGCGTAAAGTAGATTTTTAAATGCCAATGAAGGTGGTGAAGGTCCAAAGCAACTATAAGAGTAGCCTATGCGTTTGTCAACATTGACCATCAAAACAATCATTGGTCACTTGTATATGAGTACAAGGGAAACAAATAAAGGACAAGGATTGGCTTATTCCCAATGTAATACAATATTTGTCATATTTGCAATTTGATGATCTCAATTTGTACCTATAGTCTTACAAATGCAATATTTATTAATTGAATTTGGCATATGATGTACCATTGGATAGGAAAGTCTCAACAATGCCTTTCTAATGGTATATTATAAAATTTCTAAATTAAAAAAAAATATCAATTGAATCAAGCAATATACCATTCACCTTTAATGTGAATTTCAAGTTTAATAAGCAAATCCAGAGAAGTTATATTCAGGTTTG
Source organism: Pseudoscleropodium purum (assembly GCA_963969395.1). NCBI lineage: Eukaryota > Viridiplantae > Streptophyta > Bryopsida > Hypnales > Brachytheciaceae > Pseudoscleropodium > Pseudoscleropodium purum. Next base: position 15,460,737 of record OZ017800.1, on the reverse strand, counting down.
TGATGTGATACAAAATAGTGTAAGTGTTTCATGCTTTCACTTAGGTTGGCAAAGCTTGTGTGACGTGTCAACAAATTGCTTTTGAGACATTGTCATTACATGTTTGCTTTCTTAACATGGACATATTAATTGAGAATTTTGGATGAGTTCAAAAAATTCAACTTAAAGTTTTGAGCTTACAAATACAATTTAAAATGTAAATTAAATTTATGTAAGTCCTATTTTTTAAGACTTTATGAAGATTAATGCTACAATTTTAGTGCCTAGAATTGCATCAATTCAACAAAATTTGAGACTTGATATAGCTATAGATTTAATATTAGTATAATTGCTCTAAACTTTGCTATTTCAACTAACAATTACTTTAAAGTCTTTTTAGTTTCAAGTTTCTAAACTTCACACATTTATATTTGAAAACAAGGCCAACAATCTCTACATAGGTCAAACCTTCAAGGCTCAAACAATAGTGCACTTAATTCTTGAAGGATTGTCTACTTTGATTGAGAGGGGCTATAGCCTTTTAGAGTTAATAGTCACAAGTGAGAATTCCAACTAATACTATTTATTTCTCATCAAGTTTTATTATTACAAATTGTTGATTATACTTTTCAACTTCATTACCCTATCAATTTGAACATTGTACAATGATATTTATTTGGTTATAAGTTGGGAATTATTTAGGAGAAATAAACTACTAGGTATTGCACTATCGATAATTACATATACAACAACTTGAATATTCAAATGAAAACAAGTGTGTTTGATTGCTTAGTAAGTGACATTAGAAGAATTGGAAGTAGGAGTGGGTGGGAGGGCCATTTCAAGGCCTGTTCTCCCTATGGTTAAAGGACACCAAGCTGTAAATTAAATTAAATTAAAATTCTTAAAGCTAAATAAAAAATTGAATTTGTTTTTTGAAAGAAATATTTTAAAGATGATGTGGTAATCATTCTACCACGTCAAGTAGCAACTATCATGAGTTCTGACGAGCTAAGAACCTCAGGGAACTCACAACCTTCTAAACTAGGTGAATCTCCTCTAACATGTGGAATTCAAACCAATTCCTACTCAATCAAATCCAAAAATTTTGAATCGCTTGCTCAACAATCATCAATCAAAATCAATAAAATGGAGTGGTTTTAGTAGAGGATACATGCACTTTTTTTGATTTAGTAGTTTTTAGTAGGACGAAGGGAGTAAATGCCTCCTATAATAATGAATACTCATCTACATTGCAATTTTTGTAGCAACCCCACTCATCACTTTTCTAGAGCTCCAACACTTGGTTCACATTCTCTTCTAACTCTTGCAAAGTCATATTTTTTTGTATGGTGTATTGTTGCCTTAATTTAGTTCCAATTCTCTTTGGGTCATTTTCCTAGTGTATGTAGACCATATTTCCGCTAGTGTCAATATCAATAGCTAAAGTTGACAAACAATACTCCAATTTTCAGTCCAACCTTGAGCATTTTAACTAATGTGTCTTAGGAGTTTTCTTTCATTAACTCCTTTTACATGTTACGACCAGAAATGGCCTACTATGGCCTATATTCTTTAGTTTCACAGGCCTAAATGCTTCTCTCTGAAAATATGTGCAAGTAATAATAGGGGAGCAAAGTCTTAGAGAATTTTTAGGATTTAATTTTTTTTAAATTTGAAAGTATGCAGACTCCCTACTTACAAGAACAAGCGTTTTTGTGTATTTGAGGGTATACATATATTACAAACTAGAAATTTCATGGCGGTACGTAGAGGGATGATGTGTCAAATACAATCACTCTTAGACAAGCTAAGCTGGTCAATGGTATTGGCATTGCAACTTAACGTTAGGGTTTAGATGGAACAGTGAGTATAAAGAATATTGCACTTGCGGCTCCAATGCATGGTTGGCACTCGGGAATTTTCGTGAGTATGCTAATTTGACAAGGAAAAACAAAGAAAAAGGATTCTCGGAAACCCAAAGTATAAATTGTGGTACCGAAATCACTCCCATCACTTGATTTATTTCATTTTTTTTAATCCAATGTAATAGTCGATTATTGCTTTGTTTCTCATGGTGGTTCTATCACAAGAGCTCCAACCCAATCTCATGCTCTGGACATATACTACGTGGATAAAGAAACCATGGACAAGCAAGTGAAAGTTGAGATTGAGTACCGATTCAAATAAGAGAAAGTTAAGGAGCAATTTGGTGTGTAAGCCTCAAATCTTTAGAATTTGGTGTGTAGCCTCAACTCTGTAGTAGAAATTTGTGTCTAATACTCGATCATCATTGTAGACCTACTAATGTTTATCTAAACGGGTGGCAGAGCAATTGGAGCTTGTAAAAATTAATTGATTCTATAAAGAAAGTCAATGAAGTAATTGAGAAAGACAAGATCTCTTCCACTCTATGTTTATGTTTCAACAATAGATTTGTTTGGTTCTTGCAATAAATTTGAATACTTTCCAAGGTCTCATACAAGTGGTTGGATCCTCGAGTTTGATTGCAATAGTATATATAAGAAGATCAACAACATGAATATGAGTAATATTGGCAAGAGCAATGGACAAATTATGAAGAGATGAGGATAAGAAAATGAACTTCTTCTCTGTGAATGACAAGGAAAGTACCATTGGTATTATCAACAAAAAATCCAAATAGATTGTTTTCAATGTTGTTGAACTTGGTCATAGGCATAGTAGTAGAAAGAGATATAAAAGTAGCTACGAACGGGACCACAATGTAACCCATTGTTGTTTTGGGTGATTTCAGATCAGGCCTTTCAACAAGCTCTGCTATGATGATCAAGACTTGGAATCGCATGAGAGTATTGCAATCCAGCTGTGTGTAAATCATACTTGGTTATAGCAAGAACAACTAGCTATGCAAAAAAAAAAGCAGGAATCCAAACTAGACCACACTTGCACCACATGAACGGAAATCTTTTTTGTCTTAGTTAGCTAAAATGCATCTATGCGCAAAATTTTGAGCCCTTGAAATAATTTTTGAACCAAAGAAGATACAATGTAAGAACAAAGTCCTACTCCCGTCATCTTGAGGTGAAATCATTTCCCTATAAGTTATTTCCTTGAAACCAGGCAATTATTTCTCTGCAAGTTATAACCAAGTAGTTGGGCTGCTTTGTCATATGAAGGTTATACCTGAACAACAGGTGATTATAAACCTTGCTACTTGTATAGCACCTTCACATTGTCTTGCTTTGTTCTGACGCAACAATCCTCCTCAAACATCACATATGAGAAGTACCAAATGGCCAATCCAGGAACCTTGACAAGATACCTTCCTCAACATGATCCATACAAAGTTTTTTTACAAATTGTTGACCATTACAATATGTCCATACATTTTTCTACCCTACACTAGCCTCTCCTAGGAACTCAAGCAAAAAAACTAGGCTCAAAAAGTAGCTTTAAAGAGTATGAAATATCGCTTCGAACATAAACTAGCCTCCAAATATGGACCAAGATCTACTTGTATTTTGAAGTCCAACCTACAAAAGGGGTTAAGACTTTGGGAGATTCTTCAATAGAACTTGATACTTTGCTTTCTACAATAGTCAAATTGTCTTGATATGAATTTGTTTCCAAATTCAATGACTTTTTAGGCAATTGTTCAAACACAAGGAGGTCATGCTACTCATGTATACTTACACACTATTGAAGGGACAACATACAACTCCATGATTTTCATAGGGGTAATCCATGTGTGTTAGAGCAGATGTTTTTTGGACACTCAGAAACCAAGATTCGTGGAATATCACATTCATCAAATATTATAATCTCAAAATTTGCATGGTAGATTCTATAATAAAGTTCAAATTCGTACTCACCAGGAAGTTGGCTTCAAATTTCAATTACAAAAACTTTAGTAACCAAGTAGTTCTCAATTTATTCCAAATTTTCTAAATCCAACAAAAAAAAAGGTCCTCATTTACATTATTCTCTTTGTGACACATATAGATTAATTGAAGGCCAATGAAGTTGGGGGGTGCCTACTTTATTGACCCAAGATATATCAATAAAGTGGGCACCCCCCAACTCCCACTTTTTGCTATTGTATCTAGATACTATTTATTAGACTGATCAAATTTTCATATTTTCTCAATGGCAACTGAAAGCAGGTTCCAATGTACTAATGAACATGACATGTGCATACTATGTGCAAAAGTTATGAAGGATCCAAGTTTTTTTTAGTAGGGGTTCTAAAATTGTTTCTTTCATGTTAGGTACACATTGATTTTAGAGATGTACACATAGTGATGATGACAATGGTGCATTGGGGGGCCTTCCTTATTAGAGAAGATTAGGTCCCTTATGATAGTTCAATCAATTGTCAATTTTGCTTCATTGTTGACATTAAAAAATGTGACATTCATCTAACCAAAGCTCTAACAAAAGAACTAGGACTAGTATAGATTTATATTTTGGACCGTGTCCCAAACTTCTAAAATGTCACCAATTTCATGAAATTGGCATTGAATAGTGTGCTTAGTAGCTTGAAGTATAGAATGTATTTGTTATTGTATTGTGCATTTCCATCAACTTCTTTCACTTAGTGGAAATGTGGTGTAGGATTTAGAAGCATAGACATGTTGTAGCAAAAGGTTGGATTCCTTTGACTTGTTTATTAGGTTGACAAAAACTAAGGAATTTTCCTTTATTTCAATCAATGAACTTTGATCACTTCAATTTATTCTCTCATTGATTCCTCTATTAATATCTCAAAAATAAAAAAGCTCCTAGTACTAATGGTAAAGGATGTTAGGTCAATTTTATTTAGATGCTTAGGGATTATATCATGGAATTTTATTGACAAGAGGTTCTTTCAAAACTAAATTTTTATCTTTGATATATTTATATATTTATTTTGATATAGTGGTATCAATTAGAAGACATCATACACCTAGGGAATAAAGAAAAATTGTGGTATTTGTTATGGGGCTTTAGGGGTGCTTTCTATCCCACTAACAACACCAATAATTCATTGAAACAATAACATAAGAATTTGTTTAATAGAAATAGGTTTTAGTTTTGTCCTCCTTAATTACCTTACTTTCCTCATGTCCTACTCTTCAATAGGTATTTAAAATGATTATCAATAGTTTTAATGTTGATTTACTAATTTCAAATACCATATATATATATATATATATATATATATATATATATATATATATATATATATATATATATATGGCTTGTTGGTGTTTGTGACTCTAATTTACCAAATTCATACTATTTTAAGTTATTGACGGTTGACATATTGTATTGGGCTATTTTCTAGAAGTAAAATTTCAGTAGTGAAATGAATTAGGCACTTTCACTACTAGGAAAAATTAGTACAATGAAATATGATCTAGATATATAAGGAAAATGTGCATGAGAAGATCTACAACTGATCTACCAATGGGTCTCATGGTGGGTTTCTTCCGTCTGTAATCTTCTGTCTCTAATCTATTCTATTCTTGGTCTACCCCGGATAGTTTGATGGGGGAGGTTTAACACTGGCATTACTTATGTCTAAGGAATGCCAAGGACTTCACTGATTGTGTAAGCATTTACCTTCGAAGCTGATGTGAGAAAGTGTAGATTCAGTAGATAGGGCAGAGTAAGAAGAGATCAACTCTCAAAAGGGTCGAGTATGGCCACCAAGTCTGGTAAAGATTCAGAGAGTAACACAAATCATAACTGCGATCACAAAATCTCCAAACATTGAACTTCGTTCCACCTGATTTTATTACATCAATACACTGCATTTTGCATCCGTGGCACAGCTGCGAACAAAACGAGAAAAAGAAGACACTTAAAACAACCTAAACCTGGGTCGGACAATCTCTATGACTACACCAACTGGCCGCTGTCAATTCCGCACATCCTTTATGTCCGGAGTACCCAGCTATGCGGTAAACTATTTCACCATATTCGGTAATCAGAACAAGGGAAGGATTTGAACACCCAAATCCTGTAAAGTACAGCTGTAACTCAACCAGTGGTGAAGTAGGGAAAAGGTCCTCCTATCAATTACCTTATCTAGAAGGGATGCAAACTCCTCATGACTACTTTGTTTGTATTAAGATGCGATCATTTTAGGAAGAAAAGAGCACAAGCGGCCAGAAACTCGGACTCTGATCCAAAAAGGATGCCCATGAAGGGAATATAATGAAATTGTGAGTCCTAATTCTGTACAAATTTTTCACCACGTGAACCCCTCCTCAAAGAATTGAGATCACTTTTGAAAACAATATCTAGAATTCGAATTTCTGATCAAGCACTCACAAGGAATGGATGCTGACAAACTCCGCATTCAACAGTTTCTGTCCCGGAGCTTGGTACTTGAACCTGTCCATCACACAGAAATGAAGGGTCAGATATCGTGACTTTGAAGTAGTACTCATCTATCATATCAACATGGTGCATCCAAAATGGTCCACCTGAATTCACGAAGTTGGTAATAAGAGTGAGAGAGAAAGACCTGCAGGTGAACGGTGCAGGTCGGGCAAGCCACTTCCCGCATTCTCGGACCAGAGCCCTGCGTTGCACCAGAACCATAGTTGCTCCCTTGATCTTGACCCGAGGAAGACTCGGTACCGCAAGCTGGACAACGTGAAATCCCGCCTGGCACCAGTGATATGTTCCCACACTTGCTGCAGTTCAGCACGGATGTCCTGGACCCCTTGTTTCCACTACTTCCGCTCTCTCTTCTTCCCGCGTTCCTCTCCAGCTCTTCCTGTACATTTCGGACAATCCAACAGTTGGCAACTGGAATGATCTGCTGTCAAAGAATTACATGTGCCGTCTCCCTCGTGATATCACGCTGTCAAAAGAAACGGATGCAATTGCACATCAACATGACTAACGGTGGTTGCAATTACCTGCAACTTCTTCGCCAAGTCTTGGTGGGTACGCACCGGGGCCACTTTGCTGACATCCTTGGCATTCGACAATCTCTGTGTCACCTCTGCCTGCGAATACCATACACCGGAAGCTCACTTAACGTTCACATCCATGACAGCAAAATTACACGCTCACATCCAATGAAATCGTCCTCCAAATCCACACCTTCACAACAACAGAACTCCAGTAGCAGACGACTTAACTTATATACGTATCCTCTCCATCGTTCTAGCCCCTCAAAGGACATGCACACTACCAAGGTCTCGAAGAACTTACCAAACACCGATCGCACACTCGCACAGTCTGAGCACCTTCGTCTGCCGTCAATGGAGTCCTCCCTCGTGTGCACCAGTCGCAGAATACGTCTCCACAATTCCTGCAATGATGCTGTTCCAACCACACCATAAATCAGGATAAAACACCAACAATATCCGGAAAATATACAGTTCATTCAACTAGTCACGTAAAATTCAAGACGACGCATCATCCTCCAAATAACGAAAGTCAGACTTGAAAGCCCTGACTTCCAACAATACGCTATTCCATTACCGAAGCTAATTTCTCAAGTTCACTCCAACATTCTGCTCCACAAAAGACATTCAGAGCCTCAAAGAAGCACAAACGGACACATTAAGACTCTAACCGTCACCACGTATCGCAGAAATAAATGCAAACACATACCCTCCGGACAATAACAGAAAAATCCGAATCACAGTTGCTGCACTTCGCAGCTACATCATCTGGTACCTGCAATACGACAACAAGAACAAGAGGTCAGGTAACGCAACCTCGTGTGAATTCTCAATCCATTCATTGCTGAAAAGAGACAGTTCTGAACAACTACAAAATGTACCAGAACTTGAGGCACGTGCATGTCAAGGGACGAGGTAACTTACCCAGTGCTGCTTCTCCTCCTCACTCGGCACTCGAGGGCGAAGCGAAACCCAGTCTGCTATAGAACTCTTTCGCGCGGCACTTGTATCTGAAGGTGCGCTGCTTCCAGCGGAGGACTTTTCCGGTCCATCTTTGCCAACCATCTCACATAGCTGCTCAACCACACCATGCCCCATCACTGTCAAACTTCACCCAAAGATCATTGGCGATTCTTGAACCCAACTTAGCATCGACAGTACCCTTGTTACGATATATAAACTGAGAAGCATGGTGACGACAAAGATTCAACAATCTCCCCAGACAGGCAACCGCAACAACGCGGAATCCACAGACCACGAACCTGAACACACGCAGCAGTGATCGTGTCCAGAATGGCACCCGCCGTATATGAGCTGGACTGCAGTCGAATGCAACGCTGCTCCACATCCACCGCACTCTTCGCCCAAAACGTAAAGATCGCAGACTCATACACCTGTTTCCCACGTCACATGGCATCAGACAATCCGCAATACAATAGTACACTCACGATACCTTCAAGAGAGTGATGACATTGTGCAGCCCTTGTGATACTACAAACACAAATTAGATTGAGCTGGGATATTAGAAAACGAGTTACCTCCCAACGAGTTATCGTCTCCAACGGGTATATGCGTAATGTTTTACTCGTGCTCGGATCCAACATGCGAACTCCATCAAGCCCTATCTGCACACATCTCCATGCGCGCACACAGAATCACTTAGGCACATCCTTTCGCAACCTAGACTCGTATTCCTTGACACTGTACGGAACATCGAAAAAATGCAAACTAATCTAGTGCACGATGACTCAAGACTGAAGATAAATACTTAGAGCGCCCACGAAGATTCTCATAAGTGAAAACACCAAGCACACTCTATCCATAGAGATTAGAAAACATGCTATTCGCCTTAAACTTATTGTCCTCAAGCTAGACTCTCGTCGGCAAGCTATCACTCGAGTGTTGACGCAATTCATCAGTGTAGATTGAAAATCAATCAGAAGCATAATTCTGCAGATCGAAAAATAAAGATGCATCTCTTATACTGCGATCCGCACCTGACAGATGACATCCTTCGAACTGGACGAGCTCGCATCCGGAAGCAACTTCACGCGGTACTTCTGAATTCCACCGCCTGTGCTGTCGCTGTCCGCCTTCGGAACAGCTCTCGCCACTTTGGCTCCCCCTGAACCTCCGAAGCTCCCTCCAGACTCGGTAACGCTACCAGAATTCCAAGCACTCCCGCCTGTCCCGCGGGCGCCGTATGGCTCCCCGGCCTGCCCTCCATCGTACGCATAAACCTCCCCATACCCACCATCGTCGTAGGAAGTGTTGCTGGCATTGCTGTAAGCAGGACCTCCATCGTGCTCGTATCCCCGACCTTCGCCAACACCAGCCTGCGATCCATATCCTTCTCGCTGATACTCGACTCTGCTGTACCCACTTTGATCGTACCCCCCTTGCTGCTGGTACCCCTGAGTCGGCGTTGGTACCCCTGCAGCCGCCCCAGCTTGCGACCCTCCGCTCCCGTAACTCTGCAGCCCTGCGTACCCTCCGTCGTTGTAAGAGTACGACGAGTTCAAGTACGACGGAGCCTGCGTCGGGGGAGTCGAAGAAGGCGGGGCTGATCTCCCGTAGTAGTCGGAAGACGGAGCTGTTGGGCTGTACGAGGTCACCGCAGGTGCATAGGATGGCGCATAACCTGGTTGCGGGGGCGCGTAGGAAGAATTAGGGTTGTTAGACGAAGGCTCGTGAGCTGGATAGCCAGACTGTTGAGACATGTACGCAGGCTCCTGAGGCTGCCGCCCATACCCCTGAACCGATGGAGTCCCGTAAACGTGGAATTCGCCCATCGCGTACGAGGGCAGAGCTGCGGAAGCATAGTTCTGAGGCGCAGGGGTCGCATACCCTCCGCCATAACTCCCCGCCTGCTGCATCGCTCCTCCGCTACACTGATTCCTAAAACCTTCACCAGATACCACGAATCCCGCCCTCCGTTTTCACAATTCACGATCACGAACAACCTTCCTCCAACGAAAAATCGACCAATTTGAATCCCTCCCCGACGGAATCCGTCACCAATTGCTAGCCCAACCTGCAAACACCGGAAACCATCAAACAAGACACCGAACAATTCACGAACTCCGTGATAGAAACGCAATCTCCATCACGCAACCGACCCTAAACTGCCCCAATTCACGATCGATCGCAGGAGAATCTCCCCACCCCAACCCCCATGCACACTTCCACGGAAACCCTAAAACCCATCCACAGCCAAATTCGCCACGAAAAGCAATCCACCGTCTGTCTCATCTAAGTTGAAAAAACTGCGGGTGATATGTAGCGAAGCAGGAAAAGGACGAGGCGGAAACGAACGCGACATGAATCACAATCCAAAAGGGTTCGAATGATTTACCACTAAATTTGTCGAAACCTTCGGCTCTGCAGCAATGGAATTGAACTCCGGTGAATCTGGAAGCGATCCTGAACTGAAGAGCCACAAGATGAATTGGCGATGGTTGCTGAATTGATTGTGATGCCTGTCGTGGTGCGCTTGAGAAGCCTTGTGCGACTGACGCATCCGTCGTCTTCCTTCGGTTGCTTTCGTCCCAAGGCCTGCCGACTTTTTACTGTGCCCCAGAGCTGCGTCCGGGTCTCAATATCATCCGGTTCAGGGTATCGGGTGGATACGGGTTAAGGTGCCATTTGTCCTGTTTGTTAAGGGGAAATTAATGAGACTTATAGTAAATTAGCGTCACTACAAAATTAATGAGACATAGTAAATTAACGTCACTGCTCCACTAGATTAATTATATTACAAATAGTGTGGCTTCTGCAAATTAGCATCAAATGTACTAGTAGGACATCAATATCTCAAGTTCAGATTTTTGTTTTATTTTTCAATTGTCATGGTGAGATCTCTTGGACCATGCATCCCTTGATCGTGTTCTTGCTAACATTGGCACAAGCTTTGTGGCATTGTGATTGACAAAAGAAAAAATATTGAATTTCAAAGTGTTCATGGATTAAAAAATTAAAAATATATTTTTATTTTTGGCTATATGTTTATGGTCATTAAATGTTGTGGAAAGAGTTGCAATTTTGAATAGACCATCAATCATTGCAAGTCACATATCTACACCTAAAAAAAGGCAATTGTAAATTTCATCCAATAATATTATTATTAAGCTTATTTTGGATAATACCATCATATTTCTTGTTGGACATTGTTTCTTGAATTCTCAAAGACTCTTATGTTATTGAATTAAGAAAAAATTCTAATTTGAATTAGATCTACATGTCAAGAAGTTCATATGATGTATCCATTTGTTGGCTATAAGGGAAGATTCCTTCAAACAATGGAATACATATTAGTTACCATAAATGATAAAGTTTGAAAATTTTGAACTCATTTTCAAAAAGAAGGACATTAAATTGGTTTGAAGACATTAGAAAATACGAAATTAACCACTCTATAGTAGGAAAGTGACATTTTGATTAAGATTCATAGGATTTTTCTTTTTTGAATTCTTCCCCAAAGATAGCTCCCAACTTCAAATAAATAGGTTCACTACACAATACATAAACTAGAGTAAATAGATTGACCTCAATCAGTGAAATTTTTTAGGGCAAATTATAACCAAACAAATGAGAGAGATATTTTTGAACTAACCTTATTAAAGAACTATATGAAAACAATTTGCAAATTTACTACCAAGTATATTTATAGAAAATTTTTAAAAATGGACAATAATGGACCAAATACAATAAGTTGCTATAGAATTACCAAAGAACATAGAATATTCTAATCAAAATGGCTATAAAAAATGATCAGGTGGAGGCGTGGAGCAAATCTGCTAATAAACTTGTCATAAAAGAAAACAAAAATTAAAGAGACTAGAATTATGGATTGAGACCTGGATTTGTAGCATCGACCCCAGGTCACAAACACGATCATGTCCCGACGAAAGTAGGAAGAACGACCGTCCTTCTTCGTTCGCATTCTTCGTGCAGTGGACGGAAACACAAGAACGAAGACTCCAGCACACGGACGGAGACGCCAGTGGAGCGTTTAGGGTTTAGGGTTGATATTCAATATAGCCCAACTCTTGACACTTTAAATTACTTGGAATCATCCGCTGTAAGTTTCTAAATTGATTTATATAAAAAGACAAGGTCACAAGATAAACATTCTTGGAAATTGAAGTTCAAATTCAAATTCAATTTTTGTTTTCTAATTCTTGAAATACAAAATATAGGGGTTTAAAGATTGAAAAACAAATTGAATATACTTTATTTTATCAAGAGTTCTAATTGAATGTTTTCCTCTTTGGTAATCTTGGCTACAATAGTTTGGAAATTGGAATTTGCATCACTAGCGTATTACATTTTATTCAAATAATCAAATCTAATTGAAGAAATTAAGGATTGGTTTTGTAATATAGAAGGTAGAGGGATTTAGAAAGAAACGAAATTACAATTTCTCTAAGTGATATAGAATTCAAAGTTTTAAGCAGTAAAAATACCAAATTCTTATTCGAGTACTATTAAGAAGGCTTTAATTAGCTGAAATAAGAAGTTTCACCATTTTTTGATGGATAAAGTCATTAAAGGATTAATATATATTTTCATACATTAACAATAATATATATGTGTATATATATATATATAATGAAACATACATCAATGTTAATACCAATTTATACAAATATATATACCTTCATCCACTCAAATTGTCAAATGCACTTATTCTTAACTCTTAAGCCATGAATACATCACTAAATGCAGTCATACACACATCACACATGCCATATTATGCAAAGGAATTCAACAATTGAATATATGTATTTCATATGCATCATGTAGTACAAAAATGAATAAGTATACAACACTTTTTCCACTACAAGCCTTGCAACCTTGGTAATGATAATTGCTAAAGTCAAATATTCTATACCGCTATATGCAAAACAAGCTTTGCTAATTAGTATAACATCATATTCATTAAAATGAGAGTTTTCTAGTGAAATGAGAGATTGCCACACACTACTAATTGCAAACTTAGTAGAATGCACAATCAAAGTACTAGCAAAAAGACAATGCAATGCACACAAAGTATGATCCAAGTATAGAAATTCACAATTGCAAGTTTAAATATAAGGGGAAAAATGCACTTTTATGTAATATAATCTTGGAATATACATGTATAGGGATCAAGCGTGCCTGATTTCCTTCGTTACATTTCATCACCCCCTTTTCTGAAAGACCTCCAAACGTCATGAAGGAGAAAGAAAGGTCTTCAAACCAACTCACTTCAAAACTAAGGCGTGTGAAGGTACTAAAGCACAAGATTCCATAGAAACGATTTCCGAGCATGTCCCATGATATGGATTCTCACACACTAAACTATATAAAGTATAGCCTGAGAGAATCGATGTCAAGAATCATGCTGAAAATCGTTTATATGGAGTCTTGTGCTTTAGTACTATCACATACGCCTTAGATTTGGAATGCGTTAGTTATGAAGACCTATCTTTCTCCTTCACGATGCCTGATGGTACTCTGGAGATTTCACCTCATCTACTGTCGATTGTATTGGGCTAGTAAGTAGAAGTCGTGGAAGACGAGGTCATGGTCAACGACAAGGAACTTGACGATGAGCGTCAATGTAGATGTGCCGTGGAAATTGTAGAGACAAGGACATTTAGTTTCCGGGCCAAGGTGTAGCAATTCCATTCACCGTGTTATAAAGTGAGGCACGAGGAATTGTTCGGTGGCACACGGATTTGCTTGTTTCTAAAATTTCCAGAGCTACACTTACATCAAGCTCATCATTGAGCTCCCCGCCGTTGACCATGCCCTGTACATAAGGAAGCTTTTGCTCACAAGGTGTCACGACCCAAAATTCCGATTTGGATTTCTTAGGATAAACTAGCTAATAGAATAGTAAATTTTTTAGTTTTTCTTTGGTAGGAATGAAGAAACAGGCTCATGGTTACCTTAAGGTAGCGATACCGGGAAACCAGGAACCATAAAATCCTGATAAGCTTAAGGACGGGATAAGGAAATCATGATTCTGATGCCAGTATCAGGATCAGGGGGGATCAGGATCCGATCCCAACAGTCGGACGTTCGAATTCGTAGGGGTCTATAGGAACCGTACCCCTAATCTAGGGAACGAATAATTTAACAGTACCTTACCAAGAAACGGGAACAACCTTATCTCTATAATAGTGTTAACGGTCGCCCCTAGAATTGGGACCGGAAAGTCAATTTCCAGAACCGGAATCGGGTTCAGTAGGATTTTTAGACTGACCAGCACCCAATTTCTACCGGAAACCAGAAGTCCAGCAGAACGTAGATGTCTAGACAGGAAAAAGACCCAGTCTAGACCAATGATTCTCTAAGGGAGGTCATTAAGACTCTCACACAAGTCAGGAGGAGTTATGAGTCATAGAGGAGCACCTTGGCTAAAGGTGTGTGAGTTGTTGGGAAATACTTCCCAGACCGAGTGTGTAGAGCAAATCTGGAACCTGATCCAAGATGTAGAGATGAATGCTGGGAAAGAGAGGGTTCAGGAGTTAACGGATGAGTTGCTCGCTCTTAAGGTACCGTTGAGAGAGAAAGAGCAAGAGAGTGGACGGGAGAGGAACAGTAAAGTCCAAACCCAAGCTACTCTTGACCGGATCAGGGAGTTCATTTCCCTGCTGGTCGAAGCTTTGAATAAATCAAAATACTAAGGCGAGGAGGAGGATTCAGGATCCTATCCCGGCCCGACTCCCGTAAGAAAGGTCAAAGAGGTGGTAAAGATTCAAGAGCAGTCCACACCTCAGAGTATGAGGAAGCCGCTGCCTACACCACCTAGCACAAAGAGGAAGGCCTTCACCTTGACAGGAGACGAAGAAGACGAAGAGGATGACGAAGGAGAAGAAGAAGGTGAGGAGGAGAAATCAGGATCCTCGCAGGAGTCTGAGCCATACTCAGACCCTGACCAAGCGTTGGCCGAGACCAAGAAGTCCAGGGCGCAGGCAAAGAAGAAGGCGCTGAAGAAACTGCCACCGAAGGGGCCAGGATTTAGGAAGTTGCCTGTCAGGAAGACAACTGCCAAGACAGGAGCTTCTCTGCGAAAGCGACTCAAGAAGTAGGTAGGAAAGCCATTTTTGGAAGTGTAGGGCTGAATGTACATAGCTAGGTACTTTTAGTTAGCAGGAAGTTTTGAAACTCAAATTCCTGAAATGTAGGATCTGAGATCCACTTTTTGTGGACCTTTTTGGACTTTGGTGTTAGTTTAGGGGAAGTCAACTCATCTAGAGGATCAGGGGAATGAAACGTGTCAAACCCTGGGGGGTAGTTGAATCCTTGGCACCTTTTTGGGTGTTTGTTGTTAGTTAGTATTTAGAGCCGGGACTTAGTGTTGTTCCGGGGTGCATCTTTCCATATTTCTGTATTTTCATTTGCATTCTCAATGCCAATCAAAGGAGAACTTTTGATTCACTTCGTTGTGCTATTCATCCTTTCTTGAGTACAGAGGGTATGACTGTGGAGATTGGGAGTGCGCTTGGAGGACAAAAAGGAGGGTGTTCCCAGGATCAATTAGGATCCTGTCCTAGGAGAGTAAGTGAGCCTGAGATTGACAGTGGTACTTGTATTTGAGTGCTGTGGTTTATAGATCCTTTCAGGTAACTTCTGAGGGAGATAGCCCCTTGGAGGTCTAGGTGCAACCGGTCAAGCATTCCCGTTGCACGCCAATCAAGATTGGATGAGGTCTTCCTGTCGTCAGAAGGAGAGAGATTCAGGATTGCAGTCTGTCCATAGTTAACTTGTCTTAGTGCACTACCTGGTGACTGTGAGCCGAGGTCTTGTCGTTGTAGTAAGGATTCAGGATCGCCTGTGTGACCTGCTGGACTGGAGTGACACTTGGTTCAGTTGTGAGGATGATTCGGTTTCCTGTATCAATCAGGATTAGACTAGGAGTTGTGTGTGTATTTTGAGTTTATAGTGGACCTTCTGACACTCTAAAACTTGAAGGGTAGGAGTAAGCTTCCTTCCTGAATATCAATTAAGCGGATCCCTCTGTATGAGAGGTTAAATACTAATCGGTTACGGACTCGGAGGTCCAGGATTCAGGATTTAGTGATAGATTCAGGATCCTGTCCCTCAATCAAGTAATCAGGTTCAGGTATCCAGAATAATAGAAGGTGAATAACTACTAAATGCAAGAATAGGTAATCCTGAATTTAGCTATAGAATTAGGAAGTTGGAGCTAGGAGTGCTTGTTGCTTGGGGTTGTGGGTGTTTTCACAATCTTGTTCCGGCCATTAGTAGAACTACGAATCGAATCTCTGTGGAACGATACACGAGTCACCTTTTGGTAGTTTTAAGGAATTAAAACTGTTAAGAGGAAGGATTGTGCTTTCTTGTGCTACGACACAAGGCCACGACAATCGCAGAAGATGTGGACCGCAGACCATTCAGTTTGTGAAAATTGAATGGATTTCTCAACGAATGGTTCGAAATCTACATTTTTTTCATTGGAGGATTTCTACCTACCTACATTGTCTGCACACTCTTGATATGATTCCTATGCCTATATGTACTAGCACTGCCTCAAAAATGGAGATCCAGCCAATAAGAATTGGCTGAATCGACTCTCCAATGTACAGCTATCGAAACAAATAACTACAAGTCCAATTTGTTCTTCATCCTCGCCATGGTTGTCAAAATTTCCGGACCTCGACTGTATCCCTTGGCGATCTTCCCGGACTGTTGGATTTCCTCCCTCCGTTGTGCCTTGAGGGACCGGCGCTCCCATGAATCCTAGGACGGAGAGGAGGATTGGTTGCACGAAGGCCGGTCGAATTTCTTCTTCAACTTCCCGCCCGTGGAAGCTAACAGTCGTCACGGTAGCTGGGGTGGATCAACGCGGCGGGGAACGACTTCATCGTGTAATCTCTCTCCGATTGGGGACATCATTTCCGCTTCGGAGCTTGGATGACAGGCGTCTCTGTAGAGCTTCCTCTGGATCCCCTTGTCTTGAACCGCCGTGTCTCCAGACGTCTTGGGATGCTCTCTTGATTGCAAAGGCGAGGGCGAGGCCGACACTGGCAACCGAGGCCTTCTGTTCGGAGGGTTGTTGACAAGTCCATCGTTGATGGGTTTCGTGGAGAAATCCATGGAGGAATTCATCGTGGGTGCCGAGCCCAGGGAGTTCCCCGTGCTGAAGATGACGTACTGCCCGTAGTCGAGGATGGAGTCCTCGGATGCTCGGCAGAGGTGATCGCCACTCGCCTCGCGACAGGCTGAGACGCTCACCACCTACAGTGCAGGAAGAAGGAATTAGAAAGAACTCAACTCATTATCAGCTAGCAGTGCATTTCATTATCATCACATGCATTCTCGTTTTCCTCAACACTTTAGCTCGATTCGAGCTGAAACATGTAACCCAAGAGACTACTTGAGAGCACGGAAGATCAACGAATCAGCTCGACCCGAGCTAAACTACACACCTCGTACGGTCTTTCTTTAACTAACACTAGCTACCCCCCGGACGACCTCCATGAGCTTATCGTATTCTCGACGATCCTGTTTATCGCAAAGCATTTGCCGCCCGATCCTCCCATTTTTGCTTTCTCGAAATGGTTTCAACCCCACGTCGCGATGGATGTGCAATTGTTGAAACCAAGGGAGCAATACCGCGAGGAGGAAATTATCCTTGTCTCCGTTCCCCCGATTGCTCTACGACTCTGCGAGCACTACGTTCTCGGGCCTGTTCATGACGTGCTTCCGTGGGCTATCATCGACTATTACAGTATTATCAGGGCTGAAAGCCCCCCGCGGGTGCCCGAAGAGAACGTCCAAGTTCTTTAACAATTCTTTATTGGTGTTGGGTTCCTTAAACGACGTTAGCCTGCCGGACCTATCCTTGCACTTGACTGTCTTGTAGGTGTCCTGTCCGAGAATAAGGAATGGCATCTCCCCATCCCGAAAGAGGTACTAGCAAATGCTCTCAGTGGTGGTTCTTTTCATGGAACTCCACATTGACACGAAAGCTATCTTTGCTAGCTCGACGAGGAAGGTCGAGCAATTGGGCCGTACGTAGACCGCTTTCGGCCCGACCACCGCAGCCACGGTGGCAGAGTGCGGCTCCGAGTGGTTGTTATACTTCTTATTTGGCCCCTTTGACCTCCAGTCCTCGGTGACGCACAATATGCCATTGAGATCCAAGACGACGTTGATCCATTTCGTGGCCGCCCTGGACCTCAATGGCAGACGGAGGTCTTCCGATGCCCTCCCGCGATCGATTGGAGGGTCGGATTCTTGTTAGAAAAATGAAGAAAACGTAGCCAGTTATCAAACGTGAAACTGGCACATTGCGAGTAATAGTTTGAGGCCTCTCGAATCGTACTGCCACGCCGAACCAACAGGATAAAAGCCAAATAGACATTTCCATTCCGCGACTATGAAGGAGGGGATTTGATCTTTACCTCCAACTACGGAGACTCAGAGGGCTGAGCGTCGTCTTCTACAACCGTAGGCGTCACTGCAGGCGCAGAGGTCTGTTCATCACATGACATGAACAGGGTGCCCGAACCCTCGTCACCAGTTTAAATGTCCAATGAAGTCAGAAGAGAAGATGCATGATAGGGAGGATCCATGAACTCATGCAAGTTCTCAACAATTTCAAGGCCTGCGACAAACAAATATTTGAAAAACTTCTTCATGAGAAATCATATATTACATGCTCAGAAACTTGAGTGTGAATACAAAAAATGAGTTCAAAATTGGCAAGCTCAACTATACTCCCCTATCCTCTTGGGGGTTCCGCCAAAACTGAGTCAATCTCTACAAAATTTGACAAATGAGTCTGCCCTATACAACTCAGCTCGACTCGAGCTAAAACTACAAAATACAAGAACCGGGGTTTCATTGGGCACAACCTGTTGGACGATCTCCGGTGGGCAGGGAACCACTTCCGAGATCCGTCTCGGAAGCGTCCATGGTCAAGTTGTGCCCAACCTCGGTGTCCGGTGCCTTTGCGGATGTGGTCTCTCCTTCATCTTGTGCCCGCACTTGGATTTCGAAGTCCAACTCCCTGTCCAAGGAGGTCTCCGGGACCAGTTCCTCAACGGGGGGAAGGGGTGCCGAGACTGGAGATTCCATCGGCAGCGGTGGAGCCACAGGTGCGATCGCGGGAGGGCTGGATGCGTTGCTGTTGTTGGATCCCGACCCCTGACCCAACAGCAGTTGAGGCTCGCTTGGAGACACGGGTGGCAGTGTCGCCAATGGCATAAGGCCGGTCTTATCCAACAAGAGGTTCAGGATCTGCCTGTTCTGCTTGGCCTCCTCCCTCCTCCACTCTTGGTTGAACTTGTGTATCTCCATCTTGGCCTCCCAGTCCCTTACATGCTCCGCCTTCAATTGAGCCAATGCAAGCTCATTCTGCTGTTGTGTTGCGAGCGCCTGTGCTTGCCACTTCTGTAGAGACTCCATCTGAGACTTCTGCAACTCCGCGAGTTGCTGGACCACGCTCGCCATTGAGTTCTACTTGCACTTCTTCTCAGGTCGACTGGCGGGCATTGGAGTCCTTGGCGTCTGAGCGGCGGGAGGCAACATAGAAGAACCTAAGGACCCCGGCACATCCACAGCTGGATGACCTGTTGGAGTGGGAAAGTCGTCCAACCCACCTCCCTCTTCACTGGCACCTGCTGCTTCGCCTCCGAAGGCTTCGTCATCGCATTCTTCTTTGTCCTCGTCCGATAATTCCTCCACATCCGTGAAGGAAGGAACTGACCTTCTCGGTTGCTGGCTTCAAGGAGAATCCTGACTAGATCGAACCCTCCTCTTAGAAGGCGAGGGCTCCATTTGCGAGCCTGGAGCGGCATCCAAATCATTAATTGGATACCCGCTCGCAAGGAAATCGCTCTTGTCCAGTGTCATGGCCTTGGAGCAGATTTCCGCCCAGTCAGAGGATTCCTCCAACAGACCACTCGCATATACGTCTACAGAGCTCATCTACGAAGGAGAAATACATCACATTCAGAACGTCCCAGAACCATCCCGTCAATTCAGCTCGATTCGAACTAAATCGATGTTCCAGCGACAAAGACAATGAATAGAGGTGAATAAATGACACTAGAAATTTTATCTAGAAAGTGGTCCAATTCAGCTCGAATCGAGCTGAAATACCAAGGGGGACACTCACCATAGCTGCACATGTCAGCTTGCCACTAGCAAATCTCGAGAACACAGACATTCCTGGCGAACAGAACTTCCTCACTACCCAAAGGTAGAATTCCATCCGCAATTTCAGATTGTGCAGCCTATACTCCAGTTCACTATAAGCCCTCAACTTCATGTACCTGGCTGTCTCCGGGCACTGAAACTCCTCTGGAATTTTCACTTGCACAGGATTGCTGGGATACTGCAGAAACATCAGAATGACCTTCTTCGGCATCTGGGATGCTGGAATGTCTCCAAGCCGGTCATTCTTCCCTGCAAAGTAGTCCCCGTACTCAAGGTTGTAGGAATCCAGAACATTGTTCATCTCCACGAATCGAAGCACCTGCGCTTGCTCCTTCTCATCAGCGCATATGAATAGCCATGAGGGCACCTCTTCAACTCTTGGCGCCTTCTTGAACATTGAGCTGATGACCTCCACGAAGTAAGGGTGATCGATGGTGGACTTCTCCTTCTTGCCGATCCCCGGAAGTTTACGGAAGTCCACTACTCCCAACCGCATGCGCTTCGTAGTTTCCGAAGTCCACGCACCCGAGGGCCATGCCGAATGCACGTTAGTGTTCTCGTCATACATTCGGTAATGGCCACTTGCCGTCGGCTTCACGAACTTCTCCTTGTGCTCGAGAAATACTTTAAAGAAGGCGAATGCTTCGAGGGACAGCTGGGCGCAAGATTTGTTCCTGGACCTGACCATCTTCGCCTCCACAAAGTATCTCTCCCCCAGCCTGTCGAGGAGGACATCCATGGTGGCCCTCGAGAACATTCGATCCTTCTTGAACGCCTTCCAATTCTCGGTAATGATTTCGTTCTTGGCGTTCATCAAACCCAACTCAGGTTTGATTTGATGGAGCTCCTTCTTCACCAGATGTTTCCGTTTACGCCGCTCCACCCATTCCTTCATCGTGTAGCAACTGTCCAGCACCGACGTTATGGCCTTGATTGTCACCTTCGGATAGCAGTGCTTTCGCTTGCCACCCGTCTAGTTCAAAATGTGCTTAGCAAGTGTTGCCAACTCGTCGTAGCTAAGGTTCCCCAAGAACTTGAAAAATTCACGCGTGAGCATGCAGTTCTCTGGGTTCCAGTCTGCCCTTGCATTGAACAACTTGTCAGTGTCAAGGTTGAAGAGCTCCTTGTGAGCGGCGGCCGTGATGACCTCCTTCCAGAGGTCATATACATCATCTGGCGTGGTGATCAACTTCAGCTCATTCGTGAGCTTCAGCTTCTCCTCCTTGTCCTTGGTCTTAGACAATTTCAAGTTCTTGTTTACATTGATCATCAAGAATCGGATGTAAACAGCCTTCTCAAACTCCTGCCAACAAGGAGAACTCACACTATTACTCTATTAGCCAAATGCTGTTCAGCTCGATTCGAGCTAAATAACAATATTGAGGTGCAATTCTAGGAAGGAAATACACAGTTCTTACATTGAACTTGTTTTTGTTACGGAGGTTCTCCACGGTCCTCTTCGTGGCCGATGAGGCACCAAGAGAAGAGGCCTCCTTCGGGTTCTTGGGCCGGCCCATAGCCTCCCACACGGAACGGGCTCCCAGAATGTTTGTGGCCCAAGATGGTTGAGTCGCCACGAAGTGATTTGTGCGGTTGTAGTATGCGGATATATTCCGCAGCTTCTCTTCGTCAAGAGACCACACAACAAAGCAATCCCATTTCCAAAATTGTTGCTTCGTCTCTTCGTCAATGCCATTTGCGTCGTTCACAATCCACTTACTAGCCTCCACGCTGTGCTGCCCATTGATGATGAAGAACTTTCTGTCTTGAATGGACTCCCAATCCCGTGGCTTCTCCTTAAGACCCACAGGCATCACACAAAGTGTCTGCCTCTTAGTCTTGTCGGGAATATTGAAGAGCCAGGTTACCATGTCCTCAACAATGCGCTTCTCTTTGGATCATATATTGAACGTGGAGGGAGCAGCAATGAGCTTCGCGATGCTAATCTCCTTCTTCTCACCAATAGGAAAGATGTATGCATCCTCACAGCTCGTCCAAAATCTCTGGTACACCTCGCTCACTAGCTTGTAGTCTTGTTGCTTCTCCGTCTTGCGAGAGTGTGGGACGTTCTGCATTTCATTTGCATAACTCCCTTCCGCAATCTCGGACTGCTCTGTTGACTTCGCTAGGACGATTGCGGTGGATGCAGATGCTCCAGATTTCTTCCCCTGTTTTTTCTAAGGGGTTTTGGCTTGTTTTGCGGACGCCCATTTCCCTCGACCCGAGCCCGCTTCATTCATGGACGTTCGCCTAGAATTCTCACTTCCACCTGCTTGCTCGGTGACCATAGACACGGAACGAGGTTTTCTCAACTCATTCTTCAGATCTAGCTTCCCTTTCAGTGTACTTAAGTCACTGAACATGAACCGAAGCCTTGCCACAAGACGCTTCCAAAATATCGGGGTGCCATCCGAGTTATGCCACTCCTTCTTGTCAAGTTTGGCTTCGAGTTCCCTTACCTCATCCGCGAATATTGTAGTCTCTAGGCTTCTCAAGAAGGGCGTCAAAGTGGAGGGAATGCGCTGCGAGTCCAGAACCACAGTGAAGTGATATTGCTCATTTGTTGTGGTTCCCGGATCCAACGTTATGCACTTCACTTTTATTGTCGGATGCGCGTCGGCTTCAACATCTTTCACCTTCTCCTCGAACGACAGTTGGATGAAGGCTGCCGATTTTTTAAATTTGAAGGAGAAGGCCATTTCGTTTAGGAAGGGGATCATGTTAAAACTCCAGCTTTTGACCTCCTCCGGGTCTTTGAACTCCCAAAACTCTCCCTCGCTCAGCATCATGTCCCCTTCAGCGTTGTTCGTGGGATATTGGACGTCGCATCTCTTGAAGCGTTGTTGAAAAATCTCAATCTGCGGTTCCATTCTGCAACAATACGAAGTACATGCATGTTTAGCTCGATCCGAGCTGAACAAACAAATCGATTTAATTGGCCACTGTCTTTGTAGTGTCTAATGTCCTCCTCTTAGCTTTCATGATAATACGCTAAACACTTTAGCTCTAGTCGAGCTAAACCAACACCTAATCAACCAGATTATTTATAGATCATTGAATCACGTTACTCGGTTAACGGATTGTGATTCAAGTTGGAGTGAGGTCACATTTTTTACTTGTTGATAATTATCTTTTGTTGTCTGGACTATAGTGGTCTTCAGTTTTACTGATTGCATTTTAGCTCGAGTCGAGCTGAACTACAGTAGTAAATCATGACTGTAGCTGTCCGTTGTAAATGATATGTATCGCTGTGATTCACGTCTGTAGAATGTGTGATCGTGTCTGTCGCAGCACAGGGCAGGTCAATTCCCCATTATACTCACAAAAATCGCTCTAGAGTATAACTAAGTGACTCTAAAGATCGAACCCACGAGATCCTGTGAAGTATCTAGTTCTATTAAGCAGTTAAGCTCAGTCAGTATCCCAATCTTACTTTCCGGTCCTAGATCTAGAACCAGAAATACCACCACACCGGATAACTATAGACCGGATTACTCCTTCTTCCGGTCCTACTAACTATCCGGTCCATACAAATACCCAAATCCCAGGATCTCACAACTTCCGATCCTAGAAATCCGTTCTGACCAATCCAGTCCGGATGGTCATCTTGTACCCGTAATCCTATCCGGTTTGGTTTTGCCTCTGTTTCACCATCAGAGGGGTCGCCGCTTAATTTTGAGAGTGGTAGGCCCACCACTCCTTCCGTGACTTATAGTGGCTGAAGACCCACTGTCCTACCTTCTAAACTCCTAAGCTAATCCGGATCCGGTTTGGTCCTTCACAACAACCCAAATAGCAATCCGGGTCGTAGGTCACACAAAGACCCCACACTCGACCCTCTCGTACTACAACGACCTTGATGCTACTTCCGATCCGTGCGAAGACAGGTGGTTACAAGTGCACCCGTTCGTTCCAACATCAACTAAAGTTCTTCCGTTACCCATACGGGTGGTGAGACCTCACAAGAGATCGGACACTCAACCGGATTTCCCACCCGGGAGTTCTAGCGCAGCTAAGGAATCCCTCCCTACCCGCCTAGCCTAACAACGGCTTTCTCACCCGGAATCTCAAACTCTAGAGGTGCTGAGGAACTAAGTTCACTCCCAACTCTTTGGTACCTACTCACATGCACCTAGGATCGGAAAATAAACACCAAGGGGAGAAATCACTTGCAAACCAACTCGTACTATCCTAACTCCACATCATACAATCCTGTCGCGCTGGAGAGAGATACACAACGAAGAGAATAGAAAAGTACAAGAAGTTTGCAAAATGAACAACTCCCAATTCCCATCTCAGGAACCGATTTATATACAAAGGGTAAAAACCCTAAAAGCACAAAAAGGAGCGGAAAACCCGTGGGGTCCGCCGCCACCCTAATCTAATTTCCGGTCTAACCTAATACTGTTGAGCCGGATCCGGATCCGGATCCGCTCCTACTCCTAACTGAAATTAAAATCCTATCTACCCTACAACTCTAGATCCTATCGTCGGGCTTCCGGTCTCCGGGACTAGCTCCTCGAAGACTTCACTCAAATTCCGGACCCGTTCCCCCTCAGCAGGATTCGGTCCGGGTGGAGACTCCAGGTCGATGGTGATATCCGGTCTCGTGCCCGGAGTCCCAGTCCGTGCAGACTTCTTGGACTCAGGAGTCCAATCCTTCCTATCCTTCTGAATGGTCGCGTCCAGAAAGAGATGCGGTAGCGAGATGTCAGAAAGATGAATACCTTTGTCGCACGTCGCTCCCGTCAGCTTTCGGCTGCTCTCCTCGATCCGGTCCGCTGCCTTCCGCCCCTCCACCATTGCCGTCTCCACCTGCTCGGCGAAGTCCGCGAGAATCCGGACCATCCGGGAACCGGACAGTTTCTTCTCTTCGTGGATCTTCTCGTCGAAGAGCTTCGCTTTGGCAGCGGCCGTTCCGGTCTCTCCCAGGACCGCCTTGATCTGCTCGGCTATCTTCCGAGTCTCTTCCGCCATCTCCCGGGCGGCCGTCACGTCTTCTTGATAGGCAAAAAGAGTTGCCTTCAGTTTATCCACCTCCTCCTGCAACCGGCGGATCTCTGCTTCTTGCTTCCGAGTCTCTTCTGGATTCGTGATGCACTCCGCCACTTGTTCCGCCAATTTGCTGTCCGGTGCCGCACCCACCAACTTGCCGATTGCCGCAAGCGTCCTGTGCTTGACCTCCTCTCTCCGATCTCAACCGGAAGCAAAACAGACAAAACACAAACGTCCAGACGTACAAACTCCAAAAACTCAACCGCGCGCTCTCAAGGTCAAGTTTCTAAAAGGGGGTGCAACAGTGAAAGCTCCTCCTTATATAGTCCCTGGACCCTTTCCGGTTTGTCATCATGAATCCGGTTCATCATCATCATCCGGTCCTAGACCTAATCCGTGTTGCATTCCGTTTCCGTCGTTAGTTATTCCTGACCGGATTAGATCCAAGAAGCCCACTACTTCACGTTCCGTGCTAATTCTGAGTTTTCCTTCCCCACCTAATCGGATCCGGTTAGCTAATGACTAGTTTCCGTTCCTATTTGGGTGTATACTAAGAAAATCAAAATTCTAAGCTGCGACAGTGTCAGAGTGACATTTGATCTAGTGTTTCTCGGAACCATTTAAGGCCTTCTCTCGTGTTAGTTTAGCTCGAGTCGAGCTAAAGTGACATGCAGCTTTTCGTTTTCTATTATTGTTATCCTATTTTCAAGAAATTGAGAGGAGTTGTTGCAGTTGAGGCTCCTTTCAGGGTTTTTCCTACAAATTTAGGGTTCTGTGTCTCATTCGAACGCATATCAGTGATTTAATTTAGGGTTTCATGTTTGCATTCAGAATAACTATGAATTACGAAATCGCTCACAAACGTAGCCACTATACAAGTGAAATTGAATTACAGCAAAAGACAAACATGAAAACGCTAGAGACAAGAATCACCTGCTTGTGGAAATTGAAGCTGTAGAAACAATCTCTACAGGACTCTGCTGAGGTTACAAATGTAATAGTATGAAATGAATCACCCGCTGAGGTTGCAAATGAAACTCTCTGGAACAGTATGAAATGAATCACCCAAAACAAGAAATAGAAATTTAAGAAACAACATTACAATACAACGATTGCACATAATTTGCAGTATTTCCATGCAAAGTGCCTCAGCCCATCCAACTTTGAAATCCATTATTGCTCCAAATTCTGTGTCTTCTCTCCCACACAATCATACGAAATACAACTCCTAAAAGAACGGAAACAACACTGAACGCAGAAACAAAAACAACAATTTGCAGAAAACACAAACCGCAAGATGGCCACTCTGACTGCAAAGTCGAAGCTAACTGCTCCAACACCGCACCAAAACAAAGCAGGATGAACTCGCAGGAAAATCCGCCACTGCAAGGAGCGACAAATGAAGACGAAATACAGAAGCGCGACCGCCACCGCAAGGAGGACCGCACCAAAACAAAGTAGGAACTTCCAAGCTAAACCACCACCGCGAGGAGGGAGAGAAGAAGACGAAACAAACGACCATGGACAAGGGCGAATGCAAATGAACAGGATCACCACCGCAAGAAACAAGACAGGAGGACGAAAGCACAGCGAGGAGAGCTGAGGAGCGTGGCGGCAAAAGAGAGGAGCGCGGCGAACGACAGAAGCAAGGGCAAGGAGCAAGACAGGAGGATGAAGTGGCGGCGAAGGAGAGGAGCTCGGCGAAAGCGAGGGCAAGGAGCACCACGAGGAGAGCTGAGGACAAGGGCGGCAAAGTGAGCGTGGCGGCAAAGGAGAGGAACAAAACCTAAACCCTAGCTCCTCCAATATCCGTCCGATATCCGCCTCTCGATATCCATATATTACCCGCACAATACCAATGGCATGATACCTGCCCGATACACTCCCATCTCCTGTGATACTCACCTGATATCCTCAAATTTGCCCATAACGTGCAGTCCACTGATACCCAGTAGTGCGTCAATACCCATTTGTCTATTGATACACAACACAACCCAAACCGCACAATTTCAATAATATGTAAACTTATCTGGAAGAAGAATGATCCTATAATACCAAGACTCGTTTGTTTTAAACCATAGACCCTCAACTCATACTTGGTCCTTTTGAAGATACCCAAATTGGTACATCTTATAACCCAATGCATGTAATTAAATATATGCAATGGTGGATGCTATAAAAGATACTCAAATGTAAGATGCAAAATTGCTTCAATTGAAAGAATTTTTGAAATCATTTAGTAGTAGCAATAGAAATTTTTCCCTACAATAGCATCTTTCATAAATACTGATATTACAAAGCTGATTGCTAACTACTACTCAATTTCTGGAATATCACACCGTATGAAGATAGATATTCACCGATGTCAAAACACTAGGTACTTCATCGACACTTCTATATAGAGAGAGGCATTTGAAATTGAATGGAATGACATCATAGGCAATCTACAGAGTGCATATTGATGTGGCACTCTTTGATTGGACATTGTAGGGTTTAAGTTATTGGTAGATAAAGTTTAGGGTTTAGGGTACTTCATCCATTGATTCCTGCTATATACCAAATCGGATCATAAAGGGCAACACAATTTTAGAAAGCGGTTACACACATCTATGAGGTGGTGACTTTGTTTTTGGCTATAAATATATATTTATTTAAGGGATTTTGCATAGAAACGGAAAAGACATTTTTTTTTTCCTTATAATTTTAAACTTCATCTGTAAAATACTATTTCTGCACTTGTTGCATGTCAAAATGAAAGACATTTTGAAAATTTTTTTTAAGAATATGAGGGTGTTTAGGGTGGGAAGTTATTTTAAAAAATAAATTGTTTTACAATCATAAAAAATTATATGGATGAACAAAGTGAATGTAGAAGTTGTTTTATTTGTTAAATAAGTTCATTAATAAATCATGTTTATTAAAAAAGTCATGATGTGGTTTTTAATGATTTATAACAACAATTGTAGTTAAGAGAACCATTTCAATTTATTAGATGATTGAGGTTAGAGATTCTTTAAAAAAATTTTAAACACAAGTTTCAAATTTCCGATGCAAGTCAAATTTCATTTTTTCAAGATTTTGAGGCAAATGTAGCTTCTTCAACAAAGTAGTGAGAACGTAATTAAAATAGTTGTTCTAGTATAAAAAATCATTTTAATTAATTAAATGGTTAACGTAAACTTTCCATTAAGAAGTTTGTGTTAAGAAGTTCCAACTTTTATTGGCAAGTTAAATATTCTCATCAAATTCAAGAGAATTTAATTCAAATAGTCAAGTACATGCTATGGTTTACAGAACCACTCAATGAACGTATTGGATAATGTAAGCTTTTTATAAAAAAATTTATCAAATGTAGGCTTTTCATCACATTAAGAGAATTTAATTTGAATAATTGTTCATGTTTCAAAAAACATTTAAAGCAATTCTATAATAAATGAAAACTCCTCATTAAAAAAATTTGTATTAAAAAATTTGTACTTTTGAAGACAAGATGAAATTTATTTTTCCAGGATTCTTAAATAAATGTTGGCTCTTCATTCGATTTACGAGAATTCATTTCAAATGTATGCTGTATTTTAGGGAACCATTTCCATTAATTTAGTGTAACGCTACATTCTTTTTGAAGTGTCTGTACATAGAAGTGCAAATTTAAATTGACAAGTTAAATATGTTACATATATATGCGATGAATTTCTTTAAGAGAAAAAACTAAACCCATTACTTATGGAACCAACGACTTGGAAATGTACATTTGAAAAGTTAAATGACTACAAATAAGTAAATGTGAAATTTTATAGGCTTCGGAATAAATACTTTGGAAATTTCTTTGAATTCCAATATTCATACAATATAACCTCAAAACTTTTTGTAAGTATTCTAAATATTTGACATGTCAACATGTCGCAGCTTAGAATTTTGATTTTCTTAGTATTCACCAAAATAGGAACGGAAACTAGTCATTAGCTAACCGGATCTGATTAGGTGGGGAAGGAAAACTCCGAATTAGCACGGAACGTGAAGTAGTGGGCCTCTTGGATCTAATCCGGTCAGAATTAACTAACGACGGAAACGGAATGTAACACGGATTAGGTCTAGGACCGGATGATGATGATGAACCGGATCATGATGATAAACCGGAAAGGGTCCAGGGACTATAAAAGGAGGAGCTTTCACTGTTGCACCCCCTTTTAGAAACTCGACCTTGAGCGCGCGGTTGAGTTTTTGTCGTTTGTGCGTCTATGCGTTTGTGTTCTGTTCGTTCTGATTCTGGTTGAGATCGGAGAGAGGAAGTGAGGAACGGGACGTGCGGCTAGAAGAGAGTGAGGTAGATGTGAGTGGGAATGCCTCCGCTACGTAGGTCGAGACAAGCGAGTCCCTCTGGAGGCGAGGTGAAGCTCCGGAAAGTCATTCCGGTTATTCCCTCCACAGAGCCGGAAAAGTCTCAACTCATGGATGATCTCAAACCCATGTGTCGCAGCACAAGGCAGGTCAATTCCCCATTATACTCACAAAAATCGCTCTAGAGTATAACTAAGTGACTCTAAAGATCGAACCCACGAGATCCTGTGAAGTATCTAGTTCTATTAAGCAGTTAAGCTCAGTCAGTATCCCAATCTTACTTTCCGGTCCTAGATCTAGAACCAGAAATACCACCACACCGGATAACTATAGACCGGATTACTCCTTCTTCCGGTCCTACTAACTATCCGGTCCATACAAATACCCAAATCCCAGGATCTCACAACTTCCGATCCTAGAAATCCGTTCTGACCAATCCAGTCCGGATGGTCATCTTGTACCCGTAATCCTATCCGGTTTGGTTTTGCCTCTGTTTCACCATCAGAGGGGTCGCCGCTTAATTTTGAGAGTGGTAGGCCCACCACTCCTTCCGTGACTTATAGTGGCTGAAGACCCACTGTCCTACCTTCTAAACTCCTAAGCTAATCCGGATCCGGTTTGGTCCTTCACAACAACCCAAATAGCAATCCGGGTCGTAGGTCACACAAAGACCCCACACTCGACCCTCTCGTACTACAACGACCTTGATGCTACTTCCGATCCGTGCGAAGACAGGTGGTTACAAGTGCACCCGTTCGTTCCAACATCAACTAAAGTTCTTCCGTTACCCATACGGGTGGTGAGACCTCACAAGAGATCGGACACTCAACCGGATTTCCCACCCGGGAGTTCTAGCGCAGCTAAGGAATCCCTCCCTACCCGCCTAGCCTAACAACGGCTTTCTCACCCGGAATCTCAAACTCTAGAGGTGCTGAGGAACTAAGTTCACTCCCAACTCTTTGGTACCTACTCACATGCACCTAGGATCGGAAAATAAACACCAAGGGGAGAAATCACTTGCAAACCAACTCGTACTATCCTAACTCCACATCATACAATCCTGTCGCGCTGGAGAGAGATACACAACGAAGAGAATAGAAAAGTACAAGAAGTTTGCAAAATGAACAACTCCCAATTCCCATCTCAGGAACCGATTTATATACAAAGGGTAAAAACCCTAAAAGCACAAAAAGGAGCGGAAAACCCGTGGGGTCCGCCGCCACCCTAATCTAATTTCCGGTCTAACCTAATACTGTTGAGCCGGATCCGGATCCGGATCCGCTCCTACTCCTAACTGAAATTAAAATCCTATCTACCCTACAACTCTAGATCCTATCGTCGGGCTTCCGGTCTCCGGGACTAGCTCCTCGAAGACTTCACTCAAATTCCGGACCCGTTCCCCCTCAGCAGGATTCGGTCCGGGTGGAGACTCCAGGTCGATGGTGATATCCGGTCTCGTGCCCGGAGTCCCAGTCCGTGCAGACTTCTTGGACTCAGGAGTCCAATCCTTCCTATCCTTCTGAATGGTCGCGTCCGGAAAGAGATGCGGTAGCGAGATGTCAGAAAGATGAATACCTTTGTCGCACGTCGCTCCCGTCAGCTTTCGGCTGCTCTCCTCGATCCGGTCCGCTGCCTTCCGCCCCTCCACCATTGCCGTCTCCACCTGCTCGGCGAAGTCCGCGAGAATCCGGACCATCCGGGAACCGGACAGTTTCTTCTCTTCGTGGATCTTCTCGTCGAAGAGCTTCGCTTTGGCAGCGGCCGTTCCGGTCTCTCCCAGGACCGCCTTGATCTGCTCGGCTATCTTCCGAGTCTCTTCCGCCATCTCCCGGGCGGCCGTCACGTCTTCTTGATAGGCAAAAAGAATGGCCTTCAGTTTATCCACCTCCTCCTGCAACCGGCGGATCTCTGCTTCTTGCTTCCGGGTCTCTTCTGGATTCGTGATGCACTCCGCCACTTGTTCCGCCAATTTGCTGTCCGGTGCCGCACCCACCAACTTGCCGATTGCCGCAAGCGTCGTGTGCTTGACCTCCCAATCTGCCCTGATGTTGCAGAGGACGTTGATCAGACCGTTGAACGGATCTTGCATATCCGGATCTCCCCCGGAATTGGTCTTCTCGACTTCCGGTTTCTCCTCCGGGGCCGGTTTGTCTTGACCAGGAGGCGTCCCGCGCTTGTGTGGAGGCGTCAGCTTCTGTCGCTTGATCGGCGGCATCGGCTCCTCCTCTTCCTCGCTGGACTCCCGGTCTGACCCGGAATCGGATTCCGCCTCGTCATCCGTCTCTGACTCCCCATACTTCAGGAACACTTCCTGCGTCTTCCACGCCCTCTCCTCCGTATCGGTGAGGACTTGGTTCTCCCGATAGAGGTGGAAGAGATAAGGGCACACTCGAGTGGCCCTTTTCTTCCCAACCCTACTAACGAGTTGGGCCACGAGATCGGAAATGATCCGTGCCCAATCCACTTTCCGGGTACCACTGAGGGCACCGAAAATGGTGTTGCCGAGGGTGATCGTCACCCTGGTCGGCTTTTCCGGGTGAAGAACCGGAACCAGGAATTGCAGGAGCCGACGGTGTCGGTCATCCAAGCAATCCTCGACCGCGTATCCGTCCTTCGGGTTGACGGCTCCCTTGAACTTCCCTCGGACAAACTCATCCTTCCGGCTCGCCATTCCCAAACCTCCTGCCCGGAAACCGTAAACCGTTCTCCACATCCCCTCGTTCCAGCTGACGGGAGTTCCCCTCACGGTGTTGTCAAACTGGTTGGACAACTTTCCGAGGAGCTCCTTGACCATTCTCTCCTCCCTAAAACCCCAAGGTTTCTCGGCAAATCCTACACAACCCATGGTGTCGCAGCTTAGAATTCTGATTTTCTTAGTATACACCAAAATAGGAACGGAAACTAGTCATTAGCTAACCGGATCCGATTAGGTGGGGAAGGAAAACTCAGAATTAGCACGGAACCTGAAGTAGTGGGCTTCTTGGATCTAATCCGGTCAGGAATAACTAACGACGGAAACGGAATGCAACACGGATTAGGTCTAGGACCGGATGATGATGATGAACCGGATTATGATGGTAAACCGGATTCATGATGACAAACCGGAAAGGGTCCAGGGACTATATAAGGAGGAGCTTTCACTGTTGCACCCCCTTTTAGAAACTCGACCTTGAGCGCGCGGTTGAGTTTTTGTCGTTTGTGCGTCTGTGCGTTTGTGTTCTGTTCGTTTTAATTCCGGTTGAGATCGGAGAGAGGAAGTGAGGAACGGGACGTGCAGCTAGAAGAGAGTGAGGTAGATGTGAGTGGGAATGCCTCAGCTACGTAGGTCGAGACAAGCGAGTCCCTCTGGAGGCGAGGTGAAGCTCCGGATAGTCATTCCGGTTATTCCCTCCATAGAGCCGGAAAAGGCTGAACTCATGGATGATCTCAAATCCATGGATTGCGTAGAGTTTGCCGAGAAACCTTGGGGTTTTAGGGAGGAGAGAATGGTCAAGGAGCTCCTCGGAAAGTTGTCCAACCAGTTTGACAACACCGTGAGGGGAACTCCCGTCAGCTGGAACGAGGGGATGTGGAGAACGGTTTACGGTTTCCGGGCAGGAGGTTTGGGAATGGCGAGCCGGAAGGATGAGTTTGTCCGAGGGAAGTTCAAGGGAGCCGTCAACCCGAAGGACGGATACGCGGTCGAGGATTGCTTGGATGACCGACACCGTCGGCTCCTGCAATTCCTGGTTCCGGTTCTTCACCCGGAAAAGCCGACCAGGGTGACGATCACCCTCGGCAACACCATTTTCGGTGCCCTCAGTGGTACCCGGAAAGTGGATTGGGCACGGATCATTTCCGATCTCGTGGCCCAACTCGTTAGTAGGGTTGGGAAGAAAAGGGCCACTCGAGTGTGCCCTTATCTCTTCCACCTCTATCGGGAGAACCAAGTCCTCACCGATACGGAGGAGAGGGCGTGGAAGACGCAGGAAGTGTTCCTGAAGTATGGGGAGTCAGAGACGGATGACGAGGCGGAATCCGATTCCGGGTCAGACCGGGAGTCCAGCGAGGAAGAGGAGGAGCCGATGCCGCCGATCAAGCGACAGAAGCTGACGCCTCCACACAAGCGCGGGACGCCTCCTGGTCAAGACAAACCGGCCCCGGAGGAGAAACCGGAAGTCGAGAAGACCAATTCCGGGGGAGATCCGGATATGCAAGATCCGTTCAACGGTCTGATCAACGTCCTCTGCAACATCAGGGCAGATTGGGAGGTCAAGCACACGACGCTTGCGGCAATCGGCAAGTTGGTGGGTGCGGCACCGGACAGCAAATTGGCGGAACAAGTGGCGGAGTGCATCACGAATCCAGAAGAGACCCGGAAGCAAGAAGCAGAGATCCGCCGGTTGCAGGAGGAGGTGGATAAACTGAAGGCCATTCTTTTTGCCTATCAAGAAGACGTGACGGCCGCCCGGGAGATGGCGGAAGAGACTCGGAAGATAGCCGAGCAGATCAAGGCGGTCCTGGGAGAGACCGGAACGGCCGCTGCCAAAGCGAAGCTCTTCGACGAGAAGATCCACGAAGAGAAGAAACTGTCCGGTTCCCGGATGGTCCGGATTCTCGCGGACTTCGCCGAGCAGGTGGAGACGGCAATGGTGGAGGGGCGGAAGGCAGCGGACCGGATCGAGGAGAGCAGCCGAAAGCTGACGGGAGCGACGTGCGACAAAGGTATTCATCTTTCTGACATCTCGCTACCGCATCTCTTTCCGGACGCGACCATTCAGAAGGATAGGAAGGATTGGACTCCTGAGTCCAAGAAGTCTGCACGGACTGGGACTCCGGGCACGAGACCGGATATCACCATCGACCTGGAGTCTCCACCCGGACCGAATCCTGCTGAGGGGGAACGGGTCCGGAATTTGAGTGAAGTCTTCGAGGAGCTAGTCCCGGAGACCGGAAGCCCGACGATAGGATCTAGAGTTGTAGGGTAGATAGGATTTTAATTTCAGTTAGGAGTAGGAGCGGATCCGGATCCGGATCCGGCTCAACAGTATTAGGTTAGACCGGAAATTAGATTAGGGTGGCGGCGGACCCCACGGGTTTTCCGCTCCTTTTTGTGCTTTTAGGGTTTTTACCCTTTGTATATAAATCGGTTCCTGAGATGGGAATTGGGAGTTGTTCATTTTGCAAACTTCTTGTACTTTTCTATTCTCTTCGTTGTGTATCTCTCTCCAGCGCGACAGGATTGTATGATGTGGAGTTAGGATAGTACGAGTTGGTTTGCAAGTGATTTCTCCCCTTGGTGTTTATTTTCCGATCCTAGGTGCATGTGAGTAGGTACCAAAGAGTTGGGAGTGAACTTAGTTCCTCAGCACCTCTAGAGTTTGAGATTCCGGGTGAGAAAGCCGTTGTTAGGCTAGGCGGGTAGGGAGGGATTCCTTAGCTGCGCTAGAACTCCCGGGTGGGAAATTCGGTTGAGTGTCCGATCTCCTGTGAGGTCTCACCACCCGTATGGGTAACGGAAGAACTTTAGTTGATGTTGGAACGAACGGGTGCACTTGTAACCACCTGTCTTCGCACGGATCGGAAGTAGCATCAAGGTCGTTGTAGTACGAGAGGGTCGAGTGTGGGGTCTTTGTGTGACCTACGACCCGGATTGCTATTTGGGTTGTTGTGAAGGACCAAACCGGATCCGGATTAGCTTAGGAGTTTAGAAGGTAGGACAGTGGGTCTTCAGCCACTATAAGTCACGGAAGGAGTGGTGGGCCTACCACTCTCAAAATTAAGCGGCGACCCCTCTGATGGTGAAACAGAGGCAAAACCAAACCGGATAGGATTACGGGTACAGGATGACCATCCCGACCGGATTGGTTAGGACGGATTTCCAAGATCGGAAATTGTGAGATCCTGGGATTTGGGTATTTGTACGGATCGGATAGTTAGTAGGACCGGATGAAGGAGTAATCCGGTCTGTAGTTATCCGGTGTGGTGGTATTTCTGGTTCTAGATCTAGGACCGGAAAGTAAGATTGGGATACTGACTGAGCTTAACTGCTTAATAGAACTAGATACTTCACAGGATCTCGTGGGTTCGATCTTTAGAGTCACTTAGTTATACTCTAGAGCGATTTTTGTGAGTATAATGGGGAATTGACCTGCCCTGTGCTGCGACACAACAATTCATGGAATATGACCTTAAGAATTGTAGCAAGTTATGGTTGACAATGTTGTATTTCTCTTTGAATTCTAGAAGTTTTTAAAATAATGATTAAGATGACATCTTTTGCAAATTTCAAAAAAGATGCTATTAATAAAAAAATTCCATTTTCAAGCACTCAACAAAATAAATTAATTAATCAAATTAAAATAATGATTGAAAAACAGTATTGTAGATAATGGTTTCACATCTCTTTATGAAGAAACATTAATGACATATAATGTCATTCATCTACAATGAAAAGATTAAAGGGGATGTATTTGAAATTCTAAATACAACAAATGTGACTTTTCCAAAATACGAATTTAGGAATGTTTTGAGTAGAAAATGGCAACATAGTTTGTTTGTTTTCAAGGAATAGAATAACAACAATTATTCAAGAAATTGAAATTGAAATTGGTTCTAGGGTCTTCATGTTTTATTAGTTTTCAACTTGTTCAATCTTTTTTGGAATGCTTTGAAGCAAGAATTTTAAACAAAAAATGAGCTTTTGGTAGTAAAGACTTCACATTCTATTTGTTTTCACCTTCTTCATATTCTTTGGGGATACCTTGGATGTGAAATTTGCTACATTTGTGATTTCACTTCTAAATTTATTTGATTCACATCTCTAAATTTACTTGCTTAAAATTTATTTGATTTACTTCTCTAAATTTATTTGCTGAACTAATTTGAACCTTGGTTCTAGGTCTGTCGTGAATGTTGCACATACTAAGGCCTAAACTTTTCCAAAATTTCATCATTAGAAAAATTTTGGCACCTCGTTTTCCCCCTCCTACACTACATCCCCTAAAAAATTATTCGAAATTGTTAATGAAGGGACCCTAAAACCTTCTAATGCAATCATTTCAATGTTTCAACATACTTTAAACCGTCTAATACAACCATTTAAATGTTTATGCATACATCATAATATGTACGATTTAAAAATGTCTACTTTAAAGAATGTGCTTTGCATTTTGAACATTAGGCTTGTAATTGTAAACCAATTTTTTTTCTGCATACTAAAGGGTTTATATGATTATTCAAAGTTTGATGAGTGAAGAAGTTGCCAAAATGAAAGCAAGAGATGTCCCAAATTTTTTCCCAAACCATCCTTTGTTGCTCTGAACCCTATACCCTAAACCCTAAACCCTTACCCTCTAATACCCTAAACCCTATACCCTATACCCTAAGCCCTAAACCCTAAAATCAAAGACAACATTCATTCCTGAACCTCTAAATTCCAAGGATTGTAAATACTAAATGTGGAAATCCTATTATGAGGTATAGAAGTACTACTGCAACCTTCACATATTAATCTTCGGCAAGGTTCCCATCCAAATTTGCATTTAAAAACAAAAGCCAGAGTTGCTTTAAGAATATGGATAATTTCAATGAAGAGAGAATGTTGCTCTATATTTGAACCGAACTCCTTTATTGAAGGAAAATTCAGAAACCATACAAGGACAATGAGAAGATACACAAAGCTGCTTGTGAATTATAAGTTGGGAATATTTTTGGAATTAGTAAGTACACCGTTAAGGTGTAACATTCAAAATAGAAAGATGTGGTGGTAGCTTTTGCCATGATTGCCAAAAGGGCCTTCAAAAGTCAACAAGCACGTTCGAAGGGAATCCCTTCAAATGAGGACAGATCTCAAATTGCATGGGGTCATTTCCTAAATTGGGCTCTCCATCTACTACATTCTCGGGGTGGGTGGGTGGTTTGGCTGGGTTATTTTTTTGGTGTACAGTTGTGACAACTTTTTTGATTCCAAGTAATTCAAAATGAAATGGCACGTATTCGCAACCGCCAAACTAGTTCCCGTTCTTTCCCACCCAGCGCAAGCAGTCGAGTGTACGTCGCCACCCCACCCCTGAACATGTCTTTTCGACTTACTTGTTAGTGTTGTTGAAGTCGCTACGCATCCAGGTTTTCTGTTCTGTAGTCGACTCGTGTTGTCACGATTCACGAACCTTGTAGTGTCTTCATTGCGGAGTTGTTGCTTGTCGTTGCCATCATCGGAAAGGGTTCTTGCTGCGAATTGTATCCGGTTGGCATTTCGGCCCTCAGTTTACTTCATTGTGTTTTAGCAGAAGCATTCGAGCCTCACCAATTTGTTTGCAACACTTCATTTCTAAGTAGATCATATTCTTGCTATCTTGTGGACTGCGCATTTTACATTATCATGTTTTGTATGTTGCGAATCCCTGTCGAAATTTTGTAAGGCTTTCTTGCTTGACGGAGACATTGAACGCTTGTAACTACGTTCAAGAATGCGATACGGAAATGCGATACCCGAATTTTTGGACTTTCTATTTATAGAAAGTTTTTCTTACTCGTACGAGTGTTTAATGTTCCGTAATTCATGGATCATTTTAGCTCGACTCGAGCTAAATGGAAATCAGATTACTAGTGTTGTGCTGCAGTTCAGCTCGACTCGAGCTAAATGGAAATCAGATTACTAGACAGTGTTGTGCTGCAGTTAAGCTCGACTTGAGCTAAATGGAAATCAGATTAATAATGCTGTACTGCAGTTCAGCTCGACTCAAGCTAAATGGAAATCATATTACTAGTGTTGTGCTGTAGTTCAGCTCGATTCGAGCTAAATGGAAATCAGATTAATAATGTTGTGCTGCAGTTTAGCTCAACTCGAGCTGAATAGACGTTAGGTGTACTGACCTGGGGTTATCAACCATCTAAGAAACGTTTAATCATATTCAAGTTATAGTATACATTTCAAAAAATCTGAAAGAGTACAGATGATTCAATTCCACATTCGGCGAATATGTTAGGCTATAGGATAAAAATATCAATGAAGCACTTCAGCTCGAGTAGAGCTAATGTGTTGTTGACTGTATCTTTTTCTGTATTGCAGAGTTCTGATTTCTCTATTGTATGTATTAGATAATTGATTCTTTGACTCTGTTACTTTAGCTCGAGTCGAGCTAAAGTGTCATTCCGGAATTATGTTTTATTCTCATTGTTGAGATCCATTATTTTAAGCACAAAAGAGAGACGGATTGAATCTAATAACTAAAGTTGACCGAACATTTAAATTCATGATCCTCGAATACACGTGCTTTCTTGGACAAGGAAGTTTAGCTCGAGTCGAGCTGAAGTGCTGCCATGGCGTCTATGATTCTGAATGATCCATTTCGTGACACCTGTCTGATTCATTTGAATACATACTGTTGTGTCCAGGTGCGATGTCTTCTACGGAGAATCCCGTGGATATGATCTTTTCCTCGGATGATGAATTTCAAGATGTCGAAGGGATGAATGTTGGTGTCCTTGAGTACAAAGGTCTTCCACGTCGACTGTGGATTACCAAGTGTGTTACTCTCTACAACAATGCAAGCGTCCTTGTTGGAGAAGGTACTTGCTATAGTGTGAATTTAGACCTGGTCCTTGGTGCAAACGGTCCGCTTGGAGACACGCACGTAGCAGTGCACATTTCGAAGACCCATTCAGAAGAGGACATTCCGCTTGAACAGGTGTATTCTCTGATTGCATGGCCTATCAAGCTTGTCCATTGCCGTGGAGCAAGTCTGCATGATCATGATGCGTGAGACACCTTCAACCGCATACAAGCTAGTCTTCTGAACCCACCATCATCGACATCAGCTCGGCCATATACAAGTGTGTCGTAGCACAAGAAAGCACAAACCTTTCCCTTAGCAGTTTTAATTGCTTAAAACCACCAAAAGGTGACTCGTGTATCGTCCCACAGAGATTGGAGTTCGAGTTCTCCTAATGACCGGAAACAGGATTGCGAAAACAACCACAACCTCAAGCCTACAATAGTCCTAACTCCTACTTCCTTATTTTAATCCTAAAGTCGGGATACCTTATTTCCTAACTATCAACTACTAACCTTACCCTCTTCTAAATACCTGAACCTAGGTACCTGATTTCCTGAGTGAGGAACAGGATCCCGAATCTATTTCTAAATCCTGAATCCTGATTCCTAAGTATCCGTAACCGATTAGTCTTTAACCTCTCATTCAGAGGGATCTGCTTCTTTGGTGTTTAGGAAGGAAGCTTACTCCTACCCTTCAAGTTTTAAAGTGTCAAAAGGTCCACTATAAACTCTCAAAACACACACACACAACTCCTAGTCTAATCCTAATTGATTGAAGAAAACAGAACCATCCTCACAATTGAACCATATTACACTCTGATCCAGCAGGTCACACAGGCGATCCTGAATCTTTACTACAACGACAGGATCTCAACTCTCAGTCACCAGGTAGCACCCTAAGACCAGATCACGATGGACAGGTTGTAACCCTGAATCTCTCTCCTTCTGGATACAGGAAGACCTCATCTACTCTCGGTTAGCGTACGACGGGAGTTCATGACCGGTCATACCCAACCCTCCAACAGGCTATCTCCCTCAGAAGTTCCTGAAAGGATCCAAAAACTACAGCACTCAGACACATGTACCACTGTCGAACTCAGGCACACTTCCACTCCTGGGACAGGATCCTGATTGATCCTGGGAACACCCTCCTTTCTGTCCTCCAAACACCCCCCCAACCTCCACAGTCATACCCTCTGTATTCAAGAAAGGATGAACAACACAACAAAGTGAACCAGAAGTTTTTCTCGGATTGGCATTGAGAATGTAATTGAAAACAAACATACGAAGAAATGCACACCGAAACAACACTAAGTCCCGGCTCTAAATACTAACTAACAACAAGCACCCAAAAAGGTGCCAAGGATTCAACTACCACCCAGGGTTTGACACGTTTCATTCCCCTGATCCACTAGGTGAGTTGACTTCCCCTAAACTAACACTACAGTCCAAAAAGGTCTACAAAAAGTGGATCTCAGATCCTACATTTCAAGGATCCGAATTTCAAAATTGCCGCCTAACTGGAAAAAGGTCCTACCTATGTACATTCAGCCTTTGCTAAAATTGGCCTTCCTACCTACTTCTTGAGTCGCTTGGGAGGAGAAGCTCCTGTCTTGGCAGTTGTCTTCCTGACTGGCGGCTTCCTAAATCCTGGTCCCTTCGGCGGAAACTTCTTCAGCGCCAACTTCCTTGCTTGAGCCTTGGTCTTCCTGGTTTCTGCCAGAGCGTGATCAGGATCTGAATACTGCTTTGACTCCCGTGAGGATCCTGAATCTTCCTCCTCACCTTCTTCCTCTTCATCCCCTTCATCTTCTTCTTCTTCGGCTGTCGGGATGATGGTCTTCCTCTTCATGCTGGATGGTGCGGGTGGTGGTTTCCTGATGCTTTGAGGAGTCGACTGCTCTTGAATCTTCACCACTTCCTTAGTCTTCCTTCTAGGAGTCTGACCGGGACAGGATCCCGATTCTGTCTTGAGGATGGATTTCGGAGTTGTCGTCAATCTCGATCCTTCTTCACTCCTCTCCCTCTTTAGCACGACAGGGGAGGTTGCCTTGATAGGTGAGTCTGTTAGGACGATCAGTTCTTCGCTCTAGCTTGTCCTCCTCTGCGGCTTCTTTGGTTCCGGCTTTGTTGCTTCATGTTTGGGCGACTCCTCAGCTACAGGATCCGTCTGAGGGATGTCCTTCAGGATCTCCGCCAGTTCGTCTGCCTCCTGCCTTGCTGGTGGCTCCGGGTCTTGAGCTGGCGCCTCCATTACTTCCACAACCGGTATGTTGAGTTGAGCTGCCAGTAGCTCCGTCATGGGAACTTCGACCAGTTCCGGTCTGGTCCTGGCCTGCTCGCTCACTTCCCCCATCACCTTCCTAATCTCAGCCAAGGTGATGTCCATCTTCTTCTGATACGCCACTAAGACTGTCATCAGCTGCGGGGCCAACTGCTTCCCTCCATCTAAGACTTTCCTGTCAAACATGTTAGCCTTCGTAATAACTTCTCCCGAGTTGGACGCGAATTCCCGGATCCTGTCGAGGATTGCTCTACTCTCAACTGAACACATTCGTTCTCTCTCGACCTCCTCAGTCTTGCTGATGATCTCCTTCTTTAGACTGGTCATCTGCTCGGTTAGTTCAGCAACCTTTGCCTTCCAACCTTTCTCTTCGGAATCCCGAAGGAGATTCCTGACCTGATCTAGTAGTTGGTTTGGGGTTATTCCTCCCAAAACTTTGCAGACTTGCTACACCGCACTCCTCTCAACCTCATATCTCTCCTCGAACTCCGACAGCTCTTGTCTGATTCGTTTTAGTGGGTGGGCATCCCAAACAGGATCAGTCTATCTAGATTCTACTATTGGAACTATTTCTTCATCTTGCTCGGCCAGTTCCTGAGTCTCTCCTCTCGGGACTCTAAGGCTCTCAGCCTCCTGCTCCTGATCTGATTCTTCGTCATTCTGATCCTCCTCTTCCTCTCCCAGAATGTGAAAGGCTAACATTTCTACTGCTCCCTCGTAAGCCTCACTCTCATACCCCTTTAGGAGTTCTTGTGAGTGATATAAGTGATAGAGAAAGGGGCAGAGGGGTGAGGGCTTACTCTTCCTGACTCCTGTGGTGGCTAACCTGTTTACTAGTTCTTGAATCAGGATTCCCCAATCTACTCTCTTCTCTCCAGCTAAGGCCCCAAATATGGCGTTGGCTAGGGTAACACCTATCCTGCTAGGTCTCTCAGGGTTCAGAATCGGAACTAAAAATTGGAAAACTCTTCTCTCTTTCGGATCCTTACAATCCATCACTACGTGCCCATCCTTAGGACTGATGGGGTTGGAGAATTTACCCACTCAGAATTTGTCCACCCTGGTCGCTAGAGCGTCGCCGGTCTGCTCCAAGTCGTAAGCGGTCCGCCACACCGCCAGCACCCACTCCTTTGGCCTTGCCCGGATTGTCCTCTCCCATTGGCTCGACTAGTCGTGCAACAGCTCAGCTACCATGGCTTTGTCTTTCAGGCTCCAGGGTCGCGTCAGGAAGCCTTCGCAGCCCATCTGCTCCAAGTCCTCCCTCAGCTCGTTCAACTCTTGGTCTTCTGCCGGGACGACAGGATTCACCATTCGGAGCGTGACTTCAGGAACCTCCATCTCTCCTCCGTCTCTCGCCATCTTGTTGCTCGGGATTCTTCTCTCAAAACCCGACTCTCCTCACACCAAACCCTCACACAACGCTGTAGACAGGAAACAGGAAGTGCGATAGCCTTCTCTTGTTTCTCAGAAAAGGCAGGATAGGAAGTAGCTATCCGGCTTTTATAAGGATCGCACCACCTTTTCTTCACCTCGGCAGGAAGTTTCGTCCCTCGGTAGGCCTTTCCCGTTTCCTAGTAGGGTACCGTTTAAACTACTCATATCCTAGCCTAGGCACGATTCCTATAGACCCCTACGAGTCCTAGCTTTTGACCGTTGGGACCGGATCCTGGTCCTCCTGATCCTGATGCTAGCACCTGAATTTTGATTTCCTTATCCCGTCCTTAACCTCATTAGGATTTTATGGTGACTGGTTTCCTGGTATTACTACCTTAAGGATACCGTAAGCCAGTTTCTTGATTTCTACCAACAAAACTTGCAAAAAAGATTTTTCTAAGACTCGGTTTAAACTAAAGACTTAAAGAGTGAAGTTTTGGGTCATGACAGTACCAAATGCCTTCATCTTCCATTTTCTTTCTCTTATCTTTATTTTTTCTATTTTTTGTCTTCATTTCTTGTAGTCTTGGTCTTCATTTCTTGTAGTCTTGCTTTCCATTTCTTCTAGTTTTGATCTTCATTTCTTCAAGTTCTAGTGTTTTGTTTTATAATTGCCCTTTCCATTCTTGGTTCATTCTTCATGGTCATTTATAGTCATAATGTTTAACTTGATAATTCTATCAAGAATTTTAATTAATGTCGTTTTTTATTTCTATAAGAAAAATTTTAAATGCTTAACAAATTCTAAGGAGGTTTCTATAAAAACTTTTTCATTCATTGAGTAGTTGCCTCCCAAATTGTACTTTGCCTAAAAATGCCATCTTCACTTTGTGTACATCTCCAAAATTAATGTATACATGTGTGATTTTTGAACATCTACCATTAGTAAACTTTGTCCCTTCCTAACTTTTGCATGTCATTTTTAAAAGTAGTGTTCCTTGGTTTCTTAAAACCTCCTTTCTCTTGCCAACAAGAACATGAATGAAAAATTTGAGGAAAGAAATTTCATCAAGAACTACCTACATTAGCTAAAAGTGCTTTTTTTGGTGGTCCCACCTTAACTCCTAAGTGATTTTGACTATATTTTCACCAAAAACACTTGTAAACTACCAACTCTAGT
Organism: Pseudoscleropodium purum; assembly: GCA_963969395.1. NCBI lineage: Eukaryota > Viridiplantae > Streptophyta > Bryopsida > Hypnales > Brachytheciaceae > Pseudoscleropodium > Pseudoscleropodium purum. Next base: position 15,416,980 of record OZ017800.1, on the reverse strand, counting down.
GCAAGTACCAAATTTACTGAAAAAAAAACATATTTTTTTAACACATGTAACTATAAGATTTTGTAGTATTCTAGTTTGAAAAGATGTGCCAAAAAATTCAGAAATTCCTATCTTGTTCATTGCAATACATTAGCATTTGAAGTGACAAAAATCCTTTTGTGAAAATCAAGGTGGTAGCATTTCACAAGGTCACATTTGTATGAAAAAATGTAAAAATTATTGTTTACTCATCCAATTCATTCTTCAAATGAAGTTGCCTACATTCGTGAAAAAAATTAGATCATTTGGAACTGTACAACATATCGGAAAAATTTGTAAATACAAGGCTCAAAGAAAATGATTCAGAATACTAAATTGTTAATAATTTGTTTATGAAATTCAAAAATACAAATCCCAACGGTTATAATGTTGTAATAAACAATGTACACTTTTAAAAAAAAATTCAAAACTATTGGAAATTGAGTTAAATAATGGACGACAAAGTTTGTCTTATAGTAGAGATTCATTAGCTCTAGACCCACAAATTCCTCCATTGACGATGGAGTTTGAGAACTTTTCAAATCTCTTTGCATGCAACAATATACCTAGCAGTGTATCAGTATTCAGTACTGTACTTCTGCCTAATGCTTGCAATTTGCAAATTCCCATAATGTGTCTTGGTACAATGCACGGCAAAAGAATATCATGCTTACAAAGAACTGAAGACGACAAGCCTTGAGTACTCAAATTCAAAGTATATAACTATTACTAAAGTATTCAACACTGTACAATCATGAATGATGTTTGCAATACGGATGTGTATCTTTGGTGACAGCCACGGCATGCAGCCTCCCCCGATAGCATTCGCACTGTTCACTGTTCATCATCATAACTGGGGTGGCTTTTGCATTAGTTTTGCATCAATTTCTTGTGTTTATATCATAGGTTACACACAATAATGGTAGCGGCCGTGGTAGAGATTGTGCCACTGAGTTTTGGCACAACACATTCTTGTCTTTTCTCCTTTGAACCAGTTGGCGGAGACATCCTCATCATGCTTCACGCTGATAACATTGTTGAAGTTTATCTGTGGAGTGATGCATTGCACTTTTGTGACTATGAGAATTGGGCGTGGTGTGTGGATACTTTGCGTATCACACATTACAGCTACTTCATGAGAGGGCCATACATTGCCTATAGGCTGGCAACATAGTGGTCGTTGCATTGATCTATACAAATATTGTCAGGAATTTGGAGCATGGATTAAGGATAGAATGACTCCTCAGATCATGACTGGTCGTGATAATACATTTGGTGAAGGATCTCAGCCAGCCTTCATGATGGCAGACACCTCGAATGTTTTTGTCATGTTTCATACCAACAATGTGCCACTAAGCCCCTCCGAGATTGCAGGTGTTTTGGTAGCGTCCAAGATATGACCACATGCTAATCCCAAATTCGATAGTTTTGCGAATTTGGGATTGTCCATTGTCCACAGATTACTTCTTTCGCACATTATCCGTCTGGATTGGGGGGAGGGTGGGCTGTGGGTTCAAGATGGCGAATCTTCCAATGTTATTGTGCAGGTTTCAACAAATGAAAACCATATTTAGCTTGGCATGCCAATATACTCTCCAACGCAGGTTGACATATCTTTACAAGGTCGCACCATCGTTCGGTGGGTGGACGATGATATGCGTGTAGTTTGGCAATCTACTCACTCTGCGGGATCGACACACTTATCTTACAACGACTCACCAATCGTGGACCTGACAACGATGCTGGATAGATGTTGCCAATAGATGAGCTTGTAGCATCAACAGACTTATGTAGTATAGTGAAGTCACTTTGCTGGAACATCCCGGTGAGGCAAAGTGAGTGTTCAGTTGGTTAGGAGTCAAGTTGTGCCTAGCCTTTGGAATGGTGTTTGTATCCACTTTTTGACTTTAGTAAAGTTTTGGTTGGTTCTGGGCTTCAGTCATAAAATTTCTAGTGACAATTGTGAAACTTTCCATTTCGCAAGTGATTTTGAAGAGTTGTCCCATTTTACTGAACTTTGCGAAGGGCCACCTATATTTAAAGGGGAATTGCATAAGGAAGCTAGCCCATATTTATTCTAAGGATTGTATGATTGGAGTCTGAGTGTTCGGGAATGGAGTTTTTTTAGGTTAAGGCTTAAGGGCGTCTTGTGTTCGGCGGTTTGAGGTGGGGTGGTCAAGCTTCTGGTATGTTGGAAAAGCGAAGGGGTGCTCATTGCGACAAAACGCGTCCATGGAGCAAGATTTGAATCTTTTATGTTTGGTGAAAGTTTATGACTAGTTAGTGCCGGTTGGTAGAGGATGATTACAATGTACTAGGCCTTTCTCTGGTGGTTTTGTCCCCAGGTTCCTGCCGCACGAAGACAATTAGCTTTTTGAATTTTGGAAGGATTCGTATTGGCTTTTTGCAAAGGACACATAACCCTAACAATGGGAGCACCTGGTTCTTCTGCTTGCTAATGCTCAGATGCGAGCCACTCCTGACTCGACTGATAAGGTTGAGATGTTTTGCCCTCATACTTGATTCCATTTATTTGCTCCAATCTCTAGAATAGTGAAATTTTGAGCATAGCCGGGACCTTAAACTTATTCAACCTGCAAATGATCTGTTTTGTTTTGTTCTTTTATTAGCGGGTCGACCTGAATAGGCGTCAGGATTCATTTTTGGGTGTAAGCTTGGTTTGAAAATTTGGGGTGTTAATTTGGAGTATGCTCGCCTTTGTTTGCAAATTCTGAAGTGATTTGGGGTTTGTGGCGTTGCCAGAGTAAGAGAATTGGAAAAATGGTGCTCTACTTCAAGATTGAACATAGATTTAGGACCTCATTCTCACATCGAATCCACTCGTTTTTGCAATTTTTGATCCGATAAAATGAAAGATAAATCCACCAATGGCTTTTGAATGCCTGTTTTCCTTTGTACTGCACAAGCAGGGTGAGTGCCAGTGGACGTCAAGGCGGCCATGTCACAGACGCCTCCTGATTTGCATGTCCACTAATGGCAAGCCCTTGAACAGAAACATGAATGGCTCTAGCGAGTCATTTCCGGCTTACGATAGTTTTGAGCAAGATGGTATAAAGCCACTAGGCCAAGGCTGGGATCCGTGGAAGCAATCGGGCGGATAGTTTGGCTCCAATGCAAGCGAGGCTGATACTTCTATTAGAAATTCAAGGGGTGAGACGTCAGTAAGGAACGATGTTGACACAGTGCCTAGAAAGATAGGCAACAACAAGTATGGTGTCGTAGGAAATGAAGGAGACAAACCTTTTCGAATTCTGGCAGATGGGAAGAAAGCTTATCTGGACGAATTAGATGTTTTGACTTTACTGGTTCCACCACCGTTTTTGAAGCCTATGTCAACTATGAAAAACTACAATCATACAGCCTTTTTGTGGTAGGCAAGATTCTCAACAGTTTCCTTTTGTGAATTTGTTGGATATATCCTTCATGTAGCAGACTGCCAGACGGAAGTCTATATTTTTTTGGTGGATTTTATAGTAACTTGACTTCATGGAGAGGTGTAGGAAGAAGATTGTAGCCATTCCAGAGGAGCGGAGGCATCGGTTGCTTGACTTGTTAGAGCCCAGGTAAGCTAACAGCTGTAGTTTTCCCCATGGTGTCCCAAGATGTTGCAAGCTTTGCGATACCTGCTGTCAGCTTAGACTTTTGTATTGAATGGCTAACCTGGAGTGTTGGAAAGTTGGTAGAATGGTACGTGTTACCTGTTGTGATGCAGTTGTGATTCAAGTTTCAGCTATTGTGATCGATTCTCTCGCAGGGTTCTTTCTCTATTTTAAGCCATTATGAGGTCTCTGTTCATTATGTTAGCAACAATGCTCATTGTGTGCAAAGCATTACAAAGTGTTTTTGCTGCTCTACTAAAATTATGATTGCGCAACCAGGCACATAACAACAATGTGGAAGATGACAGAGTTTAGATATGAAGATTCAGGACTCTATCTACAGAATCCCTCACGATTTCTTCATAGTCCAGTTGTAAGGCCTCTTCAGCCCACAATCTGGACAGGGCAAGTAAATGAAGGTGAATTTCTAGAGTGACGTAGGTATTGGTTTTCAATCAATTCCAAATTATTGTGGCGTAGAAGGTTTGAACTGGAATTTTTTATCTATATTCCTTTGAATAGTCGTGGTCCAGGCGAAGCTTGGATGCCACTTTCAAAATTACTTCAGAATGGGCTGACTGTTGGAGTTGGGTGACTGGGTTGATGCCAGTGCCTTGGATTTTCAACTTCGTGAGCCTGTTTAAAAAGGTGAGTTTGAAGATCATCATGAGTTCATTGGGTTTTCCTTGAAATTCTTTCTACATGTGATACAGAAAAAAGGTTTAAGCACGTTTTGATTTTCTCTGGAATTCTTCCTGCAAGTATGGTTTACTCGGGCTCTCGGGGTTACCATTTTCTTTTGTGTGTGATATCCGTATGTAGATGGAACGTGCAGGTCTTCTTCAACAGTGGAGATAGAGAGTTATATGGTAGGTTAATCCCAGGTGAGATCTTAGCCGTGTGCCCGTTTCTGCGTGCACATTGTGAAACTTTCACATTTCAATGCATTTGTGTACTGTTATGTTTTATACGGTGTGCAGAGTCATTATTGACTTTTAAATGTTTTTTACCCGGAAAGAAAATTTTGGAATCTGTCGTAACTGGACATTCATAATGTACTACATCTGTAGGAGGCTCTCTGGTGGAGGGGCTTGGGAACATAATTGCTTCCTTTAATTTCCAAGTCAGACCAATGAAGACTGGCAACCACAAACGAGCAATGCGACTTTGTACTCTCTTATGATGGACACTTGGAATTGAAAAATGCTGTACCGAATGCATTTCCACAACTAGGTATTCGTCAATCCACTCGTTTTTGCGCTTATGTGCTTCAAAAATTCAGCTTGAAGGAAAGAGAAGTGAGTCCTCACTACTCTATTTCGGTGTGGCTGTGGGCATCGGTATCGTCATTTTATATTACTCTTGAATTTTGTTTCTAATTGAGAACAACTAACACGTGTTTTGATATCTTATGTAACTTGGGTGGGCTGTGCAGTTGGATGCAATGCTTCAATGAGGTGTGGAAGGAGTGAGACTTTTAAGAAAACGAAGGCCTCCAAAAAATTGCGAGCACTTGGAACTTGCATAGAAAAAGACGGATAGAGATAATTATCTATTAGAGCTAAAATCTGAATATTTATTGACCAATTCCTTGTTTGTTGAGGATCCAATTTTACAAGGACATTACCAGCATTGATGAGAAGGATTATAGAACATGCGTTCTCATTCATTCATTCAGATGAGAATCTTTCATTCAAATATACATAGATTTGCAATTTTGACAAGTCTCATTGAGCGGGTCTTTGGCAAGTGATTACTGTTTGGGACCCTACTAGATATCGATAGGACCCCTACATTGGGGGATCATAACTCATTGATCAATGGAGAGTGATTTGCTTATCCCTTATTGCACAAGCTTTTTGTATCCTTAACATATTGAATCTACTGAGTTTTGTGAGAGTTTTGTTGATTTGATCCTACCCTCGTATTGAATCTACTGTGAAGTTTCGTGTAACCGCACTTTTCTTGCAGACCAGATTAGTACAGTATTATTGTTTGTAGGACTCAAGATACGAGCATCGGTTCAACGATCTATGTAGCTATTATTGAAACTCACACTTGCAAGGCATTGAATCACAATCCCAGAATGCACACACTATAAGAAAACTACGTTTTTGACGATGTTTTGACAAAAACACATGACGTCCAAAAAAACGTCACATGTTTTCAAAGACATTTGACGTTTGCCATAAAACAAGTGTTGGATAATGAGATTTCAATTGATGTCAACGACAACAAGGCAACAAAATTTAGAGAATAAGTGAATGTCACTTGCAATGTTACATGTCTTCCATGACGTCAAACACAATAGAATATGTTTTTTTTGACATCACAAAAAACATGAGAAATCCACGTCAGCAAGTAAACTTATTTTGATTATGACTAAATTATTAAAAATTGTTTTGAAATGTTGACCATATATAAAAATTTAAAGATAGGGTAGCCACATGGCATACCTTGCAAAAAAAAGGACATGGATGGATGTGCACTATGGATGAGAAGAGCTGGTTTTTTATACTAGTGAAGTGATAGGAAGAGAAACAATGCATATGGGATAAGTACAACAAAACTTGTGTTCAATATAAAATGTGTAAAAAAAACAAGACTCGTTGATTCTGATGTCTAAATCAACATATCACATATCTGAAACAACATCTACATGTCTAAAACAACATCAAAATGGACAATGTTCAAATTCCCATTCTCCATTTATCCCATATCTTTTGTCTCATCATGGACAGAGAATGAATATAAATAGGAACCCTTTACCTTCATTTTTAATAAATTTTAATGACTTATTTCCTTCATTTTGCCATCGAAAATCCTTTTGATCGTACATGGTAAGTTTTCTTTACATTTTTTTGAATAAATTTTTTTTATATCTTTATTTTATTTTATTTTTTCAATATTTTTTTTGTACTGACCTTGTTTAGGGTTTTTTGTACTGACCTTTGCATGACATAAAGGTTGTTCACAATGATGTCAAAATGGACATGTCTACATTTTATGAGACGTCATGAACAAGACTTTAGAATTTCAACTCACCCAATATTGACGACATGGCATGTCCATGTCAAAAAATGCCACGTCACATTTGAAAGGGGTCCACGTCACCACCCTAGGCAGGAAGGAGTTGGGGGGGGAAAAGTACACGTGGCAAAAATTGCCCAAACAAAAGTTGAGTTGGCATTTTGGACCCCTCCACATGTCACACTTAGAGAAGTTTGGAGGCCTTGTGAACCATTGAAATGGTTCACATTTTGAAAATAGAAAAAATAGGGACAATAGGTAGATAGTTTTGAATTAGGAAGTGCTAAAATTCTAAACTACACTATTAATATTAGTTAATAGGCTTTTTAATATAAATGTTGAACTTAAACCTAAAACTACATCCAAATTATAAATTAACGAAAAAGTGAACTAAAAACAAGACTTAGAACTAAAAACAAACAAAAAACAAGATAAAAAGTACAAAATGGGATAAACATAATGGGATCATAGGGAATTAGTAAGCTTAAAATCAATGTTTAGACACCTATGTAGGAAGAAGATCACTAATTTAAAATAAAAACAACAACTAAGGGCATTCTTAGTATGAATTAGGATGGATGAAAGGATTAGGAATGTAGTTAGTTAGGAAGGAGAGGATGAAGGTCGAATTAGGGTTAGGAGCTCATTCTCTCCTCTCTCTCTCTTGTCTTGTGAGTGTGTGTGTGTGGAGGGGGTATGTTTTGTTTTTTGGGGGAGAAAACAATGAGCACAAGAGGTTGATTGAAGATCATAGTTAATTTGTTGAGTAAGTTTTCACTCAATTGAAGTGGCAATGGGGTGAAAAGTGAGGTTTGGTGAGGTCAGATGGGAGAGGGGGAGAGAATATGAAGTGAAATATTAGGTTTTGGGAATCCTCCTTGAACCTGCCCACTTTGAGAAGCGATTGCGAAGGCATGAAGACTCCAATGAAGCTGAATTTTGGATGAATGGAGCATCTTGAGGTCAGCTTTCCAAGGAGATATAACTCGCCTTCATCGGAGCAGGGACGGGATGGAGGCAGCCAATTTTGTGGGAGATAGGGTGCTGCCGCAGCTATGGAAGACTTCCAAGTTTCAAGAGCTACAGCGTACACAGGAAATTGTGGATTCCAACGAAATTTGTAGGGAAGATAAAGATCAAAGTTAGCTTTCAAACGAGACCAGTCTCACCTGATTTGGAGCAAAATTGAGGCGCTGAGGGCTGTTTTACTGAAGAGGTGTCTGCTGACCCTATTGCGAGGCTGAATTTGAGGTTTTAGTGAACCTTCTTCCCCTTGTCATTGTAAAACTGCAATTGTCATTGCACTTGGTTATGGAAAAAATTGGTAAAGCAAGGATGAGCAAGTTGGATGTGTAAAGAATGCTTGAAAGTGCATGCAAGTCTCATAGTAAGGCTTAATGGAAATGGAATGTTGGGTATAGCATAGTGTGCTGAAATTGTCCATTCAAGCACAATTTGGATCATTTTGGAGCCTCTAAGGGCATACTTGAGTACAATTTGACTTGAGAAGTTTCCCTAAGATGTGTGAAGGAGTGATTTAGTAATTGAGGTAGATTAGGGCTTGCTTTTTTAGGGATTTAGGAGGGCTGACCCTCTTTTGCTTAGGATCAAGGAACTAATAATCTACTAAAACATTAATAGAGTCCATTGCTTGGAGGCGTTTAGGTTAGAGAGTCCCATACACTCCTCTTCCGGCCCAATTTTGTGAAGGAGTTTTACCTTAGGGTGAAATTCACTCACAGGCCTTGAATTTTTTTGATGTCACAAAAAATCGTCATGTTTTTGGTGACGTTCACAAAAATTTTAGCATGTTTTGGACGTTTCTTTTTTGACGGATTTCGGATGACATCAACGTCGATGTCAAACCCATTTTTAGAAACACAGATGCCTGTTTTTTGTGACATCCGAAAAAACTACGTTTTCTTATAGTGACATCTTCCCACATTCAACATCTATCCATAAATTTTTTTGAAACACCAAAAAATCGTAAAACATCACTTCCAAAGCTTGAAAAAGACATAGCTACAAAATCATACTTGCTAGAGCCAAAGATCTCCTTGCAAACAACCCACCATCTCCATTGTAAATAACAGACAATTCCATTTCAATAACCTAATTATAAATGTTGCAAAATCCCAATTCTTCACATGCCCCAAACCTAAAATGTCGTCTAAAGAGGTGGAGAACCAAATCAGTACCTAAACAATCGGTTCCTAAACATTTTTACTAATTGTAGTTTCCTGTGCAAACAAACACTTATATAACAACATCTCAAAGCTTGAGTAGAAAACAAACGCACAGGAAACTCCTAATTGCAAAAAAGCAGACACTGACTGCATTTTAGAAGCTTGATCACCGTGCGTCGCGGGAAGTTCAAGGAAATGCGATGCGACGGGATCCATTATGACAATGGTAGATCGCACTCTTGTAGGACGACAATGACGTCGAACCCAAAACCGCGTTTCACGCTGCCCGTGCTGGAATTTACCTACCCGTAACGCCCGTGCAAACGGGCCACGCAATCCACAACTCAGAACGGCATCTACCCGCGTGTCGAAATGGGAATGCCCCACCGTGCAAATAGTGCGAAATTAGCATGTTACAGGAGAGGGCTCATAAACCGCTCAAGCTTTTGTACCTGTCCACTAGGAGGTTCTGAAATAGATAGTTCATTCTGAGAAAATGAATTGTGGATTAAATTGAAACATGTTAAGGCTTGGTTTTTACTAATCGAATGGATGATTTCAGAGTTCCATTGGGTTCATTCGTAACTAAGTGAATTGGTTTTTGAACTACCTTCTTTCAAGTTTTAAAAAATCTGAAATAATGGTTCATTCAACCATCCATTTCAGATTTAGAGATGGCCGCATTTAGAAACCGTCTCTGTTATTTTTGATGTGTTGCAATGCTAGCTCTTGAACAAAGTTTGATTGTTTTCCAAACTATGTACGTGTGAGTTTTCAAGGTCTACTAATCACAAATAGAGCCCTATGCTAGACTGCGTTTGAAAATTCATAAGTAATTCATAAGTGCTCCAAAAATTATGAAACGACTTGGGTTAGAATTCTCATCTAATTTTCTTTGACTGAAAAATGAGCTAACAATATTCCAGTCCAAGAAAATAAATGAAAAGGGGAGGCCAGCCCTTAAATGAGTAGTTTTTGAGCCTCCTCCCTTACATGGACCTTTTGCCTTCATGAAATCTTAAGAAGGCATCCACGGAGCTTAGGGACAACTATAGAAGTAGCGACATCAGTCGCCATTGCCGGAAGAATGGCCGGGTGACTTGCCCTCCTACCCCTCCTCTCTATCCAACTAACGAAGGACATCCGGTCGAAACCCCGCCCAACGTTAGCTTTTTCTTAAAATAAAAAAAAAAACCCAAAAAACATGATTCATAAACGCCTAAACCCCTTTTATAAACCCTAAAAAACCCTTTTATGAACCCTATGCTCCATAGGAATTAGGTGATACATTCGTTATTTGGATAAACTTCATTTGGGAGGTAGGGTCGCCCCGCAATTCTTCCCATGAAATTAGCAAGATCGCCGCTTCTACAATCTACCCAAGAGCTTATGAGTAAACAGTATAGGATATCTATTGAATACTCAATTCTTCACATCTCTTGGAATATCTACCTAAGCACTCAAATTCACAATTTAAGACCTAAAACTAGGAAAACATGTTGTTTTATGTATTTCCATTGTTTTAAAATGACACCTCACTATATTGGTAGGGACTTCTACCAAAACCCTCGGAATACTCTTTTTACATATTTTTCTACTAATTTGGGCCCGAAACTAACAGAAAAACACAAAAAATATATCCAGAGCTCCAAGTGCTAACTTGAGGTCTCACAGAACCCTGAAACAATGTAAAACTACAATCAAGGGTACTGGAGAGTAGAACATTTGTAGGAGATGGAGAAATCGGCAATCTCACATGTACCAAAGGAAGATGTAAGTTTGGAGTTGTAGTGGTGTTTCCATTGCATCCTCAATTGCTGAAAATTCTCAATGCATTAGAGGTACTCCCCTTTTGCAAGAGATAACTAGTTTTGTATCAATTCTTTTCATGTATCGTTTGTTTTCTCGGTGTATATCAAGGAATTGGTTTTTTTGACTACTTGGTTTCTAGGGTTTTTGAATGAGATTAATTTGTTGGATGTCAATTGCAATGAATTTCCATTGTCTGAGAGTTGTTTACTTTAGGGTTGCTGTTGTGAGAATGGTGTATTGGGAGAGGGGCAAGTTTTAAGGATTTGATTGTTGCGATGGGAGAATTGGGCTGTGTGAAATTGTGTAGATCTGTTGTAGAAATTCTTTGGAAATGGATGGTGTTGGAATGCAGGCAAGGCCGGTGAAGCGCTTGTGTTTTCTTTGGCTATTTTGAGAATTGTGACAAAAGTTTGTTCTAATTATCATGGTCGGAGTTGAACAAACGTTTTGTTTTATTTCGTATGAGGATACAGATTCGTTTTATTGATGTTTAGGTTACACCCTAAACCTTAATGCACAATTTTTATAATATTGTGTTCACGGTATTGATTTGATGTGGTGCTTGTTGGTTTCTAGAATGGTTGTGACCGTAGTTTTTGCAGATTTTTTCAATTGCTAGGTTTGTTGACAATTATGGTGATGTATTGCGGAATTTTAGATTTGAAGAGTAGTACAGTATGACAACCAATTGTTGATATCATAGCAAAATTTCACAAAGTAATGTGAAACTTAATGTCTTTGACCTTAGGTTGTCTACAATTGAATGCAATTAGTTTAGATTTAGGTACAAAAATTTTCTTCCAATTCTCTTACTACGTATCAAATTACAAGTTTTGTTGCCCAAGTTGCTCATCAATTCTGGATAGTCTTCCTAACAGAGTCCTTGTTACATGTTGCAAAGTAGGGCTTTCTTTAGTCAAGACGACAATATGAGCAACACAAGGTTAAACACGGAGCTTGTTGAAGTTGTCCCTTGGAACATTGAAATGCTTTTGGGAAGCATATACCAATTTGAGGTTCCAATCAAGGATCATCATTTTGAATGTCATTCCTTTCTTTTTGTCCTCAAATCTTCCTATTTCAAGGCTTCCATAGCATCTTTCAAAACAAGTCCATGAAAGAATGTTGGGAGCCTTCTTCCAATCCTTTGAATCGATCTGTTGGAGTTGCCAGGTGGTAGCTAGGCTTTTGAATTGATCAAAGGCTTTTGTTACAAATCTAAGATCCGAATCTCTAAACAAAATGTCTTCAATTTATTTTCTGCATCCAAATTTCTTGGATTCACTGAGGTAGGGTTTGGGGTTTGAAGGTTTAGGGTTTAGGATATACAAATGGCGTTTGAATGGACTTGATTTTAGACTGAGGGATCATTCTTGTGATGATGTTTCATTTATTTTTTACAATTTTCTAGTGTAAGTGAATTTCACCCTAAGGTAAAACTCCTCCACACAATTGGGCCGGAAGAGGAGTGTATGGGACTCTCTAACCTAAACGCCTCCAAGCAATGGACTCTATCAAGTTTTTTATCCCATTTTCATGTGTATGAGGTTAGGTGGGAAAAGGGTAGCTTGACCAACTCCCTCAAAGGTCCAATGACACTCTCTAACTATCCTAAAACATCACCTAAGAAGTTGTAGCATCCTCCTAGGTCAAAATGGCACTTAAAAACCTCCACTTAGATCTCAAAATGGATAAAATTGGCATCTCAAATTTATTCCAGCACATCTTCTTCTACCCAATTGCCTTAAAACCTCCTTAGATTCTTTCCCTAACCAACCTTGTGAATTAAGGTATGTTCCTAGGTGAAAGTTGAGCTCAAAAGTGCAATTGAGAGCTCCAAGGGCTAGATTTGAGCCCTAACTGAGAAATTTCAGCATACATTAATCCCATCCAAAACCTTCAACCCCACTCTCTTTCCACCTTCTCTTCTTTTACATGTCTCTTAAATCTTAAGTGAGTGCTTCTACATTCACCCCAATTTGTCCATAAAGCTCACCATCCACATAATCCAAAAACAACCAACAATTCCATAAAATTTGCAATCAAAATTGCACTTCAACCAAGTACAAACATTGAGTGAGCATCACCTCAGTCCCATAGCAGACCAGCGGCCACTAAAATGGCCATTTCCATCTCTATACTTGTCCAATTGGCTTGAGAATAGTCTCCCTAGAAAGCTACCTTGACCCTTCACTTCCCCTCCAAAATTAAGCTTCAAATTCGTTGTAGAACTCCCGCTGGATGCCCGCAAAGTTGGCGCTCTTCCCTAGCCGCGGCAGCAGACCTCTTTGCACTAAATCAGTTGCCGTGATCTCGTCCAAGCTCCGTTGGGGACGAGCCATATCTTGTTGGAAAGCTAACTTCCACGCGCTTCATCCCTCCAAATTTCAGCCTCAAATTCGTTGTAGAACTCCCGCTGGATAACCGCAAAGTTGACGCTCTTCCCTAGCTGCGGCAGCATACTTCCTCTCCCCATTTCTCCTCAATCTTCACTTTTCCACCCCCAAGGTGGAAACCTACTCGACAAATTGGCTCTAATCTTATCCTAACTCCTTGCCATCACTTCCTAACATCCTTCTTCTCAAATCCTCACTCACACACACACAAGAGCACAAGAGAGAGAGAGGAAGGAGAGAATGAGCTCCTAACCCTAATTCGACCTTCATCCTCTCCTTCCTAACTAACTACATTCCTAATCCTTTCATCCATCCTAATTCATACTAAGAATGCCCTTAGTTGCTGTTTTTATTTTAAATTAGTGGTTTTCTTCCTACATAGGTGTCTAAATATTGATTTTAAGCTTACTAATTCCCTATGAACCCATTATGTTTATCCCATTTTGTAATTTTTATCTTGTTTTTTGTTTGTTTTTAGTTCTAAGTCTTGTTTTTAGTTCACTTTTATGTTAATTTATAATTAGGATGTAGTTTTAGTTTTAAATTCAACATTTATATTAAAAAGCCTATTAACTAATATTAATAGTATACTTTAGACTTTTAGCACTTCCTAATTCAAAAATATCTACCTATTGTCCATATTTTTTATATTTTTAAAATGTGAACCATTTCAATGGTTCACATCTAGCTTGATCAAAAGATGCCTAAATAGTGAAGTGAGATCTCGTTAGAGCTGCTTTGCTTATTCTATCGATTGCTTATGGTTTTGCACAGGACATTGTGCTAGAAAATCTCTATGGGTGCTACCATCGGTTTGTGGAGATGGAAGCACAAATGGCATTCAAAGTATCTTGACCATGCTAGCGCAATCATTAGGAATTGATTCCTATGTGATTGATTATGAAGTTCTCTTCAACGAACTATCCGGACATGCATTGGAATTTCAAGACCTTGGTTTGAGCCATGAAGATGAGATAGCTGAACTTCTGTTGGGTTGACAAAGCTGAAACCTGGATTTGTGAATGTAGCATTGCTGGACTTTAAAAGACTTGAGGTTAAGATGGTTGATTTCCTTTTATGCAAAGGAATATCAACCAATTTGGGCTCAATACTTGGTGGGGACAAAGATTGTGATACAAATAGATTCTCCATCGTTAAGTATTTTGTGTAAAATCTAGATAAATGCATTGATGCAAAAGAGGCTCACGTAGACTTGATTGACCCTAAGAAGTTGATATTGGTTTGGACTCTCACTAAGAACCTTTTGTTTAGTCAAGATGCAATTAAGGCTCATATTTCATCTAAATTGTATTGCTTGAAGGCTGAAGACATCACAGGGCTTAGTCCAGAGCTCATTCAAGACTTTCTTTGTTCAGCATTCTCGACATCAAGAAGTAACTTTTCCATGAAAGAGCAAATTCAACATCTTGGTGACTTGGTTGATGAAGTCTTGTTGCTCGCTGCAAAAAGATGTCCTTGGGATGGTTCTCTAGATTTCCAACTGAACTTCTAGCAAATGGCAACGTATATTTCTCTCAATGAGAGAGAATTACATGATAAGCTTTACGATGTTGTGGCATGTTTCTCCAGGTTGTTCATGCAAGTGCAGTTGACTGAAATTTGGGACAAGATTGACACAAGAAAACTACCGCCCTCGCCATCAATTTCACTTGGTCACAGAAATCAAGTTATCTGGCCCACTGTGAGTGAATTTCACCCTAAGGTAAAACTCCTTCACAAAGTTGGGCCGGAAGAGGAGTGGAAGGACTCTATTCTAACACCTTCCAAGCAATGGAACCCCACTCTCAATACTCAAAATTGGCCTAAAAAGCCCTAAATGGAGTGGGGGTAGCCTCGGGGGGGACACTCCTTGTATATTTGGGGGGCCCACGTGCAGCGGTGGGATATTTTTTGGGGGGCTATTTACCTCCTAGAAAGCATTTAATAGACCCCTATTATTACATAAAGCCAAAAAATTATCCATATTATCATATCTATCATTACTTATAATATGTAGGTCAAAGGAATATATTAGAGGCTATTTTCTTTGTAAGGAAAAAAACTAACTAAAAAATAATGAAAATACAAGAGACTAGCAAATACCTTATACAAAAAGGATTCAAGCTATAACAATGCATGAATACAAATACAACACGAATACATGCATGAATGAGAATAAAAAACAAGACATTAAGGTTGAAAAAGTATTGAAGAGATTTTAGGGACAAAATGTGTTTAAAAACATAAACATGAAGTTCATCTTTGAACTTTGACCACAAATATATGCCTCATATAAAAAAATTACATAAAAAATATGCCATTCTAATGCCCTCCACCACATGTGAGAAAACAAAATCAAGCTCTATGACATCATCACAAAGTTCCCCTGTCACGATTTGTCAATAGTAATCATACGATTATTGTTAGGCATTGTTTTCATGTTGCATTCATTCATCTGGAAATATTGTTGCAATACGAAATTGCCTTTCATGATTAGAGTGCAGTTTAGGCATATCATTCATATTTGAGTTAGAAGTGTTAAAGTTGCACAATAACTATACTTGACAAAATATGCATGATTTTAGTGGTTTAGTGATGGGCTACTGACTTTGTGCAACATTTGTACTTATTTAAGACATATGAAGTTAGTGCAATAATCACGCAACATCAAGTCCATGCATAGTTATTGCACTAACATTGCATTTTTTTAACTTTTACAATTTTAATACCAAGTCAATTGAAAACCAGGAATTGAATTCAAAGTAAAAATTTAGACCTCATTTAAGCATAGTAGAAGAATTTTTCTTGAAAAACTCTGGACTAAGAAAAGTTGTGAAATTGAGCCATACTTCATCTCCAAAAATCCGTTTGATATTTCAAGTCTCCAATCAAAAGTTATAGACAAATTTCAGAGAGGCGTTGGAAGGGAATTTTTTTTGACAATTTCTAATGCTTCTCTGAAATTTGTTCATAACTTTTGATTAAAGACTTGAAATGTCAAATGGATTTTTGGAGATGAAATATGGCTTAATTTTCCACCTTTTCTTAATTCAAAGTTTTTCAAAAAAAATTACTCTTCTATGCCTAAATGAGGTCTAAAATTATGATTTTAACACAAATCCTGTGTTTTCAAGTTGATAATGAGTGGTCAACCAAGCCTCTCATCTTTAAGTTATCCCATATGTTTTGAGTGGTCATGACAAACAATGAATTTTAGTATAAAAAGAACCTCTCCACTCTCCAATGTCACCAAGTGCCATTAGAGAGAATCTATTATCACGTTGTCAAGTTTCTTGTCAACCTGGTCATGGATTTAATTCAAACATTTGGTGCAATTGTACATTTCTATCACTACATCATCAAGTTTCTTGTAGGTCTAGTCATGGATTTAGTTCAACATTTGGTACAATTATACAAATCTAAATTATAATTTATTAGATTATACTAATCAGTTAATAAACAAAATGAAATAAATTTAATTAAGAAAAAAATTATTGCTAATTAGAAGGGTGATCAACAATTACGCATTGACAATATTTTTCAAACAGTGATAACATTTAATAAGAGTCACTCCAGTACAAATAGCAATGACGTTATTGTCATGAGTTTTTTGTGTACTTCAACGTAAATAAAATACATGACAAAGATAATAGTTTTTTGTGCATAATTTGTGTCATTAGCGTACTTGTGATTATCGTACAAAGGTCACATAGTTAATACAAATGAAAAAATAGTGCCACTTCTTTACAGTAATCATGTGCATTGTAACAATGTAATAACTTACAATTTAACGTACGTACCCATGAAATAATAGTAACTGTATGGTAAATGCTAACAATTCGTTGGGCCAGAACTTTGAGATGATGGTGCTACCCAAATTTCAAAGAGCACAAACTCCTACACCTAACTAGATTGCAAACATCAATGGAGTGAGATCATTAAATCTGTCATTTCATCAGAGCTGGTCAATTCTCTGAAGCAAAGACACAACCTGAGCAACATTTCCAAATATGCGCTGAGTATATTATAAAGCAAATGGACAATACATCTTTGCATTGACTGAAAAGAATCGCGGCACCCAAGTTCCTGATCTAAATTGAACATATTGACAACAACGCACACATCCACCAAACAACGGCCTAACAAACCGTCATGGCACCAAACTAAAGCTCAAAACAGAACGAAGTAAAAAAACACAGAAAGCGTACTTGCATCCAAGTGTCGTCGACATGATGCTCCGGTGACGACTCCGGAGAAGTGATGGCAAGGGGGAGGGGATGGATAAGCTTCGGAACCACCACCAAGTCCCTACCAAGAACCAAAATCGCTCTTGTATTATTCGTCGTTCCTGAAGAATCAACAATCACTTCGTCAAACCCTCACACGCCACAATCACACACGAAAATATGAACACAAACGCGTACGACGAAGAAGGGAGGCTCTACTACCCAACACCAACGCAGAGCCCAGGTCCACGTACCGCAATAGTTCGTCGTAGAAAACAGCGTGATCAAGTGGCCTTGCGCGAAATGCTCGAAATTGTCCATGATACATTCATGCGCTCGCACAATCAGCTGGAGATCATTGTTCTTACAAAACTCCATCACACAGTCCGGCTGAAAATCAACAGAAAAAGCCGACACGGTTGGAAAACGACCAAACACTTCGCAGAAGACACAACAGTACACCATCCAATGATATGGCAACGAAGCTCAAAGCTGCACGAAAAAAGAAATGAACAACGCACCCCGAACGTCACCAACCCGAGACCTCGTGCATTGGGACGAAGACCTTCCACACTATCATTTTCAGTCGGGTCGGACCTGCACAAAAAGAAAAAAAGAAAAAACGCCGTCAAAAGGACCCAAAGAAAGCAACATCCAAATACAACACTCATGCCGGAATTAACAGCATACCACGTACAAGACATCAACTCCCAAAAATGAAAAATGCACACCCTACCAAAGGAGGTCCATCAACACCATAGAACCGGCCTCCATAGTAATGGGCCACTGAAGGTCTTCGATTTGACGGACGTGTTTGATGGACCAACCAATCCCACCATGTATACAAATGATCTTCTTCTCGATCAAAGCTGCAAGGGGCAACCAATTAAACAGCTGGTTGATCTGTTGCCATGCCCAAATGCCATCACGCTCGCCCTGCACAAAGACAAACGGTCAAAAAAATGACAGACAACGCGACCGACACAGGACTCGAAGCTAATCCACATCCCATCATTCGGCAACACAACGATGAAACATACCATGCACTCTATGCACTCGATACGAAAACCAAACAACGCATTGATATCGGCAACTTCATGATTGCTGCGGATTAGAAACACGTTCGTAGGATACTCGATCTGGCAAAAACAAATCATGTTGTCAGAAATAAACAACAGATCATCATGGGATCCTTCCACACTTCCCACGGTAGACTTCAAAATGCACATTTCTGTATTGATCAACGGATTGGACGCCAAAGCATTCAAAATCCAAGTTCAACACGGAAACATGCAAAAGGCTTGAATCTAGTTACTCTCAAAATGGGCAAGTCTAGTTGAAGTCCATCCCAAATGGCATTCAAAAGGGAAAAAAGATGAGAAGCCGCACACCTTCAGAGCCAACAGTAGAGTGATGGTTTCCAAACTGTGTTGTCCTCGATCCACGTAGTCGCCCATAAAAAGATAGTCAAAAATAACTCAACATCCCCAATTGGCCAAGCAAAACCACCGTATCCATGCATTAATTCTAGAGTAATAACCCAAAAATGAAATACGAAACAAGCCAAAATGTTACCAAGCCTAAGACCAAGAACATACAGTAGTGAGAGTGATGCCGAAATTTCCAACATGAGTGGGAAGTGAGAAGACAAAGATATCGCTGTCTAATATAGTGAGGAGTCACAGTAGGTTACCACGTTTTTGAAATTGGGCAGATTGCCACATTCCATACCGAAAATCATCTTGCATTTTTGTCGGCCAAAAATTGGAGCAAATGCTCTACATCATTCTGATCCAAGGAATAGACCTCATTTCCAGGGTTATATGCCAAGGTCACGGTACAGATAATGCAATCAATGTCGATCCATTTCCTGTCAGTATGATCGTACTTGAATTTGTCTCGTCCGATATATTTGCGGTAATATTGCAATATGACCTTAATATGCGGATTCTGAGCTTTTCGCTTCCCATTTTCCTCCAACCTCACAAGCAAGTCCACAGGTTGCCGCAGCACACCGAACTGCTTCCCATTGCGCCGCCTCATGGCCTGGACTCTACCCAACCAGCAAGCACCCTCATCTACAGCATGTAAAACATTAGTAGGAGTTCACCTTGAAACATTGGATGGACGACCTCGTTTACGCTTTGCAGCAGATCTGACAGTAGAAGACAACCGAGTAGTGCTTCGCTGGAGAAAATGAACAACGCAATCAGACCCAATAGACAACAAACCTGACCTTGATGACAAGCCCGCCTGCATACAATTGTCATGGTTATTAAACTGAATGCTATGCTTTATTCTAGCCAATCGATCCTTGGAAAGAAAGGTACTGCCATTCAGCTGCGAAACAAGAGTGGACTTGTAAATGCAATGTCCGTCCACGCTGACAGTTGCTTCGATTGGGTGACTGCTTTCCCGTTGTAAAACTTGACCCTCAGCACCATTAAGTAAATCAGTCACTGCATCTCGGGCTTCATCTTGAAGACTTCTCAAATGGTGGGGTAAGCAATCCTCTCCAGTGTCCTCCTCTAGATTGTCCCTCATGTGAGGTGTGCGTGCTGCAGGGTCAGATGTTTAAGGTTCGTTCTCTAAGTGATCCCGCAATACCTTGGAGTTCCCATCTTCCCCAGACGTAGGTCTAGCACCTGGTTTGTAACAGAAGCATTTAGGGTCTTCTTTCTCCATCAGCCATGGCCTGTCGTACCAAATTCTCTGCCGTGGTTGGCATTGTATACTTGGCGCCATGTTCAAAGACCTCAACATGCCTTGGGCTTGTTTCAGTCCCTCCTGTAGTGTTGCTACAACCTCTGCGTTTGTTGGAATCAGACTATAGTCACCCAAATTGCAGCGCTGCTCCCTAGGTTGCAGCTTGTGCAATGATTCCCAGACAGTATCCATCTTGTTGTGTTGTTTCTTGAAGACTAAACCGTTCTTCCCATACTCAACAGCTGAAATGTGGTTTAGGGTATTTGCGGTGTTCACCAATTGATGGAAGTCACAGGCACGTTCTTGGCCATTCATGCCACCAATTCTTGAGAAGAAGATTTCACAGGAATCACTCCTAGTCAAATGCAGCGGCATAGCTAAGTTGGGAAACCTGTCTCTGAAATGACAAATTAGAAGAACAACAAAATGACATGATAATTGAATATCGATAAAACATTGTAGGCTTACAAAGTTCTTTTCCTGCATAGGTGGTTGCGAATTCCCCAATACACTATGATCTCCATGCTGCAACCACAACCTCCAAAGTCGGAAGAAAAAGGAGACCTTGCCACACAATATTATCCTAGAACGTAGGTCCAAAGCAAGAGAACAGAAAATGTCAATATAGGCAGCACATATATTCAAGTAAAATTCCGTTCCAAGGGGTCTTTCACGATGAGGATAATATGGAGCACGCATGCGAGCCAAACATGTCCTGACTTTTGATTGACACAGCCTTTGTGCCGCAGCCCAATTCTGGCGGTCCCTTCTTTCTACATCTTCTCTTGTCAAACCATGTTCTTCAGCCGTAAACTGCTGAAATACTTGCTCTATGTGACCATGGAGATACAAATCTCCTCCTAACTACAAAGTTCTAGCAGTTGAAAGCAACGGATTAGTTAGTTTTTTCCCATTGTGGATATAATCTTGGTCATGAAGACCCTTTGCATTCCCACACGAATCTAAAGAAGTAGTGAACACCCAAACCTCCCACCCTACATCCAAACGGATTCCATCGTTCCTCTGGTAGTCTGCCAGCATTAGCTGCCTCCTACGGGAGTCACCGTCGCTAGCGTGTCCCAAAATTGGGCCTACAGCTGCAAGACATTCTTGTTCCCACAGCTTGTCAATACTGTCCCACTGACCCCTAACCCAATTGGAATTGAAGCAGTTGCAAGTGCAGCAGACAACTAGCACAATTCGAGGAAGTAGTTCATGCAAAGGATTTACAACAACTACTTGAGCAAAACTCCCTTTCCTATTGTTGGAAAAGGATTCTAACAATTTTCAGTAACCCTCCTCACCACTTCCGACAATTGGCCTGAAACCAGATACATAGATATGGTTCTCGGAAGGACCACAAAATCCAGCAAGAGTATCCCATTTAGTTTCCCAAGCCACTCTCCCTTTAGCTTTTGTTTCATCCTCAACGAGAAGTACTAGTACTGGACCTAGAATGTTATGAGAAAGCTTAGCATCCCTGTAAATTTGCGCCACAATTGCAAAAATCTGTGAGTGTTCACCGGGTAAGAATTAGACCCCTTTCCCTCCCTCCCGTTTCACCTGACGGTAACTTGCACCCGAGTAGTTCAACGAAAATATATTGACCATCCTATCACCTCCGTAAACCTTCATGACTTCCCCTAAGCACTTTGTATTCTTACTGTACCGCTTTCCTCTATGATCACGGTTGAGATTCTGCGCCACATCACAAAGGAAGTCCCACAGTGCAGGCTTTCCACCTAAAGCACTGGACCTATAGGCGTTGATTATACTTTGACAAAATTTGATGACATTGTGACCACAAAAAGCCTCTCTAGCTAAATCCCGCAAACTTGGACGCTTGACCTTGAGCTGAACTATCCTAGCCTGAGCGGTCCTGTGCAACAATTTCTGACTTTTAAGTTCCCTCCTGACATTCCGACTATGCAGAGCGAGTTCTGAAGTGGACAGGTAAGCAAGTCGTCTTCCACAACCTGTGCTTCTTGATCCCCGCTTCTCTATGCTAAATCCTTCCCTCACAACTCGTTTGTAGAAGTCATTTTCCTACGGGATAGAAGAGCACATTTCGCAAGAGAAATTCGGGAATCCCTTACCAGATTCATCAACCCTAATACATGATGTATGCCTAAACGTACCGCTGATTTTTATAATTTTTGACCTTTTAGTGAAAGTGGCAGTCAAATGAGGTTCGGGATACCAAACTGAACCGACATGAAGGTCATTCAACAACTCAGAAACACAGTAAGACAACCCACCGTAAATGCAATGTGGACCCCGAAAACCCCAATACAAGGAATCCAACAATGCATTCTCTCGGGATTCTGAAAACTCACCTGACAATGTCTGAGAAGGAGAACCAGTGCGGTCGACAATAGGATCCTCATGAACCCTAGAGTCGGCACTCCACCATCTTCCAAGATGAGGTTGATTTGAGTGTACACTGATGCCAAAGGAGAGGGCAGGCCGGACTCTTTGTCCACTAAGGAGTGGAGTGCCGTGTTTCTTTATCGTCTTCACCTGCTCTACGGCCTATAAGTGCTTGCTGGACAGCAAGTGGTGCATCAAATTAGGTTCCAAATTCTTCTTGGGCAGGCACAAGTTGTGCATCTCCTGACAATAGAAACAGCGCACCTTCATCCAAAAACTTTTTCGCTTGCCTTCCTTGAGCAGTTGGAACACGATGAAAGGCTTCTGCGAATCTCCCAAACTGGCGTTCACTGCTTCCATGATTTCAATCCCTTCTTCTATCAACCTCTCGTGCATCTCAGGAGTCAATTGAACATTCCTATCCTTAGGAGCAACAGACTACGGGTGATCAACATATTCCACTCCATTACGAGCGCACCAATTCTTCACGTGGTTGTTGCTGAGCAAGTGCTTCCATCTGAAATTGTTGAAGAGATTTTGAATGTTGCTCTTCTCGTGCTTACCACTGCCCCCCCCAACCTCCTTGCAGCATTCCAAGCAAAAAAATTTAATGACCCCTTGTCCATTGATATCAACAGTCTTCAATAACCACCGATTGTCTTCCAACGAGGCACACTACAATTCCCTCTTCAGCTTCTCGCCATGTTGAAGGTAGCGGTCCTAGATGTGCTCCGAAATCAAAGTGGAATGTAGTTGATGCTCTAAGGAATCGGTGACTCCCGATGTCCCACTAACCCTAGAATTCGCTAGATCGGGGATTGCACCTACTTCACAACCGAGATCATAGTCTGTATCTTCAGGTATGGCCTCACTTCGCGTCCCTGCATTGTCCAGGCGCCGGCGTTTGGAGGCTTCCCCTAAAACCGCAAGACCCAATGGCAAAACAAAAACATCCACAGGCATGTCGCTAAAGGATTCTATTTTATGCGGAACTCTGCTGCCTTCCTCCTTGTCATAGAAGTCGAATGGCCATTCCAGCGTTGATTTCTCCTCCAAACGCAGCCTTAGTGATGCATAGGTTTCGTCTTGAAAAACCTTGACCTTGCTATAGAAAGTTGGTTCTCCGAAGTCTTCCTCCATTGTCCACATCTTAACTGTAGTAGCCATGTCCGAGAACCCTATCCCAACCCTTAAACTATCAGGAGCTCGCTGAAACGCTGAAACGTTGAAACCCAATGCATGTAACGCCCAAGCACAAACGCCTTGAACTGAAACCCAAAAACTCCTCCAAGTCAAGTAAAACCCTAAACTGAATCTCGTGAATCTCGCGATGATAACAATCTCGTGAATTGCGAGTTTGACACACGACGCCTCCACTGAAACCCTAGAAATCCTCAAAGGCAACGCCTCGAACTAAAACCCAAAAACTCCTCCAAGTCAAGTAAAACCCTAAACTGAATCTCGTGATCACAACAATCCCGTGAACTGCTAGTTCGACACCCGACGCCTTAACTAAAATCCTAGAAATCCTCGAAGGCAACGCGTGTACTGACTACCTACACTGCACTGTCCGAGTGTTCGCTACAGTATGTTGTAAAGATATGCTGTGAAGATATGACTTAAAGATATGATTAAAGATATGACTTAAAGATACACTATACATAAGCTGTAGATACACCATAGTACTTGTATTTTGAGTTGTATCTAACTAGTACTATAAATAAATATTAATTGAACCTACTAAACTTAATTCCTAGGATCCCATTCTTTTGCCCCTAATTTATATCTACCTAAATTTTAATGGACCATATTTTTCATTTCCCTATAATACTTATAAAGGACATGCCACTTTTAATGTCTCCTAATTTATATGTAAATTTCTTATAAATTTCACCCAAGATTATTTAAATGTACCCTATATTCCGCCGCATGTGGGTTATTAAAAAACAAGAAGTGTCCCCCCCGAGGGCGCAGTACACCTAAGATGACCCAATCAAATATCTTACTCCCCCAAATCTCCCAATCATGGACTAGAGAAGATTAAGGCAACTTACATGCAAAAATCTAACTCTAATTGGCAAATTGGGGCCCCAAATGACCTAAATTGGACCCAAAAATACAAATTCAGCACATCCCATACACTCAAAACCCTAAAATTCTCACATGCATTGATCCTATCATTCTTTTTATACCATGGTTTATACACCCTCAAATTCACCCCTTGTCCTACAATCTATCTTCTATGTCAAAAATCTCATTGAAATTTGCAATCTAAGACACCAAAATGGAGAATTTGGGCCTTAGAACACAATTACAGCACAACTTTCATCATCAAAAACATCCAACTTCACTTTTGCATTGAAACATGAAATTCATATAACAAGGTGACTCACAAACAAGTTCACACAATCAAATCCGCCATGCTTAATGATAAGATGCAATGAAAATTGCAATTACACAACCAAAAATGCAAAACTATCAAAAAACCTTCAAAACTCGTGTCTTCCTCCTTGGGGCAGCATACCCCCCTCCACAAGAATGGCTTCCATCTCTTCGTCCCTTCTCCAAATTGGGCGAGCTTTATCTTGTTGGAAAGATAACTTCTCCAACTTCCTTCCACCAAAAACCCGAGTCATTTTGTCATGTCAAACTTTCGCAATCGCTCGCCGAAGTTGTCAGTCTTCCGTGGTGGTGGCAGCTGACCACCTCACACTAAGTCGGTTGCCCCGACCTCGTCGTTGCTCCAAATTGGGCAAGCCATATCTTCTCGGAAAGCTAGCTTCAAGGCGCACCACCCCTCCAAAACTCAGCTCCAACAATCCCTTCAAGCTCTTGTAATCGACCGTTGAAGTTGGCAGTCTAATCTCACTTCAACTTTTCCTCTCCTTCTCAAGCATGTTTCCCATCTAACTTAAAAGACCTCATTTTTCTCACCCCTTTTTCACACAAAAGAGGTGGACCTACTCGACAAATTGTCCTACATGGTCCCCCTCCTTCATCTCCAACACTTTTTGCTTAAGAGATTCATTATCACAAAAAGTTGTTCTCCCAATACACACGCACACCAAGTGGAAGAGAGAGAGAGGAAGAAGGAGCCCCTAACCCTAATTCGACTTTTTCCTTTCACTAACTAACTAATTAGCACTCCAATCACTTTCATCCATCCTAATTCATATTAAGAATGCCCTTAGTTGCTGTTTTTATTTTAAATTAGTGGTTTTCTTCCTACATAGGTGTCTAAATATTGATTTTAAGCTTACTAATTCCCTATGAACCCATTATGTTTATCCCATTTTGTAATTTTTATCTTGTTTTTTGTTTGTTTTTAGTTCTAGGTCTTGTTTTTAGTTCACTTTTATGTTAATTTATAATTAGGATGTAGTTTTAGTTTTAAATTCAACATTTATATTAAAAAGCCTATTAACTAATATTAATAGTATACTTTAGACTTTTAGCACTTCCTAATTCAAAAATATCTACCTATTGTCCATATTTTTTATATTTTTAAAATGTGAACCATTTCAATGGTTCACACCCACCTTATGCAGAGAAGGGAGGACGATCATAACTCCCTCTAGGAAAAAATTTCAATAGCTGTAAACCATTCTTTGGTCTGCTGTTTTTTCTTTCATGCGAAATTTGTTTCATGAGATGTGAAGATATCTCAAATTCTTGGTGTCGCAGCACAGGGCAGGTCAATTCCCCATTATACTCACAAAAATCGCTCTAGAGTATAACTAAGTGACTCTAAAGATCGAACCCACGAGATCCTGTGAAGTATCTAGCTCTATTAAGCAGTTAAGCTCAGTCAGTATCCAAATCTTACTTTCCGGTCCTAGATCTAGAACCAGAAATACCACCATACCGGATAACTATAGACCGGATTTCTCCTTCTTCCGGTCCTACTAACTATCCGGTCCATACAAATACCGAAATCCCAGGATCTTACAACTTCCGATCCTAGAAATCCGTCCTGACCAATCCGGTCCGGATGGTCATCATGTATCCGTAATCCTATCCGGTTCAGTTTTGCCTCTGTTTCACCATCAGAGGGGTCGCCGCTTAATTTTGAGAGTGGTAGGCCCACCACTCCTTCCGTGACTTATAGTGGCTGAAGACCCACTGTCCTACCTTCTAGACTCCTAAGTTAATCCAGATCCGGTTTGGTCCTTCACAACAACCTAGATAGCAATCCGGGTTGTAGGTCACACAAAAACTCCACACTCGACCCTCTCATACTACAACGACCTTGATGCTACTTCCGATCCGTGCGAAGACAGGTGGTTACAAGTGCACCTGTCCGTTCCAACATCAACTAAAGTTCTTCCGTTACCCATACGGGTGGTGAGACCTCACAGGAGATCGGATACTCAACCGGATTTCCCACCCGGGAGTTCTAGCGCAGCTAAGGAATCCCACCCTACCTGCCTAGCCTAACAACGGCTTTCTCACCCGGAATCTCAAACTCTAGAAGTGCTGAGGAACTAAGTTCACTCCCAACTCTTCGATACCTACTCACATGCACCTAGGATCGGAAAATAAACACTAAGGGGAGAAATCACTCACAAACCATCCCGTACTATCCTAACTCCACATCATACAATCCTGTCGCACTGGAGAGAGACACACAATGAAGAGAATAGAAAAGTACAAGAAGTTTGCAAAATGAACAACTCCCAATTCCCATCGCGGGAACCGATTTGTATACAAAGGGTAAAAACCCTAAAAGCACAAAAAGGAGCGGAAAACCCTTAGGGGTCCGCCGCCACCCTAATCTAACTTCCGGTCTAACCTAATACTGTTGAGCCGGATCCGGATCCGGATCCGCTCCTAATCCTAACTGAAATCCAAAATCCTATCTACCCTACAACTCTAGATCCTATGGTCGGGCTTCCGATCTCCGGGACTAGCTCCTCGAAGACTTCACTCAAATTCCGGACCCGTTCCCCCTCCGCAAGATTAGATCCAGGTGGAGACTCCAGGTCGATGGTGATATCCGGTCTCGTGCCCGGAGTCCCAGTCCGTGCAGACTTCTTGGACTCAAGAGTCCAATCCTTCCTATCCTTCGCAATAGTCGCGTCCGGAAAGAGGTCCGGTAGCGAGATGTCCGAAAGATGAATACCTTTGTCGCACATCGCTCCAGTCAGCTTCCGGCTGCTCTCCTCGATCCGGTCCGCAGCCTTCCGCCCCTCCACCATTGCCGTCTCCACCTGCTCAGCGAAGTCCGCGAGAATCCGGACCATCCGGGAACCAGATAGTTTCTTCTCTTCGTGGATCTTCTCGTCGAAGAGCTTCGCTTTGGCGGCGGCCGTTCCGGTCTCTCCCAGGACCGCCTTGATCTGCTCGGCTATCTTCCGAGTCTCCTCCGCCATCTCCCGAGCGGCCGTCACGTCTTCTTGATAGGCAAAAAAAGTTGCCTTCAGTTTATCCACCTCCTCCTACAACCGGCGGATCTCTGTGTCGCAGCACAGGGCAGGTCAATTCCCCATTATACTCACAAAAATCGCTCTAGAGTATAACTAAGTGACTCTAAAGATCGAACCCACGAGATCCTGTGAAGTATCTAGCTCTATTAAGTAGTTAAGCTCAGTCAGTATCCCAATCTTACTTTCCGGTCCTAGATCTAGAACCAGAAATACCACCACACCGGATAACTATAGACCGGATTACTCCTTCTTCCGGTCCTACTAACTATCCGGTCCGTACAAATACCGAAATCCCAGGATCTCACAACTTCCGATCCTAGAAATCCGTCCTGACCAATCCGGTCCGGATGGTCATCCTGTACCCGTAATCCTATCCGGTTTGGTTTTGCCTCTGTTTCACCATCAGAGGGGTCGCCGCTTAATTTTGAGAGTGGTAGGCCCACCACTCCTTCCGTGACTTATAGTGGCTGAAGATCCACTGTCCTACCTTCTAGACTCCTAAGCTAATCCAGATCCGGTTTGGTCCTTCACAACAACCTAGATAGCAATCCGGGTTGTAGGTCACACAAAGACCCCACACTCGACCCTCTCGTACTACAACGACCTTGATGCTACTTCCGATCCGTGCGAAGACAGGTGGTTACAAATGCACCCGTCCGTTCCAACATCAACTAAAGTTCTTCCGTTACCCATACGGGTGGTGAGACCTCACAGGAGATCGGATACTCAACCGGATTTCCCACCCGGGAGTTCTAGCGCAGCTAAGGAATCCCTCCCTACCCGCCTAGCCTAACAACGACTTTCTCACCCGGAATCTCAAACTCTAGAGGTGCTGAGGAACTAAGTTCACTCCCAACTCTTTGGTACCTACTCACATGCACCTAGGATCGGAAAATAAACACCAAGGGGAGAAATCACTTACAAACCAACTCGTACTATCCTAGCTCCACATCATACAATCCTGTCGCGCTGGAGAGAGACACACAATGAGGAGAAGAGAAAGGTACAAGAAGTTTGCAAAATGAAAAAACTCCCAATTCCCTTCGCAGGAACCGATTTATATACAAAGGGTAAAAACCCTAAAAGCACAAAAAGGAGCGGAAAACCCGTGGGGGTCCGCCGCCACCTAAATCTAACTTCCGGTCTAACCTAATACTGTTGAGCCGGATCCGGATCCGGATCCGCTCCTACTGAAATTAAAATCCTATCTACCCTACAACTCTAGATCTTATCGTCGGGCTTCCGGTCTCCGGGACTAGCTCCTCGAAGACTTCACTTAAATTCCGGACCCGTTCCCCCTCCGCAGGATTCGGTCCGGGTGGAGACTCCAAGTCGATGGTGATATCCGGTCTCGTGCCCGGAGTCCCAGTCCGTGCAGACGTCTTGGACTCAGGAGTCCAATCCTTCCTGTCCTTCGCCATAGTTGCATCCGGAAAGAAGTCCGGTAGTGAGATGTCCGAAAGGTGAATACCTTTGTCGCACGTCGCTCCAGTCAGCTTCCGGCTGCTCTCCTCGATCCGGTCCGCTGCCTTCCGCCCCTCCACCATTGCCGTCTCCACCTGCTCGGCGAAGTCCGCGAGAATCCGAACCATCCGGGAACCGGATAGTTTCTTCTCTTCGTGGATCTTCTCGTCGAAGAGCTTCGCCTTGGCCGCTGCCGTTCCGGTCTCTCCCAGGACCGCCTTGATCTGCTCGGCCACCTTCCGAGTCTCCTCCGCCATCTCCCGAGCGGCCGTCACGTCTTCCTGATAGGCAAAAAGTGTTGCCTTCAGTTTATCTACCTCTTCCTGCAACCGGCGGATCTCGGCTTCCTGCTTCCGGGTCTCTTCCGGATTCGTGATGCATTGCGCCACTTGTTCCGCCAAGTTGCTGTCCGCTGCAGCACCCACCAACTTGCCGATTGCCGCAAGCGTCCTGTGCTTCACCTCCCAATCCGCCCTGATGTTGCAGAGGACGTTGATCAGACCGTTGAACGGATCTTGCATATCCGGATCTCCCCCGGAATTGGTCTTCTCGGCTTCCGGTTTCTCCTCCGGGGCCGGTTTGTCTTGACCGGGAGGCGTCCCGCGCTTGTGTGGAGGCGTCAGCTTCTGTCGCTTGATCGGCGGCATCAACTCCTCCTCTTCCTCGCTGGACTCCCGGTCTGACTCGGAATCGGATTCCGCTTCGTCATCCGTCTCCGACTCCCCATACTTCAGCAGCACTTCCTGCGTCTTCCACGCCTTCTCCTCTATGTTGGTGAGGACTTGGTTCTCCCGATAGAGGTGGAAGAGGTAAGGGCACACTCGAGTGGCCCTTTTCTTCCCAACCCTACTAACAAGCTGGGCCACGAGATCGGAAATGATCCGTGCCCAGTCCACTTTCCGGGTACCACTGAGGGCACCGAAAATGGTGTTGCCGAGGGTGATCGTCACCCTGGTCGGCTTCTCCGGGTGAAGAACCGGAACCAGGAATTGCAGGAGCCGACGGTGTCGGTCATCCAAGCAATCCTCGACCGCGTATCCGTCCTTCGGGTTGACGGCTCCCTTGAACTTCCCTCGGACAAACTCATCCTTCCGGCTCGCCATCCCCAAACCTCCTGCCCGGAAACCGTAAACCGCTCTCCACATTCCCTCGTTCCAGCTGACGGGAGTTCCTCTCACTGTGTTGTCAAACTGGTTGGACAGCTTTCCGAGGAGCTCCTTGACCATTCTCTCCTCCCTAAAACCCCAAGGTTTCTCAGCAAACCCTACGCAACCCATGGATTTGAGATCATCCATGAGTTCAGCCTTTTCCGGCTCTGTGGAGGGAATAACCGGAATGACTTTCCGGAGCTTCACCTCGCCTCCAGAGGGACTCGCTTGTCTCGACCTACGTAGCTGAGGCATTCCCACTCACATCTACCTCACTCTCTCCTAGCCGCACGTCCCGTTCCTCACTTCCTCTCTCCGATCTCAACCGGAATTAAAACGAACAGAACACAAATGCACAGACGCACAAACGACAAAAACTCAATCGTGCGCTCAAGGTCGAGTTTCTAAAAGGGGGTGCAACAGTGAAAGCTCCTCCTTATATAGTCCCTGGACCCTTTCCGGTTTGTCATCATGAATCCAGTTTACCATCATAATCCGGTCCTAGACCTAATCCGTATTACATTCCGTTTCCGTCGTTAGTTACTCCTGACCGGATTAGATCCAAGAAGCCCACTACTTCACGTTCCGTGCTAATTCTGAGTTTTCCTTCCCCACCTAATCGGATCCGGTTAGCTAATTACTAGTTTCCATTCCTATTTGGGTGTATACTAAGAAAATCAAAATTCTAAGTTGCGACACTCTGCTTCCTGCTTCCGGGTCTCTTCCGGATTGGTGATGCACTCCGCCACCTGTTCCGCCAATTTGCTATCCGGTGGCGCACCCACCAACTTGCCGATTGCCGCAAGCGTCCTGTGCTTGACCTCCCAATCCGCCCTGATGTTGTAGAGGACGTTGATAAGACCGTTGAACGGATCTTGCATTTCCGGGTCTCCCCCGGAAACGGTCTTCTCGGCTTCCGGTTTCTCTTCCGGGGCCAGTCTGTCTTGACCGGGAGGCGTCCCACGCTTGTATGGAGGCGTCAACTTCTGTCGCTTGATCGGCGGCATCGGCTCCTCCTCTTCCTCGCTTGACTCCCGATCTGACCCGGAATCGGATTCGGCCTCGTCATCCGTTTCCGACTCCCCATACTTTAGGAGGACTTCCTGAGTCTTCCACACCTTGTCCTCCATGTCGGTGAGGACTTGGTGTTCTCGATAGAGGTGGAAGAGGTAAGGGCACACTCGAGTGGCCCTTTTCTTCCCAATCCTACTAACGAGCTGGGCCACGAGATCGGAAATGATCCGTGCCCAGTCCACTTTCCGGGTACCACTGAGGGCACCGAAAATGGTGTTGCTGAGGGTGATCGTCACCCTGGTCGGCTTTTCCGGGTGAAGAACCGGAACCAGGAATTGCAGGATCCGACGGTGTCGGTCATCCACGCAATCCTCGACCACGTATCCGTCCTTCGGGTTGACGGCTCCCTTGAACTTCCCTCGGACAAATTCATCCTTCTGGTTCGCCATCCCCAAACCTCCTGCCCGTAAACCATAAACCGCTCTCCACATTCCCTCGTTCCAGCTGACGGGAGTTCCTCTCACGGTGTTGTCAAACTGGTTGGACAGCTTTCCGAGGAGCTCCTTGACCATTCTCTCCTCCCTAAAACCCCAGGGTTTCTCGGCAAACCCGAGGCAACCCATGGATTTGAGATCATCCATGAGTTGAGACTTTTCCGGCTCTGTGGAGGGAATAACCGGAATAACTTTCCGGAGCTTCACCTCACCTGCAGAGGGACTCGCTGGTCTAGACCTACGTAGCGGAGGCATTCCCACTCCAATCTACCTCACTCTCTCCTAGCCGCACGTCCCGTTCCTCACTTCCTCTCTCCGATCTCAACCGGAATTAAAACAAACAAAACACAAACGTACAAACACACAAACGCCAAAAACTCAACCGCGCGCGCTCAAGGTTGAGTTTCTAAAAGGGGGTGCAACAGTGAAAGCTCCTTCTTATATAGTCCCTGGACCCTTTCCGGTTTGTCATCATGAATCCGGTTTACCATCATTATCCAGTTCATCATCATAATCTGGTCCTAGACCTAATCCGTGTTGCATTCCGTTTCCGTCGTTAGTTACTCCTGACCGGATTAGATCCAAGAGGCCCACTACTTCTCGTTCCGTGCTAATTTTGAGTTTTCCTTCCCCACCTAATCGGATCCGGTTAGCTAATGACTAGTTTCCGTTCCTATTTTGGTGTATACTAAGAAAATCAAAATTCTAAGCTGCGACACTTGGAGTAGTGATATGTATTTGATTCAAGATAGTGAAGTTTGGTATAGTTTGAGGAACATGAGTCCAAGAATAGGACCGTGAAGATCATTGAGAAAAGTCAATCTTGGTTTACCATCTTCATAACATTGCTAGGTGCAAAAACTTTGTGTGCGCTAGTACAATCTCATACTACTATATTCTCTATCGAGCAAGGTTTTGAAATGATGAGAAGCGTGCAATTTGAAAAACCATGGTGTCTAGTTTTCCAAGGAAAGAAACTTCTTTCAGAGTTTCAAACAATTGTCAACTA
Organism: Pseudoscleropodium purum; assembly: GCA_963969395.1. Lineage (NCBI taxonomy): Eukaryota > Viridiplantae > Streptophyta > Bryopsida > Hypnales > Brachytheciaceae > Pseudoscleropodium > Pseudoscleropodium purum. The sequence goes on along the minus strand of OZ017800.1, from coordinate 15,384,061 downwards.
TGGTATACTCAAGGATTGTACACTATGTATGAAGATCTTAATCGATCGGTAAATAGATGCGCCTACTAAGATTGGAGAATCATCCGTCAAGACAAAGCCCGAATGTGTTGTAATGAACTTTTAGGACATGAAATTTTCTTACAGTTGAAGTCCTTTCCGGACGTTGGCCTCTGGCATATGGCATAGAGGTGGGATTATTGCATATGAAAGAAACAATGTTGATTTCAAGTAATGCTTTCTGAAGAGTAACAAGTTCCTTGCCGAATGCTGTGAATTTTTTCATGATTGATTAGACCTTGAAATTGTTGATACTATTGACAAAGGCTATCAATGAGCCAATTTTTGTGCAATTTCTGTTCGAGCAAGAAAAAAACAGCTCTCTCTTGGAAGCTATGTAATTTCTTGATTCACTTTGGAGGTGGGTGTAGCCAACATCACATGATTACATGACTTGTTAGTAATGTGGTTCATTTCATCAATTTGACAAATCGGTTTATTGTGTGACTCTCAAACCAAATGTAATAGTAAGTTAGTTTTATTCATGGTGAAAAGAACCCGATTCATTTGCTACCTCACGTGAGTCTACTACTACAACCAGTCTAGTTTTTGCTTCATATCATTACACTCTAATCTTACACTGATAGCATTAATATGTTGAGATTATGTCTAATTTGTACACTTGAATGTTTCCAAAATAGTGACCCACCAATCCTCCGAGGAGCCTTTTTCTCAAGAAGAAGAGAACATTAAAGCGTGCTACAATTAAAATCGAAGCATTACAAAATGTCAAACAATTACGGTAACACTTTGAACTTTCATCTTTTGTTCATAAGTTGTTCAAAAATTATACACAAAGAAACTCTAAAAATTCACTAAAGGATTCTACTCTAGTCCTTTAATCCCCTTTTAATTACTAGCAAGATCCAACAAAATTAATAGTAGGGATCATGCTTAAATGCATATTTTTTCACTTTCGGATGTAGTTGCCTCAGCAATTTTCTATCCAACAATACAACACATGAACAACTCATAGTCATACTTTTTTTTCCACCTATTTCAATGATAAAAAGAACAAAAAATATTAATGAGATTATTAGCAAACTTAAGATAAACTTGATCCAAGTTGTATTGTATTTTTCTAGTATTATATTACAAATTTTTAAAGTTGAACACTCAGTACACCCTACACATGGCATTATACTCACCTTAAATGTACATTTTACATCACGTTATTTTTGCCACATCTTTGAATTGTCTTCTTCTTTTACTATAAGTCTAGGTTAGATTCAACACATTGGTGCCAAAATACATACACTAAACCCTTCAAACAATTCAACAACTCAACTTAGATTTATTGGCTTTCAACACTTTGCTCTTCCTAATTTTTTGGAACTCCTAATTTTGGTTTGATTTTTAATAGTCATGTGTAAATGTGATCTTTTTTTTAAGTTTTCTCTAGAAACATTTTTGAATATTCAGAATCAGCAACAATGAATTTTTTTCAAAAATAGGGTCACAATACTTTTCACACTTGTCTTTATGCAGGGAAAAGTTTGAAAATTTTCAGTAATGGCATGAAGGTAGTCTTCTAATTTTGTTGGTCTCGAATTGTTGGTCAACTCCACCATAATCTTTTCATTTTGTTGGTCTTCAAGTCTTTTTAATTTGGGTACTTCTAACTATTAAAATGTCTTGAAACTTGTTAGAGCGTCTTATTAACATAAAACAAGCTACTCTAATTTATAAAGATATTTTATCGCAATCTGGGTAATTTCTAGGAATCTCCCATTGTCAGTTTCGATAGTTGACCGCTTGAAAAAAGATCTTTGAATGATCAGAAAAAACTGAGACTTCTCATGGAACCTCTCATGAAATTCCATGACCCAAGTGCAAACACATTTTCTCACTCTACACCTTGAGATAGCAAGAATTAAAATCCCGTTCATCTTGAATTTACCGACAGTCAGGGAATCTTTCACATATAGGGAAATCTTAGCGAATGGAATTCACTTTTGATTTCCTAGTATGTTTCTAATCCAAGAACACAATCCAGTGGCCCTAGGTTCATCTGCGGGCCCATCTTGAGACTATAACTCTTGCAAGCTAACAATTGGGGTTTCTACTATTTTGTTGATGGAATGGGAAAACTGAAACCTATTTTGGGGAATGTTCCTAAGGACCTCACTGAACCTCTGTGAGCCCTTAAGTTAGCACTTGGAACTCTGGATCTATTTTTCGCGAGTTTTTATAGTAATTTAGGTCTAAAATCATAGAAAAAGACATAAAAAGAGCGTTTAGGAGGAATTAGTAGAAGTCCCTACCAACCTGAAGAGAAGTCATCCTAAAATCACGAAAACATACAAATCTTGGTATTTTCTTAGATTTTAGGGTTTTAGATAGAAATTAGAACGATAGTTAGTAATCCCGAGAGATGTGAGGTTATGAGTGTTAGCCAATCCTAGTGTCTTGTTTACGCATATTTAGACCTACAAGATGCGTAGCAGCCTGGTTAAAAGTCTAATTCCAAGTCATAGTCGAATTGGATAAAAAGTGGGAATTGCAGGTAACTTTGAGAATCAAGCGGCAAATATTTAGGAGATGGTAAAATTGGTGATTCAAGCTTATAGAGAGGTGCTTTAGGGTAAAAGCATGCCAAAAGACAACATTGAGGTCAATTCACCAAGATTTCCCCTGGTATCAAGAATGATTTCCCCCTAGGGTGGAAATTATTCTTGAAATTGCTAAAATTAGAAAAGTGCAAGTGAGCATGGAACTTACACTTAGAATCTAGGAGTATCCTAGATGTTACCTAAAAAGTTTCGGTTCATTCCGAAATTCCAAGTTGACTGTGAACCATTGAAATGGTTCACATTTTAAAAATATAAAAAATATGGACAATAGGTAGATATTTTTGAATTAGGAAGTGCTAAAAGTCTAAAGTATACTATTAATATTAGTTAATAGGCTTTTTAATATAAATGTTGAATTTAAAACTAAAACTACATCCTAATTATAAATTAACATAAAAGTGAACTAAAAACAAGACCTAGAACTAAAAACAAACAAAAAACAAGATAAAAATTACAAAATGGGATAAACATAATGGGTTCATAGGGAATTAGTAAGCTTAAAATCAATATTTAGACACCTATGTAGGAAGAAAACCACTAATTTAAAATAAAAACAGCAACTAAGGGCATTCTTAATATGAATTAGGATGGATGAAAGTGATTGGAGTGCTAATTAGTTAGTTAGTGAAAGGAAAAAGTCGAATTAGGGTTAGGGGCTCCTTCTTCCTCTCTCTCTCTTCCACTTGGTGTGCGTGTGTATTGGGAGAACAACTTTTTGTGATAATGAATCTCTTAAGCAAAAAGTGTTGGAGATGAAGGAGGGGGACCATGTAGGACAATTTGTCGAGTAGGTCCACCTCTTTTGTGTGAAAAAGGGGTGAGAAAAATGAGGTCTTTTAAGTTAGATGGGAAACATGCTTGAGAAGGAGAGGAAAAGTTGAAGTGAGATTAGACTGCCAACTTCAACGGTCGATTACAAGAGCTTGAAGGGATTGTTGGAGCTGAGTTTTGGAGGGGTGGTGCGCCTTGAAGCTAGCTTTCCGAGAAGATATGGCTTGCCCAATTTGGAGCAACGACGAGGTCGGGGCAACCGACTTAGTGTGAGGTGGTCAGCTGCCACCACCACGGAAGACTGACAACTTCGGCGAGCGATTGCGAAAGTTTGACATGACAAAATGACTCGGGTTTTTGGTGGAAGGAAGTTGGAGAAGTTATCTTTCCAACAAGATAAAGCTCGCCCAATTTGGAGAAGGGACGAAGAGATGGAAGCCATTCTTGTGGAGGGGGGTATGCTGCCCCAAGGAGGAAGACACGAGTTTTGAAGGTTTTTTGATAGTTTTGCATTTTTGGTTGTGTAATTGCAATTTTCATTGCATCTTATCATTAAGCATGGCGGATTTGATTGTGTGAACTTGTTTGTGAGTCACCTTGTTATATGAATTTCATGTTTCAATGCAAAAGTGAAGTTGGATGTTTTTGATGATGAAAGTTGTGCTGTAATTGTGTTCTAAGGCCCAAATTCTCCATTTTGGTGTCTTAGATTGCAAATTTCAATGAGATTTTTGACATAGAAGATAGATTGTAGGACAAGGGGTGAATTTGAGGGTGTATAAACCATGGTATAAAAAGAATGATAGGATCAATGCATGTGAGAATTTTAGGGTTTTGAGTGTATGGGATGTGCTGAATTTGTATTTTTGGGTCCAATTTAGGTCATTTGGGGCCCCAATTTGCCAATTAGAGTTAGATTTTTGCATGTAAGTTGCCTTAATCTTCTCTAGTCCATGATTGGGAGATTTGGGGGAGTAAGATATTTGATTGGGTCATCTTAGGTGTGCTGCCTCCACTCCATTTAGGGCTTTTTAGGCCAATTTTGAGTATTGAGAGTGGGGTTCCATTGCTTGGAAGGTGTTAGAATAGAGTCCTTCCACTCCTCTTCCGGCCCAACTTTGTGAAGGAGTTTTACCTTAGGGTGAAATTCACTCACATTGACTCCATGGGAAGTTAACTACACAAGAACATATTTGTAAATTCCTAGAAATTACATATGTTGCGATAAAATCTCACTAAAAATTATATTAGGTTTTTGTGTGCTAATAAAGCGCCCCGTCAAGTTTGACGGCATTCCGACATTCCTAACTACTAGAATCAGCACTGACAGAAAATTCACGGAGAATTTACAACTTGACAGCGAGTTGACCGGCGTATCAGGAGCGTATGGTGTGCGATTGGAGCGAATGAGGAGTCTTTTCTTTCTCCCTTGGACCTTCCCGACAACATCAACCAGATGGATTCATCAAAAAGCGCAAACCCCAAAAGTTACGTTTTTGACTTTTCTTCGGAGTTACCATGATTCATATTTCGCGCATGAAATGGCCTGGTAAGCAGGGGTAAGGGGTCCTCTAGACTATTTGGACCCTTTTGAAGACAATGGCGCCATTTTTTTTTTGTTTTGGGTTGTTCCCTAAAAGATAGAGAGGGTCAGCTCATAGTTTGACTTTTTAGGGTGATTTTCAGTTTATCCTAAGTTAATTTCGCAAATATCTTTTGGAAAATCGAAGATTGGATTTGCTCAAGATCTTTTTCTTGCATAACAATCCATCTTTGGCCCCAATTTAGACTATTTAGAAATGACTTTAGATTAATTTGCAAAATATCTCAATTAATTAGCATAATTTCAAAAATATCTTTGGAAAAATCTTTGGATTTGATTTGGCCAAGATTTTCTAGCTAAATGGGGGAGGATCTTAAAAGATTTGATCCATTAAACAAAGATTATTTTGCAAAAATCTCGCGGTAGTTTAGAATTGAACGTAGGTCAAAAGTAGAGTTTAGTTACCGTTGGAAGTTACGAGGAGGGGTTTGGCACGAGTATATAAAGCCCCCCCTCGAGGCCTCCAACAACCCTCATTCTTCATTTTCTCATTCCTAAACTCAGCTCTCTTGTTGTGCCATTGGCATTGCCGGGACACTTGTGCCAAAATCTGGCTAAATTCTCTTCTAAACTTTATTTGTGTACTCTAAAGGGCGAGAGGGTCCCCCTTTCTAGTATGTCCATTGAAAAACTCTTTGTGTTAAGCCAAAAACTTTGTTACTAAAGACTTGGAAGCCTTAAACTTCAAAAACATTGATTTGTGTTCGAAAAGCTAACCATTGCGTGACTTGACAGGTTTTGGAATTAATATACTTAAAGCGGCAAGGCTAAGCCTCGCCAAAAGTTATTAAACCAATATTGGCCTAAATATTCGTTGTATAACGGAATCTAGGATTGAATTGCTAAAGTTCAGTTTAAACATTGTCATGTGTAGTTGTGTACCTCCTTTAACGATTAATTTGATACTTTTCGGTAGAATTCAAGAATTAATTATGAAAGTTCGGTTCAAACGCTGTCATGCATACCTCCTTTAATAATTAAACTTGAAACTTAGTTGACAATTGAAAATTAAATCTAAAGTTCAGTTTAAACATTGTTATGTGTACCCCCTTTAGAATTTAATTCCTAAAAATATCCTAATTTAAACCTTTATGCCTTTAAGGGTTGACAAGGAATAGGGAGAAAACTCCTAAAACACCTTTTCAACACAAATTCAAGTAGTTACTATTAGATTTTCTTTGGAAATTGTCCGTTCTTTTGATTTGGAATTATGATGATGGCTAAAACTTTAAAGAAGCATTAAAAATTAGATTATTTAGTTTAATAGATTTCGTCTCCAATTTAGATTAGTTAAAACAATATTTAGATAAGAATCTAGATCCCATTAGATTAATTTAGATTAATTCTTTAGAGTGAAAAAATGTGTTGATTTAAGAAAGAATTAGAAATTAGTTAATATCAATCTAGGATAACCTGCCAGTCGAGGACCAGGCAAGGGGACCGAGGAGCCACGCAGCAAGGTGGACGGAAGGAGGTGGCCAGCGATCAGGAGGGCGACTAGACCGACCTCGAGGTAAGCCGGTCCTCAATCGGGTGTCTGCTGGGTGGATCTCTATCCGGGGGTTCAGTCTGCTGGGTCAGTCTCCGACCGGGTCTTAGTTCGAAGGTCTCAGCCAGGGTCTCAGTCCGGGGTCTCAATTCGGGGAGTCGGGGTCTGAGTTTGGGGGGACAGGGTCCAGATCAATGGTCTGGAAGTCCAGAGCATGAACTAAAAAACTAACACTAAAACAAGAAAATTAAATTCTTGTGCACAAGTGGCCGTTGCTCGCCACATCACCTTTGGCTTTAAAAACACAACTCTTAGGTTACTCCAAGAATCAACTAGTCTCTCAAATTCTTGCTAAGCTTCTCTCTACTTCCAAACTCCATAGCCGCATTCTCCAACTCTCATAAAACAAATGAGGAGGAATTAGGGAGAGAGAAGAATAAAGAAAGAATTAGAATTGGCACACGCGGGGAATTTGGGATTAAAAAATCATTTCTCTTGGAATATCACTATTGAACCAAATAGCTTATGATTCCATTCTTTGTTTGTTAGCCATTAATTAGGATTCTAGGAGGTTTGTTAGTTAGTTTAGATTTTGTTTTATTAGGACAAATAGGACAAATAGGACAAATAGATAAAACAAAGCCGCCAACTAATACTTCAACAATAAAACTAAAATACTAATAATTAGATTTTATTTTGTAGGACAAGCGCGAAAGTAATTAGGGAATTTACAAATCCCACAAAGTATCTAATTGCCCTAAAATTTCAGCTTTTATTAGAAGAAGAAAAAATCACCAATTAAATTAAAAAACAAACCAAATTGAAAGGGAATTTCGATGGCGTAGGAAATGGAGGATTTCGATTACCAAGAAGCCGTTCAAATGGTGATATTTGACGACGGAACTTTCGAATCACTCGGAGACATGGTGCGTTAATTGCAACTTTCAAATTCCGCTTTAATTGCCATTTCATTTAATTAATTGATGTTGCTTGCTTAAATTTTGTTATTTAATTAAGAACCTTAAAATTAGAATTAGAACCAAAATTAACATCGACAATAATTTAGGTATCCTCATAATAATTCACACTCTAAAAATAACCTTAAATCGAATAAGTTATTAGTGGACGAACTTTGGAATAAAATTGGATGAAAAATTAACATTCTCATCCAAAGGTATCCAAAGGGAAATCTTAAAGCCCCATTAAGAATTTATTATTTACCATTTAACCTAGAAGTTATTTGTGGATGAAGTTTAATTTGCCAATTTATAACCAAACTTCATCCATTTCTAACTTTTAATTCTAGAAAGTATAATTGGAAAATTTTACCTTTTTAGAAAGGTAATTTCTTAACCTTTACTTGGAAATTCGAGAAATCCTAAAAATAGTAATTTGTCAAATTTAGATTAGATTACCAGTCAAACCTTCATCCATTCATATCTTTTGCAATTTAGGTCGGAATTCAAAGTACTTTACCATTTTAGAAAGGGTATTTTGCATTCTTTAGGACAGTTTCATTAGATTTCTAATTAGACGTATAACCAATTAGATTAAGTAGAATCATACTAACTCAAACTACTAAGACAATTTTGTGCATTTAAGTGATTTGATTAGGAACATATAAAATAAGAGTCCATTGCTTGGAAGGCACTTATTTTACACCCATTTGAAGATTAAGTTATAATTTGGCCACTAGAACCCGTGCGCTCCGTTTCAGCTCAAGGATGGAGTTCGAAACGCCCACAACCTCCCTCGAACCAATTTAGCCATGATGAGTTATAGGTTTGGTAGATTTTAGGCTATTTTGGTAATCTAAACTCAAATCCTACTATTTACATCGATTCTAGGTTTTTACCCTATTCATATGTGGATTTTGGGTGAACTAAAAGAAAAATACTGTAAATATGACCAAATACTATAATGGCACGACACATACCTATTTTGGTTTTACACTATTTTTTGGGCTTTTTGTACCTAAAACCTAACTTAATTTTGCAAAAAATGAAAAAAAAAAATAATAAGTCTCAGGTAACGAAATGGGGGGTCACAATAGTCCAACTATAAAAACCACTTGAAGAATTTATAAAAAATTATAGAGTGTTGAAAATATGCTCTTAGCTTTCTATGTAATAATAGGTCATCTTATATACAATAGTGAAGGTAAATAGCCCCACATTAAATACCCTCCTAACTCAAATGTATACCTTAAATTACAAAGAGTGATCTCCTCGAGCATACAAAATTGAATTTGGCATCTAATCCAAGTTGTTTCATATTGTTTGGACCAAGTTTTTTTTTCCAGAATATGTGAATGAATGAAAAGGCTATAAGGAATTTGTGGTTGGGGTTGCAGTGGCGAATTCTTTCAATTCCGAGAAGTTACAGGCTGGCAATCCTAGAATATTTGTGCAGAATTATTTGCACAAAGGCTACGAAGAGGGAAAATTTTGCCTATATGAATTTTTTGGTGCAATGTGAGCACAATCTTCTTTAACAAAATGGATTTTTTTCAAATAATTTTTTGATTTTTTTTATGGGCCCAGTTAGGGAAAGGTGACGTTCCCAATATTGGGAACTTTGGAGGAGTATGGGAATTGGGAACGTAGTAAAAGAAAATACAACAATTTCTCTTATGGATTGAAAGATTATAATGTTTAATCATGAAGGACAGGTGTTAAAACTACAAAAGTGAATTCAAATCTTTCAATCTTCTTTCCACATGTCAAATCTAAAAAAAATGAAATAAGAATTTACAACATTTTCACCTCTACCATTGTATACTTTGTACGCCAATGAAATTAGTTTCTACTAAAATGTTTAAAGGAATTCTAAAGGAATTATCAATTATTTTCTATGTTGATACATAATTTGAGAGTCATTTATGATATATAATAAGCTAAATCTAAATGGAAAAATTTCTATATATTGTTATAATCAAAACTCTTAAATAGATCTTTCATTCAAATTTTTGCTCTTCAAAAGCAAACTTCACTTGATCAAAGGGTAAAAAAAATTCTGTAATAAATTTTTTATTGTAAATGTATGGTCAATTATATATACATGTGAATAAATTTCATATCATGTGAATAGTTTTTAGAATCTTTACAAAATTTCAAATGTAAAATCATTTATACCATGTATTTTGTTTATTGAAGACAAACTCATCTGAAATTTATATAACATTTTGATACTATTAAAATAAATTTGAAATTATTAAATTTGAAATAATAAGATCCAAATCACAAGCATATACCATCTTTGAACCATAAATCCAACATTCACAACGTGTCTAGTAGAAGCATTCTCTATTACAATTAAACCTAATAAGATTTGAATTTTAATAGGGTACAAATTTAAATGGCACTTGCATTTTAAATGGGTGATTCTTGAACCCATGGAAAATGATCCGTATAAATGAGTTCCCTCATTAAATTATTAAACCCAACATATCAAGCCCTTATCTATTTCTAACTGGAAGCCTCTTAGGAAAGAGAAGAGTTAAAAAAAACCTAAACTCAATGGTCCATTCTATCTACCTACATTAGTGCTATAGAAGGGAAAATTTTAGAAGTTTTTGGAAAATTATACTATGCTAGCATTTGCCACAAGTATAGGGGGTCTAACATACTTTCATCCTATAGTAGAACTGCACTCGTGGTGAAAATGCCCACAAAATTCCCATCTATTGTTATCAAAAATGCCTTAGGAATGAAAATGTCTTCATAGAAGAAATACCCTTGTGCAGAGAATGCCCTCATAGAAGAAATGCTCTTGTGCTGAAAATGCCCTTGAAATTTCCATCTATTGTTTATGAGGTTGCCCTAGGAATGAATGCCTTCATAGAAGAAATGCCCTCATGGTGACAATGCCCTTAGAATTCCCCTTTGTTGTTGATGAAATTGCCTTGGAAATGAAAATGTTGTTGTAGTAGAAATGCCCTTGTGGTCAAAATGCCATCAGAATTCCCCTTTGTTGTTGACAAAATTGCCTTGGGAATGAAAATGCCATCGAAGTGGACTTGCCATTGTGGTGAAAATGCCCTTGAAATTGTCAATGACATGAAAATGTCCTTGGAGTTTGCATCTCTTGTTGACAAAATTGATGTTGGAATTAAAAAGGCCCTTTTAGTGGAAGTGCCCTCTTGGTAGAAAAGCCCTCCAAAATCTCCTCCATTGTTGGTGAATTTGCTCTAAGAACAAAATTGTTATCATAGTGAAATTGCCCTTGTGGTGCTAATGCCCTCAAAATCCCCCTTTGGGAATGAAAATGCCTTCATAGTGGACTTGCCTTCAAGGTAAAAATACCCTTGAAATTCCCATTTGTTGTACACAAAATTGTCTTGACAACAAAAATGCCCTTGTAGTGGACTTGCCCTTGTGGTGAAATGCCCTTGAGATTCCCCTCCATTGTTGACAAAATTGCCAAGGGAATGAAAATGGCCTCATAGTAGACTTGCCCTTTGGGTGAAAATGCCCTCAAAGTTTGCATCCTTTGTTGATAAATTTCCCATTGGAAAGAAAATGTTGTCATACACAATTTGCTTTTGTAGTAAAAATGACCTCCAAATTCCCATTTGTTGTTGACAAAATTGCCCTAGGAATGAAAAGGAATTTGTAGTGGACTTGCCCTCATGGAAAAAGTGCCCTCAAAATGCCCTCATTAGTGATAAAAATGGTCTTCCATGGTGACAAAAATGGTCAAAATGCCCTCAAAATGCCCTCAATGGTGGAAATGGCTAGGATGTTCCAATCTCTTGCTGACAAAATGGCCCTTTGGAATAATAATGCCTGTGTAGTGAAATTACCCTTGTGGTGAGAATGCCTTCCAAATTCCAATTTTTTGTTGATGAAATTGCCCTTAGAATAAAAATGCCCATGTAGTAGAATTGCCCTTGGGATGAAATGCCTTCATAATTTCAATCCGTAGTTGACAAAATTGCCTTGGGAATGGAAATGCCCTCATAGAGGAATTGCCCTTGGAGTGACAATGCCTTTGAAATGCCCATATGTTGTTCCTTTGAGAATGAAAACACCCTTGTAGTGGAACTGCCCTTGTGATGAACATGCCCTTGTAATTCCTCTTTGCTATTGACAAAATAACTTAGAAATAAAAATTGTTTTGTAGTGGACTTGCCCTTTTGGTAACAATGCCCAAAAACTTCTCTTTTGTTGATGTTGAAATTGCCCTTGCGTGGGATGAAAATGCCTTTGTAATAGCCATGCCCTTATGGGAAAAATGTTTTTAAAACTCTCATCCTTTGTTGAAGACATTGCCTTGAGAATGAAAATGCCCCCCAAGTGGCATTGTGGTAAATTCTCCCTCAAAATTTCCATTTGTTGATGATGAGATTGCCTTGGGAATGAAAATACCCTTGTAGTAGATTTGTCTTCATGTGGAAAATGCCCTCACAATTCCCCTCTCTTGTTGTTGAGATTGCCCTTGGATTGAAAGTGCCCTCAAGAAGGAAATGCCCTCAAAAGGAAAATCTTTAGATCCTTTTTTTGCTGAAAATACGCACAAAGGAAAATGCCCTTGGATTTCCAATTTGTTGTTTTCAAAATTGCCTTTAGAATGAAAATGCTCTTGTAGTGGAATTGCCCTTGTGCTGCAAATTTTTCCAAAATTCCCCTACCTAGTTGGCAAAATTGCCCTTGGATTGAAAATCTCCTTGTATTAGAATTGCCCTTGAGCTAAAAATGTTCTCAAAATTCCCATCCGTTCTTGACAAAACTGCTCTTGGAATGAAAATGTCCCTGTAGTAGAATTGCTTTTGTGGTGAAAAGGCCCTCAAAATTCCCTTCCGTTGTTGACAAAATTGCCTTTGGATTAAAAATGTCCTCCTAGAAGGAATCATTTGTGGTAGAGATTCCCTCAACATATCCATCCATTGTTGATGAAATAGCCATAAGAATGAGAATGACCTTGTACTCAAAATGCCCTCCAAATTTCCATCCAATGTCAATGTAATTGCTTGAGAATGAAAATGCCCTTAGAGTGGAAATGCACTAATGCCTAAAACGCCCTCAAAATTGCCCTTCAATTTTGTTGAAATTACCCTTGAAATAAAAATCCCTCATAGAGAAAGTGTCCTCCTCATGAAAATGCCTTGAGAATGGAAATATCTTGTATTGGAAATTTCCTTGTGGTAATGATGCCCTCAAATTTCCATCTATTGTCAGTGAAATGGGCCTGGATTGAAAGTGTCCTTATAGTGGAATTACCCTTCTAATGCAAATGCTTTCAAACACCTCCTTTATTGTTGACAAAATTGCCCTACAAATAAAAATGCCCTTGTAGTAGAATCACCTTGGTGATGAAAATGCTTTCAAAATTCCCATCCAACGTTGAAAATGTTCTAAAAGAACGCATCCATTCTTGATGTGATTGGCATAGGAATGGAAATTTCCTTGTAATGAAAATGTCCTCTTAGTGAAAATGCACTTGAAATTCCAACCTGTCTTTGTTGAAATTACCTTCAAAAAGGTAATGCCTTCATAGTGGAATGCCCTCTTGATTAAGGGCATTTTCAAACCAAGGCAATTTTGTCAACAACAAAGGGAGATTTCAAGGGCATTTGCACAAAATGGGTAATATCACTACAAGGGCCATTTCATTGACCATGGATAGGAATTCAAGGACATTTTAACCACTAGGGCATTTTCACTCCAAGGGCATTTAACTTGTCAAGGCAATTTTGAAAATAATGGTTGGAAATTTCAAGGGCAATTTGAAAACAAGGGCATTTACAAGATGAGGGCCTTTTCATTTCAAGGATTAATCTTTACCAAAATTGATTGAAAATTCCAGAGTACTTTGAGCACAAAGGCATTTTGAACTCAAGGGCATTGTCATTCTTAAGGCAATTTCATTGACAACCAATGGAAATCTAGAGGGTATTTCCACCAAGAGGGCATTTTTACTACAACTGCAATTTCAATGCAAGGGCAATTAGATCAACAAAACATGGGAATTTGGAGGGCATTTTGAGCTTATGGGCATTTTTACTACAAGGGCATGTTCATTCTAAGGGTAATTTTGTCAACATTTAGCAAAAATTTCAAGGGCAATTCCACTCCAAGGGCATTTTCAATCCCAAAGCCATTTTATTAACAATTGATGGGAGTCTAAGGGCATTTCTAACATGTGAACATTTCCACTAGTAGGGCATTTTCATTTCTCAGGCAATATTGAGAACAACGGATGGAAATTTCAAGGGCATTTTTCTGTCAAGGGCATTTCCATTTCAAGAATAATGTCAACCAAAGTAGTTTGGAATATTGAAGCCATTTTCACCAAGAGGGCATTTTACTACAAGGGTATTTTCATTCTCAAGACAATTTCATCAACCATGCATGGAAAATTTGAAGGTATTTTCATTCCCAAAAGCAATTTCATCTACAATGGATGGGAATTTTGACAGCATTTTCACCAAGTTGGAGGGCAATATCCACTTCTAGTGTATTTTTAATGCAAGGTTGGTTTTGTCAACATTGAATGGACATTTTGAGGGCATTTTTAGCTCAAGGGCATATTTAGCTTAAGGACATTTTCACTTAGATGGCATTTTTAATCCAAGGGCAATTTTGGCAATATTAGATGGAGATTTTAAGGGCATTTTGAGCACTAGGGCAATTTCATTCTGATGGCAATTTTGTCATCAATGAATAAAAATATTGAAGGCATTTTCCACACAAGAGCAAGACCACTACTAGTGCATTTCCATCCAATGGCAATTTCAACAACAATGGATGGAGAATTTGAGGGCATTTTCACCACAAGGGCAAGTCCACTACTAGAGCATTTTTATTTCAAAGTCAGTTTGTCAACAACAGTATGACTTACAAGGGCATGTTTGTCACAAGGGTAATTCCACTATGAGGGCATTTTCAATACATTGGCAATCTCTTAAATCTCAAAGTGTAGTTTCACAGCCATTTTCACCACAATGCAACATTCTACTAGAAGGGGATTCTCAATCCATTGGTAATTTTGTCAACAACAAAGGAGAATTTGAAGAATGTTTTCTTCAAAAGAACAATTACACTACAAGTGCATTTTCATTCCTTTAGCAATTTTGTCAACAACAAAGGGACTTTTTTACTACAAAAGCAATTCTTGCATAACAACACTTTCATTAGAAGGGCAACCTTGACAACAAAAGATGGGCATTTTGTGGGTGTTGTCACCACAAAGGAAATTTCATACAAGGGCTTTTTTGTTTTGAGGGAAATTTTATCAACAATAGATGGGAATTTCAAGGGCATTCTCTGCACAAGAGTATTTCTTCTATGAGGGCATTTTCATTCCCAAGGCATTTTTGATAACAATAGATGGGAATTTTGTGGGCAATTTCACCACAAGTGCAGTTCCACTACATGGGCAATTTCATTTTCAAGGCAATTGTGACAAATATGGATGAGAATATTGAGGGCAATTTCACCACAATGACAGTACTACTAGGAAGGCATTTTCATTATCATAGCAACTTTCTCATAAATACATTGGAATTTCAAGGGCATTTTCACCTTGGGAGCTATTCCACTACAAGGGCATTGTCATATTCAAGGCAATTTTGTCAACAATAGAGGTTACTTTTAAGGGCATTATCACCATGAGAGCAAATCCACTACAAAGGTATTTTCATATCCAAGGCAACCTCATCAACAATGGAGGGTCATTTAGAGGGCATTTCCACCACAAGGGCAACTTCCACAAAAAGTGCATTTTTGATGCAAGGGCAATTTGATTGACAAAGGATGGAAATTTTAAGGGCATTTTGAGCTCACACGCATTTCCAATACAAGGACAAATTCAATCTCAAAGCAATTTCATCAACATTGAATGGAAATTTGGAGGGCATTTCCACTACAAGGGCATTTCCATTTTCAAAGCAATTTGGAGAACAATAAAGGGGAATTTTGAGGCCATTTCTACAACAAGGGCATTTTCATTCCAATAGCAACTTTGTCAATTCACGGACAATTTTTACCTTAAGAGCTATTCCACTACGTGGGCATTATCATTTTCAAGGGAGTTTGATCAACAAAGGAGGGTAATTTCAAGGGCATTTTCACCACAAGAGCAAGTCCACTACCCTCATCAACAACAACGGATCATTTAGAGAGCATTTCCACCATAAGGGCAGTTTTCACTAAAAGTGCTTTTTTGATGCAATTGCAAATTGATTGACAAAGGATGGGAATTTCAAGGGCTTTTTCAGCTCTGAGGCATTTTTACAACAAGGAAATTTTCATTTCCAAGGCACTTTCAAAATGCCCTTGTAGTGGAATTACCCTTGTGCTACAAATCTCTCAAATTGTTTTGCCTTGTTGACAAAATTGCCCTTGGAGTGAAATTGCCCTCATGGTGCAGATGTCCTCAAAATGCCTTTCTGTTGGAGAAATTGCACTAGGAATTCAAATGCCTTGTGAGTGGAATTGCCCCTAAAATCTCCATAAATGTGGACCAAATTGACCTTGGAATGAAAATGCCCTTCAACTCATTGAAAAATCCAATGTTAGCACAAGTCAAATATTTTTACACTTTATCTAGCAACCTACAAAAAAAAAATTCTTTTTCACACAAAAATTAGGAATTTTGATGTTTTTTGGTTTTTAATTTTTCTATTGCAATATATGATGTATACCTTCTTTTTGACCATAGGGATTCTCATTCTATAAGAAATTGAGCTCACTGTTTATTCTCTTACAATGAACTTTCATTGTTTTTAGCTTTTAAGTATTCCTTTGCATTGATTTTAGAAACATCATGATTGAACTAAATTTTTTTTCTTAAAATTGATATTTGGAATAAAAAATTGTCAATTTTCTCTAACTAAATAAAAGTTGTGATCATTTAAAATAGGACTTTTGTAGTTAAAATCTCCATTATCATAAATAAAAATATATAAAAACATCTTTTTCATTTATAAATGTAGTGATATAGGATACTCATGCATTGGTGCTATACTTTATATAATTTAAGATGACATCTTTTGAATTTCAAATTTTGTATTTTATAACTTAATATATTCAAAAATAACCATTTCCTATTGGATTGAAACTTATCCTTTGAATTAACTTTTTCATGCTATTTATAAATAAATAAAGTAAAAGAAATGCATAAAAAGTTATCTCCGTGACTTGAATCCTATGACTTGAATATGTGATAGGCAAGAAGATAGTCCAAATTTGCAAATTTGTAAGGTTGTGTTATGTAAGGCAATTTAGAGCTATAGTTTAATTCAAGACTTTCAAAAAGTTATGGAATATCTATAGATTATATCTATACAATAAATCATTGGCTATATAAACCAATGATATCCAAAAAAATTTGAAATAGAAAATAGAAAATTTAGTTTTAAAATGATTACTTATTCAACATTTTATTTTTTACAAAAACAATATAACCTTCAAAGTTTTTGGATTGTATTTGTACTAAGAATGCTCAAACATTGTGATTTATTACACAAGTATAAATTTTTTTTAAATAACATCAAAAGACATATGTAACTATAGAATTCTAAAATATAGTATAATGATTTGAAAAGATGCGATAAGAGCTTAAGAAAAATCTTGTATATAAATTGTAAGATCTTTATATGTGAATTGGCAAAATTTCTTGTTATCATCCTACAAAAAACAAGACAATTGCATTTCAAAAGGCCACATATTTATATAACTATGTCTATGTTGTTGACAAGGTTGCTATTTTGTGAGCCTACGAGCATGAGCCTGCGAGCCTATGAGCCTATTTTATTTTAGTTAAAAAATTGACAAAGTACCTATGATCGTGGATAGGGTTGCTATTTTGTAAGTGTGTAAACTTACAAATTATATAGGTTTCCATTTTAAAAAATTGGATCAAAATTTATTATATTTGATAAATTTTAGTATCTATTACCATGGACATATTACCATGTACTTATTACCATGATCCCTTGAACAACCTTGATGTTTCACTTATTATATTTTATTAAATTTGAAGAAAAAAAATATTGATTAACTAGGATTCATTTAAAATTGAAATTTTTATGGCCACTCCCATCTTATTGCCTAGCTCCCCTTGGTGCCGAGGGGAGCCCTTAAGCAACAATTTTTTTTTTTAAATTAAAAAAAAAAAAAAAAAAAAAATTCCCCGCTTAGGGGCTCCCCTCGGCGCCGAGGGGAGTTTGAAGGGGGGGAGGAAATGTGTTTTTCAATTTTTTTTTAATTTTTTTGATATTCAGAGGCTCCCCTCGGCATTGGGAGGCTCTCTTCGGCACCGAAGGGCTTCCCTCGGCTCCGAGGGGAGCTTGCAAATGAAAAATGAAAAATAAATATATATTTTTTAAAATTTGTTGCTTGGAGGCTCCCTTTGGTGCCAAGGGTTCCAAGCAATAAATAGAAAGTGATTAACCAAACAACTATTAGATCAAGATAGAAGAGTTGAATCCTCTGAAAGATCTATATTGCTGTAGGATAGTGATCAACCAATATTCTATATAGACTTACTTCCATCTCTATTTGTCTTTTATATCAATTAAATTATTCATTTTCATAATGTATACTTCTAATAATTATTTTAAACAATAGTAGGAATTCTAATTTTCTTTTAATTCTACATAGCCATAGTAATGAATCCACGGTAATAGGTACTAAAATTTACTAAAAATAGTAAATTTGAGCAAAAAAATGTAAATAAGATCTATTTTTAGAAATTTAATTAATTTTTTTTAAAGTTTTTTTAAATTTTTGAGCTCAACGGTCACAAAATCCCTGCTCTACGTTCGCAGGCTCACAATCTAGCAACGCTGATGTTGTTGATACTTCTTATAATTCATTCTTCAAGGCAAGTTGTCTATATGCTTGAAAATTTCACATCATTTGTAATTGAACATATATATTCAAAATAATAAGTTAACAAAAATAGAGAATGATGTAATATACTAAATTGTTAAGATTTTTGTTATAGAATTCCAAAATTCCAAGTCTCAATGATTGTAATGTTCTATACATGTATGTACGTATATATATATATACACATCTTTCAACTTTATTATTTGACTAAAAAATTTATAAGTGCCTACAAAATAAAATTTACTATAAACATTGTCTCATTCATAAAATAGAATGATACAAAGTTTTTTGTGTATATAAAAAGTTGTAATTTTTTGAATAATCAAAATTTTCTTAAAATAGTTTTTGTATTTGCCCAAACTTCTTGGCAAGGGAAAAACATACATATCATGCAATAAAATTTTATTCAATACTTTCAAAAATGGTTAGACTGTAAGAAAAAAAAACTTTATTCTTATATAGAGTAAAAATCTCAAAGAAAAAAAAAATATTTATAGAAAGCTTCTCAAAATCATTGTATTGCCAAAAAATGAAGTTGTTTCTTTAAAAGGTTAATATGGCAAATCAAGCTAATTTTAGTTTCTAAAATCCCTTTGTGACTTTAAAGCTCCAATCAAAAGTTGTAGATAAAGTTCAAAGAAGGCTTGAAGTAGAAATGTTTTTTTGAAATTCTTAAACATCTAATTTGTAATTTGTTTATAAGTTTTGATTAGAGTCTTGAAATCTTATATGGATTTTTAGAAATGAAAATCAACTTGATTTGTCAAATAAACTTAGTTCTCAAAAAAGAACTTGTTCAACCGTACTTAATTAAGGTCTTAAATTCTACCTTCATCATTTATTTATAGAATAAAAAAATGAAAATTCCAATGGTTGAAATTTTGTAATAAACAACCTACGTCTAGTTTTTTTTGTTTCTTATAGTAATGAAAATGAATCCAATAAAGGACTCCAAAGTTGATTTTAAAATAGAAATTTTTTTAATGAACTTTCTTAATTCAATTCTCTTATGGACACTTCCACTATAAGGCTATTTTATGATAAGAGCAAATTTATCAACAAGGGCATATTCTCTATGCAAGCATATCTACTATGAGGGCATTTTCATCATGCAAGCAATTTGACTACAAGGGCATTTTCACTCCTAAAAATTGTTATACCAAGGGCAACTTCACTCTAAGGGAAATTCAAATATTGGGGCATTTTATCAACAAGGGAATTTTTAATATGAAGGCATTTTCACTACAAGAGTAATCTCACTTTGAGGGCAATTTCACTACAAGGGAAATTCTACTCTAAAGGCTTTTTCAATATGTGGGCATTTTCAATATAAATTTTATTTTTTAAATAAATGCCTTTTCATTATAAGGGCATTTTTACTACAAGGGCATTTTCAATATAAAGTTTATTTTTTAAGTAAATACCTTTTCATTTTAAGAGCATTTTTACTACAAGGGCATTTCCACTACAAGGGGACTTTTACAACAGGAGCATTTTCACTACAAGGGCATTTTCACCACAAGAGCAATTTGCTTACAAGGGCAATTTCACTCCTAAGAAATTTTTAACACAAGGGGAGTTTCATTGTAAAGGAAATTTGAATACAAGGGCATTTTCAATGCGATGGCATTTTCACCAAGAGAGCAATTGGACTACAAGGGCAATTTTACTTCTAAATTTTTTTATTGCAAGGACATTTTCCACACAAAGAAATTTGGAATACAAAGGGATTTTTACTTCAAGAGCATTCTTAATACAAGGGCATCTTCACTATAAGGGCATTTTTACCACAAGAGCAATTTTACTATGAGGGGAATTTCACTCCTAATATGTCATATTACAAGGGCAACTTCACTACAATGGCTTTTTGAATATATATGGGCATTTTTAAGACAAAGGCATTTTGGTTACAAAGGCAGTTTCATTATATGTGCAATTTTACTACAAAGGCATTTTCAATGCAAGGGCATTTTTTCCATGCAAACTATTTTACTACAAGGATGATTTCATTCTTAGAGGTTTTTTATTCCAATGACATTTCCACTACAATGGCATTTTTTATACAAGGGCATTGTCAATACAAATGCATTTTTATTACAAGAATCATTTTTCTATTAGGGTGATTTCATTCCTAGAAATTTTCATTATAAGGGTGTTATCACTACAAGGACATTTCCACTACAAGGGCAGTTTCAATATGAGGGCATTTTCAATACAAAGGCATTTTCATCACAAGTATAATTTTACTATGAAGGTGATTCCAATCAGAGAAATTTCTATTAAGAAGGCATTATCACTACAAGGGCATTTTCAATACAATAGCATTTCCAATCCGAGGGCCTTTTGAATACAAAGGCATTTTCATCACAAGAATAATTTTACTATGAAGGTGATTCCAATCGGAGAAATTTCTATTAAGAAGGCATTATCACTACAAGGGCATTTTCAATACAATAGCATTTCCAATCCAAGGGCCTTTTGAATACAAAGGCATTTTCATTACAAGGACATTTTCACTTTGAAGGCAATTTTAAAATGAGGGCATTTTACTACAAGGGCATTGTTACCACAAAGGCATTCTCACTACAAGGGCATTGTCACCACAAAGGCATTCTCACTACAAGGGCATTTTACTACTAGGGCAATTTTGCTATGAGGGTGATTCTACTCCTCTAAATTTTCATTACAAGGATGTTTTCACAACAAGTGCAATTTTACTTCTAGAAATTTTTATTGCTAGGGTAGTTTTGCATCATATGCATTTCCAATACAAGGGCTTTTTGAATACCAATGCATTATCAATACCAAGGCAATTTCAATATGATGGCATTTTCAATACAAGGGCATTTTTACCACAAGGGCATTTTTATTACAACAGCACTTTTACTACAAGGGCATTTTCACTACAAGGGCAATTTCACTACAAGAAATTTTTGTCACAAGGGCAATTTCACTACAACGGCACTTTCACTACAAGGGCAATTTTCACTACAAGAAATTTTTATTACAAGGACAAATTCACTACAAGGGCATTTCCAAACAAGGACAATTTTACTACTTTGTGGTCATTTTCACTACAAGGACATTTTAATTTTGAGGCCAATTTCACTACAAGAGCATTTTAAGTCTAAGGATATTTTGAATCCAAGGTCATTTTCAATCCTAGGGCATTTTTACTACAAGGGCATTTTTACAAAGAGGTCACTTTTATCGCAAGGGCATTTTGACTTCTTTGCATTTAGGATGCAAGGACATTTTTACTACAAGTGCATTTTTACTATGAGGGCATTTTCACAACAAGGTCAAATTTGTACTAGAATCATCTACATTCCAAGGATAATTTTATTACAAGGGTATTCTCACTTCAACGGCATTTTCATTCCAAGGTTTAATTTACTTCAAGGGTATTTTCACCACAAAGGTCATTTCCACTAAGTGCACATTTTCATTGTGAGGGCAATTCCACTATCATGGCCTTTCACTACAAGAGCATCTTTATTACACTAGCATTTTCACCACAAGGCCATAGCCACAAGAAGGGCATTTTCAGTACAAAGCCATATTTGCAACCAATTTATTTTTACTCCAACATTAGTTTCATAATGAGGGCATTTTACTCAGAGATCAATTTTATAGCAAGAGCATTTTCACTACAAGGTCACTTTCACCATGAGAGCAATTTTATAGACAAGATTAAAACACTCTATGTCAATGATGAAGTCTTTCAATATCCATTTGAAAGTTTGATTAAGGAATTTAGATTGGTGTGAGTGTTTGAGACTCCACCCTTAAGTCCCAACAAGCACAACTAGGTTCTATGTCGAATTCTAAATTTTATGGGTGAGTTGGTTGTAGTAACGAGTTGCTTTCCAAGCAATGGAGCTTTTCACTATTTCCTAATTGTTAAAAGTTCCAGGGATTTGAATCTACGAACTATAAAATATCCCTTTGAGGATCATAACCTATTTTGTTTTAAGGTAATGGTGAATTTTTCCCTAAGCCATGTCTAAGTTTCTTGATCAATGGGTTCGGAATGGTCTATGGAATTCTATTCACTAAGTTCTAAATTATACTTTTTATGGGTTTGGTTAATATGTTTTAAACCTAACTCTTCCCTATTTTAAGTGTTTGTTGAATGAATGGTAAAAAGTCTAAACCGTACTATTGGAATTGGACTGTTAATTGGTTTACCAAAATTTACTAAAAAATCCTTCTATCTTTGAAACTAGTTTCTACTTACGCTTAATGCATGTTTAATGTTAATTCCAATTGTTATTTTATTTTATTTTATTTTATTGTTTTGTTCATTAAATTCTTACCATAGGTAGTGATGAAAATTAGTTAAACTTAATCCTTGTTGATTTATCTTCTTTTATCTTTGTTGGTAAATTTTTAACCCTTGTCGAATTAATTGGTGGTGGTCAATTCGGTTCTAGGTTTTCTAGGTTCTTTATTGGGTTTTTTCTAACTATCTTTATTAATCCTAAGGTGTACTTTTATTTTTGGGTTTTTAACTATTTATACCTTTGATTTTTAAAAGTAAATAAAAACTCTAAGTTGCTTTTCAATTTTTCTTAATTAAGGTGAATTTCTTAGTAATTTTTTACCGTTAATTGGTTTTTTCCGAAATTCTAACTATGTTGTTTTACCTTCTGGTAAATTTAAAAAATAACTAGTTTTAGGTAAAAGTGAAAATATAAATTATTTTTGACTCCTTGGTGAAAGTTATTTATGGACAATTTTGACCGTTAACCGGTTTATCAAAATTATTCCGTAATTCTTTTTCACCTTTGGTTTCAAAAATGACTTATGTTTTGATTTTTGACTCACTCCTAACTTCCTCACTAATTTATCCTAGATTCTAGATGCTCTCAGAATATTCTTTTGGATGATTCTCTAATTTTTCATCCACTTTTCATAATAACTTCATTCTTTCACTATGCGTTCAATTTTTATCGGAATTTTATGTTTAATATATTTTTGGAAAGCTATTAAAATTCTCTAAATGATTTCCTAATCTAATTTCACTTTCAAATTTATCCTAAGTACTGATCCTATAATTACTTACGACTTCTAAGGTTTAATTCAATTTTTAAACTAATTGCAAAAATCAAATGGGATTAAGGGACTGCGATTAGGCACATACCTTGGTGTTCTTGTTCGCTTCGTGATCAATTTGAATGTTTAGATCCATCACTTGATTTGGCTCTCCTTCCATGCCTTCTTGGTTTTTTGGCCTTGGTTTAGTATTTTGGATGTGATGGGAGAATATTTAATTCCCAACTTCCCACCTTGTGCCACTTGCCTAAAGTCTTCTAAAAATCTATGCTAATTTCCTAATATTTTTTGGTGATTTCTTAAAGCCTATCCTTCTCTATCTTTCTATGGCTTTCTTTTCTTTATCTTTCTATTATTTTCAAAGCCAAATCTTTGAAAATCTAACCTACTTCAAAGTCAATTCAAAGACAACTAAGCTATTTTAACCTTAATCCTTTTTAGCTAATTCTAGAACTTCTTCTAAGTCAATTGATTCTTTTGTTTTCGTTTTTTATGTGTTGACTTTCAAGCAATTCTAAACTATGTTCCGAGTCAAGATCAACTTGATCCTAAAGTCAACCAAAGTATATTATTTCTAATATTCCTTTCCTACTCCACTACTTCTAATCCCTTCTCTCCCCACTTGTGTTTGTGTGTTGCAACGCAAATTTTTGAGAGTCCAAAATGTTGAGAGTCCAGAATGTGAGAGTCCAGAACGTGAGGCTGGTTCAGTCCAGATGAACCAGGGCTTCCAAATCGAGCAAGGCAGGCATACGGCTTGGCAGGGGCTGTTAATCAGCTGGGCTGATTGTTGAATTGCTTGGTTAATCTGATTTTGATTTTCTTCAACCAATTCTGATCGGGAACTCTCTTTTGCCAAACTGGGAATTCCGCATGGGATCTTTCCTTCCTTTGTAAACTAATCTGAACTTGTGGGAGGTAACTGAGGTTTTCGTGGAAAAAAACTGAACTCTTGTCAAGAGATTTTTTCCAAAATAAATCAAAGCTGGGACCTTGTGGGTATCCTCCCAGTGATTTTGAGTTTTTTGGTATGTATGTATGG
The DNA here is from genome assembly GCA_963969395.1 of Pseudoscleropodium purum. Taxonomy (NCBI): domain Eukaryota; kingdom Viridiplantae; phylum Streptophyta; class Bryopsida; order Hypnales; family Brachytheciaceae; genus Pseudoscleropodium; species Pseudoscleropodium purum. Next base: position 15,359,631 of record OZ017800.1, on the reverse strand, counting down.
GGTCCAAACTGGTCGGCTAGCTGCCTACGAGCTATGGCTGGCTGCCTGCGAGCTGCGACTGAACTGCCTGCAAGCTGCGGTTGGACTGCCTGACTGCGAACTGGCTGGCCTAGCTGCGCGCTGGGCTGGCCTGGCTGCGAACTGGGCTAGTTTATGCCAATTTTTGAGGTTAATCTCAAGTGGTATTCCCAAGCCAATTTGGGTCTCCTTTTATGGGGACCCTTATAAACTAATTCTAAACTGGATTCTTAAGGCGAAGCTTCGCCGTCCTGGGAGACCTTAGCCCCAAAGAACTTAATGTAATGACATAAAAAACTTGACTTAAAGTGGAATGTAGGAGCGAAGCTTCGCCGTATCGGGTGTTTTAGCCCCCAATTCTGGACAAAGGTTCCCCGTGGTTAGTACGTATGCAATTGTTGGAGGGGGTAAGTTTCCCAAACATCAAATAAACGCAACACAAGGACCACGTATTTCTTAGCCAAGCCGGGAGATTTTCAACAATTAAAAAATTGTGAAATCTCACTCAACACCCAACTTAAGAAATGGTTAGTATAACTTCAAAGACACTTAAAAATCCAAAGCTTCTTGACTAATGGCATCGCCAGAATTTGGCCAAGAAGGTTTTGGGGTTAGTACCAAATGACAAAAGGATTCAAGTAAGTTCAAAGGGACCCTCACGTCCTTTGTAACAAACTCAACAAAACATCAAATACTTAAAAACCAAGAGGAATTGAATGCAAAGTACAAAGAGGTTTTGGCAAAATACCAAAATCTTGACAATCGTGGCCGCGTGTGGCTTCAACAAAAGGAAAACCGGTTTTGGTCTCGAATGACCAAGAGAACAACAAGCAGAAAGGGGTTTTGGCACAATGGCCAAAGAACAATGGCCTCGTGGCGGCCTAACAAAATAACAATGAAGAAAGGGGTTTTTTGGTCTTAATGCGACCAAGGGAACAATGAGAAGAGAAAAGAGGGTGCAAAGGGAGTTGGAGAGGCCCCTTTTATACATTTCCAAGGGCCTCACTTACCCCCATTTACGTTCTAAACTACCTACGTAAACTCAAAATTAACTAAAACTACTATTTACTTGGCCTAATTCTACCCTACTGCTGGTCCTGCTATATCTTTTGGAGAAAAGCTCCAAATTAAAAACCGTCTGCGCCATTGGCTCTAGAAGACCCGAATTAGCCTAGGAACCCCCCCTAACCCCCACTTAATCTGCCAAAATCCTCATCTGAATTAGCGATTCCCAACCTAGTGAAAAAGGGTGAAAAACCTAACTTTTGGAGATTGCATGTTTTGATAGTTTTGACAAGCCGAGATTGTCCAAAAGGTCCAAATTAGTAAGAAAAGAGTCTAAGTTGACCCCAATTGAATCTCGTTAGGCTGGATTTTGATGGTCAACTCGCGGAATGTTTTTGAATTCCGTGAAATTCTATCTGCGCCGACAGTTCGGGTAGTTATCGTTGTCGGAATGTCGCGAAACTTGATTAGGCTCTTATTTATACCTAAACACACTCTCCTAATTTTTAGTGAGATTTTACCGCTCTTCGGGTAATTTCTATGAATTTACCAAGAAGTTGAGATGCGGTTGACTTCTCATGGAGTCATCGTGGAAACTTGTAAAATCCCAAAACTTTTGGGGAATGCTTTTAGATACTCCTAAAATATTCGAAAAAAAAAAATTTCCAATTGCACATTTCAAGGGAAGGTTAAAATTAGTAATTGCTTGAATTTCCACCCGGGGGGGAAATTATCCTTGGCACCGGAATCTTTCGCAGACCATACACTTCCCGATAGCAATTCACTCCACCGAACAAGAACCCACGCTTGGTTAATTTCCTTTCACTTCTATCCAAAGACACTAAATTAACCTATAGCCTTTCAATTATGACTTAGAAGTCTGGAAATGTGGCTAAAACCCCATTTCTTACTTATAAGCAAACTTCTACCTAATGGGTTGGGACTTCCACCTAATTCACTCAAATATCTTAATTCTAGCATAAATGCACCTTTTAACGCTAAAATGTTGTAAAACATTCGCGAAAAATGTTCCTAGAGTTCCAAGTGTCAACTTGAGGGCTCACATATGGCAGCCATTTGCGGTACGATTGGAAATCGGGAGAACCCAGTTTCTGGCTATGCCTTAATCCTGGGCATACGGTCAATCACACCCGATGTTAAATGAATAACTCAGGTTAATCAAGATTGCTACCAACATGTGACTGTATGAAAACCCAAGTTGTCTCTAAAATTTGAGAGACACCCTCTTATAATATTTCAATCTTGGAATAAGACGCACTAAAATCTGAGTTGCTTGTTGAAGATGCACCAAAACTTATTGAAATACTCTAGCTTTGGTTTGAGATATACCGATTATTTCAAACCTAATCATGAATATGAGCACTTAAATAGCAGATGCTACTTGTAGAGGTGCTCCAAGTGCAATATATGTGTTGTTGCAGAGACTCCGGAAATATATCTCTCCACCTTGCGGAAGACGCACCAAATATGCCTTTAGACACATCAATGTCGTGTCACTTGAAGGTGGGTGACAGAATTTGGTGGAGATACTCCCCGGTCTCTAGTTGTAAATGGCAAATCTAAGAATGTATGTATTTCCACTCGAGGGGGAAATCATTTGGGACATAGATTTGTAGGGTGAGATACGTACAAGAACCTTGTTTATGGGTTTAAGAATATTCTAAGGACCCATTTTCCTTTAAATTGATGGTGCTTTGATTACCTTCATTTTTTTTTTTTTTTTTTTAAATTTATTTTTATAAGGAATCCTTGGCAACCTACTTGTCGTGACCGTTGGAACACACCGGATTCCAATGCATTTGTATTATGCGATTTTGGTCCATGGTATAGATAATCTAGGAACTTCATTGTGAAGGCATCAAGTTTTCCTTTAGTGATCTAATTCTAGGCGGCCTCACTTGAGGACTTCCGACAAGATTCACACTAAAGGTCTGGATGGTGTGACAACGGAGTTTGGCATCTAGATTATGGCATCATAGCCATCATCACAACCAATTTAATCCGATATTAGAGTAGCTTCACGGCGAAGCTTAGCGCCTTTGCAGGAATTTGGCGGCTTCACTTGAAGACTTCCGCCAACATTGCTAAGACTTCATCACAAAGGTTCCGATACTGGTTATCAAAAAGACACGCAAGCTGATCAAGAATAACTTCTCCGCCTCAGGTGAAGTTGATTGGAACAAGAAAATCCACCCTTCCGTATCAGTTGGGGCTGACTTGGACTACTAAGGGAGATAGAAGAGTTAAGAAAACGAGGAATCTTTCCAATTTCTATTTACTGATAGAATCGGATCTATAAATCAAATCCCGCCTTCCTCCCGCGGCAGAGTGAATTTGGACTAAAAAGAAAAGAGAAGCAACATAAAAGAAAAAGGGAGGCAAGTGGTCTATGACCTCAATGAGGAGCTTGCATGACAATATGTCTCTAGCCAGTCAGTCTCTGATAACTTCCTGCATTGTCACTAGCTCAGGGCGGGTGGCGCCTAGGCGACGGTTCACAGATCGAACCCTCGTCGTCCAATTAATAATCCAAGGACCGATGCCAACTACGACTATCGGACCCAACGGCTCGGAGACGTCCGTCAAACCGCCGCGGAAGTATAAGTATTACTGCCTCGATGATTTTTAAAAAAAAAAAAAAAATTTAATTCAGGGCCAAAGCCAATGACTATTACTACATATTGCCAGACCGGGGAGGTCTAGTTGGCCTTTTTGCAGGTATAAACCCGCTACCTACTACAGCAGTATTATCAAGGGCTTTAGGGGAAATGCTATTGTAATGGATGAAGTCCAAAAGCGCATCGCGGTATTTACAAGAGGTCGAAGAAAGTGGTGAGTTGAGTCATCACCTCCAAGACATAAAGTGCCCAACATTCCCGTGGAAGGACTCGCACTGGGCCTCGCATTGTCAATACGTGGCTGTCGCAGCTTAAAATTTTGATTTTCTTAGTAAACACCAAAATAGGAACGGAAACTAGCCATTAGGGAACCGGATTCGATTAGGTGGGGAAGGAAAACTTAAAATTAGCACGGAACGTGAAGTAGTGGGCCTCTTGGATCTAATCCGGTCAGGAGTAACTAACGACGGAAACGGAATGCAACACGGATTAGGTCTAGGACCGGATGATGATGATGAACCGGATTCATGATGACAAACCGGAAAGGGTCCAGGGACTATATAAGGAGGAGACTCGGAAGATAGCCGAGCGAATCAAGGCGACCCTGGGAGAAATCGGAACGGCCGCTGCCAAAGCGAAGCTCTTCGACGAGAAGATCCACGGAGAGAAGAAACTATCCGGTTCCCGGATGGTCCGGATTCTCGCCGACTTCGCTGAGCAGGTGGAGACGGCAATGGTGGAGGGGCGGAAGGCTGCGGACCGGATTGAGGAAAGCAGCCGGAAGCTGACTGGAGCAACGTGCGACAAGGGGATACATCTTTTGGATATCTCGCTACCGGATATCTTTCCGGACGCGACTATTCAGAAGGATAGGAAGGATTGGACTCCTGAGTCCAAGAAGTCTGCACGGGCTGAGACTTCGGGCACGAGACCGGACGTTACAATCGACTTGGAGTCTTCACCCGGATCTAATCCTGCGGAAGGGGAATGGATCCGGAATTTGAGTGAAGTCTTCGAGGAGCTGGTTCCGGAAATCGGAAGCCCGACAATAGGATCTAGAGTTGTAGAGTAGATAGGATTTTGGATTTCAGTTAGGAGTAGGAGCGGATCCGGATCCGGATCCGGCTCAATAGTATTAGGTTAGACCGGAAAATTAGATTAGGGTGGCGGCGGACCACCACGGGTTTTCCGCTCCTTTTTGTGCTTTTAGGATTTTTACCCTTTGTATATAAATTGGTTCCCGCGATGGGAATTGGGAGTTTTTCCATTCTGCAAACTTCTTGTACTTTTCTATTCTCTTCATTGTGTGTCTCTCTCTAGCGCGACATGATTGTATGATGTGGAGTTAGGATAGTACGAGCCGGTTTGCGAGTGATTTCTCCCCTTGGTGTTTCTTTTTCGATCCTAGGTGCATGTGAGTAGGTATCGAAGAGTTGGGAGTGAACTTAGTTCCTCAGCACGTCTAGAGTTTGAGATTCCGGGTGAGAAAGCCATTGTTAGGCTAGGCGGGTAGGGAGGGATTCCTTAGCTGCGCTAGAACTCCCGGGTGGGAAATCTGGTTGAGTATCCGATCTCCTGTGAGGTCTCACCACCCGTATGGGTAATGGAAGAACTTTAGTGGATGTTGGAATGGACGGGTGCACTTGTAACCACCTGTCTTTGCACGGATCGGAAGTAGCATCAAGGTCGTTGTAGTACGAGAGGGTCAAGTGTGGGGTCTTTGTGTGACCTACAACCCGGATTGCTATCTAGGTTGTTGTGAAGGACCAAACCGGATCCGGATTAGCTTAGGAGTTTAGGAAGTAGGATAGTGGGTCTTCAGCCACTATAAGTCACGGAAGGAGTGGTGGGCCTACCACTCTCAAAATTAAGCGGCGACCCCTCTGATGGTGAAACAGAGGCAAAACTGAACCAGATAGGATTACGGATACATGATGACCATCCGGACCGGATTGGTCAGGACGGATTTCGAGGATCGGAAGTTGTTAAGATCTTGGGATTTGGGTATTTGTACGGACCGGATAGTTAGTAGGACCGGAAGAAGGAGTAATCCGGTCTATAGTTATCCGGTGTGGTGGTATTTCTGGTTCTAAATCTAGGACCGGAAAGTAAGATTGGGATACTGACTAAGCTTAACCGCTTAATAGAGCTAGATACTTCACAGGATCTCGTGGGTTCGATCTTTAGAGTCACTTAGTTATACTCTAGAGCGATTTTTGTGAGTATAATGCGGAATTGACCTGCCCTGTGCTGCGACATGACAAAAATCTGGCGCCGCTGCCGAAGATTCTAAAGCTATCGGCTTTATTGCGGTACAGAAGAAGCTGAGTCAATAGTTCGTCTTTTCCGCGTTTTCATTTTTCAGATTGGGTTTTGTTTTCTGGCTGAATCTGGAAACTAACTCATGAGAAGCGGAACAAGGAATACGAGAACGTCCGAGCGATTGAGAAGAAGAGAACGATCGGAAGAATCGCCTGAACCGGATCATAGTGAACCGGATCTGCAAGATCCGGTTAACCATCCGATTTTCGTGTCTGCATCCGCGGGAGAAAGTGAGAATCCGAGATCTGGTCATACGCCTATAGTTTCCGATCTAGATCCGGAACTGGAACGAGAAGATCCGTTCCGAGAGGACGAAGACGTCATGACTCGATTGAGATACAAGCGTTTAAGGGTGACGGAAGCCAAGATGCGGATGACTGGCTGTGCGAGTTTGAATCCACTACACTCGCCAACCAGGAGAATGAGGCGGCCCAACGAAGAATCTTCCAAGGATTACTCAAGGGAGAAGCTCTTAAATGGTACTAGGATATTTCCGATCCGATCCGGAATAACTGGGATCAGTTGAGAACGGATTTCCTGCAAGCTTTCCGGGAGGTAGGAGGAGAAGCCAGAGCCTTGGGACGGCTCAGTACACTAACGATGAAATCATCCGAATCCGTGCGGAAGTATGGCCAGAGGGTGAAGGCGCTGATCCAGAAGCTGACCACTGAGATTACTCCTAGTCTGCAGGTGGAGTGGTACGTTGCTGGATTACCCGAGTCGATGGGATTTCTGATTCGTCAGACGCGACCTAGGACACTTAGAGATGCCATGGATGCTGCGGCTAATTACGAGAATTCCGCTCAGTCACTTCGGAAGTCCTTGAGAAGGAGCGAGAAGCAAGAAAAGGGGAAGAACAAGAAGAGCGACCAGAAGTTGAAGCATCGTAAGAAGGTTTCCGATTCGGACAGCAGTTCCGAGAGTTTTGGAACGGAAGTTTCCGATCCGGATTCATCGAGCTCGGATGAGGAACAAAGTGTTTCACCTCCCCGACGTTCGCACAAGTCGAAGGGTCCGAGAGAGAAACGGGTTGTGAAAGTGAAGACGGAGGATACGGATTCCAAGAAGATGATGAAGAACATCCAAGAGTCTTTGGAGGCTATCAAGGTCAACATGGCTGAGAACCGGAAACCGAGACGGATCGTTCCGACTTCTCGATCCAATGTCTGGTGCGGAAGATGTGGAGAACCGGGTCACTATCCAAGTGAATGCCAGCGAGTTGCCCAGAAGCAAGTTCACTATGTGTATCCGGAAGAAGAAATCTACTACACCGTAGCAAACGAGGAAGAAGAGGAGATCTACCAAGTGCAGCCGACCTATGGTAGAGGAAAAGGGATCACGATTCCTTCCCGGTCCAACATGTTGAACCGGAACTTTTTACCTGGACCGAGTCAGGGGTTGGTAATGCAGCAGCCCGTGCGAGCCCTTGGTTACCCGGATAGACAAGTGGTGATTTGTTATGGCTGTGGAGAACCGGGACATTATGCCAACTCGTGTCCTAATAGGGGACCAGGGCAGGGTGCTCCGCGAACTCTTCCGTGCCAGAATTGCCAAGAGTATGGGCATCAGGAGGAGCAGTGTCCGAAGCCCATACAGCCAAGACCGGTTTATAAACAAGTTCAAATTCTTCCAAGGGAGCAGACCGCGCTCAACTATGGCCACTCAGCCGGAACGGAGAATCCGGACAAGTGACGATGCGAGGTGGAACTGCCGGCGGAGACGGAGAGCTTGGTAAACCGGGTATGGACCCGCAGTTCCACCAGGAATCAACCCGATCGAGCTGTAAGGGGAACGAAGAAAAAGCAGAGGAGGAGACAAAAATCGAGTAGTGATTCTGATCCTGTTTTTCAGAGGCGGAGTCCAGAACCGGAAGAAGTTCACTTTGAGGAAGGGGTGGACCGGAACCGGATTCCGATCGACATCAGTGCAGAGATTCGCACGGAAATCTCTGGACTGGATGTGGTGACGAGTAAGAAGCAGGTTCGTTTCAGTAACACCCCAGTGGTTATCAATCCGGATATCCGTACGCATGAGTATGACATCATCCAGGACATCCGAGATCAACGGGCGAATGTTACGATTGGACAGCTTCTGCACGACAACGTGATGTACCAGAAGCTGATCCGAGATAGCTGGACACGGAAACGGAAGAAGAGGGTGAAACTCCCAGCGGTGGCAGTTAACTTCTCCCAACCGGAAGATTCCGGGGCTCTAGAGATCAGTGTAGAGATCGAAGGATGCCTGATTCCAAAGGTTCCCATCGATGGCGGATCTGGAGTCAACTTGATGTTGGAAGATACGGCATTTGAGTTAGGATTCACCACGATCGAAGCGACGGATCAAGTCCTTCGGATGGCGGATCAATCTCGAGTACATCCGGTTGGCAAACTTTCGCAAGTTCTAACCCGGATTGGAGGAACGGATTATCTGCTCAACTATGTCATCATCCGTGTGCACAAAGGAAGACCTTTTCCTATGTTATTGGGTAGACCTTGGTTATACTCTGCCCAAGTACTCGTGGATTGGGGAACCAAGGAACTGGTGGTCGGGAAACCTTCCATCCGTATACCTTGGTCCACGGAAAAGCATTTAGGAGAAACCAGCGACTCGGATGGTTACACATCGGATTGGACGGATTCGGAAGAGTCGATTCCAAGCTATTATGTGGATCCATTCGAACACAAAACTGAGAAAAGTTTTGGGTTCTCTAATGCTGTGTTGGAGCATGATCCGAAAAAGCCTAGCAGTACCATAGTGGAAGATCGATCCTTAGGAGAGTCAAGCGTTCCGCTCACAGCTGAGTGGATCACTCGACAGATCCAGGATGGAAACCTTCCCACGGGTGTAAGTGAGGAAACGATGAGACCGGAATGGGGAAATTTAGTTTCCGTTCCGGACGAGGTTCACGAAGAGAAGATCAAACCGATCGTCTCGCCCATCGATTATGAGCAGGAGGAGGTTGAACCAGGCAAGTGCTTTTACTTGAGCAAGCTCATGCAAAGCACGGAGAAATCCGGTTACGTTCAACTTCTCCAGGAGTATCTCGATATTTTTGCATGAGAGCCGTCTGATCTGAAGGGAATCCCCCCTCACTTAGGAGAGCATCACATTGATTTGACGGAAGGATCTATTCCGGTCCGTCAGCGACAGTACCGACTCAACCCGAGGTACTCGTTAATGGTGAAGGAAGAAATCGACCGGTTATTGGAAACCGGATTCATCTATCCGGTCAACAATTCCGAGTGGGTTTCCCCTATTGTGGTGGTTCCCAAGAAGTTGGGAACGGATGGGAAAGTTAAGATCCGGGTGTGTCAAGATTTCCGGAAATTGAACACAGCCACAAAGAAGGATTACTTTCCCCTTCCATTTACTGACATCATTTTGGACCACGTGGTCGGACACGAATGTTACAGCTTTTTGGACGGATTTTCCGGTTACAACCAAGTGTTCATCCGACGGAGGGATCAGTTGAAGACCACGTTCACGACAGAATGGGGAACTTTCGCATTTACCCGGATGCCGTTTGGCCTGTGCAACGCACCCGGAACTTTCCAGCGGCTGATGATGGACATTTTCAAGGATTTTCTCCGCCATTTCATTGAGGTCTTCATTGATGACTTTGCGGATTTTAGCGACCGGAAACTTCATCTCGAATGTTTGCGGAAGACGTTTCAAAGGTGCCGGGAAACCAATCTGAAATTACACCCCGGAAAGTGTTTTTTCGGAATGAGTTCCGGAATTTTGCTGGGGCACGTGGTGAGCCAAGCCGGATTGCAAGCGGACTTGGAAAAGGTGAGAGCGGTTCTATCCTTGCTGCCTCCGACGAGCGTAAGGGAGATTCGTTGGTTTCTCGGGTGTGTGGGCTACTACCGTCGATTCATTGACGGATACGCCAAGAGGGCCATCCCTCTCACGGAATTACTCAAATAGGATACGGAATTCGTGTGGACCGGAAAGCGACAGCAGGCCTTCGAAGATCTGAAGACTCAGCTTGCTAGAGCTCCGATCCTTTCCGTTCCGGATTGGACGAAAGAGTTCCATATCACCATCGACGCATCCGGTTGGTGTTTGGGATCCATTCTTTGGCAGTTTGACACGGAGAAGCGTGAGAATCCGATTTACTATGCGAGCAGGCAAATGAGCTTGGCGGAACGGAATTACACCACCACAGAACGAGAAGCTCTGGCGGTCGTGTATTCTTGTAAGAAGTTCCGACATTATTTGCTAGGGTACAAGGTAATTTTTCACACAGATCATGATTCGTTGAAATACCTCGTGAACAAACCGGATTTGTCAGGTCGGATTGCTAGATGGATTTTGCTTTTACAAGAGTTTAATTACGAGGTTGTAGTGAAACCCGGGAAAGCAAACTCGAACGCGGATTACCTCTCGAGACAAAGAGGACAGGAATCCGTGGCGGATATTTCCGCTGAGTTTCCGGATGAGTTTCCGGATTCTCTGGAGATTCTGGTTGAAATGGAGAAACCGGATTTTCCCTTGATAGAAGTTTTTCACCTAAGCAACGGGTCTGTTTCAGAGTTCCGGGATATCATTAGTTATTTAGTGAATTCCAAATATTCGGAACAGATGAGTCTAGAGGAGAAGGAAATCTTTCAGAGAAAAGCGGCTCCTTATACCATGATTAGGGGAGTCCTTTTCAAGTTAGGGGCGGATGATGTCCTTAGGCGATGCTTGGAACCTTTGGACCGGAAGAAAGTCATCCGGGCACTCCATTGCGGGAGTTCCGGAGGACATTTTGCCTTTGTTACTACGGTGAACCGGATCTGATCCGCCGGATACTGGTGGCCGTATGTACACAGGGATGTGAGGAATTTTGTTCGGAGTTGCGATCAGTGTCAGCGGACAGGAGCACCATCTTTCCGGAACCATTGGCCGCTCACTCCCATAATTCCCTTAGCACCGTTTGAAAAATGGGGGATCGACTTTATTGGAAACTTCCAGTTGATCATGGAATCCAGGAAGGCGGTCTTATGCTAGTTTATGACATCCGTCACAAAGAGTTTCCAGGAAAATTGCATACCCGATGGATGGGACCTTTCCAAGTCATTCAAATCTTTCAAAATGGGTCCTTGCAACTTGCGAATTTGCAGGGCCAGTGGCTTGACACTCGTGTGAACGGATCAAGGATAAAAAAATATTCGGCGGCTACTTCTTCGACTGAAGGCCAATGATGTTCGCGGGGATGCTCACAGATGAGGAAGGGGTAATGTCGCAGCTTAGAATTTTGATTTTTTTAGTATACACCAAAATAGGAACGGAATCTAGTCATTAGCTAACCGGATCCGATTAGGTGGGGAAGGAAAACTCAGAATTAGCACACAACGTGAAGTAGTGGGCCTCTTGGATCTAATCCGGTCAGGAGTAACTAACGACGGAAATGGAATGCAACACGGATTAGGTCTAGGACCGGATTATGATGATGAACCGGATAATGATGGTAAACCGGATTCATGATGACAAATCGGAAAGGGTCCAGAGACTATATAAGGAGGAGCTTTCACTGTTGCACCCCCTTTTAGAAACTCAACCTTGAGCGCGCGCGGTTGAGTTTTTGGCGTTTGTGCGTTTGTGCGTTTGTACGTTTGTGTTTTGTTTGTTTTGCTTCCGGTTGAGATCGGAGAGAGGAAGTGAGGAACGGGACGTGCGGCGAGGAGAGAGTGAGGTAGATTGGAGTGGGAATGCCTCCGCTACGTAGGTCTAGACCAGCGAGTCTCTCTGGAGGTGAGGTGAAGCTCCGGAAAGTTATTCCGGTTATTCCCTCCACAGAGCCGGAAAAGTCTGAACTCATGGATGATCTCAAATCCATGGGTTGCGTAGGATTTGCCGAGAAACCTTGGGGTCTTAGGGAGGAGAGAATGGTCAAGGAGCTCCTCGGAAAGCTGTCCAACCAGTTTGACAACACAGTGAGAGGAACTCCCGTCAGCTGGAACGAGGGAATGTGGAGAGCGGTTTACGGTTTACGGGCAGGAGGTTTGGGGATGGCGAGCCGGAAGGATGAGTTTGTCCGAGGGAAGTTCAAGGGAGCCGTCAACCCGAAGGACGGATACGCGGTCGAGGATTGCGTGGATGACCGACACCGTCGGCTCCTGCAATTCCTGGTTCCGGTTCTTCACCCGGAGAAGCCGACCAGGGTGACGATCACCCTCGGCAACACCATTTTCGGTGCCCTCAGTGGTACCCGGAAAGTGGACTGGGCACGGATCATTTCCGATCTCGTGGCCCAGCTGGTTAGTAGGGTTGGGAAGAAAAGGGCCACTCGAGTGTGCCCTTATCTCTTCCACCTCTATCGGGAGAACCAAGTCCTCACCGACATGGAGGAGAGGGTGTGGAAGACGTAGGAAGTGCTCCTGAAGTATGGGGAGTCGGAGACGGATGACGAGGCCGAATCCGATTCCGGGTCAGACCGGGAGTCCAGCGAGGAAGAGGAGGAGCCGATGCCGCCGATCAAGCGACAGAAGCTGACGCCTCCATACAAGCACGGAACGCCTCCCGGTCAAGACAAACCGGCCCCGGAGGAGAAACCGGAAGCCGAGAAGACCAATTCCGGGAGAGATCCGGATATGCAAGATTCGTTCAATGGTCTGATCAACGTCCTCTGCAACATCAGGGCGGATTGGGAGGTCAAGCATAGGACGCTTGAGGCGATCGGCCAGTTGGTGGGTGCGCCACCGGACAGCAAATTGGCGGAACAAGTGGCAGAGTGCATCACCAATCCGGAAGAGACCTGGAAGCAGGAAGCCGAGATCTGCCGGTTACAGGAGGAGGTAGATAAACTGAAGGCAACACTTTTTGCCTATCGGGAAGACGTGACGGCCGCTCGGGAGATGGCGGAGGAGACTCGGAAGATAGTCGAGTAGATCAAGGCGGTCCTGGGAGAGACCGGAACGGCCGCCGCCAAAGCGAAGCTCTTCGATGAGAAGATCCACGAAGAGAAGAAACTATCCGGTCTCGGATGGTTCGGATTCTCGCCGACTTTGCTGAGCAGGTGGAGACGGCAATGGTGGAGGGGCGGAAGGCTGCGGACCGGATCGAGGAAAGCAGCCGGAAGCTGACTGGAGCGACGTGCGACAAAGGTATTCATTTTTCGGACATCTCGCTACCGGACCTCTTTCCGGACGCGACTATGGCGAAGGATAGGAAGGATTGGACTCCCGAGTCCAAGAAGTCTGCACGGACTGGGACTCCGGGCACGAGACCGGATATCACCATCGACCTGGAGTCTCCACCCGGATCTAATCCTGTGGAGGGGGAACGGGTCCGAAATTTGAGTGAAGTCTTCGAGGAGCTAGTCCCGGAGGTCGGAAGCCCGACAATAGGATCTAGAGTTGTAGGGTAGATAGGATTTTAATTTCAGTTAGGGGTAGGAGCGGATCCGGATCCGGATCCGGTTCAACAGTATTAGGTTAGACCGGAAGTTAGATTAGGGTGGCGGCGGACCCCTACGGGTTTTCCGCTCCTTTTTGTACTTTTAGGGTTTTTACCCTTTGTATATAAATCGGTTCCCGCGATGGGAATTGGGAGTTTTTCATTTTGCAAATTTTGTTGTACCTTTCTTTTCTCCTCATTGTGTGTCTCTCTCCAGCGCGATAGGATTGTATGATGTGGAGCTAGGATAGTACGAGTTGGTTTGCGAGTGATTTCTCCCCTTGGTGTTTATTTTCCGATCCTAGGTGCATGTGAGCAGGTATCGAAGAGTTGGGAGTGAACTTAGTTCCTCAGCACGTCTAGAGTTTGAGATTCCGGATGAGAAAGTCGTTGTTAGGCTAGGCGGGTAGGGAGGGATTCCTTAGCTGCGCTAGAACTCCCGGGTGGGAAATCCGGTTGAGTGTCCGATCTCCTGTGAGGTCTCACCACCCGTATAGGTAACGGAAGAACTTTAGTTGATGTTGGAATGGACGGGTGCACTTGTAATCACCTGTCTTCGCACGGATCGGAAGTAGCATCAAGGTCGTTGTAGTACGAGAGGGTCGAGTGTGGGGTCTTTGTGTGACCTACAACCCGGATTGCTATCTGGGTTGTTGTGAAGGACCAAACCGGATCCGGATTAGCTTAGGAGTTTAGGAAGTAGGATAGTGGGTCTTCAGCCACTATAAGTCACGAAAGGAGTGGTGGGCCTACCACTCTCAAAATTAAGCGGCGACCCCTCTGATGGTGAAACAGAGGCAAAACTAAACCGGATAGGATTACGGGTACAGGATGACCATCCGGACGTTATTGGTCAGGACGGATTTCGAGGATCGGAAGTTGTTAAGATCCTGGGATTTGGGTATTTGTATGGACCGGATAGTTAGTAGGACCGGAAGAAGGAGAAATCCAGTCTATAGTTATCCGGTGTGGTGGTATTTCTGGTTCTAGATCTAGGACCGGAAAGTAAGATTTGGATACTGACTGAGCTTAACTGCTTAATAGAGCTAGATACTTCACAGGATCTCGTGGGTTCGATCTTTAGAGTCACTTAGTTATACTCTAGAGCGATTTTTGTGAGTATAATGGGGAATTGACCTGCCCTGTACTGCGACAATGTTACAGACTATTAAACACTTAGATTCTTAGAGGTTTGGGTTATTGCAAAAAACACTTATCCTATTTATTGTTCCCTTCACCTTGGACATGTGTTTTTTTGCTCATAATTTGTTCATCTTTGGTCCATTTGGCGTGAAATCTAGAATGAAGGTATATGAAAAAGTTTCAAACATTGAGTGTTTTTTTCCAAATTTTTTCAAATTAGTTTACTATTTTTTATTGGTCTGCAATTGGATATATATTTTGGCCATTTTCGAGGTTTTGGGTCCTATTTTTGAATCAAAAATTTAAATTTAAATTCACAAATTGAACATGGTGGAGGTCTACTAACATTACAAGAATTGATGATGAGTTTTTATGAAAATAGTAAATATGTTGATTGTGCACATGGGGTCAAAGTGACCTTCCTTTGAGCAAAGGCTACAAAGAGGGAAAAAAATTTCCTATAGGAATTCTTTGTTACAATCCAAGTTCAATCTTTTCTAGTAGAATGGACTTTTTTATTTGAATTTTTTGAATTTTATTTTGAACTATAAAAAATGAAAAGGTCCATAGACCTCAACACTATGTGAGTGAATTTCACCCTAGGGTAAAACTCCTTCACAAAGTTGGGCCGGAAGAGGAGTGGAAGGAACTCTCTAACCTAAATGCCTCCAAGCAATGGACTCCTAAATGGTTGTTCATTTTGACATTTTTGTTTTACCTAAATCAACTTATTTGAAATAGGGGCAACACCATTAGATCATCCAAATGTGTGCCTAAACATCCTAAATTACTCTAATACCTATTCTTGAAAGTCAAGGCAACTTCCTATCCAAATTCTTCACCACAATTTCCTAATTTGGACCCAAAATGGGCCAAATTGGACCCTAAAAGGTAATTATAGCACATCCACCCTATCCACAACACTAGAACTTCCCCATGCATTGACCTTCATTTTGCATCCCAATGAAGTCCTTGAATTGCAGTCAATCAAAACAAAATTGTGCAACTCAATCACACATCCACTCACATGGCATATTACCAAGGCATATTGTAATCAACATTACATTTCCATATGGTGAAATACAAGCACAAGATGCAAATGAGAAATAACCGTTCACCACTAACAAGGCAGCTGTCCTCTTTTCACTTATCCGGCCGCCCCATCTTCATTTTGGCTTCAAATTGGGCAAGCTATAGCTCGTTGGGAAGCTAACTTAAAGGCGCATCATCTCTCCAAAATTCAGGCCCATCCGCCATGAGACCCATCCACAATCGCTCTCCAAAGTTGGCAGACTTCCCTTGGGGCAACAGCTAACTTTCTTCCACTCATCCGGCCGCCCCATCTTCATCTTGGCTTCAAATTGAGCAAGCTATACGTCTTTGGAAAGCTGACTTAAGGATGCAGCATTTCTCCAAAATCTAGCCCCATACGCCTTGAAGCCCGTCCACAATCGCTCTCCAAAGTTGACAGACTCCCCTTGGGGCAGCAGCTAACCTTCTTCCACTTATCCGGCCGTCCCATCTTCATCTTGACTTCAAATTGAGCGAGCCATATGTCTTTGGAAAGCTGACTTAAGGGCGCAGCATCTCTCCAAAATTCAACCCCATCCGCTTTGAGTCCCGTTGGAAATTGCTCTCCAAAGGTGGCAGACTTCCCTCACACATACCTCCCAAAACACACCTTCCCCCCCAAAACACAAGGAGAGAGCAAGAGGAGAGAGAGAGTGTCGCAGCTTAGAATTTTGATTTTCTTAGTATACACCAAAATAGGAACGGAAACTAGTCATTAGCTAACCGGATCCGATTAGGTGGGAAAGGAAAACTCAGAATTAGCACGGAACGTGAAGTAGTGGGCTTCTTAGATCCAATCCGGTCAGGAGTAACTAACGACGGAAACGAAATGTAACACGGATTAGGTCTAGGACCGGATGATGATGATGAACCGGATTATGATGGTAAACCGGATTCATGATGACAAACCGGAAAGGGTCCAGGGACTATAAAAGGAGGAGCTTTCACTGTTGCACCCCCTTTTAGAAACTCGACCTTGAGCGTGCGCGGTTGAGTTTTTGTCGTTTGTGCGTCTGAGCGTTTGTGTTTTGTCTGTTCTGCTTCCGGTTGAGATCGGAGAGAGGAAGTGAGGAACGGGACGTGCGGCTAGGAGAGAGTGAGGTAGATGTGAGTGGGAATGCCTCAGCTACGTAGGTCGAGGCAAGCGAGTCCCTCTGGAGGCGAGGTGAAGCTCCGGAAAGTCATTCCGGTTATTCCCTCCACAGAGCCGGAAAAGGCTGAACTCATGGATGATCTCAGATCCATGGGTTGCGTAGGGTTTGCCGAGAAACCTTGGGGTTTTAGGGAGGAGAGAATGGTCAAGGAGCTCCTCGGAAAGTTGTCCAACCAATTTGACAACACCGTGAGGGGAGCTCCCGTCAGCTGGAACGAGGGGATGTGGAGAGCGGTTTACGGTTTACGGGCAGGAGGTTTGGGGATGGCGAGCCGGAAGGATGAGTTTGTCCGAGGGAAGTTCAAGGGAGCCGTCAACCCGAAGGACGGATACGCGGTCGAGGATTGCTTGGATGACCGACACCGTCGGCTCCTGCAATTCCTGGTTCCGGTTCTTCACCCGGAGAAGCCGACCAGGGTGACGATCACCCTCGGCAACACCATTTTCGGTGCCCTCAGTGGTACCCGGAAAGTGGACTGGGCACGGATCATTTCCGATCTCGTGGCCCAGCTTGTTAGTAGGGTTGGGAAGAAAAGGGCCACTCCAGTGTGCCCTTACCTCTTCCACCTCTATCGGGAGAACCAAGTCCTCACCAACATAGAGGAGAAGGCGTGGAAGACGCAGGAAGTGCTGCTGAAGTATGGGGAGTCGGAGACGGATGACGAAGCGGAATCCGATTCCGAGTCAGACCGGGAGTCCAGCGAGGAAGAGGAGGAGTTGATGCCGCCGATCAAGCGACAGAAGCTGACGCCTCCACACAAGCGCGGGACGCCTCCCGGTCAAGACAAACCGGCCCCGGAGGAGAAACCGGAAGCCGAGAAGACCAATTCCGGGGGAGATCCGGATATGCAAGATCCGTTCAACGGTCTGATCAACGTCCTCTGCAACATCAGGGCGGATTGGGAGGTGAAGCACAGGACGCTTGCGGCAATCGGCAAGTTGGTGGGTGCTGCAGCGGACAGCAACTTGGCGGAACAAGTGGCGCAATGCATCACGAATCCGGAAGAGACCCGGAAGCAGGAAGCCGAGATCCGCCGGTTGCAGGAGGAGGTAGATAAACTGAAGGCAACACTTTTCGCCTATCAGGAAGACGTGACGGCCGCTCGGGAGATGGCGGAGGAGACTCGGAAGGTGGCCGAGCAGATCAAGACGGTCCTGGGAGAGACCGGAACGGCAGCGGCCAAGGCGAAGCTCTTCGACGAGAAGATCCACGAAGAGAAGAAACTATCCGGTTCCCGGATGGTCCGGATTCTCGCGGACTTCGCCGAGCAGGTGGAGACGGCAATGGTGGAGGGGCGGAAGGCTGCGGACCGGATCGAGGAGAGCAGCTGGAAGCTGACGGGAGCGACGTGCGACAAAGGTATTCACCTTTCGGACATCTCTCTACCGGACCTCTTTCCGGATGCAACTATGGCAAAGGACAGGAAGGATTGGACTCCTGAGTCCAAGAAGTCTGCACGGACTGGGACTCCGGGCTCGAGACCGGATATTACCATCGACTTGGAGTCTCCACCCGGACCGAATCCTGAGGAGGGGGAACGGGTCCGAAATTTGAGCGAAGTCTTCGAGGAGCTAACCCCGGAGGTCGGAAGCCCGACGATAGGATCTAGAGTTGTAGGGTAGATAGGATTTTAATTTCAGTTAGGAGTAGGAGCGGATCCGGATCCGGATCCGGCTCAATAGTATTAGGTTAGACCGGAAGTTAGATTTAGGTGGCGGCGGACCCCCACGGGTTTTCCGCTCCTTTTTGTGCTTTTAGGGTTTTGACCCTTTGTATATAAATCGGTTCCTGCGAAGGGAATTGGGAGTTTTTTCATTTTGCAAACTTCTTGTACCTTTCTCTTCTCCTCATTGTGTGTCTCTCTCCAGCGCGACAGGATTGTATGATGTGGAGCTAGGATAGTACGAGTTGGTTTGTAAGTGATTTCTCCCCTTGGTGTTTATTTTCCGATCCAAGGTGCATGTGAGTAGGTACCGAAGAGTTGGGAGTGAACTTAGTTCCTCAGCACGTCTAGAGTTTGAGATTCCGGGTGAGAAAGCCGTTGTTAGGCTAGGCGGGTAGGGAGGGATTCCTTAGCTGCGCTAGAACTCCCGGGTGGGAAATCCGGTCGAGTGTCCGATCTCCTGTGAGGTCTCACCACCCGTAGGGGTAACGGAAGAACTTTAGTTGATGTTGGAATGGACGGGTGCACTTGTAACCACCTGTCTTCGCACGGATCGGAAGTAGCATCAAGGTCGTTGTAGTACGAGAGGGTCGAGTGTGGGGTCTTTGTGTGACCTACGACCCGGATTGCTATCTGGGTTGTTGTGAAGGACCAAACCGGATCCGGATTAGCTTAGGAGTCTAGAAGGTAGGACAGTGGGTCTTCAGCCACTATAAGTCACGGAAGGAGTGGTGGGCCTACCACTCTCAAAATTAAGCGGCGACCCCTCTGATGGTGAAACAGAGGCAAAACCAAACCGGATAGGATTACGAGTACAGGATGACCATCCCGACCGGATTGGTCAGGACGGATTTCCAAGATCGGAAGTTGTGAGATCCTGGGATTTGGGTGTTTGTACGGACCGGATAGTTAGTAGGACCGGAAGAAGGAGTAATCCGGTCTGTAGTTATCCGGTGTGGTAGTATTTCTGGTTCTAGATCTAGGACCGGAAAGTAAGATTGGCATACTGACTGAGCTTAACTGCTTAATAGAGCTAGATACTTCACAGGATCTCGTGGGTTCGATCTTTAGAGTCACTTAGTTATACTCTAGAGCGATTTTTGTGAGTATAATGGGGAATTGACCTGCCCTGTGCTGCGACAGAGAGAGAGGAAGAAAAAGCTCCCAACCCTAATTCGACCCTCATCCTCTCCTAACTACATTCCTAATCACTTTCATCCATCTCTAATTCATAATCAAAATGCTCTTAGTTGCTGTTTTTACTCTAAATTAGTGGTTTTTCTCCCATATAGGTGTCTAAACATTGATTTTAAGCTTACTAATTCCTCATGAACCCATTATGTTTATCCCATTTTGTGCTTTTTATCTTGTTTTTTGTTTGTTTTTAGTTCTAAGTCTTGTTTTTAGTTCACTTTTTTGTTAATTTATAATTTGGATGTAGTTTTAGGTTTAAGTTCAACATTTATATTAAAAAGCCTATTAACTAATATTAATAGTGTAGTTTAGAATTTTAGCACTTCCTAATTCAAAAATTTTACCTATTGTCCCTATTTTTTATATTTTCAAAATGTGAACCATCTCAATGGTTCACACTCTACTATTTTTTTTTGTCTCCAATGGCTTTTGTAGTACTTTGTAGCAATATATAGTATTGCATAGTATTGGATATTATTGAATCAATGGTTTAAATTTGTAAGTGCCTTGAATCAATAGTATACATTTGTAGGCCGTTGCTGACACATAGTACTTGTAGTACTATATAGTACTATTTCTTGCAATCATTTGTTTTGTCATCCCAATTGTAAAATGTAGCCTTGTTCATTTTGATTCTACATATTGGTCCTACAAGCCTACAATTAGATTAAGATTCTCATTAGATACTTTTATTTTTCCTTGTTACTTCTCCTAAATATCAACTTGCCTTTTTTTTTAAACTAATATACTATATGGTATAACAAGAAGCCCTATACAAATGTAATTATTAAAAAATTTGACATCCAATATTGTAGACTAGCATACTTTAGTAAATTAGAGTTTGATATTATCACACTCACATAGAGCACAATTTTTTCATTCTACTACAAAATAATTCCATTTTTTTTAATGCGTTTTGGATGCCTTGGCTATGGCATCACAACTTGCTAACATCCAAAGAGTCCCAAATTCGGTCTATATTGTTGATTTGAGCTAACATTGTAAAGAACATGTATTCAACGGTTTAGAATGACTATTCCAATTCATCATATTGAAATTCAAAAGTAGCAAGAATGTATTACCTCTAGATTTAATCAACAAAGTTGCATGTGTAGGTCTAAAAAAAATAGTTTTTGCACAAAAGAACTAATGTTTCTATATGAAATTTGCAATCTAGTAATTAAATAAATATGAGAGCAAGAAAATGGTTATTTTCTCTTTAAACCCTCAACAGCCTTGGGCTCTTTTAGTACACCACCGTATCCTTCATATATGGTTGAATTCCAAATTTTCTTTAGGTGCAATTTATAAGAGTTTAGACTTTGAACCATTCCGATTGAAGACAGGTATGCTTGAAGTCACTAGTAAATTTTCCCAAGACTCTTCATGAATTCATTGTACACATTTCACATATAGGCACAAAAGGCCTTCCAAGATGTTTAGGGGTTAAAGGGTCAATAGAAAAAGATGAAGTTGAGTAAGTTAGAAAACTTGGAGTATTGAATTTGGAGTTGAATAGCTAAAAATAATATTGGCCATTCTAGTAATAAATGATTTATAAGATGAAATTGTCTTGACAAAATCTAAATTTCTATTTAATAATGATATTTTTTCTTGAAATACATATGTATCAAATTCACATTAGTTTATACTCTATGAAAATACATGTTGAATTTTAATTTTGGCATTGCACCTCTTTGTAAAGTTGTAAGAATGGAAAAGCTAGATTAATGAGCAATTTTTCACTGTAAAAATTGGGCATTGCTTACTTATTAATTTAGCTTATTTGAATTAAAAGGGTGAAAGAAGAATAAGTTTTGGAGTTGATGTCGTGTAATTTTAAAACTAAACAAGGATTCAATTTTGAATGATAGGTCGCTCAAAAACTATTTTTGAAGGAATGTTTTGACTCTAGATTCTTCCATTCTGAGGGGACGCTAATTTGCAAAAAGTCCTAGGATAAATCTGTACTCAGGAATAATTAAATAAATCCTGGATGAGGAAATGGCCTGCTCACATAACCAAAAATGAGCTAGAAAGAGACAATAATTGTTACTTCACAAATGAAATTACACAATCCAAATTAGTGATTCATACTTCAAACTCCACAAGAACTAATTATGTGGCGATGAGCTCTTTCACTACTGGTAGAACTGGCACAATTAACAATCGAACAAAATTGATTCGGTTTTTAGGGTTTAGGGTCAAAAAAACAAGAACATTTCACGTCCTCACCACCATGCAACTAATATCTTCACAATCATACATTAACATGGAAAATTACCCGAAAAACAAAAGTTGCAAGTAAAGAGAATTATCAAAATGTCATCACATTCTCGGAGCCTCAGCCAGTTAGCCTAGTTCTCATCAAAACTGTGAGAATATGGTTTAGGGTTATAAGAGCGTTCCTAGGGTTTTTTTTTTTTTGGGGGTGGTTTTTATTGCACATACCCCCCATTAGCAAGCCTTGCGATTCCAAAGATGAAAAGTTAGACTCTAATTTTTTCTCCGTTTGCGAGATATAGCAACTTTGACTTTCGGGTCTGTAGGTTTGACTTTGGTATTGCAGTTTTAGGGTTACAAGGGTATTCCCAAAATTTTGACATCCTTAGTTTAGGTTGAGATTTTGTTTACCCCCCCATTATCAAGTATTGTGCATCCAATGGTGAAAAAATCCGCCTTAAATGTATCACTGTTTGCGAGATATAACAAGTTTGACTTTTTTGGAGTGTGTTGACTTTCATCATACGCATCTATTTTCAAATTTTGAAATGACATACCCCCTTATTCGTGGGCATTCTTAAACCAATGGTAGTGTTGGTGTTTCAAAAAAAGTTTTGGATTGAGTGCTGCAAGCATTTGAAAAGTGAGTTTGAGGGTTGTTATCTTCTTCAATTTCATGAGTTTGAAAAATTCAAAGATACCTACCCCCCCCCCCCCCCCCCATTTGCAAGGGTTGTGAACACAATGGAGTAAAAAAAGCCTTAACATATGGCTTTTTGGAGGAGATATGGACAGTTTGACTTGTAGAACACTCCGAGTATCTTCCAATCTTCCAAACTCTTCACTGTTATAAAGATAGCCAACCCTAATTGACCATTTTCAAACCCTCATAACTTCTAACCTTAAACCCTAAACTAAAAATAAATGGCACCAATACAATCACAACATCCACAAATAGGGCGGTAGGTCCAATTCGAATCTCCAAAAACCTAACCATGAGCAAAGTCAACTCACCCTCCGAAAGTTAAATTTGCTATATCTCGCAAATGGTGAAACTTTTTAGGCGTTTTTTTTTCCATTGGACGTACAATGTATGAAAATGGGGGGGGGAGACAAAATTTTGACTCAAAATAAAGGGGTCAAAAATTCGGGGACACCCTTGTAACCTAATCCCTAAACCCTAAACCCTAGGCCCCACGTCATAGATGCTTGTTCTAGCTTTCCAAAACAAGCTTTACCTTTATCATCCGGCCTTCTAATTCCTAGCAACCGACGGATGAAGTTTGCTCCAACCGAACTTCATCCGCACGTATCTCATGCATGGAACGTCCAATCGTAAAGTGCCACGTCATTGGGGAGGCCCACGACCAAGGCCTATAAGGTCCTCGAGTCTAAATTTCCATTCGAGACCCTATCCAAAAGTCCGTGTACCCTTGCACAACGATTGGGGTCCAAAATAGAAGTTGTTATTTTTAGCCCGACAATAACTTTTTGAGAAGCTATCATCAAGCCCAATCCAAAAAGATATCTTTCACTTTTGGGGTCTTCAAAACAAAGCCACAATTGCAAAGTCAAACTTCCAAACCCTAAAGTCAAAGTCGCTATATCTCACAAACGAAGAAAAAATTTAGGCTCAAACCAACATTTTTGTGAACATTCACAACGTTCACAGATGGGGGGGTAGGTGCAATAAAAACCATGCCTAAAAAATCAAAAGCCTAAAGAACGCTCTTGTAACCCTAAATCCTAAATCCTAAAACCCTAAAAAAATTATATGTAGAGATTTATTTCTTCATTATATACTATGCACATATCTAAATAAGTTCAAAAATCCATAACAATCACTAGATTAGGTCTTGTGATGTTGTAAAATGAAATCTAGTGAAGAAAAAACTATATTACATAAATTATAAGAAAGTAATTGAAATTTTTTATTAATAATATTCTTTTCTTATTCTTAAGTAATATGATTTGACTATAAAAAATAAAAAATATATTATTTTTCAATGTCATTTTTTTATTAATTATGTGAAAATAGGCTTTTATGTTCCTAATAGTCATTTTTTTTTTCATTTCATTTTATATCCATTTTATACTAAGCCCTAATTTGTGTACTTCATCCACTTTCACCTCCAAGATTTTTCATCAAAACCCTTTGATTCTTTTTCTAAATCGTTATATCTCTCCATAAAATGGTGACCCTTCTATGGAATTCGATTGCAGTGGATGAAAAATAGGGGAGTAAATGTAATAAAAACCCTAAACCCTTGAAGAACCCCAATTTTCTAAAACCATCAAACACTTATGTAGCCCTAAACCCTAAACCCTAACATCGGATTTACTCTTCATCTTCTATAATCCTAATTCTTAGAAATCCTACCCTTCATTCATTTTCATGCACCCATTTATTTTTAAGTGGTGCATTCCATTTTCATCGTCCATTTCATTTTCATCCATCCATTCTATTTGCATCCGCCGTTTCATACTCAATTTGCCGAAATGCTGCCGACACTGAAAATCGCACATAACTTTTGACTGGTAAAGAATCTGACTTCGAGAGAGGTGTTTAGGGTTTTAGAGTTTAGGGTTTTAGGGTTACATGAGCGTCCTTGAGCTTTTTGACTTTTTATTTTAGACTTTTGAATAGACCTACTGTCGCAGCACAGGGCAAGTCAATTCCCCATTATACTCACAAAAATCGCTCTAGAGTATAACTAAGTGACTCTAAAGATCGAACCCACGAGATCCTGTAAAGTATCTAGCTCTATTAAGCGGTTAAGCTGAGTCAGTATCCCAATCTTACTTTCCGGTCCTAGATCTAGAACCAGAAACACCACCATACTGGATAACTATAGACCGGATTTCTCCTTCTTCCGGTCCTACTAACTATCCGGTCCGTAACAATACCCAAATCCCAGGATCTCACAACTTCCGATCCTGGAAATCCGTCCTGACCAATCCGGTCCGGATGGTCATCCTGTACCCGTAATCCTATCCGGTTTAGTTTTGCCTCTGTTTCACCATCAGAGGGGTCGCCGCTTAATTTTGAGAGTGGTAGGCCCACCACTCCTTCTGTGACTTATAGTGGCTGAAGACCCACTGTCCTACTTCCTAAACTCCTAAGCTAATTCGGATCCGGTTTGGCCCTTCACAACAACCCAGATAGTAATCCGGATTGTAGGTCACACAAAGACCCCACACTCGACCCTCTCATACTACAACGACCTTGATGCTACTTCCGATCCGTGCGAAGACAGGTGGTTACAAGTGCACCCGTCCGTTCCAACATCAACTAAAGTTCTTCCGTTACCCATACGGGTGGTGAGACCTCACAGGAGATCGGATACTCAACCGGATTTCCCACCCGGGAGTTCTAGCGCAGCTAAGGAATCCCTCCCTACCCGCCTAGCCTAACAACGGCTTTCTCACCCGGAATCTCAAACTCTAGAGGTGCTGAGGAACTAAGTTCACTCCCAACTCTTTGGTACCTACTCACATGCACCTAGGATCGGAAAATAAACACCAAGGGGAGAAATCACTCGCAAACCAACTCGTACTATCCTAGCTCCACATCATACAATCCTGTCGCGCTGGAGAGAGATACACAACGAAGAGAATAGAAAAGTACAAGAAGTTTGCAGAATGGAAAAACTCCCAATTCCCATCGCGGGAACCAATTTATATACAAAGGGTAAAAACCCTAAAAGCACAAAAAGGAGCGGAAAACCCGTAGAGGTCCGCCGCCACCCTAATCTAACTTCCGGTCTAACCTAATACTGTTGAGCCGGATCCGGATCCGGATCCGCTCCTACCCCTAACTGAAATTAAAATCCTATCTACCCTACAACTCTAGATCCTATCGTCGGGCTTCCAACCTCCGGGACTAGCTCCTCGAAGACTTCGCTTAAATTCCGGACCCGTTCCCCCTCCGTAGGATTCGGTCCGGGTGGAGACTCCAGGTCGATGGTGATATCCGGTCTCGTGCCCGGAGTCCCAGTCCGTGCAGACTTCTTGGACTCAGGAGTCCAATCCTTCCTATCCTTCGCCATAGTCGCGTCCGGAAAGAGGTCCGGTAGCGAGATGTCCGAAAGGTGAATACCTTTGTCGCACGTTGCCCTGGTCAGCTTCCGGCTGCTCTCCTCAATCCGGTCCACAGCCTTCCGCCCCTCCACCATTGCCGTCTCCACCTGCTCGGCGAAGTCCGCGAGAATCCGAACCATCCGGGAACCGGATAGTTTCTTCTCTTCGTGGATCTTCTCGTCGAAGAGCTTCGCCTTGGCAGCGGCCGTTCCGGTCTCTCCCAGGACCGCCTTGATCTGCTCGGCCACCTTCCGAGTCTCCTCCGCCATCTCCCGAGCGGCCGTCACGTCTTCCTGATAGGCAAAAAGTGTTGCCTTCAGTTTATCTACCTCCTCTTGTAACCGGCGGATCTCGGCTTCCTGCTTCCGGGTCTCTTCCGGATTCGTGATGCACTCCGCCACCTGTTCCGCCAATTTGCTGTCCGGTGGCGCACCCACCAACTGGCCGATCGCCTCAAGCGTCCTATGCTTGACCTCCCAATCCGCCCTGATGTTGCAGAGGACGTTGATCAGTCCGTTGAACGAATCTTGCATATCCGGATCTCCCCCGGAATTGGTCTTCTCGGCTTCCGGTTTCTCCTCCGGGGCCGATTTGTCTTGACCGGGAGGCGTCCCATGCTTGTATGGAGGCGTCAGCTTCTGTCGCTTGATCGGCGGCATCGGCTCCTCCTCTTCCTCGCTGGACTCCCGGTCTGACCCGGAATCGGATTCGGCCTCGTCATCCGTCTCCGACTCCCCATACTTTAGGAACACTTCCTGCGTCTTCCACGCCCTCTCCTCCATGTCGGTGAGGACTTGGTTCTCCCGATAGAGGTGGAAGAGATAAGGGCACACTCGAGTGGCCCTTTTCTTCCCAACCCTACTAACCAGCTGGGCCACGAGATCGGAAATGATCCGTGCCCAGTCCACTTTCCGGGTACCACTGAGGGCACCGAAAATGGTGTTGCCGAGGGTGATCGTCACCCTGGTCGGCTTCTCCGGGTGAAGGACCGGAACCAGGAATTGCAGGAGCCGACGGTGTCGGTCATCCAAGCAATCCTCGACCGCGTATCCGTCCTTCGGGTTGACGGCTCCCTTGAACTTCCCTCGGACAAACTCATCCTTCCGGCTCGCCATCCCCAAACCTCCTGCCCGGAAACCGTAAACCGTTCTCCACATCCCCTCGTTCCAGCTGACGGGAGTTCCTCTCACGGTGTTGTCAAACTGGTTGGACAACTTTCCGAGGAGCTCCTTGACCATTCTCTCCTCCCTAAATCCCCAGGGTTTCTCGGCAAACCCTACGCAATCCATGGATTTGAGATCATCCATGAGTTCAAACTTTTCCGGCTCTGTGGAGGGAATAACCGGAATAACTTTCCGGAGCTTCACCTCACCTGTAGAGGGACTTGCTGGTCTAGACCTACGTAGCGGAGGCATTCCCACTCGAAACTACCTCACTCTCTCCTAGCCGCACGTCCCGTTCCTCACTTCCTCTCTCCGATCTCAACCGGAAGCAAAACAGACAAAACACAAACGCACAGACGCACAAACGACAAAAACTCAACCGCGCGCTCAAGGTCAAGTTTCTAAAAGGGGGTGCAACAGTGAAAGCTCCTCCTTATATAGTCCCTGGACCCTTTCCGGTTTGTCATCATGAATCCGGTTTACCATCATAATCCGGTTCATCATCATCATCCGGTCCTAGACCTAATCCGTGTTACATTTCGTTTCCGTCGTTAGTTACTCCTGACCGGATTAGATCCAAGAAGCCCACTACTTCATGTTCCGTGCTAATTCTGAGTTTTCCTTCCCCACCTAATCGGATCCGGTTAGCTAATGACTAGTTTCCGTTCCTATTTTGGTGTATACTAAGAAAATCAAAATTCTAAGCTGCGACACCTACCCCCCCATTTTCAAGGTCTAGGAATCCAATGGTGGTGTTACAAAGCCCATGAAAGCCTTCATTTGCGAGATATGGAAGGTTTGACTTTAGAGTTGACTTTTGCATACAAAGGTCAAATTGGATGTTTGAAGGGTCTATTTTGACTTATTTTTTATGCTTATTTAATGGTGTATTTGAAATTTTATAATTGATTATTAAATACAATTTAAATAAGAAAAATAGGATGATAAATGTAACGAAATATATATAAGTCCAAAAAATATAAGTATATATATTTAAATTATATTTTCATAAAGTAAATATAAATATGTATACTCAAAAAAATATGTAATTAAAAGATTACAAGTATATTAAATAAGGAAAATAGGAAGGGTTTAGGGTTTAGGGTTTAGGGTTTCATGGGCGTCCTTCGGCTTTTTGACTTTTGATTTTAGACTTTTGAATAGACCTACCCCTGCCCCCCTATTTTCGAGGTATAGGAATCCAATGGTAGTGTTACAAAGCCCATGAAACCCTTCATTTGCGAGATATGAAAGGTTTGACTTTAAAGTTGACTTTTGCATACAAGGGTCAAATTAGATGTTTCAAGGGTCTGTTTTGACTTATTTTTTATGCTTATTCTAATGCAGTATTTGAAATTTTATAATTGATTATTAAATATAATTTAATAATCTATGCCGCTTTAAGCCACTCCAGTTTGTTGAAGAACTTTTGTACTGCAAAATAATTAAAATCTCCATAAGCAGCAATCTAGAAGCAAAGCATTCCCCTGAAGACATCCTAATTACTCAACTGAGTGTCCCGCATGGATATATCAACAGGGCTGAAGTTCGTGACTCATTCAGAGACTTGTTGATTTTTTCCATTTTCAGAAGTTTCTTGTTGTAAACATTGTATATCCGATTAAAAATATGATCAACATTGTCCACATGCAGCTCCAACGGCATGGGATTATCTCGACACTTAGTAGTGTACAACAAAATTACTTTCCCAAGTAAAACTTCCACTGCATTCTCATTCTCAACTCCTTTTACATTGCCTTGCCCTATAAACACCTCCTTCCCAACCTATAGTAATGAGTCACAGGATTGCAACGTATTCCATGTAATTTGTATACACCCTCTAATAAAGGCGTTACAGCGGTGTAACTTTTGCGACCAAAATTTGAAGAAGTTGTGAGAATTTGTGTTTTTTTGGGCCTATCTTGATTGATTTTTAGAGTTTAGGGTTTTAAGGTTACATGGGCGTCCTTGGACTTTTTGACTTTTTATTTTAGACTTTTGAATAAACTTACCCCCGCATTTTTGAGGTCTAGGAATCCAATGGTGGTGTTACAAAGCCCATGAAACCCTTCATTTGCGAGATATGGAAGGTTTGACTTCAGAGTTGACTTTTGCATACAAGGGTCAAATTGGATGTTTGAAGGGTCTATTTTGACTTATTTTTTATGCTTATTTAATGGTGTATTTGAAATTTTATAATTGATTATTAAATACAATTTAAATAAGAAAAATAGGATGATAAATGTAACGAAATATATATAAGTCCAAAAAATATAAGTATATATATTTAAATTATATTTTCATAAAGTAAATATAAATATGTATGGGTCCAACGGGCTCTCACTTTGCAAAATGCTGAAGGAACTTCACATTTCTTGCAGTTGTTGTTCGCTACGGACCCGTCCGCCCGTTCGCACTCAGTCCGCCTTTCAAACTTGGCCGCACGATCGGGTGGACTTTGATTTTCAACCACACAATCTGGCCATCCGCCACCCGACCCGTCCGACCGACCGTCCAACGAATGGCGTCCGCCCACCCGTTCGCCATTTAGACGACTCGTCCGTCTGCCGTCCGCCATTTCAAGGACCCGTCCGCCCACCCGTCCACCATTCAAGGACCCGTCCGCCATTCCGACGACCCATCCGCGGAGTCGCCGACCGCTGGTCGTGGATTCGGGACGTCCGCCCATTGTTGGACGCGTCCGCTAGACATCCGGGCAACCCTGCGAGGTATACTTCTCAACATGTAACTTGACCCCCAATCCCCGAAACTTTCTAAAAACAAAAGGGGGGTATGCTGTTACATGTCAAAAAACATACCGTATGTGTGTGTGTAAGGGCCTCTTGATCTCCCTGTGGTTTAGTATAAATTTCTCCAATGGTGCTCCCTGTCATGGTTCTCTGCATAGAACCTATTATTTTGTAATTTCCAATTTTGCATTGCTTGAGTGGGGAATTGTTGTATGTTAACGTTTGCAGTAAGATAAGATTTGGAATCTCCAAACACATACAAGAGACTATCATTTATTTTTGTTCGGAGAATGAAGTTCTATTTGGAATTAAAGTGTGAAAGTAAAACACTAGTATGCTTGTGATACTAAGTGTGACTCATCATTTTCAATTTGAAAAGAGGTTGTTTGATGTAATGTACTCCTTCACAAGTTCTTCCAAGTCAAAGCTAAAGTGAGAAGAAGGGGTACTGCATTCGCAGGAAAGTTGAGCATGATTACACGAAGTAAGGTTTTCTCCTCTTGAAAGTATACCAGTTCCCATTGTGCATTGAAGTCGGCACCCTTTCAGTTCTGGTTCCTATTCCGTTTGCAACTTTCTTCAAGTAAGTTTGCAACTCTATTCACCGATTAAGCATGCTTTAAATTCAAGCTGATAGGCTATTACATGAACATGAGGGAAGTAAGGAAGAGAATACTAGTTGTGCCACTTTAAGCATTTCAACATGCATGGAGTGTGATTTTTAGGTGATCAGTGAAGTGGAATGGAGGGTCTTTGAGCACAAAAATCTATTTTAGTCAGCGGTTTAGGAGTACTAGTGAAATTTTCATTACAATGAAAAAGTTTCATGTGCAATCATTGAAAGTGGGAGGTTGTGTTGATCATTGTAAGAGATAGTATACAAGTTCATTTGAAGGATCAATGACCATGAACGTTCAAAGAAGTCACATTGACGCAACTTGTTAATTATGAGCCAACAAAGTTTATGAATGAAGGTTGCCTTAATTTAACGTCCTGGCCCAAATTGCGTCCGAAATCTGAATGTCCGGACGGAGCGCACGCAGCGAACGCAATCCTCGGCGACCGGTGGACGCCATTCGTTTGTCCGCCGTCCGCCATTTCGATGACGTGTCTGTCGGCCGTCCGCCATTCCGAAGACCCGTCCGCCGAGTCGCCGACCACTGAACATGGATGCGGGACGTCCGCCCACTACCGGACGTGGACGTTGGACGTCCGGGAAACCCTGTTATGAATAGATAAATTTCTCATACAGGAAAAAGGGTTAATTTTGTGTCCGTGTTTTATGTTTTCCACTGTACAGATCTAGAAAGTCATTTCTTAATTTAGTCAAGACAACTGCTCTTTGCAACTTCTCCAGATGTTGGAAACTGATGTCTTCAGTACGTTCTTGGTGTTGCAGGAGGTAGTCAGGCATGGCTTACTCAAATATTGACATCTGAAAGTTCTTGACAAACAAGTCCGACTCCTCGATGGAAGCAATTGAGAAAAAATGCTTCGATTTTTTTCTCCTAGACATACTCGCAAAAGGTTTATATGCAAACATCACCTTCCAAGCACGGGATTCCCAAAAAGTGAAAACTATAGATACTAATCTCATGATGTTTTCATCATTGAAATGAAAAAATTTTAAATTTTTCCAAAGCATATTAGTATAATAATATTATCTTTCATATAATGAGTAAATCAACCAAAGGATTCCACAATTGAAGTTGTAGTATATCAAAGTAATGAAATCAGAGTTAAATCAATGTCACTACAAAAATGCACCTTAGTTGAACTTTATTGCATTTCTTACTTCTTTCCTTTCCAAAAAAGTGATGATTGTAATTAAAGATTATTCAAAATTAAAAAATAAAATTCTATAATTTTATTAAATTATACCACATTAATAATCATAATATCAATAATCTAATGAAACAAAAAAACACAGTAACTATAGGTGAGATTAAAGGAAGCAAAGGAGCCATACTTAAGGATAACTTACTATAGCCATAACTAGAGTTTAGTATTGGGTTTAATCTATAAATGTATGTTTTTCACTAGTTTCCAACATATTATTAAATTCTTTTTTGTAGGATATGTAAATTTTTATCTTAAAATTGTTCTAAGATCAAACTTCACCTTCTAGAAGGGTTGTAAAAGTTTGCATTCTGAAGTTTTAGAAAATTAAACTTGTAATTGTAGGAGATTTTACTTTGGAATTTAGAAAATATTTATTTCTACAAATTACCATAAACATTTGAAGATTGAATGTTTAGAAAAATACTATATAAATGTTGTTGAAGATTGTAGTTTTGTGGTAGGGATGAATAGTTTGAAGTCATTTTGGACTTGTAAACATTAAAGGACGTCTAAGAGTCAAACATTACTAATTCTTGAGAACATTCTTTACAATTATACTTCTCTATATATTAGATTGGACAAAAAATTTAGAAATGAAGATCTTATATCATATAGAATAATAATAAAAATGAAATATTTAGTATTTACTACAAAGTGCTACCTTTGTCCCACTAAAAACCATTAAATGAGGTATAATATTTGATCCACGAAATAACTTTGTTTATTAATTTTAACTATTGAATGAGTTTGCCTTATAGGTACTAATGACATGATCCAAGAACATTCTAGGGGATTAGTAGAAAGGTTGGCCTTACCTATATAAGGATATAGGGTACTTAGAATGAGGTTCCATTGGTGGCCTAAAGGTACAACAACTACAGTAGATGAAGATGGAAGGTTTGGGTAGGACAGGGACTTTCCATTAGGTAATTTTACCAACGTTTGAACCTTAAACACTAAGATTGGTAGTGGTGTTCACACTAGTAGAAAAGGGGTCATAAATTACTTGTCTTTTATGACTGCATCAACAACAATGACTGCAGAGTTACTTCAAAATGACTTCAAATGACTTCAAAATGACTATTTTGTAGTCATTGTTGTTAGTGTAGTCATAAAAGACAAGTAATTTATAGCCCCTTTTTCTACTAGTATCACTAGGACTTTAGCTTGATACCTAATTATTTATTTATTTTATATAATACATAAATTATTTTTTGGTACATATGTATTAATTAAATAGATCATTTATGCTACATATATAATTCATTCATTAAAAGATTACATAACAAATTCATTCATTTTTGTTGTTGAAAAAATAAATAGAATTGGTTGATGGTTGATGAAATAAAAAACATTAATTCACTTCTATAATGAAGAAGGTACATCATTTAAAAAAGAAGTTGAAAAGTGAAATTGTTCTTCCATCCTTGGCAAATATAAAGCTACAATCCCCCTTGAGTAATTTTTGTGACTCAAATTTACTTTGGAGCCATTTTAGCCAAAAGAAAAAATTAAAAAAAATAGGCTACGACCCAATCCCACTTACTTGTGAATTCATCATAAAGCTATTGTCACAACTTCATATAACAATTTCTTGTTAGGTTGAAGTATAGCTATTGTTGTAGTTGATGGTAGTCCAATACCCATTGTTGTTTAGAGTGTTATTTAACAACAATGTGTTTGGCAAAAAAAGCCTACAATAATGATCCACAATTGTCAATAGAAATTTGAGAGTATGACAAATCTTGAATCCTAAAGGATGAACTTATGGAAGATTAGAGCAGCATACTAAATGCATGCTATCTCTATCACTTTTACATGACATTATTTATTTTGAATATCTTTTGAAAGAATCATGAAATTCTACAATAACAACTCTTAAGGTCCTAGGCAATAAGTCAAGGACAGTTTTGAAATATGCCATAGGGTCATTGAACCGGTACCAAAAAACCATGTCAAATTTGTTAATAGAAACGAATCAAAACAACTTTCGTATTAAAATACTCAACATAGAAGTAGTTAGAATGGTAAAGCCATTACTTTAAGTTTAGGCCTACTATAGTTTCTTATTTTATCCCAGCTAAATCCGCCTACAAATTTGAAAACAAAGTTGCTCATGTTAATAAGATATACCAACATACCACAATGAACAATCATAAGATCCACGGTCATAGGTCCTTCATCTGAATTTCCAGCAAAAAAGTTCCTGCTCTCATGCTCACAGGCTCATATGCTCACGTTCACCGGCTCACATGTTAGCAACCCTGATATTCAAATGTTAGAAATGCGACATATAGGATTAGATTTTGGGGGTAATTTTTGGGGTGATTGAGAGGTTTAGCATTTAGAATTCAATGTATATGTGGCATCCCTTGAATCTGTCATGTCTAACAAAAATGTTACATCATCATTTACACATTTTGTAAATTATTTAAATTGCAACACCAAATGAATTTAAAGTGTTGAATATTATGGAATGTATTAATATAAATAGATAATATAAAATGATTTGAATTGAGGAGGTATCTAAGTAAATGGCTTTTTTTAGGATTATGTATTATAAGGCTTATTCTCCTTTTTTTTTTTTTTTGGACAAATGGAAGAACTTTTACATTAAAAAGAAAACTTACAGAAAAACAACCGCCAAGGTAAAAGCCAAGCAAATAAAGAGAAAGTGAACAGAAGCAAAGCATTTAAATTAAAAGAACAGGCTAGGAGGAGGGCCTATGATATTCTATATAATTAGATGATTACTGCAATGAACAAGGACCAATGAATAGATCTAGATGTCATCAACTTTCTTCTAAATCTTAATAGTATCTTAGAGACAAACCTTATTTACCTTTGGCTAGTTGGTATGTTTATTTATAAATAAATAAAAGGATTGTTGAATTTCTTCTTCTAGTATCAATCTTATTTGTGTTTTGGATGTGAATTGGAGGGTCTTCTTGCATCCCTTCTCTATTGTGCATAGTTCTCAAATCACATTGCTCTCCATCGCAATCTACTCTTGCTTGACTCCCTCGAATTTTAATTAATCAATGCGCACTTTTGGTCATGTATGGTTGTGAACCATTGAAATGGTTCACATTTTGAAAATATAAAAAATAGGGACAATAGGTAAAAGTTTTGAATTAAGAAGTGCTAAAAGTCTAAAGTATACTATTAATATTAGTTAATAGGCTTTTTAATATAAATGTTGAATTTAAAACTAAAACTACATCCTAATTATAAATTAACAAAAAAGTGAACTAAAAACAAGACTTAGAACTAAAAACAAACAAAAAACAAGATGAAAATTACAAAATGGCATAAACATAATGGGTTTATAGGGAATTAGTAAGCTTAAAATCAATATTTAGACACCTATGTAGGAAGAAAACCACTAATTTAGAATAAAAATAGCAACTAAGAGCATTTTGGTTATAAATTAGAGATGGATGAAAGTGATTAGGAATGTAGTTAGTTAGTTAGGAGAGGATGAGGGTCGAATTAGGGTTGGGAGCTCTTTCTTCCCTCTCTCTCTCTCTCTTGTGCTCTTGTGTATGTGTGAGGATTTGAGAAGAAGGATGTTAGGAAGTGATGGCAAGGAGTTAGGATAAGATTAGAGCCAATTTGTCGAGTAGGTTTCCACCTTGGGGGTGGAAAAGTGAAGATTGAGAAGAAATGGGGGAGAAGAAGTATGTTGCCGCGGCTAGGGAAGAGCGCCAACTTTGCGGTTATCCAGCGGGAGTTATACAATGAATTTGAGGCTGAAATTTGGAGGGATGAAGCGCGTGGAAGTTAGCTTTCCAACAAGCTATAGCTCGTCCTCAACGGAGCTTGGACGAGATCACGGCAACCGATTTAGTGCAAAGAGGTCTGCTGCCTCGGCTAGGGAAGAGCGCCAACTTTGCGGGAATCCAGCGGGAGTTCTACAACGAATTTGAAGCTGAATTTTAGAGGGGAAGTGAAGGGTCAAGGTAGCTTTCCAGGGAGACTATTTTCAATCAAATTGGACAAGTATAGAGATGGAAATGGCCATTTTAGTGGCCGCTGGTCTGCTATGGGACTGAGGTGATGCTCACTCAATGTTTGTACTTGGTTGAAGTGCAATTTTGATTGCAAATTTTATGGAATTGTTGATTGTTTTTGGATTATGTGGATGGTGAGCTTTATGGACAAATTGGGGTGAATGTAGAAGCACTCACTTAAGATTTAAGAGACATGTAAAAGAAGAGAAGGTGGAAAGAGAGTGGGGTTGAAGGTTTTGGATGAGATTAATGTATGCTGAAATTTCTCAATTAGGGCTCAAATCTAGCCCTTGGAGCTCTCAATTGCACTTTTGAGCTCAACTTTCACCTAGGAACATACCCTAATTCACAAGGTTGGTTAGGGAAAGAATCTAAGGAGGTTTTAAGGCAATTGGGTAGAAGAAGATGTGCTAGAATAAATTTGAGATGCCAATTTTATCCATTTTGAGCCCTAAGTGGAGGTTTTTAAGTGCCATTTTGATCTAGGAGGATGCTACAACTTCTTAGGTGATGTTTTAGGATAGTTAGAGAGTGTCTTTGGAACTTTGAGGGAGTTGGTCAAGCTACCCTTTTCCCACCTAACCTCATACACATGAAAATTGGATAAAAAACTTGATAGAGTCCATTGCTTGGAGGCGTTTAGGTTAGAGAGTCCCATACACTCCTCTTTCGGCCCAATTGTGTGGAAGAGTTTTACCTTAGGGTGAAATTCACTCACAATGGTCCTAGTCATTCACTTTGTCTGTTGTGCTGGATCTCTTCTGTCTTACAGTTTTACTGAATAATATCACAAATGTTGTGGTCTATTGTGTTTGCTCATCTTCTCTCTCAACCGAAGATGCCAATCTCACAACATATCAATTGTATATACAGGTGGGTGTTTATAGCACATTTAACATATCAATGTATCTAAATGAAAGACAATGTGGGAATTGGTCTTGAGTCAATCACAAAGGTTGAGTTTTGTAAACGCAATTGGACTCACCAATGGTCTAGTGTGCTAATCTAGGGAGAATTGATTTATCCTGGATGTGGTTGTACAGATTGGAACAAAAATTTCCTAAGGATTATTGGTTAAGGGCTGTGGGAAATGGCGCTTATGCAAG
Organism: Pseudoscleropodium purum; assembly: GCA_963969395.1. NCBI lineage: Eukaryota > Viridiplantae > Streptophyta > Bryopsida > Hypnales > Brachytheciaceae > Pseudoscleropodium > Pseudoscleropodium purum. The sequence goes on along the minus strand of OZ017800.1, from coordinate 15,322,859 downwards.
TAGGTGTTGTTAAAAGAAAAAAAGTAATTTATTTTTCTTGCTTTTTTGTCCTATGATACACTTCTTGAGAAATTGGTGTATTGGTCAGTTAGCAATCGATTTAAATATGTGCATTGGAAGGAAAAGATAAAGGGTAATGGCAAGAGTAACAAGTGTGAATCGTATGGGTGAGTAGGGTTGCTGGGAAATCCCAACGATGCCTGTTACGGCAACACCATCACCATACACAACTTTTGTGCCTTGGTTACTCTCTAGCCTCTAATACGCTCGTCTTTCACCCTCACTCTATGCACAACCCTGCACAGTTCACCTCCTTATAACATTTGGTATGATTCCTTTTGCACTTGGGACTTGATTGCAAAGTAGCAATGAACATATGTCGCAGCTTAGAATTTTGATTTTCTTAGTATACACCCAAATAGGAACGGAAACTAGTCATTAGCTAACCGGATCCGATTAGGTGGGGAAGGAAAACTCAGAATTAGCACGGAACGTGAAGTAGTGGGCTTCTTGGATCTAATCCGGTCAGGAGTAACTAACGACGGAAACGGAATGCAACACGGATTAGGTCTAGGACCGGATGATGATGATGAACCGGATTCATGATGACAAACCGGAAAGGGTCCAGGGACTATATAAGGAGGAGCTTTCACTGTTGCACCCCCTTTTAGAAACTCGACCTTGAGAGCGCGCGGTTGAGTTTTTGGAGTTTGTGCGTCTGGACGTTTGTGTTTTGTCTGTTTTGCTTCCGGTTGAGATCGGAGAGAGGGAGGTCAAGCACAGGACGCTTGCGGCAATCGGCAAGTTGGTGGGTGCGGCACCGGACAGCAAATTGGCGGAACAAGTGGCGGAGTGCATCACGAATCCGGAAGAGACCCGGAAGCAGGAAGCAGAGATCCGCCGGTTGCAGGAGGAGGTGGATAAACTGAAGTCAACTCTTTTTGCCTATCAGGAAGACGTGACGGCCGCCCGGGAGATGGCGGAAGAGACTCGGAAGATAGCCGAGCAGATCAAGGCGGTCCTGGGAGAGACCGGAACGGCCGCTGCCAAAGCGAAGCTCTTCGACGAGAAGATCCACGAAGAGAAGAAACTATCCGGTTCCCGGATGGTCCGGATTCTCGCCGACTTCGCTGAGCAGGTGGAGACGGCAATGGTGGAGGGGCGGAAGGCTGCGGACCGGATCGAGGAGAGCAGCCGGAAGCTGACTGGAGCGACGTGCGACAAAGGTATTCACCTTTCGGACATCTCTCTACCGGACCTCTTTCCGGATGCAACGATGGCGAAGGATAGGAAGGATTGGACTCCTGAGTCCAAGAAGTCTGCACGGACTGGGACTCCGGGCACGAGACCGGATATCACCATCGACCTGGAGTCTCCACCCGGACCGAATCCTGCTGAGGGGGAACGGGTCCGGAATTTGAGCGAAGTCTTCGAGGAGCTAGTCTCGGAGGCCGGAAGCCCGACGATAGGATCTAGAGTTGTAGGGTAGATAGGATTTTGGATTTCAGTTAGGAGTAGGAGCGGATCCGGATCCGGATCCGGCTCAATAGTATTAGGTTAGACCGGAAATTAGATTAGGGTGGCGGCGGACCCCCACGGGTTTTCCGCTCCTTTTTGTGGTTTTAGGGTTTTTACCCTTTGTATATAAATCGGTTCCTGAGATGGGAATTGGGAGTTGTTCATTTTGCAAACTTCTTGTACTTTTCTATTCTCTTCATTGTGTATCTCTCTCCAGCGCGACAGGATTGTATGATGTGGAGTTAGGATAGTACGAGTTGGTTTGCAAGTGATTTCTCCCCTTGGTGTTTCTTTTCCGATCCTAGGTGCATGTGAGTAGGTACCAAAGAGTTGGGAGTGAACTTAGTTTCTCAGCACGTCTAGAGTTTGAGATTCCGGGTGAGAAAGTCGTTGTTAGGCTAGGCGGGTAGGGAGGGATTCCTTAGCTGCGCTAGAACTCCCGGGTGGGAAATCCGGTTGAGTGTCCGATCTCCTGTGAGGTCTCACCACCCGTATGGGTAACGGAAGAACTTTAGTTGATGTTGGAATGGACGGGTGCACTTGTAACCACCTGTCTTCGCACGGATCGGAAGTAGCATCAAGGTCGTTGTAGTACGAGAGGGTCAAGTGTGGGGTCTTTGTGTGACCTACGACCCGGATTGTTATCTGGGTTGTTGTGAAGGACCAAACCGGATCCGGATTAGCTTAGGAGTTTAGAAGGTAGGACAGTGGGTCTTCAGCCACTATAAGTCACGGAAGGAGTGGTGGGCCTACCACTCTCAAAATTAAGCGGCGACCCCTCTGATGGTGAAACAGAGGCAAAACCAAACCGGATAGGATTACGGGTACAGGATGACCATCCGGACCGGATTGGTCAGGACGGATTTCGAGGATCGGAAGTTGTGAGATCCTGGGATTTGGGTATTTGTTTGGACCGGATAGTAAGTAGGACTGGAAGAAGGAGTAATCCGGTCTGTAGTTATCCGGTGTGGTGGTATTTCTGGTTCTAGATCTAGGACCGGAAAGTAAGATTTGGATACTGACTGAGCTTAACTGCTTAATAGAGCTAGATACTTCACAGGATCTCGTGGGTTCGATCTTTAGAGTCACTTAGTTATACTCTAGAGCGATTTTTGTGAGTATAATGGGGAATTGACCTACCCTGTGCTGCGACAACATAACCTATTTTAAAAGTGATACTTTCTATGATTCCACCATTTGTTTGAGGATTTTGGAAAAAATTAGACCAGTGCAGTAGCAAATGAAGAGAATCTCATCAACAATTTAATGTTTAATGTTTTCAATTCTCCAATAAGATTCTAAATTTTTTCAAAGAATTTGAATTAAAAAACTCTTCAACTTCGGGGGAGGGAGGGATTGTGGAACACCTCAAACATCACCCACCACAAAATGAAGTTATACTGATAGGATGGTAACATTAGATAGCATGGTAGCATCACAATAAAGTGTTGGGTATGCCCAAACTCAATAAGCAAAATTGCATATAAGGTTAGTAACAAAAGTTTTGAAAGTTTGCATTTCCCTCAAGTCCCTCCAATTAATTCCAAATAATACGTAGGATCACGAATTTTCACTATCAAGGTGTCAAGAGATGTCCAATAACTTCTAATTGTGATATCCCACACAAAAACATTCAAGTGAAAATTGTTGGTATACGGGACTTAAAACCAAGCAAAGAGTAAGAGGATGTGATTAATGGCATCACTAGAATTTGGCCACAAACCTCTTAAGGTTGACCTATTTGACCTTTCTCTTGCACATTCTCAATCAAAATCATGTTGCATCTATTATTTTATTGATGGGTACACTTCAGGAAATCAAAAGTCGACAAAACCTAAAACTAATTCATTAGAGGAAGGCGATTTTCATCTTCTTGTGTCACTCCAAATATGCGAAGCAATGCAGCTAGTCCATTTCTGTAAGGACAGAGTTCCTTGTGGCTCTCCCAACGATGTAGTCAATCTCAAGCTGCTGAAATATTGACAAGAAGCTCTACCAACTCCGTTTCGTGCAAAGAAGCCAAAACTCTTTCAACTACTTCAAGGAAATCCTTCTCCGCAGTCATTTCACCCAACGAATAAGACCTCAGACAGAATTCTACTCATTCTGCTCAGTCTACTGCCTACTCTCTCAAACTTCACTCGCACATGTAGCTAAAATGCATCAGTTAACTCAAACAGGGCAAGCTAATAATGAGCAGCGCGAAGGAAGAGCACACCTAAACTGCTCTTCTCAGCACCGAAGCTAGCTATGGCAGGGCGTCTCTATTGGGTAAAATGAGCAGCTACCCCAGCTCGGGACTCCTGCAACTTTTCATCACACAAGGAGTCTCCTCAAAAACACATCCTCATCCTCTTCTTCCATGCCCTCTATCGATGGCGCTATCGGTGGTGGCGGCATTCCTCGCCCATCCGCATGTAATTAGAGCCATCTCTTTCCCATCCAGCTCCTCTGCATCGTGTCCAAAACCTTTCCCTCAACTCATCCAGCTTACAACAATCCAGGTGGTGCACAGTGACCTAGTTTTGGAGGCGGTGACATCCTTCGACACTAACCTTTTTTTAGTAAAGCCTCCAAAAATCTCTAGTCTGCTCTTCCCCAATCGTGAGCATGCCTATCAATCATCCACCACGAGACCTGCAATCCTCATCGTCGTCTGACTAGATCCGGAAACGCTAGCGTGGTCATCCCAGTTAAAACCCTTAATGCTTTATGCCAATTCAGCATATCTTCCGAACGCATCTTGGCGGGGTGATGTTTCATATCCATCCTTTACTTGGGTCGTTCAATTTACTGATAATCAAGACACCACCGCAAACTGTTCACAACGAGATCAATTGGTTGCACAAGTGAAGAAGAAGAAGTTATCTCAAACATAACCTAACTCTCCAAAAAAGTAATAAGAGGACTGTTGCTAACTTACTAGACATCACCTTTGCCGGTGAATGCTCCTGTCACTTGTATAAGGTGCCTTCGCGGACCATCCGCTCGAATTCAGATTTGACTTTTATATAGTTTGTATTCCGCGCTGCCTCCAAAATCGGGCGCCAATACTAAATCCTTGCGAAACTCTTCTTTCAAAACACTCGAAGGTCGCCAAAGCGCATTCGATCAATACCATGTAATTCATTGGAGTATGACTTGTATCTCAACGCAAATATACTATGAACGAGGGCTTCAAGATCATCTTTCTCCTCGGCCAGGACTTCATAAGAACCACTCTCTAACAGACCTAAAATCCTGTCCGAGGCGTACGTGACTCCTCCACTGAATGCACAAGGTTCACCTTTTGCAACAGCATAACCCCAATCTAGGATGTACAGCCTGCCTTCGGCACTCATAATGTTCTCAGGTCGCACGTCACGATTGATGACCGCAAGGTCATGCGCTTCTCGAAGGACATCCACTAGTCCGGGCACCATATCCGACCAACTAGAGATACTCTTGAAATTCAACTTCCGTCCTACTAGAGAGATTTTCAGGGACTTGCCATCATCAAACCATCCGAACATCTGCGGCACCCCATTAACACCTTGCAACTTACTCAGCACACTATGATCAGTTTGCAAGCTCTTTGTAGAGTGAGGAATTTTGGCGGCATAGGATCTGCCACCAACATCTTTGACCAACACAACGTTACTTGTAGCTCCACACCCAAGATAATCTACTGTTTCATACCGGACCCCGGACATTTCTAGCAAAGGGAGCTCTAGGAAAAGGTCGCACGGACTGCTCTTCAATAGGGCACACAAGACCTCACGAACGTTGGTCAACTCATGATGAATTGCATACCTAAACTGACCCTTTTGCTCTCTGATGACCTTGAAGAATTGCACCTTCTCCAAATCTGTGACGCCTACCAGTACGCAGGACCTGAAGTCTCCTAAGGTCTCCAGCATCTTTTCTCCATAATGTGCAGCTTTCCCAAGATTATACACATTATTGTAATTTTCAGAGCCTGAGTGAAGCTCAAGTATCACCGCAGTCGATATGGGGACTGGTCTCCCATGGTGGTTTGGTGCAGCTTTTTTGTAGATGAGAACATCCGGCTTGAAATCAGGGCCACAAACAGATCTAATATTTCCTGTAAATTTTATCTTCCAGGGTAGTGAATCACTATCGATCAAATGTTTCACCAGTTCTTTGAACCTCTTCTCTGGCGTCATCTTCATGGTCTTATCCCACTCAACCGTCGGCCACAATGCCTCCACCTCCTCACATGCCAAAGAAGTACGCAAATAAAAGTTATCGTCAGTGCTATTTTCTATAATTCTACCTCTATCTTGAAAGGTGCTTGAAGATGGTACGTGCATTCTTAACTTCAGGTCTTTCATCTCCAAACTCAGTTGTTCCATGCGTCGTAGCATAGTGTCATTCATTTCGGGTTGCTCCTTCAGATTTGCTGCAATGGACCCATATGATCGAACACATTAGATAGTCATCTGCGGCTGCGCACAGCTGAGAAAGACCACCATTTCAGCATATCCGTGTCCGAAATGGTGTACGTATAAATCCAGGAGAAGGCAACAGAAAAATGGCTGAGGTAGCTGGCAAGGTTACTGTATAGATAGAAAACCTACAGACCACATGATGACATCTGGAAAAGACCGTCAAGACTAACGAGTTTTAAATGGAATGCTACTTGGTAAAAAGGACGTTCTACGCAGAAGAAAAAAAGCCCAATCATGGCAGACAACTCTAAAATTGAAGAATCCACTAATTGAGCAACGAACGGATGGATTGAGCAAGCATATCCACGTAGGACTGCAAATTCCCATCGACCGAAAGAATGAAAATCTTCCCTCATGTCTTCTTGGCTGGGACAGCTGGGAGAATAAGTTTCTGGATAGAAAACCCAGAAACTCATGATGGTATTTAGCTCTCGCAAAAGACCAAAGTTCAGAATATGAATGATACTTGGAAAAGAGACCGCACTACGTAAAAGGGGGTCCAGTTCATGACCGAGACTTCCAAATATCCGAAACTCTCCTAATAAAACAGAGAGCAGGCGTTGGCAAAAATGGATTGGGCGAGTATATCCAGAGAGGACTATGAGACACAGTTAACTACGGAAGTGCAAATAGCAATTCTGGACCTCAACGAAAAGATCTCGCGCCTCACGAAAAGCTTCAAACCCTAATTTGAGACGGCAAGATCCTCTGGCACTTACCTCGCTTTTGCAATTCCGCCACCTGAATCCGTAGCTGCGCTTTCTCATCCCCTAGTTGCTTTACCCGATCCCGTAGTTGCTTTTCCCGTCCCCATAATTTCTCTTCCTGATCCCGTAGAACCAAGAGATTCTCTTCCAGTTTCCCTACTCGAGCTAGATCGTCTTGGGATGCAAGATCTTTCTCCTTCAAAGCTTCACCAATCTCTGCTTCCACTTTCTCTGCTTTTACTCTTACAGACTCGATTTGCCCTTCCACTCGCTCGATTTGCCCTTCCACTCGCTCGATTTGCCCTTGTACTCGCTCGACCTCCCCTTGTACTCGCTCGACCTCCCCTTGCATTCTTTGGCCATCGGTGTCCATCGTGGAAGACGCGCACGGATCAAAGGCTGGATAGATCGAAACTACTGCACCAGAATTTGGGACAATCGTCAGGTACAAGTCACAATACTCTGGACCAAACCCAGCAAAAACCAAGAGGGTTCCACAAGGCCAAGCCAACAATCCCATTGAAGATTCAAAAGAAAAGGCTCCATCTCAAAGAAAAAATTCTAGAGAAAGCTTGGGCAACTCAGTCAGGAGCAACAACCCAGGAAGAAATGAACAAAAAAGCATGTTGATACGCACAATCAAACCCTAAAGCAAACCTTGTCTAAAGACATATGCTTAAGAATATAAACCGCACAAGCTGTTCGACTTAAAACTGAGGTTAACTAAGGAGGATAACTTAGAAAACTGAGGTTAACGCGTTTCACTATTTCTCACCCCTTCTTTTATGACTCTGCCACCTTCTGGCCCTCTCCTCCATGCCAGCCCTTCGCGGGCCTCGATGCATGAACCGTAGTAGCTGACAACATTGATGTCCATTTTACCTTACGGTTTTTACCTGGCAGACACTTCCCACGGTAAATCACAATCTCTACAGGAATGTGTTTCGCGTCCATCGCCACACAATACTTGTTTTGGAAATGACTCAGTGTCCCCAGTCAGTGTTTCAATGTTTTGGTTGTTTTAGGGTTTCGGATGAAGCGGTTGTGTTTCTAGACTGAGGGTTTCAGGCGGCTAGGGTTTAGGGTCATTGATATTTGTTCAGTGTCCCGAGTTAGTGTTTCGGCTTGGTTTAGCGGTTTAGGGTGGACCACCTCTGTTTTTTGGGGCGAGGGTTTCATCTGGTTAGGGTTTGGGGTGCTTGTCCGGCGCCTTTGGTCGACCGTGCCCACGGTTTTGCCTGAAATTGAATTTTTGGCGACAGATTACCGCTTCGGTGGACTACACTTCTTGTTTTGCGACGAAAGGAGGCAACAATCGAAGGGCTTAGCACGTAGGGAGGTTTAGGCGTGATTGCGGATAGGCTTTTAATGGCTTTAGGCTAGGAATTCCAGTGGGAATTGCAAGGTTTAGTAGCGAAGTCATTGCAGCAAGGCCCATTCTGTGAATTGATGCATGCGTGATAGCAGTTCAGGGATTAGGGTGCATTTTCTTCTTTTCTGCAAATCCGTTGTGCTTCTTGGGTGCATATCCATCGATCTTCTATTGGGCCAATCTTCAATGGAATCAGTGTTTAGAGGGCATTTTCCCACATACCATGTAATGCGCAGTAGTACGTCCTCGTATAGCAGGAGCATTTAAAGAGGATCCTTTTGAAACCTACATGAGTTGGGAAGGGAGCTTAGGTTTACGTTGTACTACCACGATTTTGACATGGTTTAGGGTTTACGGGGGAGAGGGTCTACGCTTACACTGCAAATAGCCCTTTTCTAGGTGTTTTGCTTGCAGGGTTTGGGAAGTGTGCTTTTACTTAGTAGTGCCTTGTTTCAGTCCTTCCATAGCTGAAACAAAATCATCCTTCGCAATGAATGGTCTTGGTGGAGATACAAAGCCCGCTCTTGCTTCAGGAGGAATCCAGTACGCGACAAGGTCAGGTCAATTGGCAGTGTAACTCGAACTTGTCCAGGCTAATGTGCAATTTCCTCCTAATGGGCCCATCTTCGTGCAGTCCTTGTTATGGTGCCTTCGTGAAACACGACAAGTACGCAAAAGACAAGGGAAGGACACTAAGAAGGTAGCGGTTGTACAACAATGTTTCATCCCCACCAATAGGGTCCAAGACTTCATCATGGGCATGGAAAATACAAAAGGCGATATAACCAGCAAGTTTGTGAAAATACGAACAAAGCCAATGAAAGATGGAGAAAAATACTTTGCAACTAAAACTACTGCAAATGAGGTTACACGGTACACAACTCTTCCTTTTTTTACCTCCTTTGTAGTTGAAATTCATACTTTCCAATGGACATTCAGTCTCTACTCTGGCATATCTTCTGTTCACATCATTTAGGGGCCACGATCACCTCTTACTCCATTTGCTCTCCTACTTACCAAGTGTTTCGAAATACTATACACCTGTACCTTGGGTTTTGCAGCTACCATTGTCAATTTGGTCCACAGGACCACTCTACAAATGTAAAGACAATAAGCTCAATGTTGCTTAGGAAGAAAAGACCAAAGGCTATTGTTGTTGGAGCTATGAAGACAAAAGGCAAAGCAAAACAGAAGATTCCTCTTACGGAAGGGGAAGTGGAGCCACCAAAACAGAAAAAAACAAGATCTAAGAAGACGTCAAGAAAAGGGAACGAGGCAGAGGGTGCTTCCAAGCCCAAGCGGACGCGTGCCACAAAGAAGCTTCCAACAAAGAAGCTTCCAATGCCGTCGGGTGACATTGAACTTGGCGTGGGAGAAATTGCAGACAGTGTTCGTCGCCTCAGCATGGAAAGCGGTTGCAGGACATCTCGAAACACTGTCATGGTTGGGGCATCTGCTGCAGGAGAAAACACTGCACTGCTGGCTAAGCACCGGAATCAGTTACGCTAGCGCCGGAATGCTGCAATTCCAAGTGCCCCTAAAACTACATTACTATCCATGGATCCGGCCGCTATTCCTTTAAGTGACAAGCCCAAGACACCTCGAGGATTGAGTACAGACTTGAATTTACCAGCTAACAATGCTCAATCATCTCAGCTCCCACTTACCGAAGTTGAATCCAGAGTATTGCGATGGCAGGCTTCAAGTGCCATCAAGCTCCAAAAGAAAACAAAAAAGGTTGTGTGCAGGCGTCCTAAGGCGTCAAAAAAGACCCCCATAACACTACCGACTGCCTTCTTGGAACTTGACTTGAATGGCCCGCCCCCTCCCCACTACGACAACTTGGACGTGGCATTATTGACCAACAATGTTGGGGAAGCACGGCTGCCTCTTGCACAATGTGCAACTACACTGGAAAGCAGTAGGACTGAACGAGATGCCTCTAAGCAGGCTATTGAGTTTAGCACAAGTAACAATGTCCCTGTGTTGATCACCGTGAATGAACAGGAAAACAATGATTTACAGACAACAAAGCCAAGTGGGACCAAGAAGAGTCCACAAAGACCTGCTGCCCTTCGTAAGCCAAGAGATTCGTTGAAACAATGGGGAGGTGGTTTGAAGCGGGGTTGCTTAGCGTCATTCAGTGTGAAAACACTATATTTGCTTCCACATGTCACGGAGATAACACTCTACCAAAGTGACCATGTGAATGAAGCCGGTATTCAATGCCATGGATTGAGCAATGCAAGAGACCGAAGTGCATTCACATGGCACTTGTCAGAAGAAATTAAAGAATTCGTCTTGAAACTTCTCCGGGATGGACACAGTGTTCCACAGATCATGTCGAAACACATTCAAATTGTGAAGGACTCCCTCAACGCGGGCAGTGGCATTTCGAGGGACATGTTCCTACATGAGCGAGATGTCAGGAATTTGGCTACGAAGGTGGCACGGGAGAGGTATATGCTGCACACTTTTGATGCAAAAAGTGTACAGATGTGGGTGGAGCAAAACCGAGGCAGTGTTTTTTTTACCAAAAAACGGGACTTGAAATGGGCATAGCAAAGTACGCTCTTCATTTATTTAGAAACTTTGAAGCCAAACCCCTCGAGGCTTATTCCTATCAAATTGTCCATGACTTGTACTTTGCAACCACATTTGGGCATGGCAAACAGAAGAATTTCAACGTCGCCTCCACACCATACTATTAGCATTTCAAAGTATCTACAAGGCCATGCACTTGAAATGGGCATAGCAAAGTACGCTCTTCATTTATTTAGAAACTTTGAAGCCAAGCCCCTCGAGGCTTATTCCTATCAAATTGTCCATGACTTGTACTTTGCAACCACATTCGGGCATGTGAAACGGAAGAATTTCAACGTCGCCTCCTGTCGCAGCTTAAAATTTTGATTTTCTTAGTATACACCAAAATAGGAACGGAAACTAGCCATTAGGGAACCGGATCCGATTAGGTGGGGAAGGAAAACTCAAAATTAGCACGGAACGTGAAGTAGTGGGCCTCTTGGATCTAATCCGGTCAGGAGTAACTAACGACGGAAACGGAATGCAACACGGATTAGGTCTAGGACCGGATTATGATGATGAACCGGATAATGATGGTAAACCGGATTCATGATGACAAACCGGAAAGGGTCCAAGGACTATATAAGGAGGAGCTTTCACTGTTGCACCCCTTTTAGAAACTCGACCTTGAGCACGCGCAGTTGAGTTTTTGGCGTTTGTACGTTTGTGTTTTGTTTGTTTTGATTCCGGTTGAGATCGGAGAGAGGACGTGAGGAACAGAACGTGCGGCTAGGAGAGAGTGAGGTAGATTGGAGTGGGAATGCCTCCGCTACGTAGGTCTAGACCAGCGAGTCCCTCTGCAGGTGAGGTGAAGCTCCGGAAAGTTATTCCGGTTATTCCCTCCACAGAGCCGGAAAAGTCTGAACTCATGGATGATCTCAAATCCATGGATTGCGTAGGATTTGCCGAGAAACCTTGGGGTTTTAGGGAGGAGAGAATGGTCAAGGAGCTCCTCGGAAAGCTGGCCAACCAGTTTGACAACACCGTGAGAGGAACTCCCGTCAGCTGGAACGAGGGAATGTGGAGAGCGGTTTACGGTTTACGGGCAGGAGGTTTGGGGATGGCGAGCCGGAAGGATGAGTTTGTCCGAGGGAAGTTCAAGGGAGCCGTCAACCCGAAGGACGGATACGCGGTTGAGGATTGCTTGGATGACCGACACCGTCGGCTCCTGCAATTCCTGGTTCCGGTCCTTCACCCGGAGAAGCCGACCAGGGTGACAATCACCCTCGGCAACACCATTTTCGGTGCCCTCAGTGGTACCCGGAAAGTGGACTGGGCACGGATCATTTCCGATCTCGTGGCCCAGCTGGTTAGTAGGGTTGGGAAGAAAAGGGCCACTCGAGTGTGCCCTTATTTCTTCCACCTCTATCGGGAGAACCAAGTCCTCACCGACATGGAGGAGAGGGTGTGGAAGACGTAGGAAGTGCTCCTGAAGTATGGGGAGTCGGAGACGGATGACGAGGCGGAATCCGATTCCGGGTCAGACCGGGAGTCCAGCGAGGAAGAGGAGGAGCCGATGCCGCCGATCAAGCGACAGAAGTTGACGCCTCCATACAAGCGCGGGACGCCTCCCGGTCAAGACAGACCGGCCCCGGAAGAGAAACCGGAAGCCGAGAAGACCGTTTCCGGGGGAGACCCGGAAATGCAAGACCCATTCAACGGTCTTATCAACGTCCTCTGCAACATCAGGGCGGATTGGGAGGTCAAGCACAGGACGCTTGCGGCAATCGGCAAGTTGGTGGGTGCGGCACCGGATAGCAAATTGGCGGAACAGGTGGCGGAGTGCATCACCAATCCGGAAGAGACCCGGAAGCAGGAAGCAGAGATCCGCCGGTTGCAGGAGGAGGTGGATAAACTGAAGGCCATTCTTTTTGCCTATCAGGAAGACGTGACGGCCGCCCGGGAGATGGCGAAGGAGACTCGGAAGATAGCCAAGCAGATCAAGGCGGTCCTGGGAGAGACCGGAACGGCCGCCGCCAAAGCGAAGCTCTTCGAAGAGAAGATCCACGAAGAGAAGAAACTATCCGGTTCCCGGATGGTCCGGATTCTCGCCGACTTCGCTGAGCAGGTGGAGACGGCAATGGTGGAGGGGCGGAAGGCTGCGGACCGGATTGAGCAAAGCAGCCGGAAGATGACTAGAGCAACGTGCGACAAAGGTATTCATCTTTCGGACATCTCGCTACCGGACCTCTTTCCGGACGCGACCATTGCGAAGGATAGGAAGGATTGGACCCCTGAGTCCAAGAAGTCTGCACGGACTGGGACTCCGGGCACGAGACCGGATATCACCATCGACCTGGAGTCTCCACCTGGACCGAATCCTACGGAGGGGGAACGGGTCCGAAATTTGAGTGAAGTCTTCGAGGAGCTAGTTCCCAAGATCAGAAGCCCGACAATAGGATCTAGAGTTGTAGGGTAGATAGGATTTTGGATTTCAGTTAGGAGTAGGAGCGGATCCGGATCCGGATCCGGCTCAACAGTATTAGGTTAGACCGGAAAATTAGATTAGGGTGGCGGCGGACCCCTACGGGTTTTCCGCTCCTTTTTGTGGTTTTAGGGTTTTTACCCTTTGTATATAAATCGGTTCCTGAGATGGGAATTGGGAGTTGTTCATTTTGCAAACTTCTTGTACTTTTCTATTCTCTTCATTGTGTATCTCTCTCCAGCGCGACAGGATTGTATGATGTGGAGTTAGGATAGTACGAGTTGGTTTGCAAGTGATTTCTCCCCTTGGTGTTTATTTTCCGATCCTAGGTGCATGTGAGTAGGTACCAAAGAGTTGGGAGTGAACTTAGTTCCTCAGCACGTCTAGAGTTTGAGATTCCGGGTGAGAAAGCCGTTGTTAGGCTAGGCGGGTAGGGAGGGATTCCTTAGCTGCGCTAGAACTCCCGGGTGGGAAATCCGGTTGAGTGTCCGATCTCCTATGAGGTCTCACCACCCGTATGGGTAACGGAAGAACTTTAGTTGATGTTGGAACGAACGGGTGCACTTGTAACCACCTGTCTTCGCACGGATCGGAAGTAGCATCAAGGTCGTTGTAGTACGAGAAGGTCGAGTGTGGGGTCTTTGTGTGACCTACGACCCGGATTGTTATCTGGGTTGTTGTGAAGGACCAAACCGGATCCGGATTAGCTTAGGAGTTTAGAAGGTAGGACAGTGGGTCTTCAGCCACTATAAGTCACGGAAGGAGTGGTGGGCCTACCACTCTCAAAATTAAGCGGCGACCCCTCTGATGGTGAAACAGAGGCAAAACTAAACCGGATAGGATTACGGGTACAGGATGACCATCCGGACCGGATTGGTCAGGACGGATTTCCAGGATCGGAAGTTGTGAGATCCTGGGATTTGGGTATTTGTACGGACCGGATAGTATGTAGGACCGGAAGAAGGAGTAATCCGGTCTGTAGTTATCCGGTGTGGTGGTATTTCTGGTTGTAGATCTAGGCTCGGAAAGTAAGATTTGGATACTGACTGAGCTTAACTGCTTAATAGAGCTAGATACTTCACAGGATCTCGTGGGTTCGATCTTTAGAGTCACTTAGTTATACTCTAGAGCGATTTTTGTGAGTATCATGGGGAATTGACCTGCCCTGTGCTGCGACAACGCCCAAGAGAACCATGGTTCCACTTGGTCTTTTCCACCTTTCCTCATCCACAGGTCCGGTCCAATTTAGTGTTACTATGCCCGGAGGAACCATATATAGTTTTGTCCGGTCTTTCACACCTTAGTCCATGCTCGTAGGGACCTTGACAACCAAGTAAATTGAAGTATTTTTGAAGGAGAGGCAATGTGGTATTAATACAAGTGGGGTAGTAGGAGGAAGGACAAATGGTATGGGATATGTCCGGTCTATTAGGCTTTAAACCTTGTCTATCTCAATGTCTTAATTTTTGCCCGATTCTAGAAATTTTTGTGCCTACGTTGACTGTTTTTTCTTCCTCTTTCCAACGGTATAAAATATGCTTTCCAATTCGAATCCAATCAAAAGTTAGGGCCAGTTGGAGGTCGCAATTTTTGAGGATTTCAGCAACTTCGGCGATGGATTTGAGGGGCATTTTTTGCCCGATTCCCAAAAATTTTGTGCCTATCTCAACTATTTCTTCCTCTTCTTTCCAACGGTATAAAATACGCCTTCCAATTCGAATTCAATCAAAAGTTAAGGCCGGTTGCAGGTCACAGTCTTCATGGGTTATAGCACCAATCTTGCTAAATTTTCAAAATCCATGGCCTTGTGATCTATAGGGCCCCTATGTGGTGTATTCCCTCGGAAATGTATGGAATGACCCTAACTTGCCAATGCCCGAAGGAGCCAAATCTGCAACAGTTCCCCCGCGCCGAGTCAGTGTGTATCTAAGAGTCGGACGTACCTTCCACCTGCAGCAAGACAGGTCTGCGGCAGTTCGCACGCGCCCGACCGCGTTGCATTTCACAAAGTCCGACGTGCATTCCCCGAAATTGACGTGCATTCCCAAAGGGAAAGGTACACCGGTGTACCCTTAGTGTTAAAAGGTGTACCGGTGTACCCCAGAATGCGCTGCATTCTAGGGACTGCGATCTATAGGATAGATCCAAAGTACCCATTTTGCTCGCTTGGGCCCATGACCGAGAGCTGCCTTTGTGCGGAGTTGTTTTCGCCTACCATCCCGGCCCCTACTGCATGAAAGTGGTGGAGATGTGTTGTTTGCCTCTCCTTCATTGCAAAATTGTTGACGTTGAGCCCACCAACGGGAAGCCCAAACAAGGTTGGCACTCCTTTAAGCTCGAAAATGCTCTGGAAATGTATTGATGGTGCAAATGTAGAGCCCCCGAAAGCCGTGCACAAGTTCATCTTGAACCATCCAAGTGATGATGCGTTTGCGAATAACAATCGTAGAAACTTGTTGTAAGCGTCGGGGTGTGGAATTGTTTGGTGGGGCGTTAGCCATGGCGAATTCCTGAAATGGGAAGTAAAAAATCAGCCCAAAAAAAATGGGAAAACATAAACCTAGATGAAGTTGAAACTGCTGGAAAAAGGGCCAGTGGAGCAAGCGAGAGCGGGAAGAAGCGGGAGATTCAAACCACCCATGAGAGGCGGGAAATGCGGGAGTATAACCCCCCCCCCCCAAAAAAAAATTCACAATCAAGGAATTGGAAGGCCGAAGAGGCGGGACAACAATAGAAGAGAAGAAGCCAACCTAACGCAAGGTAACCAAGTCGGATTGGAACTACAACACGCCAACAACGAATTCAACGCCACGACTCAAAAGCACCTATGAAGATCCCCAAACCATAACCAAAAATTGGCTTGAGAACTCACCATCAAGCATCGAATCGACATTAGTCAGTGGAAAGTCTTCAATCTTGTGCGCCTTCTTGACGCTCTTGGGTTCCATGTTCAGCGCTCATTTTTCCCACACAATTGTGAGCTGTTGCTTTGTCTCTTCCTAGTACTCCATCATCTCAAGTTTGCAAGTCCAACATAGTGACAAGAACCCAAGAAGCCAAACGAATTCAAAGCCATCGCTATAACCTAAACCTCCACGATCACTTCCATTCTATTGAGTTTGCTTCCCATGGAATGGAGATCAACTTGCAGGACTTTCTCAAAAGTTACGGAGTATGAACTTAATTCTCGGAGTATCGGATAGTCTGTTCTTCTTATTCTGAGGAGGAGAGAATTCCTCAAGTGAACAGTGTTACGAGTTTCATGATCCGGCTAGGTTGCAAGCAAGCATCAGATTGCACATGTGTGGGTTTGATTTTTCAAACGAAAGAAATCAATATTGAGCCTATCGTGGCTTCATGCATGCGCGCTGACTTAGTTGGTTTATTCATCATGTTCACTGTCTTTCCAAATGGAAACAAGTTTCTATTCTCAAATGAAAACAAGTTGGTACAGAGCTCTTGGCCATCTACAATTCAGAACCTCCTTGACAAGCACTCCGTATCTATTCAAGGTGGTGAAGTGCACAGGTGTGAATTTTCACATGAACACATGTCTGAGTTTCTACTAGGAAGAGTCTTCAAAAATTGCAATGCCTATGTTATGTTATGCAAGAGCCTCAAAGTTTACAATAGGATCTTCTGACGATTGCGGAATATAGATTATGCACCATGCCTGATCTCAAATGAACGGTGAAGTCACATCATTGTGCAATCTAGCGATTTTTCCAATTGGCAACCTGTCGCAGCACAAGGCAAGTCAATTCCCCATTATACTCACAAAAATCGCTCTAGAGTATAACTAAGTGACTCTAAAGATCGAACCCACGAGATCCTGTGAAGTATCTAGCTCTATTAAGCAGTTAAGCTCAGTCAGTATCCAAATCTTACTTTCCGAGCCTAGATCTACAACCAGAAATACCACCACACCGGATAACTACAGACCGGATTATTCCTTCTTCCGGTCCTACTAACTATCCAGTCCGTACAAATACCCAAATCCCAGGATCTCACAACTTCCGATCCTGGAAATCCGTCCTGACCAATCCGGTCCGGATGGTCATCCTGTACCCGTAATCCTATCCGGTTTAGTTTTGCCTCTGTTTCACCATCAGAGGGGTCGCCGCTTAATTTTGAGAGTGGTAGGCCCACCACTCCTTCCGTGACTTATAGTGGCTGAAGACCCACTGTCCTACCTTCTAAACTCCTAAGCTAATCCGGATCCGGTTTGGTCCTTCACAACAACCCAGATAACAATCCGGGTCGTAGGTCACACAAAGACCCCACACTCGACCTTCTCGTACTACAACGACCTTGATGCTACTTCCGATCCGTGCGAAGACAGGTGGTTACAAGTGCACCCGTTCGTTCCAACATCAACTAAAGTTCTTCCGTTACCCATACGGGTGGTGAGACCTCATAGGAGATCGGACACTCAACCGGATTTCCCACCCGGGAGTTCTAGCGCAGCTAAGGAATCCCTCCCTACCCGCCTAGCCTAACAACGGCTTTCTCACCCGGAATCTCAAACTCTAGACGTGCTGAGGAACTAAGTTCACTCCCAACTCTTCGATACCTACTCACATGCACCTAGGATCGGAAAAGAAACACCAAGGGGAGAAATCACTTGCAAACCAACTCGTACTATCCTAACTCCACATCATACAATCCTGTCGCGCTGGAGAGAGACACACAATGAAGAGAATAGAAAAGTACAAGAAGTTTGCAAAATGAACAACTCTCAGTTCCCATCTCAGGAACCGATTTATATACAAAGGGTAAAAACCCTAAAACCACAAAAAGGAGCGGAAAACCCGTAGAGGTCCGCCGCCACCCTAATCTAACTTCCGGTCTAACCTAATACTATTGAGCCGGATCCGGATCCGCTCCTACTCCTAACTGAAATCCAAAATTCTATCTACCCTACAACTCGAGATCCTATCGTCGGGCTTCCGACCTCCGGGACTAGCTCCTCAAAGACTTCACTCAAATTCCGGACCCGTTCCCCCTCCGTAGGATTCGGTCCGGGTGGAGACTCCAGGTCGATGGTGATATCCGGTCTCGTGCCCGAAGTCCCAGTCCGTGCAGACTTCTTGGACTCAGGAGTCCAATCCTTCCTATCCTTCTGAATGGTCGCGTCCGGAAAGAGATCCGGTAGTGAGATGTCAGAAAGATGAATACCTTTGTCGCACGTCGCTCCCGTCAGCTTCCGGCTGCTCTCCTCGATCCGGTCCGCAGCCTTCCGCCCCTCCACCATTGCCGTCTCCACCTGCTCAGCGAAGTCGGCGAGAATCCGGACCATCCGGGAACCGGATAGTTTCTTCTCTTCGTGGATCTTCTCGTCGAAGAGCTTCGCTTTGGCAGCGGCCGTTCCGGTCTCTCCCAGGACCGCCTTGATCTGCTCGGCTATCTTCCGAGTCTCTTCCGCCATCTCCCGAGCGGCCGTCACGTCTTCCTGATAGGCAAAAAGAGTTGCCTTCAGTTTATCCACCTCCTCCTGCAACCGGCGGATCTCTGCTTCTTGCTTCCGGGTCTCTTCTAGATTCGTGATGCACTCCGCCACTTGTTCCGCCAATTTGCTGTCCGGTGCCGCACCCACCAACTTGCCGATTGCCGCAAGCGTCCTATGCTTGACCTCCCAATCCGCCCTGATGTTGCAGAGGACGTTGATCAGACCGTTGAACGGATCTTGCATATTCGGATCTCCCCCGGAATTGGTCTTCTCGGCTTCCAGTTTCTCCTCCGGGGCCGGTTTGTCTTGACCGGGAGGCGTCCCATGCTTGTATGGAGGCGTCAGCTTCTGTCGCTTGATCGGCGGCATCGGCTCCTCCTCTTCCTCGCTGGACTCCCGGTCTGACCCGGAATCGGATTCGGCCTCGTCATCCGTCTCCGACTCCCCATACTTTAGGAACACTTCCTGCGTCTTCCACGCCCTCTCCTCCATGTCGGTGAGGACTTGGTTCTCCCGATAGAGGTGGAAGAGATAAGGGCACACTCGAGTGGCCCTTTTCTTCCCAACCCTACTAACCAGCTGGGCCACGAGATCGGAAATGATCCGTGCCCAGTCCACTTTCCGGGTACCACTGAGGGCACCGAAAATGGTGTTGCCGAGGGTGATCGTCACCCTGGTCGGCTTCTCCGGGTGAAGAACCGGAACCAGGAATTGCAGGAGCCGACGGTGTCGGTCATCCAAGCAATCCTCGACCGCGTATCCGTCCTTCGGGTTGACGGCTCCCTTGAACTTCCCTCGGACAAACTCATCCTTCCGGCTCGCCATCCCCAAACCTCCTGCCCGGAAACCGTAAACCGTTCTCCACATCCCCTCGTTCCAGCTGACGGGAGTTCCTCTCACGGTGTTGTCAAACTGGTTGGACAACTTTCCGAGGAGCTCCTTGACCATTCTCTCCTCCCTAAATCCCCAGGGTTTCTCGGCAAACCCTACGCAATCCATGGATTTGAGATCATCCATGAGTTCAAACTTTTCCGGCTCTGTGGAGGGAATAACCGGAATAACTTTCCGGAGCTTCACCTCACTTGCAGAGGGACTTGCTGGTCTAGACCTACGTAGCGGAGGCATTCCCACTCGAAATTACCTCACTCTCTCCTAGCCGCACGTCCCGTTCCTCACTTCCTCTCTCCGATCTCAACCGGAAGCAAAACAGACAAAATACAAACGCACAGACGCACAAACGACAAAAACTCAACCGCGCGCTCAAGGTCAAGTTTCTAAAAGGGGGTGCAACAGTGAAAGCTCCTCCTTATATAGTCCCTGGACCCTTTCCGGTTTGTCATCATGAATCCGGTTTACCATCATAATCCGGTTCATCATCATCATCCGGTCCTAGACCTAATCCGTGTTACATTTCGTTTCCGTCGTTAGTTACTCCTGACCGGATTAGATCCAAGAAGCCCACTACTTCATGTTCCGTGCTAATTCTGAGTTTTCCTTCCCCACCTAATCGGATCCGGTTAGCTAATGACTAGTTTCCGTTCCTATTTTGGTGTATACTAAGAAAATCAAAATTCTAAGCTGCGACACAACCCAATGCTAGCTGTTTTGTGATACTGTTCTATTCTGCTGGGTTGCTGTAGGGCTTTACAACGGATCTTGGAGGTGGTTGCACAGACGAAGAGCACAAAGATGAGTGAGGTGGTGTGGGAGGTCAAGAAGGCGGGAAGATAGTGTCTTCAGCAGGGTGAGGCGGATTTGGCCTGGTTGCCCGCAGTTGGGCGTTGGGCAGAGGAGTGGCCTGTGGAGGAACTCCGCTAATTACTTGTAACACTGAAATAACGAGATCCCCTCAGTCCCCTCCGCCCTGCCCCCCTCAGTCCCCTGCGACTTGCCCCTCCCACCTGCTCCCCTCAGTCCCCTGCGACTTGCCCCTCCCACCTGCTCCTCCCTTCTTCCGCATTTGAAGTCAACTGAGAAATGAAATCTAAGGTTTGAAGTTTGACAGTGGTCCTGTGCTTTTTTCGGTAATGGAATGGCAATTGTGAATATCGCTTGTACAATTTTGTTCTTTTGATACATTGTTCGAATTTGCACCTTGAGAAATTTGTACGCACCAAGTCTTGTAGAAATTTTGAAGGGGGAGTTAAAAAATTTGCCAAGCTGTTGAATAAATGTCTATAGCTTGCCAATGTTTTCCAAATCTTGCATGATGGTTGTCCAATGCTTAAGCTTGGGTGCATGTGTAGAAGTATCTTGAAGGGCCCAATCTCCAAAGCATTTACTGGAGTGATGGATCCAGATGGCTAATGGCAAAGTACATGTATGAATTTGTTAAAAACATATGAGAGAGATCATTGTCACTGGATTGATGTAATATATGGTGTTCTTTGAATGACATGGGTTTTATTTATATCGCACTAGGGCTTTGCAATGCTCTTTGGATATTTTAAGTATGAGTTTTTGTTAAGTAGCTCTACCACTTCTCTTCTCTTCTTATTCATAATTGAAGCTTTAATTCCTAAGCTGTAATTTCCCCAATAGGTTCAATCAGGGTTAAATTAATGTCATATGCAAAGCATGGCTGAAATTCCAAATGCACAATCCATTCCAAGTTAAATTCGATTGATGTTGAACATAGTTTGAAAACAATTTTGTCTTATTTTCTTGCAACTTCTCATGACAAAGTGAGCGTCATAGTCTATAGAAAATTGCATGATAAGTTTGAGTGCACAAACTTCAATGTTCAACATTGAGTTTAGCCCTACAAGAGTGCAAACCTGCAACTGCAAATTGAAACTTGATTGCTAGCCTTTAGAGTTCCAATTCCCAAGCAACTTCTTATGTTGATAGAATTGTTGATTAGGTCTAGAGTGTGCAAATAATCAAGAGTAGCTTCAGAGCTAGAATTCCCACTCTAACCTTAGAGTATTATTTTCTAAAATACTGCAAGAATAAACTAGGGAATAATTTGAAAACAAGTATCAAGAATAATTAATTAGGAAGATTTCAAAACATCTCAAAAATCTCACATTCAAGCGTAAATTAAATTAATTTCATTTGATGTTGGTCATGCGTTTTGCAAGCTGGCTGTACTGATTATGTAGGCATAGCCTATCACATTCAAAGAGGTTTTGATTGATCATAAACCCTAATCCCTACAACTATATAACACTCCTTAGGTCCAACACTTGATATGCGTTCTTCATGATATATTCTCCTTGGTGAGTTATAGACATTTATTCAATGGATTGACAAATTTTTTAACTCCCCCTTCAAAGTTTCTACAAGACTTGGTGTGTACAAATTTCTCAAGGTGCAAATTCGAACAATGTATGAAAAGAACAAAACTGCACAAGCGACATCCACAATTGCCATTCCATTACCGAAAAAAGCACTGGACCACCGTCAAACTTCAAACCTTAGATTTTCATTTCTCGATCGACTTCTGAGCGGAGGAGCAGGTGGGAGGCGCAAGTCGCAGGGGAGCAGCGGCGGAGTCGCCTCGGTCGGTAGAGAACCGGGCAGGGGCCGGGCCTCTAGCTCGGGCAGCTTGGGTGCGGGGCAGCAGGTGGGTCCCGGCGTTTTCAGAAAAACGCCGGGACTTATTAGAGCCGAGGGGTGGCGGGTGACGAGTGGCGGGAGGGTTTTCAGCATGTGCGCTGCCTCGCTAGGGTTTCACTTGCGTTGTGGCCTTCTTGTGCATTGGAGGTTCTTGTACCCATTTGTTCGTAATCCAGATCGTTGTCAAAACCTTACAGTTCATTATCAAAACGTTGCAGGTTTGAAATTCGATCAGAAAGTATGGACTGGACGCAAAGATTGAAGTCACTTGTAGAAGACGACAACCAGCGGGGGAGGATCAGGCTGAAGTTGATAGGTATAGACGCAGAATCTCGGCGGATGCTATTTGATGATAAGGATGCTGCCGTGCAAGCATCGCTTCTTGCCCTCATTGAACCCGCTGCTGCTGGTACGATTTCTTTCCTAGAAACAGAGAGCGAACCTGGAAGGTTAAAGTGAGTAATTGAGACTCGGCCTTTTTTAAAGCCTATATTGATGCGTCAGATCCTGTTGTTGATTGTCTGTGGTCCACTGTTTGTCGAGGCAATAGGTGCTGCGGCGGTGCAGTAATCGTGCCGTTCGTCTTGTAGATTTGAATCGTACCTCGATTGCAAAACTACGGCCAAGAATGCGTCTCATCGTTGTTTTATGTTGAACCAGGTGATGCGTCACCGGCCATTGTTGAACTGGTGAGAGAGTTAAAGCAGGAAGTTCGTGAGCTGCTCTTACAGTTTACTTCAAGTTCCTCTTCGATGGCGTCAACCAGCTTTCCAGAGAAGGGTCGTCTAGTAAAAGCCAGCACTATGAGGCTCGACTTGCCGCCTCCTCTGATTGACAAAGAGGCAGAGGAAATGTGGCCGATAGGAAGTTGGATGAGCCGGGCGAGGGAGTCTGTTGAAGATGACTTCAAAGAGCTTGTGAAGGAACTGAAGTACCATGCTCCATGTCCATTTAACCTGGTATTTACAGGAAATTGGTCATTTGTTTGTGGAGGCATTATAAAGCCAGATGCTGTTATTTACAAACGACCTCAATTACCGGGGGTTGCTCCAGTTGCTTTGACTACTGGGGCGATACTTGAGCTCAAGTCAGGTAAGGATGGTTTGTACAATAACGATCTAAGAGTTGGAAAAGCTATAAATTACGGGGAGAAGATATTGGAAACCTTACGAGGATTTAGATCCTCCGTAATAGTGGGTGTTACGGATCTGGAGAAGGTGCAATGGTTTAGGGTCAGCAGAACCGACAGAAATAAATTTCAATATGGGGTTGGCCCTGAGTTAAACGATGTGCGTGGGTCTCTGTGTGCCCTACTGAAGAGCAGTTTCATCGACCTTGGGCTTTTGCCGCCATCACTAACTGCGCTCGGTGTCCAGCACGAGCTAATTTGTTTTCTGGGAGCTGGAGCAACAAGTTCTGTTTTCTGTGTGAAAGGCGAGGATGGCAGAGAATATGCGGCTAAAGTTCCTTTCTCTCATATAGGCCCTCTTTTGAATGACCAGCAAATGCTTGCTGCCTTGAAAGACGTAGAGGGAGTGCCCAAGGTGTTGGGGTGGTTTGAAGATGGCAAATCCCTGAAAATCCATCCAGTTGGGAGACCGTTGTCGCGTAAGCACTTGTCCAGTTGGTCGCGGATGGTGCCAGGTCTCGTTGATGTTCTTCAGAAAGCGCATGAGCTCGGGATCATTAATCGCGATGTGAGGCCACACAACATAATGATTGCCGAAGGGAAGTCGAAAAAGAGTGATATGCTCTACATCCTGGATTGGGGCTATGCTGTCACTAAGAATCAAGCTTCTGCCTTCAGTGGAGGAGTGTTGTATGCGTCGGAGAGGATTTTAAAACTGTTGGCGACTGGTGCTTACGAAGTTGTGGCCGAGGGGCGGGATGATCTTGAAGCGCTTGTCCACACTATATTTTCACTTAGATTTCATGAGAAGCACTTGATGTTGCGAGACTTGGAAAAGACTGACTTCGGTAAACTCCAAATGTTCTGGAGCGAGTGTTCCGATGACATTCCAGCATGGAATTCAGCTTTGACGGCTGCACGCGCGGAGGACTATGAGAAACTCAAATCCGAATTCGAGCAGTTGATCAGCAATTCCTGCTTATTATAGTGACAGGTACTTTTGCTCTCAAGGATGATGTCAATAAGCCTGTTGCTCTGGTAGTAGCTCCTCAATGCATCTAGCTTCAACTTGGAAAGTGCTCCATGGGGTTGCTTTTGCATTGTCAGTATCGACATCGTTGTTGATATATTATCTTATTAGAGGTTTATGCAAGCCATACATGTTGCTAGAATCCATGTCACTCGAGATCGGTTCTTTGAATCTGGGAGTGACTTGTAGGGCAACTAGGCAAGATTTTCAGCCACTTGTCGGGATTTCGTTTACCGATTGTACAGCACCTGTACAAGTGCTTGCTATGAGCAAGATATTGTCAAATAGTGTCATTTATGCATTCTGCAGAAATGTGTGGTTTTAAATGGAAATTTGTTTTGGCAATAATGTGCAGGTGCGTAATGGCTATGCGGTGAAAGAGATGCAGGTTTCAAGCTTTGGCTAAGAGTTTACCACCAAACTACACTGCAGTCGTTCTATTATCTGTAGAGGTAGTGAGAAAGTAATCCTCCAACTATTTCGACTGGTTTTCAAAATGCCTTGCTAGTGGAAATCGTTTGAGTGAAACTGCGCTTTGTTTTATTAATTTGCCATTATCTTCTGCAAGATAGAAACAACCAGAAACCTAGAACTATTTGGTGAGAGGTGTAAGTTGCATTAGTGCCTCAGGTCTTCCATGGTTTGTCTTGGCAGCTAATTGACTCTGACATAGCTTTCCTCCAAATCAAAAGTTTCACACGAACAGGGTGAAGTTTTCTTAAAATCTTTGGCTCCGTGTTATAGCTAGTGTGATGAGCGGTTGTTTTGTCTTGTCTTGTTCTTGAATGCGATTATGAAATGTATTGAATGGGCTCATTACATACAAGGATTTCATTTATTGGACTCTTCAGACTGCCTCCCCGAGTCTTTCGTTTTGCGTCTAGTGAATGAGTTCTGTGCACTGGAATTTAGGTAGCAGTGAAATAAGTTGTTCACTTTCAATTTCATACGTTCTTAAGAGCTCACATTTGTGTTGGAAAATCAATTTCTGATTTTCATTTGGTTGGTCGGTTCCAAGTGTATAGTACAGGTATAATTATTAGGATAAGTAATCGTACAAATATACAGGTTACTTGTTCGAATTGTTGATTCGGTTCACATAAGCATTGGTTCAATGCTCGTCACTGTACTTGGCCACTTTTACAGTGGTTGCATCTATATCAGTGTAAAGGCGAAATCATGTCCTACATTTTTGAACGACAACAATTATGTTTTGGAAGTTACTGTAATCGAATATCTGCTTTCCAAAGTGGACTTTTTAGCTTTACTGTGGGCATTGAGGGGTTAAAAAGAAAAACACTAAACGCACTTCACTGTATTCGAAATGGTCTTCTCCTAGAATCCTTTTCAGTTCGATACTGGATGCTGAAGTAGAATATGTGGGTGCAGGCAGTAGGTTACAATTCTGTTGAGGCAGAAGATTGGGAGATAACCACCCGTGGTGAGGATTTTGGGAAACTGGAGACACTGTTGCTTGACAAGAGTCTCAAGATGGAGCATAAACTTACGCAAGTCAAGGTGTTTAATTTATTCCCAATCTTTATTAATCTATGAAGCCTATAAACCTAGTAAGCTATAGGTTCACCATTGTGTAGCCCATTTCTTTTTGTTCAGTTTTTCAATTCATCTTTTACAGGTTGTCTGTCATTTGTTACTGGGAACCTTTCTTTACTGATAAGCATGGAACAGTTCTAATAGTTTCATTCATAAATGGGACAGGTACAATTGTTGGAGAAGACCCAGACAGCATTTGCTGCAGAACAGAAGGTTAATGATCTCGAGGCCAAGGTAGCAGAGCAGAAGACGCTGATCGTGAAGCTCGAAGAGGATATCCTGAAGGTTCTTTCCACGTGCCTATCATTTCACCGATTAGTGTAGGGGACATCATCAAATTTTCAGTCTCCCCACCAGCCAGCAAAGATTCTATTAGAACTAACGCATCTGGCATACACCTGGACGGAAAAACTTGGCACACCTTAAATCTTATTTCTGCATACTCCTGGAACCATCTGTTAGCTCTCTTCAGTCACCATCTAGTTGTTACTAGACGTCTTTTTTTTGCTCTTAGTATCCTCAATCACAAGGTCAATTGTTTACTAATCTTCTTGCTCTTCTCGTCCTATGCACTCACATCATTCTGCTCGTTTTGTAGATCATCAAAACGTTTAATTTGTACAGGGAGAAGACAGGCACAAAGAAAAACTTTTGGGTACGATCGTAGTACTGGACGTTAGTCGAGGTCAAGCGAGTGTAGCCAGTCAAGCACGTCTGGGTAATCCATGGGCTGCACAATGTATCTCATGTGGAAGGTAGTATGTTAGGTTATCTATAATTTTTAACAATCTTTTTCATTTTTTGTTATCCATTTGTAGACATTGCTTGATTGCCTTGAACTTTAAGGATGTTATTGGGACCATTGTTATGACTTTAGCTCAAGGCATCTATTGGTGTTTGACTAGAAAGTATGGTTGTTTGTGATACAGGGTTTAGGATTTAGGGTTGCTCAGGGAGGTCGAGGGGTTGGTTGTTTAGAAAAATGCATCGCCCAGAATTTTTTTAAGTGAGAGACTTGACACTGAAGTTGGAGCTTCTCAAGTTTCTTATACGGTTAGGTTAGGTTTCAGCCAGTTCTTGCAATGCATGCAGCGGTGCGCCGTTCACAAAAAGTTAGTGCCCTCTCGTTGGAATGGGATTTGGTTGGATTGTGTAGGATCTACGGCTGCCTAAAAATTGATCTAATTTTTCTTGAAGGGCATTATTATTTGGGGTAGAGGCACTTGCAATTAGCTGCTTGTTTACTAATCGTCGCATACGATATTCTTCAGAGCTCTGGGAGAGCTGTTCAGTGCGTATGACCTCTCTGGCGAACCAATGTACCTGAACAAGGCGCAGCAAATAACAGATTGGTTGTTGCCTGCATGGGAGACCACTTCAGGCATTCCTCACAACACTATGAACTTAGCATTCGGATATTCTAGCAACCCGGGTTGGATTGGGGTATACAGTCTAACTACATCTTATGTAACTCAGTCAATCAATATCACCTTGTTTTGAATCTCATTTTAGGTTGTTTGCGCTTGTTTAAGTACGGGGGCTCGCTCTACAGATTCGGACTTTCAGCTGACGATTTGGGGAGGTTAGGGTTGCATTCTTTTCTTGCGGTTTTAGGGTTTGGAAATGGTTTGTTACTACTTGTGCCACTACAGTTTCTGTAGCTGTGATGCTCGAAGCATATATCTCCGGGATTTAGTTCGAGTGCTTGTCGGGTTTAGGGTTTAGGGCTATTTGCTCTGAGTAAATCATACATACTCACGGAACATATCTAGCGGTACTGTTGCCAATTCTTGCCGATTTTAGGGTTTAGGTCTGTACGCATTCCTGTTCCTATAGTTTGCAAGTTATTTGACCTACGGATTGTAAGTAAGATTCTTGTATGACATGTTCAGCGGTTCTAGAATGAGGAGGTTATTTTCAATCGATTAGTGGGTTTAGGGCAAGGTTGGCTGAATTGGAGTTTGCTTTTTCAGGTGCAAGATTTTGAAGAAAGCAGCGTTGGGTAGGATGTGCACAGTGATGAAACGTAATAGCCCTAGTCTGGCGTACCTGGAATACGTCCGCAAGCATTTGTCGAGGTTACCGTCAATCGATCCAACACCCGAACTATCTTGATCTGTGGCTCTCCCAATGTCGGAAAGAGCAGTTTCATCAACAAAATTACGCGTGCTGATGTGGATGTGCAGCCGTATGCGTTCACCACGAAGTCTCTGTTTGTAGGTCACACCGATTACAAGTATATGCGGTAGCAGGTAGCCAACTCATCACACTTTATTGAACAACGCGTTTCTAGTTCCAGCATTTCCTTCTCAGGGTGTTGTCAAAATGATTGTTTCTTATATGCCATCAGTGCATTTTGTGCTAAAAATGCATTCGTATTGTGTAGGTGATTGACACTCCCGGTTTTCTGGATCGTCCTTTAACGTGATTGAGATGACGGGCATCACAGCCCTGTCGCATCTCCGAGCTGCAGTTCTTTTCATGATTGATGTCTGGCAATTGTGGCTTCACCATTGCCCAGCAAGTAGCGCTATTTCATTCCATCCAAATGTTGTTCGCCAACAAACCAGAGATCATCGCCTGCAACAAGACCGACTTACAGCCATTTGAGACGCTTCCAGAATCGGATAGGAAGCTTATTGAGGAAATAAGGAAAGAAGTTGCTAGAATTGGAGCAGGTCTCGTCGACGTTACCCCGCCTGATGAGGAGAATTGCATGTTGTCAATGAGTACTATGACAGAGGAGGGCATTATCGAAGTCAAGAATGCTGCATGCGATAAGTTGCTGGAGATGCGTGTGGACATGAAGATGAAATCCAAGAACATCAACGATTGTTTGAATCGAATTCACGTGGCTGTGCCAAAACTCCGGGATCAGAAAGATTGTCCTCCTGTTATTCCCCAGGCAGTTCTCGACGCCAAGGCTGCTGAGAACAAGAGGAAACTGGAGAAGGATCTTGAGATCGAGAATGGTGGTGGTGCAGGTCCGTCAGTTTCTGAATTATTTCTTGATAGTGATTACCTCCATTTTGGCATGATTTTTTTGCAAGCCAAATGCATCCATTGGTGTTTTTTCGAGACGGCATGCGTTTGGATTTCACTTACGGCTTCAACGACTGATGATTGCGCGTTTGTGTGGATGTGAGGTATGATAGGAGTGTATTCTGCGAACATGCACAAGCATTACTTGTTGGATCCCGATTGGAAGGATGACATCGTCCCTGAGATTATGGATGGGCACATTATTGCTGACTTTGTTGATGTCGACATTCTTCAAAGATTAGATGAATTGGAGAGGGTAGAGGATGAACGTGCCGCAGCAGCAGAGGGAATGGAGGAGGACGAGGACATGAGCGACCAGGTCCATTTGTTTGCAGTTTTCGAAGGATTTCCTTATTTTGAGTCTGATTTTGTGCGTGAAGGTGAAGGTGTCATACTGAAAACTGTTTTGGTTTCTCTTTGAACAGGACTTAACACCTGAGGAAGCAGAGGCTCTCGCTGCCATTCGACGGAAGGAGAGGCGAAAAAGAAAAATGCTGATAATAAACCTACGATGCCTAGGAGGCATGATGTAGAACGACAATTCAATACTAGTAGGATGGGCAGACATTTTTCAAGCTTGGGCTTGGACCCGAATGCTGCAGTGAATCGAGCAAGGAGTAGATCTACTGCTGCAACAAGAAGCGGGAAGCGGGATTGATCTGAAGGGGCAGGTGGTGATGACATGGAAGTGGATGAGCAAGCTCAGAAGAGAATTTGTTCTAAAACTCGTTCATTATCTTGGCCACATAAAGAAGCACTTCTAGGTACAGTTTTCTTTCACAGGATGTTGAACCTTGTATGGACTCCCATATTTCTGATTATTCTGGAGGAGTTTTTGCTCATCATAGTTTCATTAAAACTATGTAGTTGCCAGAAGCAATTTGGGCACTTGGGCGTCAATTCGTATTAGTAGCGAAGAGCTGGTGAATCTCTGGTCAATACCACCATCTGTCCTAAGCAATATTGTACACGACTTGGTGCAGATGAAGGATTCAAGGACAGTGCCCAGAAGGTAAAGGAGATGCAGATAGGTAAGAATGCTGTGAGGCAAAGGAATTTGGATGCTAGGAAGGGAGAGGCAGATCATGTTCATTACAACAAAAAGCCAAAGCATTTGTTTTCTGGTAAATGAGGAACTGGTAAAATGTACCAGAGGTAACTCATATTTGGATTGGTTAGTGCAGGAAAATTTTGCGTGGGCTTATTAGTACCGGTAGTAGCACCACCTCACAGTGCTTCCATGAGTAAAGGCTTCTTTCGCAACCTTGCCAAGTATTTGATCTCACTGATTGTTTTGCACTCATTTTCCTTGGCCTCTTTTGCCACGAATGGATGTATTTGTGATACCTCGACATACTGTTGTGCATTATCGTCTTTTAACCCCTAAATGACGGACCCATGACCACTGATTTCAAGCCTTAAGGAATGAGCCCATTACAGTTTTCTTTTAGATTTTCAGATTCTGACCACAATTAATGCAATCGATGTCTTAGCTAACTGGAATGGGGTGATTAGGGACTGCAATGGGAACTTCCAGCATTTTAGTCTTAATTCACTGTGAAAAGTGACTTTTTCAGACCTTCCATGTTAGAAAATATTTTGACTGCATTAGGTGAATAAGACGAGTATTATGGGTATAATTTTTGTTGGTTAGGGGGGGGTCTACAGACTCTTTTGGGCCATGATGGGCTGAACACTTCAAAAATTCATAAGAAATTCACACTTTGTTGGAAAAATTTATTTTCAATTGCTCTGGCCATTTCTATTGCTTGTCTTTATGTGAGAAAAAAATTAGAAAATTTCAGTAATAAACTAAGGACAAACTCCTCATTTGGCCCGTAATGGGTTGTTCTACCTTAGTGTCTGTCACTTAGTTTGCTGCCATTTTGCAACTAGATATATATGAAAAATTTTATATTTATTTTTCAGAGATGAAACTACATGTCTTCTTTACTTTAAAAAAAATTTAGATTTTTTTGTGAAAAATTGATTTTCTTGAGATTTTTTGAAGAAAAAGTGAAGAAAAATCACATCAAATAGAAAATTAGTTCAAAAAATCTGAAAATTTCAACATATGTGTATATTATAGTGAAAAACATCATGGTGTAAACTCAATTTCCGTTTCATTCTATAAATAGAATTCCATAGATATTGAAAATATATTCAAAGTTCAAATTGCAATAAGACATTCAATATTAGGAATTTTTCCAAAATTTGAACTGGAGTAGAAACTAGAATAGATGACCTTCATTTTGTTAGTTGGGCTCAAACTCAAAAAATATCATTATCATAGAGAAATTTCAGATTTAGAGCAAGGAGCAACAACTTCCCCAAATACACTGAAATGAGCATATTTGGTAATCCATTTTTTTCACTTACTTCTCAACTACATGAAAACAATTACTTGTTCGACTACAAAATCAATTGGATACTCTTTGTAACTCAACATGAAAGATCTGCAAGAAAAAACGGATGAAAAAAACACTGTTCACTTCACTCTAGGTCCCTGAACTGTCATCCAAATGCCAATGGCGTTGGCGGCAGTTCAGGGTTAAAGAATGTTGAGTTATTGCTGTTGTTGGTTTTTATTACGAGTACATATCAATGGATTCTCATTGTGGAGAGATCCATCTTATAGTTGTAATGAAAGCTATATAGGAGAGGGCTCATAAACCGCTCAGGTTTTTGCACCTGTCCACTTAGGTAATTGAGCCCATAGTGGTCAGAATTTTGAGTCTGCCCTCATGCCATTACTAAAATTTTTAAAAAAAAATTTCATGTGAAGATAAATGTAAAACATAGTGAGGACACTTGAAATTATATTTTTCTAACAAAGTATGAATTAGTTATGAATTTTTGAAGTGATCTGTCCAACACAGTCAGTAGGTTACCCCATAACCAACAAAAACTGAATCAAATATGGTCATCTTACTACCTAAAGCAGTCATGATATTTTCTAAAATGAAAGGCCTGAAAAAGTCACTTCCTGTACTAAATTAACACTGAAAATCTCAAGGTTCCCATAGTGGTCATCAAACTTCCCCATTCTAGTTAGCTACAACATTGATTACATTTTGAAAAACCATGATGGGGACATCTAGAGACTCAAATAGGAGATTTGACCGCTATGGGCTACCTTACCTTAGGAGGCTCTGAAATAGTTAGTTGATTCACTTGATTGTGAGAAAACGAATTGTGAATTACATTGAAGCATGCCAAGACTTGGATTTTACTAATTGAATGGATGGTTTTACATCGCTAGTCTTGGAAGTTAAACCCTAAAAAATTTAATTTTCCATACATGATTTTTTTTCAAATTCTGAATTTATATTTGCAATCACAGGCCCCAAATTAGCTAGGAGGCACGTAGAGCATACATTTTACAGGCTCAAAATAGTGAGTCTTTTTTTTTTTTTTTTTTTAACAAATGGAGGGAGTCTTTTTTTTACTTGCAACCGCTGGATTGACTTGGGGGAACAAGTGAGGGGGTCAACCCACCCAAATCCTATTTTGGACTTGAAAAAAATTATCTTTACAACTCTCTTTGCTAATTTAGAGGTTGTGATTGCAAATACGAATTCAAAATTTGCAAATTTGATAATGCTTGGAAAATTAAAAAATTTAGGCTTTTTTGAGTAGCTGAGCAAAGGGGTTATTTCACCCCTACCTTCAAGGAGGGGAAGAACTCAACGAATAAGTTACAAAGAATGAGGTAGGTGGCTTTAAAAGCGACACTTCTAGGGCTGCCAGGCCTTTTTGATGGATTTTAGGAGTCCAAAATTTTTTTCACTTATTTTTTACTTGAAGAAGAATTGATGTAGAATCTTATCCAAGTGGTTTCATATTTTTTGGAACATTTGTGAATTATTTATGAATTTTCAAAGAATTATGTGGAAAATACCTATTTGTGACTTGTAGCCCTTGCAAATACCACACATGTGGCTTGAAAAATGATATGACATTATCAGAAACAAACATTGCGGCATGCCTAAAGTAATTATAGAGAAGGTTCCTAAATGTGACCCTTTCTAAAACTTAAATGAAAGTGTAAGTCAATTAATAATTTCAGATTTTTTAGTATACTTAACCCATTAACATCCATGGTCGATTTGGTGGGCGGACATAGTTTTTGGATACAATTCTAAAAAAGTGACATTTTGTGCTATTTCAAAGGTGTAATCTTAGATCGGATTGAATAAACAAGTCCTATGGGATAGGTCTTTCAACTACACAAAAAATAAAAGTGATCCAACGGTTCACATCTTTGTAATTATTCTTCAAAGATTGATTTGTCGTAAACACCTTTTCACATTAGTGCTAAATAGGGTTTGCTGTAATTGGGCATAAATTTGAATATATGGTCCGGAAATTCACCAAAAACCTTTTGACTTATTCCTTCAAATATATATGTATATAGTTGTCCTTTACATTAAATTTGCATTTCTCATTGAAAATCCCAATATGAAAGGTCAAGCCATTTCAAGTTTGGACAAGCACATTTCACTCATTTTTGCACACATTCTCTTGAAATTGATTTTGTTAGGAGCATATGAAGACACTTTAAATGCGTTCCTCTCTAAGTTTTTTGAGATTAAATATTCTACAAATTGTAGGAGACAAAAAGTCTTGAAATCAACCACAAAGTAGTCAACTAGTCTTTAATGGGTTAAGAAGGTAGTAGGGCCGTCATTTCTTATTTTGAAAAAATTTAATGAACACCTATTCACTTAGTTAGAAATGGACCCTTTGTGTATCTTCAATCAACCATTAAAGAATTATGAACCATCCATTGAAGAACTATGAACCAAACCTTATTATGTTATGACGTAATCATTAGTCCATTCCTTCATCAGCACATATCCATTTTAGAGCCTCTTAGAGGTCGGTTTTAAGAAGAGGGGTTGTTTTAGAGCTACCTACTATAAATTAAGGAATGCTTACAAAACTGCTTATGCAAAGGAAGTTGAGAGTTGTCTTCTTGTACATTCTAATGACAAGCCAAGTGGTACTTTTTTGTTTGTTCTTTGTACCTTGTAAGCTCTACTATAATATCATCCTAGTGTAACTGGAATGATAGCATCTTAGGGTGCTCATGTGAATTGTAATGATGTGTTCTTCTCAGACTCACGCTCTAAACAATTCTCATTAGCCAGACACCTCTTAGTTCTTTGTTGTCAAATCCTATATGGTGGCTTCAATGCCAATGGCCTTTCTAAGCGTGCGAGAATTGGAATTTGAAAACTGCCGCCTGCATTCCTCAAGGGTGTGTGAGTTGGACGTGATTTTTTTCAAGTGTGAGGGAAGTGCTAGTGCATGTGCATCCCACTCACATGAAATGCACCTTGTACAGTTATTTCGTTTGACGTCGATCACCACCACTAGAGTATGGCATATAGCTTGAACAGTGGTGTGTGTTTACATTGATTGGTGGTGTAGTATGTGGGACAGAAGTTGGGTTTAGCTTGATTTGCCTCTTGCAACGATGGATATCATTGTTGAAAATGGAAGTAATGTAGGTATTTCTGTACCCTAACAACTTACCAAATACCAGCATATAGAAATAAGAAATCATACTGAAGTTGGAATACTAGGGTAAGTGGCTCTAAAAGCGTCAGTTTACCAGCTGATGGGCTTTTCAATGGGTTTAAGATGTCTGAAAATATTTTTCCTTATTTTTCAGTCGAAGTAGAAGTGATGCAGAATCTAACCCAAGTGGTTTCATATTTTTTGGACCATTTTTGAATTACTTATGAATTTCTAAAGAATTCTGCCATAGACAACTATTTATGATCCATAGGAGCTCTAAAAACAAGCACTTCAGCATGCAAAAAGTAATCGACAAGGTTTCTAAATGTGACCTTCACCAAACTTAAGTTCTAAAATGCCAAGTCTATTTCTGGCTAAAAATCAATCAAAACTACCATTTTTGCTGAGTTCATCCTAGACGACCGAATTTTTATTTATTTTTGAATCTAACCATGTGATCTTGGACTTTACATGTTTGGGATTGTGTGGTAAAAATTTCACAAAGTTTGACCATCTAGATTAGAAGATATTAGCATTCAAAGTTGAGGGAAAATTTTTTTTTTTATACACAAACTGATTTTCAGAAATGGTCTATAGTTATCCGGTGTGGTGGTATTTCTGGTTCTAGATCTAGGACCGGAAAGTAAGATTGGGATACTGACTAAGCTTAACTGCTTAATAGAGCTAGATACTTCACAGGATCTCGTGGGTTCGATCTTTAGAGTCACTTAGTTATA
The DNA here is from genome assembly GCA_963969395.1 of Pseudoscleropodium purum. Classification (NCBI taxonomy): domain Eukaryota; kingdom Viridiplantae; phylum Streptophyta; class Bryopsida; order Hypnales; family Brachytheciaceae; genus Pseudoscleropodium; species Pseudoscleropodium purum. The sequence continues at coordinate 15,287,775 of OZ017800.1, read as the reverse complement.
CTCTAGAGCGATTTTTGTGAGTATAATGGGGAATTGACCTACCTTGTCCTGCGACATGACAAAAATCTGGCGCCGTTGCCGGGGATTCTAAAGCTATCGGCTTTATTGCGGTACAAAAGAAGCTGAGTCAATAGTTCGTCTTTTCCGCGTTTTCATTTTTCAGATTGGGTTTTGTTTTCCGGCTGAATCTGGAAACTAACTCATGAGAAGCGGAACAAGGAATACGAGAACGTCCGAGCGATTGAGAAGAAGAGAACGATCGGAAGAATCGCCTGAACCGGATCATAGTGAACCGGATCTGCAAGATCCGGTTAACCGTCCGATTTTTGTGTCTGCATCCGCGGGAGAAAGCGAGAATCCGAGATTTGGTCGTACGCTTACAGTTTCCGATCTAGATCCGGAACCGGAACGAAAAGATCCGTTCCTAGAAGACGAAGACGTCATGACTCGATTGAGATACAAGCGTTTTAAGGGTGACGGAAGCCAAGATGCAGATGACTGGCTGTGCGAGTTTGAATCCACTACACTCGCCAACCAGGAGAATGAGGCGGCCCAGCGAAGAATCTTCCAAGGATTGCTCAAGGGAGGAGCTCTTAAATGGTATCAGGATATTTCCGATCCGATCCGATCCGGAATAACTGGGATCAGTTGAGAACGGATTTCCTGCAAGCTTTCCGGGAGGTAGGAGGAGAAGCTAGAGCCTTGGGACGGCTCAGTACACTAACGATGAAATCATCCGAATCCGTGCGGAAGTATGGCCAGAGGGTGAAGGCGCTGATCCAGAAGCTGACCACTGAGATTGCTCCTAGTCTGCAGGTGGAGTGGTACGTTGCCGGATTACCCGAGTCGATGGGATTTCTGATTCGTCAGACGTGACCTAGGACACTTAGAGATGCCATGGATGCTGCGGCTAATTACGAGAATTCCGCTCAGTCACTTCGGAAGTCCTTGAGAAGGAGCGAGAAGCAAGAAAAGGGGAAGAACAAGAAGAGCGACCAGAAGTTGAAGCATCGTAAGAAGGTTTCCGATTCGGACAGCAGTTCCGAGAGTTTTGGAACGGAAGTTTCCGATCCGGATTCATCGAGCTCGGATGAGGAACAAAGTGTTTCACCTCCCCGACGTTCGCACAAGTCGAAGGGTCCGAGAGAGAAACGGGTTGTGAAAGTGAAGACGGAGGATACGGATTCCAAGAAGATGATGAAGAACATCCAAGAGTCTTTGGAGGCTATCAAGGTCAACATGGCTGAGAACCGGAAACCGAGACGGATCGTTCCGACTTCTCGATCCAATGTCTGGTGCGGAAGATGTGGAGAACCGGGTCACTATCCAAGTGAATGCCAGCGAGTTGCCCAGAAGCAAGTTCACTATGTGTATCCGGAAGAAGAGATCTACTACACCGTAGCAAACGAGGAAGAAGAGGAGATCTACCAAGTGCAGCCGACCTATGGTAGAGGAAAAGGGATCACGATTCCTTCCCGGTCCAACATGTTGAACCGGAACTTTTTACCTGGACCGAGTCAGGGGTTGGTAATGCAGCAGCCCGTGCGAGCCCTTGGTTACCCGGATAGACAAGTGGTGCTATGTTATGGCTGTGGAGAACCGGGACATTATGCCAACTCGTGTCCTAACAGGGGACCAGGGCAGGGTGCTCCGCGAACTCTTCCGTGCCAGAATTGCCAAGAGTATGGGCATCAGGAGGAGCAGTGTCCGAAGCCCATACAGCCAAGACCGGTTTACAAACAAGTTCAAATTCTTCCAAGGGAGCAGACCGCGCTCAACTATGGCCACTCAGCCGGAACGGAGAATCCGGACAAGTGACGATGCGAGGTGGAACTGCCGGCGGAGACGGAGAGCTTGGTAAACCGGGTATGGACCCGTAGTTCCACCAGGAATCAACCCGAACGAGCTGTAAAGGGAACGAAGAAAAAGCAGAGGAGGAGACAAAAATCGAGTAGTGATTCTGATCCTGTTTTTCAGAGGCGGAGTCCAGAACCGGAAGAAGTTCACTTTGAGAAAGGGGTGGATCGGAATCGGATTCCGATCGACATCAGTGCAGAGATTCGCACGGAAATCTCTGGACCGGATGTGGTGACGAGTAAGAAGCAGGTTCGTTTCAGTAACACCCCAGTGGTTATCAATCCGGATATCCGTACGCATGAGTATGACATCATCCAGGACATCCGAGATCAACGGGCGAATGTTACGATTGGACAGCTTCTGCACGACAACGTGATGTACCAGAAGCTGATCCGAGATAGCTGGACACGGAAACGGAAGAAGAGGGTGAAACTCCCAGCGGTGGCAGTTAACTTCTCCCAACCGGAAGATTCCGGGGCTCCAGAGATCAGTGTAGAGATCGAAGGATGCCTGATTCCAAAGGTTCCCATCGATGGCAGATCTGGAGTCAACTTGATGTTGGAAGACACGGCATTTGAGTTAGGATTGACCACGATCGAAGCGACGGATCGAGTCCTTCGGATGGCGGATCAATCTCGAGTACATCCGGTTGGCAAACTTTCGCAAGTTCCAACCCGGATTGGAGGAACGAATTATCTGCTCAACTATGTCATCATCCGTGTGCACAAAGGAAGACCTTTTCCTATGTTACTGGGTAGACCTTGGTTATACTCTGCCCAAGTACTGGTGGATTGGGGAAACAAGGAACTGGTGGTCGGGAAACCTTCCATCCGGATACCTTGGTCCACGGAAAAGCATTTAGGAGAAACCAGCGACTCAGATGGTTACACATCGGATTGGACGGATTCGGAAGAGTCGATTCCAAGCTATTATGTGGATCCATTCGAACACAAAACTGAGAAAAGTTTTGGGTTCTCTAATGCTGTGTTGGAGCATGATCCGGAAAAGCCTAGCAGTACCATGGTGGAAGATCGATCGTTAGGAGAGTCAAGCGTTCCGCTCACAGCCGAGTAGATCACTCGACAAATCCAGGATGGAAACCTTCCCGCGGGTGTAAGTGAGGAAACGATGAGACCGGAATGGGGAAACTTAGTTTCCGTTCCGGAAGAGGTTCACGAAGAGAAGATCAAACCGATCGTCTCGCCCATCGATTATGAGCAGGAAGAGGTTGAACCAGGCAAATGCTTTTACTTGAGCAAGCTCATGCAAAGCACGGAGAAATCCGGTTACGTTCAACTTCTTCAGGAATATCTCGATATTTTTGCATGGGAGCCATCTGATCTGAAGGGAATCCCCCCTCACTTAGGAGAGCATCACATTGATTTGACGGAAGGATCTATTCCGGTCCGTCAGCGACAGTACCGACTCAACCCGAGGTACTCGTTAATGGTGAAGGAAGAAATCGACCGGTTATTGGAAACCGGATTCATCTATCCGGTCAACAATTCCGAGTGGATTTCCCCTATTGTGGTGGTTCCCAAGAAGTTGGGAACGGATGGGAAAGTTAAGATCCGGGTGTGTCAAGATTTCCGGAAATTGAACACAGCCACAAAGAAGGATTATTTTCCCCTTCCATTTACTGACATCATTTTGGACCACGTGGCCAGACACGAATGTTACAGCTTTTTGGACGGATTTTCCGGTTACAACCAAGTGTTCATCCGACGGAGGGATCAGTTGAAGACCACGTTCACGACAGAATGGGGAACTTTCGCATTTACCCGGATGCCGTTTGGCCTGTGCAACGCACCCGGAACTTTCCAGCGGCTGATGATGAACATTTTCAAGGATTTTCTCCGCCATTTCATTGAGGTCTTCATTGATGACTTTGCGGTTTTTAGCGACCGGAAACTTCATCTCGAATGTTTGCGGAAGACGTTTCAAAGGTGCCGGGAAACCAATCTGAAATTACACCCCGGAAAGTGTTTTTTCGGAATGAGTTCCGGAATTTTGCTGGGGCACGTGGTGAGCCAAGCCGGATTGCAAGCGGACTTGGAAAAGGTGAGAGCGGTTCTATCCTTGCTGCCTCCGACGAGCGTAAGGGAGATTCGTTGGTTTCTCGGGTGTGTGGGCTACTACCGTCGATTCATTGACGGATACGCCAAGAGGGCCATCCCTCTCACGGAATTACTCAAATAGGATACGGAATTCGTGTGGACCGGAAAGCGACAGCAGGCCTTCGAAGATCTGAAGACTCAGCTTGCTAGAGCTCCGATCCTTTCCGTTCCGGATTGGACGAAAGAGTTCCATGTCACCATCGACGCATCCGGTTGGTGTTTGGGATCCATTCTTTGGCAGTTTGACACGGAGAAGCGTGAGAATCCGATTTACTATGCGAGCAGGCAAATGAGCTTGGCGGAACGGAATTACACCACCACAGAACGAGAAGCTCTAGTGGTCGTGTATTCTTGTAAGAAGTTCCGACATTATTTGCTAGGGTACAAGGTAATTTTTCACACAGATCACGATTCCTTGAAATACCTCGTGAACAAACCGGATTTGTCAGGTCAGATTGCTAGATGGATTTTGCTTTTACAAGAGTTTAATTACGAGGTTGTAGTGAAACCCGGAAAAGCAAACTCGAACGCGGATTACCTCTCGAGACAAAGAGGACAGGAATCCGTGGCGGATATTTCCGCTGAGTTTCCGGATGAGTTTCCGGATTCTCTGGAGATTCTGGTTGAAATGGAGAAACCGGATTTTCCCTTGATAGAAGTTTTTCACCTAAGCAACGAGTCTGTTTCTGAGTTCCGGGATATCATTAGTTATTTAGTGAATTCCAAATATCCGGAACAGATGAGTCTAGAGGAGAAAGAAATCTTTCAGAGAAAAGCGGCTCCTTATACCATGATTAGGGGAGTCCTTTTCAAGTTAGGGGCAGATGACGTCCTTAGGCGATGCTTGGAACCTTCGGACCGGAAGAAAGTCATCCGGGCACTCCATTGCGGGAGTTCCGGAGGACATTTTGCCTTTGTTACTACGGTGAACCGGATCCGATCCGCCGGATACTGGTGGCCGTATGTACACAGGGATGTGAGGAATTTTGTTCGGAGTTGTGATCAGTGTCAGCGGACAGGAGCACCATCTTTCCGGAACCATTGGCCGCTCACTCCCATAATTCCCTTAGCACCGTTTGAAAAATGGGGGATCAACTTTATTGGACCCATTTTTCCGGTCAGTGCTAGGAAGAAGAGGTACATAATCTTAGCCACGGATTACGCGACCAAGTGGGTGGAGGCTAGAGTAACCCGGAAAAACGATGCCGAGACTTCCGCGACCTTTTTGTTTGAAGAAATCCTCATGCGATTTGGCCACCCACTGGAGTTGGTCAGTGATCGAGGAACCCATTTCCTCAATGACGTCATCTCCGACCTAACTACCAAGTATCTTATCAAGCACTGGAAGACGACTCCTTATAATCCAAAGGCGAATGGATTAACCGAGCGGGCGAACGAAATTATTGGGAAGATCTTGAACACGATGGTTTCCGCTCACAAGACGGATTGGGACCGGAAACTACCTTTGGCCGTGCATGCGTACAATACGGCGGAGAAGAGCACAACCGGAAAAACGCCCTACTTTTTGGTCTTTGGCCAAAATACAGTTCATGGGGTGGAGTTAGAAGTGGAGACTTTCCGAGTCATGGCAGTCCGGAATGCGGAGACCAGAATGGATATACTTCCGCGACTCCTTTCGATTGAAGAACTGGAGGAAACCCGGAATGCAGCTCTAGAGAGAACCATGGAAGTGCAATTCAAACGCAAGAAAGATTATGACCGGAAACTTCCAGTTGATCATGGAATCCGGGAAGGCGGTCTTGTGCTAGTTTATGACAACCGTCACAAAGAGTTTCTAGGAAAATTGCATACCCGATGGATGGGACCTTTCCGAGTCATTCAAATTTTTCAAAATGGGTCCTTGCAACTTGCGAATCTGCAGGGCCAGTGGCTTGACACTCGTGTGAACGGATCAAGGGTAAAAAAGTATTCGGCGGCTATGTCGCAGCTTAGAATTTTGATTTTCTTAGTATACACCAAAATAGGAACGGAAACTAGTCATTAGCTAACCGGATCCGATTAGGTGGGGAAGGAAAACTCAGAATTAGCACGGAACGTGAAGTAGTGGGCTTCTTGGATCTAATCCGGTCAGGAGTAACTAACGACGGAAACGGAATGCAACACGGATTAGGTCTAGGACCGGATTAGGATGATGAACCGGATTCATGATGACAAACCGGAAAGGGTCCAGGGACTATATAAGGAGGAGCTTTCACTGTTGCACCCCCTTTTAGAAACTCGACCTTGAGCGCGCGCGGTTGAGTTTTTGGCGTTTGTGCATTTGTGCGTCTGTACGTTTGTGTTTTGTCTGTTTTGCTTCCGGTTGAGATCGGAGAGAGGAAGTGAGGAATGGGACGTGCGGCTAGAAGAGAGTGAGGTAGATTGGAGTGGGAATGCCTCCGCTACGTAGGTCTAGACCAGCGAGTCCCTCTGTAGGTGAGGTGAAGCTCCGGAAAGTCATTCCGGTTATTTCCTCCACAGAGCCGGAAAAGTCTGAACTCATGGATGATCTCAAATCCATGGATTGCGTAGGGTTTGCCAAGAAACCCTGGGGATTTAGGGAGGAGAGAATGGTCAAGGAGCTCCTCGGAAAGCTGTCCAACCAGTTTGACAACACAGTGAGAAGAACTCCCGTCAGCTGGAACGAGGGAATGTGGAGAGCGGTTTACGATTTCCGGGCAGGAGGTTTGGGGATGGCGAGCCCGAAGGATGAGTTTGTCCGAGGGAAGTTCAAGGGAGCCGTCAACCCGAAGGACAGATACGCGGTCGAGGATTGCGTGGATGACCGACACCGTCGGCTCCTGCAATTCCTGGTTCCGGTTCTTCACCCGGAGAAGCCGACCAGGGTGACGATCACCCTCGGCAACACCATTTTCGGTGCCCTCAGTGGTACCCGGAAAGTGGACTGGGCACGGATCATTTCCGATCTCATGGCCCAGCTGGTTAGTAGGGTTGGGAAGAAAAGGGCCACTCAAGTGTGCCCTTATCTCTTCCACCTCTATCGGGAGAACCAAGTCCTCACCGACATGGAGGAGAGGGTGTGGAAGATGTAGGAAGTGCTCCTGAAGTATGGGGAGTTGGAAACGGATGACGAGGCCGAATCTGATTCCGGGTCAGACCGGGAGTCCAGCGAGGAAGAGGAGGAGCCGATGCCGCCGATCAAGTGACAGAAGCTGATGCCTCCATACAAGCACGGAACGCCTCCCGGTCAAGACAAACCGGCCCCGGAGGAGAAACCGGAAGCCGAGAAGACCAATTCCGGGGGAGATCCGGATATGCAAGATCCGTTCAACGGTCTGATCAACGTCCTCTCCAACATCAGGGCGGATTGGGAGGTCAAGCATAGGACGCTTGAGGCGATCGGCAAGTTGGTGGGTGCTGCAGTGGATAGCAAATTGGCGGAACAAGTGGCGCAATGCATCACGAATCCGGAAGAGACCTGGAAGCAGGAAGCCGAGATCTGCTGGTTGCAGGAGGAGGTGGATAACCTGAAGGCCATTCTTTTTGCCTATCGGGAAGACGTGACGGCCGCCCGGGAGATGGCGGAAGAGACTCGGAAGGTGGCCGAGCAGATCAAGGCGGTCCTGGGAGAGACCGGAACGGCCGCTGCCAAAGCGAAGCTCTTCGACGAGAAGATCCACGAAGAGAAGAAACTATCCGGTTCCCGAATGGTCCGGATTCTCGCGGACTTCGCTGAGCAGGTGGAGACGGCAATGGTGGAGGGGCGGAAGGCAGCGGAACGGATTGAGGAGAGCAGCCGGAAGCTGACGGGAGCGACGTGCGACAAAGGTATTCATCTTTCTGACATCTCGCTACCGGACCTCTTTCCGAACGCGACCATGGCAAAGGATAGGAAGGATTGGACTCCTGAGTCCAAGAAGTCTGCACGGACTGGGACTCCGGGCACGAGACCGGATATCACCATCGACCTGGAGTCTCCACCCAGATCGAATCCTGCGGAGGGGGAACGGGTCCGAAATTTGAGTGAAGTCTTTGAGGAGCTAGTCCCGGAGGTCGGAAGCCCGACAATAGGATCTAGAGTTGTAGGGTAGATAGGATTTTGATTTCAGGAGCGGATCCAGATCCGGATCCGCCTCAACAGTATTAGGTTAGACTGGAAGTTAGATTAGAGTGGCGGGGGACCCCTACGGGTTTTCCGCTCCTTTTTGTGCTTTTAGGGTTTTTACCCTTTGTATATAAATCGGTTCCCGCGATGGGAATTGGGAGTTGTACATTTTACAAATTTCTTGTACCTTTCTTTTCTCCTCATTGTGTGTCTCTCTCCAGCGCGACAGGATTGTATGATGTGGAGTTAGGATAGTACGAGTTGGTTTGTGAGTGATTTCTCCCCTTGGTGTTTATTTTCCGATCCTAGGTGCATGTGAGTAGGTATCGAAGAGTTGGGAGTGAACTTAGTTCCTCAGCACGTCTAGAGTTTGAGATTCCGGATGAGAAAGCCGTTGTTAGGCCAGGCGGGTAGGGAGGGATTCCTTAGCTGCGCTAGAACTCCCGGGTGGGAAATCCGGTTGAGTGTCCGATCTCCTGTGAGGTCTCACCACCCGTATGGGTAACGGAAGAACTTTAGTTGATGTTGGAACGGACAGGTGCACTTGTAACCACCTGTCTTCGCACGGATCGGAAGTAGCATCAAGGTCGTTGTAGTACGAGAGGGTCGAGTGTGGGGTCTTTGTGTGACCTACAACCCGGATTGCTATCTGGGTTGTTGTGAAGGACCAAACCAGATCCGGATTAGCTTAGAAGTTTAGAAGGTAGGACAGTGGGTCTTCAGCCACTATAAGTCACGGAAGGAGTGGTGGGCCTACCACTCTCAAAATTAAGCGGCGACCCCACTGATGGTGAAACAGAGGCAAAACTAAACCGGATAGGATTACGGGTACAGAATGACCATCCCGACCGGATTGGTCAAGACGGATTTCCAGAATCGGAAGTTGTGAGATCCTACGATTTGGATATTGGTACGGACCGGATAGTTAGTAGGACCGGAAGAAGGAGAAATCCGGTCTATAGTTATCTGGTGTGGTGGTATTTCTGGTTCTAGATATAGGACCGGAAAGTAAGATTGGAATACTGACTGAGCATAACTACTTAATAGAGCTAGATACTTCAGAGGATATCGTGGGTTCGATCTTTAGAGTCACTAGGTTATACTCTACAGCGATTTTTGTGAGTATAATGGGAAATTGACCTGCCCTGTACTGCGACAAATTGTCCATGACTTCTACTTTGCAACCACATTGGGCATGGCAAAAGCAAGAATTTCAACGTCGCCTCCACACCATACTAGTATTATTTCCAAGTATCTACAAAGCCATGAACTTGAAATGGGCATAGCAAATGAAGCTCTTCATTTATTTAGAAACATCGAAGCCAAACCCCTCGAGGCTTATTCCTATCAAATTGTCCCTGACTTCTACTTTGCAACCACATTGGGCATGGCAAACGCAAGAATTTCAACGTCGCCTCCACACCACACTAGTATTATTTCCAAGTATCTACAAAGCCATGCACTTGAAATGGGCATAGCAATTGAAGCTCTTCATCTGTTTAGAAACATCGAAGCCAAACCCCTCGAGGCTTATTCCTATCAAATTGTCCCTGACTTCTACTTTGCAACCACATTGGGCATGGCAAACGCAAGAATTTCAACGTCGCCTCCACACCACACTAGTTTTATTTCCAAGTATCTACAAGGCCATGCACTTGAAATGGGCATAGCAAATGAAGCTCTTCATTTCTTTAGAAACTTTGAAGCCAAACCCCTCGAGGCTTATTCCTATCAAATTGTCCCTGACTTCTACTTTGCAACCACATTGGGCATGGCAAACGCAAGAATTTCAACGTCGCCTCCACACCACACTAGTATTATTTCCAAGTATCTACAAAGCCATGCACTTGAAATGGGCATAGCAAATGAAGCTCTTCATGTGTTTATGAACTTTGAAGCCAAACCCCTCGAGGCTTATTCCTATCAAATTGTCCCTGACTTCTACTTTGCAACCACATTGGGCATGGCAAACGCAAGAATTTCAACGTCGCCTCCACACCATACTAGTATTATTTCCAAGTATCTACAAGGCCATGCACTTGAGATGGGCATAGCAAATGAAGCTCTTCATTTGTTTAGAAACATCGAAGCCAAACCCCTCGAGGCTTATTCCTATCAAATTGTCCCTGACTTCTACTTTGCAACCACATTGGGCATGGCAAACGCAAGAATTTCAACGTCGCCTCCACACCATACTAGTTTTATTTCCAAGTATCTACAAGGCCATGCACTTGAAATGGGCATAGCAAATGAAGCTCTTCATTTATTTAAAAACTTTGAAGCCAAACCCCTCGAGGCTTATTCCTATCAAATTGTCCCTGACTTCTACTTTGCAACCACATTGGGCATGGCAAACGCAAGAATTTCAACGTCGCCTCCACACCATACTAGTTTTATTTCCAAGTATCTACAAGGCCATGCACTTGAAATGGGCATAGCAAATGAAGCTCTTCATTTGTTTAGAAACTTTGAAGCCAAACCCCTTGAGGCTTATTCCTATCAAATTGACCATGACTTCTACTTTGCAACCACATTGGGCATAGCAAACGCAAGAATTTCAACGTCGCCTCCACACCATACTATTAGCATTTCCAAGTATCTACAAGGCCATGCACTTGAAATGGGCATAGGAAAGTACGCTCTTCAATTATTTAGAAACTTTGAAGCCAAACCCCGCGAGACTTATTCCTATCAAATTGACCATGACTTCAACTTTGCAACCACATTTGGGCATGGCAAACAGAAGAATTTCAACGTTGCATCCACACCATACTACTAGCATTTCCAAGTATCTCCAAGGCCATGCACTTGAAATGGGCATAGGAAAGTACGCTCTTCAATTATTTAGAAACTTTGAAGCCAAACCCCTCGAGGCTTATTCCTATCAAATTGACCATGACTTCTACTTTGCAACCACATTTGGGCATGGCAAACAGAAGAATTTCAACGTCGCGTCGACACCATACTATTAGCATTTCCAAGTATCTACAAGCCCATGCACTTGAAATGGGCATAGGAAAGTACGCTCTTCATTTATTTAGAAACTTTGAAGCCAAACCCCTCGAGGCTTATTCTTCTCAAATTGACCATGACTTCAACTTTGGAACCACATTTGGGCATGGCAAATAGAGGAATTTCAACGTCGCGTCCATACCATACTACTCGCATTTCCAAGTATCTACAAGCCCATGCACTTGAAATGGGCATAGGAAAGTACACTCTTTAATTATTTAGAAACTTTGAAGCCAAACCCCTCGAGGCTTATTCCTATCATTTTGACCATGACTTCAACTTTGCAACCACATTTGGGCATGGCAAACAGAAGAATTTCAACGTCGCGTCGATTCCATACTACTGGCATTTCCAAGTATCTACAAGGCCATGCACTTGAAATGGGCATAGGGAAGTGCGCTTTTCATTTATTTAGAAACTTTGAAGCCAACCCCCGCGAGACTTATTCCTATCAAATTGACCATGACTTCAACTTTGCAACCACATTTGGGCATGGCAAACAGAAGAATTTCAACGTCGCATCCACACCATACTACTAGCATTTCCAAGTATCTCCAAGGCCATGCACTTGAAATGGGCATAGGAAAGTACGCTCTTCAATTATTTAGAAACTTTGAAGCCAAACCCCACGAGGCTTATTCCTATCAATTTGACCATGACTTCTACTTTGCAACCACATTTGGGCATGACAAACAGAAGAATTTCAACGTCGCGTCGACACCATACTATTAGCATTTCCAAGTATCTACAAGGCCATGCACTTGAAATGGGCATAGGAAAGTACGCTCTTCATTTATTTAGAAACTTTGAAGCCAAACCCCGCGAGGCTTATTCCTATTAAATTGACCATGACTTCAACTTTGCAATCACATTTGGGCATGGCAAATAGAAGCATTTCAACGTCGCGTCCATACCATACTACTCGCATTTCAAAGTATCTACAAGGCCATGCACTTGAAATGGGCATAGGAAAGTACGCTCTTCATTTATTTAGAAACTTTGAAGCCAAACCCCGCGAGGCTTATTCCTATTAAATTGACCATGACTTCAACTTTGCAACCACATTTGGGCATGGCAAACAGAAGAATTTCAACGTCGCATCCACACCATACTACTAGCATTTCCAAGTATCTACAAGGCCATGCACTTGAATTGGGCATAGGAAAGTACGCTCTTCAATTATTTAGAAACTTTGAAGCCAAACCCCACGAGGCTTATTCCTATCAAATTGACCATGACTTCTACTTTGCAACCACATTTGGGCATGGCAAACAGAAGAATTTCAATGTCGCGTCGACACCATACTATTAGCATTTCCAAGTATCTCCAAGGCCATGCACTTGAAATGGGCATAGGAAAGTACGCTCTTCATTTATTTAGAAACTTTGAAGCCAAACCCCACGAGGCTTATTCCTATCAAATTGACCATGACTTCTACTTTGCAACCACATTTGGGCATGGCAAACAGAAGAATTTCAATGTCGCGTCGACACCATACTATTAGCATTTCCAAGTATCTACAAGCCCATGCACTTGAAATGGGCATAGGAAAGTACGCTCTTCATTTATTTAGAAACTTTGAAGCCAAACCCCTCGAGGCTTATTCCTATCATTTTGACCATGACTTCAACTTTGCAACCACATTTGGGCATGGCAAACAGAAGAATTTCAACGTCGCGTCGACTCCATACTACTAGCATTTCCAAGTATCTACAAGGCCATGCACTTGAAATGGGCATAGGGAAGTGCGCTCTTCATTTATTTAGAAACTTTGAAGCCAACCCCCGCGAGACTTATTCCTATCAAATTGACCATGACTTCAACTTTGCAACCACATTTGGGCATGGCAAACAGAAGAATTTCAACGTCGCGTCCACACCATACTACTAGCATTTCCAAGTATCTACAAGGCCATGCACTTGAAATGGGCATAGGAAAGTACGCTCTTCAATTATTTAGAAACTTTGAAGCCAAACCCCACGAGGCTTATTCCTATCAAATTGACCATGACTTCTACTTTGCAACCACATTTGGGCATGGCAAATAGAAGAATTTCAATGTCGTGTCCACACCATACTATTAGCATTTCCAAGTATCTACAAGGCCATGCACTTGAAATGGGCATAGGAAAGTACGCTCCTCATTTATTTAGAAACTTTGAAGCCAAACCCCTCGAGGCTTATTCTTCTCAAATTGACCATGACTTCAACTTTGCAACCACATTTGGGCATGGCAAATAGAGGAATTTCAACGTCGCGTCCATACCATACTACTCGCATTTCCAAGTATCTACAAGCCCATGCACTTGAAATGGGCATAGGAAAGTACACTCTTTAATTATTTAGAAACTTTGAAGCCAAACCCCTCGAGGCTTATTCCTATCATTTTGACCATGACTTCAACTTTGCAACCACATTTGGGCATGGCAAACAGAAGAATTTCAACGTTGCATCCACACCATACTACTAGCATTTCCAAGTATCTACAAGGCCATGCACTTGAAATGGGCATAGGAAAGTACGCTCTTCAATTATTTAGAAACTTTGAAGCCAAACCCCTCGAGGCTTATTCCTATCAAATTGACCATGACTTCTACTTTGCAACCACATTTGGGCATGGCAAACAGAAGAATTTCAACGTCGCGTCGACACCATACTATTAGCATTTCCAAGTATCTACAAGCCCATGCACTTGAAATGGGCATAGGAAAGTACGCTCTTCATTTATTTAGAAACTTTGAAGCCAAACCCCTCGAGGCTTATTCTTCTCAAATTGACCATGACTTCAACTTTGGAACCACATTTGGGCATGGCAAATAGAGGAATTTCAACGTCGCGTCCATACCATACTACTCGCATTTCCAAGTATCTACAAGCCCATGCACTTGAAATGGGCATAGGAAAGTACACTCTTTAATTATTTAGAAACTTTGAAGCCAAACCCCTCGAGGCTTATTCCTATCATTTTGACCATGACTTCAACTTTGCAACCACATTTGGGCATGGCAAACAGAAGAATTTCAACGTCGCGTCGATTCCATACTACTGGCATTTCCAAGTATCTCCAAGGCCATGCACTTGAAATGGGCATAGGGAAGTGCGCTTTTCATTTATTTAGAAACTTTGAAGCCAACCCCCGCGAGACTTATTCCTATCAAATTGACCATGACTTCAACTTTGCAACCACATTTGGGCATGGCAAACAGAAGAATTTCAACGTCGCATCCACACCATACTACTAGCATTTCCAAGTATCTACAAGGCCATGCACTTGAAATGGGCATAGGAAAGTACGCTCTTCAATTATTTAGAAACTTTGAAGCCAAACCCCACGAGGCTTATTCCTATCAATTTGACCATGACTTCTACTTTGCAACCACATTTGGGCATGACAAACAGAAGAATTTCAACGTCGCGTCGACACCATACTATTAGCATTTCCAAGTATCTACAAGCCCATGCACTTGAAATGGGCATAGGAAAGTACGCTCTTCATTTATTTAGAAACTTTGAAGCCAAACCCCTCGAGGCTTATTCTTCTCAAATTGACCATGACTTCAACTTTGCAACCACATTTGGGCATGGCAAACAGAAGAATTTCAACGTCGCGTCCACACCATACTACTCGCATTCCCAAGTATCTACAAGGCCATGCACTTGAAATGGGCATAGGAAAGTACGCTCTTCAATTATTTAGAAACTTTGAAGCCAAACCCCTCGAGGCTTATTCCTGTCATATTGACCATGACTTCAACTTTGCAATCACATTTGGGCATGGCAAATAGAAGCATTTCAACGTCGCGTCCATACCATACTACTCGCATTTCAAAGTATCTACAAGGCCATGCACTTGAAATGGGCATAGGAAAGTACGCTCTTCATTTATTTAGAAACTTTGAAGCCAAACCCCGCGAGGCTTATTCCTATTAAATTGACCATGACTTCAACTTTGCAACCACATTTGGGCATGGCAAACAGAAGAATTTCAACGTCGCATCCACACCATACTACTAGCATTTCCAAGTATCTACAAGGCCATGCACTTGAATTGGGCATAGGAAAGTACGCTCTTCAATTATTTAGAAACTTTGAAGCCAAACCCCACGAGGCTTATTCCTATCAAATTGACCATGACTTCTACTTTGCAACCACATTTGGGCATGGCAAACAGAAGAATTTCAATGTCGCGTCGACACCATACTATTAGCATTTCCAAGTATCTCCAAGGCCATGCACTTGAAATGGGCATAGGAAAGTACGCTCTTCATTTATTTAGAAACTTTGAAGCCAAACCCCACGAGGCTTATTCCTATCAAATTGACCATGACTTCTACTTTGCAACCACATTTGGGCATGGCAAACAGAAGAATTTCAATGTCGCGTCGACACCATACTATTAGCATTTCCAAGTATCTACAAGCCCATGCACTTGAAATGGGCATAGGAAAGTACGCTCTTCATTTATTTAGAAACTTTGAAGCCAAACCCCTCGAGGCTTATTCCTATCATTTTGACCATGACTTCAACTTTGCAACCACATTTGGGCATGGCAAACAGAAGAATTTCAACGTCGCGTCGACTCCATACTACTAGCATTTCCAAGTATCTACAAGGCCATGCACTTGAAATGGGCATAGGGAAGTGCGCTCTTCATTTATTTAGAAACTTTGAAGCCAACCCCCGCGAGACTTATTCCTATCAAATTGACCATGACTTCAACTTTGCAACCACATTTGGGCATGGCAAACAGAAGAATTTCAACGTCGCGTCCACACCATACTACTAGCATTTCCAAGTATCTACAAGGCCATGCACTTGAAATGGGCATAGGAAAGTACGCTCTTCAATTATTTAGAAACTTTGAAGCCAAACCCCACGAGGCTTATTCCTATCAAA
Organism: Pseudoscleropodium purum; assembly: GCA_963969395.1. Taxonomy (NCBI): domain Eukaryota; kingdom Viridiplantae; phylum Streptophyta; class Bryopsida; order Hypnales; family Brachytheciaceae; genus Pseudoscleropodium; species Pseudoscleropodium purum. Next base: position 15,271,828 of record OZ017800.1, on the reverse strand, counting down.
TTGACCATGACTTCTACTTTGCAACCACATTTGGGCATGGCAAATAGAAGAATTTCAATGTCGTGTCCACACCATACTATTAGCATTTCCAAGTATCTACAAGGCCATGCACTTGAAATGGGCATAGGAAAGTACGCTCTTCATTTATTTAGAAACTTTGAAGCCAAACCCCTCGAGGCTTATTCTTCTCAAATTGACCATGACTTCAACTTTGCAACCACATTTGGGCATGGCAAATAGAGGAATTTCAACGTCGCGTCCATACCATACTACTCGCATTTCCAAGTATCTACAAGCCCATGCACTTGAAATGGGCATAGGAAAGTACACTCTTTAATTATTTAGAAACTTTGAAGCCAAACCCCTCGAGGCTTATTCCTATCATTTTGACCATGACTTCAACTTTGCAACCACATTTGGGCATGGCAAACAGAAGAATTTCAACGTCGCGTCGACTCCATACTACTGGCATTTCCAAGTATCTACAAGGCCATGCACTTGAAATGGGCATAGGGAAGTGCGCTTTTCATTTATTTAGAAACTTTGAAGCCAAACCCCACGAGGCTTATTCCTATCAAATTGACCATGACTTCAACTTTGCAACCACATTTGGGCATGGCAAACAGAAGAATTTCAACGTCGCATCCACACCATACTACTAGCATTTCCAAGTATCTACAAGGCCATGCACTTGAATTGGGCATAGGAAAGTACGCTCTTCAATTATTTAGAAACTTTGAAGCCAAACCCCACGAGGCTTATTCCTATCAAATTGACCATGACTTCTACTTTGCAACCACATTTGGGCATGGCAAACAGAAGAATTTCAACGTCGCGTCGACACCATACTATTAGCATTTCCAAGTATCTACAAGCCCATGCACTTGAAATGGGCATAGGAAAGTACGCTCTTCATTTATTTAGAAACTTTGAAGCCAAACCCCTCGAGGCTTATTCTTCTCAAATTGACCATGACTTCAACTTTGCAACCACATTTGGGCATGGCAAACAGAAGAATTTCAACGTCGCGTCCACACCATACTACTCGCATTCCCAAGTATCTACAAGCCCATGCACTTGAAATGGGCATAGGAAAGTACGCTCTTCAATTATTTAGAAACTTTGAAGCCAAACCCCTCTAGGCTTATTCCTATCATATTGACCATGACTTCAACTTTGCAATCACATTTGGGCATGGCAAATAGAAGCATTTCAACGTCGCGTCCATACCATACTACTAGCATTTCCAAGTATCTACAAGGCCATGCACTTGAAATGGGCATAGGAAAGTACGCTCTTCAATTATTTAGAAACTTTGAAGCCAAACCCCTCGAGGCTTATTCCTCTCAAATTGACCATGACTTCTACTTTGCAACCACATTTGGGCATGGCAAACAGAAGAATTTCAACGTCGCGTCCACACCATACTACTAGCATTTCCAAGTATCTACAAGGCCATGCACTTGGAATGGGCATAGGAAAGTACGTTCTTCATTTATTTAGGAACTTTGAAGCTTTCGCAGCTCAAAATTTTGATTTTTTTAGTATACAGCAAAATAGGAAAGGAAATTAGCCATTAGGGAACCGGATCCGATTAGGTGGGGATGGAAAACTCAAGATTAGCACGGAGAGAGAAGTAGTGGGCCTCTTGGATCTAATCCGGTCAGGAGTAACTAACGACGGAAACGGAATGCAACACGGATTAGGTCTAGGACCGGATTATGATGATGATCCGGATTATGATGTTAAACCGGATTCATGATGACCAAATCGGAAAGGGTCCAGAGACTATATAAGGAGGAGCTTTCACTGTTGCAACCCCTTTTAGAAACTCGACCTTGAACGCGCTCGGTTGAGTTTTTGCGTTGTGCGTTTGTGTTCTGCTTGTTTTGATTCCGGTTGAGATCGGAGAGAGGAAGTGAGGAACGGGACGTGCGGCTAAGAGTGAGTGAGGTAGATTGGAGTGGGAATGCCTCCGCTACATAGGTCTAGACCAGCGAGTCCCTCTGGAGGTGAGGTGAAGCTCCGGAAAGTCATTCCGGTTATTTCTTCCACAGAGCCGGAAAAGTCTGAACTCATGGAGGATCTCAAATCCATGGGTTGCGTAGGGTTTGCCGAGAAACCCTGGGGATTTAGGGAGGAGAGAATGGTCAAGGAGCTCCTCGGAAAGCTGTCTAACCAGTTTGACAACACCGTGAGAGGAACTCCCGTCAGCTGGAACGAGGGAATGTGAAGAGCGGTTTACGGTTTCCGGGCAGGAGGTTTGGGAATGGCGAATCGGAAGGATGAGTTTGTCCGAGGGAAATTCTAGGGAGCCGTCAACCCGAAGGACAGATACGCGGTCGAGGATTGCGTGGATGACCGACACCGTCGGCTCCTGCAATTCCTGGTTCCGGTTCTTCACCCAGAAAAGCCGACCAGGGTCACGATCACCCTCGGCAACACCATTTTCGGTGCCCTCAGTGGTACCCGGAAAGTGGACTGGGCACGGATCATTTCCGATCTCGTGGCCCAGCTCGTTAGTAGGGTTGGGAAGAAAAGGGCCACTCCAGTGTGCCCTTACTTCTTCCACCTCTATCGAGAACACCAAGTCCTCACCGACATGGAGGAGAAGGTGTAGAAGACTCAGGAAGTCGTCTTAAAGTATGGGGAGTCGGAAACGGATGACGAGGCCGAATCCGATTCCGGGTCAGACTGGGAGTCCAGCGAGGAAGAGGAGGAGCCGATGCCGCCGATCAAGCGACAGAAGTTGACGCCTCCACACAAGCGCGGGACGCCTCCCGGTCAAGATAGACCGGCCCCGGAAGAGAAACCGGAACTCGAGAAGACCGTTTTCGGGGAAGACCCGGAAATGCAAGATCCGTTCAACGGTCTGATCAACGTCCTCTGCAACATCAGGGCGGATTGGGAGGTCAAGCACAGGACGCTTACGGCAATCGGAAAGTTGGTGGGTGCGCCACCGGACAGCAAGTTGGCAGAACAGGTGGCGGAGTGCATCACCAATCCGGAACAGACCCGGAAACAGGAAGCAGAGATCCGCCGGTTGGAGGAGGAGGTAGACACACTGAAGGCAACTCTCTTTGCCTATCAAGAAGACGTGATGGCCGCCCGGGAGATGGCGGAAGAGACTCGGAAGATAGCTGAGCAGATCAAGGAGATCCTGGGAGAGACCGGAACGGCCGCCGCCAAAGCGAAGCTCTTCGACGAGAAGATCCACGAAGAGAAGAAACTATCCGGTTCCCGGATGGTCCGGATTCTCGCGGACTTCGCTAAGCAGGTGGAGACGGCAATGGTGGAGGGGCGGAAGGCTGCGGACCGGATCGAGGAAAGCAGCCGGAAGCTGACTGGAGCGACGTGCTCCAAGGGGATACATCTTTCGGATATCTCGCTACCGGATATCTTTCCGGACGCAACCATTCAGAAGGATAGGAAGGATTGGACTCCTGAGTCCAAGAAGTCTGCACAGGCTGAGACTCCGAGCACGAGACCGGATATCACCATTGACCTGGAGTCTCCACCCGGATCGAATCCTGCGGAGGGGGAACGGATCCGGAATTTGAGTGAAGTCTTCGAGGAGCTAGTCCCGGAGATCGGAAGCCCGACAATAGGATCCAGAGTTGTAGGGTAGATAGGATTTTGGATTTCAGTTAGGAGTAGGAGCGGATCCGGATCCGGATCCGGCTCAACAGTATTAGGTTAGACCGGAAGTTAGATTAGGGTGGCAGCGGACCCCCACGGGTTTTCCGCTCCTTTTTGTGCTTTTAGGGTTTTTACCCTTTGTATATAAATCGGTTCCTGAGATGGGAACTGAGAGTTGTTCATTTTGCAAACTTCTTGTACTTTTCTATTCTCTTCATTGTGTGTCTCTCTCCAGCGCGACAGGATTGTATGATGTGGAGTTAGGATAGTACGAGTTGGTTTGCAAGTGATTTCTCCCCTTGGTGTTTCTTTTCCGATCCTAGGTGCATGTGAGTAGGTATCGAAGAGTTGGGAGTGAACTTAGTTCCTCAGCACGTCTAGAGTTTGAGATTCCGGGTGAGAAAGCCGTTGTTAGGCTAGGCGGGTAGGGAGGGATTCCTTAGCTGCGCTAGAACTCCCGGGTGGGAAATCCGGTTGAGTGTCCGATCTCCTGTGAGGTCTCACCACCCGTATGGGTAACGGAAGAACTTTAGTTGATGTTGGAACGAACGGGTGCACTTGTAACCACCTGTCTTCGCACGGATCGGAAGTAGCATCAAGGTCGTTGTAGTACGAGAGGGTCGAGTGTGGGGTCTTTGTGTGACCTACGACCCGGATTGTTATCTGGGTTGTTGTGAAGGACCAAACCGGATCCGGATTAGCTTAGGAGTTTAGAAGGTAGGACAGTGGGTCTTCAGCCACTATAAGTCACGGAAGGAGTGGTGGGCCTACCACTCTCAAAATTAAGCGGCGACCCCTCTGATGGTGAAACAGAGGCAAAACTAAACCGGATAGGATTACGGGTACAGGATGACCATCCGGACCGGATTGGTCAGGACGGATTTCTAGGATCGGAAGTTGTGAGATCCTGGGATTTGGGTATTTGTACGGACCGGATAGTTAGTAGGATCGGATGAAGGAGTAATCCGGTCTATAGTTATCCGGTGTGGTGGTATTTCTGGTTCTAGATCTAGGACCGGAAAGTAAGATTGGGATACTGACTGAGCTTAACTGCTTAATAGAGCTAGATACTTCACAGGATCTCGTGGGTTCGATCTTTAGAGTCACTTAGTTATACTCTAGAGCGATTTTTGTGAGTATAATGGGGAATTGACCTGCCCTGTGCTGCGACAAAAGCCAAACCCCTCGAGGCTTATTCCTTTCAAATTATCCATGACTTCTACTTTGCAACCACAATTGGGCATGGCAAACAAAAGAATTTCAATGTCGCCTCCACACCATACTACTAGCATTTCCAAGTATCTACAAGGCCATGCACTTGAAATGGGCATAGGAAAGTACGCTATTCATTTATTTAGAAACTTTGAAGCCAAACCCCTCGAGGCTTATTCCTATCAAATTGTCCATGACTTCTACTTTGCAACCACATTTGGGCATGGCAAACGGAAGAATTTCAACGTCGCCTCCACACCATACTACTAGCATTTCCAAGTATCTACAAGGCCATGCACTTGAAATGGGCATACGGAAATACACCCTTCATTTATTTAGAAACTTTGAAGCCAAACCCCTCGAGGCTTATCCCTATGAAATTGTCCATGACTTCTACTATGGAACCCCATTTGGGCATGGCAAACGGATGAATTTGACCGTCGCGTCCGCCCCATACTAGTAGCATTTCTAAGTATCTACAAGGCCTTTGTCGTAGACCAAAATGAGAGGATGAGGATGGTTATATAAAAATCAGAAGTAAGGAATTGACATTGGTAAAATTTTTTGGTTTGTGAAATGATAAACTAATTATATTACCGATATTAACCTTTTCTCAATATTGGATTAGTATTAGATAGATCATTTGGTTAAGAAAAGATATTAGAAGTTTCCTGTTTTCCTAAAGATCCGAAACTAGATCCGCATCCGAGGAGCAGAACAGGGATCGAAAGATATACTGGGGCCGGAAGCAAACGTACCCACACGCTACCGGAAGATTATCGGGACGGGAAACGGAAAACTCGGATCCAACGGTAACCCCACGGATCACAGAGGACCGTTTTAACGGCTAGATTCCTCCGCGATCATTGCGGAAACGGCTACTTCCCCAACGGCTACGACTGTTAGGAAAGGATACACAAGGGTTTGGTTCCTCAAACCTCATTGTGTGTTTGTGGTTTGGGAGCGCTCTCAGAGTAAGGTCTGCCATTGGAGGTTTGAAGAGGAGTGAGTGTTCTTACTTTCCGGATCCTGTCGAGGGGAGGAAGAGGGTTGACCGAGAGCTGTGGCTAGGAAAGGCAGGAGGTTTGAGTGGGAAGTGTTTTGGAGAGTCCTGCAACCATGGTAAAGGCGGAAGCAAGCGGGTCGTCTCCTTTCAAGATCAAGAGCATCTATCCAGTGATTCCGAAGGATGACGGAGAGAAGAAGCAGTTGGAGGAGGATCTAGGACAACTCGGGTGTGCGGGGTTCCTCTGCCGGCCATGGAGCTTGAAGAGCGAGGATATGATCCAAGAGTTGATGAAGGAGCAGTCCAACGAGTGGATCAAGACCGTCCGAGCTCTGCCCGAAAGATGGACTGTGGACACCTGGAAGAGGGTCTACGACTTTCCTCGACCTGGAGAAGGGATGGCTTCACGGGTACACAAGTTTGCGGAAGGTAAATTCTCTAATCCTCCTCACCCTAAGGATGGCTACGTAGTAGCAGATTGCAAGGTGGCAAGAGAGAGGAGGATGCTAGAGTTTTTAGTACCAATCTTGTATCCGGAACGGCCAAACCGGATCACAGTGACTTGGGCCAATACGATATTTGGGGCATTGAGTGGGGAGAGGAAAGTATTCTGGGGAGTGATAGTAAAGGAGCTGATCGGAAAAATGGTTAACGCCCTAGGAAACAGCAAGGCCACTCCCATTGGGCCATTCCTCTTTCACTTATATGACTATTTGGGTACTCTGAAAACTTCAGAGAAGACCATGTATAAGGCTGCAGCCACCTTAGTGAAACTTAATCTTACTCCACCCCCAGAGGAAGAGGAAGAAGAGAGAAAGGAAGGACAAGATGAGGGATCTGAGAGGGGATCCTCAGAGAGGAGGAAGGAGCCTTCCGAAAGGAGGATAGAGGTTGAGAGGATCTCAGTTTCTTCTAAGAAAGGATCTAAAGAGAAGAGGAAACTCTCGCCGGAACCGGAAGTTCTGGGAGAGGATTCTTTGGGGAGGATCATTTCGGGTTTAGGGAGAGTCCGAGAGGAGCTCGACACGGAGAGAGGAGCAGTGACGAATGTCTGGGGGCTGCTTGGAGGGATCAATGTGTCAGAGCTTGCTGAGAAAGTAGAAGGGTTGATCCGGGATAGTGATAACCGGAAGTGGGAAACCCGCATCAGGGAGTTGACTGAGAGGAATGAGGATCTCCAGCGACAACTTGAGAAGAGTGAGGGTGTCGCAGCTTAGAATTTTGATTTTCTTAGTATACACCAAAATAGGAACGGAAACTAGTCATTAGCTAACCGGATCCGATTAGGTGGGGAAGGAAAACTCAGAATTAGCACGGAACGTGAAGTAGTGGGCCTCTTGGATCTAATCCGGTCAGGAGTAACTAACGACGGAAACGGAATGCAACACGGATTAGGTCTAGGACCGGATGATGATGATGAACCGGATTCATAATGACAAACCGGAAAGGGTCCAGGGACTATATAAGGAGGAGCTTTCACTGTTGCACCCCTTTTTAGAAACTCGACCTTGAGAGCGCGCGGTTGAGTTTTTGGAGTTTGTGCGTCTGGACGTTTGTGTTTTGTCTGTTTTGCTTCCGGTTGAGATCGGAAAGAGGAAGTGAGGAACGGGTCCGGAATTTGAGTGAAGTCTTCGAGGAGCTAGTCCCGGAGATCGGAAGCCCGACGATAGGATCTCGAGTTGTAGGGTAGATAGGATTTTAATTTCAGTTAGGAGTAGGAGCGGATCCGGATCCGGCTCAACAGTATTAGGTTAGACCGGAAACTAGATTAGGGTGGCGGCGGACCCCCACGGGTTTTCCGCTCCTTTTTGTGCTTTTAGGGTTTTTACCCTTTGTATATAAATCGGTTCCTGAGATGGGAACTGAGAGTTGTTCATTTTGCAAACTTCTTGTACTTTTCTATTCTCTTCATTGTGTGTCTCTCTCCAGCGCGACAGGATTGTATGATGTGGAGTTAGGATAGTACGAGTTGGTTTGCAAGTGATTTCTCCCCTTGGTGTTTCTTTTCCGATCCTAGGTGCATGTGAGTAGGTATCGAAGAGTTGGGAGTGAACTTAGTTCCTCAGCACGTCTAGAGTTTGAGATTCCGGGTGAGAAAGCCGTTGTTAGGCTAGGCGGGTAGGGAGGGATTCCTTAGCTGCGCTAGAACTCCCGGGTGGGAAATCCGGTTGAGTGTCCGATCTCCTGTGAGGTCTCACCACCCGTATGGGTAACGGAAGAACTTTAGTCGATGTTGGAACGAACGGGTGCACTTGTAACCACCTGTCTTCGCACGGATCGGAAGTAGCATCAAGGTCGTTGTAGTACGAGAGGGTCGAGTGTGGGGTCTTTGTGTGACCTACGACCCGGATTGCTATCTGGGTTGTTGTGAAGGACCAAACCGGATCCGGATTAGCTTAGGAGTTTAGAAGGTAGGACAGTGGGTCTTCAGCCACTATAAGTCACGGAAGGAGTGGTGGGCCTACCACTCTCAAAATTAAGCGGCGACCCCTCTGATGGTGAAATAGAGGCAAAACCAAACCGAATAGGATTACAGATACAGGATGACCATCCCGACCGGATTGGTCAGGACGGATTTCTAGGATCGGAAGTTGTGAGATCCTGGGATTTGGAAATTTGCACGGACCGGAAGAAGGAGTAATCCGGTCTATAGTTATCCGGTGTGGTGGTATTTCTGGTTCTAGATCTAGGCTCGGAAAGTAAGATTGGGATACTGACTGAGCTTAACTGCTTAATAGAGCTAGATACTTCACAGGATCTCGTGGGTTCGATCTTTAGAGTCACTTAGTTATACTCTAGAGCGATTTTTGTGAGTATAATGGGGAATTGACCTACCCTGTGCTGCGACAGGAATCCTGTCATCCCGGCAGAAGATCAAGAGTTGAACGAGCTGAGGGAGGACCTGGAGCAGATGGGCTGCGAAGGCCTCCTGACGCGACCCTGGAGCCTGAAAGACAAAGCCATGGTAGCCGAGCTACTGCACGACTAGTCGAGCCAATGGAAGAGGACAATCCGGGCGAGGCCAAAGGAGTGGATGCCGGCGGTGTGGCGGACCGCTTACGACTTGGAGCAGACCGGCGACGCTCCAGCGACCAAAGTGGACAAATTCTGCGTGGGTAAATTCTCCAACCCCATCAGTCCTAAGGATGGGCACGTAGTGATGGATTGTAAGGATCCGAGAGAGAGAAGAGTTTTCCAATTTTTAGTTCCGATTCTGAATCCTAAGAGACCGAGCAGGATAGGTGTTACCCAGGCCAACGCCATATTTGGGGCCTTAGCTGTAGAGAAGAGAGTAGATTGGGGAATCCTGATTCAAGAACTAGTGAACAAGTTAGCCACCACGGGAGTCAAGAAGAGTAAGCCCTCACCTCTGTGCCCCTTTCTTTATCACTTGTATCATTCACAAGATCTCCTGAAGGGGTATGAGAGTGAGACTTATGAGGGAGCAGTAGAAATGTTAGCCTTCCACATTCCAGGAGAGGAAGAGGAGGATCAGGATGACGAAGAATCAGATCAGGAACAGGAGGCTGAGAGCCTTAGAGTCCAGAGAGGAGAGACTCAGGACTGGCCGAGTAGGATGAGGAAATAATTCCAACAGTAGAATCCCAATTGACTGACCCTGTTTGGGATGCCCACCCACTAAAACGGATCAAACAGGAGCTGTCGGAGTTCGAAGAAAGATATGAGGTTGAGAGGAGTGCGGTGCAGCAAGTCTGCAAAGTATTGGGAGGCACAACCCCAAACCAACTACTAGATCAAGTCAAGAACCTCCTTCGAGACTCCGAGGAGAAAGGTTGGAAGGCAAGGGTTGTTGAACTAACCAAGCAGATGACCGGTCTAAAGAAGGAGATCATCAGCAAAACTCAGGAGGTCGAGAGAGAACGAATGTGTTCAGTTGAGAGCAAAGCAGCCCTCGAGAGGATCCAGGAATTCATGACCAACTCGGGAGAAGTTATTACGAAGGCCAACCTGTTCGACAGAAAAATCTTAGATGGAGGGAAGCAGTTGGCTCCGCAGTTGATGACAACCTTAGTGGGGTATCAGAAGAATATGGACATCACCTTGGCCGAGATCAAGAAGGTGATTGGGGAAGTGAGCGAGCAGGCTAGGACCAGACCAACACCAATCGAAGTTCCCATGACGGAGCTACTGGCAGCTCAACTCAACATACTAGTTGTGGAAGTAATGGAGGCGCCAGCTCAGGATCCGGAGCCACCAGCAAGGCAGGAGGCAGACGAACTGACAGAGATCTTGAAGGACATTCCCCAGATAGATCTTGTAGCTGAGCAGTCGCCCAAACAGGAAGCAGCAAAGCCGGAACCAGAGAAGCCACAAAGGAGGACAAGCCAGAGCGAAGAACTGATTGTCCTAACGGACTCACCTATCAAGGTGACCTCCCTTATCGTGCTAAAGAGGGAGAGGAGTGAAGAAGGGTCGAGATTGACGACAACTCCGAAATCCATCCTCAAGATAGAATCGGGATCCTGTCCCGGTCAGACTCCTAGAAGGAAGACCAAGGAAGTGGTGAAGATTCAGGAGCAATCGACTCCTCAGAGCATCAGGAAACCACCACCCGCACCATCCAGCACGAAGAGGAAGACCATCATCCCAACACTCGAAGAAGAAGATGAAGGGGATGAAGAGGAAGAAGGTGAGGAGTAATGTTCAGGATCCTCACGGGAGTCAGAGCAGTATTCAGATCCTGGTGACGCTCTGGCCTAAACCAAGAAGACCAAGGCCCAAGCAAGGAAGTTGGCGCTGAAGAAGTTTCCGCCAAAGGGACCAGGATTTAGGAAGCCGCCAATTAGGAAGACAACTGCCAAAATAGGGGCTTCTCCTCCCAAGCGACTCAAGAAGTAGGTAGAAAGGCCAATTTTAGCAAAGGCTGAATGTACATAGGTAGGACCTTTTCCCAGTTAGGTGGGCAGTTTTGAAATTCGGATCCCTGAAATGTAGGATCTGAGATCCACTTTTTGTGGACCTTTTTGGACTGTGGTGTTAATTTAGGGGAAGTCAACTCACCTAGAGGATCAGGGGAATGAAACGTGTCAAACCTTGGGTGGTAGTTGAATCCTTGGCACCTTTTTGGGTGCTTGTTGTTAGTTAGTATTTAGAGTTGGGACTTAGTGTTGTTCCGGTGTGCATCTTTCCAGATTTCTGTATTTTCATTTGCATTCTTAATGCCAATCAAAGGAGAACTTTTGAATCACTTTGTTGTGTTGTTCATCCTTTCTTGAGTACAGAGGGTATGACTGTGGAGATTGGGAGTGTGTTTGGAGGATAGAAAGACGGGTGTTCCCAGGATCAATTGGGATCCTGTCCTAGGAGAATAAGTGAGCCTGAGATTGACAGTGGTACTTGTGTCTGAGTGCTGTGGTTTATGGATCCTTTCAGGTAACTTCTGAGGGAGATAGCCCCCTGGAGGTCTGGGTGCAACCGGTCAAGCATTCCCGTTGCACACTAACCAAGATTGGATGAGGTCTTCTTGTCGTTAGAAAGAGAGAGATTCAGGATTGCAGTCTGTCCATAGTTAACTTGTCTTAGTGCACTACCTGGTGACTGTGAGTCGAGGTCCTGTCATTGTAGTAAGGATTCGAGATCGCCTGTATGACCTGCTGGACTGAAGTGACACCTAGTTCAGTTGTGAGGATGATTCGGTTTCCTGTATCAATCAGGATTAGACTAGGAGTTGTGTGTGTATTTTGAGTTTATAGTGGACCTTCTGACACTCTAAAACTTGAAGGGTAGGAGTAAGCTTCCTTCTTGAATATCAATTAAGCAGATCCCTCTGTATGAGAGGTTAAATACTAATCAGATACGGACTCGGAGGTCCAGGATTCAGGATTTAGCGATAAGTTCAGGATCCTGTCCCTCAATCAGGTAATCAAGTTAAGGTATCTAGAATAATAGAAGGTGAATAACTACTAAATGCAGGAATAGGGGATCGTGAACTTAGCTATAGAATTAGGAAGTTGGAGCTAGGAATGCTTGTTGCTTGGGGTTGTGGGTGTTTTCACAATCCTGTTTCGGATATTAGTAGAACTACGAATCGAATCTCTGTGGAACGATACACGAGTCACCTTTTGGTAGTTTTAAGCAATTAAAACTGTTAAAAAGAAGGATTGTACTTTCTTATGCTACGACAACTGTCGCAGCACAGGGCAGGTCAATTCCCCATTATACTCACGAAAATCGCTCTAGAGTATAACTAAGTGACTCTAAAGATCGAACCCACGAGATCCTATGAAGTATCTAGCTCTATTAAGCAGTTAAGCTAAGTCAGTATGCCAATCTTACTTTCCGGTCCTAGATCTAGAACCAGAAATACTACCACACCGGATAACTACAGACCGGATTACTCCTTCCGGTCCTACTAACTATCCGGTCCGTACAAATACCCAAATCCCAGGATCTCACAACTTCCGATCCTGGAAATCCGTCCTGACCAATCCGGTCGGGATGGTCATCCTGTACTCGTAATCCTATCCGGTTTGGTTTTGCCTCTGTTTCACCATCAGAGGGGTCGCCGCTTAATTTTGAGAGTGGTAGGCCCACCACTCCTTCCGTGACTTATAGTGGCTGAAGACCCACTGTCCTACCTTCTAAACTCCTAAGCTAATCCGGATCCGGTTTGGTCCTTCACAACAACCCAGATAGCAATCCGGGTCGTAGGTCACACAAAGACCCCACACTCGACCCTCTCGTACTACAACGACCTTGATGCTACTTCCGATCCGTGCGAAGACAGGTGGTTACAAGTGCACCTGTCCGTTCCAACATCAACTAAAGTTCTTCCGTTACCTATACGGGTGGTGAGACCTCACAGGAGATCGGATACTCAACCGGATTTCCCACCCGGGAGTTCTAGCGCAGCTAAGGAATCCCTCCCTACCCGCCTAGCCTAACAACGGCTTTCTCACCCGGAATCTCAAACTCTAGACGTGCTGAGGAACTAAGTTCACTCCCAACTCTTCGGTACCTACTCACATGCACCTTGGATCGGAAAATAAACACCAAGGGGAGAATTCACTTGCCAACCAACTCGTACTATCCTAACTCCACATCATACAATCCTGTCGCGCTGGAGAGAGATACACAATGAAGAGAATGGAAAGGTACAAGAAGTTTGCAAAATGAACAACTCTCAGTTCCCATCGCAGGAACCGATTTATATACAAAGGGTCAAAACCCTAAAAGCACAAAAAGGAGCGGAAAACCCGTGGGGGTCCGCCGCCACCTAAATCTAACTTCCGGTCTAACCTAATACTATTGAGCCGGATCCGGATCCGGATCCGCTCCTACTCCTAACTGAAATTAAAATCCTATCTACCCTACAACTCTAGATCCTATCGTCGGGCTTCCGACCTCCGGGACTAGCTCCTCGAAAACTTCACTCAAATTCCGGACCCGTTCCCCCTCCGCAGGATTCGATCCGGGTGGGGACTCCAAGTCGATGGTGATATTCGGTCTCGTGCCCGGAGTCCCAGTCCGTGCAGACTTCTTGGACTCAGGAGTTCAATCCTTCCTGTCCTTCGCCATAGTTGCATCCGGAAAGAGGTCCGGTAGTGAGATGTCCGAAAGGTGAATACCTTTGTCGCACGTCGCTCCCGTCAGCTTCCGGCTGCTCTCCTCGATCCGGTCCGCTGCCTTCCGCCCCTCCACCATTGCCGTCTCCACCTGCTCGGCGAAGTCCGCGAGAATCCGGACCATCCGGGAACCGGATAGTTTCTTCTCTTCGTGGATCTTCTCATCGAAGAGCTTCGCCTTGGCCGCTGCCGTTCCGGTCTCTCCCAGGACCGCCTTGATCTGCTCGGCCACCTTCCGAGTCTCCTCCGCCATCTCCCGAGCGGCCGTCACGTCTTCCTGATAGGCAAAAAGTGTTGCCTTCAGTTTATCTACCTCCTCCTGCAACCGGCGGATCTCGGCTTCCTGCTTCCGGGTCTCTTCCGGATTCGTGATGCATTGCGCCACTTGTTCCGCCAAGTTGCTGTCCGGTGCAGCACCCACCAACTTGCCGATTGCCGCAAGCGTCCTGTGCTTGACCTCCCAATCCGCCCTGATGTTGCAGAGGACGTTGATCAGACCGTTGAACGGATCTTGCATATCCGGATCTCCCCCGGAATTGGTCTTCTCGGCTTCCGGTTTCTCCTCCGAGGCCGGTTTGTCTTGACCGGGAGGCGTCCCGCGCTTGTGTGGAGGCGTCAGCTTCTGTCGCTTGATCGGCGGCATTGGCTCCTCCTCTTCCTCGCTGGACTCCCGGTCTGACTCGGAATCGGATTCCGCTTCGTCATCCGTCTCCGACTCCCCGTACTTCAGGAACACTTCCTGCGTCTTCCACGCCTTCTCCTCTATGTTGGTGAGGACTTGGTTCTCCCGATAGAGGTGGAAGAGATAAGGGCACACTCGAGTGGCCCTTTTCTTCCCAACCCTACTAACAAGCTGGGCCACGAGATCGGAAATGATCCGTGCCCAGTCCACTTTCCGGGTACCACTGAGGGCACCGAAAATGGTGTTGCCGAGGGTGATCGTGACCCTGGTCGGCTTTTCCGGGTGAAGAACCGGAACCAGGAATTGCAGGAGCCGACGGTGTCGGTTATCCAAGCAATCCTCGACCGCGTATCCGTCCTTCGGGTTGACGGCTCCCTTGAACTTCCCTCGGACAAACTCATCCTTCCGGCTCGCCATTCCCAAACCTCCTGTCCGGAAACCGTAAACCGCTCTCCACATCCCCTCGTTCCAGCTGACGGGAGCTCCCCTCACGGTGTTGTCAAACTGGTTGGACAACTTTCCGAGGAGCTCCCTGACCATTCTCTCCTCCCTAAAACCCCAAGGTTTCTCGGCAAACCCTACTCAACCCATGGATCTGAGATCATCCATGAGTTCAGCCTTTTCCGGCTCTGTGGAGGGAATAACCGGAATGACTTTCCGGAGCTTCACCTCGCCTCCAGAGGGACTCGCTTGTCTCGACCTACGTAGCTGAGGCATTCCCACTCCAATCTACCTCACTCTCTCCTAGCCGCACGTCCCGTTCCTCACTTTCTCTCTCCGATCTCAACCGGAATCAAAATGAACAGAACGTAAACGCACAGACGCACAAACGACAAAAACTCAACCGCGCACGCTCAAGGTCGAGTTTCTAAAAGGGGGTGCAACAGTGAAAGCTCCTCCTTATATAGTCCCTGGACCCTTTCCGGTTTATCATCATGAATCCGGTTTACCATCATAATCCGGTTCATCATCATCATCCGGTCCTAGACCTAATCCGTGTTACATTCCGTTTCCGTCGTTAGTTATTCCTGACCGGATTAGATCCAAGAAGCCCACTACTTCACGTTCCGTGCTAATTCTGAGTTTTCTTCCCCACCTAATCGGATCCGGTTAGCTAATGACTAGTTTCCATTCCTATTTGGGTGTATACTAAGAAAATCAAAATTCTAAGCTGCGACAACAACTTTGAAGCCAAACCCCTCGAGGCTTATTACTATCAAATTGCCAATGACTTCTACTTTGCACCCACATTTGGGCATGGCAAACGGAGGAATTTTACCGTCGCATCCACACCATACTTGTAGCATTTCCAGGTATCTACAAGGCCCTGCACTTGAAAGGGGCATACGAAAGTATGCCCTTCATTTATTTAGAAACTTTGAAGCCAAATCCCTCAAGGCTTATTACTATCAAATTGCCCATGACTTCTATTTTGCAACCACATTTGGGCATGGCAAACGGAGGAATTTCAACGTCGCGTCGACACCATACTAGTAGCATTTCCAAGTATCTACAAGGCCATGCACTTGAAATGGGCATAGGAAAGTACGCTCTTCATTTATTTAGAAACTTTGAAGCCAAACCCCTCGAGGCTTATTAGTATCAAATTGCCCATGACTTCTACTTTGCAATCACATTTGGGCATGGCAAACGGAAGAATTTCACCGTCACGTCCACACCATACTAGTAGCATTTCCCCTCGAGGCTTATGAGCATCAAATTGTTGTGACGAGGCATAAAAATGATTTTTTTCGATTTTCTAAAAAGTAAGGGAATAACCGGAAAAGAAAGAAATCGGTTGTTACTTGACTGAAGAAAATCCGGTTATCTATCCAGATTTATGACCTAAGAACTATACCCGGACTAAATCGGATCTTAATACGGGAACGGAAGACAGACTGATGAGGCTCATTCAGATTTACTGCAACAGAAATCCGGATAAGTGACGTTAGGACCAAAAGCTCAGCCGACTACCGAGAAGCCGGAAGCAGACCGGAAACACAATGGAAGAAATTTTCCTTTAAAAGGAACTGTTAGGGTTTCGGGCTGTCATTTGCACTTTGCCCTCTGAGAGGTTTTTGTGCGTCTTCGCGTTGGAGTGCGTTGGAGTGCAATAAATGAAGAGCATACTTTCCTATGCCCATTTCAAGTGCATGGCCTTGTAGATACTTGGAAATGGTACTAGTATGGTGTGGACGCGATGGTGAAATTCTTCCGTTTGCCATGCCCAAATGTGGTTGCAAAGTAGAAGTCATGGGCAATTTGATACTAATAAGCCTCAAGGGGTTTGGCTTCCAAGTTTCTAAATAAATGACTCTATTTCTAGTTACTTTTCACATGTTGATATTTTTCCTATTGTTTATTGTTTATTGTACGTTGTTTTGTGTATTTCAATTAGGATTACTTACAAAATCCAGATCAAGAATGAATGCTTATAGACTGAGAGTGGTCACTACTCTTAGTGGATGAGGTCTCCTGCTTTGATTCTATAGCTGTCTCATCTACAAATTGCAGAATTCTAGGGTCTACAAATTTAGACTTTCTCTGTCTACAAAAATCCTCTTGACAGGCCAATGTCCCAGCTAGAGCCTCTGCATACGATGGCAACACAAAGGGCTTCTTTGGGCTTGGAAAAAAAGAGGATAGAGTGAGAAATGGCCGAGGAGCAAGTGGATTGCAAGTTACGCCGCAAATGATAAAATGATAATTAGGAATGATAAAAAGATCATGTTCATGATGAAAGAAACTTGTAGGATAAAGTCAAATTAAAGTGATTGAATAGTATACAGCTATTTGTAGAAAATGTAGAAAAAACAAGCAGGGGTAGACTTACTTACTGAAACGAGACTTCTTCACGATGTGGGGAACTTCAAGTTCTTGAGCTCCATCATCATCAGAATCTATTACGACAGGTGTGAGTGACGGTGGAACATCTCTCTCCACGCGAATCATTGGGGCCAAAATAGCGTCAAAAATGCCCTTGTCTTCTTCAAGTGCAATGATGTGTCTGCTCAAAATCCTGCAAGCGTGGATGGAAGCCCCTAATCCCCAAACAAAACAAATCAAATTACAACAATACTCAATAAGAATAGAAGAACAAATAATAATGAATATAAACAATAAAAGATAGTAAATGCTCAAGCAAATACCTATCGCTGCAGTGCAATCAATAACAACATCGTTGGCAAATGTTGATGCTTCTATTAACATCTGCATGAAACGGGGATCCTTTCTTCTTGCACCCCTCCAAGGTTTGAAATTGCTATCCATGGTCAACGTCATTTTCTTCGTGAAATTCTGAATAGCATCATCAACTGCCACGTCTATT
Organism: Pseudoscleropodium purum; assembly: GCA_963969395.1. Classification (NCBI taxonomy): domain Eukaryota; kingdom Viridiplantae; phylum Streptophyta; class Bryopsida; order Hypnales; family Brachytheciaceae; genus Pseudoscleropodium; species Pseudoscleropodium purum. The sequence continues at coordinate 15,254,375 of OZ017800.1, read as the reverse complement.
CCTAGCTCCTTCAGCTTGAGGCATGGCTGGAATTGAAACTTGGAAAGACCAATACCATCCAAGTTCCGGACCAACAACATGACACGGAAGAACTGTGTCTGCAGAAGTGAAGTGGTGCCAAGTGAATAAGTCCAAATTGAATGAACAAATCTAAACTATTAGTTGCAATAACAAACCCATTGAAGCACAAATGTAATCAATCTAGACTATCTAAAGAAAAGTTACCCAAAAAATCACTACTTGAAATAGAAGATGGAAAATTGAAGAATGGAATTATGCTCGTCAACAAAGGATGAGTACATGAATGAAACAAGGAACAATGAAGGATGTACATACCGTACTTCCAGGAGAGATCGGTGAGGCTAGGTGAAACCAATTGGTTCCCCACCAATCCTTCATCTTCTGAAACGAATATGTTGCAGCGTACTTCAAAATCGTAGCCTTCGCGAGAGGACTCCGAGAATGAATAATAAGTAATGCACCATCATCGTGCAAATGACCATCAGCAAACTCAAAGATTGCCTCTAGCCAAGAAGGGTCGGCTGTGTTCCATTTTGGAACACTATTTGTAGGTACTGATAGACCTGGGACAAGCAACCCCTCAGGCATGTCCGCAATCACAAGGTCTACTTGGGGTTTATTGCTTGGAGCACCATGGAAGAAGCGCACCTTCTCTCCTTTGTGCTGCAAAATCATTCAATTGATTAGCAACCAGACCAAAAATGTTTTAAAACCCCAACATAAAAAACAAATAGATGAAAATGAGAATGCCAACCTTGTCAACAAAATTGACAATGTCGTGGTATACTTTGGGAAGAGGATCGGCCAAGACATCCGTAAGAGAGTAATTCAGAAGCAACTCATGAATAGAAATCTCTGAATCCAGCAAGTACTCCATAGCAGATGGACCATGCTGCATCTCGTCATTGCTGAGTGAAGCATACTCAGCATCACGCTTAGTGCCCCGTGAATTTGTGCGCTGGTGCTAGGAAGCCGCGTCATTGCAAGATGAAGGTAAGACATCCTTTTGGGGCCTCTTGCCCTTCTCCTTCTCCGTTGTTGGTACCCGCTCGGACTCAACAACCTTCTTTGTCTTCTTCGTGGCTCTCTCCTTTGCCTTGTCCACCGCCTCAAAGTTCTTCAGTGCAATCTTCTTGTTTGCGTCGTCTCTCTTTTTGATTGCCTTTGCCTTTGCATCCTCATCAAGGCCAGCGAACTTATCAAACTCCTCGACCACATTTTGGATATTGATTGACCGCTTTAGATGCTCCTCAAGCAATGGCGTGAATTCTGGCAGGCAATCCAAGTACCACGCACCGGATTTCAAATGCAAGCTCGTCTACCATCTCAATTGTGACGCTGAGAACATGCAATGCTCTGAAGTGACATCCAACCAGGTTCCCAGAAATGGAGGAAGGTCGCGCTTCGCAATTGCCCCCTTGGGTAACAACTCATACTTGAAATACCTATAAGGAACAAATACCTCAGAATAGAGAAACTGATTCAACAGCCGCAATCAAAGAACTTACTCAAGCATATCACAATGGCATTAAGATATTAGATGTTTATCGATAGATTACCCGTTTGACAACTAGGTCAGAGCCTTTGTGTTTCTTGAAGTCATCTGACTTCCTGAAGACATCATGCCCCCTGAACTGGGGCAAGAAAGCATGGTCCCAAACTCGAATTCTCCAATCTTCAACATAATCTGGAAAACTATCGGGCTCCATGGGAGAGTCCAAAGCCAACTTGAGTTGGTCTTTCTTCACAATGTTATCAAACATTTCAACTCCCGTGTCTTGTATCTGCAAGGCCATTAAAAGTGAAGTGGTATTCTACAAAATACTTTGCACTCCAAAATACAAAAACGGTCAAATGTCACAACGGAACAGATGACAACTAGAAAATGAGATGAATGAAACATGATAGAAATGAAAGAAAAACACTTACTCCAGCATACCAACATGCCTTCGCTAGAAAAGACTTCAGTTCTGTCTCTCCAGCTGGCTTTAAAGGAAACCTTCTTGCCTCCCTTGTCTGAACTGATGAGTTCCACCATCTGAGCCACTTTACCTTATGCTCCTTGCTAACATTGCAAGTTGCCACAGACTGCAACTTTTCTAGAGTCATCTCTGGAGTGATGTTTGAGCTCCAGTGACGCTCGATCTAAGAGCACAAATCACATTTAGTTAAGTGAACTAAATGAGATCTATTGATTAAAAAAAGGTAAGGTCTAAAGGGATGTTATCATACCTCTTGAAGCCACTCACTTCCCAAGTTGGGATTGGCAACGGCAATCAATTTCCCCAATTTCTGAACTAACTTAGCTGTCTTCTCTTTCGTACCTAACCTCATGGCATCCAAGACACCCTCCTCTGATTGTAGGTCCTTAGGTGTCTCTTCCCTATACAACCTAACTGCTAAGTCAGCGGCCGTTGCTATCTCATACTACAAAACCACATGGAAGTGAGAAAACCATTGAAAGCATTAATGTTTTTAAACAGCTCTACTATAGAAAAAATATGCATATGATTTGAGAGAATCGTTACCCGATAGATGAATGAAGTGAATACTTCAACCGACATTGAGTACCAACTCTTACGCAGATTTTGTTGGCATTGAGTCATCTCAGTCTCACTTAAATGCTCAGAGAACTTCTCAAGCGGGAGCATGCCATATTTTTGAACATGGTATAGCGTATGAACAAGACTGGTCTTGATGAACAAGCTTTCTGTATGCCTGAAAAGGAGGCAAAAACACATCAATGCCTTCCTACACGATCACAGAGAAAATACAAATTGATGAACTATTTGAAAAGGAGCACTCACTTATTAATGTCGTGCATAGCATGCATGACATCACCAATCCTCCCCTTAGTGTCAAGAATGATGGAGTCCACCGAAATATGCCAATCCCGGTCACGGTTGTGGTGTTTGTTGATGTAAGAGGTCCATGCTAGAAGTCTATGGTTGCCGTCGCAAACAAAGAACTTAGACCCTTGAAAGTTTTGGAGGCCTGGGGTGGAAGACAACATTGCATTGAAGGTGTCGTCTCCTCATTCCACATTGACCCCCAAGCCTCTCTTTTCGCATTAGACACCATCTCAGTCTCTCCTTGCTCATTAGTGAGGGACACATAGAAAACATTTGATCCATCTCTATACCCATGAACGAACTCCTCCTCCAATTTGATAAGATCGCTTTGAAGTGCGGGTCTAACCATGGGCATTTGGATAAGGCGACACAATGGAATCCGAATCCGAGATATAGAGGTTGGTTTTAAGCGTAATTCGGCGATGGAGGCTACAGAGTTCACCTTTTGAGACCTCCTATAGGCATCCTCGGTTTGGAATTCTTGTTCACCTTCCCCTTCGTCTTGGTGAATATTCTCAACCTCAATATCATCATTAGTTGTGCTGACAAGCTCCATTATACCCTCCAAAACTTGAATTGGTGAACCTACTTCCACCTGAAACAAAGACATACAAGCCATCCAATAATGTCATAAGTAGGAAACAAGTCCAAGAAGTGAGTCACTCATGATGTACATAAACAATTGATAAATTACATATCCCAAGGTCCCCAAGTCCCTCCATTCCCCAGTAGATCAATCGTGTTGCGGTCCCCCCCTCCCCTCGGCGCCGAAGGCATGGCCAGAGCGGGGGGACCCTGATCCAAGAAGACAGACACAAATAGAATGTGGAAGCCCCCGCAGTGGAATCCCGGGGGCCCCGACCACACCCCAAAAGATAGAACATCAATCGCATTGTGATCCCCCCCTCCCCACGGCACCGAAGGCATGGCCGGAGCGAGGGGACCCTAATCCAAGAAGACTGACACAAACAGAATGTGGGAGACCCCGCGGTGGGATCTGTCGCAGCATAGGGCAGGTCAATTCCCCATTATACTCACAAAAATCGCTCTAGAGTATAACTAAGTGACTCTAAAGATCGAACCCACGAGATCCTGTGAAGTATCTAGCTCTATTAAGCAGTTAAGCTCAGTCAGTATCCCAATCTTACTTTCCGGTCCTAGATCTAGAACCAGAAATACCACCACACCGGATAACTATAGACCGGATTTCTCCTTCTTCCGGTCCTACTAACTATCCGGTCCGTACAAATACCCAAATCCCAGGATCTCACAACTTCCGATCCTGGAAATCCGTCCTGACCAATCCGGTCGGGATGGTCATCCTGTATCCGTAATCCTATCCGGTTTGGTTTTGCCTCTGTTTCACCATCAGAGGGGTCGCCGCTTAATTTTGAGAGTGGTAGGCCCACCACTCCTTCCGTGACTTATAGTGGCTGAAGACCCACTGTCCTACTTCCTAAACTCCTAAGCTAATCCGGATCCAGTTTGGTCCTTCACAACAACCCAGATAGCAATCCGGGTTGTAGGTCACACAAAGACCCCACACTCGACCCTCTCGTACTACAACGACCTTGATGCTACTTCCGATCCGTGCGAAGACAGGTGGTTACAAGTGCACCTGTCCGTTCCAACATCAACTAAAGTTCTTCCGTTACCTATACGGGTGGTGAGACCTCACAGGAGATCGGATACTCAACCGGATTTCCCACCCGGGAGTTCTAGCGCAGCTAAAGAATCCCTCCCTACCCGCCTAGCCTAACAACGGCTTTCTCACCCGGAATCTCAAACTCTAGACGTGCTGAGGAACTAAGTTCACTCCCAACTCTTCGATACCTACTCATATGCACCTAGGATTGGAAAATAAACACCAAGGGGAGAAGTCACTCGCAAACCGGCTCGTACTATCCTAACTCCACATCATACAATCCTGTCGCGCTAGAGAGAGACACACAATGAAGAGAAATAGAAAAGTACAAGAAGTTTGCAAAATGAAAAACTCCCAATTCCCATCGCGGGAACCGATTTATATACAAAGGGTAAAAATCCTAAAAGCACAAAAAGGAGCGGAAAACCCGTGGGGGTCCGCCGCCACCCTAATCTAACTTCCGGTCTAACCTAATACTGTTGAGCCGGATCCGCTCCTACTCCTAACTGAAATCCAAAATCCTATCTACCCTACAACTCTAGATCCTATTGTCGGGCTTCCGATCTCCGGGACTAGCTCCTCGAAGACTTCACTCAAATTTCGGACCCGTTCCCCCTCCGCAAGATTCGATCCGGGTGGAGACTCCAAGTCGATGGTGATATCCGGTCTCGTGCCCGGAGTCCCAGTCCGTGTAGACTTCTTGGACTCCGGAGTCCAATCCTTCCTATCCTTCGCAACAGTCGCGTCCGGAAAGAGGTCCGGTAGCGAGATGTCCGAAAGATGAATACCTTTGTCACACGTCGCTCCAGTCAGCTTCCGGCTGCTTTCCTCGATCCGGTCCGCAGCCTTCCGCCCCTCCACCATTGCCGTCTCCACCTGCTCAGCGAAGTCCACGAGAATCCGGACCATCCGGGAACCGGATAGTTTCTTCTCTTCGTGGATCTTCTCGTCGAAGAGCTTCGCTTTGGCGGCGGCCGTTCCGGTCTCTCCCAGGACCGCCTTGATCTGCTCGGCTATCTTCCGAGTCTCCTCCGCCATCTCCCGGGCGGCCATCACGTCTTCTTGATAGGCAAAAAGAATGGCCTTCAGTTTATCCACCTCCTCCTGCAACCGGCGGATCTCTGCTTCCTGCTTCCGGGTCTCTTCCGGATTCGTGATGCACTCCGCCACCTGTTCCGCCAATTTGCTGTCCGATGCCGCACCCACCAACTTGCCGATTGCCGCAAGCGTCCTGTGCTTGACCTCCCAATCCACCCTGATGTTGCAGAGGACGTTGATTAGACCGTTGAACGGATCTTGCATATCCGGATCTCCCCCGGAATTGGTCTTCTCGGCTTCCGGTTTCTCTTCCGGGGCCGGTCTGTCTTGACCCGGAGGCGTCCCGCGCTTGTATGGAGGCGTCAACTTCTGTCGCTTGATCGGCGGCATCGGCTCCTCCTCTTCCTCGCTGGACTCCCAGTCTGACCCGGAATCGGATTCGGCCTCGTCATCCGTTTCCGACTCCCCATACTTTAGGAGGACTTCCTGAGTCTTCCACACCTTCTCCTCCATGTCGGTGAGGACTTGGTGTTCTCGATAGAGGTGGAAGAGGTAAGGGCACACTCGAGTGGCCCTTTTCTTCCCAACCCTACTAACGAGCTAGGCCACGAGATCGGAAATGATCCGTGCCCAGTCCACTTTCCGGGTACCACTGAGGGCACCGAAAATGGTGTTGCCGAGGGTGATCGTGACCCTGGTCGGCTTTTCTGGGTGAAGAACCGGAACCAGGAATTGCAGGAGCCGACGGTGTCGGTCATCCACGCAATCCTCGACCGCGTATCCGTCCTTCGGGTTGACGGCTCCCTAGAACTTCCCTCGGACAAACTCATCCTTCCGGTTCGCCATTCCCAAACCTCCTGCCCGGAAACCGTAAACCGCTCTCCACATTCCCTCGTTCCAGCTGACGGGAGTTCCTCTCACGGTGTTGTTAAACTGGTTGGACAGCTTTCCGAGGAGCTCCTTGACCATTCTCTCCTCCCTAAAACCCCAAGGTTTCTCGGCGAACCCGAGGCAACCCATGGATTTGAGATCCTCCATGAGTTGAGACTTTTCCGGCTCTATGGAGGGAATAACCGGAATAACTTTCCGGAGCTTCACCTCACCTCCAGAGGGACTCGCTGGTCTAGACCTACGTAGCGGAGGCATTCGCACTCCAATCTACCTCACTCTCTCCTAGCCGCACGTCCCGTTCTTCACTTCCTCTCTCCGATCTCAACCGGAATCAAAACAAACAAAACACAAACATACAAACGCACAAACGCCAAAAACTCAACCGCGCGCGCTCAAGGTCGAGTTTCTAAAAGGGGGTGCAACAGTGAAAGCTCCTCCTTATATAGTCCCTGGACCCTTTCCGGTTTGTCATCATGAATCCGGTTTACCATCATTATCCGGTTCATCATCCTAATCCGGTCCTAGACCTAATCCGTGTTGCATTCCGTTTCCGTCGTTAGTTACTCCTGACCGGATTAGATCCAAGAGGCCCACTACTTCTCGTTCCGTGCTAATTTTGAGTTTTCCTTCCCCACCTAATCGGATCCGGTTCCCTAATGACTAGTTTCCGTTCCTATTTTGGTGTATACTAAGAAAATCAAAATTTTAAGCTGCGACAAGATCCCGGGGGCCCCGACCTCACCCCAGAAGACAGAACATCAATCGCGTTGCGGTCCCCCCCTCCCCTCGGTGCCGAAGGCATGGCCGGAGCGGGGGGACCCTGATCCAAGAAGACAGACACAAACAGAATGTGGGAGACCCCGTGGTGGGATCCCAGGGGCCCCGACCTCACCCCAGAAGACAGAACATCAATCACGTTGCGGTCCCCCCTTCCCCTCGGCGCCGAAGGCATGGCCAGAGCGGGGGGACCCTGATCCAAGAAGACACACACAAAAAGAATTGAAGAGTGCACGGGATTCCGCCGCGGGGGCATCATGCTCAGCCGTGACCTACTAGAACGAATGCAATGTGGTCACGTCCTCACCTCGGCGCCGGAGGTAGGGCTGGACTTGGGAGCCGTGATCCAAAAAGACACGGACACAAAAGTACTGCGGAGACCCCGCGGACAAATCCTACTGTCCCGAAGCTCACGAAATGACCGAGCTGATCCAGCGCAATGCGGTCCCTCCTCACCTCGGTGACGGAGGCACAGCTGGACCGGGGAGACCTGATCCAAGCACACACAAACAGAAAAGAATTGGGGAGACGTAGAATCCTAAACCTTCTTAATTTTTCTAAGGAAACAAGGATTGACAGGAATGCAAAGTGTCAATACCTCTGAGCTCTGAGTTGTTGGTCCTTCCGTTGAGTTCACGGGATGGGTCGCCTCTTCCTGATCGTTGTTGTTCTGATTGTGTTCTTCACTTCTGTGCGCCTCCACAACTACGCTCCTAGTCTTCCGTTTCTTCGCCATGTGTCATAGCACAAGGAAGCACAAATCCTACCCTTAGGTGTTAAATTGATGTAAAACACCTTAGATGACTCATGTATCGTTCCCACAGGATTTCAACATTAGTTTCCTCAAGATATCCGGATCAGGATTCGGAAAACACCAAACCCAAGCAAAACCGGATCTAAACAATTGTAACATGGAACTCTCTCAACATCCTCTCTTCTCCATACTATGGTTCCCTTACATCCGCTCCAAGTCTTCCACCATTAATCGAACAAGGAGGAGTGTCATAATCTTGTGCCTCTCCCTATCCAGATTGACTCTGACGGATGCGGAACCGGAAAGAGGATTCTATCCGGTTACAGTAACTCACAATTTCTCAATTTAACCTCTACGAAGAGGGTTCCGCTCTTTGGTTTTAGGAAGGGAACGTAAACCCTACCCTTCAAACGTGTTTAGAGTGAAATGAAGATCCACTTAGAACAACAACAACAAATACCAAAAAGACATAGGAAATAGTTACTTCCTCACAACTAATCCAGATGTTAATCCAGACTAGTAGGTCACTCAGAAAACCCCTATTATCCTCCCAGTACTACAACGACAGACCTATCCGGACAGATCCCCAAGAGCGTGATCTGGCACTCGATAACTGAAAGATCCTAACCACCTTCCTGTTCCTCTCTTCCGGATTCAGTAGAACCTCATCAGACGTCGGCTAGCATTTGTTCTCCCTCTTGAAGAATTCACCCAACCTAAGAATGGCTATCCCACTCAGAAGACACCCAAGGAACTTCAGTAGCTAGAACTCCCTCTCAGTACACAAAGTTTTCCTTAACGAAATCCTTAAAACTCTCAAAGTCAGATCCTGGACAAAATCCGGGGGCTACTTGTCTTCCTCCACACCTGCAAACCAGCTACCCGCACTAAACAATGGTTCTAGCATTGCACGGCATACCAACACAGAACTTAGCCTTTTCAGGCCAACACTCATGAAGTGGAAATCTGAAATCAATTCCCAAGTGTTGAAAAACACAAATAAGAAAACACCCGGGGCTTCAAACTAACTTCAGCCCCTTAAATACACACCTCCAGGGAACCCTAAAGGTCCCAAGGAACAAAACTAAAGGACAGGAGAATGACAGGTGTCATTCCTTATCCTTCTAAGTTGACTTTCCTACCAACCCCATCCGATCCGCAAAATGTGGATCTCAGATCCTAAAAATCCGGAAAGTGCAGTCCAAGTGCATGCACCTAAAAAGCACCTCCCAAGCTACTTTCTACCTACCAAAAACTTGGGTTTTCGGCTAACCATGCTAGGGTCGCTTCCCAGAAACTTCCTAACAACTTTCCTACCTATTTCCTAGCCCTCTTTGGAGAAGGTTCCTCTAACTTTGTTGCCCCCTTCCTAGCAGGCTGTTTCCTACTTGCTGATGGCTTCCCACTCAAGGGTGGCTTCCCCTTGGACGATGTTGAAGTTCTCCCTTGGAACTTTGCTGGTGAGATAAGCTCAGGTTCCGATTCCTCTTCTGATCCGGTATCTCCCGAATCCTCTTCTCCGGATCTCGACCTACTTTCCTCTCGCTCGGATTGGCTTGGAGACTCGTCCTCCGCGGATTTCTGACTCTTTTGAGGCACGTCTCTTCCTCTGACGGGAGTAACCTTCTTCACAGTCTTCTTCACAGTGGCGGATGAAGGTTGAGAGCCCTTACTCTGTGGTGTGCCTAAGTCGGATTCCGACTTCCGGATCCGTTCCTTCGATCAGGATCCGTGCACTGATCCTTCTTTCCTCCCCTCCTTACCCTTAGGGGTTGGTGTCAACTCCTCCTCCTGTCTTTCCCGCTTGGCTGGCGTCTTCATTGGTGTCAGTGTGGGCGCATCCTTCCTAGTTGGCTCCATTTCTTCCTCCTTCCTCTTTATTCTGGTTTCCAGAAACTGTTCCGCTTGGTGAAGAACATCTCGGACTTCAAACATGAACCTCTCCATCTCCTCGGAATACTCTACCAAAACTAAGACAGCCTTTCCTGCGGCTTCCGATCCTGCCTCATGGATCCGCTCATCATAAAGTTTGGCTTCGTTTACAACATCAGCCGTGTTGGAAACAAAAGCTTCAACTCTCTTAATGGTCCCCTTAAACTCTGAGGTGAGCCGTTCCACTTCCCTCTTCTTGCCCTCACTCTTCTCAAGTTGTCGCTGGAGATCCTCATTCCTCTCAGTCAACTCCCTGATGCGGGTTTCCCACTTCCGGTTATCACTATCCCGGATCAACCCTTCTACTTTCTCAGCAAGCTCTGACACATTGATCCCTCCAAACAGCCCCCAGACATTCCTCACTGCTCCTCTCTCCGTGTCGAGCTCCTCTCGGACTCTCCCTAAATCCGAAATGATCCTCCCCAAAGAATCCTCTCCCAGAACTTCCGGTTCCGGCGAGAGTTTCCTCTTCTCTCTAGATCCTTTCTTAGAAGAAACTGAGATCCTCTCAACCTCTATCCTCCTTTCAGAAGGCTCCTTCCTCCTCTCTGAGGATCCCCTCTCAGATCCCTCATCTTGTCCTTCCTTTCTCTCTTCTTCCTCTTCCTCTGGGGGTGGAGTAAGATTAAGTTTCACTAAGGTGGCTGCGGCCTTATACATGGTCTTCTCTGAAGTTTTCAGAGTACCCAAGTAGTCATATAAGTGAAAGAGGAATGGCCCAATGGGAGTGGCCTTGCTGTTTCCTAGGGCGTTAACCATTTTTCCGATGTACAGTGCCTCCGACATCATCATGCCACCCAGGCAGGTTTGAATCTCTTAGTCAATCAACCCTACTTCGCTCACCAATCATTTGTCGCCATGTGTACCTATTTCTGCATGTTGTTTTTTTCCTTGTGTGAGCAATGTACAAACAGTGTACATTTTAGGAGGTGGACGCTTCCGGTTACTAGTATTTCAACTTCAAAAATTTAGAACTAATTTCACAAAGCTTCAAATCGTTATGAAAATAATTTGGGTTGGATGCTAATTCTATTTCTAATTTATGAAAAATATTTCAAATAGGTTTACCTCCCCCAATTTGTAATTTTCAACTCTTAAATGAATATTTTCTGGACCTCCTACCTTACTACATATTCCAAAACTAATTTTATTCCAAAATTGATTTTACTCATAGTCATTCCAAAACTTTGTCTCCCAATAACCACTTGTAATTTTGCAAATGGCCCATCACCAATAGATGCTAGTCCAATTTTATTAGAGTTTGTGAACATTATTTTTTGTTCACTCCTATATTGTCCCCTAAAGTTCAAAGAGTTCCTCCAAGGGATTCTTGAAGGTTTGGCAAATTCAAAAAAATTCGGCATAATTTTTTTAATTTTTTATATAATATAAAAGTAATAATTAAACCAGACTTGTATGCACAAATTTTTCAAAAAAAAATTTTAAATGAACACTCACTATAACTCAAAAATGTTTAGATTTTGAACTTGAATTGCTTTCAAATATTTAAAACAACTTGGATTGGCATAAAAAATTTACCACTATAACTAGACTTAAAAGGGAAACATAATCCAATAAATGTTGTATGATGGAGATACAAGCCCCTAAAGTTGTAGCCATCAAATGCATTTTGGTGAACACAAATTGAACTTGTAAACTTTGATTGGCTTCCAAGAAAATTTTCCATCTTGACCTGATCTGAACATTTTACCACAAAAACTAGAAAAGAGATCACAAATTTTCCAACACTAAGTTTAATTGAATTTAGACATTGAATGCAAAAGTTACAACACTTTGAATTGGACTTAAAACTATGTAAGGACACTTTTGGTCTCCTTCAATGGTGAGGGGTTAAGAGCCAAACTTTAATTTTGGAGAGTTAAACATCTCGAAATACTTTTTGGTAAATCCTTCTAGAAAGACAAATGGAAATGGCATCTAAACTTAGTTGTTTCATATTTGTTGGAGCTTCATGGAATTAGTTATGAATTTTTGAAGATAAAACACAATATTCACGAAAAATGTCTACCTAGTTTGAAATGTTCCGACTAATTGTACACTATTGGTGCAATGAGAAAGCCAAATGTATCCTTTGTATTTGAGGATGGGTTTAGAACCTAAGCGCTTCATGAAACTCCTTCCTTATAAGTTTGCCTTGACCCATATTCTTCTTCAATCTAATCACAATCACAAGTGTAGCCGCATTGATACAATTCAACCCAAGGATATGGTGAGCGTGAAAGAATATTTTGTGCTCAATTCCAAGATTTTAATGATCTAAATGTTCCCAAAACAATTCTAGATCATTACATTCTATGTTCTCAAAATTCAATTCAATTGTAGGATCGAATCGACAATACTTCAAAGAATGTAGTAGAAATGTAACATGAATATATGCATTAGAAGAGTTTTGGGGGGCAAAAGGGCCATTTCAAGCTTGTCCCCCCTACAGTTCTCCCTACCGTTAAAGAACACCAAGCTATCAGAATTCTTTTTATAAAAAAGAAAAAATTGAAATTTAAAAAATGAAAAAATATTGAATTTAAACAAAAATGACTTGGCAATCATTGTGCCACATTAAATAGCATCTGCTGTAAGTTCTGACGGGCTAAGAACCCTAAGGAACTTAGAGCCCTCTAAGCTAGGTAAATCTCCTGTAGCAACTAGAAGAACTGAAAACGAGGAAATATTCTATTTTCTATGCAATCAGGATTGGAGAAGACATGGCAAATTGTAGACATGGATCCAACAACTAAAATTAAAACAAAGTGGTCAATCTTGTTAAATTGGTGGAATTCTACATCTTTGGCATAATTCAAAGTACATGATTTGAAATGTAAATCTATACTAGTCTTAGTTTTTTGAGCCTTGGGCAAAGAAATGTCACAATTTTTTTACACAAAATTATGCCAATTTAACAAACTAGTTGATAAATAGCTTAGTATGGGGTAATTCCTATTGCTTCCAAACTGGAACAACATCAGAATTGTAAAGATGTTTCATAAAAAATAAATAACTTGGAATAATAATTTAATAATGACTCAAACAATAGTTGTAGAATATGATTCATAAATAATATTCTTATGATTAAATCTACTAGTACAGATACCAATATTTTTCAATAATATTTGAAATCAAAAATTGAAAATTTCTCTTAAAATCATTTGTAGATTGAGTATTTTGTAATTTTCAAAAAAGAAAATTTTGAAACTTAAGAAATTGAGTTCTAAATATAATAATTTCTAAAGATTTTTATTTCACTATTTTTCATGCAAGTCATTTTTAAAGTATCATTTTTTGAATTCAAAAATATTTCTTTTCAAAGTCAAATCTACCAATATTCTTTGAATATTAGAATATTTGCAAAGCAAAGGCTTCAAAAATTGTACCATACAAATGTTAAAGAACTAACACAAGAATCTTCAAAAAAAATCAATGGATGAAAAAACACATTTTGAAATGCCACCTCCTCTCCTTCTACTCTTTTGGTTTAGATTCTATTTCAAAATCCCATTGCTACAAAGGAATGGCAAGGCCAACATTCAGAGCAATAGTTTTTAGCACACTTAGTTATTCTATGACAATATTATTCAAAAGCTCAAGTTTTAACACTGAGGTAACTACACCTAAAATAAGCAAATAAGCAATTCATCACTATTTCCATTATTGTATTGAATTTTTTTTGAAGAATCTTATTGGTAGTCAAAAGAAGATTCTAGATTCACTTAGAATGCATTTTTTGAACACTATGTAAATAAACCACAAATTTTTAAACTATTGAATATAGGGTGTAGGGCAACCAACCATAAACTCTCATAAATAGGGAAAGTACATTTTAAGCAAGAATTTACACTATGTAGTCTTAGAAAGTAGTTGAAATTAGGTGCAGTTTAGGTAGTGTACTCCTAAACCGTCACTTTAAGGGTTAATTGGCCTTTAAGATAGGTTTTAGATGCCCAAGATTAATTTCCCTTATTTTTCACTAAAAAAAAATTTGATGTGGAATTTAACACAAGTGGTTTCATATTTTTTGAAACATTTATGAATTACTTATGAATTTCTAAAGAATTATGCACTAGGTACCTATTTATGATCCTAGGCCTTACAAAACCCACACATGCACACTTTTAAAAAAGATATGGCTAGATCAAAAACAAGTAGTGAGGTATTCAATAAGTACTCCTTCTGTCCCACTAAAAACCTCCAAATTTCTTTTTCGTGAGGGATTAAGTGTATTTTAATTCTTTGCATTAGAGATGCATGCAATGAAGAAGTACTACATCCTCTAGATCTCTATAGAATTTTACAACTAAGGTGCCACCATTTACTCACCTAAAATCTAGGCCGTTTTCATCATATTTGAATAGAAGTTGTGAATGTTACTGACTCCTCATTATTGGCAATTTAGATCTTAGTGGCAACAATGGGATAATAGAAATTTATGCTTCCAACTAGAATGGTGGCCACAAAGACTATAACCCACTTCTTGAATCCAAAAATTTCCTTCCAAAGCAGGATACTAAATTGTGTATCGAAGTGGATTAGTGATTCTTGATTTTGGGATCAACCTTGGTTTTTGAGAGATTGAGAGTGTGAAGAACATTGTTAAGACTAGGACCCAAGTTCACACCATTGTTTCGTGTACTACCAAACATGCATTGCGATCAGTTTGGAGTTTGTGATTCTTTAGATGGAACTTGCCTCTTTACTTCACTAGCTTTTTTTCTTTACCTCTCGCCCATGGGCCAAAGGTAGTTCCCTAGTCAATTTGTTTTGGACTATTTGGAGGGGGAGCTTATACCTCTTGCATCGTCGAGTCATTCCTTGGCCAATGCAAATCTTATGAGTTTGTATTACTAATTAAATCTCACATATTGCTAAACAATCTATGCCGAATTTTTAGTAGGACAAAGGGAGTAATATACAAGGTTCCTAAATGTAATTCTTACTAAACTTAAACAAATCCTACATTCTTTTAACATGTGTAAGAAGGCAATTGGGCAATCAATCCCATTTAGAAAAATTAAGTGGATACACCTTGGCTTTGAAATGGACCCTCCCCAATTCTTATTCCATCCATTAAAGAAGTATGAACAAATCTCATCAATGCTCTAACATTATGAGCATTCCAACTCACATCCACTGACTATTACTTTTGAAGCCACCTATGGGATGGTTTGAAGAAGAGGGTCTGAATTAGAACCATCTACTACAAGTTACCTTACAAGCATATACAAAGGAGTTAATACTGTCACAAGCTCACGGCAAGGATTGGATCAGGCAGGCAAAAAATAAACAATGAAGCTAAGAACCAATATATTCTGAGTATTTTCATGCTTGCACGATTGTGCTTGATTACAAGTCTGCCATACAGCAGGACCCTCTACAGCCCATCAACTAATATTATTGCCATTGATCTTAAACCTAACGGGTACTTCACCATAATCTGTACAAGCTCCAAAAGACATGATCTCAATACTTGAGGAGTGTCCTAGCACAATGCAGAAAAGAAAGTTCGTATTTTACAGCCTCCTCAACCTCAATGAAGGTCAAGAGAAGAAAGTTGTCAACCTAAATGATGCAGTCAGACATGGAAGTACATTTAGGTGAGGAAGTTCCTAAACTAAGCTTCCATGACTGAGAAGCATCACTTCCAAGAAACATTGCCAACTTCTTGTCATAAGCTGGGGCAAAATCTTACAGTAGTAGGCTGTCAAAAGAATCGTCGTCTCAAATGGTCACCTGTTTAGCGCCAATACTGAGCCCAGCGGTGGATTGTCTCCACCATTTGGGGAAAAAGTGCACTAACACTGTCATTGATCAAGGACTGGAAGAACTGCACAGCTTCTTCATCGTCCAAGTCCAGCCGGAACTTCTCTTGCAACTGCACAAGTTCAGGGCCCCTCGTCAATGTCAGCTCATGTTTCTCTATGCAAAACAAAAACAAAAAATGTAATAGATTTTAATGAAACCCTTTAGAGGCTTCCAGAAGCAGAGATTCATCCTACGCACCTTGAGGATGCCTTTCTCAGGGTCGGAGGCAATGTCGGGGATGTTGGCTCCAGCCATGAGGTAAAACAGATTCAATATAAGATTGCTGGATTTCCGGAGAATATTGTACGCCTCACAGCAATATGATTTGAACCGACTGTAGTGAGGACTGATCCATCACACAGCATCAAAGGTGAGGATTTATTTCTCATCGTGCAATCACGATAGCTCAAACATTGAGTGATAGTAAACGCTAAAGTGCCACAAGTTTGAGTTTGAAAACAATCGGTTGATGCAACGACGGTAGAGGGAATCCAATACAAAACGGACGGACAGTGCAGGGCTACACAAACGAAGTAAAACAGGACAATTCGACATGAACTTACGTTTTTTAACAAAGAAGTCAATGCAGCTACTTAGGGAAAAGATATGAAGTCAGTCAAGTCATTCAACTATCATTCAGATGTTCACCTTTCGGCACCACCCATGGCTTCCACCATTTCCTTGCAGAGTTTCATAGGAGGTGGAAAGGGCTTGGGATCGCGACCTAATATGAAACCAAAATCGATGTGGAAGAGCCGCCCATCCTCACAGAGAAGTAAATTGTCCAAATGTCTGCATGACAGTGACAAAATCGTTCAAAAACTTCAACTACAGCATATCTTTAATGTCATTTAAGTTCAGAATCAATTAGCAAGAATACTTGAGAGGCAAAGCTATGTGGCAGAATATGATACAAATAGACTCTTTCAGGGAAGATTCTCGAATCGACATTTGTACCTGTCACCAACGCCCAGTATGTACATGATAACACAATAACCTGCACAGCTTTTCACGAAAGTCTCCAAGCACGCAGCCGTGATACCAAAAGGTCCCTCAGCATCCGCATGGAATTGTTGGAAGTAACTGACGATAGATTTGTGCTCTGACAAAACCTGATGAGAAAAAAGATTGTAATCTATCATTACAAGTCCGCAAGACTCCGTCAAAAGAAACTAAGTTATCGGCAGGAATTTTCACTGTTTACTCTATTGACCAATTAACAACTGGGGTAACACTATGTTAAGTTCAGAAGAGATCTTCGGACAGCACTTCTGACAGAAAAGCCTTGCGCACAAATGATGCATATGCGTAGCAAAAGTGAAAGGACACAGTCAATCTACATTAGATTCTATGCACAAAATATTACAGTAACTCTTACTTGAGCAAGGGATATGGAGGGGACAAACTCCACCATTCCTTCATCCGGTCCAGTGGCCAGCACGCCATATGCAGTAAGTTGTAAATCCAGATTTTCCAACTTTAAAAGTCTATCCATCAAAGACAACATTTGAATTACCTGCCACGGCACAACAATCAATAGAGCCCAGTCTACTAAAGAACAAATTTTGTTGAAAGATAAGAACACGCAAAAACACACAAAAAAAATTAATCTATAAATATCTAATCTGCTGCATAAATGATCTCCTGCAACCCAGCTGGAGACCAAGAGCAAATGATCGCTCCTGCTAGGTGATCAGATTCCATTGCATTTAGTTCTGGGAAAACGCAAGGGAAAAAGCGCAAGGAAAAAGGTAGGGTCCTCGTACCAACTGATCTTGCCTAAGATCATCCCCCTTTTTGAAAATTAACTTGCATTTTCCACCTTCTCTTGTTTTAAAAGTTAGTCGCAATGGATGTAACGCACTCTTGAAGATCGAGGATTCCATTGGAATAATACCAGTAATCATCAAGCGAGGCTCAAGGGGTAAAGGAATAGGCTGCCACGATGGAGAATCGCTCTGTTAGAGCGTAACTTTTGCACACCATGAGGCATTAAGCACAAAATCAAACGTCACCCGACATTACTTTGAGATAGACCATACATACCTCATCAAAATATGTCAGTTCGCTGAGAAGACCTGATAGTAACAGCCGAAGTTTATCAATTTTCTTTTGAGTCGACCCTCGAACATTCTTGACATCTCGCATGATGGTGCAAATTTGGGCCGTCAGTTCTTGTTCACGGACCAAGCTTTGCCACATTTTCTCCCCACTTTCGCCATCCTTCTTAATGTCAGCCCTTGACTGAAGAATGGCCAACACAATCACTGATAACATTATGGACCTGAAAGAGATGGTTTACAAAGTAGAATACCATGCTTGCAAAAAAATGCGGCCCAAAAGGTTGTTGCCACATGTTAAAGCTATGAGACGTGGTCCCACAACGGCTACCTAGAATCAGAATTTCATAAAGAATATTAGAACTCAATAAAAGTGGATGAGTCAATAAACCTTCATCATAGAATCTTCCAAGATTTCGTATATTGAATAAAATCTTTTTGCGTATGCAGGGTCATGAAGCTCCATCATTACGTACCATCGAAGAAAGCTTGCAAGTTCGAATTTCTGAGCTGCTGTTCAGACAAACAAAAAATTCGTGAGATAAAAGTATGTTCATCACACACTAAATATGAAGGAGAATCCAATATCATACAGAATTATATACCTGCAAAACTCTACGCAGATCCCACTTCCAAACTAGTTTTAGATAACTGCCAGCGGCAACAATGTTGGGAGCAAGTCAATTATCAATACCTCTTTTAACAAGAAAATATGAAAGGCGAGATTTGTCAGAACGTTCAAAGCGAAGGGCCTGGACAAGCTGAAGTAAGTAGCACTGCAACTCTTCATCCTCAGCTCCTTCGAGCACCGTCACGGCATGTCCTCGAACCTGCACAAAAAAATTTAATAATGAGAGCGCTGATAGGATGGTCTCACATTCCACAAATTTTTTAAGCAATTAAACAGGGAGCGTACAACTTGGTACGCAAAGCTTACAGAAGGAATCGGAAGACCATAGTACCTCTTCGCTCTCAAAAACAGGAGAAAGAAGCTCCAAAGCATCAGCAATATCTATGGGAGCCCATCGTCTCATCAAATCCACAGCTTGTTTTGCTTCCTGTTACAAACAAAGAGTTCACAATCTCAGAAAAGTAAATCTAATGATGCGCAATGGATTACTTCAATAAATCTAGAGACGCATCTTTGAAGAGTTCAACAAGTCCCTCATTCATCATCGAATAACACCGTCATATGAGTAAACTTCACATTCCCAATAATAGTCCGGCACTGACCTGGGCATCACTCCAGTCGACACACCGTAAGAACTTGGTGAGAGCTCGCTTTTCTGACATTAAGTAAAACCTGAATTTCCATAGAAGCTGTCTTTCCTCCCCACTCAAACTTCGTGTTGGAGGGTATTTCAGGATAAGATCTATCTCTCTGCGTGACAGTGGATCGTATAAATAAGCAGACGAAAAAGAGGATATATTACTCATTCTCAGATTAAAAATGGATTCAATGCTTGGAAAATTACTTGCCGTTCTTGACAGAAATAGATTAGGAGGGCAACCATTCAAATAAAGGACAAACAGGAAGGAGAGAAGGCGACGAACTTTTTTTCATTAGAGCTTGGCTTCAACTCACGATCAATAACACCTCTTGTCACACTGCGGGCGAGTTTTAGTTGCTTGTTTTCAGAAGGATTCTGTTTGCCTACTTCAGGATCCCAAATTGTTACAAGTTCGTTGGATGCCGAAATAGGCGACTGCAAAAGATTTGCACCTAGCTCCTGCATGAATAAAGTTGCTATAGTGAGAAGTCGAGTGTCAGCTTACTTTTCGAAAAGAAACAACAGTAAATTTTTGATGATAACAAAATCGACCACAAATAAACTTATCGATTAACAGGACCTGAAATGCAACAGGGTGCTCAAACGTGCGTAGATCCACAGCTAAATGAAGTTGAGTACTGCCATTGCGTTTGCTCTCTCCTTCCTTGATGTCTTCGATTGCTTTAAACGTGAGACGATCCAACCAGTCAATGTGGGTCACAAGGCCCCTCTCGAATTTATTCATCAGCTTTTCGAGGCGCTCCACTTCACCTCGTTCATGCTTGGGCACCTGAAGATTCACTCATAATCAGTTACTACAAACCATGTCTGAGTCACTGTAACCAGATTATAATTGGTCCCGAATAATACCTTGCCAGGAGTATTCGTCGGTACAGAACCGTCTGCTTGCCTTGCATGCCACAGCCGCAACTTCTGCTTGCCTGTTTTCAACTGTTTCGAACTGCTAAACAGAGCCAGAGTTGCGCCACCCACAACCACTTCTTGCCTTGGTGTCGAAACATCCCAAACCTGTTCAAACAAAGCCATGTCTCGCATAAGACACCACACAACAACTCAACTTCATACCCTTCAAGTAATATTTAGTTACATTGAGGACTTTAAATGTGCTATGGTAAACAAGTGTCTGGATAATTCACATTAAAATGGGAGTAAACATAAGCTTTCTTAACCCCTCATCTTAAGTTCTCTCCTGCATAATTTACGAACAATAAGGATGACTCACAGTAAGAGCAAGCTGAGTATTGGCAGCTAAGTCACGATATTTGGCACTCAACGTCACGAGCTCATTCCAACGCCATGGCTTTTCAATAGACGCCAGTCTGCAAAAATCAAGCACCAACTTGATTCTCGTGATTAGATGTTTGACAATCCCTTTCAAGAAACAGAGATGAGAAGTAAATAAACGATAAGCATCTGACCTAACATAACCCCACGACAAAACTCGGAGGAAAAAAAAATTACACAAGATGGAGCAAAATACAAATCAGCCAGTGAAAACTCTGTATTTATCCAGACTCTCAGCCTCAAGGAATTTGCCATGCCTGGTTCGTGTTGGAAGGCCAAAGAGAACGCCGTCAATGTAGAGAGCACATTCCACGAATAGCTCCGGGGTCGAAGCCGCCGCGTCAATTAAGCCATCTAAAAACTCAAGAGATTGTTCATCAATCTTAAGATCAGCTCCAGGATCCCAATTGCGAAACAAATAAAACCAGAAATCACCAAACCCTAAACCCTAACCCCAGAAGTCTATCAAACAAACATGACAATTTCTCACGGCCATATCCTAAGCTTCGCCACAAAACTCTGCACAAAATTCCACAACAAAAATGGCGCACCCTGACGAATATTTGATTTTTAACTTCAACCTGTTTCCGCCCTAAACCTTAAACTCAAAAGCTTGTCAAATAAACAGGTCAATTCGCCACTGACATATCCTGAGGATTTCTCCATAAAATTCAACAACAAAAACCCGCACCCTGATGAATCTTTGAATTTCACCTTCACCTCTTTCCGGATCCACGAGCTACACCAAAGACTCAACTTGCAAATGAATAAAACAGAAACCACCACAACCTCAGCCCTAAACTCAAAACCGTTCGAAAAAAAAAACTCAATTCGAAATTGCCATATCCTGAAAATTACTCCATAGAATTTGCGCACCCTCATGAATTCACGACTTCACCTTCAGCCTCTTTCCAGATCCCGATCACAACAACAAATCCTCAAATTGCAATGGAAGAAAACCAATAATCAACTACACCCTATACCCTAAACTCAATGTCGAATTAAAACAAAAACTCAAATCGACACTGCCATATCCTGAAAATTACTCCATAGAATAAAACAGCAAAAATCTCGCACCATTATGAATTACAATCCATTCTTTCCGGATCCCTTTCGCAACACCAAATCCTCAAATTGCAAAACAAGAAAACCAAAATAATCACCATACACTAAACCCTAACCTCTCGAAACCTTATGAAATCAACAATTCAAGCCCCTCGAATATCCACAAACTTCTCCACGCAGTCCAACAACACAATATCCGCACTCTGGTGAACAATTAGGTCTCACCTTCATCCAAATCCTGCTAGAAACAAAACAGGCGCAAACCAAAATTCTCAACACACCCTAAACCCTAACCTCCAAACCTCATCAAACCACCCATTCGAGAGAATCACCTATCCAAGAAAATTTTCACAACATTCAGCAACACAAAATCCGCACTCTGGTGAATACTAATTAGGTATCCCTATCATCCAAATCCTTCTCGCAACAAAAAAGGCTCAAATTCAAGCCACAAACACACGGGACCATTAAAAATTGAAAATTTCCGGGAGTAGCAGCAAATCAAGCCCTACTACCTGGAGCCTTGGGCGCGGTTGGCGGGTCGCCATCTAAAGCTTCGACGCGGAAGGTGACGGGCAAGTTGATGTCGCACGAGAGAAAGAACCGGAACTCATTCCCGTTCATTGTGTTCTCTCGCTCCCGATGTGTCTCCCAATCTCGGCTTTGCGAATTCTCAAGCGAATGTTAGTCTGTTGGAAACGGTTTCGTCATGTTTGGGGATGCAATCGTGAGATTTGGAAATTGAATGATTCGGTGAAAGCGGTTTGTGGATTCGCCACAAAAGCTTAGATCCTGGAGAAGCAAAGCAAAGCAAAGCTCTACGCCATTTGGTGTGCAAGGTCGAGGTTCTTCTGGTCCGGAACTTCGGAGGGTAGTGCTGTGGGAATAGGGGGTTTTCAAAGTCGAGTTTGATCATACGTGGAGGGATTTTATTGGCTCTGAACCAAATGGGAAGATGGTGGAAGGTACACTGATTTGTCCTCAGGTAGGAGACCTTATTTGCACCACTATGTATCGAAGGTGTACATTAAACTTTCAGATGTACTCTACTGATACATAGTGGTGCAAATCGTCACATAGCTCAAACAAGGTCTCCTATCTTATTATTGCAAGTAGAAGATTAGCAACATCTAAAAAATTAGTGGGGCTATAATTTTTGGTGTGTATTAAATTGGTTCAAATTGAAGGACAATTAATTGTACATGCAAAATCTACTCATTTCCTTAATATGGTTGGTAAATTTATGAGACTTCCTAATCTAAGACCTATTTGGGATATTCTAGTCTTGGAAATGATCCGCATTCATTTAAAACTTTGTTCCTTTTAATTTTAACCAATCGGTTGCATGTATGGATTTATATGTTTGTGTAAATGTTTTTTAGGTTGGGTATCTTGTTAATTTGACTAACATGTTATGGCTATTAGATGAAATTTGAGGCCTCCAACAGCCTATTTTGGGCCTATTCTAAAGTAACAATTAGCTATTCCCCAAAAAAATTCAAAAAAAATAATAATTAATTAATTTTTAGAATACAAAAATAAATTGGAAAAAAAATTTTAATTTTTAGGGGGAGCAATGACATGGCACTTTCTTGGCGACATCAGATTGCACTGTTGGCTACGTTCCCAACGTTCTTAGGGTTGGATAATTCACAGTCTCTTGGAGGCCTCAAATTTCATCTAATGATTTACATGAATAGACAACTCCAAGTATACAATTGTCACATTGTGGCATTAGAGAGAGACACAAAGATCTTTGATGCATTGTTGAAGTCAACAACATTAGAGTGTGAGTAGGGAGCAATGAGCAATAAGCATTTAGACTTGAGCACTCATTGACGCTTTTATACCAAAAATAGACACATCAAAATCATAAATAGACATGTCAAATTTAAAAATAGTAATGTCTAAAAACTTGGAATAGAAATTATTAAAAGTAAAATTTTCAAAATGCCAATTTTGTTAAAAAATAATTTATTTAAGGTAGTCAAATTTAGTAATCAAATTTTGCACCTAGAGAGATCATTTAGTGCATCTAAAACAAATTATATATGTCCAAGTGATTTTTTGATCCCTTATTTACTTTTTAATAAACTATAATTTCAACTTATAATTTTGAGTTTTGTTTAACAATGACTAAAGGTTAACATATAAAATGAATTCTAAAAGAAGTTGAAAAATAAACTAAAATGGCATGTTTTTCAACTCAAATATTTATAGAGAATTCATTTAGATGACCATTACATCATTATTCAAGGAAATGAACTTTCATTAGAAATTTATTTTTAGAATTTCTTGGTTCATTTCTTAGACTATTTTTTCTTATATAAAATAAGGATGTGAAAGTTATTTTCAGCTCGACAATGTATTTCTTTTCTTCAAAAAGTTATAATTAATTACAACTAACAAAGAAAAATATCAATAATTCAAAATATAAAATTTCAAAGTGGAAAAATGTATTCATGTTTTGTTTTGTTTTATTTAAATTTTAAATTATAATATAGGGGATTAAAAATCTTAACACATATGGTTTCCAATGGACACTCTCAGTAATGTCCCCGAGATTTTGCAAGTAGGGCTAAAAACAATACCCTAACCTCTTTTGCAATAAGAAAAGTTCTACCATAGAGATAATGTGTGAATGAATTTCATCCATGTAATCCATTTATCATCTATTGAGAGAAAAGGCCTTATTTATACATTGCAATACATGTACATCCTACAAGTTTTTCCATCCATCATGACTCTCTTAAAGTGGAATGCAAAACCCTTGCTACCAAATGTATGGTTATTAAAAATTAAATAATTTATTCATTGTATTGTTCTTTAAAAATAATTTTGTATTATTATTTTTAATTAAAATAATACAAGAATAATAGACTAACTAAAAGAATCAAGTCAACAAAAATTGTTATCAAAAGTCCATCAAAAAATTGGAAAACAATTCCAAACATTTTATAAATCAATTAATAGAAAAAATTGGGAACTTGCTCTTGGGTTGGATAATATCAAATTGTTATGAATAGTATATGAGATTTTGTCAAAAGTTCTTGGGTCTCCAAAGACACAATATAGTCTTTCAGAATCCTAGCATGGTCTATGGCCCATTTTATGTGTCATTTTTTTTTCAGTTACCTATGATAATCTATGACGCTTTCAACTAAAAAATCTTTGTACCTAGTCAACACTACACCAAAAACAATTGCAACATGTACATAGGGGACAATGAAAAAGATTATCATTAATAACCATTTAATTACTTTCTGATTTTATCCATGATATGGCCTCTATTAGCACAAAAGCATCATGTAAAACTTGTAGAATATTGAAGCTGCCCTCACTAGGATGCTTTGACAAGTCATAAGGAAAAATTAGGATAACAAACTTGATACATGATAAAAATGATTTTAAATAATTATAGAAAAATAATCCCTAACATCTTATCAGATACTTTCGTTGAATTAGACCCTAATTTTTCCCAATTTTTGTTATGGAGATTACAAATATTTGATTGATAAAAGAAAATCTTGTGAAAGATGGGTTTCATTTAACACCTAAAGGCTACAGGGTATTTTAAAAGAGAATAAGTCCTAAACCATCAATTTTCGATGCTTTCTCCAAAATCAAAAACAATTTTTTTTTCAATTGAATTCCAACCATACAATATTGTATATTAAACAAGTAAGTCAATGTGTAGAAAAACTTTCAACCCATTTGACCATGTGGATTGAAAGATTATAATATTTATAATGAATAAAAAATATTTTTATGAAATATTTCAAAGGCAAATATGGAGTTTAGCTTACTCTAAATCATCCTACAATGTAAATAAATAAATCGGCCATAGTATACTAGTCATTTCGTGATAATGTTTTGTGCAATATGTACGTAAAAAAATGTTTTAAGAAATTTGGCTATTTGAATATATAGATTGCAAGATAATAAGGGTTAAAGTTAAACTTTAGGAAAATTTCAACCCTCCGGAAGGCCATGTGTTTGGAAGCTTCCTAAAAAAACCCCAAGTGCAATTAGAGAGGATTTTAAACTATTTTTTATTTTTCATTATTTTTCAATGAAAGATGTTGATGTGGCACTATTTGTGCCACGTCAGTGCCAAATCATATATATATATATATATATATATATATATATATATATATATATATATATATTTATTTATTTATTTTTCAAAAAAGATTAGTTTTTTATTTTTTGGTATATGCACTGCGGGGTGCCAAAAAATACATCCTTAATAGCCTTCTAGAGGGTTCAGATTTTTCCTAATATTAGGAAACATTTCAGCTCTTTGGAAGGCCACAAGTTTGGTAACTTCCTAAAATCCCTCAAGTACAATTAGAGAGGATTTAAAACTGTTTTTTACTTTTTATTATTTATTAATGAAAGTTGTTGACTTCGCAATACTTGTGCCACATCAGCATCACATTAGATTTCAATATTTTTAAAAATTAAAAATTCTTTTTCTTCTTCTTCTTATTTTTTTTCATATTCTGTATATGCACTGTGGGGGGCCAAAAAATACATCCTTAACTGCCTTTTAGAGGGTTCAGATTTTTCCTAATGGAATTTTAGGAATTAAGATAAATTTGTAGAAATTAGACTTTTGATCATACAATGATGGTTAGTTGAATGGCTTTTAAATATGTATTTTTCGTCTTTGGGGTACCAAATACTACTTCCACTTTGAACTATTTGGTTTAATAAGGCATCTATCACCTACTCCGATCAACCATTATTTAACCACCTCTAAACACAATATCACCTACTTCAATCAACCATTATTTAACCACCTCTAAATACAAGTGTCTTGACTATCAATTACCAAATAAATATTATAAGGGGAGAATGGAGCCTTAATATGGCTGCTAGATTAAGACTACTAGTGAACAACAAAATATTGAATAAAAAAATTATAAATTATTTTTGTAAATTTCTATAGAATTATAATTTTTCAATTTTCAATTTTGGTTCAGTTTTACTCAAAAGAAGGTTTAAAAATTTCAAAATATTGAATAAAAAAATTATAAATTATTTTTGTAAATTACTATAGAGTTATAAATTTTCAATTTTCAATTTTTGTTCAATTTCCTGAAAAGAAGGTTTAAAATTTTTTTAAATGAAGTTCAACTTGCAAATGGTATCCTTGGTTGGTTGGTTAGAAAAATTCAAAATTTGTTTTTTTGAAAAAAAAATATTGTTTTTAATTCAGTAATATTATCCTCAAATCCTCAATTGAGTGCCAAAGGATCCTTACTGGGGAATTTGAAGGTCTCTAATAATTTATAAAGGATCTCTGTACCATAGGGAAATAATTGTCTTTTAAAGCCAAGGGAAGGCTTAGAATCCAAAGCACTGAAAAATCCTTCCTTAGTGCCAAAGGGCCCCTCTTTAATCTTTTGGTATGTTATAAGATAAAATCTTAATACTATAGAAGGCTCCAAATACCATAGAAGGCTCCTTTGGATTCGAGCCATTTCTTAGTGCTAGAAAATCTTTGTGAAAACTTCCATGAAGGTCATTACTTATAATCTTTTATGTTTAGGATTATACTTAAAAAGTCAAAACACCCCTTTTTCCTTTCTCTTGCATTGTTTGGAATAAGATTGGTTTAAAGACAATTTTGTTATGAAGTGAATACTAAATTTTGAATTGATATCTTTCAAAACAAAATCAATTTTGGAGACATTTACCATATAAACTAGAAAACTTAATTGGAAATGGAATAATTATTAACTTGTAACTATACTATAATGATTTTTATATTTTTCAATAAATATTTCTTTAATAATTTTATTTTTCAATAAAATAATTCTTTTTTATATTTTTCAATAAATATTTCTTTAATAATTTTATTTTTCAATAAAATAATTCTTTTTTATATTTTTCAATAAATAATTTATAATTATTATTTTTTCAAATGAAGGTTTTAAAGCCTTTTCTTAGTAATTGGAATTCATACATGATTAGGAATTTTGTAATCTTAACACTCATTTGCTTTCAACCACTCCCCATACCGCCCCCCTTAATTCCTCAATGACCCTAGCCACTCATTCCTAGCCACTCATTTTGAGAAATCTGGTCTACGATGAATGATTACTATAGTGTACTCCTTTGGGAAGTACACTCCATTGGAAAACTTGTGATCATTTTTTTTAGAAATCCACTGCATGGATTGAAAGTCTATAATGTTTGGTTTGAGGTAAGTACACTCTAAAAAAGGGCACATTTTGAACCCCTTAGGGATTTAGGAGTTAAGATTTAATTTCTAGATATACAAAATTTATTTTAAATTTAATTTATATATTTTAAAATCATAAAACAAATCCTTCAAAGTAAAGAAGCTTATTTTTGTCAATTTTTGCATTTCTCTTTTATAAAGTCATTGAAGAGTTAAGATATAATCTCTAGGTATATAAAATTTTATTATATATATATATTTAAATCAAGAAACAAATCCTTCAAGAAACCAAAGCTTATTTTTATGAATTTTTGCAAGGCAGAGGTCAACCAATCTTCCAATCTTTGGGTGAAAGAATTAACTGAACCCCAAGAGGTTTTGATTAGTTTAAAACACATTGAATTCTATTTGGACTTCAACTTCAATTTGAATCATGCAAATTTAAAATATTTTTGTCATAGCTTCAAATGCCTTCTATTATTGGAAAGTGAACCCTATATTCATCAATATAAAAACTCCAAAGGTAAGTAAAAAAATCATGTTATTTTGTCTCTATACTTGTTCACTTGTCATAAAAAGGGCACTTGCACTTTTATTTACATTTTGTATTCTCTTGTAGTTTTGTTAGAAAGACTTTCATAAAAGTGTTTCCAATAAAATTGAGGGAGCATGTAAATTATAAGTTGGAAGGCCATTTTTGTGAGAAGAAATAATGTATCACATAATGAGACTTATGCGAGACCGTAAGTATAATGAAGAGATTATTAGAGAGGATGGTCAAAGTGATCAAATGATCAAGAGAGAATCAAGAACTTAAAAATAAAGAATAAAAAAATCTTCATGCCCCAAACTAAGTACCGTAAATTGATTCTGTTGGAAGAATGCCTCATCACTACTATAGTACATCTTCAATTTTGGCAAAAATAAATTGTTTTTAAAGATATCGTAATTTCAGAAAATTATAATGATAATTGTTGAAAATCTTGAAAATTTACAACGACGATTGCCGAAATCAATAGAAATATGTAACTACCTACGATTAAGTATTCTTGCCATAATCATAAAAAATTAAATTAAATTAAATGTTTTAAAAGAAGAAAATAATCAATATTAGTAAGAAGGTACAATATAGAATCCAATGATCATCAACCATGTTTATAACAAGATCATCAATCATCAAAAGATTTGTTGATGGAAACATTAAGGAATTTCATCATTGAAACTAAGAGAAAATAGAAGCTAGAGAGGTTGTTTTCATAATGAAATCCATTCTCTCTCATGAACACTCAAATGATGGGGTAACTTGAAGATGATAATTTAACCTCTCAATGTCAAAAAAATAGCACTTTCAAAGTAGACTTTTTGATCTCATTTTTGCATAGTAAAATAATATTTTTCAAGAAAACTTTGATCTAAGAAAAGTTGAGAAATAAATCTAATTTTCATTTTCAAAGATCCTTTTGTGATTATGAGCCTCCAAATAAAAGTTATAAATAAAATCCAAAGGAGATGTTTGAAAATGTCAAAGAAAATGTTCCTTCCAACTACTCCTTGAAATTTGTTCATAACTTTTGATTGGAGAATCAAAATCTCAAAAGGATTTATGGAGATGAGAGCTAGCAACATTTTACACAATAACTTAGTTCAATTTTTTTTTTTTAAGAGTTGTTCTACTATACATAAATGAAGTTTGAAATTTTACATTGAACACATTTCTTATGTTTGACTTCACTATGAATAGTTGAGCTCCTACTAATCCTAACTATTTACATATCCCACATGGGTTGTTTTACCTCTTATCACACAATTTGTATAAAGATCTTGTCTTAAAGTAGTTCACCTTTGACGATCAATTGCTTATTGAAGCCACATGCCGAATTTTTTATTAATTCAGTATCTAGGATGATGAAAATTGCTCTAATTAATTAATTAAAGAGGTTAAAATTTTATTAAATATTCGGCACAGGGTGCTGAAATTGAAGAGGTACTGCGGTAATTAAATTTGATTTTGTTAGGCTATTGTAGTGTAGAGTCTTAAACGCACTCAATGCAAGATTGACAAATGAATCCACAGCATAAACGAAAGTATCAAGAACATTCTGAGATAACATGACTGCAGAAAGCGTCCACTAGTGCAAAGGATTTGCTCTAAAAATGCAGGATCTTTGAGCATGAATCCATTTTAAGTAGTAAATAATGCAGATTTTCGTTCTTAGAGACATATTTCGTTACTAAAAAGTATGCTTAAAACCTGCACAATCACACCCTCCCTGACACCTACCACTAACAATTTCTTACTCTTCTCCTCTTTCTTACATAGTATTCTAATCGAAAACCATATACCATACTTCGTCTCTACATTAAGCTCTAATCAAGCTCTAATTTACAGCTAAATCCCTGCATTTCAAATTGTCACCCAACACCATTACTCTGATCACAATCTTTCCGCCTCTTCAATTAATCCAACAGGATACCACAATCAGACATCACAAATCTCCTAAAACCGCATCTCACCTTGTGTATGCCAATTCACACATCCTGGGTCTATTTTAAAACCAATCTACAAGCTACTGCTACTCCACCTCCTTCTGAGCATTACCCTGGCCTTGTCCGAACTCTTTAACATCTATAGAAAATGCTAACTCTACTCGAAGTTCTGTAAAGCAACAAAACAGGCACTCTGTTCACAATTACAACTTGAGGCTCTCTGAATCCAGCAGGAAGTCATACACTCGCAATTGCAACGGATATAACGAGCTTGCTAAGTAGACTCAAGCCAGAAGAACAAACAAACGTTCTCTACAAAATGAATTTCAAGTAAGAATTGGCCACAATCAAGGACCCTCTTAATCTATATACCAGACTCGCAAACTTGTCTCATCTTCTGTATCCTAGGTCTGTTCGTTACTCCGACTCTTCACCTCCTTCTAAGCCTTACCGTCACTCCCCTTGCCTTGAGCAAACTCTTTACCAACATCAACAGAAAATTACAACAAACCCTAATTCCCTGAGACTATCTACCATGGAACCTACATTTTCCTTGAGCTTCTGCAAATACCGTACTCTTCCTTGTTTTCGACATCACGAGATCCGATGAGCTGCAGAGACCATACCTTAATCTTTATTCCAAACTCACAAACTTGTCTCATCTTCTGTCTCCCAGGTCTGTTCGCTACTCCGACTCTTCACCTCCTTCTGAGCCTTACTATCACTCCCCTTGCCTTGAGCAAACTCTTTACCAACATCAACAGAAAATTCCAACCCTAATTCCTGGAGACTATCAAACATGGAAACTACATTGTCTTTGAGCTTCTGCAAATATTCTTCCTTGCTTTCAACAATACCTGATGAGACAAGTTGCAGGGGCCAAACCTTCACCAAAATGCTAAGGTACCGCTCTCGCTTCTCTCCCTCAGGACAGTGGTCTTTGATCACGAGCGCCGCCTCTTTAGGCTTGCTCTCCAGCAGCAAAGCTTTGGCCATCGACACAGCACTAGCGGTGGAATGCACCAAGCCCTGCTTGTCTCTCCAATTTTGAACCTCATAAACAAGTTTCACATCGCCAGCATTGGCAGCGCTCGAGATCAGCACATCCAAGAGAGATTGGTGCAACGTGAGCCCCTGCTTGATGAATCCCTTGGCGAGCGAGAACATGAGCTCCGTCTCCCCGGCCTGCTTGCACTGGCGCAGAAGGATGTCGGCCGTGGTTTGCGTGGCCTGGATGTCGTTCGTTTCCATAACGCGCAAGACTCTGCGCATGAGGCTCACGTTTTTGTGGAACCTGGAGTGCTTGAGGAGGAGATTAACTGAGCCGATGCTACAGGTGAATCCCGAATGATTCTGCCTCTGGAGGAGCTTGAGAGCGTTATTAGAATCGCCGAATCGAAGGTAGGCCGCGACCATCATGTTCGTCACCTCCCTCGTGTGGCTTACCGTTTCGCCTTTCTCCACGGTACGAAAGACGCGCACAAGCTCCACAGCGCGCATGGCGAGGGCTACCTCGGAAGAAGTGGAGGAGGAGCGAATGAGTTCGTGTATAGAGCTGGAATACGGCAGGATCTTCTTCTCCAGAGTCTCCACTATGTCGTTATACAACTGTTGAGGATCTTTCTTCGGTTGCGTAGGGACTTCGACCGTTTGCTTAGGGACTCCAACCTGCAATGTGCAAAGACGCTTGACCTGCGACATGGAACCGTGATGCAATCCCTTGCAACCCCCCAGTGAAGTTGAGCCAAACACTGAAAACTCTGAAACACCCCACACAGGCCGCACGCGCACACCGTATGCGAATTGCGATCTTTCCACTGAAGGATTATGCGTTTCAAGATGATAATCGCGTGAGAATGGAATGCGCAAGAACCTAATCGCTCGCCTAACGCCCTGCATCCTTCCCGTCTTCTAAAAACCCCTAAACCCTAAACCCTAATGCCAGTATTCATTCAACAAATTGGTGATCCTGCGCGCAGGCAAGCTCATTCCATTTCCGCAAGGGCGAGCCTGACATAGCATAACCAAAAAAAGCTCGGAATATCTGCATGGAGCGATCACCTCGCGTTCCTTCCTCCGAAACCGTAAACCCTAAACGGTGACCGCAAACCCTAAAGCAAGCTTTCGTTCGACAAAATGGCGCTGCATCCTCATTCCATTCCGCAGAATCGAACCTGACAAAGCATAACCTAAAATAACAAAATCTGCATGAAGCGCTCACTTCGCCTCCGACGTCTTTCTCGACTTCCCAAACCCTAAGTCCTGAATGGTGACCGCAAAAGCAGCTGTCATTCAATAAAATGGCGCTCAAACCCTAACAAAGAATAACCTAATATATTCGGAAATACAGTCAGTGCCGATTCAGTCTTCCTTCTGGACTTATTTATAGTGGTACTCGACAATGATATGAATAATGTCACGAATTTCAGGCATGTTTGCAAACGTCTTGAATGAATAACTAGACCAGTCCTTGCAGATTCTCAAAGGCGTAAAATTATCACAACCATAGCCACACCTTCTGTCACTGAGCCACAATAAAATCCTTTCCAATGTGCACGTCATTAATAGGGGGTAACATTCTCCCCTTCAGATGAAACATAGCACTTACAAAGGTTAGCTCTAGCAACAAATAGCCGACCCCTGCAAGTCAAAAATGAGAGACCTAGGTCCTGCCTACACTTCAAATCACCAGTACAATGGAGGAATGTGCTCAGTATTACTTGTGCGTCCCATACATCTACTATTCATGATTGCTAGAGCTAACCTTCAGTGTTGACACGACATAGCTGATTGCAGAGCAAAAATGAAAGGGACAGCAGGAATGGCAGTTTGTTCCCCTGGTATCCTACAGAGCTGTCAGCAGCCACAATAGGAGAAATTTAACGCAGCTAAACGATCAACACTAAGGAGGTGGCACTCATGGCATTGTAGATGAATGTTCCTTGTATTGGTGTGAATTGCCTTGTCAATAACTGCAGAGACAGAAAGATTGCATTAAGATGATGCTGGACTGAGAATGAGATGTCAGGCACCAGGAAACTGAAATGAAACACAGGGCAATTTGTTAATCATGAAGATAAGCATAAATTTATGAACACGGAAGAAGAGAAAGATACCTTGATGCATTCTTGAGAAGCAATTCCGCCCACAATGGAGGCCACACAGTGAATTTCGCCTGCTCCAAACCGGCAGACTTCACTTATGACGTCTTCAGGAAGACTTGCCCCGCCACCCCCCATGTCATTCAATAAACCTACTGCTAACGACTTCAACCTTGATACATCCTCCTCCATCTCCCTGCATACACAGAAAGAGTGATAATTCACATGAGACTGTCAATTAAATTATAATTTCTAATTCAGGATGGTCGTGGCAGATCGGAGAACGACAAGAAAGAAGCACCAGTTCGAACATACTATCGCAAACAACAGCGCAACTCATCCTATCTTCAAATAGAAAATCCATTTGAGATGTGCAATAAAATCCTCTCAACTATTGAGCCATGCCCTAAATGTTTCAGGAAAGTTCCACTCCACAAAACGGAAAACAGTGACTTAAAAACAGTCCTACAACATACCCGTCAAAGACACCTGGAAATCTGTTGTAGGTTGCAGCAAAGTGGTCCACTGCACGAAGCAGCACGTACAAAGCTGGATGACTGCACAAGTATCGCAAGTCAAACCTTCTGGTAGATTTAGCGACTAGCATCATAGTCATGAAGATGCTTGTCTACATACACAAGTATATGCATACACAAAGTAAAAAAGAGGCCCATCAACACCGTTTCTATTGTTTTCATGCAGAATCTGCAATCTGCCGTCGGTGTTAAATCCTGATGAAAATGGATTACCATACTCTTTTGGGGAAAAGAAGTCGCGACATAGAATAGCTATATATCCGCGAATAACGGAACAGTCTACTAACCTAAAAATGATGTTGAAATGCACAATAGTCATTTCAAGATGTAGCTTGGAGGCTATGTTTAAAAGGCCAAATTATCTTCCAAACATTGCCCAGTTAGAATAAGAAATCAGACAAACAATTATCTTACCTGCTTTCTTCAACTGCAAGAAGTCTCTGAAGCTCAGATCCTGATCGGGAACTAAACTCATCGCTCAACATCTTACATCTCAATACCTGCACGAGGTTTAAGAACAACCTCAATGACCTTGAAGATGCATGGCAATCCATTGGAAACAACTTTTAAGATAAAAATAACTCCCACACCCAATACCTACGCCAATGACACATGCTAGCATCAATGTAAATACCCTCAAATTCCGAGCATTCTTGCAAAACAGTTTTAAGGTACT
Source organism: Pseudoscleropodium purum (assembly GCA_963969395.1). Lineage (NCBI taxonomy): Eukaryota > Viridiplantae > Streptophyta > Bryopsida > Hypnales > Brachytheciaceae > Pseudoscleropodium > Pseudoscleropodium purum. The sequence continues at coordinate 15,219,954 of OZ017800.1, read as the reverse complement.
CCTAGGTATTGGAGAAGATTCCCGGCCGATTTGCTTCAACATGCGAGTTACGTATCCTTCCACAGCTGTTACATCAGCCTCTGCTCGTGCTTGATAAATTTTTTGTAACTTGATATAATAGCTGCAATACAAATCAAAACAATGCATTCAGATAACGAATGTGTATACTCTGATGTAGACTTTTAATACCTTTGCAGATTGGACATTACAAGGTGCACTTCTCATCTTCAAATATACAACACCTGTTTGAGAGTGAGTGACAATAATGAAAGACTAAAATTAAGATAATAAAGTCTCACTCTGTAAATGAATGCATATCTGGAATTGCACCATCCAAAGGAGGCTCTCCTTGACCCTCATTAGCCATAAATTGCTGCAAAGCACGTCAATACGAATATCAGAGAAATAGACGTGCACAAAGAAATGTTAAAAAGTATTAAACTCTAGCTACATAACCCGGTGCCAACACCACTTCTAAGCTTGGAAAAAAGAGACTTGAATGGACTGAAAAGTAACGGATTCTCCTAATATTAGATAATTGATTCAGTAGAGGAGCAGCCTGGACAAACCTTGAGAGCAGAAACCATGATCCAGAAGTCAGAAGACGATGCATCGACATCTGCAGCTTTGTCCTCCAGAACGGCTCGCAGTTGAGAACCTGTCACATACCAGGAAATGAAAATGTTTAAAATAGTCAACCTTAAAGAATTTAACAAAATGAACTGAGACATAGCGACTGAATCTCAAGATTCAAATTTCCCTAGTGGACAGGTTAAAAACTTTGTTACTAGAGTGTCATCGGACCCATTAGAACCTAATATGGAAGCTTGACAGCAGATGCCGAAAAGCGAAGGCAACAAGAAAAACAGGGTTTGTCATTATAGGTACAAGAAACTAAAGTTATGAAACTTACTAATCCCGGGAGGAAACAACATAATGTATGCACTTTTCAATGCTTCCGTATAATTATCCTCATCCTCTTCAACCCGCCTCCTCTCGGTGATTGCTTCCTGAAATTATACCAAAAATTTGAGCAACCCTTAAGAAACAGGGAGGCTGAACTCAACAGAATTTACACCATAAGATCGGTCACAATGAAGCTATATAGTTCTAAGTAAGCCTCGAAATGTTGGAAACAGCTGTCGGATGTACTATACTGTTTCTTATCTTTTCATATTTGTATTTAAGCATTACCTTGAACAATCTGACGTTTGCAGGCAGCTTGCCACCGTGTGCTTTTTTCCAGTCTTCTGCAATTTTGATCAAGAGCACTGCAAATGGAATGTGTTTGTGAATATTATTGTCTTGAGTATCAATGTCAAACTCGTCAACATAGCTGCACAATACAAAGTCATGAGGAGGTGTCAGCGTCGTAGGAATTCAAATGTACACATAATCAAGCAAGAAAATATTGGTGGATGAATGATTAGAGTCCAAGGAAACCCTCCTTTCAAACCAAATTAGCAAAGAAAGAGGGAAACAAGCACCCTATTTCATCTGATGATTTCAATTCAAGAATAAAGCCGTAGGCACACAAACCCCCTTTCAACTCCAGAAACTCTTGACGAATAGACCCACATGGCCTAAGAAAATGGTCTCAAAGATGTTCAGCACATATAAGACCAGTAGACTATAAGTTCTATACAAGGGTAACATATCCACTTCAATTGCAAAATTAAAGTAAGCTACTCCTTTGAGTGAAACGAATCCAGATAAAATCTGCCAATACCGGACCTTTGAAGTTCAGGCCAAGGCTTATGCAGTCGAAGATCCTCCACTTTGTTATCCGGCTTCGACTCAATTATATCGTGCTCCTGTAAGACAGAAAAAAAAATCAGACTTAATTTCTACAAAATGTTTTCACTCGGGATATACGCACACTATGACACAAACAAAGTTCGCCTTGACCTTTTGCCATTCAACTTAATGCCAATAATTCTAGTAACGCAGCAGAATTTGTGTCAAAAGACAATGTATGTAAGTTGGACCGAAAGAGTCACCGCTAGGTCTACGTACCCTGACACTTATTCGAACAAGCCCCGCCAAGCCATAGGAGCGAGCAATCACGAGCATAACCTGTTGCTGCCGACAAATCTCCTCCAGTTTCAGCAAAGGTGCCTCAGTCATCTGGCAAGACCCAATACACTAACTCTCATGAGATAGTTAAATAATCCTACATTGAAAGTACGTGAAAACATTCTTAAATCAGATGAGGTGCAGGTCTGGATAAATCCGAGAACAAATTGCATCACCTTAACCCCTAACTGTCCAAATGGCCAAAAGTGGCCCCTCCCATATCAATAGGGAATCCAAAAATCATTTAGGAAAGGCTCAAGGAAGACATCAAAATGTAGAAATCATACCCTACACTTTAGTAAGATAGATATATGTATTGAAAGTCATTACAAACAACTATTAGCTTCCAAAATGGACTTTCTATTTTTGGTTTGGGCACATAGGGGTTAACGGGGTCCCAAAATGCCTCAGCAGCCTATATCTGCGCAAGGCAAATGAAAGCTACTCAATGCACTGGAATCACAGAGGTTTGGTAGATAGCAAAGCGAACCGTGCCAACGATCAAACCCATACTCAAGTTCTCAAAACGCAGAGTAAGTCAACATACCAATACCATAAATGAATAGTTACCTGAGTTGCAATAACAAGAGTGAATTGTGCAAAGAATCCCGGGTTAGACTCCAACAGAGCTTCTGGAGACTCTTCCACAAACTTTGCACCAACTGACTCATTCAGCTCCTGTAGCAAGGCACAGACACTCTTGGCTTTGGATTGCCCCATACTTTCCCAGTCAACTGCAAAACATCCATCAACACACATCCCCAGGGTTGAAACACACCATCGCCAAACTTCCTGATTGGTTAACCAGTCCGAGTCATCGAATCCAGAGAGACAAAACCCTACTATTGATATTCCTGAAGTTCATGCTCATCTCCAATCATGGAAAACACACCTGATCGATGTCAAATCCTCCCAAGCGAGAGCAAGCACATCAACCGAAGCTCACCTAAATAATTATTGCCCAAGTCTGATGGAGAGACTTTGGAAGCATCCACAATGGTGAACGATCCAATGCCTCCTAAGACTAAATTCTTCAAGGCCTCCGAGCCGGTCGGACCACAATTGAGGACACAAACGCGTGCTCGTTCGAGCGCAGACTGTCCATGCTCGCCCCATATTCTGCACACGCACATCAGCAACCAAAAAACCTTCAAATTCTATTCAAAATTTGTCTAGTATTCGATCTCATACAATAATTCAAATATCACTAATAAAAAAATTAAAACGACAATAACGACCACGCTAATCGGGAGAAATCAATTGGACAATACTGTAGCTACGAAATTAAACCATTTCTTAACCTAGGCTTCAAAGTCATCTTCAATCATGTCGCTTCTTCAAAATGTTGAATTCCTTCAGATTGCAACCTAAAAATCGCATTCAAACCAGCAACGGCGCTGGAGTTAAATACCTGAGCTGACGATCGTACTTGTTGTTCCGCTGCGCCATGGCCGCCACTTCGGCCGGGCTCTGGACTAGACCAAGGCCGCACCCCCGAAGCGCAAAATGATTGCAATTCGATTCGCAATCGAGCAACCAATCGAACACAGCTTCCGAAAGCAATCCAGCAATTTCACGAGTTCCAACTCAGAAACCAGGGATACCCTACAATCGACCCGTGCAAAGCCAAACCAAGGTGAAATTCCAGAAAAATAGAGTCAACGGAAAGCTAAGAAAACTGAAAAAGAGAAGGCGAAACAGTATTGCGCAAGGGTTCCAGGAATCGTCCGAGGACAGGCGGAATCGTAACGAAGATGGAATTGAAATTGGCCGGCCCTGCGGCTTCCCACGCACCCGCGCTCATGTCATTGCCTGCGGACAGACAGGTTGGGAAGAATGGGTCCGTCATTCATCAGACATCGCAACTTTCATCCACGGAAAGTGAATGCACCTAAATGGGTCTGTTGGAAGTCAAAAGAGGATTCTAGATTCTCTCCTTATGTATTTTTTGAACACCATAAGCATAAAACTATGAAATTTTACGATGCTGAAAATAGGTAATCCTGAAAGCAATCCTAGGTTCTCATGAATAGAGGTCAAACATTTTAGGCAAGAATTTATATGGGTAGGTTTTAGAATGGAGTTAAAATTAGATGCAATGACTTACTACCAAGTAAACTCTTTGATATCATGTTGTTATTGTTTGTTTTTTTATTTCTATAATTAAGTTGCATGATTGAAAGAAATTTGATTGAGGCTACCAATTTTGGTAAATTTTGTATAATATTATAGTTACTTTGGTAGTCACAATTTGATTTTCAATAATTTATAACAAAACTTCAAGAATTTCTTTTAAAAATAAGAAAAAATAATTATATTTTTTTGTTGACTTTGCTATGAATTAAAAAAAGATATTAAAAAAATTAGCAACAATAAGCCAAAAACAATCTACTAATCTTACACTAAATGTATGTATTTGAACAGTTGGTTTTGAAATATTTAATCCCTTGAAGAAGACGAGGTAGTCCAAATTTCTCAAATTGCAAATGATGCATTATAAAATAAAATTTATATTATAATTTAATGATGACTTTTAGAACATAAATTTTAAAACTTATATGACACATAAGTTATCTCTAAATGGTTGAATCCACTACTACACTATTCAATAATTTTCAATAAATTAAAAATCAAAAATCAAAAATTTCTTCTAAAATTGATAATAGATTGGATATGAGTAATTTATACCAACGTTTTTATCCTTAAATCCAAATTGTTAACCCCTAAGCACTTTGATGTCTACTTCCTAAAAGACAAACAAATTAAAACTCAAGTTTCATCCTCATTATTGCTTGAATAAAAGTCATTCTAATAAAGTAAAGATACTTTATCAAGTTGTTGTCCTATCTAATCATTGAATTGGTGTTACTAGAATAAATATTATTTTTCTAAAATTACAAATTTGGAAGTATGTCAAATGATGAACCAAGCCAAAATTGCATTGAACTAGATTAGATTTGTAAAAATGAGGTCATAGTTTTAAAGAATGCAAAAATTTCAAAAAAACACCATGTCAAGAAAACACCATTTCAAATCCATTTGAACATTGAATTTATCCAAAAAATAAAAATATTATTCTTATAATTGAATCTAAAAGGAATATAAAATTTTCTTGTCAAAATTTTTAAAAAGAAATATTGGTGATAGCATAGGTGAATCTAACTATAAAGATGGAATCTAGAATTTAAAATCTAAAACTTTTAATTATATATGAATTCCAAATTTTTTTTTAAATAGTACTTTACAATGAATTTTCTGAAATTATGAATTTTGGAGAAGACTTTAGATGTTTCTGGATTAAATTCTATTTATAGATATTCTTTATAAATTTTAATCTTCTACATCTATTTCCATCATTCTTATGAATCTTTTTTTGGATTGCAAAAGATAATTTTGAAATCAACCATATCTATAATATTTAAATTATAGAATATTTATAAAAGAAAGTTCATAGTATTTATATTGTACAAATGTAAGAAAATTAACATAAGAATCTACAAAGAATTAAATGGATGAATAAACCAAGATATTGTGTCCTTTGGTCAAATTTTGGAATAGAACCGCCTTCCCCCTTGAAGGTCCATGATTATACAATTTTGAACAATAGATGAAAGAAAAAATGCTCCCCAAGTACACAAAATCCTAGTTTTATTTGAAAGTTATAGAGTTCAAATGTCTACATGTCATTTAGGATAGTGTGCTTTGGAGAGGGCAAGTAGTTAGGCCAACTATAATTTTTTTTTCATTTACTTTGAATGCTTAACTTATATCTCACAATCTATAAAGTCATATGGCATGAAAAAATTTCATAATAATTGTGGGTAGTTCAAATTTTTAATTTTTAGCTAATTGTCTTGGATAGGGTAGATAGAAGCAATTTGATGAACTAATTTCACATTTATAGAGAGTTACTTATTAATTGTCATTTTATACACCATACATACCAAAGACTAAATTGGAAAGGTGGCAAATTGTTCTAGAATCCCTCGTAGAGAAATAGTTGTCTTATTCTCTACGTATAGACGTAACAATTTGGCATTTTTTTCTCTCTCTACTTAATTGCTCAATTCTCTTGGTCTGTCAAATTGTCATCTGTTGTAACAATGAATTCCTTCATAATACTATTTATTACCTTATAACAATTTGTTGTGTATTGTTGTCTGTTTTGATTTTAGTATGGTAGAGTGGGGATCCAATGATTGGAATTATTGTGGCAATGTGATTGGACATAGTGTCTGTTTTATTTGTGTATGGAATCTTGGGATTGGATTTCTATAAGTGTGCTTATTATTGAATTGTATGTTTGCTTACAATGTGATTAGATTAATTGGGCCATTTGTCAATTTGAATTTGAGAGTTGTAAGTTGATATTTGTGGTGATGAGATTTTGGACAAAATGTAGTGGTAATTATGACAAAATTTAGTCATTAGAAGGGATTTGAAGGCACAGAAGCCCATGAGTTCCCAAACTGCAGGGAACAAGCAAGCTACGCCATTGCAACTATATGACATGGTTGAGACCTTGCCACGTCATATTAATTTAATTTATATTTTAAGAATCTAATTTAATTTTTATTTTATGAATTTTTTTTGATAGCTAACCATTCTTTTACTAGGGGGGACAATGAGGGAACAAGTTTGAAACGGGCTTCTGTTGCCATCAAATCTCGTCTAATGATTTGATGCTAGACTATACAAATGTGATTACTTCATTCATTGAACATTGCAACTTTCATTCATAGAAAGTGACCACACCTAGATGCCTTTATTGGAAGTCAAAAGAAGATTCTAGAGTCTCTTCTTATGCATTTTTTTAATCCGTGTTCATTGATTTCAATGGCAATGTATATTGATTGGACGGTCTATTTATTAGCTAGATGGATAGGTCATCCAAATAAATAAAATTTTGGTAGATATTATCCTATTAGACGCTAAATTATTGAATCCTGATGTTCAAATGGACATCTTGATGTCCAAATGTGACATGACGTTGAAAATTCTATCTAGATCTTTTCCATCATAGCCTTGGGCATTGATTTTCTCTTCCTTTACCACTACAACTTTGCAGTGCTTTGAATTCACCTCAATCTATTGCCTTGTAAATCTTTTGTAGATGTACTAATCATTCTCTTTCTCTTACAACACTTTTGGTAGTCAACCCTACCTTATCTTAATCCTTCATGATTAGATTCTCTATATGAGGTAGTCTATTGCAACCATTGACTGTTTTGGTGCCTCTAGATTCTCTACCCCACTAGTACAACTTTCGTGGCTATTTATGGATTTGCCTTCTTATAGCTCCTTCGTAGTTGATTTCTCTATGTCTTCAGCTAATCACTTTTACACCTACAACTACATCCTTGTCTCTTCCTAGTCAATCTTCCCTTGTGTTGTACACTATAGAACTTGCTTTTGTAGCATTGGATTCTTATACTCTAACATTAGTTTTCTATACTCTAACATTAGTTTTCTATCTTCCTCATGTTGTTTTGACTTAGTCTATTTTAGTGGTGTACATTTGATTTTGGTATTTTCTTTATATTAAATGCAAATTGTTAAATGATTTCATGCCACGTTGGCATCTTTTATATTTTTCACTCATTTGTTCTTGCTTAATCACATTTATTCAATGAAACCCTTATGGTAGTGTTGCATTGCACTGAATTCAGTTGAAATTAGAATTCGTAAAAGAATATTTTTTCTTTTAGAAATCAACAACTACAATTGCAACTAGGTATCTCCTCAAAGTTGATTTCATTGGAAGTAAAGAAGAATGCTTCACTAATTGTTCACTTGGATACTTTCAACCAAGTACAATATTTTTTTCATTTTCATTTATTCAAATGCACTAGATAGTGTAGAACTTAGACTTATGCATTCAGATGTTTCAAACTCATTTACAATTTATATAGTTGAATTATAGATCATGTAATGTGAATGTAGAGCTTTCATGTGATAAATAACAAATGGAGCCATCCAAATGGCAACAAAATCGTGTTATTTCTATATTAAAAAGTTTATCATTTTAGATTGTTGGATATAACCTCAATGCTTGGATTGTATTTAATCATGCTTAATATGAAGGATTTAAACAAAGGACACCATAATACTAAAATATCTCTACATTATAGAAATAACATGTGTATGTTGTCTTATAGAACGAGTAATTGTTGTCATGTATATAGAAATAGACCTAATTGAGATGATGCTTCATTCTAATGAAATATTTGTTTGCAACTTTTGCTTGTTGCCATTATTTTAGATCAAAATATTTCAAAATTTTGACAAAATTTTGGATCTTTCTTTTGGGTCTTTTGGAGTTGCAAATTTGGAATTCTAAAGAAGACACTATTTATTTGCCCAGGTTGTAACAAATCAAACTTTCTAAATCTTGGGAATTCACATTCAAGATACCAAAATGTATACAAACATAATGCACGCCATCTATAACAACATAACACATCCATAATAAATCATTTTTTATTTTGCAAAATTTTGCAAAAGACATTATTTTCAACTTTCTTTGTTTTTCTTTGTCAATAAGAATTTAACAAAATAAATTTTCAACAATTCTTGCACCAATTAACCCCTAAAGGTCAAAACTGCGGGTCTTTTTTGGCAACATAGCGATTTTGGGTAGCTCACTATGAATAGAGTTTTTAGTTTTTTTTGCTGAAATTTTCACACAACATGTGCCCAAAGAGTAGCTTTAAGGCCCAATATTTTTCATAACTTTTGACTACATGATTCAAAAGTTATTGTATGATATGTGATTTTCAATGCTCAATGGGGAACCTAAAAATTTCTTAAAAACTTACTTTTTTCAAAAATAAAAATTTAAAACTGATTTTCTAAATTTATATGTATGTGGAAAGCTTTGAATCATTCCATTTGGATTTACAAGATGAAAGTTATGAGGTGCTCTAGTTTGCGGGTAGTCATAGATTCCCTACTCAAAAATAAACTTTGGAGTCCTTTATTTAACTCAATTTTTAATAATTTTTGAAAAAAATAAGAAGATATGATGTAGATTGTTTATTACTACATTATCACCATTAGGATTGGGATTTTTCAATTCCATAATAAAATTCTTAACAATTTAGTATTTTGAATCATTTTCTACTTCTTTCTACTTACTATACTTTTTCTATATATTGTACAATTCCAAATGATTTGAAAATTTTTAAGCATGTAGCCAACTTGTCTTGAAGAATGAATCCAAAGAGGCACAACCATTTTGGACATTTTTTCATACAAATGTGACCTTGTGAAGTGGAGCTGCCTGAATTTTCACAGGGTCAAAAAAATGGTTTTTGTCACTTCAAACGCAAATATCTTGCAATCTACACGGTGGAAAATTCTGAAATTGTTTCTACATCTTTTCAAACTAGTTTACTACAAGATCCTACGGTTACATGTGTCTAAAAATGTTTTTCATTTAAATTTGATGCTTGTATCAAAAATGGCAGTTTTGGAGTGTTTTTGGTGAAGACATAGTCTCCAACCTTTAGAGGTTAAAAACACTAAATTTCCATCGTTACCTTAGGGGACCAAATAGATTTCAGTAGGCTCCTACAGTCTCAATATTTGATATGATTATTTGAAACTTGTTTTTAAAGATATGAAAACACATTAACTTTTTAAGAATATAAATTTTGTTTCAATTAGTGCCACAAGCAATAGCTACATCACCCAAGCTCAAAAAAGAGGTTGTTCTGCAATACCAAAAAGAATCAAAAAGAATCAAAATCAAATTTCCAGAATTTCATTTCTCAAATAGTTTATTTTTCCTACATAAAAAGATTTTATTCACTCTATTTGGAGTTGTGGTGAGAAAACTGTAGACAATCATGTTTTTTGGATAATATAAGCATCTTTTCAGGAAAATACCTTCTAAGATTCATTTTTCAATGAAATTTTCACAATTTCCAAAAAAAATTGAAAAGAATTTAGTCAACTTGATAGAACAATCTCACCATTGAGATTAGTGATTTTCAATTCTATCTTAGAGCTATTAACAATTTTTTTCCTTCAATTTCCTATATACACATTTCTATTTAGCAATTTTTTAAAGAATGGAAATCAAGTGTGCATTTTTTAATTTTATTTCCTAGATTTTAAATTCAATCCTTCAACATAAAAAGTTAGAAATTCAAAATGTGTAGTGCAAAAATTTTCAGCTAAGAAGCTTCAAGCCCCTAAAATCTAGCTGGGCATCACATACATAAAATGGATTTATTTACTTCAAACTTAAATATGTTACAATTTAAGTGGTCAAAGTTTTAAAAATTTCTTCCACGCATTTTTATACTATTTTAGTGCAAGATCCTAAGATTAGATATGCAAAAAATAATTTCTAAAGCATTTTATACTTTACAATAGAAATGATAGTTTTCAATGTTTTTTAATGAAAAAATTGCTTTAGTAGTTTAGTGGTTAAATTTTCTTTCTTACAAACAATGTTTGATATTATCAAAAATTTCATTTTTTTGAAAAATACACCTCTACAAACTCAATACGCTCTTTTGAACATGAGAGTCCAAGATCACTTAAAAATAAAAATAAAGTTAATAGTTAATAGTTTAAAATTAAAAAAATTCTTTACTAGATATTAAAAACTATAAGCAAAACAAATCTAAAATCTCTTATTAATTGCCAACAAAAAATTTAAACCTTTGAGTCAAACATTGTAAAAAATTTTCAACATTTCAACCAAGATTTAAAGGCTTACGCTGTATTAACTTTCTTTTCAACTCCTTATGTTTCATGTTTAGAAGGTTGTGGAAAGTTTAACACTATTTAGATTTATTAGAAGATTTTTCGGGGGTTTGGAAGCTTGCGAGTTATCGCAGCAGGAATAAGCTCAGAACAGGCTCAGCGCAGCGGTTTGACATGGCCGAGACCATGCTACATCATCGACCAAAAAAGAAATTAAAAAAAAAAATTCTATTTTTTTTGCATTTGAAGACTAAAAATATTTATTTATTTATATTTGAAATTTTTTTTGACAATAGGCCCAGTCCCCTCGTTGCGGGGAACAGTTGCAAGGGAACATGCCTGAAATGGGCTTCTAGAGCCCCCAAATATCTTCTAATGATTAATGAAAGTTGTAGTAATAAGGTTAGATAGATCTACTAACCACATTGGATGATATCAACCAAATTTTTATGAAAGATGTTTAACAATTAACATCAAAAGATCTCTGCATCCCAAAATTGACATGCACCTTTATCATTCTTGATTGTCCCTTTTGAAGTATCCATTTCTTATTTATTTTAATTCAAAAAATGAAGCCTATAAAATCTATATGTATAATCTATTTCAAAACTTTAAGAAAATTTGAAAATTTAGTGGGTTATTGCAATTGAAAGATCCTCCATCATGTTAAAAATTAAATAACTCAATATTGTGCATATTTGATTTGTATATTCTTCTCAAAAATTGTTTATAGGGTTTAGATCAAAAACCTTTATTTCTCATTCTAACTTTCATATTTGGTCAAAATCTTGAAGTATTATAATATATTCTAATTTATACTTATAGTTTTTAAAATCAAAATTATCAAAATTTTATCAATAAATTTTATAAAGGCTAAATTTAGCTTAATAGTGGTGATTCAAATGAGGGTCATCATTAATTCTCTAAGAATATTGTAGGTATAAAATTTTAAAAATTACTTGAAAAAAATTCAAAGTTTGTGTTGTATCTACTCAATTACATCTTGGAGAATTTTTAATAAACCATATTGTTTTTGTTATATTTACCAATTTATTTTCATTTATTAGTTAAAAGATTCATCACAATTAAAATTAATAGAAGTAATTCCCTTGATAAGTAACATATATTTTCATATAGCAAAAGTAATTCATGGAAAGTCAAATATGATTAGAAAGGCTAAATTGGAATACAAAACAAAGTTTGACCTTGCGGCAATGAAAGTGTTCATTAGGGCTTAACAATATAAACCATGTTCATAATCTTATACAAACACTTTTAGATGAAGATATCTTAAACATGACACTTAAGACAATTAAGTTATTTACAAAGTTATATCTACCTCATCTATCGTCTACCACACTCTTCAAGATAGGCTCTATTAAAGTTTAGTTTTTTTTGTTGACTTTCAATTTAAAAAGGAAGGTTTTTGCATTGACAATCACTAGGGTAGGTCCATTATAGAGAGCAAGTGAATTCAAACTAAAAGTTTGGCACTTATTTTTAAATATGTATTTATGTTGGAATCTATTGGCATTTTATGGTAGCATGATAAATCAATGAAGTTCTAAATGATATATAAGATTAAAAGTAAATCTCAATATAGAGTTGAAATCATAAAATAATTCTTCAAGTTTTTTAGAATTGGAATTGCTTTTGCTATATTTTATGACATTTGCACTTTTGTGTAAGTGTGGAATAATAGCAATTTAAAAGTAGCTTTCTCTTATTGTCAAACTAAAAGCAACTAATAAATTCAAATCTGTTGTTATAATTAGTTTTTCAAAAAGCTATCTCTTCTTCTTTTTATGAACTTTTTATGATTGTATTAGCCAACAATTTTGATTCCTTTCTTGCAAATACTCTATTCTTCCATGTAGAATTCTAAGAAAATCTTTTGTCTTTTCTTGCATAGTTTGGCCAATTTTTATTAGTAGGAGTTTTTTCTATGGGTGATTTTATATTGTAGCTTAGGCCTAATTCTAAGTTGACCCAATTTCAATTTACAAACATATGGCCAACTCAAATTGGGTCTAAGTAGAAAAATGGATCAAGGATACTTGGTCATCCAATTTTTAGCATTTGGGTTTAATATTTTGGTGCCAATATACTATGACAAAGAATAATGTGATATTAAAGAAAATTGGATTAACTTTCTATTTAAAGGCTTTGGATCCAATTGATAGCCCAAACTAAGGATTTCGTATTACTTCATTTAGTGGATTTAAAATGGGTCAACAATTGGACCCTAAAGTAAAGTGGCTCTAAACCTATAAATGCCAAAATTCAAAGATAAAAAGTTTTCGAACATATTATCCAAACACGGAAATATATCCACGCTGTGCTTAGATTACCCGAAATCTACGATCCCTTTAAGATTTGTTCCCTCCATTTTCCTGTGTCGTCAAACATGCTCTGGAACATCCAGTTTGCATTGTTTCCACCAAGCGGCGGAGGCGCAGTCACGACAGATTGATGACAGCCATTGTCAAAGCTTCCGCAATCGCTCCCTGATCAACCGCCTCATTCGATCACAACACTTTCACAGTTTCTCTTTTCTCCAATTTTTCAAAGAAAATTTCCAATTTTTTTGATAGCCAAATTTGGTGCAATTGATTTGGTGGAGTATGGCGATGGAGTGCATATCGCTTCAAGCTTGCGGTGGCCTGCTTGGCTTGGAGAATCATGTGAAGCTGCAATGCATGCACGTGCGGAATAGATGTCGATTGCCCTCCGTGAGGAGCATGTCCTTGGAGAATCCGCCCGTGCAAAACTTGCAGCGCGTGCAAGTGCACCGCGGGGCGGATCGGTTGGTGCATGAGCTGCGAGTGGCGTCGGCCACTCCGTTGCCGCTCTTGCGGCAAGTGGCGGATGCGTTGGTTGAGGAGATGAGTGCCGGGTTGGCGCGGGAGGGAGGAAGCGAGCAGCTCAAGATGTTGCCTTCGTATGTGGAGAATCTGCCGTCCGGGTGCGTGGAATTTGAAAAATTCTCTTTCAAGTTTCTTTTCTATTCGATTTATGGTGTGTCCTGTATTTTCAAGCAATCTGCAGTTGGAAGGGAGAACATTTCTTGATCTTTTAGTTTTGAATATTTGGAGAATCTTTGGCATGGGAATTAATGTCTCGTAGTGTTTTGCTGGTGCAAGATCGAGGGCCGTTATTTAATGACGTCAAGTACGTTGGGATATGTGACGGGTAGATATTGTTGCTGTGCTCCGTTGGCTTTCCGTCGAACTGGTCTACCTTTGGTTAGAGATTAGGGCTTGCAGACCTTTTGCTGGATTTGAAACCCTAGTGTTAATTCTTTGATCTTGTAAACTCCAGGAACAAGATGAAGTGTAGCATTTTTAATCAGATGCACAAAGAGTCTAGATTCTTTATGAACAAGATCTTAAGTTAATGTCGAGAGTATGGCCACTATCCATAATTTTTACTCCATTCACCAGTGCAGTGTACAGTGGTTGTCGGCCCCTGATACTGTGAAGAGTGTCACTGTGAATATAAAAATAACATGTATAGTGAACGTTGGTGAGGGTGCAGCCTCCTTGCTGCTCTAGAATGTTTGCCCCAGAAATAAGTAAATTCAGATTTCATGGCAGGATTTGGAGGGGATAATTCAGGTTTCGTTCCTTATTGTGTTTGTGTGCACGGGACTTACTCCTGTTGGAAATTTGGCTTACAGGAAGGAGAAAGGTCTGTTTTATGCTGTGGACCTTGGTGGCACAAATTTTCGGGTTTTGCGAGTGCGTTTGGGTGGAAAGAAAGGGCATGTGTTGAGTCAAGAGTACAAGGAGGTCGCCATCCCTCTTGAGCTTATGACCGGTACCGGAAAGGTGATTACCACTTTCTTTATATCCATCTCTTTCGGCTGGACGGGTAATTTTCACCACAAGGTGGTTAGGTTTTTACACTTGCATGGATTGACGGGTTCTGAATGTGTTTACATGTTTCTGCAGGCTCTTTTCGACTTCATTGCGAGTACACTTGCTTCATTTGTCGACACGGAAGATTCACAACTTGAGCCAAATCCAGACAAAGCCAGGGAGGCTGGTTTTGCATTTTCTTTTCCTGTTCGGCAAACATCCGTCAAGTCAGGGATTGTTATACACTGGACCAAAGGCTTTAAAATCGACGATGCGGTATGTAGGTCTTCGTCTTGCAAGCTGCACATTTACGGTCAATGGAATCAATTTTGCCTACTTGCATATAATACGAATCAGCGGTACGCATTTAAGAGTATGTTTGTATTCGTTGTTCCCCCAACCTCAATTTGTGGTTTCTGTTTTTAATTGGGGCTTCGTGCTGGCAGATTGGCGAAGACATCGTGAAGCAATTCCAGGATGCGATTGGTCGCAGTGGCCATAACGTTGAGATTTCAGCGCTGGTAAGATGATCAGTTGGTTAGCAACATAGTCGCTATCATCGTCTTTTTCTAGAGCGCTCTTAGTCACGAATATTTGTTACGAGGAAGCCCTTTCACTTGCAGAAATGCTAATCTGTGCACATGGTGCAGGTGAACGATACTGTGGGCACATTGGCCGGAGGCAGGTATAATTTTCAGGAAGAGACAATGATTGGTTGCATCCTTGGAACAGGGACAAATGCTTGTTACGTGGAACGAGCCGACGCAGTAAAGAAATGGAAGGAACCCCTTCCCAAATCAGGGGAGATGGTAAGTTTCTTGCCTTTTCTGCCGCCATTGTGGCAATTTTCTTCAGTCTCTGGAGAGCTAAGGTCTCAGACAAGACTGTCTATCTCACTAATGAATCAACTGATATGTTCTCAGATTATGGATTGCCTTAAAATGATATACAGATTCCTGCGTACTTGGGATGAGAGCATTTGTTTATATCCATGATGCAGAAGGGGATTGAAAAACAAGAAGTAGAGTTTTATATTTAAATTATTGTCTTCATCAACATGACCTGCAGGTTATCAACTTAGAGTGGGGCAACTTTCGAACAGCTTGGCTGCCACGGACATTTGCTGATGAGGAGGTGGACAATGAAAGTGTGAATCCTGGAGCCCAAGTAAGTACTATAAAACACAAAGCTTGTAATCAAGATGTCGCAATAACCTCTCTTGAACACTTACTTAGTAACATCTGTGGGCTCTGCAGTGGTTTGAAAAGATGGTATCGGGTATGTACCTGGGCGAAATTGTTCGACACATGCTGCTTAAACTTGCTCAAGATGGAGCATTGTTTGGAGACACTGTCCCAGGGAAATTGAGAGAGCGACTGTCTCTTGAGTAATTCTTCACATCCCTGGATACTAATAATTTGTTGTCACGTTTATCTGCTAACTGCCTCCTCTCTTAGGTCTGCTGCCGAATCTGCTCCCATCTGCACTGAATCGCTAAACATTGTATTGCATCTGCAGAACCCGGCACGTTTCTGAAATTCATGCCGACACTTCACCTAACCTGCAAGCTGTAGCAACTGTTCTGCATCAAACTCTTGGTGTACGTAACATCCTTGTTTCCACCCGCACCAGCTCCTGTTTTTATTTTTTTTTCCTCTGGAAACATAAATATAGGCCACTATCTCCGAAGTTCTTAAATGGACCAAAGTGGCCGCTTCCATATCTAAAGAAAGATATCATTCAAGGAATAATGAATGTGGCAATCGAATGAAGAAATCGTAACCTACATCTTTGAACATTAGAAATATGTTATAAAAGTTTCTATAAGGTAAGAGGTCCACAAAGTGCTCAGGCTCTGAAGTGTCCACCTCCTGAAATGTATGCTATTTGTACAATTTGCTTTCTCATTTGCTTTCTCATTGCACCATCAATGTACAAATAGTTTAGTGTACATTTCAGGAGGTGGACACTTTTAGTGACCACTGTGCTTCAACTACAAAAATTCATAACTCCACAAAGCTCCAAAAAATATGAATTAGATGGGTTAGATGCCAATTCCATTTGTCTTTCAAGAAAAATTTATTGACAAATATTTCAAGAAGTCTAACCTCCCCATATTAATTTCCTGCTCTTGCATGGGCACTTTATAGACCAATATCTATTTCCAAAGTGGAGATTTTATTTTTATTTTCTTATTTTCTTAAACATACAACCTTCAAGGGTTGCAGGGAGATTTAACTTTCAGATTGGGCTCTTGGTTGTAATTCTGCACCAACCAAGTAACCAACGGAATTTGTTTCAGATCCAAAGCACCACCCTTGAACAGCGGAGGATAGTGCGTGACCTTTGCGATCTAGTGGGTCAGCGGGGAGGAAGGCTGGCAGCCGCAGGTCTATACGGGATACTGAAAAAAATCGGTAGAGCCGAATCTGGTACAAATGGATATGCTATGTCTCGCAAGAAGAAAAAGACCGTGGTGGCAATGGATGGAGGTCTTTACGAACATCACCATCCTTACCGAAAATACATGGAGGAAGCTCTACAAGAATTGGTGGGCTCCAATGGACCCTACGAGGTGTATTTGAGACTACAAAATGATGGGTCAGGAATCGGGGCGGCGTTGCTAGCTGCATCCCATTCCCGACAGGCACAGACAGGGTAGTTGATTATTATCATTCGGCTGCTTGTGTAGAATAGTGTAAATACTAAATCGTTACCTCCCAGTGACTGTATTACTAATGAAGTCTACCACGACTTCCATCCCGCCTGATGACAAGAAATAGCGCGGCCAGGCTCTGTCAACTATTTTCCCGTTGGTGCCCATTTTCGCAGACGATCTGCTCTCGAGGTAGTTAATATCTACGCTGACAGTGAAGAGGTAAATCTTAGTGTTGGATCTAGAAAGAAAATGACTGACAACTCATCACATCTGCTGCTCGTGTGTACTTTAGCTGGTCCAGCTGGGCTGAATGTTATTTAACTCTTTTGGCGGATCCACATGTTTTCTATTCATCTGTGGTCACACAACAGAAGTTGGTGAGATTGTACATGAAAAACGTAGGTGGGAGTCAGCTTCCGCAATGAAGTGCCGAAATTGAATATCCACTTCAGACTTTGAAAGGTACACGTCACTCTAATGACATTTAGAGCACTTTTTGACAAAATATAATTAATTTTTGCCCCATCGCGCAGGGTGCTTATGGTTCAGGAGTAGAGTCGTCTGCTCTAAATGCGTCCATTCTCTAAAAGTGATCGTGACACAGAGGTACATTTTGCTTTCTTCAATGTACCAGTAGTGTACATTTCAGGAGGTGGTTGCTTCTAGTGACCACTGCATTTCAACTTCAAAAATTTGTAACTAATTCCACAAAGGTCCAAAAAATATGAAACAACTTGGGTTAAATGCCATTTCCATTTTTCTTCCTCTGAAAATTTGCTGAAAATTGTTTAACTTCAGCAAGGAGTTTAACTTCCCCCCAGGCAATCAGCTCTTTAATGGTCGCTTAGTCTAGGTTCATAATTTGGACCTTATTACTTCAATCTTCAACACTTCATAATTTATGCATCAATGTAGGTATTGGATATGTTCTCTACCTCCACTTACGTTCTCTCCTATTTGCTAGATATCTTGTGCTACTCCGTAAGTCTTTGCAGCTTTGCAATTAGTGGCAATCACTGGTAACGGTGCACATACCTTACCGTCAGTAAAACCCAAATCCAATTCACTCACATGATGAAGGTGACCAAGTTAGCAAGCTAAGCCACACCTGAGCATCCTAAGCCTCTGGGCAGAGTTCTGGCTGTTTTAACCAAAGTGAAAAAGTTCAACAGAAAAAGGATGAATCCTCCCCAAACAGAAAAACAGAAAAAACTAATGACTCGAAGCACCACCCAAAACAAACGAGATAATATTTGATGAAACCATAACATTCTACAACCCATCCAACCCCCATCCTTGAATGTTACATTGTGATCCTCCTCTGATTCTCTCGAGTATCTGTTATCACAAACTTATCACTCAAGAATCCAAGTAAGCTTTTGGTCTTATTTTGATTCTCTCTAACATCCTCTCCTCAGAAACAAAATCACCCCTGGCTCTCATTTAAAAGTTTGACAGCTTCAGCTAAAAGAAAGTTACAAAGCTTTGCTCATACGACATGCGCCAAACACTCTCAGAAACTACACCTGCAGACATTGTAATGATAACTTGAACCTCTAGTACACGTTATCACAAACCTATCACGCAAGAATCCATTCAAGTTAGCTTTGCACTTGTTTGATTCTCTATTAGTAACATCCTCTCCTCACAAACAAATCACCCCTGGCTCTTATTAATTTAAAAGGTCGACAGCTCTAGCTAAAAGAATGTTAAAATACAAAGCTCTGCTCATAAGACATGCGCCAAACACTCTCCGCAATTACACCTGCAGACATTGGAATGGTAACTTGAAAGCCATGTAAAAGACATCTGCACACAAACAAGGAACTAGACTACGAGAGGCTCTGTCTGTTTGTCCGTGTAGCCCTTCCTCAATATTTCAATACGAGAGCCTTGTACGCAAACTTCCTCAAGGTCACTGTAGGTCACTGTAGATGTAACTTTTGTTGATGCAAAGCCTCCTCTCTCTCTCTCTCCTTTGGTCCAAAGCCAAAAAAAAACCCATCTAATCTCGTGAAAGAGAAGTGCTGCAAAGTGAGCTTGGAAACAGCTGACGAAAACTAGAAGGAGAAGGAGAAGAAGTTCAAAACTACAAGCAAGCAACACAAGGAATGCAGTTGAATGTCCTTGCAGCAGAGTTTCCATGGGTCCCAAGGCTCCACCAACTCGATCACAACTTCATGGTACAAGAGAAAGAGATAAGGTGAGGTACCTTTTGATTTCCAATTGGATCCATGAATTCATACTTATCATGTTTTCAGTTACATTCAAGTGAGACGGAATTGAAGAAGCATGGAAGTGATGTTGTATGGACACTTGAATGAGTGAGTGAGTCTGTGGTTTATTTAAGCGTGTCATTTGCTCTTGACGGTGTCTTGAAGAGCTTTGCAACTGCCAACAACAACAGGCAGTTGAATGCCAGTCAGAAAAATTACACCTGCACCTTCTTACTGTCACACAGATATGTCTCTTAAGGTACGAGGTCCACAAACCAACCAATTAAGAGTTGGAACTGATTTTGGGGGAGGTGAAACTTCTTGAAATTTTTTTCAGTAAATTTTCATTGAAAGAAAAATGGAATTGGCATCTAACCCAAGTCGTTTCATATTTTTTGGAGCTTTGTAGAATTAGTTATGAATTTTTGAAGCTGAAATGGCATAGGGCTCTAATAGTGTCCACCTCCTAAAATGTACATTGTTTGTACATGGCTGAAGGCTACAAAAAAGCAACATGTACATGCAGTGTACATTTAAGGAGGTGGATGCTTTTAGAGTCCGTGTGCTTTTAGAACCTTCTACTTTAGTTTTTTTCAAAGCTTCGTGTAGATGGATGTCACAATTTTTGGCACCAATTGCACCAATCTAATAATATTGGTGTTAAATTGATGTTAAACTCTATATTGAGTTGGTGGCCTAAATGTTTATGATGGATGACAAAGAATCCTTTGATGTAAGATATAGGTGTAGATGTTCATCTTCGGGATTTTATGTGAAAAGGGGAAGTCTTACATACTAGTTGACCTCCACTAAGTGCTTTTGGATATTTTTTTTTAAGCAAATGATGCACACAGTACCCAAAAGGATGTGGTGAGCAGCCTAGCTTTCTAGGATTTTAACTCTTTAATGAATAAGAAGCCTAAATTGGGTCTTGTGTTTTGTTTAACAATTTTTATGGGAATTTTTCTTTATCTTAATAACTTATTTATTTAAACCAATGCTTATAATGTTCTTCATTCAAGCTAATGATATAATAAAAAATCTCAATTGGATTATACTTTCTACAATATGATCTTTCAAAATCCTCAACTTAAAATCATGAATTTTTATTACGTAAAGGATTAATGAAATATGAAGTTTTGTAACTACATACATCTTGTTGCATGTAAATTAAAGTAATAATAAGGAATTCATTACAAGGATATTATTTCTAATTGTTCCTTTGGTGAAAAATGTATTGAGAATATGATAGGGAGAATGTTTACTTGTTCTAGCAATTTTAATAGAGTGATTTTTGAATTTGGTGCATTTATTGGATCAAGACTAAAGGGGGAGAGTATTTGCATTAGCTACATGTCAATTGAGCATAATTTGCATTACTTCTATAAATCCCAGAGTTGTTTTGGTTCAGAGCAAAATATAAACAAAATCTTTAGAAAATGTGGAATTATTGAAGATAGAAGAGCCAAAGTCAAAAAAGTAACCGAGGCATACCAAATTGGAAAATGAGTGATAGATAATGGGGGTGCAAAAAATTAGGACCATCCCTTGAACAATCCATTGTTGGTATTGTGAGAATTTAGAATTCCTTGACAATGTATACAACGTAACTAAGTTGTTGATATCAATATAAACACAAGCCTACAATACTAGCAACCTTATAAAAAATATTCACTTCTACAACCTTTGGATTTAGTAAACATTGCTTTCATAAATCATACAAAGCAATCAATACAAAAACTATACTTTCAATATGCAAAAGTACATGCTTAATACAATAATTGAAACACTCAACATAGGAGTATACATAGTCTTTTACTCAAAATTGACACAATTTTAGTTAAGCTTCTTTTAAGACCAATCAACACTTACATAGAGGTAGTTGAAGCAAACATCTACAGCAGAAGATGGAAAAAAGACTAGGAAAAAATACATTGTTGACCATCATTGACTATCATACTTGAAAATACTAAAAACATTGCTATATGTAAAGAATATCATATTCCAAATTTCTTTGCAAACTACTTATCCAAATGTGTCATCTTTATGTTTGCTTTCTCCTCCAAATACCAACAATATTGTTCAAAATGTAGAAAGGAAATATCTTTTCCAATTCTCATGTATTATATGGAGATTGTCAAACATACTTGCATATAAATGCAAATAACTATTGCATGAAATAGTATTTTCCAAATCTAATTGCTCTATTTTGTTCTATATCAAATAAATTAGTAGCCTTGATTTCCTAATTCACTTCCAATTCCTCTTAGATTACTACACATTGGGGTCAGATTCATTAGGCTAGATTCGGAATATTTCATGACCTTTATCACAATTGAAAATATTCTATGACCTTTAGTAGTTAAGTAGTTTCACTGTTTTATCTTATCAATACCTACAACTTTACTGATATTCACAGCTTTAACTTCATGGTTTTTTTAATTTTTAAGATTTTTTTAATTACTATTTTTTCCACTATTCAATTATGCCACATTATAATTTTTGAAAATTTCATTAGATGCCATATTTATTTATATTTAGAATTAATTATTAATGAATTTAATCCTAGCATAGGATATGAGTTTTTTCTACTTTTCTCACTTTATAAATCAATTTGTGGTTCCTTGCAACTTAAAGGTTTAAGCTAAATGTGAAGAAGTTTGTATAGGATCTTATTCAAAAAGCAAGCCAATGCTCCAAGGACAAAGCTTGATTGTAGCACAAAGCTCTACTTGTTTTATAGGTTTGAATTTGGTGAGAGAGCAGAGGTTGCGATATTAAATTGAACAACTGCAGACAAATTATGCGGATGAAAATTTTCCACTCTTTAAGTCCATGGAAAGTCAAAGTGACGTGAAGAAAAACTACAGTGTTGTTTGTTGTTGCAGCATCACATGCAGAAGCCATTGATGGCTTCTTCGATACCCAATCCATGTACACTAATATACAAAATTGGAATATTCATATTCCAAATCCACAAAAAAGACATCAGTTTTACAATTACAATACGCAAGACTTTGGATGCCGAGACTTATATTGTATGTGTAACTAATGTGTGACCAAGACCTAATCTAGCACAATTGACACCGCCTTCGGTGTCATGTGTATGGTACATCAATTCACTCCAATGCCTGAAATATGGATTGCTAAGAGTTGGCACACTCCCAAGCCTGAATCAGTATCTAAATGAAAGCAATGAAAAATAATCAATAAAATCAACCTGACGCATGTGAATCACTGTCCTGTGGTGCAGCTTCGTCTCCTACAGGACAGTCAGGAATGCTTGGAAGCATCAAAGATTCCATACCACTCAATGTTTCTGAAAGTAACTGAAGACTCCCCCCGCTCTTTTTAAATTCATTAACACGTTTCTCTATAATTTGCTCAAATCTTGCGTGTTCATGTTTTTGTAAGGTTCGCATTTCCCTCACAACGTTCTTGTGTCTCTGGTGAACACATCAAAACAGCAGGTCAGAATTAGTGGAACATTAATTATTGAACATAACGACACCTAAAAGAGTATGTTAAAGAAACTGAACATAATTCGTAGACTTTAAGCTTAGTTGTTCATACAATTTTCGTAATCGATATCTTCATTAGAGTGATTTATTAAGTAGGGCGAAAGGAGGCTGTTGAACTTGAGTCAGTGAAAAGGAGGATGAGTGAGTCTAAGGTTATCTCTATGGTAACCGAGATTTCGTTCGGGTTATTTATGAGGTCGTAATTGCTCTTGGATGTTGCTACTCTATCTCAATCTTACATTTCAAAATTTAGATCAGTATTTTTAAAATTGGATTACAAAATGTAGCGTGCCATACTTGTGCGCATCTTTCAAGATCCAGTTTCCTCGTCTTTCGAAGTTCATCACGCCCTTGAGCAGCGCGTTGCAACAACACCTCCATTTCATTTTGTTGCTTCGCTCGGAGAGCTTGCTCTTTGATAGCTACCTCAGCTGCAAATGCAGCCAGTGTTGCTTGTAACTCTATGTGCTCCTTCCTATCTGCAATTCGTTTCACTTCATCTGCCTCTAAATATTTTCCTTGTTTTGCAAGAGAGGTCTACCAGTACACAGCCATTTATCATCGATTAATTGGTGGTTATGCTTCTACTTAGCTCATTGAAACATCTTGAATCATACAACATATTTATCAAATTTATTGACAGGAAAAGGTTTAAAGAATTAGGTCAATTCAAGGTCATTCCAAGTCAAATGGGTACCTGCACTTTTCTATGTTTGAGAAGCTCGCGAGACCACTGAGGTTTGTTGGGTATTTTCTCCGCCATTCGTTTTCTAAAGGCTTGTAAAACGCCAATCTGCTCACGTTTCAGCTTCGCTGCATGTTCTACAACTGCTTTGTGGAACTCATGCAATTTCTCTTCCCAGAGCTGCCTAAGATACAAGCCTCATATGTTCATGAATGCCACAAGAAAACTTCTACTGGTAATCCACTCAATAACAACTGTAAAATGAACATTTAAATAGTCTGCCTCTTCAGATAAACGAGATATAACAACTAACCCAATTTCTTTCAGAACTTTCTTGTTTGAACGCGCTTTCAGCATCGCCTCTTTCAAGGCTATGTCTTTTGAGCATAGCTACTTTCCTCTTGTTATCTTCCAAGACCTACAAATGGATATAATTGTTGAATAAACTTAGTTCCTGAAGGTGTGGCGCACTGCCAGTTGTAATTTGTCACATAACAAGAAGGCAGAGGATACTATTAGCTTCGCTTAAAGCAATTGAACCAATGTGTGGGAAAGTGCTTCTGGGGAGATGTCTAAAGCAGTGGAGAGATCACTATGGGTACAAGAGTCAAACTCTCTTGGGATCAAACTTCATCACTATGTACGATGATTTCTGCTGCAATCATTCACAGTGAGAAATTATAGGCCACAACAAGTAACTTGACGCCATTCAAAGAGCAGTAGTACACATTTAGCGAGTCATGCTAACTGCACTTGCTAATAAGTCCAACCAGGTGGATGAATAGATGAACTGCAGAGGTCAGTATGGGACACGGGATCAAGTCCCTAGCGATCTTGGTATCATCTGTCTTCCACAAGGTAAAAGGTTCACCTTGACTCCGTTGAGGCGTTGGGCAGCAGCTCGAGCCTCCATGTAATTGCCTTCATTTTCAGCTTTCTTTCTGTGAGTCTCCAGAGAATTGATCACCTCCAATACCTTCACAACCAATATTACGCCCACACACCTCAATTCTCCATGTGCAGTAATAACGTCAAGATACTGATATTTCCAAATAGAGATCATTTTGATTCAGTCCAACTGATTCAATGGCTACGATAACTCGAATAATTGAAATACCTGGGGAGAAAGGGCAGGATAAGTAATCTCCATAGAAGTCCTCCGGCTGGGACTTCGTTGCAACGTTCGGAACGACCCAGCCGACGTGGAACCCGTCATGCTTACGCTACTCCTGCACCCCATTATGATAAAATCCAGCCTTCCTGTTATTCCTCCAAAAATCGTAAGTTCATATGAGCGTACAGACAATGATAATTCGTAGCAAAATTTCGAAATCAACCCTGTTAAACCATAAGTGCCCAAGCTAGAAGCATGGAGTCCAGTTTGAATGAAAATAGTCAACTGTAGAAACTTTCAAAACACATCTCTACAAATGTAGGTTATGATTTTTTCTTTCTATTAGTGCATACTGTCGCATTCCTTGAAGCTTCCTAAATGATTTGTTTCCAACTCCTTTGGATATGGAAGCAGGCTTGTAGGGGTTAAAGCTCAATTAAGGAAATGAAAGAGAATCATAGTCGAATGCTTACACACCGAGAACCAAGGAACGAAGGGTAGCGAGATTCCTTTCTCTCAAGGTGCGCTGCTAGCTGCACCAGTAGAGCCCATTGCATCAGAAACTTTTGATCAGTGCAAGTGACAATTCAGTAACATGTTGATAGTACAATAGAGATTTAGTGCTACTGTGTATCAAGCAATTAATTCCAGAAGTTATGAGCTATGGGAGTGCAATTGCAATTTCAGATTCATGAGCTATTTCAGATGCAGTTCCAGTGAGCTATGGTAGATGCAATTGCAATTTCAGATTCATGAGCTATTTCAGATGCAGTTCCAATGAGCTATGGTAGATGGGAGTACCAGTGAAACAGGAATGCCAGTCTTCTGGCCAGTCGTCTCTTTGAAAGCGTAGTATGTCATCTTGAGTGAGGACAACTGATCGATGGTGCCGTTGGTGGAGGTGGGAGTGGCAACCTCCGCACCCCAGTCCCTCCTCGTCTCCGAAGCCGACAACATAGGCTTGGAGGCTTCAACGGGGTCTGAGGGCAATTTGGTGAGGAAAACGAACTCCCTGCCTTCATTGGCGTCCAACTCCTTCACAAACTGGGTGATCTCGTGCTCCACGTCTATGTGTTGGTTGATCTCTGGGAAGGACATCTGAAATGGGGATTCACCCTCACTGCCTGTGGGCGACCGGCTCAAGGGCGATTGACTCCGAGATAGCGATGGGGGCAAGCTGCTGTGGCTGTCGGTGCTCGCCATCTGGGTTTAGAATGCCACTCAAACCTCAACCAAGAAATTTGAATGAGAAAGAATGAAACACTTCTTGAACTTTGAACTGTGGTTACTACAATTGATGAGTAGCTGCTCTCTTGTTTAATCTCCTCAAGATTGAATCTCCCTCGGATTTGTGCCACTTTCCCTCAACCTAGAATCTAAGAATGTGCCACATTTTAACCGTGGTTACTACTCGTAGTCTCTGTGCTCTGCAGAATCAGCGCTGCTGGAGCTCCTCCACGTGGAATCTCCCTTGGAATTAGGTCACGAAAGATGAGAGAACACCGACAATGGAATGTGACTCCAACCCTGCAGAACCCTAATTTGTGCTGGTTCTTGTGTATGGGCTGTTTCTGCTGCTGTTTCTGTTGCTGCTGCTGCTGCTGCTGCCTAGCCTTTGTCCATGCCGATCCACATTGTAATCCACGCCGAGAATGCTATCGTTCTTCCTGGAAACGAAATATAATTCCATACTTGCATGCTGAGGGAATCACACATGTGACGATCCGTAGTCTTGGTCGAAAAGATCTGAAACTGCGCATCGAATTCTGCCTTAGGGTTTGCGGATCCATTTCAACAAATCATGAACAATTGGTGGTATCGACCTTTGCAAAGGGATTCAAATCGTGGCCCATCGTGCACATGCCTCAACATGAAATTGCACAGAGAGAATTGCCCATGCCCCTCAACATGGTTGCGTGAATGACACATTTGTCACAGCGTATATGCTCACCCCGAGGGATCTCAATACACCCTGTTGCCAACTTCCTGTTCTTCAAGATGTCCTCAAAATTGTAATCTCGATCTCGATCTCGATCTCCATCTCCATCTCCACATTCTTGCTTCAGGATTACAGCTTCTGGACATGCCACTCAAGCTCGCCATAATCGACCCTTCGACTCACAAAATAACCGAAATGAAGCCACAGAAAGGCCGCCATGTCTCCACCAAGATGAAGTGCAAAGATTTTCTCTGCAATTCCTCACAAAACAGAGCTTCCAGCAGCTGCTTACTTTGCCACCCCTACAAAGTTCACGTGAAGCCGGACGACCTTGGGCGGCGGTTGGGCACTTGGGCATTCTAATGTCTCGATCTCATGCATGGGTTCCAGCCCCCCGCCTATTGTCCACCTCAGCTTCCGAACTCCATCCTAGTCAGAAGAATAACGGGTTCACCCAATCATCCCGTCCCACGTGGATTAGTCCATTCTCCCAAACAGCTTCTGTTAACCCTTGAAGGACATTTGAGGTTATGGAAAAGGATGCCCAAACTTGGGTTTTATAGTCTTTCTTAATGGACATCATGTAGCTTGTTCAAATGACCAATCAATGATGAGTTTTCGTCCTCTTCAAGGTCATAGGCAACCTCAAAGTCGCTATTCAAATTTTTTATTTTATTAAACTTTCTAATGCAACGTGGCTGGCTAGCTTGTATTGTATCTTTTGGCAATGAAATTTCATTTCATTTGTTTAAAAAACTAAACTAAACTTTTTCATGCAAAAATTTCAAATTCAAATTGTGATTTAAAACTGAGAACTTAGTTTGATAGAGGAGCCGACCCATTTCCAACCACCTAAGCAATTAAGCATATTTGGAGTGTGATTTTTTTTGAATTTGTAATTTTTTCTATGTATAGAAATAGAGTTTGGAAGGATTTTGTATTTTTCTAGAATTTTATTATACAAAATGTAATTACTATGAATTTTTTAGTAGGAGATTCTCTTTGACCTATTATGGTGATATAGACCCTCCTATTTTTTACCATAGGATTGCAAAATCAACCAAGGACTGGTTGTAATATTGTGAGTCTTACAGCCAATAGTAATATGCCACAATTGTGTTGGAAATTGTGCCACAATTAATCATTGCTAATCTCTTGCTGATCAAAAAGAGAATAGTCTATATTACAAAATTGGGGGAGTGATCAAAAATGGATTGGCTACTATAGATGCATCTTATAAAGACAAAGAGAATAATTACAAAGTTCACATGTAATTGAACAATTAAGAATTTTCTCAGAGATTTTTTGAAAACTAGACCTTGAGGGTGGGTTTGTTGTTTAAAGGTTAAACCATTTTAATAGAGATTAAACATTTTTTTGTCTATACTTCACTTTCAAATGTTGGATCATCCATGGGATTTTTATATCATGAAGATATTTATTGTTTTTTTATAGGCATGCATAGTCACATGACCATACTTCTTAGAAGCAAAGCTTGGAGCTCAACAAAACTATTAGGTCGTATATTCCAAAGCACTACAAGATATATTTGGCATTATTTACTCTCTTGCAATATATTGTTGCAACAAATTTTGTAGATAATTCTTTGTTTTTGTTCTTTTTATTTTATGGATATATATCAAATGAAGCTATGGATGGTGGGATACTATACTAATAACAAAATTTAGTGTTTACAACACTAATTATAAATTGTAATACAAAATGACAACAATGTTGGAAATTTTACATGAATGCTAATCATCAACTAAATGAGAATTAGCGTGGGTTACATCATAGAATAAATAATATTAAACACTAAATTTAATTATTAATGTAGTGAGATCATGAAACAAGGGTTTGTCAATCAGGGGTGAAGTCCTTCACAAAATAATGTCAAGCATAGCTTGCTTTGTCAATGCATCTATGAGATCTATGGTTGGCTTTGCTTGAAAATTATTGTCTAGAATTTAAATTAAGATTTTGAATCCTTTCTTTTCTTCATTGTTGATTCCACCTATAGTGCCTTTGAGTCTTCATATGTAACATTTCCAAAAGGAGTTGCAAGAACCAATTGATTGAATTCAATTGAAGAATCAGGGAATTTGAGGTGGAATTTCAGAATGAAAGCATTGGTTCCGAACCATCAAGGTGCAATTACCTACAATACTTCATGATCGTGCTTTAAAGTTTAATCTACATTAAATTCTTAAACATGAACTACTAGTTTAGAAAAAAATCAAGGTAATTATTTAAAATATCTTATATACCTTGATATAAAAATCAAGGCATATTAGATATCTTAGTATATCTAATATCTTCTTTTGTTATAAACATCTTCTTACACTTCAAGTTCAAAAATGAAAATGTTGACCATTTCATATTTTGTGGTTGATTAGTAATCAATCTCTAAGACTAAAAATACTACACCTATTAAATTAACCACTAATACTAAAAGTTGATTTTTCTTTTTACATGCAAAAAAAACAAGTAGAACATTTGAAATGGCATTATAGTTTTGGAGATTCCACATTAAAAAAATTAAATTATTCTTTCACAAAATATTACAAGTAAATATTGAGATTCAGTTGAAAAATCCAACAATTTTAACCCCTAAAATTCCTTGCAACCAAATTTTGGTCTTTTTAATCTTGGGTAGGCCTTGGAGGTGATAAAACAATTCATTTTCCATTTTCTTCCCAAATAATGGCAATTTCTATTAGCTTTCTAAAAATAAAAATCTATCAAATTCCAATTATATATATAAGTTACTCCTATTTTTAGCTAATACTCAATTCCTATTTTTAGCTAATACTCAATTCCTATTTTTTTCTTGAGGAGTTGTTAAGTGTAGCCATGTGGTTACAATTTTTGCATAGACAAAAGGGCCGCAAGTGGAAAAAGAATTTTGTTTTACCTAAATAATCTAGGATTTACAAAAAATCAATTTTTCTTTACATGGTTCAACAAATAGATATCTTCAAATCAAATGGTTGGATTTGAAGACTAGTTTTTGAAATATTTTGAAATGTTTTTTCAATTTTTAGTGTCGAAGTAGTGAATGAAACACCCAACAAGTAAATCCTACAAATTTCTTTTACACTTATTTGTCCAAGTCTAAAAATTGAAGAATGTAGGGATTTCTTCATTTAAAAGTCATTTCCAAAACAGGTCAATCTAAGGAAAAAGTCTCCATTTTCTACTCAATTATAAGTGAGAGGAAAATTTCATTCAAAAAAAAGTTGCCAAAAAAATAAAATTTCATATTCAAATACAATAATTTCTTAAATTCCATACTAAATAAGAAGCTAAAATTCTATAGCTTCTTTTATTTTATATCAAGGTTACTTCAAGATCCTATAGTCATTATTAAAATTAATTAATTAAATTCCATCCAAGGAGGATAGCTCTGACTAGTATGTTAAAAAACTCCATAATCTAGTCAAGGTAAATAAAAGAATTGGCTTTAGAGATTAAACTTGATTTTTTCCTATAAAAAATTGTTAAGTAGCTAGGGGAATAGGACTATAGAAAAAAAATCTAAATTGGTAATAAATCTATTAAGACTTAAAACATACCAATCCAAATGGTGAGAATGATGAATCAAACCATTGAGACCTTTTGCACATTTTAATTTGCAAAAATTGTAAAAATGGAATTCAATAGAAAAACTTGTGTGATTTTTTTCCTAGGAAATATTGTGATTGTCCTCAAAACAAAAATCATTATTTTTTTGGCATCACAAATTAGAATTGAATGAATAAAATATTCAATCCATAAAAACTAAAATTATTTTCTATTCCAAATTAAAAATACTATTAAAAAAATCACAAATTGCATATATTCATAGCAACAATACAAATAAACATTTTGTTCCATGAAATGCTTTAGGAGTTAACTCCTTAGTGCCTCAATCTTTTAAGGTGAATGCAAGAAACACCTTGCGGTTTTGTTGCATTGCCATAGTACTCATGATTTTTTTAGTAGTATTATAAAATTTGAAAAAAAACTTGAAGAATATATTTCATGTATAAACCTTTAAGGAGAAGGTATCCTATGAAGGAAAAACATAGAAAAAAAATTTTAAGTAGGAGAACTAGAAAAGTGCAAAATCTCATGAAAATAGGTACTTTGACGTTTTAATTTGTAAAAAATAGGGAAGATGATTTTTAAAGAAACTAAAAGTTTTCCATTTGAGAAGACTTCATGATGAATAGATTTTACTAAATAAATGACTTTGAAACCATTTTCATTGTTCCAAATTGTGTGCGCAAGGGAGCTCTGTTTGTATGAAGATAGAGGACATAAAATAATGTGTTTTTAAGTTCTTTTTGGTAGGCACATGCATCTCTAGTGTAGGAATAAAGCCCAAAATTTCAGCTCTATATCATTAATTTTGGATAGTCCCCAATACTAAAAACCCCTAAACTGCAAAGTGTGACAAATTAGCTAAATTGAAATTTAAATATAAAATGATTTTTGAAAATTTCCTAAAACTAATTTCTCTTATTATTGTCAAAATTCTGATCTTTACAAAAAAAATTCAAGTACATTGACTTCAATTTGTGAAAGATATGGCCAATCACAACTTAGAAATTGCAAGTGTGATACAAAATAGTACTAGTGTTTCTTGCATTCATCCTTTATTGATTTTTTTTTTGGATATTTTTGCTTATATATTTATAAATATACATTATTTAGTACTTAATTTTATAAAATTCATCATAATAAAAGTTAAAAAAAAAATTTAACATTGGTTGGGATGAATGAGAAGTCCCGTGGTCATAAAAAGCCCTTCAAACCTCTTTATTCATCATTTAGATTTTGGATGTTCACAAGGGGTCATAACACTTATTTGCGGTAAGGTAGTTTGCTCTTGAAGCAACCTTTTAAGAGTTGATTGCATTTGGAGGGAAACTAAATACCTTGAAACAATTTTCAATAAATTTTTGTATGAAGAAAAATGGAATTGGCATGTAATCTAGTTGTTTCATATTTTTTAAACCTTTGTGGAATAGATTATGAAATAGAAATGCAATAATCATTGAAAGTGACTACCTTCTAAAATGTGCACTTCTAGTACATTGAAGAAAGCAAAATGTACCTCTATAATAGAGGTCGTTTCTAGAGCAAGGTTGATTCGAGAGCAGGATCACTTTTAGAGGAAGGTCACTTTGAGAGTAGGGTCGCTTTTAGAACAAGATAACTTTGAGAGCAAGGTCATTCTTAGAGCAAGGTCACTTTTAGAGCAAGGTCGCTTTCAAAGCACCCTTCCCTATTTCAGTCACATCGTTCTGCAAGCTATAAATAGTTCACGTTAAAAGCATTTATAAATTTAGCTAAACTGCTTTGGGGACAAGGAACCAAGGATCCTGAGCGCCTCACTGGCCCACGCCCTGGCGACTGAAAGGCCGGCGCTCGTGAGCAGAAACTTCAAGGTCGGTCCTTCATTCGCCATGCAGCACAGTTCGCTTGCAGCCTTTGGAGTGAATTTGAGGGAATAGTAAACCCTTTCGCAGTGGATGAAATCTCTAAATTGTGAGGTTTCAGTTGTTCCATTTCGGTTGGATGTGTGCATGCACAACTGGATGATAAAATACGTTATCACCCACCCATGCATGACTTCAATGTAGATCCCCTCCTGCAATCTGGATTACTCCGAAGAAAAATGTCCAAAAGAAACGAAACAAAAAGAAATGAAACCGGACAAAACCTTCAAGTTTCGCCGTGCCATGATCGATACAGTATTCACCTGCTCAGCCTGGCTGCCCGTCAGTCTGACGCCACCTACCCCCTGGCAACTCACAACAGGCGCGTCCCCCCAAGGAAGTCACCAGGTAATCACATTCTGTGCTCGCGGAGTCGCGGTAATTACAAGACAAAACAAAAGCAGCTGAGTACTTTAGTAAGAAAACCCCAGTTCGTCAAACTCGCAGGCAACAGTAACAGCAACTTAGTATTTTACGAAGTTAAAATCTTTGGGTTTCCACAAATCCAGGCACAATCGACGCAACTACGAACGGCTACCTCCGTCAATCCGTCCTCACTGCCCGACGGACCGTTCAGCCTGAGCTCCATGTCTCCATCCACCGCGTCTTATTGATGCCTTGGATTGTGATTGTAAGCACTCCGAAATAAGTGCATTGATGGTGGTCAAAACTTTAGGTGTTCAGTTATGAAGCCAACCTGAATGGAACTTCACGGGTCCTTTCAATTGCTGTAATTTCTCTGGATAAATTTAACTTTCTGGTAATTCAGTAATCGATGTGGACTTGTGGTCATCATGGTTGATGGGCGTTAGTCAGTCCCTTTCAGATCATTTCTGTCGCAAAAAGAGAAAAAAGAAAAAAAAGAGAAACTACAGTAGACGGACAGTGCAATGCTAGACGCAGTTACTTGCTCTTTTCCGGAGCTGATCGATGAGCTGGAAGGAATGAAGACGGCATCTGGGGTAGGCAGCAGCCAGATGACTGCGCAGGTGGCGAACTGACGAAGCTGTCCGCGGAGAATGGTCCGAGACATGGTGCAATTATTGCGCAACGGCGACTCCTCCTCCTCCAGAATCATGTTTGGTGACAATTGGGAGGTGCCTGGGTGCGTACGTAAGCAGTCCTCCAGTTCAGGTTGGTAACTTCGAAAAGCTTCCTAATGCATGCAACGAACGCAAGACTATGAGGAGCCACCAATCGAGGACAGAATCGAAGCTAGTTTCGATCTACACAATAGTACGTGCTTGTGATCGATCCCCCAAACTAAGCAGTCAATGCAGCTTCCACTCACACTAGCTAGTACGTCATAACCTTTCAGAACCAACATTTGTACCCGTTGTCAAGCTCTCGTTCCAAGGGGCTACTTAACCGCAACCGTAACCAGTCTTCCCCGTCCAATTCAAACCTGTTGATCGATCAAACTGTATGCAGACTGGTAGTGAAGTGCTCATTTTCTGAAGCTTGCAAGCGACTACTTAGCAGCAGCCGTACCTTTTACTCTTCCCCGTCCAATTCAGACCAGTTGATCAAACTATCTGCAGACTAGTAATGATACACCCAGTTTCTGACGCTAATCTGGTACTGTCTCTGGTCGAATTTGGCAGACACTGAACTGAGTCATTTCCCAATCAAAGTGCGCATTCCAGACTCTCACAGGTTGAAGAGTAAGCTTACTGGTCCTGTGAATGTGCTTTCATTTTCTGGTTGTATCTGCTCCCCCTGGCCATGGAGTCGAGAAACTCGGGGCGTGCGGTTGCGCTGGTACAAGTGCTGGCAGCTGCTTTGTTGTTGTGGAGTGAAGTCTGGAAGCTGAATGGAGTGGAGTGCCAGAGTGGGGGAGGATGGTGGGAGACTGTGGTGGAGAATGCGGGAATCTCCACCATGCACGCGGCGGTGACGCACATGGGGAACGTCGTGCTGCTCGACCGCACCAATATAGGCGACTCGCAGCTGCCGTTGCCGAATGGCGTGTGCCGAGACAACCCGGCCGATCGAGTAAGCTTGACGGCATGGACTCTCCTCTCGATCGTTTCTTCGCATTTTTGTTAGGATTTTTGCAATGGGGATGGAAACAAAGCAATAATACTAGTGAGTGTGCTTTTTAAACACTTCTTTCTGACAATTTGAAGTGTCGAAAACAGAAAGCTTGAAAAATGTCGAAAGAGTCCCCCGTTTTACCGTAAATTTCAGTCTCTAAGAGAATAAGACAAACTGCCGAGCTAGTACTAGCGCTTCCGAGAAATAGAGTGTGTTAGAGTAGCACTTCCTTTGTTGGAGGTTCTCATTTGCCAGAAATTTTGCAATGGAGCTAGTGTGTAAGTGCTAGTAGTCATTGTCGTGTATTTCAACACATGGTCTTGAATTTTTTGAATTAAAGAAACCTTAGAAATGTCGAAACCCGCGCCGTTTGTAACGCACATTCAATCACTACAAGACTAAATCGAACTGCTGATCAATAGTGACAGGGCTTCAGAGTAGTCACTTTCATTGTTTGAGGCTCTCATTGTTTACAGAGCTTGCCATATGGTGCTCTTGCATTCTTCTACAACTCCTTTCAATGTTGAAAATTATTACCCACGTAAGACGGTGGTTGAGAGTTCTCAGCGTTGTAAAAAAAGTGCTCTTTATGCTGTCAATGCTAGAGACTTGTCTGCCTCAAATTAGAGAATTGAGAGATGACAGGGTTTTATAGGTTCCATCACTTCTGAGGCTCTTCTTAGTGATTCTTCCATTGCAACGTCAGAAGCACTCAATGTTGAACACCACTTGCTTCCTGAAGTACTGTGAAGCACAGCCTGCGAATTAGGTCAAAATTTGCAGGGGATTCGGGTCATGTTCGTGGGCTGATTGAGTTGCGCTTCTTTGCAACAGGCGAATACACACGACTGCACGGCGCACTCCGCAGTCTTCTCGCCCGGTTCCAACAAAATTCGACCCCTGTTCGTCTTCACAGATACGTGGTGCTCGTCCGGGCAATTCGACGCTTCCGGCCAGCTCGTCCAAACGGGAGGCGACGCGGAGGGAGTCACCAAGGTAATATTGCTAACAATCGCTGTAGAATGTCGAACTCTTTACAACATTATGATCAATGCTACGTACAACCTAAAAGCTCTTGCCAACTATTCTGAGCTGTAAAGTGCTGGGTTATGCAGGTTCGGACGTTGTGGCCCTGCGGCGACGATGGTGATTGCGACTGGGTGGAGCAGACGACAGAGAAGTTGCAGATTGGGAGATGGTACGCGTCGAACCAGCAGCTCCCAGACGGCACGCAAGCCATCGTTGGAGGCCGAAATGCCTTCACGATCGAGTACATCCCCGCGAACGGCCGTGCCCAGGTCGATCTGCAGCTCCTCAAAGACGTAAGCCATGATCCATCCATCTCTTCCACAATCTTGAGCAAAATGTGAGTCACATTGTGCGCAAATTACAGCGAATAGTCGTATTTGTTTAAAATGGCGTGTTTTTAAGCTTCAAAGTCGTGACGTTCAAGTGTCCCGAGCTTTGATATCCGGGACTGATACAGATTAGTGTTTCAGTCCCGCAACTCCACCTGCACCAATCGTGACGTTCAAGTGCGCAGAGCTTTGGTCCAGTCGTTATGCCATGGTCCATCTCTTCCACAACTACGATCAAAATTGTGACCACATTGTGCGTAAATTTCACTGAATGGTCATATTCGTCACAATGGCGTGATTCTAAGCTTGAAAATCGTGTCATCCAAGTGTTTCGAGCTTTGCTAACCGGGATTGTTACAGATTAGGGCTTCAATCGGGCAACTGCAACTGCAACCTCCCTCAATTTCATTTCAATCCGCTATTCCAGAACCTTTCCGATGCTGTGTGCTCATTCTCAATCTTTTGCTTTGCCTGCAGACGAACGACGCCCAAAACGATAACCTGTACCCCTACGTCCACCTCCTCCCGGACAACAACCTCTTCATCTTCGCCAACAGAGACTCCATCCTGTACAACTACCAAAAAAACATTGTCATCACCAAATACCCCCCCATCCCCGGCGACGAGCCTCGCAACTATCCTTCTGCCGGAAGCTCCGTCCTCCTCCCCCTCCTCTCCACCACCTCCTTCCAACACTGCGAGATTCTCATCTGCGGTGGCGCAGCTCCCAACGCTTTCAGCAACCCTGGTCGCTTAGCTCCCGCAAGCAACACCTGCGGCCGCCTCAACCCTTTCTCAGACTCTCCTTCTTGGTCCATGGAGACCATGCCCACCCGTCGCACTATGGGCGACATGGTGCTCACTCCTTTGGGCGATGTGATCATCATCAACGGCGCAGCAAGAGGCTCTCAAGGCTGGGGATACGCATCAGATCCCGTGTTGACACCCTTGTTGTACATTCCTATGGACGCAATTGGGACAAGGTTTCATAACCTCACGGCGACGGATATACCGAGGTTGTATCATTCTACGGCGAATTTGTTACCCGATGGGAGGGTGTTGGTTGCAGGGAGTAATACTCACCAGTTCTATACATTCTCGGGGCAATTTCCGACGGAGCTTAGGATTGAGGCATTCTCCCCGCCGTATCTTGATGGTGTGAGGCCGAGGTTGGTGGTGAAGGGGAGCTTGGGGTATGGGGAAGAGTTTGCAGGGAATGTGAGCTTTAGCGGAGGGGAGATTTACGCGAAGTGGCAGGTGAACATGGCGAGCGCGCCGTTTGTTACGCACTCGTTTGCGCAGGTAGGAGACTGTGTTTTGGGGAATTGGAGGCTGTGGGTGTTTGTGGGTGTTCTTGCAATGAGAAGTGTTGCGAATTTGGAGATTGGTAGTGGAGATAAGGGCGTGTTGAGGTGTGAAAGTGATGAAGCATGTGCTTTTTCCGGAACTTGACTCTTGATTTGGTGGCGAACATTGTGACGTATGTTTACCATGAGAAGTCACTACGTACTGGATTCCTCAAACGTGGAGCCTCAAATGTGGATTTTCGTTGTGGAAGTTTTGAATACCGAGAAAGTACATGTGGTGAGCGATGTACTTTTTCTACAGCCGGACTCCAGATTGCAGTTAATTTGAAATCTCAATGAGAGCACTCCAATCGAGTATGACTCGATGTAGAAGAACGTAGACTTTAAGAAGATGAGTGTCACAATAGACCTTACGAAGAAGGGAGTGGTTAAGGCTTACGATCCAGCTCTGATTACTCGAATGACTGTTTTCTGATCATTAAGTCCTCGTCAAGATTGTGTGCTAGATAATTGAACAATTACTGCGAGGTCCACGTACCATCCTCCATACTAGTTCAAGACCTTTATATCTTGGAAATTTGCAGCTCTCCCAAAGAGTGCGAGGAAAATGGGGCTATGACTCTAAACCCTCCTCCGTGCAAGTGCACCATGAGAAAATGGAAGTGACGAGAGAGGGTAATTTACGTGTACAATTGTTTAAAGTTTGTACACTTTTTGATGGTGCAGGGACAACGATTGTTAAAGCTGGGCGTCGTGGGCACGCCAGTGAGTGTAGGAGCAGGCCAGTGGACCTTGGCATCCGAGACTCCGACTGACGCAAGCATGGCGCCTCCGGGGTACTACATGCTATTTGTGGTTGTGAACTGGGTCCCCAGTCACGCAAGCTGGATCAAATTGGCTTGATTCATGGGGTTCACTCCACTCACTCTTCCATTCTTCAGATTTCATTCTTCATATGGGTTTCCCAGCAGTCAAGACAATGCTGGCCGCTTTGTAAGGAGCCTTCGATTTCCTTCGAAATGCCAGTGCCAGGTGCAAGTTTTGATCACTGCAAGTAGCGACTAGTTAGCGATCGAGAGAGCCCGTGACTGAGTGGGTTGCTGTTGGATTAATCGAGCAGGGACCTGTGTAAAATTTGAGGCGAAGGTAGATTAATTGAACCGGACATTAACATTATTCGGGTGAACTGTAGGAATCTAAAACCCTCACTAGACCTGTGTACACTGACTGTTCGTGCACACAATAGTTTTAATAAGCTTCCTAATGTTGGTTACTATATTTGGATTGATTCTTTCAGAGGACTTGACTGACATAGTGAGAAATACGTTATCATTGATGAAGGATTTGTGGCGTGCAAGGAAGCGCCGCACTAATAAACAGCATGATTCTGCTTGCATTAAAGATGATAGAACGTGCTTCAAGAGGCAGTGGCTCAGGTTCAACAGCGTTTTGAAGTAAGTTTATATTTGTATTGATTGATCGTTGCACGGACATCGCCGGTGGGGAAACCTGTGCAACATGTGTGGAGTTGCACGTACTCCGAGATTTGACTGTAGACTGAAACTGATAAATTATGTATTCCTTAATTTTAGACATGGTTGAGAAGGGATTTGTAACTTGTGTAATTCAATTATTGCACTTGCAGGATTGGAGGGTGCATCCCAGTGAAGTTATTAACTTGTTTGAAAAACATTGGAAAAACAAGCTATTTCATTATGATAGGGTATTCAAAACAAGCTCAAACTTGCCAAGAGAATGCAAAAGCTCCCCCTTATCCCTATAAGGTTGCCGTGGACACGGAGTGACCAATGGATGACAGAGAACTCTTTTGTATAGGACAAAAGTGCAACTATTCATCCTCCGAGTTTTATTGTAAAAAGGGAACATCTTCTATAATAGTTTGACATTCAATGAATATTTTTTCATTTTTTTAAGCAATTAATTCCCATAGTATTAAAAAAATGATAATTTTAGTAGAGACCAACCC
Organism: Pseudoscleropodium purum; assembly: GCA_963969395.1. Taxonomy (NCBI): domain Eukaryota; kingdom Viridiplantae; phylum Streptophyta; class Bryopsida; order Hypnales; family Brachytheciaceae; genus Pseudoscleropodium; species Pseudoscleropodium purum. Next base: position 15,180,991 of record OZ017800.1, on the reverse strand, counting down.
ATCTTTACAAGGTTAAATAAAATGCACTCTTTCGTAGGGTCTATTTAAAAGTCAGTGTTGCAAAAGAGGAATCAGGTAGAGCCTTGTAAATAATTGTCCCAAGTGTTTTCCCTAAGGTATCCACAACCAAAAGGGTTTGTATAAGCTTGTAATAATGGTTTGTGTTGTTAACCCTTGACTGTCCTTATTCAAAATTTGGTTGACTTCATCCAAAGTGTGTAAGGTATGTTTCTTAGATAAACATCAAAAGATGCTTTTAGAACCCAAGCGCTTTATAGACCTCCTACCTTACAGGAAACCCACCTATAGCCAATCTTTTAAGTGATTCTGTGCATTTTATGGAGCAATATAAGGCAATGTAAATTTTCTATCATGTAGATAGATAGAAATCACAAGGTTTGCAAATTTTTTAAGTAGTTTTATCCCTTGAACTAAAATTACTATAAAATTTTGAAATCCAGAAAGTACTTAGGACCCCTCACCATAGCCAATGTTTAGGCTTTTGTAATTTCAATCAATGAAGAACTACTTTTCCACTCATTACTTCCTACTTTCTTATTCTCTACTTTTGAACATTTGTGATGACCTCACTAGTCCCAAAGTTGGGAAAGAAAAAACAAAACATTCCAAGCTTCAATTGGAAATTTGTTTGAGCCTTAGTTGGAAATAACTACACCCTACATGTTAGGTACAGGACTCTAGTTAGGAATGGGTAGTCCCACTTTAGTAGTGAAAATTTCATATCAACAATGTCAATCATGGTGGCATCTTAGAGTTTGATCACAATTATAAAATAATAAGTTAAACAATGGTAATAATAATGCTTGGTTTTTTGCTCATGCATGCTTGGGCACAATTACAATTTGGAGTTGGTTCAATTTACAATCAGTTGGACCATCTCAAATGGTGTCCAAGTTTAGGTATTGGGCCAATGATTATGGTACCCCTATATTTCATTGGGCAAAACTTTTTGGCTCCAAACAAATTGTTACGTATGTACAACATACACAACCATGTAATCACTAGAAGGCAAATTGGAAGGATAAGTGGTCCACCTTTTAAAATATTGATATTGATAAAAATGGAAGGCTGAAATTGGAGTGCAAATTGGGCCTACTTTGAATATATTGATATGGATATTGGCTAAAATAAAGGCTAAAATAAACTTTGGGCTTAATTGGCCTAAATCAAGTACATTAGTAGGAGACAACTTATAAGATAACTGCACCTAATTTTTCTTCTCTTACAAAAACCAACCTCTACAAATTCTTGCCTAAAATATAGGTTGTCTTCTCATGAAAGTATAGGGGTGGTTTTACGTACCCTAGAACTTCTAATAAGCTAGAAGATTAAGACCAATCTAACACATTACATTAGCGAGGCTCATTGCATTAATAAATTTCATAGTCATTGCATTAATAAAGCTCATAGTCATTGTATTAATGAGTACATAGTGATTTTTCATATTGTACCACAAAAATCAAAGAACATTGGACACTTACTACACAAACAAAAAACATTGAACACATTGCATACATAGGCAGCACCTTGAATCAAAGAACAACACTTTCCCTATACACAAACTATAGCTATTGATGGTAGTCACTTAGTACATTCTCTATGTAGCTAGGGTTGGGACCAGCTATCAATATTACATCAAAGAGGTCACTACAAGGAAATGAGCATTTTATAATTGCCAAAATATAACTAGGGATGATTGGCGACTGCTCGTTGTTATGTTCTAGGAATCCTAAACTTTGTGGAAAAATATGATTGTAAAATATGACTAGCAATCATATCTTGCCTTTCTATACTATGAGTGTATAATATACATCCATTGAGAACAACTAACATTTTATAGGGAACGATATGGAACATATTACGAGAACACTAGTCATATTTGTCAATCATATTTTTACATATATGATTACATGCAATCATATTCTATAGTCACAATTTTGTAAGTTCACATTTTTTTGAAGTTTTTTTTTCGGGTAACCTCCTAAATTTTGGGCAATCTAAAAAAAATGTAAATTAATTATTGTTCAAAATTGTAAAATCCTAGCCATTGTTTTTTGGGGATTTTGAAATCTTAGCCATCATTTTTTAGGGTTTTAAAACTATAGCCACCATTTCATTTGCTTCATCTTTTTTGTTTTTTGTTGCTTTCTAGTTCTTGTTTCTTCTTCCTTCTTTTGTTTTTTGAAGTTCTAATTGTTGTATTGTTGTATTTTAGTAGTTGTTGTTTAGTTTTTGAGGTTCTAGTTGTTGTTTCTTAGTTGTTACTAATCTGTTGTTGCTTCTTACATCTTAGTTGTTGTTAGTTTGTTGTTGTTTCATAGTTGTTGCTAGTTTGTTGTTGCTTTATAGTTATTGCTAATTTGTTGTTGCTTTATAGTTGTTGCTAATTTGTTGTTGTTTCTTAGTTGATGTTAGTTTGTTGTTGTTGTTAGTTAGTTGTTGCTTCTTTGTTGTTTTTTATTTTTTTATTTTTAGTTGTTGGTTTATTGTTGCTTTGTTGTTGCTTCTTAGTTATTGTTAGTTTGTTGTTGCTTCAAAGTTGTTACTAGTTTGTTATTGTTTTTTAGTTGTTGTCTCTTAATTATTGCTTCAAAATTGTTACTTTAAGGTTGTTGTTTCAAAATTGTTGCCTCAAATTGAATCTTAACTTTTGCTTAATTGTTGTCTTTTAAACATTATTTCCTATTGTTTGATATTTCTTGTCTCTTATTATCTTTTATTACATCTTAACTTGTCTTATTCTTGCTTCTTATTGGTTTTTAGTTTTAGTTTTTGTTGCCTCTTGATATATCTTAGCTTTTATTTTTTACTATCTTTTAACACTAACTTGAACAAAAAAATGACTTACTATAGTCATATGCTACATCAACCAAAAAATGACTCACTATAGTCATATCCCATATCATTCAAAATATGACTTGCTGCAGTCATATTTCATATCACTCTAAATATGACTCACTACATACATATTCCATATCATTTAAAATATGACTCATCGCAGTTATATTCAAGATGACTCAAAATATGACTCACCGTAGTCATATTCCAAATCACTTCAAATATGATTCAAAATATGACTCACTACAATCATATTTTATATCACTCAAAATATGACTCATTGCACTCACATTCCATGTTAGCAAAAATATGATTGTAGTGAGTCATATTCCATGTAGGATATTTTTATTTTTCCCGGGTAGTTCATGAAAAAGTCAAACCTTCAAAAATAGTCAACATATATGCCATGTTGACAAAATACATCTAAAAATGGTTTGTTACACCCCAAATCCATATGATTGCAAAATATGACTACCTAGTCATATGATTGAAAGTGAATGATTCAACCCAATCATATTGCGAGTCATCTACAATGTTTTTTGCTTGAGTCACATTTTATGATTCACTATAGTCATATTTTGCAATCATAAAATGCTCATTTTCTAGTAGTGGATTTATTATTTCAAAAAGTGAGGTTAATTAGAAGTTACACCATACATCTAAGTTTTCAATACTTTGAAAATTCATGATTTATTCATACAATGTCCAAATAGTGTATTCTAAAAGAATCTAGAATCCTCTTTTGCCTCTCAACAAGATGCAAGTGAACAAAAATTTAGATAGTGTAATAGGCTAGGAACTACACTCAAATGCTTATCCAAACAATTTTAAATGTAGTTACCTTATAACTAACAATCAAATTCTCAGAAGAGCTTCCACCCATTTCCATTGTGAAGGTTTGAACCTTCATTATGTCAACATAATTTTGTTGGTGATGAAATGTCACAAAGTCTCCTCATTTTGTAATCTTGTTAATGATGTTCTGGAGCATAAGGTCTCAAGTCAATTGATGCTTTCTTCAATTACAAGTTCTCTGAGCTGTGACGGAATTTATTTTTAACAATCAAGGGAAGTGAAGACTCAGCAGCATTCACTGTCTGTAAGGTAAAAGTACCTATTTCGAATAACTTAAGGTATTTTAGATTGGATGATGTGGGAAAGTCGTAGAGAATTGAGTGCAATGTGTGCAAAAATAAGAATGCTAAAAAAAACATTTTTTCTCCAAAAATGAATATTTTTTTGAATATAAAAGTGGATTTTGCACCCGGATCCATTCTAGTTTCATAGACTCACCTATTGTGGTTAACTTTAGCACTTTTCCATAGGCCAAGAAGGAAGAGACATGAGTAGACAAGAAGGTACAAACCAAGAGTCTTTTTCAGTGACCATTGCATCCAATTGGTGTCCACAATAAGTTAGTCTATGAAGCAATTACAAGAGGCTTGTCAAAAATAGGTACTTCTACTTTAGTTCCAATCTCAACAATTTCAATCCAATAGAGGTCCATTTGTTTTGAGGTCACTAACTTAATTGGTGAATGTTTTCATTCAATCACAACAATAGCTTGATGGTACAATCAAAAATGATTCTAACCCCTAAACACCAATTGTTCATTGAACAAAGAATAGAAAATCCAAGTAGATTTCTATGAAGTCAATTTTGGTTGGATGTTCTAAAATTTTCTTACACAAAGTGCAAACATGTATTCATTTGTGAAAATATCATTTTTTTTCTTTTGATTAGGTGCCTGGATCATTAGTTATGCTACCTTGAATTATTTTGGCAATCTGGACAATTTGGACATCTTTAGAAGCTTCGGGCATCTTTAGCAAAGATGTTCAATTTTTTGAAATTTCATTGGCATGTATGTAATTAATAAATATGGCATACAATTGTCCAAAAAAGAATCAAATTTTAATTCTCAAATCCCATTTAAAAAGGAGTCCAAACTTTGTTAGTAGTGTTGGGGTGGTTTTCTTCTAACTTCAAATTCAATTATCTTACAATATGTGAAGTCAAAGTTTTTGAAATTTTTCCCACCTATTCCAAATGTTTGTCTCTAAGGTTTCACCATTTTAGTTTCAAATAAAAAATTTCTTCATTGAACAAGAAATCATCAAGAAATGACTAGCATATTGCTAATTCACTAGTACTTATGAATGGTCAAAATTCACATTTTCATGTAAAGAAAAAAGGTTGCTCCAAGTAGACTCAAAATTTACTGACCTTGATTCACAAGAATGAAAAAATAAATAAAAAATTCTCACTTCAAACATTATAATCTTTCAATCCATGTGAACAAATGGGTTGAATTTTTTCCCACATATTGCCTTATTTATTTCATACACTTTAAAACAATTGTGAATCACAAAAAAAGTTTTAATTTTTTATTTTGAACAATGCAACAAAAATTGGCAATTTGGGACTTTTCCTCTTCCAAAATACCCTCCGACCTATCGGGTTAAACCCGCAGGACATCCAACTGTTCTGTCACAAAGGAATGGGGTCATACAATATCGTAAATCAAGCAGAGACCAACTGCGTAGCCGTAAAACATATAAGCTTTTCTGCAAAGTGTTTGACGACTGAGCCCATAATAAATCAGGGCAATTGTCTTTAAAAAAATTAGCCTCAAAATATGAGGGAAGAATTACATATGAATGCTCTCAGAAATGAAATAGATGTACACTCATTCTGTGGGTGGTTTAACAGAGTGAGAATAAGAGAATAAGGACCTACCAATACAACACTATGAAACAAGAAAGAAACTAGACAATCGGGGCGTCAGACCTGGTGATCCCTGCATCCCAATTTGCAAGTTTGTTGCCAAATTGAGCACAAGGCGATTCATCTTTCTCCAGTATCGTCCCATTGTAGAGTCTTAGGGTGCAATTCTGAATTCTCCACCTCTGGTAGTCTAGCGCTGGCACCTCCTAATCTGCAGTTGTAATCCTAAGCAGTATCAATGCTTGGGCTCTGCTTCACATTGTCAAAATCATCCACATCCTCCTCGTCCGAGGAACCGCAACACCCTGTGGCAGGCTGGTTGATTCCGAAGAACCCTACCAGAACCGCAACTGCACCTACAACACTCAGTGGAGATGGGATCTTTCCACGAAGTGAATCCACCACAGCTGCGATAGGGATTTGAACGTTGAGGCCAGCGGTTGCTGCTGTTGGCGTCGTCAGCAGGACAGCTTTGGCCCACAGGTAGTCGCTCAACACATTGTCCAGTAGCCCTGCAAACACCTTCCCCTCTTAGTCCCAGATCTCCGAATGCAGGCCAGAAATGAAATTCCACAGTGACAGCCACCATCACATTCTTTAGCCCTGATACTTCTATAATCGGAACCAACGTTGCATTTTGACACGACTGGCCCAAGATTGGCTGGCTTTCTAAACTTGAAATTTGTAAACCCTGAAACATAAGAGCTAGCCAACTATTCAGTGTATTATCAAAAACTGTCACGATCAAGGGTTAAGCATTCTTCTACTCCGCATAGCTCCTATTGCCTTTTCACTATGTTTCTTATGGTAACATAGCAAGCCAACATATGATAGAATCAGAATGATGGATTCAGATTCTTGGATGTAATGACGACAACTATGACAATCTTTAGCCCTTGTAAGATTGCAACTTTTCTTTGGGAACCACAATCAACATCAAGACTCGTCCAAGATTGACAGACTTCTAAGCTTGAATTTTATTGAGCATTCTTCTATTCCCATACAGTTCCTATCAGCTCTTTGCTACGGTAAAATAGCAAGCCAGCATACAAAATTAAGTTAAATACGTGATAGAATCAGAACTGATAGATTTGAATTCGTCGGTGCAACAGAGAGCCTCGCATGAAACCAACCAAATTAAAGTCATGAAAGATGCTAAGGAACCAAAAAATGACAATAACGCAAATTTGACGGACCTTTTCCAATGATGAGGCCAAATTGGGATAAGGTGAGCCGATGGAAAGTCTCCAAACCCGTGAAGTGGAGGATCAATGCCACAGGTCCGAGCAAAAGGGCATTAAAAAGACCCAGATAGCCAAAAAACAGGGCTGTGCTGGCTTTCCCTTCCCCAGCCTCTTCATCAGGTAATCGCTTCCTTATCAGAGTGCTATAAAGAGCATACACCGAAGCAGAGAACAAACAGAGAACATCGCCCCACCCTGCTCCATTAAATGACCCCCCACTCTCGGTGGAATCTGCCAGGGTCACTGTAATGGTTCCCACCATGCACAGCAGCACGCTCACTAGTTTCGTCCACTTGAACTTCTCATTCAGCAGTGCCAAGGATAGCAAGAAGGTGAAGAGGCTGGATGCGCTGCTCAAGATCGTGTTTGACTGCAACACAAGAATACAAGCATGGTCAGATGTAACAGAGACTAAGAGAGTCAAGAGTGCGAGACTTGTGCTCTAAAGAAGGAGTCGATTGAGCAATGCTATTTCAAGTTTCTACGAGAGTCCCAGTACTTTCTAGGGTTCAAATTCGTGCAGGGCCGGATTTGGGGAACAAAAAAAAGAGTTGAGACCTACAAGCATGAACTGAGATACTTCTTAATGAGTTTCCTTGTCTCTAATATAGGCTAGATATGGCATTGAACACACACTTCCCCTTCTCCATGCAACAACCGCACGAAATGGTTGTATGAAATGTTTGTTCATATTTTATGAAAGTTCGGTCCCTTCTCGTGCACTTCATCCACAATTGTAAAATTGCAAAAAACTTCTTTGTATGACCAACTTTTACCCTGAAAATAACTATGTGCAATGGTGGAGAATCACTTGTTATCAATTTTGGACGTTCATCAATAGCTGCATTATAAATCACATGATTCTTGAAAAATTCTTTTCTAGTGGAAGTCTAAAGACGCAGTCATCAATAGTTGAAAGTTGCATATTCCTTCAAAACTCGGCAGTGCGATCGATGACATGTTTCCCCCTCACACACTTAATTGCAAAGAACTCCGTATCTGTTAGATTCTGTTACCTAAACCATGACCCTACCATCTCAACATCCTCTAAACCTTCTCCTTGACGATGAAACCCTAAGAAAACCACTCCAAGTATCACCACAATCAAACATTCCCCGTAGAAGACGCTTCTCACCGTAACAGAAGTGTACTTGAGCGACAAGTTGAACGTGAACTGCGCCAGGAACCAAAACGGACAAATCAGCAAGCTCACTTGCGCCACCTCACGTCTACTCCACTCCCTCACCGTCTCTCTCACCCTCTCCTCCTCCTGCCCTACAATGCCCGAATCAGGGTTAGGGTTTATCTCTCTGCTCTCTTCCAGCAGCTTCTCTCCCTCCTCGGACCCAACAAGTCCCCTCCTCTCTGCCCTCCTTCGAAGCAGCCATTTCTGCACCAATTTCCCGACTTCCACGATAGGAAGGTACACGACGAACAAGGAGTTGCAGATGTAGGAGAGGAGGAAAGGTGAGACGCCGGCGCCGACGACCGATTGCACCACGAAGCTCGCGAGGATCCAGATGAGGGCCACGGTGACGACGTACAGCATGCCCAGCGCCCAGCGCCAGGGCTTCTCCATAGTTGCTGCTGAAGGAGTTGGAATTGGAGTCTATTCGAATGTTCGATTGTCTCTCTACCCTACTTCCGCCATGAGCTTCGATTTGCGTCACGAGGGGAAGCTCAAATTACAAAAGCAAATGCAGTTCGGTGATGGGATTTCGTGAAGACGTGCAAAGAGAGAAGAAGGAAGAGAGACTCCACCAATGGTAGTTTGTAAGAATGAGACTCGTGAGGATTTCAAGCATTCAGTGACCTTGATGTGCAAGTCTTTCTTTTTTGAAATTCAGAGGCTCCGGACAGAGGATGCTTTGCGTCGGCAGAAGCTATCCTGGGGAAGTTTGAACGAGGAAGGCTTGAGAGGCACTGTCCTGCTATTGGGTTGAGGAAAGACTCTTGTAGTCTCTCCCACGACTAGGGTACTTCTGGTATGGTAGAAGTACCTATTTCCGACAGGCTCATTGCAATGGCTTCAGTCGATGGATTTATTGTGGACTACAATTGAATGCATTGTTTATTGAAAAAGATTCATTGTTTGTATCTTCTCAACCATTCATCTCTCCTCCTTTTTGGCTTAAGGAAAAGTGTCAAAGCTAATCAAAATAGGTGAGTCAATGAAACCAAAATGGGTTTAAATGAAAAATTGACATTTATATTGAATAAAATATATCCATTTGGGGAGAAAAAAATTGGAAAATATTGCATTCTTCTTCATCCTTATTTTTGCACACATTGAACTTAGTTTATCCCTTGCGTATTTAAATTTTCAATGATGAAAATCATGAAAACACTTTATTCTTTCTATTGAGATCACCTTCAAATTAAATGGATGTGTATAAGTTTTTAGATCACAAATCAAGTGAAATTCGGCAAATTGTGCTTAATGTTGGGAAATGAAGTAAAATTAGTAAGTTTTACTCTTCCACTAAATAATGAAAATATATACCTTCAGTAACCTCTCCAAAATCAAATGTTTACCTTTTTCAATGAAAAATAAAGACTAGTTTTCAATAGTTAGCCTTCAAAACTATCTGAATTTTTTTATGAAATGGTCAAAGGAATTTAACTATCTACACCAAAATGAGCTTGAAATTTCAAATTAGCTATATATGGTCAATTGGAAATTTAGGCTTTAAAAACTTAAAGCAATTAAGGGTTGAAAGACTAAAAAGCACCTTTAGTCTTCCAAGATGGGTAACAAAGAAGTACATTGGATGGTGCCACATTGGCCTTTTTTTCCTTGTAAATTGTCATTATGTACACAACAAAATGGATAAAGCAAACTTCGGCAATGTACTAAACATGCAAGAAGTTTATTTGAAGATGCATAGACATGTGGTTGCATATCTACCAATATGGGACATTGCTATCTACAACAAGATTCACTTCAGCTCTCTTTGTTGTTCTAATGGTGTATACACATTGCACAATGATACTTAAACATTGATAATGACATTTGGTATACAATGGATGATGGGAATTTCTTCTAATAGGATAGAAGTTCAACTATTCATCCTGAGAATCTTGTTGTGAACAAAGGAGGTCCTCTATAATAGTTTGACTTCTAATAAATACTTTAGTGATATTTTAAGTAAAAAATTCTTACAATAATGAAAAGGGATGATTTCCAAGGTTATCCCTTTGTCCATTAAGGGTTAAAAGGGAATTGGACTAGACCATGTTCTAATATACACATTCAAAATGACAAACCTTCCAAAAACCAATGATCCAAAGTTACTTTATAAAAAAACCCTTAAATTCTTGATATCTTTTCTATACAATATCTATACCCTAACCCCTCAAAAAGTCCCATTGTCCCCTTGAGGGACAAAATGGATTTGGGCCAAGCTCCTATGATTTCAATATTCATCATGATTTTTTAAAACTTTTTGTGAAAATAGGAAAACACGTTAGATATGTGGGAATATAATGTTTATTTTAGTTGGTGCTTAAGAGCAAAAGTTATGGTACAAAAGTCTTTTGTTAGGTGTATTAGGTAGAAAACCCCTTACGGAAAAAAAAATTCTGAAATTTAATTCTTGTAGATTGTAATTTTACCTACATGAAAAGCTTTTATTCATTTGATTTGGATTTGTAATGTGAAAGTTATAGACAATCTCATTTTTCATGCAATCACAACATCTTCTTGAAAATAAATAACTAATAAGATTCATTTTTGAATGCAATTTTCACATTTTTTAAATATAAATTGTTTGAATTGAAGGTTAAGTTTGCTTGCTAAAACAATCTCACCATTGGGATTATAGTTTTTCAATTCCATCTTAGAGCTATTAATAATTTAGTTTTTTTTCAATCTTGGATTTACTTTTATTCAACAATTTTCTAAAGAATGAAAATAAAATTTCTTTAAATAAAATTTTATCTAAGCTTTCAACTCAATTCTTTAATACAATTCTTTTTTAACTCAAAGTCTATAGTGTAAAAAAATTCCACAAATAGCAATCAAAGATATTTGAAATTGCAGGTCAATCTTAAAAAAAAATTCTTTTTCTAACTTTGAATGTTATATCGTCCCATCTTAGTATGGTCAAACTTTAGAAAGATTTTACCACATAATTTGAGATAAATATAAGATTCTAAAAAATATATTATTTTTATTTTCTCAAGTGAATGCAATAAAATTAGTAGTTTGGAGTCATTTTTGACCAAAAAATGGCCTTGAGACCTTTAGGTGTTGACATAGGATGTTTATTTTGTTTTGTTTGTATGTTTATTATATTGAGATCCTTTAGATTGTGAGTCCTCCAGTCATGTGTTTGATACCATTAGAAAGCCCTTGGTGAAAAGGGTTGCATGGGCTTTGTTTCATGATTTTCCAACTCACGATATAATATGAAAGTTATTGAATTCAAAAAAATAAAAAATTACTTTGATTTTGATTGTAGCAACCTGACGGGACAGGACACACTAAGCTTAGTGCAAATGAATGCGTTTTTGCATAGAAATCTCCATTCATTTGCCAATTAGTTGTTTTTTCTAGATCAGTCTTTAACTCTTAAATGCCCAAGGCCTATTTTGAGCCTCAAGAAATTTGCTCTAAATTGAACAAAAAGCAGGGTTGACGAATCTCTATGTCTGCCCGAAAAAAGCGTCTGTAACCCGGATGTCCGGACGCATGGACGCTGGTGGACGCAACGTCCCTCCCGCCGTCGGAAAGTGAACGGGCGGGGTGGGGCGGACGGCCCGAGGCGAACGCCTAGATCGTGCGGACCACATCAGTCCGTGTGTCGATCGGCCGGCCGGGCAGACAGGCGGATGCTGCGTCCGCCGGGACCGCGATGTCAGCGGACACTGCGGACACAGCGTCTGCGTCTTGACGTCCCGAACGTCCGGACGTCGTATCAACCCTGACAAAAAGCCAACATTTTGATAAGTTGCATCAATTTTTTTTGAATTGTAATAGTACAAATTCAAACTAGACAAGTTAGAGATCACATATGAAGAAAAAATACAACAATACCACTTATAAGTTAGAAGATTATAACGTTTGACCATGAAGGTGTTAAAACTATGAAAAATTTTCAATTCACATTTTACAAGTCAAACCTAAAAAGTTGGGACCAAAAAAATATGAGGTTTAAGGGCCTAACATAAATAACCCCAATCAATTTATGACTTCTCAAAATCTATTCTACAATTTTTTTAAATCAATTTTGAATGTGATTTTTTCTTCAAGTTCTAGTGTATTTGAGGCTCATTTACAAGAGCTCTCAACACTATGGGAAGTCAAGATTGCAATGGGTACCCTTACACAAAGTCTTGAATAGAAAAATCACTATCATTTATTTTCAAGATCAAATTTTTAATGCTAAAACTAGACTTCAAGGATAATATTTCAAAAACATAAATTACTAAAAATAGCAACTTGGTTAGGTTTTATTTAACTTCAAAGTTTTGCAAACACCAGATTCTGGTGCCTCGGGCATTTAGGGGTTAAAATAATCTAATAGTAAATGTGAACCTTTTCGGTGTCCCTAACTTACCGGCACCATAGAAAATTGGATATTCAATTGATCCCAGGCCGTAGCTGTCCGTGTTCCCATTTCAGCTGCCCTTGCAACTTTACTACAGTAGAATTTCCCACAGCTGGCTGGTCCTTGCAACTACAGTACAGTACCAGTATCCCCGGACCAGGGCCCAGGAATTGAAAGCAGGCACAGTCGATTCCAGTGGATCTCGACAAGAGCAATCGGAGGAACTTAAGGTAATGGAGTGATTCATAAGCTTATATATTTACCAATTAACTGCTGTAAAATTTTCGAATTGAACCTCAAATCATTATAACAACAGCAACGAATGCCAATGCAAACAACTCCCAAGAATATATATAATCTCAGATTCGATCCCACACGGAATACTATTCCCGATTCACAGATTCACAGTACGTGTATTGCCAATTTGCGCCCCAAAATGATTTTCAAGGTGATTTACTATACAGTTTGATGTTCACTGTATGTTTGCCGCTTAGTTTTCTCTGATCCCTTTTCTAATGCGCGCAAAACCAAACTCTGAACCTTCAATCTGATGTTTCTCATAGTAAGTAAAGCAAGGATAATGCTCTCATCAGTACTCGGTAGCTAGTCGACGACGACTGGGTAGATCGACCTGAACTGTCTGGTAGCTGCGTCATGGATCTACTAAAACTTTTGCACTGTCATTAATTAACAGAGTTGTTTCAGTTGACTTTTAGGTCCCGTGCAAGTTTGCAAGTGCATCTCAGTCGTCCGATCCAATTTCAACTAGCTAGATGCGGTCCCTCAGGATCAGGATGGACAGGGGGCTCAGTCGGATTGGACCCACGCCAGTACATACGTACCTTCTGATCGACGATCCTCTACAATTTTCTGCCTTGAAGATTTGCTTACCCGCCATTGACATTCGTGGACGACTTCGTAGTCTCTAGCTTCGTAGCTTCCTGCCGCGACTTTCGGACCAGCTTTCGGGGTTTGACATTCGTTTGCAAGCTAGCACGAAGTACGGTATGGTACCCCAAGCCAGCTTGATAACAGTACGTGCTGGACGGATAAATTGCTTGCCGTGTATCGTCAAGGTGCAATTGCTCGCTCCTGAAAGATCGAAAACGACGATGAGGTTGGGGTTGGTGTTCGTTTTGGTGTTGCTGGGGACACCGACTTGCAGCAATGCTGCTCGAGAATTGAGAGACCGGGGTCCGGCAGGTGAGGCTCGAACGAATCCTGGTATTGTCTTGTTGATTTAAACGGCGTTTTTCAGAGTGCCGAGGTTGTGAGGTTCACTTGCTCAAAGCTTTGAAAGCCAGGATTAGTGTAGATGTGTGGTTTGAATGGGCGGGCGAAACTGTGCTTATTTCACTGCGTTTTGCATGGAGGTACATATACGAGGTTTGATGATAAAGAATTGAAGTACCGACTTGCGCTAGCTACAGTAGCTATTACGTCTGCTTGTCATGCCAGCTGGTGATGAACTTTTCATCGTGCTTGCAAAATTTGAGCAACCGGCCTACTTGTTAATTAGTTAACCTGAGAAATTAGACTAAGTGCTTGAAATTTTGGCAAAATTCAGCTCCGACCTGTCGACAGGCCGGGTTATGACTTACAAGACATAGTGCTGTCAAGGAATTAGTCCAAGTGTTCGAAATTTTGGCGAAGTTCAACTCCCAACTCTCGACAGGGTTGTGACATTCAAGACACACTGTCCGTCCGGGGGATATCCAGATCTTGAATTCTTTCTTTTTTTTAAAAATTCTGGGGTTTGGGTGTTAATTAGCTTCGCCAAATTTTGAGTTGGAACCTCAGCTCTTCGTTGTGGAATCAAGCTAGAAGCTTCGGAACTCCTACTAATTGCACTTTTGCAACATCTTGTTCAGCGACAATTAAAGAGTTTGAATGGTTGTATACATTCGTTGTAATGGTGTGTTTCAGTTCGCCAAAACTATGACTTTCAAGTGCCCAAACTAACGCTCTGAAACTCAGGACGTCGAAGTGCTCAGAGCTCTAAAAGTGATTCTTGTATGGATCTGAGACAGGTTTCATCTGGGTCACTGAATTAAACTGCACCATTTTAACAAATACATATGAGATTCTGATTTGTAATAGAATTACTGTGTATATCTTCGCTACATGTAACTCTACATGCATGCTACCGCGCTAACATGTTGCAATTTGTGTGCACTTTGACGTTGTAGAAACTTGGAGCTTATCGGAAGAGAGACAGGAATTCGAGAAGCGATCGTCAAACTGGAGTGATCAAGAATCTGGTGATGATGCGGTGAGTCGATCTTGGCATACCCTTTTCCACGCAACAATTGACTTCAGGAGAATTATAGTCCATATGTCATTTAGCATCACTTTTGATTCAGCCTGATTCTTGTAATTTTAGCTCGTATTTGACATCTGGTTCCAATTTGCTAACGAAAGAATAGATATCTTGTTCTGAACAACACAAAATCTTTTACTCGTTCACTTGGTGAATACCCGGGTGAATATCAGTTGGAACCCTGAATCCTTAGAGCTCTGATATCTTTTATAGGTATAGATCTAAGTTTTCATTGATGAGGAGAATAACGCCTGCCTGGACCTGGAGCTGAAATTCTAGCTTGACGCGTTTTAGGTTTTTACAATACCTAAAAAGTAGAACTCTGACATTATATGTCTAGGTTCTGAGTATAGATATGAGTTTTCATATGAGTATCTCATGCCTCTCAGTTTCTTCCTGGAGAGACCTTTTCCACATGTGCCAATTTTGTCATGTTTTGTGAAATTATAGAAAATCAATCAACAAATTCCAAAACCACCTGTCAGAAACTAGTCATATATATTGGTATACAACTTCAACTCTAACGAAACGAAGGGCATTGGAAACTTAAGCTAATTTGCTTGTCCATCGTTTCGTAACTGGAGTTAAGAACTGATTTTACCTCCTTAGCTCCTTATTTCTCAAAGCATACGATTAAATAGTTTGATAAATTTAGGTTCGATCCATAGCAAGACTCCAAAATGTTATGGAATTTAAAATTTGCAAGGCTAAATTTTGTTAATGTCTGCGAAATGGCTGGGATACAGGTGCCGACGACTTCATCTCCACTGTCGGCGGTCAATTACGCTGCCAAATTCAACAGGTGGGTTCGATTTCAAGAGGAGCACGAGACAGATGACTACGCCGACACTCCAGCTGCAGCAAATCCTAGTATCCCCTGTTGCTAAACTGGCGATGGATTGCTGCTTCAATGGCAATCTAGCTACACTTTTTCGTGCAATTACTGTGGGAAGAAATTGAATCAAGACTATCCAGGTTATCCTCTGGGCTGATGGAAATGTCTTCAAAGAATGAATGAAGATAGCTTCACAAAATGAAATTTGTGACCGCAATTTTTTAGAACTGTCATCCATGGTCCGCAGTAATTGCACGGGAATGTGTTGTCAAGTTTACACTGGTCTTCAGTTGGTCCTAAATCAAATGAAAGGATTTCACAACGTGAGACCCCATTTATCTGCTGGTGACTGCTCCACACTGTCCAGAATGCTTGAATGCACTGTACATGAGGTCCTTGCTCGAGGCTTCCGCCGAATTCAATGTTGGAAAGCGGTTTTAGTTGGACATTTATTAAGCTTAGCTCTGACAAGGGTGTTGTATGAAGCTGCTTGCAGAGTCACTGAAATTTTCTGCATACCGGTAATATGTAATGAGCCACAAGATTAAAAACCAGGCCAGGTTTTCACCTTTCGTGTCCATTGACGTATATATCCATACCTGAAGATAGGCTGTTTGTTTTGTTTGTTAAGTTGAGATCTACTGAACCATGCATCCCAATCACTTTCTTTGTACCATCACAAATCTCTTTGCGAGGAGGGATGTATAGGCTGTGTATTGTGGTATTTTGATTCACAGTATGAAAGTTATTGAATTTCAAAGTTTTTATGAAAGAAAAAATGATTTTTACTTTTATTTTGGTTGTAGCAATGGCATTGGTCACACTAGTGATTTATTAACCCTTGAGCACCTTCCTCATATTTACTAAAATCTAGACCATTCTCAATTCATTTTAATCAAACTATCATCTAAAAAGAGATTCATATAAATTGACCATATTTATTGGTAGTGGAGACAAGGCCGGAGTTAGATGAAAAAAGACACATCCTTTAGCCATACCATTGAAAAGATTATAATAGTCAAACAAATAAATTTTTTCATTTTGAGAGGCCATATTTTGAGGGTTAATATTACATGTGCAATCACTCCAATTAATCTATTTATCTGCCTTAAGTGAATTGCACAATTAAATTTACTTGCCTCATCTATTTCAAGTGTAATTGTAAGAGCATAGATATGCATCCTCGTACCCTAGAGGAGATTCATTTGATACTTTGAGATTTAATTTGTCAAGTCTCACAACATTTCACTAAAATTCACTAAAATTCAATCAAACTAAAAACACAAATAGCAATTAGCACCCCACAAAAGACAATTTGTCACTCTTGCCCATTACTCCACACTAAAGTAAGAGATTCTAAAAGCAAATAGGTTCTAAAAAAAGTGTTCACCTCCTCAAATGTATGTTGCATGTACATATTATTCTTTTGTAGCCTTCATCTATGTACAACTAGTGTACATTTTGGAGTTGGACACTTTTAGAGCCCTATGCCACTTCAACTTCAAAATTTCATAACTAATTCCACAAAGCTCCAAAAAAGATGAAATGACTTAGATTAAATGCCAATTCTACTTGTCTTTCAATGAAAATTTATTGAAAAATATTTGAAGACTTTTCACCTCCCAAGAGTCAGTTCTAGTCTTCTAGAACTTAAATGGTCAGTTTATGAACCTCCTACCTTAGGGTACATTTGCACCTACCTGAAGATAGCACTGTTGAAAGGAAGCTACAGTAACAGGTTCAGAAATCACCCACTTAAGAGCTGAAACTAAATTTTGGAGATGTGAAATGTCTTGAAATATTTTTTAGTAAATATTCCTTGAAAGACAAGAGGAATTGGCATCTAACCCAAGTTGTTTCATATTTTTGGAGCTTTTTGAAATTAGTTATGAATTTTTGAAGTTGAAGTGGCATAGGACTCTAAAATCGCCCACCCCTTAAAATGTACACTGTTTGTACATCGCTGAAGGCTATGAAACAGTGACATGTAAAAGCTGTGTAGATTTGAATAGGGTGGGCGATTTCAGAGCTTGTTACCTTAAGTGGGTCAAACTGCGAGCACTGCTGGAGTGCCAGGTGTGGAAGCAAGCTGGACCCACATCCGCATCGTCAGTGCGCGCTCGTTACTGTTCCTAAAATCTCCGTGGTGTTCACATCTGGCGGTTGTAGTAGTGGTTTCGCAGCGCTCGTAACGTAGCAGCTGAGGAGTAATTGTTTCGGTGTTGCACCTGGCGTGAGTGGTTACAGAGGTAGAGGCTCCCCCTCGTCGGTAGAAGTTCCTCACACTGTAGTCGACAGGGAAGTACGTGACCACCAACACCTCGGACGGAATGTGCTCAAGATACAGCGTCGATATTGACAAAGGACACGTCGCAGAATAAGGACAGCACCACCTTCGGCAGGTGCAGCGACTCCGGAGCAGATCTGGAGATGTACACAGCGATGGTCGGTTTCAGCGTTCGCTTCTAAACTTCATGCGTTCTGCAATTCGTTGTGGCTGTGCAGCAACCGACGCCATTGAATTCGACCGGTCCCTTGCATAGCGTCCATTCTCTGCACGGCGTCGGAGGAGGCTGCTGTTCTTGATTACTACGAATTTCTTAATTTTAACATGTCATATTAGCGGAATCGCCCTCTCCAACCCCAGTGAACTATAAGGGCACAAGTCGCTTTACCACCAAAAAATAAAAGGAATAATTGGTTGGTTTGACCCAGAACAGGAACAGTAGTTGCAGACAAATGGAGAGTTACTGTAGTTGCAGAGCTGGCAGTGATAAGGACCACTTGCTCTGTTCCGAAGATTTCTCACATACGGTACGCGTCGTTTCGGCGTCGAAGCTTTTCTTCGGCTTGTGCAAGAGAGGGTTTGGTGAAGAAGGCGGCCTCCTTTGTGTGCAAGTGGCCAACTCTAGTTTGTCTAGAGCAGAGTCCATCTCGAACATCTCGGGCTGTCGGTAGCGTTGGAGGCAGCTCGTCTTCGCCCCTGACCGTTTCCACCGTAATCGGAGGAAGCCATTGCGTGATCAGCATGCCATTTCAAGGTAAGTTACGAGCGCCTGAGCTTGCTCCTCCTGACAGAAGAGCAGTGGCGAGAGAAATTTGGAAGGGCGTTCGGAGTGCAGCGCTTGGAATAATTGTGTCACGAGTTTTGTTGTCACAGCTGAGTTTTGAAGTTTTCTGCTTCTGCGTGTTGTGATCGTTTTCTTTCCTTCGTTCTCTGTTCCTTAGGAGTTGGATCGGGTCATGTTTTCTCTGGCGTATGAGAGCTGTGAAACACTAGTACAGAACATTCCAGCGGTTCGAAATTGCGTCGGTGGTGGTGTGTCCAGAATGAAATCCTCGTCGGAGTAGCATAATGGCGAGAGTGCGATCAAGGAACTCCATGGCGAGAGACGGTTGGGAAGGGGTCCATGGTGCAGCTTGTGTGTTGTCTCTTGAGTGAAAATCACTACGTCAAACTACAAAATGACTAGATAGTGACTATACAAACCTACATCATGACCTGAAAATGACTACAAATGACTGAAAAAGTATTCTCCAGATGTGGTAAATGGCAGGAAACTTAGCCACATCATCCCAAAAAGCATCCAATCATAAACCTCCACATGTATATGCCATGTGGAGGTGACTTGACAAGTTAGCTACCCCATATAATCACATACCAACAAACTTTGTAATGAATAGACAAATGAATTAGCAACAAATGACTGCCATGCCTTAAATTACTTGTCCTAAATTACAGCCTTCAAAAATCAACTGATAGTGATACTTCAGTCATATGTGTCTTAAATGATTGGTTACGCAGTCATAAATACCAATAATTGATAGCCCTTTTTCTACTAGCATAAAAATCTTCTTGGCAAAAAAAATCCATTTGGAAATGCTCTTTAGCTTTATAAGCATCACCTTCCTCATGATCCCATACAATCCAATCGCAGTTTGTTTTGGCATAGGGATCACTTTCATGGAACTTTCAAGACACTTCAATATTCCACTTACACAATGAGCCATCATCTCATCTTCAATTGTCACTCTCCACAGTGCTTGTTTTTTTTACACGAAGAAGAATATTGTTGAGCTAATTGCTAGACCATGGTCAATTTCAAAACAACATTGTTGTCCTCCATGTCCTAGTTAGTACCATCTTTTTTTTGTGTAGTAGCACCAGTTTGTTATAAGATTGGTAGTCAACGCAACCACCTATTTATCCTACCACTCCAAGTACAACCAATAATCTAAGAAATTATTGAATCTCTCAGATGGTTCAAACTTTGATTCCAGCTCCTTTTACAAGTCCCATGTTAATTTCTGGTATCCTTCTTCGTTTAGTGCCACATACTTCCTTGTTAACATCTTTATATTTTGTTGAGTGTAAAATACAATAGCTATTACTCTACCTTCAACTTTGAATTCATATAGAGGCATATGGGGATTTGGGCTCTTTGGGGCCTAATGATGAAAGGTTTGATGAACCCAAGGCCATCAACATGTTTGTCGATGGAATCATCATCTCACTAATATCATCTAAGTTTACAAATACCAAATGTTTCTCCATCGACCCACTCCCTTCTCCTCTCATAATCAAAAGCAACTTCTCTAATGAGCCTCTATTTCAATCCCCAAGCGCAAAAGTTAAAAAAAATTCAAAAAGTTCAGGTAACGTATGCAAGCTAAGCCCACCACCCACCAAACTCACTCATATAAGCCGCTTGGCAAACTAGCATCTAAGGCCTAGGGCATGGACTTGGCAAGAGAATGAGGGCACAAACTCACTTTATATAGTCCCACCTCGCCCACATCCCCACCCCAACACGTGACACTCTTGTCTTCTTCCACTCCCGTCTTCACCCTATCCGATCATCGTGAAGACGTCTGTGTCTTGGTACTGTGGCGTTCGCGTCTTAGCAACGATGGCATCCGCATCCTAGAATGATGAAGTCGATGCCTTGACAGCGATAAAGCTTGCACCTTGATACAATGAAGTCCACACCCTAGTAGAGATGGAATCCGCGCCCTAAACGATGAAGTCCATGCCTTGGCAACAATGACGTCCACACCCTGACGTCCCCCACTAGCCTTATATAAAGCCATCCGTGCCCCATATATCCTTGCCTTGCATACTCCCAATCATCCATCTCTTCATTGAGCTAGTTATGGGTATTGTGCAGGGTCTATTTTGATTTGTACAAGAGTTTTTTCCGGCTTTTTTCTACAATGGCCAGTCGACACCGCCAAGAATGATAAAGGAGGAATGAGACAAGAGCCAACTATGACTGGAAACAGACATCAAAAGAGGTTGCATGTTCTATGTAACCCTGCAAAAGTTGCATTCAAGGGTCGGGAGGATGTGCCTAACCTATGGAGTTTTGAAGATTGTGCTAACTATTTCGAGTGGTGCCACATTGACAAGGCCTTCCCAAAAGAACGACACAACTATCACCAATGCTTCTATAAGACAAACTTCAAACATTGCACCAACAAGGAGTTAAAAAAATTGATGCATTGAAGTGTATCAGGTGTTGTACAACGTCCCCAATGTCAAACGGAATTGGGTACATTTCTTCATTGCACGAGGTGTCTATACTAAGCTGGAGTTGAACAAAAGAGTGGACTAGTCCACTTTAAAGGCTTTTCTTTTCTTCGATTTTGGTAGGTGGAACTATAACTTAGTTGCAACTCTTGAGGAACTCACAAAACATGGTGCTAACGGATTTTAGTCTAATTTGTATGGTGAGTATTGAAGATATGTATTATTTGTTTTCCAAGTAATTGGAAAATGTAGAAATTAGATGTATTGTTGGCCTTTAGCAATTGAATCTAATAATGTCAATCAATATGTAATTTCTACACCTACATGATTCTTTTTATAAGTTCTCATTCACATGCCTAGTCTTCAAATGTTGTACTTTTGTTTTAGACAATACCTATGATTTCAAATACAAAAAAGTTACTTGACTCTACTATAGTTATGATCTCTGAATGGTCTTTATGTTTCTTGGAGGACATTCTCTTTTAACTCAAAGACTGGAAGTGATTTTCGACACTAGACCCTTTCCAAAATCTTGGCAATCACGAATTTTCATCTACAGTTAATGTGTAGAAAATTTCAAGATATTTGGATTATTTTTTAGTACCCCATTGCACTTGCAAGTTGATTTGGATTTCATCATAGTTACAAGTTCCCTCTATTTTTTATTATATCTATTACTACATATGCTAAGAAATCTGAACATTTTAGTTATTTTGAAATTAGACTTTTGCAAAAAAAATTAAGTAGTAGCAAAGAATAATTTATAGCAAGAGGCTGCCAAATCCAATAAGAATCCTTGCAAAGCAATGATAGTTTCAACTCTCAAGAACTAAAATTTGACTCAAGGTTCTGTCAAATCCATTGATATCTATAACATTGACTATTAAAATAGAAAGCATGTTAATCAAGATACAAGCATAAAAGATGCTAAGGCCAATACTTTTTGACAAACCATCATCATTTCAAGCTTACTAATTCAAAGAGAAATCCAACTTACACAATGATGATTGGAAGTATCTATCCTTTAAACATGTAAAAATTTTAATTTGAGAAATGAAGGATTCTACAATTGAACCTAGGGTTCAGACAATCATTACTTCAACCTCCAGCTACCTACAAGACAATATAGAGATTCCACCTTATCCCAAAAGATCTAAACATTAAGACTTTGTTGCAAATAATCTAAAGATAGTTTATATTGTTGCACCTATAAAGATATTTTTAGTGTTTTAGTAATAAAAATTATTGATAAAAAAATGAATCTTTATGATAAATCCAACTTTCTTCAAAAAATGATTGTATAGGTGATTCAGTAGGCCCACACATCTTGTTATCTAGGTAAAAAGATTGGATTCATTTCATTTAGATAAGTAATGAAAAAGATATGAAACTTCTTGTTTTGAGGGCAATTTTAGCAAATTCTTCACAAATAATGTAGTGGATCCGTTTTTTGCACTCAATTCACCAATTTTTCCAAAAAAAATACTACTTATAGTTTAGTTTTTTTTCTAAAACAATTTCACCATTGGAATTAGTATGTTTCTAATTTCATCTTTGAGCTATCAATAATTAAAATTTTCTTTCTATCTTGTCTTTGCTTTCAGCTAACCATTTTTTAAAGACAAAATTTTACAATTGGAAAAAAATAATTCATCCCAAACCCTCAAGTTCAACTCAATTCTTTAACATAAAAATTTAAATTCACAAATAAATTTGAAGTTATGTAGATTCAAAGCCTTACAACCTAATCAAGCTAGGGACAAAAAAAAGCTTATTTTCTTCACTCTTTTACTGTTTATACCTTGAAATAGATGGCATCAACTTAGATTTTGAAATTTATTCTAGACATCCTCATATTAGTTCAATGCAAGATCTTACAGCTGAATATGTAAAACAAAATGTTAGAAATTTTGTTGTTTGCAATTTTGAACAGTTTAGAGTAGTGGTGCTATTTGGTGAGCATGCAAGCATGAGCTTGTGAACAATGAGCAAGGATTATATGAGCATTGAGCTCAAAAATTTGAAGAAGCTCTAAAAAACTTAATAATATTTCTAAAATACATTCCATCTTAAAATTTTGGTCAAAACTTACTATTTTCAATAAATTTTTGTAACTATTATTATAAACCTATTACCGTGAATCTATTATTGTGGTTATGTAGAATTTAAATGAAAATTATAATTATTAAAATTGAGCTTAATTACACCAAAGTGTTGATTAGTTGATCATTGTCTTTTTGTGGTTCCTTTTGGGAGTCCAATTCTTCCATATTTTGCTCATTTGATCAAATGGTTGATTGGTTAATTACTTTTTGTTGCTGTAAACATCTTGGCACCAAGAGGAGGATTGAGCACTTGCCATCTTAATATGCTCCTTATTGAACTTTGCTAGATTTTAAGAAGAAAAAAATTGGTTACTAATTAAGATTTGTTTGAAATCAACTAAGGTTGTTCTATTAAGATTTTGATTTTCATAATCACTCCCCTCTTGTTGTTGGGTACCTCTCAATGCCAAGAAGAGTCTCTCTCTCTCAGGGAGAATTTTTTTTTTTTTTTTTTTTTTCATGTTGCTTGTAGGACTCCTCTTAGTGCCAAAGGACTCCTCTCAGTGCCAAGAGGAGTCTAGCAACAAGAGGGGAGTGATTATAAATATCAAAGTCTAAATAGAACATTCTCTATTGATTTCAAATAAATTCTAATTAATCACTAATTTTTTTCTTCTCAAAATCTAACAAAGTCCAATAAATAGCACATCAAGGTTGACCAAGGGACCATGGTAATAGGTTCATGGTAATAGGTCCATGGAAATAGGTACTAAAATTTATCAAAAATAATAAATTTTGACCACAATTTTAGATGGTTTCTCTAAAAAGTTATATGCTTACAAGCTCACAAGTTCACAAGCTCATGCTCACATGCTCACAGAATAGCAACCTTGTAGTTTGGAGGAGACAAATGACCTTGGGATTTTAGGAGCTAAGAATACTAATTCCAATGGTGAGAATGTTTTGGTATTCTAACAATAAATATTGTTTGTTTGGTTTCTTTTTTGGAATTTTCACAATTGAATTCAAATAACAACTTTTAGTTTTTTTCATACCTTCATTACCAATAAAATAAAATCTCCATAATTGTCATCTCATTCTTTAAAATTGAATCATTCAAACCTTTTTGCACATGCACCGATCTAAATAATCAAGTACAATTAGTAAATCTATTATTTGAATATATTTATTGTTGCCCACTTTGACATTGAAATTTGAAAAGACTTGTAAACTTTTGCAATGTATATCAAGATGATGT
This sequence comes from Pseudoscleropodium purum, assembly GCA_963969395.1. Taxonomy (NCBI): domain Eukaryota; kingdom Viridiplantae; phylum Streptophyta; class Bryopsida; order Hypnales; family Brachytheciaceae; genus Pseudoscleropodium; species Pseudoscleropodium purum. Next base: position 15,156,621 of record OZ017800.1, on the reverse strand, counting down.
GAATGAAAGCTTCAAAATTATGTAAATTAGGATGATTTATATTCATCCTAATGATTTCATGCAAAATTCCAAATTATGAAGTCAATAGAGCTTGCCTAAGTTTACAATTAATTACAAGTTGAAAATAGCTTCATTACAATATTTTTTTTTTTGGGGGGGGTTAGATATGAATCTTAGGTCTACATATATAAATCAAATGTTTTGTTTAGATAAAGTCCACCCCTAGAAAATAAGACTATCATAATTATTCCACACCCCAATTGATCTCAATGGCTACATGTCCAAAACTGTCAATATTCAATTGGGTGCCAAGGTCATAACGAATCACTTACTGTATTAAAAAATCAAATATTCGTAATTAAATTAGTGCACAAAACAACAACCTTTTGCAAACAGCTATCAACTCATTGAGGTAATTAAATTTACTGCCAAAATTCTTTCGCACAACTTTGTAGGCCATTCATGCTTAGTGATTGGTATAAGGAAGACAACTCTTTATATACTTATGGGGTGCTAGGAGGTAGAACAAACAGTGTGGGATATGTAAATTAAAATTTGGAGTTTCTCATTTACTTAGAATTTAGTCAAATTAAAGTAGGAATTGTGATTAAAGTAGAAGTTTAGACCTCATTTAGGCATAGGAGAACAAAAATTTTCATAAAACTTTGAACTAAAAAAAGTTGTTAAATAAAGTTAAGTTTTATCCCCAAAAATCTTTTTGGTATTTAGACCCTCTAATCAAAATTTATGGACAAATTTCAGAGAGGGGTTGGAAGGGAATTTTTTTTGACATTTTCAAACATCTCTCTAAAATTTGTCCATAACTTTTGATTGGAGGATTGGAATCTCAAATAGATTTTTGGTGATGAAACTTATCTCAATTTAGAAACTTTTCAAAGGCTAGAATTTTTTTAAATTTTTCATTATATTGTGCCTAATTGAGGGCTAAAATTCTACATCAATCACAATTTTTCTACTTCAATTTGAATAAACTATGAGCAGTTGAGAAACTACAAATTCTAATTTATATATTTTGCATGGGTTGTTCTACCTCCTACCACCCCATGTGTATATAGGAAGCTTCTCTTCTTTCAAGAATTGGAAAATAAGTTATTGCAATGGCTTCATTCTAGATTGCATTGGTATATTGTTCAATGGACTCTAGCTTGGGTTTTTTGGCAAACCAATTTGCTTTACAAATCATGATTATTCATATGTTTAGTCCTATAATTAGCAAAAAGAAACGGAGCACACTATGAATGTACTACTACATGGGACGTTAATCTTGCCTACAAAATGGGCCCAATAGTTTGCATCTACTTTGAGGGAAAGGCAAGAATTTTTTAATTTTTCATACAATTTTATTTTGCAAATTTTGAATTCATATTTGCAATCAGACATCCCGAATTAGCTAGGAGAGGTCTAGAACATATCCTAGATACAACTCAAAATAGGGTTCTTTTTTTACTTTTATTTTTAAAAAAACAACAAATTACCTTGTTGGACCCACTTTATAGGCAGGATTTAGTGACTTGCTACTACCACTATCCCAATATGACAACTTATATTAATTCCTAAAGATTTTGACTATGTTTTCACCAAAAATGTTCCAAAATTGCCATTTCTAATACATGTACCAAATTTTAGAAAAAAAATATTTTTGGACACATGTAATTGTAGGACCTATTAGTAAATTGGTTTAAAAAGATGTGGAAAAAATGTTCGAATTTCGGAATTTTCCATCATGTAGATTGCAAGATATAGCATTTGAATGGACAAAATTCATTTTTTTGGCTCTATGAAAAATCGTTCAATTGTCACTTATGAGGTCATACTTGTATGAAAAAATATCCAAAATGGTGGTTACTCTTTGGATTCATTCTTCAAACCAAGTTGGCTACATGCTTGAAATTTTTTAGATCATTTGGAATTGTACAACTTATAGGAATAAACATAGTAAGTAGAAAGAAGTAGAGAATGATTCAAAACACTAAATTGTTAAGAATTTAATTATTGAATTGAAAAATGCCAATTCCAATGGTTTTCATGTTGTAATAGTCAATGTACACCAAATGTTTTTATTTTTTTTCAAAAATATTGAGAATTGAGTTGAATAGAAGACTTCAAAGTTTATTTTTGAGTTGAGATTCCATAGCTACCCGCAAACTAAAACTCCTCATAACATTCATCTCATTAATCAAAATGGAAGAATTCAAATATTTTGCCAAAATATAAATCTTAAAAACCAATTTCAAATTTTTATTTTAAAAAAATGATTTTAAGAATTTTTTGGAGTTGCCTACACTTCACATAAAATGACATATCATACAATAACTTTTGAATCATATAGTCAAAAGTTATGAAAATTGTTGTACCTTAAAAATTATTCCTCAAGTACATGTTGTGTGAAAATTTCAAAGAAAAAAAATTTAAGAATTTTGTTCGTAGTAAGTTGCCTCAAAATGCTATGTTCTCAAAAAAGCATGTTCAAGGCTTTAAAGGTCAATGATGTTTAGATGAATTTGGTGAATGAGGACCCTGGAGAAGGCAAGGCAACCTCTCTTAAGGCTTTAGAATGTTATGATGATTTATTGTTTGCCTCTTGCATTGAGTCATGTTTAGAAAGGAAAAGAAATGATAGGTAGAGCATGTCTTCTGTGTTAATTTTTCTCTTGGGTGTGTGTGCTAATACTTTTATACATATATATTTCACAAATAAAACAAAAAATTCATTGCAAAATAGGAGTACATACCAACCAGCTGCAAGCAGCCTGGCGGAAAAGTGCTAATATACTTTGATACTACTGTCTCCTACTACGCTCAGGAAGCTAAGATTCCTTTTGGATCTGATGCATCTTGATGCTTCAATGGCATCAAAACTTGATGAGGTGACAAGTTTTGCAGGTCAGACTTTCTTGACCAAATTCTGTGGATTGTTTCTTGTCTCAAGTTCACAATGGATCGTAACCTACAAGCAAGTCTATAGTGCAGATTTCTTCCTAGTGAGTTTTTAATTGGACTTTGGCATTCGGTCTGTAAGTATGTAGTAGAGTTTGTGCCAACAATGAGAAGTACGTGCTCTGTGTGGATCAAGTGTCTTCAATTTTGTTGCACTTGCTGTGATAAACTTCTTGCTCAGTAGCACACACAATCATTTAAGAACTTTGGGAATCACCCTTTTTTGTTGCATATGACGTAGGACTTGCGATAGACGGGCGTTGGCACTCTCAACAAGTAGTGGTCCACTCGGTGGATTGTGTTATGATGTGTTAAGGTTCATTCTATTCTACTAAGCTTAAACGAGGAATCAAGGCTTTAGTTCGTGTCTTTCCCAAAGCCCCTGTGCTTCTTATGGCGGGCTCCAAATTGGGTGGCATGCCAGGCGACTCAGGAACCTACACTCCCACAACGTGGACCTACAAAATGGGCTTTCCAGATTGTGTCCCAACCTCAGAGCACCATTGTTGTAGTTATTACTGTTGTTGTTATTGCATTTTTTTAAATAATTAAAAAAAGAAGTAGTGACCAGGGTCGTAATTAGTTGTACCGTATAAAACTGAATGCAAAGTTGTTAGACATCAGTCAATGCCAGGCTCTTTACATATTCCCCGTCCACGCTTTGTTGTGGTACCCTTGTGGAAATTGGCCACGCCCAGTTGCAAAAATCTCCCTTCCAGCGTCACGGTAGGGAGTGTTTTGGAGACCGGCCCACCTCTTGGCCATCCTGCCCCAATATACGAGGCAGGGGTGGCGATGCTCTAAAGTACTACAACGAGCCTCTTTCCAGGGCACGGCTAGGACGCGGGCAACGTCACCCCCGCTAAATGCATTGCTCCCCTCCCGCAGGACACGCAGCTTCTCTCCTGACTCCTCTCCCAACCAATTTGCTGCTCCCCTTCCAGATCCGATTTTTTCGTTTCACAACCCTCGTCGTCGTGCTCATCGTCTCCGTCGTCGTTGTGTATGCAGTGGTCCTCCGTGCTCCTCTTCTCGAGTTATCGTTGCTTTGATCGCACGGAGGAGGAGCACGGCGTAAATTTGCCTCTAATTTGCCTCTATGTGTTAATTTTTTGAGATTCACGTAGATAACCGCATTCGGCACATCCCTGAGATGGAGGAATTGGGAATGAAGGGGATGGTGTCAATTGGTGACGTAATGCGTGCAGTGGTGGGTGAACATCGAGAGGAGCTTCAGCGCCTCAGCTCCTACATTCAGGGTGGCCACTAGCATTTCTCAAGGTTTATAATGATTTTTATAATGACGAAGACATATGTTGCACTTCGTTGGCAGGATTACAAGTAAGCATGTCTTGGGAAATTCAAGCGGATCAGCTTAGGCTTACAAGATATGCGTAGCAATGTATATAGAAAGAAAGGTCCAAGCAGTGAGTGTACACTTAGAAAACCTGCAGATTCATCTGTAGTGCATTTGGAGCAACTCACATTAAACTTGTTGATGGTGATTTGGCATTTTCATTTTCGAGGCATCACAGAGAGTACTTAACTACTCCGTCACATGTCTTCAGGTATCAACTCTGGCGCTTCCAAGACTGGCTATAATTGAAATTCTCTATTGTTCTATAAATTTCAATTATGTCAACGACTGTCTTGGGACTCGGATTTGATGAGTTCGATATCTTGTTTCACTTCACAGCGCTAAGGTTGTGACGTTTCAATGCCCAATGACAACTCTCACTAGAAAACTGGGAAGTTATGGAAGAAATACCAAAAGGCTTTGGAATGAAACTATCGGGTATTGTTTTATCGTCGAAGCCACAAGTCCTGAACGTATCTAAATCGTGGAATATAGCCAATTTAAACGAAAATGAAGTTCCAAAATAGGACCGAACCTGAATATTAGAGACAAAGAAAATTTAGAAACTTGGATGAAAATCTAAACATCAGAGACAAAGAAAATTTAGAAACCTTGATGAAAACCTGAACCTTCTGGTGCTAAGAGCTAGCCATAAAATACCAAACACTGTAGTCGAGTGCACCTTGACATAACTTGCACTCACAAGAATGCTATAATTAAGAATTTCGATCCAAAACTACCAAAGATAAGATCTATTTGCATGTGAATCCTCTTCTTCAATTAAGAATATCATGAATTCTTGCTCTGTCATTATCCAATTGTAATGTGGGTGAAATTTTGTATTAATTTACAAAAGGCAAGGTTATCAACTTCAGATTGATGATCTCCAACCAGTTAGTGTCCTATTGTAGACACTCATGTGATGGAGAATTGAGTTTTCAAATCACCCGATTTGTACAAATTGAATGGATGTGCGTAAGTTATCTTTGATCGATAGTCTTATCTCCTCACTACGCCTCGCATAGCATGCAAAAAATCAACGAGGCTTAATCTGGTATAGCATGTGCGGAAAATATACATTGCCATATTAATTCACAGACTGTCTCTCGTTCAACAATTCCAGTGCGGTAGGAAAAAATCAAACACACACACGGAGGAGGCCTCGACGCGCTATACTAAACTACAATGAGGGAGACGACGGGAGGAACACACGCACAGCGTGCCAGTACCGACGGAGGAGCGCACCAATAGAGCGACAGGACGAGACAATGAGCACAACGACGAGGGCTGTTGCCTTCTTCAAAAAACGAATCTGGAGGGGGAGCAGCGGGTGCACTGGGAGGGGAGCGGCGCATTCAGCGGGGAGCTGCTCGCGTGCCAACCCTGCCCCCAAAGGGTACTCGTTGTAGTACTTTAGACAGAACCTTTAACATCTCGCATTTTCTTACATAAGATTTGTTTCGGTGTCGAAGCCTTTTTCCGGCTTGTGTGTAAGAGGGTTTGGTGAAGAAGGCGGCCTCCTTGTGGTGCAAGTGGCCAACTCTAGTTTGTCTTGAGCAGAGTGTATCTCAAACATCTCGGGCTGTCGGTAGCGCTAGCGTTGGAGGCAGCTTGTGTCCATTCTTTGCCCTTGACTGTTTTCACCCTAATCGGAGGAAGCCATTGCATGATCAGTATGCCATTTCAAGGCAAGTTACGAGTGCCCGAGTTTTCTCCTCCTGACACAAGAGCTACACCATGAGAAATTTGGAATAGCATTCGTAGTACAACGCCTGGAATAATTGTGTTGTGAGTTTTCTTGTTACGGTCGAGTTTTGGAGTTTTCTGCTTCTGCGTGATGTGATTGTTTTCTTCTTTTGTTCCTTCCGTTCCTTAGGAGTTGGATCAGATTATATTTCCTCTTGTGTATGTAAACTGTGAAACACTAGGCCAGGATGGAGTATTCCAGCGGTTCAAAATTGCGTCGTTGCTAGTATGCCTAGAATGAAACCCTCTTCGGAGTAGCATAATGGTGAGAGTGCAAACTATGAACTCCATGCCGAGAGACATTTGGAAAGGGATCCATAGTGCAGGTTGTGGAATATCTCTTTGGTGGAACTTAGTTGTTAGAAGGAGAAGGGGCAATGTTTAATTTTCGGTGGAGTTTGGCTTTCTCTTCTCGCTACGATGCTCCTGCTTGGGTCTGGTAGGTGAGCTCTCATTTTCTTTATGTTTTGTAGAAACTGAAGTTTTCATTCTCGTATTCTTGAGAAGTCCAGTGTTCATCATGATTTACATTGTTTTATAGGATTGATGTAGCGTTTTTCTATATCTAGATTTGCTGCTCTCGGACATGGCATATACGCGTGAATTTAAATTTTAGTATGAAGTACCAAAAGAAGAGTAGGGTGATACCTTGTCCAAGCGGCTTGGTCGACGTTTTGGCTGTGGTTTTTTGAGTTTTAGTCATGTTTTAGCCAAACCTGGCCTATTGCATTGGTTAACGACTTATCTACGTACCTTTTTCACTTGCTGACGTGCTTCGTGAGAAAATCACAAATTACCAAAAAGTTTTGGATTTCGTTGAGGAGGAGTGGATTGAATAGTTTATTGTCCGCCACTTGCTTGGAGTCGTGTCTAGAAAGGAAAGGAAATGACAGGGAGAGATCGGTATGCATATCTTTGGTTTTAGGTGTGTGAGCAAATATACACATTGATACCACTTTCCCCTACTAACTCAGGAAAACTGAGATTTTTTGTTGAGTCTGATTTTTCTTGATGATCAATCGTCTCAGCCCTTAGTGTGCTGGGTGGTTTGAGTCAAAGGTTTTGAGTGGTGAACTTTGCAGGCCATGTTTCAATTCATCTTTGTCGTTGCAGTGGCATTGAAACTTGGTACGTGCTTGAATACATTTTTTGAAAATGTCATTGAACTTGTGGTGTTTTTTACTTTTGTAATTAAAAAGAGCTTGATCCATGGATTCCCATGTACTATAATTTGATGTTGTGTAGGTCTTTGCCCTTGCTGTGATTTGGAGTTGTACGAATGATCATTTCTAAGCCTAATGAAATGAAGCTTATCAAGTCTTGTTTCTATTCCAATTTAAATGTTTTTTTAGTTTGCAGTATTCAATATTGTATTATAATTTGATCTTTAGGCTTATAACTGTAGATTGTGGATTTTCTAATTTTCTAATGACAAGGTAAATTGAAATACCTAATGATGTTCTACAATGTATGTGTTAGATACCCCCAAAGTATGTCATTTCTAAAATTGTTATCATCACATTGTATATTTCTCCAAACTCAATTTACATCTATGTGAAAGAAATAATTTTAGAACCTCTATTATGAAACACTTTGACCCTTTATAACTTTTGCATACAACAAATGGATGTCATGGTCCTTGGTGTGTTGCAACTTCCTTTCATTTCCCAACAAGAAACTATAGAATTTTGAATAATTTAATAATAATAACTATTCACAGTAGCAAAAAGGGTTTTGGAAAGTACTTGCATTAGTATTCCCCTTTAGAGAAGCTTTTAGATCTTTCAAGCATATTTTGTTCTTGGTATGGATTTTTTTCATTTTTTATACAAAATTTCATGGTAGTTTCAAATTCTTAGGTCATATAGGAGACAAGTAAATATATCTCTAAAAAATAAAGACCCAAGACTTCAATCATATATAGTTCCAAAATAGGAGTATATATAAAGAGGAACTTTATGGTTTGAAAAAATGGTTAATGGATATCTCTAATATGTTGATTTGCATATGTTAGGGATTGATGAGAATGAAAATATTCATGAAGCGGGATCAAGTGTTTTTGGTTCTCGAGAATATCACCTATCATGCACATTTGTTGCAAGAAATCCAAGACTACTTGAAGATGGGATTTCACCCAGAGAGTAGAATCATGATCACCTCAAGATACAAAACAATTCTTGAAGATTTATTACTCAACATAGAATTGTACATGCCAATGCTAACATTGATGGTTGAAGAAACTAGAGTGCCTTTTTTGAAGTGTGTTTCTCCTATGAAGGCTATTTCTGAATTAACAAGTAAAGAACAAAACATTCTTGGAATTTGCATACAAGAATGTTGGTTTCATGATGAAAAAAGTGGATTGTATCACCTAGTGGCATTGACATCCTTGGCTGATTTCTTTTTTGGATTGGATAGAGTAAAAGAAAGTCAACTATTGGTTTGAAAGGATTATCTTGAAAAGAGAAGGGGCTTGGTGGAGGATGTATTGAAGTCATCAAAAGATCTCTTTGGTATTTGGAGTTTGCAATTTAGCACTTTTGACTTTAGTGAAAAGTTGTTATTTTTAGATCTCGCTCTCTATACAAGAGACTTAAGACATTTTTAGAAGCATAGTGTCTACTTTGTTGTTGATTGTAGTGGTGACATTGATACGCTTTGTCGACTTCATGATGAATCTTTAACAATTATTCTAAGAAAAGTGAGTATCCCTTACTTTTGTTGGGTTTTATTGAAGCTTCTAGTTATTTTGTGTATGAGTGTTTTAGAGAATGGCATTATATTGTATAATGAATTATTAAATTATTAAGGCACAATATGTGCACATGCTAAAGCCTTGATGTAGTATTTGGTTTAATTGACAAGTTCTAGTATAGAGATTTTGATCTACAATATCTAATGTAAAAATGTGTTTATCTTGTGATGTAGTTGTTGGATTTAAGAAAGTCCAGCATGATTGATTTCAGCTTCTCGAACAATATGGATTATGAAAAGTGTGGCTATAACATCAATGTGCCACCTTTGTATAAAGAGTTTTCTGAGTGGTATGCAACAAACCATAATGTGATTGGGTTGAAGAATGCTTGGGGGATATTTCAAGTTGGAGGAATGAATTTGAGAGGTGATTATTTAACACCAATTAAAAGTTGGTCAAATGTTATTAGGCTTCGCATGTGTTATTATACGACCTTTACCAATGTGCAAATTGTTGCAAGTAAGAGAATGCAAGAGTTGAGCAATCTTGTGGTACTACAACTTTCTTTCTATCATGAATTGACAACATTGAATTTGGATGGGCTTCATTGCCTTCATGACTTAGATTTTTCCTATCTTTTGAGGTTGGTGACAATTACATTACTTGGAAATTCAAGCAAGGATGAATATGTAGGCATCTACAAGTCTTTGAAGCACATGCAATTGAAGAGTTTAGACTTTTTAGTTCAAATGCCTAACTCGAGACTGTACACCTCATTGTATTCAATTTTTGTGGGTTATAGTCTACCAAATTGAGAAATTTGGAAGGACTAGATTATCCATATATGAAGGTTTTGATACTTCATGATGTACCTCAAAAAAAATTTGAGAAGATATTTTATTTTGATTGTTTAAAATCATTGGAGGCACTTTGGATTGATGTTGAAAGTGAAGTTGAATGTGTTGAAGTAGAATGGAACAAAAGGTAGATGAGAATGAGACAAGGGTACAAGTTTCCTTGGTAGGTGAAGGGCTACATGCTAAGCTTCTCAAGAAACTCTATTTTCTTTTGTATGGATTAAATGACATGATTTGTGTACACTTTTGTCAAGTTTGAAAGGTGAATTTGCTAGACTACATGAATCCGCAGAAGAAATACAAGGTATTGTCAAATTATAGTTACCTTATTTTGATCCAAATATGTTTTTGTTAATCAATTGTTTTGTTTTTTGATTGGATGGTATATGACTATTTCAATTGTGCAAAGAGAAATTCTAACTACTACTTAATTTCATCATTGCAGTTTTTGATCAACTACAAGCTTCCGAGTAATTTTCATTCTATTGATTTGTCCATCATTGACTCTACTCTATTTTTATATCTTAATATAAGTCATTGAAACATTTTGTAACAAGTACTTGTCACTACAATTAATATCATGTGGTACATTGATGTCTAACTTTAATCACAATAGATTGTGTTAAGTATATAAATGGTGAATTTCGTTAAAATGGCGGTATTCCATATGCCATTTTTACACCTTGACACCTAAGACAAGTATACATTGCTAATGTCTAGGTCACTTTTAGATTTTAGAAATCTATGATTGACATAGATATTAGACCATGTAGTCTGAAAAATCTGAGTGGTATAGATTTTAGATACCTAGGAGGCATGTAGATTTCAGAAATCTAGTATTGGTATAGATTCTAGCATAGAAAAAATAGTTTAGACTGTGCGGTCTGAACCGCTAAAAGTGCCAAATTAACAGAATACTGTCATTTTAATGAAATTGACTATATAATTATTCATTTTGGGCTTTAACATGCATTCTTGACATCCTTGTTTTGAAGTGAATGACCTTTGGAGGTTTTTAAATATTTTTTGGAGCCACTAGCTTGCAATAAAAGGTTCATTATAACATTTTTATTTTAGAAATTAATAGTAAATTAATGTCTTTGATAGCACATATTGAATGAAATGAATGTCAATATAGAAAATATTGTATGGTAAATACATTAAGGAGCATATTTGTTTGATGTTAACGAATCATACATTCATGTATCATGTATTACCTTCTACATTTGAATTAACCAGAACTTAACTCCTAAAGTAAATTACAGAATTTGCTGAGGACTTGTCATTTGTGTCCATTTGGCTAGCTCTAGTGACTTTATAAGGAATTTTGACATTTTGTATGAAATGTTTAGAAAAGCTCCTTAACATTGGGTTGTACATTTCAAGTTTTAATTTATGTATTCTAGAATTGCAAAATTTATACGATATTTTAACAACTAGAGATAGAAAAGATTTATTTAATTTGATATTAGAAGCTTCAAAAAATTCTATTCCTTTACGTGAAATGAAAAAGCTATGACAAGCCTCATTCTTGATCTTTGGGATAAATGATATATAAATAATTCTATTTGAATTCTATTCTTAACATTTTCATTAACAAATCAAATTATAGGATAAGTGTTACTCACTATAGAACTCCCCCACTTGAATTGCCATTTTTCATGTGCATCAAAGGTTTTAGCAATTGAAGACATTTTCTGCAATGTCTATATTCTAGCTACATTGTTTTGTCTTAATAGTAGAGGGGTGAAATTAGCATCACCTAGAAAATTAGTGTCAACACAAAAAAAATCATAGACATCAATACAATAGAAGAAAACTTCAATCTATTCATAAGGGTATTTCAATCTAGTTCAAAATAGTGTAACTTTGGTATATTAGTGAGTATATTGGTGCATGTTTGTTATCATTTTGGTTCACATCTTCTTAGGTGAGACCAAATTTAAAGTAAATGTGCATCAACTTGTGAGATTTTGTCTTTGAACAAAGCATAGTCATAGCATATAGACAAGTTTGTTTATCTTAAACCAATCAAAGAGAGCTTTGATCAAGGAAGATTGTTTTATACTCTATCTTCTTTATGGTTAATGACAAAGTGCATATTGTAGTATTTTCTTGTTTCTTTTGTGATACATTTTTTATAATACATTGATGACAATGGAATTGTAAAAGATTAAACTTGACCTAGCATTTGACCTACAAATTGAACCCCACACTAATACAAAACTATAAATCTAAATAAGAAAATTGTAGAAATCTATATTACTGCTACATTAAATATGTAAGAAATAGCATATTTGTTCGTAATAGAAATAATTGAAAACAATTGTGGCAATGATGTATTGGTATTGGACTTCTTTGTTATTACAAACAAATACTAAATGAAACTCTAACATAGTCTTGTACACAACATGATTATGTTGAACAAAATGGAAATAGGTGCATGCTTTGCAAGCATTCAAAGAATATGGGATAATTTGGAGCAAGGACAAAGTATAACTACTCATACTATTACCGAAGAAGATGAAAATGTAGTAGAATTTGAACCTTATTTTAGCATAACATGAAGAAACCTAAAAATTTGTTCAATTAATAAAATGTGGGCATACAAGTTGAAGTTTAGCTACAAAAATTTGTTTGTAATTTGAAACCTTTACTAGAAAGTTATGGACAATGATAAGTGAAGGGATTGAAGAATCATTTCCATACTCTCATTTCAAACATTGTGTATAAATTTTGAATGGATGATTTGAATTACAAAATGATTTTTGAATTTCTAATTCAATATAAATACCCATATTTTCTTAGTTGAACAATTATTGGAAAAAATTGACTTGTTAGGCTCAAATGAAGTATGAAGTTTTGATAAGTTTATAATTACTACACCTTTTGACACATCCTATATAGAATATCATGCCTACAACCCACCTCTTGTAAAAAGTTGCATTCTCCATATCCATCACTTTTCAAGATTATTGAGATTTACAATTGAATATATTACTAATAATAGAACCACTTGTTATGTGTAACATTTTTTTTGTTGATGCTAACAACAATTCAACATTGTAAAAATTCATTTTTAATGTTACTAACTACAACATGCTTGAAGCAACAAAACACCATGATTATATGGCATTAAAGCAAACATGGATGTTACAACTAGCAAAGTTGGAAGTGTACACAAGGCAATGTTGGGAATGTATTATATTTTTGTTCCATGCCTACGATTTTGCCCATATAAATGCCTACCAAAATTTAGCCCATATAAATGTGTTGTGACTTTATTTTAAATTACATCAAATCATCTTGAAAAGAACACTAAACAACTTCATTTGCAATATAGATTTATACTAGAGATTTCATCATTTGCAATTTTTTTTATTGAGTACTAGCACTCATGTAATTTTTATTTTACTTGCTTGAACATAAACTAGGTGCTAGCATGCAATAGTTAAAGCTTTAAAAAATTCTCAAATATAGGAGAAAAATTTACTCTTGCACTTTCAAGATTTCTAAATTATGAAATAAAAATTATTCACTTATTTTTTAATTTAAAAATAATCATGTAGGCAAAAAATTGGGGATATATTGGTTAGAATTATTCATGGAATAAAGAAACATCTTGTATAATATATTAGTTATTATAATGATTAAAATACTTTTCACATACAAAGTTAATAAAAATACTCCTATGATTAAACGTTTATGCATATGTTTTCGTGATTAAAAGCTCTTCCATCCACAAGATAAAAATACTCATGTGCTTAAATGTCACCTCATGCATGTGAAGAAATTACTTGCAGAAATAAAAACTTCCATGAAAATGAAGTAAAGGGAAATTTAATCATATACTGTAAAAATGGAAGTAATAGTAGAGGTAAAAATGGATGTAAAAATGAAATAAATCAATTCTATATCACTTTTCTAATTCATTCCAATAAATTTCCATTCAAAAATTGTCAATAGTTCCTTGTTTACAATCAAGATAATTTTATCACATGTAATTACAATTCATGTTTATGTATTTAAATTCTTTAAGAAGATGTAGCTATTATTGAAGTAAAGCCACATATTGTCTTTTTGCCAACGGTATTAGTGTGTGAGCATGAAAATGCAAGCATTTGAACTTCGAGCAAATGTGTATAGATAGAGAGAGAGAAAGAGAGAGAGAGAGACTACAATCATAGAAGGTTTCTATAATATAAACACCTATAACATAGGTGTATAGTCTTTTGAGCTCATATAATAACAACCCTCTCCACCTTGCAACTACCAAGTTGCATTACTACTTTATTCAGCTTTGGTCACTTTCAACACATGATTGATAATAAAATGAATTATTTTAGAATCGTAGTAGATTACAATACCCTATTAATTTGTTTTTTATTCCAAAACTTTCGTTCATCTAAATATTTTTCTATTTATTAAGAACAAAATTTTATTATTTCATTAGTGAGGGTTTCATCTATTTGAATTTATTTTCATTATTTAATAATAAGTTTGTTCTTGCACTTTCAAACAACCATAATTTTAAAATTTTAAAATATTCTAAATTATTTTTGAAATGATTTATGTCAAAACAAACCTCAGCACAAAGGTAATTTGAAAAATGACTTACTTGTCTATGTATCCACTTATGAAAGGTAGTATATTCCCTACCTTGCAATTGATTTTAAAATCTATTTAACAAATAAATAGTTTTAGAATTAATTAAAAGAATTCATCCAGTTAAATAAAATTTCATACATGTGAGCAAGTTTCTTTTCATCCATTTTGATTAGAAAAAGATCATTTTAATATTTAAAATAAATCATTTTGATAAAGGGACTATAGTTGAAAAAAAAAATATTTCAATCAAATGTTCGAAGTGATTTTGCAATCCTACTACACCAAATATTTTCATTGGGCCAATTGTCCAAGACTACTAATTTCTTGACATTTTACCCTAATTTATGTAATCATTAAACCAATGAATAAGATGTTTTTGATACATATCCACTTTGAAATCTATTTTTTTTTATCATGTATGTCAATGTTAGATTGAACAATCCAATGAGTCCATTCAATGTATTGTACTATTGATGTAAGGAATAGTGGCTACTGCAGCTAAAATGACACACAAATATGGTTATTTCTCAATTGACTAAAGATTGATGGAACCCCTCTTGAAAAGCAAAGCATTGCAATTGATTTCAAGTTGAATTTTTTTTTGCCATTTTTGCCTTTTTTATATTTTGTCTATTGATTCTCCTACATAATTTAGATGGAAGATTTTGGAAAAACTCTTTTAGGATAAGTCCATACACCCTCACTTTCCAATGTCTAATAGATGAATTAGTTTGTAGTAGATTCTTGTCATTGTTACCATCAAATAGTCACTATCAAATTTGAAGCCAATATCTTGTGTTTAGTGTCATTAGAAAATTTTGGGGGGGTCGTGAGGGCTGTTTCAAGCTAGTGCTCTATGCACTTCCCCTTGTAGTTCTAGCAAATGATTGTTCCCAAAAAAATTGAAAAAAAAAAATTCATTCTTGAAATGACAAAAAACGTTGAAATTTTTTTATTTTTTCCAGACGTGGTAGTCATTGTGTCACATTATTGAACTGCCATGGCCCTCTACAAGGCAGTTCTCACATTTTGAGAACTAGCAGGAATTCACAGCCCTCCAGAGGGCTGAAAACTCCTCTAATAATATTCATTTTGGTCTTAAAAGTGCAATTTCTACATGCGTATATTGTAAAAATGATCTTTGGAGGGTTTTAATTCTTTCAAATTGTCAAGATTGCAATAAAAAGATCATTGAAACATTTTGAATTTAAGAATTTTTAAAATTCAATTTTCTAGTTGATTTGGTTCACTTTTTTTTGTTGATTTGGATAGAAATTTGTTGATTTGGACAAAAATGAATAGAAATCTATAGAAAAGTAAACCAAATCAACATGACCAAATCAGCAAAAAATTCAATTTTCTACTAGTATATAGAAATTGATATTCAAAGTCTTTTCCTCTATATATATGAAAAAAACTAATTTACATACAAAAATATTGCCCAAAGTTAAGAGACTACTATCGATTTTTTAGAAAATTAAGCCAATTAATAAAGTAGGATCCATTTAATTCAAAGGAGGATTTTTTTTATATAATATATACGCACCTATAGGGTCTATGAAATACTACATACTCTAATATATATGAAATTGTAATCAATTTGCGTGAATTTTAGAAGATTGTTGTTCCTTATAGCTTTCTAATGATTTATTGGAATATGTAGGTATAGTATATGCATTTGCTAAAGCCTTTATGTTGTGTTTGGTATACATGACACATTGACTTCTAATTTAGAGATTTTTATCTAATGTAAAAATGTATGTTTACCACTTGACGTAATTGATGGACTACAAAAATTTGACATAGTCAATCTCAGCCCTTCAAAGAGCATGGATTATACCACTTGTCAAAATTAATATCAAAATGCCTCTTTTGTATGAAAAGATTGTTTAGTGGTATGCAACAAACCAAAATGTGAATGGATTGAAGAATGCTTTGGATAGGTTTCAATCCATAGGAATGAATTTGAGGAGTGGTTCTTCAATACTAATTAAATGTTGGTCAAATCTTGTTAGGCTATGCATTTATCCTATGATCCTTGCCAATGCTCAACTTGTTGCAAGCAAGAGAATGCAAAACTTGAGCAATCTTGTGGTACTCCAACTTTTAAATTGTCGTAATTTGACAAGCTTGAATTTACAAGGGCTTGATTGCATATGTGAATTAAAACTCTTCTACCTTCCAAATTGGTGACAATTACATTATCCAAGAATTCAAGCAAGGACAAGTATGCAAGCATCTACAATTCCTTACAACACACTCTTTTGATTAATATGAAACTTTGGGTTTTCATGCCTAACTTGAGATTGGCATGCACATTCTTGCATAGAGTTGTTCTAAATAAGGTAAACCATCCTATAATAGTCTAAATGCCAACCAACCGATCACATGCATAAAATTTCTAGTGATACACATTTCAAGAACTAGAATGTACACCATTAGTACAATTTTGCTTGTGATGGGCTGGCTCCCATTTGGATTGTCATAGGCAAAGTTACCTTAGTTGCCAAAGGGTGAGAAATTTAGGAGTGAATTGTCTTTATGTAGAGGGTTTGGCATTGTAAGGGTTGAATTCACATCATTGAATGCCAAGTCCTCTATCACTATCAAGATAGGCTTTGATAGTAATAGAGGTGTACAAATTGCCTTGTAAGGTGGAATGTCTTGTGCTAAACTTCTCAAAAAACTCCGTCTATTTTTGTATAGATTGAATATTATGACTTGTACATACTTTGAATCACAAAGGGCACAATCCTAGTATAGAGGGCCCTTGTGATTTAGATCATGGGCTCTTAAAAAAAATGGGTAGTGAGCAACTAAAATGCGATTAGGGAGACTTCAAATAGGGAGAAATTTGAGAATAATTAGATTTTTGTTATTGCTTTATTCCTCCCCAAGGGCTACATCAAGGTGGCAAAAAGTTTCTTGGAAGTACAATGGACTTCCAAGAAAATTTCTAAAGTCTGCCGAAGTCTTCATAGTCTTTGAAAAGTAGATGCAATCTCATGATTGTGGTTCTTAATTTTTAAGCCCTTCCCCCACTAGAGTCGTACTAGTGAAATTTGAATGTTAAGAAGAATGAGCAAAAGATGATGAATCAAATGGAGATGATTCATTTATGTAATAAATAAATGATATTGCAATATAGCTAATTCCAAATCAATTATACAAATTATTATCAAATTATAGTCACTTTATTTTGATACAAAGCACTTTTGATCTTTTTGTTGCTCAAATGTTATGTTGTTTGATTAGATGATATGATAATTTATACTATTTCAATTGTATAAAGAGAAATTCTAACTATAATAGAATTTCATCATTGAAATTTTAATGAGCTACACACTTCTAAGTAATTTTCATTCTATTGAATTGTCCATCTTTGACCCTACTTTGTTATATCTTGGTGTAGCTTATAAAACATTTTATAGCAAGCACTTGTCACTATTATTAATATCACATGGTAGTGATGTCAAATTCTAATTAGAGTATATAGATCTTGTAAAGTGTACTACTATTCACTCTGAGCTTTAAAATACATTTTTGATGTACTTGTTTTGAAGTAAATAACCTTTGAAGTTTTTAAGTCTTTGGGGAGTCTCTAATTTGCAATAAAAGATTCATTAAAGCATTTTGAATTTTGAAAATTAATAGTAAATCAATATCTTTGATAGTATTTTTGGATGAAATGAATATAAATTTAGAAAATATTATCATGGCATATATTTCTGGAAGCATAATTTTTTATATTAAAGAATCATATATTTATATATTACCTTTTGCATTTGAATTAACCAAAATTTAACCATTAAAGTATTCAGAAATTTGCTTAGGTCCTTGTATTCATTTAGATAGCTTTAGTGATTTTGTAAAGAATTTTGGCATATTATACCAAAAATTTAGGAAAGTTCCTAATTATTGAATTGTATATGACATTATATTTTGTTCTATATATTCTAAAATTGCAAAAGTTATAAAATATTTTAACTTTACTATCAATATTACATCTAATAATATTCAATATTATTACATTTATTTATTTGATAGAAGATATTGACACCTTTATTGGAAGTTTAAAAAAATTCTATCTCGCAAGTAAAATGAATTCAAAGCTACAACTAACTTCATTCTCAACCTTTGGAATAAAATGATTTGTAACCTTCTATTTGAATTCTTTTTTTAATACCTTCATTGAAAATCAAATTATAAGATGTGTATTGCTCAATGTCGAACTCTCCTACTTGGGTTGCCATTTTTTAATTTTTTCATTAAAGCTTTTAGCAATTGGAGACATTTCTTACAATGTCTATCTTTCTTTTCCAATATTTTATTATTATAGTAAAGGCATGAAATTAGCATCACCTAAAAAATTGGTGTTACAATAATTGTGGAAATGAATACAATATAAAAATATTTCAATCTATTCTAGTTCAAAATAGTGTAATTTTAGTAAATTAGTGTTACAACACTAGTAGGACAAATCAATGTAGTAGTTTTATAAAATGAATGTGCATTTTTTTAATTATTATTATTATTTTTAATTTCAATCTCGTATAGTAATATATTAGCAACACATACATTATTTTCTAAATAGTTTAGAGCCAATAATACATCTCTTAAAAAGGTCCAAAATACTCATTCTTTTAATTTAGAAAAAATGATCTTATAGCCAATAGGGATTGTCAAGTCTTGAATTATAGACGACATACTTCAAGAAATTTTTATTGAAACATCCGATGGTTAAATTTATCAAAACATAACAAATGTATCTAATCTTGCCTTTAGAAAGAACATTTTCAAATAGTTTTGGATTTAAAAGCTTCTCAATGCCTCAAAAAAAACTCTTCAACTCCCATTGTTTGATTTTGAAAATATATTAAATTTGAGAAAAATTAGCCATTTGACCTATTTGAAGACCAAAAGAGTGGTATTGCATAAGAATATGCCTACTCCTTGCTTTAGAGGATTTTTGAGGCCAAAACGAGATTGTGAGTTCCTCATCCCTGAAAACATTATAAATGCAGCTAGCAATGCAGTCTAATGTAGCCAAGAGAGTGCCACATCATTTCCTCCCCCTTCCCAAAAAATAAATTATTATTATTATTATTATTATTATTATTATTATTATTATTATTATTATTATTATTATTTTCAACTTTCTTTTGCATTTTAAAAATTAAGAATTTTTTTTTTTTTTTTTTTGATAGGAAACAACAACAGAAACATGCCTGAAATGGGCTGGTATTGCCCTCAAACCTTCCGTAATCAACCAAGCACATAAGGTAAACCTGCCTATGACAGGCAGAATGGCTAATCTGTCCTATTGCCATTGACAAAAAAAATCTGATTTTTTTTTGTATAAAGAAAAATGTGAGAAATGAAGGAAGCAACTAGAATTTTATTTTTTCGACAAAATATGAATTTTTTGTGAATTTTCAAAGTTTGCTGTCCAGTTTGCCCAAAAAAGTCTGTAGACTACCCCAAATCAGCAGAAAAGTGTTTCCATGATGGTCATCTTACCACCCAAAGCAGTCATAACATTCTTTAACATGGTTACAAGATTTCCTAACATGGATATGACATAAAGAAATTAAAAAATAACTTTTTACTACCAGTTTACACTAGAAAGGTGTCAATGTTCTATCACAGTTATTAATAACTCCATAACCATATTCCAAGGCTTTGATGACAACTAAAAATCAACCTAATGTAGTCTTAATTCTATTTTTAAGAAAAAGTTTCTCATGGGTTGATGGAAGACTGTAATGGGGGAGTTCCCTAGGTGCCTGTCATGGGTGATTTGCCTGTCATAGGCAGGTTTACCTTATAACTTGTTGGCCCTTGCGTTTGGGAAAAAAAAAAGGGTTGTGATATTAGAGAAAGAGGTATTAACGAGATCAATGTTGGTTCAAGAACACGGTCGAAGGGACAACACGGTCGTACCCCAAGACCACAGCATACATATAACCGCGAGAGAGACTCCAACCCGCTTTAGTAAAGAAGAAGAAATGCTGAAGTTGGTGTGAAGCAACCTTTTCACGAGACCGATTTCAACCTTCCGCTTTCGCGAGACCGATTTGTCGATTTCATTGAAGGATTTCACAGACAGATTGAAGATTTGAATTCCCTGTTTTGAGACACTCGTTTGGATGGGAGGGCTTACACTGGACCTCAGGCCAGGGGCGGGCTTGGGCGCCTTCAATCTCGGTAACTTAACCTCGCAATTCGAGTTTCCGATTGCGATCATTCTTGTTTAGGGGAAAATTGGGATCTGTGGGATGCTGAAAACAATCGTTACAGATAATTTGTGCAAATCTTTAAGGAAGTTTTTATAAAATTTTGTGAAATTCTTGATGGTGTGGTACGAGGAAAATGATCGAGGGAAGATGAGTGGTTACAGTGTGGAGAATTTAAGGGTTTTGTTTTGTTTTGTATTAGGTATGCCGGTGTGCGAGGCTTTGGCGTACGTTGAGCAACACAAATCGTTGTTCGACGTTGTGCACGTGAAGTACAATGATGAGGTATGCATTATTGCTCTTGCTGATTTTTCAGAAAAGTTTAGTATGATGTTTATTTCAAAATTGATTTGTTGATTGGAGCATTTTCGAATCTAGTACGAGTTAGGTTATGTTTTTAGGGTTGAGTGAAATGCCATGTATAATGCATATGAAGCATCCTGGTCTAAACTGTGCTGTATTGTCAGATTGTGTAATGCTTGAATATCCTGAGAGGTAGTAGCAGCAGGAAATTTCTAGGGTTATGTGCTCGTTGATCTGGTATCATGTTTGTTGGTTGCCAGTTCACCTCTGGAAATAGATTAATGTATGAGAAGGCGGCAACTTACGTTTCTGATGGTTGAAACATGAGGTGCAAAAGCAGATTGTGAAGCTTGAGAGTGTGCAGGAACCTTTGCAAGTGGATCTGGTCCTTAGCTTCCCTGAACATGGATTTCACCTGCGGTTCGAATCTCGGTCACAGGTCTGCGAATTTGCCACTAGTCTTGAGCTTATTGCTGTGCCCTAAAGTAGAGGATACTAAACCGTTCGGGACTTAGTCCTGTCTCCAGTGCTGTTTCCAACAGCAATTCATCTATTCGTACACTTGCTTGACCTTCAATTAGTAAGTGCTTAGCAAGCATGACTTGGCTAAACATCTCTTGCCACTGATCATTTGAATGGAAATGAGGTTGTCTACTTTCTCTTCAATGGTGGTGTACAACCTCCCACTTTGGAATTGCATACGAAATTCAGACACGGTGACAAAAATGTGATCTTAACAGATTTAGCTCTTGTACCCAAATTGATCTCCACAGCTTTTAGTGATATCGCAAAAGTCTTATTTTTACATCTGTCAAGTGACGTAAATTGTATCCTCTACCTTAATTCAAGTTTTGTGGGTGACCGATAGGTGGTCTGATACCCTTTATGTTGGGTACATTTGCAGCGACTGAGACTGATAGAGGTGTATGATGTGCAACGCCTTCATATGCGATATGCTACTTCGTCCATCGGGTAAGGAGACGGAGCTGCGCACTTTTGTCTGCTTGTTATTTCTAGTTTTGTGACCCCTCTTCTCATTCTGCTCCTGGTTATGTAGGGGTCCGAATACTGCAGCTACATTTGTTGCGGTTTATGCACTTTTTGGGCCAACGTTCCCAGGCACATACAACATGAAGCGGTGCATTTACACCCTGTTTTACCCTGTGAGTAGTCGTAATGGAATTGTTGACGAATTGATATTAGTAGTACTTTTTGTGTTTTTCATTTTTTGGTGGTCATTTTCACTTGATGTTCAGTACTAGAATGCGCCTATCAGAATCTGACAGGATGACTCATCTGTTGCGCAGGGTTTGTCGTTTGCTTTCCCGATCCCTGCACAGTATACGGAGTGCTGCCAACATCGGGAAGGTGAGTGTGTGAAACAGTTATTTGTGTTGCTCAATTTTGTGTTACTTTAAGCATTTTAACTAATACGTAGGAGTGATTTTTTGGAGATTACTATTGAGCTGTGGAGGGATCTCTTTGGGTGCAAGAGCCAAGTCTGTTGAGATTAAGCTTTTATCACTGTGGATGAATTTCATATGCAATTTCAAAGTGTGCATCATTAGAAGTGATAGTAGACAACTTCATTTCCATTCAATGATCAGTGGCCAGAGATATATAGCCAAGTCATGCTGACACCACTTGCTAATTATTCCAAGCAAGTGTATGAATAGATGAGTTGCAGGGTTCCGTATAGGAGACAGGAGCAGGTCCCTAACGGTTTTTGTATCCTCTAAGTTACTTCTCTGACATGGACATTCACAATGCAGCCGAGTTGCCGTTGGAGTTTCCAGATGGGACCACTCCAGTTATGTCCCGGGTATGCATATATGATAGTGCAGTTGGAGGTGGAGTCGGTGTCGGGGCTCCCCTCAAGGTTGCCTTGCCGCCCCAGCTTCCGCCGGGAAGCTTGTATATGGAAGAGGTTCATGCCAAAGTACGTGAATGGTGGTGCTATGTCTCTTGTTTCGATTTCTAAAGCATGAAAAGATTCATCCTATTTCAGCATGAAGATGTAATTTTCTTTCTGAGGTTACAAGCTTGCAGTCAGTAGCTCACAAGATGTGAATTAATATAGTGTTTTAAGTCTCAAGCGTGCGGTTTTAAATTTGAATTCAGACTGCTGTAATCATGCGATCTTTTCTGAGAAGGAAGTTGCTTTCAACTGTGTAGTTGGCAGAAGAATTGTGGTTCACAGGTGGCGGTCAGCATCTGCCATTTGGTGCGTCTCCACAGGTGAGCATCTCGCACCCTCAATTGTCCCAGAATTAGGAGAATATTTAACTGTTATTGTCCTGCCCTTTGCAAATCATTCGTCATGTACTTGGCTCTGAACATGAATGTTATTTTCAGGATGTGTGGGCAGAATTAGGCCGGCCGTGCGGCATACATCAGAAACAGGTTAGACCCACTCGTTGAATTCCCATTGTGAATGTGCCTTACATTTATGTCTGGTTTTGCACAATTTAAGTTTATCATTTCAATTGTCTTTCTAAATATTCATCCTGTCTTTATGTTCTGTTTCTTGTGACGTTTATGGTTTTACCTTTATTACTCTCCTTCTGCTGACCATTATCATCATCATCTCCTTCACCTAATTATTTATGAGTTTGCAGGTTGACCCAATGGTGATCCATTCTGCATCAGACCCAAGGCCTCGCACTGCTTTGTGTGGTGATTATTTCTATAATTATTTTACACGGGGTATTGACATCTTGTTCGATGGTCAGGTGCGCAACTATCGATATTCATTTCGGTTAGAAATGCTAACGAATGTATTTAGAGACACCGTTACTTGTGAGATTTGTGGAGCCTTACTTCTCGTCGATGTTTGGAGGACTTAGTGCGTCATTCACTGGTGCGACTTTATAACTGACGACGTGAGATGGATTGGCAGAATCATCGCATCAAGAAGTTTGTGCTTCACACCAATTTTCCAGGTCACACGGACTTCAACTGTTACATCAAGTGCAACTTCTTCATCCAGGTTCCCCCAAGTAAGTCAGCTCAAAATCTTGTGGTGTAGCATTGCACATTGCAACTTTTTTCTTAATGGTAGTGTGAAAATGGGCATACTCGATGCGTGCTTTGAAGACGTCTCCATTGAGTGCTCACTGTCAATGATAGTTTTTGTGGTCAATAATCGTTTCTGAGTTGTGGGAAGTAAGGTGGAGAATGCTATTTGCGTCACTATACTCATTTTAGTACATGGAGGAGTGTGACGTTTGGGAGATTTATACAACTGTGAAGGGATCACTTTAATTAGAGAGCCCAATTTGTGGAGATTCTAATTTTTATCCCTTTATGATTTTCCTTATGCTATCGTCAGAGTGGGAAGTTGCAAGTGTATGAATAGGAGACGGAATCAGTTCCCTAACGGTTTTAGTATCCGCAATCTTAGCAGATGATGGTGACGAAGAACTCGACAAAGCTGCGAACGGTAATGGGCTTCAACGGTGTATCACTGCTGACACCAAATGGAGCGAAGTACAGGTACTAGCGGTAATTTGTATAGCCAGAATGTCCTTACTAGTCATTTACAGAGCGTGATATTTGCACTAGTATAAACAGTTACTTGAGTTCGTATTGAAGAAGTTCTAGTTAGAGTTCGAGGTTATTCATTCACAGGTCCTGAGTACGTGGACAATGCTTCAGGGAATACTAGGTGATGGTGGTCGTGCTGCAATCCAAACTCAAGGTTCTGTTAGCAATCCATTTGGTCCAACATTTGTATACGGCTATCGTAACATTGCCCTGGAGGTAAGTTTCGCTGCTTTGGGATGCTACTTAGTGTGGATCATAATTTGCCATGCAAGTTATACTTCGTTTATTTGTCTGATTTTGCCTTGAGCCAGGCATTGCAATTCCGAACTGGGATCACTCTAATACTTGGTGGCATGACTCTGCAGGTAATGAAGAATGGACATATTGCAACTGTGACTCTGTTCCAGAGCAATGTGTGACTTCCACAATACATTCCCTTCACTGTAAATAATGTAAATGATACAAGTAGGGAATGTTTTCGTAGTGTACAGTTCGTTTAACTGTCTTCCTAATTCACAGATTCGGAGAACTCCGAGATTAGGAGTGAATCTATTCTTTATGATCTTGGTTCCCATAGTTCCTCCACCTCTGAACTTCAGTACAGGACCTCTGGCTACCAGCTGCTACCATCATTCATATTGTGAAATTAATCATCATTCATGATCTCAAGGGAACGGAGACAGTAGCTGATAACCTTGATATAATTAAGGTAGCGGCACCCTAAGCTGTCCGGAACCTGAAACAAACTTTTATTTTTTTTTGCTTAATAGCAAACCAAATCTGCAATTGAAATTGCTAGTCTTTTATTTTTAAACTTGAGTAGACTGTCAAAGTGGGTATTCAGGGTTGCTGCTATTCATGCATCACTCTTTGTTGCTTCAAGGTTTCAAATGCTCTTGTACTGAGTCAATGCCCCCATATTCTCTGAGCAACAGAAAACTCACATTTTACTTGCAATATCTTTCACTACATTTCATTGATCTAAATTTTCATAATATGGCCACATGGAAGACACTACAATACTTATATTGACGATCGAAATTGACCATCTAATCTAATGTAGTGCTACATAAAAATAGGAATAGGAAGGAGGCGATTGGCAATTCCTTTGTAATGTCGTCAGAATAAGAACCATATTGTTGTCAAGGTACTACCTGTGAAGAGCAAGGGCCTGCAATTGCTTGTTTGTAAGCGATATTCTCCAATTCTTTTCCCTGAGAATTTGGCAGGAAGAAATACAAGAGACGGAGCTTTCTAGTCCCTGAAAGAAGTAGCTTGTGGTACCATGAAGAGACAATCTAATTACCTTTAGTTATAGTATGAGAGCAGCTCGGCCTCTCGGGGCACTGGATGGGCTCTCTCCCGGATCATGGGGTGCGGCAGTTGAGAGTTTTCGTGGTGTAGTTGGTTATCACATCAGTCTAACACACTGAAGGTCTCCGGTTCGAACCCGGGCGAAAACACATCACCCCTTTTTTCATATCCTCGGAACCTCGAGGGCGGATTTCCTTGTGTAGTCGGAATCGGAAAGCACTTTCCAAGTTTTTCAATTTCCGGAATTACTTTTGTCACTTTTCTTGGACCTCTCTCTATAATCTTGTCCACAAATTAAGTATTAAGATCTTTCTCTTGCAAATGTTACAAAGTTCTACAAAAACTTTTCATTGACTTCTCTCTATATTAAGATTGTTGTCTTGCAAATGTTACAAAGTTCTTAAAAAAAAATTTATAGACCTTTCTCTATAATCTTGTCCACAAAGTATTAAGATTCTTCTCTTGTAAATATTATGAAGTTCCAGAAAATATTTTGTCTTCTCCAAAGTTTGATTGATTTGGGCACATGGAAGTCCACCCTTAGAGTACAAACTACAATTGCAAATTCATTGCAACAAATATTGTTATACTTGTATTCCAAATTCTTTTATATATCCTCACAACCTCCCATATCACTTACACATTTGAATGATCAAAGTTTATGGTCTTTTGCATTAGAATATATCTACAAGATCCCTTGGCAATCTTTCATGTTGTGTATACAATTGAATTTTTAAAGCTCATGACCTTTATACTATAGCATACCTACAAAATCTTTTATAAGGTCACGATAATTCTCCTTATACTTAGAAAAACAATTCAAAATTCCTACATTTTCAATTGTTCTTTTAACCTCTAAAGAACCATTGTCCCCTCAAAGGATGATTTGGTGTTTAGGTAGATTCCAATGATCTCAATTTTTGATGAAATTTTTTGAGGAGATGTAGTTCTACTAGAGCTTCATAGATATACAATATTTATTTCAATCCAATGCTAGGTGAAGAAATTATAGGCTCTTTTAGGTCAAATTTGATTGGAAGGGCAAGTTGGGCTACCAAATTATTGTTGACTAGGATAGAGGCAAGGTTTGCAAAAACAAGCTACAAGTAGGGTGGACAACATGTAAGAATGAAGAGTCTAAGCCTATCAGAAAAATGAAGTACATACAACTAGATTGCAAATAAAGTCCAATACATTAAAAATATAATCAAAATCAAAATTCCTTTCATTGAAGAAAACATTGAACTATGCAAGTACGTTACATTGGTACTAAAGTCAATTTTACTTTATTTATGTTTCATATAAAGAAGTCAAGTTATTTTTATCCATATGGGGTGGTTGAAGGTAAAACAATCCCATGTAGGATATGTAAATTAGAATGAGTAGGAGCTTAATTGCTCATTCATTAAGAAAAATTTTAGGCCTTGGAAAGTCTACAAATTTTGCACATACACCGGTGCAATTATAGAGGAATATTTTTCTATTTTACTTTTTAAAATTTGAAATCTGATGTGGCACTACTGGTGCCACATCATATTTGAATTTTTTTTCCATTTTTTTTCTATTTTTTTTCTATTTTATTTATTTATTTATGTTTTGTATTTGCACCTCAAGGGGCCCAAAAATGAAAGGTTAATGGCCCTTTGCAAGATTCAAATTTTTTTGTAATGTAGGATTTTTGTTTGAAGTAGAATTTTAGATTTCATTTAGGTTAGCAAAATAATCTTATTATAAAATATTTTAATTTTAAAAAGTGGCTAAATCAAGTTAAATTTCATATCCAAAAATCCATTTGAGATTTTGA
The DNA here is from genome assembly GCA_963969395.1 of Pseudoscleropodium purum. NCBI lineage: Eukaryota > Viridiplantae > Streptophyta > Bryopsida > Hypnales > Brachytheciaceae > Pseudoscleropodium > Pseudoscleropodium purum. The sequence continues at coordinate 15,129,197 of OZ017800.1, read as the reverse complement.
GCCTTCAATCAAAAGTTATGGACAAATTTCAAAGAGAGGTTGGAAGGGATATTTCTTTAATGCTCAAATATCCTCCTTGAATTTTGTTCATAACTTTTGATTGGAGGCTTGAATCTCAAGAAAATTTCTAGAGATGAAATTTGGTTTGATTTTAAAACTATTTTTGCTTTAAAGTTTTTTTAGAAAAGTTATTCTATTATTTGTAAATGAAATCTAAAATTCTACTCCAAATATCATTTTGACATTTTGACAATTAATAAACAATTAAGCTTTCATCAAATTATTCCATACCTTTTGAAGATTCATTATTAACAATGAATTTTACTATAAAAATGATGTTTCTACCTCCTTTTCTACAATTGTCAATGAAGTAATGACCTTCAATTCATCATTAAAATTTGTTTTAGATGGTAGATGGTTAAATGACATTGGTATTTGACTCAATTGAGATTCTTTGGGTATTTTATATGCCATCTTTCTTGACCATTATTTATTGATTTGTTTGTTTGGTCCTAGAATTAATAAAATAAAATAAAAATAGAGCCCCTCATAAATTTAATACCACTATCTCAATATTGAAGCTTACATTAATGATGTGCACATGAATTTTGTAGATGATGACTCCAAAGAGGAAAAAGCAATCTCTCTAAAGGCTTCTAAATGTCATGTGGATGAAAGAAAGTTTAGCTAGATGGAGTGTTTAGGTGGATGATGTAGTGAATTAGAGTTCCCCTTGCATGGGAATGCTATAGGAAATATATTAGGAACGTAGGAGGAAAAACTTGGGTTCCTTTCTTTTCCATTGCCCACAAGACTTTGATTCTTTGGAGGTTATAGAGGCCTTATAATTTAAATAGAAATTTTTTTGGGAATATGTCTAAGGTAAATAAATGCTTCAATCCATCATTGGGATATTTTATTATTGAAATTATAAGTTAGAGAACATGATCACCAAAAAGGCTAATGTATTGTCAATTCTTCAAGTACTATGTCATTGCAAGATTTTTTTGAATGTGTTCTACACATTTTTTGAATTGAAATTTGGTGAACGTACGCACAAAATTATCTTCATTATGTTATATTCTTAAAGTCAAAGTCTTTGATACAATTTTTTTTCACAAATGGCAGTCAAAGTCAGCTAAAAGTGTAGGGTAGTGTTGAGAAGAATTGTTTTTTCCAACTTTGAATGCTCATATCTTCCAATCCGTGTAGTCAAACTAGATGAAATTTTTTCCACATGATCTCAGACAAGTAAAGTACAAAATCTATGGTTAGATTCCAAGAAAAGTATTTTTTTGTTTTTTGGAGCAAACACAACAGAAATGGCAGTTTTCAATGGTTTTTGATAGAAAAATGACATTGATCCTTCAAGGGTTATAAACACAAACTTGTAGGATGCTAATGGCTTAGATATTGAAGTATAAGATGTCTACTTTTCAAAATTTAGAACACTACAATTCTTGACTATAATCTAAGTTCAACTACATTTTCGAGATTTATTTCAAAATGAAAAATGTGAACATTGATCATTTTTAAATTTTTAGTGTATTGAATTTCTTAACTTCCTCACCAAAAAATTTCAATTGTTTTTATTGTTAGCAATAGAAGACGAAATTAAAAGATCTCACCAAAAATGAAGTTTTTTATTTAGAAAATGAAATTTGACATAGTCAATCTAAGAGAGGTAGTGGTAGTAGTGTAGTGCTTCTTTCTTTCTCTAAGTTTCCTTGAGACTTGGCAAGGACTTGGGAAGGATATTCAAAGGCCATGTGAAGATGATTCCTTAAAACCATGCAATTTCCGTGCTCTTCAACAATATTCGAATAAAGTTGTTTAATCAAATATATCCGAATGTCAAGAAGTATAATTCGTAAATTGTTTAGCAACGATTCCAGGTAAATGAAAAATAAGAAGAAACATGAACAGATTAACATCAAGGAGAAACTCTTCTATTTCCTCTCTGAAGTAAAAATACTGTACTGTACACTCACATGCCTTGGCTACAACTGCTCAAAGTTGAGATCACTGACTTCAACAATCAGGTTAAACACAGCGAGGGACGAGCAATGAGACAAACTGGAACGAGTACAAAGTACAGCCTGCTCCAATCAGTCCTGTTTCAAAGAAAAGGCAGGCCTGCCAATTAGGAGACCTAAGATTTCAAATTCCCCCAGGATAACATCATGATTCGACTTCTAATAAAAATAGCCGGTCTATACAGAAATCATTACAATGAACTAACGGAACACTGCGCCACCAAATGCACGACAAAATCAGTGGCATCGGAATTCGGGATCACCAAGTCTACATTTGCCTAGAGGATGGCAGGGAGGTTTGCAATGAGGTGAGGTGCTTGCAAGACACCCTCAAACAGCAATCGGGATCGTAGCTGCACTCAGGCGGGAAAAATTTAGGAAAAACGGAGGAAAATTCCCCACGCCATGGCAATCAACTGCATAACCCGAGAAAGCAGCTACAAGTAAAACCGTGAAATTTGTCCAAATTCATAAAGCGGCTTCAATCATCCCACTTGATTGGCGGAAACTAGCTCTTCCACATAGTCCAACAAAACTTGGTCGTACAACTTTTTGAGTCTCTCCAGGGCCCTCTCCTTGTCCCGCTCCGGCGCAGTCTCTAGCTGGAAGTGCAACCCGATGAACCGTTGGAATCCACCCTCAGCATCAAACTGCAAACGTAAATACCAACCAAAAAAGTGCCCGTCAAGACCATCGCATTAAACCGAAATCAAATTAGAAGAATTGAGATTTCCACTTTACATGCACATTCCACAGAAGGCATGAACCTCTGGCAAAGGAGAATAATGAAAGACACTAAAGACCAGAAAGTAAGAAAAATATGACAACCCCGTACCTGAGCTCGCCCTCCAGCTTCGAAGGCCGCTTTCGCCAAACCACTTATGTCCACTTTGTGTCCAACCACCTGCGGTTTCCCCGTTGGAACAGGCTTCCCTTTAGAGCGCAAGTAATCATACACGGTCTTCACCGCGAAACGCTGATCCTCCGTCACTGCACCCTTCGCAGGATAGTGGCCCTCCTCACCGCCAACATGCGGGGCTCCTGTCACTTCATCAAAACTATGGGGAATTACTTGGGGCACTACAATAAAAATAATCGACAATACATCCAACACCATGCTCTCAAGGAACAACACTCATTCAAAAGATGCAACATTCAAAAACAATACACCTCACAAAAAAAAAGCCATCAGTTCACAGCCTTACAAGCAAGCATCCCATGTTGACCTTGACCGCCTTCCACCAACGCCAGCTCGCTGTCCTGGGCAGCGGACCAACCAGGCTCGTAAGCTTCCAAAAAAGCCTGCTTCGCTTTGTTCGGAAGGTCGTGAGGATGAACGAACGGCACGCCCGCAGGCCAATCCATCTCCGCTCGAAGAACCGCACACGGACTGTCCATCGACGTCAGGTGCTGCTCCTCGCACTCCTTCAAGTTGCAGTAACGAATCTTCAAACCCTTCCGGTCCGCGATCTCCTGCACTCGTTCCTTCAGCACGCGCTGCGCCTCCAGACGTAACCTCTTCGATGGAGCAAGTGGTTTCCCTCGAGAAACTTGCTTCTTACGCTTCATCGCCGCCTTCAGTTGAGCTGTAGCTGGAACAAAAACTAAAATTACAAAAAGGGCCAATTAGACATCATGCCACCAATGCCCTACAATTGACCAGTCCGATATGCACGACACGGTCTTCGACCGATCAAAAGATAAACCCAACGGGAACCATCTCAATCGACCCTTCAAACATAGTATCCACGAACCCAATACAACCCGCTTCGGAATCCATGACGTATTCATCTGCGCTTCCCTTAAGAACAAGGCTTCCTCAAAAACATGGACTGCAGGGCCGGGGACGATATACACAACACAAAAGGAACAAACACTCACCTTCCAGCGGAGCCGCAAACGAAAACGTAGGAACACCGGGACGAGACAACAGCTGATCCATCGGATGCGAACGAAGCATGAAGTCGTGCACCGCAACAGGCTGCTGGAAAGGACCACCCACAGGATGACCCGCAGCAGTCATCGCAGAACAGTGAAGGATCGCAGTCGCGCGAGGCATCAGCTTGAAAGACACGCTGCAACGACCCAGAGACATCGAACCCTGAGACGGACTCAGGTCCACATTGTGGTCCGTTCGATGCACCGTCGGACTCAGGTAACCTCCCGTCGCCTGATACAGGGACATACCAGAGAACAAAACCATGTCCTGCGGACCCAAGTCCGCGTCCACCACGAACCAACGACCCTGCACGTCGCGGATTTGGAGGCCAGCCTTGTCCGACTTCACCAGAGTCAGCAGACCTTTGTCCGCATCCTCTTCGTACATCGGTTGATCCACGCCCATCATGTTCGCAGACTGGTGAGCTCCGGGTCTGCGACCATTCAGTCCACCGCGGGGGCGGGTCAATTCGACACACAAAAATATCAAAACTCAAACACAAACACTTCACATTCCCCGCTCTCCATCCACACCATACCTGTTGTGACACATACTGGTCAGCACCGAGGTCGCCATCTCCCCCGTCTTCAGCGGAACATTGTCCAGCAGATCCGTGAAAGAAAAGCTACGAAGCTCCAGCGAGCAAGCTATGGCATCCAAGATCACGCGGGTCGCATTCCCCAGGGAAGCGAACAGTTCAGGAAGACCCGTCGGAGGCAGCTCCGAAGACGCACCTCCGTCCACATTCGACCTCCCGGGTCGAAAATCGTAGACCTCCCTCGAGTGCTGCGGCTCCGCGTAGTAGCCAAACGTCTGATTCCAATTCTGAGGGTCATCTGCGTGGACCGTGTCCGCTCCCACCATGGGTTTCGAATGGAAGAACATACGTACCGAGCCCAGCACGCATCGCAGCAGCACGTCGTCCGAGTGGGGCAGTTGGATGATGGCCGCGTTGAAGTTCCGCAGGGACTGGGACAGACACGCCACGGCGTGCTTGTAATGTTCCGAAGGCAGACCATCGACAGCGACCAAATCCGTCAGCTTGATACGGGCTGGGGATGAAATACCCGCTGCTGCCATCGCGCCCATGCACGCGCAGACTCCTTAACAATAATACACCTATTCTTTAACTGTTCCTAACGACACATGAGAATCCAGCACTCTTCTGCACCCTCGCTAGAGATAAATAATTATTAAAGAATGAAATAATGAAATTTCTCAATCCTGTTTCCTGAGCAAACCTATCTTTTTGTTGACACGAACTGCTAAAGGTGCGAAAAGTCAGACCGAAACAAACCTTATAAAAACCTCTACAGCGTTGTCCCTATAATCCCAGCTCTAATGCTGATGACACACTCCTGTTCGGTGCTCCTCCCAATAAAGAACAAGAACAACTTTTAGACGTCTGGTTTACCCTAAGGGCAGAAGCTCCTGTCTTCAAGAATATATGACAATGCGCGACTTAAATTTCGCAACCCGGTTCCACAAATGTACTTAAAACTCAATCCGTCGATGAAATAATGGCAACACTCCAAGACTTATTGCGTAGCTCGTGTCGTCAATTCCAATGAAGAGCCTTCCAATCTCTGCCTTCTCCATTTCTTGGATTTTGTGGATTCAAAACTTTGAGCTATGAAAGCTACGTCGGATAGCTCGGTATGAATTTCCAGCTTAAAGCAGCTAGCCAACGTTTCCGAGTCCATAAGAAACTCAAGCAACTCAAAACTCTGAGCGATTAACCACAGCTGCGGCTCCAATCATCAGCACTCGTAAACAGCAGCGCCATCCAAAGCCTTTCGAAAAGAAAAAAAGGCAAGAGAGCTGATTTGGAAGAAAGAATGCCTTCCTCGGTCTGTTCCAGGAGGAAAAAAACAAATTCTACGCTCGCCTGTAATGCGTACTCTAACGCAAAAACTTCAACGAGACACAATGTAGTCACGATTACTGAGCATAAATTTCCAGCTTTAAGCCAATGAATAAACGGTCCGTGGCCATGCAGGTTGAGGAATCAGAATTTCTCGCGCTTAATTTTCAGCTGCGGTGCCAATCACAGCCTAAAACATGATTTCTACCAGTCAGGTCGGATTCGAAGCGTTCGAATAGAAAATTCAGGAGACCTGATCTTGGAAGAAACAATAATGCCTCCACTTCTCTAAACAAAGGCCTGCAATCCTGGAGAATATCAAAATCCTCTCCTCGCATGATTTTAATCGCTCATCCGAAATGACAGGTACTCTCTCCCTCTTCCCCCGAGTACACCAAAACAACCGCAAGAAAGAATTCCGACAGGTCACTTCCAATCGCCAAGACCTAGAATTGCACTCAAGTCATGACCCGAGCCCGCCACTCCCGAGAAAAAATAAAACTATAAAGAACCGCTCCTCCTCCTCCTCTTTTCTCTCTCTGTCTCTCTCAATCCTTCACAGCACACAAGCACAGCACCTCACACACTCCATCCCTTTCACCATCTTCTCCAAGAAACCGAGGACAATAAAGAACACTCAACAACCCGAACACTCAGCCCGGATCATCGCTTCAACCACACCCAAACCGCCATAATTATAAACAAGCGCGCATCAACCAAGGCTGCATAAATTCTCTCAAGCAAATAAACAGTCACTCGTGTTCGATGTCCTGGTGGTCCCGGCGTCCCCCTGGCGTCCAGGGCGCCAGACCAGCAGCCGCAGGAGCAGAAGAAGCAGAAGCAGCAGCAGCAGCGCCGAACTGAAGCGTGAGTTACAAACTAGCATACTCCCCTCACAGTCCCTTCCGTGCCGAGGCTCAAGCGCGCGAGCACACAACACTCTGCCTGGCTTTACGTCCGTCTTTTTTTTCGTTTGACGTGCGCTTTTCCGGCCCTGCTGCTGGGTGCCAGATTCGGCTGGTGCCGCCACTCTCCGGTACTGGCTGATCGTTGCCAGCAGACGGCAGCGAGGTGAGCGACGCTCCAACTGAAAAACCTCGGGAAAAACAACAGCAGGTGAGGGGCAAAAAAAAAGCTTGTGCAAATTTCGGCTTAGGGCTGGCTATGGCGGGCAGCGACGGAGAGAGCGCTGCGACGGACGCCCTGCTTCATCGGACGACTCCCCGCTTGACTTGCTCTGGCGAGATGAGCCTTTCATTCGTCCGTGTGGATGAATGTTGAGGGGGGTCGGGGTTAATTTGGACGAATGTGGGAGTCAATCGTTCCTTTCGTTTCTCTCGCACGCTTCCCGATTTGGTTGGGCAGCAGAGAGTTGTGACTTGTGACTCACGAACTCTGGGTAGCTTACTAGTAAGGTGGAAGTGACTATTACCATCCAGTTCCACATACTCCAATACAGAATCAACATATGAGACTATTTTTTTAACACATTGGCAATTGAAAATCACAAATCTTCTTTAGAAACAATTGTAGGTCTCTAAATTTGTAAAAAATATATTACTTCCTCTATCTTGAAATAAATTTGGGGTTTCCAAATATATTTGTCTCAAATTAAATTCAAAATTGGCTCTCTACAACTTGATAGACAACAGCTAAAGCTAGTTTGGACACCCTAGAGCAAAAAAATCCATAGATACCACACTCAAGAGACTATATAGCAATTTGATCCCTACAAAGAGAATCAAGAGGCAACCTCCAACCAACCAATGGCAAAGAATTCAACCCAAAACTATATAGAAACTATTAGTTACAAATCTCTTGTTGAAGATTTCCTATAGTTGAATCACAAAAGATTGTCAAAATTGAATATAGGAGACGTGTCAATGGACGTCACTCTACACCAATGTTGCTTAAAGAATGATCAAAATTAATACTACTTGAACAATTTCAAAAAGGACAAAAATTTGTCAATTTTGCCACCTATTTTCAACACACACTGCTTCACAATTGACTTCCATTCTTTCACACCTAGTAGGGTTTAGTAGAAGCTACAATAACTATGCAATTTCTTGAAAATAGGAACAACTCATGCATTATTCTAGCCATTTTATAAAAACCTTGGATTTATTTTGAGACAAAGGGAGTATGAATTTTTGATACTCAACTTCATGATGTATCCAAAACCATTTTCTACATTCAATATATACATTCACACAACATTTTGGACTACCTTGCATTTAGATCTTTTCAAAAGTCGTTTACAATTCAAGTTGGTTTCATGCACTTCCACATTATTGCACAATGAGATAACTCCTAAGTTTCTTTTAAATAAGCAATTGAGCATCGTTCCTATTATGAAAATTTCCCAAGATTTTTTAATGGATCTAGTTGGACTTCAAAGGATTATTCTAGATTTCTTCTAATGTTTTAGAGTATGTTGATGACCAAGTCTTTTTTACTTTCTAGTGCAAGATTGCACCCAAAAAAATGGGCTAAAAAATGGCAACGAAACATGAAGTTGTTTGCCAGAAAACTTTGAATAAAAAAAATGTTGAATGAAATCGCCAAATTGTGGATGAAAATAGAATTATGGACATTTGATATGTACTAATGTGAAATTTTCTATCCAATATGTGGATGAATGTTGAAATTTGGAGCACCACTAAAAAATTTATATAGCCACTTTAACACCTCATAAAAAATGAAAAAAAAATGCTGATGACCCGCACTAAACAAGTCCCTCAGACACTCCAGACCTGAGTCCCTCTCACAGGTCAGTGTCCAAACTTTGTTGTTGCCACTTGTGGCTGGGGACTTTGTTTCTTTTCTCTTGCAATGAAATTCTTTTTCATTTGTGTAAAAAAAACTAACTAAAACTTTTTTAAACTTTGTTGTTATTTACGTGAATCCAAGAGGAAAGGCTAATAAGTTCATGAACTTACAAGTACCAACCCATGCACACACGGCAGCTCAGAAAATTAACCTTGTAAAGACGGGTTGGTCTCTGAAGAAATCATCGTTTTCTAATACTGTGGAAATCAATCACTTAAAAATGAATAAGTATTCATTGGAAGTCAAACTATTGTAGAAGATATTCCCTTTTCCCAACAAAACTCTGAGGAAGAATAGTTGCACTTCTGTCCTGTATAGGAGAATTATGTCATCCATCGAACATTTAGTGTTCACGGCAACGTTACAAAGTTAAAACATCCCCAAAAGTATTTAGTTCTTGACAACAAGATTAGGCCCCAATAAGGCATTCATTCTTTTGGGGCAAAATAGTAGCATCCACTTTCAAATATTTTTTTGTCTAGGTAGATTATACTAGCAACTTCAAATTGCAAAGCCAATGGTTGCATCTTCTTCTCGGGCTCTAGGTTTCCATTATAAACTTAGGATGAAATAATTGAATGATATTTCTCCAAGATGAAACATAGCAGATTCTACAATCAAAGTCGTAACAAAGGTCATGACATTGTATACTTAATATAATAGATAAGCCCATGAGAAAGATGAGGAGGATGAAATTATTTACCTAGATTTTGCAGAAAATTCACTTAAATTGGAATAATTATATTGCATAAATATATAGTTCATTTTCACTCCCAAAATAATTGGCTTTTTCATTTGGATAATTTTAGGAGTAATTACCTTATCCCCTTGATTTATCCAATGAGTGTGGAACAATAACTTACCAAAGTTGCACTATTTATTAAATGTTTAGATTAAGCCATGTTAAAAAAATTCTATTATACTAATTTTGAAGTGAAATAAAATAAAATAGATTTACTTATGAAAAATGATACTTATAACACTATAGTTGTACTAATACTAATGTAATGCTAAGCCCTTGCTAATTGGATAAATTTTGGTACAAGAAAAAAGTTGATATAACTTATAGTAACAATGATCTTTTCAAATAAGGCCCTATACAAATTTCCTTTGTCACATGTATATCATTGTAACTTGTGTCAATGCAAAGCCCACCTCCCCTTCAATCTAGAGCAAGATTTTCATTTTCATTTTTCGGAGTAGTACAAGCAATTGTCTCTAAGGTTACAAAGCTTTTCACATCCATAGACATAGATGACACATACAAAATGTGGATGGATGATAATTCATTTGTCGTTTTTTCATATGCACACATATTATTCCAAAAATGGGACAATACCCCTTGAAAATTTTGTAGCAATATAGCAATTTCATCCATTCTGGACACGAGAATGTATATTAAAAATGAATATTTCCTCTTTTAAAACAATCTGTATCTAGAGTGATCAATTCACTTCTTTTTTTTAAATCACTGCGATCCCAACCAAGGACTGCCCTTCAGTCTGTGTTTGGGGGCTCAGGGGGGACCTTTTCTTTCCAGTGCCGACTCGGCTGGGCAGACCCGGGCAGGAAGATTCGCTGCCCGAGAAAATCGGGCAGCTGCGGGAGCGGCCACCGAGGCATAACAAGCATGCCGGGTGCTCCTCACTGCTCACTAGCGGGCCGGACGGGCACGTGCCGGTATCTGTTTCACTGACTGAGTGAATTGGACAGAAATGAAGTACAGTACTGTACCGTGTTGTACCCCACGGCAGTTTTAGTGACTTTTACAGTTTTACTAGTGGAAAAGGCTTCTCAAAATGGGATTCTTGTTTTTCCAATAAATAATAAATAATGCTAAACCTCTGAATCTAAATCTAGTGTGCACTGTGCCATTGCCACGGTCAAAAGAAAAGAAAAAGTAAATTTTCAATCTTTTTAAATTTATAACAACTTTGAAATTCAATAACTTTCACATTGTGTGTTGAAACAAAGCCCGTGTACCCCTTCTCACAAAGAGTTTTTTGAGAGTACCAAGAACACAATCGGGGGATTCATGGTCAGGGAGATCTCAACATAACAAATAAACAAATAAATCTATTTTCAGATAGTAATAAGTAATTGAACATTGTTCCTAATACTAAATTGTCTAATCATTTTATTGGATTTTGTTGGAAGCCAAAAGAGTAGTCTAGATTGTCTTAAGCATTTTTTGGACACTAGGTAGGTGAACTATGATTTTTTTTAAGTGGTGAGAAGAAGTGTCTCCAATAGTGACCTTTTGTCTCTTGTGAATAGAGGCAATACTTTAAGATAGAGTCAATTTTAGGAAGAAGGTAGCAATTAAGTGCAATTACCTCTCTTAACCCCTAAAGGATCATGGAGACCACTTTGAGTTTTCTGAGAACTTGGGCAAGTTTTATTAACCTCATAATTTTGAATTGTTGTATGAAATTTTTAGAATAGATGCTAATCATTCTAATTTACTTGTAAAACTTTGTTTTACATCATTTGATCGATATTGTAAATTTTATAAGTTATTTTTGGATTTCAAATGTCATAGTAAGTATATAGAATTATATATTAATTAATTTTGTTTGGTTGTATAGATTTGTAACCATTCAAAAAAATTTGAATCATTCCATTTCAAATTATGATGAGTATTATTTTGTGTACAATGAAGGCAGATTGAAGTAACTTTTAAAGTCATCTTTTTATCTCAATTTTGAAAATTTTCAAATAAAAATAAAGAAAGGAACTATATTTATTTCTTATTAGAATATCCACACTGTTAGGATTGATAATTTTGAAATTCATTGAAAGGTTATTAGAAAATTAGTTTTTTCTTTCATCTAGTACTATCTTCCATTTTGTAATTTTATAAAGATGCATATATGACAATTTTTTGGGATAAATACTTTTGCATGTATTATCTATACATTTTTGTATTGAAAGCCAAAATGTAACCTTAAAAAGGGCCAAAAAAGTTTACATTTTGAAGCTTGAAAACTACATTAGATTTGTAATTGGTGGGAGGATATTCATGTACCGGTACTCTAAAATTTTGGAAAAATGTACTCAAACAAGTTAACTAAAAGAATGATTCTAAATCTGAGATTTGAATATGAATAATTAAAAGTAATTTTTGGCTTTCTAACATTGAAGAATTGTAGGGGATAGCCCTTAAATCAATCCTAAGCACTTCAAAGTTCATATTCTAAATGGTGAATGAAGTACTTGAATATAATATTTTGTCCAAATAATTCCTCATTCATCAAAGTAATTCTTGGATCTTTTATTTAATACTCCACTTATATCTAATTTGTATGAAATTAAAATAAATAACATAATTACAGAAAAATAAAAATAAAAATGTGCAAAATTTTGAAAAAGGACTAATAGAGATCATAAGGGTCAAGCAAAACCATCCATTCATTTGGATAGATAATGAATGTTGTGAAAAGCGCACTTCATCCCTTTGATACTCATTGTAGAAGCTTCAAAAAAAATCTATTATTATATGAATGGAAAAAGAAATATTTCTCTATATATAAATCAATGATATAGATATTTTAAAATGAAGTATTCAAAACATCTTCATTGTGTTTCAAATATTTGATGTCCAAATCTAGGTTTTCTTAAGTCTATTCTATGTGATTTTTTAATGCCCTTTTTATATCAATATGATAATTCATGTTGAGCATTCTTTCATCTTAATTGTATTTTTAAGGGGTTGTAGGAGAAATACTCTCAATGTCCAATATAACAACACTTAGAACAACAATTCCTATCATGAGGCCAATACAAATGAATAATTTGCAATGATTGGTAGGTATTATTTTTGGGGCGACAAACAAGGTAACAAGCATTTACACTATGAATCGTGACTAAATTCAAACATTTTTTAAATTCAAAATATACACCAACAATACAATTTTTCCAAAACTAACCTTTCCACAAAGTGTTTACACTAGTTGAAAGGAAGTTTGGAGGAATCAAGCTAAAATGCAAGAATATGGTTCCAAAGGCCCATATAGACACTTAGATGTTATCAACATAGGCTTTGAGAAAGAGGGTTGCTAGCATGTAAGCCTAGGAGCCTAAGTATCCATGTCATAGATGCTTATGATATAGACACCTTCCATGGTTATAGGATAGCTATATTATAGGTATCTATATTATAAGCACATTTTATGGTTATAGAGTATCTATGTTATAAGTACGTGTATTATAGACACCTTTGATGGGTTGTAGGATACTTACTTACATCCAAGTTCAAGGGTCATAGGCTTGTATTTTTAGATTCACACACTAGTATGATTGCATTGTAAACCATACTTTTACATTGTAGCTTTGTGTCTCATGACTTCTTTTCTACTAATGTAGACCAATCCAATGCCAGTAGTCACCCAATTCCAACATCTATTGTACCCACACATTACGATAATTTTAGCAATCCATTACAATGTCATGATAATGCACTTTGGGAGTGGACACTCCAACATGTGGTTTAGTCTAGGACTACCCAAACTTTACCAATTTCGCCTTACCAAAAAAACTGTGAAAAATCACACTATGAAAATTCATTTTTCATTGGAATGTCTTGATTCTACTTGCAAACAGTTTCTTTTAAACTTCTCAATCTTAAAAAAATACTAACATGAATTCACAAATAGCTTCTCCGAAGTACCTAGATAGCAAATTTGTTTACTGTAATAGGCATGTTTACTTTACAATAGAGACACAATGGGAAGCTCACAATGAATCCCTTCATTTTACAACTAGTAGTAGCTATTGGAAGCCATTGTTTGCAATAGTGTCCAACATGTAGGATCCCTTCAAACAATTTCCGGAAGTAAATGTTTGTCGGAAAGAAAAATGGAATTGGCATCTATAGGAAGCAACCCATTTCTAACCACTCGAGTAGTTTGGGATATTTGCAGGGTGGTTTTCTTTACAGGGTAAATTTTCTCATCCGTAGAAATAGGCAACAAAAGGTTTGTATAATTTTTCAGATTTTTATTCTACAACATAGAATTATTGTGAATGTTTTAGTGGAAGATGGGCTTTCTTCCATAATGGTGATATAGACCTTTCTCTTTCCAACCGAGGGCTGGTTGCACTATTGAAAGTCTTATTAGCCAATCGTAATGTACCCCAGTTGCATCAGGAACTGTGCCATAATTAATTGTTGCCCGTTCTTCTGAACGGAAAGAGAATAGCCTACATTGCCAAAATAGGGATGTCAATCAAGAATGGGTTGCCTTCCATAATCCAAGTCATTTTTTAAATATTTTTTGAACCTTTGTGGAAGCAACCTCCTCCTCTTCCTCCTCTTCTTGAAATGTACCCAACTTCTACATTAATGAAAGCAAAAAATATATCTTTACAAGTATTATGATTGCTTTTAGAACATGGGTGCTTTTAGGACAGTAGATTGCCATTAACCCTCAAAGTTTGCGCCCCCCTTACAACCAAGATAAGTCATCAAAATGCTCTAATTATTGAACCAACCAAGTAGTGCATTCTTTGGGGTTTTTTTACAACAAATTGTTGAGTCACTTTCCGACCGCCTCGTCGCTTAAGGGTTAAAACGGTAGATCCTTATTGGACGCCCGAGATCTGGTTTGCAATAATTTCCAACATGCAGGCAGGGTCCCTCTCTCTTATCAGGCAAATGAATGGAGTGTCTCAAATAAGCAACCCAATGGTGTACTTTCATGGCCCCTCCTCCCAAGTCCCAACTGAACTTTCGTATTGTACTCCGCCATGGCCAGCCCTCCAGCAGGCAGGCACGCAGGGAGGGAGGGAGGGAGGCAGGCAGGCAGGCAGCCAGGTCGTGTCAGCTTGCAAAACACAACACCTCCAGCGGAGTTCCGTGAGGCGCGACGTTGCCTGCCCCCAAAACGATTCCGAAGGGCCTCTGAGCCAGAAATCAACAGTAAAATATATGACAAACGGAACTGCGAAGCGCGCCCCCTGGCAGATGGGAGGGAGGGAGAGACTGAGAGATTGAGACTGAGAGAGCATCTATCTATCTAAGCTGAAGCTTAGTCTACGATTCATCCAAGCTTCCGTTAGCTGTGCACATGCCGCAGCTGCAGCCAACTGAAACTGAACCTGAGGGCGGGACTGCGGGAGGAGGAGGAGGAGGAGGCAGCTTAGCGTAGATTCCACACGAATGTGACATTCCATAGCCAGCTGCTGCCACACCGTATCTTCTGCCTGAGGACGAGGCTCTCTGCTGGGGAACCAAGGGGAAGCAACCGCAGGGAGGACAGGGCAGGCTCTTACACTGACCAGCTATGGTAACAGTGTGAGATGCCCCTACTTAACGTAGTAGTACCCTTCCTTAACTTAACTTAATTTTCAAGTAATTCGTCAAATCAATCAAATTTAGAGTGTACGAGAGGGACGAATTGATCGACAAGATGCCGATTACTATTATTTAAAAAAGAATTTTTTTGTACTTCAGTCTGGCATGACAGCCTCTCTTGATTTGAGCTGGCCTGTTAATTCTCCACCGCCCCTGCCATCTGTGGGAGGGAGAGGGAGAGAGAGAGGGAGGGACTGAGGGAGGGTGGGTTCAGTCAAAAGAGTAACATAACGTCTTCAGTTCAGTCGGTCTTTGCAGTGGAAGTGGGATGGACGGACCTTGAATAGATTTGTGGATCAGATTGAGGTGGAAATTACGACTCTTGGGTACCCCCTCACCACCGCTAATTGCCGCTGTGCTATTATGAGAATGTTCAAATTTTTCATTGATTTTCTTATTGGCAAGTGAAAGGAGGTTCCAACATACCAAAGAATGCGACATTCAGATATTGTATGCAAGAGTTAGGAAGGAACAAAGTTTGATCATCCACATTAACAAGAAACATAATTGATTTTGGAGATGTACATAGAGTGAAGATGGCAGTTCAAGGTAAGTGACATGTTTGGAGATGCCCACCATAACTTAGGGCCTATTTAGACACTCGCCCGGTGGGCAAAGAGCAACAGCAAGTGCTACAAGCCAAAATATACCAATTGCATTATCATGTAGACCCAATGGACGGGAGGAAGGATATGATTAGAACTCGACTCACATTAAATTCTCTGGCATGGTTCACTAGCCCTCCTTCAATGGGGGTGTCCACCGATATCGGTTGAAACATCGAACTCCTCCAATCCTTTTCCGTTGCCCATCAACCGTGGGAAGACAATTGGTTGAGGCAATTTTATTTTTATTGCTTGTATTAGGCACAGAGCTGCCCACTGGGTCAGTCAGCATGTAAGTGCACCCTTAAGCTTACCATAGAGGCAGGAAATTCTGCAGGGATTATCTTATTCTACAAAGAATTTAATTAAGTTTGTTTTTATTATACCTATGTTTAAAGTTGACACACAGGGACAGGAGCTTCAGTTTTGAACCTAATTTGTATCCCACCCCCTCTTTTCTCTGACATGAATGTCTGGATCGAACGTCTGAACGTCTGCTCAGTCTGTGCAGATGTGTCTTTTGAGACTGTTTCCAGATGGATATGGATACGTTCCAAGCCAAGTGAGGCCAAATATATTCTAAGTATACAGTTACACCTGGCTGTCCACGTGAACGTGTTTATGACCATATCTTAAGTCCATCAAAATTAACGTTGAATAAGTTTAAGTGAGCTTACCTTTTCTGTTGTTTCAAAAGAGAAAATTGAAGAAGACCATTTCTGTTTCTGTTTCTGTTTCTGTTCTGTGTGGATATGATCTTCAAGGCTGCTGTAAGTTTATCCCATCTTCTGAACAGCTGTGCACATACTTCACAGATTAAGTTAGAGTGTGTATGTCACTCGGTTTTCTTAAAGTTTCACTTTTTTCAGAAGTGCTTGAGGCTGAACTAGTATTGGATTGTAGTTATTTTAATTTACACAAGGTTTCTGTGTAGCTACACTAGTTTTCACTAACTGCACTAATGTTTCAAGCTCACTCTCACAGTAAATCAATGTAAGTTAACGCACTAAGGTAGAAGTACCTACTTCGGACAAGCCCCCTATAATTACTTCGTAGGCTAACTTATTGTGGACAACAACTGGATGCAATGGTCATTGAAAAAGATTCTTGGTTTGTATTTTTTTGTTCACTCTTCTCTCTTCCCTCTTGGCCTAGGGAAAAGTGCCAAAGCTGACAATAATAGGTGAGTCTATGAAACTGAAATGGATTTAGATACAAAATCCACTTTTATATTCAATAAAATATTCCTTTTGGGAGAATTTTTTTTTTTTTTTTTTTTTTTTTGGCATTCTTTTGTAACCTTATTTATACACACATTGAATTTAGTTCCCCATGACTTTCCCACATCATCCAATCTGAAATGCTTAAGTTATTTGATATAGGTACTTCTACCTTATCTTCTTAGGATTGTTTGTGCCTTGTCATTTGTGTCTGCATGGATTCATTTTCACCAAGAGGATACCTTAACATTGAGAGGGGTAAAGAACCACTATGCCAAAGAGGTATACTAAGTTATTTTGATCCCTTGATCTTGAGATTAAGAGATTGATGTCTCATTGTTTCCCAAAAATACATGCACACAATTGAAGTTAACCCCTAAAGTTCCTTGACTATATTTTTGCTCAAAACACCCCAAAATTGCCATTTTTTGTGCAAATTTCAAATTTTAGAAAAGAAAAAAAATTTGGATACATGTAATTATAGGATCTTGTAGTAAACTAGTTTGAAAAGATGTGGAAAAAATTTCAAAAAAATTCACTGTGTAGATTGCAAGATATTTTTTTTGGAAGTGAGAAAAATAAATTTTTTTGTCCTTGTGAAAAATTGAGTAGTTGCACTTCACAAGGTCACATTTCTATAAAAAAAAAAAAGTGTTCAAAATTGTGGAGCTTCTTTGGATTCATTCTTCAAAGTATGTTGGCTACATGTTTGAAAATTTTTAGATCATCTAAAATTGTACAACATATAGGAAAAAAAAATAGTAAGTAGAAAGATGTAGAGAATGATTCAAAATACAAAATTGTTAACAATTTATTTAAGGAATTAAAAATTGCCAATCCCGATTGTTGTAATGTTGTAATAAGCAATCTTCACCTAATGCTTTTATTTTTTTCTAAAAATATTGAAAATTGAATTCTATGAAAGACTTTAAAATTTATTTGGACTAAAGAATCTATAACTGCCTACAAACTAAAACACCTCATAACTTTTGTTTCATTGATCAAAATGAAAATGATTCAAAGTTTTCTATGTATATATAAATCTAAGATAAAAAATTTTAATTTGGATATTTGAAAAAAAATCATTTTTTTACATCTACCCGGACTATCCGAGTTGAGAAACATACTATATATCGGCTTATAATTTTTACTCATATTTTCAAATGTCTTGAAATTTAGTGCACTTAAAAGATATTTCTTGTCTAGACCTTCCATTAAAATTTGGACCCAAAACATGAAAATCTCTAGTCACACACACCTACCCAAAATTTTTGTGTTGCCAAAAAATGTAGCTTGGTCCTTTAGGGGTCAATGAATCAATTTCCACTCAAATCATTTATAAAAAAAACAAACTTTCTTAGGTTTCTTGAATCAACAATTGAACACAACCTTCTCTAATTAAACTAGCTAAATAAACAACTCTATGGTAGTTTTTTCAAGCACTTTTCCTCAATTTCCTCCTGAGATTCAGTCATTCACCTTAGTCTTATTAGTACTCTTTATGAAATTAACCATGTAAAGACACTGTGGACCAAAATGGTCCAATGGAAGACTTCACTGTTTACTGTAGAAAAAGAGAATGCACCTACTGGTTCAACAATTGGAGAATTTTGGTGCCTGCCTCAGTTATGGGGGGCCGCATCCTTATAGGGTTAAAAGTGACTGATCATTCTAACTAACAAAATTTCAACAAGGCTATAAGAGAAGCAGATTGGCACTTGGGATATTTTTTGAGTTTCACCAGATATTTTTCTTTACTTCCCAAATTGAACCATTTTTTCAAGTACTGGCCAGGTCCATTTTTTTTTTCCTTATGTTTTAAAAACCTAATAAGAAATTTAATAAAAATTTGCTGCATGATGTTTTCAAATTGCAACCAGTTCTTTTCCCCCAATTCCTCCCACTACTTAACAATGAAGTTCTCCCCAAACATTGAAGTGGATATTCTCCACCTTTTCAACAATGCCTGAAAAACTTAACCCATGACTATTGGGAAGGCATCCCAATTATCATGGCATTGGGAATGAAAAACGGACACTGCATGTGGGCCAAGGCCTCGCCAAATTAAAGGTCCAATCTAATGAGAGAGGTCTCACACAAGGCCGGGGGTTCAGGTTTCCCTCTCAAAGAATTTCAAAAATTGGTACGAAAATAAAAAAGAGCCACACTTGTTTTGTTGTTTGCTCTGTCTGTCGCCGAAACCCTGATGACGTAAAATGGAAATTGTCCATGTGTTTCAAAATAAAATAAAAACAAAAACAAAAACAAAAACAAAACCAACCCTGATGATGTCTGAACAGACGCTGGAGTGAGGCCTTTTTGATCTGATCATTGGGATTTCCAAATGAATAATAACTAAAGTCCAACAATCAATCTGTCATGCCTTTGTCCATTCTACAGTGACTAACATCCTTATATTCCTACCTACATATATGCACTACGAAAACATTGGAAAAACTAGTGAAAAAATCCATAAAATTTCTATTTGATTTCATGAATTTCTTAGTTTTATTGAATGCAGTAGTACAAACTAAAATATGACCCAAATAGTTATGTTTTGTATATCACTCAAAAAATCTCCAAATACAACTTATTGATATAAACCAAAAAACAACTTCTAATTACTACTATTGTTACAAATGCACCAAATGTTTCTTATCATTCACATCCAAGTCTTCTTTTTCAACATGATCCTTTATAAATTACATTCTAATACCATATCTTATATACTAAATATATAACACTGTTCATAGAACATGATCCTTTATACATTACATTCTAATACCATATCTTATATACTAAATATATAACACTGTTCATAGAACATGATCATGGTGACTTTCCAAAACATTGATTGAAAGTCGAAGAATAGAAGCTTAGCAACTAGACACAAGGAAATCATTGTTTGAATTGCTAACGGAGGTTGGACCACCTCATCTTTGATCCAGAACTTTCCTTTCTTTCTTCATACTTGTTTGGCTTGTTCTTTGTGATAAAATGAAATCATATATTAAGGGGCGCTTCACACATAGGCCAATCAAGTCGAGAGGCCGTGGGAGTTCATGGCCAAACTTTGGGTGAGAATCCAAAGAAATGGCCAATAAATGGGCAATAAACGAGCAATTTGACGGACTCTCGACTTAAAGTTTGGGTCACCACAAAGTCGTGAGGCCATTGCCATATAGGAGCTTGGGCTTCCCTGTAAGCACTTTGAAGGGCAACGGACTTTAGATTGTGCTGCCTTGTGTAAAGGGTTGAGAGGCCAAAATCGTGAGGCCCATTGCCACGTAGGAGCTTGGGCTTCCATGTAGGCACTTTGGAGGGCGACGGACTTTGGATTGTGCCACCTTGTGTGAAGGGTCGAGAGGCCAAAGTCGCAGTTTTCTGAAATTTGATTGGTGAAGGCCGACAGACTCTCAACCTTGGGCCCATGTGTGAAGCAGCCCGAAGTTATGATGTTGTCTATTCTTAAAATCAGTTGTGTCCAGAAGTGTTCCTATGATTGAAAACAAGTTTCCACATGTGATTGGAATTTTTGGGGCCTTGAGCCTGCTGCAGGACATGAAAGATTTTGAGAGAAGTGCAGAGCTGGCAGGCAAATTGGTAATTGGTAATGTGGAGAACTCTTGGAATCCAAGAGAAGCTGGAATGCCAGAGAAAAAACAGACATGTGCATGGGCATGTTGAATGACGCGAATGCATGTGCTTGAGCTTCAAATCAACAGAGATGCCAACAGCATCAAAGTTTACAACCTGCACTGGAAGCCGAAGTTACTTGGAATCAATGTTGTTGGGGGGAGAATTGCTGGTTAGTTCATTGTTCGCTGGTGGAATTGGGGGGAAAAAAATGGTTGCAATTTGAAAACATTTGGACAAAATTGGTAAAAAAACAATCTGTAAATTTTTTACTTGAAAAAAAAAAAAAAAAAAAAATAGAGATTAAATTCTTTGGTTTGTGTATTGTGAGAACCCGTCTCTTGGACTCTGAAGAAACTTGTTTGTGTGTCTTTTGTGTAATCTAGTTTCATTTGGTGTTTTGTGTGAGTCACGAGGTTTTCATTTTCCAAGGCTTTCCGCCGCCGTTTGTTCTTTGGTTCATTTCTGGGATAAACTTCAGATTTTAAATTTTAAAAAATAGAGATAAAATGGAACATAGAAAAAACTGGACTTGTTACTTGGAAAAAAAATCGATTAAGATATGGGATTTCATGTGGAGGAAAATAGTTGGTAAAACTCAAAAAATATCCCAAACAAATGCCACCAACATCAAAGAAACTTGCACTTGGAAGCCGGTGGAATTGGAAGAAAACATTGGTTGCAATTTGAAAACATTGGAAAATATGTGTGAAAAAATCTCTTAAATTCCTCTTCAGAGTTTAAAAAATAGAGAATAAACCCGACTCAATACTTGAAAAAAGTGGTTCACTATGGGATTTTTTTTTGGAGAAAAAATAGCTGGAAATACTCTAAAAAAAACAAAACACCCAAACGTTGCTTGTTTTTTTAGCCAAGAGCCCTACAGCCAGTGTCACATTTTTCAATTGTATTGTAATTGAATCTAACTTCCTGCTCAGTGTTTTTTGCTTTTGGGTGCCGTCATTGAAAAGATAAGGTAGGCTTAGGCTTTGGATGAAGCATCTTTTGGGTACAGCTCATGGAACTGTCCTTTGTTTTCATGATAGCAATATCTATATCTATCTAAGTTATATAGTACTCTGTATAAGTCTGATCCTGTGTCTTTTGCAAAAAGAGGAGTGAGATAGAAGAATTGTTTTTAAAACAAAAATTGGACATATACCAGAATATTTACAGTACAGTACAATGTTCTCGTCTTGATGGAAGGGTCCAACTACGCCAACAGTTTTTTTTGTTTTTGTTTATTATTTTAAATTGAAAATTTTAGATCAAATAGCTAAAATTAGTTAATTTTTCAATTCTCAATTTTGGGTCCCTTGGAAGTTTTTGGATATAAGCTTATTTGCTGAATGCCTCCTATTCTCGTGGTTAGAACGGTACAGTTTTTTATTATGGTGATTGATGGTAAGCAGGAAAGGAGGGACTGAGGGAGTGTTTTGTGTCTAGGTACAGTAATCAAGCAACTAATAAAACTGCTCCTGTAGGGTAGGTAGCCCCATGTCTGTAACTATCCACCTCACTTCACAAGGACAATCACTCAAGTGCACTCACTCACTTGGCTTAGTTCACATCTCCAATTCTTTGCCTCAAGAACTTTGGAACCTAAAAGAAGGAAAAGGAAAGGAAAAAGAAAAAGAAAAGGATTAGTCTTGGAAAGATGTAGGCTTTATGACCAAAGTAGTCATCAAAATACTCTCATTATTGAATAAGTAGGTGCATTTCTTTGTTTCTGTAGTTAACTTCATTGTAGTTAACAATGAAGTTAACCCCAATGATCAAACATGATGTTTAGGTCCACAATGTTCCTACAGGGTTAACTTTCATACATACAAAGATTCCATCTATCTAGAAGCTAGCTGTGCATAACCCTCCTTTGATTATTGAACCAATAGGTGTATTCTTTGTTTCTGTAGTTAACATTGAAATCATCCACCAAATCTTTTAGGTCCATGTGAGCCTTGAGGATGTCACCTAGGACTCATGGTCTATTTTTTCCTGTTTTTTACTCATTTCTATGAGTAAGTTGTCGTCAAAACGACCATTTAAGAGACTTTACAAGAAATTGAGATAAAACCATAAGTGATAGAGTTAACATCCCGAGAGCATTGGAAGTGCCCCAAGCATGCTCTTTGAGAGTTCTAAGTATTTAAAAAAGGTGTTTAGGTGTCAGATTATGGATTGGAAGCAATCCCAATTCTAAACAACACACAAGGACAAAACACTTAGTTATATGCTACATGGAGTTTTGACATTTGAAGGCGCATGCCACGAAATTGGCTAAAATTAGTAGAGTTGGAGTCACTCTAGCTTTCCTAGTAACTTAGAAGCTCACAATAAAAGATCAAGTGAAAATCACGATAAAAAGTGAAAAGTGGGGAATAGCCATTATGTATAATTTTATAGGTCAAAGTCCACAGAAGCTACAAGTAGGTGATCACTACAAGAAGGGAAGTGTTTCTAGCTTAGAAACATGCCAAGAACGTAACGGTGAAGCCAGATTGTCAAGATTCCTTAATACAAAAATGATTCTTCCCTAGATGATTTAAAATCTAAAGAAGTAAATTTGTATCTCTTTGGAAAAGTGCAAGTTTGACTTGAAACTTTGCACGAAGAATTTGGAGACTTCCTAGAAGTTACCCAAAAAGTTTTGTAATTTTTTGAAATACGGAACATGACTCCATGGGAAGTCAACGGAAGTCATTGAAACTAGGAAAACTCATAGAAATTCATCTGGTGATGGTAAAATCCCACTAAAAATTAAGATAGTGTGTTTTAGTTTAAATAAGAGCCTAATTGAGTTTCATGACATTCCGACATTGGTAACTACCTGAACCAGTGGTGCCAACAAATTTTAATAGAATTTCCAAACATTTTGTGAATTGACCATCAAACCATGCCCATACAAAATCCGAATTTGGTCATCTTGGACTCTTTTCTTACATTCTATGACCCTCCAAACAACCTTGGCTAGTCAAAATTAGCAAAAATCACAAACTCCCAAAGTTAGCTTTTTCACCTTTTTCACTAAGTTGGAAAACGTTGTCTTTTGTGAGAATTTTGACTGGGAAGTTGGGGGTTAGGGAGTTCCTATGCTACAAAAAGTCTTCTAAGGCCAGTGGTGCAATTTGTTTCTCATTTGAAGTTTTTCTTCAAAAGTTATAGGACATTCAGCAGTAGGGTAGAATTAGGCATAATAATTGTTAGTTTTAGTGATTTTTAGTTTACTTAGATATTTTGTAGAGTAAAATGAGGTAAGTGGGAGGCCTTGAAAATGTATAAAAAGGCTCCCATCAACTCCCTTTGCACCCCTTTTCTTTCATTTTGCGTTTGGGTCAATTGAACCTAATCTCTCTCACTGGTTTGACACCCACCACTTGTCCTTGGCTCTTTATTTATGTGGCCATCCGATGCCAAAACTCTTGCATTTTTGTATCTTGCCACTTCCTTTGGCATTGTTTGATTTTTGGTCCTTTGGATCAAAAATTTGCTTTCAAAATACAATTAGAGCCACTTAGCTCCCTCTTTGTTTATGGTTTTGTAGCCCATTCAAAAGATGTGGGGGTCTATCCTTTTGAAGGGTTTGGCAATATCTTGTTCTTGAGAGTAGACATACTCATCTTTGTGTGTTGTTTTTGAGGATAATTCCTCTTAGATGATGAAGCTTCGTTCCTTAGACGATTTCTCAAAAATCCTTAAAAAAACAAAACCTTGTGAGTTTTAATTATTTCCTTATAATGGGGAGATAATCCTCAAACCCTCTAGAAGTTCCGACTTAGTTTTGGATTAAGGGGTTCCCAATAGGGAACCGAAAGGTGGGCAACGGCCTTTGACGTACCGCCCTAAGCCCAGGTTTAGGGCGGTACCTCTGAGCTGACTGGGCCGGTTGGCTGCCTTCAATCAATCCCGGTTAAGCAGGATTCCTGGATTTCACATGGTATGAACAAATCATTCACATACACATCAAAATCGGGATGATGCCCATCGGGCCCCAAAAATTTGGATTTTAAATTTATTTTGTTGTTCAACAAGCTTGAGTGAGAAAGAAAGGATAGTATGGAGTCTGGGTTATTGAAAATTCAGTGCTTGAAGCGAAACTTAAAAGTAGAGAGTCCCCAATTTATTGACAAAAATCTGAAAAGGAACCTCATGAGATGAGAGCTAGATTAGAGTGGAAAATCACTAAGGAGCCAGGGTCTTAGCACCAAAAAAATCTGAATTCTTCCCAAGGAGATCAAGGAGAAACTTAACAGTGAAAGTGAGAAGGGCTGGAAGAATCAATTAACAACCCAGTTAATGAATCGAAAATTGAATTCATTACCAGAACCAGAAGGAAAATTAGGCCAATGAGGGAGAGAGGTGAGAGATAGTAATGTTTAATTAAGAAACAAAAACTCTGAATTCAAAAAGGGATCAGCCATTACCGGTCAACCAACTTTGACCAAGCTGGGTGAGACTCCAAAATGCTGTCTCCTTAGTAGAGCTTGAACCAGCAACCGGTTACTTGATTTCTTTGCAATTTGAATACCGAACAGGTAATTTCACAACCATCCTTTCAAGACAAGCACAAAAATAATAGAAGTACAGAAGTTATAAGATCCTTTTAAGTAGTGCAAAAGGAAGGAGGGTAGCCTCTAGTGGTAGAAGATTCAAATGAAAAATAATAAATTGACTTTCTTGCATAGTTTAGGTTGTGATTCAAAGTCAATCCATAAAAAAATCAAATAAAGAAATGTCTGACTTGATAGAAGTTCTAGAGATTAGTTAAATCAAGGAAAAGTTAGAAGAAGCTTAGTTGGCTTGAATTTGACTTCAAAGATAAATGAGCAACAATTTAAAAGATTAGATTTTCAAAGATTGCTTTTGAAAAATAGGGCCTTATTGAAAAGAAAAGGAAAAGAGGTAGAAAGAGAATCAAAGGCAAATTTAGAATAGAATAGGATGAATTAATGGGACAGGAAAATTAAACAATTAACATAGAATGTCAAAGGTAGAAAGGAGATAGGATAACCTTCAATAAAAATACCATAGGAAGGAAGTATACAAGCTAGAAGAAAGGGAAAGACAATCAAAATTGGAACAAGGAAGAAAAATGTGGAATTTCTACTAATTTCTAATTTTTCAAAATGCCAAGAATCAAAAATAAGGAGAGGAATGGAAGACACGCTCAACCAAGGGATGGATGTCACAATAAAAATTGAGAATGAGTCAATTGACAATGTCAAGGTGAGCACTTAACTCCCACCCACTATTTGTGTTTTAATTTTCCATTTAAGTTTCAAGATCAAATAACAAGTAGGACCTTAGGTAGAATTAGAACCAGACCTCTGGAAGTATGTTGAAAGAGTAATTAAAATTAAGGAACCCATAGGAAATTACCCTAGTATCCCCAAAAAATTTTAACCATAAAAATCCGATAAAAATTAACGAAATGGTGAGTGAATGAAGTTAGCGTAGAATTAGATGAAAAATAGATATTTAAAGAATATTTTGAGAGCATCAAGAATCTTGGCCTTAGAATAAAACATCAAAAGTAAAAGAACAAGTAAAGTTAATTCTTCCAATCCCTGGTGAAAGATTGAAGGTAATTTCGACAACTGGTCAACAATAAAATTACCATAAAATTCCTTCTAATGTAAGGTAAAAAATCACTTGTTTCACCTTGGAAGAAAAAAAAGATTAAATCCTTAGAATAGAGTTACTTAGGTAAGAACTAAAGTGGAAAGTCAAAAATCTTTCAAAATAGTGAACCCCGCTAGAGAATTTACTAAGTAATCCAAAAACATCTAAGAAACAAATTAAAGGAAGAATCTTGAAGAAAATATTCTTTAGATTCCAAAACCACTTTAATTTCACAAATTGAACAAAAAAAATGTAGAAGCTAGGTTAGGATGAATTTTTTAATTAGATTCACATAGAAATGGATGAAAGCCAATCAAAGTTGACCAAATCAAACTACATTCAAAACTTAGGAAGAAAATCAAAAATAGAAAATAATCCAAAAATCAGAATTGAATTTCAAATTAGAATCAGAATTAGATAGTCCTAAATCGATGGATGAAGTTCTAGAAGGTAGTTTTAGTATTAAATTTCATTTGAGGATAACCCCTAGGAAAATAAGTCAAATTAAGCTTTCTTTATCATTTCGGAAAGGGAAAATTCAACTTTATAACGTGGGACCTTCAAATCTTCTTTTTAACCTATAATATTTGAGCTTAGCTAATTATTATCATTAATCCCAAGTAATAATTCATTTTACACTTAACCAATTTATAAATTAGCCAATTAAGAGTAGGAAAAAACAAAGCTCCATTGCTTGGAAGGTAGCTTGTTGTTATAAACCAAATTCACATATGGAATTAATTTCCAAGAACTTGGTTGTATATGTTTGGTCTCAAGGATGGAGATCAAAGGACTCACAGTCCACATCATCTTTATAGAGTTAAATGGCTTCCATGCATACAAGGACTCCATCTATTTGGACTCTAGCCATGTGTAATCCTCCTCTAATTATTAGACCAAGAGGTGCATTTTTTGTTTTTGTAGTTAACATTGAAATCATTCACAAACCTTTTAGGTCTTTTAGGTTTACAATGTCTTTATAGTACCGTAGTACCTCTTCAATTTCAGCAAAAATTAATTTTTTTTAGAGATATTGTAATTTCAGAAAATTATAATGATAATTGCCAAAAATCTTGAAAATTTATAATGTTGATTACTGAAATCAATGGAAATATGTGACTATCTACGCTTTAGTAATCTTGCCAAAATCATATAGGATTAAACGATTAGTTTGTTTTAAAAAAAGAAAATAATCATTGTTAGTAAGAAGGTACAATATAGAGTCCAATGATCATCAACCATGTGTACAATAGATCAGCAATCATCAAGAGATTTGTCGCTTGAAACATCATGGAACTGCATCATTGAAATTTAGGGGGAGGAGAAGATGGAGAGGTTGTTTTTATAATGAAATTCATTCTCTCTCATCAACCCTCAAAGGATATGGGTTAACTTGAAGATGATAGCTTGACCTCTTGTTGTCAAAAAATAGTACTTGTATTCAAAGTAAATTTCTAGATCTCATTTCTGCATAGTAAAATAACATTTTTCAAAAAAACTTTGATCTAAGAAAAGTTGAGAAATAAATCTAAATTTCATTTTCAAAGATCCTTTTGAGATTATGAGCATTCAAACAAAAAATTATAGACAAAATTCAAAGGGGGTGTTTGACAATGTCAAAAGAAAATGTTTCTTCCAACTCTTCCTTGAAATTTGTCTATAACTTTTGATTGGAGCATCAAAATCTCAAAAAGATTTATGGAGATGAAAGCTAGCTTCATTTTCTTCAATAACTCAGTTCAAATTCTTTTGAAAAAAGTTGTTTTACTATGCCTAAATGAGGTTTGAAATTCTACATTGAACATATTTCTTATGTTTGACTTAATTATGAACGGTTGAGCTCTTACTAATCCTAACTATTTACATATCCTACATGGGTTGTTTTACCTCTTATCACGCAATTTGTATAAAGATCTTGTATATAGTCATTGAACTCTTTTTGATGAATTGCTTATTAAAGCTACATGCCGAATTTTTTATTAATTCAATATCTAACATGATGAAAACTCCAGTAATTAATATTTTTTTGCCGAAATTAAAAAGTCAATTTTTATTAAATATTCAATAGAGAGTGCCGAAATTGAAGAGGTACTACGGTATTAAACCACTTCCATACATAAAAGGACTCCCCATCTATTTTAGAAGTTGGCCATACGTAATTCTCCTCTAATTATTGAACCAATAGGTGGATTCTTTGTTTTTGTAATTAACATTGAAGTCACTCCACCAGACCTTTTAGGTCCACAGTGTCCTGACCGGATTAAACTGCTTCCACACATACAAGGACTCCCCATCTATCTAGAAGCTGGCCGTGCATAACCCTTCCCCTTTGATGATATTCACTAGAAGTTTTGCAGCACTACATGATGGCAGGGCGTCCCTCATAATAGTTAGATAGTATGACTACATGACCGACAACATGTGCGACAACGCGGATGATTTTTGATCTAGAACTTGATAATTTAGCATAAGTGGGTAAGTTATAATTAGGTCTCACCAATCTGGTGATTGATTTTACTGACCTCGCTCATGACTCTCAAGCACAACAATTGATTCTAGCAACGGGATAGCGCATGTGTACAATTTGGAATTAAAGTATGGTAGTGGGCTGTGGAGATATTTTTGTGTGTTGTTCATACTGGAAAATATTTTGCCTTATTTTTCAGTAGAAAACAAATAGAAGCAGAGTACAATGCAAAAATTCTCATAATTTTTGAAACACTTCTGAATTACTGAAGAATTTTTGAAGAAAGTTGTCACAGGTAGCCTATTTTGGATCCCAGGCTCAACAAAAGCTGGACACAAGAAGTTTGAAAAAGGATAGACTTGTCCCCAAGAAGCAAGCGAGCAGCATGCTTAACCCTTCATCGCTGTAGTAGAACAAAAGTGTCTTCACATAACTTTCAAAGTCCTATAACTTTTGCATCCAATGTCCAAATTCAATAAAACTTATTGGAAAATTTGCACTTCCTCTTCTAGTTTGTATGGTAAGATTATCAAATCGATTCAAGATGTATACAATAATTGGAAGCCAATCAAAGTTCACAGGTTCAATTTAACTCTACCAAACTATATTTGATGGTTGCAACTTTGGGGGGTTGTATCTCCTTCATCCAATGTTTGTTTTCAATAAAATTTGTTGTACTATATTCCCCTTTCAATCTAGTTATTGTAGTAAAATTTTCATGTCAATTTAAATGTCTTTGAATGTTTGGGAGCAAATCGAAGTTCAAAATCCCAACATTTTTGGATTACAGTGAACTTCGGCGGTTTATTTCTTCTCCATAAAATGTCCATTTCCAATAAATAAAAAAAGGTGGAAAAGTTGCACATACTAGTCTAGTTTGTGTGGCTAAAATTTCATAGCAATCCAAGAAGTTATGAGTGACTAAGAAGCATTTTAGTAGGAGGTTCAACCTCATACGTGTTTTCTACAACTTTTATGACCTATTTTTTTAACATTTGCAAACCATTATGTGAACACATTCAATTAATTTATTGATATTTTTTTCACTAATGTGTTTGTATGTTTTTTTTTAATAACTTTGTAGTTTAAAATTTTTTCATTTGAGTAAGTTTAGAAATCGAATTTCACCTCCAAGTGTGTTGTTAGGAAAATTTCAGCATTTTTTTCAACACTAAAACATTATAATCTTTCAATCTATATGGTCAAATGACTCCAAATTTGTACCACACCATCTACAACATGTTCACTACAATATTGTACGGTTAAGATCTTTATAACTTAGTGAAATTTACATCTACATCAGTTCGAAAGCAATGATGTTTTTGAACCCAAGTGAGACTTTGGTGATGAGGGGTTAAAGGAGAGAACATTGTTTGTAAAGGCAACCCTGATGGAGCGTGATAAAGACCAACCCATTAAGGTGTTTAGGAGCAGTCTGCATATTATGAATGTGGATTCAAAAAAGGACAATTTATTGTTGTTTGCTCTTTTTGAAAAAAAATCTAATGTTTCTAAAATGATCATACTCTGTTTAGAATCCTACCCATTCTTGAAGTTAAAGTAATCACTCTAAAAACGAAAGCCACTCTCACTGTGTGCATTTTAATTTTTGTACACAACTTGTATCCATTTTACAGCCACTAAGTGTCAGTTTCCAATCTATTTTTAGGGACGCTTCCAAGAAACAGGCCGCTTTTACAGCCCCCTACCTTAAAAGGGCTTGGTTTTGTTTTGTGTTTTGTTTTCAAAGTTTAAAAAAGTTTGAGTCCGAGAGTTGATTCTAACAATGCTTGATATGGCTGGATAGGAGTGTACAATTTGGAAAATTGAAGGGCTGGTTTTTTGTATTTTGTTTTCTTTTGTTTTCAAAATTTTAAAAAGTTTGGTAAAGTTGTCACCTGGCATCTTAAGAAGCCTGCCGGTCCTTTATGTAAACTGGTGTTTGTATTTGATTCCATGCATTGGTTTTCTCCATCCTTTGTGGCTCTAAGGTAGTGTGCTCATAAACTGTCACTTCAAGGGCTGGTTGGGCTTGAAGATGGATTTTAGATGCCCCAAACTATATTCCCTTATTTTTCACTTGAAGAAAAATTGATGTGGGATCTAACACAAGTGGTTTCATATTTTTTGGAGCATTTGTGAATTACTTGTGAGTTTTCAAAGAATCCTGTAATAAGCACTTATTTGTGATCTTAGGCCTTGCAAAACTCACACATGTGTAATTTGAAAAAAGATGTAGCTAAACAAAAAACAAGCAATGAGGCATTCAAAAAGTAATACACAATGTTCCAAAATGTGACGCTTATTAAACATAAATAAAACCTACATTCTTTTTAACATGTGGAGAAGGCAATTGGACAATCAATTCCCATTTAGAAAAATTTAGTGGACACACCTTGGCTTTGAAATGGACCTTCCCCAACTCTTATTCCATCCATTAAAAAAGTATGAAAAAATCTCATTAATGCTCTGACATTATGAGCATTCCAACTCACATCCATTGACTATTGCTTTTGAAGCCACTTATGAGATGGTTTGAAGAAGAGGGTTCAAATTAGAGCCATATAAGTTATTATACCCTTGGCTTTCTACCGTTTGTTCTTGGTCATTTTTTGGAATAAACTCCAAGTTTAACCCTTAAAGGACCGAGGCCTTTTTTATGCCAAAAAACATCGAAAACTGCCATTTCTATACCAAAGAGAAAAAGAAATTCAATTTTTTTTTTCACATCTAACTCTAGGATCTTACACCTGACTAGTATAAAAGAATGTAAATAAAATTTCAGAATTTTTCATAGTGCAAATTGCAAGATATTTGCGTTTATAGTGGAAAAAACAAGTTTTTCATCATATTGCGGGACTGAATTTTTGGACTTTGAACATTTTTTACTGAAATTTTTTGAACTACAGGGTTTTGAGCTTTAAATCTCTATAGTGGAGAATTGAGTTGAGAGTCAGGGAAAAAAAAGAAATTCAAAAAAACTTAATTTTCATTCTTAAAAAAATTGTTAAGTAGAAGTAGGTACGACATAAAAGGAAAATCTAAAATATTCATATATTTTAGATGGAATTAAAATGCACTAATCCCAATGGTGAGATTGTTCTAGCAAGTAAACTAAACCATGAAAAATAAAAAAATTTGAAAAATTTGAAAAATTGCATTCAGAAATGAATCCTACAAGTTATTTTTTTCAAGGAGATGCTCTAACTATCCGAAAAACAAGAATGTCCATAACTTTCTCATAACAAATCCAAATGAAATGAATCAAAAACTTTTCGGATAGAAAAAAATATAATCCATGAGGATTTTTTTTATTTTTTATTTTTAAATTTTAAATACAAAACTTTGCAAATTATTCTTTGCTGCCTGGATTGCCCCCCGTCGCCTTGTTTGAGCTTATTTGGTCATAACTATTGTTCCCATGCACCAATTATGAAAAAAAATTATACTCTCTTAAAGCTTATCAATTTTTCTATCTTCAAAAAATGTGTCAAAAAATCACGACTAAAATTCAGCTCATAAATACCTGCCCGAAATCCCATTTGTCCCCTGAAGGGACAATAGTCCTTTAGGAATTAAAAAAATTAAAGGGTTTAAAAAGTTTAAGCAAAAATCATGCTATATATGTCGCTTGATTAAGGTGGGCACCCCCACCCACATGTGCCATTGACCCACTCCCCACCCCCCCCCACCCCCACCCCCATCTTCCCTTTGTGTACACCTCCCAAATCCACGATGGACAAGTGTGAAAAAGAAAACTGATTTTTTGGATCAAACTTTGTTCCTTCCTAACTTTTGCATAAGGTATCCACATGCCACATTCTTTGGTGTGTTAGAACCTCCTTTCAAGTGCCAACAGGAACATTTGACCCTTCTAATCATAGTAACTATGCACAGAAGCAAAAAAGAGGCAGTTTCAGGAGGGTACCCACCTTATCTGCAGCACACTAGGGAGCGATCCAGGGTCTGGGTGATCATGACCACTTGAATTGAATTGAGTTTAGTTGATGCAAATCCACAACACAAGGGAGGAGCTACTTAAGCAAGAGATCCGGTAGTACGACATGATTTGCAAAATCTGCTTGAATATGCCCTTTACGTTTACGTTGGGCAGGCAGGCAGGCACTGACTGACAAGAGTTGCTAGGAGGAGGCTCTTACCTTTACCTTACTCATGGAATTGGGACAGACTGCCATTCAGTTAGATGGGTTTGGATATATGATAAAATAGAAGTACCTATTTTGGATAACTTAAGCATTTCAGCGTGGATGATGTGGGAAAGTCGTAGGAACTGAGTTTAGTGAGTGCAAAAATAAGGTTGTGGAAGAATGTCAAAACCCCCCAAAAGAATCTTCCAAAAATGAATATTTTGTTGAATTTAAACATGAATTTTGCACTGAGACCCATTCCAGTTTCATAGACTCACCTGTTGTGGTTAGCTTTGGCACTTCTCCCTAGGCCAAGAGGGGAAAGAGATGAGTGGACAACAAGGTACAAACCAAGAATCTTTTTCAATGACTATTGCATCCAATTGTTGTCCACTATAGGTTAGCCTACAAAGCAATTACAAAGGGCCTGTCCAGAATGGGTACTTCTATATACTTAGTGTTGGTTTTTTCAAACTTTTTTTTTCAAGGTGTGAGTCTGTCCGACAGGGTCTGCATTTTCTGTCCTGCAAGACGGGCCTTGCACACTCTTCCCCATGTGGGCGATGGGGGGCCTGTGGTCGGGTACCAGAGGTCCGTGATGAATTGGAATGAATGAATGATGCGTTGCTCTCTCTCTCTAACTTAGTCCCACACTGCTCACATCAAAGATTTTTGTACTCCCTCTGTCCTGGCCCCAAATGATCTTCCAGCTAGTGGGACGACAAAACGCTAGGGGATTATAATTGAAGGACCCATGAAAATAACATAATTTCAACCTATTTCAAGCTGTGAGGTAGTATGCTCTTAATGCAGTTGTTTAAGAGCAGATTGATTGCATTTTTCGGGAAGCTAAACTCCTTGCAACAATATTCAATAAGTTTTTGTAGGAAGGAAAATGGAATTGGCATCTAACCCAAGTCATTTCATATTTTTGGGACATTTATGGAATTAGTTACAAATTTTTGAAACTTGAAACACAATGGTCACTAGTAGCAACCACCTCTTAAAATGTGTACATCTATTGGTACATTGAAGAAAGCAAAATGTACCTTTGTGTCATGTTTGCTTTTAGAGCATGCTCACTTTTAAAAGAAACTACCTTAATTAGAGTTTAGTACCGTTTTTTAGTTCTAAAACTTTGAGTTTTTGAGCCCTTTTCAAATTGTAGTATTAAGCTTATTGCAATAAATTGGAAAATTAATTTTGGAAGGGAGGAAGGCTAATTAGATAATTAACCGGTTGAGTGTCAAAGTGGCAAGTTGGTTTAGTGAAAATTGAATGCTCTCTTGCAAATTTCATCAAGATCATCAAATCTTGGAGATCTATATCTCACTTAGCTTAGAAACTGAATGGTGGATGCAACAAAGATTGTAAATGACCTTCACTCTTTCCAATTGTTATGCACCCAAATTGGAGTGAAATGTGCATTGGTAACCATGATTTGTTGATACCACTATAATTCTTTTTGTCTATTAGTTAGTTTTTGAAATGGTTTATTTTTTTTCCAATGTCAAAATTTGAGTTTTCAATGTATCTATCCAAAGTGCTTTTGAATGCACTTCCAATGATAGAATTTTCCAATTCTAATTTGAAAGCAAAGAAAAGTTAGAGTTGTATTTGGTAGGATAGCTATATTTAACTATTGAGGATGTCATAAGGACACACTAATTACCAAATTGTAGATCTTGTTGTTTATAACTCCATTGTACTTTTATGATCCATTCAAATAGCTCTTTATATTTCAATATAGCCAAATTATGACAATTTGCACACAAACAATAATTCAATAACTACTAGAAAAAAAATTAAAGTTTTAAAATAAATAATCAAGAGTAGCCATACTTAGTTGTTGAAAATTTATGAATAGATAGTTTATTGTATCTAAGATAGAAATGTTTTATGTCTATACATTGAGTGACATGAATTTATAATAATACTCAAAAAATCTAATAATAATTTCTTTAACAAACTCAAGGTTGTAATTGTTAAAATTATATTAATTATTATAATTATTATAAGAAAAAATTATTTTTGAATATTGTCTTCATTTTAAATGATTTCAAAGTACTCAAATATATTACTTTTGATACAACCTTAATAACATAAGTGGTTAGAATATTGATCATAGGTTCCAAAAAAAAAAGTAGGTAATAACTCTCAAATTGCATGATGTCATATTCACCAATTCAAGGTGAAATACATATTTCTCATTTATATTTTTTTCCATTGATTAATTAAAAATATTTGAATTTAGAAATTATTCCTAATCTATGGAATTGTATACTTCTTGAACTTTTGATAAAAATTACAAAGCTCAAAAATGCAATACATTAATTCCTAAAGTATTGCAATTGGTTTTAAGATCTAAAACTACTTTCCAATATTTGTTTCTAAAACCATGCTAATATCTTCATCTTTTAAATTTTTTGATGAATCTAACTGTGGGATCTTTTTAGTTAACATGATTAAGTATATCTTTCTAGAATTTAAAGTGGAAATCCCATGATTGGATTGCAAAATCATAATGTCCAAACTTCAAAAATACAATTTTTCTAGCCCTTTCTATGGTATAATTTTGTAAGACAACATTTTTAGTCAATTTTTTGTGTCTCCAACACCTTTCAAATTTTCACAACTTATTGGAAAATAAGGTGAGGATATATAGAAATCTCATAATGACCTTTTAAAAATAAATAAGTAGAATGAAATTTAGAATGAAAAAAACAACTAAATTGATATTGATTTTGATTTGGAATTGTCAAGTGTCAATCTCAATGATGAATTTTTAAATTTATTTAAAAGTGCAAAGACTAGATTTGAGTGATTTTAAAGGATTTTAGTTCTATAGAATTTTAGTAGTTCTAAGAGTTTTAGGGATCAAAGTGACTAGATTTACCATATAAAATGAATCCATGTTGTTTACATATGTAGGTATTTGAGGGAATGTATAAAAAATTAAAAGGTTGTTTTTTGTAAAAATATTATAATGTTTTGTTATTACAAGCCAACTTTACTACATGATTTGTATTGATCCAACATCCTTTGATTCTAGCTGGAATCAAAATTTAGCATAAAACAACTATTTAACTAATATAATTGGGAATTCAATAATAAATTCTATTCCATATGTAAGAACCATCTTATTGTATTGTGAAACTCAATAATTTTCATAAAATTTCTAAAGGTTCAAAGTCATAGAATGAATTTTTAGGATTTTGGAGAAGATCCCATAATGTCAAAAAAAATTGTAATTTTTGAAACTTTTCTTGAAGGTAACTTAAAGTAGTAGATTTGTAGGAATATATATATTTTTATTTCATTTGGTTCCTAGGAGAAAAAAACTATGCCTTCTATAGTACAAAATGCTTAAGTCTAGGCAACAAGAAAAGCTTTGATCCATTTGATTTTGATTAGTGAAGTGAAAGTTACAAAGAGTCTTGTTTTGTAGGCAATACATGCACCATTTTGAAAAAATTACTTATGGAATTTGTTTCTAAATTCATTTTTGTGAAACAAACATATTCATAGAGTGTAAATTACTTGCAAGAACAATTTCATTATTATGATTGATATGTTTCAATTCTATTTTAGAGCCATTCATCCTTTTATTTTCCTTTCTATCTATATCTATTTAACAATTTTCTTAAGACAATCTATTTTCTAAAATCTACAATTAACAATAGGACCTTGACTAAGCCACAACCTAGTTTTGTCATCTACAATTGGGCCTTAAATGGTCACATACATTTAGAGAGAGCAACTGATGGAAGGCATTTTATGTTTCAAGGGAGTCCATTTATTGAACTTGAATAACCTAGAGGTCCCCTATTCCAACTTTGGAAATTTATAAAATACTATGTGAGGTCAAAAACTTACAAAATGATTTGGAGGTTGGATTTCTTTTGATAATAGGGGACCTCTAGGTTACTCAAGTTCAATTTTGGAAAATCAAAATTCGACCATAAAAAATTGTAGAAAAAGAAGTGGTGCTTTTAGAAGTGGCAACTTCATCCCTCCAATCTAAAAGAATATGACTACTACATTGGTAGACTATATAACAAAAACAAAATTGTTTCACAGGTACAAATCCACACAAAAAACCATGGTTTGAAATGAATTTTTATTTAATTATGCATTGAAACTAGCACAATATTTGCATTAAAAATAACACAAATTTAACACAAAACCATTTTAGACCATGATTTTTTCAATGTGTATTTGCAGTAGTGTTATACATTGCCACATTGCCTAGTGACTTACAAACATGGATTTTAGAGGGGGGAGGGGGGGGGGGATTTATTACTCTAAGCTATAGATTATAGCCATTCTCATTTGGTCCCTCCAAAATTTGACCACTATAATAAAGCCAATGCAAGGTTCATTGTTTCCAAAAAAGTGTTGCCCATTAATTAGAATAATCTTCTTGAAATGGAAAGGTATCTTGGTGAGTTTGAACAAGAATGGTATATAACCTTAGGATTGATTTATATCAATGTAGTGATTGGTGGAAACATATTCTAAATTGGCTTTACGCTATAGCTAAGGCCCAAGCCATGCATCACATGGATGAGAAGTCTACTACAAATTCTATATGACCAAAATAAATAATGTTTTGCTAGTTTATCATTCCTTTAGGGCATGCCTAATGGAATCCTAGAAGATCAAGACAAATGAAGCTTTCACAACTACAAATTTTATCTATTTGATTGATCTTGCAATTCACCATAGTGAATCTAAAATAAAAAAGATATTATTCAACTATGGTCTCTCTTGGTTTTACACTTAGACCATGCAAAGTGTCATTACTATTTTTTGACTTGGGTTCTCACTTCCCATAGTTTAGTGGGGACCTTATGGTGTATACCAACCCTTAATTGAATAATTCAGAATTCTAGAACTGAATTTTTGTATAACATAAGGTATTCAACGAACTATTCCTTTCAAGCATAACCACTTCATCAATGACTAGATATTTCAAGGAACATGTTGCTCATTCCTAGATAGGGGACACAATAAGAAGTTGGACAATATATGGACCTCCTAATTTACCATACAAAGTAATGAACGTATCTGGCTACTGCTCCAATAGCAGATAAGTTCAGAAGGCAAAGTAAATGATCTTGTAGTACATACAAAATGATGCTATAGTACGTACGGTACCATGAAATACTCATGACACAGTACAGTACATATCCTTGTAAAAGTCCCTTTATAGTGGTGATGATCAACTTATGATAGAACAGTATTTCACAAATGCACGTAAAGAAAAGCAAAATTCCAACGAAACTGCCTCCAGCCATCACACAAGTAGCTCCGCTGCACCAACCATTTTGGCATTTTCCAGCCTCGACGAGGCTTGGAACCAAGCTGACAGCAACTCCAAGCCCCTTGCTCTCCAGCCTCCACCTGGGCTGGCTCGTTTTAGCAGGAACATAAAATGTGTGTCAGAAAGAAACAGCTCCAAACAAAAACTAGCATAAGAAAAAACCAGAGAAGAAACAGAAGAAAGTCAGTGAACTGGACAGCATATAAACATCATTCGATTCTCATCAGAAAGCCCGTCTGTACAGAGTTTCATTACAATGTGCTTATGTAACACTGCGCAAACAAATGCACCACAACACTAGTATTGTGGCGGTTCCACCTAGTTTCTACATTGCCTGGATGGTCACTGGACAAACCCAAGCAGCACTCACGATAAACTGGTGCGCTGAGCAGTGACAAATGTGATGGACAAAAAAAGTGGTCGATCCACTGAGCCACGGTAAACGGCTCTCTAGCACATCAAGGCAGCTATACGAACAACTGTACCCATTTATAAACCGCTGGAGCTGTTTTTTTACTCAACCAACATGGTTGGCAGCAACCAGTTCTTCCACATAATCATTCAAAACTTGGTCGTACAATTTTTTCAGACGCTCCAAGGCCCTCTCCTTGTCCCGCTCAGCCGCAGTCTCTAGCTGGAAGTGCACCCCGATGAACTGCTGAAAGCCACCCTCGGATTCGAACTGATAAACAGAAAATATTTTAGGGAAGGAGTCACTTAAACTCAAACCTACACAAAACTCGAAACCAATCACGCACCAAACACATGTATATCATGAAATAATCAAACCCCATGCACAAAAAACAGAGAAGTGAAAAAACCATCCACTGCACTACCAGTACAAAGAATCAGAAAGCATCATTCACATTCCAGAAAAACCACGAGAACCGGACGCACTGATTACTAGAATTCTTCGGTACCTGAGCTCGCCCTCCAGCTTCGAAGGCCGCTTTCGCCAAACCACTTATGTCCACTTTGTGTCCAACCACCTGCGGTTTCCCCGTTGGAACAGACTTCCCTTTAGAGCGCAAGTAATCATACACGGTCTTCACCGCGAAACGCTGATCCTCCGTCACTGCACCCTTCGCAGGATAGCGGCCCTCCTCACCGCCAACATGCGGGGCTCCTGTCACTTCATCAAAACTATGGGGAATTACTTGGGGCACTACAATAAAAATAATCGACAATACATCCAAAACCATGCTCTCAAGGGACAACACTCATTCAAAAGATGCAACATTCAAAAACAATACACCTCACAAAAAAAAAGCCATCAGTTCACAGCCTTACAAGCAAGCATCCCATGTTGACCTTGACCGCCTTCCACCAACGCCAGCTCGCTGTCCTGGGCAGCGGACCAACCAGGCTCGTAAGCTTCCAAAAAAGCCTGCTTCGCTTTGTTCGGAAGGTCGTGAGGATGAACGAACGGCACGCCCGCAGGCCAATCCATCTCCGCTCGAAGAACCGCACACGGACTGTCCATCGACGTCAGGTGCTGCTCCTCGCACTCCTTCAAGTTGCAGTAACGAATCTTCAAACCCTTCCGGTCCGCGATCTCCTGCACTCGTTCCTTCAGCACGCGCTGCGCCTCCAGACGTAACCTCTTCGATGGAGCAAGTGGTTTCCCTCGAGAAACTTGCTTCTTACGCTTCATCGCCGCCTTCAGTTGAGCTGTAGCTGGAACAAAAACTAAAATTACAAAAAGGGCCAATTAGACATCATGCCACCAATGCCCTACAATTGACCAGTCCGATATGCACGACACGGTCTTCGACCGATCAAAAGATAAACCCAACGGGAACCATCTCAATCGACCCTTCAAACATAGTATCCACGAACCCAATACAACCCGCTTCGGAATCCATGACGTATTCATCTGCGCTTCCCTTAAGAACAAGGCTTCCTCAAAAACATGGACTGCAGGGCCGGGGACGATATACACAACACAAAAGGAACAAACACTCACCTTCCAGCGGAGCCGCAAACGAAAACGTAGGAACACCGGGACGAGACAACAGCTGATCCATCGGATGCGAACGAAGCATGAAGTCGTGCACCGCAACAGGCTGCTGGAAAGGACCACCCACAGGATGACCCGCAGCAGTCATCGCAGAACAGTGAAGGATCGCAGTCGCGCGAGGCATCAGCTTGAAAGACACGCTGCAACGACCCAGAGACATCGAACCCTGAGACGGACTCAGGTCCACATTGTGGTCCGTTCGATGCACCGTCGGACTCAGGTAACCTCCCGTCGCCTGATACAGGGACATACCAGAGAACAAAACCATGTCCTGCGGACCCAAGTCCGCGTCCACCACGAACCAACGACCCTGCACGTCGCGGATTTGGAGGCCAGCCTTGTCCGACTTCACCAGAGTCAGCAGACCTTTGTCCGCATCCTCTTCGTACATCGGTTGATCCACGCCCATCATGTTCGCAGACTGGTGAGCTCCGGGTCTGCGACCATTCAGTCCACCGCGGGGGCGGGTCAATTCGACACACAAAAATATCAAAACTCAAACACAAACACTTCACATTCCCCGCTCTCCATCCACACCATACCTGTTGTGACACATACTGGTCAGCACCGAGGTCGCCATCTCCCCCGTCTTCAGCGGAACATTGTCCAGCAGATCCGTGAAAGAAAAGCTACGAAGCTCCAGCGAGCAAGCTATGGCATCCAAGATCACGCGGGTCGCATTCCCCAGGGAAGCGAACAGTTCAGGAAGACCCGTCGGAGGCAGCTCCGAAGACGCACCTCCGTCCACATTCGACCTCCCGGGTCGAAAATCGTAGACCTCCCTCGAGTGCTGCGGCTCCGCGTAGTAGCCAAACGTCTGATTCCAATTCTGAGGGTCATCTGCGTGGACCGTGTCCGCTCCCACCATGGGTTTCGAATGGAAGAACATACGTACCGAGCCCAGCACGCATCGCAGCAGCACGTCGTCCGAGTGGGGCAGTTGGATGATGGCCGCGTTGAAGTTCCGCAGGGACTGGGACAGACACGCCACGGCGTGCTTGTAATGTTCCGAAGGCAGACCATCGACAGCGACCAAATCCGTCAGCTTGATACGGGCTGGGGATGAAATACCCGCTGCTGCCATCGCGCCCATGCACGCGCAGACTCCTTAACAATAATACACCTATTCTTTAACTGTTCCTAACGACACATGAGAATCCAGCACTCTTCTGCACCCTCACTAGAGATAAATAACTATTAAAAAATGAAATAATTCTGTTTTCCTAACCTGTTTCCCGTGGAAATCTACCTTCTGTTGACACGAGCCCCCTTCTTTACCAACTGCTAAAGTTACAGAAAAGTCAGACCGAAATAAACCTTACAAAAACCTCTACAGCGTTGTTCCTAAAATCCCAGCCCTAAACCTGAAGACACACTCTTCTTCCCTGCTCTTCCGAAGACAAAAGAAACTAACTTTAGACCTCTGGTTTACCCTAAGGGCAGAAGCTCCTTTTTTGAAGAAAATATAACAATGCGCGACTGAAACTTCGCCAGGCTGTTTAACAAAGGTACTCAAAACTCAATCCATCGATGAAATGATGCCAACATCCGAAGGCTTACTGCGTAGCTCGTGCCGTCAATTCCAATGAAGAGCCTCTCAATCTCTGCCTTCTCCATTCCTCGGATTCGGAACTAAAAAAACTTTGAGCTATAAAAGCTACGTCGGATTGCTCGGTATGAATTTCCAACTTAAAGCAGCTAGCAATCGTTCCGAGTCCATAGAAACTCAAGCAACTCGAAACTCTGAGCGCGTAATTTCAGTTGCGGTTCCAAACATCAGCACTCTATAACCGGCAGCACCATCCAAGGCAGAATTTGAAAAACTTCTCGAGAAAGAAAAAAACAGGACAGCTATTCTTGACAAAAGGAATGCCTTTCCTCGGTCTGTTCCAAGAGAACAAAAATCAAAACCCACTCTCATCCGTCTCCTAAACCCTAACTCGGTTCATAACCGCAAGAAAAATTCCTCTCCTCCCGTGACAGAGAGCAAGTTCTATTTACCAAGGCCTAAAAGAAATTTATACAGCCCTACACCTTTAAAATTTACAAAACATGTACCACTACAAGAACCCGTACTACAGCGACAATACAAAACCACAACTCAGGCGCCGTCGCTCTCTCTCTCTCTCTCTCACTGTCGCTGCACCAATTCCTCGGGAAGACCAGGCCGCAATGATGACCTCGAAACGCGAAAGACACAATCCGAACGAACAAGAACAAAAGTAGGAAAAAATGACAATTCTCGCCCCCTCGCGCGTTCGGTTGTGCCTTGCTATGGTGGCCCCGGACAGGGCCGCCGAATGATGCAAATCTGGGAACCCCGCTCACACTTCGGCCCTTGTTTTTTCTCCCACCGTCGTCTGGAAGCGGCGCGCGTGAGTACTTTTTGTTACAAGGCGAGCGGTTTTTCCGGCGCTGGATTGCTAGATTCTCCCTGCTTGTGCCGCAAAAACCACAGCAAAACCCTTGCGACATCCAAACAGCTGCTGCGTGGCCGGGGGGCAGGTCGGAGGGCTGGCCTTTCTGGCTATTGCGGGCAGCCCCCCTTCTGCACCTGCAAAGATATGACGGACAGGCGGAGCTTGTTGGGCGCCTTCGCGAGCCCTTCGCTACCACTTTCATCCTTGTGGATGAAATGTGAAGGACGTATGGATGAAATGTGCTGGAAGTGTGGGTGCAATGTGAATGGTTGATGGAACCGGCTGATGGAACGCAGTTGGAATGTGGATGCAATGTGGATGAAATTTCCTTGGAATGTGGATAGAATGTGTATGGAGTTTGGATGAAATGCCCATAGAATGTGGGTGGCATATGCTTCAAGTACAGATGAAATTTCTTTTGAATCTGGTTGGAATATATATATGCACTAGTGGAAAACATTTTTACATAGACTAAGTTTTAAATCCCTCAAGGACAAGATGTTCAAATTTTGAACAATGAATGAATGCAAATGCATCCCCCCAACATAAAACTATGCATTTTTTTTTCATTCATTGATTTTTTAGAAGATTCTTGCGTTATTTATTTATCATTTGCATAGGATAGATTCTAAAGACTTTGCTTTGCAAATATTCTATAATTCCAAGGTTACTAGCAAGTCTCACCTTAAAAAATAATTTTTTTTGGTTAAAAAAATGACCCCTCAAAAATGACTTGAATAAATCAAATCAAATCAAATCAAAAAACTTTAAAAATCACTATGACATTTTGAATTATAAATCTATTTTAAAGCTTAACATTTTGAATTCAAAATAACAAAATCCTTATAAAAATCACAAATATTCAATTTGCAATCAATTGTAGAAAGAATTCTTAACTTCTAGCTTCGCATTTCATTGAAAAATATTAGTTTGTGAACTAGTTGAACAAAGTACAATATATAGATATGATCTATGAATTGTATTTTGCAACTATTGTTTGAAATTCATAACTCAATTATTATTCTTAGTTGTATTTTATAATACATCTTTACAATTTTGGAAATTTGGATTATTCCTTCGTCTTTAAAGGATTCAGATCCACACTTGATCTACTTGTCATCTAACATGGATGAAATTTTCCTGAAATATAGATGAAAATCTCATAGAAATAGGATGAAATATGCATGTCTTGTAGATGAATAAGGGTGCTTTTTTCTTTTCTTTCCATCTCATTTTTGTTTCTAATTGTGGGTGCAAATGTCTTTATCTTTTCTTATTTTTGTTGAAGCTTTTCAAGGCTTGTTTTTTTTTATCTTGTTTCTTTTCACTAAAAGTGCCTTTTCTTTTTTTCTAGATTTCAATAGTTGTAGGTAAGTGAAGGTGGAAAACATTCTATATAGTATTTTTGGATTTTTAAAATTTTAAACTATTCACTAGAAGAAAAGCATGTTGTCTCCAACTAAAAGCATCATCTAAAATTTGTTGTAAACTATGTTTCTAGGGCATTCTAGCATGTTCCATGTTTTCAACAAATTTCAAATGACATTTTTTGTTGGAGATGACATGCTTTTCTTCTAGTGATTTTATGGAAGAGAAATCTTATAGGATACCTTCAATTTAAGCATCTACCCAACTTGATTTTTGCTATTAGTATTTTGGAGAGCGATGTGCCAAATCATGTATTTCATTTATGGTGTTCTTTGTTCTTGGTTGGTTTCTTCACTAATGCTTCAAGTCCCTACACTTAGAAGTGTCAAAATAATCATATATTTATTGTATGATTTTCATCAGTGAATTGTCTTTGTTTTTTGTTGAGCTTGTTGGCAATACAAAAGGATTCCAATCCTACAATACATATTTTTTGAGACATGGTATAAATACATTATGAATTTTCAAAAAGTTGATTGTAGTTTTATTCAAAATCAACGCTAAATTCTCATGTTGAGAATATATACATCATAGGTGGGAATATGTTGGAATTGGCTTTTGCAACAAGGTCACAACTAAGGTAAGCAAATCCAAAAGATATTTTTCCACCATTTGCATCCCCTACCTACATAAGCAAACTACTTCAATAGAGAAATTTTGGACAAGTGTATATAAGCAGGATATAGTTGTGAAGGAATGCTTTTAGATATATGCAATTTAGGTGAAGTCTTGGTAAGAACTATGATAAGTGAAGGAGATTCAATTGAACTTCACCCCTATTGAGATTAAACAAAGTTTTTTTTTTTTAAAGTTTTTTCTTTGAAATCAATGGTGAAAACAACCAAATAGATAGGATT
Source organism: Pseudoscleropodium purum (assembly GCA_963969395.1). NCBI lineage: Eukaryota > Viridiplantae > Streptophyta > Bryopsida > Hypnales > Brachytheciaceae > Pseudoscleropodium > Pseudoscleropodium purum. The sequence goes on along the minus strand of OZ017800.1, from coordinate 15,084,425 downwards.
GCAAGAATGAAGGTAGTTAACCTTAATCCTTCAAGGACTAAAAAGACACAATGTGTCTAATTTTCAAATTCCTAGTGGCAAATTCTCGGTATTTGAGTGAAACACATTTCAATATTTTGTAAAGTATGATCTTGTAAAGCAACAACTAGACAAACATGTTTCATTTTCTAATTTTCAAAATTTCAATATGAGAAGTATTTAAATATTTATTTAGGAAATATAGCCTCATAGAAAAGGAATCAAACATCATTTTTTTACAATGAAAGGAATAGTAGGGATGAAAATACATTTTCTTGGAAATTTCTAGTCTCTATTTTGTACAAACAAATTTGATCTAGGGAATTTTTTTCCAAATTTGTAGTTTTAGCAATTTTAAGAATATAAGGTTCAATCTTGTGTGATTCTAAACACAAAAAATATAGAATGGTTCCGTTTTTTTGGAAAATGTTCCAAACAATACACTAGTAATATCAATTACTAAATTTCAAGAATTAACACACACACACAAAAAAATTATATATATATATAAATAATTTTATTTAAAAAAATGTGTAGGATCCAATTTGGTCAATTTCGGCTTTCTACTCCTTTTGTTTGAAAATGTGTACAAATTTGAGAGAGTTTTTAATTTCTCATTTAAAAAAAATGTAAAATACTACATTTGCCTCTAATTACAATACAATTTTTTGGAAGGGTAAAAAAACATTATTCATCTTTTTATAATTTTCCTTCCATCAAAGTTGCATTTTTTGCCTATAAAGTTGATCATTCCAAATTGTTATAATCTAAAATCCAACAGTCAATATTTTCCACAATTAATTCCATATGTATTAGACAAAGAAGTTGTTAGGCCTTGAGGGGTTTATGGATTAGTTTCATTGCTCTATGGTCAAACTTCATTTTGAGTTAGCCTTTTACATTATATAAAAGATGGTGTTGTCTTTCAATGTGAAAAATCTCTATTGATTTTATGAAAGAGTGTATTTGCTACAGTTTTTATTATAGCAAAGATGAAAAATTAGATTGGTATATATAAAAATGAAAAGTAATCCAATAAATTTGAAATTTCTTTACGAAGTATTATATGAGTTTTTTCAATCATTTCCTCCTCAATAATGGCTTGACCACACAATTTCAATTGTGATATAACATGCTATAGCTCATTATTATTTGAAAGAAACAAGTGTTGGATTTTCTATCACTTGTAAATGAGTCAAAACACTAAGGGCTTTAGGAAAAAAGATGGTTTTTAACCCCTAAAATTCCACGACTATGTATTCACCAAAAACGCTCTAAAATTGCCATTTTTAGTATAACTACAAAATTTTTGAAAAAAAACAATTTTTGACATATGCAACTGTAGAATATTGTAGTATGATGACTTGAAAATATGTGGTAAAAATTTCAGAAAATTCCACTATATAAATTGTAAGATACAAGCATTCAAATTCACCAAAACCATTTTTTCAACCTTACAAAAAACCAGGTAGTTGCATTTCACAAGTTCACTTTTCTATGAAAAAATGACCAAAATGATGGTGCTTCTTTGGATATTTTTTTTTCCTAAACAATTTGGCCAAACTCTTAAAAAATTTCAAATCATTTAGAATAGTACAACATATAGGAAAAAAATAGTAAGTAGGTAGTAGTAGAGAATGATTCAAAATACTAAATTATTAAGAATTGAAATATGGAATTGAAAAAAATCAATCCCAATGGTTGAAATGTTGTAATAAACAATTTACATCCTAGGATTTTCTTTTTTTTCAAAAATATTGAAAATTGGATAAGATAATGGATTTCAAAGTTTATTTTAGAATAGGGAGTCCATAACTGCCTGCAAACAAAAAATCCTCATAACTTTTGACTTGTTGATCAAAATGGAATGATTCAAAGCTTTCCTTGTACATATAAGTCTAGAAAATCAATTTCAAATTTTTATTTTTGAAAAAAGTGATTTTTTTTAATCTGTCCAAACTGCCAAATTACGGGAAAAAAAAGTACATATTAGGCTATAACTTTTGACTCCTATTACCAAATGTCATGAAATTTATTGCATATGAAAGATATTCCTTGTCCACACCTTCTATTAAAATTTCAGCCTAAAATATGAAAAATTTATAATCACAATGGCGTGCCCAAAATTTCTATACATCCAAAAAATGCACTCTAGTCCTTTAGGGATTAAACGATCAAAGCAAGATTTGAACTTGTGCCAAAGCTCATTTGGATTTGAAAGTTCCAAATATTGGTATTGCAAAAAAGAAACAAGATGGTAATGGAGCAAATGCAATGCTTTATAAGAAGTAGTGGCGGAAATTGAAGTACTTATACTAGGAAGCTAGTCAAAAGTAATACATTATGGTAATAGCTCCACAAATATGTGTACTTTCATAGTTTTTGTCCATAATAAATAATTGCTACCTTAAGTTGCTAGTTGTGCAAGAAAAAAAGGTTGAAATCTTGGTAGCTCAATATTAGTAGTAGTCACGGGGATTACTATAGAAAGAGTAACAAAAGAGTTTGAAGTGTTCATGATGGAGAAATAAAAGATGACTTTTATAGAGAATAGAAATTAAAAATTAGGATTTGAAATGAAATAGAAGATAAAGATAAAGATAAAAATAAAAATAAAAATAATAAAAAAATAAAAAATAAACATGAAGATAAAGATAAAGATAAAAATAAGATAAAAAATAAATAAAAAAATAAACATGAAGATAAAGATTAAAAAAAAATGTAAAGATAAAGATATAAATAAATGTAAAGATGAAGATAGCAATAAAAATAAATATAAAGATGAAGATGAAGATAAAATAAAGATAAAAATAAATATAAAGATGAAGATGAAGATAAAATAAAGATAAAAATAAATATAAAGATGAAGATAAAGATAAAATAAAGATAAAAATAAATACAAAGATGAAGATAAAGATAAAAATAAAGATAAAAAATAAATATGAAGATGAAGATAAAAATAAAAATAAAAATAAAAATAAAATTGAATAAAAAATGAAGATAAAAATAAAGTTAAAAATAAAAATAAAAATAAAATTGAATAAAAAATGAAGATAAAAATAAATATGAAGATCAAGATAAACATAAGTAAATCAATAGTGAGGATAAAGATAAAATATATAACTTAAAAATCAAAGGTCAAATAAAATAAAATTTGAAATCAAAATAAAATAAAATAAATAGTTGGAAACAGGGATAAAAGGGTAGCGGAGAAAAAATACCGCCAAAGGGTTGGCATAAGGTTGATAGGGAAGGTGCTAAGTTGAGAAAGGAGGCATGAAAAGGGAGGAAGAGGCAAAGAGATAAAAGAAATAAAAATAATAAAAAATAAATAACTCCTCTAAATAGATACTTCTTTCTTTTTGCGTATTTTGATTTTTCAACCATTTGTAATTTTGTTTCATTCTTATTCTCTACAGATTTATAGCCTTTTTTAAGGGAGTGATGATTTTTCATATGCTAGACTATCTTTTGAAAATTGTTGGGCAATCTATCCCCCCGTGGAAAAAAAACCAGCCGTCAGGTGAGATTAAAAAAACCTAAGTCCACCCTCCACTACCGTGCAATGGGAATTTTTTTAAATGTTGTTGAAGAAACAGTCATTGTCTACACACTATAAACTCTCTCATGTATGTATGTATCAATTTGTACATATAGACTCTCATATATATATTTGTCATTGATTGCTGTTGTTTTTTGGTATTTATTTTTGTTAGTTACATGTCAACACTACTTCAATTTTTTTAATGTCGCAAAGGAAACAACAAAAAAAGATCAAACAAGAAATCAAGACATTCCTAACCTTCAGTGAGATCTTGAAGGTATATTTCTAATTTAGAACCCTCTTTGAGTCTCTATCAAATACAAAATCTTTATTGATTTCTTTCTTTCTCAATAATTTATAATTTATATGATTTTTGGGGATGGGTGCTAAAACATCTTTTCACTTTTTTCTATACTTGGAAATCATTATGTGTAGATATTAAAGGTTAGCAAAGGTCAGGAGCACTTCATTTGGTAATGCCTAGCAATTTAATCCTTAAAATTCATAAATTTCTAAGGGCTCCTAGAATTCACCAAATTGTCTGTATATTTTAGAGTATGCAAAAATATGTGATTAATTGGCCAATTTTGGAAATAGTCATAGCATCACCTTTGTAAACAAGAAACTAAAATTGCCTTGTTGACATTGTTGTTGTTTGGAGAGTGTAAGAATGCAATTGAAGGCACTATAGCATGAGCACTCCAAAGGTTGGCAATATGTCCTATAGAAATTATTAGAATTAAAGTGCTCCTAGAATTCTCAAGATCTTTTTTATTAATTTTAGGGGTTGCAAATGTGTGTGTTTGAGGTAAATTGTCAAGTTCCATTCTTGCATCACTAGTTTACATCTTTGTTTCAACCTCCCAAATGAATGTGTTTTTTCAACCTGTAGGTGGTTTGCAATTGTGCCTTAATTTACAAGTTTTGTCAAAAGGAAACTATATATTTACAAGGTTTGAATGAAGATTTATATACAAACATTTCTTATAAAAGCCTTTTGAGACTCATATTTTGTCACAATGGTAGATTTAAATGGTACAAGTTTGGTGGAAAGAAATTGCTTGTTCAAAGAGATACTGAAATCATAATTGCAAAGGTGGAATAAAATAGAGGTTTTGTATTAGAGTGTGTTTGAAATTTGCATGCTCAAATTTTATGATAGTTGTATAATTATTATTTTTCAAATGTTGTAAGAAAGAGATAGAAAGAGACAAAGAAGGAGGAGACATGAGATTGAAGACGAAAATATTGAAGAGATTAGGGCTTAGGATTGAATGTAAAAGTTTTACAAGAAATGGAAAAATGAGGAATTGTTGTGCAATGAAAGCAATTGAGGAGGAAGGAAGTAAATTTGGAGATTGAGTGTTTTAATGTAGGGAATTAGAAATGATTTTCATTCAATGTCTATATGCCATGTGTAAAAAGATTATTCCCTAATTGCCTTGCTATTAGGCTTGTACATGGTTTTATACTATCACTATGACTACCACCTCAATAGAGGTAGAAATTGCCCATTAGAGGATTTTTTGGGGGTTGGGGGTTGGGAGGGCTTCTTCAAGCTAATGTTCCTTGCAGTTTCAGCAAACAATTGTTTAAAAAAATTCATTCTTGAAATGAAGAAAAAAGTTGAAAAAAAATTTGTTTTTTTCAAATATGGCAATTGTTGTGCTACATCAGAGAGCTGCTACAAAGCAGTTCTCAATGTTTGGGAATTGCCAAGAATTTACAACCTTCCAAAGGGTTGAAAACTCCTCTAATGTGTATACAATATTTGTCAATCGTTAACACATGGATCTTTAGGGGTTAAGCAAGTCAACCATTCCTCACGAAAAATAGTGTACTTGTTCTATGTGTTTTTTGGAGGTCTAATTGCCCCAAAGCCCCATGGAATCAAGAACTAGCCAAAAATAAATAAATAGAATACAAATTTCACTCTCTAACCCTTCTCATTACTAGTGGTACAACATCAAAACAAAAATGTTAATATAAGTATAAGGTATTTTAGCACATATTCCATATTTAATCAATATATAAATGTAAGTACAATTTCAATACATTTAAATATAGCAATGTTTATTACTCCTTCCATCCCTATCATCCGGTTAAACAAAATATTTAGTTTTTTTTTCACATAATAATATTTCAACCTGCAAGTAGAGTTTAGCACACTCCTACCATCTTGGAACTTTGAGTTTTGGAGTCCTTTCCAAAGTGCAATGTTAAACTTGTTGGAATAAAAATTAGGAGGATTTAGTAGATCATTAACACCTAAAGTTTCATGACTATGTTTTCACCAAAAACACTCAAAAACTATCATTTTTAGTACAAGTACCAAATTTTTGGGAAAAAACTTTTTTGACACATGTAATATGCTGACTTGTAAACATGTTGTAAAAATTTCAGAAATTTTGCCCACGTGGATTGCAAGATATAAGCATTTGAATTCACTGAAATCATTTCTTTGGCCCCGCAAAAAACAAGGGCACTGCACTTTATAAGCTTACTTTTCTATGAAAAAATGTCCAAAATGGTTGTGCTTCTTTGGATTCTTTTCTTAGTCAAGTTGCCGATATGCTTGAAAATTTTCAAATCATTTGAAATTGTACAACTTCAAATTTGGGGAAAAAAATAGTAAGTAGACAATAGTAGAGGATGATTCAAAATATAAAATCAATAAATTTAATTATGGAATTGAAAAATGCCAATCCCAATGGTTGCAATGTTTAATAAACAATATATATCCTATGATTTTTTTCCAAAAATATTGAAAATTGATTAAGATAAAGGACTTCAAAGTTTATTTTAGAGTAAAGAATCTATAATGGCCCACAAACAAAAAATCGTCATAACTTTTAACTCATTGATCAAAATGGAATGATTCAAAGCTTTTTACATATATGTAACTCTAGAAAACTAATTTCAAATTTTTGTTTTTGAAAAAAATGATTTTTTCTAGTTTGCTTGAATTGCTCTTCTACAAAAAAAAAATATTTCAGGCCATAATTTTTTATTGTTGTATTCAAATGTCATGAAATTTTGCTCACACAAGAAATGAACATGGTCCACACCTTCTATGAAAAGGTTGGGCCAAAAATATGTTGATTGACAATCACAACAACATGCCCCAAATTGCCATGTTGCCTAAATCAATAGGCTAGTCCTTTAGAGGCTAAGTTGGGATGGAGGTAATATTTAAACTACTTCATGATTGATTATAACATTCTCCTTATTTTTCTAATGTATATCACATGGTGTGCATTGCTATACTTGACACTAATGGTATAAGGCTCTACAAGGTAAAAACATTGTTTTGACCCAAACAAATGAATTGTAAGTGTTCACAAATGTGTCTAAATTTAGTAAAACCTCTACCAAACCTAATTATAATTTAAAAAAGTGAATATTATCAATAAATAGAGTTAATTGTAAAATGTGTGCAATGAGGGAACAAAATGGCCAGAGTTTGAGAAAAACACAAGACAGAATTTCTTGAAGCACCCAAACTTAGAGGATGCTAAATTCATCCCACATAGTGAGCCTTGTTGGGTAAATTTATCCCTAGAAAATATACAATAATTCTTTATTTACGACACATGAGAAAATTTGCAGATTATGAATTCATATTTGCAATGAAAGGCTCCAAATGAGCTAGGAGAGGTGAAGAAAGTAGAATTAATACGACACAAAATAGTGGTATTTTTTCTTTACAATAATTACCTCCAAAAAATCAAAATTCATCCTACAAACTCCACTTTGTGGGATGGGCTTAGCATCTTGCCCCAAACTTGGTTTGATGGAGATTGGTGTTGTATTTCTTTTTACTATTCTTATTTTTTTTTTAAACTCTCACATCCCTTCTATCAAACCGGGATTTACTTTACATGAACTCTAATGTTTACTACATTAAGGAATGTTTTCAACAACTTCATCAATGGTAGAAGTACCCATTATTTTCGGACACACTCCCTGCAATGGCTTTATAGGCTAACCTATCACAAACAACAATTAGATGCACTATTCATTAAAAAGAGATTCTATCTTTGTTTATACCTTCTCATCCACTCATCTCTCTTACCTCTTGGCTTAAAGAAAAGTACCCAAAGTTAACCGTAACAGGTGAGTCTATAAGACCAAAATGGGTCTAGATGAAAAAATTCACATTTAAATTCAAGAAAATATTCATTCTCAGGACTCCCCTCCTTTTTTTTTCCCCTTGCATTCTTCTTCATCCTTACAATTGCACACATCGGACTCAATTTCTCTATGACTTTCCCACATCACACTGGCTAAAATGGGCTTAAGTTATCTGAAATAGGTCGGTGTGTGTTTCTACCCTACCTTACCTTACTTAATAAAAATCCCATTTGTTTGGGACCGTCCGTCCGTCCGTCCAGTGCCTGCTCTGTCCAGATGGGTGGCAACGGAAGGCCAGCCTACGGAATTCCAGAAGCTGTCATGCCAGAAAAACCAAGTGCAATAATATCGATAAAGATGGCGTCTAATCCAAACGACCGAGTGAGTGATGACATACACAAATTTGTGAGTATAAGTTCTCCCAATTTGATGGATTTTACACACGCAGTACCCCCCCCCCCATGAACAGACGGAAGAGGACAACGGACATGTAACTTAGAAAGAAAGAAAGTTAAAGCTTGGAAACGAAAAGAAATGGGCATGCGCTTGAAAGACCCGACCGCGTGTTGTCGTGTTGCGGAGATTGCTTTGAACGAGATCGGTGCCCTTGGTGTGCAGGTCTGGGAGAGATTCGGTGCCAGCCAGCATGGTCTCCCGGTTTCAGTCATAGCCTATTAGCTTTTAGCTTGGCTTAGCTTAGCTTGGGCTGGAAATTTTGATGATATTCTGGGTGGGATGGGTGGCAGTTTTGGCATGTGCACACAGTCTAACTTAGCTGAAGGAGGTGATTTCATTTGGGAGACTGCTTTGTCATAACTTTTTTTTATTTTTTTTTATTTTTTTTAAATAAATGAAAGTGATTTCAGTAGTAACTTAATTTGAAGGAGCAAATTGTAAGCTTGTTAAGTACAACTGGCTTCTTAGGGAAAGGCCACTGTTGTCACAAGAGTGGGGGGTGTTTGGCAAGTTTGCCATGCCCTGCTCTGCTCATACTGAGCACTAGTGAGTTAAGAGGACAGTTGGATGGATGGAAAGCCACCCGAATTAATATACACCATGGTTTGTAAGTTCACACATAACCTCAATGGGGTGGGTGAAGGCAATTAGTACCCGAGCAATTACCCAAGCAATTTACCTTCGATTGATTTCAACGCAATTGTATTGACCTGCGCTAATGTCAGCGGGGAGCATCACCACCCCTACCCCACCAACGTGGAGTTGGGACCTAGTTTTCTGACTCTATGTGCAGCAAATATCATTCAAAATGACTTAGCTTCTAGTGTGTGGAGAAGTTTTGGAACGATCCCATGAGTATCATGTTTTCCAAAATAGATATGTGTTTTTTAAGTTGCAGATCGTGTCAAGTTTAGCCCATGGTGCAAAGGGCCTTCCTCACTAGGCACACCACCTTGGCTTGAGCCTGTTTGACTTGAGCCTGTTAGACTTAGGTAGAACTATCAATATGACCATTCACACAATTTTGCCACCTACTACACCCTCCGATTTGCATCATTGGTTCATTCGTTAGTATAATCGTAGCAACTCATGATCATGATGGCAATGCACTTGAAAAGCGGACACATCATCCCATGCTTTAACACGAATCTATGCACAATTCAAGAAGAGTCTATTGACGCTTTAACATTTCAACTTTGAAAAATCACAAAAGATTCACTTCTTATCAAAATATCTTCATTCTTTTGCAAATGACTTCTCTCAAATTTTTCAATCTCTAAGATATATGGGAGTTGACAAATAGCTTCTCCGAAGTACCTAGATAGCAAATATGTATGGTGATAGACAATTCTACCTTAGCAATGCTATGAAAATTTGTTTGCCCCACAATGGCAATGTTCTAATTTGTGGGCATTATAAAATATTCATTACTAGTATGAGATTATTGGATTAGGTAGAGGTATAGAAGGAGATGGTGAATAAGAGGAACATTGTAAAAAATAACTCTCACAATGGGCAAGGCAAAGAAAATTAATCCCTAGGAGAACCAGCATCCACTATCTAGATTAATTAAGAAAATGCTTTCAAGTGGTAATTGTTGGAACTACATGAAATGAATGTACATCCAAGGCTTAGTTGAGCAAACAATTCTGGTTTCTTTTTCAACAATGTAACTAGCATGGTCATTCTTAGTGCTTTCGTGGTTATTGTAAGAGTTTGTCAATGAATTTATAAAAAGATGGGAAGGAAATGAAAACTTGCAAAAGTAAAGATATGATATTTGTATTCTACTTGTATTATAATTTATTTTTACAAAACCATTTAAAATCTACAAATTACTGCCACTCCCTTAGAATCCTAGAAGGAATGCTAGCATATAAGCATTAGAATCTTTGAACCCACGAGTTTAGGAGTCTATATCATAGATACCTTCCATGGTTATATGTATATATTATAGGTACTTATGTTATTGACTCTTTCCATGTTATGATGTACACATGTTATAAACACCTTCAAATGGCTATAAGTACATACCTACAACTAGGTTCAAGGCTTATAGGCTCATATCTCTATGCTCATGTGCTAGCATCATTGGACACTTAGGGGTTAAAGGAATGACAACAAACAACAAAAAGACTCTCAACTTGCCATTCAATGTAGAAATATGCATGAAAGCTTCATCAATAAGTAGTTGTAAATGATTGTAATAAAAAGATACTATTTATCTTTTGAATGGCATGAACTAGAACTTGAGATTACTATCATTGGAAGTGTATCAAAAATCACTTCAACTAGATACCAAAATATTTTGATATGGATTTGGACGACCAAAATAAAATTTATTAGATGAAAGCAAAAAGACAAAAGAATATAAAGAATCACTATAAAACATTCTTAAGAAAGAAAAGTCATGGAGTTATCACTTGAAAAATTCTAAATGCTATATCCATGATTTTTCTTTCTTAAGCAAATTTTTTTATTGTTAAAAAATGTCATGCAATATGAATCTTCATTCTCTTAATTTGACTTCCAAAAAGATCGAATAAAAATTTAATGCTTAAAGTAGGAGGTCTATAAAGCACTTGGGCTCTAAAAGCAACCTCTAACACAAAGGTACATTTTGCTTTTTCATTGCACTATCAATGTGCAAATAATGTACATTTCAAGAAGTGGATGCTTTTAGTGATCACTACATTTCAACTTCAAAATTTCATAACTAATATCACAAATTTCTAAAGAAACATGAAACTACTTGGGTTAGATGCCAATTCCACTTGTCTTTCAAAGAAAATTGACTATAAAATATATTTCAAGAAGCCTATCCTTCCCCAAATTAATTTTTAGCTCTTCTATGAGTGCTTTATAAACCTCCTACCTTATTCTTTATTTTCTTCATGTAGGTATAGGTAAAACCTCTCTAAGTGCATAACCATCAATTACAAAGTTTGTAGGTGTGTCCAATTTAAAGCATTTTTTTGGAAAGGTAGTATAGTTAGAAACAACATTAGTTAAGTGCCCATTACTTTTTTTTTTTGGAAAGAAAGATGACCATTGAAAAGTGGAAAAAGGAATACAACTAGTGTGGTTCCTATACACGATTATGCCTTGGTAGGAGATTGCAAAAAAAGCGCCACCTCGGATGGTGGAAATTGCATGAGCAAAAAAACTCGTTTTCACACTAGGTGTTGAGGTTAAGTGACCAATATTACACTCTCTAGATGCATAAACCTCTCTTAGTCCATAGTTTCAACACCACACACTAAGAGAGAGGTTCTACCTATATGTTTTTATAAATATAAATTTATTTGTTGCACAACAGATTATGCCATGATATTTGTATATTAGAGCATCCTCCATCTTGGGCCAGTTTCAAAATGCTACAATAATATACATGGAACCTGTTCATGCAAACATTTTCTTAACACGGACAACCCTAGCTTTGCAACACCTCAACCCTTGCACGTTACTACAAACTCTAAAGCTCATAATGTCCTACCTATAGTAGACACTATTTACGTCATAAATGTCAGAGACTAAAATGGATGATTGAACGGGGGAGCTTCACATTTGGTGATCATCACTATGATTTCCTTTCATACTATCCACTAAAAAGAGGCATATCACCCTAGTTTGCATTAGTTGTCCCTTCTCTCTCAAAAAATTTATAGGCCATTGATTTTTTTAATTTAAAAAATGCTTACCTTCAAAATTGTTGTTGATTTCTCAAAAAATCACAAGCCGTTGATCTTGAGAGATTTAATCTAAGCCGTTCAATTATGAAATACAAAATGAATATTGGATACATATACAATATTGGATATAGATATGGGATGAATATTGAATACAAATACCAAATACATATATAATACCAAATACGGATATTAGAGGAATTGTCCCATATTGATTGTTACTATGTTGATTTTTGAAAATTACAAGATTGGGGAAGGAAGAAGTTCAAATGAAAATTTTAAAATCATAAATCTTAAAATCGTAATGTATAGTAACACAAAGTGTCACTATACATTGTTAAGTGGCAGTAATTGCCATTTACATTTGGTGGTCGTCACTATGATTCCCTTTCATCCTATGTATTGTGTAGAGTGCTTCTGCACTCTACATACTATTAACAAGAAGCAAAAACTACCGTCCCAGAGCCCCAAAATTAATCGAACACGTCCTTTTGAAAGTGATGAACCTGATAAAGGTCGCATTGAGGCACCTTCCTTTTTGTTGTTGCATCCGACTCGGTCAGCCTCCTTGCTGTTACCGTTACCGTTCCTGCGTCAGTGTCCTCTCTGTTTCCCATTGGGGATGCTCTTAATATTCCCTTGTTGGAAGAAGACTTGGCGCTCCTCCTACTGTAAAAGTGGGAGTGAAGCCAGGTTCGAACTGACGGAAGGAGGCCGGGGATTCGTCCTTCCGTCCGTCCGTCCGTCCGTCGTGTAGTTGTCAGACAGAACTGCGTACGTCAATCTATTCGGGATTCCTAATCCAATCTCTGAACACCGAATCAGTGCCAGAGGCGAATAAGTTAACAACGAAATCAGTCCATGCAGTTCCGTCACGAGGCCGACAACGGATGGACGGAGGGAGGGGACGGGAGGCCTGCATGTTCTAACGTAACGTGGGGAGGAAAAGCTGCATGCAGTGGCCGTTGCAGGGCCATCCACACTCTAACGGCTACTACCTCAAGGCTCTGCAGGGCCTCAATAGCCACCGAGACTTGGACTCAGGTCACTACGGAGGGGACTACCGACGTAAGGTTGAAGCACCAGTAAGGTGATCATTGAAGGAGTTTGGGAGGAGATCATATGTAAGTACGAGGTGGTGAAAATTTTTTTCCATGTAGGAAGACAGGAATATGGGGATTGAAAAAAAATTCAGAATTTTATTCCCGAAATTGAAATTACTGTGAATTTTGGAAGCCAAAAAGTACCCTTGACTAATAGCTAATGTACAGAGTCTTCCAATTCTAATCATTCAAGAAGTACCCTCCCACTCACTATTTCATACTTTCTTGTTCACGACTTTGAGACATGTGTCATAATCTTATCAATCCCGACCTTGAGAAGGACAACAGAGAAACATTTCAAGCTTCAATTCTAACCTAAGGTTGGAAACAGAGTATTCTACAAGTTGAGTATTGGACAAGGTTGACAATTGGTGCTTCAACCTTACCATGAACCAACCAAAGTTTTGAAGAAATTTAACATGGTTTCTATTTATTATTATATTGAAAAACATTTGATGGGTAGTTAAATTAAAGGGGATTTAAAATTCACTTTAAATACATTTTTGAGACACTATATAGATAAACTATGCATTTTCAAAGTGCTAGCAATTGATTCTAGAGTCTTGTGAGTAATAGTACATTTTGGCAATAATTTGAAGGGAATAGTTTCAAAAAAAGGGGTGGTTGTAGGTGTAGTTAGTTATCTTACAGGTGTTTCATACTAAAGTAGAAGTGCCTATTAACATCCACTTCAATGATTTTGCATACTTTGATGTAAAATTGGTACAACAAGACTACTCTTAACACAATTGGCAATGGTGAAAATCATTAATTTTCAAGAAAAAAATAGCAAGTTTCTAAATATATATGAATATATAGTAAATTTTCGAAACTCAACTTCACAATCTACCCTAAATTATTTTCTACACTCATGTACATATCGAGAACATCTTGGACTACTTGCATTTTGGACTAGATATTTACATAATCAGTTATGATTCAAGTTGGTTTTCAAGGTCAAATCCCAACTTTCTTAGGGTGTAGAAAATGAAAAAAAAAAAAAAAACAACAACGTTCTAGGGTATTTCAAGCATAGGATTTGCAATAGATGAATTTGTTCACAAAACCATTCCACATTGATGCTTGATATTCTTCTTTTCATATTATGTACAAAACAATAGATGGGACTTGTAGTTCAATTTAGATTTTTATTTTGTTAAATCCAACTTGAACTCCAAATGTTACTATGTACCAAAAAAATGTGAACACCCCAGCCTTAGTCTACCCCTTAGCTTGAAAAATCCTCCACCATCAAATGGAAAAGGGGACAAATGAAAGTACAAACTATTATCAATCTTGTACTTTTTTCAAAATTATATAGTGTTCAATTAGTATTGTTGGATCTTTGTTGGAAGAGATAAAGACTCTTCCAAATGTTGTTGATTTCTTGAAGAAATTGAAACCATTGATGTCTGACAAATAAAATCTTGATTGTTCAAATACAAACAAATTATATACATATTGATACAAATTGATACAAATATATCCCATATCAATTGTAGGTTTTACAAGTTCTACATGAATATAAATGTGGGATTGGGGTGGGTTTTCAATTTGACAATTTATAAATTTGTATCACAAGGGGACGTGCTCAAATTTAACCCCTATATTAAAGGACCAATCTATGTTTTTTGCAACATAGCGAATTTTGGGTAGCTCACTATGAATGGAGTTTTTTATTTTTGTTTTGCAAATTTTTTTATAAAACATATGCCCAAGGAGTAGTTCAAGGCCCGACAATTTTCATAACTTTTGACTACATGGTCAAAAATTTATTGCATGATATGCAATTTTCTTTGTTTAGCGGGCAACTTGGGTAGTTTAAAAAAATTCTTTAAAAATCAATTTAAAAATCAATAAAACTTTGAAATTGGTTCTCTAGGTTTATATATAAGTGGAAAACTTTGATCATTCCATTGTGATTAATGAGATGGTTTTTAAAGAATTTTTTTGAGTTGCCTAGGCTACCCATAGAATAAAGAAAATCTCATATCATGCAATAACTTTTTGACTACGTAGTCAAAAGTTATGAAAATTGTTAGGCCTTGAAGCTACTCTTTGGGCACATATTCAATGAAAATTTTAGCAAAAAATAAAAAAAAATAAAAATTCATTCATAGTGAGAAGCCCAAATTTGCTATGTTGCCAAAAATATAGCTTGGTCTTTTAGTGGGGTTAACAATCAACATAAAAATTACATGTGTACCCTTTTTAGAATTTTTGTAAAAACTTATCAAGTAATAGTTGCATGACATGTGTACCCCACTAACTTATGATTTCATATTTGAGTTTATGAAAAATGAACAATCTCTCACTATGTGCCTAGAAGATGCAAACATCTTTGGGTTTTATTATAATCTAACATTCTAACAAGTGTTACTTTTTTGACATCAAAACCTCCAAAACATGTTGCCATATGAGCCTTTTTGTATGCAAACTATCTTCTTGTTGTTTTTCCATCTCACCTCACCTCTTAAAAAGAAAAACATATCAGAATTCAGTGGAGTAACATATGCCTTCTAAAATTGATTGCACACAACCCAACTCTAATGTCTAATCAAATCAAGCATTGAATGCTTAGAACAAAAGATGTAGAGGTTAGAAAGGTAAGAAGGATTTTCCATGAAAATAAGAGCAATAAAAAATTTCAACCTTTGGACAAGAGCACAAGCAACCTTTGATAAGGGCATACAAATCAATGCAAGTTCCAAGTTTTTCTCTGTTAAAAAACCACTATGTATAGAAAGTTGCAATATTTTGAATATAGATAATAAAAAATATGATGTTTATATTATGTAATATTTACTAACCTCATAGAAGTAATCAACAATGTTAAAAATAGATACCATATTTCTAGTGATTTTTTCAAGTTAAATGTTTCAAAATTGATTCTATAAATATTTGTAAATCTGAATATATAACTACTTTCTAAAATTTATGTTTAATGTTTCTCTCTAGATACAAAATTCTAAAAATTTGAAAAGCCATATCATATGTATAGTATATTTAGATTTTGTTCAAGCTCTTCAAACATTAGTGTTAAGAGGACCCAATCCAATCACCAACAAAGTCAATAAAAAATTATGAGATTCCAAGATAAATAGGTGCAATCTTTGTTTAATTCAAAGTCCCAAGGCCTTCTTTTCATTTAGAAAAACTCCAAAATACCATTTCTATTGCCAAGAGAAAAATATTTTTTTATTTTTTTATTCAAATCAAATTCTAGAACCATATACTAGATTAAAATAAAAATGAATGGAAGAAATTTTATAAGCTTTAATTGCAAGATATTGTGTTTAAAAGTGAAGAGAGCAAATTTTTTTCATTCTTTGCTTGACTACATTATAAGACTTTGACTCTTCTTAACTTAAAATTTTTGGGATACAAGTTTTCAATTTCTAAATTTTTGAGTTGAGAGCTGAGGAAAAACAATTAAAAAAACAATAGCTTAATTTTCATTCTTCAAGAAATTATTAAGTAGAAGTATGTATAAGATAGAGGAAAAATCTAAATCATTAATAACTCTAACATGAAATTGAAACATGCTAATTTCAATAGTGAGATTCTTCTAGCAAACAAACAAAATTCAAAGAACCTTTTTTAATATTGCAAAAATGGAGTTAAAAAAATGAATCCAATTCATCATTTAAAAAAAAAAATGTTGTCATTGTATGTAAAACTAGAAGCTCTATAACTTTCACATCACTAATCCAAATGGAATGAATGAAAGCTATTTATGTAGAAAAAAAATATAACCTACAAGAATCAAATTTTTTTTTTCTTTTGTTGATGTTCTATTTGTGCTGAAGAAGGCATAACTTTTGCTTTAATGCATTGATTAAAATAAAAATTATATTCCTTCAAAGCTAATGCATTTTTCTATCTAAAAAAAATTCAAAAAATTACTCAAAAATTTGAGATCATAGAAATGTGTCCTAGCTTTCATTGTCCCTTGAAGGGACAATAGGACATGATTAGGGGTTAAATTTTTTTTTGAATACCATTCACTGAACACTTTTTATCCATTGCAACATTTACATTTTAGAATTAACCCCTAAAGGACCAAGGCATTTTTTTGCCAAAAAACACTCAAAATTGCCATTTCTATGGCAAAAGGTGAAAAAAATTTAAAATTTATTTATTTTTACATTAAACTTTAGAATCTTACACCTAACTATTATGAGAATGTGTGGAAAAAATTTCAGAATTTTTGACCTCACAAATTGCATGATATCTGAGTTTAAAGTGGAAAAAACATGTTTTTCATCACATTGCAAGATTAGATTTAAAAAAAATTTAACTTAAATTTTTTACACTATAGAGTTATGAGCTTTAAATATTTATGGTATAAAATTGAGTTGACAACTTAGAAAATATTCAAAATATTCAAAAAATCTTAATTTTTATTCTTTAAAAAATTGTTAAGTATAAGTAGGTATAAGATAGAAGGAAAATCTAAATCATTAATATCTCTAAAATGAAATTAAAATGCACTAATTCCAATAGTGAGATTGTTCTAGCAAAAAAAATTGACTATGTGAAACTTTTTTTTTTTTTAAATTGTAAAAATTGCATTAAAAAATAATTCCTACAATTTATTTTTTCAAAAAGATGCTCTAATTGCCCCCAAAACAAGATTGTCCATTACTTTCTCATAAAAAATCCAAATGGAATGAATCTAAGCTTTGCATTCACAAAAAAATATAATCTATGAAGAAAAAATTTAAAAAAATTTAAAATGAAAATTTTTAAATTTTTTGTATTGCTCCCATGTCCCTTGTTTTGAGCTTATTTAGGCAAAAACTTTGTTCCTGGGTATCGATAAAAAAAAAAATAATATTCCCATGAAGCTAATCAATTTATCTATCTTTAAAAAATAAGGAAAAAATTTTAGCCCGTAGGTACTTGCCCGAAATCCCATTTGTCCCCCAAAGGAACAATGGTCCTTTAGGAATTAAAGGGATAAGTCAATAGATGTTTGAAGTAGTCAAAAACAATAAAACATCATTTTTATCCTATAAAAACTCACCTTTTGTTAATTGAGATTATTGATTCATTGGATGCCCTTTTCAAAGACTTTGTTTTAAAGAAAGGGAATTGTTTGCACAAATTAGCATTTGATATCTTGGTCTCACACTGTGCATTCTTCAACTACGTAATATTATGATTATAGCTTTAACTTCTTATTAAATATCTATTACTTAATTAAAAGACATTGGAACTATCTATTATCAATGAATATGGAGTTATGTCGTATAAATTGGGATTTTCATGCTTCAAGTCTTAATTCAATCTTCCATTAGGTTGTCTTTTGTGCATGAGAATCCTACTCTTGATGGCATAGATCTACTACACAAAATCTTCTTCATTAAATCTTGCTTAAACATATTCTATTGTCAAAACACAAAATCATAGGGGATCCAATTTCCTTTGGTGGGTTGTTTCAAGAAACACCAACTGTTTTTAGTTCAAAACAGCCTATTTCAATGAGTGATGTGACTTTGAATACATGTAGAAAGTGAATAATTTTCTATTTAAAAAAGTCTCCATGGGCTTTTGTAACTTTAACAAAAGTCTGGTAAGTCCCTATATTCCAATTTTGAACTCAAATTTGCATTTCTTGATTGAAAATAGTACCATTACAAAAAAATCCCACATAGCTAAGGCAAACATTTAATTGGTATGTGTGTGTGTGTTAAAATGATAAAATATATTTTTTTAAATGAAAAAATTACATAATGTCTAAAGCTATCACATGTATCTTCATTTCAAATTTTATGTAAAATTGATATACAATACAAAAGTCATGAACAAAAAACCACTTCTCCAAGGCTTAGGGGACAAAAAATAGGACAAATGTTTCTTGCAATTATTCTAGTGTACCTTCTTTTTAGATTTCAAAAATTCAATTTCATAGATTATAGAATTTATTGACTTTAATTGTTTTCTTATTTTTACAAATTATCGAAATCTTATGATCCTATCAAAGAAATTCATTTTATAAGACTACAACAACTAATGAGTCTTATATGTTTAATTTAATGGTATTCTTTACAATTGATATGGAACAATTGATACAAGACAAATGGGAATGAACTTTGAAAGCACTTAGGAAACTATTAAAAAACAACTAAGAAAAAACTAATGTGCAACTAAAAAGTAAATAAAAAATAGCTATAGTCATTTTAGGGTTGCATGATAGTTGTATAAGACACTAGTTGTCTCTTAATCGTTTTTTTAACTACAAAATGACTACTTTGCAACTAAAACAATGTATCAATGTTGTTAAAGCAATGACATAAAATAATTATATTAGATTTGATATCAATAAAGAGGATTAAAGTTGCATGATAATTGTATAGAACACTAGTTGTACAATAGTTAGTTGTACAAAATATATTTTTCTTTTAGTGTAAGTAGACCTAGTCAATCTCCTTCCATAGGCTTAGTCCAGTCAAGCAACCTAGTACTTACCAAAGTTCATGCAATATTTGCAAGAAATAGACTATTTCATGAACTATGCAAGTCCTAAGATGTTTTTTCTAAAAATGTAGTCCATCTATTGTATAATATCACTTTACATTGTAAGTGCCTTATGTTGCAATTGCAAGCTGCAATGTTGTAGATCATTGTCCAAAACATGCTTGCGAAGCTGGCGAGTCAACATAAATCATGTTACGCCAAAATATCGTGTTTTTTTCCTTCTAGAATTCACAAGAACGTACAGTACGATGTGTTCCTGCCCTCACGACTTGATTTTTGTAAGCACTTGCCGTAAATGAAGACTTCCTTAAATGGAGTTCAGTTATCAAAGATGATGCTTGGCCGTTTGCAACTCTTCAAAAGAGCCTGAGCACCTTCATCTTCTACCGATCGACCTTTCAATTCCATTCCAATTTACTTCAACGCTTAAGCAGAATTCTGAGCAAGCCGCAGCTAGATCGAATTAGCAATCTGGTGCACTTTATTTTCATACACGTAGTTACATTGATTTAATCCAGATTAATTCTATCCTTTTTCTAACTATATCGATCGATAGCTAGATGAACCGAAATATAGATGCGATCGTAGAACAAATTGCAGCTTGGGAATATTATGCGTACAGTCTGTCAACAAGGAGAAATCAACGAACTTGCAGTAACTAAGTGAAATTATGAGATCTGTAAGTTGTGAGAATATATATATATATGAACCTTATCTGTCGTACAGAACGTACACACCAGCAACTTCGTCTGAGTTTACTAGATGTGTGTGCAAGCCAATGGACAGCAGCCTGTGACTCTGTCGATCAAAGACCCGGTCAAAGAAGGAACCGATCTCTATCAGCAGCTTGGAGCAAGTCAATAACATTAATTTTCATATGGCTTAGTCGTCATGTTGGTGAGGCGATTCTAGGCTTCTTGTTGATGTTCGACAACTTCTCCAATCGGCCTCCAGTTCCAAGCGCAGAATCACAAAAGCTAGTAGCTTCCAGAAGTGGACCGGAGATCGACGACTCTTACGACAACTCAATTTTAACGCGGACTAGGTAACGAGAAAGCTAGTAGAGACTCGTTATAAGAAAATAACATGATGAACCACGAGTTGGATTCATTTGGTGAGGTGAGGGATATTATATTCATAATGAAGTACGTTGTTCTTTCATGCTTGCGGACTGCCGGACATAACTTAACGCGGCCTCAATGTTTGGAATTTTGATGAGTAAAGGGTCTGAAAAGGACACCATAAATGCTAAGATTAAACAGTCCCCATGGTTGTGGAAATTGCATTAATACCTCTCCTTATCCGATGAGTCACCATGACAATGGCAATATCAATTTTATTACAAATGAATGCATTCATTCTAATAAACTGGACAGGTGCTTAATTACAACAAGTTTGATATTACTTTTCATATTGCTTAGTCATATTGCTTAAATCGTATTGGTGAACGACTTTGGAATGTTTTCTAGTATCGACTTCTTGTACGCCGCCCTCACCCTCCTTATCAACAAAACAAAACCACTGCTGCTGTCTTTCACAATGATCTCGCATAAGCACAATAGCCAAAGTTAAGAACGAGGACAGGGAGACTGATTTGGCTTGTGATTTGAAGCCTGAGTGGACTCTAAGTATTTGTTTTCAGGAAGATTACCAGCTTAACCGCCTTCTAATTCTGCGATCTCTGAACTCAGATTTGAGTTCCCTCGTTCAAAATACATTTCAATCTGCAAAAACCCACATTTTGTACCAAGATTGCATATGGAGAGACAATACTAATTTACTTTGGATTGCGAGGAATCAATGTCGTTACAGTTGATCTCAACTCAGAGAAACAAGCATAAGCATCATTTTGAAAAGGGAACTGGATAAGGGTACTTGCCGAAACAGAAGTAGGAAAGACGGTAGCCAAATTAAAATTAATATCATAACAATATTTAGTCCTACTAAAAATTCTGAACCGTGTATTATGGATCAATTCCCTTGCCCCCTTGATTGTAATAGTTGCTTCTTACTCCCGACTCAATCAAAACAGAGCGACTCATACTCCAGTTGTAAATTAAGTGAAAACATTTCGATTGTGTAAATCCTATCTCTCTAACTGCAGTCTAGCTGTGTTAAAAATCTCAAACGTTAACCTACAATTAACAGTGATGGTACTGCTGACTTGTTATTAAAAGAACTTAAGAACTGAATGGTAATGAGAATTTTAATGATATATTTTTTTATCGTGGACTTGAGAGTTAGTTGAGAGTTGGGAGGTTTGGGAGGTTTTATTGGATATATTAACTGGTTTGGCATTCATGCAATTGTGGACGTTGAGATCTCTCAATATGCGTGAGGATGTGTTAACTTGAGGCAATTTGTTCCACTTTAGTTTGCAAGGATCGTTTTAGAATCTCAATTCCTGATATGCTTGCTAATTGCCAAGCTCGCAAACTTTGAGATCTCCCAAGTCACCCTTTTCCCTTTGGACTTGAAATTGACCAATTTGTGAAATAGATATTTGTTCAATTGGCAACAAAATTGTGACATTCATCTGCTAAAAGCTCCAGAAATAAGGGTGGTTTGGATTTGCAATTTCAGGCTGTGTGATTGTGCTGAAAGCGAGAAAGTCATGGAAATATACCAATTTAAGAAATTTGATGTTTGAAGCTTTCCTTGCATGCCAAACGTTTATTAGGATGGAAAATGTTGAAAATGCTTGAATTTTCAGCAGTGTGGAAGAGTGCAATTTGGGGGACATCAGAAGATAGCTGAGGAGAGAACTAATCACTGTGGGTAAGTACCTTGCCAAACGATCTCTCCTGAGACGTAGTTTACATCACTATGCCCTAATTTCTAATAAAAAGTGGGAAGTTATACACAACTATTTAACCCTTGGAAGAGGAGGATTGAGGATGAAAAGTGGTCAATGGATGACTTCATTGTCCACTATAAAAATATTGAATGCTCCTATTAATCCATTAATCAGAGGACAACCCTAATTTTTTCAAACATCGATGGCCATAGATATTACATCAACTCATCTTTACACCAAGCTAGCTAATTGAAGGTCAATCAAGTGTATGAGTAGATGAGAGTTGTTAGCTATGAGACAATATGGATAACAAATATTGGTACAGAAAAGGGATCAAATCCACAGAGGTTTTGTATCCTCTATTGTATATGAAGCCATGTCCATTTCTAATGTCTTTCTTTGGTGCAATAGCTATCGTACCTAAACATTAAAATCACCACCTTTGACAAATCTCACTCCTATTGACACCATTCCATAGTACTTTTGACATTCTATCACTACTAAATGTACTAATAATGTTAGGTTTGAAGGAGCCCTCTTTAAAAAGTGTTAGTGATGTGAACTTCCACTAATATAACAAAATAGATGTTTTGGTGAAGACAATTTGGAGCTTGTTGACCATCACATGGTATGTCTTTGTAGAGTCAAAGTGTTTAGAAGAAGGTACTCTCCCCCATTCCAAAATTATCTTCCTAAACTTGAATCTCAATCTAGGATTGAATCCCTACATGGATCATTCATTCCCATTGTAGTCACTTTTGGAATTGTCACCAACCCCCTTCCTCTCACATCACATCATATGCCACTAGAAGATCATTTTGGAAAGGAAGGAATATTATTCGATTCAAAACTAATCCTTGATCTTATAACAAATTTATAGTGTAAATATACATGTTTATAAAAATGATAGATTTCAATTAATGATCTACAGACTTCTTCAATTTTTGCTTAAATATTTTAGTCTCTAAATGTAATACTATCGTTGTATTCAACTCATGGCCTCAACATCTTTTAAAAAAGTTCTAAAGATATTGATCAACCGTAGTTAATGAATGAAGTTCAAGTGGGTCAGGTAATTCAAGACATGGTTGTCATACTGGACAAGTTACTATTCATTTCATGTCCTGTAGGACGAGTTATTATTCATCAAATGTACCTAAAGAGGTACATTAGATGAAAAATAACTTATCCTACAGGAAATGAAATGAATAGTAACTTGTCGAATATGACAACCATGTTTCAAGAATGTTTTTGAAACTAAGGGGGGGGGGGGGGTCATTGCAAGAACCCCCACCCCCACCCCTATTTTCTATAGCATTGTGGAAAAATCTACATTTCTACCCTATAGTACTATGAGTACTATGTAGTAGAACAATCTTAGCTATTGATTGGAAAAATCAATGGCTAAAAGTACCATTGCATATACTATAAACTATTGAAATAATACTATTAGAAAGAAAAGATAAATTGTTACAAAAAATAGAAACAATGAGGTATAAATTAATAATAAAGAGAAAACTATGAACAAAAAAACTAAAAATAGGACATTTGGAAGGACTTGATGGTGATCAAATTTCACCAAAAACACAAAGTTGACACCATTTTCAATATTCAAAAGTGCTTACACAATAGAGCCCTATTTGCATGGACCTAGAGGACATAAAATAATATATTTAGAAATGCCCCTTAGTGGATATATGTCTACCTAGAGTGTGAATAGGCCACCAAAATTTCAACTCTAGATCATTCAATTTAAGTACATCAAACATTATAAAAAAAAAACCTAAACCTCAAAGTAGGACAAATTATGAATATTCAATTATAATTTTTCAAAGTTTTATTTCTCTAAAGAAAAATAAGGAAAGTGAGTATCATCAATTTAGACAGGTCCACTAATTATTCCATGTTCTTAGGATTTAGGATTCAAAAGCTACAACAAGAAGAGAAAAAATTACACTAATCAAGTGTTTCTTGCAATGACCCAAGAACACTTTACACCTAGAGGTTGGGCCATTTCCCTTGAGACTAATTGCACAAATTTCACCCCTTTGTCTAATTACAATTGAGGATTTGGGGCCTCTTACACAACAAATTAGTCCAATCTCTAGGTCTAAAGTATCCCTAATACCAAGGCTAAATACTAGTACTCAATCATAATTGTTCATAGACCATACCTAGTGGTTAAAATTAGTAAAACTACTTCTAAAATAAATTTCATCATATAGAAGACATAATATCTTTTTAAACAATTGTAAAGGGAATAAATAAATCTTTCTATTTTGGGGCATCTATTGAATCACATTTTTCAACTTTAATTAATTATTTGGCAAGGAATGTTAAACTTGACCATTATATACAATATTTGCTCTTACGTTGATCTAAGAATTAAGAAGAGAAGTAAATTTTTGGCTTATAATCTCCTGATGACTATCCAATGAACAATGGCAAGTTTGTTCACTTGAATATTAGACTATTTGAATTTGGGATGTGATATATAACTCTTTCTTAGACGTTTTGACCTTTGTGGCTTGTTCCCTCCAAATATTTGCCAAAATAGTGAAAAAAAATACAATACAAAAGCTATTGTTCAAAGAATTATATTGCTTTAGATGGCTTGACATTATAGTTCCATTTGTATATATAATTTTACATCCCTTATTTTATTTATAACTTTTCTGAAATATAGTGCATTGTTTTAAATATATAAAACTAATGTTACAATTGGACACCTATAAACCTCTTGAAGTACAAAGAGTAAGAATTTAAAAGAGTCGTCGTTGTTGCACACCTAATTGTAGGTTCTTAGACTAGTAGTAGACTAGTATAAACATATCTAGAAGAAAGTAACTCTAATTATGTAGATTATAAGATATTTTCATTTAAAGGGAATAAAACATCCTTTTTTGCACCTTGCCATGCCAAATTATAAGACTTTGAACCCTTCAAAAATTAAAATTTATGTATATTAGATTTTCAAATAAAAAGATTTTATATTGAAGAATTGAATTGAGAGCTTGAGAAAAATATTCAAAACACAACAACTTGATTTTTATACCTAAAAAATTGTTAAGTAGAAGGAATTTTAAAATGGAAGGGAAAACCAAATTGTTCATATCTATAAGATGGAATTGAAACACACTAATTTGATGGTGAGAGTGTTTTATAAAAAAAAACTAAATACAATAAAAAGAATTATAAAATTGAATTCAAGATGGAATCCAATAGTTTATTTTTTGGAAGATGCTCTAATTGCTATGAAAATTAGATGCTTGATAAGACATCTTTTTTCATCACTAGTCTAAATGGAATAAATCAAATCTTCCTACATAGACAAAAATGTAATCTACAAGAAATATTTTTATATATTTTGTTTTAAATTTGTTTGATTTTGTTGTTGTTTGAATTTGACAAATTGTACCTTGTGTGGTATAAATTCTGATCCCGGGTAGTGATTGAAACCAAAATTACATTATTAAGAATCTAATCTTTTTTTTAATGTAAGAAAAAAGTTTCAAGAAAGGATGCAAAAAATTGAGATCATGGAAACTCAATTAGACTTTCAGTTGTCTTCTAGAGACAATAGAACTTTAGGGATTAAAAATTAAATTGAGTTCCCTTACATCAAAGTAAAGAAAGATGAACATGATTCCTCGTCTTCAAAAAATGGGATTCCATCAAGTAGCCGCATGCACAAGTGGAGGAAGCAAGGGTGTATAGCATAGAAATTCCTTTCAGCTTGAGATTTGAGCATTTAGAGATTTACAAACATGAGCCCTCTATCTCCCACAATCACCAAGGATCTTTTTGTACTAAATTTTTTTTTCACATTGGCACTCCCAAAGACCATTTTGTTGGATTTGAGTACTTGTAGTAGGATGAGACTAAGTACAAAGATGGTGTAGTAGGAGAATATGCAAGTCCTTATCAATTTTTGCCTTATGTCATCTATCATACGGACCAAATTTTAATCTCATTGCAATCCGAAATATTATCATTATAGTTGAGATCAAATGCAACTATATGTCTACATATAAGTTCCTACTTGTGAATCAATGTCTAATCTATAGTCAAGTTTTATGAAATTCTAACTTGCAAACTAGAGATTATTAGAATTTTTAGAATTTTGAAATTGAGCAAGAAAAAAAATATTTATTTAGTTCTCATATTTTGGTTTTAATTGGTAACATCTATATATACATTGAATGAATTTCATTCATTCCATTTTCATTAGTGAGTTGAAAGATATGTAGATTTTTAGCTTGTCAGCAAATAGATTATTTTCTAATAGAAATGTCATGAAAAGTTCATTTGAGTGCCTAAGATTTTTTATGTTTATAATTTTTTTAAATCTATAATATTTATTTCAATTGTTTGGATTGAGATGTTATGAAAATTTGGATTTACAAAATATCACATCAAACAAACACTTATTTTATTAGCTTTTTTAAAAAAAAACATGATGTTGCAAGATTTTTTTGATATGTTGATATGCCTCATGTACCTTGAAAATTTAGTATACACAAAGTTGATTATATGAACAAATTACTTCCTTACTTTACATATTTAAAAATTTCACAACAAAAAAAATCAAACTCTACATGGCTACTTGGAAAAACAACACTCAACTTACATTTCAATTCAAAAATCTTTAGCACATATTCATAGTAGCCTAGGACAAGATGTAACTTACAATTGTAATTTTTATTTCCATTTCAACTCTTTGTATTAGAAATGACAATTTTAGAATAGTTTTTAGTAAAATATAATCATTAACTTTTGGGGATTAAATGTTAGTATCAATATGTTTTCTAATCACATTATTCAATTACATGAAAGGAATTAAGTTCAAAATTCAAAATTGATTATCTTATAACTTTCTATGAGTTTTATACATCAAAAAAAAATCTCAATGTATCTTAAGCCTCGAATGCCAATCCAAACCTTGTAGAATTGCAAACTTTAAATAGCCTATAGTTAATCATTTTATTTTGGTACAAAATACTAATATTAGTGTACTTCAATTCCATCTTAGAACAATTAATGAATTAGTTTTTTCTTCTATCATTTACCTATTTCTACTTAAAAAATTTTAAAGAACAAAAATAAAGTTTTTTTCTTTTGAATTTTTTTCTTCTATTTTTCAATGCAATTCTTCACCATAAGGATTTTTTACTTCAAATTTTATAGTGCAGTATTTAAAGTCAAGACTTGCAATGATTCAAAATCTTATATTCTAGTTAGACAAGGTGCAAAAAGTACCTAGTTTCTTCACTTTAAATACAATCTATAAGGTGAAATTTCTTCCATATTCTTATACTACCACACCTGGATATCATTATTGGCACCTTATGCCAAATATTTCATTAAATCTAGCAAAATAAATTTAGCAAATGCTAAAAATAATAATATTCCTTCAAAATTTGTATTTTTTCCATATACTTCAAAAAAATCCCTAACATTTGGTTTCATAATTATCTTTTGCAAATTCTAATACAATACCTAATATCTAAAGTCTCGTAGTCTTTTTCATCAAAAAATACACAAAACTGCCATCTCTATTGCAAAATTGTAATTTTCGCATATCTAATGTTAGGGTCTTGCACTACTTAGACTATTGTACCTAGCTACTGTTATCAAGATTGAGTAGAAAACATTGCTACAGTCAAAATTTTAAAACTATTTGTAGATTTGTTTCAAATGAATTTTGAAGATTTAAATTCAATAATTTACCCAAATACCAATGCCTATCTCTAAAGCATTAGAGGAAATTTGAGGGTTGTAAGGGGTTGTTTTGGGCTTGTTCCCATTGTTGTTTCCTTGCAATGAAGGGAATTGCCAACAATTAGGAAAAAAAATTTCAAAAAAAAAATTTAGTCTTTGAAATGCAGAAAAAAGTTGAAATTTTTTTTTTAGAAAGTGACGTGGCATTCTCACGACCATGTCAAACTGCAATGCTAGCAATATTCACAACGTGTTCACAACGTTTTCAAGGCATGATAATTCACAGTCTCTTGTTGCCTTCAAAAATCTTTTAATGGTGTTAGTTTGTGAACATGAAGTTGCAAGCATGTGAGCTTTGAGCATACATATATGATTAGATATAGTACACCTATTGAAGGCGTTTATTTTATATAAACACTTATAATATAGGTGCTTATATTATTGTTGCACTATAATAATAGAAAGTTTCTATAATATAGACATCTATAATATAGGTGTCCATGCTTTCGGGCTCACATAATAGCAACCCTTTGTCTATCTCTAGCATTTGAATCTTTTATGATCAGTTAAGATTTCAATTTCAATGAATTTGTAAGAAAAGGCATAAAATTTAACAACAATGATTTCTCCAAATAATAAAGATTATAGCTCTAGGTAAATATAAAATACTTTACAATCTTTTCTTTATAATTTTTTTCACTATGATAATCTATGTTTTGAATTAAAAACTTGAAAAGCAACCCAATTTCTATTGCTCGGTAAAAACAATCTTTTAAAAAGAAAAAAAATCACTAACAAAAATCAAGCAATGTCCATAAATGGTTGATTCAACTTAGTAGTTAAGGGAGGCATGTATTATCTTAGCTATCTAACTTGTAATTTTCATCTACCTTTTTTTTTCTTAAGTTGTTTTTTTCAAACCAAAAAGTCACCACTTAGAAAATAATCCAAAATTTCCAACTAAAATCTTGTCTTCATATCACCAAATTTTTATTCATTTTACCACTTTTTATCCATATTGAATGTTTTCTCATCCATACAACCTCCCTTCTAATTTCAACAAAATCAAACCTATTGATCCCCATTCTAACTTTCTACATTATTTTCAAATCTGCAAGAAACCCAAGTGTTGCCGAAAACGAAATGTAACCCACTTACACCCACAACTGGGATAAAGCTCATTTGATCTTTGAAGTCTTTTTCACTTTGTTAAAAACTAAAGAAATTTATTATTTACCATCCAAATGAATAATTTTGAAAAATTTGAATTCTTCCTTAGAATCAACAACCCCAAACAAATTAGCATGGATCACAAAATTTAAAATCAATACCTCAAAATAGAAGGCAATAAATTTTAGGATATATTTGTTGAGTTTTATCAACTACTTTCCTCTGGTTCCTATATTGAACATCTTTTTCAAGTACTAAATCTTCTTAATTTCTCTATTTTTTTTACACTAAAGTAGAAATTTTACAGATTTTTTCACTGATTTTTTGTTGATGTTTTCAAATTGCTACTACCTTAGTTTTTTCCCCCAATTCCACCAGTTGACTTTGAACTAAGCTTAAGCTTAGCCGCTTGTTTTTGTTTTTTTTCTCAACATTGGAAGGCAGGTTTTTACATTCATCCCCCACGTGGTGATAATTAAAAGACCTCAATACCAGATGATCTCTAATAAGTGACCTCTAGCCTTGACCTCCACCCTGTCAGTCACATTAATTGTCCACCCACTCCAATTGAACACCCGTCGCACTCCCCCAGTCTCTGTCCGCTCAACTTCACGACGATCGACACATCAGTTCCAAAACTTCAGTTGGTACGATTTGAGCCTCCCATCGCCAATCCTCGAAGCATGCCAACAATTTCCTCCCTCCCTCTCTCCCTGCAACAACAACAAAAATTCAAAACCTTTTCTAAGGCTTCTGAATTTGTGGACTATAAAACATGAAAGCGCCACGTTTCGTTTCTTCGATTGCTTAGAACGACTCAAAGTAAGTTATTTGCAGTACTTCTTGTCATGAGAAAACCATGAAGTTCTTGTCGTGGAGTTCTTGTCATGAAAACTATGAAACCTCTTCCACCAGGCTGCTTGTAAGCTTAGTTCAGGGCTGGTTTGTACTTTTAGTTTTTGCAATGAAATTCAGTCCAAAAAAACAAACCAACTTTGACTTTTGTATCATAGCTAGGATTTCTCCTCATGCAAATATCCACAATAATTCATAAGCTGGAAATCATTCATGCCCATCTACATTAACTTAGCTGTGTTGAATTCCGGACTGAGCTGGCTCTCCCATCCATTAAATTATTTTCCGAGTCCCTTGAAGTCGCCATGCAGCCAGCTGCCCTTGCCAGAAGGAAATGGACGTCGCCATTACGCGGCTTGTGCGTCGACCATCTTCCCGTCTGCCACCTTCATTAAACACACACACTGCAGCTGCAGCAGCAAACATATGGCGATTTAATGGCCCCCGCGCTAGCTGCCATTTCCCATGATAATTTCGCCTCTCACTCGCAGCTCCCTGCAATGAGCGCAGGCCGTTCCGTTCGATAAGCCCGTACTAACTTAGCGCGCGCAATACATGTGGCAAAAACTTCTACCCGTATGTGTTCGTACGTCGTCAGTGAAATTGAAAATATCATTGGTCCAATGTGGAGTTGGGGGACGTTGTTGGCAAATGGTAGGATAAGCTGGGGTGAGATCGATCGATTGTTATTGTTGATCAGGGGGGTGGGGTGTCAGAAATCATTTCTCAGGGGGTTTATTGTTGCTGGTTGTGTCCTGCAGGGTCGCATTGAATGCCAGGTCTAACTGGAATACTACAGAGCGGGACGACTCACTGCGGGACACAGTGCGCGAGAGATCAGAACTGCAGACGGTCACCGGCGAGGTGTGTGTGTACGTGACTGCAACCAAACAAGGGTTTTGGGGTCCTGGCGAGGGTAAGGTTGCTGCTGCAGAAGCTAAGTTAACTTAGAACGTGAAGTGCAGTCACCGGCGCGGTTTGTGGATTGCTGCAATCACACAGTTTGGGGTTCACGAGAGGCTAAGGTTGTGCGATAGGGTACGTGCAGTCGATCGATCACCGGGGTGGTTTCAGCCCATTGCTGCAATCACACAAGGTTTTGAGGTAAAGTACACGGGGAGGTTACTTCTCGAGTGAAGGTTCGCAATGGCTACGACGAGAGCAATGACGCTCACACTAGCTATGGCGGCACTGTCTCTCTTCCTCGTCTCCACCACGGCAACCGCGCAAGTCGACTGCAGTGCCGAATTCACCGCCATGGAACCCTGCGAAGACTTCGTGACCGGCAACACACTGATGGTACCCTCGAAGCCCTGCTGCGCGGCTTTCAAAGCCACCGCAACAAACTCTCCCGTCTGTTTGTGCCAACTGCAGCAAGCGTTTGCCGACCCCGCCACTGCTCCCGGTAACGCCACTCGCGCCAATGCCATTCCCGACCTCTGTGCTCTTACCGTGGACAAGACCCGCTGCCCTGCGCTTCTGGGCTTGGCACCGGCTATTGCGCCAGTTGTGGCTCCAGTTAAGGCGCCAGTTGTGGCTCCCATTAAGGCGCCTGTTGTGGCTCCTGTTGTTGCCCCGGGGGTGGCTCCGGGACCGAAGGGAGCCGACTTCGACTGCTCCGAGCAGTTCAACTCGCTCGCCATCTGCATTGCGTACATCTCCAGCAATGACACTGTCCCGCCCGCGGAGTGCTGTGCGGCGCTGCTCACTGTGCATCTCAAGACGCCCGTCTGTCTGTGCCAGCTTCTGCAAACGGTATGGAATAAATTTTCTACCTGCTCTATCGCTGGTTTTGTTATTGTTGGGTGTGATTTTTTGTGGAATCAGTAGTGGTGTAGGAAGAAGGTCTAGGGACGAACTTGCGGTGACAAGAGTCAGTGGGGTTCCAGAGGCCTGGATGGGTGTTTTCTTGGTGCGTATATGATTGAGCGCTTGGAGCCATTAGCTTGGCGATGTACAGTGTGAGAGTGTGGTTCCATAGGTTCATATTGGCGTCAGCTTGATGCCCTTGGAACCATTTGCTTGGTATTAGCTTGATCCCCAAATGTATGAGTCTTTGGAACCATTAGCTTGACAATCTAGAGTACAGGTGTTGATGGTTCCAAAGGCCCATGACGCTCACATGGGCGTTAGATTGATGTCCACATGATTTTGATGCTTTGGAACCATTAGCTTGGTGTCCATACGATTTAGCCTTCGGAACCATGCTCTTGCAGTGTAGTTTGGTGGTTCAGGATCTTCGTTTTCCTGGTGAATGTCAATGTCACGTGACATGATTCAATAGGATTGTCACCATGGGTTACTTTGTTGATTCCATTTCTTGGCAATTGCTCTTGCTATCAATTATTCTTGTATGTCTAAAATTTGTGATATATATGCAATAATTCTTTCATTTAAGCTTAATCACCTCAAAGTTCACAAAAATTTGGATGTTGGTAACGTCTAGCCTTGGAGGCAAGACATTGGCAGCCTCCAGTTCTTCACATGATTAAAATTCTTAACATTATAAACTCACGCAAGAATAGGGCGTCGGTCTGCCATAAGCAATGGAGCTGAGACATGCATGTGTCGCTTGTTGGTCTCTATTTGCTAGCAGTTTGACAAATGTGTTGATTTTCTCGACTTCCTTAACAACGATAAGTTCCATTTCTTTTTTTTGCTTTTTTTCCAATTTGAGTCATTGGATTTGGCGTCTGATTCCCCCTAAAACTTTTGTGTCAAATCACTTCCGCAGGTGAACACCGACCCGTCCGCGGCTACCGGCCTGAACGTCACGAAAGCCGAGGACCTTCCGAAGGTGTGCAAGACCGGCACTGACGAGAGCCGGTGCCCGGCGCTTCTGGGAGTACCATTAGCATCCCCGTTGGCGCAACCACCCATCGTGGAAGCTCCCGGCCCGGACTTCGCTCTCGCTCCGGAGGCAGGCGCGCCAGGCATCATCGCCCTGCCCCCCAGCGTCCCCGACGCGACTCCTGACGTCACAACACCAAACGACGCAAACTTGGCCGCTATTCCCATTGCACTCCTTGCGGGTTGCATTCTCTCGTCGCTGTGGCTTCCCTACTTCTGACGGCTGGATCGATGCAGAACAAGACATAGCGAAGTGGGGCTGAAATCCCGAGTACTTCCCGAGTTGATTAGCTAGTCTTTGCGGTGTAACGGGATGCGGAACAGCATGTAGCGAAGTGGGTTTCAGTTCTCGAGTTCTTCCCGACTTGATTATTAGGGTTTAGGGTTTTGAGGGGATGCCGAATTGCACATAGCGCAGTGGGTTTCTTTTTCCCAAGTTCTTCCCGAGATGCAGTTGACGTAGTGAAGTGGGTTTGAACTCCGGAGTTCATTAGGGTTCAGGGTTTGATGGGGTTTTGGGTTTTCAGGCTGCGGTGCGAAGGAATTGAAGCATCGTGTGATGGGGGTAATTAGTGTAGCTATGATTTTCTTGTTTTCTTGTTATTGAAATTTGATGGAAGTCTTTGCAAATGCAAATGCTGGTATCTACCACCAAATTGATTTTCTTGTTTTCTTGTTATTGAAATTTGGTGGAAGATATATGTAACTCTGCCTATGACAGCCCAAATCAGAGCCAGCCCACCACAGGCAAAATTGTACTAGTGGTGTATATTCTAATTTAGTTCTTGAAATGTGCATCACTAGAAATTTTTTGCATGAGATGGGTTGGTTGGCATTTGGACTATCATAGGCTGGTTTACCTTAGATGCAGAGTTTTGAGACCTAAATATTGGACCATATTGTTTGCTGAATGTATTGTCAGTATTTCTTTTTCCACTGGTGGACACCAAGAGTCTCATTATTTTTTCAGTTTCTACGGATGAAGATTTGTGATTTGAATGGTCGGTGTCTTTGATCCCTGCAGAAAACGATGAAAAAGAAATTCTATGTAAGAATATTATATTATGCATACTTTCGATTTTCTGGTTTATACACAATAATTCAAAGTATTTTCAAAATCTTGGCCAAAAAAATCTGATAATGTATACTTACTGAAGCTATCTCTAATTCTTTTCTGAAACTTTGTGGTGACAACACTCTAACCACATAGTCTAAGGTAACTACACCTAGAACTGCACGAATAAGCTTTGTGACATATCCAGTATGCTTTTAAAAATGAACAACAATTTTTTTGCATTACTAAAGGACTATGAATCAAAATGCGTGTGGTTTTGTAAATTTTGGATGCATTGAGAATTAAATACAAATTTTCAAAGATGCAAGGTGTAGGGTGCTAAAAGTGTTATGTAAGTGATGCCAAAATGAATTTGATGCATATAAAAAAAAATGACACTAGTGTAATTTTAAACAATAAAAAGTGTACCCAATAAACAAAATTGACCAATTGTAAAGTTGCCACCTCTATAATACTATATATAGAGTTGCATACTACTTAAGATTTACCTTACATTTGTTCTTGTCATGTACATTATTTTGGGTGTCTTCCCTATTTATTTTCTATTCAAAAAGAGGGGTCAATTTTGAAAAGTGGTCTACTTTACATGTAATTATTGTATCTTCAAATTTTATGACATGGACTAATTTATGAGTTATTATTAATTAATACTTGTCCTATCTTATAAAAAAAATTTACAATTTTCTTTTGTTTATTTGTTGGATTTGGTAATTCTTTCAAATACTATTTTTTCTTTGACAATTAGAATGTTGGCATAATAAATGACAATTATCTTCTTTTTTTGGTGCACTAAAAGACTTATATTGATTAGAAATTTTACCCTAATAATGGATTTAAGCCTTATAATGGAGCCTTGCCTTTGTTACCATCGGTTACTACAATCTCACTTAGGCTACTTGAATGTCAATGTCACTGTTTTGTAAAAGAATGTTGTTAAATTTTGGTACGTGTTTATAAATTATATAGGGTATTTTTAAGGCACTTGAATAATCTTGAAAAAGATAAAACTTTGAAATTTATCTTCATTTTGATTTTGATCCAGTCTCTTTATTTCTACATTCAATTATATCTTTAATGTGGTAGGATAATCTTTGACTTTCATGTGATAAAGGCTATGTTAGGTTTAAATGATAAGGGTGATGGCAAGTTTATTCTTGCAAACAATATAATGAAAATTTGTAATTTAGGTACTAAACCGACAATTTTATAACTTTAGAGAATTTTAGCCTATATAAATTTTTAGTTTGAAGGAATTGGTTATTAGAGACAATAACATTGGAAGAAAAATTTCAAAACATTTGAGGTTCAATTGATGAAACAAAGATCATTGAAGAAATACTAGTCTACTCTTGTGAAAGGAGGAAGAATACTAGAATGAAAACTCTCTACACTACAAGAGAAAGGGGTGTTTTAAATGAGTTTTTAAGTATAGTCCTAGACATAAGATTTTAAGTAATAACCATAACAGAGATTTCTAGCAAAATTTTTGTTGAAAATCTACTTAAAGATCATTACTTAAAATCTTATGTTTAGGACTATACTTAAAAATCCACTTAAAACACCCCGTTCTCTTGTAGTGCTAAATTTGTAAATAACTCCTAAATTTTTTTATAATTATTATGTGTTTGTAGATTATATTTTAGGGTAAAATCATTTCATTTTGCAAAGTGAACTTATATTTCAACATTCTAAGATCATTCATCTAATTATAAGAAGATTTATTCAATTTTCTAGAAATGATCTTGAAGGCAATTCCTTCTTAAGAGGGCATTTTACAATGTTGATTTCTCTCTTCTATTGAGTTAGACAATTGTTTGATATAAAATGTTGCTATGTTGATGGGACTAATGGGGTCCATTTGAATTTTATTCCATAAGTGCTTAAAGCCTTCTTTGGAGGGCAAAAATTTGAAACTCCATTCTAAATTTCTAATGTGATGGAGATTACACGAACAATTTTTTTTTAACTATAGATGATACAAATTGAAAATTTTGAATCCATATTTTGAGTCAAAGACCCTAATTTTAATTAGCTATGAGAGGTAACAAAATACAAAATTAATAGTCCAAAATAGGATACATGTTTTTTATCCCCTCCCTAAAAGGCTTCTAGCCTTATAGAACTAATCAAATAGGAATTCCTAAAAGCAAAGCTTTCGTTCTCCAACACCTAAATAAACGCCTCAAATGAGCACTTCAATAACTCAAATCCATCACAATTTTTTAGAAGCAACCAATGAGAGATGGATTTTTTTTAGCAACTAGTGAAAATTGAGATATTTTGTGCTTCAAGGGTATTCACTCAAGGTGAGCAGTGTTATGTATATATAAGCTATCCTATGTTTTCAATTTAATTTCTTTTTTAAATATTACTGGAGTGTAAGAAAATTACAAAACCACTTGAATTGCATTTTCTCTTAACCCTCAAAGAATGGGCTCGTGACCATGGAATTGATCCCTTTTGTACTATGTAAATCATTGGTTTAAAAAAAAAAAAAAATCAAAAGTACTAATTGGAAGTCAAACTACTATACAAGCCTTCCCTTTTTCACACAAAATTTTGAGGATGAATAATTGTCAAACATAGAAAGATTTTCTATCATTCATTGGTCAAAAAATAACCGTAGCATCCTTTTAAGGATTAATCTTGCTACTAATTTTATCAAATTTTTTGGGTCATTTGACTTTGGAGATATTGTATATATAGGCCAATTTTGGTACGTTGTTGCCGAATCAATTTACTTTTGGGAGTTTGAAAATTCGGCAACTTGATTTGGATTTCTTGACTTTCAACACTTTGCTTTTCCTAAATTTTTGACACTTCTAATTTTGAATTGATTTTTTCTATTTGTATGTAAATGTGCTCCTTTTTCTTACCTTTCTTAAGAATAATTTTTGGATATTTAGAATTGGCAACAATGAAAATTTTCAGATTTTCAGAGATAATTGTACAATTTTTAAAATTTTAGACACGATCCAAAATTTCCCTAATTATTTCCAAAACTGACCTACATGTACGGTAATGGGACCAGAAAAAGTCTTTATTTTTTTTCTACCCCATGAGGTAATCCGCTCCGTCCATCCCGATTCGTAAGTTCCTGGCGAGGCGGAAACCCTAGCCCTAATTTCTGGCCAGCATTTCAGTAACGACGACGTCACATCGCCTTCTCATTTCGCAGCACGGCCAATCTGGTCACACTACTGTTGGTCTTTGCTCCAATTTCTTCAATTTTGCTACTCCAGGTCTCGCAGCTCGTCCACAAGATGATTTACGACGTGAATTCGGCACTGTTCCGGTCCTTTTTGAGCCAGAAGGGCGCTGGCGACAAGCGCCGGACAGAGGAGCCCAAGCCCAACAACCAG
Organism: Pseudoscleropodium purum; assembly: GCA_963969395.1. Lineage (NCBI taxonomy): Eukaryota > Viridiplantae > Streptophyta > Bryopsida > Hypnales > Brachytheciaceae > Pseudoscleropodium > Pseudoscleropodium purum. The sequence goes on along the minus strand of OZ017800.1, from coordinate 15,047,168 downwards.
CGGGCGCCCAAGGCCAACGAGAACAAGCCCGTCATGAATGAGTAATAGCCTTCTCCGCATGGGGTCGGGGTTTCTGACTCTTGCACCCCCTCCCTCGTCACGGACAAGAAGCGAAGCGGAGCGGAGAAGAAGTCTGTTTGGATGGCAGGACCCGAAGATGGAGAACTTACACCGCATCATGGGCAGGTTTACGACTGGTTTTCTAGAGACGGATGGATAGGTGGAGAGATGTTTGGTCTTCAGGCAAGGCGGTTTGGATATGAATTTGTGGATGGATAGGGTTTAGTGGGTTTTGGCTTCCGCCTGGATATGGATCCTTTGTTTATTGGAATACGACTCTTTGTGGATGTAAGGGTTTGGATAGGCTGTTCACGCGATTCCATTATCAGGCAAGGGGAGGTTTTGATATGAGTCTATGGATGACTAGCCCTTAGTGGCTTTTGCTTTCCGCCTGGATATGAATCCCCTGTTTACTGGATTACATCTCTATGTGAATTTTAGGGTTTGTATGAGGTTTTTCATGAAGTTGCTGAGATTCTGGTGCTCTTAGCTTGAGGTGGAATTTCGCTTGTGGGATTTTGAAGCTGGCAATGTTGATGCCAAACTCGTTCACTAGGTCGAAAGCTCACTGTGGAGATTGATAAGCTGTTCACGTGATTCCATTTTCAGGCAAGAAGGTTTTGATATGACTAAGTGGATACCTAGCCCTCACTGGTTTTTGGTTTCTGCCTGGATGTGAACCCCTTGTTTACTGGATACAGCTCTTCGTGGATTATGGGCTTTTTGTTAAGGCTTTCGTAAATGTCGAGATTCTGGTGCCCTCAACTTGACGTAAAATTTCACATGTGGAAGTTGAGATAGCAATGTTGATACCGAAACGGTAGCTCGTTTACTAGGTTAAAAGGCCGCTGTGGGTTGGTGGGAATGTTTTTTCGATGCTCTTTCAGCATCTTTTATTTAGTGTTTCTTTTCAACTTTTTTTTCTTTGAAATGTTTGTGGCCTTCTGAAGTTCAGGTATGTTTTCAGGAGCCGGTATCACTTGGACCAGCCACTTGATTCTTCTTCATTGACTGAATGTCACCGTCAGTAACATTCTTGCATTCTAGGAGTCCCTTAGCTTAGATGGCGAGAATGTTTTGCTGGTGGACCATATTTGCTGTAGGGTTTCGCATTCACTCTGTCCTGGTTCGACTTGTATGCAACTAATTGTGTGTGGGATGCCGATCTTTGCCTGATATTTCCTAGCCCTGTAGTATTTCTCTTTAGAGTCATGAATGCAATCAATAGTTTATTGCCCAGGGTTGATAGTTAACTATCGGATTACCCCACTCCATTGCATATGCCTCCTGTATCGCACGTTGTACATGAGAATTTCTTGAGTATTGACACGGAAGAGATTGGTGAATTCAACCAAGACTTCTTTGACAGTCAAGAACAAGATTTTCAGGTTAGAGCTTCAAACTGCGACGAATTGTCGGAAGATGATTCCGATGAAGCCCCCATGGCGCTGATGAAACAAGAACCCTCATCTGCGGTGGCAACTGAAGTGCTCCACCTCCCACAAGATGTTACGTGACATTGTTGTGGAGACGCAATGTTAGAAAATGCGGATGGTAGTACTTTCAGAGGTTCGCATTGGGAGCATTTCAATGTGTTTCGAGTTCAAAGTCTTTCTTGCTATCAAAGTACATGTGGGTATGAAGCGACAGCTGAATCTGAAAACTTATTCGCATAAGAAACCTTCTATTTTCCACTGCTCGATTATACTGCAACTCATGTACCGAAATCGGTTTGTGTTGTTGACGAAATGTTTGTATGTTACCAATCTGGCATGTATGACAGAATAGGCAATGTTGGGGTACAACAAAATGGAATGAATGAGATCGATGCTCAATGCAATTAGAGAAAATTGCCGTAAGAGGGCTTGGGATGTTGGGAAATATGCATGAAATGATAATAGGATGTGAAGGGACCTAATTGTTGAAGTAACGCTCCTGTCGATGTCGATACCACTTTAGCTAGATATGCTGTTCATGCTGATATTACTGTAGATATTGTAGATACAGATTCAGTGTGTATTAATCTTGTATCAATGGACTTGCTCCAAAAACCTTAATACATTTAGTACACAACAAATTGCTGGTACGGTTGAACTCTGAGTTGTCAACATGGTATTAGAGCGTCATTAGAGAGACCAATAAGCTTAGAGTGATGAGAATACACAAGTTTAGAAGTAAGATCCCGAGAGTCTTAGATGTAGAGTAGTATAGTTCCTACAGTCAACAAAGCATGGCTTGATGTATAATTATTGAAAGAGTCGTAGACGTAGAGTAGTATAGTTCCTACAGTCAACAAAGCGTGGCTTGACGTATAATTATTGAAAGATGACAGATAGCTCCACCTCCACCATAGCATTTAGAGAGGGCGACAGACTGAAAGGCATGGCAAATTATTATGTTTGGGCCATTAAAATGAGAGCAATCTTGAGGGCAGAAGAATAGAGGAGTATAACAAATGAGGAGTAGTCACACATTCCCTATCCAGTTACTATCAATGGAGAAAATTTTACGGAGGCACACCTAAAAAAGAAAAAAGCGCTAGTATGTAGGTTTATTTTATCGTTTGTATCTAATGATCTAGTTGATTTGATCACAGAATATTCAAATCCCACTTTGGCATGGAAAGCGTTGAAGAGTTAGTTTCAATCTAGAGATCAATCATAGATTCTTACTTTGATGGGTCAACTTCAATTGTTGAAGATGAGTGAGGGCGAATCATCGAAGAATACATTCAGTGGCCAAAAGAACTCAAAAATTGTCTCAACAATATGGGGCAAAAGCAATGTGAGAAGAACGTCAATTAGATTGTTCTTAATGGTCTTTCAAGATGATACAAAAGTTTGATTCAAACTCTCACTTGAATGCCTCAATGACTTTTGAAAATCTTAGTGCGTCATTGATGTCAGAATCACACCGAAGAATACATTGCAACCAACACCTAGGAGAAGATGAGGTACTAGCAGCTATACACACCAATTGAGAGGCATAATTGACATACAATTAAGGACGAGGCCGCTAGTTGCAGTACCATCCAAGAAGATGGTATCTTGGTAGAGGTTATTTAAGTTGAGGGTACTCTGGCCATGGATTCTCTAGATACCCCAGACTACCAGCTCATGATGTCAAGCCACCATTTTTAAGCAGACCACTGATTATATGCTTCAATTGCGGAAAACTAGAGCACATGATAAGAATTTGTCAACTCCCTTAAAACCCATAGCAAGGCAAAAATTCACAAGGAGGTACAAGTTATGCAAATTCCATTTAGTTTTTCAACTCGTACTTAGCACAATCTAATTACAATCTATCGTATTATATACCTTGGGACAATGGACCTTAGTATCTAGATAGTCGTGCATTGGGGCACATAGCTGCTGATTACCACAAATTTGATCAACAACCAAGTACTTTAGGTGTAGAAATCAATGAAATAAAAACAGGAGGGAAAGAGTCTCATCCCATCAAAGAATCAGGCATTGCAACTATGCACACTGAATTTGGGACAAAAAAATTGAAATTAGTTGCCTATGTTCCTAATATGACAAAGAATTTAATTTTTGTTGGTGTTCTTGTTGATTGTGGTCACAAAGTAGTTTTTTCAATTAACAATGCTAAATCATTAGAAGAGTTTTGGGGGGTCCAGAAGCCTGTTTCGGGCTTGTTCCCTTGCAGCTATTCTCCACAGCGAGGAGAACGGCCTGCTGTCAGAATTATCTTTTTCATAATTTTTTTTTTTTTTTTTTTTTTGAATTAGTCTCCAAATGCAAAAAAAAAAATTTATATTTAAAAAAAAAAAAATTTTTGGTCAATGACGTGGCAGGGTCTCGGCCACGTCAAACTGCTGTGCTGAACCTGTTTCTTGCATTCGCAGGCTATAATAACTTGCAGGCATTCAGAGGCCCCAAAAATCTTCTAATGACTTGATGAGTAGGATTGCATCATAGGGTTCTAGAAATAAGACTTTTCAAATGGCTTATATTGCTTCAAAAATATTATTAGTCCATTATCAGTTGTTCATTTAGACGTTGCCAATTTATGGTACCAACATTTAAGGCATCTTAGCTATACAATATTATACATACTTTTCAACTTTGGCAACGTTGAAGGTCTTCTGCATATTCATTGACAAAATTACGTTTGCAAATTCTACCTTTCGGGTAGACAATATAGGGAACACTTTCCTTGCGCAAATTTGACAAAAACAGATAAACTAGGAATTCGTATATACATAGACCTCATTAGACCTATGCAGAAATAATCATTGGAAGGCTCCAAGTATATATTGGTTTTCATTGATGATTTCTCAAGAAAGAGTTGGGTATATTTTTTGAAATAAAAGAGTAAGACTTTCTCCAAATATTGTCAGTTCAAAATCAAAATCAAAATCAAAATTGAAACAAGGAACAAACTACAATTATTACGTTCGGATAAGGGAGGGGAATACCTATCGTCAAATTTTATTAACTCTTATAAAAAGGTATGGTGTTTAAAGGGAACTCACCCAAGCTCATACGCCACAACAAATGAGCGTTTCCAAGCAACAAAATAGAACAATTATAGAATGTGTGAAGAACATTTCCCATGACTGCCAACTACTTGTGTATTATGGACAGAAGCTGTAGCAACTATAGTGTACTTAATAAATCAAAGTCCCACTAGAGCTAACAAATGGATAGACTCTAGAAGTCACATACTCAAGTAAAACAACCAATGTCTCAAATTTATGCATTTTTGGTTGTATTGCCTATGTTTATATACCTAAAGAGCATCATTAGAAACTTGACAGCAAGACTAAAATATGTCTTTTTCTAGGATATGATATTGAGTCTAAAGCCTACAAATTGTATGATAATATTAGCAAGAAGGTAATTAGAAGTTGCGATGCTATATTTGACAAATCAAAAGTTGGCTATCACTTTTTGCAAAATACCCTACCAAGAAACAAAATATTCCAATTTCCTTCAATAGAAGAATCTCATAGCCTCAATAATGATCTTTTGCAAGCAAATGGCTAACACAAGGATGATATCTTTAATCTCAACATACCAAATCAAAAACCAGGTCAGACTTTAGGAACTATCCCAAGAATTAGTTGAACCAAAACCCATTGAGTCAACAATTACAAAGTCCAGGAGCGAATCACCTTCTTCATGTTGTCAATCTACCAAATCATCTTCTCCAAATCATTGACCTCTATTTGCAGACCCTTGTGCTGGACTGACCATTCAACGTTATCCAACTCGCAACAAATTGTCGTTTACAAAGTTGCTTGATTTCTGGATTCTATTATCAAAAATAAATAGTGAATAGCTTAATTTTGAAATGGCAAACAAAAATCTAGATTGGCACAATGCCATCAAAAGAGAAATCAACTCTATATTAAAAAACAAGACGTGGGAGGTAGATAGGCTAGGCCACAAAAAGTCCATTACAACAAAATGGATTTTTAAACTCAAGAAAAATATGAATGGTGAGATTGATAAATATAAAGCAAGACTCGTGGAATGAGGATTTCAATAGCAAGAGGGCATTGATTATCAAGACATTTTTGCACCACTTTTTCATTGGTCAACCATTCGTTTTATATTGGCTCTAGTAGTAAAGAATAACGGGTTGCTACTGCAAATGGACGTTACAACAGCCTTCTTAAACAAAACACTTAATGAAGATATATACATAGAAATTCCAGAAGGTTTTCAAAAAGCAAGAGATATTACAAAAGTCTGCAAAATTAACAAAGCTTTGTATAGTTTAAAACAAGCTCCTAAAGCCCAATATGAGATAATTAACTCTTGGTTGATTTCACAAGGACTTTGCCGCATCACTAGTAATTCCAATTTCTATTTTGGAAAGAAAAATGGAAAAATAATCATTCTATTATTTTATATTGATGATCTATTAATCACAGGTGATAAATTATCAGAAATTGCTAGATTGAAAAACAAACTACAACAGGAGTTCAAGATGACAGACTTGGAAAATGCTAGTATTGATACTTGGGTGCAAAAATTCATACGAACTCACAAAGCATATTTCTCTACCAAAAGAACTATATCAAGAAACTTCTCAAGAAGTTCAATCTTGAAGAATGCTATCTAATACGACTTCCCATTGATTTGAACATGCACAAAAATATGGGCACGGCACTTACAGATGTTGAAACATATAGATCATTAGTTGATAGGTTTCTCTACCTCGCAAATATAAGACTACATATTTCATATGCGGTAGGTTGTGTATCACGTTACATGGAATGACCTAAAATTGCACACTTTCAAGCTACAAAGAAAATTCTTAGATATCTCTCTAGAACAAGTGATTATGGTCTCTTTCTACCATTAGCAAGCCCAACCAAATAACATGTCTACGTTGATGTTGACTAGGGGCGCGACCTAGACTCAAGGCAATCTACATCTGGAATTGTTTATAAATTGGATGAATCATGCATCTATTAAAGAAGTAAACTGCAACCTATTATATCCCTATCAAGTATGGAATCAAAATACCGCGTACCTCACTGATGCTGTAAAAGATATTGTTTATTTTAGAAAACTTCTTGATGAACTTGGGTTGCAATGTGATCAACCGATAGTTTTGCTCAACAATAATCAATCTTGCATAAAACTCATTGATAATCTTGTCATGCACGTACAAACCAAACATATTGAAATACAACATCACTTTATTCAAGAGGTTTCAAAATTAGGCCAAATATAGATGTGTTATGTTTCCACTATAGAACAACAAGCTGATTTTCTAACAAAGCCTCTAACCTACAACAGTTTCACTATTAATAGAAACAAACTTGGGATCCTTCCTTTGCATCTAGCTCTCAAATCTCGATCTCACCTATTTTGGAGTAAACTAGTTTTTGACCCATATAGCTTTCTTTGATACTTTTAGTTATGTTTCAAGTTTGGAGCCTTCGGGTTCTTCTTCGATAGACAATATCCCACTAGTGGTCTAGGTTCTTGAAGAGATCTTTTCAATAGCTCTTGTTAGAATTATCCTCATTGCTACTTACAAGATTTCTTTATGACAAAACCCTAATTTCATTGGAAAAACATTATATTGTTGATCTTATTGATCTTTCATTCTTTCCTTGTAGAACGTAAAACATCGAGAAACAAATCTCTAGAACACACTCGCATACTCGTCAAATGATGATAGCTATCCAACAAAACAATACACATATGAGTTGCATTTGCACAACAACCTCAGATTCTTAGTCAAACTTTTATTGATCAATTTACAGAAATAAAAAACTAGGTATCCTGATACTCACTAGTACCAACTTTTCACCAAGCTCTTGTACAATCCTAAGGGCATTCGATGGAAGCACACCATATCGAGACATTACTAAAGACTACAAATCGCCAAGAGCGAGGGGGGATGTTGAAGTAACGCTCTTGTCGATGTCGATACCACTTTAGCTAGATAATACTATTCATGTTGATATTACTATAGATACAGATTCAGTGCATATTAATCTTGTATAAATGAACTTGTTCCAAAAACTTTAATACATTCAATATACAACAAATTGTTGGTACGGTTGAACCCTAAATTTTCAACAATGATGTCTAGTATATACCGTAGAAGCCTAAAAAATGTTTTTTTGCAATGTTTATTTTCTAGTATGTCTTGAATTTTGAGGTGCATTGTGATAAAAAGACAAAAATTGTTGTAAAGTATGAAGTACATTGTACTACATTTGGTAGCACTTTTTGAGAACCTAGGGCATATCTTAGCCATGAATGATTTTGTTTCCTAGTATATTAATGTTCAAAAATTTCTAAGAGGAAGGAATACAAGTGAATGGTATTATGTGTTCTAATCAAATTGGCCTCTCCAAAACAATAAAGATTACCAAAGAATTTAATCAGAATTCACATGGCACATTAGAATGGCCCATGCACAAGTCTCGCCAAATGAGTACCATTGTATGGAAAGATGGAAAGATACAAATGGTACAAATGTTAAAGAACAAAGAAATGTTAAAGAAAAAATACATGAATCTTCAAAAAAAATGATGGAAAATAAAATGCATTTGTGTGTGCTTGGGATGTGTTTACGTTCTTTTATTATTTAAATGCTCAATCCTTTAGTACTTAAAGGTCCCTTTTATTGAAGTATTCAAAATTGTATTTATTTTTTAGTGCTATCGATAAAGAGGTTATTGATTTTTAAAATCTATTTTTCAATTTTTTTGGTCAACAAATGAATAAACTACAACTTTTTAAAGTTTTTGTGAGGAAGTGATTAATTTTATTGTCATTGGGTGAAGGGTTTTTAAAATTGAATTGTCTCAAATGAAAGTTCTACGTGACAAATAAAAAGCAAGCCATATGTAACCGATATGTGAATATGGGATATGTTGTCCAAAGTTGTCTATCCTTCTATAGTTACATTAGTCTTCAATAGAAGTTCAAGATTTTAATTTTAATTTTAAATTTTTTTTGGAGCATGTCAAAAACAAAGAAATGTTTCAATTTGTTGTTGGGATTCTTTAGTACTGAAAGTATGTGGCAAAGTTTTTTATTGCCAATTATGAGGATATTATGTCATTGTAAGAATTTTTTGGATTTGTTCCACAATTTCTTTTCAAGTGAAAATTGGTGGTCATATGACTAACATTACCTTGATTATGATAGATTTTTAAATTCAAATTTTAGGGTGCAAAAATATTTTTTCTTAGAAATGCCAATTAATCATGTGAAAATCTTGTATAGGGTCCAAAAATAATTTTTTATAGACTTCAAATACTAATGCTTTTAATTTGGATGGTCACATGTTCACATGAAGGTTGAGTATAAGATTCTACTGTGAAACTTTTGAAAAAATATTTTTATATTTTTTTAATTGACTACAATAGAAATGGCAATTTTGAGTTGTTTTTTTAAGAAAAATAGACTTGGTCCTATAGGAGTTAATGCATCGAAGAATACATCATTTGGAGATGTAATCAAAAGTTATGAGGGTCATAGATGTTTTAAAATTGTTTCTTCAAGAACAAGTATAAACTCCCTTTGTTCTGAAATGATTGTCCACTTTGAATGTCATTTTTCTTTAAGGTTGTTTTGATTAGGTCAAAAAAATACCTGCAAAATTGTGGACCATCATTTTGGGAGGGAGGGAGTACTAATTACCTTAGTTATAGGGTTGGTGGAAAATAATTCGAAAAATAGATATCAATTTTTTTTAATTATTTAAAAAAATTGTATGGAAAAAAATATTTGGAAAAAAAATTCTATTTGGAGCATCTATCAAACCTTATTTTTTGGAAATAAATAAATATTTAGTAGAGAGATGCCTATTTTACTCCTCTACACTTACAATCAGTGACACTTTGGGGGGACCTATCTTATATCTTTGAACTCTTTATAGAGACCTATAATTTTGGAGATTGATGAAAATATTAGAAGACAATTGTAAATATTTTGCTCTATTTTGTAGTGCAACTTCATAATGTAGTCACTTCATAGTATAATCACGTGAGGCTTGTAATTTTATATTCTCTTTTTTTTAATAGACTACATGAAATGCATAATTTATCACATGTATTATATTACAATTGTAGAGCAATTAATGTCACCTCCAACAATTATATTCAAGATACTCTAAGCTCCTTTGCAACTTCCATAGTGGTCAAAAGTGTCGGTCCAAATTTGAAATATGATCCACATTAGTCACTGAGGGAAAATTAAGGCTTTTCTTTGGTAAACAGAGGAGGCTATTCTAAAGTTGTTAGCAGTTTAATTTTCAAAACTGGTGGAGGAAAAGATAAACTTGCATCATATATGTGAAACCAAGCTCTCCAATGAAGGATCATTGACATAAATGAAAGGGGTCAACTTCACTACTGTAGTGATTTTCTCCATTTATACCATACTTTTTTCTACCTGAAGCCCAGACACCCTCCTGCCATTGCTGAATCACGTTGTGTAATTGTGGGAAGAAATTTATTTTCAGCTACCATGTACGAAGTATTCTACAGCCTATACAATATTCATATTGATGGAATCTACAGCGAAAATTAAGAAAAGCGTGAACTACAAACAATGCTTAGAACTTAACAAGCCTTGAATGAGTCTGCTTCCGTTGATAATTTCAAGATTCACGTCTCGAAGACTCGACATCATGACAACACATAATGTGAACAGACAAAAGTAGTTGAAACAAGCAATGCTGGCAAACTACAATCCATACATAGAAACACGAATCCCGAGGTTCAGACCATTTCAGAGCACCGACCAACGTGGGTCACTCACCATAACATTCTTAACCCTTATTGCTGAGGTCCCTTCCAACCCAGGTACATAGGCAAGAATCAGATGGGGTGGTCGTGAATCATTAACTCACCCAAGGGATAAAGCCTTCCTGCACAGCTCTATTCGTGGGATTTCTACAGCGCATTGGAGAGGTCACTGGTGTAGAATGTTAGGACTCTTTCCACATTAATGCATTGCATAGGGCTAAGAAAACGACTTATGAAGATCAACATTTCGTCAACCTACACAACCTCGTTAAAGGACTCAACAAGCCCAGTGTGGAAATAAATGACAATCAATACGTCAACCTCAAAACAAACTTGTTCCATACGCAGACAAAAATAGGGTTACAACCATAAGCAGAAGTTTTCAAAGGTGGGAAATCGACAGAGCAGGTTGTGCTTGTCCTCACCCTTAGCAATAGAGTGCATATCACAAAATTACAAAAATTGGTCACAAAATGAGCTTTGTGTTATAGTATCAGACATGTGATATGGACTCATGAGCAGACATAAAATTTTCCTGTGAACTAGACTACAATATATGACAATGCAGCAGTACAGGGTTCAAGTTCTTCTGAAAAACCTGCCTCCCTTCTGGCCCACCCCTGTGCCAGCAAGCCCCGCCGCAAGCACGGATTTCGTGTCAGGGCGCCATGAGAATTCTTTCAAGGTCAGGAACCGATCGCCGAGTGCAGGGGTCAGCTCCGAGTCTCGAATATTGTCACAAAACGTGACCCTTAACCGATTCAGATCCTTGAAAGACTGCACCACCGAGTCGACTCCCGCCGTTGTAATCAAAGAGCATCCCTCCAGACTCAAAAGCCTCACCCTCCTGCACGATACTGTGAGAGCCAAGGTGTCATCATCCAAACCCCAACAATCCTTAAACTCCAGCTCCTTCACTGTCGAGCACACACTGAGCAATGCAGCAAACCCCACCCTATCTCGCAAATCACATCGTTCTAAGTGCAGACGCTCAATAGCCGAACACCGACCGACATGCGCAAGGGGACCTGGGTTCCGATCAATCTCCTTGCAACCTTCAAGCCGCAACGTTTTCAAACAATCAAGGAAGGACAAGGCTGCGACCCAACCCGCGTAGAAGCCTTTATTCGAGAGTGTGAGCTCTTCCAACATGACACAACACTTGCCAATAGCCGAGATGCCCTCGTAACTCGCTTCACAGCCACTAAGCTCCAACCGCACCAACCGTCGGAAGGTGTGGCTCATGATGGTGAGACCAATATCGGTGAATGTGCAATGGTAAAACCCTGTGACAGAGCCAATCAATCTCACTATCTGTAAATTTTCACATGCCGCTATGGCTCTCAACGTCTCATCTGTACATTGGTACAAGTCGAGTTCCTGCAAAAGCGGGCAATTCTTCGCAATGCTCGCGATTCCTGTCTCTTCCGTCTTCGTCTTCTGAAACTGGATCCCCACTGTCTTGGGAGTGGTAGCAATGGGACTATCCAAGCTCCCCAGTTTCAAATTCTTCAAATCGGGAAGTGAAGAATCATCCCTGGCATCGTTCAACTTCTTGTCGGAGTCGGGCGTTCTCAGCGACTTCATGCTTTTCGACTTCGACAAACTCCTGGACATGGACCTTGCTCGGCCGAAGTAATTCCCGCGTCGCACGTCCACCACACAGAGGCGCTGCAATCCGGGATACGCATCAGCGAGGAGCTTCAATCCTCTGTCGAGCTTCGCGGGAGAGAGTTGCTGCTCCTCAATGCATCGTTCGATCGACGGCGGGTCCACGGCATCGTTTCTCAGCTGGACAGTGAGGCCCTGGTGTGTCAGAAGAATGCCGGAACCGCCTTTGCCTGCCTGCGGGGCGACGATACAAGCGAGCGACAAGTCTACATCAGTAAGATTCGGAAAACGAGAACAAATCCGCCCGCTCTCCAAAAATGTCCAATCCTGCACTTTGATCGACTGCCTTAGGGTTCCGTGCAACCGCATCCACCGCTTGCAAACGAGAGCGTAGTGTGGGGCGGGCGACAAGCGTCGCAAGATGTTGAGCAAAACCTCATCGTTTAGCTGAGAAAACACATCCCCGACAGGCGGTTTCCATGAATCGTCGATCTTGTTCCCGAGACCCTTACTCCGCATCGCACCTTTCTGGACTCCAACCTCGCTCTCGTAACCTAATGCCACCTCCACCATATGACTCCTCCCAAATCCACTCCCTCCACGGTCGCATCAATCAACCTCCGCTCCAACACCTTGAAACCCTAAATTTGCGCAGTCACACCATCGCCACAGAAAATGAGGCCAACAACAATTACGACAAATCGATTCTCACTCAAATGAGAAGCTCTTTCCAAATCTTCTCCCTCCACGGTCGCATCAATCAACCTCCGCTCCAAGCCCTTCAAACCCTAAATTCGCGCGCTCACACCATCTCCACAGAAAATGAGGCCAACAAGAGTTACAAGAAATGGATTCTCACTCAAATGAGAAGCTCTTTCCTTCACGAACGCGACGTTCAATTGAAAATTTCTTCTTCTGTCGGCTGTCTGATTGAAAAGATTGTAGTCCGAAATTTGGTGACGATAGATGGCACCGACGATCGCTTCCACGCTGCGAGGATTTCTCGCAACATGGCTGGAGCTCAGAGGTGGGAAGGCTGGGTCCAAGGCGGCTACCTCGAAATGTCTGTTGCCGGCCGCCGCCACCATGTGCCGTGCGTCCACGTCCGTCGTCGCTTCATAAACCACCGCAATCTCCGGGAGGATTATTGTTGGAGGGTTTGAATGTGTATTATATGGGATTGTTCACATAATTGAGCATTTTGCGTTTTTCATTTATCAATAAAGTTTTTCACCAATTGTTCTTGGTTGGTAGCTTACATCATTGAATCCACTTCAAATTGGGAATTAAAAGAAAATAAGGTTCTTCATACTCTTTCATTATTAGCACCATTTTTCTATCTTTTACAATTTTTTAGGCAATGTCCTACATCAAATCTATTATAGGTTGTTCAATGAGACAATTCAACAAGAATGTCCTTCAATCCTATACTATATATTCATATCATTTGTGTTTTTTAATGTTCTTAATACCCCAATTAAAATCATTAGTTTTAGGTGAAATTTATGGAAAGTGTTATTTTGAAACCAAAACAAAGTGTACACAAGATATATGCTTCTGAAGTCATCACTTATTGCAATGAAAAAACTGAATGAATTTAAATGAAGGAATATAGTTTGTTTGTTTGACATGTAGTTGATAAGGCACTTTGACATGGAAGTAGGAAACTTGGCTCAAAAAGGAGGGATATTCATTTATTTTTAAAGTCCATTAGACCAAAGAACATTGATAATTGATAGTGGGATCAACTTCAAATCAAACACTATTTGTGTTGAAATCACACATAAGGTAGATGTAGCCATAACCGTGACTGTCCCCATAGGTGTGACCTATATTTGTACTGTTCACCGTTACTTTTAGTCCCATGAGCGGCATGTAGGAAAAAATGACGGTTTTAGCTTACTGTGATCCTTGAAAAAGGTGCCGTTTGTTTTAGAAATAGATGCGCTGTTGGATGGAATAAAGTTTACAGAGTTTTTATTGCAAGAATTAATAAAGTGACTTGGGAGCTAATTTATGGTTCTGTAAACGGCGGTTTAGGGGCTAAGTAGCACAATTTACTGTGCAATCTTTCATTGATTAGCTTCACGTTGGAGGCAGATATGGGGACAACTGCAACAATAATGGGTGCCTCCTCAGTCTTTATTTCAGTCTTTGAATGACGGCGATTAACAAAGAGGTTCCTTACTTAACAAATAGGTTCAGAACGATGTCTAAAACTTTGAGGGTTGCAAACTGTGCGTGATTAGGAACTTCTTAGCAAAATATTGTCTCACATATTCGGCAGAGAAGCATGGACTTCGTGGGTACAGAGACTGATTTATATTCAGAGAGGACCAGTACACATGGAGAGACATGGGCCCCTGAATTACAGGTCTACAGCCAACTACAAGGTAGTGCGTGGTCCCCATTTGAAGAATATCATGCTGGTTCGCAAGAGAGTGTCCAGAATTCAACGCCAACCGGCGTTTCACGCCCTGCTGCTGTCCACGCAGTAGGTGCAGCCTGGCACGGAGGGCGGCAACGTCAAAACGAGCACAGTATTGGAGTACGCTCGCTACCAAGATCGGTCCAAGCGCCGTCAGTCATCGAAGGCCGTGCGTTGTACAAGCAACAGACTTTGGTGGAGCAGGTTCACAGTCCGAGCACAACGCGCACTACAGGGATCAGTGACAGTGCACTGCGCCGAACTCCATATGAAACCTGGAACTCCGTCCGCCCACAGACACCCCGGGCTGCATGGGCACCATGCGCTGCAGCAGGTGCACATGAGTCAACGTTGTTAAACTCCTCTCATTTGTTTCATCATGATTAATTACCTTCAGATCGTGACAACTAGAGATTTAGAAATTACTGCAGGAATTCAAAGAGTAGAAAAATGCCTCTCGGAATTGCCTCCGATCGCTTACTGCGCATTCTTACTACCCACAGCATTGTCGAGATCACTACGTTGCAATGACACTGTGTACCTTCAGTAATTTGTACATCAAGGCAGCGACGCCATGCACTGCCACTTCGGCCACACTGGTCCAAGCGTCACTTCGGAGTAATGATCGTGAGCACAGACAGGTTGTAAGATAGGATCAGGTGACCACGGCGCCTCCGCGGTAACTGCACATTTTATCCAGCAGCGACGCAAGGGTACAGATTTAGTGTACATATGATATTGTAGTTTAAATCAAACCCACATGTATAAAGAACCGACGCAGTTGAGAGGTTTAGTGAGTACTTCTCATGATTGCAGATGGAGGGCTCACGGCTGCTGCCTCGGGAGAGCGCCAACCTGTACAGCGCAGTGAGCAGCAGACGCCGCAGATTCACACCAGGCGCCGGCGAAGGCCAAACGCCAAATGGACTGACGAGCAGTTGAAGGGGGCAATATCAGCAGTGGATGCCGGAAACAAAATCACAACTGTGGCTAAAGATTTTGGTATCCCTGCATCCTCTCTAAGAGATCACCTCAATGGTAAGACATTGCAACGAAAAAGGGGGAGACAAGGGGTTCTTACCATAGAGGAGGAAACTGCATTAGTTCGTTGGATGCTTGAGATGCAAGATCTAGCACATCCGATTTCTGTAATAGAATTGAAGAGTAAGGTCACAGAGATCACACAAGAACGGTGGACACCATTCACAGATGGCATACCTGGGCGTGGATGGATGCGATGGTTTAGACATCGTCATCCCGAGTTGACTCTTAGATCTGCACAGGGTTTGGAAGAGGGGCGAGCAAAAGCATTGAATCCTACCAATGTAGCTTCGTTTTACACAAATCTAGAGAAAGTGTACAGACGCCATGGCTACCCTTCGTCCCAGATCTAGAATGCAGATGAATCAGGGGCACAAGCAGGCAGAAATGGAGGGGGAACTCTTGTTTTTGCACTGAAGGGAACTAGGGCTGTGCACACAACTATACCAAACAATAGAGAGCATTTAACAGTGTTGTCATGCGTGAACGCAGCTGGAGAATACATTCCAAATTTTTACATTTTCAAAGGAAAACGCAAGCAAAGGAACTATATAATCAGATGCGAACCTCAGGCTTGCATGGCAATGCAACCCAATGGGTGGATGACAGCATACTTGTTCTCAGCTTGGATCTCGCACTTCATATCCATTGTGAGAAAAAGGTACGAACTATCAGAGAGGAATAGGCATCTTCTTGTTCTAGATGGGCATGGGTCACACGTCACATTGGAGGTAGTGCAAAAGGCTAAGGTGGAAGGCCTTGACATAGTCACACTCCCTAGTCACACTAGCCATAGACTACAACCTCTAGATGTCAGCATCTTCAAACCCTTCAAAACCGCATTCCGAACCTATAGAGATAAGTGGACTATTCAGAACAAAGGCAGAGGCGCACAAAAGGAAGAACTAGCGGAATGGGTTTCGTTGGGACTACGGAAGGCTCTCACTCCTGCAAACATTAAGAAAGGATTCATGACTACTGGGATATGGCCCCTGTGTGCAACAGCTATGGATTCGCACATGAAACCTAGTACATGTTTTCTGGAAGGAGAAGGAGACGAGGAAGACACAGATGACGACGCAGACTGTGACAGCGTGGACGAGCAGGTGTAGCAGCCCGAAACTGACGAGGTACTAGAACATGATAACGTCCCATGTCTGCCACAGCAGGGCAGGTCGCAGGAAGGAAATGAGGAGGAAAGCGAAGCCCGAGCCACCGTCGACTACCTCGAGCAGCAGGGCAGCGCTGAGTACCTCCAACAGCAGGGCAGCGCTGAGGGACGATACGAGGAAAGGGACGAACAGGGTACAGTCGAGTGGCTGCAGCAGCAAGCCAACTCGGAGGGAGGAGATCAGCGGGAAAGCGACCAACATGGAAATGAGACCGAGCACATCACAGAGGATTCCGAGATAATTAGGGAAACACAAGAAGAGGAACAATACTTCGTGCAATCCGATAGTGACAATGGAGTGGACTTGGATCAAAACTCAGAGTCAGATCAGGATTGTCCAGGAAGTATCGCACCGCGCAATCTTTTTCCATTGCCGCACATACAGAGATCTGCAAGAATCCGGGTGAGAAATGAGGAGCCCGTGATTGACTACTCAAAATCAATTATCATGACGTCTGATGAATACATAGACGCACTGAAATCAAAAATTGCTAAGAAGGAAGCTGTAGCAAAAGAGCGCGAAGCTCGCAAAAACCAAGCAGAACAGAAGAGAAATCAACGTAAGGAAGAGAAAGCAAGGAAAGAAGCAGAAAAGGTAATGAGACGCATTCAAGCGGAACAGAGAAAGGCAGAGAAGGAATGTGAGAAGGCCAGAAAGTGTATGGAAGCGGAGGCTAGAAAGCGCCGTAAGCTGGGAGGTGGACCATCTCACCTCTACATTTGAAAATTTTTTTAGCAAGGCGGGAAGGTGTTCGAAGATGGCCTAAGCAGGAAGAAGGCGAGCAGAGCAGCGCTGCGCGGGGGGAGCCTGGCAGAGCAGCTGTGACCGTTGGCAAGCAGTGCCTCGCCGGCCTCAGCAGCCTGCGACTGGCCAGCCCGCGCATGGCGCACCTGCGACCATGTGGCTGCCAGCGCAGGCACGGTATTGAAGGCTTTACACATGGCTTATGATAGAGTGCATTGTGCTTTTCAGTGCATAGGAGACTATTTTGCATGCGCTTGAACATGTTTTTTGACTTCTCCTACCACTGTTTTGGAAGTGTCAGAGTGTGAGATTTAGGAGCACTTCTACATGACTTCATGATGAACATGAATCGTTTTGAGATACTACTGAAATTGGTTTACGGATAAATATATGACAGTAAAGGCTTCGCTTCCACTTTCTTATGAAGGCAGCTACTCACTACTATAGATTTATGTTGAATGCGTACTTTATAAATGTCTAGTAATTACATGCTGATGATTCAAGCTTCCAAAACAATATCAATATTTTTCATTTCCTCTTCCTAATCCAGGAATATTATTTTTAAACTTCATAAAGTAGTCTTGCTACACTAAAACCCTTAAACTCACGGTTATGGGTGCAGCCACCTTAATGGTAGATTCACCTAAAGACACACATGTTTAATAACTTTTTTGATGCATTTTTCATTAAGACTTTACCGTGCCTTCTTCTACCATTCATATTCACATTTTAGGGGTTCATATTTAGGCATGGTCTATAATAAATTTTTATACCTTAGTTTGCATCCATGACCTTATCTTGCAAGCCTTAAAGTAAGCTATTGACAATTATATTTATTAAAAGATTAATTTCATTTTATTTTTGGTTGGATTGATTGATATTGAAAAAAGATTTCACAAAATTGTAGCATGTATATTTAAAAAATTATATGAGTAAGCTAAATGAATTTGTAAGCACCTACTAAAATATAAAAGCTTCATATGTTGTAAAATTTTAAAAGGTAACCATTGCAAATACCTCCAATGTCATCAATTTATAAGTTTTTACATCTTTGTTTTTATTTTTTTGTATATGAAGAATATCTTTGAATTAGTATTTTTTCCTTTTTAAAAAAAATGTTATTTATCTCTTGTTTAAAAGTTCTAATCCAAGTTAAATAATCTAATATCTTTAGATTGGAACAATTCATTTTTGCTTTTGTAATAAATGGCCATTTTTAAATTACTATAATTGTAGGATAGATTTTAGAAAAAATATTTTAAAAATTAAATTATTGTATAAGAAAGAATATTGGTAAATACATATTTTTTGCATCTACCAAACCTTATTTTTTGGAAAGAAAATGTTTGATAAGTTTGCCTTACACTTCTCATACATGTGATGAGCAAAATCCATTTTCAAAGCATTTGAATCTTTACACCATTCCCAAATAATGTCACCCATTTATATTCATTACTATTCTATATAACCCAATTCATTTCATGGTAAGGTCAAAAGTAATAAAGAAGGTTCTCATCCATTAAGGTGTGCCTTCTCTCCTATAAATTTTAGGAATTCAGTCTTCAATATTATTTTTTATCTTCACTAGAATTCATGCCCTTAGATAAATGGTTTATATACTTTAAGTCTCTTCCCCCCTACCTTGGATGTTATCCTTTAATGTGACTATTGGCCTTGAAATTCACACAGTCACTCATCCTTAATCCATGCCTTGAATTGATGTAGTAAGGTTGGTCAATTAAGCAAGGGACCTGGATCATACAATTGGATTTTGTTGCCTTCATATTGAAGGCAAAATCAATATACTAATTTAGTCATTTTATTTTTATAATAAAATGGTTTCTTACTCCTTTGATTTGAAATTAAAATTTTAAAACTGAAATTATGTTTTATTTTGTATAATATATGACAAGCACAACAAAATCATTGAATTTCAAACTTGACACCATGACATTCAAAAATTTTAAAAAATCTATGAAGTCCCAAAATTCTAAAAAAATATCAATTTTATCTATAAGCAAGTGCATAGGCTTGACAAGAAATGCACAAATGAAAAACGGAGATTCAATCCATTTATTTCAAATAACCTCCCTAAGAACTTTACAAATGTAGATAATCAACATACATTAAAATTCCAATCATTTAGAATTAAACATTAATCCCTTAAGTTCCTTGGCTATGTTTTCCTTCAAAACACTTGAAAATTGCTATTTTTATAACAAGTACTAATTTTTTGAAAAAAAACTTTTTTTGAAACATGTAACTATAGGCTCTTTTAGTATGATAACTTGAACACATATGGTAAAATTTTTAGAAATTTCTACTACGTGGATTACAAGATATAAGCATTCAAATTCACTAAAATCATTTTTTTGGCCGTGTGAAAAACAAAGTAGTTGCACTTCATAAGCTCTCTCTTCTATGAAAAAATGTCCCAAATGGTGGTGCTTCTTTTGGATTATTTTTCATAGACAAATTGGCTACATGCTTAAAAATTTTCAAATCATTTGAAATTGTACAATATATTAGAAAAAAATAGTACGTAGCAAAAAATAGAGAATGATTCAATATACTAAATTGTTAAGAGTTTAATTATGAAATTGAAAAATATCAATCCCAATGGTTGTAATGTTGTTATAAATGATTTGCATGGTTTTATTTTTTTGAAAAATATTGAAAAGTGAGTTAAATAAATGACTTCAAAGTTTATTTTAGAGTAGAGAATTTATAATTGCTTGCAAACTAAAACTCCTCATAACTTTTGACTCATTGGTTGAAATGGAATGGTTCAAAACTTTTCATGTATATATAAATGTAGAAAATCAATTTCAACTTTTTGTTTTTGAAGAAAATGATTTTCTTTTATCTACCTAGACTATTTGAATTGAGAAACAAATAACATATTATGCAATAACTTTTGACTCTTATTTCCAAACGTCATAAAATTTAGTGTACATGAAAGATATTTTTTGTCCATACCTTCGTTAAAATTTTAGCCTGAAATATCAAATTTTTAGTCACAAGTAGTGAAGTACCTACCCATAATTACTATGTTGCTAAAAATAGCAAGCTGGCCATTTAGAAATCAAAGCCAATATAATAGTAACATTGTGAGTAATCAAACTTGGATTTATTTTGTGAAAGAGCCAAGAAAACAATCGAAAAAGCTTATTAATAACCTTCAAAATATCCTTTTGTGACATTTAATACCAAAATACATAATTGTATACAAAGTTGAAAGATTATCAAGAAATTGAAATAAGGAAGAAATTGACTCTTGTCTTTAAGCAGTGATATTCAATTTTTATACATTCTTATTTACAACATACAACACTTTACACATGGATTGGATTTAGCATGATTTAATTGTTCAATGTTAAGAAAAAAAAATTCATGTCACATTAGGTTTGATTGCAATTCTTGTAATTTGACATGGAAATTGAATTTTAATGCAAATTTTTTAATTAGACATGTATGTATGGCAACTTAGAAGTTTGTAAATTTTAAGAGCTTTCTATTTACAAATTTGTGTATATACATATATTTTTTAATATTAAATTAATTAAATCTATTACCTTTTGAACTTGTAAGCTAGTAAAAAACTTTAATTGAAAAAAACTACTATTGAATTTTAGTATTTGACAAGATAACAGTACAAATGATTTCAAAAAAGTATAGTCCAAATTTTCATTAATCATTTTTAAAATTGGTATTTAAAGGTGCCAAAGGTATTAATTGAATGAGAAGATTGTCAAACTTTCTCTTGTTTTTATATTAATTTATTTAACTTTGATATCACCAATTAGCATGTTGAAAGGTCATTATGGTTGAAGATGAAAAAATTCCTAACTCTTTAATTACTTGTGAATATTTAAATTCCAAAGACTAAAAAAATAAATGGTTTTCATTCTATCAAAAAATATTGATTAAAATTATTATAAACCTAAATAAACACATAAAAGTATATAGGGATTTAGACTAAGTTTCCACATTTACACCAAAATTTAAAATGTTTGTTAACATTTCAATTTAAAAACATATAAATATATTGTCAAATAACCTAAAAGAAGTAGAATGTATAATGATATAAGATTCTAAAATTTTTAAATGATAAAAATTGAAATTCAACCAATGAAAATAATGAAATTTTATAAAATAAATTTAATATCATTTAGATTTTAACTTTTTAAAATTTAAATATACAAAAAATAATTTCCATTAATTTTTTGCAGTTTTTAAACAATATTTGATTTTTAATATCACATTTTGACTTGAATTGAATTTTAAAATAAATAAATAAAAATTTAAATGAATTTGTATGGAAAAAAAATCTAATGATTTGCATAAATATTATGCTTCACAAAAATTCCAAAACTAATGTTTTTCATTATTTATAATTTAATGTTGATTAATTCTATTTTCTTGAGAATCAAAGCTAAATCCCAATTCATTTAGAATTAGAAGTTGATGATCATAAACCTCTATTATTTTTTATGATTTAATTTAAAATATACAATCTACAAAATGGAATGCTTCAAACATGTAATTTCATGTGAAGTTGGAAATTATCATACATTCTATTAAAACTATGAAAATATGTTTTACAAATAGTCATGAAGAAGTGGCATATATGCCATTGATAATATTTATAATTATTACAATGTTGTATAAAGATTATACACTTGTCCAACTTGATTAACATATCAAGCTAGATATTCAATTTGAATTCAAACAATTTTATGCAAAAAATATCACATTGCATTACATTTGAGGAAATTTTTCAATTTTGTAATATTTTTCAATTTATTCAAGTGAAAATGTTTAATTAAGTAAAATTTCATTGAACAAATATTGTCATAATAAAATAAAGGATGAGATTAAAAAAATTGAGTAATAAAATTGGAATAAATCTTTAAATAAAAAATATTTGATTACAATAATGTAATTTTTACTAGATGAACATTATGATTGAATGATCTTACATATGGAAAGAGAGCAATTAGAAAATCCAATCGAAAAAGAGCATAACAATAATAATGTTGAAAGTTTTGAAGAACCTAAAAATTGTGAAAAAGGTGAGTCATTATTTGATTTGACACAAGGTAAAACATGTGAAAATTGTAAATTTTTTGAAGCTTTGACACCATTAGGGCAATCAGTAAGGCAATGTCAAGCTTGTGCAAGAAAAAAAAGTTCTTTTGAAAAACTCCCTTCTCATGAAGAAATTGGAAAAGAAGATAGGTTTGAAATTGATAGTGATTTTAAAGATGATTCAATTGCAATACCTATATCTAAATTAGTCAACAAAATAAATACAAAATTAGAAGAAAACTCAAATGATTGTATAAAAGATTTACAAAGTAAAAATTCTGTTGTGGAACATGAACATGTTGATTTACAAGGTGCCAATGTTGCCAAGGCACAAAATTTTATGTATAATGAAGAAGGAAAGGTGGTTTTAAGAAAAAAGGATATTGTACTTTTGGATAGAAAAGAATACAAGTCACTAAATTCAAGTGATTCAACATCAAGAAAAGAAAAAACATTCCCTAAAGGAAATTACCTTTTTGATAAAGATAATACAATGGCTAATGAAAGTAAAGAACAAATTATTGAGACTTTAGATGCTCAAAAAACAAAAGAAGAAATAGAATTAGAAAAGAGGGAACGAGGTTGGAATGTAAATAGTAGCATAATTTGTAAGAATGTCAATCATTCAAAAGCATCACCTATGAAAAATATAGTAACAATAGATGGATATGCTTCTAGAAAAGAACAAAGAGATAGAATTAAAATGAAATTAAAATCCTTAAGGGAAAAACCAGACACTCAACGTATTTTAGGCTTAGTAGCTAAGAGGAGTGAAAGTAGATTGAATTCACCAACCCATCGTGTTCCAAATCAAAATTATAAAAATAATGAAGAAGTCCCTTCAATTACACGGCTTGAAATAAATGCCTATTCATCGAAATTACAAGAATCAAACCATGAAATTACAACAAGTAGTGAAGTTGATTCAAATCTTGATGAATCTAAAAAAAGATCACTTTATATTAACATACAAGAGGCATCAAAATCAAGATTCTATAGATCCCAAGAAGATTCAAAATCAAAATGTTCATCACCAACAAATTTGAATTGTTACTCCAATGAAAGCATTCACTTTGGTACTCAACGCATTTTAGAAATACTTGCAAAAAGAAATAGCAATAGGGTAACTTTACCATCACAAAACACTGATATTAATACACCTAAAAGAGAATCAAATAATATAGTATATAGTGAACCAAGAGAACAAAATAAACCAGAAGAATTCGATGATACACCTCAATCTTTTAAATCATATGATCAACAACAAGAAGATGTAATAGGACTTCCTAAAACAACAACAAATGCATACAATGAACATGATTTAATGTACCAAAATAAGAATGAAAAAAAATTAGACTCAAATTATAGAACATCTTCAAATACACATATATGTAAAGCACAACAAGGTTTAGAATATGATAACTTATCATTCACAAATCCAAGTTGCCATTCTAATGATAGTCAATTCTATAATATAGATCATAGTTTAGAAAAAAGTGAGAATAGTATACTTTCACCCAAAAAATGTAACTATTACAATTCAAGAGTTAAGTCATCATCAAACTTAAATGGAAATCAATCCAATATTGTAGAAGCTCAAAATGAAATAGTTACATCTTGTAGTAAGGAAAACCAAGAAGACACACCATCTAAAGTAACACAATCATCTTCAACATTACATAAGCACAATATGATTCATAAAAAAAATGAAGGTAAGTTTTATTTACATTTGAAATAAAATTCATTATTAGCATAAGTCTTATACAACAAAAATACTTGTAATAAAGGCTAGCATAAATAGAAATAAGTTACATTGAAAAATAATGTACAATAATTTTTTTTTAATTTGAAAAAATAGAAATTTATTTAATAAGTTACAAAACCAACTTCAATGTATAAGTAAAATAAAAAAGATTTTAAACCTAGTGAAACTTATTTAACTAAAGTTTTTTCTTGGGCTTTTTGGAAACAATTGTATATTCAAATGTAGATTTTGATTCTTCAAAAACAAAGTATGAAAAAGGATTGTTGAGGCCAAATTCATTAGGATTAAAAATTCCAACACCTTCTAGTACAATATGTCATGTCAATGATAATCCATTATATGGAACAAAGTTTAAAAGTGAGCCTACTAGTTGCACTATCAAAAATAGTAATGAAAGTTGTTTGCATATTTCAAATTCTAATTCAAATTCTATTTCTAAATTTTCATTTGTAGCACAAAATTCTTTTGACAAGCCATTAAAATGTAAAACAAATGAAGCATTGGATACTAATCCCTCCAAAATATGTTCTACTTTACCTTTAAAGAGTTCAACAATCTACAACTCTTTAGACATGATTCCTTTATACAAGTCAACTATAACAACTCCTATATATAAATCACCTGATCCAATAAAAGAAGAAACTATGAAAAGCGTCTTTCAAAAAGAATTTGGATACCATTCAGAAGAAATGGAAATTTTTGAAGAAAAAAAACTAACACCAAAAAATAAAAGATTTGAAGAATTTCATACCGAAAACTTTGACAAAAATAATAGGACTAAAGAAGTTGTACAAACAATGAATTTGAATAAAGAATGTTGCAAAGAAAATACAATGTTTAATTGTAATCCAAAAAAAATTTCTTGCAAAAAAATATCCAAATGTCAAATTATTTTGTGGCCAATGCAAATTATTTTTGGAATACTTATGTATCCATTTAAATTAGTATTAAAATTTATTTTCTTTTTCTTTTATTTATTCAAAGTCTTTTGGAGGGGAATCTTTCAAGCTTTCAAAAAGCTTAAAAACTTTGCAATGATGGGTGTTGGTAATGTAAGATCAAAAATATTAGAAATTTTTCAAAATAAGTGCAACAATACTCAAGGACATTTTGGTTGTAGATGCGCTAGTAAGACATACATTCTAGTTGTTCTTAGCTCTTTACTACTTCCCAATCTCTTTGATTTGAATTTATATCTTGTTAATAGGTTTATAGAAGGACAAGTTGTAATTCGAGAAGTTTTAAACTTTGATTATACAAAAGACCATCCAAGTGCTACAATAAATCTTTTGCCTCAACAAATAATGGGCAAAGCAAAGGGATATTTTCCTGACAAAGAAGTGATGACTGCACATGCTTTTCCACCCTCCTATGTATTTCATATGATTATTCATCTTACATTACCCGAGTCAAAATATAATCAAGAAATTGGAATGTTTCAGGTTTATATTTTATTTTTGTTTATTAAAATTTAGAATGATAAATCCATTTCATTTCATACATTTGAAAATTGACATATATTATACATTTTAAAGAATTCCTAGTATAGGTGAAATTATTATTATTCTAATGGCTATATTATATATATATACATTAAAAATCTAAATCATAATTCTTTCTATATTGCAAGAAATAAACGTATATCAATCCATATTTTGCTATAATATTTGTCCTCAATTTTGGTGATTAGATGATTATTGGTTATTTGATTATTAATATAATTTTCTTTTATTGTATTTTTATCAATAAATTATATCATTTTTGAAATTGAATATAATTTTATTTATTTTTTAAAACTATTTATTAATTTAAAAATGAGATTATTGGAATATTTCAATATATTGCCAAATACAAAAATCAATGTCCAGATTTCTATAGAGACATTTTCAGCAAGAGGTCACTCTTTGAATAAAGCTAGTCGAGCAAGTATCTTGAGATATTATAGTTCACCTATTAAATATATGAGAAGTGTAATAATGGGAATACCAATAGTTTTGGGATTATGTCAAGAATCCCAAACACTTTCAATACAAATGATGAAATCACAAAAAGAGAATGAACACTCTCCTACAGCTACTGTTAATGTTGAAATTGAACCCAAAGTAGGTCATTCAACAAGTTTGGGAGTGCCTGAGATCTATCATGCGGAACTTCAAGTCATTGCACATAATCCATATTTGAGAGAAGTTGCCCACAATTGGGTGTGGAACTTGTATGTATATAGTGGATTAGCTTTATTTATTTTTGAAGTATTATTGGTCTTGTGTTGTTGTCAAAAAATATTTCCACAAAAAGTTGCTAACAAGGAAAAAAAGTGAAGATTTTTTATCCAAAAATAAGAAAATGACTTTTGACCAAGAACAAAAATTTGCACAAGTACCTAGAAGGTTGCACAGGGGGCACATTTATTATTCAAAAAAACTTCCATTGGCTTTACTAAATATATCCAGTGTACATGATTGTAGAAATGCACTTAGTTGTAGTGAAGCCTTTCTTGAAGAATTCAAAATGATAAGACTAAGCAATGATTCTGTACCAAAAAAAGGTTGTGAATTATTATTTTGATTGCATCTTTGTTTGTAAATGGAGGTTTGCAATGTTTTTGATTGATAAATGAATATAGGATAACGGAAATTTTCTTATTCCATTTGTTGTAGTTTATTTGATTAGATGAGAATCAATACTTAAAGATTGAGAAGCTTATAAAGCTATGTGATACAGGCATAGTGTAGTTTGCATGCCAAATTCAATACAAATTATATTAAAAAAATATGATTTTTTTATTTTATTTGAAATTGAATGCCAATATATGTCTATGTCCTTCACTCTTAATATTTATTGTGTAAAGTTAAGCGTATGCATGACCCCTTCACTTTATTTGATATCCATTGTAATCTGGGGGTAGACATAAACATGAGCCCCTCATTACATTTAATGTTTATTGTCAAGGATTAGGCATGTGCAAACCCCTTTAATAAATGTAAAGTTTTGTATAAGGATTAGGCATATGCCTATTATCCATCAAATGAATAAAGATATGATTCAAACAAATGAAGAAATTTTGAATCCATTAAATTTGTAGAATATATTCAAAATAGGACTAGAAACTATTTAAAAGATGTATTTTTTTTAATGTACATTTTAGCCAATCCATATGCACTTTTAAAAAGACCATAATTTTGAAAGTTGTAATCTACAATTCATCTTTATATATATTTTTAAAATTTAAAATTATCCATGATCTTCCATATGGTAGGTAATTTGATTATCAAATACCTAGAAGGACATTGAGAGAAGATCAATGTAATTGAACTTAATGGTGACCCAAGATGGTGTGGGTAACATAATGTTGTGTAGTGTTTTGATTAGAGAGTGACCCATTCAAAACCCACATGTACAAATTCTTGTTGAAGATGTAATCAATTTGTATTAAGTAGAGTTATAATAGCCCTATTTTTTACTCATTGAAAATTGTAGTTTGTTCATATGGCATTTGAAAAATGCATACTAAGAGAATCTAGAATTTTCTTTTGACTTTCAACAAGATTGAACAAACAACTAGATTGTTCAATACTAGGAACTCAATTGTTTATTTAGTTAATTTTAGTTGTTATTACTTTACTAATAATTTTGGGATTCAACTTGATCTTTATTTAGAGTACTAATCATAAGTAAATACATAATAACTCTATGTCAATTTCACCAAGCTCATCTTCAAAATTGTTCATATCATTATTAATCTTGTAAAAAAGGAGCCTATGGTGTAGTCAAACTTCAAAAATCTTCATTAATATTTATTTATTTAGCCCACCATATAAAAATGAATTTTTTAAATTTAAATTTTAAATTTTGAGAGATGAAACCATGTCTTCAATCACTCTCAGAACACCAAATGTTTTTGGCGAAGATTTGAAATTACCATGTGTACCTATACTTAAATAAAAAGTAATGAAAATTCATATCAAATTCATCATAAGTTTTTTGAACTAAAAGTTTTACTTTACATGTAAACCATAAAAAAAACACCAAATTTTTATATCATTTTATATCAAGAAAACATGTTATAAATTCTCAACTTCAAGCTACAAAAAAATAGTTAGTTTCAAGATTTGAAGTTTTCAAGTGGAATAGAAACTAGACTTCATTTCATTAATTTCACACAAAAGTAATAGAAAGGTCATTACAATGTCAAAAAAGAACCAAGTTCATGAACAAAAAATCAAAATTGCTAGAATACACTTACATGTACAGGTTAGGTTTAGTAAATTTACAAACTATTTTTTTGAGTCCTTCAAAGATTTGTACATAATATAGAATAAAATTGGGTTTTTTTTTGGTCTTGCATAACAATCATCTAATTCTTACCCAATCTCAAGAAAGCATACCAAATTTCAATTTAAAGAAAGATAAATTTCATTTTGGTAAACTTTTAAAGTTAATTTTTGTGATTTTACATTATGTTTTATTGAAAACAATTGGTGATAAATTTTTTTAATTCAATTGTATGGATACACAGGGAAC
The DNA here is from genome assembly GCA_963969395.1 of Pseudoscleropodium purum. Classification (NCBI taxonomy): domain Eukaryota; kingdom Viridiplantae; phylum Streptophyta; class Bryopsida; order Hypnales; family Brachytheciaceae; genus Pseudoscleropodium; species Pseudoscleropodium purum. The sequence continues at coordinate 15,018,477 of OZ017800.1, read as the reverse complement.
ACCTCCTTAAATAGCACATCTTTCATATTAGAAAACATCCTCTTAAGTAACAAAAATATGATCAATGAAGAATTCAATAAAAGTATCATATGACCAAGCTTTGAAGAAATAAATATCTCTATATTTTAACTTGATTTGGGCAAAGTAATTGTACCACTATGCTCAAATGTAATAAATTAGTTACTATGTGAAGGAAAAATAAAAAAATCTAATTACAATAAAGAGATATCTATTATAAAAAATTTGAATATAGTCACTTCAACATTGAAATCTCTATAGATGGAATTTTGAATCTTTTTTGGAGATCTTTGTTAAAGGGAAAGATGTGCATATGGATGCTCTCTACATAACTCCACAATCAAATTTTAAAAATTCATCACCAATTATTTTAAATAAGATATTATGAAACCCCATGAAAAGTGGACTTTAAAAATTCACCAAAAATGGAGTTTATGCTTTTCTGAAATAGAAATTTGGTATGTTGGACTGGGATTGTGTAAGGATGCAATGATATTTATCCTTACCAAATTATACCAATTAAACTCCAAATTCTACCCAAAAAAACCTAAATGACTCAAAAAGGCAATTTGAAAGTTTATTGAACCCAAACTCTATAACCCATTTTTTAAACAATATCCCATATAAAAGTAGAAAGCAATGACTTGAAACAACCTAATGACTAGGATCTAATTCAATTTATTCAATGACTCAAAAAAGTAATTTGTAAGTTTATTGGACCCAAATTGTATATCCCATTTTTTAAACAATATCCCATATAAAAGTAAAAAACAATATGACTTGAAACAACCTAATGACTAGGATTTAATTCAATTTACTCAATATATGTAGACAAACAATTAACTAAGGTCTACAAGTCTTGTATGACCAAGAACTTCTGGTTTGCTTTTGCAACTTTGCAGGGTGAACATGAAAGTCTTGTACCTTAGTTACAATCTCCAGGAGTCGTCCCTTCGTCACCCAAATATTTGTGTTGGCATGTCTCTATCCTAAACCCTAAAACCCTAAACCCTATACCAGGCAGAAGAACTAAATTCTAATATTGTCTACAAACTGGTTCGAGTGGGCAATTGTTCAGCATCACGATAATTGGAAACGAAGGGATGGAGTTAATCTCTCGAGGACAAAACTTTTTTCAGGTCTATGGCACTCGAGAGTTTTGAAATTATCGGATATTTCAAATGCCAATGTAAGCAAATATAAGGAGTCTAAGACAGCATATGTCTTTCAATCTAGAACCGACCAGATGCATAGAGTTGAGGCAGAATAGCCATGACTGGTTGGAATGAGCTAGAAAGTGGGACAATTGAAACTGCTCGTAAGTGTTGTCCATAGCCGCCCTTTGGAGGTCGCAACACTAATGACAGCATCTCACCTTCGAGCACCTTGCTTGCCATCTCCACTGCATCGAATAGACAAACATAGTTACTTGGTGAACACGTACATATGCAAACAACGAAGGAGAATTGCCAACCCCTCCCTCAGCTTCACACGATTCAGCACCTCGCCTAGTATTCTAATCTTATAATCTACAAATCATCTCGTGGCCTTTGTAATAGATGCCAACAATCAAATGAAAACAATATACACCAACCAATAACGACAACAATAATGTCCGAGTTTCTGAATGCTTTCTCGCTAACCTGCGGAGACATTGTGTGAGAGGAACCGAAGAAAATCGTCAGCAGAGCAGCCGAACAGAATCCTAGCTGCTCGATCAAAAACCACCACCACGATGGCGCATTGGTCTGTTACAATTGACATCTGCAAGAGAAAATACGTACATTACTTCGAAGAGAACTAAGCGAGCTAGTTGCAGGACAAGGAAGATTGAAGTAATTCCTTAGTCGGCAAATAGACTGCAGATGGTTTAGTACAAGTTGAGGATTCCATTTACCAGCAGTTTGTACAAGTGCTTGGTTATTGGTGAAGCTGGATTTCGTGGCCGCCGTCTGCATCTCACACAAGGGTGAATATTCTGATCATGGCCACTCGTTTCCGCTGGTAATACTTGTTCGCAAGACCCACATACTCTGTAACTGCCGAGAAAAACCTGTGGTCAATTTTCCGTGCAACAAACTTGCATTGGCATCACTAGTGCAGTTTGAGAGGTCTTCCAGAACTCAAAACGTCTACCCGACTTCTTTTATAAAATGGCTACATGGAGGTATATGATACAAAAATTCAGTATCACAAAGTAATATCCATACCAATATAAGAGTAAGGTAGAGGTATCTAATTGCGACACGCCCCTAAATGCAATACCCTAAAATCTTGCACAATGAGTTCATATGGTTTTTGAAAATGCAGATCACCTCAGCATCAGAACTTGTGTTGGTTTTAGGTTAGGTACAGATACAATTTTGAAAAAAAGAAAATTGAATTTAGCATATGGTCTGCAAATGACACTTTCTTTGGCATTAGAATCCTCTTTCATTTGCTTACAGTAATATAAAAAAATTCCATCGTTCTAATAATAGTGAACCTGCCCTCAGCGCTTCTTTTAGGTGGTTATCTTACGATACCAAATCTGAAATTGAAGGATACAGGTTGATTCCGATAGTCAAGAAAACGAGCTTACTTAGACAAAATACAACAGACCGTAAACAAAGAAGGATCGAACGATCAACACACTTCAAAACCTAAGATGAAATGCCTAAACATGAGAATCGCACACTTCGAAGACCGCTTAGTGGACAAAACTACAACAACTGCACGAAGAAGAAGGTGTCCATACCAAATCGATGAAGGATCAAAAGCAACAATGGAGCAGAGAGGTACATGAATGTCCGCCATAGCAGCTCCGCTTCTCTGCTTCAACCCCTTAAAATGAATTATAATCTCGAACCCAGTAAAGCCTGAATACCTCCATCGCTTACTCACGTACCCGAATCCTGAGGACACCTCCGAACAGCTGATGGCAAAAAATCATTATCAGCGTGAACCCGCACAATAAAACAATTCATAAAACTGTAAAAAAAACTGCAAGTAAGTTAAAGCGCGATGAACCCAACCCTCTTGACAACAATGCCTTTGCTGAGTTTCATTTTCACCGCAAAAACCACGACACACAAAAGTTGCAACGACAGAGCTAACTTTGCAAAAATTGTACATCGGGCAGGAAAGGTTGAGAAAACCTGCAATCGCAATCCAAGCTCTCCAATCACTCAGGAAATGCACGGCGCATTCACAAGTTGAAGGATGCAGAAAACACATTCAAGAGCTGACGAACCATACATGGCGAACGGTTTTTCTCTCGCCAGAGCATAACCTTACATGGATCCAAATACCTGAGATTCAAAAAAACCATGGCGGCCTCTCTGGCCACGTTTCCGTGCGGTTAGCCGTATGAGCAGGGACGCCGGTTTTTCAGCGGGTCCACGATTGCATACGTGGATATGGCTGTTGGGTGGGATGGCGCGAGTGGCGGGAAACCCTGGTTCCGAGTTCTGAGAGAGGGCCTCCACTCTTCCTGCTTTGTGATCGAATGGCCATTGCAAAGATTCGACGAGACAGCTGTGTCGATACAGCTTTTCGTGAAGTTGCACTGGCTGCGATTTCCATAGCCCAACGGTACTGTTGAGTATATGGGTTATGCCCGTGCAAGTCCTGCCTCCATACCGCCGTAGAAAACGCAAATGCTCCGAACCAGCGATGCTGGAGAATTTTGAGATCGTCACTGAAGAATCCTACTTACTCTGTTTGCATCTTGTTGGTGAGCCTGTCATGTTCAAAAGACGGCTAATATTTGATATATACATGTTGATTAGCAGGCCAACCCTCAGTAGCAGATACGACGATCGAGAGGCAATGCAGCGGATCACCAAGTGGATGAGATTGAAACGGTGTTTCTGATCGTGCAACGTGCATATATCCTAGTCTTCCACGTTAAACAAACAAACTTGAATTGAATCGTTGAGACATTCGATCAGATGCGGTGTTCACGTTCACATGCGTTCAGATGCGAGCCAGACGTTTAACTTAGATGTGGTCTGGATCGTACTGTCACAAATACAATCGATCGACGCGAATTGCACGAGGCGGACCGACAATTTCAGAGGCTCGGAAAGTTGTGAGGCTACAGCCAGCCAGCCATGCCGGGTCACCCGAGCATGGATCGCGGAGCGAGAATACTGACGGTCTACGTGATTTGGTATCTGGAGATGCAAGTGGGCTTTGGGGACGCAATTTCGGGGGCAAGTTCCGAGCAACGTCTATATGTAATCCACTGCTCGGATTGCCAGGAAACCCCTTCCTGATTTTTCTAAAATTTTCCGTATCTATCCTCAACCAGTGCGTGCAACTGCGTTTTGGGTCAGGCGCGCTTCAGTACGCACAATCCACAGAATACCCGACTTCAACTGCTAACAAATTTGCAACTAAATTGCAACTCTAAAATTTCAATCTGCACGGCCTGATGTCACTCAATCTTAATCGGCAATTTTTTCATAATTGCAACTCCACACGGTATTCTCTACATACGCAGCCCCAGCCGGCCACGGTGCCCAATGGACGTTCCAGGGTTAACCTAAAATGTGTCGGAAGTGGCCTTCGCTTGGCACTCAGGTGGGTACCCCAAAACCGCCACTTGACTGATCAAATTTTCATTGATTTTCTTGTTGGGAAGCGAAAGGAGGTTTCAATGCACCAAAGAACATGACATTTGGACACCATATGCAAAAGTTATGAAGGGTCAAAAAAATTTGGTTTGGTAGAGGTTCTAAAATCGATTCTTCAGCATACATACATATTGATTTTGGAGATGTATGCACCTCCAAAATCAATATCTAAGGTGCAGTTTTAGGCAAGGTGCAATTTTTGGTGTATCCACCTTTTATCACAACAAAATTTATGGGTATCCTAGTGGCTCATACCCTTGCGCAAGAATCTACATAGACTACACTACACTACAATTCAAGATCTAAAAATGTTCTCTAACAAAGAGGTATATATTACTTTCTTCGACATTTGTACCAATTGTATTCATCAATGTACTTATAGTAAACACATGAGGGGATGAACGCTTTTAAGCCCTTTGTGCTTCCCACTTGAGGATTCATAACTAATTCTATAAAGGTTTAAAAAACATGAAATGACTTGATTTAGATGCCAATTTCATTGTTTGTCAAGGAAAATTTATTGAAATATTTTTCAAGAATTCAAACTCTTTCAAATTCTTCAAAATTACAAATCATCTAGTAAAAAGTCTGATTCTCATTTAGTTAACAAATATTGTTCACGTTGATGTTCAATGTTGGTAACATAAGTAGTATTCTTGACATTTAATTTTAATTCAAGGTGAATATTTTTACTAATACCACAGATATCAATACTATTCAAAGAAAAGGACATAAAGAAGAGGATCCTTGATGATATAATTGGTAAAAACATTTATAAAGAATAGAAATTTACAATTGTTTTAAATCAATTGGTGCAATGCTACAAGTCTTCTTTGGGAGGGCAAAACTAGGATCTTTGTTCCAAATTTTTACCTCAAAAAAATGCATGAACAAATAATTAATTGTAGAAGATTAATTTTGAAATATAAATTCATATTTGGAATCATAGACCCCATGTTTAGATTGATAAGGCACAAAATAGAAATTTAATGATCTAAAATAGGAGTTGGAGTTTATACATCCATGAATAAATGTTTGGATGGGGGTAAAGAAAAATCTCCCATCCCATTTGGAAGGCTTGTAGCACTACTTTAAACAACTCTAATCTACACTTCACTAAAGTTTACTTTAACTAATTTTGTAACAAGTAGTTTTACAAAGAAGTACTAAATTTTAAATTTTTAGCATGCAAACATAAGACAATGACAACAATCACCTTCTTGTATTTCAATGTGGATAATACCTTCATTGAAATACTTTCACCAATAAAATTAGGGGGGTACCGTATTAATTTCAAAAGAAAAAAATTGTTTATTTTGTTCTTGATCTTGGAGTATTGAAATGGTGCTTTGGCATCATTGCATTCTAAAATAAAATATTGACTATAAAAAAAAAAAATATCAAACAAACTACAAAGTTTCACACTTCAAAATCTTAAGTGAAATGCATCAGAGAATTTTTTGGAGTTCGAGAGGGCTGCGAGTTTCCAGTTGTTCTCGGACCTTGCGAATTGTTTGAAACTTGTTGCTTGACATGGCAGTGTGATTGCCACGTTGTTTTCCAAAAAAAAGGTTCAATTTTGTTTTTCATTTTATGAAATTAATTAATTAATTTTTTTTCAATTTTTTTTCTAACAGTGTAGCGTTTGCTGCAGTGCGAGGGGAATTAGGGAGGGTTGCTTCTTGAAATGGCCCTCCCAGACCCCAAAAAATCTTCTAATGCCTGAACCTAAGGATTAAACATTTTAAAATTTGCTTTGTAGAAAGATCTCTAAAAATTAGAAGACAAGGAAGGTGTCTATAGCAAATTGAAGAAGGATCAAATGCAACAATGGAAGAGAGAAGGACATGAAATCAATGTTCACCCATAGTTGCCTTGCTTCAATGAAAATGTTGACAACTATTTAAAATGGAAGATATCTCCAAACACAAGAGTGCCTAGAAATCTCCATCATTATTTGCATATCCAAATTTTGAGGACACCTCCTAACAATTGATGGCAAGTAAGGTTTTCAAAAATGTTGACAAATATTTTTTTTAAATCATCATGCACTTTGAACACAATGTTCTAATTGTCTAAAATTACAAATCCTACAATCTAGTAAATCTACGATCCTAAATCAAATTAAATTAAATCACACTTAAATTAATAATAAGTGTAGAAGCCTAAAATACCAAATTGATGGAAATTTGGTGCAATACCAATTGCTTTAATCCTTTGGAACCAAATTAAAATAATACATGGGATAAATGTGGATGATTATAAAAGAATGGACAATAGAATGGATGATAGTGACAAGATATAAGGGAGCTTTAAGATGGAGCAAAAATAGAAAGTGAAAAGAAGTGAATTTTGCATAGAAATAAATAACATTTGTGTCTTTCCAAAAAAAATCTAAAAAAGATGCATTAAATTATTACTACAAATGCAATCATCATTCTTTTCAATTAAAGAATTCAACTAATTTGAGATTTTTGATTTGCAATGTAGGATACAAAATTAGGCACAAATTAGAATCAATGAATAAGTTAAATTACACAAAATAGGGTGTATAAATACAAAATTTTGGTAGAAATAGACTTCGGAAATCCTCGATATTTCAAATCTAAAATCTATAATAAATTAGCATATATTATACCCCTCTAAAGACTCAATTTCAATTTGTTCATATATCATTGTCATTATATGCATTATCCAAGTACTGTATACAAAAATCAAGGGTGTTTTAAAGTTTTATTGGTAGATGATCTAAACTTAAAACTAAATGGTAAGATGGTATATATCCTCACTATCAATAAATACATATGTATACACACATTATCTAAAATTTTGAATGTCAATTCTAGGTATAAATATCCTACTATATATTATTTTTTTCCATAAACAAATAAAACATTTAGAGAATGAATTTGATGGTGTAACAACGATTTCCAACATTGGTACAAACATAGTTTACTATAAAATTTTAAAAGTCACTAAATTTGAACAATTGAGCACAATTCCTAAAAACACCTCAACTTTGAAACAGAATCATGCCCCACTACAACAAGATAATAGGCCCATAAAGAATCCTATACTCCACCCCGCATGCACCAATAGAATTTAGTTGGATGGGCACACCAAATATTACCTCACCCTCACAATTGTCTTGTGCCCAATGATCTTCTCTATGGTGCACCTACAAAGAGGAAGATCTATGCTTATTTATGAATAACAGTGTTACAAAAGGCATTTAGCAGTCAAGGGTGACTTCAATTTTGAATGAATATGAAGTAATCTCTTTCCTTTTTTGAAGGGATACCACCATTTATTGAGTTTCACAATGGAGATCAAGTCACCCTCTTTCAACCTTTCTTTCACATTTGACCTTTCGATGCATTTTCCCATGCCATTAACCTCTAAATGCTTGAGGCACCAAAATATGGTGTCAACAATATTTTGAAGTTAAATAAGACCTCACAAAATTTTTATTTTTAATAATTTTTATTTTTGAAAGATTCTTCTTGAAGTCTAGTTTTAGCATCAAGAATCCGATCTTGAAAATAAATGATAGTGATTTTTCTATTCACGATTTTGTGCAAGGGTACCCATTGCGATCTTGACTTCCCGTAGTGTTGAGAGCTCTCAATGTAAATGAGCCTCAAATAAACTAGGACTTGAAGAAAAAATCACATTCAAAACTCATTTAACCCCTAAATTCCCAAGGCCATTTTTATGTCAAAAAACACTCAAAACTATCGTTTTTGTTGCGTTCATCCAAGAATACAAAAATAAATCATTTTTTTATAAACTAATTATAAGATCTTGTACTTTACTTGTCTTAGCTCATATAGAAAAAATTTCATGAAGTTTGACCGTATAGATTGGAAAATATTAGCATTCAAAGCTAAAAAAGAAAGTTTTTTTGAATACTGGCTTGCAATTTCAAATGACTTTGACCACCAATTGTAAATTTTATTTGCACTATAGTCTTTGAATTAAAAAATTTTAATGTTGAAGAATTGAGTTGCAAGTCTAGGAAAAAAAATTCAAAAAAAACACACTTGATTTTCATTCTTTAAAAAAATGCTAAGTAGAAGTAGATCCAAGATTGGAAAAAAAACTAAATTGTTAATAACTCCAAGATGGGATTGAAAGACAATAATCCCAATATTGAGATTGTTTTAGCAGTTGAATACAACATTCTCAAAAAAAAAAAATTGTGAGAAATTGTGAAAATTGCATTTAGAAATGAACCCCACAAGTTATTTTTTCAAGAAGATGCTGAAATTGCTCGAAAAATAGAATTGTCTTTAACTTTCTCATTATTAGTCCAAATAAAACAAATCAAAGCTTCACATGTAGACAAAAAGAAAAGATTTCAGGAAAAAAAAAAAAAGTTATTTTGATTTTTTGCAATTTTTTTTGTGCTGCTTGCTAAGTTCAATTTCAAGCTTTTTGAGGTACAACTTTTGCTCTTGGGCACCAAATGAAATAAAAATTATATTCCCACGTAGATAATCAGTTTTTCTATCTTATGAAAAAGTTTCAAAACAATTCACCAAAAATTGAAATCATAGGAATATGCTTGAAATCTGATTTGTCCCCTGAGGGGACAATAGGAATTTAGAGGTCAAAAACATTGTAGAGTAGATTTTGAGAAGCCATAAAATGATTGGGGTTATTCATGTTAGGCCCTTAAACCTCATATTTTTTTGGTCATCAACCTTTAGGTTTGACTTGTGAAAAGTGGATTGAAAATTTTTCATAGTTTTAAAATTCTCATGGTTAAATGTACATTATAATCTTCCAACTTATAAGTGATATTGTTGTGTTTTTTTTCCTATGTGATCTCTAACATGTCTAGTTTGAATTTGTACAGTCACAATTCAAAAAAAATTGATACAATCTATCAAAATGTTGGCTTTTGTTCAATTTAGAGCAAATTTCTAGAGGCTCAAAACATACTTTAGGCATTTAGGGGTTAAGTAGGATCAATGGTGGCAATGTTCTAGTCCATGCCTCATCAAAAAGCCCACCATATAGGGAGAGCATTGCCACCATGGCTCAAGTTGGGAGGCTTTTCGATGTGGTAACTTGATGTCCCATCATGTTTCTCCCTCAATGGACTCAATGAAACACCAAACCCCACTACAAGAAACCCATGTTTGTTATGACATATTTTTTAAACATTCACCTATTTTCTTGTTAACAACAATATCAAACATAACAACAAAATGTTACATTTGATGTTGTTAATATAAAAATATGTGAATGTCCAAAAAAATATGTCACAAGAAACATGTTTTTTATGGTGTCCTTAAAATCAACTTAATATTTTCTCCATTTACTATTTTCCTCTTCAAATTTCTAAATGCATTGAGAATCACGACCAAAAAGTAATTAGATTATAAGAAAAATTGGTTGTGCTCCACAATCTGAAGGGCCATGAGTTTTTTTTAATATACGGAGCCTAGTTTAAAAAAAATGCCCATGCCAAGACCACAGTGAGAGACAATTTACAGCCTCCCCGCTTTCTCGCCATCTCCAAATCATTTGGAGAGCATGGACAACAATCAATGCTCTTAGAGCTTCCCCACTCATTTAGCTTATCGGATGACGTGCTAACAAAGGCTAGCAAAACTACCCCACCCGTCTAGCAAAAGCGATAACTTGTTAACTCCTAATTGAGGACCATTGTCCCTTTGGGAAACAAATGGAATTTGGGGCACGTACCTACGGGCTGAAATTTTTCCAAATTTTTTGAAACTTTTTTTGAAGATAGAAAAATATATTAGCTTCATGAGATTATAAATTTTTTCAATTGGTGCCTGGGAACAAAAGTTATGTTCAAATAAGCTTAAAATAGGGGACGGGGGATAGCAAAATCATTTTCAAAAATTTTAATTTTTTGTTTTTAAATTTTTTTCCTCATAGATTATATTTTGTGTATATGGAAAGCTTTGATTCATTCCATCTGAAATTTTTATAAGAAAGTTATGGACAATCTTGTTTTTTGGGCAATTAGAGTATCTTCTTAAAAAAACCCTTATAGGATTCATTTTTTAATGCAATTTTTATAATTAAAAAATAAATAAATTCGCATAGTTTATCTTGCTTACCAAAATAATCTCATCACTGGGATTAGTGCATTTTAATTCCATTTTAGAGATATTAATAAATTAGATTTTCCTTCTATCTTGTCCTACTTATACTTAACAATTTTTTAAAGAATAAAAATTAAGTTTTTTTGAATTATTATTTTTTCGTATAGACTTTCAACTCAATTCTATAACATAAAGATTTAAAGCACAAAACTTTGTAGTGCAAAAAATTTAAGTTAAAAATGTTCAAAGTCAAAAAATCTAGTTCTATGATGTACTGAAAAATTTGTTTTGTCAACTTTCAACACAAATATCTTGCAATTTGTGCTATCAAAAATTCTGAAAAAAATTTCACGCATTTTTTACTAGTTTGGTATAAGATCCTATGGTTAAATGTGAATTTAAAAATTTAAAAATTTAAATTTTTTTACCTTTTGCTATAAAAATGGCAGTTTTCAATGTTTTTTGGCAAAAAAAAGGCCTTGGTCCTTGGAGGTTAATCAAGCAGCTTGCGAAGTTGGAGATGAATTGCAAAATGGGGTGCATTTCTAGCTTGCAAATGGTTTGCAAATAGGCTTATAAAACAAAGTCTAACAAAATGGAAACTACTTTTCAGGACTTTAGGAGACGGGTGGAGATTGGAAGTGAAGCCAGTTGGCAAAGATTATCAAATTGGAGGGTTTTTTATATCCAAACCATTCAATCCAAACAAAGGATCCGAGTTGAGTGTGGTTCATACAATTAAAACGAAAATAAGTAGCCTCTTAAGAGTAAATGAATAAGGTTCATTGTACCACCGAGCTTGCAAAGTAGATGGTGTTGCATTTTGCAAGCCAAAAGTCCACTGCATTTTGCAAGACAAGTGGTGATGCTCTTAAGCCACAATCAAATGCAATTTTCATTATATTTATTCTGTAGACCAAGGAATTGACCCTCGAAAAACCCCACACAATAGACAAAAGAAAAAGACCTGGCAGTCTTTTACTTCTTCTTGTAGACATTCCGTGGTCTACACAAACTCCATATGTCCACGTTTCCACCAGTTGCAGCCTTGCCGGCGGGCAAGCTCTCCCTCCACTTGCATGTGATGATTGAAGATAGCCACCAGTAAGGTACAAACACTTGAAAGTGTCTTTGTACCCAATAATGTCCCTTTCTCAGAAGGGGAGGGGAGGGGGGAGTCATTTCATAGCATACATGTTAGAACATACCAAAAAACAGAGCTTATCAATTGTTGACTGACACGATAAGCCATGTACGATTCACCTAGACTTGTGTTTCAGAATGACTCCCCTTCCCAGAAAGAGAGGCACCATTGGGTTGCCTCTACCTTACGGGAAAGGAAAATCAATAAGTTAAAAAAAGGCTTGCTCACGCGGTGAGGGACCGACCCACCCACTGCAGCAGCAGCACTGATGAGGACGGAGGAGATCACATGCACGTGCACATGTTCTCCCAAAACAAAACAAGGCATCATGGTGGTGGTCAGCCAAGTGGGGGGACTACTGGGGGAGGGAATCATATCCAACAAGAGCACAATCAACAGGCTCAGAGATTCACGGCAGGGGGAGACCACAACAACAGACTCAGTGGACGGACGGAGATCCCAAGACAAGGTGGCTTCTTTACAATTTTCAAAAATCCCAGAGGGAACGTGGGCTTGTAATCATGTAATTTTCATTATCTTGCAATGAAATTCCATTTCATTTTCTGTCAAATGTAAAAAAAAAACAATTTTAACAATTTTAAATAAAAATAAAAATAAAAATTCTGAGCTGGTCACTATGGAAAGCAGTCATCCTTTTGGGGTGGAGTACAGTACCGTGCCAATCATTTAAAAAACAAACCATTAAGAGCACTTATTGGACAGATGTCAAACTACTGTGCAAGATTAGAAGGCTCCTTTTTACACAAAATTCCAAGGCAATAATGCATTGTGGTCAATCTGTGGAGGAGCATATCTGAGTGAGAATATGAAAAAACATTCAATTGGTGTTTTGGCTTGCAATGGATGATGAGAGGGTTGAAAATATTCATCAGGATCATCACACAACATTCTGGTCATTTGAATTTTTTTTTGGTAGAACTTGCAATCCGTGGTGGTGAAGGAAAGGAAAGTAGACTTTGAGGGAATTGAATCACAAGCACTCATTAGAGGTCAAACTATTGTACATAATTGAAACCCTTTTTCACACAAAATTCCAAAGAAAATATGGGCAATATAATTTGGAAGAGCATGTCTTAGTGAGAATATAAAAAAGCATTGGTCTTTTGGCTCATAATGGTGATGATGAGAGGGTTGAAAATGTTCATCAATATCATTTTAGTCATTTCAATTTTTTCGGTAGAATTTGTAATCCATGGTAGTGAAAAAAATGAGAGTATGATTTGAGAGAATCACAAGCCAATTGGCGCAATTGCCTTTTCCTTGAATTCCTTAGATCTAGTAGTTCTTTGGGGTAACAATATGTTCACCCTACACGTCCTATGGCCTTTTTTGCCATCAAAACCTGCTAAAAGTTGCCATTTTCAATGTAAAGAGCAAAAAATATTAAATATGGTATTTTTGCATATTTAAACATAGGATCTTGCAATGGACTAGTATGAGAATATGGTATTTTTACATATTTGACTTACCTGAAAACTTTATCATAAAAAATTGAGTTGAGGGTATAAGAAAAATGAGAGAGAGAGAGAGAGAGAGAGAGAGATTTGATTGCCTATAAAACAAGATGCTCCATAACTTTCACATGACAAATCCAAATGGAATGAATCAAAGCTTTCCATGTAAATAAAAATGTATTCGACAAGATACATATTTTAAGATTTTTTATTTCACATTTTTGTTGATTTCTTTTACTACTTGCCAATTTGAAATCTGGACTTATTATGGTATAACTTTTGCTCCCATGCACTTATTGAAATAAAAATGATATTCTAGGAAAGCTAATAAATTTTTCTATCTTGAAAAAAGTTTCAAAAAGTTTCATCCAAAATTTTGCTCATAAGAACCTACTAAAAATCCATTTGTCCTACATAGGGACAATGGGACTTAAGGATTAACCAAATACACTAATTCAAAAGGAGATGTATGTAGATGAAAGTTGGATGGCAATCACGCTATTTGAGATTATATAAAAATAATGTAGACCAAATTAGAGTTATCCTAAAAGTATTCAAAATGTCTAATATAAAGCCTATATTCTACAAAAAAGAAAAGAGTGATAGCCATGAAGTGGAAGAATTGTCTTCAACTAACAATTTAAATACTAGATTCTCTATAAGAAACCCATATTTTAGGTGACAAGCCCTAATTTTTTTAAATAGATTTTAGGTGACATTTAATGCAACAAACCCATGTTTTTTATGTCAACATTGATGTTATGTTGGACATTTTGATGACATAAAAACATGGATTTGTTGTATTTGACCGTTGCATAAAATTTGTTTAAAAAATTAGGCTCATCACCTAAAATGCAAGTTTCTTATAGTGTTACCACTAAAACAAGGTACTTTGCTTTTTAGTTTTGGTCTTTTGGATGAGACCTAACCACCTTTCTATAGAGGGACTAGTAGTTGACATCCATCACTTTTGACTAAGTTAATTTATTTTTATCTCTTTTTCATTTATCTTCACAAATAGTCAACGAGGAATCAATCTGGGGACAAAACATAACAAGAATTTTAGAACACCTATGTTGTATTGATTTCATATAAACTTCTAGAAATTCTCATATTAGTGAGCCTTCACACTTTCACAAAATTCTCCAAATAGTGCAAATTAGTGTTATTAGAGCATCCCCTACCTACCTCAATATAGCTTGGCATCAATCAAAATTTTGGCCATTCTGTCCCAATAATTTTTTTTTATATAGCCCTCCATTGATATAGCCTCGCGAAATTCAACCCCTTCAATATCAAAAGGGTTCGATTTCTTCAGCTTATTAATCTTTAAATGACAAACTGGTCATTGTAGAAATCATTGGCTTAAAAAAATGCAAAAGCATGCAAAAGCATTCATTGGAAGTCAAACTACTATAGAAGACCTCTCCTTTTACATAAAATTTTGAGGATGAATAGTTGCTCTTCTATCTTGCATGAAGAGATTCTTTGTCATTCATTGATAAAAAAAACCCGTCCGTTGTGTCATTTATAAGTTAAATACAAAAATGAGCTCTTTAGCATTTGGCTATCTCCCTCATGCCATACTTTCATCTAGGGGGCTCTCATCCCCCAAACAAGGAAGGTAGCTACTTTTTCAGTTCATCCATCTTTTAGTTAGTTTTAGAGATATGTTGCAACCTTAGCAATCAATTATAGGGGTTCATTGTAGGGCACGCCGTGAATTGAACTACCATATTGTTAGGTTAGTTTCAACACTTGTGTGTCAAAATTGTTTAATTTTGGAATTTAGATTGGTCATTGTGTCATTCTTTCATTTTCAAGTTATTAAAAAAATTCTACTTTCAAAATTTTAGATTTTGAAATGAACAAAATACCTTCAAATAATAAAATTTTCTTTAATTTTTCAAATATAGGTTTGTAAAATTATAAAATTTTGGACATAGCTTCAAATTTTGATTATTTAATTGCAAATCTCACCTTGAAATAGGATATGACTAGGGTTTGTTTTTTTAGTGAATTTTTGCTAGAAATCAATGCAATTTTTTTGTACAAGTGGAATATTTAGCAAGACATTCTTCCTTTTTCAATGGATGAAATCACTAAATTACTACCAAACCTTGGGATAGTATTGCTCTATTTGGGATGAATATGCACTCTAATGGATGAATAATTAAACTTTAATCCATATTTCAAGTTTCATCCATTTTTGTGGATGTAAATAGCTTCATCATGCCAATGAAAATCGCTTCTGCATTGCTCAAAATAAATGAAAAAAGCACACCTTAGATATAGGGTTTGTTTTTGAGCACATTCTAACTATAAAACAATGCAAATTTTTTTAGAAGGAAAATATTTGGCAAGATATTCTTCCTTATCTAATGAACGAAATTGTAAAATGCTACCAAACTTTGGGATGGTATCATTCTATTCTAGATGAATGCACACTCTTTTGAATGAATACATAAACTTTCATCCCCAATTTGCAAGTTTCATCCATTTCTATAGATGTAGATAGCCTCATCACTCCATTGAAGATTGCTTTCGGCATTGTCCAAAAAAGAAACAAACTCATGTTCCACTCATGTTCCCCTCACGACCTCCAAGAGAACGCTGAAGTTCTCTACATTGGGAGCGTCTTTTGGAGGTCCCATAAAAAAATGAAATGAAATGAAAAAAACCAAAAAAAACCAACCCTTGGGTATGACAACTTGAGGTAATAATAATTATTATGGAAAGTCAGATTTGGCCACTCTCATCAGGGACCCCAGCAGAGCAGAGCAGACAGACAGCGGCGCAAGTGGGTCGCAGCCTCGGCGTTATCCAGAGACACATGTTGCGTTCCCAGAGTTTATGATCCCACCAACAAGGCCAGTCCAGTGGAGCACTTTTCAGGGACTTTTCGGCCACTTGCTATTTATAGCTGCAGAATCAATCCTCCGGACGCACCAAACTGGGCAAAGTCCAAAGTCCAAATTGGTTCAATGGATTAGTTCATCTACCTCATGGCATCCTTCTCTGGATCAAGGATTCAAGGTCCACGAGCTGCTTCGATTGTGGCTTCTCCATGTCTTATAAGTCCCAAGCATTTGACCACAATGTGCACAACTTCACGCAGAGTTTTGCCCGAGTTTTGGTAGAAATTAGAGTGGTAGCCGAATTTGTAGGCTACTTGCAAACATCGACCACTTGCGGTTGATTTGGAGTAATTTAGGGGTGGTAGGTTTGAGAATTTGGGAATTTGGCGTGCTTCGCAGTGATCGCCTACACCTTCGTGTGTCTGGAACGATTTAGGATTGCTGAGTAGTTTTTGGGTTCCGATTCTGGAGAATTGGCAGCTTGTGATTTGGTTGCTCAAGTGTTTGATCGATTAATCGATTCGCAAAAAAGGATTCGTTACTACTTTGTTATCGAGGATTTTGGAATTCAGTGGTTGTTGAAGCCTTGTAGAATCCTTTTGGGCTCCGATTCTCAAGCTTTGCCCGCTTGTGGTGTAGGTGCTCAAGTGTTTAACTGATTGATCAATTCGCAACAAGGATTCGTTACTACTTTGGTAACAATTTGTTGAAACGATTTGGAGCTCAGTGATTGCTGGAGTCTTGCAGAATTTTCTTTTTTGGGGTTCCGATTCTCAAGCATTGGCAGCTTGTGATTTGGGTGGTGTAGTGTTGATCGATTTCTATTTAAGATTTTTTGCATTGGGCAGGTTTTCTTGAGCGTTGTTGTGGTTTGGGGATTGGTTTCGTCTCTCGCCATAGCCAGGGTGAATACAGAGTTCGTAACCTCGTACATTCGCCTCTGATTTGGTTGATCGATCGATCTCCACCAGAGGTTTCTACGAGTGCAGCATTACTGTGGAATTGCGGATTGTAGATTGCGATTCTCAATTTCAATCCCTCTGCAGTGATCGCATTCACATCAATATTTTGTGACTACTATAGTAACGAGTTTCTGGACGATTTAGAGCGCAGTGATTGCCAGAAGCCGTCGTGCTGAATCTTTTTGTGTTTTTGATTCTCAAACATGGGCAGCGCGTGATTATGGTACTCGTTTTGGTGGCCATTGATTCGGGTTTCGGTAAATTCCTGAGAGATTCTCTTGAGCAGTGTTGAGATCACTGACCGCTCTCACCGGTATTGATTAGTTTCACCCCCCTAGCCAACCTGAATGCAGTGTTTTTAACTTAGTTACCTTCAATTGATCGCTCGATTTCCACAATTGCTGTCTTCATTTGCAGCTTCGTTCTCGACTTCTCCAAAATGTACGAATGCATTTTTCAGCTGGGAGTTCCGCGCGAGCTTCACTCCTCCAAGCCCCAGCCGTCGGAGGAGCCCATCTCCATCTCTGCTGTGGATTGGGGGAGCTTGAGCGAGGAGATTATGGAGCACATCTTCGCCCGCATGCCGATCAAGGCGGCGGTGCGCGCCAGTTGCGTGTGCCGACACTGGCAGGCCATCGTCGACTCCCGCAGCTTCGTCACCTTCATCTTGCAGTTCCGAATCCCCAAGCGGTGATTGATGAATCAAGGGAAACGTATCCGAGAGAGTGCCTGCGAAACAATCTTGGGCTAGAGCTCGAATCCATCAAGAGTGGGTTGCAGGTGAGCTTGGGATTGGAGACCTTGAATATGGATGGATGGATTGATTCTCTTCCGTGGTTGGAATACGGGAGGAAATCAAAAGAGGTAGCAAACCAAAAGGAAGCTCCATCTTCTCTCAATTTTCTTGTCGTTGTTGTTGTTGAAGCATGCGAGAGCACACATTCTACGAAATGGTGAGAATCTGCAACGATGGTTGTTGAAGTATGCGAGAGTACACATTCTATGAAACGATGAGAATCTGCAACGATGGAAGTGGCGACTCATATTGAAACCCACGATTGCCGTCCCTCCATCGCTGTGCTTGTAAGTGGACTGGAATGCAATGATCTGACCGACCCGAAGACCTCAACGGTTACGGGTTTTGGGGTTTAGGATTGGGATTCCGAGCTGAAGATTCTGAGTCTGTTTACGAAGTTTGTAGTGGAGGATCTTATGCTGTTTTAGGGTTTGTGAAGAAAGAATGTGAGCTAGTTGGGGATATGGGGGTGAAATGGCAGTGAACCCTAAAAGGTATGGGTAGCTGAATTTGGATGCAACATGGTGTTTTGCACTGATTTGTGTATTTGACAGGGAAGGTGCATGAATTGTGGTATATTGTAGTCTGTGGCAAAAAAATTTGTGTTCATGTTGAATTGCTTCAAATCACACATGGCACTCTCAATTTGAATCTTCAATGTGCTTTCTACACGTTGTAGAAGCTACAAATGGCCATGTATTTGATCATAGTAAGGTGCATAGTAATGTAGAATTCAAATGAAGATGCTAATTGTTGAATCATCAAGCCAGTTGTAGTTGTCTTGCCATATTTTAGTACATAATTCATATTCAAGGAGTCAATGTGATGCGGTATACACAATTTCGTTCAAACCTTTAAGAATTAAGGTAACTACATTAAATACTGATTGCATAAACATTTGAGCTTATTTCTCATTTGTCATTTGTCTAAATCATTGGTGAAACTCATTGGGAGTGAAAAGAGGATTTCATAAAGTCATTGCATGTATTATTTAAACAAAGTATAAAACTAAGCATTTTCAAAGTATTGATGATAGGTGTATTAAAAAATGACCTTAAGTTTCATGTTCAAAGGACTTACATTTTAGGCAAGAATCTAGATGTATTGCAAAGAAGTCACAATTAAGTTGTAGTTACTTTAATTATAGATGAGACATTCCATTTAAAAAAATACCATACATACAAGTCATATTAAACACCCTCATGTTGAAATAATTATTCAAGAATTCAACATTGGAATTGAATATTGCTTAGGTTCATAAAGAGTGATTTCAAATTCTTTCAATACTCTTCTTAACCCTTAAATGCTCAAGGTACCAAATTTTGGTGTCAACAATACTTTGAAGTTAAATAAAACCTAACTAAGTTGCTATTTATAGTAGTTTATATTTTTTTTTAACTCTTTTTGAAGTCTACTCTTAGCATCAAAAATCCAATTTTGAAAATGATTGATTATGATTTTTCTATTCAAGATTTTGTGCAAATCCATTGCAATCTTTACTTCCTATAGTGTTGAGAGCTCTTGGAAATGAGCCTCAAATATACTAAATCTTGGAGAAATATTCACATTAGAAATTATTTAAATAATTGTAGAAGAGATTTTGAGAAGCTATAAATTGATCATGATCATGCATGTTATGTCCTTTAACCTCATATTTTTTGGTGACCAATTTTTTAGATTTGACTTGTAAAAAGAGGATTGAAAGACTTCAAATTACTTTCACAGTTTTAACACCCTTGTGATCAAACATTATAATCTTTCAATTTGTAAGTAACATTGTTGTGTTTTCTTTTCTAATGTGATCTTTAACATGTCTAGTTTGAATTTATATAGTTACAATTCAAAAACAATTGATACAACTTATGAAAATGTTGACTTTTTATTCAATTTTAGAGCAAATTCTAAAAAGCTCAAAAAAGGCTTTGGGCCTTACAAGGGGTTAATAAGCTCCTCAATTTTTCACAATGTGACATCCTTCTTCATACAATTTTGTTGTATTTTGTGAACCTCTTGCTCTGTTAGCTCTTTCTTAAATTTCATATATTTTGTATGTAAGACTCCTTATCTATGGTATTTCTATTCACTTAAATAACTTAAAAAAAATTCAACCATTCTCAATTCAAATTTCATATTTTTATTTTTTCAAATTTCTGGATGTTCCTCCATTTAAAATAATTTGTATACAAAAGTCATCCCTTTCTAAAAATGCATATATGAAAATGGAGTGTTTGTACATTCCTAGAGTAATTACACCCCTACAAATTAAAGTCTTTCATTTAATCAAGCATTGAAATTACAGAGCATGAGATATAAACGTTAAAAAATAAAATAAATAGACATAGAGATTCATTGTGTTTATTCTTTCACTGTATTGCTGTATTGTATTGTTATATAATGATATCCGTTGATAATTCAAAACAGGGAGTCCTATCGTTGTAGACCAATTTATACCCTATAAATTCAAATCCAATTGAATAAGATATTGGAGTAATAAAATAAAGTTCTGTCCAGAAAAAAAATTGTTACTCGCAGACATGCTCGCGAGAGCTTCAGAATCAGCGCCGCTGCCGGGGATCGAACCCGGGTCACCCGCGTGACAGGCGGGAATACTTACCACTATACTACAACGACTGAATTGATGACTTCCGAGTGGAATCTAAGTAGATTTAAATAAAACCCAGTCTCCACCTAAACTCTACATTATCAAGGAAACTTACTAACGTAGTGCGAAGCAATAGCAATTTTCAGATACAGCATAGTATGGAATCTTTAAAGTCTGGTACCCTGGATTTATTGGCTCTTGACCGAAGGTGAGGCAGCCTTGCATTGACAAAAGCTAGTAGAATTCCATCTGCAGGGATTGCGAAGAGCCGAAAGTGAGGTGGTTTGACAAGGCCCTCACTTAAAAACACGAGCCTGTACTGTACTAGTGTGCCAGAGCCGCTTGTACGATAGTGTAGCTCCTTGTTTCGTACCCAACATTTTTCTTACTGTCAAATTCCTGGTTAAGATCAATGCAACAGTTCCTCACAGATTTCTGTCGTGTCTGTTCCATCATGATTGAGCTGAGCCCTACATTATATTCGCTAGGAGGAGTTCGTGTCATCATGGAAAATGCAATTGGACACCACGATATAACTCTGTAGAGAGATGGAGTATCAATGAAAAGTTTCCTTCAGATGCTATGGTACATGTGGCAGGTCTAAAAAGATTGCCACGTTCTATTTAAATTCACAAAAAAGAATCGGCCTGTCATGCTAAGACACTCTTCACTAAGCTATAATCCTTCATTATGGTGGATCAAAAAAATTCTGAATTCCTGCACCAATTGATAGCTTCATAAAATGTGGTTGAGATCCCAAAAGCAAGACAGCCCCAGGTGCATGACTCTAAGGATTCACATTAGAGAAAGATTTGAAGGTGGGAAATTGCAGTGCTGGAATTCGGAGAAACGCTACCCGTCAGATGAGGTACCAGATATGGGAACCAGATCTTTAGCAGCCTCTGCAAGAAACGCAGCTGCTGCCTCCATCACCGATTGTTTTTTATTCGCTTGAGTTGAGCTTTCATTAGGATTTCTAACCCATGTCATGCTCCGTTTGTTTCCCCTTCTGGTAACCTCACGGACTTGATGTTTTTGTTCTGCAAACATACGAAATAACAGTCACATGCTTATGTTCCACTACGTGATTTCGTTTTCCACAACGTACAGATATGAAAACAGCTGTGAAAGGCCTCCCTATTCCTCCTCTGAATCAGCAAAATGTGATCAAAGATATTCCACCTCATCTCACCTTCATAGTCTAACATGATGAATTTGACCTCACATAAAGAACTTAGTGGTAAATGGTGAAATTGAAACAAGAGGTGACAATCAATATTTATAGTCAGAAGTTTGGACTGCAACAAAAATTTCAACTTATTGAATTATAAGGTAGGGAACCCATTGCTGTGACTTTCAACTGTTTGAAATGCGTTCTATTATTACAATGGAAACAAATTTGTGGGGCTTGTCCAAAATTTTGAGAGGATTCCAACACACTATATCACATGCTATTTAGTTACCACGTCACTTACAAATTTTCAAGTTTTTGTTCATAGGGTGAGAATTCCGTAAGTAAGGTTCGACTCTTCAGCAGTTGTATATTGCCTTTTTCGTTAGATTCTCAATATCTAACTGTTACCATTTACTTCACACCTCTCAACTATTCATGGAAATCTGAAGGAATTGGATATGAGTTCTCTACGTTACATCAAGATAAACAACTATTCTTCAAAACGTGTAAAATAGGTTAAAGAAAACTTTGAGAGGGTTCAAGAATCCGGTCACCAACACCTAATGTGAAGTATATTTGCAAGCCAGGAATCACGATAACTAACTAACTCTAAAGTAGAGCTCTGAAAGTGATGTGAATACCTTCAGACAAATCTGGAATTGCATGTTCGATGAACCTATTTGCTGCTGGCACGTTAATGGAAGATGTTGGTCTAGATGGAGCTGTAAAACACAAAGAGATAGTAAGTAAAATGGAGTGTATACCTGAAAATGGAGTGTATAGCTGTATGCAGCAAACAATCCAATTCCAATGTCCTCGAATAAACCCGAAACCAAGAACATCTCGATAAATTATAAAGCACTCAGACAGCAACAGTAAAAATACAAACAAGAGAAATACCCCACAGCAAGAATCAATGAGCAATTTACCTGTACTTCTGTCTATGGCATGGGCAACTTTATCATGATAGACGCTCACCCTTTCCTGCAACCATGTTACAATATTGCAGGTCAGATGGCCACCTCCGAAAATAAAACGCAAAGTACCCAAGTGACGAGAACTCTTTTCATTAGAGTAATACAACTGCAAAAGAAGCATACCAATTCAGATTTGACGCCGTGCTTCTCTGGAGTCTGACCTGTAGTCCTCAAGTGCACTACATACCCACACCATAACGATACCCAGCGTCACGAATTATCATGAAGAAGTTGTCCACGCCATAGACACAATTATTGTGATAATTATGCAAGACTCCACAAAATTGAAAACGACAAGAAGCACTTGTCGACTCTGCTAAATTAGAAAATCCACAGGTTGATTCTCTCAAGTACATAAAAAATTATTAGGGGTTAACAAACCTTGAATATGTCTTAGGATTCTGTCTTCCAACACTTTGTGGGAGTAGGAAAAAACAGGGATTGTAATTGGCTGCAAATAATCTTGATTATCTCTACCACTGCCCCTTAAACCCTACCCCTAAGCAAGTTACAACAGAATCCGAGAGTTGCACATATGTCCAATCGATTTTCAACTTCGATTTCAAGAACATTCGTGAGATCCACAAGAAAGGACCGTCAAACAAGAAAAATTGATACTGGCTCCAAATTGAATACTCTTTAGAAGCTAGATTAGGTTTCACCAGGAGACAATAAGTCTACTACAAAATTTTGACAACCACTACCGCGGCAACCTACGCAAGAAGAGACAAATTCTTGACAGAAATGGAACCTTGACAAAACGGTAGCGGGAGAACAATCACTCCTATGCTCCAATGAAAAGAATTAATGTGAAAACTCAAGAGGACATTCAACGAGAAGAATCATATCCTTCCGACAAATCAATTCTGCATTCAATTCAAAAACCCTAACAGCAAATTCCAGTTCAATTTTTCAACTAAGCCACTCACAATTTCAGAAAGCAGTGCTGATAACAAATTCCACACCACTACAGCAAAATGCCCGAACTACAGCACGACAAGAGTAACCTCTTACACAACCGGTAACAAAATATGCGAGTACTTACGGCAAAAGAGCGCGTTGGTCGCTTTGGAGATAGCCAAGAAATACAAAGCACGGTCCGCGGCAGACAGTAACGCAACCGCTTTCTGCGATTCCGGCGAAACAAGCAACCGAATCTGCTTCTGCATATCCAACACGGCAACCTCAAGCTGGGAGACGCTCCGCTGCACAACGGCAGGGATCGCAGAGTCCGCCATAGCCAGTCACTCAAGGAAAAAAGAAAAAAGATACCCCCCAAAACCCTAAAAACCCTAAACCCTAAAAACCCTAAATCAAACGTAAACGTTGAAACTTGCGCTCCTCACTGCCAGGCAGCTCTCCACATGCAAAGCAGAACAAAAATCTCTGGTCATTCCGTGACTCCGCAAGGTTAAAAAACATCGAGGACGCGGAGCACAGACCACGTACAATATGTACCTACCTTTGCCTAATCATCAAAGAAAACTGGCAACCCAACTAAGCTTGGAACCGCGCGCAGGGCAAAAGAAACCAGGGATTGTGTTTACAAACTGCGCGCGTAACCGAGACCGCGCGGTGTGGGGTTCCGATGCTGCGGACTTGAGGAGGGCGTAACAGCTCAATTGCTTGGGGAAGACGATCTTCAAGGTGCATAAGAGCTTCGCAGTCGATGAGCCTCTGTGGTGTGCAATTCTACTTCTTTTTTTCGGTTTAAATGGTTCTTTGTCGATTGATCATTTGGTGAGATAGCTTCGGATCGTTGGTGTGGAGTGTTGCTGTGGTGAGAGTTCTGACGAATATTTTCTTGCGGTACGTCTTCGCAATTGCGTTTCTAGATAGATTGTGCAACTTTCTCGATTGCGTGGAATAGTTTCTTGATTTTGCTGTGAGTGCGACTATTATTTCCTGTGTTTTTCGAACTGAGGAAATTGAACTATTGTGTTGGTTTTTGTACCATTGCGCGTTTCACGATGTGCTTTCAAGTTTGGGTGACCTAGACTTGCAGAACCCTAGAATTGGAGGTCAATCTAATGCATGACTGGTCTAGTATGCGTAGATTAGCTGTTTCATACTTTTGCTTTCGTTCGCAAACATGTCCTGTGTTTCTTAACTTATGAAATTGATGTTGGGTCTTCTACTTTTGCGAATTCCATCGAGTACTTTCAAGTTTTTGGTGAACTACTTGCTGAACCCTAGAATTGGAGGTCAGTCTAATGCATGTAGTTTTCGCGGGTTACTTAGATTAGATTAAATTCATAATTCGGATTTGAGCTCAGAAATGGTCTGTGTTATTTTGAACTGAGGAAATTGATGTTGGTTTTGTACTATTGTAACTTTCAGAGTAAGCTTTCAAGTTTTGTATGATATTGCAGAGCCCTAGAGTTGTAGGTCAATCTAATGCACGACTGGTTTAGAAAGATGAATTTCAACCTTTGTGACTAATTTCCATGTTGTGTGCTTACTCTTAGAAAGAAAGTGACAGGAGCTAGTTGATTGCACCGATGGCTCCGTATTTGATGCCAAAGGATGGCAATGGCAACGGCTTGCGAGTGGGATACGTGGTGGATGACCGCGAGCACGATGATATGGAGCCTCTGGATGCTCGTCTGCCGCTCCTCCAACATGCCGATCTCGAGGACAAAGTTGTTCTGCTTCGTGTCGACCACAATGTCGTAAAGAAAGGTTAGAATTCTATGTCGCCATGCTCTTTGCCATTCAAGAGTTCTAGGCTACAATCACTTGAATAGATATTATCACTCTACACTGATTTGTCCTCTTAATGAGGGGGGAAACAGTGTCACCAATTTTTTTTGTTTTTGTGGAAATTGGTACAAGATAGTTATATTTCAACACTGAAGGGTTTTATAGAGTGTCCAAAGAATGCATGCTAAAAGAATCCGGAGTCAAGCTTTGGGCTCTTAGCAATACATAACACAAGCCTAGTCAACTTAGGAACAGGAACCATGCTCAAATGCTTATTCGGATGGTTTTAGGTGTGATTACCGTAGAAGTAGAATCCATTCACATGGATTGAAGGAGCACCAGACCTGCAGAAAAAACAATATTATTGATTTGTGAAATGGTTGAAGAATCTGTTTTTTAAACTGGAACGCCGGGTATGAAAGCCTTACTAGCCGTCATTGTGAAACGCTAGCTAGCAAACTTCAATGGGAATTAGAACACAGGTAATGGCTTGTTAGAAGCACCATGTACGTAGGTTTCCAACAAGTTATCACTCTCATGGTTTGATCCAGAAATGAGCAAGAAATCTTTAAAAAATATAACTGCTTATTGGCTCTCTCTGGAGTTGCCGTACATCTTTGATTATCTTTATATGTCAAGTTAGGATATATATTTCACTTCAGCTCATTAGGATGCATTTTCAGTAGCTGTTCAACAAGAATTCACTCAAAACGTTGAATTGAGGACTGAGCACGAAATCTCTATTTGAACCTTTGAGTGTAGATATTGATTATGTTATTTCTGATTACCAGTGTCTTTTACACCCGGTGTGTCGGTTTAAAGAGTGACATTGTATGCTCACTTGATGAGGGTTTGACAGGGAAAATATTGGATCAATATCGTATCGACGTCACATTGGCAACTATGTACAATATCATTGAACGTGGTGGCAGGTGAGGTTCTTGAGCCAACATATTTGACGAGTTTAAGATATAGCTGTGCAGGTGATTTTGGTTTACATTTTGGCTAACTTATAATTATGGAGATGTTTGTGAAAACGATACATGATGACGCGTGTCCAAAAAACGCTTACATTGGTATTAACTTAGCCATACTGTATTTTCCAGTTCCTGACGAAGGTTATTTTCTTGACAGGCTGATTATAATGAGTCACGTTGGGCGTCCATATGACAAGAAAACGAAAACTTTGACTGTCAAGCAAGATGATGCGGTGGATGCTGTTGTGGGTTACTTGCAACGAAAGTTGCGTATCAAGTTCGCAATTCCCAAGTTCCATGTTTTCCAGAAAGAGGGGATTGAAGATGTGGATACCTCCGTTAACTGGCTAATCCATGACTTGCGCGCTCGCAAAATTGGTGGCATCTACTTGCCTAATACTCGTTGGTTTGCTGTAAGTGCATCCTGATTAAATCGATGAACACTAAATCATTTATCTTAAACTAAATCTTACTTCCTGAACTGAAAATAGAAAGGTGAATTTTGAAGCTCCTAGCCAAGAACAGTAACTTCCAAAACAAGTTTCTATTGCAAATAAATGTAAGTCATGGTTTTTTTCTTTCTATTGGTATATTTTGCTACCTCCCCTGAAGTTCACAATTTTTTAGCTACCAATCACAGTAACGTGAAGTTCTCACCATTTGCGGTGCACTAACACGAACTCAAAATGAATTCAACAAGATTATATGAATCGAATACCTGTTAACCTAACATTAAAATCTTTGTCAATCTAATGGAGGTTGTGTTTGTGAGGTATTAACTTCTTTGAGACTGCACATGCATGTTTTTAGTATATGACTGCTGAGCCACTTAATGTTTCTCGCTTTGCTTTAACATGTGGGGGAATGGTAATTAATGAATCATACCTGGACAATGTACAGGGAGAGGAAGACAAGGGTGAGAAAATGGAGCGCTTTGCTGTGCAACTAGCTGGGCTTGCTGATGTATATGTGAACGATGCCTTCGGCTCGTGGCAACCACATACCTCCACCTACCACGTTACCAAGTATCTGCCTTCCTTCGCTGGCCTTTGTATGCAGGTAATTTTCATGCAGATGACTCCTTTACAAACTTGCCTGTAAGCTCTGTAATTCACTAGACAGCCTTCAATATATTGATCACACTATTGCATTATATTCAAGGGTTTCTTCACTTAGGTCCTTATAGAAAGTCCACTTTGGAAGCTAATAGTAGTAACTTTCAAATCGTATTTTTATTGTTCAAAATTGTAGGGAATGGTTTCTTCTTTCTATCGGTACAGTTTGTTACTTTCCTTGAAGCGTCCTAACCTGTAGATTACCAAGCCGGACACTTTTTGGCCTTTGGGAATATTACCATGCTTCACTAATCAGTATTGAATAAAGCTCATTCACAAGTTTCATTTAGCTGACTGACTTGGTAGATCGGGGAGTAGATTCTTTTGCTCATTCAGTATTTCACTTTGCAGGACGAGCTATCCAACGTGAGGGCAGTGTTAGAACCCAAGAGGCCATTTTTAGCAATAGTTGCGGGTGCAAAGTATGACACCAAAATTGGGCCCCTGACTGCAATCTACAAGAGAGTGGATCATCTCATCCTCGGTGGACTTATCTACAACACGTTTCTGTGTGCTAAATATGGTGTGAAGATCAAGGGTGTGGAGGTGCGTTGGAATTCAATCTGTCCTTGAGGAGTTTGAAGTAAAGTCTTTAGATCAGGTGTGAATGTGATCCTAAGTGTTTAGTTTGGGCTGCATTTTTCAAAGGATCATGTTGAATATTTAGTTATAATTTGCTGTATGGTCCTTTGCAGGACTCCGACATTGCGTTAGCCAAGGAGCTTGTGGAACAGGACAAAATTGAGGGGAAAGTTCTGGAGCTGCCTTACCTAGTGGAGTCTGATACATTGGAAGACCGCATTGAAGGAAAATTTCGAACAGTCAACATCAAGGTATTTTTTTCATATGTAGTTTAACTTTGTCAAAGTCCTTGAATACTTTCTATGTAGACTGGATGCTTAACAACTCCATGTTTCTCGTTTGTGTAGGACTTCAAGCCAGGGCAGGAGTATCAATTTATTGTGGACGTGGACCCTGCTTCTTTTGAGACTCCAGAAGTACACGAGGGGCTCGACTCTGCCAAAACAATATTTGTGAATGCCGTCATGGGTCTCATGCCATCCTTCTGGCATGGAACTAGCAAGATGGATGAAACCATTGACCGTAACCGCACTGCTCAAAAATTCTTTGGAGGAGGTGATACGCTCCAAGAGTTCAAAAGGTCACTTTTTCTACTCAAATATTCTCAATCCTCGCATCCTTTTCCTGAAAGGAGGACCTCAAGACCTTGTGCTCATTGTGTGTGAGATGTTATGAGTTACTTGGTTGTTTTGGTTAAATGCTTGAACATGATCTCGTAAGTGTATGTTGTGGTGTTCTCAATCCACAGCATGTGCAATATAAAAGTCATCATCAGCTGTTGCTGCTTTTAGTCCATCTATTTACATCGTCTTCCATCTCTTTGTCACGGTACTATCCTGTGGTATCCATGTAGCTGTGACACAACAGCCATAACCATTCAGGATAGAGTTTTCCCTTTCAGAAATGCCTTTTATCGGAGAGCTTGAGGTGTTTCGTTCTGACTTCTCTGCTTGGGTGATTGTAACAGTTTGCACCCAGGATTGTATCATGCTGCGCTAGACAGTCCAAAGTACTACATGTTCACAGGAGGAGGTACAGTTTTGAAGGTGTTGGAGGAGGCTGATCCCCTTGGGTTGCCAACTGTGAAAGCTCTCATTGCAAATGGAGAGGCATATGGATATCAGAAATGGCGTGCTGACTCTGCGAAACAGTGAATCATGGCAGCAAAAATGCAGTCATATGATTGACTGTTTTGATAACAGCACGAGCGACAAGTGAACGTGGTCACTCACGTGGGCGATACATGGGTATGAACGGCAGAAAAAGGTGTGATCCAGTCCTCCCTGTTGGAGTTACAGAGGATTCATTTTACTATTTATTCATCTCATTGATTTGTTGCATTTTCCCTCAAAATTGATCTCTCATTCTTGCTGGTTCGCTACCAGCATCCATGCCAAGATCACCTATTTTCTATTTTCTATCTACATTTAGAATTTATTACGAACTCAAGTACAAGCTTGTAGATGACCAGGTACCACACGAGAGTGTTACTGAACCTGTTCTTAGAAAATCGAATTTAGACCCCGTTCGCAGAGATTCGACTCATATTACATCTTGTTTAGGAATGTGAATTTTTGCACATAGTGGTAGTGGTCACTTTTTGAGCATGCTCTCTGATCTAGACGGCATGGAACTCTCGAAAATTCATTGTTATTAAAATTCGACTCATTTTACCTAGCATTCTGAAGCAGGAACAGCTCTTTTTTTTTCTGAAGTTGGGCGTGATTCTTGCATGGATTTTTGATTTGAACAAATTCATAGCTATTTTACGTACAAGCATGGAAAGAAACAATATCAATGTTCTGCACTACTCGTATGATCATTTATTTTCTTTCCTTGCCTTTTTTTTAAGCAATGAAATTGATTTATTGTCTCTACCCCGAGGGGAGAGACCAATCAGGCTTTCATGCTTTTAATCCAGGAAGTTGGATACCCATTCAGTCAACCCTCTTCCATGCTCGGCCAGCTTGGAATGCGTTCTCGCTAAATCTCCCTCGTCGGTTTATCTGGAGGACCAAGTTTAGTAAAGAAACTACTTTGTATCGAACCATTACTTGCACCCAATTAGAATTTTTTTTAACTTAATTGTGTGCAAATGAAAATCTGGATAATTAACGTTTTGATTAAGAAAATGGAAAAAAAAATTGTAATTTCTATCCACTTTTAAAGTTAGGCCTCAAAGAATCTTTAAAGTGTTGTATAAGGTAAACTAGTGTATGAAAGTCTAAATGCCAACCAACCCCATGAGCAAAAAACAATCCAGTGATGCACATTTTAAGAGTTGGAATGTACACCATTAATAAAATTTTGCTTGTGATGGGTTGGCTCCCATTTGGGTTGTCATAGGTAGAGTTACCTTATGTGCATCATATAGTCATCTTCACAAAAATTTAACCTTTCACTATGGTGAATGTTCTATTGTTTTAGGGCCTATTGCATTGCATATAAAGTTTAGAAGACATTTTAGAGTGACAATTTGAGTACAAAGTGATGCCTTTTCAAATTTCCACATGCAAACACAAGGGAAGTCTTGATCCTTTTAGACCCTTATGATCAAAAAGTAGCAAATAGAACAATTACAAGAAAATAATAAGATTGGTTAGTTTTTTAATTTAGAAACATTAGAAGTGTTTTTAGTGGAGGTGGGTTTATTCATCCAATGAGATAAGTTTAGTATAATTTAAATAAGTATCCTAGAAGTGTTTTTAGTAGGGGAGGGTTTAATCATCAAATTAGATAAGTTCAGTATGATTTAAATAAGTATCCTAGAAACTAAAAAACTTTAAACAAGTGCAATAAAAAAATTGTACACCATTATAGTTAAAGATATGGGGCTTAAGTGAGGGAAACATCACTAGGAACTTACACACAAAGTCTTGGGAATTTATGGACAAGTTCATCCCAAGTGATTACTTAGAAAGAATGTTATTTAAGAACTTCACATGCTAAAGAAATCTAAAGTATATAATATAGTATAATTTGATGCATGTAAGGCTCAAAAAATGTATAATTGATCACCTTAGCAAATGCATGTAGTTTTAATATACAATAAACCTATTGGATAACCCTTCCAAATGTCTTTCAACACCCATACACTAGACATGTATTCAAATATGTTTAAGGTAAAGAAGGTAGAGGTATTTGGAAAACGGAAATTATAATCTTGCATATTATGTATTCATAGGCAAATATATATTCTAATCTTCCAATCTTAAAGGTGAATCTTCCTTGTACTTGTCTCAAATTTTTTCTATCTGACTACAATGTTAGATTCTTCAATACAACTTTGTTTCTATTTCCACAAAGCGTCCATGTTTTTGTCTTGTTTTGTTATTTTAGTTTTTGTAAAATGTTTGAGTAACCAAATTATAGTGTCTAAACTTAGTATCAAAGCCCCATGTAGGACTTCGGAAACCAAACCCTAATGTTGAAGCTTGGTGTTTGGAAATTATTTTTCTACTAATCAAGTTAATTCAACTAATATTCTTCATAGAACAGAACTAATTTAAACACTATAAGATAAAGGGGTGTTTTAAGTGAGTTTTAAAGTATATGTGTTTTTAGTAAAATTTTGCTAAAAATCTCTCTAAAGGTCATTATTTATAATCTTACGTCTAGGATTATACTTTAAAACTCACTTAAAACACCCCTTTCTCTTGTAGTGAAACTATTTTGAAAATGTGAATTTGTAAAGCATATATACATAAAAATTCACAATAATCTACATAAAATCAAAGAAATGTGGTCTATAATATCTTTCAAATAGTGTGATTGCCATCTAACTTTCATTCACTAGCACTACACTAGTACTATAATTTATATTCATCAATTTCCATTCAATTAGTGTGAGTAGGTTTCACTCTAATTGAATGAACACAAAAAAATTGGTATTGGAAGAATTTCTATTTTCTTCAATTTGAAAAAAAAATTCATGTTGAAAAAATAAGTTGAAAATACATAAGAAAAACAATTATCAATAGATATTTTATATTGAGTCTTGAATCTTTTTTAAAGTAAAATGCTACTCCCATTGATGAAAATTATTAAATTGCTAAATAAGTCAAGAAAAAAATTGAAAACTTTCAATCTTGAGGTAAGAATGTTATTGAAGGCTATCCTATATCTTTTGTTTTTTACACCAAAAAAATATCAAGAATTGTACCCAAAAAACTACTTCAAATATCATCCTTATGGAAGATGTTATGATTGCCCACAAAATTAAAAAATTTGTAAGTTTCATTTTCATAAATCAAAATAAAATTATCCAAAGCTTTCTACTTATATAAACAATTACAAAATATATTTACATTAGTTTTTTTTAAAAGGAACAAGAATTCTTAGTTGTTTGAACTGACTAAGTTTATTTTTAAAACAAATCAAAATTATAACTTTTGCAATACTCATTATTTATATTCTATGAAATAATGTTTGACATGAAAAAGACAATGCTTACAAGTTGCACCAAAATATTAAAAAATAAACCATAATCCAAATTCAATAGTTTGTCCCAAAGTACAAATATTAATTTTGGTCTTTGAAATGCTTTAGGTATTGAGCTGGGTAGTAATTTATGACATACTTTGAGGTTTAGCGATATTAAATCTTCTACTTTGACCCCTAATCATCTACTTTGAGTTTGAGGTATTGGATAAAATTTAGATATGTTGTCAAATATGCCTTTTATTACTTTTGCGAGGTTTTCATCAAAAGAAGTTATATTATGCATCATAAATAGAATTTACCTACATGATCAATTTTTTATTTCAATTTTAAGAAAAATTATTGAAATCAATTTCAATGCATTTTACATTGAGATTTCACCAAAAATACAATTCATATTTATAGAATGTTAATTCTTTGAGAATTTACAAAAAAAAATTCTTACATTGACTAGTACAAAGTCATTAAGGATTTGATTATTAAATCATCACAACTTTTCTCTAGAACTATATGTTGATAGAAAGTTTGGCATTGATTAATTAATAACAAATAAGTTGAAAGATATGGAATAATTGCCTTGGACTATGATCTATATGAAAAATACTAAATATATAATTATAGAAAGTAAACAAAATTAGTCATATTTGCAACTCTTATCCGATTTGGAGTTTCAAAAAGCACTATTTGGAAGAGACAAAGTCACATTAGAGGATTTCTGGGCTCAAGGAGGGCCGGTGTGCCGAGAATTGCCTTCCTTTGTAGTTTCGGGGAACGGTTGTTTCCGACAAAAAATTTTAAATTTTTAAAAATAAATTACTCTTAAAATGCAAAAAAAAACATTCATATATATATATATATATATATATATATTTCAGACATGGCAATTGCCATACCATGTCAGCAAGCTATTACGGCCCCCTATGGAACTATTCCTACAATGTGGGAACCCAGAGCCCTCCCGGGGGTGAAAAAATTTGACGTCCTTTTAGGAACTTTATTTTTAAATCAATGACTATAGATGGTAATAAGGTGGGATTTAACTTTTTGAAGTTGCCAACTTCATTTGTTCATTTGAGGTTTCATTAGGGGTAATCACAATTAGTGTAAAGGCTTCCCTCAACTTCTTCTTTGAACTTGAGGAAAGTTTGTACATAGAACGTGGTGATTGACTTCTTCATGTACATTCCACAAATTCATTGAAGATTTTTTATTTAGCTTCCAAAGTGCATAAGGTTTCAACAAATTCATTGAAACACTAATAGAAGGAGCCACAACTTATCAAGGACCTACTCAATAAGTTGTAGCTCCTTCTATTATATTTTTTCTTGAATTTTTGAACAACAAGAGTATTGACCTTTAAAGGACATTACAAATATCACAAACATTTTGAAAGTCAAATCCTAAATTTCACATGGTTCTTGATTTTAAATACTTCATAGCTTAACTAAGAAAATGTAGTTTCAATCATCTACTTTTTATTTCTTTTACTTCTTTTTCAAAGTCATTAAAATTATAAATTTTGCAACACTTTGAAGATAGTAACAATCGGAGTGGAATTGTTCCTTTTTGTAACATTAAAAAAAGGCCATCAATGTGGAAGGGGGATGAACGTTATTTTACATGAAATTGTTAATTTTTGTAACCATAAAAAAAAGGCCATCAATGTGGAAAAGGGATGAATATTATTTTACATGAAAATTTTTCCTTTCTATAACCAAAAAAACACTCAGACTGAGGGTTTGAAATAAATTTTTATTTATTTATTTTTCTTTTAAAAATGTTTTCCTGACTTCCTGGGATTGTACTGTAAGACAATCCCCTGTTTCCAGCCAATCCACAATTCAGGAGAGATGCCGATGACAAACTACAGTACTGTACAGCATTGCAAATTGGGCAGGGCTCACAGAACTGGAGTTGCCTGGGAACCCACCCTGCTCCATTTATTTCTGGGGATGATCAAATTTGGAGAATTTGAATTCATATTCGGAATCTATTCCAATCTATCCTAAATATGTCGAGAAATAAATAAAATTATCCAATTATAAAATAGGGCATTAATTTTACATTTTACCATATCCATCTTGCCCTGGGGATCCACCACCTGGCGCTCTTGATTTTTTTTTTTCAAGGGTCCTAAGTATTGTCATATTTCTGCAAATACTTTTGGTGTAGATACAAGCCTATTGTGGAAATTCATGGAAGACACGTGAGTATTTAACAAATTATTAGCACAATTGTGTTGAAAATTTTATTGCAAATTGCCAAAATTTCTCTAGAAGCTACCCAAGTAGCCCCAACATTTTGCAAAGTTCTCCCAAACTAATAGCTCCCCCTCCTCCTCCAAAAGGAAACCTTCAGGTACTAAAGTGGGTACCCCAAAACCACCACTTTTTTCTATTATACCTATTTACTATTATTATCTTGGTCTTGATTTTCTTGTTGGCAAGTGAAAAGGAGGTTCCAACACACCAAAGAATGGAACATTTGGATACCATATGCAAAAGTTAGGAAGGGTCAAAGATTTATTTGTGCATGGTAGAAGTACCTATTTTGGACAACCCCCATAATGCAAGCCATAATGGTTGTATGAGGTGACCACATATGTACATATTGATTTTGGAGATGTAAACAAAGTAATGATGACGGTTTTACGCATGCTCAATTGCGTGATTTCTGGTGTACCCACCCCCACCCATCGGCCAAGGAAGATTGACCCCTCTATTGCCTCGTGTTTTATCTTCATAGAAAACCTTGAATTTATTTTTTTGCTATATACGATAAAATTTGCAAATTCTGAGTTCATATTTGCAATCAAAGACTCCATATCAGCTATGGGATGTGATGAAATACAAAATGTAAGTGGCACAAAATAGGGGGCAATTTTGACATTTACCCTCTGGCAAAGCAATAGAGGGGTCAATCCTCCCTGGCCCCCACCCACGTTGAAAATCCAGGTTATTACAGAAATGAGCAAATGAAAAGAAAAAGAAAGAAAAAGAAAAAGGGTTGCGCTCTGTCCTTTTTCTTTCCACTAAGTTACGTTATGTCATTTATGAGTGCGTGTGTGGGGGGGGTCATATCCACCTTAGTGGATAAGGATGTTGGGCATTCCTGCCCCTTTCATGGAAAAGACGCGGAACCTCCCTCCGTCCTTCTGTTCACGTGGGTGCAATTCCATTTCACATGGGCTCGACCTTTCTGGAATCACGCGCCGGCCCTCCCATTCGCTCGCCAGGAAAGAAAAGGAAACGGAAGTCCAGGTGGCAACAAGACACGGGCCCGCACTTCTCTCCAGTTCAACGAAAGCCAATTAAGTAGTTGGATGGATGAAGTAGTTGGATGGATGAATCTCTGCATCATTTTAGTTCGTCCGTCGTTCCATCATGGCGGACATGCTGTTGGCTTGCTTGGGGGGAGGGATGGGAACTGGTTGGCTGGGGAAGGGGGGAAGAGTGAGAGAGAGAGAGATTGGCTTGATTTGCGGTATAGCAAGTGGTCAATTGGGTTTCTACTTTGGATACATTTCCGAGGGTGGGTGCCGGCAAAGCTGGCTAAGTAGGCTAGAATATAAAGCACTTTTGTCAACGTTGCACATGGAAGTGTGACTAATTGGGCTTTTGGAGAGGGGAGGGGAGGCAAGGGGGAGGCTTTTAGTTGTAATGGAAATTTAGGTGCTATTCGCATGCTTGGACTAGACTAGAGGTGGAGCTCAAGGCACCAAGTTGTAAGGTAAGGTCGGGGCCATGCCACATCATGCTAGCGGGTGTCCATTGATTCTCCAAGTAAATATCCACTTTTTTAATTAATGTTGGGGATTGAATGGCATGTAGCAACCAAATAATGAGGTGAGATAGGGAGAGAAGTGGAAGATAATTATAGTAAGTCAAGTTGATGGGAAGGAGAGTAGGCTCTCCTAACCCTAAAATCAAAGAGAGTAGAGAATAGAAGGGATTTGATCTCCATAACCAAAATCAAATTGGCTATTTCTCTATATAAAACCATTTGAATTTAGTTAGATATTGGGTTGGGTTCAAGCATATGAATAACCCTTTAGTTAGTTTTGAGTGAGATTCCACCAAATGGGTCAACTTGTTTGCATCATATTAAGTAGTCAATTAGGTCTTTACTTTGCTATTCTTATTCGTTTCTTACAAGTTAGAAATGCACCATGCATTGGTTTTTGAAAAATAATTCGAAAAGAGAACATATTGTCATTGTGGATTCTCTCTTTCTACCATTCTCCAATAGTGGGAGTTTGATCTTTCATTCACATTGTTTGTTGTTGTATGTCTACACTTGTCCTCCTTGGCTATACCTCCATTTGACACTTCTATACATTAGGTAAGGTTTTCCTGGAGGTAGATTCCACAATTGCAAACTCAAAAAATCAGAGATTGTCTTTTTGACATTCAAATAAAAAGGAAGATGTCTGTAATGTATATAAATTCTACCCATCAACCAAGCTTAATGTTGTACTTCTTAATTCTATTGGAAACTTGGTCATTGAGGTGTAAGGCATCATATTTTGAAACATTCTGGTAAGATGTTTTAGAATAGTTTATAGATAGTTTAGTCAATTAAATACACTTCATTTACAAATTCTTGACTACGACAGTGATGCATTGGAAAGTTCATGAACTTGGCAAAGCTATATTATATTCAAAAACATTCTGATTTTTAAACCAAAACTTGTAGTGGAATCCTAATGAAGAATACTTTATTAAACCAAAAATTATGTATATGAAAACTTCAAAATGATGAAGTATTGTACGATGAATGTGCAAATTGCCTACCATCAAATGCTATCCCCCTTGCTGAAATCATGGCTTGCATTCCTTGAAGTATGGTTTGAATCAGTCATTGGAGTTGTTTAAGAAAAGCTTCATCTCAAATGACCTGAATGAGTGCACTCATTTCCTCCTTCTTGCTCGGTTTCTTGTAATAACGAACCTTGTCTTTTATGATTTTCCAAAAGTTCTCAATGAGGTTCAAATTGAGCTAATTTATAGTCCATTGCAATTTTTGTATGCCATGTGCTTCTCTCCAAGGTTTGGGAAGCTTACCACGATGTACATGAGCACCATTTTCCATTAGGAGAAGTTCATATGATGTGTCGTGTATGAAATAAAAGCCAGAGAGAACACTATCATAGACATGTTTCACAAAAACAATTGTTATTTGCTTTCCTTGTGGCAAAAAAACAAGAGGACTTCTGTCAAAGCCTGTAAATGCTCCAGGTTTTATTTGCATGTTTTCCACAAAGTGGTAAAGTGACAATATTGAATGTTATATCGGTGTTTTAAATTTCAACATTCATCCACATATTGGATAGAAAATATGATGTTATTGCATATTATATATCCATAATTCTATTTTCATCCACAATTAGGCAATTTCATCTATATTTTTTTATTTTTTTGAAGTTTTCTGGCAATTTTCAGCTCTTTTACAATTTTACTACCATTTTTTTCTATAGGCTTCGTTATGGGCAAAAAAATTTGGTGCAATTTGATGACAAATCACCGAAAAAAACAAAACTGAAATGCTTTCCACACCATAACGGATGTTCTCTCTGATTTGAATGTTGGCACAAGACATTGGTCAACATATCTTTCATGACTTTTTCTCCAAACTCAAATCTGCCGGGATTCTTTACCCAATTCAAAAGAGCATCCATTTGTCTAGATAATCTTTGTCTAATCCTCGGTTGTCCAATTCTTGTATCTACGAGCAAATGCTAATCTTTGTTTTCTATGAGTTACACCAAAGTAGGGTTTCCTTACAACTATTCAATTTCCAAATCCAAGTCGTCAGATGTGCTTGCAAATGGTGTTTTTGTAAACTCAAATAGCTTTGGTGGTCGCGGTTTTGGTTTTTGAGTGGTATATAACCCAAATTTCTTCCACTTTGTCAGAACTGTGGAAATGGTAGAACAAGGCATTCCTAGTAATTTTGGAATTCGTCTAGATTCTATCCCACCATGTCTCATTTCTATGATCAGACCCTCCAATGATTGCTGAAGTTTGTGTTTGCATGATAATTTGTAGATTGTGATTAAGTGTATGAAAATTGAATAAAGAGATTGAAAAAATTGAAAATTAGTTCTAGAATTAGACCAAGGAAGAAAACATGGATATAAACTCACCGGGTGTAGATTGAAAGAAGTCAAGACAAGCTGAAATGGAAAACAAGCTAAAACAAGCTCAAAATGAATTATAAATGAGTGAAAGAAGAAGGCCTGGAAGTAATTCCATAAGCGTTGGCATTCCCATCTAACCTAGGCACAATCAAGCAAGTGTAAGCCCCCCTTCCCACATTAAAAAATTAGCCAAAATTGAAACAGAATTGGTGAGGGGTTGAGAAGTTGTATGAGGCACAATGAATTGGGAGAATGCAGGGTGAGGAGCAATGTAAAATTGTGATTATCCAAGAAAGGAGTAGCTAAGTGTAAGGAGCCGTGAACACCGCAAGGAGCTGGTCTAGAAGTGAATTTTGGAAGGAGTGCGATGGCGATGGAAAATCAGGTGGTGGCAATGCCATTTGAAGGAGTAATGGAATGTGATTTTTTAAGTTCACAATGGTAATGCATTAGATAGTGAAACATAGAGCCCTAGGTGTAGGACTAGTAGTAGGATCAGTTTGCAAAATTTGGAGGATAGAGGGCACCTCCGCTGACAATGGCAGATGGAGAAAGAATTGAAAACCATAGAGGAGTAGGGAAGGCGGAGGCCCAGAATTTGTAAATGAAGTATACCACACTGTATATAAATTCTACCCATCAACTAAACTTAATTTTGTACTTCTTAATTCCATTAGAAACTTGGTCATTGAGGATGTCAGGCATCATATTTTGAAACATTCTAGTAAGATGTTTTAAATTAGTTTATAGATATTGCCATGGTAGTAACTGAGGGAAAAGAGTTCTTTAGCCAATCGATCTTTTCACCTCGCCAAACCTAATATTAGCAACAAATTTTCCACTTTAGAGTTGCATACAACACTGTCAAATTAGAGGCATCCTTCTTTAGGTCTTGAAAATTGCTTTCCAGCTTATGGATGCAAGGTAATTGCATAAACCTATTAGCCAAGATGCTTAACCTTTGCAAGAGTAGTTTCTAGACTTCAAAATTTGTAATGTAGTTAAGCAATTATTTCCATTTTCTTTGTTGTTGACATAAGAATTTTTTATGCATGCACATGCTCAATTATGGCTTTAGAGTTTTATTGAGTATTTTGCATTGAGGGATCAATTCTTTTTAAGGAAATATTGGAGATTCATCAAAGCACTCTTTTGAAGGTTCATTATACTTTTTACACTATGAAGAAGTCAAGTTCTTATCTCTCGTCTTCTTTATATAGTGTGACATTGAATGAATTTTTTTTTATAGGATTTGCCCTAGTGGATAGCCTTTCTTTGACTTGCATACGTTATATTCTTAGGGCTCAAAATTTTGTTGCTCAGACTCTACTATTGTGTCTACAACCTACACAAACAATGTAACCATCTACAAGAAGTGACTTTAAAAATCCAAGTTACAACATGATGCAAGAAATCAAACATGATAGAATATTAGAATGTGAGCAATGAAAAGAAATATATTTTCGGAAGATTGGATTCCTTTGACCATAGATTTAGGACAATTTTTAGTCATCAAAAGTGTATCAGGAACCTATTTTGTAGTTTAAATGTCTTCATTAAAATAGTGCAAAATCTTTGATATAGTGAATTGTGTTAGATAAATCCATTTGGATGAATGAAGATGAATGAATTACAAAATCATTCATCTTCATAAATAAAAAGTAGATCAAATGAGATCTACAATTAAATTTCAAAATGGATTACAAGTGACATGATGACAAAAGAGTTCCATTGGAAGCTTAAAGAGTTGAATCTTTTGAGACCTTTGAAGGTAGTCTTGTCA
This sequence comes from Pseudoscleropodium purum, assembly GCA_963969395.1. NCBI lineage: Eukaryota > Viridiplantae > Streptophyta > Bryopsida > Hypnales > Brachytheciaceae > Pseudoscleropodium > Pseudoscleropodium purum. The sequence continues at coordinate 14,978,027 of OZ017800.1, read as the reverse complement.
TATTGAAGAGGCTACTTTATTATCGAAGTTAATATTTATACCAAAAAAAAGTTGAAAAGACCTATTTTTCTAATTGTTTTAAGAATGAAATTCAATATAATATAAATTTTAAATAAGTAAATGTAGACCAATAATATTCAATGAGACAACATAAAATTGAAAATATAGTAGTTGTTTTGTCTCACATTATGATATTATTGCAATTTAAGAAAACCACAATGTGGTCATTGATGCTAAGAACTCAAATGGTTTATATTTTGTATGGTTCGATTTCTGCTTGGTACATTTGACAAAAGAACAAAGCTAAGACTTGTGTGTACATATGGTTTTTAGAATCCTTCTTCTTGATAAGCCTATCATTCATTCATTCTAAGACCAATCTATCATCTTGAAACCATGCCCTTCTAAGGGCCATGTCACACTATGGCCTTCAAAGTTGAGAGACCGTGGGAGTATATGGCCATCCAAAAAAATGGGCATTTGATAGGCAATAAATAATAGAAATTAGAGCTTTCAACCAATTATAGTGTGAAGCCCCCAAAGGCCAAGTCCAAAGTGTAAACCCATACCATTTGTTTGGCTTCAATCCATCTCTCTTCACATGAATAATCCATCCAATTTCTGAAATTTTCTTCTCACCTTCTATAACCTTGGATTCTAGAAAAGAACACATTCTTGTTTTATATTCAACTTTAATGGTCATAAAGTATGTCATTGTAGGCATTTTGGCATTGCAAAAACTTGCAATTTTTAAACAAAATGCTCAAGTGATGATGATGGCAATTTTTATTGTCCAAAGATAGAGAGTGAATTCTTAGAGGAAATGTTGGCAATTTTAAAGATATGGAGGTTTTTGGAAATATACACTTATAGGGGCATTTTCAAATGGTGATTTTTGGAAGTAGATGAGGGTGAGTCCATCTACATTTCAATATCTATAACTTGTTTTAGGGCCTATTTTGAAGAAGAAAAAGAAAGTATTAGTGTGGAGAGGAGGATTACAATAACACTTTCTTGATTAGCAACAAGTAATTCATTATAAATGATTGGTGATTTATTTGGTGTAGGATTGAGTACAACTACCATTGTGAGGGATTGTTGAGAAGATAGTAGGATTCATTTTAGACCAATGGTTTTTTAAAAACCAACTCTCGCTTGGATGAAAGAAATAGCAAACATTTTGAAGCACTACATGGCATTTTATTTATTCAAGGGACAATAGATAGTGGCCACATTCCTATTACAATACCATCCCATGATCCTATATCATATTATTGCCAAAAGGGATATTTTTCATGTTTACTACAAGGAATTGTAGATGCCAATTGTAAATTTTGGACGGATTCACAATCAGGCCTTATTTCAAAAATAAAAAATTAGGAAAAAGTCTATGAGGTGTATTTTTACCTTACAAATTCATTGGTGATGTTGCATATCCTATGAGGCCTTGGTTTTAAAGCACATTGAAATTTTATCCAATCAAGCACTCGTATGGCCATGGAAAGATCATTTGGAATTCTAATAGGTAGATGGTACATATTGTTGAAAAGAATAAAGATACTACTCCAAAATGTGCCTAACATCATTAGAAGATTTTTGAGGCCTTTGGATGCCTCCGAGTTATCACAGCGTGCAAATGCAGGGAACAAGTTCGGCGCAACAGTCTGATGTGGCCAAGACCTTGCCACGTCATTGACCATTTAAATTTATTTTTTTTAAATTAAAATTTATTTTTTTTGCATTTGGAGACTAATTTTTTTTTTATGAAAAAAAAAATTCTGATAGTGGGCCGTTCCCCTCGCTGCAGGGAACAATTGCAGGGGAACATGCCCGAAACAAGCTTTTGGACCCCCAAAAACTCTTCTTATGTGTTACAACATCTCTATGTCTCTACAATTTGTGCATTTTTGGAGAATGATGAATCTCAATGGATTGGACTAAAGAACCAAAGAGAGTGTTGCAAGCTAAAGCCAATATGACATTTGCAAGGAACGAAGATATTTACTATCTAGAATCAACATTGAAAGAAATGAGGCAACTCCAAAAATAAATTTATAAGATGAAGAAATACCATTCACAGAACCAAAAGAAGAAGAAATCGGGAATGAAGAGAATCTTGCATGTAAAAAAACAAAGACAAAGCAACAAGAAAAAATGAAGAATTTGTTGGTGGATTCATTTCAAGTTCATCTATCATTGACTCAGATAATTTACAAAAGTCATTTAGTCAAAAATTCAAACATTTACTTTGAAAACTCTACCTATCATGATGGTCATTCTAGCCTAGATGAAGAGTAGCATATTCCCAAGCTTATTGATCAAACAATTAAATTGATAGTCTATTCTCTCTAGAAGCTCATTTATTCTCTCAAAGTTTTTCATCGAACTTGTCCTAATTTCTGCCATTTTCTCAAAGATGTCAATGGCTTTATTGTGAAAGTTTTGTTTACCTTTTCTTAGTGGTGTAGAAATGGTTGTTGGGAGTTGGTGCATTTTACATCCAGAGCTTAATCAATCTAGCTTTGTACACTATTTGTGGATGCAGCTAAAACATGTTTTATGATTAGCACGGCTTGGTGATACCACTCATCTAGAGCATCATAAAATTTTCTCTCGTGTCAATTATTCCCCAAAATATCATTGGCCATTTTGTTTTCATTGTAAGTATTGAAAATGGCCTTGAATTTCTTACATCATACTACAACAATGCAGTTGAATTTTGGGGTGTTACTAATGAGGTGGTAATTCCATTGTAAATACAATCAACAAGTGTTTTTATATCCTTCTCTAAACTACCTTAATAGAAACAAAAAATCCTTTCAATACAAATTCCAATGTCCAAGATATATTGAAGAAACTTTATTCACATCATAAGGATTAGAAAACAATGGAGGAGGCCAAAGAGTTGTACCTTGGCTTTTAGGGAAGGTGGTTGTTATTTAATAATGCATTCAAAAGCTAATTAGAACTACATAACTTGTTGGGCTTAGACTTGCACTTCTACTATTGCCAATGGGGTGGGTTATTAGAGCCCTTAATTTTGATCCTATAGTCTTTTAGGATGCACAATTGCTACCCTAAATGTATTTATCCTCTAGACCACAATCTAACAAAATAAGGTATCTAATAACATATATAGCTTATTTTTTCTAGAAGTTGAACTTCAATGAGATGACAAAATGCCATCTTCAATCCTTGTAAATATAGTGTAGTATCAAGTAACTACAAAAGCTAGAATATAAAGGTACCTATTTGTACATCACAATATATGACATAATGTATGTCAAGATTCAATCTACTACTATTGGAGGTGCATATAGATAGGATTAAACATCTCACATTGACTTTCACTTCAATAAACTTTGACTCTGGATTGTGAGGATCCAATAAAATTCTAGCAATTTTTAAAGTAGGGACATCCAAACACATGAAGTGCCTAAAAGCACTGCATAATGAGATGCTCACTCTATTTACATCTCCTAATTCAACATTTACCTATTCTTCAAGAAAAGGTTTTAGAATTCTATCAACAAACTTTGATTCTTGAAAATGTTTCTATACAATATTTGAATGATATGTTCTTTGGTGCATTGGAATCACCTACCAATTGCCAATGCAAAAATATATAAAATTTTACCAATCTCATAATAGAAAAAAATTGCAATAAAGAGTGTTGGTTTGGGGTATCTCTACTTTAGCAAGCTACTAGGTGCCAATATATTCTCCAACCTTCGGAACCACAAATCACTCCTCTTCACCTTCTTCATAGTCTATGTAAAAAATCAAATATATAATTGTTTAATAAGTGAATTCTATACAATATTTTAATTTGAATCAACAATATAAGATTCAATTTTTCTTGCAAAACAATCTCAATTCAAAAACTAAACTTGTACATTGATCCTTCTTGGAATGACTATAATAGACTTTTTGATCACCAAGACCCTCCTTATATTTTTTTTACATTATTGCATATTATTAATACTAGTAATACTACTATTGCAATATTTACAACATCACCCCCATTGCATAGGAGATATATTATTTTCTTTAGTTTGCCAACAGTAAATTTTAAACTCAAGAGTACCGTTAGAAGAGTTTTGGAGGGTCTAGAAGCCTATTTTGGACTTGTTCCTTGACTCCCTTCATAGTTGTTCCCCACAGCAAGGGAAATGGCCCATTGTTAGAATTTTCTTTTTCACAAAAAAAAAAGAAAAATTTAGTCTCCAAATGCAAAAAAAATTAAAATTAAATTAAAATTTTGGTCAATGACGTGGCAGGGTCTCAGCTACGTCAGACCGCTACGTTGAACTTGTTCCCTGCGTTCACAGGCTGTGATAACTCGCAGGCATCCGAAGGCCCCAAAAATCTTCTAATGTTCTTATATTTGGATGAAAAGTGGTGGGATGAATATATGAACATTGACAAAGATGAAATTGTGACAACATGTCGTGATGTTATAAACTTAATATAATAGATATAATAGATATAATATTAATTCATCAAGTGGAAAAGTACTTAAATTTGATTAATTAATCTATAGAATACAATATCTAATAAACAATTAAAGATGCTTGTTTGTCACCAAAATAATACATTTGAAATCTATTATTCATGGTAATAGGGCCAAATTTCCAAGGTATTAGGACCAAAATTTTATTAGTAGTAGTAATTTTTGGAATTTGGCTCTCTAAAACATTTTATTATTATAAAGTTGCTATGTTTATTGCTCATTGCTCACCACTTGCACTCTAACACCACTGCAAATTTGCAGTAGAATGTACATACAAAGCATGGGTTCAAGGTACCTTCATAGAGCCAATTTTTTGTGTGTTATAATGTTGTTTCTTCTATAGTTGTGTCTACTTTGTTAGAAGATTGATTGTAGGAGTATTTCTTTCTCATGTAACAAGCTTTGTTCAAGTATTATTGCATTTTGATGTAGAATATTTAGATGAAACAATGTCAAGCATCCAACTCTAATCCACATCCTCCTACAAATGTTACTTTTCTTTGCAAGTCTACAAGACGTTCTCACTCCAGATATAAGTTGCATCATCAACTTTCATAATTTCTTCAAAGAAGTGCTAATAATGGGTTTAGGTTTGCTTGGGTGAGTTCAAAAATTGCTTTGCCCTACATCTATATGTGCTAATGCAAACTTGTGTGCAATTTGATATCCTAGGGGCTTCAATTGAAGTTCATTTCTCTACATTGCTACTAAGAGACTACTACTCTTTTATATGTATAGTTTTCTATGGAGGGTATAAACTACAATTTTTTTGCCTTCTAAATAAGAAACATTCAATTTTTTGAATAAGCAAAAGAAGTGTCTTTGAGGCACCATCAAGATCACTGGAATCATCAAAAGTCTTACAGTACATATAGAAATTCATGATTATTTTAAAATATTTATTTTTTATTCCAATTTTCTTTGATTTGAAGCTCAATACTATTAGTAAAAGTCTAAGACTCCAACAAAGAGGAAAGACATGTAGATCTCTCCTACAAAATAAAAAGACTGTAATGTAAATTTTATCTACTTAACAAAATTCCAAGACAACTAGTATAGGGGTTATTTCCCAAAGAAAGGTCAAATAGTCTAATGTATGCGTGACTAAGGTCACCTATTTTGTAAATTTGGATACTCATCGAGACGATTTATGATTGGTTTGATACTTTGAATAAAAAAACCTACACTCTTTGTCAATTAGTTTTAGTCCAATTCCAATGCTATAATATAATAGACTCCATGTATGTGGTCCTAGTCCTATATGGTATTTTGGCTCATGTCAAATAGTACGGGTCAAATCCTTAGGTTTTGGTCAATTCGTCTTTTGAACAATGCATGCACTATCAAAGTAATCAAAATAATAAGGTATATATTTTAAATACAATAAATTTTTTAGGGAAAATATTCTTTAATTAATTCCTCTTTATATTTTCCCTGTCTAGGCAATACTTATCTTTTACTAGCCTTATTGCTAAGTTAAATGCAAATATCAAACAATATCTTCTATCCAATACATTGTACGTAGAGTATGAAAAGTTTGGAAACTTTCCTAGACAAATTGGAATTTATCCTTCTCTCTCTTTTTAGCTTTCGTTTATCCAAGTCAATTTGTCTTAGCTTTTGAATGGTGGAAGTTGGGGTCAATTTGTCAAATGAATGCCCTATAACCAATCGATCAACACTAAGACGACTCTACAACCATGCGACTTGTTTGTTTCCTCGTCTACTTATTGTGACTCTGTCGACTGGTCTTAACTTGGGGAGTTCAATGTAAATCAACAAAGCTATATACTCTCTATTTGTTTTTTTACGGAATATTTACGACTAGTTTGTTTCAACCAACAAGGTATAATTCAACTGGAATTGTTCAAATGCTATAAATCTAATTTACCTGCTCCTTTGTGAATGCCTCACTAAATGGACTTCCAATCCAATAACATGACTCACTAAATGAACAAGTTCATAATTTCGAATGTTATTACAATAGATTGTTATTCACTAATCGACTTGATCATCCAAAGAACTTGACAACTCAAAGAGAACACTTGCAAGTTCAATTACACAGTTGATACAAATTTTGTTCATGGATTAGCTAATTTGACCATATAAACTCTTTGATTTTGCAAATTCCTAACTTTACTTATCTTATAGCTTAAACAATTCAACAATGGAACTCTCACTACATTATACAATTGAATGAAACAATTTACTTTAACATAGGTGAATGCTTGCATACACAATTAGACTTAATTGCACGAGACTCATTTACATCAAATTGTTGCACTCACACCATCAATTAGTCCTATAAACTGGAGAAAAGACTGAATAACAATTGATCAACTGGTGAAAGACGAGTTGATAGAATGATTTCAACAAGACTCAATTGCATGACCAATTTGCAAACCAATTTGATCAACTTCCATCAATATGCAATTCAACTCATACACAATTAGCAAATGCAGGTTGCATATTAACATAACAACAACAATCATGAACATCATTTAAATGAGGAATTTGCAACAGCTTGGCAATTTAATAATTCCAAAGATGGATTTCCAACATTTGCAAAGAGTTCATTCATGAACTTATTAGTATGATGTTTAGACACCCATGCCCTTTAGACATTCAAACACTTTTTCAATTTCACAAACGATTCAATATGACAATCGACTTGACTTTTCAATAATACATCTCATTGGTCATAGTTGAACAAATATATCAATCTTTTACACAAGTATCTCCCAACAATTAGATAAATTAATTGCTTTTTAACTCAATCAAAATTGACATGCAAAAATCAATAAGGATAAGTTAATTTGTCATGCTCTTCCCTTATGCATCACTAATTTGATGCAAATAGTCTAACCTACATTTAAAAATGTACATAGCAATTTGAGAATGTACTACACTTGGCCATTAGTCTTCTTCAAAGTTTAAGCTAGAATGTATACAAACAATTTGATTTAATCTCATACATTATCCATTGGACTTACACAATTTAATAGACTTCAAATTTAGTTTCACACAACATGCCAGTCTATAAATAACTTACAAATTTTAGCAAAGGAGTGTCCTGTTCTTACCAAACGATTCAACTTATGGTGTTGACTCAGTGTGACTATTCGATTTGAATTCTTGTCGATCTCCACTCTACAATAGACGATTTGAACAATGAATTTGATCTCACTCATACAATCAACATTTTGCCAAAAAAAACTTTGTTCTCACACCAGCCAGATTCACTCGGCAATTTGATAATAATACACTCTCAAACAATTCACACTTGAATTACACAACTTTTAATTGAGACTTGTTCAATTAGTTTAACCACCACAACAATTTGATCATATAGATCATACACAACTAGACACAATTGCACATAACAACACAAACTAGTACACAATTTGTTTTAACAATTTATATGTTTAATAATATTAGTACATATTATAGCCTAAGAGAGTTTTAGACAACTAGATGTTGCTGCTCTATAGAATACAAGAGAGAGAAAAAAGACAATTAGTCATTTTAACCTTGCTTCAATTTAATCTATTAGCCCTATTCAAATCTTACCAAGTGCCATTTCATTTACAATTATAATTTATCTTGTATCTTGGCCTTCCTAGTGGAAAATAAACTAACAATTAGACCCTATTCACATTTACAAAGCCAAATGGACCAAAAAATTGAAAAATTGACAACTACAAAGACTTACTTACTTAGTGATATCAAAAAATTTGTGAATTGGGTCCAAAATAGTACTAGGCTTTTGTTGTGTAAATTTCTTGATTATTAATATTTTTTACCTTTAATTTCTAAATAATCCTAATCCTATTTCCAAATCCCTTTTATCCAAATCTCAAGCCTATAATTTCCAAACTATAATTCTCCACGTAGTTTAATAATTAATGCAATCAACTTTGATTTAACATTGCTTATGGAAAATTACTTTAAATTGTATGAAAATTTCTAAGATATTATTTAATTTATCAAAAGCCCACATATCAAACTTCAATTCCATCTAAAATTCTAAGATATTGTCCAATTATAATGAATGTTTTACCACTTTTGACCTTCTACTACAATCACTACCTCAAACCTTAGTTGCATTTGTGACTATAAGTCATAGATCCAAAGACCATTGGAGGAATTTTTTTGATACAATATAGAAGATAAGCATAGAAAAATACTATCCAAATTTAGTAACCAAATATTTAATACTTAAGAAGATCTAAGCTAAAAAAAGAACCTTTTCTTGGTTGCTTTGTATTCTAGATCCCTCCACTATGACACCCCATATCTTCAATTTCATAAAGGATCTACATTTGAAACTTTGAGTCACAATAGATTATCTTATCAAAAACTTAGATCCAAAACCTTGTCTTGATCCAACACTTAAACTATTCACAATTGTGAAATTCCTTGACCTCAAATTTGCCTTTTTTACAAATCAATAATAATTCAAAAGAATTTGCACCAAAGTGCAATCTATACCCTTCAAACCCTCAAAGCATGCTTATCCACCAAGAAAGAAGAAAAGAACTAGTCTTCACCTCAAAGTATCCATCCTACAATCCTAATCCTTCATGGCTAGCCAATAGCTAACTTGAACACCCTTTAACCCTAACTTAAACTACTAACCAATCTAATTAGCAACCAACAACTATCATGAGATCACTAATACTACACACATACACATACACAATACAAAATAGATTTCTACTTTCAACTAGTAGATGGCCTACATCACAACAACATATGTAAATTGAATAGGTTTTTAGTTAAGACTCAAAAATACATTCAATTGCAAGTTACATCTTATTAGTGTGAAGATGAAACTTGATCCTATTCTATTTTCATCCACATCAAAACTAGGTTTGTATAACAATTGTACAATAATCATATTTCTTTGAATTTTGTGCTTTTTTAAATAAGACCGGTATGCTAAACAAGACTTAGACCTCATGGCATTGTATCATCATTTTTAGTGAGCACAAAGTGCAAGTTAGATTCACAATGGTGATCAATTGGTGAATAATAATATAGATTGCCCAAATAAATCTTTAATTTAATTGCAAAACAAAGTGTGACAACAACATCTATCTTGTAGCCACCACTTAGGAATCTCATGTTGTATAGACAACGGTGCTACTATGTGAGCCTAAGAAATCGAGCATGTGAGGATTGAGTCTTCAATATAGGTACCTATAATATAGATATTACACACTATAGAAGGTCTATATATCATAAACACCTATAATATGGATATTTGTAACATATATACCTTATAATCATAGATGATTTCTATAGTCTGTACACCTATAACATAGGTGTATAGTATTCTAGGCTCATGGGCTTACACTCATATGCTTACATAATAGCAACCCTTGTTGTATAGATAAATTGCCTTTACACTTTTGTGAATCAATTCCAAACACTTCTGGACTTCAAAGGTCACTAAACACCTATGTTTGCATGTACTCACTTGGCAATTTTGAGCTCTAGATTGCCATCCAATGCATTCCTATAGCTACTAAACTTGCATATTTACAACATTAAAATTGCACCTGGCAAGTAGTAGATTGAACCTCTTCTAAAGCTCCTAATTTGAATTGTCCTTACTTCTTGATCACATAGGTTTTCATTACAAGACCATTGCACACTACACAACCTCTTCAACAACCTTCTTAGGAATGTGATTGTCCACATAAGGCTCATCCTTGAACCTAAAAGTTGTAGTCCACCCAATAGTCCAAGACTAAGCATGAGTCCTAAACCAAGCATAATTCCAACTACAAATCTTGCATTGATCATCCTCGAAAGTCCCACAACAACAATAATTACTTCTACACATGAGCAACTACAACAAGCCTAGTCAAATTTTCAAACCACTATTTTGTGGTGAGAGACTTTTAAAAATTGGACACTTCCAAAATAATCATTGCTAACTTTAGTAGACAATCACCTTGTGTAAGTGTTTCAATCTCCACTCAAGAGACCAAACAAGCACAACTAGGTTCTGTGGTTTTATTGTCTATAGGTGATTTGGTTTGTAGTAAACGAGCTGCCTTCCAAGCAATGAAGTTTTTTAACTAAATCCTATCTCGAATCTTCTAATTGGCAAGCGACTACTCAAATTGATTCAATTTAGTATCTTAAACGAAGATTTGGCAATTACAACCAATATGCAAGGTTGAGTGAGTTAGTCAAATGAAAAATCAAGTAATCTAAGTTGTAGGGTTTATTTTGTCCTTTCTAAAATGATGAAGAAATCTAAAATTGAATTAAATCCCTAGTGGATATTGATGGATGAAGTTTGGTCCTGAGCTAACATCTAAAATTTCATCCATCGATTGCAAAAGTTCTAGCTATTGAAATCAAATGCTAATTTTTGGGTTATTTTTTATTTTTTAATCTTCTTTTTAAGTTTAGATTTTTAATGGTTTTGGTCAATCTTGGTTGACTCCATCCAACCTTTTCTTAATCTTATTTTAAACTTTGTTATGCTTTAAGTGTTTGGTTTTCTAATCTATTTCTTAAGGTAAAAATGACATTAGAATTTCAAAAGTGTTCTCTTAAGATTTTAAATTAAGTTATTATTTCTAGGGTAAGTTAATTCTTACTTAAAGATTTTTAACTTTTATCATTGAAAGTAAAAAAATTTTACTTTTGATTTGTTGATGAAATTTCTTTCTAAAGTAACCTTGACCGTTATCGGTTTACCAAGATTCTATTGTAAATTTTTGTATACCTTTGGAATTGCCAAAGATCACTTTTCTTTTTTATCTTATGTTCGATGCTTTGACCTAATTTAATTTTGTTATTTATTTTCTACAAAAATTCTTCTCTAGTAATTTTTGTTGATTAATTTATAAATCTAATTTAATGAAGTTATTGAATGATAAATGTAAGGGGGAGTTTCACAAACATACCTCTACGACGACCTCTTCCACATTTTCATGGACTTCCATTACGTCTTCACGATGTCCAACCTCTATTCCTGGTAGTTTGATGGTTTGTAAGCTTGTAATGCCGCACTTGTGGCAATATCTTGCTTCCCTATACGTTCTCTGTATTTCCTTGCCTTTTTTATGTTTCTTTTCTTTTCTTTACTTTTTCTTCTTAGATAATTCTTAAGAATAAAATCTATCAAATCTAATCGGCTTTCCTATATCCAAATGCTTCCAATTTGGTTTGGAATTAAACAAAAAAATGTGAAGACAAAAGGCTTTAGCATTTACTAACTTATAACTAACTTATGGAATGTTTGCAAATCAACTATTCTCGGTTATGTTGGTATCCTTTTGTCCTAATCTAAGTCAAACCTTGATTAATGGATTCAAAATATTCTCTAAGTAGTGGATCTTCTACAACCCAAGCTTCCCTATTCAAGTTCTTGCTTCTTCACTTCAACTTGCTTTTGTGCATTTGGGGCACAAAGTTGTGGCTCCTTCTCCAATTGAGGTTTTGTCAATGCTTAAGCTTGTCAAGGGCTTGCACTCTACTTTGATAATTGTGCTTTGATGATGCTCTGGCTTGTTGGCTTGAAAGCAAGTTTTCTAGATTAGCTTTGGCCTTCTAGAGTGCCTTGAGCTTAGTCAATTCAAATTGATTTTTCCCTATGGAATTGCAATAGTCAAGCTTGAGAAATATGAAATTTTGATAGTTCTACCTCTCTGGATCAACTTTGGCTTATTGGAACAACTCTATATGTAAAGGAAATCTGAAATTTTGATAGTCTTACCTCTAGCTTAGCTCTAGCTTGTTGGAATGACTCTGTATTTAAAGAAAATCTGAAATTTTTAAGGAATCTACCTCTGGGGTCGCTTTGGGTTACTTGAGGGACTCTAACTCAAGGAAATCTGAAATTTTGGGGGGTTCTACTATCTCAATTCACCTTGACTTGGTTTTGAATTTAGAGAAATTGGAAATTTTGGAAATAATCTACTTGGCTTACTATGGGTGGTAAGATAAATTTGGTCCTTAAAGAAAATTTGAATTTTGAGGAGTCTACCTCTTTGGCTTGACTTAGAATTTGGTTGGCTCTGGCCATGAGAAAATCAAACAAAACTCAAATTTTGGGGCCTTTGCGGCATCATCCAAAGGTTGAATTTTAAATGGTATGTGAATCAAGCAACCGGCTAGGTTGTACTTATTGGACAGGCCTAACTATCGTGATCTGTTGCTTGCTAGCTGGGTCACTCTGGCCGGTTCCGGCTAGCCCTATTGGTCTAAATTTTTTTCTTTTTAAACAAAACCACCTTGGCGGTTGTTGCCAAAACTTGGCTCTTTAATCCCTATTTTGGGGATTTAATCCAAGACCTTGGGTCTCCTTTTGGGGACCCTTTATCACAATCCAAACACGGAATTTAAGTATGAAACTTCACCATTTTGAACTTAACCCAAAGTTTTAAAGCAAAGCATATATGGAAATTTTAAGAGTAGACAAAAGCTTTGTTGTACGATGGTTGCCCACCAATTTCCACCACAAGGAGGTTAGTGGTGCATAGACTTAAAAAGTTAGTTGTAGGGTGATAGCTTCGCCGTATTAGAGGTTTTAACCTCAAATTCTTAAACAAGCCCGGAGGAGTTTGTTTAACATGTAGGACTTTGAAATTCTTGGATCCAACCTAAGATATTTTTAAATGATACCAAGCCAACACACAAACCACAAATCTCAATGTCAAGGTTCCAAGGGGGATTTGCTACACATGAAGTGTGAATTCTCACTCCAAAAGAACTCGATTAAGAATGTGAACATACAACCACAATACGGTTAGCACTCCAACTTAATTCACATGGGGATTTTCAACAAGAGTTTTGTAAAATCCCACACATGAGAATTTGAGTAGGGGTTAGTGAGCAAATTGCAAGAAAACATAAGAAGATTAGTATGTCAATTGCAAGAATACAAAAGATAGCGAAACTCTTCAAAAGGACCCCAATATCTTTTGAATGGACTTCAAAACGTGAACAAAAAGGGAGCTAAGTGCTCCAATGCAATTCAAAATCAAATGTTTTGGTCCAAAGGACCAAAAATCAAACAACGCCAATGATATTGACAAGATACAAGAATGTACGAGAGTTTTGGCCTCGAATGGCCAAGCAAGCAAATGAAGAAAAGGGGTGCAAAGGGAGTTGGTGGGAGCCTTTTTATACATTTCCAAGGCCTCCCACTCACCTCTTTTTATTCTAAAATTCTTAATTAAACTAAAAATTACTAAAATCAACAATTACTATGTTTAATTTTGTCCTACTGCTAATCCTTCTCTATCTTTTGAAGGAAAATTCCAAATAAAAAACGGATTGCTCCATTGGCTTTAAAAGATCCAAATTTATCCAAGGAGCCTCTAACCCCCAACTTTTACATCAAAACCCTTCACAAAAGACAACGTTTTCCATAGTAGTGTAAAAGGTGGAAAATCTAAGTTTTGGAGTTTGCGTCTTTTGCTAATTCTAACTAGCTAGGATTGTTTAGAAGGTCCAAGAATGTAAGAAAAGAGTCTAAAATGTTCCAATTTGGCTTCTGCATTAGAAGAAATTTGAGGGCACTAGAAGCCCATTTTGGGCCTGTTTCTCTGCAGCTGTTCCATGTAGTGAGGACAATGACCCAATAAAAAAAAAATTAAAAAAAAAAAAGTAAATCTCTAAATGCCAAAAAGGGGGGGGGGATAATGACATGGTAGGGTCTCAACCACGTCAACAGTCCAATTCTGATGCTGCATTGGTCATGTACCCAGCTTGATAATTCATAGGCTTTTGGAGCCCTCAAACTTTTTCTAATGTATGATTGTAAGTTGATGGTCGATGCACATAATATTTTGTAATTTCATTAAAAATCATTAGTACCGCCGGTTCAAGTAGTTGCGGTTGTCGGAATGTTGCAAAACTTGATTAGGCGCTTATTTAGACTTAAATACACTATCCTAATTTTTATTGGGATTTTACCATTGCCAAATGAATTTCTATGAATTTGCCCACTTTTGGTGATATTGGTTGACTTACCATGGAGTCATGTTTTGCAATTTGAAAATTTATGAAACTTTTTGAGTAACTTCTAAGAAGTCCCCAAATCCTCTATGCAAATTTTCAAGTTCATCTTGTACTTTTCAAAGGAGAAAAAAATCTATTTCCCTCAAATTTAGTTCCTTCAGAGAAGAATCATTTCCGTATAGGGGATTTGTGGTAGTTTAATTTCTCCAAGGAGGAATCATTCCCGTACAAAGAAATCTTAATAGTTTAATTCCTCCAGAGAAGAATCATTCTCGTATAAGGGAATCTTGGTGGTTCGGCTTCACCATTACGCTCCTAGCATGTTTTCATGTTAAAAAGACCTTTCTTCTTAGTATGACTGCCACTTACAATATTTGTGGATTTTGCCTTGTCAATTTTAGCTAATGTGGGTACTTTCACTTTTGGCTAGCCAAATCTTACCAAGAGCCTTAGCATTTATACTATGTTTGATCCTAAGCTAGAACTACTTCCAGCCCCTTAAATCAACACTTAAACACCTAATTAGACTCTAAAATTAATAATATGCAACTTTTATGGAATTTCAAGAAATTTTGGAATATAATCCTATAAGTATTGGGTTTCTTTCAACCATTCTCTAATTCCACTTTTCTAGCTCTTTTTACCATAATTATCCATAAAAATAAGCAAAAAGTGAAAAAAGAAAATTCCAAAACTCAAGTGACATTCATAGGGCTTACACCTTGCCCCAAGCACATTGTAGAGACTAATCATGTTCAATTCACAACGTTCTTCCTACAAAAAATACTTTCCGTGGTAATCAAGAATCTCAAACCAATCTCACTTCTAAATCAGCATTCTATTAATTCCAACCTTAATAATATATTCTTAATAAGCAATATCTAGTTTGTTGACCAAGCTTTATAAGCTTACCTCATTGATCTAGCTTGATCTCTACTTTGAGCTTCTTCTTGACCTTAGAAAAAGATAAGTCACAATCCAAATAACTTCAAGGTGTCATCATTTAATCCTTCTCCAAATGACGTTGTTTGAGGAAATCATCAATGTCCTCCCATAAACACATCCTACCAAGTTAGTCCATCCTCATTGCTTGCTCAATAATGTTTAAAAAAGCCTAGTATGTGCATCTTCTTCGTATAATATACGACAAAAGGCAATGTGCTCTTGAGCTTGACAAGGAGCCAACCAAAGACAAGAATGAGAAGAATTGCTTCTTGGATTGTAAAATTTCTTCTCTGGCCAATGATCTTAGGTGATCTAACATTGCCTCTTTCTTTGGAAGGTTAAACTTTGATGTCCGTATCTTTCAATACATTAATTTATAAAGGAAGTTTACTGTATGTTATCTTCATTCACAAAATTGGTCCAAGAAACAAATCCTAAAATGTAGAGATGTTGAGATTGACTATATAAGGCTTCTACCATTATAGTAGTCTATAAACAATCACAACATTCTAAAATATAACATTGTGGAACAAAGCCTTATAGGGATTACATTCATATTGATATAAAGATATTCAAATAAAATGATTTCTACAAAAACCTTACTTTAGTTGCTTGGACTAGTGGTAATTTCTTCCTACATGCTTCAAATGATATTCTTTTACATCCTCATGGCATTTGGTCCTATTGCATCATTGCAAGCTTGCATGCATATTATTCTCCAAGCTTACAAAACATGGCTAATTAATTCAATCCACAAAATAATTAACCAATTAGACTAGGTCAACATTCTTTATGCTATCACTACAAACTCATTTTAAAAATGCGTCATTTGACTACAACAAATGGAGTATTTTATAAGTGGAGATGATTGACAACTGTTGGTAGTCACATTTTTAGAAGACAATACTTTGGAGGACAATATGATTGTTATTCATATTTTGGCCTTGTATCTAATGGGCATACAATATATGCCCTACATGAATGCCAAGGTGCTTCATAGAAAAAGACATGGAATATGTATTGAGTCATATTTGTTAGTCATATTTTTGTCACAATCATATTCCGTAGTCACATTTCAACAATAGTCACCTTTTGGAATAGTCTAAAGAAAATGGATGAAACCCAAAAAATTGAAGCCAATTCAAAAAAAATGTTGACAAGTCATTGATCTAAGGCTTTAAAACCCTTGTTGCCACTTGATTTAGATTATAAAATCCTAGTAGTTACTTGATTTAGGATTCTAAATCCTTGTTGCCGCTTGATTGAGGTTTTCAAAATCAAAGCCTCTATTTTTTGCCTATTAGTTCTTGCTTCTTGCTTCTTTTTAATTTTTGTTGGGTAGTTCTATGAATAAGTGGCCTAAAAGCGGCACCCATGGCCTCATTATAAGTCACTAAAAATGAAGACTATTTCCTTTGATGGCTACTACCTTGGAAATAAAATAGGAAAAATTTAAAAGTGAAGGGCAGCCCATCTTAATCTTTTAAAATAAAACATGATAGAAAAAAAAAAGTAATAATGATTTATAATAAATATTTATAAAAAAACATGTCCTTAAAATTTAACCTTCATTTTAACATCTAAAAAGTCCCAAATTTTATAATAAAATAAAATTTTATAATATAGAAAGCATTTCACTCAAGTAAAACCTTTAGAGCACTCATAACAAAGTCAATAGAAAACATTAAAATATATCTATCTTCTCAAAAAAGTCTATATGTAATTTTTTATTCAGTTGTGATGGGTCCATATATTACACTACATAAGTTCCATACTCCTATTAAAAATTAAAAGTTCTTAAACCAATTACATATATATCTTTGTAATCAAATTGTTAAGTATTTGGAGCAATTTTTTTCTTAAAAAATGCAACCATTTGTGACCTAGAGTCTTTGTAATGCTAACATTTTCTAAAAATATATTTGTGACTGGTTTATTGAGACACTCATTCATACATCTACCATGTTTTTTTCTTCTTATTTTTGCTTCTCACTTCTATTCACTTCTTGCTTCTTAGTTCTTTTTTAGTTTTTATTTCTTGTTTCTATTAATTTTTGCTTTTTGCTTTTTTTTAGTTCTTGCTTTTTATTATTTCTTAGTTATTGTTTTTTGTTTTATCTTAGTATTTGCTTCTTGGATCTTCTTAGCTTAAGTTTTTAGTTTCTACTTAGTTCTTGCTTCTTATTCCCTCCTAGATGTAGTTTCTTATTGCCTCTTGTTACCTCTTAGTTGTTTCATCTTAACTCTTATTTCTTTGAAGGTTGAGCATTATAGTTTGTTCATTGAAATTGACCTTGTTGATTGTACATGTGGGTACAACAAGCTAGAATGTCAAAGTTGTTGGATTCTACTTGCAAAACAATAAAGAAAATAATAACAAAGTGGCTTTTGTATTCCTCACAATAATACAAAAGTGTTGGAAAAGCCATTATCTTTATATTATTCTAAAAAATAAGAACTACTATAGACATTGTTCACCCCAACCAAAAATGGTGCATACACATCCAAGATATATGACTAGGTTAGCAATCAAAAATATCACTTCCATAGGTCATAATTCAAATTGCATATTGTCCAAATTTTAATTCATTGTAGTCATATAATACTTGTAATCTTGCCAAATAATGTGACTTATCACTTCCAAAAATATAACTACCTTCAGCCATAAAAATTACCAAGTACTACCATGTCAGCCAAAAATATAATTCACTACAGTCATATTCCACATCAATTGAAAAATATGACTATACAAAGTCACATGCCAAGTAGACTTTTTCCTTTGCTTAGGCAAGTTAGAAGAAAGTTAAGCCTCAAAGGCCAATCAACACATATGCTATGCTAAGAAAATATGATCGTATTTATAAATATGATTAATGTCCAAAGCAATTAGTTAATAATGATTGGACTTTATCAAATTGCGCTTCATCTATAATGATTCCTACTTGAGTCATATTTCAAGATTTTGTGACTCATTGAAATTATATATTATAGTCATAAGACACCCATTTTGTTGTAATGAATTTGTTAATTGCCATTCAAGTGATAAGTAATTCTAGACATCATTTATAGAAGAACTACATAGTTTCTCAATAATAAGTTCCTTTCTAGGCTACATTAGTGTTGAAACAAAAAAGAAGAGACTCACCGTGCCTACTACAAAGTAATGCATAGAACCTAAAATTGCAAAATCTTGTTGCCTGGAGGTCCCAATTCAAGTTATAATGATGACAATGACTGTCCTTGATTTGCTTTATTGAAATGATCGATAATCTTGAGGATGCTTATAGATTCAACTTCTATATCTTTAACAATGTGTTTTTGCCTTAAATGAAGTCTTTTCTTGTTTTCCATGTAAATACAACTATGTAGCCATTGTGAAGAAGTAGTTCCTTTTGATCCATTGCACATGAATGTTTTGTTGCCAAGGTACTAACACTATGACAAGTTGATCTACTTCGATCTCTTGGATGAATGCCAACTTCAAGAATTTCCTAAAAATCACTTTCTCTTATAAAAAAGAAGGTGTAACATCACTACTACAAGTTTTTCATTGATTTTAGAGGGAATATAGAAGTCCGTTATGAATATTGTGAGGTATTTATTGAAATATGTAATGATGATCAAGTCCTTTGATTTTACTTCTTTTAACATTGGTTTGCAAGTCAGAATAAATAACTTGGACAATGATCAAAGCATAGAGTCTACAATGTAATTCTAAGCCTCTCTTTCTTCCTTACAATAAACAACACATAGATGCAATCAAAGCAAAAAGTTCTCTTCATCCATTATTACTATATGGACATACACCAAGTACTTGGATGAAATATTGGTTCGCACTTTTTCCATTGTCTAATTGAGGCATTCAAACAATCCAATTTGCATAGGAACTCGTATAAATCTTGTGCTCTTTCAACGTCCATCTCCTACAATAGAATGGTGTTGTGTAGAGAAAGGTTTGCCTCTAGAAATCACAAGGATTTTGGTTGCGACTAAGAATGGCTTAAAAACACAAGTAGATATAGTTGTATAAAATCTTGAATCTTATTAGTTAAATATTCTACATTGTCGTGGAACTGCTTTCCATGGGCCTATCATATTTGGACTTTAGGTTGATTCATAAGTTAGGATAGGAATAAGAAATCATGGAATACAGGATAGATAGAATTGATGGTGCACTAGAAGATATTGCTAGTGAAAATTACTCCTAAACTTTCAAGTTTATAATCTATTGGTCATCAATTCAACTTCACCATGAAAATAGAATAAGTTTCTCACATGAGGGCCATCAACCCCACTTTGTCTCCATGATACAAAATGAAGTTTAGCAATAGTTTGACCAATGCTACTCACAACAACAAAGTTTTAAAAAAAAATAAAAGCTACAAGCCACTATACACAAGTCTTTAAAGCCTCTTCCAATCTTCAACTCCTTGGTTGAATTTTGGTTCAATGCCACCAAAATTTTACAAGTTCAAATGATATGAGTGATAGTTTTTTGAAAAGCTAATACAATTTTTTATTTTTTTTTGTAAACTTCAAATTAATTTAACACTCTATCTAGCTTCTATGGTTGCTTGAAGTTTTGGCTCTTAAAATTGAAAGCAATAGACCCTCCTTTACTTCAACACTCACAACTCATTCATATAAACTTCAAATAGAATGAATAATAGCTTTATAAAAAGCTAACAAAATTCTCTACATCCTTTCAAATTTATTATAAGTAAAAAACTTGTCCATCTTCTATAGTTGGTCAAAATCTTTGCCCTTCTCATGGGAGGCAATAGCCCCTCCTCCATTCAAATTAGCACAATTTTTGAATGCCAAATCTAAATCAATCAAGTAAGATGTTTTTAGAAATACAACATTATAATATACAACTAATAAAAATTTCATTCCATCATTCATAAAAAAAAAACATATTATGACTCCTTAAGGCTTAAACATTTGAACTTTATAAACAACAACAAGAAAAATGATGAATAATATTCCCTTTTTTCTCTACCTTATCTTCTACTTTAACCACATAAATGAAGTAGACTTTAGTTCATACCTTGACCATGTGACTCCTATCATCCATTGTCATTTATTTTGACCATACGGTGACTCATAAAAATACTTGGCCACCCAACAGAATTACATTTAGCATGCAGCTTGAGAGAATGGATTACAAATTAGCCGCCTAAATTAATTATGGTTAATTGGCGTCATTCAATGCAATATTAGTTGGTTTCTTGTTGATGATTTAAGTGGTACATTTTTGTGGGAGTAGCCGAGAGAATCTTAAAGGTGGCTAACTACTTATGTTGATTTTAGTGAATCCTTCTTTCAGTTGTCTTTTCTATGTGCTTAAAGATCTTTGAGAGCTTCCCAAAGTCATAGGTTGAGACTCTTTACATTTTTCAATAGTCAAGATGAAGAAAACAAGTTTGCCTAAGCATTTCCAAGTTTTAGCATTAAATGAGCAAGGATTGTCACAACGTTCCATAGTTGGTCATATGTACATTCCTTGTAGTACAATTAGAAGCTTTTTAGTACAATTCCAAGAAGATGGAAAGGTGCTAGGTCGCAATGGATCAGGAAGACCACATCTATTGAGCATTCATGATGAGAGGCTTGTTGTGAGGATGTTGAATGAGCAAAATTTAGCAATGCGGCGGTGGTTGGTTATAAATTACGAGCCCAGGGTCTCTGCTTAAGTGATAAGATTGTCCAGTGCAATTTCTGGTGGCAAGGACTTGGAGCAAGAGTGAAGAAAAAAACCCGTTGTTGACAAAGAAGCATTGACAAAGGTGTTATTAGTGGGCAAAGGCTTCACAAGATTGTGATACAAAGACTAGAGCCATGTCATTTGGTCACATGAGTCCAAATTCAATGTTTTGGTTTTGATGTCCGTCAATAGTGTTGGAAAAATCCTATAAAGCCTCTTCATAATTGTCATGTGCAACCTATGGTTAAACATGGTAGTGGTAGCATTATAGTTTGGAGATGTATAAGTTGGGTTGGTTTGGAAAATCTCTACTATATTGATGGCAAGATGAATTCGCAAGTTTATCTTGATATTTTGGATTCACAATTGTTGAATACCATTGAGAGACAAGGTCTTGATGAGGCAAAAGTAATCTTCTAACATGATAATGATCCAAAGCATACATTTGGTCTTATACAACTGGCTAGGCTAACATGATTTTTCTTTAAAGGAGTGGTCGCCACAATCTCTTGATCTAAATCCCATTGAGCACTTGTGGAATGAAGTAGACAGACACTTAAAGTTGTTTGGTAGTTCACCCACAAGCATAGATGACTTGTAGGAGAAGATCTAGGTTGTTTGATAGAGCATTGAAGTAGAATTTGTCTAAAAACTCATTAGTACAATGACAACAAGGGTGGTTGATCTTCTTATAGCAAAGGGTAGATACACACATCAATAGACTTATAGCAATTGTACAAAATGTATCATTTGGTACTTATTGCCTTTCCATTTCAAGTTTTGTTTGTATTATCATGATTTTCTTTGTAATCCATATAAATTCTTGGCCATGGTTGTTACACATTTCTTTTAATTTTTGCTTACATTTAATTTTCTTTGAATAAAATTTTGACCACATGTTCTTCACAACAAATGTGGTATTTTGATTAATTTTACCAATTAATTGTCATTAATTCAAAAGATATTGTCAAATTTTCATGTTTACAAAGTGTGGCCAAGTACTTTTGTGAGTCACTATAAAACTTATTGCATATCTTTAGCTAGAAGATAAATCACCCCAAAGTTACTAGAAGGCAAACTATCTATGTATTTTCCTCTTACACCATACACTTAAAATTAAATTAGATGAATATTCTAAATATGGAATAAAAAAATTAGGAACTAACATATGTCTAATAGAGATAAAAAAAAATAGAATTTCAATTGGAATATCACTCCATCCACAAGAACTTTGATGGTAGCAACAATATAATTTGCATGATTCACCTTGGTTAAACAATTAACCAGTCGTTTAACCATTGTTGGTAAATATGATTTTCCTTGATAGGTCTAACTATGAGATAGTATTGTTTGTCATTTAAACCTTCAAAATATTTTTAAGCATCACTTCACAACTATCGAGCTCAACGCAACCAACTTACAATAAGATTAACAATGCTTGAGCATTGCGTTGAAGATTCTCGTACCATTGTTGCTTCACATAAGGTTGGTTTTAGTGGTCAAGATGGTCCCAACTTCATTTTGTAAATGCACATGCGTCAATAAAAGACTTTGTGGTATTATAAGTTGATCCAGCAATTGCAATAAAAAAATTCAAATTTTTGCTCTAGTTGAGATTCTTCATCTTGAGACTCAAGAAAACCCAATCTGTTTGACATAATATAATTTAAAGTGCAAAATAAAGAAAAAAAACATTAAAATCGATTAAATTCTTGAATGTACTATTTTCTTTATAATTTACATGGCATGGCAATGAGAAGGCATCAAATGTGAAGCCACTTCAAATGATGTCATTTCCTTTACCATATTATAATAATCAAAATTCACCTAAATTATATATATATATATATAATTTAGGTGAATTTTGATTATTATAATATGGTAAAGGAAATGACATCATTTGAAGTGGCTTCACATTTGTAGCTTGACAAAGGTCAATGTCTTCCTTGACAAACAAAGAACTATGAAACACTATACAAGCCACATGTAAATACAAATATAAGAAATAGGCCAGAAAAAGGACAAGAAACAATAAAAATACAACATATGAGTGAAGGTGAACATATGAAAAGTAAATTATGATTTTTGTGATCAAGAATGTTCATCCATTATGAAATGACATGGTATACAATTATGTAAAGTTTGAGGAATATTAGGGATGTATATTTGTACTTGGGCTTTCATTAGGTATTTGAATCTTCAAAAGAGAAGAGAAAAAGAATTGATGAAACTAAAACTTGACTTTTTAGAGGGGAAAGCATATATTGGCAAGGATTCAAGGTAGAGGAATCTTGTTGAAGACAATCTTTTGCAAGATAGTCCAAAAAGTGATAAAAAGGGAAAAATAGCTTATTCATATGAAATTCTCACAGATTGGAGATAGTTGAAACACATGTATGTTAGAAGAGTTGGAGAGACATCTAAATTCTAGGCCAAAATAAATTATATATTCACACATGGTTGCTTTTAGATGAGCCTTGGTTATACATAAGCCTAGAAGAATAATCATATGATAGAAGTTCCCTTCTATTTGATATTCCAACATGTCCATAAAATACTAATGTATGTAGATTGGTATATAATGTATACAAATTGGTATATGTAATGTATGTAGAATGGAGCCAAAATATCATTTATACCAAAATTCAATAGTGGCCCATACAAATCAAAAGTATTTTATTTATAGATTTACAAATTACAAATTAAAAAACCTTCTATAGCCACAATTTGGGCCTCCAATTCAAATCACACATTTTTAAGGATTTTTTTTTAATTAGATCCCTAAATCCTAATAAAGTACATGAAGATAGTACCTAAATATAAGAACATTGAATTTAGCTCCTAGAATTGCAACAATCAAATTCTATATTTGATACAATAAGTACATTTATACTAAACCTAAATTTGTGATAGTACAAAAATTAATTAATTGTACTTCAAACATTAACTCCTAAAGGACCAGTCAACTTTTTTTGGCTGTATAGATTTTTTGGGCAAATACTTATGATTGAAGATTTGCAAGTTTGTGGCCAAAAATTTCATAGAACATGGGGATGAGAATATTTTGAATTTGCATTAAAAGAGAAGTTGGAGCATGAAAAGTAGATATTTTTGCCTATAGGGCAGCATGATTAAGGAGATATACATTGCAATCAAACTTTAGAAAATTAGCCCTTTGAAGTGAATTAGTAAAAAGAGCAAGTCACAGTAGCAGTTCATGGCTGGGTTTGAATCTCACGCAATCTAACAAAAGTGGTAGTGGTGCCATACGATAGTAGTAAAGAAGGAAAATAGTTAGGCAACCAAGGAGTTTGAAGTCATATGACAGGGAAGTATAACCATCCCTTGTGCAAGATCAAATTTGCCCAAAAAATGTCTTAATTTTTCTTTAATCATGAAATACATAGCATATTTATAAATAGAATGCACACATAGAAATTCCATAAAAGTAGTTTCCCAATCCTTTTATAGAATCAATGACATGCTATAATGTATTATGATCATGATACATTAAATTGCACTCATTCCTAGTTTCATTTAAATTTCTTAATACCAAATGTCCTATAATGATAATGCAAAAAATTGTCAATAATCTCCAAGAGGCATGAACCATAAACACATTGTGAAACACCTAATCTTGAAACCGTTACTATAATGCTAAAATACTCACTTTTATTGAGACAATAGCCCTTGTGAAGAAGGTTGATAGTATTATTCCAAATTCCATGAAAGCACTTACTACACTTAGTTTCCCTAAATCATAGCTCCTACAAGAGACTCAAACTTACACATGCTAGAGAAAGTGAAAAGTGCTTTAAATGGATTGTAGTTCACACATGAAATTAGAAATAGTCATTATTGTTGACGAGGACAAGGCAATAATGACAATTGAACAAATGGAAGCTCCACCTAAACAAAGCACAAAACTTAGTTTAGTTGGGAGTAATAAGAGTATTATTGAGGCCTAAGGCAAGTGACATCCATAGTAGTGAATGTGTTCCTATGATAGACATTTCTTGTGAGACTAAACTACATCAATTACTTGTAGAAAAAGAAGGTGCATGTAGTATAAAAACATTCAAGATTGTCGCCCTACTAGAAGTCAACCACTTGAAATTTGTGCCGCTCAGAAAAGGTATTTGGAAGTAGCCATTACATCCTCCACTTGCTACATTCCACCATCATTTTTATCAACAGAAAACTCATGTTTTAGGTTGGTACTGTAGGCACTAATTTCATCCCGATATGACAATTTTATCAAAGAAGTGTCAGTTGATTCTACTATGATAGCAAGTACAACTGAAGACAAACAACATGTCGAAATTGCCAAGGTTTCTAAAAGAAAAATGGGTATACAATCTCTCCTCTCTTTATTTTTTTGTTGTCCTTGATGTGGAAAAAATGGATGCAAAACAAATTTCATTTAAAATGGCTAGAATACTCACCTAAAGTTTTCTTTGCCTTCCCAACTTGCAAAGGATGATGTTTGGTCTTGGCGTAGTTTCAGGCTCCAACATCCTATTGAGACAATTCCAATTGTAACTCTAGTTTTTTCAAATGGCAGCAACACTAGTGTTGACAAGCCATGCCTATTGAATGCACATATCACTAGAGAAAGACAATGATCCCAAAGTCTAAGCCCGTTGTCAATAGACCTCCCATCAAGCACAAGTCACCCTTCCATTTGAATTGCAGTCCAACAAATGACAGACATAAGCAAAATTTTGATGAACACCCCCTCGTTGCATTGTAATTCTATGCTGAGCGTCAATGACTATGTGTACAACTTCATCAATAGTATTCTTGACTTATCCATTGGCAATCCAAATAAGGACTCACTAGAAAAAAATTGTGATGTGGTCAATAAAACCAATTTGATATTTTCTGTTTCCAACACAGAATTTTGTATTGGAAAATGCAAAATTCTATACTGGAAATAAAAAAATATCAAATTGGTTTTGTTGACTACAATGCAATATTTTTCTATTGATTACATGAGCAATCAAGACATTGCACGTAAAGGAAGAGAGAGCAACTGTGATGACAAATTCAATGACATTGATATGGAAGAAAGTAAAGGTAACTTTGACGTATTGATTTTATTGTAGGCAATTGCTTGGCCACCTAAGGTTTTACACAACAACACTTAGTAGAAAGACCTAGCAAAGTAGAACAATCCTCCCTAGCAATTTAAAGCTTTGGAAACAAATATTGGTGCATTATAGAGGCTTGACATCAACCTGCGCGAAGGAGATACAGTTGCAAGATGGACATCTGCAAAAGAAGGTATCGAGGTCGGGGACTAACTCTTCTATGATAGAGTCTATAAAGCGTGATGGTGGAGGGAGCTTCATCAGTGCAAGTAGCATGGATGTTCTACAACAGAGTCTACAGAGCACAATAGACAAAGGAAGTTGTCAAAGTTGAGGCATCGCAAATGGCAGAGGATGATGTCCGACTTCAAAGACCACCAACAGTAGAAGCTGGGGTTTCAAAAGACTAAGAGTGGAAGCAAGAGTTTGCATTGTCAGCTTGTATGTCCATCAACAACCAACATATCCAAGTAAGAGTGGAGGACATCCCAACAACTACTATGGAAGTCAATACTTTCAATGCAATCTAGGGTGTTGGTGAAGGTAGTGCAGCTATACAAATGTAGAGGGATACAATACAAACGATAGAGAGAAGAGGGCCTAGCATAAAAAATAATATGCAATTATTAAGAAATGCAATGAATGACAATGAGGGACATATTAGTATGCCTTCTCTGAAAGCAAATTATATAAACCACAATACTCATTCACCACATTCTCAGATGGCCAACAACGTTCTAGAGTTTAATGACGATGTTGATGATGGCATTGAAGGAGGTGAGGATGGTGCTTGTGCAATACACTGCATAGGAGGTTCATTGGTAACATGCAACCAAGCCCCAATTATATGGGAGGTATGTAGGTAAATTTCTTAAATTTTTATAGGACTATATTTACCTAACTTTCTAAATTCTTCTTATTTCATGAACCCTATGTTTTATTTAACACAAAAATTTACACTATTTTTGTGTACCCTATGTTCATTATAAATGGAAACCAACTACAAAAGAATTTCAAACATGGTCATAGGGACATTTATCTCTAAAAACCACACGTGTTGAGATTCATTGCCAAAACAAGAAATATAAAATTCAAGTAGTTTAAGGCAAAGATAAACTATTTTACAACCGGAAGTGGATTCCTATACTAAAGTACTTCCAAATTGAAATGGATTTGAAGCACTAAATAGTTTGTACCAAAAATTAAACTACTTTCAAAACCAGAGTACTTTCAAATACAAAGTAATAATTGCCAGCATAGGAAGTGGAAAATTGAAGCAACTACTAGTAGTTGCAAAGATAAAGTACTCTACAAGTAGAAGGAGATTCAAACACTAAGGACTTTGAAAAATTCAAAACCAAAGTACTTTTAAGCATCGAATATTGTCAAACACAAAGTATTGTCAATTACTAACCGGCAACAACACAAGTACAAAGTTCTAGACCATACACAAATTGATACACTTGAATTGGTGGTAGTGTCTACATGCATTGCAAAAAAAGGAATGTGTCTCAAAACATAGCATAAAATATTTATACAAAGTTCAAAAACTAGAGGTTGTAGTGTCATAAGATCTACATTCAAGGTTCCAAAAATATGAACACATATAAGCAAAACCAAAACTTGAATTTTGTAAGAAAAGAATTGAAAATGCTTGGCAGCTTCACAAAGCCTCACAAATCCACTACGGGAAGTGACAAAATGACCCTTAAACTTGCACATTCATAGAGAGCAACGGAAATGAATGAAAGTGAAGTAGTGAACATAAAAATTGAATTCAAAATGTAATCTTTGAGTAGTTTAGAGGTCAATTTGGGAATTTACCTCATCGAGTTGCAAGATTCATCTATATGTTGGGGGACTAAGTTTGACTATCTTTTTTTTGTACAATTATGTCCATTTGTCATTGTCGCAGCTTAAAATTTTGATTTTCTTAGTATGCACCAAAATAGGAACGGAAACTAGCCATTAGGGAACCGGATCCGATTAGGTGGAGAAGGAAAACTCAAAATTAGCACAGAACATGAAGTAGTGGGCCTCTTGGATTTAATCCGGTCAGGAGTAACTATCGTCGGAAACGGAATGCAACACGGATTAGGTCTAGGACCGGATTATGGGTGAACCGGATTCATGATGACCAAACCGGAAAGGGTCCAAAGACTATATAAGGAGGAGCCTTCACTGTTGCACCCCCTTTTAGAAACTCGACCTTGAGCGCGCGTGGTTGAGTTTTCGCGTTTGTGTGTTGTAGGCTTTGATTCCGATTGAGATCGGAGAAAGAACGTGAGGAACGGAACCGGAACTTGAGTGAAGTCTTCGAGCAGCTAGTTCCGGAGAGAGGAAGCCCGACAATAGGATCTAGGGTTGTAGAGTAGATAGGATTTTGATTTCAGTTAGAAGTAGGAGCGGATCCGGATCCGGATCCGGATCCGGCTCAAAAGTATTAGGTTAGCCGGAAGTTAGATTAGGGTGGCGGCGGACCCCCCACGGGTTTTCCGCTCCTTTTTGTGCTTTTAGGGTTTTTACCCTTTGTATATAAATCGGTTCCTGCGATGGGAACTGGGAGTCTTCATTTTGCAAATTTCTTGTACCTTTCTCTTCTCCTCATTGTGTGTCTCTCTCCAGCGCGACAGGATTGTATGATGTGGAGTTAGGATAGTACGAGCCGGTTTGCGAGTGATTTCTCCCCTTGGTGTTTCTTTTCCGATCCTAGGTGCATGTGAGTAGGTATCTAAGAGTTGGGAGTGAACTTAGTTCCTCAGCACGTCTAGAGTTTGAGATTCCGGGTGAGAAAGCCGTTGTTAGGCTAGGCGGGTAGGGAGGGATTCCTTAGCTGTGCTAGAACTCCCGGGTGGGAAATCCGGTCGAGTGTCCGATCTCCTGTGAGGTCTTACCGCTTTAGTTGGCAAACGGAAGGGCTTTAGTTGATGTTGGAACGGACGGGTACACTTGTAACCACCTATCTTCGCACGGATCGGAAGTAGCATCAAGGTCGTTGTAGTATGAGAGGGTCGAGTGTGGGGTCTTTGTGTGACCTACAACCCGGATTGCTATCTGGGTTGTTGTGAAGGACCAAACCGGATCCGGATTAGCTTAGGAGTTTAGGAAGTAGGACAGTGGGTCTTCAGCCACTATAAGTCACGGAAGGAGTGGTGGGCCTACCACTCTTAAAATTAAGCGGCGACCCCTCTGATGGTGAAACAGAGGCAAAACCAAACCGGATAGGATTACGGATACATGATGACCATCCGGACCGGATTGGTCAGGACGGATTTCTAGGGCCGGAAGTTGTAAGATCCTGGGATTTGGATATTTGTACAGACCGGATAGTTAGTAGGATCGGAAGAAGGAGTAATCCGGTCTATAGTTATCCGGTGTGGTGGTATTTTTGGTTCTAGATCTAGGACCGGAAAGTAAGATTGGGATACTGACTGAGCTTAACTGCTTAATAGAGCTAGATACTTCACAGGATCTCGTGGGTTCGATCTTTAGAGTCACTTAGTTATATTCTAGAGCGATTTTTGTGAGTATAATGGGGAATTGACCTGCCCTGTGCTGCGACAGTCATCCTCCATGAAGAATGATTTCTAATTGGTGAAGGTTTGCAATGCACAATTGATCTAATGCCATCATGCGTAGGTATAGGGAGAATTTGCCTTCAATTCTCTAAGACTTGTTGAAGACCAAGTTTAAGTCAAACATTTGCAATATCTTCTCTAGCTTCCTTGAAGCAGTCAATTTTGATTAATTGCAGCAACGTCCATGTGGGAGCACGAAAACTCAAATCAAATAAGTTAGTCTAGAATTAGAATTCGATAGACTTCCAAATGTCACTTTTTTTTGGTAACCCTAGAGATTTCCACTATACTACGACTATGATAGAAATAGTTAGTTTCCGGATTGCTAAAATCATTAGTAACGTTACGAAAACAAATCCAATAAGGATCTGGGATCTGGAAAAGTATCAGATTCCAAAAATCTATGTTTTAGACTTCTAGTCTAGGAAACTAAAGAACGGTCTTCCATCTGTTCTCCACCGGGAACTGTCGGCCACGTGTCGGGTACTTAAATCCACTGCCATTTCTCTTTCTCTCCCTCTCTGCTTGTTGAACTTGTTGAACGTATAGTTAAAAGAAAAAGTGGTGAGATAGCAACCAAGATAGGAAGGGGACAGGGATTAGTACCGGATTAGTTTTATTAGTTGTTGGTGATTCATGGTAGTGGCTGCCGACTCGGTTGCACGAAACTCTCGAGTTGTAGCCCGGATGGCTTGTTTGGTTATTCCATTCGATTCGGGTCACCAAACACAATTGGAGGAGAACCTCATGTGTATCGGGTGTGTCAGATTGTTAGATAGGTTGTGAAGCATGAAGAACAAGGAGATGATTCAAGAACTCATTTACAGAGTTTCGAATCAGTACGAGTTGACAGTGAGAGGTCAATCTGTAGCTTGGACAGAAGACATTTGGACGGATGTCTATTCGTTTAAAAAGAATGGACTTGGTCTAGCTAGAAGAGTGGACAAGTACGTAGCCGGAAAGTTTCAAAGTCAAGCCCACTCAAAGGAGGGTTTTGCCATTAGTAACTGTAAGAACGAGACGCATAGACAGGTATTGAATTTCTTGATTCCAATCTTGTATCCAAAAAAGCCAGCTTAGATTACGGTCACGGTGGCCAACACCATTTTCGGAGCTTTTGAGGACAAGATCGTCCATTAGAAGAGAGTGATTCAAGGAGTAGTGGGCAAGTCGACAGAGCATGTGGACCAAGCGAAGCACAACCCTATCATGTCGTATCTGTTCCACCTCTATAACCACAAGGAGGTTTTGAGTGTCGATGAGATGATTGAGTACAACATTGGAGTCGAGATCCTGAAGTACGACCTCATGGAAGAGCTGGAGAAGGAGGAGAAGGAATTTGAAGAATAAGAACAATTGGAAGAGGAAGAAGAAATAGTGGACTAGAAACGAAAAAAGTCCATAGATCCGGCAGCACAAGGAAAGGCGCCAACACCGAAACGGAAGGAACCGATTCCAAATCCGAAACATCTCCAAGAGTTGGAGTTCTTCAAAGCTAGAATCTAGTGGATGCAATAGGCCAAACAAATGTATGGCGATGTAGAGGATCACATGCTTCTTATCGTGAGCGAACTCAAAGTAGAGTTGGACCAAATTTTGGAGGAGATCCGGAAACATCCAGATCTGAAAATGTCCTGATAGAAGGAGGAATAGATTTGGAAGTTGGAGGAGAAAAGGGATAGCTTCAAGTCCCAACTGGAGTGGATGGAGGGGGAGCTGTATGCGGCGAGATAGAAGGAGACGAAGGCTCTCCGACTCATCCACGACCTTAAGGAACTCGTCATGGTTCTAGAACATATAATGATCCAAGCTGACCTCTACACTGCTTGGTTGGAGAAAGAAAGACACATGACCGGATCTAGGATGGTAAAGATCTTGGTCAACTTCAAAGCCCGGATGGGGATTGTTTTGAAGGACATGTGGAAGTTACTGGGGTACTTAGATCCGGAACAGGCCATCGACTTAGAAGGGTTTTCGTAAGTCCCCAGGAACATATTTTAAGATACTCCGGTTCAACAAACTCTAATCCGGTAGGCTTCTAGTGGTCCGATTCAACCGCAATCAGAGGAACTGAAGTCTATTCTCACTCTAGTTGCAGGACCCTCAGGAAGCCAAGCATGGATTCCATTCGGACTAGTGGTACCTAAGCCAAAGAGAGGGACAAGTAAGAAGTCTATTTTGGCAAAAGAAGGGATTTCCATCCCAATTTTTCCACCATTTGGGAAAGTCACGGCCGGAAAGTTTATGGTACCTAGATTGACGGTTCGCGGCAATCTCGACACATGGATTGGAGTAATGACAAATCTGGCTTCGTCTTATCCGCAAGATTTCTCCCATATGCAACAGTTAACTCCGAAATGGGATCATGCTAAGATTGAATTGAGTGAGTCGCTGCAAGCTAAGGATTCGGAGATTGAGGAGTCGAAGGAGGAGGTGTTGAAGTTCAAATTTGAGGAAGAGACGGAATCGGAAGACTCACCTCTCAAGGTTTTACGAAAGCCCCAAACTTAGTCATTAGCAAAGAATACACTAGTGAAGGCTTCGGTGAAGACTCTGGCCAATTAAAGCGGGAATAGCTCGAAGAAGGCATAGCGGGGTAGATAGAATGAAGATAGTTAGGTAGGATTTTTATTTCGAAACGGGATTTCCAAACATGGAACCGGGTTCCAGATTGTTTAGGGGTTCCGGATTTGTAGAGGCGGTTGAGCTATGAACATTCCAGATATCTCGGGTTGTTCATTGGTTGGTTGCCTTGATTTTCAGGGTGCTTTTCTGGCTTTTTAGGCGTTGACTTTTGTTGGTTTTTTTTTTTTAAGGGTGAGTAATTTTGTTGCCCTCTCATTCCATCCTAACAATTATTTTGTTGTATTCCATTCCTTTTTTTAATTTGAGTCACTTGGTAAACATTCTCGCTCCAACCATGTATCGAAATTGTGTTGGTTTATCATTTGAGTTTTGAGATGTAAGGACATGTGAGGAGGAATTCAGATTTGAGATAACTAAATCAAATTGAGAGAGTACTATTGTAATGATATTAGATACAAAACGAAGGAGCTGCGCATGGTACCTTTGAATTGCTGAAACGGTAATCTGATTTTTAGTGAAGAGTGGTGTGAATGTAGATCCAGAATTGGAAACAATTCTGTGCGGAAATTAGCGACCGTCAAAAATCCCACTCACCGGAAAGTCTACCAACCTTGGGATCCGCCTTACACCTAGAAAGATTACCCCCTTGTTAGTTCTGGATGCCTGAGATCTGTCGTTGTAGTAAGGAAGAGTGAATGCAGTCCTCAAATATCCGGAATGTTGTGAGGATCCGAATCTACCTTCTGCGCTACAAAATCTTGAATACTTGGGTGTTTGTTGTTTGTTTGTTTTTGTTTGTGTAGTGAATAGACTAGAGTGGTGAAGTCCCTATCCCTCAAAAGATCAATAGCGGACCCTCTGATGGTAAAACAAAGGAATTGAAAACCAATTTATTAAGAGACGAAATCGGAAAACCGAGTGATACCAGATCCGGATTGGAATCCAAATAGTAGTGATTCTGGAAAAGAGAGTGAAAGAGAGTAGTCGGAAGACGAGAAAACGATCATCCGAATACTGGAGTTTGGAAAAGCATCGAGAAATCCTCGGGACAATAATTTGTATCATCCTACTACGTTTTCGTATGTAAAGATACTTACGCCTAGATTGCGCGTGCAACAGTCCACGTTGTGAGAAGCTAGAGATAGTGTTGCTAGGTGCACCTTCAAACTAGCGTTCACCAGATGAACCTAGAAATGGTAGCTAGAATTGGTAATAAGTATAGCAAGCCACTCTTAAATACGTTGCACCAATCAAAACAAATCCATGGAAGAATTGTTGCTCACCTTGGACAAGGCAATGGGCAAAATTGTTGCATCTTCTCCTTCATCTTCTTTGACTTCAATGACTTGAACTACTTCTTCTATGACAGGGGCAACCTCCACAACAATGAAAGTGAAGGATCTTTCTTTGAGTCAACAAGGTTTGTTTGCATTTGTCTCCCTTCCCGGAGCCAAATGACGTATATGACTTTAGAAAAGCCATTGGGCCGCTCCAACTTCTTCCTCATGCGCCTTTAGTCTTTAGTGTCCCAAAAATCAAATGGCCATTCAAGAATGTCATTGGTCTTCAATGTAAACCTCAATGCCTCCAATGTCAACGTGCCTTTGACATTGACCTTCCCAAAATACTTCGGATCTATAGTCTTTGCCTCCAGTGCCCACAACATGACCCTATCCAAGAAAATTGAAGCCATAGCCCAAAAGTAAAACCAAATTTGAAACTAGTTTGCTAAACCATATACCACAAATCTTTTTTATTGCTCCAATTCCTAAACCAAGACAGGGTTGACAAATCAGTACGTTCGCCCCAAAATAGCGTCTATAACCCAAACGTCCGTCCTCACGGACACCAGCGAACGCAGCATCCCTCCCACTATCGGAAGGCGGACGGGCGGGGCGGCTTAGAAAACCCATTTTGGGTTTTTTGTTTTGATTGTTTTCACCAATGAGAGATTGAGAGTGAAGTCATTTGGATTTTGATTTTTCTTATATTGCAATTGCGATTCAATAGAGTTGTATATCACTATTTATGTTTAAAGATTAAGGGAGTGACCGCGGGGCAGTTTGGATAGGGTGGTCGGGGGAAACAGGGCGGTCGAAGCAGACGGGGCGGTTCCGGCGGACGCTGCGGACACAGCGTCCGCGTCTGGACGTCCCGGACATCCGATCGTCCTGTCAACCCTGAACCATGAGCTTCTTCTTGAAAAATTAAACCCTAAGCAAGTTCAAAAACTAAACCCTAAGTGAGTTCAAAAACTAAACCCTAAGCAAGTTTGCACTCAAACAACATTCTAATTTTGTAGTCAAACACTTTGTTCACTACAAGAAAACATTGTTTTTGAAACTCTAAAATTTAATGAACGTTGAAGCTTGGAAATGCAGGTGGTGTCATCCAACTTCTAATCCAATGTAATTTTAGTTTTTCATCCTCCAATGACTACATTTTATAAATTAATTCTTTTTGTATGCTATTTAGACTATAGTGTACCTACTTTTGGATCCTATTTGAGATACCACATCAAAAGTTATACAATGAACAAATTGAATATCCATTTATGACAAAAATCACCCCCATCAAAAAAATTTAGATTTCTTTTGGAGGGGAGAAGCTATTGTATAAATAAAAAATAAATAAAACTCATTATTTTTTCTCTACCCTTCATTATTCGTAATGACTCTAACTCCATTACAATGATGCTAATTTATTTCCAAACAATGTCTAAAATTTAGAACCAATGTAATTACAATAATGCTTTGTTTGATAGCACGTCAATGGCAAAAAAATGGGAGTGCACCTCTGGAGGGATGGTGTTTATTTAATTCAACTAGTATGAAGCATCTTTTTAGGTCTTCAACTTGGTCTCACTTTTATTATACATATTTGGCCAAACCTATGGAATTCCTAGGTTGCCCAACTCTCAATACCAACATTTGACAAATGGCTTCTTTTTTTTAATTTTTTTCTTTATTTTGTCCATACACAACTTAGTGCCAAATTGTTGTAAAAACTAATTGATACCCACAACACCTCATGATGATGGAATTCTTCTTGAAGCAAGGAAATGGATTTCGTTAAATATAGTTGGATTGAAAGCATATATTGCTGTAAGCATGCTTATTGGCTTGAAGAGGCAATTGAATTTGAAAACATATTGGACATAGAAGTGAAGTTTTTTTCATGGTCCAAAATTTCAAAAGTTTTTACTTGTGCTTATTTTCAACTAATCACAAAATGTCTCTGCACCACCAATCTTGCAAATTATGTGAGAGAAAGAGAGCGGCCTTGCTATGATAAAATTAGCCAAGTGTGTTGGTAGGTGATTGAAATGAGGGAGAGCTTCAAGAAGAATTGGACACTAGAAAAATATGTTACAATTGATGAAATAATGATCAGGTATAAAGGATCATATTGCCCAGCTCAACAATACATGTTGAGAAAAAATTTAGAAGTCAAATATCAAAGTTTGGTGCCTTGTTAACTTAAAGTCAAAGTACATTTTTAATTTCAACATTTATTATGGCACAAATCCAAATATTATTGAAAATGAACTTCTAGGCATTCTTTGTGGAGAGCCATAATTGGCTTACAATGTGGTTTTAGATTTGGTGCAATGTCTCCAAAATAAAGGTCATGTCATTGTGGTTAATAACTTCTTGTCCAACTTTGGTTTATTTATGCAATTGGCTACAATGCACATATATGCCATTGGAATAGTTTGGTGTAATAGAGTGGGTTTACTTATGGAACTAAAGACATAGAAGAATTGAAACAATTCACAGCAAGGAACTCTGGAATAGAAAATTCATGCTAGCAAGGGCATCAATTGTGTTTTATGGAAGGACTAGTGTCATGTCCTTCTCAATTTAACTCACACTTTGCCCATAGATTTCTCATGTGCTAGTGTCAATAGTGTTGCATAGAAATAGAGTAGTACAAGACGCCATACAAACTTCACCCATACATTTGGAATATATGATGCATATGAGGGGCATTGATGTCGCAAATCAATTGCGAGCATCATATTTTTGTCAAACCAAATCACACAAGTGGTGCATAGGATTTTTTTTCATTTCTTCCTGACACAACAATTGTGAATATGTTTATATTGTACAAAGGTTTACTTTGTATACATCACCGCAAAATAGTTCCTATCACTCATCTATAGTTCAAAATAAATTTATGTGATGCTTTACTACTAAATTGGAAGGGCAATGATATGCAACCAGTGGTAAAAGTAGATAGCCAAAGGCATTTGCTAACGTGGACTTGTAAATGTAAGGCTTGTTTTCTTTGTGGAGATTGAAACTGTTATTTTTATTGTCGTGCCCACAATAGAATTTATCTTTGCCTCAATTGTAGATGCTTTGAGAAATTTCATTTTGGACCAACTAATTGTGGAAGGGGACGTTGCGGGTGTCAATCTACTATTTGACTGTAAATTTCAACATATCATAATTATAAGTGCTTCTTATTTTATATTATTTAGACTTATTCAATGTAAATGTTTGGAAATACATCCTTCTAATGCAAAAGGCATGTGAATCTCATTTCCATGTTAAAAATTTTCCATCTTTATAGTGAATTGGAAAACATTTTTTTAAACTAGTATGTTGGAAGAAAATGAAATAGAATTCTACAACACTTTATGGAAACACCATTTCACTACACATAGAACAAAAGCAATTTTAGCCCAAGAAAAGACTATTGGTAGCCTTTATTCACTTATATAAATCTTTGAAGGAAGCCCCTCCATGGTTATGCCTTGCTACCAACACTGGCCCACAAACCATGATGTGTGGTCATGTTGGTGTTGCAGTAGGCCACCACTTGACAAGCATTTCTTTGAGGTCAACCTCTAGCAAACATTAATTGTTGTACACCGCCGTTGGGCCTAATTGACACAACAACTAGCTAGCATAGGAATTGCCTTCTACCGTGTCTGCCATCCAATTGCCATGTAGCTATCAATTCCATGATTGGGTTTGTGGCACAAAAGCCCCTTATTTGGACACTAAATAGACTTATATGAGGTACCCACATCAATCTAAGCTACCTAGTGATCAAATTTAACTTTTTTGACAAGCAAATTTTTTTGAGGCCTACAAAAAGGCTTCATGAACCTCTCTACAATTCATTTTCTAAAAACAATTGTTTATGAAGAATATATATTTTTTCTCTACTATGTCATAGTTAGCATTTTTGGTGAACATTGTGTATACATTTCATTCTTTTTAAATGTTGAACAATTTGAAATCATGTAAAACTTTTCAAGCATATAGATAACTTTCTTTCAAGATGGAATGCAAAGAAGCACCACCTTTTTGGACAATTTTCCATACATGTCAAGCTTCAGAAGTGAAGCTACCCAGATTTTTGCAGATTGACAATTATGACAATTCTCATTTTGAATGCTAATATCTACCAATCCACTTGGCGGATTCCTCTGAAATACTTATCACAACTTTCTAACTTAGTGCAATACAAGATCCAATGGTAATAAGTCTGAAAAAGTGTTCCCCTCCAATTTTTTAATGGCACTAGAAACGATAGTTTTGAAATGTTTCCACTAGCTATATAGTAAAGGAACCTTACAATTTAATAGATGAAAACAACTTCTTGGTATGTAGTTCTCATTGAACACAATATATAAGAATATGTCTCTTTTTTAAAGAAAAAGTGACAAATAATACAGCAAAATTGCTAATAGTTGCACTCCCATTTTTTTTACCATTAATGTGCAATCAAATGAAGCGTTATTGTAATTATCTTGGTCCTAAATTTTAGACATTGTTTGGAAATAAATTAGCATCATTGTAATGGAGTTAGAGTCATTACAAATAATGAAGGGTAGAGAAAAAATAATGAGTTTTATTTATTTTTTATTTATACAATAGCTTCTCCCCTCCAAAAGAAATCTAAATTTTTTTGATGGGGGTGATTTTTGTCATAAATGGATATTCAATTTGTTCATTGTATAACTTTTGATGTGGTATATCAAATAGGATCCAAAAGTAGGTACACTATAGTCTAAATAGCATACAAAAAGAATTAATTTATAAAATGTAGTCATTGGAGGATGAAAAACTAAAATTACATTGGATTAGAAGTTGGATGACACCACCTACATTTCCAAGCTTCAATGTTCATTAAATTTTAGAGTTTCAAAAACAATGGTTTCTCGTAGTGAACAAAGTTTTTTTCATGGTTGTCATAGTGGACGGACATCCGGTTCGCCCGTCCGTTAGAGGTCCCGCCCGTCCGATACAATCAACACATAGTTGACTTTTTGATAACGGAAAAATAGGCCACGTGGATGCCATGTGAATTAAGGAACATGCTAGGCACAGACGAGATCGTCAGGGCCCTAGATTTCGCATTCCGAGGTGACGTGTCATTCCACAAAATTGCACAAGTTACAAAATTAAAGCCGTCCAGACCGTCCGGTCCGGTTTGCCCGTCCGTCCGTCCCGTCCGATGACCCTAACTCGCCCATTATGACAACCATGATTTTTTTACTACAAAATTAGAATGTTGTTTGAGTGCAAACTTGCTTAGGGTTTAATTTTTCAAGAAGAAGCTCTTGGTTTAGGAATTGGAGCAATAAAAAAGATTTGTGGTATATGGTTTAGCAAACTAGTTTCAAATTTGGTTTTACTTTTGGGCTATGGCTTCAATTTTCTTGGATAGGGTCATGTTGTGGGCACTGGAGGCAAAGACTATAGATCCGAAGTATTTTGGGAAGGTCAATGTCAAAGGCACGTTGACATTGGAGGCATTGAGGTTTACATTGAAGACCAATGACATTCTTGAATGGCCATTTGATTTTTGGGACACTAAAGACTAAAGGCGCATGAGGAAGAAGTTGGAGCGGCCCAATGGCTTTTCTAAAGTCATATACGTCATTTGGCTCCGGGAAGGGAGACAAATGCAAACAAACCTTGTTGACTCAGAGAAAGATCCTTCACTTTCATTGTTGTGGAGGTTGCCCCTGTCATAGAAGAAGTAGTTCAAGTCATTGAAGTCAAAGAAGATGAAGGAGAAGATGCAACAATTTTGCCCATTGCCTTGTCCAAGGTGAGCAACAATTCTTCCATGGATTTGTTTTGATTGGTGCAACGTATTTAAGAGTGGCTTGCTATACTTATTACCAATTCTAGCTACCATTTCTAGGTTCATCTGGTGAACGCTAGTTTGAAGGTGCACCTAGCAACACTATCTCTAGCTTCTCATGACGTAGACGTTGTTGTAATTAATCAAAATTGACTGCTTCAAGGAAGCTAGAGAAGATATTGCAAATGTTTGACTTGAACTTGGTCTTCAACAAGTCTTAGAGAATTGAAGGCAAATTCTCCCTATACCTACGCATGATGGCATTAGATCAATTGTGCATTGCAAACCTTCACCAATTAGAAATCATTCTTCATGGAGGATGACAAATGGACATAATTGTACAAAAAAAAGATAGTCAAACTTAGTCCCCCAACATATAGATGAATCTTGCAACTCGATGAGGTAAATTCCCAAATTGACCTCTAAACTACTCAAAGATTACATTTTGAATTCAATTTTTATGTTCACTACTTCACTTTCATTCATTTCCGTTGCTCTCTATGAATGTGCAAGTTTAAGGGTCATTTTGTCACTTCCCGTAGTGGATTTGTGAGGCTTTGTGAAGCTGCCAAGCATTTTCAATTCTTTTCTTACAAAATTCAAGTTTTGGTTTTGCTTATATGTGTTCATATTTTTGGAACCTTGAATGTAGATCTTATGACACTACAACCTCTAGTTTTTGAACTTTGTATAAATATTTTATGCTATGTTTTGAGACACATTCCTTTTTTTGCAATGCATGTAGACACTACCACCAATTCAAGTGTATCAATTTGTGTATGGTCTAGAACTTTGTACTTGTGTTGTTGCCGGTTAGTAATTGACAATACTTTGTGTTTGACAATATTCGATGCTTAAAAGTACTTTGGTTTTGAATTTTTCAAAGTCCTTAGTGTTTGAATCTCCTTCTACTTGTAGAGTACTTTATCTTTGCAACTACTAGTAGTTGCTTCAATTTTCCACTTCCTATGCTGGCAATTATTACTTTGTATTTGAAAGTACTCTGGTTTTGAAAGTAGTTTAATTTTTGGTACAAACTATTTAGTGCTTCAAATCCATTTCAATTTGGAAGTACTTTAGTATAGGAATCCACTTCCGGTTGTAAAATAGTTTATCTTTGCCTTAAACTACTTGAATTTTATATTTCTTGTTTTGGCAATGAATCTCAACACGTGTGGTTTTTAGAGATAAATGTCCCTATGACCATGTTTGAAATTCTTTTGTAGTTGGTTTCCATTTATAATGAACATAGGGTACACAAAAATAGTGTAAATTTTTGTGTTAAATAAAACATAGGGTTCATGAAATAAGAAGAATTTAGAAAGTTAGGTAAATATAGTCCTATAAAAATTTAAGAAATTTACCTACATACCTCCCATATAATTGGGGCTTGGTTGCATGTTACCAATGAACCCCCTATGTAGTGCCCCTCTGAGCAAAATTGACTAGACACTTTCATCCTATGCAACAATTATGCTATGACTATGATTTTATACAACCAGAGTGTGCTTTTGCCTAAAGCTAGGATCCAAAGACATGAATTTTGTTATTGTAGAATTGCTAAGATGTATCCTATAATAATTCTTAGCAATTTTGAATACTTAATCTACCTTTGAATCCACCAACTAAATTTTGGAAAACCATGGATCAATTTTTATCACACCAAATATGAGAGATTGAAATAAAAAAATATAGACCTATGCAAAAAACCTTGGATCAAAAATGGAAACAACAAATTTAATTACAAACATTGTAAAAGCATAATAAACAAGATTAGTAATAACATGAAATGTACTGATTCATTTAGTCTTAACACAGAGTTCATAGATCGCAAATGTAATTCAATGTAAAAGCATTAGTGTAATGCGTCTAAAGATTCACAATAGTTATAATCTCTAGCAATAGATGTAGAACTATTACTACAACCATCTTCTAAAGATTCTTCATTAGACTTTTAGATGGACAAATGAATGCAATCCATCACTTAAGGATCTTGAAATCTTATATGGACCAACAAAAAACTATCCTTCTATTAAATTAAGTTGTTTGTTTGTTTTATTTATTACGTTGAGATCTCCTAGATCGTATGTCTCTCATTTGCGTGTTTGGTATCGTTGGAAAGCCCTCAGTGAAAAAAGGTGCATAGCCAATTGGTTTCGTGCAGTTTCATCCTAAGGTATAAAAGTTATTGAAGTTTGAAGTTTTTATGAATTAAGAAAAGTAGAAAATTATTTTTTCTTTTGTTTTGACCATGGCAACAGCATAGGGCATACTAGTAGCATTGAAAAGTGAATGTATTGGATAAAGAATATGCATACATTGGTAAGTAAAAGGACTTGGAAGAAATGAAGGTTGCACAAAGAATAGTACATAGCAAAGTGGGGCTCAATATTGGGTTGCAAAAAAAAGTAAATTATTGAACCAAACATTAGCTAATGCTATGCAAATCAAAAGTACAACATTGAGTACATAATTCAATACTCAATAGATGGAGTTTCACCAACATGATTCAAAACTAGTCAAGTCATGAGCTCGTGGACATAATCAACATAAAATGACTCACAAAAATAATTGGCCACTCTTTATGAGCATGAAAATTAGACAATATATTTTAGACTAGTGATAGTTAATATCTAAGAGTAGTCAAAGATACCACACCTATTGTCAAAAACATTTGGATAAAATTTCATATGAAAAAAATAACATTATAAGCAAAAATTAAAAGAAGTGTGGAGCATCCATGGCCCAAAACTTATATTGATTAAATATGAAATCATGATAACACAAACTAAAAACTAGTAAGTAGCAAATGATATATCATCTACAACTACTACAAGTCTACCAATGCATGTATCTATACTTAGCTGCAAGAAGATCAACCTCCCTTACAAGCACTATACAAATAAACTTCTTTACATATTCTACTTCAATGTTCTATCAAACAACATGGATCTTTACTTCCCACTTTATCCACAAATCATTTTTGCTTGTTGGAAATTTACTAGACAACCTTAAGTGTCTATCTACTTCATTCTACAAGTGCTTGATAGGATTTAGATCAAGAGATTATGGTGGTCATTTCATCTTAGGAAATATCCTACCACTCTAGCCATCATTGTACAAGACTAAATGTGTACTTAGGGTCATTACTATGCTAGAAAATTACTTTTGGCTCACTAAAACCTTGTTAGTCAATAGTATCCAACAATTGTGAATCTAGAATGTCATGATAAATTTGTAAATTTATAATGCTATCAATGCAATAGAGGTTTCCAACACTTGCCCAACGCATACATCCCCATACTGTAATGCTATCACATCTTGTTCAACTAGATTTTGAACATGACACTGACAATGAGGCTTTGTAGGATTTTTCTAAAACCATTGACTACCATTTTGACCAAAAACATTGAACTTTAACTCATTTGACCAAATTACATGACTCCAATCTTCTGTATCATAATCTTGTGAAGCCTTTGCAAGCCTAATGAAAATGGTTATGTCTATGCGTCTTTGTCAACAAGGATTTCTTCTTCTTTACTCTAGGCCCAAGTTCCTACCGCCCCAAACTTTGATGGATAGTCTTGTCATTCAAATAAAGACCCTAAGTTTGCAATTTATGATGAACACCTATTGTAGCTTGCAATTTTAGCTCATTCAAAATCCTTACAACAAGTCTCACTATGTACACTTAGAAGATGTAGTGTTCTTGATTGTAGATAATCATACATTCATCCATCATTTTTAAATTTCC
The DNA here is from genome assembly GCA_963969395.1 of Pseudoscleropodium purum. Classification (NCBI taxonomy): domain Eukaryota; kingdom Viridiplantae; phylum Streptophyta; class Bryopsida; order Hypnales; family Brachytheciaceae; genus Pseudoscleropodium; species Pseudoscleropodium purum. Next base: position 14,934,751 of record OZ017800.1, on the reverse strand, counting down.
ATAAAATGCTTTAGTTCACCTGTCCTAGAAAGAATGTGAAAATGATCCACTATAAAATATTGCAAGAATCCTTGCTCACTCCTCACTCTATGCTATGACTTATCATTGCTCATGAAAACTCATTTTCTTCATCTTACCACTCAAAAATGTGAAGAATCTCAACATATGACTTTTGAAAGGTCTCAAAAATCTCTATGCACATAGAAAACACAAATAATAGAAGAAGTCACTAGAATCAACATATGTAGTTGACTGCCTTTGAGTTCTATTCAACTACTCTTACAAAAATGTACCATTTGTATTACCCACAGGAAGCCAACTACTATTGCATTAAATGATGTGGATTAGCCATAATGAATTTGGACTAAAGATTCATTAAACTCTCTTTCAAGTTGCATGCCAAGTAGATTCATGCTTAGTGGCAAGGTACTTTTGTGAGTCACCATGTGACCAAAAGATGATGACAATCTTTCTTTATATATCCTATTTATTACATTTTTAGCTTCCTAGATAGCTAATGTGCCAATTATAGATATATTTTTCTGGAAATTTGAAAAATTATCTTGCAAACAAATAGATTAGGATAAAACAATTCCAAATAAAATTGGAAAGTTAAATTGGGTTGATTAGACTTACATTGTAAGAATGATCAATATGGCATTATTGAAAGTAGTTAGGATTTTGTACTCAAACATTTTGACCTAGAAATTGGAAGAGACAAATTGACAAGCAATTATTGGATCTTGAGATTGATAGTTCACCAAAAACTTAGAATAAGAATTGATTTACCTTTCATTTTTTTCTTGAGCTTGTAGTGATTACTCGTCTTTTTGTAAAATTTTGTATTTGTATTATTTTTCAATCTAAATTCTAATTTGAAAATTTATCTATGTATTTGTTTTTGCCAACAATTAACATTTGCTTTCTTGCACAAGTCAATCAGCCAGGGATTGACAGTGACTAATGTGTATGTTTGTTAGCCAATCATTGGCAATTGCAGATTCTTGAAACAAATTGTCTTTGTTAGAGCTTTGTAATAGAAAAAACAATTGGTCTATGACTAACAAACTATTAAGAACTAATACTAGAGATTGGCAATTTCATTGTAGAGATGAACATTTAGTCAATTGTAGAGATGAACATTTGCCACTAAACATTAAGTGGCAAATTGTCCTAAAGATAGTGCAAAAAAAATTCTTTGTAGAATTGTAAGGGTTGATTAATCAAAGAGTAGTTTTCTTTTTAAGAACAATCGTTTGAAATAGACTAATAGCCAAAGTGAAGCTTGTCATTATTTTGAATAGTCATATTATCTTTGTTGAAAACTATGTACATTCTTGATTAAGTTTGAGAATATTGTTGAAAAGCCACTAATTGGCGAGTTTTGTGTGAGTTCGACAATTAGTCATGGATCAAAGGTTCTTATGTTTGCTAAGTCTATTTGTCATTGCGATAAGATTTATAGGATTTTATGGAGCCACCTAAAATGAATGATTTGCCAAGGTTTGGTAGTGTATAACTGTGGTATTAGTAGTCTCTAATTATTGTCACAAACTTTAAGTACAAGCCAAGGATTGGCAATTATTTAAGTCTAACAATTAGTAGTAAAAACTTTTCAAATTAATTGTTTTTCTAATTTAGAGAATACTTGTTGAAGCCAAAGATTTTTAAGCCAAGACAAACAAATTGTTAACTTTACTTTAGAATAGAGTATTCTTAAATAGTCAAGGATTGACAATTAGACAAGTGATTTGTCTATTTTTTTATTCACTGCAATAGACTATTTTATGTAGTTGGAGATTGACAAATTGTTAGGTAATAAGAGTTTTATGAAGATTATATATATTGTGTGGATTATAAATTGGATTACAAATTGACTATGAAAAGCTATATGGAAAATTGACATAGAATGTAAATTGAAAGAAGAATTTGCATGAATTATGTCAAATTAGTTTTTTGAATTAATTGTAAGACTACTTGGTATTGGTGTCAAATGTGAATTTTGTCTTGAAATTTATCAATGCAACTTCTTGGATTAATAGTCTAGGAATGAGAATTATATTCATAAGTGTGTAAATTGTCATGTATGCGATTTTTAATTAAATGGTCTAATTAAAGATATAAGACTATTGAATTAGTAGTTTGGAGTGTTTCATAAAAGCCATAGTGTAGACAAATTGACTCAGTGTAAGAACATTACATGTTTGAGTATGGAAGTTAGACCAAAAATTTGTTAACATGGCCTTGCCTATGTTATGTAGATTGAAGTGATCAAACTAACAAAACTAATAAAATGATACATATTTCTAGCATTCGAATATGAAAAGCACTTTTCCTTAACAATGTTGAAGACTAATAGACATAATAGTGGTTTCATACTCCATAGTACAAATACATGTACATCTAGTAGATTGAACCATAGTGATTGTGGCAATATGTTTAGTTGAGTGTTGTGATTATTTAACAAAGACTAAGATTAGAATGATAAGTCTTAAAACATTGTGGTTTTGGCCAATTTGATTTGTTGATTCAACATTAGATTAAGAAAAAGAAAAAGAAAATATGACTATTTGTCTAGAACAAATTTGCTATAGGAAATTAGGAATGGCAAATCTAACTTTATATTTTGTATCACTAAGCCAAACTAACATAGATTACTGCATTTTTTAAAGCTTATATATCATCAATGATTAGGATAGTAAATAGTTACAAAGAAGGACCAAGGAAAAGTTGTCCATAACTAAAAAGATGAAATAAAAAGAAGTATTTCTCTCTCCCTATACACACACATACACAAGCACTAAACAATTTGAACAAATATGAAGATCTCACTTTAGGCCTCTAGATCTAGTGTAAGACTAGGAAAGCATATATGAATTTGAATTCTTTTGGATTGAACTTATCACTAGACCAAAAGAAATAATCAATCACACATCTCATACAATTAGACAAAAGTAAATTTTATTTCCTTAAATATCAAATTGAGTGCCTTTTCTACCTTAAAAATGACCTTCTAAAGGCACAAAATGATAGACAATTTGACCTTCTCCACTTAAGCCCACTTGCTAAAGAGAATTATTTGGATTTTGTTTCCTAAGCTTTTTCATACTACTCCAACCATAAGCAAAAACCTCCAAATTCATGCAACTTCAATCATACTACAATTTATCCTCAATTTTAAGATAAATAACTACTTTATTGGATTTTGAAACAAAATTTGACAATCAAAAAGCTAAAGATGTAGAAGTTATATAGCACCTTTAAAACAAGCAACTAATAAGAGAGTCCAAGACCAAACTAGTCACAATTAAGAGGTTGAACTTGTGTACTTACATAAGCACACATCAAATTTGGTGGCAAGGCAATAAATTTGTCATTGTTCAAGACAATTGAAGTAGGAGCAAGATTAAAACTTGAAGCACCAAGACTATGATGGATTTTTGACTTCAAATTACCTTCAAAGTGTCATAGTCATCTTCCAAAGCAATACATGGTAATTGGGGGTCCAAGCAACAATGAAAAACACTATGACAAGAAAACAAATACCTAGTGACAAATGTAACATTTACAGTTAAGCAAAGGATCTAATGACAAAGTTGTGCCAAAATACAAATAACCAAGACACTTGTGACTATCATGCAATCCACTATAATTTTGTTGAGGTTAAAAGTTGCCTCTATTAGCATATGTATATAGAAAAGATTGTGTTTTCATTATCCACTTCATGGCACTACCTCATTCATGAACTAAAACTTTTTTGTGACAAAATTATTGAAGATGTCCAATACTCCAACATCAACATCATGGTCCACTAGGGTTTCAATGCGATTGAAGAACTTTTGACTTAACACCTATTAGTGGAAATCTCACCAACAGACAATTAAGCCAAAAGAAGTTGGTTTGCAACATAAAAGAACCTTAGAGAATGGAAAAGGTGGTAATTAGTTGAATTACTTTCCAAGTAAAAAGATCCCAAGACACATGAAAGAAAGAAATCATATTGTCTCTTCTGAATCTTTGCCATTGGAAAAAACACCAATAGTAGTTTATACTCTGTGAATATTTGAATGCACTAAACTTTTATTCTACAAAAAAAGTGATTATATCAACTTTCAATTGACGATTGGGATCATTGCATCATGAATGAAGATTGTGGTTCCATCATCTTGCAAGTGTTCATAGGCAAAGTCAAAGGTTGCTTCTAAAAAGTTCTTGAATAGAATATTCTATGCCAAAATCTATCTATTTGGATTAAAATACAATGGAAACCAAAAGATCCTCCAAAGTGTCAACAATAATGAGATCAACAAATGGCCTTTGATTAGGGATGCCTTCTCTAAGCCAGTTGTTGTAAATGCAATGCTGCTAAATATGGAATAAAAGTTCATTAAATGAATCGAAAGATTAGTGACATGAACAATCAATATGAGAACTTTGATGATATAATAATAAGCAACAAAGCAAACAAGAATTGAAAAAATTTAGGACAATTCAAGCAATTTAACAAATTGTGGAACACAATGTTGTAAACTCTCACCTTTTTCATGAAAGACATGTTGAATTCTTTGGGAAATGCTCCATTCTTAGATTTATTGGCATACATGGACATCCAACAACCACATTAGCTAGAAGAAGTAGGATCCATAGCTCACCAACTTAAACTACGTAAGTTGACAACTTTATGCTAGCATCCTCCAAATCAACGACCTTAAAGAAACCTTGGTCAACAATAGATGATGACTTTTTACCCTTGCTAAAACCAACAAAGTCAAGCACAAATACTAATAATAATAGAGTAAGATGAAATCTTCTAAATAGATGAAGCAAGTATCATATTAGCAAATAACTTAAGAGTGGTTTGGCAACAAGTTCTATTTGCCAACTTCTACTTCCAAAGTAAAAAATAGTCTTTAGCTTGGTGCGGAACCATGAAAATGCATGTCCTAAAAATAATAATTGCTAGTCTTTGTTAATGCTATTACCAATATAATTTAATGTCTTATAAATAATCCAAAGATGATGAACTAGATTGTTGTCTACAAAAGCAACCTTCCTACAAAACCAAATTGAGAGAAACATTTCTTTTCCATGTTTGGCAAAGAGAGGCAAATGATGGCTTGATATTGTTGAAGAAGGGAATGCTAAAAAAAATAACAAGTGGACCAAGGAACTAGACGTTTAAGGCCATGTTGGCATGTTGTAAGGTAAAGAGAGTGTTCATAGAAGAGTTTGAGAGTAAAAAAACAAGTTGCCTCCACATGAAGATGATGATGAAGAAGGAAAAAGTTTTGAGAATTAAACTCTATTCACCATTCCTAAATCTTGAATCAATCAAGAAAAAGTGGATTGGCAAGGAAATCCCTACCTACTACCATCAAAGTCTTTATTTTTTTTGCAAAGATTTCAAAAGAAGCATTGGTCACCTCATTATAAATCACTAAAATCAAAGGCTATATCCTTTGATGACAACTACATTAGAAATAAATGAAAAAAATTCCAAAGTGAATGGCAGCTTACCTTAATCTTCCATATAAAATACAATAGAAAAAAAATAATAATGGTAATAATAACTACTTATCAAAAAAATGTTCCTAAAATTTTACCTTCATTTTAACTACTAAAAAGTCCCTACTTTTATATTAAGAGAAGTTCTTATAATGTAGAAAATATTTTACTCAAGCAAAACTTTTGGAGCACTCATAACAAAGTCATTAGAAAACATTTAAATATACCTATATTCTCAAAAAAGTTAATATGTAAGTATTGTTCATCTAGGACAAGTTCATAGACTACACTTCAAAATTACCATACTTCTATTAGAAATTAAAAGTTCTTAAACCAACTACATATATGTCTTTATAATCAAGTTGTTAAGTATTTTGGGCCCAAAAATTGTAAAAAGACATTATCATTTGTCACCTAGGGCCTTTGCAATGCCAACATTTTTTGAAAAGATCTTTGTGACTAGTTTATTGAGACACTCATGTATGCATCTATCTAGTTGCCTTCTTGCTTGATAGATGAATGGATAACTCACTATTGACAAGTGATAATACTTTTCAGGTAAGACTAGACGCATTCCTATTGAATTTTTTGGCCCACAATCCATGTTGTCTCCAAATACCACTTGTCTTGATGCGCTTAAAGGCCAATCTTATTTGTCCTATAGAAGTTGTCTTGCATTTTTATCCTAAAACAATTGTCTTTTGTATTTGTTTAGCATTTTTTTACGTTAGTGTGCTCAACTTACATCTAATCTAGTTCAACTTCATCAAATAAGGACAAAAAGAAATTTTTAACAGATTTGGCTAGAAATTAAATAGATCTATTAATGTCAAACTATTCTATTTGATCTAAAAGACAACTATGATAGCTTGAGACAAGTAGAGGACTAATTTTATTGAAGAAAAATGCAAAAAACTAAGTAAAGACAAATCTTAGGCTCATAAGTTTGTACACAATATACCTAATCAAGCACATTATCAATATTAACTATTTGTATGAAAAAAGATAAGTCCATTACATGATATTTGGAGGCAAAAGGGGTCTATTTTAGGCTTGTTCACCTTGTTGTTCTTCCAACAGGGAAAAAACATAGTGTTGTTAGTAAAAAAACTTTAATGAGAATTTAAATGAAAATTAATTAATTAATTTTTAGAAATGATGTGGCACTCTCTTGACTACATCAAACGACATCGTTGGCAACGTTCCCAACGTTTTTAGAGCTGAAGAATTTACAGTCTTGTAGAGCCTTCAAATCTCATGTAATGACTACTTACCCCAACCCAAAGTGTACATAACCTTGAAGAGAGCCAAGTTTATTTTTATTCACAAATTCACTAGAAATCTCAAAATGCCATGAAAATATGTACTAAGGTTCCAACATCTTAACCATCATACTTTGAACTAGGCTAGCATGTTTATTGTTGCAATCATTTTAAATTTTATAATATCATCTCAAAATTGAATTTATTTCTAATGCTTCTAAATTTGTTCAATACCTCCAATTTATATGCCATAATAATGCTTGCTAAATCTATAGAAACTCATTGTGAAGAAATGATTCAACTAGCAACATGTCATCAAGGAATTTAGGTCCTAAGGTTGGATTAGCAACAATAGTGAACTTGGACAATTTTGTTATGAGATTTTGCATCTTCACCTTTACTTTATCCTACATTGTTGCATTCATGCCTCCATTTGTAATCCTTTTTGAAAAAATGTCCTCTATGTACACCTTGGCCTCCTCATCTACAACAACTACTAGCCCTTGTTGCACACTAAATTATAAATAATCTACATCAATGAAATGAAATATCCATATTAATACAATGGTGGTCATAGAATATATGCAAGCTCTTACCTTAAACAAAAAAGCTACAAACCCTCCAATGTTTGATTATATCATGATTATGATGGTGATTTCTCGCATTTTTTGTACAGAGATGATGTTTAAAGTTCTTTGAAGCTATTGAAAGGCAAAATTATATCTTTACTCATTTTGAGAAGTGTATGAATCAAACTAATCATCAAGTGTGAATTCATTAGAAGAGATTTCAGCCTACGCGAGGGCTGTGAGTTCCCCGCAGTTCTCACCTATAGAAACTACCTTGCACAGCTCGCAAACGTGGCAATGCAACTACCACGTCTTGAAAAAAATAAAATAAAATTTCATCTTTTTTCTTCATTTCAAAAATAATTTTTTTTTTTAATTAATTAATTTTTGTCAAAAACAACTGTTCTCCAGAATTTAAGGGGGGGAACTACAGGGCGCAACTGCTTGAAACAACCCTCTTGGCCCCCCCCAAAAAAAATCCTCTAATGCTTGGTGTAATTGCTATAAAAAAGTTTATGTTTGAATTATAAAATTACAACTTTTATAAGATTATAGAATTAAAAATGTGATGAGAGTCACTTATTTATGTTGTATATGGCACTAAGAACTATGCACATCCTCCTTGCCATGACAAGCACAATGGAAATCACCAAGAAATTTCAATCTTTATTGACATTGTGAATTCTTTTGATATAATAAATTCAGAAAAAAAAAAAAAAGTGTAATATTTAACACAAACAATGAAGATGGGGTTCCTAATGAAATCAATTCTATATAAGATTTTAGATGTTGATTCAAAATATACGACTTTGTGCTCCAATGTGGTCCCCAACCAGCCTTTTCTTCATTTATGACCATGTTTTTCTTCCAACTTCATTCATCATAAACACATAGAAAATGCTCAACACATTGCAATAGCTATAGATAAGTTCTTGCTACAATACTTGTAAGTTAGAATCAAGAATAGGTTAGACCATTAGTATTTACATTAACCAAAAAGTAGAGTTTCCATCCTAGACTTTGCAATTGATTTCATGTGCATAACATTGATGGAGAACCCAAAGGTATACGTAAGCTTCTTGTAAAGCTCATCTTAGTTATGAAAAAATCAAATTCCTCTTCTAACTCCATCTCTAGAATGCTTGCACTAATCACGGGTGCTCATCTTAGTACTTTGAATGTTGCGAGCTAGTACATTTTACTGATTTTAGACTCGCTTTAGTACTTTGTAAGATTACAAACAATGATCTTCTCATAGTATTTTGTAATTCATTATAGCATTACAAATAAATGAAATAAAAATGATGATTTTTTTAGATTGGACCCTAGATTCCTAATATCCTAGAATTCCAATCCCTAGTCACCAAATTTGCAAAACTTCATTATGTTGAAATTCTTGATCATTTGATGCATTATTAAATTTGTTACCACTTGTCATAACATTAAGCATTTAACTATATATAATTCACAATACATTTTTTTCTAATCTCAAGCCATTGCATCAACATAAAGCAATCACTTTTAAAGCTACAAAAGTTTATAGGAACTTGGGAACCTGCAAAGTCTTCTAGCACATGGTTAGAAAAGGCCTGTAGCAACTAAAAAAGACTTACTAATTGAATTACATGAGTCAAGAACTTGTCTCTATAACAACTTGCCATCACTCCAAAATACTATTCATGAATAATAATATTATTAAAATTAATATTAATATTAATAACTAAAATTTAAAAATAACAATAATAACAATTTGATATTTAAGAAGATTTCATAACTATTACCCTGAGAAATACTTTGTGGGAATTTCATTCTAAAACCAAACATCATCTCCTCCACCATCACTTTCAAACATTTATTAATATTTTTGTCAAAAAATAATACCTTTAATGATCCCCTCAACACCAAAGACTAGCTAGATTAGTGAGAAGTAGCACATCCTAATAATAACATTTTTTAGTATTTGAATTTTGTATAAACTCTACAAATAAAATTTATTTGTTTCTATAAAATTATAACAACCAATTTTATTGATTACTACAAACACTACACCACCAAAGTTCCTATCTATGTGATAGAACAAAAATAAAATAAAATTTGGTTTTCTAAATAACGAAAGTCATGTGAAATTTAATTTTTTTAAATCAAAATTAAAATCAAGTGTTGCCACAAATGGCAAAGCCACAAGTTCCCTTTAGAATAGTTTTTCAAAATGTATGTGTATGTGAAAGAAAAGAAAAAGAGGAATGTTTGCCTCATGATCCAAAAACATTTATCTTTGGTACTCTATTTTTGAGCTCCATCTAGATGACAAAGGAGTTTGGCAAGGAAAAAAAGCACTAGTAGAAAAATAGTGACCACCATAACAAAAAACTAACAAAAATGTGTTAATGTCGTTTGTATCCTTAGTTGCGTTGTCTTGCATAATAACTGACAAAAAAAATTGTTATCCATTTTGTTATGGTGATCAATTCATAAAAATAATATTAAAAATTCATTTATAAGTTTTCTCATTAAATGGCTGCCACATGGTAGGCTAAAAACCAGCCCAATACAAACTACCACATAGGCAAAAAACAATACATAGCTAGGAATAAAAATTAAACTTTATAATTTAATTCGATATAAGAAATGATGCGAAGACAAGCTCTTTATACAAATCGGGGTAGTAGAAGGTAGAATAAACCATATAGGATATGTGAACCACTTATAGTCTTAATTGGCATACCCCACATAGTTTGTTCTACCTTCTACTATCCCATTTGTATAAAGAGCTTGTCTTTTCTCCTCACATGCAATAGAAGTGACTTCTCTCCTATCTCCATGAAAGGAAAAGCTAGTCTTACTTTTCCTAATCAAATTAGATTTTTGACATAGAATTCCATCTATGGTGATTCAAATATTGTTCAAATAATGAAAACTTATTTGAAATTTTTGGAATTCAAAATGAACCAAAAAGTGTTAATTTTTTTGTTGATTTTAAGGATGATGTACTATTTGAATCAACAAAAAATTTGTGACCATTTTGTTAGCTTGTACCAAAAAACCAAAAAATTATTAAAACAATCAATACAATATATTAGTCAACAAAAACTCGTTAATTTTTGTTGACTTGGACACCATTTTCTAGTAGTGAAGGCACATGTCAAATATTCTAATTGATAAATATTTAGGCAAATAATTGTTCAACAATTGCCAGTTGGAAAACAAGATGATGAAAAACTTCATCTTAATTCAATTACCAAGCCACCAATTTCCAGCAACTGACATATTGTAATAGTTAAATGAAATAAGGTTTAGAGAATCAAAAGGTGCAAAATGCAATGGCATTAGACCAACTATTCTTATGCAAAATTCAAATCAGAAAAAATTCAAATCTAGTTGTATTGGTGACAAGGCAATCATATGATGACTTAGTATTTTGAAAAGCTAGCTAAATGTCTATAATTTGTGCCAATATTAGCTTTGGAAAATGTTGGCTTTGGTACCTTGTGAAAACTAGCTCTCAATTCAACTTTATTGAAAAATTAGAATAGCCAATTAGTCAAATTGAGTAAATTAAATAAACAAATCAAAACATCAAAGACCCCTTGCATATCCATCGCCAAATAAATGAATCCTAGATCCATCAGCTTTGATTGGAAAAATTGGAATGGCCATCTTAGCCACATGTTTTGTATTAAGGATGTCAAAGACTATCTACCAAGTAAAGAGAATTTTTTTGATAAAACATAATGATAGTATTAATTGAAGAAAAAAGAAGGAAAACCACAAATCTTGTCAATAAATATTTTGTAGCCTTATAACTAGCTAAACTTTACACACTATACATATATTGTAAAACTCTTGCAACCTTTTATGTTACAATTCTTATTTGGTTTAGAATTTTATTTTATTTAGACATTGATTCATTTTCCTTCACAATTATTATATCTATAATAGTAGGTTTGGTATTTTGTTTAGTCTTTTGTTTGTTTAGTTGTCTATAGTAGCACATCAAATCTCCATGATTGTCTAGTCTACTTGGATATGCTCAATATAGTTGAAAAGTTCTAGAAGAGGGAAAATGCACAAACCAAGTTTCATTCCATTCCTAATAATAAATAGGATGTTATTGAATTTCGAAAAATATTCTTCTCTAAAATCATATAAGCTCAAAAAATAGCAAAATAAGGTGTTATGTTTATGTAGCCAATATAGTGGATGGATGTATTTTTTATATCATTGGAAATCTTTTAAAGAAGAGATACAGGTTTTTAGTCTAATGAATTTCAAATTATTTTATCAAATTATCTTACAAAAATATGAGTAGAAAGATATTTGTTTTGTTTTATTTGTTAAAGTTGTGACAATAAATACGGCTCTACTATTATACAATTTCAACCTATTTTGATTATGAAATCGAATATCAATTTGAAAATAAATAAAATTAAGAATTAAGGAGATTTATACAAGTTTTGCCAAAAAAAACTCCATGTAGGTTTGACAAATGTGTTTTTAAGACCATATAAAGCAAAACTACGTCCAAACATGCTCTGCGTACAAAGTATACCAAACCAAAGCACACACACACACACCCCATCCAAGCACCACAAAATTCAATATATTAAATTCAATTATTGTAATGGTCGTTTCTCCTTTGACTACAAATCTAAAAGAAAAGAAATATCAACCACTACTACATAACCTAGTTACTATGGGATGGACAACACAAACTAATTATCATTACTAATGTCTCTTGAAGAGCAATACAGATTTCATCCATCACAAAATTGCACAGAGAATTAAAACTTCTATCAACCATTAAGAATACTCTAAATAACATCAACATTGCCATAAAATATACAACTTACATTTTCCATCTCAAAAGAAAAATTGTAAAAAATCCTTCCAACAAAGTTCACTACACTTTAATTAATCCTAACACAAACATTTCCATCTAGACAAGCTTTACCTCAAATAGTTCCCTCATTTGGAAATAGTTATTGCTTCTTAGTACTATTGTAGTGCAAAGTCTTCCCTCTAATGAGAATATGTAATCCTAGAGTAACTCATTACCTCTCTTGAAAAGTAGTGTAAGGCCTTGGATGAACAAGTTCTTAAATTATGATAATCCAATAGTAGTTGGGATTACTTTCGTTTCTTCCATGAGCAAGTATTAAAGGAGTTAATGCCTACATTTGTTAATTTTGAAACTTTGAATCTATATTATTGAAAATAAATCGTATTATTGAAAAACAAATTAGTCAAAAAAATTTCAATATGGGACTTTTTTAAAAATAGAAATTTTAGCACAAGTTGGGCCACCATAATTGTAGCAAGGACACAAAATATACTATAAATGAAGGATAGGATCAACTCATTTGTGGAATTTTTTATACTATTTTCTTAAAATATATTTTGTTAAATTCCAAAAATAAACATATTGTGCAAGAATAACCCAAAAACTTTGGCATCCCTTCTTTTTTGCCAAAAAAATGCTAAAACAAGTCACATTCATGATCAACCTACCTATTATGATGATAATGGTTCTTCAAAACTACTCTTTCCTATTGAAAGGAATTTGGCAAGCCTTCAAAATTGAGAGGGCCCTTACAAGAAATCAATCTATAATTTTAGATATTCTTATCTTTCTTCATTTTGCTTCTTCTTTTGAAAGTTTAAGAATTTTTAGATAATTTTAAGAAGATTTTCAATTTTTATTTTGGTTCAACAAGTGAATTCATATCAACCAATTAGTTTTTTTTAGAACACCAGGCCTTTTGTTGGCCTCATTATATTGGTGAATATTTGAAGGCACCAAGACAAATATTATAGTCTAGAATATCCCTATGATAGGCAAGTTCTTGTAGAGTATATTGCCACAACCAATTTAGGTTTAGAAGGCGCCCTAATGTCTAATTGTAAAGGTTGACTATAGAAAGCTTTTGCCTTCAAACCTAGGTGTGATTAGAATGGGAGATGGCATTTTGTTGGAAAATCATGGACATTTGGAGGATTGAATGCATGTTCAAAAAGAATCAACAATTAGTTCAAAGTTAGCCTGTGAAATTGGGAAAAAAAATTGATTGCAATTTGAAAACATCTACCTGAAAGGCAAAACCTGGTAAAAATAAATCTATAAAATTTCTATTTTGAGTGGAAAATCAAGAAAATAATTGGATTCAATACTTAAAAAAACAGTTCAATTTGAGAATTGAAAGAAATTAGTTGATAAAACTAAAAACTAAACTTCTCAAATGTTGGATTGTTCATGAGGACTTGGACTTGGTGTGGTACTATTGTGGGCTTACAACAAATTTAGTGACAAAATACTAGACACATGACTAATGTAACAAAGGTTGCACTATTATAAAGAGTTGTAACAAATAAATTAGGTCGATTTAAAAAAAAATTTACCATTGACTAAACCATGATACAACTTTTTGCTGAGACTTAGACAAACTAGGTTGATTTTTAATCCCTAAAGTCCCATTGTCCCCTTGGGGGACAAATCACATTTTGGATAGGTTCCTGTGACCTCAAATTTTGGTGAATTTTTTTGATGCTTTTCTACAAGATAGAAAAAGTGATTAGCTATGTGGGAATATAATTTTTATTTCAATTGGTGCTTGACAACAAAAGTTATACCACAAAAAGTTTGAAACTAAATTTGGCGGGTAACACAAAAAAAATTGCAAAAAATCAAAATAAATTTTAATTTTTTTTTCTTCCAAAATGTTATATTTTTTCTACATGTGAAGCTTTGATTTGTTCTACTTGGACTAATAATGAGAAAGTTACGGACAATCTTATTTTTTGGGCAATTTAAGCATCTTTTTGAAAAAATAACTTGTAGTATTCATTTCTGAATGCAATTTTTTTAATTTTTCACAAATTTTTAAAAAAAAATGTTATGTTTGCTTGCTAAAACAATCTCACCATTGAGATTATTGTCTTTCAATCCCATCTTGGAGTTATTAACAATATTTTTTTCAATCTTGGACCTACTTCTACTTAACAATTTTTTAAAGAATGAAAATCTAGTGTGTTTTTTATTAATTTTTTTTCCTAGACTTTCAACTCAATTTTTCAACATTAAAAAATTCAAAGTTTGTAGTGCAAAAAAATTTCACAAATGGCAGTCAAAGTCATCTGAAATTGCAGGCCAGTGTTCAAAAAAACTTTCTTTTCAACTTTGAATGCTAATATCTTCCAATCTATACGGTTAAACTTCATGAAAATTTTACCACATGAGCTAAAACAAGTGAAGTAAAAGATCCTACGGTTAAATTCTAAAAAAAAGATTTTTTTTTTCTTGGATGAACGCAACAAAAATGACAGTTTTAAGTGGTTTTTGACAGAAAAATGGCCTTCGGACTTTAGGGGTTAAAATTCTACCAACAACAAAACCACCGTACAACCTTAGCCAAGACTTAACTTAGTACCTCCTTCCCTTCCCCTTCCCTTTGGATACACTTTCGGAGACCCAATATAAAAGTTATCACCCCCACCCAATAGATTCCCTTATGACTGGGCTCCCATGTGTGTATCCCCAATTAGTGCTCCAACCATGTCTGCCTGCCTGCCTGTTGAGCATATCCAACAGGTACCCTAAAATTCAAATTGGCCTCAAAAGCACCAAGGAAAAAGCCCCAGCAACGATTTGGTACTCCCCGCCACCTCTTTGCATGAATTCCATTAAAAAAGGACCCAAATCCCTCCGGCCAGCTGTCCAGCACCCATTGTCTCATTCTCATTCGTGGTGAATGTGCATCCCAACCCCCACTGAAAAAATCCGAATGCCCATCCTTGATTTCATAACCAACCCAAAGTGGACAACATTGGGATTGAAACTGGGATTCATTCACATTATTTGGGAGTTTTCAAGTCCAAAGAAGACAAAAAAATTTTTTTTAAAAGAGCTCACATAGGGATTGGGAAGAGCTGAAATGAATGAATGAATCATACGCCACCCATGACAGACCCCTACAATCCCGGGGCACCGTTTGTACTGTACTATCACGCCCAAAAAACTTGTACTACTACTACTACTGAGTTCGGAGTCAGCAAAGTGAATTCACTTTGTCTTGAACATGGAGTGTCCTTGGCTGTCCCTGGTCAAAATAATTACGGTACTTACTTCACTTACTGCAACTTTTTCACATGTCCTCTTCCAATCTTCCACGGACAGATTCTCTGTAGTATTCTTTGAGTACTTCAAATTTTGTGTGATATTGCGACATGGTCGATTAACTAAGGGAGCCGATCCATTTTCAACCACTTTAGCAATTACACGGTATATGGAGTGTGGATTTTCCGAGTGCAGAAATTTTTCTCGATTTAGAAATAAAGATTGGAAGGATAATATAATTTTCTTGAATTTTTAACTCAAAATATAATTATTATAAATATTTTAGTTGAATTATATTGTACAACTTGTACTAGTGATATAGACTTTCCAACTATAGGCTGGTTGCAGAATCAACCAAAGGTTACTTACAATATTGAGTGCCTGACAACCAATGATAATGTGTCACAATTACTTCGAGAACAACTCCACAATTTTAGAGAAAGAGATTAGTCTACAGGTTGGAAATGGGGGGTGATCAAAAATGGGTTGGCTCCTATATGTAGGATGTTAAATCTTCCATTCTAAGTGGGTTCAACAAGGTAATTTTGGGGTTCATTGGGGACAAAAGTAAAAAAAACTCCTATCTTGAACCATATCTAAAATATATTCTAGACTTTCCAAAACTTATTTTAAGTCTCTGATTGCAAATATGGATTCAAAATTTGTAAAAAAAATGTTCTGTGAAAAATAACGAATTTTAGTGTTTTCCCCAAGAATAAATCCAGGCTGTTGGGCCCACTTTGAATGGAGGGTTTAAAGTTCTGCATTATCTATTACCATCCTTCATTCGCTTGACTAAGGGTCAGGGTCAGCTTATTTTTTATTCAGTCACTGATTTGGGGGCAGAGCACTGAGAAATTATTTTCAAGGGGGGAAGGGATTGGTAAAAAGCTTTTTTTTGCATCCATTATATGCATGGATGAAACATGAAATCTAGGGATGGTTTTGGGGTTCATTCCATACTTTGGATTTGAATGTTCAGTCGTCTCAAAAAGTTGGCAATGTATACTGCCATACATAACTTTGTAGGAACTCTACAAGGAAGGAAGAATCAATCACATAATATTCTTTTGAATCATTGCTAAAAGAAACTTGGTCTGAGTTTGTGTTACTTTCTTCACTCAATCACGGAAGGGAGGCAACCAGACCCCTACAATAAATGGATTTATTATTAACCCGTAGACTCTTTCGGGTGGTGAGAGGTCCAAAAATTGGCAAGGGTAATAATCTTCATCTTTTCTAAGAAATTTAATCATGAGTTGCATCTTTTGGTTAACTTGGTGAAGTCAACATCGTCCCAAAGTTTTAGAGTGAATGTCCCCACTGATTGCAAGTTCAATATTAGCCTAAACTTCATATGTATGCAAGCTTTTTTTTAGCCCTTCCAAAAAAATTTGAGAATTTTTAAATAAAATTTTAATGGTGAGAATGCTCCTATAAACAATAGCTATCGTCTTTTTTGTTTTTGTTTTTATTTGAATTTTTTTCAGGATTGAGTTCAAAAAACCTACCTCACATATTATTTCTACCTTCACTGCTCACAAAATAAAATTCTTCATGACTCATAGCTCATTATTTGGAATTCGATGGTTCAAATGTTTTTCTAAGCACGAACACAAAGGCACAAGGAATCAGCTTTGATCCCCGAGTCATGCCTACACCAACAAATAAGTTCCAAGTAACTACACCTAATTAAAATGGACCACTCTTCAAAATCGACCCCTATATATTTAAAAAGAGAAACTGAATAGGGAAGATATCCCAAATGGTGCACATTACAAGAACAAGTATAAAATAGTGTTGAGGACCATTTTGAGTAGTATGCAACTCTATTTATAGTATCGTGGAGGTGGCAACCTTACAAGTGATCAATTCAGATTCACAGTCCTTCATCAATCATATGCAAAAAAATTGTTTGCTCATTTCCACAAGCATATCAGTTATGCCATAAAGCTTATTCATGCAATTTCAGGTGTAGTTCCCTTACCGGTTGGTTGTGGATTTTTTTGCATGTTCTCAAGTTATACCAACTTATTATTTCTATCCGGAAAAGGCTTTTTTATTATTGGGGCCCTCATGCTATAGCAGTAAGGATGCCAGAAGCTACAAAGTGGAGTCATGGGCGATTTTGAAATGTCATTAGGGTCATGATGGTTCCCATGGGTTCTCATGATTGTTCTCATGCAGTTGAGAAACATGTCAGACCCTCCGCATCTTATTACATTCACTTTGATGAACTTATCCGAGATTCAAGGCTCAGTCGGTCTTGGGGCTCTTACTCATACCTACTCATTCGAACTCTGAAAGCCCTTACATGTTCAATTGTGGTTATTATTACAGAATTGAAAAGAAGGTCTGCCAATCATGGTTCCTGGGTAAAACTGAATAAAAAAAAATTAAAATTAAAATTCTTTTAAATCAACTTTTAGACACAATTGTTTTTGCACAGGAACGTGAGAGTGATGAGTTTTTTTGGGGTTTTTTTTTCCATTAGGGAGAACGAGGCAATCATGGTTCGCTGGTAAAAGAAGAAATCAACTTCCGAATGCAGTGGAATGTTAGGGTGTACGGACAAGTGTGACAACGAGTTTTTTCATTGGGGAAATGCATTTCAATTGGTGTCTGGCAATCCTATACTACTCAAGTTAATTTTAATTGGTGAGCCTTGCAATTTAAAGAAAAAAATTAAATAGCATTAAATCTGAGTGATTTGGGGATTGTGGGAATTTGCAAGGCCACTCATATGAAAGTTCACAATAATTTTATAAAAAGTCAATGTGATGTGGTTTACAGTATTCTTGTACTATCATTTTGCCATCCAAACGTCATCTGATTTTATCTACATTTCTTCAACTGTATGAAAGTGTAATATACTACTATAGGAATGTGTGGAAAAAAAATTATCATTTTTGACTGTACAAATTTTAAGATTATAGCATTTGAAATTAAAAGAAAAAGTTCTTTTCTGACCTTGCCTAAACAAGGACAAAAGACTTTAACACCTCTCCAAGTGAGATTTTTATACTATGGTTGGATTTTTTTTTTGACAATTACATCCTACAATCCTACATCATGTTAAATATATACTTGCAAAATTTCAAAAGTACAGGAGGATTTTTCATGAGTTGCCCAAACTACCTCTAAAATATCAAGCAACATAACTTTTGATTTAGGCATCCAATCAGGAAAAAAAATTACATTTCCAAAAAAGGGGGTACACGTCTACACCTTGCGTCAATATTTTAGAAAGATTCATTCAAAATTGACTTCATAGAAACCTACCTAGATTTTCAACTAGTACTTTAATGACCACTTAGTCCTTTAGAGATTTGTTTTAGTAGTAGGTTCTATTAACTAAGACCCAAGTAATTTATTCACTAAAGTGGAGAAAATTACAATTGTAAATATATACCCAAAACTAAGTTTTCCTCCACAACATGGTGGAATCTAGGGGGGTAACCTTAAAAGAATGTAGCCCCCATAACCAATAGTAGTCACCAAAATACTCCAATTTTTTGACCCATATGTGCATTTTTTGAAGTCATCCATAGCATTTTTTAGGTATGTAGTGTCCTTATAAGGTTCATAATAAGCTAACTACACCTAATTTTGTTTTGTTTGCAAAACCATTTTAAAAATGGATACCCCCAAATCCCCATTTTTTGCTTCTAAGCCAAATTACTATTATTAGACTAGTCAAATTTCTATATTTTTTATTTACACTTAAAAGAAGGTTCTGATGTGCCCTCCAAAGTAACATTTTAATACCGTATGCAAAATTTATTCATAAATTTACAATTTATTCCACATAGGTATGTAATTGATTTGGGAGATGTATACAAAGTGAGGATGGAAATTTAGGATCAATGTTGCATTTTGGGAGGGTCCACCTTAACATTGTAAAGATGTTATAGACTAGAATGATCCAATAGATGACTTCATTGTTGACTATAGAAAAAAAGAGTGTACTTATTAGTCCAATGATTGGAGGATTTTGGTGACTACCTTGGTTATGGGGGGATACACCTTTATAGGGTTAATTCTGTACCTCTATTACAAACAAGAAGTATTTGATGGATGACTTGATTTGAGACTGGAGGATGGAAAAAATGTTTTTTCATCCAATTTATTTATTTGGAAGGTACATGAGTACATTTTTAAGGAATAGTCTTGCAAAGTCCCTTATTATGATCTCATTGACTTTTCTAAAGAAAGAAATGTTGAATCCATAGATCACCCTTGCATTATATGAGCACCATTTCTTGTTATTTACTCTAAATGTGAATTATAATCATAAAAATGGTGTTTTTTGAAATTGAATTCAACAAGGGTTGCTATTATGTGAACCTAGAAGTGTGAGCATATGAGCCTAAAAGGCTAGGCACTGATGTTATACGTGTCTATGTTATGAAAACCTTCTATGATTATAGTATAACTATAAAATAAATCCCTATATTATAAATGTTTAGGTTATAAGTACCTTCAATGATTGTAGTATATCTACTTGTATATATGCTCAAAGCTCACATGCTCATATACTAGCACTATTGTGAGTCCAACTAATGAAATGAAGCTTATTTACTAGACTTCTAATCCAATTAGAAATTTTGAAAAAATATTAAATTTCAACATTTTATAGTAATATGAACTTTGGGCCTATAACTTATAACCATGGTTTGTTGATTTTCTAAATAATTATTGACACAATAGCTTTGGTTTATACCATGATGTTATATACTAACTATATTATACATCTATTGTGAAAATATCAAATTTCTTAAATATATTTTGTATTCGATATGAATTTTCTTCATTTTTTTTCTTAAGAAACTCACAATAATTTCAAAAAAATTCCCAAAAGGTTGAAAAATTTCCCAACTTCTAACCAACATATGATTTCATCTTTGAAAAATAAATATATAATATTTTTCATTCATAGCTAGTTGAAAAATGACAACAAATAAAGTATTAGACAATGAGGTTAGAATTTAGTAGGCATGGGCATGTCTTTACAGCTAGGGAGAATTGCTTCCCTCATTAGAGGATTTTTGAAGCCAAAATAAGATTGTGAGTTCTTAAGCCCCAAAAATGTTGTGAATGCAGTCAACAATGCAATCTGACATGGCCAAAAGAGTGCCATGTCATTCTCTGAAGAAAAAAAATTAAATATTTTTTTCAATTTCTTTTTGTATTTTAAGAATTAATTCTTTTTTTTTACATTTTTTTCCTAACATCCGGCTATACCCTTTGTTGCGAGGGAACAAGCTCAAAATGGCTTGTTATTGCCCTCAAATCTCTCCAAATGCATTGCTCCAACCAAAGGTAATTGTTAAACAATTGCCCCCTATTTTGTGTACATTTTTTTTGTATTCCTTCACATCTCTTCCCTAATTCATGACCTCTGATTGCAAATATGTGTAAGATAACCAATGCGCCATGCTAGTGGCAAATAGGATATCTTATATATAACTAGTTCTACATTTTTCAATCACAACTTTTGATCTTTATGATCCAAGAGTATAGGAAGCAAATTGAAAAGAAAGAAGGTTATAAGTTGCAACTTGTAAGGACAATGATAACAAGTTACCAATGGGACGGTGCCATGTTAGCATTGAAAAGTCAACAACCAATTATATAAATTCAAAATTTTCAAATTATCCTCAAGAGTAAAACACAAGGCAATGAGGGGGGAGGGGGCTAGTTCGTGGCCAAGGAAGATTGACCCCTCTATTGCCCCTTGTTTTATCCTTGTAGAAAAACCAGAAATTTTTTATTTGCCACATATGATAAAATTTGCAAATTTTGCATTCATATTTACAATTAGAGACCCCAAATTAGTGAGAGGACGTGATGAAATACAAAATTAAAGCCACACAAAATAAGGGATGATTATGACCAGCATTTTCAAAATTGGCTAAAATTCGCTTCAATTTTACCTAGATTTTAGGCATGCTACTTGTACATGGGAAAAAATCAAGGGAAAAACAAGATTTGAGCATTTTGACAATTTCTATCAACTAGCATGTTGCAAATGTATCTTTTCGTCTAGTTGCATTTTCGCGTTCATCCACTCCCTTGACAGTGACGTGGGAGTTGAGGTGCATTGTGAACCATCAATGGAGAGCAAAGACTCCTGCATCTCCACTGTCGACTAGTATGGGATCCCTAACCTTGCCCGCCACTTGTTGCTAGGGTTTTAGCACCTTGAGCTCCCTAGCATTCCCTACAAGTCCATTTTTTTTGCACGATTTTGTTTGCTGGTGGCTATGTGCAGGGTTGCAAGCTTCCCATTTTTTTTGCATTTTTTTTGGATCTCCTACTCCAATGCTTCTTGAGATTCTAAAAGCTTGCCATTGTAATCATCAATTGCTTGGCCAAGCAATCATCACTAAACGACAAAAATGGAGGCTATCATTGAATTGGCAATTGGTTGGTTGGCGTTCCTACTTGTTTGTGGACGTTGCTTTTAGGTGGTTTTAGGTATGAAAATGCTGTGCTTCTCCTTTTTCAATCACTTGCATTTTAACATTGCGAAATTTTCACCTTTTTTGTTAGCTTGTGTTTGTGCTCTTTACTTTCCTTGTGAATGTGTCTACTTCTTGCATTCAGTGGAATTTTGTGTGTATGGTGTGTGGTTGTATGCTGTTGAAGAATTTTGGGGTTGGGGTGCAGGTTTCTGGGAATGGCACCTCGCCTACAACTACCTGACAATTTTAGGGTGAAGACTTTCTTTTCAAATCGCAATAGCCGGGGTGTGGGCAAGTTATTATCTGCGACGTCAGAGAAAAGTGGTGCCATTGACATTTCAAACAATGTGACAGACATATTGGAGACTGAACTTTTCGACCCCTTGCCCATCCTCTTGCAACTTGTGATGCACCTTAAGATTAAAAATTTGCCAAGAAAACATTGGTCTAAGAATAGTGGGTGGGAGATGAGCGAATACATTCACAAGAATATTTTGTTGGCTCTGAAAGTTGTGGTCTAGTTTGCTCGAATTCTCTCTATCAATGCAGATCAAGTTACAGTCGTAGATAACACTTCTTGGCTTGGAGTTCATATTTACATCATAGATAATTGGAAGAGGGTCCCACATCTACTTCACTTGTCATACGTTGTTGATGGCACTGCAGACTATTTAACCAACAATATAATATTGTCGTTGTTGGGAGAAGGTGGGCTAACTTGTGAGTCCATATCATTGAAGCTAGTCTATTTTGGGGCCGATGGCATGTCTACATTTCAAGAACTGAAAAAGGGCATCACTGCCCAAATGAGCCCCTTTTTTGTCGATGCCAACTGCACTAGTCACAGGATTAACTTGGTGGTAGAGACTCTCTCCAACTACCCTCTCATTGCTTGTTTGGAAGGATTTTTTCAATCTGTCTATGCATATTTTTGCTGTAGCAATAAGCGGCACACTGAGTTACAAAAACTAGCAAATCTCATGAGAACTAAGGCAAGGAAGATGGTCCAAAATGTTGACACTCATTGGATTTCTATGAGGAATCTAGCCCAACGTATTTTGAATGAGTATACCACTCTTCTTGTAAAGATGGAGTTGGATGCCTCAAGTGGCCAAAAGACCACCGTTGCTACCACCAAAAACTTCGGTTTACTATCAAACATTGAGGTCCTCTTCCCTCTAGACTTATTCATTCCAATGTTGAGTGTGGTTCATTGCTTGATAAAACTAACCCAAGCGCGTGACATCTTTGTGTGTGACTTCATCCAATCAATTAAAATTTGCCAAGCTGAATTGGTGAGAATATTCATCAACTCATCTTTTACATTTAATACAGTGGAGTTCACATGGTACAATGAGCTAGTGCAACTCAAAGGTGTTGATGTCCTTTGGAGTGGCAAGATTTGGATAGTGACAGTGGAATTTGCCACTTAGTATTCAATTTGAAGATCACTACTATTTTTGCAAGGTGCAAGGACAAGCATATGAGTGCTGAAATTTTTGTCACTCAACAAGAATTCCACTACTACCAAGATACAATAGAGTGTCAATTTTCAAGTAAAAAATTTCATTTCCATTTCCATTTGTTTTTTGGCACTTCATTGCATTCTCAATGAAGTGCATTTCATTTGCATATTTTTTAAATTTTTCAATCTCATTTCATTTGCATATTTTTTTTTCAAAGTGGATTTCCATTTACCTCGCTGCCTCACCGTCTCTCAATCAGTGGCTTGTTTCTGATTGACTCATTCCAATGTTATTTGTATGGCTTATTCGTGATTATGTGGCTTGTGAAGTTGTGATTGAATCATTCCTTATTTTTGATTAACTCATTCCAATGTTCCCTTGGTCAGTGTAGAGATCGCTCAATCACTTTGTGACAAAATGGACAAACAATTCCCTCAACAAGCCTTACTTGATGCGTTTGGGATTGTTTATCCCCAATACTAGAAGCAAAACGCTGTAGACAATAACTTCTTACAGCACTTATCAGTACTGAAGAATTTTTATTGCCATTCGAAGTTGTTGAATGGGGGCAATACAGAGCTTGGTGGAGAAAAGGCATACACCATGCCTGAAATGTTGTCTATTGCCAAGCTTGACAATCAACAGAGTCTTTTCAAGCTTACAATGAAAGCTAATGCCGATGCACCGCTTGCACCCCCCTTCCATATTAATCTAGTATTTAAGTTGTAGAGAAATCTCTCATAATCAAGGCACTTGGCTAGCTTGATCTCTAAATATTTTAAAGTCACGGAGATGGACTACTGTATAGTCTTGGGTTCAGTGGAGGATGAGAGGTGTTTTAGCACCTTGAAATTTCTAAAATCTTGTCATCTTAATCTTTGGCAAGCACTTGCCACTTGTGATTTGGATGTTTGGACAGAAATTTTACACTCTAGACAACTTTCCATATAAGGAGGCCATAGAGTTGTGGAGAAAGGCAATTGAGAATGGTCAACTTGGGGATGTATAAGCTAGAGCAGTTGGAAGAATAATGGATATCCTCCTCTATCCACGTTCTTTAGTTTTCATGAGGTTTTGCTGGGTTTTGTTCTCAAATTTGAGGGCTTTTTTGACAATCCAAGTTTGTGCTGGCCTACTGGTGTGTGTTTTGGACTGGAATTGGAATCTGATTCAGATTGGAGTTGCAGTTGGATTGTGCAACATCGTCATGGGAGGTTGGGAGAACATCGTCGACAATTGTAAACTTGTTGTTGTTCACTCTAACTTTTTTTTGTATGTTTGTTTGTCTTGTATGCAGGTCCCACCAATGCTACAAATGGGTAGTCTTGCATGTTGCAAGTAGGGTTCAAATTCCTAGTTGGTGCAAGTTCATTGTTTGTCTTGTTTGCAATTTAGACTCAATAGTTTTCAAATTATTCATATGTACCTTGAATTACAAATGTGTGGCTTGAAACTTTCATGCTTAATTCTATGGCTTAAAGTTGAAGTTGCAATGTGTCCAACTGCCCATTCTCATTCTCATGAAGTTTGCAATGTGCATTTCTTTAAGATATTACTTTTGTATTGAATAATTGAGAAAGTCACAAATGTTCTTGTTTTCATTTTATTCCCTTATTCCCCGTAGCAATTTCAACCACTCAAAGGAATAAGAAATAGCTTTCTATGCAATACTAAAAATCTTCCATTGTTGCAATTTATCTTTCACCAAGGAAAAAAAAAATCCGAAATACTCACAATCGGCTATGTGTTTGCGTTTAGTAGCCTGTTCCTACCACGGAAATAGAAGATCGCGGTCATAGCCCCCCAATAGGCACATGGAAATAGCCTCCCGGCAAATTCATCAAAATGTATTTTGAGATTGCTGATGACGACATTTACCCTCTGGCGTGGCGGGGCAATAGAGGGGTCGATCCTCCCTGCCCCATCCTTCCAGGGTTAACTGAATGGAAAGCCGGCCATGCATGGATGATTGTCCAGGCACCTTTTTTTTCTTTTTGAGCCTTGCCGTGGAGGAGCACAAGCTGCACATCACATGGAGCATGCCCTCCTGCCTCAGCCCCCAATGCAGGCAAGCTGTGTTCACCAGATGTCTCCTTGTAGGCCTTGCAACGTTGTTGTTGTTGTTGTTTGCAATGGCTAGCATTGCTTTCATTTCCAGGCTCAAAAAGGCAAGCCTGGACTGAGGTCACAGCTTTCCAAACACTTTGGCTGCTGCCTCCCACTGACTTTGGACTGTTTTCCTGTCCTCTTGCTCTTTTTCTGAATTCACAACCTGGTGACGGAGCTAACGTACTTGGATCGAGGAGTCTCTAGTAAGGTGCAACCGGAGCCTCTTGTGTAGGTCCAGCAAAGGGCAAATGTAAAAAAAAAAAGGACCCCCTATTTTGTGCTGTATAAATTCTTTTTTTTTTAAAGCCTCATGCTGAGAATCTAGGTCCTCTAATTGCAAATATGAACTCAAAATTTGCAAAGCAAATAAAAAGTTCCTGCAATTTTTCCCTAGGTTAAAGCATTGGAGACCAAACTGCCACCGCAAGAGACTCATTGCACTAGTACTTTATTAAACTTGCTTGGTCACTTACGTGGTCACTTCCCATCCACTCAGTCACTTACACAGACACTGAGTTAGGAACAGGAAAAGTAAAAACAATTTCGACACCATCACCACTGGCTTTACAAGTTCTGAACACATGACCAGATACATCCCCCCCCCCCTCCCCCCCTGACTTGGGTATTGCATATGAGATTTTGAGGACATTTTAACTGAGTTTTCTGGAACTGACAATCACTGATTCACTACTTTACTAGTGCTGAACACCCAACTTACACATGACCAGATACATTGACCATTTCCGAACTCATGTGAGATTGAATCCCAAAATATGTAAGTGCGAAAAAAATTAGGAAAAAAGTTGCCAAGGAAGGACAGGTATTTGAAATCTCTGGAAGTAGCCAGGCAAGAAAAAGGGCAGCAATTTCTCCATCATAGCAATGTCAGTTGAGTTTTGTAGGTAGATCTGTCGGATGGAACTAACTGGTTATTAATTTGGAGCTTCAAGCATATGCTTCAGGCATATTTTACATCAAGAATTCACTGCATTGGGGGGAAGCTAAATGAACTCGTTCAAACCCACAATTTCCAGTAAAATTTTCATGGGAAGAGAAAAAATGGAATTGGCACGAAAACCAAGTCATTTCGTGTTTTTTGGACCTTCATGGAATTAGTTACGAATTTGTGAAGTTGAATACGCAGTGGTCAGTATAAGCGATCTCCTCCTGTAATGTACACTATTGGTACATTGAAGAAAGCAGAATGTACCTTTGTGTTAGCGGTCGCTTATAGAGCAGGGTCTCTCTTAAATAGTGAGGGTGGGAGAATTAGTTAGGACTTGGGATTTATTTGTTGAGTTCGTTCCCTATTTTCAAAGTTTCAAACGTCATTACCCTCTGCCTGCCCTGGGGTAAGAAAGAATTGCTACTTACCATTTGCTGAAAATTTCTGACAAGCTGCCCGAATTCTCAGTTTGCATTAATTAAAGTGATTCTCACCAAATGAAACCGCCCAGCTCCTGCAAGTTCTGGGAATCATTTGTTTTAACAGCCTATCCAAGATCTTCTGAGAGAATAGCCGGACGGATTTGCACTGTGCTGCCCGCATATTCTCACAGCATATAGAGCATTTCACTTCTGCTGCCCGCATATTCTCTCAGCATATAGAGCATTTCGCTTCGCTGCCCGCATATATATATTCTCATAGCCTATGTACTGTGACGTTATTCCATTACGATGCCTAATTGCATTTGGAGGCATATTTTAATCATGCTGCCCGGATATGCTCCTAGTATATGAGGCATTTTTATTATTCTGCCCGTATCTTTGCTTCTTTTTTTCCAACCATATTTTTGTTTCAGACTTTTGCCTCAGTCTCGGATATCTCTCCAAGCATATTTTTAGATTCTGTTATTATTAACTGTCTGTACGAATGTTTGTGAGGTTTTTCATGATGCTTTTAAGTTAAGCTTAAGTTAGATCATGGCAACGGAGTTCACTCATGATTGGGTGAATTGTTTGAATTACTGATTTATATGTAAAACTATATTCATAGAGTTTTTAAACATATAATGCCCGTAATCTAATGTATTGATAGAGGTAAATTAGGGGTTTAGCCACGATTAATCCCTAAATGTCCAAGGTCTTTTTTTGAGCTACTTTGAATTTTGTTCTAAATCAAACAAATAGCCAACATATAGCCATCAGTTTTATCAATTTAAAAAAAATTATAATTGTACAAATTCAAGCTAGATATATTGGTGATAATATGGGAAAAGAAAAACATAGCAATGCCATTGAAGATTGAAAGATTATAATGTTTGATCATGAGGGTGTTAAAATTGTGAAAGTAATTTGAAGTCTTTCCATCCTTTCGTCACATGTCAAATCAAAAATTGAGGTTACCGTAAAAATATGAGGTTAAAGGACATAACATGCATAACCACAATCAATATATGGCTTTTCAAAATTTGGTGTCTACCAATTTTCTTAGATTAATTTCTAATGTGATTTTTTCTCCAAAATTTAGTGTATTTGAGGCTCATTTTTAAGAACCATCAATAATAGAAAATTAAGATTTGCAACGAACACCCTTATACAAAATCTTGGTCTAATACAATGTTCTTCTCTGATTCCAGGGCTATTATCTTATGGAAGTTCTATTGCATTTGAATGATGTCAGTAATTGAAATGATATTACATGAAGATTTAGTTGAATACATAAATTAATAGAAGAATGGATGAATACATATATTGGTGGGTAAATAGGTGAATAGAAAAATTCATTCATAGAAGAATAGATGGATAAATTGATGAATAGATGAATTTGAAGACATGGGGGACTCAAATAGATAATGTTGTTCTTTTTATGCAAAGAGAATCTATGCCATTGCCTCCCCTTTGGCTTGGCTTGCTTGATGTAGAAACAAGGGCCAACTAGTCGTGGCTCCTCCTTGCCCCCTATCTAAGAGCCCATTTCCATGGGGCGTGTGGACCTCCGTTTACTGGAAGGGGCCAGAATGTGAATTGGACCTCCAACCAAGTGGCTTGCTTTCCATAACGGACTAAAAACAAACTTCCTTGGACTTGGTGACTCTGGACGAGCTTATCAGAGAATGAGATAATTCCATTTTACAACTAGGATCAGCTCCTGAAAGTGCAAAATTTTTGTCTTGTTGCTAAAAAAGATAGTCTAGTCATCCCTCTAGGTCCTCTAAGTCTGCATCTGTGCAAATCAAAAGCTGAAGTAGAGGTCCAACCAAAGATGAATGTAAAAAATAAGCCCCCCTATATTGTACTTCATAAAATTCATTGTTAACACCTCCTTATCTATTTTGAGGACTTCAATTGCAAATATAAACTCAAAATTTGCCAAAAAAATTGCGAAGCAGATAAGAGGTTCTTGTATTTATCAGGGGTAAGGTAGGAGGCTCGAACTCCATTCAGGCATTTTCAACTGCCCTTATAAATGGCATTGGAATGGATTGCAAGTGGTTCTTAAATTGGCCTTTATAGTCTTGAAAAAATAGAGAATAAATATGATTCATTGTTGCAAGAGCCAATCAATCTCCTTGCTTTTTCCCATTTCTCTTTAGAAGTTGCAGTGAACACTTTATGAAAGACCTAGGATTATAAATAGGGACGTATGACACTTCTCGTTTGAAAGTTCATAACTAAATCAGAAGTAATCCAAAAAATATGAAACAAATTGGATTGGATGCCAATTCCTCTTGTCTTTCGAGGAAATTTGACTGAAAAAATCTTTTGAGAAGTTTCACCTGCCCAAAATTCAGTTCCGGTGCTTAAGTGGTCGACTTATGAGCCTCGTACCTTAAAACACGGGAGGCTGAAAACCGCCCGTGCAAGAGGCTCGTTGCAATAAGTTCCTTTGGACCCGACCCTGCCCGACCCTGCCCGACCCTGCCCTGCTGAGTCCGTCGCTGACGTCATCCTGATGCACCGAATCCAAGGAGTTGGGACCCTTCATGATGACGGGCTGCGTTGTACCAAACTGACCCACATTGAAGTTATTACTTCCAAAGGCTGCAGACTCGACAAAAGAGCTAACTTAATGCTGCGGCAGGACAGGCTACAGGTACAACAACACCACAACCACAGCAACGGCAGCAGACGGACGGACGGACGGACGAAACCAACCAACGAACGAACGAACGAAACCTAACGAACGAACGAAAGGAAGGACCCCGACACCTTCTCTCCCAGTGACCAGGTGAATTGAGCCGGCCCATCATCAGTGCTGATCCCGGCCGCCCATGCAACGAACGCATCTTTCCTTCCGTCCGTCCGTCCTTCCTTCTGTCTATCTGACCTGACCTGTCTTGTCTGGGGTCCTCCATCATTCGTCCAATGAGCCCTCCCCACGTGGGCAGCAAGTAAAGCTCCCCCTGACTGCCTGACTGAGCTTGGAGCTTGGAGCTTGGAGAGCTTGCCCCCCTCAGCTTACCTTATTATTAGCGAGGCAGTTGGCTCGCCTCCCCATGAGGGCGTGAGGCCTCTTCAGCCTTTGGCCACTGATGGGAAATAAGTTCATGAACTTTAAGAGCTTTTGTTTCCGTGAGGGAGTCGGTCTGGTCTGGGACTCTGGGCTGTTCAGTTCTGGCTCCTCGTCCTTATCCAAATTGGAAAAAGCTTCAGTTGTAGCAGAAAGGCGGAGTCAGTTCAGTGGCTTTCCACCTCCTCCTGCTGAAAAAGGGGGGGACGGGGGGACGTGATGAAATACAAAATGTAATCAGTTGAGAGGGAGGATTGACCCTTCTATTGCCCCGCAAGAGGGTATATGTCAAAATTGCCCCCTATTTTGTGCTGCTTAAATTTGGATTTCATTATGCCCAATGATCAAATGACGGTCTCTATTTGCAAATATGAATTCAGAATTTGCAAATTTTTATCATATATGGCAAATAAAAAGTTTCAAGGCTTTCAACAAGGGTAAAACATGGGGCAATAGAGGGGTCAATCCTCTTTAGTCCAATCCTTCCTGGTCAAGAGGGGGGTAGGGTGAATTGACCCCTTCACAAATTAGGTAGGAGTCATGTAGAGGAGAATTTAATTAGGCACAAAATAGAGGATTTTTTTTATATGCACCCCTAAAATAACTTGGGGGAGGGGAGGGCAGTTCATCCCAACCTTGAGGTGTACAATAACTAGATTTGGGGAGGGGGGAGGGGGGACACAGTGGAAATTCGTTTGATTTTTCAAAAAGGGAAGAGTAGATTTTGAGAAAATGGCAAATGGATCATAAACAATTGAGTAGATGTTTTTCGGTTGATGAATGATAAAGAATCTCTCCATGCAAGACAAAAATGCAACTATTTATCCTCAAAATTTTTGTGGAAAAGAGAAATGTCTTCTATAGTAACTTGACTTCCAGTGAGTACTTTCACATTTTTTTTCAATCCAACATGGAACCCAAATAGATGATTTCCACAATGACCAATTTGTTGTTCAAGGGTTAATCTTTGAATGACACCACGGACGTTTATTGTCCAATGCATAGTAGGGAATTGTTATAGGTATGTAGGGCAAAAGTATCCATGTTCATCATTGGAATTTTGTGTGAAAAAAGGAAAGGTGTGGCACACTAGTTTGACTTGTTCACTATGGAAGTCATCCATTAGAGACTTTGGACCCTTGAAGGTTTAGATAGGAAGTTTGTAAAGCAACCATTTTAACCCCCTAAAGAACCAAAGTTCCTATAGGGACACAAAATGGATTTTGAACATGCTCCTATAGTCTTAATTTTGTCAAAATATTTTGAATTTTTTTTTTCATAATAGAAAAACACATTAACTTTATAGGAACGTAATTGTTATTTCTATCAATACCCAAAAGAAAAATTTATGTCATCCTAAGTAAGTACATTTACACCTCACCATACAACAAAAAAAATCTACAAAAAACTTGAAACAAATTTTTTGAAAATTTGTTTCTTATAGATCATATTTTTGTCTACATAGAAAGCTTTGATTCATTCCATTTGGATTAGTGTTGTGAAAGTTAGGAGCATTTTTTTTCCAAACAATCTTAGAATCTTTTTGAAAAAACTAACACAATGGATTTATTTTTTAATTCAATTTTCACAATTTTTCTAAAAGAAAAGTCCCATAGGGTTTAGTTTGCTTACTAGAACAATCTCACTTGAGGAATTGGTGTATTTCAACACCAACTTAGAAATATTAACAATTTAATTTCTCATTCTATCTTACATCTACTCCTACTTTCTAATCTTTTTAAGAATGAAAACTAATTAATTTTTTCCAAACTTTCAACTCGATTCTTTATGATAAGTTTTCTAAATTCAAACTCTACGGTACAAAAAATTTAAATTAGGAAGGTTCAAAGTCAAATAATCTAGTCATGTAAAGTGCAAAAAACTTGTTTTCTTAACTTTCAACGTAAATATTTTGTAACTTATGTAGCCAAAGTTTTTAGAGTTCCTTCCACACATTCTTACAATCTAGCCCGCAATCTAGTCTAGTTCAAGATCTTCTAGTTAGAGACACAAAAATATCAATTTATATATGTATTTTTTGCACTTTGCAATAGAAATTGTAGTTTTGATTGTTTTTTTGACAAAGAGCTAGAAAAGCTTGTGATCCTTTAGGAAATAAGGTCTAATAATGAATTTGGAGAGGTTATACTTCTTGAAATATTTTTCAATAAATCTTTCCTTATAAGACAAATGGAAGTGGAATCTAACCCATGCTTTTTGAAGCTTTGTAGAATTAGTTACGAGTTTTTGAAATTGAAACACAATAATCACAATCAAGCTCTAAAAGCATTCACTTCTTGAAATGTACACTATTTGTACATTGGTGACACAATGAAAAAGCAAAATGTACCTCTATACAAAATGATGCTTTAAGAGCCTAAGTGCATTATGGACCTCCTACCTTATGTTCATATTTTTTTTCACAACCACAACTTGGATGGGATATGTACAAAAAAGCATTGAAAGGCTTGAAATTCATTTTCAAAATTTTCCCCCCTCTCGTGATTAACATTATAATCTTTCAATCCATACATGATATTATTGTGTTCTTTTCCTATGTGGTCCATATCACCTCTACTTTAAGATTTTAAGGTTGCAATTTTATTTGAACATGATAAAAAATTTTGTTTTTTAATTTTTAAGGCAAACTCCAAGAAGCTCAAAACAAGCCTAAGACATTTAGGATTTTCAATACATTATAGTAGAAAAACATACTAAATTTTTTATAATTATATTACTATATAAAATAATGGTAGCAATTGGTTAGACACTTTCAATAAATCATAATTAATGAAAAAATAATGTCAACCATTGATTAGACTAGACCTATTAAATGTTTAATATTTCCCTTTTTACTTTTCCCTTTCCACTCTCCTTCCTCATTTTTCACTCTTGAGTTTATAACATTTCACTCTCATTTTTTTCTTTCAACTCCTACTTTTTGCATTTTACATTTATCTTTTTGTGTTAATTTGTTTCACTTTTTATTTTTTACTTTAAATTGAATCATTTTCACTTTAGACAAAAATAAAGTGCAACTTTGATTGATCATATTTCCCACTTCACACCTCTAACCTTCATGAAACTACCACTTGTATATTGAAAAACAAGTTAACTACATTCTAGGTATCATTTAGATGTTAATTCAAGTTATCTAACTAGAAAAAATTGATCACACTTCAAGTTGTATTTGTAGCTCCTACATTGTGGAGGCAATGTCAATGCTTCTTGCGCCAACACAATTCACATTTTTGTCAATTAGAGCTTTATATATAGAGCTCTAACAACCTTTCAATGCAAAACAAGCTTGGCCCAAGCAATGTGGTAGCTTGGGGGTACATTGTGTGTGTATTTTGGTGAGTAGGTGTACATAAAGACAAACAAATAGTGTGAGATTGTAGGTGTTCTTGATTGTAATATGCAACTTTAATAGTGGTATAAGGTATGCTTTAGAGCTATGATTATCAATACTAGACAGCATTCCACTGAAAGAATGCACTATGGATGAACAAATCTTCATTTGAAACTAGAAAAAGATTACGGTAAATAAAATTCTTACAAATGTTTTTCTTTGGATTGTTTAGCACCATTTTAAAAACCTACTCATTCATAAATGATGACATTGTGTGTGTTTATTAGTTTCAATAAGTGTCTTCTTGTTATAATGCCATGTGATAAATGAAGAGGTAGGGACTTTGTTGATGTAGTCTATGAAAGACAATTGGGTGGCTTTTACTTTCTCCACATTCACCCTAAAACACTTGTACTCATGGAAGATGCCACTCTGGTGCATTGTAGCAAGGAATCAAGTGATTGGAGGCAAGCACATGGCATGAGAAAGCTTTCATGGTTAGCAAACTCTCCCCATTGAAAACCTATGGAAGATTGTGAAAGATACCATCCAAATGAGGTGCTACGACAAAACACAAAAGAATTAGTCAAAACCATTCAAAGAGCATAGAAAGAAGTGTCTCTAGAAATGATTGAAGTTCTCTTTGTTAGCATGCCTTGTTGTATGAAGGCCATAATAAAAGCTAATGGTGGTAGCTTTAGACGGTAAATAGTTTGTCAAAATATACTATATTTGTACATAATTTCATAAATTTTTATAATACATCAATAATAAAAGTAATCTTGATTATCTTTCCAATACTTTGCAGTTTGTGATTTGGATCATTTTTGAGTATGAAGTGGCAATTCAAAATTGAAGATATATGATCTATTTCTTGTAAATTCAATGACATGAATATAAACTTGTTGGTGGGTAGTATACAATATGATATACATGTACGTAATATTTGACCAAGGTGTTAGGAGAACCCACAACCAGTTAGAAATGAGCCAATTACTTTTTTCAAATGGTCAACTCAAAATGAAAACCTTAACTATGTAAGGACATTGCAATCCAAAAGCAATTGATGGATGACTTTCAAAATTAGTGTAGAAATGAAAAATGCACCTATGGGTCCAAAAAAATTATCATTTTTGAGTGATTATCTTGGTCATTGACCAACGTCCTTTAAGAGTTAAACAAATTACCAACCTATACACCTGAATAATTATTATTTCAATTATCCTAAGCTCAAGCTAAATTTGTTTTAAAAATTCAATTTTTTTTACAATATAGCATGTAATGAATTTTTTGAGAAACTTCAATGTAGTATAACTAAATAGTGTAGAAAATATTAATGAAAATAACTTCCATTCTAAAAATAAAAACAAAAAACAAAAAACAATATGCATAGAAAGGTGATTGCTTCATAAATGTAAAAAATTCATAGAATATATAAGCTTACCAAGCTTAGTCCTTCCCCCCCTCTCCTTATAAAAGATTGTGTTCATTGAAAAGGATTGAAATTCACCCAATCTTTTTGCTAATTTACTAAGCTATAAAGAATTTGATGCTAAAGGTCATGAAATATTCCAAATCTTGTGAAATGAAATTTCAAAAATTCTAAATCTAATCAATGAAAGAAATTTCAATCCAAAAATAAATGTTTTCGTATGGGGGGTACGGTAAAATGTAAGGAATACCCTAATAAGCATATGAATGACAACTGAGTAGTAACAGAGAGCTTCCAATTTTGGCCCAGGTCACAGTGCCAGGTAGAGAAGGATGAAAATGAAATGAAAGTACGAACTCAGATATGGATGAGAAATTACCAGAAATAGATATTACAAAATCCAGGCAATATGCTCCAAATCCAAATGAATATGGAGTACTGTACTAAAGTTTTTAAATTTTGAATTCTAATAATAAGAATTTCAGAATGAGCCTACTATCGTCCTTGTAAAAATAGTACTCCGTATTGGTCTCTGGACGGAATCCAGGAAATACAAAATAAATTTTTGGGGGGGCCCAAAACTTTTAATTTTAAAATTAAAAATTAAAAAGCTGAAAATCGGTATTTCCATTCTCACTCATTTTACTTTATTTGCATCTGAACAAATTCCCATTTTTCAATCAATCATCTGATGAGTCACTGGTGCATTCAATTTTATCCACAAAGTTGGCCCAATTTCTATAATTTTACCCTAAGGGAAGGTCAGATTCAACATAAATTAAAAAGTCATTATTTGTACAAGAGTGCCACGTGGCATCTAGTGATTGGTGCAAATAAAATGTGGACTTGTCAAAATCTGATGTCGAAATTTCATTTTTGCACCTCCTAGACGAATTTGACCTTCAAGTTAGGTATTTGTATTGGTGAAGTAGAGAAATTGGAACCAATTGATAAAGAGGACTAGTGATCTTGACCTCACAACATGAAATTAGAAGTGGTAGAAGGTTATGTTTGCTAAGTTACTAGACACATAGGGTACTTAGATTAGGGAAATGACCCATGATAAGACCAAATGACAAACATGACGAATTTGTCTATGTGTGCTACATTGTTAACTAGCCTAAATTATTCTCCCTTTGGGACAATCCTTCCTTAAATCCTTGTAAAGTGAATTTAGTTTAATTTGCAAAGAGTCATTAGTTGGCTAAGAAATTGTAATACTAAGGGCTTCCTCTTTTTGGGGGGTGGGGTGGGGGGTGGGGTTGAATAAAAGCAACCTCATAACATTGGTTAATAATACTAAATGTCTTCTTGTAGTCATTTTCTTATTTAATACTTGTTTTTAATGGTAGTTTTATAATTCATTTTTGTAAAATTTTAGGAAGAATTTAAAGGGGTTCGCTATTGTTGGATATGGGCATACAAATTTATGATTAACCCTTTCAAATCCTATTCAAGGGCCACAAGACAAATGAAGTCACAAAGCCACTTAGTGGAGTCACTTAATTCTAATTTGTATTCACCCACATACGCTCCAATAAATATATAGATGCATAAAGTATAGATAAAGGTAGGAGTATGAAGCATTTTCAAGAATATGGTCATTAGAAAGTAAGGAAATGGAGGATCACTAGATTTGGGGTTTAGGCCTCCAATCTACTCCAAGAAAGTTCTCACAAACTTTTGTTTGGTAAGATTCTCAAAGTCACTCCCCCCAAGTCAATGTAAATGACCTTTCACCTTTCGATCATTAAAATTTTTCCTTAATTGTGTGAATTAGGTCTCAATCTTAAGAGCCAAATACTTAATTATCTTCATTGCTTGGATTGCATTTTTCAAAACCACATTAAAGTATGCACTCCCCCTTGTCTTCTCTTCCTTTTCTTTACCATTAATATAAATCTAGCCAAACAATTGACTCTCAAGGCAAACATGTGCAAACAATGTTTGGGATATTTTTTGAGTTCCAATAGCTATTTTCCTTTAATTCCATACTCAACCAAATTTTCATCAATTGAGTCTAATTTTTTTCTATCATTTTTATACCAAGAAGAATATTCATAGATTTTTTTCCCCCATTTTTCCTTGATATTTTCAAACAACAATTGATTTTTTTTCCAAATTCTACTCACTAACAATGAACTAAACTTAACCGACAATTCTCCAAGAACAATGGGTTGCAAGTCATCTCAATGCTCTAATTCATTTTATAAAATCAAAATGTCAAAGATGATGTCTCGTCAATCATCCTCAAGTCCTTCATTCTTCTTAACCCTTGATGAATCAGAAGGCAACCATGTAACTTTTGCAACAATCTTTTTTGCACTCTTATCCTTTAGGGGCTAAGAGTAGCTCCACTGCATCAATATAGGAAGGAACATGAAATGGTTTTCATAGAGTGGGCTAGTTGCCATTCCATCTCTCCTTCTTTAGAAAGAGTCGCACCACAATCCATGCTTCACCCCTCACCAATGCCTTATCCAACTTATTTTATATTATCAATGATATCATGAAAGAAAATGATTTTTTCATAGACAGAAGGTTGTGTCATTTTGTGAGCTCTTGGGTGGGTAGAAAAGACCTTGAAAATGGTGTAAACAAAGCCTTGTAGTGTTGGCCTAGAGAATCGGAAAGCCTTTTGTAGTGACACAATGGAGTCCAAAAGCATTACGCTTTTGTAATAATACCAGTCATGCCTACATTTCAATGTGCGATGGAGTTGCCCTCAAGGTTGTTGTCCATTGGTGTCCTAGACCCCCTAAACTTGGAGGTCCAAATAGCCTCCATTGAGACTTGACCTTCGGCTACACCTCCAAACTCTAGCCCTTGCAAATCAGCTTTTTAGAGTTAGAGGGTCACGTCGGAATCCTAAAGGGGACTTTTACAAGGAAAAAAAACATACGATTTATGATTTACAAGGGCTTGATTCCCTATCCTTTTTTGCAATATCTAAGGAATTCGATCAGTAGCTAACCAAAACCAACCCTTGTAGCATGTTGAAAGGGGGGAGGGGATGACTTGAGCATTAGAGGATTTTGGAGGGGTCAAGACGGTCGTTTCAAACTAGTGCTCTTTGCAATCCTCCCCACAATTTTAGCAAATGATTGTTCCTCAAAAAAATTCAATAGGAAAATCATTTTTGAAATGAAGAATTTAAAAAAATATATATATCATTAAAATTTATTTATTTTCCAAATGTAGCAGTCACTTCACTAGATCAACGAGCTACTATAGGGTAGTTCTTGCAATTTGAAAACTATCGAGAACTCACAACCCTCCCAAGGGCTGAAAACTCTTCTAATGCTCAATAGGAACACCCGGAGGTCTCGACTAGCTTCGAGGCCCCCTTTGGTTCCTCTACCTCCAACTTCCTAATGGAAGCCGGCCCTGAGAGCCCGTTTCCATGGAGGTCCTACACCTCAAGGAACTGGACGTCTATGTAGCCTTCATGGAGGCTGGATGTCCGGGCTAGTTCCCCTCTAGCTCCTGCAAACCGGACTGGTTCCCCGTTCCCCTTCAGTTAATTAACTTCGCCCAACTAGACAGTTGGTTGTCCCCAGGAACGGGATGGGCAGGCTTCAATGCCGTTTCCCCTCCCAATTATCACATGCCCCCCCCCCCCCCCCCCCGCCCCCCAGTCCAGACTGTCCATATTCCAGGAACATTTGGAGGCTGGGTTTGGATAACTTAAACAGCGGGCCCTGTAGCCTCTAGTCTCCGGTTTATATAGAAACCCTGCAATCCGGAGGACTCTGGTGCAGACATGCAGGGCTTAATTGGGGGGCTGAGTGGGGCTTAATCTACTTTAATTGGATCCACCTGACGATGTGCCCTAGAATGGAAGACAGTAGTAGTATGGGCTCAGTCTGCTCGGAGGGAGGAAGGCTTGCAAGGGGAGGTACTCCTCCTCA
The DNA here is from genome assembly GCA_963969395.1 of Pseudoscleropodium purum. NCBI lineage: Eukaryota > Viridiplantae > Streptophyta > Bryopsida > Hypnales > Brachytheciaceae > Pseudoscleropodium > Pseudoscleropodium purum. The sequence continues at coordinate 14,896,115 of OZ017800.1, read as the reverse complement.
TTGGTCCTCAGATGACTGGCATGGCATCATTATTGGGAGCAGTGTTTTTTTTATAGGGGTGTTCCCATTTTGGAGAAGGAGCCTGCTGTTTTTTCAATACGCATGTGATACTTGGTGATATCTATATCAAAACTAGGCGATATTTAGGTAAAAATTTGGCTATTGGTCTTGAAGTAGAATAAGAATCTAGCTATTTTGCCCCTCCCAAAAAATGAAAAAAAAAAATAGACAACGTCTTTTGGCTACGGTCAATCGGTGAACAATTGTCCATAAAACAACAGTGCAAATTAGAAAGGATCCAAATCCTTGCTCAATCCTTCAATTGTGAGGCCTTTTAGTTACTAAATAAATAGTCAAGAAGCTTAAAGCAAAATTTTCATGTTGTGTCCAAATTGGGAACGAAGTTTCAAGTATTTTAGAGGTGGAATTGTCTTCACTGAGTGTAGTGATGCTTTCACTTCTATGAGACATAAGAACATTGTCATCTAGGCCTTGCCAAGTAATGGCCTTGGCAACAATGTTTTGGCCTTGTTGCTCTTGTTAGTACCAAAGGCTCTACATCAATATCCCTTTCATGGTACAAGTTTGGTTGTTCTTCTTGTCACTCCTACATTTGCTTGGCAACAAATGGCCTACATAGAGAGCAATTTTACACTCACACTAACTTATTCAACTTTGACTGTGACCTCAATGGAAGCGTATCCAATTTAAAACAATGCCATAACACATCTCATATAGCAATAAATGCCTTGCCACTGGTTGCCACCATAATCAATTGCACTACAATTGGTAGTGATGCTCTATCATTATTAACCAATACTAGGGGTCCTTTTTGCTCTTCCAAAAAGTGGGAGTCCAAAACATTACAACTTCCCAACTAAAGTGAAGGTAATTGCCACTCATAACCAATCAAATAAGCAATTTTGGACATGTTCTAGGGTAATATAAGGCAAAGCAAATATTTTCAAAGGCACATTGACAGAAATGACATGGATTGCAAAAAAATTGGTAATTTTATTACTTGAATTGAAATTAGTATGAATTCTAGGAGGCAAAGAGTACACTAGACCCATACCAATGTCTAGATTCTTCCAATTTTGATCATTCAAGAACTACTTTTCCACTCATTGCTTCCTACTTTCTTGCTCATTTATGTGTCCAAGCCTTGAAAAAAGAAGAAAATACACATTCCAAGGAGATCATGGAAATCTTTTGATTTTGTTGCAACCTTGGTTGGAAATATAACATCCTATTGATTGTTGATGGGGCATTGGTTAGTAATGGGTGCCTTCACTTTAGCTAATGATTCTCTCCAACTTCCCAATCAAACCAATGACACTAGTGTTGCAACTTCCTAACTTGCCAACAATTCTCTACACATTAAAATTAAATTCACTTCTATGAATTCATAAAGAGATTATTCTAATTCTAGACAAAAAATAGCTTGTGCTTGTTGATAATATTATGGAGTAGGGAGAAACTACACTTAGGAGTAACTTTGCCTTATTGCCAAACTAGAAGTAAGAAAAAACTCAAGTTTAGTATTGAAAATAGTTTTTTAAAAGTTAGAAATTTACTTCCTCCTTATTGTGAGAGGGCTGCTAGCATGTGAGTCTATAATCTTAGGCCCATGAGGTCTAAGAGCCTAGGTACCTATGTTACATGTACCTTCCATAGTTATAGGGTATTTGTAATATAGGACCTATGTTATAAACACCTTTCATGTGCTATATCTATATTACAGGAACCTTCAATGGTTGTAGAGTACCTAGTTACTTGTACAAACTCATCATACATTGTCTTAATTTTTATTACTAGCATAGTATTATAATTCTTGATTATTGGTCTCTAACTACTAGCATTGCTCAAGCATTAGATTGACCATCATTAAAACATGGAGCTCAATTTTGAATTGTCATTTTTGTGTAAATCCAGGTTTCAAACCATTAGGAAAAATCTGAACCCTGCGGAGGGCCATTAAGGATTCATTTTTTGGCACCCTATTGTGCAAGTACATAAAAAAATTTAAACTTTTTTTGAAAATATATTTTTTGAATAATAATTTAATTTTTTTTTAAAAGATTAAAAAAGTATTAAAATCTGATGTGATATTGATGTAGCACAAGTAGTGCCATATTAGTTGCTTTCATTAAAATATAAAAAACTATTGGATTCCTCTCTAATTGCACCAGTTTTTTTTTGGGTAGTTAAAAACTTACAACCTTTCTGAGGGTTGAAATTTTTGTAATGCTTCCAATATAGTTAAAAAGATGGAGATTTATAGTGTATCTATGAAATGAACTCAAATGACCATATAATTGTAATTTTACTTTCACAATACTATAGATGGATGGTGATACAAGTGTCTTTTGTACGTATATTCCTTAATATAGAATCATGAAGTGCGACTAGAGTTTTTATTTTTATTTTTGTGTACTTAGTTGATTGGATTGGACTTTGTATAGTAGTTTATTGGAATTTTGGATAGGCTTGTGTGAACTCAATTTTTGACAAGATTTTTTAAGACTCTTATTGAAGATAGAAAAACATATTAGCTTTATAGAAGACAATTTTTCTTTCAATTGGTGTCTAGGAGCAAAAGTTATACCATCCTAAGCTTCCAAAACAATTTGGTCAGGCAAGAAACAAAAACAAAAACTTGAAGTAATTTTTTCCTCTCGTACATTATTATTTTTCTATATGGAAAGTATTGATTCATTCTATTTTGATCAGCGATTTGGAAATTATAGAGCTTCTTGTCTTGTCGGCAATTATAGAAAATTCTTGAGAAAATAATGTAGTGGATTCATTTTTAAATTTAATTTTAACAATTTTCAAAAAAAAGTTTCACAAGGTTGAGTATTTTTGTTAGAACAATATCACCATTGGAATTAGTGTATTCAATTCCATCTCAAATCTATTGACAATTTGGTTTTACTTTCAATCTTTCATGTACAAACTTCTAGTTCACAATTTTTTGAAGAATGAAAAATCAAGCATTTCTTTTTTAATTTGTTTTCTAGACTTTCAACTCAAACCTTCAACATAAATACTTTCATTCAATTTTTTAAGTTACTAAGATTCAAAGTCAAATAATCTAGTCTCCAAATGTGCTTCAAAATTAGTTTTCTTCACTTTAAGTGCAATTATCTTGCAATCTACCAAGTGAAAGTTTCTAAAATTTCTTCCACACATTCTTAGACTAGTCTAGTCCAAGATCTTATATTTAAATATGCAAAAAAAATTCCAGCAAATTTCTTGCTCTATGTAATAGAAATAGTAGTTTGGAGTACTTTTTTATAAAGAAAAAAACAGGTCTTGGGACTTTAGAGGTTAAAACAATTGGATATATAAATATTCCACCAAAATTGTACCAAAATTGTGCCAAATTTTAGTTTTATTTTTGCATTATACTGAACACCAATTCGCCAAATGTAGCACATATACTATTTAGAGAAACGATAAAATTTGGTCAAGTTCTGAATTCGGTAAACATTTCTTTTCCTTTTTCTTTTTTGAAATATTGGCGAATTGTTTTCTGCATCACTGAAGGCTGCACTCAGGGTATGGTGCCACGAATTCAGATCCACCTGGATGTCCACGTCATAAGACCACGTGTAAAACCCTCAATCGCCTCCCAGACTCACGCGCATTCCACACATGTCGAAGTCGTTCCACTTGGGGAACGCAGAGGAACACAGTTCCCCAGGAACGGCCCCCAGCCATGATCATTTCGTCCCCAGATTTACCCACGCGGTAAAATCATTGGGAGAGTAAGGTAAGCTTAATGGGTCCCCAAGTCAGTTCAATCAGTCAGTCAGGGACTCAGGGTTTAGGGTTCAGTTTCAAGTGAGCCGGCCAGTCAGCAATGCAAGATGCTAAGCCTGTCCTACGAACTGGGCCAGGTACGGTGAATTTTATGTTCTACAGCAGGGTAATTGCGAAGAAAAAAACAGTCCCCTACTTTGTGCTGTGTCAATTCTATGTTCTTGACTAAATCCTTTCTCATCTGGGGCTTGAGAATGCCAAAATAATTCCAAAATTTGCAAATTTAATCGTGTGTGCCAGATAAAAAATTCCTACGTTTTCCCAGGGAAAAATTCACCCTACTGGGCCTAATTCGTAGGATGGGTTTAGCGTCCTGAAGTGCAGTAACTTAAAATCACCCCGCGGCATGAAATTAGAAGATTGGGCATCAGTCACAGAATGGAATCACAGGGGCAGTAACTTACTCCCCCAGCCAGGTCTGCTCTAGTATTACTATCATGAATTCATCATGCCTGCCTGCCTGACTCAGCTGCGCCAGCAGCTGAGCGCGGGTGCCGGGGCAGAAAACGGGCCGGGTGCAAGCAGGCCGGCCGGTCGGCCCCGGGTGGGGTGGGTAGGAGGCGTGTACGACGGTTGCGCAGTCCTGGGGGAGGCGGACGGATGCAGCTGGAGTTTGGGGCCTGAATCAGTGGAACGGGTATAACTTGTTACCCGGGTTCGGAACCCCTTGATTGATACCCGGGGCCTTTCAACGAGTCATCAGTCTTCAACGGTTGAGTGAGGGACGAAGTCTGGACCACAGTCACCACACCGAGGGCCTGGGAGGATTGCCCCCTCTATTGCCCCATGTTTTACCCTTGTAGAAAACTCAGAATTTTTTTTATTTGCAAAGAAAGACCCTCAATGAATTGCAGGACATGATGAAATACAAATTTTAAGCAGCACATAATCAACAACAATTTCTAACATTTGTCCTCTAGTAGGGCAATAGAAGGGTCAATCTTCCCTAGCCATGCACTAAGGCAAATGCAAGACATTAAATCAAAGGTAATTTTGGAGTTCACCAAGGGTAAAAATAAATGAAAGTCCCCTATTTTGAGCCATATCTAGGGTATGTTCTACTCCTTGCTAAACTAATTCGAGGTCTCTGATTGTAAATATGAATTCAAAATTTTCAAAAAAATAAATTATGCGAAAAAATAAAAAAATTCAGCGTTTCCCCCCGGGTTAAAAATTTCTGCGTTTTCACCCTTGGTGGGACGGTTTTGGCGCCCCCCGAGGCGACTGAATTGGGGCGCAGACTTCAAGAGAAGAGGAGAAGCGGCCAAGACGGGAGGGGGGGGGGGCTTGAGAGAGGGAGGGGAGGGCGGGGAGGTCATCATAGAAGGGAGTGGGGACTGACTGAATAGTGCACTTCCCTTGATAAGCACACCACACAGCCTTATCAATGATCAAGTGTGCAAGCTACTGACATGCACGGATTGCGTAGAATGTAACTGAAGTCTTACCTTATTAATATATAGTAACTCAACCACGGTCCAACCCTCCCCCTCCCCCTCCCTAGGTTAGGTCAGGTCAGACCGTCCGACCCTCCCTCCTCTCTCTCTCCTTGCATGGAAGCTAGATTTTTGAAATTATGTTTTGTTTTTTTCTTTTGGTGGGGCCTAAACCATTCCGTCCTTCTTGGAGATTGTGGGAGAAATCAATCTTTCTGTGGATGCATGGGAAAGAAAATTTAGTTTAATCAACAAGAAATTTGAGTGGGAAGTTACAACTTGAGTTTCATTGGTTGAGTGGGAAAGTTGCAAGAGGGGCATTGGTTGGCGGGGAAGTTGCCATGCTCAGGGCTCCCACTTTCTGTGGGAGTAGAAGGGATCCTCCACGACCTTGGTTAATTATTGTTATGTGGAAGTGAAAAAAAAAAGAAAAAAACATTGTGATAAGGAGAGTACAACCTAGTTGTTTGGTTGATTTTTGTCACTGTCTCTACTCCTATAGAAAGATCAAGGAATGGTACTACACTCTAGGGTTTTTCAATTCGTTGACACGCTTCCAGTAGTGATAAATATCAAGGAGCTTTTGATTGTTATCATTTTTTTCATTTTATTTATTCTGATTTCTATTATTTTAGTGGATGAAAATCCTTGAAACAACCATAGTTGATAGAGAGTCAAGTATCATGGAGGAGGGTTCTACTAAAGTGCTTTAGTGGTGGTTCAATATGATCCATGAGCGGCTCAAAAGTTGTTGGAAGTGCATCTCAATTATAAGATTGTAAATTCTATAGAATTTATTCAAGTATTGTTACAACCTCCACTAATTTTTATTTATTTAGATAAGGTCTTAAATCAATTACACTTCACTACTCTCTCATGGTGTTGCTTCATTGAGATATTTATTACATAGAAATATCAAAATGTTTCAAATGAACCTTTTGTTTATTTTTGTGAAACGATCAAAAGTTCTTCAAAAACATTTGATCAAGGTCAACAATTAAAGACATTATAAAAGAACAATTATGGATGATACTACCAATATGAATCAATTGTATGTGTCATGAACTCTAATCTTTGTATATACAATTTGAACCTAAAAATGCATTATATGGCTTTAAAACATAAGTTGAATGCATTGCTCTAAATTCAACAAACATTTCAAATACAAGGGCATTAACTTGTAACAATGGTTCATGGTGCAACTTATATTTTCCCTACAATGGCTAACGCAATTATGTGCTCTCAATTCTTTACATATATTCAAATATCATATGAACCAACATCATCTACTTATTTTCCAAATTATGAATATTTTAAATTCTATAAATGCCAACTTCCTTCATTTTTGTGTAAAACAATCTAAAATGATGTATACCAAGGCACAATTTTTTTTTGAGTTCTAAGAAAAAATTGACTAAATTTTAAATAATTCCAAATTACAGTTAACTTTGAAATTAATTTTCTTTCAAATCACAATTGATTTTTTCTTCAAACTTCCCTAGTAATGTGTTGCATGTCTCATACTACAACTTTTGCTTATCTAATTTTGGACTTTGCACATTCGAATGCTTATAGTATGGTTGTTTGAATAAAAGTTTTCAAATCTATATATAGTTTTGTTTGTCATTGTAATAAGGGCCCAAAAAATGATGATTTTTGGTGTTTTTATGTTACTCTTCTACTAGTGTCAATGCCTTTGCATCAAAGGTTGTTGCACCATCTTCACCTCCATTTTCAATCTTTAGAAAATGAGGATGTGGTATTTTGTCCTTTAATTGTGGAGGGACCATTCTTTGAAGATTGCAAAGTTTTTTCCTTCTCCTTTGAAAGTGAACAATGAGTCATGAAGAAGTTTATGTGCACAAAATTTCATTCTTGAAGAAGGTATGACAACCCCTTATTGTAGAGACTTATTTCTCATGAACAATTCTAGTTTCTCAATCTTTCTTCATTCCTACTAATTGAAAAATTCAACTTCTGGCTGACGGACGCTGTATTTTTCTTTATTTTCTTATTTGTCAGAGTAGTCATTTGCCTCAGTCGCTAATTTAATGAATTTAGTTTTCAACTTGTGTACGCCCTCAAATTAAAAAAAACACGAAGTACAATTTAAGAAAATTGTAGATTTTTAGGCTCCAACCAGGGTCTTCAAGGGTGACGAGGCCAGTTCCTTATCCTTGAACACACATTCCCTCGAAATGTACCTATTTTACTAATTCCGGAACCTAGATTCCTGCCGACCTCTGACGGGACGCCTCGTGGGGCTTCCTCAACGGGGCCCACCCAAACCAACCCCCATTCCCGTTCACCCTGTTTGACCAAAACCCGGAATGATCACCTGCGTTCCCACACTGATTGCACGCAATCTCCGTCAGTTCGAAAATTGCGCATCCATCCATCCGATTCTCATCCATCCCTTTCGTGCAGACATTCTCGGTGAGGTAACTTAGGCTCGCTATAAGCCCCCTTCCCCTGTCGGAGCTTCGCATGTAGTATTTGTACCAGCTTCTTCAAGCTTCCTCAAGCTTCCTCTAGCTTAGCTCCTGCGGCTTGATTCTCCCTTTTGGAATTTTGTATTGGCAGGATTAGTTGAGATATGCTTGAGAATTGAAACAGTGAAGAGGTTGGGATTGTATGCGAATGCGTTTAGTTGATTGAAGAAAGAGTAATCGGAACAGAGTTTGGTTTGATGCGTTATTGGTTTTGGGGGACGTGATCGGTGTTTTTTGATACCGTTCTATGGAGAACGTTTTGTAGCGTTCGTGGTTTTCGAGAGGTTGTGTGTTTCACACGAGTGTATTTGAAAAAGTGATAGTGGTAAGTGATAGTGAGTGAGGATGCCGGGGCTGATGCCGATGAGATCGATTGGCGCTGCGTCGAAGGCGAGGAGTAGCAGCGCAAGAAACCTGGCTCGGGCGAAGGCGGAGAAAGGGAGGGAAGAGTCCGCTTCGGGCGCTTCGACGCTTGTGCGTGTGCCGTCGCAGAGCGTGAATATCAATACCATGGGGTTATTGTCCGCGCAGTTCCAAGCTCGGCCTAAGGTGCCGGAAGTAGGAGCGGAGAATACCAGAAGCAAGATGTTTGGAAATGGAGTTGATTTGGAGAACAAATTCGGGAATCAGTATGTGAGCAGTGGGAGTGAGCACGAGTTGAACTCTGTTTGCTTAGGCGCCATGGTGGACGGGTTTATTGAAAACGACTCCGACGGCGGGCGCTTCCCTCGGTCTCGCTGCAATTGCAGCTCCATGTGCGATTGCAGCGATTTCGAAGACTCCAGGTCTTCACTTGGCGGAGAGCTTTCTGAGATTTTACAGGAATTGATTTCGAGCATGAATGTCACTGAGAGGATCTTGTTAAGTGAAGTGAACAAGGCTAAAGCTAAAGAGGACGGCGCCACAAACTGCTTGAAGCGCCAAGTTATGAAGCATCTTAGAACCGGCGGTTACAATGCTGCCATATGCAAATCGCGGTGGGACCACGCTGGGAGCTTCCCCGGTGGCGACTATGAGTACATTGACGTGGTTTTCGAGAGTGCAACGGGAAAGAGCGAGAGAGTGTTGATCGACGTCGACTTCAAGGCGCAATTCGAGATTGCGCGACCTACTTCGTGCTACAACGCCGTTGTTCAAGTACTGCCGACCGTGTTTGTCGGCAGGGCGGATCGTCTTCTACAGATTGTGAACATCATGTCCGATGGCGTGAAGTTGTCTTTGAAGAAGCGAGGGTTGCATCTCCCTCCATGGCGGAAACCTGAGTACATGCGTGCCAAGTGGTTCTCAGTATACAGGCGTACGACGAATGACACTATTTACAAGACACACGACCAGGATGTGTCTAATATTTCTCGTATTGCTTTGAGAGATAACGGCTGGAATGCCAAGTACACGGGTGAGATGGAGGTGGACTACCTAAGAGGTGGAGAGACGCGGGCGATGAAGGACTTGAAGAATCTTGTGGGCAAGAAGCTCACGGAGGCCAGCAACAAGCCTTCAGGTAACGTCGCGATCAAGCCCATTGTTGACAACAGTGGATGGACGCTTCCGACCTTCAAGCCAAGAGTCTTTCAGCGACCTGGCCAGACCGGACTTGCATCTATTTTGAGAGAAGCAGGTCTGACGTCCTCCATTGGGACCTTGATCGAAGAACAGCGGGCAGAGCGGAAGGGTTTACCGATCGCTGTCTGACTAGCGCACTGCTTCAATCTGTAATATATACACGATGTAGCGCCTGTAGCATACTGTTGCCACCTATATTTGCCGCAAGGGTATCGTCTTTTCATTCACGACGAGGCTGGCATTGTTGAGAAAATAGTTTGTGCGAGAGATTCTAGGTTAGAAGAATATGAAATTTTGGGCTCGACATTGCCGGAATGATAGAAAACTTTGCCCCGACGCAGACGTGTTGCCGTTGGGGAGGAGTTCAAGGAGTATCAGAGGACGGAGTTTGTGGGTGATTTTATTTTAGTCCACAGTTCCTGCGCTGCATTTTTGGAGGACTAGTGTAGTACAGGACAACGGTGTTGTTGTTAGTGTATATAGTTCTAGGAGCGGGTTTTGCCACTCCCGGTAGTTGGGTTTTTTTCACGAGCTGCTGAAGTTGGGCTCTGAGTTCAGTTTACTTGCTTCCATTGCCAATGACAAATGGGAAGTCTGATTTTTTGAGAATAATGAAATGACAATTTCCAATCACCTATCTTGGTGCTTACCCTGTTTCATAGAACTCCCTTGCGCGTATTGCTTCTTTTCGTGGTTTATTCAAGTCATTCATTTACTCCGATGCCAAGTACTCATTGTATATGCGTACTCGAACATGGAATCCATTTACATGCTCACTTTTTGTATTTTATCGTTTACAATGAAGAGATGGCTACGCTTCCATTTGGTGTCGCAGGATCATATGAGCAATATCATTGAGCTGCCGTGGTCGGTGATTGACATCACGAGAGTGCTCTCATAACATCCCTCCTTCACTGCCACATTGACCGAGTATTCTCTTTGAAATTGTCAACTTTCGTGATCACAAATACCTGCATCTCTCATTCCATTGCTTTCGCTTTTACTGCTTCGGAGTATACCGAAATTTGTGCAAGAATTTGTCTGGTCCTAGACATGATGCCAAGTCCAAGTTTTGAAAGCAACCGTAGTACTCTCTGTGGCTGGTCATCAGAAGAAGGATGCAATTCATGACATTTCTGCCCTTATCAAACGAAAACTACAGATTTGGTCATTCAAGATGCAAGAAAAGTACTTAGCATGATGTGCAACGATCTTCTCAAACCTCCCCCATTCTTGAAGATTATCCAAACTGCTCCATCATTCCAGGGCAAGTCAATAGGGACTTGCTCTCTCTCTCTATTACGGTTGCTTGTATGTCTTATGACGAAGATGTTTTGAATTGAAAGTAATGAAGCGGTGTAAGCATGCTTAAGGTAATTCTCCAAGTCGTTTTTGTGTCACTAAACAAACAGACTCTACATACGGCTGGCGCCCGGGGTTCTAGAATAAGAATTCCAAGTCATTTCTCTCTCAAAAACTATAGTAAGATATCAATGAGGTCGGTCTCTTTCCGAATGTATTTTAACTTCGAGTTGCTTATGTGACAACTGTGCATTACCTGTCATTTTTTGTTTCTAGTTGGCCGAGAGTGCCACGGCATGAAAGAGGAGATGGACGATTCCACCTGGCAAGGAGCTGTCGTCATTGGCAGGCTACTTTCCATCTCTACAGATAAGTTTTTAAGTTATATGCTTCCAACACTTGAAGATAGATTGATGGAGTCATCACTCTCCTCATCCTCACAAAAACTTGAGTAGGTGTCAGGTAGTCAGGCAGTCGTGCTCGTAGACAAACATTCATTATTCACAACTCCCTTTGGCGTTTTGCATTATGACCTTTTCATTCATAATAACTTAACAGCGTTGGAGGCATGAGTACCCGGGCGTAGTAGCCTTGCAATCTTGCATTGTGTGTGTGATTTTGTGATTAGAATCCCTCAGTGAAATCCTGCCAATTCTTTGCATAACCGACAATCAGTTATATGGGATGCCAGTGACGGACTTGCGCTCCATCAGAGCCCGAATAACTTCACTTAACTTCACTTCATAACTTCACTTAAGCTAAGAATAACTTCACTTATGTTAAGCTTAGGTGTGGGCAAACATCAGAAAGCTTGACGGAACTGGCCTGCAGTTGATAGGAGATGTAAGTTAAAAATGATTTTTGTTGGAAATTAGGAACAAATCAAAAGGTGGAAGACATCCTGTGTTGCCGCTGGTGGTGATAAGTTAGAGGAATTCATGAAGATGAAGAAGAAGACCTTAATGCAGTTTTTACCCCTATAAGAATGTGAAGAGTATGTTGGAATCATTCCAATAACTATATCACATGGACACAAGCCATAAGAGCCCTCTACGTAGACTTTAACCCCTAAAGGACCATCGTCCCTTCAGGGGACAAATGGGATTTCGGGCGGGTACCTACGTGCTGAAACTATTTCCTTATTTTTTGAAACTTTTTTTGAAGATAGAAAAATTGATTAGCTTTGTAGGAATGTAATTTTTTTTCCAATCGGTGCGTAGGAACAAAAGTTATGCCCAAATAAGCTCAAAACAAGGGATAGGAGGCAGCAAAATAAAATATATTTAATTTAAAATTTAAATGTTTAAATTTTTTTCCTCGTAGATTATATTTTTGTGTACATGGAAAACTTTGATTCATTACATTTGGATTCTTTATGAGAAAGTTATGGGCAATCTTGGTTTGGGGGCAATTAGAGCATCTTTTTGAAAAAATAACTTGTAGGATTCATTTGTGAATGCAATTTTTACAATTTTTCTAAAAGAAAGTTCCAAATGGTTTATCTTACTTGCTAGAACAATCTCACCACTAGGATTAGTGCATTTTAATTCCATTTTAGAGATATTAATAGTTTAGACTTTCCTTCTATCTCATACCTACTTATATTTAACAATTTTTTAAAGAATAAAAATTAAGTTTTTTTGAATTATTATTTTTTTCCTAGACTCTCAACTCAATTTCATACTATGAAGATTTAAAGCTCAAAACTCTGTAGTGCAAAAAATTTAAGTTCAAAATGTTCAAATTAAAAAAATTTAGTTCCGGAATGTGCTGAAAAAGTTGTTTTTTCTACTTTAAACGGAGATATCTTGCAATCTATGTGGTCAAAAATTCTGAAAATTTTTCCACATATTATCATACTAGTTAGGTGTAGGATCCTACGGTTAGATGTGTGTATATATATATAATTTTTAAAATTAATTTTTTTTAAATTATTATTATTATTATTATTATTATTTTTTTTTTTTTAAACTTTTGCTATAGAAATGGCAGATTTGAGTGTTTTTTGGTAGAGAAAAGACCTTGGTCCTTTAGGGATTAAAACAAAAAAAATCACATTTATATAAATAGATTTCAACATAATCAAACAACGTATCAAATTTATGTAGGATGCATATAAAGTGTATGTTTTTTGTATCATTAGGTTTCTCCAAAACATTCATATAAGCGCCACAAGAATACATTTGTTTCCTACAACGTATAAAATGGATACAATCTAGTGAAATTGGGATTTGTTGTCCATATATGTAACCCTCTAATGCATAAAAAACAAAAAGTATCTTGTAGGCAAGTGTCTTGTGGATATATGCAAAACTTATTGTAAATCATGGTCTCTATGTACCTTTCATTCACTAATTGGATGATGCTTAGGCTTATTGCCTTGGTGATAAATCTTACACGTACCTCTCACTAGTACAAAACTTGGTCTTGGTAGTACAGGCAAATGCCACCCTCAAGAAAACCCACATGGCAAACTTGACTAATTAGTGGATTTTCTCATTGGCATTTTCCTAGTCTACATGCATCGGCCAAGTTTCTACCAATGCATATTGTTTGTCCATCCAATATTTTGATAATACTTTGGCTCTTATCTCAACGATAAATCTTGTACGTATGTAATCTTTTCATTCAATCAACTTGGGTCATGCATTAGAGCTGACGAACCTACCTATCTTGATGATAAATCTCACACGTTCTTGACTCACTAGTGGCCCATCTTCTCATCGTCATTTTCGTAGTTTACATGGCCCAAATTTCCACTAGCATGTATCCATCCAATATTTGGATCGTGTGCTTGAATTACTGCTTGATGATAACTCTTGCATATACCTTTTCATCCAATCAACTTAGATCCACTTCACACCATGCATTGGCTCACTACCTACCTTGGTGACTAGTCTTGGGTGTACCATTTCATCCAGAGTACTATGTTACTTCAGGAGATCATGCTTGAGCTGACTACCTTGGTGATAAGTCTTGTCCTTTCAGGGTTAAGTTACCGTGCAGCAACTTCCCTTCCGGTAGGTCACCGCCCCAGAATTTTCACCTCCGTCTCCATACGGCAGTTGCAATGAAGGCACATTCTGTCTCAACTTATTTATTTACGCCAACTCTCACAATGGGTAAATTCCTGGAAAAAGCTCCGGATTCAGGTGGTTCAGCCGGGGCCTCTCCATTTAATGATGTAATGTCAAAAGTTCCCAAGAGCTGCCTTCCTGGACTTTCCATGGGTTTTTTTTTTACCTTACTTCCGTTTAAGGTAGGGTTTTACCCAGGTTCAGGGCTAGGAGTGCCACGTGTCAAGCAGCTAATGGGCATTGATTTAGATGTGGATTGTTGGATATATCCGGTTTAATTTTATGGAAAACACTCAAGAGAGACAGCTGTTGCGATCGGATTGCTCCACCTCTATTTTAGTGGTGTCATCTTTTAGTTTTGAATGGGGACGGAAATGGCGGGTGTAACTTACGTGGTAATTCAAAAGGCTTCGTCTGCCGAGGCTGTTTCAGTTCAGGTTCGTCTGCATTTGGGGCGGCTCCAGAGATCACGGCCACGCGGTATTCCAAACCTGGCTGGCCGTTGTTGAGAACCGAACCGGGTTACTCGCCCACCGGCAGTAGGCCGGTTCCCTATCAAGGTCTTTCCTGGTCGAGTCTATTTAGTGCAACGAGCCCAATGCGGAGGTCCAGCCAACGGTGAATGTAAAATTTTTAAAAAGAAACTATTTTGTGTCGTATTAATTTTACTGTTAACCCCTAAACGTCTAGATCCTTTTCCAAAATTGATGATTTGGGAAAAATTGTTATAAAGTGCTATTTGGAAGAATATTTTGGAATTGACATACAAGTAGGAATTGTAGATTTTGAATTGTAGATTCCATCTGTATAGTTAGATTCACTATTGCTATCATCAATATTTATTTATAAAATTTGAAAAGGAAATTTCTAAATTCCTTCTAAATTCAATTACAAGCAAAATATTATCATTTTTTGAATAAAACTTGTTGGAATAGATTTGAAACAAGGTTCTCTTGATGTGGTGATTTTTTGAAATTTTTGCGTTCTTTTAATCTATGACCTCATTTTTGCAAATCCAATTTTGAACTAAAATCAATGCAATTTTTGGCTTGATGCACTTCCACATTTGTAATTTTAGAAAAATATGAACTCTAGTAACACCAAATCTAACCATTAGATAGGACAACAATTTCATAAAGAATCTCCACAAATTAGATGACTTTCATCCAAGCAGTAATGAAAAAGAAAATTGAATTTTAATCTGTTCATCATCTAGATTTTGGACTTCAAAGCGCTCCAAGGTTAAAAGAGCCAAGCCATTTCCAAACACTTAAGCAATTGCAAGGTATGTGGACTACAGATTTCTTGAATGTAGAAAACTTTCCCAATGTAGAAATAGAGTTTGGAAGGATAGTATAAATTTCCAAAATTTTTTAATTCGAAATATAATTATCACAAATATTTTAGCTAAACTATACTATATGACCTGTTTAGGTCGTATAGACTTTTTTGTTTCCAACCATGGACTAATTGCAAAATCAACCAAAGACTGCTTGCAATATTTAAAGCCTAACAACCAATTTTAATGCATTACAATTACTTCAAGAACCACACCATAATTTCACATAAAGTGATCAGTCTATAGGTTGGAAATAGAGGAGTGATCAAAAATGGGTCGGCTCTTTTGACACCTATCTTTGCTAATTTAGGGCCTCTAATTGCAAATATGAATTCAAAAAAAATAAAAAATAAAAAATTTAATCGTAGCAAATAGAAAGTTCTTGTGTTTTCCCTTGGAATAAAATACTAGGGCAAAACCACTTCTGCATTAGGCTTCTTGATCTACTATTGACTTGATTGTCTTTCTTCTATTTATGTCCCTAGATTAAAAAATGAATCTTTAAAGGACGAAGTCTATAGCTATGAAATTAGTCTCAATTTATTTTTCTTTTGTTTCCTCTATTTTGTAGCTAATGAGTTTGAGTGAGAATTATTGTATTCTATTATTTTAGAGATGAAATCACAAGTCATCTATAAGTCATTAAAAATTTTAGATTTGTTGGTGATGGTTTCAAATTATCGATATGATTTTGGGAAGAAAAAGTCTCATCATCTAGGGGTCATTTAAATGGATGATCTTTAATTGCATCCTTTAACAAATTAATTTTTGTATCATTTTTATAACGTACAACCACTATTTAACTATAGATGACCTCTAGTCATTGTTTGACTGGTTACAAAACCCTCTTTTCTCTATTAGTGATCATCGCTTGATGAGGCAACCTTCCAATTTCAAGGTGTACATTGTTTTACAAAACCCCATATTTGGAACGAGCATACAAAATCCTTGACAAGTGTCCAAACATGTTCAAATGAGAATTCAAGATACTCAACATGCTTTGACCAATAGAAATCTTTTGCCATACAAAAATTATGTGTAACACTAATACCATTTTTTCTAGCCTTTGTGATCATGACAAGCTACAAAATTATCCACATCATACTTAATTAAACACTATTTACTCTCTATAAACTAAATTGGTCTAGAAGCTCTTGACTTGTAATTTTCACAATGGTCAAAAATTCATTTCTAAAAAACATTGTTTTATGTTAGTTATTCAAGATTGGATTATATGAGATGGCAAGGACACTTGGTGTCAATTGGCACTCTTCTTCAAGGTAGAAATTTTGGCCTTTAGGTGTTGAAATAGGTGCAAGAGTTCAATGGATTCTCCCTCTTCTCATATCACAACGTTATGGAGGTGTAGAGTCATGACACCCCCAACTCCTCCTTTTACATTGACAATGCAATATCAACTTCTTCTCCAAACCCTAAATTGCCTTCTTCATCCTCCTCCTCATCTTCCTTAGTAAACTCTATGCTATCTTCACATTAAATAGCTACTCTAAGCTCTTATGGTGCCCCTCACTCATACCTTATTCCTCATTAACTCACTTTCTTGTCCACCCCAATCACCTTTGTTGCAAAAACTTTTTTGAGATACTCTTGATTTGAAATCCTACCATAGCCACAACAATACTCCAACATCTCTACAATGTTGACTCTCTCAACCAATTGTAGGAAAAAACAACAGATTGTTATAAAATGTTACATGCAATCCAAGGCCCATTTGAAGTCGAGTGGACATGGGAGAATGGTGTGAAGAAGAAGGTTTTTTTTGAGCTCTAAGGACATATTGAGTCTTTAATTAGATCCCCCATACCTAACCTATAGGCTACAACTATTTCAAATAAAAGTTGGACCAAATTTTCAACTAAAGCTTGGAATGTTTTATTTTCCTCCCTTTTTGAAGTTGGGATTAATAAGATAATGACACATGTCCCTAAGTGCATGGGAAGTAGTGAACAAAAAAGTAGTTCATGAATGATTGGAATTGGAGAGTTTAGACACTGGCTATCACGTCTAAGCACTTTTGGAGGCTCCCAAAATTCATAGTAATTCAATTTTGGAAATAAAAATTACAAAAATGTGCATTCGCTATTATTCCCTATCTTTCTACATAGGAAAAATTGTTTAAATGATTGGATGTGGATGATTCAACCTTAACCCCCCAAAAGACCGCACTGCGCTTTTTGGTTACATAGAAATTTTGGGCAAGCCATTGTGACCAGAAATTTGCATATTTAAGGTTGAAATTGTATTAGAAGGTGTAGACAAGGAATATCTTTCATATGCAATAAATTTCATGACATTTGGAAATAGGAGTAAAAAATTACAGCCTAATATGTAGTTTGTTTCTCAACTCAGCTAGTCCGGGTAGATCTGAAAAAATCATTTTTTTCAACAATCAAAATTTGAAATTAGACTTATGTATACAAGGAAAGCTTTGAATCATTCCATTTTGATCAATGAGTCAAAAGTTATGAGGATTTTTTTGTTTGCGGGTAGTTATGGATTCCCTACTCTAAAATAAACTTTAAAATCCTTTATCTTACCCAATTTTCAATATTTTTGAAAAAAAATAAAATCCTAGGGTATAAATTGTTTATTACAACATTTTAACCATTGGGATTGATATTTTTCAATTTTATATTTCAATTCTTAATAATTTAGTATTTTGAATCATTCTCTACTACTACTACCTACTTATTATTTTTTTCCTATATGTTGTACGATTCCAAATGATCTGAAATTTTTCAAGCATGTATCCAATATGCCTTGAAGAATGAATCCATAGAGTCGCAATCATTTTGAACATTTTTTCATACAAATTTGACCTTGTGAAGTTCAACTACCCGATTTTTTGCAAAGACAAAAATATGATTTTTGTCACTTCAAATGCTAATATCTTGGAATTTACACAGTAGAATTTTTTTATTTTTAAATTACATCTTTTCAAACCAATTTACTACAAGATCCTATGGTTACATGTGTCCAAATTTTTTTTTCTTTTTTAAATTTGAAACTTGTCCAAGAAATGGTAGTTTTGGAGTGTTTTTAGCAAAAACGTAGTCAAGGAACTTTAGGGATTAAGGTAGAATTTTGAAAATTAGTAGAAATTAGATATCTTACCCAAAAATCATATATATTTTTAAAGTTCATGATTTTCAATTTCTAACATTAAAAAAATATTTTTTTTCTAGAAAAGGTTGCCACCAACTATGCTGAATTGTTTAAATGATCGGCTGTGGGTGATTCAACCTTACATGGCTTTGTTAAATGGCGTTGCATCGAGGCCCAAACAACCCGGGGGGGCACACTAGATGCCGAGCAATGCCTGCTTACCGAGGAAGGCTGGACATGCCGCCTCAGCACAACCCCCTCCACAAGTTCCGCGTGAATTTTGTGTGACCTCCACAACGAGTCCCTTTCGATGCCGCCTCAGCCCAGTTCTGGTGATCAAGTACTGCTGTACCCCTGCAAACCATGAAATGAGCTCCGTTAGAACTGACACAGCGTGTAACTTTGACAGTCCCCCAAATGGGGGTACCGGTACTCAAATACCGACAGTATACGTCACCGAGGTAGGTTAAACAAATGAGAGGATTATTTACTGCACCGGATTTACCCCGCCGCTGAATCTTTTTTTTTCTTTTGAACTGAAGTTTTTCAAATGATGATTGCTGTTTATTATATTTTCCATTTCAGGAATTTCTGAAAAATGCATGATGCTAACGGTCGACAGACAGGAAGTTCCATCATGTTCCAAGTGGGCTTCCTCTCCAACCACCACGTGTCAAATGAAACCCCCTTGAGTAGTAGTAAGTCACGACTCACGACCCGTTGCAAAGGCCTGAGTTTCATTTACTGTAGCCAATGAGTGGAATTCTTTCAATAGTTACTTCTGTCCCAATTATGGGATTCACTGTACAAGTATCGACATACAGGATCAAGGGAAACTGAATCGGGTCAGGGTGAATTGCCTGACTCTCTCTCGTTGCCCCCACTGAAGGGTAAAAGTAAAAATTTACCCCCGTATTTTGTGCCATGTAAATTTTGGATTTCTTCACCTCCCATGGCTAATTTGGGTAACGGAGAATTGCCCCTTTATTGCCCACCAGGGGGTAAATATCAAAAATTGCCCCCTATTTTGTGCCACTTAAAATTTTGTATTTCATCATGTCCCCATGCTAATTTAGGGTCTTTGATTGCGAATATGAATTCAGGATTTGCAAATTTTATCATATTGTGGCAAATAAAAAATTTCAGGATTTTCTAAAAGGGTAAAAACATGGAGTAATAGAATGGTCAATCCTCCCTGGCCATCTAATTTGAAGTCTGATTACAAATATGAATTTAAAAATTCCCAAATTTGATCATATGTTACAAAATTTAAAGTTTCAATGTTTTTCTTAGAGGTAAATTGTGGGGCAATGAGGGGATCGATTCACCTTGGCTGAAAAATCAGTCAGGGAGGACTAATTGCCCCCCTTTATTATCCCATGTTTTAATCCCTGGAGAAAGCGCTGAAATTTTTTTATTTGTCACTTATGATAAAATTTGAAAATTCTGAAATCTTACTAGCAATTTCTAAATTCATATTTGCGATCAGAGGCCTGTGAATTAGCTGGAAGTAGTGAAGAAATACAAAACTTATATGGCACAAAATACGGGGCAATTTTTTACATTTTACCCACGGCTGGGGCAATAAGGTAGGTCAATCAATCCTCCGGCCTGGCCTGGAAAATCAAGTAGATTTTCCCACTTTAGTCTTTAGTTAGCCCTTTTGAATTTCCCTATGTCGTTTTTGTTCCATTTTCAGTATTACTTTTGGAAAATGATGAGAAGAGAAAGAGGTCCAATGCTCGTGGGCCAAGTGGACTCGCTCAAAAACGAGCACGTGTCCGTGGACCGAAGAAGGGTTCTCATGGTCCAGTCAAAAGTTGTAAGTAAGTTAAGACTTAACGGGAGCTTGGGTTTTGAATTTGAACTGGATATTCTACGGCATTTCCAAGACTAAGTTACTGGCTTACTGTTTTCCATAATATCACACAACTGCCGTGAAAAATCAGAAGCTTGTAGGTTTTATAAGAGTAAGGTGAACTGGCCATTTAATTTAATTTTTTAAAAATTTACAATTTTATTTCAGGCAGTTCCAGAAGCAATCTTCAGTAGGGTGATGAAGCTAATTACATTCATGGAAATGGATGAAACATGCAATGCAATGTATAGATGAAAGTTTATTTAGTCATTCAAAAAGATGTACATTCATTCAATAAGGAGATATCGTCCCAAGGTTTGGTAGCATTTTGCAATTTCATCCATTGAAAAAAAATATATATCTTTTCTAATATTCCTTATTAAAAATTGCATTGTATTTTAATAAAAATTTGATAAATAAATAAATTCCTTTGCAACAAGACCATTACTACCACCCTTCTTCTTTGGTTTTGCCTTAGCCTTTAAACAGGCATCCCAAAAGTGGATGCACATTAGTCAACCTTGTTTACAACTTTTAAAATAACTATTTTTGGAATTTGGTTTCAACTAAGAAAACAAAGCTTGACAAGTTTTGTTTCTATTCCATTTTCAAGTTTTGAGAAATGTCAAAAATAAAAAACAATTATTGCAATTGAAAGCTCCATGTGTTAAAGTCTAAATAACATAATATGGTGTACTTTTCATTCATACTTTCTTTATTTTAAATGTATTTTGAATTTAAATTATAAAATTATATTTTTCATTCCACTCCTCATTTATAGTAAAAATCATAGATTATTCTAATATATATTGTAATTGATATAATTTTATTTTCACCTTCAACTTTGAAAAATCACAATAATTTTAATTTTACTTCAAAATTATTGAAAAAATACCAAATAAATAGAAATTTTATTTTTCTACTAGAAAAAAATATCAAAATTTTGTACATCAATTATATAAAAGGATAAATTTCGTTTCATACTCAAATTTGACTTCAAGGTGTTTGATGTAGCTATTTTGGGTGTAAAAAATAAAATATCCAATCGAAAAAATTTCATGCTAATCTCCATTGCTACTTTCACCTTTTGAGAAAATTTCAAATAATTTGCATTGTTTTTGTTATTTTTACCCATTTATGTTCATTTTTTGCAACAAAAATGATAATAATTAGAAGTTTTCATAAAACAAATTGCAAGTTCTGAAAGTGATTCAGAATTCAAAGTTTCATGTGATAAAAGTATTAGATTGTTGTTTGAACACTATTGAAAAAGGCTAACATTAGCTCATATAAGAAGTTTGACCATTTCACCATGGATCAAGTCCTTAAGGGGTTAATAGCCTAGGAATCGATGTAGATCCTTTTGGAACGTGAAACTACTGTGCAAGATGAACGCTTCAGTTCTTTGAACTGAAATGGGTCCAAAAACTGAAAAGGAAAAGGGAAAAAGAAAAGGAAAAAGAAAAGGAAAAAAAGGTGTGCTTGTGTTTGATCCACGTTTGATCTTTCAAGTGGCCAGTTTCTTTAGATGGGGAATATTATGGGCATCAAACTAGGTGCTGAATTGGAGAAGAGCTCCCTTCCAACTCTTCTTTAAATTGAAATTTGAAAATTTTTAATTCATCATTTTGAAACTAATTGTTGCATTTAATGTAAAATATGGTACCAGCAAGTGGGTTTTCAATGGCAGTCCACAGATTGTGTTGTATCTCTGTCTTCATACGCACATTGTAAACGTGCCAATGACCGGTTACCATTAGAAGAGTTTTTTGGGGCCCAAAAGCCTGTTTCGGGCCTGTTCCCCTGCAGCTGTTCCCCGCAGTGAGGGAAACGGCCCACTGTCAGAATTTTCTTTTTCATAAGAAAATTAAAAAAAAAAATTTAGTCTCCAAATGCAAAAAAAAAAATAGTCAATGACGTGGTAGGGTCTCAGCCACATCAAACCATTGCACCAAACCTGTTTCCTACGTTCGCACACTGTGATAACTTGCAGGCATTCGGAGGCCCCAAAAATCTTCTAATGATATGATTAAGTACTAGTTTCTTAGTTTAGATCCTCCTTTTAAATTAGGCTATTTGTTTTGTTTGTTTGTTTGTTACATTGAGATCTCCCGGACCGTGCTTCTTCCATTTGCATGTTTGGTATTGTTGGAAAGTTCTTGACGAGGAGGGGTGCATGGACTTGGTTTCAAGGCATTCAAATCTAAGGCGTGAAAGTTATTGAATTCTAAAGTTTTTATGAATTAAAAAAATTAAAAAATTATTTTTTCTTTGCTTTTGACTGTGGCAACGGCACATGGAACACTAGTACTACTGAAATCTAACTATTTTGAAAGTGCTGAATACTAATGAAGTTGCTTCTAGGTACAACTAGAAAATTAAGGTTTTTTGGAAATAGTTGTGGCCTTTTTCAATTTGAACTCACATGGATTTGTGGTTATTATGAAAAACTCCATTGGCCTTCATTGGACAAGTCAATGAGCCTCTCATATTTTTCTATCTTTAGTAGACATTTTCTTGTATTCAATATACTATTCAATATGCCTAGTTAGATGTCCAGTTATTGCAAGTGTTTGTTCATTGGCATGTATTCAATATGTTGGACTAACAATGCAATTTGTGTTAGCCTTACATGGTGAAGGCTTATGAACATAATACAATGCTTGTTGTAAGAAAAAATTATATACTTAATAGTTTTGTGACAATTTGTGTGTAGTTTTCTATTGTAAGGTCACATATACTTGGATTCTTGCCCTTGAATTTAGTAGCTTTACAATGGTCATAACATTCAATAGCCTTTATGTTAAATGCCTTTTCCTTCCTATTTAGTACATTGAGACTCTATCTATCCACTTACACCAAAAGGATCCCGTGTTTATTTAGACATAGGGTGTCTAACTTGATGTTGTTTACTTGCGTGTTCAATGTAGCAACCTCATGTTTTTATGTCAACATTGACGTCCATTGACATTCATTGTCAACAATGTCAAGTTAAACATCCCATATCTAAATAAACATGGGATTCTTCTAGTGTTAGCTACTAATGGGAGTGAAATATATTGCACCATCTATTGTTGAGTATAGAATATTCCACACCATCTATTGTAGAGCCAAGGCAATGACAATGCATGCTACTGAATGTTGTGATAAAGCCATTTTAGAAGAGCGACTTGTTTTAAAATTGAAGGAATTTAAAACTACAACAAGATTGCATTTTTTTGATATGAGCTTTACCATGTACACCTTTATTTTACAACACTAGGATGTAATGCTAAGTGTACAAATGTAACTATGTGCACTTGAAATTCAATATTATCAAAGTCTTATGATCAAATGCCAAGTAGTGCAATTTCCTCAATTGTTATGCAAGATAGGCAACTTCTTTGTAAGGTAGGAGGCTCAAACTCTGACTGGGCATTAGAAGCAAAGATGACTCAGTGGTACATTTTGCTTTCTTCAATTGACCAACTATACACATTTCAGGAGGTGGTTGCTTTTGATGACCACAATTTGTAATTAATTCTACAGAGATCCAAAAAATATGAAACAACTTGATTTGGATGTCAATTCCATTTGTCTTTCAATGATAATTTACTGGGTTTTTTTTCAAGATGTTTAACGTCCCCAAAATTCAGTTCCAGCCCTTAGATGGTCCATTTTGGCCAAAGTCTGAGACTTGAGATTATTTTATCTCAAGGTTTATATTGTTATTTGTGCCATTATGTATGCAACAATTAAACTGATCGGCTGAAATGGTCAAGACAAAGGCTTCAACATTGACGAAGAGTAGGCACAGCTTAGGTGTTATACAATGAAATTGTGCATTGGTGCATCTTCCATTGAAATTTGCATTGTGACTATTGATGTTCAAATGCAGAATTGAATTCTATTCTGCACCTCTTCTAATGAAAAAAAAATGTTTAATAAACACTCAACTTGTTTCATTCCACATCTAGAGGTCATGCATTGTATTCACATCCGACAACAACAAGCAGCTACACTTTGTCTTTGTAAGGTAGGAGGCTCAGAAATGGTGCATGTAAGGGCTGGTCCGCCTTTTTCATGTACTTTTTTGGACGGGAATATGTTTAGCTCATTTTTCAGACCAAGAGAAATTGATGAGGAATCTAACCCAAGTGGTTTCGTATTTTTCCAAAGATTTTGGAATTACTTATGAATTTTCAAATGAGTTGGGTCATAGGTCCCTATTTGTGACCCTAGGTCTTTCATAAACGGTTCACTTACAATTCTAAATAAAAATGGGGAAAACAAAGAGAATTATTGGCTCTTGCAATTAATAATGTTTTTTTTCTTTGGTTCATTCAATGATTATACTGGTCAATTTCAAAACCAACTCATATCCATTTCACAACCATTTATAGGGTCCATTCTTTATAGCCGCACCATTTTATAACCTCCTACCTTAGTATTGGCTAGCTTTTTGAGTGAGGTCTTACTTAAAATTCCTCACATCTAAGCTCTATCAATGCAAAGCCTTCTCTCCTTTGGTCCTGAGCTTATATTTGTACAAATCTGTAATTCAAGCCTCTCTAATGACACACTTTGAAATTATACATTCTATGCATGAATATCAAATCTATCATGATGTCTACATATTTGATTGGACAACTTCTACATGTACAATTAATTGTGATTATGCATGAGCATGCTAATGGAAGTATATTCTTCCCTTAAAAGTTGGTAGAGAAGTATAAAAGCCTAAAAACAAAACAAATGGGGGAGTAATCCTAGACACATGAAGGTGACATTGGTGGAGAAGTATAAGTGTATGGATGGTGAGGCAAAAAGGATTACAAATGCAATTCAAGTTTCATAGCACAATTCATATATAAGTATTGTTCAATTGGATTCTCCATTGGAATTTGAATTGACTTTCAAATCTAGGGAATTCAATTTAAAAGCTAGTTTAGAAGCAAGGTAATCTATCCAATTTGTGCCCCAATTCTATTATTAAAACCTTTTTGTGCTAGTATACACTAATAGTGTATGTTTTAAAGTTTGAATTGTGCTTCTATGCACTATTGGTGCATAGTGCTAGAACTAGTTGTAGCACAAATAGGATAGATTACTTTAGAACTACAATTCCCAAATTAAATAGCCTTGTCATGTCATATGATCACTAGCGAGGCACTAAACTACCAAATTGATTTGAATTGATGGATTCTCATTGAGGTGACGAGTTGCATTATAATGAAACAAATTATTCACATAAAAGAAAAGTAATAAATTAATAATCAAACTTTCAATAAGATTAGATTGTTTCAAAATTTTTTGCCAACATTTAAAAAATAAATATTTTCCATAATTCCTAGAGCAGTCTATCCATCGTTCCAATGATCATTCAAAGCCCTTTGCCCCTTTTTATTGTAACAAGAATGGTGTGACTTTGGATCTCTATCAACTATAACCAAACCTTAACCATTCTGTGCATTGTGAATGCAGTTGTAGATAGGATTTGGAAACTTGGATCTAGAAACCGGAGAGAGTATTCCAAAAGATAGAGCCAACAAAAAAAAGACTTTTCCATAAGTTTCAAATATATTTGAAGCCACTATTTCTCAAATGATATCCATGAGCAATACAGTTAAAAAAAATGGGTAAATATCCTGCATTATGTATGATGTATCTTGTGTCTTATTTGAACATCACTTTTGTTCATTTGGCAATATTCTGCACACACTACTTTGGTACTATCAGGACTTGTAGCTTCAAACAAAAATCTACATTAGTCTTAGTTTTTAGAGCATTGTACATGTAGACATATGCCAAGATTTAAAAAAAGTTTAAGTTAAATTAAATTTTTTAACATACAACCTTCAAGGGTTGCAGCTGGAGTATGTCAAGATTGCTAATGATGGAGTGGTGACAATTTATTGAAATTGGTGATTCCACTAGAATAAGCAGATCAAAACCCAATGTCAAACATATCTCATGCCTTGAAACAAACACCCTTTGGAGCATGCTGGAAAACCCTGTTTAAGGTAAACCGGCCTATGACAGTCCAAATGCCAACCAACCCATCACAGATTGGGTTGGTGCATCTATTGATGCACGTTTCAAGAACTGGAATGTACACCATTACTACAATTTTGCCTGTGATGGTCTGGCCCCCATTTGGGCTGTCATAGGCAGAGTTACCTTATCTGATTTGTAGAGTTTTTCTCATCATATCTTTGTCTTGCAACATTCGCATTCAGTCTGCAAGTTTTTTCAAAGTAGTGTACTTTCTCCTTACTTGACAAGAAGGTTGCTTTCAATCTCTTCTATTTATTGTCCATTCATATAACCAGATACTGATGCAATCAACTCAATCAAGGTCACACATCTTTGTGGTAAGTTGCAGTTGTTCTATGGATAAATTTCATGAAATCAGCACGCACAAAAATGGTTTTAAAAGAACTGGCATTGCTTGAAAGTATACCACCTGAAACTAGAGGAATTTGAGTCAAATCAAGGAAAACTAGAGCAATTTTTATTAGAGTTGTCCCACTAAAACCTCAAATCAGATAGTTGAACAATAAATCTATAAATTTTTGAGGTTTGCAATCACATCCAATGGAGCTTGAAAAGTTGGCATTTTGACAAATATAACCATCCTAAATAGAAAGTCTGTACCCTGATCAAAACATTTGGGCACTTTGGAATGTGCCAAGTTACCAAATAGGAGATTCATTGCCGCTCTTACTCCGAGCTGTTTTTGTGTCAATTTTCCAGTCTGATTCATGTCAGTAATTTGGATTCAAGCTCAGATGGTCACATTTGTTAACGATGTCGTGCTTCAGAGCACCAAGATGGTGCACAAAACTAGGACTGGCAAAGATCTGAGGTTCAAAAGACAGGAACTTCAATAGTTCAATTTCGCTAAATTGGCGAAAATTCACGACTTGGGCGCTTTTAAAGGCGAAACACTGCTATGGTTCATTTGTTCATCCCTCTGGATCCTCAATCCAAATTTGTTTTGCAGATCTAGTTCTGAATGCGTCAGCTTTGTGAAACTATGCCAATGAATTTTAAATGCTTGGATTTGCAGGGCATAACAACTTCCGAATACGACCTCATGGAGGATAAATATGGACGACGAAGAATTTCTCAAGTCCAACAGATCTGAAGGTCGACATACACGTACACTACCGTAGCTCATGCTCATATTTGCTGATTTCCTTGTCAATATGATTGACCTTGAATGCATGTCCACAGTATTCCATGTCTGTTTAAAATTTAATAAGTCCAGACTTGCAAAGAAAAGGCTCCGCATCTGACATGAATGGGTGTACATCGAGGAATAGATCCATTTCGATGAGCTTACCAACAGGAGGAAGTTGTTCTCATCAGGTCATATTACAGTCAGTTTTCCACAAGTCATGACTCACGATTCTCCCATTCAAATTATCATTCAAGCACATTCGATTCGGCGGCTACGTGATTCAAGTTCGAAGCTCATAAACTGCCAGGCACCTGCCTACCTAGTGATCAATAAAAGCACGTAAATCGGTAATCACAGCTACATATGAACGTCAATTTCGAAAAATCAAATAGAATCGGCGGAATTCCACGAATTTGACAAATTTCCTGGGACGTGGACTGGAAACGTCAACCTACAGGAATCCAAATTGAAGAGCTCGGTGCAGCTCAATGTCACCATCTTTGCTCCTCGAGTAGTCCCGATCTGGCGAAATTGACGAATATATTGCAAATTAACGTGGAATGAATTCTTACAGGGAAGGAATCATTCCTTCTGCATGCATCTCGTAAACATGGAATGTATATCACCGCCAATCAACTCTGACCAAAAATAGATACAGCATTTTCTAGGCATTAAGAACTTTAGAGGGCCTCATTAGCCCTCTGGCAAGTTACAATAATCTCGGACATTCAAAACTTATCAGCTCAATTTAATGAGCATTACTTAATTGTGCAGAAAACACCCACTTAAGTGCGTTCATCACGAACGATTTCAGGCAACACCAACGGTGAATATCACTGGTTTGAATGGAGTGTAATATTTGTATTAAATACCCT
This sequence comes from Pseudoscleropodium purum, assembly GCA_963969395.1. Classification (NCBI taxonomy): domain Eukaryota; kingdom Viridiplantae; phylum Streptophyta; class Bryopsida; order Hypnales; family Brachytheciaceae; genus Pseudoscleropodium; species Pseudoscleropodium purum. The sequence goes on along the minus strand of OZ017800.1, from coordinate 14,868,054 downwards.
GAATACACATAAATATTCATATCAAATCGGCACGACCCTTGCCAAAAAAACGAATTCGAATGAAATCCTACGCTGAAATCCAGTTCAGCTGCTAAATTGGTGCCCGGCGGAATGAACTGCCGGAACTAACAGCCACTCAAGGGTGACCGGGGTAAGAGCCCTTCAGCAGCTTGGCCGTGGCGGCGTCCACGCCGAACGACTTCTCGATCACGGCGCTCGTGATGTTGGGCTTGAAGATTTGGTTGGCGGTGAGCAGCAGACCCGGATTCTGCGACGTGAGCGAGTTGAAGGTGATGGCGGTCTCGTTGCCCACGTTGAGCTGGAAGTGCAGCGCAGCGCGCGGAAACAAGATCACGTCGCCCTTCTCCAGCGTGGCCGCGTACAGCACGTTGTCGTCGCTGACGAAGCCCGTGTAGATGGTTCCCTTCAACACGAACAGCGTCTCGGCGGCGCGCGGGTGCGTGTGCAGCGGCACCACGCCGCCCAAGTCGAAGTCCAGTCGTGCGTGCGTGACGCCCTGCGTGTTGAGTCCCGGGAACTCGACGGGCGTGGCCAGCGCCGCGATGGCTCCCGTGGGCGCCTGCTTGATGTCGCCGCCTGGCGCTCGGAAGCCCTTGAAGACGAAGTCTTTGGCGGAGACGCTGCTTCTTGGTATGCAGGCGAATCCGTTGACGAGAGGCGCATTGGGCGACAGATCCGCCACGCAGAAGTCTTGCAGCGGGTCGGGGTCGGCGGCCTCGACAGTGCTTACGACCAGCATTATCGCCCAGCAAATGAGCAGAATCGTGGCGCTTCCTTTTCTCGAGTTGGCCATTGCTACAATCAACCTACCCAGATATTCAACCGATGAAGACTGCCAAGTGAATTGGCGAATTCAAGAGTAGCTAGCAAGAGAATTGGTGAAGACTAGCAAGTTGAGCCAGTTGACGAGACTTCAAAGCCAGGCAAGGCTCGAAACCGGTTGTGGCTGTGAAGCTAGATGGATGTTTGAGCGAATGGTGATGTTTGAGTGTGAAGTTGAATCCCCACTGGTGAGCCATTTATACACACACTCTCCGTGGCCCGTGAGAACTGCGAAATACCTCGCATGTTCGATCTGATTCTTCACGAGTAGCTTCTCATCGCAGAGTCTGAACCAGATCCTCCAGTATTGGAGCCTTCCAGGACAGTGTTTGGAAGTGGTGATCCCGACATCCGTTGAGCTGCACCGAAAGAACGGGCACTTGGCTACTCGTTCGTTCGCAAAAAGCCTACCGTATTCATGGGTTTCGTTGGAATTGGTGACATAATTCTCACAGGGTCGGACATGAAAAGGAAATCTTTTGCGACGGGCGAGTTGATAGTTACTGCTCTTCCAGTAGATAGAATTGAAAGTGAACTATTTTCAAGTGGAAAGGACTTCGGGAAGAGGTGGTGGAGATGAGTGACGAAGGTGGGGGCGATGTACGCTCCTTCGTGGTAGTGAGAGCGAGCAGCATGGCATGTCAACGTAAGATAAAAGTTAATGGCGGCGCTTTTGTTTGGCAGCAGCTTCCTTGCAAAGCAGAGTTCGTTGACAAAAATAACGTATAGTCGTCAGTCCTTGCAACTCATACACTAATATAAAAAAAATGGTGGGTGAAGGGAAAAACTGACTGCAATTATAGGACTTGCACCTAGGTCAAACCCCTCTCTAAAATTGACCCTCATACCCTTTCGGCCTAAAATGTATTGCTTCTATTTTTGAGAGCGTAGGGTCGCTTTAGGATACACTTCATAGTCTGGTTTACTTGTATGGTATTTCCTAAATGCATAAGAAGGGAATCCAATATACTCTTTTGACTTTCAACAAAATTTAGCAAAAAATTAGGGCAGTGGATAATAGGTATCAATTTTCAACTACTTATTTGGGCACATTTAAGTATAGTTACTTGTAAGGAAAACTAGTGTCTTATAGTGAAAGGTGAGTACTTCAATTGAGAATTGGAGCAATATCCACTTCCAAAGTAATTTTCAGTGGAACTTCAATTATGGACTATAGGATCACATACAATCACATATACATGATGCAATAAGCTCACCAAATGAATGGTGGATTCTCATAAAGACATGACTTCTCTCAATGACTTTCTTCAATGACCTATCATAAGTCTCCTCCTAAGTGTGCAAATGCATTAAGTATCTCCATCATCTTCTATAACAATGTACCAATTTTTACAAGAGCAATTGATGACCTATGCATTTGAATGACTACAAAATAGTGAATAATGTGTGATTACCTCACACTAATTAAATAAATTTGAAAAATATTGGATGAATGTGGTCAAATTAGATAAATCATTTTATGAAAACTAAATGTCAAAAGTGGATAAATTTTGGATGAATGCCAATGAAAGTTATGAAGTGATGGTCAAACTATTTGGAGTACAAATAGTGTCAAAAGTTCATTTAATTGATTTGATGTAAAGACCACAAACTTCCTTAAACCAAAATTTCATGAAAATGGCGGTATTCTACAAACTTGACACTTTTACATTTAGACCATGTAGTGTGAAATCTATACCAATTCTAGATTTAAGAGCTAAAGAAGGAAATTAATGGAAAAATAGCATACAAAATACTGCCCTACGATTTCACTGAAATTTCCAAACATAATTGTTGGTCCTATCACAAATTCACACAAAATTGGTTAATGCGGAGTGCTAGAACAGAGTCCCGGCTTCACAATCGGCATCTAAAAGGGTTTCAGGAAGCTCCAGGGGTTCAGTCATTGAGGAAATTATTGGAGTGATGTTGGTAAGAGCTCCGAGTTTTCGTATGACTATTGAGATTCTTTACTCAAATGTGGACAACGAACCGAGAGTTGCACTGAAGCAGCTGACGTGACCCGCGCATGCGACATGCTGCTTGGACTGAACATCCCCCTCTCCCCCAAGGAAGGAGCTCGCAGCAATTGAACTAACTTGAAATTCCCAACCCGGCCCTGCGTGCTCAATGCGTATTGGCGGCATTGCTTCTCATTGCCAAATATCTTTTCCTCTAGCTAGCTGGTGGAGCCCCACTTTTAGTCCACTAATTTATTCAAGCTCTACATATCAAGCAGCACTTCGCTAGCCGAGTTACGTTGGCCGGTGGCCACACTAGCTTCCTTCCTTCCTTCCCGACAGTGTCATTTGCCAAACTCATTCTCATGAATGCTTTCTGCACGTCGATCCGAGCTGCGGAGTTAACTGCCCGAGTGAAGGCAACTCGAGCACATGCTTTTCCTCGTAACATACCAAACAATGTCCGCGAAGGTCTAGTACGTCGACTCCAAATAGACATGGGGACTGAGAGAGAACATGCGTGGTACCTCGGCTTCACTCGCCTTGCCAGGAGTATACATATACCTCACCAACAGGGTGATTCAATCATCGATCAATCTCCACAGCCACCTTTGGTTCCTGACAATCCGAACTGATTGACACAAAAACTTGCTTGTGTTCATCTCTGTACGTTGCTGGTGAGCTAGAATTGCAGTACCTGAGCTTGACATACACGTACTGCAAGTGCTCATCCATTCGCTTGCTAGTCGAGCTTCATCGGTTGAAAATCTGGGTAGGTTGATTGTAGCAATGGCCAACTCGAGAAAAGGAAGCGCCACGATTCTGCTCATTTGCTGGGCGATAATGCTGGTCGTAAGCACTGTCGAGGCCGCCGACCCCGACCCGCTGCAAGACTTCTGCGTGGCGGATCTGTCGCCCAATGCGCCTCTCGTCAACGGATTCGCCTGCATACCAAGAAGCAGCGTCTCCGCCAAAGACTTCGTCTTCAAGGGCTTCCGAGCGCCAGGCGGCGACATCAAGCAGGCGCCCACGGGAGCCATCGCGGCGCTGGCCACGCCCGTCGAGTTCCCGGGACTCAACACGCAGGGCGTCACGCACGCACGACTGGACTTCGACTTGGGCGGCGTGGTGCCGCTGCACACGCACCCGCGCGCCGCCGAGACGCTGTTCGTGTTGAAGGGAACCATCTACACGGGCTTCGTCAGCGACGACAACGTGCTGTACGCGGCCACGCTGGAGAAGGGCGACGTGATCTTGTTTCCGCGCGCTGCGCTGCACTTCCAGCTCAACGTGGGCAACGAGACCGCCATCACCTTCAACTCGCTCACGTCGCAGAATCCGGGTCTGCTGCTCACCGCCAACCAAATCTTCAAGCCCAACATCACGAGCGCCGTGATCGAGAAGTCGTTCGGCGTGGACGCCGCCACGGCCAAGCTGCTGAAGGGCTCTTACCCCGGTCACCCTTGAGTGGCTGTTAGTTCCGGCAGTTCATTCCGCCGGGCACCAATTTAGCAGCTGAACTGGATTTCAGCGTAGGATTTCATTCGAATTCGTTTTTTTGGCAAGGGTCGTGCCGATTTGATATGAATATTTATGTGTATTTAGGGAATTTTAATACAGGTATTATACTCCATTCAAACCAGTGACATTCGCCATTGGTGTTGCCTGAAATCGTTCTAGATAAATGCACTTGATTGGGTGTTTTCTGCACATTTAAGTAATATGTTTATTACTTGTTTATTCAAGTGAGTTGATAAGCTCTGATGTCCGAGAATATTTTTGTCCTTATTTGCTATATGATCGTTAGTTTAGTCAAATTGGGACTATTCGAGGAGCGAAGATGGTGACATTGAGCTGCACCGAGCTCTTCAATTTGGATTTCTACAGATTGACGTTTCCAGTCCACGTCCTCGGAAATTTGTCAAATTCGTGGAATTCCGCCGATTCTATTGATTCCACGAAATTGACGTTCATAAGTAGCTTTGATTACCGATGTACGTGCTTTTATTGATGACTAGCTAGGCAAGTGCCTGACAGTTTATGAGCTTCGAACTTGAATCACGTAGCCGCCGAATCGAATGTGGTTAAACGATCAACTGAATGGGAGAATCGTGAGTCACGACTTGTGGAAATCTGACTGTAATATGACCTGATGAGAACACCTTCCTCCCGTTGGTAAGCTCATCGAAATGGAACCATTTCTTCTCGTACACCCATTCTGAATGTCAGCTGCGGAGCCTTTTCTTTACAAGAAGTGGAATACTGCGGACAAGGCCAACCATATTGACGAGGAAATCAACAAATATTTGTTTGTGTATGTCGACCTTCAGATCTATTGGACTTGAGAAGTTCTTCGTCCTCCGTATTTATCCTGTATGGGGTCGTGTTCTGAAGATCCAGAGGGTTGAACAAATGAACCATAGCACACTAAGTCAAGTCGTGAATTTTCGCCAATTTAGCGGAATTGAAGTTCCTGCCTTGACCTGAGATCTATACCAGTCCTAGTTTTGTCCACCATTTTGGCGCTTTGAAGCACGCCAGTGTCAACGAATGTGACCATCTGAGTGAGTGAGTGTGAATCCGAAATCGAAATGAATGATTGGTAAATTGACACAAGCCATGTCCTAAAAGAGCTCGTAGTAAGAGTGGTGGTGACTGGGCTAATTCATTCAGCATATAAGGTAATCTCACGTACTTGCAACCCCTACCTAGATGCATCACAATTTATAATTCATCTTCATTTAGAACCTAAATTTGTAGTTGTCATTCTTCTCTAATTCATGTCACACAAATCTCATATGACAAGTATGACTATCATAGATTTTGGTTCTCAAATAAAGAAATAAAGAATAGGTACACATTTCAACGCAATCAGATAAACATGACAATTAGATGTAGCTACCTTAGAGAATCTCCTATTTGTTAAATTGACACATTCCAAGGTGCCAAATGTTTTGATCATGGTCCAAAATTTCTATTAAGGATGGTTATATTTGTGGAAATGACAATTTTTCAAGCTCCTTTAGATGTGATTCCAAAACTTCAAACATCTATATAGATTTATGGTTCAGCCATCTGATCTGAGATTTAGTCGGACAACTCAAAAATTGCTCTAGTTTTTCTTGATGGACTCAAATTCCTTTAATCTCAGGTGGTACACTTAGACTGGTGCCAATTCCTGTAAACCATTTTCGTGCATGAAATTTTATGAAATCTATCCAAAGAACAACTGCAACTTACCACAAAGATATCTGACCTTCATTTGAGTTGATTGCATCGTCATCTGGTGTAAGGACAATATATAGAAGAGAAAGCAATTTTTCTCGTCATGTACGGAGAAACTACACTACTTAGAAAAAACTTCCAAACTGAATGTGAATGATGCAAGATAGATATGATAAGAAAAACTCAATAAATCAAGGTAACAGGGTTTTCCAGCATGCTCCAAGAGGTGTTAGTTTTGCAGCATGTGAGATGGTTGACATAGGGTTTGACCTCCTTATTCTACTGAAATAGACAATTTCATGATATTCGCATAACTCCGGCACCAAAAATTAAACAGTAAAAAAATCTGGAGTGACGCACTTGTCATCTGCCAAACTACAATAATCTCGGACATCAGAGCTTATCAACTCACTTGAATAAACAAGTAATAAACATATTACTTAAATGTGCAGAAAACACCCAATCAAGTGCATTTATCTAGAACGATTTCAGGCAACACCAATGGCGAATGTCACTGGTTTGAATGGAGTATAATACCTGTATTAAAATTCCCTAAATACACATAAATATTCATATCAAATCGGCACGACCCTTGCCAAAAAAACGAATTCGAATGAAATCCTACGCTGAAATCCAGTTCAGCTGCTAAATTGGTGCCCGGCGGAATGAACTGCCGGAACTAACAGCCACTCAAGGGTGACCGGGGTAAGAGCCCTTCAGCAGCTTGGCCGTGGCGGCGTCCACGCCGAACGACTTCTCGATCACGGCGCTCGTGATGTTGGGCTTGAAGATTTGGTTGGCGGTGAGCAGCAGACCCGGATTCTGCGACGTGAGCGAGTTGAAGGTGATGGCGGTCTCGTTGCCCACGTTGAGCTGGAAGTGCAGCGCAGCGCGCGGAAACAAGATCACGTCGCCCTTCTCCAGCGTGGCCGCGTACAGCACGTTGTCGTCGCTGACGAAGCCCGTGTAGATGGTTCCCTTCAACACGAACAGCGTCTCGGCGGCGCGCGGGTGCGTGTGCAGCGGCACCACGCCGCCCAAGTCGAAGTCCAGTCGTGCGTGCGTGACGCCCTGCGTGTTGAGTCCCGGGAACTCGACGGGCGTGGCCAGCGCCGCGATGGCTCCCGTGGGCGCCTGCTTGATGTCGCCGCCTGGCGCTCGGAAGCCCTTGAAGACGAAGTCTTTGGCGGAGACGCTGCTTCTTGGTATGCAGGCGAATCCGTTGACGAGAGGCGCATTGGGCGACAGATCCGCCACGCAGAAGTCTTGCAGCGGGTCGGGGTCGGCGGCCTCGACAGTGCTTACGACCAGCATTATCGCCCAGCAAATGAGCAGAATCGTGGCGCTTCCTTTTCTCGAGTTGGCCATTGCTACAATCAACCTACCCAGATTTTCAACCGATGAAGCTCGACTAGCAAGCGAATGGATGAGCACTTGCAGTACGTGTATGTCAAGCTCAGGTACTGCAATTCTAGCTCACCAGCAACGTACAGAGATGAACACAAGCAAGTTTTTGTGTCAATCAGTTCGGATTGTCAGGAACCAAAGGTGGCTGTGGAGATTGATCGATGATTGAATCACCCTGTTGGTGAGGTATATGTATACTCCTGGCAAGGCGAGTGAAGCCGAGGTACCACGCATGTTCTCTCTCAGTCCCCATGTCTATTTGGAGTCGACGTACTAGACCTTCGCGGACATTGTTTGGTATGTTACGAGGAAAAGCATGTGCTCGAGTTGCCTTCACTCGGGCAGTTAACTCCGCAGCTCGGATCGACGTGCAGAAAGCATTCATGAGAATGAGTTTGGCAAATGACACTGTCGGGAAGGAAGGAAGGAAGCTAGTGTGGCCACCGGCCAACGTAACTCGGCTAGCGAAGTGCTGCTTGATATGTAGAGCTTGAATAAATTAGTGGACTAAAAGTGGGGCTCCACCAGCTAGCTAGAGGAAAAGATATTTGGCAATGAGAAGCAATGCCGCCAATACGCATTGAGCACGCAGGGCCGGGTTGGGAATTTCAAGTTAGTTCAATTGCTGCGAGCTCCTTCCTTGGGGGAGAGGGGGATGTTCAGTCCAAGCAGCATGTCGCATGCGCGGGTCACGTCAGCTGCTTCAGTGCAACTCTCGGTTCGTTGTCCACATTTGAGTAAAGAATCTCAATAGTCATACGAAAACTCGGAGCTCTTACCAACATCACTCCAATAATTTCCTCAATGACTGAACCCCTGGAGCTTCCTGAAACCCTTTTAGATGCCGATTGTGAAGCCGGGACTCTGTTCTAGCACTCCGCATTAACCAATTTTGTGTGAATTTGTGATAGGACCAACAATTATGTTTGGAAATTTCAGTGAAATCGTAGGGCAGTATTTTGTATGCTATTTTTCCATTAATTTCCTTCTTTAGCTCTTAAATCTAGAATTGGTATAGATTTCACACTACATGGTCTAAATGTAAAAGTGTCAAGTTTGTAGAATACCGCCATTTTCATGAAATTTTGGTTTAAGGAAGTTTGTGGTCTTTACATCAAATCAATTAAATGAACTTTTGACACTATTTGTACTCCAAATAGTTTGACCATCACTTCATAACTTTCATTGGCATTCATCCAAAATTTATCCACTTTTGACATTTAGTTTTCATAAAATGATTTATCTAATTTGACCACATTCATCCAATATTTTTCAAATTTATTTAATTAGTGTGAGGTAATCACACATTATTCACTATTTTGTAGTCATTCAAATGCATAGGTCATCAATTGCTCTTGTAAAAATTGGTACATTGTTATAGAAGATGATGGAGATACTTAATGCATTTGCACACTTAGGAGGAGACTTATGATAGGTCATTGAAGAAAGTCATTGAGAGAAGTCATGTCTTTATGAGAATCCACCATTCATTTGGTGAGCTTATTGCATCATGTATATGTGATTGTATGTGATCCTATAGTCCATAATTGAAGTTCCACTGAAAATTACTTTGGAAGTGGATATTGCTCCAATTCTCAATTGAAGTACTCACCTTTCACTATAAGACACTAGTTTTCCTTACAAGTAACTATACTTAAATGTGCCCAAATAAGTAGTTGAAAATTGATACCTATTATCCACTGCCCTAATTTTTTGCTAAATTTTGTTGAAAGTCAAAAGAGTATATTGGATTCCCTTCTTATGCATTTAGGAAATACCATACAAGTAAACCAGACTATGAAGTGTATCCTAAAGCGACCCTACGCTCTCAAAAATAGAAGCAATACATTTTAGGCCGAAAGGGTATGAGGGTCAATTTTAGAGAGGGGTTTGACCTAGGTGCAAGTCCTATAATTGCAGTCAGTTTTTCCCTTCACCCACCATTTTTTTTATATTAGTGTATGAGTTGCAAGGACTGACGACTATACGTTATTTTTGTCAACGAACTCTGCTTTGCAAGGAAGCTGCTGCCAAACAAAAGCGCCGCCATTAACTTTTATCTTACGTTGACATGCCATGCTGCTCGCTCTCACTACCACGAAGGAGCGTACATCGCCCCCACCTTCGTCACTCATCTCCACCACCTCTTCCCGAAGTCCTTTCCACTTGAAAATAGTTCACTTTCAATTCTATCTACTGGAAGAGCAGTAACTATCAACTCGCCCGTCGCAAAAGATTTCCTTTTCATGTCCGACCCTGTGAGAATTATGTCACCAATTCCAACGAAACCCATGAATACGGTAGGCTTTTTGCGAACGAACGAGTAGCCAAGTGCCCGTTCTTTCGGTGCAGCTCAACGGATGTCGGGATCACCACTTCCAAACACTGTCCTGGAAGGCTCCAATACTGGAGGATCTGGTTCAGACTCTGCGATGAGAAGCTACTCGTGAAGAATCAGATCGAACATGCGAGGTATTTCGCAGTTCTCACGGGCCACGGAGAGTGTGTGTATAAATGGCTCACCAGTGGGGATTCAACTTCACACTCAAACATCACCATTCGCTCAAACATCCATCTAGCTTCACAGCCACAACCGGTTTCGAGCCTTGCCTGGCTTTGAAGTCTCGTCAACTGGCTCAACTTGCTAGTCTTCACCAATTCTCTTGCTAGCTACTCTTGAATTCGCCAATTCACTTGGCAGTCTTCATCGGTTGAATATCTGGGTAGGTTGATTGTAGCAATGGCCAACTCGAGAAAAGGAAGCGCCACGATTCTGCTCATTTGCTGGGCGATAATGCTGGTCGTAAGCACTGTCGAGGCCGCCGACCCCGACCCGCTGCAAGACTTCTGCGTGGCGGATCTGTCGCCCAATGCGCCTCTCGTCAACGGATTCGCCTGCATACCAAGAAGCAGCGTCTCCGCCAAAGACTTCGTCTTCAAGGGCTTCCGAGCGCCAGGCGGCGACATCAAGCAGGCGCCCACGGGAGCCATCGCGGCGCTGGCCACGCCCGTCGAGTTCCCGGGACTCAACACGCAGGGCGTCACGCACGCACGACTGGACTTCGACTTGGGCGGCGTGGTGCCGCTGCACACGCACCCGCGCGCCGCCGAGACGCTGTTCGTGTTGAAGGGAACCATCTACACGGGCTTCGTCAGCGACGACAACGTGCTGTACGCGGCCACGCTGGAGAAGGGCGACGTGATCTTGTTTCCGCGCGCTGCGCTGCACTTCCAGCTCAACGTGGGCAACGAGACCGCCATCACCTTCAACTCGCTCACGTCGCAGAATCCGGGTCTGCTGCTCACCGCCAACCAAATCTTCAAGCCCAACATCACGAGCGCCGTGATCGAGAAGTCGTTCGGCGTGGACGCCGCCACGGCCAAGCTGCTGAAGGGCTCTTACCCCGGTCACCCTTGAGTGGCTGTTAGTTCCGGCAGTTCATTCCGCCGGGCACCAATTTAGCAGCTGAACTGGATTTCAGCGTAGAATTTCATTCAAATTCATTGCTTAGCTAGGGTCGTGCCGATTTGATTTGAACATCCCTTCATGTAAAACATGAAATTTATGCTCTTGTATGGATTGAGCCAATGGGATACGGAGGTTTCGTGAGGTTGCCAGACTTCATTATTGTTTTATTGGTTGTGTACTGCAGAATTAAAGCATTTAATTACGTGTCCGTGCAAGTAACCGATTCCAAAAATTGGTGTTTGAGTTGTTTGGACTGTGGCTGAGTTTGTCAGAGTGTTTGGTTACGCTGGCGTACTTTTTCATCTGTTAGAAGCCGCTACGTTGCACAGAAACCGTGATGAACATGTGGCTGGTGGGTTGTGATGTGTTTTTTCTGCAATGGAATTCCTTTTCATTTGTTTCAAGAAAAAAGAAAACCTCGACGAACATGTCAAAAATCTCGCAGCTGGGGGGCTGAAGAATTTCATCGCTGGCACGGTTGTTTATGAGTAGGTATATAAGCACTCAGTCAAACGAACTCATAACTTTTGCACACTCAATAAGAGACAGCATGACACATTGTTGTAGTTCAAGGTTGTGGAAAAAGTACATGCTTTACATATTAGAATGAGCATTTATCACAGTTTCAGCTCGTCACCGAAAGCTTCTTGGATGGATATAACAATCAGGCCACCTGGAAATACTAATTACTTAGAACATATACGTAATGTTGAATCGACTATTCAACTTAAATGTGTTCAAATTTCCTTGGTTGAGAGTCATAACCCATTACGTCGCCTTCAACATGCCCTCCAAGGTTTATTGGTGGATAGTCGAAAATGTGAAGGTTGAAAGTCTTATTGGCGAATGACCCTAAACCACCACAAGATTTTACCTCTCAGTGGTGTACAATCAAAATCAATATATATATTCATTGTTTAAAATTTAGGGGTGCAGGAATGAGGACGTTGCTGGAATTAGATTGTCATACTTTAAATTCAAGAAAAACGCAAAGCATTAAAATAAATGTGACGAAACATGGGAAGAATTATCATCAGCCCCGGAGTTCATGGGAGATGCGGTGAGAGACAAAAAATAATTGCATTCATGAACACCCCTTATAGTTAGGGTTATGCTCTGGAGTCTGGACATGCTCTTTCACACTCAGCAAATTTACATTCTCATAAAGCGGCAACCTAGAAGAATATTGTCACTACAAATCTATGTATGATACACAGTTGTCAGAAGAATTACCTCCAAAGAAGTCTCTCTTTCGAATGATATAACAAATTTTCTGTTACTTGAACAATTTCTCAGGAGCTGCTATGAATCTCGTCTCGCAGGAGCCAACTGATTTGCTCTTGTTTGCAAATATACACGACCATGAGCCCAAGGCGGCCCCAGCCCAGACTTAGAGGGATGCAGAGTGGCTTGAAAAACGAGTTGCCGCTCGCATATATGACATTCCGATTCATGCCTGGCCTTTAAAGACGACAGATCCGGCTTCACAAACGTGTACACATCCTCACCGCAATTAGGGCAGTTGCCTTTGAGCGCCACCAGATCGCCTCTCCCAAGCGCTTGCAGCTGCTTCATTGCCGCTTGAGATACCGGGACGCCAACAAGAAAACTCACAACCGAGAATAGCAACCGGTTCGAATCCGACATAGTGAAGGTGTGAGAATGAAGTTGCAGGATCGGAAGGCCTACCGCAAGGCTCAATCCCAGAGCGAAGAGGAGACTCCAAACGGTTTTCAATGCTAGCATCTGCGATGGATCCACTTCCGCATCCGCGTACGCCGTGAACCGCCTCAAGCTGCACCGGGGATACTTAAGAACCAGCTTCGACCCATGCCACCGTAGCTGCAACTCCACCTTGTCGAACATGTCGTCCACGACTAACGGCTGCCCGCTATAATATGAGTCCCGTGCCTGCTGGTACAGAGCTTCCAAGCGCGCTTTCTCAGCTGTCTCGATTGGCCCGACGAAAATGCACGATGGAGCATCTCCTAACATGGCAGCAAATCGTAAAACCTTACGCTCCAACCTCGTCTTGCCCGGCGATAAAACGCTACCGCCAGTATTAGACGGTGACCTAATCGAGCGCATTCCAAATTTCGTACCATAACTACTACAACATTCGCTTACAAGCCTTGCCCTATTACTACTCATTCCACAACCTAAATAATCACTTTCTCGCAACGACTGCGTCCAACCTCCAGCATTCGTCCTCATTAATCCCCTCTGTAAGATTCCCGCGTGCGCAGTGGTTAACAAATGCATCCCTCCAGCCATTCCAAGAAAGCCTCGAATCGCAACTCAAAACAAGCTCCTATCCCGAATCCAACCTTAACCTATACTCAAAAAGATTGCAAAATTTTGCTAAAATTCATACAAAAGACACAACACCAAGTTCCATTTCTCAAAATTCCCGAAGTTCAGCTTGCGTGCTTCGATCCGAAAGCTGAAATCGACACTCAAAACAAGCTGCTGTGAAGGAAAACCAAGGCTATACTGAAATCTTCACCAAAATATAATGCAGAAGGCACCATAGCTAGTTCCATTCGGCAGTTTCCGACTGCGCCTTGCGTGCTTGCGTCCCGAATCGAAAAATCTCGAGCTTCAACGTCAATTTCGCAGCACAAGCCACATCCGAGAATATCTGGATTTTCTGAGAGCTGAAAATTTTTGGTCTACTTGAAGCGGCAACAAAGTTACTGGTCCCAGTGCGACCACCGAATCAGGTTTGATCCGCCATAGCCACAAGCTTTCGCTTGCGTCTATGCTTTCTGTCTGGAGCTCATCTTGTTCCGGAAGACAATTCTACTCAGAATCGGACTTTAACCCTGAAACACGTTTTTTGTTCTTTGGACGATTTCAGGTGGGCCTGCAAAAAAAAATCGCTTATAATCTTATCAATAAATTAATAGTATTCATATTTTTCCAATCCTCCTTCAATAGGTTGTTTGTTTTGTTTTGTTTGTCACATTGAGATCTCCCGGATCATGTGGCTCCCATTCACATGCTTGGTATTGTTGGAAAGCCCTCGGTGAAGAGGGGTGCACAGGCTTGGTTTTGTGGCATTTTGACCTAAGGCATGAAAGTTATTGAATTTTGAAGTTTTTATGAATTTTTTTTTTAAAAAAAAATTCTTTTCTTTTCTTTTCTTTTCTTTTGACCGTGGCAACAGCTCAAGGCACACTATTGTTGTGAATATGAAATGATATTGGTATACTAAATTATTTTGTAGTCTAGTTTTGAACATTGAAATGCTTCTCTTGTTTCCTGTGGTATATATAACTATGAAATGTAGGAAAATTGAAATGTAGGAAAATAGAAAATGATTTTCAAGCAATGACTGCACACAACATGTACAAAAATGATTCTTTAACTACCCTTATATTGGGATTGTATATGGTTTTATATTATCACCTCAAAACCTTCTATTGCATCTGATTACAATGTAAAGTTATTGAATTTTAAAGTTTTAATAAATTAAAATTCTTAAAAATCATTCTTACTTTTATTTTGTTTTTTGCAATAACACAAGGCACAAAACTCTTTGCAAAGAGGGGTGCCTAGACTTTGTTTCATGGCATTTGGACTTATGGTATGAATTTATTAAATTTTAAAATTTTAATGAATTAAAAATCAAATAAATACTTTTCCTTTTATTTTCGTTGTGGCAACAATAGAGGGCATACTAGTCTATACCTTAATTTAGGTTTTTTGTTTTTTTGTTTGATATGCTAAAATCTAACTAATGGTGAGATGTTTGATGGCATTTTTGGTACCATTAAAAAGCTCTTGGTAAGCGGGGATGCATAGACTTTGTTTCATAAAGTTTGGACTTACAATGTGAAAGTGAGTTATTGAATTTCAAAGTTTTTTATGAATCAAAACATTGAATTAAATGATCTTTTATTTTGAAAAATACATAATTTTCACAATGCAAGTTTAAATGCCACAAACAAAGCCCTTGCACTCCTTTGTGCATAGAGCTTTCTATTCATGCCAATTTTATGGCGTTTAGACCTATGGTGTGAAAGTTATGGATTTTTTTTAAATTTGAAGATGAAAATAAATTATTTTTGTTTTGAAAAACTACAACTTCCTCATCACATGTCCAAACACCACAAAACAAAGCCCTTCACTAGAAAACCCTTGGATCTAAGTTTGACAGATTTTCAAGCCGTATTTTTATGTCAATAATTACATCCATTGTAATATGAAGATGTTGCACTAGGCATAATTGTTGATATAAAAACATGACTTCTTTCATTAGATGTCTAAAAAAATCCATCAACTTAGACACAAAAAAATCTTAAAAAACACATGCTCCTTCTCGTGCTTGCATTTTTTTGTGCATATCCCTTTCTATTCTTTTTGTATTAAGAATGTAACCTCTTAGTACACTATTATGTGAAAGATATTGAATTTCATAGATTTAATGAATTAGAAAATTATTGTTATTATTGTTATAGCAATGACATAAGACACATGAATCTTTAATTAATATATTCCATACCTTATCAAAAAGATGAATGGCCAGGCCAAGTCCATTGACCTAACAAAGGCCTAGTTAGATGCCTTCAAACATACATCAACAAACACAATCATGATAATAATCTAGAAATATTGGCATGAAGATTTCCTAATATTAGCAAATGGACACTCAATCTTGACATAGATAACACCCTCTCCAATGAATTCTAATCTAACCTCAAAACAACAAATTCACAAAAAACAAGCTTGTTAAAATTCTGCATTGGCCAATACATGGGAAATGTTAAAAAACAATCATTTTTTGGCATAGAAAGATTCCCATCAACTATGTGCTCTATATATAAATCACAAGATATAGACACATGGCTCCATGTCCTTCTAAAATATAATCATTAGATGAGATTTAGCCCTTGAGAGGATTGTGAGTTTCCTTTCCTAAATTTGCATTCCCAAACTTGGCGCACTACCCTGCAGTAGCTATGTGATGTAGCATAGCGACTGCCATGTCACTTTTTCTTCTTTTTTATCAAAAAAAATTTCAACTTTTTTTTGCATTTTCAAATTTAAAAAAAACTTTAAAAACTAACAACAGCCATTCCCAAACTGCTTGGGGAACAATGTCGGGAACAAGCCCAGATGGCCCTCAAAAAACCTCCAAAAAACATATGATGCAAGTACATATCCATGCCCTTAGAATTAAAAGACATGATAAAGTAATTTGGGAATTACAAAAGCTAATCATATTCAACCAATAAAACTAGATACCATACCCTAATGAATGTTGGTACATTTAACAACAATCCACAAGAAAATATTGTACCCTCAAGGTTCTTATCTTATTCTTGTGAAAGACAAAGAAATCTTGTAACGCTAAATTAAAACCAAACATCTTAGGTTCAAACAAGGTTGACAAATCAGTACATTCGCCCCAGAATAGCGTTCGTAACCCGGACGTCCGGACGTCCGTCCTCACGGACACCAACGGACGTAGCGTCCCTTCCGCCGTTGGAAGGCGGACGGGCAGGGCGAACATTTCTTCATAATGATCTAACCTTTTAAAGCGTAGTTGCTCGTTTTTTCGTAGGGTCAAAAAAATGATTTTTGTCACTTCAAAGTTTAAACGCTAATATCTTGCAATTTACATGGTGGAAATTTCTGAAATTTTTTCCACATACTCTCAAACTATATTAGTACAAGATCATACGGTCACATTTGTCAAAAAATGATATTTTTCAAAATTTTGGTACTTGTACAAAAAAATGGCAGTTTTGGAGCATTTTTAGAGAGAACAAAATCAAGGACCTTTAGGGTTAAAACTCACAGTTTTTAAACTTGAAATAATATGAAATTAAGTGTTCAATGAATGCATTTGAAAATATATTTATTTTAGTTTTTAGTTTCTCAGTAGCCTTTTGCATTACAAATTTAGAAGTTTAAATTTTTTTGATATAAGTATATAACATGTTTACTTTGAGTTAGTAGGGTTACATTTCCCCAAAAATTAATATAACTCATGAAAATGGTTTCTTTTCCCTTTAATTCTAAGGAAACATTTTTTTTTTATATAACAAATCGCGAACCATTGCACTTCATTTAATATTTAATTGTTTAAGGATTAAGGGAGTGACCGCGGGGTAGTTTGGGTAGGGCGGTCAGGGGAAACAGGGCAGTCGAAGCGGACACTGCGTCCGCCAGGACCGCAAATGTCAGTGGACGCCGCGGACACAGCGTCCGCGTCCGAACATCCCGAACGTCCGACCGTCCTGTCAACCTTGGGTTCAAAGGACTTCCCTACCAAAATAATCCACCAACTAATCCACATAATAATTTCACTTTACAATTCATAGAATTCTCATACACTAATGATAGATTCTCACAAATAACAATAGATAGAAAAATCTAAAAATATCAACCACTAATCAATAACATCATGGCCAAGGATGGAATATTGACCCACTTATTGTCATTACAATAGGAGCTAGAAGAATAACACATGTTCCATCAATGAAAATCCTTAAAACTAAACTCAAACTACTTGAAGCCGCTCTAAAATAGACTTTTAAAACAATCAACACCATTGCCATACAATATATTGTATCTATTTTCCTACAAAAAAAAAAATAGAAAACAACCAACCATTTATGATTGTTTTAACATCACTTTCCATAGCACATACAATGCATACTTTACTACCTTTTTACCTTGGTTACTTTAAAAATGATTACTTGAAACTAAAGTATCTATTCTCACAAGAAAAAAGTAGTTTTGCATCCATAAGCCCTTGATCCTTTGGACATTGGTTCATTGTTAGTGTTATTGCCACTTTTCAATGCATTGTGACACAAATACACTGAGATTTCAAAATTTAGGATTTTAAAATTTTGAAATTTTTATTATCAACCATCCCTCCCTCCTCTTGTAATTTTTAGAAACCAATTTGTTTGAGAATCAATATGGGACAATTCACCTCGTATCCATATTCGATATTATATCCATATTCCATATCCAATACATATTCATATGCAGTACTATATTCATATCCGATACCCATATTTTGTATTTAGTACATATTCATATGCGATAGTGTATCTATTTCTAGTATTTCAAATATAGACGGCTCAAATTAAATCTCACAAGATCAACGGCTTGTGATTTTTTGAGAAATCAACAACAATTTAAAAGGTAAGCATTTAAAAAAAAAATCAATAACCTATAATTTTTTTTGAGAGAGGGGGGGCAACTAATGCAAACGAAGATGGTACGCTTCTTTTCAGTGCCTTGTCATTATGAATAGACACTTTATTCACGCCAGCCTTCTATGAAGACCAGAGTTTTTATCTATCTTTTGTCTATCTATTCCATACCTTCAGATAGTGTATTTGTTTGTTTTGTTTTATTTGTGGACCATGCATTCCCTGATCGCAATCTTTATACCGTCAAAAAGCCCTCAACGAGAAGGTGTGTTCAGGCTTCGTCGATGAACTGATGATGAAATGAGACTCTCCATCGCTGCCTGAAGGAACCCTATCTGTAAGTGTACATCGATGGAGAGTTGAGACATGTCCGTCTATATCGTGGAGAAGGAGGACTTGAGCCAATCCATCTGGAGCTTTTAGAAATTTTGGAGCGGTTCTAGGGATGGCAGCAGTGGGAATGGCGGTAACATTCACGCACGCGATGGCACTGCGGCTTACGTTGCATCTGGGTCCGAAACGTGAACCCACTGGCATCATATCTGCTTCCAGACAGCACCTGCATCGGACGCGAGCTTCTGCGGTGTCACCGCCAAGTTCATTTCGAAGGAGATTTGCTATAATGGCAGCCGCAGGGCGCCAGAGTGGGTATGCCGGCGTCCCCCAACTCCGCTCTCGCTCTCACCCTCGTTGCTTGCTTCAATTTTGCATTATAAAGTAAACCGTAATTCAGCGCCGTCTTCATCTTTGTCTGTAAACTACTCCCTGTTAATTGTTCATAATTTCAGGGTTCTTGGCATATCTTGACCTTATTATTGAATTTGGACGGTATCTCAGAAAGTTTTTTTATTTTTGTTTTTTGCGTGCTTGGTGATGGTATGAAGAATTAGGCGGACTCTGTCCAAGAAATTGTGTCCACCTTAGAAAGATTGTTTGCGCTGAACCCGTGGGTCTCGCCTTAAGTGCAATAGCATTAGCGCGTGCAAATAACTAACATGGATATTTCTTGCAGAATGGAGCATCTTCCAGCACCTGATACTACGGTAAGCCTCACCAAAGACATATGCAGTCTTTTTGAAGATGGGTATTGTCATGCCCATAATTTACACTATCATGAAGATACATGGACAAAGAGTTAAGTTGCCAAATACTTGAAATTTTAAGGATATTCAGTTGGCACATCGTGAATAGGAGTATTATCTATAGCTGATAGGAATAAAATTAGTGAGTGAATAAGATGACTAATGGTGATTCAGGATGATTCTTCTTCTTGGTCCTGTTTTTCTCTGAGGAGTAACCGCAAATAAAGGAGTTAGATTGAGAGTATGGCCATCCAGGTTGATCTCAAGTGAGCCGGAATGAACTCGTGAATGGACTGACAATAAAAGAGGATAAGATGGTGTTGTTATTATATTATACAATGTGTCTTAAGAAATTGGTTGATTGAATGTGTGGAACTTTGTGTTATGACGGTGTCAGAGAATGGTTACAGTTACGAGCCTATGTAGAAATTTAGTCAATTTCAGTACTTATCTGTTCGGTGTTCAAATTCCTCTATACGTTTTATCGTGGTTCGTGCTCTGATGCCCACATCAAGCATGCTCGTGTTTAAATTCTTGGAAGGGAATTGACTACTGGTGGTTACGTAAATGACATGTTCAGAAATCTTTATAATGGCATTGTATCAGACTGTTAAAGACGTCTATGCTCTTTCAGGCTATTGCAGCAGCGATAAGCAAGGAAGAGCCAATACCAATTGTACTGATTGATCAGGACTCGGATGCCGAAGCTACGATTGTGGAAATTAGCTTCGGGGACAGACTCGGTGCCCTTCTTGACACGGTTAGCTCACTCTCATTCGGTTTTGTTTCGTTTTGGATGTTGGCAGTATGGAGGTGAATTAGTCCTTCCTGTCTATTTCCCGCACGTATCCCGTAAGGGAACGTCGGTTGATGCGAAGGTAGTTTTGTTGTGTCGGCTCTAGTGTTGTTCATAGTCTCTTTTTTTGCTTGATAATATATCGGATTGACTCGGTAGTGCGCACGTTGTGGATCGCACATCATTTGCAGATAAAGGCTCTTAAGGACCTGGGACTCAATGTCATTAGAGGCGTGGTCACCACTGAAGGTCCTAATTTGCGCCGCAAAAAGTTTCTAGTGACTCGATTGTATGTTATCACTTCGCCCTTTTTATTTCCCTGCAACGATTTGTTGAAATTGAGCATTTTTCCCCCAGTGGTCTGTGTTTCATGACGACTTGATAATCCATAGCATTGTTCTTCATGTGCAACTGTTTGTCAGTATTTCGATAGTCTTCGGCATGTTGTCTGCTTCATCATAATCATATATGATTCTGACAGGGACAACAATAAAAAAGTGGAAAATCCGGAGCTGTTGGAAGCCATACGCCTCACTATCATAAACAATTTGCTCCAGTACCATCCTGTACGAAGTGCTTAAATTCTGCATTCTTTGTTGGATACTCGTATTCTTCATGCTTTGTCACTGTTTAGCTAATGCTCGATGATATGAAGCATGCTGCCACGAACTCTACCTTCGTGAATATGGATTCTTCAGATTCTTCACAACTAGATTGAAAGATTCAGTTCATAATTTGGGTGCGATCGCATGGTTAATGTGGTCGATTATGGGTGATGGGCATTGTCAGAGACAATGTTCACTTTTTTATATCAGTACTGTTGGTTTTCTTTCTGTATATGCGAGAGGCTGCAGGAATCTGGTGAGCAGTTGGCTATGGGAGTCGCTTTTGGGGGCTCTTCAATTAAACAGGAGGTAATGCTTCTCTCTATCTACTGCAGTAGTTCCGTTGATAGCTAAACAGCCAGAAGTAGTGTTGTTTTTTCGTTTTGCATTTGTTCACGAGTTAGGGTTGGATTGGAACATCCTCCATATTTTAAGTTGAATTTTCTCGTTGTTTTGTATCGTAGGTTACAATGCGTTTACAAGATTTCTTCGTAATTTGGCACTCGATGTAGAAAAGGTGATCTAAACCACTCCTTAGGTGTTTGTAAAAATATAAAAGTAGTCGTCATCCGGCGGAGTACATGTTCTATTTAGATTTGTAAGAATATACTTAAGCTTTGTGTGCAGCTTGATATGGATGTGGCCACTCATATTTCTATCACAAGGGATGGTCCTCGAAGGTATTGGCAGGACACTTTTGAATTTGTATATTGTTCAGTGATTCTGATAATTTCTGTGCGCTCTTCAATTCTCCTGTACATAGTTTGTTACGTAATACTGTGTACCAGTACCCCACTTTACTGCACATTTGCCAACTTCTAAGAAGCTGGTTTGCCTAATTTATGCCCGCAGTCTCTTATCCGTTGAGACAGCAGACAGGCCAGGGTTGCTGCTGGAAATCCTGAAGATCATCTGTGATATTAGCATTTATGTGGAGTCGGCAGAGATTGACACTGAGGTAAATTTGGTGAACGGAATATTCTTCTATTATATAATTTCGTTATGTGAAACTGTTACATAGTTATCGGTATCTGTCAATTTCCTTTGTTAACTTGTACGAATTTCTAAGGCAAAGACAGGAATCTGAACTGGCAGGGACTAGTGGCTAAGGACAGGTTTTATGTGACTTATCATGGCGAGCACTTAAGTCCATCCATGGAGGAGGTGTGTTTTGATACCGTTACGGCAATTGTCTCCTTTCTGTTTCTTGGCTATTTACTCTTCTGGAAGTGATCATTTCGTGTGTACATTAATTTTTCTTCACAGGGAGGATGATTTTTCTGCGCTGGTAGGGTATGTGTGAATGCTTATTAGTGTCCTATGCACTAAACGTGTTTCGTACTAAACAGGTTCTGACGAATACTCTTCGCTACTATCTGGGGAGACCTGATGCCGAGGACGAAAGCTATTAATCGCTAGAGAATTGTAATCATGTTGGACTGATTATCACGCTTACAAAGCATACTGTTTACTTGAGAGAATATGGTCTGTTCGGTCTATATTTGTGGATCAAGAACGTGGAATACATTCTGGAATACATTCTTAGAACATAACAACGATTCTGTTGGACTCGGGTCGGGCGGCTCAGATTAAAGTCCACAATGCTGCTGGTCACCATCCCAATCAGAAGGTTAAACTTTGGGCCTAATTTGATTCCATCTGGCTTCAATCATCTGTGATCGCTGGTAGGAAGGACAGTTGGGTGTTCCGTGAGGGCCTGCCTTTAGTTTCATTCATGTAGTGGTTTGGCGTTCTTTTGTTTATGTTCCCTTTCTGCTCATATTCTCTTCAGTGTGCAGCCGTCTCGGCTTGGCTGTTATGTATTGGTTTCTTGTTCTAGTGCACTGGGTCTCCCATTTGTTCAAAACAAAAACAAAAAACGATTCTGTTGGAATCTTATGGCAGAATGTTAGTAGTAGTAGTAGTACTATTGTATTCTGATGTTACAATATTGCTAATTTAGTCATGTCATCATCATATTTGACCTTGATTGCGCCTCCCGGCACATGCAGTTCATATAGGAATTCTGGTTGAGTTTAGAAAACTGACCTTGTGTACTTGTACCTTTAGCACTATGTAATCAAAAGTGAATTGGAAGCTCGATAAGATACTGTAGGAGAGATCCACCTACGGCACTTGGTGACTTCTCCTCAACGTCAAATTCATTTTAAATGGTCCAGAAGGTGTGACTCAATACTGTAGTGCTAGTACTCCAATATATGCACGGAGGCAATAGGCAATGAGTGACTTGGATTTCAACTGTAAAACACATTAGTGTGTTTTAGAGTTGAAATCCAAGCCACTCATTGGGAATTTTCAGTAAATCAAAGGGGCCAAATGAGTCAATTTCTGATTTGATTGTTTGGCTCAAGAATTTTCAAGCACTCTCTAGCCTTGTTAAATAACCTTTTCAAAACATAAATTATAGGAGCTTGCTCAAAAATTGCTCAAGCTTTAGGAAGTGTCCCTATATAAGTGCCTAAAATAGTGCATATTGTTCTTGAAATGGAACAAGCTTGGAGTTCCAAGAATCACCACTTGTTTGTGTGTGATTTTACAGTATTTAACACTTGAAAGTATAGACATAAATGTTTGGGCATTGCTTATACAAGACTTGTTAATACAATTTGGGTCCACTTTTAAATCCCATATGTAGTCCATTTGAGATGTACTATAGATGTTCATTTTTTACTCATTAGTGCATAATGTGTAGGGTATCAATGTTGATAGCATCATTGTACATTTTCATTGTATGCTTTTAAAACTTTAATGAAGAGTTTTGAACACCTTCTAGATTGTTTAATGCACTCACTTGCATGATTCTTATAGCTTTTAACATTCATTTCTCCTCTATTCTATGAGCATATATAATAGCCTAATGACCTTGCACTTCTAAAAATGAAAGTTAATTCATAAAGACTACAAAGATTTTGATTAATTTAAAGACTGCAAAGATTTTGATAAATTTAAAGATTGCAGTGCTCCCCATTTCTCTTCTTACCAAAATATTGAAAAAAAATTTGATTCACAGATTTCTCTACAAAACTTGTTTTCTTCTTTAAGAGAGTGCTTTCTAAGCCTGTTACCTTAGTGCCTGCCCAATCTTAAATATGGAAGACACATCAGTGTTTCATGAGATTTCCCAAATTGCGAAGGTATAAATTATGCTCAGTACAACAATGTGAAGTGTGAACTTACTTAAAAATGGTGTAACATTTCCACTGCAGCCTTTCTAACTAACTCTCCCAGACTAATACCACCTCGAGAAGAACGTTAACCCATGCCCATGCTAGGAATGCAAGCTTCACAATCCTGTCATTTTGTAAGTAATTATGAATGAAATTTTCTATAATATTTTCCAAAGATGATTTCCCATGTCTTCTAAAAGTGCTAAAGCTTTCAGATTTTTTTGTGAAAATTTGAAGTTACCCAAAGCTTTTTTAGGAAAAATGAAGAAAATTGATATCTAATGTGAAATATGCTAAAAAAATCTGATATTTTCAGTATAGATGTAGTTTAAAAAATCATGGTATAAAATAAGGTTACCATGTTATTCTAAAATTAGGAAATCAACAAATTGTAGTTATAGGTCCACAATTCATATTGCTATAAAACTTTGAATTTTAAGGTTTTTTTCAAATTTTGCAATTGGAGTAGAAACTAAACTTAATAAACTTCGAATTCCAAAAATATCATTTTTATGGCTAAAATTCACATCAAGCGTAAAGAGCAAGAATTGGCCAAATTATACTACTATAGTGATCCTTGGAATAATTCTAAAGCATCTCAATTCATGTAGAAAGTGTAGAGTGATGCCAAAAGTAGTAAATTTTTGGTAGAAGCTGGTTAGAATTTGTTGTAGACAATGAATGAAGTAACTGTAGGATCTCCTCCGTGACTCTTGAAATCCCAAGAATGTGAGATAGAATTAAAGAAGATAGAAGTTGCTTGAAGATCATGAGCTTTGATTGACAAAATTGTAGCATTGACTACAATGGGCAAGTGTGTTCTTTAGACAAAATCATGTTGTATCACCTATGCACAAGCTTGGAAAGTTGGAAAAATGCAATGAAAATTGCAGTGTATAGGGAGTGAAGAGAGAAAGCCAACATGAAGAATGTTTTAGCATTTGATTAAGGAATGGGATTTAGAGTGCCTTACAATTAGCTTGCCTTTGAGCTGAGAAAAACAACATTTCATTTCACGTTGCCCTAACAATATTCTAAAGATGTTTGGTTGGCAAAATTCAAGCGAGTTATCAATTTGTTCACTAACACTGTTGTAATTGCCAAAGTGATGTACATTCAAAAATGTGCAAGTTAAAGTGACACAAAAGTGTCAGCCATCATGGTGTTCCACATTCTTCCGTTGTTTGGAGGATGCACATTCTTCAACACCAACAACTACCTTGAGCACAATAGCAATGACAAGTCCATTCAAAATTTAGTCATGATGCAACACATTGTTGCTACTATAATGACAACTATGACAAAGTAGTTTCATATAGAAAAGCAACAATTACCTTACAACATTGCAATCCATCCATTTCTTTTCCAAATATTTATTATACAAAAGACATAGTCTTCTTGATGTCCACTGTTGTAACTATCTACAGGAGAATGACATCCAAAATCTTGAAGCATTGCCTTTTTATTGCACTCCCATAATGCTCTTTTTTTCATTGGTATTGCAATTGTTGCCATGTTGTAATTTATGTTGCCATCTTGCATCCGAACTATCAAGTCTTCATATACCTCTATTGCCTTTAATAAAGTTGTTGGCCTACAATGGCTAGAAATAGCACCTCTCTTTGTATTACCCTTCAAAACAAATTGGAGCTCTAGCTATACTCTACACACAATAAAATTGCTTGAAATCTTGCTCCATTGGTCCATGTCACCACTATAAAAACCTATGATTTTAGTGATAAGTCTCATTTTTTTAAAAGAATTTTAGGTGATGTTTAATATAATAAACCCATGTTTTTAAGTCATCAATGTTAACATGAGTTTATTGCATTGGACATCATCTAAAATCCGATTAAAAAAAATTAGGGCCCATCACCTAAAACATGGGTTTCTTATGGTGCACTGCAGTGGAATGAAGGAGATACAAATTCACATTGAAAAAAAGATGATAAAAAATGACCATCCTCACATGCAAGATACTAGTGATTAAAGTTATAGCTACTGATCGGAACATCTACAAATGTTGAATGTACTAATGAACAACATGAGAAAGACAAAGATTGAATCTTGTTACATTTGCAGGTGGTCATAGACCTTTACAAAAACATGATAAACGTGATGTTCAAGCATCAAAATTCACACTCAAGAACTTTGATCAGCTCCCACATGCAACCAGAGAATATTGATACATTAAAAGCAAACAATAATGTTGACCAAAAAATTGTCATACTGTGGACTCCTTGTTAGCAAGGTAGTGAAATGTCATGACTTTCCAACAATGCAATTCCATTGGAGATTGCTACTGTTATTGTTATTGATCAGTCTTTTTGCCTTATACGCTGTTTTGCTTCTCTGTATGTAGTGGCTACCACTTCCCTTATTAACAACATAGTGAATAGTATGTCTAACTGAAGCATTCCCCCATGTGAAAATGCATTGTATATAACTCAAGTTTGTCCTCATTTTGGAAAAGCAAAATCAACACTTCTTATGGGTGATAGTCTAAACCAAAGAATATGTGCACCATTGGTGCTGCTAATTAAAAATATGACACATAGCCTCTCCACGAGGTCTATGGCTTGCGCAAAACCTTAGCAAGAAGGAATTAGAAGTCCACCTTGTGAATGGAATTTTTCATGAGGCACTCACAAATTGCTTTGAAGAAGATGTAACAATTTTCCATTGTAGAATCCACCAAGAAGATGAATAGCATATGCCACCATTGGTGGCTGTGAACTTGAAAAGAGTATATTGCTCACATATGATTAGCGACATTGACACCACTCTTGTACTATGTGTAATCCTTCAAGATGAGAGGATGAGAGACGATCAACTTGTCTCTTTTCACTACCATGCCTTTAAGGCATAGTCAACCAATGTTCACCCAAGCGAGGCAAGGGTATATAAAATGAAGACAAAAGCAGAACAGTTTTTTGATCCTTCCAAATAACACAACAAATCTAGCAATTGCAATGCATACGCTAAACAAGAGCTTTTTGTGGATCATCTACAACTTGTTTCTTTTGCACTATGGCCTTTGGAAAACCAATGCAATTGCGTTGCCAAGTTTTTGTAGTATACATGTCCAATCACTCCAAGTCAATGGTAAGCTTACCATAGTGAAATAATTATTAGTAACCATAACATGTCCTCCTCCAAGCAGGTCTTCACTACAATGAAATGCTGTCAGTTTTTGTCAATTCAAATACTTTTTCTGTCAATTTTCTGTCAATTCGGACACTGTCTGTCAATTTGGACGTTGTCTTCTTGTAGTGCTTGCATTATTGCATCACAACTTCCTAGCCTATTTTGGCGCCTCCACTACAACATTCGGCTATAGCAACTCGTTGTGCAGAGCCAATAGAAATGTAAAAGTTATACATATAATATTTATGAGCATTGATAAAGGAACAAATTTTGATCCCCCTACTTTGTTGACTTTAGAAGGAGGTACTAACATATTGAGCAATAGCTTCTTTTGTAGCAAACTATGGACTCATCCATGGTCACTTCTTGATGTACGTAGTTGCCAATTAAATTTACATCTCCTCTAGATTTATGAAATAAACTAGGCCACCTTTGTTAATTTATTTGTCATTGTGTTGTGACTCTCTTCATTAGAATAAAACCTTGTTGCCTTCAATACAATCTACATGGCATATAGGGTTGTCTTCCTTGACAAACAAACCACGTGACAAACAAGATACATCGAATATCCCCCCTGATTGTCTAATAAAGTCAATTTTATCCTTTGATTTTTTTTAAAATAACCTTCATTTATCTTAGCCTATTTGGTAGCCACATGGCATACTTTAAGGGCGCATATAGGTCTAATATGGAAGGGCAATCTCAAATGTAGGTAATTGCAAGTAAGTGACCATGGGTAGGGGTGACTATGGGTAGAGTGACCTTTTGTACTATGATTCAAAATTGCTACTTTTGATGCCTTCATCCAAAAATAAATATTTAACCATAGAATCTTGTACTTCACTTGTTTAAGATCATGTCATAAAAATTTTATGAAGTTTGACCACATGGATTAGAAGATATTAGCATTTTAAGTTTAAAAAATAGTTTTTAAAACACTAGCCTACAATTTTAGATGACTTTGACTACCATTTATAGAAAAAATTTCAATATAGAATTTGAATTAAAAAAAAATTATGTTTAAAAATTGAATTAAAAGCCTAGGAACTAATTTTTTTTTAAAAACACTTCATTTTCTTTTTTTAAACTTTTTTTTTAAGTAGAAGTAGATTCACGATTGAACAAAAAATGAAATTGTTAATAGCTCTAAAATGGAATTAAATCACAAAAATTCCAATAGTGAAATTGTTTTAGCAAAAAACTTAACCCAATTAAACAATTTTTTGGAAAAATTATGAAAATTGCATTAAAAAATAAATCCGATGAGTTATTTTTACATTACAATGTTTCAATTGCCTCAAAAAGAAGATTGTCCATAACTTTCTCATCATTAGTCCAAATAGAATGAATCCAAGATTCACGTCTAAACAAAAAAATAGTATTTGGAAAACAAAATTTAAAAATTTAATTTTGACTTTTTGTGATTTTTTTGGGTGCTACCTACTAACCTCCATTTTTGGCTTACGGTAACATAACTTTTGCTTTGGACATCAATTGAAACAAAAAGTTTTATTCTTCAAAAGATGATGTATTCTTCTATCTTCCAAAAATGGTTTTAAAAAATCACAATGAAAATTAAGACTGTAAGTAAATATCCAAATTTTTCAAGTCTCTCAAGGGGACTCTTGGTCTTTTAGGGATTGAAATTCAACTTCATTTTTGTGAACTTTGTCATCAACTAGTTTAGAAGCAAACAAACTAGAGTAAATTGATTGACATAAATTATAGAATATTTGCACAAGGTAATTCAAATTCAAGATTCAATACATAAAACTTTCTACCTTGCATTTAAAAATTTTTATATTATTTTTAAAATGGCACATTATATAAAAAGTGGTTAATATGATTACATCACTCTTTAAAATTTAGACGCATGTAGCTAGTGTTTCTATTTGTGCAAACATATGACAAACCTAGGAACCATAAAATATTAATAAATAATTTTTTAAGTGGAAAAGAAAAGGGTGAAGGTGTTTGGAATCTCCTTTTGATTGTAAAAAATTGCAAAAGTAAAAAGGGAATGTTCATACTTAAGCTTCTACCTTTTGGTTTTTATTTGTAAGATGTACAGGAGAAATTGTTCATGGTTAGAAATAGTCTTGGAGAATTGCAAAATTTGAATGGGAAAGTTCTTACATAAATCTTCAACCTTTATTTATTTATTTATTTATTTTTGTATTCAATGTGACAAATATTTCATGAATAAAATGTGTCATTGACATTTGCAATAAGCAATAGGAGATATTCTTACAAAAATTGTTATCCTCTATAATTATGGAAGACAAATCATTGTGTAGTATTGATGTCTTGCATATGAAACATACAACATAAACCTTAGTCCATGGCAACATTAGATTGTGCCTTTAGATGAGGCTCATTTGATTTGCTTGAGTTACTTGAAATTCTTTCATTAGTTGGATTTGAGTTCAATCAAGATACACATTAAAATCAAAAGAATGTTATTTTTTCCTAAAGAAATTTTAAAAAAATGCTCTAAAATCTAAATGTTGTAAAAACACTGTTAAAAATGATATAAATATCATTCCATATACATCTATTAAAAACTTTGTAATAGAAACTATAAAAAAGAGATGCCATTCTATATAGAATATGATTACATGTTTTAAAAACATTACAAGACATAATACCATCCTAGAAGATAAATAAAAAATTGAATGACTTTCTTCATCTTGTATAAATTAGTATCTCAATTTGTAAGTGCCAAATTTGATGCTAGCGTAACGAGCGGTGCTATTTTCTGAATGTATGAACATGAGCCTATAAGCAATGAGTAGGGATTATGTGAGCGTTGAGCTCAAAAATTTAAAGAAGTACTAGAAAATTTAATAAAATTTTTTAAAATATATTCCATCTAAACTTTTTGGTCAAAATATATTATTTTTAGTGAATTTTCATATTTATTTTTGTAGACCTATTACCATGAATCTATTACTATGGTTTTGTAGAATTCAAATGAAAATTATAATTTTTAGTGTTGTTTAAAATATTAGAAGTATATATTATAAAAATGAAGAATTTAATTGATGTGAAAGATGAATGGAGATGGAAATAAGTTTGTATAGAATATTAATTGATCATAGTCTTATAGCAACGTTAGAACTCTTGGGGTTGATGGAAGGGTACCAATAATTTTCTCTTTATGTATTGTTGTTTGATTTGTTTAGATTTTAGAAAAACAAATTATTGATAAGAATTATTTTTATATCTAATGCTCTTTGTCATAATGAATTTTATTTTGGTTGATCATAGTCTTGTAGCATTATGGATCTTCTTAGGGTCAATGGAAGGGTACCAACACTATCGTTTTGATTTGTAAGTCAATGAACTTGTTTAGATTATAGACAAGAAAATTTGTTAGTAGGAATTCATTGTATGTGGAAAGAGCTTAGTTGCACATAATTTCATTTTTGTTGCTCACTTTCTTGTAGTAGTGTCGATTCTCTTAGGGCCAATAGAAGGTATCTACACTTCTACTTGAATACGCTAGTAACTAAACTTGTTAAGACTTTGGGAGAAAATATTTAGTTGATAGGGATTATTTTTTTAAGGAATGCATTTAGTTATACCAATGTTGATTAGTTGATCATTGTCCTTGTAAGACCTCCCGAGGGTCCAATTCTTTCATCTTTGATTAAATGGTCATTTGGTTAATTACTTCTTTTTTGTTGCTTAGGGCTTCTCAACGTTGAGAGGAAGACAGCACTTGCCATTTTAATGTGCTATATAGTGGATTTTGCTAGAAATTGACTAAAGTTGTTCTATTGAGATTATGACCACTCCCCTTTGTAATTAGGCTCTCTTCGGTGCTAAGGGGAGCCCTAAGCCGTGCAAAAAATGGGAAAAAAAACAATTTTTTTATAAAATTTTAAATTTAATCTTTCTTGTGGCTAGGGGGCTCCCTTCAATGTTGAGAGGATTCCAACTACAAGAGGAAAGTGATTGTAAAAATTTAAAATCTCAATGGAACAACCTTAGTTGATTTCAAGCAAATCCTAATGAATAACCAATTTTTTCCCTTAAAATCTAGCAAAGTCTAGTGAATAGTACATCAAGGTTGTTCAAAGGACCATAGTAATAGGTTCATAGTAATAGGTACTAAAGTTTACCAAAAATAATAAATTTTGATCAAAATTTATAGTTGGAATCTCTAAAAAATTATATGTTCACAAGTTCACAAGCTCATGCTCACATGCTCACAAAATAGCAACCCTACTATCCTACACAACAAGTTGCCCCTAAAATTCAAAACATATTTTGTGAAGAAGGAGAAGGCAATGACTCCTTTTTGTTCCAAAGTCCCCGAAGACAAGAGGCCGTCCTAAATTCAAAAATGTGCAAGACCCAAAAGTCCCCAAAGAAACCCCAAACATAGTTTTCAGAGAAGGAGAAGGCAATTATTCATTCTAGAGATCCGAGGTCACCCTCTAAAGACCTGAAGTTGCCAACCCAAAGTCGCCCAAGACCAAAATCCCCTAAAAAATCCAAAACATAGATGACTTGAGCACTTTCCCTCTATCCTAAACCTTCTTCTACTTAACAATTTATTTTAAGAATGAAAACTACATTATTTTAATTTTTTAATTTTTTTAATTCAATTTTGAATGATGAAAATTTTTTAATTCAAAATCTATAGTGCAAACTTTTTTAGTTAAAGAAGATTCATAGTCTATTAAAACTAATTTGCCACTATGCCAAAAAAATTGGTTTCTATACTTTGAATGCATTTATTTTGCGATCTATGTGGTCAAAGTGTCTAGAATTTTTTCCATATATTTTCTAACTATTCTACTACAAGGTCCTATGGTTATATATATATATGCAAAAATACCATTTAATATCTTTTGCTCTTTGCACTAGAAATGGTAATTTTGAAAGTTTTTTTTTGACAATTTTGACCTAAGGTTGTCCCTTGATCCAAGGTTGCCCCTCAACCCAAAGTTGCCCCTTCAACCCAAGGTCACCTCCTCAACTCGAGGTTGCCTCCTTGCCTCGTAGTCACTCATGCTAACATGGTCTTCGCTTTCCACATCACTCTTATAGACTAGCCACATCGATAGAATCCATTTATTCTAGGGTTTAAAAAAAAACACCTAAATCGTTATTCAATGACGTCGTCATGCTTATTTGACATTTGTCATACACAACATGCAACATTAGATACTAAAACCCAAAATTCTATGTGATAAGACAATTCTGATGACATATATGTTTTCTGAAACATTGAAACATCAACTTCAACGCAAAATATTGCGTTTCTATGTTTCAGAAAACATATACATCATGTTGATTGTGTTGGAGGCAACAAGGTTTTCTTCTAGTGTTTCTTTCAAGATGCTATCAATGCACACATGTAGGCAACTGTAGAATAAAATTTTTAGTTTTTAGGTTACTTTTTAGTTTTTATTGAAAAAGTATGTAGAAAGTAGTCTAAAAAGTAGAAAAATAGCTTAAAAGTAGACTAAAAACACTAAAAAACAGAAAGTAGCTAAAAGTAATTGAAAAAGCAATTTTTAAACTTTATGCAGTGTGAATAGGGCAGTTTGGATGGATGAAGTATGAAATGGATGAAAAACTGCATAGATGGATGAAAGATTCCAAAAGGGGCTAGAAGGGATGAATGGGACTCAATATGGATGAAAAATTGCAAAATGGATGAATGAGGCATAGAATTGGATAAAAAAAAAATGATTGGAAGAGGTGTGAGCTTTCTTCCATGTTTCAAAAGATACAAGAAAAACGAATTTTTTTTCTCCCTCTCTCATTGTGCATTCAGGAAGCACATGTCTGTACTTTCTTTCGTTTTATAATTTATAAAAAAAACTAAAATTTTCTTTAGTGTAAATCCATTTTATTCTATTGCGCTCTGTTTGTATATTCGAGTGTTTGATTTTGTAAGCTGTGAAATGTGTGTTTTGATAATTATTGCAATTGCGTATTCTGGCCTTTCTGAATTTGCAATTTGTTCATTTTAAAAATTAAAAATTGTGTCGAAGCATTCTGGTGGTGACAAACTGTTGTAGCAATTCCAACCAGGCTTGAGCATTTGGACGATCAGAGCAGTGTGGCTCAACGGCGTTCAGGGTTGACGAATGTCAACGTCCGCCCCAAAATAGCGTCCGTTTTCCGGACGTCCGGACATCCGGACGCATGGACACTAGCGGACGCAGCGTCCCGACCGCCGTCGGAAAGCGGACGGGCGGGGCGGACGGACGGGGCGGACGGCCCGAGGCGGACGCCCAGATCGTGTGGACCAGATCAGTCCGCGCGTCGATCGGACGGCCGTAATCGGGCGGACAGACGGACGGGGCGGACGGGGGACAGGCGGACGCTGCGTCTGCCAGGACGCGAATGTCAGCGGACGCTGCAGATATAGCGTCCGCATCCGGACGTCCTGGACGTCCGAACATCGTGTCAACCCTGGCGGCGTTGGAACAAATTTAGTGATTCCAGGATGTGATTGCGCAAGGCCAATCCCAACAGTCATAGTGAGGCCAACGATTGGAGAAAGTAAAGTCTGAGACTTGGGTGTTTGGTGAAGGCTGCGGAAATTGGTGTAAGCGTCTGGCAGGTGGAGATTGGAGTTTGACGGAAGTGGAATCGGAAATTGTCATTGTTCTGCAAGTGCAATTGTTAAGAAGGGTGGCTGGATTCTCTATATGGTTTTCGAAACTCGAGGGAACAGAAGTGAGAGCAATCTGCGCTAGCGACGACGCTAGGCCTGCTATTTCAAACAATTGTAGCTCTCACTTCGCAAAAACTGAAACT
This sequence comes from Pseudoscleropodium purum, assembly GCA_963969395.1. Lineage (NCBI taxonomy): Eukaryota > Viridiplantae > Streptophyta > Bryopsida > Hypnales > Brachytheciaceae > Pseudoscleropodium > Pseudoscleropodium purum. The sequence goes on along the minus strand of OZ017800.1, from coordinate 14,834,367 downwards.
CACCACCAAATATCGGTTTTCAAACAGACGTCTGTGCTGCTAGATAGTAGTGGATTACAAGAATTTCGTAATTGGGTTGGAGAGATTGCGACATCGATGAAGCTTCAATAATCGGTCGATCGATTGGGTCTTGATTGGTGAGGACGCAGCAAAGGTCGGAAAGCAAAGATCGACACAACTATCTGCGAAAACTTGGATTTGAGGCGCGATAGGAAGAAAATCGCAAATTTGAAGCTCCGATCGGTGTCGCGGCAGCATCGACAGGAAGAAATTAGGGATTTGAAAGAAATCCTGATTTGTTACCCTTGACCCATTCAGATGTGTTGCCATGCTTATAGGTCTGACCCACGGTTATAGGCCCCCTAGCACGGTCTTAGGATCTTTGGTATGGCAATAGGACCTACAGGCCATAAATTAAATTACATTAATAAAATTGAAATTTTGACCTCAAAATTTGGATGAATTGATCGAAAACAAAATAAATATCCAAATTTTTCGAACAGCCCTTGGGCCGTGAACCTCATTTGGAATACCTGTCCTACAACTTCTAAAATAAAATTTGTAATTCATATTTTGGATTTAGAATTGGACGGAATTGTGAGATTATATGTTCTTTGTGGTTGATATATGTTTGTTTATGTTTAGGAATGACTCACCTTGTGGTTTTGGACCTATTGCCCTAAGACTTGTTGCCCAATCTTAAAAGAAAGGAGGAAGCTCAAAGACTAAGAATCTGGTATTTTGTCCTAAACATTTCATACCTTGCATACTGGACGTATTGCCCACTGAGACTACTACGTGTAGTCATTTTGCATATAGATTCAAAAAGCTCAGAAAGAACAATTACTGGCCCTATTGCCCAACACATAAAAAGGTGTTAATTAAAAAATTATTTGTATATTTAAAAAATATTATCTTGTATATATATAATTAGGTCATAGGCTGCATCCATGTATAAGACGTGTTGCCTAGCTTGACGTGTTGCCAAAGACGTGTTGCCCACCCTAGAATATTATATAGGACCGGGACTCTTAGAGCATTGTGTCTGCATTAGTGGTAATGGACTGTCCACCAAATTGAGAGAACTTGGGAAGAAAGAAAGAAAGAAAAAGAATAAAAGTATAAGAATAAAGTTTCCAAGTATGATTTATAAAGTTAGTTTACACATAACCTAAATCTACTTTAAAAGTGACATTAGATGCACTAACGATAGACTATGTTGGCTTATCTACGAATGAACTCCTATACTACTGGTACTTGACAAAAAGTAAAAGTTAGTGAAAAAATACCTCACAGCAACATGTCCCAATTTGGGAGTTTTTTTTGGATGAATTGAATTTGTGTGCAATGTTGTGGTTCATTGGGAGTCTCTTGAAGTGGTTAGTTTTCAATCAACAAGTTCCATTTGAAAATTTAATTTCTTGTGCTTAGGTGCTTGTCCACTAAACTTGTGTCAAGTTTGATATTAAATTTGAATTGCATTTGTGTTTGCAAGGATTGCACTTCAACTTGACATTGTAGTTGGAATTGATAGGTACCAATGATACCATTGGAATTTTATTGTGTTGGTGTTTCATTGTGGTGGAATTTTATTGCAATAAATAGTTTACTATGAAACAACTTGTAGTTGAATCTTATCAATATTTTAGGTAAGAAGAATCAAAAATTCAAAATGAAATTTGTCATATTTGGTATATTAGTGTATTTCTAGTATCATTTCATGCTTGTTTTGTATGAAGAGTTGGTTGCTTCTAGCGTGCATTCCTAAGTTCATACTTTGTAGGAATATATTGATGCACTTCATATTGTATGGATTTGTTGAAAATGGTATACAAACTTTCTATTGCTACAAGTGCAAATTCTATTATATTTTGAATTGCAAAAGAGCTCATGAAGCTAAGAGTACTTGTTTGTATTTTTATTTTAGATTCATCAAAATTTGTAGGTAAGTAAATTCCTTCACATTCTATTCATTACAAACACAAAGCAAATAGATAGTCCATATACAATTCATTGGTATTTTTGCATCTACATCTACAAATTGTATATACTTCTTATAAGAATTTACATGCTTATAGTATCTATCCTAATTTCAAAAAGGCTTCTAACTTTGTAGAAAATTCTTTGAGTAGTTGCATGTTTTAGGGTTTTTGATCTCAAAGAAAGTTATCCTTGATTTGAGGATAAACATCCTTCAACCCTTCAACCAAGTCATGGAATTTAGGATATTATTCTTGAACAAATGATAAATGGCTCAACAAATACACAAATCTACTCCTAAATAGAATGAGTTACCTCATAAAAGTCTATCCATTAACAAAAATTATCTCCAAGTTGAGGATAACAAAAATTCAATTCAAATGGCTAATTGCTAAATAATAGAAATAAGTTATCTTCAACTCAAGGATAAATCAATTAGATAAAAATAGGTATCCTCAACTTGAGAATAACTATCTTTAAATCAAAGATAACTATCTCCATGTACAACTATTCATAGGGAACTAAAACAAAATGCAACACATTGATTATCATATCCTCAAGTCAATGATACAATATTCCTAAATTTTAGTATGGCAATGAATTACGAGTTATCCTTGAGTTGAAGATAAAAACATTATTGTTGTAAAGTAATAAATGAAGTATGAAAAAACATAAACTTCAATAGAATAAGTAAATAAATTACTAAATGCTAAATGTAAGTATGTCTTAAGTCTTCTGAGTCATTTCATATTCTATCTTATGATTTCAAATGAATTTTGGTCATCACATTTATCTTCAACTCGAAGATAATCAAATTAGCAAAAAGACAACTAAGTCTTATTTGATATTTTTCTATTAGATTCAATTAATAAAACAATTCAAATGTAGATGAATCTAGACAATGAGAACCGAGCAAGAAATGGAACAAGTCAACCTTTGGTAGTCGATAAAAAATAGCAAGGACTTTAGAAGATTTTTGAAAGCTCTAAAAGCCCTTGAATTATCAAGCTCTAGAATTTGTGGGAATTGTACTTCTGTAGTGATTGTACAATAGTTTGACGTAGTTGAGACCCTACCACGTCATTTTCCAATTTTTTTTTCAACTTGATTTTGCATTTTAAGAATTTTAATTTTAACTTTCATTTTAATTTTTGAAAGAAAACACTTTCTAACAACTGATCATTCCCTTTGTTGTGGAGAACAAGCCCAAAATGGGCTTTCAAAGCCTTCAAAAATCTTTAAATGGCTCCAAATCAACACTTATAGACATTTATAGTGCCAAAGATGCCATTCCAATTTTGATTCAAGGTCATGAGAAGTTCACTCAATACCAAAAAGAATTAAAGTAAAACCACAAATCATACTTTCTTTTGATGGAACAAACAATTGTCTATGACATGAAAAAGAAGCTTGCTATCATTCAGTTCAAGTCCCAAAGGCAAAAGGTTTGCTTATTCCTTGTAGATGAAAACAAAGACCTCTGAAAGAGAGCGCCAATGTCATGGGGCAAAATCAAGTCTAGCAAGTTCATGATAATCTATAGGCAACATAGTATTGAGTCCTCCATACAATTGTAGACAAAGGAATGCAGGGAGAAGTGCACAAAAGAGCTAAGTTTTTTGGATGCACACATTGTTTGGACATTGGACCCTTTGAAGCTGGCAAGCATCTCCAAGTTCTACAACCAAACCAACCACCTCAATAGTGCTTAGTCAATGTAGGGGGACTAAATTCTTAGCTTGTGCAACGTTTGGATTGACCTAGGTAGGCCATGCAACCAAGCAAAAGATCCCATGACTCGCAAAAACAAATCCATTCTAAGTGTGACAAATTATGTAGTAAGTGTCCTATCTTGACTAGTTATACTTCACTTAAAACTAAAAATCTTTTGCTCTTGTAAAATTTAGCTTCAAATTTGACTAGATTTATTTTATATAATTGCATATCTAAAGTCAATACAATTGTTAACATCCTCATCCATTTCAATCTTCATTCATGCAATCATCCTCAACTTGTGGATAATTCCCTTTTATTATTTAATGCCTAGCTAAATATATTTTTATATCCTATAGAAGTTCAAGAAACTTGTCATTCTATGGTATAAAAATATTAACCCAGATAAAGAAGGAGCAAATGTCAATACTATCAATGATGTTAAGAGTAAAATTCAAATCATTACCCTTCCCAATGATATGTTCAAGTTGTGGGAGAATTTTCTTATTAAATACACAAAAGAGAAACTAATACATCCCTTCACTACTAAAGCATACAAAGGAGACAAGAAGTTTAGCCCTAAGAACTTCTTATTGAAGGAGTTTTTAAAGCAATGGGGACTGTGTAAGGATGTAGACCTTAGAGACTTTGCTTTGCATCTGCTAAATAAGACTTTAAACAAAAATTGAAAGTACCCAAAAGTCTCAACCTTCAGGATCAAGGTTCTAATCAAAGACAATTGGGTAGCTACAAATTGGGTGGAGTGCAAAAAACAAAAGAAAGATATTTATCAAGATCTTATGGCTTTAAGAAGCCGTTGAAGTTCAAGGACACTTTTGGAAATGTCAAAGACAAGGAGTAGTAGAAGTGGAAAGTTAATAACCAATTCTCTTCATCAACATGGTATTTTTTATTGTCCACCACTCTAAGCAACTACTTTTGGAGGCACCTTTCCAAAACAAAATGAGTGGAGGAATTTGTCAAAATATTTCTTGAGCTCCTAATTATGTTCTGGCGCTTCATCATTCTGAAATATTAATTGAGGTAGCCATTTGGAGATGTAGACATACACGGATTTGAGAGAGCTTTTATGTCAATTGTAACAAATTTTTTGTGGAAGTATAATGATGGAGTGTTGTGATTAGGGATAATGGATCTCCATGAGGCCCCAAAAGCACAAATGGAGTAAGCCACCAACTATTATTGAGCCACCACTTGTGCCTTTCTTGAAGTACTTGGCTACTCACATGGTGCACAGTATGTCCTGCCCAAGCATCTAATTCTTCAATATTAGAGATTTCATGGACATGAAGACTGTTATGAACTATATTGCTTCCAAGATGTAGGATTATGACTCCAAGATCTCTTGCTACATTTTAGGCAAGGTCAATATGCTAAATAATGCCACCAACTATGAAAATGCCGCCCTAGTGACACTAATTTTTCTATTCACAAAGAACTGTTCTTATGCTTGGCTGTTCAAAATTTCAACAAAGGACAAGTACAAAACACTGAGGAGCATACCATATTACAACAACCCAACAAGGAACAATGAAGCAAAATTGAGAATCTATTAATTGGAATTGCCAAAAAAGTTCTACTTAGAAATGCTTTCGACCTTTGCTTGGCCAGGTGAAAATGTTCTAGGTGTCTACACTAGATCCAAGTACATACTAGCAACCAAGGTATTCTTTATGTCCCAATGTTATTATCCTTGAATTGAGGATACTAGTACTCTATAGTTCATGGTTGATATTTGTTTTTATACAATAGGAGGTATAGAATCTTTCTAACATTTGTCACATAGATTGATTATCTTCAACTCGAGGATAGTGTCTTATTCAATGGCTTTGATAAAAATGTTGTAGAGAAGACTATATTTACATAGAAATTTGTTTATAAAGGTATAGAGTTTGTTTTTTTACAAAATAGGCAATACAATTGTCCTAACCAAAGAACATGTGAAGATGAAGCTGGTGGACAAATTGGACATGAATGACTTCCTTCACTGAAACTCAACATACAAGTGGCACTACATTTGAACTACATTTTTGGGACTTTTTGAGGGTCGTCTAGAGTTGTTAAATGATAGTAGCAGCAAATCTAAGGACTTTAGTGAGAATTTAGAGCACTTGGGTGGATCAGAAGCAAATCCAATTGTAGGACCCAATGGAATTGACTAGTTTGGGATGAACAAGTCTATAGAATCAGATACAAAAGATAGCGATGTTGGTTCCAACCTTGCAAATCAAGGAAATGAGCTCAATAGGGGGGTGACAATCAATTGCATCCAGCAAATTATTTGGATCTGTCAATTGCACCAATTAAAGATGTTTGAACTTCCTTTAAGTCTATACCAATGTTTGTGTAGCGTGGGCATGACATAGTGATTCCTACAGGGCAAGAGTTGGAGTCACAACTTCAAGGAGTACTCGTGAGCAAGGATCCCGAACATGAATTTGTTGAAGGGCAAATTGAGACAATGAAAAATGGTGTAATTATAGTATTTAGCAATAGTAACAACAATACTAAAGTTGTTTAGGAACGCAATTCAAGACCAAAAGGTAGATATGTAGATTCAATGCAGACTAGGGAGGCCATTTCTATTGTAAAGCAGGAATATAATTAGTGGGACAATGAAGGTGAAAAGCGAAGGTTGGAAGAAGAAGAGGACAAGGCTAAGGAAATGGTGCTCAAGGAGGCCATAGTAGAGTTGAAGAGCACAAGATCTAAGAATGAAGTATTGCGGTTGAAATTGAAAGCACTAGAATCAAAAATATCTTCCTAGTCGACACCTTCTCAAATTGAATTAGTTTTGCAAGAAGAAGGCAATACAAAGGTCCTGGACATCTTGTCATCTCAAAGCTACAAATTACATGTTATCGACTTGGAAGAGACAAACTATCTTTTATTTGAGGATAAAAGTTAGATGAATACTCTTGTTCTGGAGGATATTGTTATGACCAAAAGTGCAACTATTACACCTATTGCATGTCAATAAGTTGAAGACTTGAAGGGATTCATCGCAATCTTTGTTAGTTGAAGTTGTATCAATCTACCTTGCAAGGCAGTATAAAGGATGCTCAAAGTTATCCTCAAATTGAAAATTGCTACGAGGAGGTTGAAAAAGGCTAGGGTGAAGAAAAAAGAGAGTTTTGATTAAAAACATTGGTTGCATCCTACAACTATTCAAAATGGCAATTAGGTGTTGGTTTATGATAGTAGTTTAGATAATCAACATAGTATAGCTAGGAAATTTGCAAAAAGGTAATTTAGGCTATATGCTATCAAACAAGTCTATGATAATGTTGCATATTTATTACGAGAGCTCAATGGCATAGAGTTGAGAATTTCAATTACAGAAAAACGAATTAAAATTTTTCAAAAAAGAGATGAAGATCATTCATCTTAGGAGATTGAAGATGATGAGTTCAACATTGAAGAAAGATGTGATGACCAAGGCGATAAAGATGAAGGTGACGCCCAAGGAGTAGAAGATGATGATTGCAAAGACTTTCAAGATAACCAAGTCACCAAAGACTAAAGTTGGCCCACATTATTTTCTTTTTTAAACTCACACTTACCGGAAAATGTGCAGGTTTATAAAGGGTGTATGTCATGATGTGGGCTGTCTACTAATTAAATGAGACATCTTTGTTTGTTAAAAGAATGTGTTAGTATTGAGCCTTGCTAGTATTAAGAGCTTATTGTTAGTTCACTTGTTCTTGCTAGCCACTGGTTGATAACCGATTGATTAGTATTTAATACCTAAGTTATTGGATTAGAGTTAGGGCTAGCTGCCTTAGAGTTTGGATGTCTATTTGAAGCAAGGGTTGGTCCTTTGCTCTCTCTCTCTCTCTCTCTCTCTCTCTCTCTCTTTCTTGTGTTTTGGTGTGTTGAGAGGTGTGGGAGGCACTTTGGATGCTGGTTGTGTACTTGTTGTGGTTGATATTGAAAGAACATTGATTTGAAGGAGTTTGTGTTTCATTTTGAAGAAGTGTTGGATGAATGCAAGATCTGGATTTGAATTTTTGTATACTTAATCTACTATAATACCAAGTTTTGGATCTATATCTATTATGGAGAAAACGTTATGAGACTTGAAGTGGAGGTGTTTGGATTCAAAAGTAGCCAAGGAGGGCAATATTGAGGAGCTTCATTCTTATTGAAATCTTGTGCAATGGAAATGAAACTTTGAGGATATTTTTCTTTTCTTATTTTCTAGCTTATATCAAAATTTTGGCTTCAATGGACTTAAGATCTAAGAATTATGGACTAAAATACAACCAAGTTGAAGAAGTAGTGAAGGATTAGAAAGTTAGTAGTGGTAAAATAATCATATAAGTCAAAAAAGTAACTTAAAAGAAAATGAAATTTGGTTTTTTTGTACTTGAATATTTGATCTACAATGTAACTAAGTTTCAAGCTATTTGGATTCACTATTCAAAAGTTATGCTAAAACAAATCTAGGTATGGCAATTTCTAAGGTACCTTGAGAAAGGTTAAGGAATAATAGTAAAATGTCCATAAAAATCGTCAAATATTTTAGACATCAATGAAATTTGGTATGTGTATACATGGCGAATTTCATTAAAATGGTGGTATTCCATATGCCATTTTCACACCTTGACATCTAGGACAAGCATACATTGCTAACATCTAGGTTGCTTTTAGATTTCAAAAATCTATGACTGATATAGATATTAGATTGAGCAGTCTGAAAAGTCTATAACCAATATAGATTTCAAATATCTAGGAGAGTTCTAGATTTCAAAAATCTATGACTGGCATAGATATTAGATTGAGCAATCTGAAAAGTCTAGGACCGGTATAGATTTCAAATATCTAGGAGAGTTGTAGATTTCAAAAATCTAGAACTCATGTAGATCCTAGTACAAAAAAAACAATTCAAATTCCGTAGTCTGAACTTCCAAAAGTGCCAAATTAATGAAATACCGCCATTTTAACAAAATTTGCCATGTATTTGAATAGCTAATCTATAATGTGAAAAAGTTTCAAGTTGTTTGGAGTGATTGTCAAAAATTTATGCTAAATCAAAGCTAGGTATGTCAATTTTAGAATTATTGTGAAAATTGTAGGATAGGGATTAGAGAAATAGGGAATTTGAGTGTAGGTTTAATATATTTTAGGGTGTTTATGGGCATTTACAATTTCATGCAAAGCATTTCCACACCAAGAGCTTTGTGCTATGTGAAACTGAATAGCAAATCTTTGTGACATCCAAAACTCTATGCTCATGTTGAAAAAGATGTTGAACAACTTTGCATTGACAGTGAAGTTTTGTCAATGCTTGCATCCATTCATCAACCTATGGAAGTGAGCAACCTTAAAGCACATTGCACATTGGGGTTTCAAAATTGGAAGGACCAATTGGATTCATGTAATGTAGGGCTTGGTGTAGGACAAATCTATTGCCCTCTTAATGTTTGGTCTTGTCCCTCACTATCTATGAATGGCGGGTTAACACCATCTAGTGGCCCTAGTTTCCGGTGTAGAATATTGGGTGTTAGCGGATCAATTGGAAGTAGACTCACATACATAAACAATGTCAATAGATGGTGGATGATTGGGATGAAGCCAACTCTTTGAGTTTCTAAATCTCTTTTAGACTTAGGGATTCTTCTAAGCATGTCAAAGCAAAGGACAAAGGATAGTGAATCACTTTTGATGGGGGCATGGAGCACATTCGACATTAGAAGTGGTCCACATTAAACTTCTCAATATGAGGATATCATTTTGAGGGTGGGCAAAAATTAAAGCAATGGAAGTAGCAAAAAGCCTTTGACAACCTATTCCAAGGTTTAGATTGACAAGTGATTCTTGTTTGTAGAGCACCCTAACAACTAATTTTTTTTATTACTATTAATAAAATAATCAATTACGTAGAGATAAAAATAGCATAGTGCTTCATGTGTGCTAAGCTAGTACATTTTGGCATTAGTACATCCATCACACCAATAGAGATTTCATTTCCATTGAAGTGAAATAAATATAGAGTGACATAAATAATTTAATAAGTACATTGATTCTTAAGTATTTTGATGGTTTTCAATGTAAGGTGATCCGTTTTTGATAATGTGATATACTTTTGGGTCTTTTATGTGGATTTCTATTTCTAATTATGTCATGTTCTAATTTTTGTTGGTCTTTCATTATTGTAAAACTTTTAAAATTGTCTCGTACTTCTTGGATTCTCATGTGGAAGTTCACTTTAAAATTTTTATTTGTATTCTTTTTATTTTTTAGTCATAGAATTGCCTATTTTTATCTTTGCTTCAAAAACTTATCCTTGAAACAAAAGTACAGTAAGTTTTAATATTATAACTACATTTTCTCAATTTAATGAATATGGCCTTATGGGATGATGCAATAATCTAGAACATGACACCCTAAGATTGTGGACATGAGCATCATTAAATGGGAGAAGCAAAATGCTTAAGTCATTGAAGAAACTATGGACATGGTGGTATTCAAAATTCAAATATATAAAAAGTACATTGAGTATGAAGGGATTTCAATGCATCATCGAGTACTTCATGAAAATAGAGAAGACATGTTTGATAGGCAAGCTAGAGTTGGTGAGTACCTAACTATTTCTAGCTAGTTTGTGAAAAATTTGTTTCTATGCAATCATTCATTTGATCCATTGCCTTTATTTGAAGTATTCAAATTTCTTAGGAATTGATCTTTTTTATTGCAAAGGATAAAGAAGGACACTAATCTCAAATTGATTGAGGTAGTGTTTGGTCTCCAATTACTAGACGGATAGGGATACAACAATTTGGTAAGGCCTACACTTTGAAATGTCTCTTTTTGCACTTACCACTTTGAAACATTAGAGTTATTAAAAAACTCTTTTGAATGTCACTATGATTGACAAGTCAATTTGTTTAATAGTCACCATCATTGAATCACAATTGTGGAGTAGTCATATCTCAAGTCTATGGTGTTTGCCATTTTTATCCTTATTTTAGTTGGTATAGCTTCAAGTGTAATATTTGAAATCCCTAATTATGCTTTCATTGTTCTACAATTTGCTCACAACATAGGATGCCATCTTGATAGATAGCACATATCTTTGCCTCAAGTACTTCTCTTGTAGCTACTTTAAAAACAATGTGACACCTTCTATATGGTACATTTTAAATGTAGGAGCTAATAATTTAAAAAATATTCAAATTATTATATCATCACTTTTTTGAAGCATACTATATTACAACTACTATATAGTACATAGTAATGATCCATGGTACATAATTTGTAAATCTACCTAAAGGGCAATTTAAAAAAAAGGAAAAGAACCTACATGAAGAACTTCTATTTTTCATTTGCAAATAAATAAATTAATAAAAAAAACATCTCATTTTGGATTGTGAATTTGTGATCTATTTGTTTTCTCCAACTCATATTTATAGGGAGAAATTTCAAAAAATGCATTGCATAAGTCAAGTTTAGCCAATACAATATTACTTGTAGAATTTTCAAATTTTTTTCTCCTATTGTACATATATGATTCATTTGTATAAATTATTTGATATATGATGTCTACATATATACTCTTTATATAGGTTGTGTTCAAAAGTAGTGAAAGTGTACATGTTGTATTGATCAATTCTAAAATCATGTAAATTTTTTTTAATTACAATAGGGACTTATTTAAATGCCTCAAATCTCAAAGTTAACTACCATAGGGTGTACAAAAATGGACAAAAAGTAGGATATTAGAGCCAATTTGGACCTAAGGAGTGCACCCTAAGGAACTTGAATTGGTTACTTAAGTTTTTATTTAAATTTGTCTTTTGTTTATTAAAGATGGTGTGTTTCTCCTATTCCCGCACATTGGTGGTACTTGAGGTCAAATGAATTTCATTGGTGAGAAACACTGACTTGTTTAAGGACACAAGACTTTGAAGTGTGGGAACAAGTAATCACACTATTAAAATATGAGATGTACAATTGTGTTTGGAGGCCACATTCTTTGACTTTCCTATTATGGTAGTGTATATTTACTTTGCAACTTGCTATCAACATAAGCTTGGAAATGAGAAATGATGGCATTGCATTTGTTGTAATCTAGACAAATGTTCCTAAAACTTCAAAACTATGTGGTTGCACAAAGAGATTTAGTACTTAGAAGTTTGTAATTTAAAATTAAATGGAATGTTGTATTTTCCTAGGATCCTAAGAAAAAGAGATATATCCCTTTCCAAAGTACTTGGAAATGACTTCAACTTAATTTTCTCCAAAGCACTGACTACAACTGTTTGGACTCACAAGGTGTAACTCGAGAAAAGGATCAAAATCAAATTCTAGCTTAATTTAGCACAATGCAAACTAGGACAATTAACAAGAGTAATACCTCTAAAGGTCTCAAAATTGCAATTGATGTACAGTAGATAAAAATCGCAAAGATCCATCTCAACAAAGTGTTGGTATTTGGCTAATTTTGCCTAGCTCCTTCATCAATTGGCTTTAAGACTATCATGTTGATCAAATGGCATTCAAGATCAAAGAGTATTAAATATAAAACTTCTAAAATAAAGAATTGAGATGAAGAATTTACCTTTGAGTCTAGTGGCATGGACTTCTAGATTGGCCTTCATTGCTTCCACATCTTGTTGCATAGATGGGTCTAGTACAAAGCCAAATTGGGCAATCTAAGCTCTATCAAGTCTAGTATTGCAATATAGATAGGGGAAATTGTCCAAATTGAAGTAGTTCAATAGTACAACTTGGCTAGAAAGCACTTCCACATAACAATGTTATAGCAATTTGCACAACAAAACCATTTGTCTTGCAAATGGCACATATATCTTTCATTGGTGACTATGACATTCACAGAATACTCCTACATTTTGAATAGTCAAATACAGATGTAGTGCAAAGCACTAGGTTTGTTGGGTGCACTACTTTCAATCTTTGACAAGCACCAACCAATGTCGTCTTCACAACTTCAACCTTCTCTAACTTCTTTGGCATTGCTTCTTTCTAAAAACTATCGATCTTGGCCTCCAATGAGGTTACCCACTCATTCTTCTCTTGAAGTTGATGGATTAGAGAGCGACATTCTATTTTCTTCTCTTTTACTTCGTCCAATTTTTCTTTCAATCTTGAATCTATTGCCTCTTTTTCAATACAGGTTCATTGCTGCTTAAGAAAATCTTCTTCTTGGCACAAAAGTTTCAAATTATCTTCACAATCTTCCAAGTGCTTTTTCCAAGTTTCCAATTTATAGCCAACATTACAACTTGTTTTGTTTGTAGCATCTAATCTGAGAATTGCTATAGACAACTCCATAAGATGCTTACTGATTAAAATAATATGCTATTGCTTCAAGGTCACAAGGATTGTCAACTCACCACATATGAGAATAAATTTATAAAGATTTGTCACACAAAACCCTTGAATTGTACTAACCTATAGGTTCATACATAATACAACCATTTTCGACACCTCATCTCACTCCAAAGGTATACTCTGAATGTGACAATTATTTCTTTAAAGATACCAAAGTTGGAGGGCACTCCTTGGATTTAAGCCAGCTTTAATGTTAGAAAAAAATAAGGACATATCTATTGTGAAATTATAGCTAAATAGACCTCCAAACAAAATGTTTCAACACATATATATGTAGATTACAATGTTTAGTGAAGTACCTCGAATCTTTGCAATTGAAAACAAGCAAGATGAGCTTGCCAAAAAATTAGCAAAAATTTAAACCATATTAGCTAAAGCCATCTAGGATGTGTAGAAGTTTAAAAATGTGATTATTGATGAAAAGATTCACATTTGTTATGGTCTAGTGAACTCCTTGTTGTCGCCTCCCATTCTCCTACCAACACAACTTGCACTTGTAGACTAAGCTTGGGAGACTATTGATCCAAAGGTCTATAATAATCCTAGAGTGGCTTGCATTGAAGAGTTTGGAACAAACACATTTCAAATTCATATGTTAATGACATCTAGTTTTGCACTTGCTGCATATGTTGCTTTTGTTGCACCTACTCCTACTCATCATGTATAGGCCAAAGACAACTATGAAATGGACGCAAAGTTTGAAAGGTAATGTGAGGAGGAAATTGAGCAAGCATTCAGGGGGGTAGAGGGCCGCCATAACAAAGATGTGGTCATGAACAACATCATTTAGTTGGATGACCTAGTCTTGCAGAAATTTCAGCTTCTTCATGAACCTTAATTTCCCTTAACGATGGATAAAGGCCTCATCATCATTAATGACAATGAAGATATTGATCATCCCCATTCTTCAATTGATAATGACAAAGACTTCAACGATGTCCTTTAGGTTAAAAAGATGAATTCTTTTACTTTGCCATCTAGTGTCGTTGTCAAGGTGGAGAAGGATTATTGGAAGAAAAATGAGGAGAAATGGCTCAAAAGAATTGCCTAGAAGGCAAAGAAGGAGGCCCAAAAAAAAAATTGAAAGAGGTAGTTGGAAACATTGCAAAGACAAAGGCAAAAATGCAAAAGCTCCAACAAGAATCTAAGGCAGAGATTGAGAAAGTCTAGGAGGAATCAAAAGCTTAGTTCATTAAGCTTCACAATCAATTTGCACTACGCTTATAAGCAATGAACTTCCAATCCACTCAACTATAAAGCCAAGCAATTGATCTTTCTCTAAACCTTGCACAAAAAACCCATATGTCCTCTATTATAGCTATAATCGTGCAAGTGTTGAAATTGGTATCTGAGTTAGTTTATCCTCAAGTTGAGAATAAGGAGGAAGTTTCAATGGCACATGAGGATGTGGTGGCCTCAACACCAACATTACAACTCTTGAGAGTCTCCTTTCTAAAAAGAGAGGCTTTTAAAGTAAATGTCCCAAAGGCAATGGACATCTCAAAGGCGATAGAGCACTTAGGCAATGTAGAGCATTATCTTTGAGGGGAGGATAATGTGGTAGTCTAACTTTTTGATCTTTAGAGCTACTTTTTCATTTTTTTAATGAACTTTATATATATAACTCATTCTATTTCTAGTATATAGTGGAAATAGAACTATATTTTACCATATAAGTGTGAAATGGGTTAAGTAAGTAGTAATTAGGGGAAGAAGTTAGTAATTAGAAAGGATAAAGAAAAAGAAAGAGATAAAGAAAAGAGGACAAGGAGAAAGTTAGGGTTGCGGGTGTGATTGGGAGCGGTGCCTACGTAATCTTCCCACTTCCGATCCCCCCCTCCCTTGACTTAAATCTCTCTCTCTCCTCTCATTTTCTCTCTCCCCGTGTAGATTAAAAATTGACTCTCTCCTAGTGCTGTAATCTTTGCTCGTATCATTTGTGTAATTGCAATAAAATTGAAAATTATGTAATTGTGTTGTGTGAAATTTGAGTTTCTGTGAGTTGTGGCAAAATTGTTTGAATTCTGGAAGTATCGATTATAGATTTGGAGGTCTCAAGGAAGTTGGGTGAACTTCTGGTGCGGATCAGTGAAGGCCATGGGTGGAAAGGTGCGAGTTGGTCGATGGATCGGGAGAGAATTAGTGCAGTGCGATGAAGCTGATCGACGAATCGAAGGGAATCAAAAGCTGAGTGAGGTGTGGAGCGTTGTGTGCATCTAGGCAGCCTCCAAGAACGATAACGGAGGGGCTGAATTTTCACGATTTGCACTCGATGCTAGAGTTTGCGAAAGCACTCGTAACACTGGGAAGATACTGTTAAGATTCTGGTGGTGAATTCAGTGAGATTTTGATTTGCCGAATTGTCCCTAGACCAGTAGGTGAAGCGACGATGAGCAAACGAGAGATTAGATTCGGTAGAAAATTCAGAAGTGCAGCAATCAGTTTGGCGGCCACAGTGCCAATCAACAAGGGCAGTTGGTGAAGAAAGGTGTTGGAAGGAGATTGAACCTGTGGTGCCAAATCGGGCCCAAATCAAAATTCGAATTCAATTTTTGTGTATCTTAGTGGGAATTCTTGTACGTGATTGATCCAAAGCACTAAAAGTATGAAATTGTTTGTGAAATTGGGTTGAATTCAGTATGAAAATTGTCAATTCGGCAACCTGTGGGCTGTAAATTGAATTAGGGATTCGGATTGGCAAGGTTGTCCAAAATTTGTAATTAGATTGGAATTGGAAGTGTCAATCTATAGTTTGTAATCCAAAACTTGGTGCGATTACAAACGTGTAAGAAATTGGATGAAATTGTGTAAGGACTTGAAGAAATTAAACAAAAGTTCGTCGTCGAAGGCCGACAAATGCAACCGTGGCGCAAACAGTCGAGGTGACGAGCAGACGAAGTCGGGCGCAGGTAGGTCGGGGTCATGGTCGGAAATTGGACCTGGTTTGACTGGGGGGGTTGAAACCTATTTGGGCGCGGTTATCGTGGCCATAGTATCGGGCAAGGTATCAACTGGGGTACGGGTATTGAAACAGTTTAGAGTATCAACTGGGTATTGCATGGCCATAGGATAGTGACGGATAAAACAAATTAAAATAAAGGTAAAAAATTTTCGAATGGCCCAAGGGCAATGCCACTAGTTTGGGTATAGATACAAGTGTGGTTATTAGTTTTGGATTAACGTTTTAGTTGTCATGGTTATAGGTGTTAGAATGTTGTGTTAGAAGTTTCATATATCTACATGTTGTAAGCTTGAAATTTGTGCATGTTGTAGGTAGAGCATACTAATTTGCACGTATTTGGCCCTATTGTCCTTGAGTGTAGGTGTGTTGATCATTGTGAGTTATTCTAAAACATTAACTCTTATTCTTTTGCTAAATACTAAGAATAATAATACTATTACTTATTTAGTCTATAAGTCCTGCATTGCACATGCATTCACTACAAGTCAATCTACATTGAACTATTGTCCCAAAACTATTGTCACGAACCAGTAGCACACTAGACAGGACTGTGATTGCATACATCAGTCAATAGCATCTACTAATGGATAGCTTGAGTGATACCTTGGGTTCTAGTGGGATTAAGAATGAATAAGTCTCTGAATTTTGTACGATTATACATTGTAACCTTTAAACACATCACGCTAGCCTTATATAGTTCATTCCCTAGTGTTCGAACTTGAATTTAATTGAATAAGATTAGATTCCGAAAAATATACTACAAATGCTAAAGTGGGAGAAATCGTTGCGACTATAGCAACTACAAAAGACGTAGCAACGTGTAAAATATTGTTCAAGTCCTTGTTAGATTTACATTTGCTGATGTTGGTCAAAGAAGAAAAGGTGAACTATGAGACCAACCAAGATAGGAGTCCACGACAACTTTGTGGAGGAGCACAAAGCAAGTCCTTTGGCATCAATAGCAATGAAAAGGGTGATTCTCAAATGGCTAAATTGATACAAGTACTACCCTTTGATCCATATGATTTTGATTGAATCAAAAGTAATTGGAGTCATTTTTTATTGTTTGTGTAGCTACTAGTAGCAAATCTTCAAATAAGTAATAAATCTCATTTCTATAAATGTTGTTTGACAAGATGGCATGGCCGCTTTTTGATTGCTTGGTGTAGATGGCGAACACGTCTATAGTATCTCTTTGTGGAGATTAATGTACTATAGTCTTTACACCTAAGTGTATAGTTTTGTTGATCGTAGTTCAAAGAAGTATTTTCTAAAATGTATTATGTAATCTATATAAATAAAATATGCAAATTTTCATAC
The DNA here is from genome assembly GCA_963969395.1 of Pseudoscleropodium purum. NCBI lineage: Eukaryota > Viridiplantae > Streptophyta > Bryopsida > Hypnales > Brachytheciaceae > Pseudoscleropodium > Pseudoscleropodium purum. The sequence goes on along the minus strand of OZ017800.1, from coordinate 14,817,014 downwards.
ATTAAGTGCATCTTTGGTCTAATTGAATTCGACTTTTAATGTTTTGGTTGTTCATCTAAAAATAAATAAAAGTATGCACCGTTCGCTGTCATATTGCAAATGTAGACATTATATAAAAATATGTATATTTACATTATTTAGATGAGTTTCAATATTTATAACATAATAATGTAGACGACATCATTTAAAGCAGCTTCAAGGTAACAATTTTTGTCTATTGTTATAGGCAATTATAAAAGAAAGGATTCACTTGAAAGCTTCATCATATTTGATATCATTTTTTTTTGTTTTTCATTTAGATTATATTGTGTCAAATTGAAGGATTTTTTTAAAAATCTCAAGATGAAAAACTTCAACCATTTGAACAACGTAAGCTTAAATTTTTTTATTGCAATTGCCAAATCAACCTCAACTACCACTTAGTCTTTTATTGCTACACAAACGACTACAAGATAAAGCTAAATCATCTCAACCACCAAAACAACTTGGCATAGAAAAATGATGGCAAGGGAATCTTCAATGTAATGCTTGAGCATTAGTGATCTTGTTGTAAGTTGAATGCATTGAACTTAACAACCATAAAATTATATTTGAAAGATGTTTGAAGGTTTAAACAACGATTAGTATTATTGCATAGTCAAGTCTATTGAAGAAAGTTGTGGTCACCAACAATGATTAGAGGGGCTAGTCAATCCTTTAATTAAGATGGATCATGCAGATTATGTTGTTGCTACCATCAAACGCATCCTCAAGTTTTTGTAAATGGAGTGATATTTTGATTTATACCCTAGTTTTTTACCTCTACTAGTCAAATGTTAATTTTAATCTTTTATTCCATACTTAGAGTGTTTTTTTAAAGTAATTTTGTATATATGAAGTTGTACGGAAGAATTATTCAAGTAGTTTGCCTTCCAATAACTTTAGGATGATTTATCTTCTTTGTAAAAGTATAAAATTAGTTTTATGGTTAATATTCATAATGAATGGATGTTAGAAAAGCTACATAGTCAAGGTGTGCACTGAAATTCACTTAATTTGTGTGGTTTAGGTAGAAGATAAGGTGGAAAAAAAAATGGGTACTATTCATCATTTCTTTTGTCATTGTTGGTAAGGCCTGAAAGTTTGAAGGGCCATTATGTATTGTCTTTTGAAAATATGAAAATAAAATTTTGTAGAATTTCTTTATCATAGTGTTGTAATTTCAAATTAATCTCACTTGCCTGATTTGGAGTTGTCAAACAAAGGTTGTACTAGTTTAAGTAGAGGGAGATCTAGTGCCTTCTATATTAAAGAACAAAGACTTTGATCAACTATAAAACTATAAAAGATGGAAAAATCTTTGGTTTGCAATAAAATTTAGAGGGAGTGTAGAAAATTGTATTGGATTTTTAAAAATTTATCATTCATTTCATTTGAAGTTTGTATATGTGAGTTATGAGTAACGAAATGAAAAAGGGTCTGCTACCTCTTTTTTTTCAAGGCTAGAACTCTGGATGGCCATAGAAATTAGACAAAGTTTTAGAATGATTTGAAATTTGGAAGAGAAGTAAAAAATTGTATTTTCTTTCCAAAAATCCATCACTCATCTCATTTGGATTCTGAACAAAATAATAATACCAATTCAAGGTTCAATAATGAAGAAAGGGTTGAAGTTTGGAGTTTAGAATTGGAGTTTGGACTTTGGGGTTTGGACTTTGGACTTTGGACTTTGGACTTGGAGTATAGAGAATTAGAGAAAGAGTTAGAAGAAGAGTTGGAAGAGACTTTGAAGACGTATATGTTGTGGCTTGTAACTTGTCTTTTCTTACAATCTTTGTTCTTGCGAGTGGCATAGATAAAACCATTATTTAACCTTTCATGTTATAAATATGACAAAGTGGGGTTCTTTGCCCACATGGTCATACTTTTATGTTTTTTTTTAGTAAAACATGTTTGCTAGTCACTATGGGTTTGAAATTTAGGAGCCATCCCTCAAACGATTCAACTTGTGATTTAGCCGTCCTATTTTACACATCTAAAGCACATGATTTTTTAGCCCTATCTTGGTCCATGAACCAACCTAGATCTTCGTACATAATAGGTCAACAAGTAACAACTTGACGATGGTATAGAAGATTTGATATTCAAGATCAAAGATCCAACATGATTACAACTTTCAATTCTTAAACCATACTAATTTAGTTGATGAATTTGTTGTAACAAACTTACTCATATTCATCTTTTTTATTAATTCGTTGGTTATTAGTAGGATGAATTTGCAAATGAGGAGCTCACTTGTTTTTATCATCTTACGACTTCTTTCATTTTCAAGTCATTTCTGGTCGTAGTTAGAATTCTTGTGATTTTCTGAGGTAAACACTCTTTGCATCACATTTTGTGCTTTTACTAAGAAAAGCTTTGGGGTGATTAATTTTAACTGGAAGACATTAAAAAAGCTTTTTCACAAGCCCAAGCCAACATGAAGGTCATATTTGGTGCCTTGGCAATGTTTACAAAGTAGCAGAGAGAACACCCTAGTAGCCAAGAGACTACTAAAGCTTTGAAAGGTGTCATCGACAAGTGTAGAAGATTTAATGAAATGAACATCACAAAGTTCTTGAGGGCATATGTTTGTGAAATGAAAGTACATTAAGTGTCAAAAGACTAGATGGCACAAAAATTCAACCTAACAATTGTATCCAAGATTCATGAAAGAGTAGAAGAAATTCAAGGAAATGTTGCAAATATGATCTTGTGATTGGCATTTGGAAAAGATTATAGGATGAGTATTTTAATGAAGACTCAGAAAGAATGTCCTAAAGATCTTTTTTTGATTGGGTTGAGCAACATCTCAAGAACAATATGGGCTGAAATAAATTGCTACAAGATTTTGAGAAGAAATACAACCAACTACCTTTAATAGAAAGACACCTTTTTGATATTATGAAGGCCAAGATATTTTTCCAAGCAATTGATGATGCTTTGAAAGATAGACTTTTACTTCTTGATAATCAAACCATTGAGAAAGGTTTTACTAACAATTAGAAAAGAATAGAGGAGACTATTACTTTTGTTGCAAAGCAATGGAAAATGAAATTTAGAAGATTGGTGTAATTGGACATATGGATGTTGCACTTGTGCCAATTACAACAACTCCAAAAGTATCATTTGCACCTACATCTTCAACATCAACTTCACAAAATTCCAAAATAGTTATGAAGATGCTCTTAATGAATTTATTAAAGGTATCCAAAATCTGAGAGTAAAGATGAGGAAATTGATGAAATTACAAGGAGCTCAATCGTTAGGCGATGCAAGAACATTTATAAGAAGATGCATCTTTTGTAATGAAGAAGAAAGCCACAATCCTCAAAGTTGTAAACCTTATGATGAAGCTCTTAAAAAGGCTTATTTGTTTTCAGATATAAAAAATTCACGATGCATCCACAAACTTGCCTTTGAACATTAACCTTAGCAAAGAAGGGATGAAGAAGATTCTTAAAGACAAGATGGGGAGATCTAGTGGTCTACATGCAAAAAGTATTGAAACATTTCATATAGAGGTAGAACAACAAGTAGTTGAAGCTTTCAAGGCTCTATTTCTTGAGATTTTATAAAGAGGAGCTTAATCCATCTAAAAGGTAACTAGTTGAGAGGATCTTGTTGATGCGGTTAGCATCAAAGCTTTTTTGAGAGAGATACAAGGCAATAGCATGGAACATGATGCTGTCATTGAAAAGAAATGAGGGCGACCTATTGAAGAAGATAGAATGGCTATTAAAAAACAGAGGCATATGTTTCTAATAAAAAAATTTTGAAAATCTCTATGATGGTCAATACTCATAATTTTATCTTTAGGACTATACTTAAAATTCACTTAACCCCTAAAGTTCCTTCACTATGATTTTGTCCAAAACGCTCCAAAACTGCCATTTCTTGTACAAGTTTCAAATTTAAAAAAAACAAAACATTTTTAGACATATTTAATTATAGGATCTTGTTATAAATTGGTTTAAAATGATGTGGAAAAAATTTCAGAAATTTTCACTTTATAGATTGCAAGATATTAGCATTTGAAGTGACAAAGATCATTTTTTGTCCTTGCAAAAAAATGGGTAGCTGTACTTCACAAGGTCACATTTGTGTGAGAAAATGTTTAAAATGGTGAAGCTTTTTTGGATTCATTCTTCAAGGCATGTTGGTTTCATGTTTGAAAATTTTTAGACCATTTGAAATTGTACAACATATAGGAAAAAAAGAGTAAGTACAAAGATTTAGAGAATGATTAAAAACACAATATATTCAAAACTTTATTTATGAAATTGAAAAATGCTAATTCCAATGGTTGTAATGTTGTGATAAAAATCTTCACCTAATGTTTTTATTTTTTTTCAAAAATATTGAAAATTCAACTCCATAAAATTCAACTCCATTCAAAGTTTGTTTTGGAATAAAAAATCCATACCTGCATGCAAACTAAAACACCTCATAATTTTTGACTTTTTGCTAAAAATAAAATAATTAAAAAATTTCTATGTATATATTAATCTAAAAAATCAATTTCAAATTTGGATGTTTGAAAAAAATGATTTCTTTAGATCTGTCCAAACTACTTGAGTTGAAAAACAAACTATATATTAGACCATAACTTTTGATTCATATTTTCAAATGTCCTAAAATTTAAGGCTCATGAAAGATATTCTTTGTCTTCACTTTCCTTAAAATTTGGGCCAAAAATATGAAAATCTCTAGTCACACACCCCTGTCCAAAATTTCTATGTTGCCAAAAAATGCAACTTAGTCCTTTACAGGTTAAAACACTTCTTCCTCTTGTACTGAGCAAACCTTCTAATTTGCTATATTTGTGAAAGCATAGCAAAGGTGATGGTGTGTAGGTAAGTCTATGCAATAGTTACAATCACATCACGTGCAACATAAGATAAGATAATTGATGAACTTCCAAGTCAGATGGTGAATGACAAAGTACCCTATTATCCTAAATGAATATTTTGTCCGTTACAACTTGTCCACAATGACAATATCCCAATCCTCTAGAATAATGATTTGTGTCTAAAATGACTAAAAAGACACTTGAATATGGAGTCATTTATTTAGATTTACTACTAATATCTAGAGGGCTTTTATTGCCAACTCCTAATGCCCTATTGCCATAGTAGATGAGTCAAGCCAACAAAAGCCACTACCTTGGGAGTTCACGTGTCCACGCACCTCAAAAATATAACCGGGCCAATGCCCAACTTCATAATATAATGTTGCTGGTTGAGTGGCAATGTTTATTGAACTCCACTACTCAAAATTTTAGCATTTCTACAACATTTTAGACATAGAATATTGATAGCAAAATAGTGTCACCCAAATATAGTAAAAAGTCTATTTTGGCTACTAGTAAGGAAGCAAAGATGATAAATATTGTCATAGGCATGCAAGATTTGGAGCATCCTATTATTCCCAACCAATTTAAAACTCAAAATTATTGAGGTTATACAATAAAGAGTTACCTCATTGAAAGATGGAACTATAGTATATATTCAATAAGTAGCATTGATTTTCTAAGTGATAACCTTAGCTAACACTTCAAATGGCACAAAGATTTGTTATATTATATTACACTGTTAGAGCTAATTTATAGAGGCTTTTGGGTTTTATACTAATTAAAAGATGGCAAAACATAGCAATAAAGGTTGAATTAGGGCTCATTAGAAAAGTAAGATAGAAACTTTGAAGGGCTTTTTAAAATTAAAAATTTTAGTTGCCTTATCATCCTCTATGTGTTGATTTAATACAATGAGGAGTTGGTTTTCAAAATCTGAAATTGTGTCTCTTCTACATGTTAATCATAGCAAGTTTGTTTTTTGTTAGGACAAAGAAGAGGCCTACCACCTTGTCAATGATTTCAACTTTCAAACTATTCATTCTAATTTTTACTTTTCAAGATGATAGATGGAAAAAAAAGCCACTTTCAAGTATTAAGGTAGTTGTACCCTTTTTTGTCCCCCTTTTTTGGTAGGTAATATAGAAATCTCTTGAAGTGTCATAAATATGAACTATTTTAAACCATCCTAATGGAATGTCTCCAATTTTATACATGATGCAAAATAATTGCAAAATAGTAGAACTTTGAATGAATGTTTTTGGGTTATTTTGAAAATGCTTGAGCATCTGCATGTAGAACACTTCAACATTTGACTTCGAAAATTTATAGAAAATAAAAAAAATATCCAAAAAATATGATATTTTGTTTTGAAATTTATGATCTTTATATATCTATAAGTAAAAATAACCCTTAATTGAAATTTTGGCTCTGTCTTTAAACATCAACTCAAGTGAATGATTTTAGACATTTCTACCTATTTAGTACCCATATGAGGTAAACTAGCATATATTAGGCAAACTACCCAGTGCAAACACCTAGAAAACCATCCATTATAGTCTTCCATTAATCTATGTTATACTTTTGCTAAGAAATAAGAGTAGGACTTCATTAGGTTGATTAGTGGCCAAAATTAATACCTTGGGTAAGGGCGATGAAGTTATTAATGATTGCTTTAGGAACTTCTATATTTCTAGTGTAAATTTATTATATGAACTTTTTTATTTTTTTTATGTCATGATCATGTTAGAAAATATTGAGATTGCTTCAAGTGGTATAATCACCATTATGATTACACTTTTGGGTGGTTTTGAGGTAGTTTAGAGATTATTTTATGCCAATTGGACAATATACTTCAAAAATTCATAACAAATTATATTTTGTCGAAAAAATTAAATTTCAATTGCTCTCTACATTTCTCATGTTTGTCTTTATATTGGAAAAAAAAAATCAGTACTACAAAACTGTCAACAAAACAAAACAGCCATTCTCCCTGTCATAGGCTGGTTTTCCTAAGTGCAGTGGACCACCGTCCCCATAGCCAAGCCAAACCAAAACCAAAGCAAAAGAAACCAAATCCTCTTCTCCAACAACGACAGCAACCGCGTCATTCCGCTCCCGATTCCGCTCCTGCCATTGCCGCACACTCGCCATGAACAGTTCCCGCTCACACCCCGTCTGTTGTCTCTTCTCCCTCGCGCACCTCACGTCGTCGACTTCCGCTTCTTGTTTGCTTCTATAGCCACTTCCACCCTTCGGACGGAAGCCATTGGAAGCGCTAGGAGATTTTCTTGAGGGAGAGAATTTTTTTTGAGGTTTTTTGGAGAGGTTAACTTTTTGTTTCCTTCAAGGGAGGTCTGGGGCGAGTTTTGTTGTGGTCACGGAATGGGGAATCCGGAAGAGACTGTAGTTGCGGCCGATGTTGACACGGCGACGATCGCTGCGGAGCCTGCCGCGACGATCATAGCGAAGCCTGCGGTGACTACGGATCCCGCGACGGAGGACCTCACGGGGGCTTTGGTTGGTTGGAAGCGCAAGGTTCGTAAACGCGGAAACCCCCGAGTTGTGTTAGTTAGTTGTGGAATGTTGCGTTTGTTAAATTTGAGGATTTTAGTTTTTGTAATGTTGGCTGTTCATGGTTGCGTGTGGAGGAAGGCGAGGGAGTTTAAGCGGTTTTACGTGACATGCTGTTAAGGTTGTGCAAGACATTGTGGTTTGTTGTTGTTTTCTGATAACCTAGGGTATGAAATTTTGGTCGCGAGGAGTTTAGTTTCGGTACTTTCCAAGTGCTGCGTTGGAGAGGAATGAAATTCTTGTCGTGCTGAGAAGCTTTTCGGTGTCGGCGCTCGGGTCGTTGTAATTTTTGAAGCATGCAGAAGGGATAATATTGAGTTTTTTAGGGGGGTAACTTTATCCGGAAAACAGGAGTTCTTGAAAGAGCTCTCTGTGTATTGTTTCGTGGTCAGAGAGGTTTGCCAGGGAAATGAATAATCGCGGCAAATACTGGATTATTTCGAAGAACGCGAGAAGCTGCAACTGTGCCTGTTCTTATTCTCGTTTTTTAGGCTGATCATTCTTGATGCCTTGAAGTTGACAACTTTGTTTCATAGGAATGCACGTCTTTCCAGTGTGTGGCAGTTGGTATGTGAGGTTGACAACTGCCAAAGTTCGTCTCGGAGTTTTCTGCGAGGTTGAGAACGGCAGTTGTTGTCGTTCGCACAACAATCGTCTTGCGTGTTTTTGACTGTCCGCTTTTGCAGGGTAGGACGTTTAAATTAGAGACTGAGACTTCAGTTTTGACGTTCTCAGAGTTGGGGAGCCTCTGAGAAGTATCTTGGGGTTTGAGTATGAGCCATGTGCAGCACAAAGTGTCATTCCATATTCTTGATTTTAAACCCTGGAGAACTGTAAGAAAGTCTACAGAAGATTTTTCACAAGCCGTTCCGTGTTTCTCGGGATCGCCACTCTGGTCTGCCCTGCGAAGCCGGTTATGACATGCAAGGACCTGGGCAGGTGTTTCTGCTCTGCGAACTTGAAGTTTGGCTCTTCAGGGTTTCCGCTTGCTCAAGGCATCTGGCTCGCCGGCGATGCTCGAGTTTTTCTACCGAGTTCGTAAGTGCTGCCGCGATTGCGGAAGGGATGAGCTCCAGGTTTGTTTGTGCTCTCCATCAGAGGAGTTGGACGCGGCACAACGCGAAGGACGTGTGGGTTTTCGCGAAGTTACTCCTTCACAGTATGGGCTCCGTCTTGTAGACTTGATAACCTGCTTGGGATGACACTGATGTCTGTGTGTCAGAAGCCACTCGTCGCGTTCTGTATCGTCCTTCGACATGCGCAATAAGTGGGGGCCATCTTGTGTAAGCGCCGTGTTTCGTTTGTTTGCCGAGTTCTCTTGGTCAATACTTCGTCGCCGGACTGCTGGAGAGCTCGCGAACCCGGCACGGACACAGGGCCTCGACGCCTTTCGTAGGTGTCATCCCATCGTCACAGTTGCGAATTCTGTAGATTACACACGTCATATTTTTTATTCTCGATGCGCCACGTGTCCGGGTGCTGTTCATCGGGTGCTGTTCATAATCAGTCCGTATAGTCATCGCGAGGCAGTAAAGTAACCGGAATGACTGTTTGATCTATTCTCGGGTCAAAAGGTTTACTTTGATACGCCTTTCTAAATGCGTACTTCAACGGCGAAAAAATGTAGTAGACGAACCCGCCTGGTAAGAAAGACAGACCGTATCCTGCGGTCTTCCTAGACAATATCTGATTCATGTACCTGTCTTACCATTCGAAGATAAGCATGGTATCACCCCTTTCCCAGTTGTAACCAGCTAACACAGTTTCACGGGTGGTGGGTTCTTTAAAATATTGCAAATTGCGTTTCCTCATACAATACGTCTGTAATATGGAATGCTTCCATATTTGTGGGGGCAGTTGAAGGTGCTTTCAGTTGCCTGCACCCTGCACTTTTGGGGTGGGAGTGAAGTAATTTACTTTCAACGGAAAAAGGCTCTTGGTTTATTTTTTTGCTCGTTCAACACCATTGTGAGGGGTTAGTCGTAGGTTCTTACCGTAATGGAGAGTAGGTCAAACCATTAACCCAGCGAATTTAAAAATTCTACGCACGCATAATTAGCAAGAAAAAATGTTATCAAGTATTTGTCCTGAAAGCAGGATTTAGAGTAGTTTCTGAGTTTTGTGTAAAGCTTAATCAGAATATTTGTCAAAATGTCGGTGATACTGTCCAATGATCTGTGCTGTATTTCACTCTCACAGAAACTGTCGTTTGACAAGACAGCTACGAACAGTATTTCGTCATTTGGTTTGGAATGGTCCTCCTCCGATCAGTACACTAGCATTATTTCGATGCCCTCTTCATGGAAGGAAGTTTAGCCAGGGATGTGACATTTGATATACCTGGCGTCCTCTCTAAACGTTCTTGCATGCTATTGATATCCGCTTCTTCGTTTTGTGGATTGTTTCAGCTATCCGGAAAGGCAGTCCGAGGCACTCCTGGCAAGAAGAAGGATGTGAGTTTTGTGGCTCCAGATGGCGAAGAAATCAAGACCAAGAGGCAGCTGGATAAGTATCTGAAAGCTCATCCTGGGACACTGACTGCGAGTGATTTCGAATGGGGTGTTGCAGGTTGGTTAACTTACTGTCTTCGATGTCGAATGGTGTAGAGTTTGAGTGTGCGTCTCAGTAACTCGTAAAGAGTCCATGGTATACGGGCTGAAAAGCAAGTGAATGCTCGTGCCTAGCCTGTACTTTTTTGGTGCAGGAGTTAAGGCTGGGAATTGAGGTGCTTCATGTGACTTGGTCATCAAGGCCTAGTTGCTAGTTAATTGAATCCTCACGTTTCCGGGGCTTTTGGATCACCAGCCAGCGTGTGTCTCCTATTCCCGACATCGTGGGGCCTCTTCTAGTTGGTCGATGTATGTTGATAGCAACCAAGTTTTTTCTCACGTCTTTTTTTTTTGCATTATCGACCTGGCGAAGCTGTTGAGACCCCCCCGGAGAATCGTAGAAGATCTGCAAGGCTGAATTCCAAGGGTCGCACTTCGACTGATGGTGGCGATGAAGAAACGGAGCCGAAACAGCCCGTGGTGAAGCGTTCAAGGAAAAGTCGTGAAAATGGAAAGGATGAAACCGATGGTGAGTTTGAAGTTCTCGTCTGTTCGGTGTCAATTGTTGTGATCGTTCCCCCGTGCGAAGCATGCGTAACATATCGGTTATTTATTTGTTTATCTTTTGGGGAACGTTGTCTGGGGTGTTCGATTTTCGTGGAGATGCAGCTTGGTAGACCTGATAATGTGGTGTTGGTGTGTCCAAGGTGCGGCAGGCAAGGGTGAGCCTATTTCCTCCGATAAAGAGAAGGAAAATGGAGAGGGCAATGGGGAAACGAAAGCGATGGATGTGGATGCATCCGCGGTTGAGATCCCCGCTGCTGAGGAAACCAAAGAAATGACAGCAGACCCGATTGCTGAGAAATCGGAGGATGACAAGCCCGTGTCTACCGAGCCGTCAGCGAAGCCCCTCGATGCTGCCACTGAGCCGTCTGTGGGGGTCGCTGCCGCGTCAATTGCGGTGGATGCGCCAGAGGGTAATGGCGCCGTAGAGAAGCCGAGTGAGGTGGTGGAAATTCCCCCGCTTCAGGGTATCCATGCTGTTGTCGGAGAGGTACCGAAGCCTCAAGTGGTGGAAGCTGCTCAAGAACCCGAAAGCATTTTATAACTGTCGTGGGTTCATCCATTGAGCGTCAAGCAAGGACGGCTGATATCACGCCCAGCACTTTTGGAGCCTGCATGGCCCCCAATCAGTGTTCAATGTATGCTAGAAGCTGCTTTTCAGAGTATCCCATCGTAAGTGTCTGAGCTGGAAGTGATATTTCTGTTCTTGCGTCCGGGTCGCATCATTTCCGGATGTTGGGATGCTCCTTTGTACGCCTCGTCACCTGTAGAACAACGATGACCGATTGTGACCGGTGATCCTTGAAGAGCAAACTTAGGAACCCCTCCCCATTTGAAGTGGCTGGAAGTTAGTGGTAGTTTGTTATTAAATCCATCCCTCTGCACAGTTTCTGTAGGTAGGTTAGTGAATGGATCTGAGAAAGTGATTTTGCTGCATGCCTATGGGTTCAAGAATACTGGGCTACAAATATACTGTGGGTTGCGAACTCTTCAAATCATGTAAGATTTCTTTTCAATATTTTGGATACCCTCCAAAGATGTAGAAGTCCTTGTAGTTAACAGAAATTTCCTTGTTACTAGTGTGCTTGTGGTATTTGTCGTTTTTGTTAGGTTATTGTGTAGGGTTGACAAGACCAGAATGTGTAGTCGGCAATACGGACTGAATTATGTTCAATACGAAGAGCAATTTTGTCCTAATGATATGTATTGTTGGTGACACTGTGAGAACGCATTTACAAATTGTCCTTCGGCTATGCTAAATGTCAATCGCATATTTGTTGACACTTGAAAGTATGCTTTTAGGCTAGTAGTCACTAGTCTTTGCAGACAGTCAAACTTAATGAGAAAATCTGGAGGACTTACATAAGTTGGAGATTATGTGGCCAATATGAAGGTCATGTCAATGTGTGAAATGCTTACATAGGTGTCACAAAAATAGCTAGGAAATGGAAAGCAATCATTAAGAAATGGAATGTAGCTAGTGTGCCATCATGACACCTTGACACTTCTAATATAGTGTTGAAAATGATAGGGAACCTATTCTCCCTAAAGACCTCAACCACTCAATAATGTCGAGTTTGGTTCACAAGGTAGATTTGTCACAATTCCATTGGATAGTCAAAAGCTTTTCAAGTCATAGTGATGCATTCTAGGATTTAAATCTTTAGTAGCCATATTTGGTTGATGAGATACATGGCATATCTTTATGAAAAAAATTATAGCCCTAGATTTTGGTTGGAAAATGTATAGGGATTTTTCATTTTGGCTTAGGTAGATGTATTTACACTACTTTGAAAGGGTAGAATCAAGGTAAGAACATGAGAGAATTATCCATTCTGATAATGAAAAAATCTTGCAAATGACCTCAACATCTTGTTAGAAGCAAAAATTTGCATTGGTAATGTAATGAGTTCAAGTATAGAAAATGAATCTTATTTTTTTCTTTAGTTGTTATGTCACCTTAGTGCCTTTTGAAATGTTATCAATATAAACCTTGTTTTATGTTGAATACATTGGTACTAGTGTTTATGTATACTTTTGGTGGAAATTTCTACCAATGACAAATGGTTCCAATAAAAATTGTCATAATTTCTAGAATAATATGTATTAGATAGCCATTCACAAAGTGAAGTTGTGTTGTAAGTAATTTCTAATCCTTCTTTTTAGACTTGGACCATTCAAGCTCTTAGTTTACTAAGATTTTCTTGTTTCACCTTGCATTATTACACCATAGGAATTTCAATGGCTTTGGAATTATGATTGCATTTCCAATAAACATTGTGTACAATTATAAAAAAGTTATTACTTAAATGATCATTATGAAATAAATTTTGTTATGAATTCTTATAAATAAATTCTTATGAAATTATGAATACATAAATTTATTTATAGAAAATTTAATTTATGAATTTTAAAATTAATTCATTAAGTTTTAAGTTTTGAAAAAAAGTTGTATTGCAAAGGTATAGGGATTTAATAACCTTCTTTCAGAATTGTTTCAAAGATAGCTTTTATATAGAAATAGAATGTGAATTAAATCTCACTAGAAATAAATAGGATAAATGTATATAAGGTGAATTTTCTTACTCTTGGGCTTTAAATTATTAAATTATTTTGAAATTAAATTTTTTGAAAAATCTAAATAGATTCAAAGTGTTAGAGTTATTTCACATGTATAAAGCATTTCAATTATATAGAAAAGAACTAGAAAATTTTCTCCTTCATGGGGTGGAATCGTAGCACCATCCCAAAAAAATTGCCTCTTGTTCATGATATAAGTTTTTATTCACATAACGTAAACTAAAAGTCTAGTTACCATAGCTAAAATTTTGAATCCAATTGGCTATTACACATGTAATTTCAATTAGCAAATGACACATTGTATATTTTCTATTTCATTGTTTTAGAGGTAGAATACAACAAAATTTATTCTAAAAATTGAATAACATGAAAAGCCAAACACTATTGTATCTTGTTATATTGTCTACATTACCAACTATGAAACATTGTCTCTTTCTATTGCTCACATAGTATATAAAAAAAACAGCTTATTCTTGGATTAAATAACAATTTGTCTTCGTTTATGTTGATGACATCATTTCATACCAAACTTCCTATATAATGATAATATAAAATATATAATCACAAATCTAATATTCCTCGTCCTTGGAAGAAATGTTTTAGACAAGAATGTCTTTTTTCAAGGGATACACAAATCTAATAGTCTTTGACTTTGGATGAAATCCTTGGAAGAGAATATCTAATATCCCTTGTCCTTGGAAAAACCTTGGGCAAGGGATATCTAATATTCTTCATCCTCGGAAGAAACCTTTAGAAAAGTGAACCTTTGGGAGGATGTGTAATATTTCAAGTCCATAGAAGAACCCTTGGGCAGACAAAATCCAATACTCTTTATCATTGAAAAAAACTCTTGGAAGGAGAATTTCTCATACTCCTTATCCTAATGAAGCTAGCCTTAGGAAGGGACGTCAAATATTCCTTATCTTTCTAAAGAAGGAACCTTAAGAAAGAAATGTCTAATAATATTGTTAATCCTTGGAATAAATCCTTGGCATGGGGAGATCTAATTGTAGAAATCGTATAGAAGTTCAATGTTCCTTGTCTTTGAATGAAACCTTTTGAAGAAAGACATCTCATATTTTTTATTCTTATAAGCAAGAAGAAAAGTAGTCTAATATTCCTTAACCTTATGAGGAGACCCTTTGGAGGTGACGTCCAATATTCTTTATCTTTAAGACCTTTAACAAGAAGTATCTAATATTCTTTATCCTTTTGACTAAATCCCTAGGAGGAAGATGTTTCTTTTGAAAGAATAGCCAATCTATGTGCCCATTATAAAATGAGTTTTAAAAGTTTACTAATGAAAAAAATGAAAAAAAATGAAACCATATGTCACTAAAATGGTCCCAAAATTTTCCAAAATTTTGACTTACCAAAATATTTAAAAGAAAGGATTTTACTATTGTTTCAATTCAGTGCACTATGGAACCATGCACAAAAAACAAAAAACCTAATTATAAAACTATTACATGATACAATCACAAACACGCAATTCCATTCTCAATGTAGGCCATTAAATTCAAAGAGGTGACTCCAATATCAACCAAGGCTACATAATACAAATATGAATACAAATTCTTCAAGTAAGAGTCACCACCCTAGAATAAAATTCTTCAAGTAATCCTATTGTAAAGTCCTTTGGGAGGGGACAGTCAACAATCTTGATCCTTGGAGGAAATCTTTAGGAAGAGACTTTTAATATTTTTTTTTATTGTTATGAGCAAATTTTTGAAGAAGGCCATCTAATATTCCTTATCCTTATGAATAAACCCTTAGAAGAAGACAATTAATATTCTTTATTCTATTGAATAACTACCTAGGATGAGGATGTCCCTTTCGAAGAAAATAGCTACTATCCAATAAGTGAGGCATCTTTTGAGTGGATAGTAAGGAGAGGTACCCACTATCCACCCAAAAGTGACTCCATTTTTGTGCTCATTTGGGTTTTAAAGATTTTAAAATTCTCATTTGCAACCACCACCCTCCCCCTTCCCCTCCCCCTTCTTGTAATTTTCAAAAACCAACATAGTGACAATCAATATGGGATAATTCCTCCTATATCCATATCCGATAATGTATTTGTATCCGTATTCAATATTCATCCCATATCCATATCTGATATTGTATCCATATTCACTACTATATCTTGTATTCATCCTGTATCCATATCCAATATTCATTTCGTATTTCATATTTGGACGGCTTAGATTAAATCTCACAACATCAACTGTTTGTGATGTTTTGAGAAATCAATGACAATTTCAAGGATAAGCATTTTTTCTTCAAAAAAATCAATGGCTTGTAAATTTTTTGAGAGAAGGGGGGCAATTAATGCAAACTAGAGGTGAGCCATCTTTTGAGTGGATAGCCACTCGATGTGCCCATTATGAGATGAGTTTTTAAAACTTACTAATTAAAAAAACCAAATGGGGCTATATATCACTAAGCTATAGAAGCTTGATTCTTTTAAGAAAAATTAATTCATGATTCCAAAATTTTCCAAAGTTTTACCTCACATAAATAATTAAAAGAAATAATGGCCAAAAATTATATAAACAAAAACATTCACAAAGATTTTGAAATTGTTTCAACTTAAACAATGCAAAAGAACCGTGTCCAGATAACAAAAAAAAATAATTCTAAAATTGTTGCATGACACAAAATCAAACAAACAATAAGCATTTTCATTCTCAACTTAAGCCATTAAATTCAAATGTGTAATTTTGATCTTAAGAAAAGCTACATAATCTAGACATGAATACAAATTCTTCAAGTAAGATTCACCACCCTATGATAGAATTTTTAAGTAATCCTTATAAAACCTTCTTTCCAAGGGGAAAATCAAAACTCCTTAACCTTGGACAAAATCCTTATAAGGGGACTTCTAATATTTTTTATTTTTATGTGAAAATCCTTGAAAGGGAACAACTAATATTCATTAATTTTATTAGTAGACCCTTGGAAAAAGATGTCTAATATTCTTTAGTCTTATGAGAAGACCCATAGGACTAGATGTCTAATATTCTTTATCCTTTTGATGAATCCCCTTGGGATGAAGAATAGCCACTCAATGAACCTATCATGAGAAGAATTTTAAAAACTTGTTATTTAAAAAAATATGGGGCTATGTATCATTAAAATTCAAAAGCTTAGATTCATTTTTTAAAACCTAATTATTGGTACAAAAACTTTCCACAATTTTGCTTTAACAAAAAGAAAAGAAAAAAGGAGTGTACAAAATTTATATAAACCAAAAAATTTACAAGATTTTTGCATTTGTTTCATTTCAATGTACAAACAAACAAACAACTGACTACAAAATTGTTGCATGACACAAATACAAACACACAAATTGAATCTCAACTTATGCCACTAAATTCAAATGTGAAACTCCAACCCAAGCAACACTACGTAACAAAAATATGAATACAACCTCTTCAATTAAAAATAACTAGTCTAAACTAAGATTCCTCAAGTAATCCTATTATGAGGTCCTTTAAAAGGGGACAATAGAAAAAACTTTCTCTTGAAGGAAACCTTAGAAAAGAACTTCTAATATTCTTCATAGTCACCATAAAGACCTTTAACATGGAATATATAATATTCCTTATCCTTATGCCTAAGCCCTTTAAAGAAGTCGTCAAATATTCCTTAGTCTTATGAGGAGATTGTTGGAATAGGACGTCTCATATCCCTTATCCTTGAAAAAGACCTTGAGAGTGGATCATCCTTTTTCAAAGAATAGCCACTTGATGTGCCCAACATGAGATGAGTTTTTGAAAATGTATAGAAATGAAATGGAACCATGTATCACTAAACTACAAAATCTGGATTATTTTCTTGAAAACTCATGAATGGTCCAAATAATATCCAAAATTTTGCCTTCTACAAACATTTGGAAAAATGACTATCCCGTTTAATATCAGCACAAAAACTTATAAGAGATTTGACTTAATCTAATGCACAAGAACCCTATACAATTAACCAAGAACCTAATTAAAATTTTGTTGTATGAACTAAACCCACACCCAAGTATGGGACTCCAACCTCAATTTAGGCAATTATATTCAAATTTATAATTCCAATCTCAATTGCAGAGACCTAATATAAACATGAATAGAAATTCTTCAAGTGAGATTTACCATCCTAAAATAAAATTTTGCACTTGTAAAGTTCTTATAGAGGACAGTTCAAACTCCTTGTCTTTGGAAAAAATCTTTAGGAGGGGACTTCTAATATTCTTTATTGTTATGAGTAGACTTTTGAGAAGTGATCGCTAATATTTGCCAGACCTATGAGTAGACCCTTGAGAGGTCACCCCTAATATTCCTTAGTCTTTTGACTTGATCCTTAGAAGAAGACGGCTAATATTTCTAAGTCTTATGAAAAGATTGTTGGAGTAGGACATCTCATATTCCTTATTTTTTTGGAAAAGCCTTAGAGAGAGGATCTCCCTTTTCAAAGAATAGCCATTTGATGTACCCATCATGAGATGAGTTTTAAAAATGTATTAATTTATAGAAATGAAGTGGGCCCACATATTACTAAACTACATAATTTGGATTCATTTCTTCAAAACTCATGAATGGTCTAAAAATTATTCAAAATTTTGCTTTATACAAACATTTGGCAAAAAGAGTGTCCTAAAATTAAATTAACTAAAAAATTCACAAGAGAATTGGAAAAAATTCCATTTGATGCGCAAAAATCCTATATAATAATCCAAAAATCTAATAAAAAAATTATTGCATGATGCAAACTCAAACCCAAATACGGGACTCCAACTTCTATTTAGGCCATATATTCAAATTCATGACTCCAATCTCACTTAAAAATACCTAATATAAACATGAATAGAAATTCTTCAAGTAAGATTCACGATCCCAAAATATAATTCTACTACTATAAATTTCTTAGGGAGGGGACAATGCAAATTTTTTGTTGTTGAAAGAAATCTATAGGAGGGAAATTTTAATATTTTTATGCATGTATATATTAGATATCTATAGTTGAAGATTGGAATCATGAATTTGAATTTAATGGCCTAAATTGAGGTTGGAGTCTTGTATTTGGATGTGGATTTGGTTTATGCAACAAATTTTTAATTAGTTTTTTTGGTTAATTGTATAGGATTCTCATCCATTAGATTGAATCAATTGCAAATCTCTTGTGAATTTATTTTTTTAATATAATTTTGAGACACTTTTTTTGCCAAATATTTGTGGAAGACAAAATTTTGAATAATATTTGGACCTTTCATGGGTTTTGAAGAAAAGAATTCAGAACTTGTAGTTTATTAATACATGGCACATGCAATTACTACCTCTTTTGAGGTGATAGTATTAAATTAGGTACAAGCCTAATAGTAAGGTAGTTAGTGAATAATTTTTGTACATGTGGCATGTAGCCATTGAACAACAATCATTTCCAATTCCCAAATCATTGAACACTCAATCTCTGAATTCACTTTGTCTTCAATTGCTTTCTTTGCACAGCAAACTCTAAACTATATTAAAAAATTCATTTTTTCTTTTTTCATTTCAAATAAAAATTTTACAATCAATCCTAAACCCTAATTCCTTCAACATTTTTTTCTTCAATCTAATGTCTCCTTCTCTTTCTTTGTCTTCTTCATGCTACTAAAATTCTCTCAAATGAATGAATTTGAATTCATTCTTCAAAATTAATTGTAATTTTTTTTAATTAAGTTCTTCAATAAATTTAGATTCAGTTTTTTCTCTTCAACCAATTACATTTTTAAAGTCAAACCTAATGTATAATTCATAAATCAATGAAATTAATTACTTTTGAACATTTGATTTACATATTACATGTTTATATGAAGAAGCATAAACAAAGTCCTATTGTCACTAACACATACATATGTCACACAACCAAATCACACCATTGTTGACTTTTCAAAAGAAATTATTGTTTTTTCTTAATTCACATTGCATGGCAATGGAGGGTGGTTTTAGGTTTTTTTAACTTGATCCGACGGTTTCTATTTTTTCACTTGGAGGGGGGGAAGGAAATAAGTTGCTTGGCAATTTCTAGGAAATAGTGATTTATGACCCTACTTCATTTCTATAAATTTCTATATTTTAAAAACTCATCTCATATTGGACACATCAAGAGGCTATTCCTTGAAAAAGGAGATCTTCTCTAGTTTTGCCAGAGGATAAGGAATATGAGACATCCTATCCTAACAGTTGTAAGCCCAATAGTTGTCACTTAGGCCTCAAGACTTTTTTTTTTTTTGCTTTCGCTCATTTCCTATAGCCTTTTTTAGTTCAAAAGACCTAAAATGTGTGTTAACATCATATTAGTAGAAGTCCCTACAATTACAATGTGTTATTTTCCAAAAGTCTCAAAGTACTCTAAGCACTTCCATTGACCATTTTCAATGTCTAAATAGGTGTTTAGTATGTCAATTAGGAATTTGAGATAGATTTGAGCCCTTATAAACAAAGTTATAGAAAATCATTAGAAGAGTTTGGAAGGGTCCAGAAGCCTGTTTTGGGCCTATTCCCCCACAGCTCTTCCTCGTAGTGAGGGAAACGGCTCACTGTCAGAATTTTCTTTTTCATAAAAAAATAAAATAAAATTAGTCTCCAAATGCAAAAAATAAATAAAAAAATAAAAAATTGGTCAATGACATGGCAGGGGCTCGACCACGTTAGACCACTGCATTGAACCTATTTCTTTCGTTCGCACGCTGTGATAACTCGCAAGCATCCAGAGGCTCCAAAAATCTTTTAATGACATATTTTAGATTGTTACCAAATTTACTGAAATTCACCGAGTCACAAAGAATGCACACCAAAGATTGGAGAAAGGTATTTTTAGCATAAAAACATGCTAGGAGCTCAACAACAAAGTTGGTTTGTGAAGATTTCCTTGTACAAAAATGATTCCTCCTCAGAGGAATTAAAACCAATAAAAGTAAAGAATTTAGACCTTTCCACATTTAATGCAAATAAACATGGAAACTTGCAATTAGCATTTGAAAACTTTCTAGAAGTTGCCCAAAAAGTTTCATAATTTTTCAGATTGCAAAAGATAACTCCATAGGAAATCAACTATGTTTATCAACAACTAGAAATTCTTAGCAATTATCTAGGTAGTGGTAAAGTCCCACTAAAAATTAGGATGGTGTTTTTTAGCTTAAATAAGCACTTGACCAAATTTCAAGACAATTCAACACCAACAAGTACTAGAATTGGCGGTGGCATTGAATTTGAATAGTTTACAAAACATTCAACACATTGAATGACTTACCAAGCACATATGGTGTCCAAATGAAGTAAATTTGGACTATTTTCTTACTATCTTGGACCTTTCAAGACAACCTAGGCATATCAAATCTCAAAAAAAAGGCAAACTCCAATATTTGGATTTTCTATCTTTTCACTAGCTTACAATTTGTTGACTTCCACTTGCAAATTAGTTTAAAAGGTAGAGACTAAGGGATTGTTTAGGCTAATTTGGGCTTTCTACAGACCATCATGCAATTGATTTTGCATCTATAAAATTTTGATTTCGCATTAATTTGTTTTTTATTTAGGAGTAGTTGTAGGTAATTTGAGAAGGGTTGGGGGCCTTGAAAATGTATAAAAGGCCCTTTCCTCTTTTCTCTTTGCACACCTTTTTTCATTTGCTTGCTTGGTCATTTGAGACTAAAATCTTTTCTTGTTTTTCGTTTTGGCCAAAACATGACCTTGTTGTTGGAATTTTGGCAATTTGCCAAGAAACTTGTTTGAATTGTGATTTGGAGACATTTTGCTCCTCAATTTCTATACCATATTTTGTGTTTGAGCCCATTGCAAAGGACATTGGGATCCTTTAAAAAGCTTGCTAACCTTTGCATTTTGAGTCATTTTTTAAGTATTTTGATCATTCTTGAGTCTTTCAGAGTTTTAGTACTAACACCAAGGATATTTGAGCCAAAATTCTAACAACACCGTTAGTTTGAATACCTTGGAGCTTGCCTTATTGTATTACAAGTGTCTTTTATCTACTAACTATTGTTCCTATTGAATTTTTGTGTGGGATTTTGAACTATCGATGTGAGAACATCCCTCTAAAGCCTTGATTGAAAATACAAGGTTAACCCTTCTAATACGGCGAAGCTATCACCTTTAGTATCACTTCTTTAAAGTCTATTAGTTTGTTGTCACCTTCTAAAATATAGGCCTTAGCCCAGGGATAGCAAAGCTTTGTTCTCCCTTGGAATTTTCATGTTTTGTTATATTAAAGGATCCCCATATGAAGACCCCAGTTTGGATTTAAAAAAACCAAATTGGCAAACAATTGCCATATTTTTTGATTAAAAAATAGAAAACATCAATTTAGTGCCGGTCAAGGAACTAGGCAAGAGCTACCTTTAGCTAGTAAGCTACACTAAGCAGCCACTAAGGAAGTCAGTTAGGTAGGCCAATTGCTTGATTGAAATAGCCATGCCATCATTAAGCTTACATCATACATTCCCAAAATAACTCATATTTCTCAATGATACCCCACCAAGTCCCAAAATTTTAGCTTTTATTTTATTTTGATGAATGACAACCTTGACTTTTCTTTGAAAACTTAACACTAAGGGGATTGGAAAACTAACAAATTGGGTTTAAATACTAACAAGTATTCTAAGCGTGGGTGATGTTTTGAAAGTTCAAAGTGGGATTTCCCACAAATCAAAGCTAGAGTGACCAAAGAGGGTTTTAATTGTTGAATTTAGATTTTTGGAGAAAAAAGGGAGGAAGCTAGGCCCTAAAGAGACTGGAATTCAAAATCAAATTTGAAAAAGGGAGGAAGCTAGGCCCTAGAGGGCTGGAATTTGCAAGGAAGGAGATCAAATCAACAAGGAGGGGTCAACCCAGCATAAGATCAACCCAACAAAGGGAGGATCAACCTAGCAAGGGAGGTCAAGCATCTAGATTTACAACATACCAGTTCATAATTTGAAGATTGACAAGCTATTAAGCTCCCATCCAAGCTAGTCCAAGAATTTGGAAGTTTGCAAATCACAATCTAGGAAATTAATCCAGGTTTAGTCCAGGTTTAGTCCAAGCATACTACAAGTTTTTGGAGCCCTATTCCAATTGTGTACAACAAAGTTTGACAACACAACCGTTAACTCAGCTCTCAAAAACACATATAAACTTGGAGTTGCAAAACAAGACACTCAAGTATTAGTTTGCCATTAGTACTTGGAAAGACAAAGGAATTCCAATTCGCATGTGTACCATCCATTAGGGAATATTAAACAATTTGGATTTTGCTTATAAGACAAGAAGAAAAGACAAAAAGAAAGAATAGTTGACCTTTGGAGAGATTTTAGAATTAGTTATTAGTTAGAAGAAATCAAATAAGCTTTGTTTTAATGTTTTGTTTAATGTCGAGCAAATTAGCCAAAAAATAGCATTGGATTTGATAGAATTTTATCCTCAAAAAATATTCACAAAAGAAAAAGAGAACATTTAAAAGAAGTGGAAGGAAAAAGAAAAGAGAATCGATTGAAGGACGAGGTCTTGGGATGTCTCCAATTCCAATGCAAGTTTATAAAATTAGCATCATGCTACAAAACAATGAAGATAGAATTGGAGCACATAATTGACAACATGGCAACGACATTCAATGAAGATGGAATCAACGTTGAGGTCAGTAATTGAATTTTTCAATGCAATTCTTGCATTTTCACCAAAAAACATTAGATTAGAGTTTGACTTTTGAATTTCAAGTTAAGATTAGAATAAACCCATAGTAGATTGGAAAATCAATGAAAAGATTTTTAAGTAGTTGAAAAATTATTGTAGTAATTTAGAAAGATTTTTAAGTAGTTGAAAAATTATTTTAGTAATTTAAAAAGATTTTTAAGTAGTTGAAAAATTATTGTAGTAATTTAAAAAGATTTTACCACAATAGATAAAGACAATTACCAAAGTTATCCTTGGATGAAAATTAGATAATCATCCAAAAAAATATTTTAAAAATATTTTAGGAATCTTAAAATCTAGAGTCAAAATAGAAGTCAAAAGGTAAAAATAGAAATAATTTTCTAATTCTACAGTAAAAAAAATTAGAGAAGAATTTTGATGAACTAGTCAATGGTCAAAATTTATTCATGAATAAAATTTATCAAGGAGGTAAAAAATAACAAGTTTTTACCTTTAAAGAAAAGTAGAAGTAGGACATAAAAAAATAAAACCGATTAACACTAGAAGTAAAAATAAGAATCCAATTTATCCAAAGTAGTAAGAATATTTAAAAATTTATCAACTAGGCAAACAAATAACCATAGGGTAAGTTAAAGGTGGAATGTTAAAGAAAATATTTTCAAGATTCTAAAACTAGTTTAACTGCAAGAATTGAAAGGATGTTGAATACATTAGAGTAGAATGAAGTTTTAAACAAAAATAGGTGAGATTTGGATGAAAGTCAATCAAAGTTGACCAAATCAAATCAAAGTCACCATTTAGGTAGAATTTTAAGAATAAAAAACAACCTCAAAACTTACATTCAATTTTGATAGTTAGAATCTTAGAAATTAACAGATGGAATTTTTTACATTAAATTTAGGACCATACTTCATTTGTAGTTATCCATTAGAAATTTAGGTCAAAATTAGATTTCTTTATCATTTTGGAAAAGAAAAATTAAGCCCTACAACTCAATGTACTTTACTTTTCCACTTCACTAACCCCATTAGCCTTGTATTTTGGTTGTTATAGGCAAATCTTGGATTTAGGTATTAATTTGGTTTAATTTGGTTAGTCCTTGTCATTAGGAAAGTTCAAGGTAGATGTACAACAAAGTTTCATTGCTTGGAAGGTACAACTAGATTGTTCATGGTAAGCACTTGTTAGGAGTTTTATATGACAAAGACATTTAGAAACCGGTTGTGTACACTTTATTCCAAGGGTGGGAATAAAGCACCCACAACACTCTCCTCACAAGATTAAGGAATATGAGCCGTCTTCTTCTCAAAAGACTAAGCAATATCAATGAACACCTATCAAAAGTCTACTCATAACAATGTAGAATATTGGAAGTCCCCTACTATAGCCATTATCCAATGACAAGTAGCTTCACATGTCCTCTCCTCAATCTAATAGATGTTTAATTAGATTTTAGGGTGGTGAATCCCATTTGAAGAAATTTCATTTATGTTTATATTAGGTCCCTGCAGTTGAAATTGGAGTCATGAATTTTAATTTAATTGCCTAAATTGAGGTTAAAGTTCCCTATTTTGGTATGGATTTGCATTATACCACAAATTTCTAATTAAGTTTCTAGTTCATTATGTAGGATTTTAGTACACTGAATTGAATCAACTTCAAACTCTTGTGAATTTTTTTAGTTGATATAATTTTAAAATTTCATATTTCCAAATGTTCATGGAAAGCAAAATTTTGGATAATATTTGAACCATTCATGAATTTTGAAGAAAAGGATCCAAATTCTGTAGTTTAGTGATATATGGCCCCACTTCATTTTTGTATGTTAATACATTTTGAAAACTCATCTCATGTTGGGCACATTAAGTGGCTATTCCTTAAAAAAAAAGATCCTCTCTCTAGGATTTTTTCAAAAGGATGAGGAATACAAGATGTCCTACCCTAAACTACAGTGATAGCTAATACTCATTAGACTTATGAGTGGACCTTGGAGAGATGACTACTCATATTCCTTAGTCTTTTGAATAGACCTTTAGAAGAAGATGGCTAATATTCTTTAGTCTAAGACACTTCATATTCCTTATCCTCTTGGAAAACCCCTAAAGAAAGGATCTTCCTTTCCAAGAAATAGTCACTTGATGTGCCCCATTAGATGAGATTTTGAAATGAACTATTTTATAGAAATGAAGTGGAGCCATGTATCTCTAAACTACAAAACTTGGATTCTTTTCTTCAAATTCATGAATGGTCCAAATATTATCTAAAATATTGCCTTCCACAAACACTTCAAAGAACAAGTCTCCCATAATGTTATCAACAAAAGAAATTCACGAGAGATTTGCAATTGATTCAATCCAATGCACCAAAATCCTAAACAATTAATCCAAAACCTAATTAAAAATTTGTAGCATGAACCAAACCTACACCCAAATATAGGACTCCAACCCCAATTTCGGCCATCAAATTCAAATTCATGATTCCAATCTCATCTAAAATCTCATATAAACATCAATAAAATTTCTTCAAGTGAGATTTACCACCCTAAGACAAGATTTTGCATCTATAAGATTCTTGTGGAGGAGACAATTTCAAACTCCTTGTCAATGGAGGAAATCCATAGAAGGGGACTTCTAATATTCTTCAATGTTATGAATAGACCCTTGATAGGTGACCGCTAATTTTCTTTAGTCTTTTGAGTCAACCCTTGAAAGAAGATGGCTAATATTTCTTAGTCTTATAAGGAGACTATTGAGAAGATCTCCCTTTTCTAGGAATAGCCATTTGATGTGCCCAACATTAGATGAGATTTTAAAATGTATTAATTTATATAAATCACTAGTAGGAGGGCCTGTTTTTTGTCATGTTTGAATGCAACGTGGATGTTCTGAAGAACATGAAGGTGATGATGAAGATTTTTTTGGAAGAGGTTGAATTTAAGAGTAAGTATGAGAAAATATGCCAATGTCATAGTCAAAATGAAGTGATGTTTTGCGCTACAAGAATGTTGAGGGAAACATGACGGAGGACATTGCTGCATTCTGTGAAATGTCCATAGAAACACAAGAGTGCCATGTAGGCAATTTGGGTCTTTTCTAGAGCGGGCAACTTACAATGGGATTAGGTAAGAAGTTGCCCTCAAGGAAAAACCGGATCTAGGTATTGGTGCTTCTTAAATATTTTATAAACACATGCAAAGAGGGCTGCTACAGTTGCCTTTCTATAATATTTTCAGAATTAGTGCAAAAAAATAAAAAAAGCTTGGAGTAGAGTGAAGAAGTTTTGTGATGTAAAGTATGTGAATGTTATTTTTTGGGGGATGTGGCTTCATGGCCAAACATAACATGTGGAACGAAACTAAATTAGTATTCAACTGAAGCAAATTTAGTTTAGGAAGAATGAAAGAGAATATGAATTAAATTCTTTTGAATGTGTTGTGCTCCCCCCGACCCATACTATATGCTTATTTAGGCATGCCTTTTTTCTGGAGCACCAAATGTAAAAAAATCATCTAGTCACGGAACCAATCAACTTTTGTGTGTTTAAAAAAAGATTCCAAGAAGAAGGTGGAATTTTGGCCGACAAATATCAAGTCTATACAGGCCTTTTGTTGCCTTAAGGGAAAAAGTTCCTTCATGGATTATTTTCATTCTAGACATGTAGTTCATTTAGATGGACCTTATGTCTTCTACTTAGTTGTATTGAAAAAAATTCTAGTGCCAGAACAATTTTTAAGGTAAGCCCTGGAAGATTGGATTCTATTTTTTGGCTATATAGAAATTTTGTGCATGCCATTGTGACTAACAAATTGCATATTTTAGGTAGAAATTTTAATAGAAGTTGT
Organism: Pseudoscleropodium purum; assembly: GCA_963969395.1. Lineage (NCBI taxonomy): Eukaryota > Viridiplantae > Streptophyta > Bryopsida > Hypnales > Brachytheciaceae > Pseudoscleropodium > Pseudoscleropodium purum. Next base: position 14,790,359 of record OZ017800.1, on the reverse strand, counting down.
AGACAAGGATATCTTTCCTATGCAACAATCTTAATGACATTTGGTAATAGGAGTCAAAAGTTATAGCCTAGTATGTTTAATTTTTCCGTAATTGGGTATTTTGGGCAGATAAGGAAAAATAATTTTTTTCATTAAGTAAAATTTGAAATTGGTTATATATACTAGGACACCTTCAAATCATTCCATTTTTGTCAATAAATCAAAAATTATGAGGATTTTTAGGATGCAAGTTGTTTTTGTTGCCTTACCAAAAAAAAACTTGAATTCTTTCATGTTATCCAATTTTCTATATTTTTTGGGAAAAAAATCCTAGGATGAAAATTGTCTATTACAACACTTCAAGCATTGGGATTGGCATTTTTCAATACCATATTTAAATTCTAAATAATTTAGAATGTTGGATCATTGTCTTTTATTACCTCCTTATTTTTTTTTCCACTATATATTCTAGTATTCCAAATGATTTGAAAATTTTGAAGCATTTGACCAACTTGTCTACGGAAAAGAATTTCCAGAAGTAGTACCATTTTGGTCATTTTTGCAAAGGAAAGTGAGCTTGTAAAGTGCAACTGCCCGTTTTTTTATAGAGGTAGAAAAATGGTTATGGTGGATGTGAATGCTTATATCTTATGATCCACATGGTGTTGGATGGAGTGGAATGTGTGTAATATATGTTCTAGCATTATTAACAACAACATGGTTGTGGGCAAAAGTATTTATTGATTCTTCATTTGCATTCATAATTCTTTTGTGCTAGAAGAGTATCAATTATTTTGTAGAATGTTTCAAACCCTCCTTTCTTTTGTCTTTTGAACATTTTTAAGTTTAATTTTTTGCACTACAAAATTTTGTGCTTTAAATCTTTATGGTATAAAATAGAATTGAAAGCTTAAGAAGAATCCAAAATATTCAAAAAAAACTTAATTTTTATTCTTTAGAAAATTATTAAATAGAAGTAAGTAAGAGATAGAAGGAAAATTTCAATTATTAATAGCTCAAGAATAGAATTAAAATGCACTAATTCCAATGGTGAGAGTGTTTTAGCAAGCAAGATAAATCATGCAGACTTTTTTTTTTAAATTGTAAAAATTGCATTTAGAAATGAATCTTACAAATTACTTTTTGAAGAAAATGCTCTAATTGTATGAAAAACAAGATTGTCCGTAACTTTCACAAAAAAATCCAAATAGAATGAACCAAACTATACATGTACACAAAAATATTATGTATGAGGGAATTTTTTTTTTAAATTTTAAATTAAAATTTTTTTGAATTTTTTTTGTTGCCTCTTGTCCCCTATTATGAGCTTATTTGGGCATAACTTTTTTTACCATGAAGCTAATCGATTTTTGTATCTTCAAAAAAAGTTTCAATAAAGAAAGAAAAAATTTGAGCTCGTAGGTAATTACTCAAAATCCCATTTGTCTCCTTAAGGGACAATGGTCTTTCAAATGTTAATTCCATTTTAGACATACTATTAATCTGAATTAAATTTCTACCTTGTACCTACTTCTACTGAATAATGTTCAAATGCATAAAAATTTGATGTTTTTGAATTGATTTTCTTATAAGACTCTCAACAAAATTCTATACCATAAAGATTAATAACTCAAAATTCAATACTACACAAAATTAAAGTTACAAATTTTCAAAGTCAAACAAGCTAATTTTGCAATGTGTAGATAAAATTGTTTTTTCTACAACAAATGCAGATATTTTGCTAAATGAGCACTCATGAATTTTGAAATTTTATCCACGCATTCACATATTAATTAGGTATGAGATCCAACAATTGCATGTGGGAAAAAAATAAAAAAATTTGGTTACATTTAAAAATAAAATAAATCCTAAAGTACTCTCTATTTTAATTAGTTATTTTTAAAAGTGATGTCTTCTTGAAGTGTAGCTTCAACATTGAACATTTGATTTTGGTGATGAATGATTATAATTTTTCAATTCAACATTTTGTACAAAGGTGTCCACTGCAAATCTTCATTTTCTATTGCTGAAGGCTCATTTAAATTAGCATGATGTGAAATACATCTTGTAGGGAAAATCATAATAGATATTTGATTTTATAAGATGTATAATACATTTAAAGAAATTGAGAAAATTCTTAGAGTTTACAATTTTAGTTGGGACTAACATTTTGGATTTGACCTCGGACAAAAAAAAATGATAGAAAGACTACAAATAAGTTGAACACATTAGCAAGGGCTTAAGATTTGATTGCAAGTGAATTTCTAGAAATTCTTGGGGGCTAAGGTAAAACGGTGACCACATGTAAAAAAAATAAGTGAAAGCAAACCGTATAGCATTTTTTTTTCCAAAAAAGGGCACTTTGCATCGGCATTTGAGTAATATGGCGCCCAAAGAGGATGAACTGGCATGCCATGTTAGCATGTTTTAATGCCATCTTAGAATTTTTAACATTGTCATAGTAAATGTCAGCTAAGATATCATGTGTCACATGTAAATGTTTTTTGTAATGTCAATAGAGATGTCCTCTATGACGTCAAGATGTTTTTTGTGATGTCCACTACGACATCCTTTATAACGTTAAGATGTTTTTCACAAGACAACATCATGTTCATCATGATACTTAGATCTGAAATTTTGATTTTAATAATAAAAAATTACATTTTAGATGTCTCATATAGTTTGTCTTCCCTCCTACCACCCTTCTTGTATAAATAACCTACCTTCTCATGTCAAAATACTTAAAATAAGGCTTTTCAAGTCTTTCAATATTATTGCCAATATTGTGTATAATGTATGGCATATTGTATATGTTGTATATAATGTATTTTATATGGCATACATCTAAGCTAACATCTAAATTGATGTCTCAAGAAACATCTCAAAAAACGTTTGGAGGTCAAAATTGATGTTGCTAAAAACAATATTCAAATTCTTATGAACAACTAAATTGATGTCACTAAAAACAGTATGAAAATTTTCAACAAACATGATGTCAACTACAACGTCAACTGCCACCTCAAATTTAGGTCAGATGAAAAAAAATCCTATGTAGCATTGCTAGCTACGTGGCGCTTATGTGGCTACCACGTGGCACACTTTAGGTACTTTTTTTAACCATGTTTGTTGTGACATTTCTCTAAAAACATGGCATGTTTTTTCAAATTTTATTTTATTTTTTCCATGTTGATCTTAACGGATTTATTTCTGCATCTAAAGTCTACATGTTCAATGTTATACTAAACATCAAGCCATGTTACTATACACATCCAAAAAAGCACACCTTCCTTCTAGTGAATAAAGTGGGGCAATGCATCACTAAATTCTAGACTTTAAATTCTTTTCTTCAAAACTCATGAATGGTCCAAATATTATCCATAATTTTTTTTTTCACAAACACTTTAAAGAAAAAGTGTTCCAAAATTATATCAACAAAAGAAACTTACAAGAGATTTGCAATTGCTTCAATTTAACCCCTGAAGTTCCTTCACTATGTTTTCAACAAGAACGCTATAAAACTGCCATTTTTAGGACAAGTACCAAAAAAAATTTTAAAACATTTTTGGACACATTCAATCTTAGGATCTTGTATTATGATAATTTGAGAAGATGTGGAAAAAATTTCAAAAATTTACACCATGTAGATTGCAAGATATTAGCATTTCAATTGACAAAAAGCCTTTTTTTTTACCCTGCAAAAAAACAGGCAGCTGCACTTCACAAGATCACATTTGTATGAAAAAATGTCCAAAATGGTTGCAACTCTTTGGATTCATTTTTCAATTCCATTTAGTTACATTCTTGAAAAATTTTAGATCATTTGGAATTGTACAACATATAGGAAAAAAATAGTAATTAGAAAGAAGTAGAAAATGAGTCAAAATTCTAAATTGTTAATAATTTAGTTATGGAATTGAAAAATTTCAATCTCAATGGTTTAGACCATTATATCTAGATTCATGATTCCAATCTCAACTTTAGGGATTTAATATAAACATAGGTACAAATTCTTCAAGTGGGATTCACCACCCTAGAATAAGATTTTGCACGTATAAGATTCTTGTGGAAAAGATAGTTCAAACTCCTTGTTGATGGAGGGAGTATAGGAGGGGACTTCTAATATTCTTTATTGTTATGATTAGACTTTTGAAAAGTAACCACTAAGATTTGTTAAACTTATGAATAGACCCTGGAGAAGTCACCACTAATATTCCTTAGTCTTTTGAATTGACCCTGGAGAAGTCACCACTAATATTCCTTAGTCTTTTGAATTGACCCTTGGAAAAAGATGGCTATTCCTTAGTCTTATGAGAAGACTATTGAGGTAGGACATCTCATATTCTTTATCTTTTTGAAAAAAACCTAGAAAGGGGATCTCCCTTTTCAAGGTATAGCCACTTGGTATGCTCAATATGAGATGAGTTTTTAAAATGTATTCATTTATAGAAATGAAGTGGGGCGACGTATCACTAAACTACATAACTTGGATTCATTTCTTCAAAACTCATGAATGGTCTAAAAAGTAAAAAATATAAAAAATTTTGCCTTCTAGAAACATTTAGAAAAGAAAGTGTTCCAAAATTATGTCAATAAGAAAATTTCAATGGAGTTTTGCAATTGATTTAATTCAATGCACTATAACTCTACAAAATCAACCAAAAACCAAATTAAAAATTTGTTGCATGATGCATGCCCACACCCAAATTCAAGACTACAATCTCAATTTAGGCCATTAAATTCAAATTCATGATTTGAATTTCATTACAAGCTATTTAATATTAATATGGATGTAAATCCTCATTTAAGATTTACTACCCTAGAATTAGATTCTCCAAGTGATTCTAGCGGAAGTTTTTTTGGGAGGAGACAATTCAAACTCCTTGTCATTGGAAGAATTCTTTAGGAGGGACTTCGAATGAGTTTTTAAACTTATCAATTAGTAAAAACAATATGGAGCCACATATAGTGATCTAGAGGTGGTGGAATCTTTCTTAAAGAACTAAAGAATGGTTTTGAACTTTCATTTCATCACTTGGAATTCACTGTTTGTTGTTTTGTTTTGTTTTGTTTTACAAAATTAAATATTTTTTTATAATTTAAAAAGCCTTTAAATGAATAGGAAATCAGAATAGGTATGGGACATGCCAATGTAGTATTTGGATTTAAATAGATTATTTTTCCTTAAAAAGCCCCAAATCCCGCATGTTCATAGGATAGAATCCCAAAATTTTTACAAATTATAAATATTTAGTAGAATTTGTCTAAATTGCTTAAGTCTATCATATTTGTGTCAAATCATGGCTAAGTTGATTTAAGAGAACCTATGTGAAAATTCTAAGTTGATTCCTAGAGAGGTTTTAGTTTCACATTTCAATTCGTGAAATAATTGAAACTCCAATTGTTAACCTACATGTGAAGAAACTCAAAATAGAGAGCAAGAGGGCATCTACAACTAAAGTATGGTGTTTCAAGATGAAAATAAAGCTAGAAGTCCTATAGAAAAATTGTTTTGCAAAGATTTTTCTTCGTGTGAAAGATTCTCCATTTGCTGAAATTTAAAAGAGATAGTGAAATTTGATCTCTTTTCTTAATGTAAAAAGTAAGAATATGAGCTTGCACATCTTTTGTGAAATTCCTTAGAGATTCTTCAACAAGTCAACAATTTTCAAAAGTTTTTAATAGTCAAAAGATCTTCTTCTAGAATAGTTATTTTTTCATAGCAAAAGTTGGATTTTTAACTCTTTTTGGTTTTAATCCTTATAGGGCATTTGATGTTTGGACCTTGTAAAACTTTATTACATTTCTACATTAAAACTGAAATTTTTTTTAAAATCATATATTAAAAGTATCAAAATATATGTTTTAAATTTAATCTCATTTTTGAATAATTAAAAATATAAAATTGAATTAATAATATTTTCTTAAAGGATTTTTTTTGTGAAAATCATAGTAATTACAAAAATTCTTAAGATAGTATGATTTTTTTACAATGGAAATAATAGAAAAATGCATCATGGTGTAATTGATGTACACTTAGAGCTTACACCAAGAAGAATTCAATAGAAAAACTTCAAAAATGGTGTATTTCAAGCTTTTAAGAAGCTATCTTTAAATTATCACAAAAAAAATTTGAAAATTTTGAAAAAATTTAAAATATAAGGAAAAGAAAATTATTGGAACTCCATTCTCAACTTAGGCCATTAACCCTTTAATGACCAGTTGACTACTTTTTGGTTGAATTTTAGATTCTTTGTCTTTTATTGCCCTCAATATATGGTATTTGAAAAAACTTAAAGAGTAACACAAATAGAGCTTCAACATGTGCTCCAAACAAATCCAATTTCCTAGAATTTTGTACCATAACAAGGTAGCTATGCTTGTCCAAAGACAAAAGGGCTGACCTAAGTCATACCTTCTAAGTCATATATATATATATATATATATATATATATATATATATATATATATATATATATATATATATTCAACAACTCATGTAATTCTATTTGAAATTGACGCCTAAGAACAATAGAAATGTTGCCCAGCACTCCTATAAATTATAGAGGCATGTTTCAAAAGTTATGAGCAATAATGTATTAAATTGCTTTTGCTAAAGGCTACTACATTGCATTGTACTTTGAAAATCACTCATAACAAATTGCACCGTCAAATCATGTTTACTTTTTGTTTTTTTCACGAATAAAGCCTACAACATCAATTCCTACAATCTGATCTAGGATTACTTCCTTGGAGTAATGATGAAATTTTCCTTTTCTAAATTCGTATTAAAAAACTTTGCTTGCCCCCCAAATCAACTACGGGCACTAAAGGGTTTAATTCAATTATATGACATAAATCTCAATCATAGCTACATTACACAAACATAAATACAAATTTTTTAAGTAAGATTCACCATCCTATAATAAGATTCTTCAAATATTCCTACTATACAAACCTTTATGGAGTGATAGCTTGATAGGTAACCATTAAAAGAGGACATCTAATATTTATTACCGTTATAAGCAAACCCTTAAGAAAAGACATCTAACACTCATTATCCTTATGAGCAAACCCTTAGGAGAGAATGTCTAATATTTATTACTTTTAAGAGCAAACCCTTAGAAGAGGACATCTAATATTATGTATCCATATGAAAACACCCTTGAGAGGGGACATTTAATATTCCTTATCCATTTGAAGAACTCCCTAGGATGAAAATATCTCTTTTCAGGCAATAGCTACTCGACGTGCCCATCATGAGATGAGTTTTAAAAACTTATTATTTAAAAAAAAAAAATAGGGTTATATATCATCACAATACAAGAGCTACATTTTTTTCTTAAAAATAATTAACGGTTCCAAAATCTTCCAAAATTTTGCCTTACACATATATTTGAAAGAAAGAGTGTCAAAAGTTATGTAAGCAAAAAAATTCACAAGAGTTTTGCAATTGTTTCAATCCAAAGTAATAAAGCCATGTATTGTACAAACAACAAAAAATCTAATTATAAAATTGTTACATGATGCAAATACAAACAAAAACATGCAACTCCAATCTCCATTTAGGCCATTAAATAGAAATTCTTTAAGTAAAATTCACCATTCTAAAATAATATTCTTCAAGTTATCCTAGTATGAAGTCCTTTAAGAAGGAATACTGAATATTCCTTGTCCTTGGAGGAAATCATTAGGAGATGACTTCTAATATTTCTTATTTTAATGAGGAAACCTTTCAAAAAGAACATTTCATATTCTTTATGCTTATGAGGAGATTTTTAGGAGGTGATGTCTAATATTCTATATCCTTATGATAAAACCTTTGAAAGGGGACATCTAATATTCCTTATCCTTTTGAAGAACCCCCTAGAATGAAGACATCTCTTTTGAGGGGATAGGCACTTGATGTCCCCATGATGAGATGAGTTTTTTAAACTTATTATTTAAAAAAGAACAGAATGGGATTATGTCTTACTAAATTACACTAATATTTGAAAGATATATTTGAACATTATATAAACAAAAAAATTTATAAGGGATTTGCAGTTGTTTCACTTCATTACTTCTATGCAATAGAACCATATATGTACAAGCAACAAAAAATCTAATTATAAAATTGTTGCATGACACAAATATGCAATTCCAATCTCAACTTAGGCCATTAAATTCAATTTTGTAAATCCAATCTTAAACAAGGTTATATACCATACTTATAGGTCAATTTCAACACCTTAATGTTGAATTAATTTAATTTTTGCGATTTGACAATTCGATAGCGGAATTTAATTTTCTGGGCTTCTTGTAAGTTGCCCCTCTTAACTTGGACATACTTTCTACCTTTTGATGCACCAAAATGTTTTAGCGTCATTTGTAGCAATGTTTAGGTGCAAAGTCTTACCTTTCCATTTTTTATGAAATGGACTAATTTTTTCTATTCATGCATGAATGTGTTCTTTTTCTAAATTTTGTCAAGAATCATTTTTGAATATTTTGAATTCACACTAATGAAATATTTTCAGATTTTTCATGAATTGTTGCACAATTTTCAGATTTTTGACGGGCTCTAATTTCCTCAAATTTTATACAAAACTAACCAACACATAGGATAACACAAGTACAACCACAAATCCTTCAAGTAAGATTCACCACCCTACAATAAGAGTCTTCAAATAATCTTAATATGAGGACTTTTAGGAAGGAAAGACTAATATTTATTGATTATAGACGAAACCTTGGGCAAAAGATGTTTGATAATCCTTGTCCTCAAAGGAAACCCTTTGGAGGGATTGTCTAATATTCCTTATCATTATGAAAAGACCCTTGGAAAAAGGACATCTAATAGTCCACTAGAAGAAATTTGTGTTTTTCTAGACAAGTGTAGGAACGTGTCTATATGTTTTCTGAAATGTCACACATGTGTACTGCCGATGTTTAGAAAAAGATTGACATGGAAAAAACAAGAGGAAATCTGAAAAAGCATACCATGTTTTTAGAGAAACATCACAACAAACACAATTTTAAAAAGTGACCCAAAATGTGCCATGTGGCAACCACATAAGCGCCACGTAAGTAGGTAATGCCATGTAGGATTTTTTTTCACTTGACCAGAAGATGAGATGATAGTTGACGTCATGTTTTTGAAAATTTTCATATTGTTTCAAGTGACATCAACTTAGACGTCCATAAAAATTTGAATATTATTTTTAACAACATTGATTTTAACCTGTAGACATTTTCTGAGACATCAATTTTGATGTTAACTAAGATGTATGTTGTATACAATACATTATATACCATACATCATACAAAATATTGAATACATCATTACAATATATTGTACATCATACACAGTACTCAATATACCATATTGGCAATAATATTGAATGACTTGAAAAGCCTTATTGTCAATATTTTAACATAAAAAGGTAAGTTATCTATGCAAGAAAAGTGGCTGGAGGGAAGACGAACCATATGGGACATCTAAAATGTAATTTTTTATTCTAAAAACGGAATTTCAGATTTAAGTATTATGATGAGCACAATGTTGTGTCTTAGAAAACATTTAAACGTTACAAAGGATGTCTAAATTGACATTACAAAAAACATCTATCTGCGATAAAAGACATCTTAGCTAACATCTACAATGACAATGTTAGAATTCTAAAGTGGCATTAAAGCAAAGTAACATGGCATGCCACTTTATGCTCTTTGACTGCCATATTACTTAAATGCCAATGCAAGTGACTTTTTTTGGAAAAAAATGCTATGTGGTTTGCTTTCACCTATTTTTTCACATGAAGTCATTGTTTTATCTTAGCCCCCAAAATTTATAGAAATTTACTTGCAGTCAAATCTAAAGCCCTTGCTAATGTGTGCAAGTCATTTGTAGTCTTTCTATCATTCCTCTTCTCCCAAGTAAAATCCAAAATATTGGTCCCAAGAAAAAATATAAGCTCTAAGAATTCTCTCAATTAATTTAAATGTATTTATATCTTATGAAATCAAAGATCTTTTATGATTTTTCCTACAAGATGTATTTCACATCACATTGATTTAAAAGAGCCCTCAACAATAGAAAATGAAGATTTGAAGTGGACACCCTTTCACAAAATGTTGAATTGGAAAATCATAATCATTCATCATGAAAATCAAATGTTCAATGTTGAAGGTACACTTAAAGAAGACGTCACTCTTAGAAATAACTAATTAAAATAGTGAATATTTTAAAATTTCTTTTACTTTAAAGTTTAGTCAATACCAAAAGGTGGTGCCTTTGCATTTTGGATTTACATATCATAGATGTAATAGCAAAAGGTGAATATCTACTTTTACAATATCATTATTATACCTACATTTTAAAGATAATTTTTTATTAATGAAATAATGAAATTGAATAGAATTTTCATTTATAGGAGAAAAACTACCTCATAGACTTTCAAAATGATAACAAAATTGTTGCTAAACATACAAAGAAGAATTTGTGCTAAAATATTGAACATGGCTATGATATGAAAAGTGCAACATCTTTCAATCGATTTGCAATTCAATTATTTTAAAGCCCTCAATGGAAAATGAAATAAGTGCAACATATAATAAAAGTGAGTGTAGAATCATTGTTTTGTTTCTAATTTTCTTTGTTGTTTGGAAGAAGATATGAACAATAATAGACTAAAAAAACATCCAAAAACATCCTCAAAAAATAGCTAAGTTTTTAGGTTCTTTACATTACCAAATTGTTGCACCTTGGTGCATATGTGAAAGATAATTTTCAAAATACAAAAAGATGTTTTATATATGCAAAAGGTTGCTTGTATAATGTTAAAAGCTTCTTTTATAATTTGAAAAGGTGCCTTTATACCATACCGGTTTATTAGGGTTGGCAAATAAGTTACTTATAAAGAGTCCAAAAATAAAATTAAATGAACAAGAAAAATTGTCAAATTCACCAAAAATTACCCATTGTTCCCTTGAGTGAAAAATGGTACAAGTAGAAATGGTGTAAAAATTTGTACAATTAATGTAAAAAAATTTCAATTGGTTAAGTTTTATTTTTTATAACCAAAACAATCACTAAAAAAATCCTTGAAGTCAAATTCTATTATAAATTTATCTTTTTATTTAATAGATGTATAAAATTTTGATGATTTTTACTAGTATAAAATTTCACTTTTTTATTTCAATTGATTTTTTCAATAATTTGGATGGAAAAATCAAATTATTGTAATTTCTTAAAGATATAAGTGACAATCTAATAATGTCATTTAGAATATATACTAGAATATTCTATAATCTTTATCATAAATACAAGATAGAATGAAAAATATAATTTTATAACTTAAATCTTAAATAAATTTAAAAAAATAATATACAAATGAAAAACATACAATATTGTGCTATTTGGATACAAACACATGGAGCTTTCAATTGTAGTAATCCCATCAATTTTTGAAAATTTTCAAAATTTTCAAATAAAGAAAAAACAGAATTTATCAAACTTTGTTTTAAAAAAATTTAAATCAAATTTCAAAAGTAGTTTTTTAGAAAGTTGCAATCAAGGTTCACTAAAAGGCATCTATTTTTAGGATGTGGATCTTTAAAGATTAAAGACCAAAAAAATAATAAATAAATAAATAAAACTTTGTGTTGTTAATTAAGGGAAAGAAGATCACATTTAAAAATCCAAATAGGCTATTTTTTGTTTTTTCAACAATTAAATATGATGCTAAGATTCCTTGAAAATCAACCAAATAAGGCAATGTATTGATATTTTAGATAACTTTTTTGAGCACAAATTAGAAGGAGAAGCTTGAATGAATAATCTTGAAAACAATAATCGGACAACAAATTACAAGGCTTGATTAGCACATGATAGTTTTATTATATAATTAAAAAAAATTTGAATTGAAAAAAAAATCCCATCAGTCAAAATACAAAATTACAAAATCTTGAAATTTGATGTGGCATTCACACAACCACCTCAAACTACTATTTTTGAATTATCTTTTTTCAAATAATTTGGATTGTCTAAGCTATTTTTAGACATTTATGTACATTTTCTACAAGCAAAGTGACAAGAATGAGAAATTCCCACAAAAGAAATTGCAATTTCTTTGAATGATATAGTATTCAAAGATCAAAGTAGTTGCAATACCAGACAATTGTTTGAGCAATTTTAAGAAGACTAAAATGAACTTAGAGAATAAGTTTGACCATTTAAAAATGCATGGAATCTTCAAGGGGGTAAACTATGATGTGATTCTATTAACAATATATATTGTTCAACAAAATTCCTAAAAAAAAATTATTGTTCTTCAATTGGCCTTTCTCCTTGAGATTTTTTTAACTCCAAGTTCTGATGCTTTCTAAAAGTAAATCACTTTTTCCCCTCATTGAGGTCACTATATAGAACTTCATCATGCATGTGGAATATGGAACTTTTATGCACATCCATGCTAATGTTTTTCCAAAGGACAACAAGGACCTACCTTTCTACTAGATTTACTACATGCGGTCAACTACTAACCTGACTCCAAAATTACTTTCCCAAAGAAACCCCTCTATGAAAAGGACTTCAGCTATTGACATGGCAATCTCGTGTTTCTGAGGACATTTCCAAAAATGTGTTGATGTTCACAACAATATCACATTCAACATATCTGTCATACAAAACATTCACTTGTTTTGCATTTGACATCCACATATTCATACTAACATCCTCAAAAATTCTTGTTTCCTAGGCAGCCACTAGATTTTTTTTGCTTATGTTCTAAAAAACATGCCTGTTTGCTAAAAACATTCCAAAAAACATTGTTCTCTTCTAGTGGTCCTTATCCTTGGAAAAAACCCTTGGAAGAAGGACATCTAAAATTCAATATTTTTATGAGGAGATCCTTGGAAGTTGTGAAGGGACATCACATATTCTTTATATTTATAAGAAGGCCCTTAAGGAGATAAGGAGATATCTAATATTCCTTATCCTTTTGCACAAAACTTTGGAAGGAGGACATCTCCTTTGAGGGGTTAGCTACTCCATATGCCCATTATGAAATGAGTTTTTTAAGACTTACTAATTAATAAAAATAATAGGGACTACATCTTATTTAGATACAAGTGGTTGGGTTTTTTCATAAAAACTAGTTATTGGTCCCAAACTTTTCCAAATTTTTGACTTACACAAATTTGAAAGTGTATGAAAAGTTATTTAAATTAAAAAATTCACAAGGGTTTCAAAATTGTTTTTTGAGTAATCCTATTGTGAAGTCCTTCTAAAAAGGACATCTAATAATCCTCATTCTTAAAGGAAATTGTGCTTTGTGTCTTTTAACTATAAAAGACTAAATATTCAAATTTTTAACAACAAATGGATGCAAACATATCCCATATACACAAAAATGCATTTTTTCATTCATCATTTTTTTAAAGATTTGTATGCTAGTTCTTGAATATTTGTATGGTATAATTTTTCAAGACTTTGCTTTGCAAATATTCTAATATTTACTAGTTAATGGTAGGTCTAGCTTCAAAAAATAGCCTTTTCAATTCAAAAAATAAACTTAAAAAATATTTTGAATAAAAATTAAAAATTAAGAACTTCAAAACTCAACATGGTAGAAAAAAGTTATTGAAAAAATCACAGATATACAATTTACAATTGATTTAAAATAAATTAATTTCTACCTTCAAATTTTATTGAAAAATATTGATTTTTATACTTGTAGATAACCAAATTGGATTTTTATTTGTAAATTTTTGAACCGTTTTGGGTGTTAATTGAGAGTTTTTGGTGTTAGTTTGTGGTTTTATGGTCCAATTGGGTGGTTTTAAGCTATTTGTTTAAGACCAAGTGGTTGTTATGTTGATGTCTAATCAAGAGAGATTCCGATTTGTTGGTTAAGAAATAGGTTGTTAGTTCTAGCCAGGAGTATTTGATAAGATTTAGTTCCAAGTTGAATTCAGTCTTTGGTTCGTATGGGTTGATTTTTGTTCCAGTTGGAAATTTAATGTGTGGTAATTGGTTGAGTCAGTAGTCAGTTCCAAATAGGTGAATAGTAATTGTGAATGGAAGTGGGTTCAACCGAATGGGATGAAGGTCAGTAGGTGAGTGTTGTCTGATGGATGTTGCCAAATGGGATCCTAATGGATGGCTGATTTTAGTTGGCTTACTCTTCCAATTTGGTAACTGTTTGGATTGTGTCCTATTAGTTCCAATTTGGGATTCATTTTTCTTTGTCCACTGTTGAGAGAATGCCAGTGCATCCTAGTCGGTCAAGGCTGTATGTTTAATTTTTCTTGTATGATTGTGTGAGATTTCCAAATTTGGAAGTGTGTCAGTGGAAGTGGAGTATTGGGTGTTTGGATTGCCAGTGTATGGCGTTGTTGTATGTGTGCAGAATGCGAAGATTAGATGAAGAATTTTCCAAATCGGGAGTTGATTTGGGAGAGTGAAGCGCTGATAGTTAAATTTGTGAAAGTCTGAGCGTGAAGAAATGATATCTAGAATTGTGTGATAGAAATCCAAGTTGGAGTGAGTAATTGATAGATCAATTGTAGTTTACTTGGATGTATGACTATGAGAAATACAAGAGGCTGATTTAGAGCGGTGAATAAGAAATCCATTGTAGAATCCTAATCGGTGATTGTTGTATCTGTCTTAAGAGCTGTAGTGAGAAATTTAGAATTAAAATGATAGTACTATGTTGGACAATTTGTGAACCTTGGAATTTGGAACAATCAATTTGATGTATGTGAATTTATTTTGTGATGTCATTGTAGTCTCAATGATTGCTAAATTTCTAAATTGGATCTTGGTTTTCTATTTGAAAATTGAATTTTCTATTTTAGGAATTAGTCCTATTAGCAAATTAATCCTATTTAACCATCTCCCTTGGAACGAACTTATTATACTAAATTAGGTAATCTCCAATTGGGAATTATCCTTTTTCAACAATACTAGTTGATCTAATTGTATGGACATGATTTATGAATCATATTTTGCAACTATTGTTTGAAAGTCATCATTAAATTATCATTCTATGTTGTGTTTTATAATCCATCTTCATAATTTTGGAAATTTAGACTAACCGTTGGTCCTTAAGGGACTAAAAGCTTACAATGTCATAAAGAATTGACCCCTCCAACCTTTATCATAATAGATGTGCCTTCCCCCACTAAGAAAAAAAATTATTCCAAAATGACCGCTAATAACTAAATACCAAATCCCAGACATCATAACATTTAGTAGTTGTTAGCCTCTCTACCTTCCCTCCAATGGAATAGTGTGGAATATTCCACACCATTCAGTAGTTATGAAAACAGGTGTTGAAATTTGTTAGACTATAAGTAGCCAACTAGGTTTACAGCATGCCATGTGATGGAATTCTTGGATGATATTTGAAGAGAGGATAAGGCAACTTCTCTTTAGGCTACTGAATGTTATGATAGGGATTGTCAGTGAAAACAAAAATTAAGTTGCTTTGAACATCAATAGTACGGCTTTTAGCATAATCACTAAAGAACTGAAAAATAATACAAAAGTGTACAATGATACACTTTTATGATTTTAATTATTTTTTCTTGAATTTCTTATTTCTTATTTTCAAAAATGAAGCCACATGTCATTTCAGGTAGGAACATCCAAAGTGCCACTCTTTCTTCTATACATAGTTATTATAACTAGATTGATAAATTTTTCACATTTTCTTGTTGCCCTATGAAAAGAAGTTCCACTGCACTAAAGAATGTGAAATCTAAATATTATATGCAAAAGTCATAAAGGATAAAAGTTTTTTGGTAGATTCTCTAAAATTGTTTCTTTGACAATAGGCACATATTGCATTAGGGAAAATCTGAACTCCTAGAAGGATTGTGAAGGTTTTGTTTTTCGGCATCCTGTAGTGCAAGTACGGAAAAATAAAAAAAAATTAATATTAAAAAAATATTAAAACGTATTGTGGGCTGATGTGGCACAAGTAGTGCCACATCAAATGCTTTCATTGAACAATAATAAAAAATGAAAAAAAAATTTAATTCCTCTTTAATTACACCTGAGGGTTCAAAACTAGCAGACCTCTTAAGGGTTGAAATTTTTTGTAATGATTTTCGAGGTGTACATAAAGTAAAAATCTATTGTATTGGTATTGTACTTAGATATGATTTGATTGTCGATGTACTTACCTTGTAAGTTGTAAAATTTTCAAATTATTTTGTATAAATTTGAAATCATCCGAATTGTTTCAAGGAAAAAATGAAGAATACTCATATGAATGATTGCAAGAACACTTGTCCTTTTGGGGTGTCCCCTTAGTCTCCATGGAGGTGTTTTTCCTCATAACTTTTGTAGTTTAAGTCTATTTTACCTTAAATTTGGTTTGAGACGTGCATTTTGTAGATCTAGACATTCGATAATTATTTCAATATTTTTAAAATAATTTACTATTTTTGAGGTGGCCCCGATTGGGTGTCTAAGTTGGTGGTTTTGGGGTTTCTCAGTCCTATTTGGGGACCAAAAATGCGATTCTAAAGCCAAGGTTTTGACTTATTATAGGTGGGCTAACATTCTAAAGATGTCTAATGAGATTTTTGGCAAAAGACCTAGTGTAAGGGCTGCACATAGGTTGAAAGTGGACATTGTTTGTGCAAGCACTATGAAGAGGAAAAACAAATTTATGATGAATTTTTTATTTACGTGGGACCAGAGAGAAGATAAGATGAATTGATTTTTTTCTTTGAATTTTTTGAATCTTTTTATAATTACTAAAAATGATCAAATGAAACTGTTTGTTTTCACCTATTTTTTGATCCAAGCACCTAATGGAGTCCTCCAAAGTGGTGACTACTACTTCTTAGTACTTAGTATTTTGTAGTAAATGTTAAATTTATCAAGACAATTGTCAAATGATATTGACTCCCATTTGTCTAGTCAATCAGTTTGAATGTCTATCAATCAATTATTTTAGATTTGCCCAGTCAAGAAATTGTACAATACTTGTGGGATTGAGAATACCGGTAGTACAAGTGTACAACACTACAAAACAACCATTTTGAACCAAAATTGTTAAGTGTTTCTTGCAATCGCCCATATCAAGAACAAAATTAGCTCAAAAAATTTGAAAATTTTGCCATAGGTGCTTATATGATAGAGTAGAATATCATGGAGTAAAAACATTTAATGTGTCTTTCTATGATGTGGAAATCAATAGACCATGGTCAAAGGCTCAAAGTTCAAATTGCAATAGAAATGACACTCCATTTGCTTTATTTCATTAGTTGGACTCAAAATCAAAAAAGATAATTTTTATATCTCAAATTCACATCAAGAACAAAGAGCTTGAAGTTGCCAAAATATACTACATGGCAGTCTGTGGACTAATTTTGAAATACATGAAAAAATGTTGTGTCCTATGGATGATTTCAAAGAAGTGCAATGATGGAAAAAAAAATTTCTTCATCTAATTTTTTGAGGGAGTAAGTTGCTTGGATTCAATTTGAAAAAAAGATATTGTATATTCTTTTCATTATTATATTATTTGCCTTTCCTACATAAATAAAAATGATAAATCCATGGATCACCATGTAGTGTATTTTGATAATTTGTGTTTTTTTCTTTGGATCTAAATTTAAGACATAAAAAATCTGTTTTGAATTTGAAACCAACTAATGAAATGAAGCTTCTTTAGTCTTATTTTTATTAAAATTTGAAAATTTGAAAAGTTTGAAAATAAAATATTTTGATGAGATTTGAACTTTGAACCTATTGTTATGGAATCTTAGTTTCCTAATTTTTGAATTACATGTTATAAAAATCTAAACCATGATGTTTCAAATTATAATATACACCAATATAGAAATCTTCAAATCTTTAATACATATTTTGTATTTGCTATGAATTTTTTTCACTTTTTATTTTAAACAAATTATAGTAATTTCAAATTTCCACAAAAAAGTTTCAAATTCTATGATTTATAGAATATATGTAATTCCATCTCTACAAAAAATATGAAATAATCTCATTCACATGATGTAGAATATACAGAGAAAAGAACTTGATGGTTCAAAATATGATCATAGATCCTTTCGTTTAAGGTTAAGTTCCCCCCAAAGTGTATGGAAAACTATTTTTTCTATTTCCTAGACAAGTTAGTATTACTTCCTCCACAACAACTTTATAACAAAGTCCTTCATCAATCACATGTGAAAATTTAGGCAAGATTTTAGGAATTGCTAGAAATCTAACTCTCAAGTGAAAGAATACAATCCATGAATTTCACAATACATACAAGCTTATACAATAAATAAAGAATATTGAAGGATTTTAAGTTTTAACCCTCTAAACATAAGCCATGATTATAGCCTCACTATCTATTACTCTGATTGCTACCATTTTCCAACTAGATATGATTTTTTTAAATTTATATTTATTTTTTAGAGATGAAATCATATGTCTATTAGAAGTTGTCAGATTTCAACCTTTTTAGAAAAAAATTGAAATTACTCTAAATTTCTTAACTAAAAAAATGAAAAAAACTCATATCAAATACAATATATATTCCAAAAATCTTAAAATGTTACTATAGAGTATAGATAAATAATATAGTGTACAATATCATGGTGTAAACCAAAGTAACCATGTCATTCTATAATTAGAAAATCAACAAACTATAGTCATAGATCCAAAGTTCATATTGCTATAAAATATTGAATTTTAAGAAATTTTCAAAATTCTCAATTGGAGTAAAAAGTACAATGGATAAGCTTTATTGCCACTTTTATGACTGAAATTCACATTAAGTATAAATAGCAAGAAATGGCCCAAATACACAAGGATAATCTGTGGATTAAGCATCTTTTTCTTCAAAAAAGTCAATAAGATGATAATGAGGGACTTTGCAATACTATTCATTAAAAATGTTCTCAAGTACCTTCTAAATAAATAAATTAGTTGAAAAAATATTTTTTTCTATCCTTCAATTTTAGTTAAAGTCATCCATTAGATACTTAGTGTTTGCAATAGTGGTACAAAGTTAACCTTGTAAGGATACTACTAATTTAAAAGGCTCAATCAATGACTTCAAGTAATGAAATTAAAAAATGCATATATTCATCCAATAATCAGAATACTTCATAGACTTCCTACTTATAGGGGGCTCTCATTTTCTTTACTATAGGTACATACAGTGAAATCATTCATCAAACCTTTTAGTTATACAACATGTTTCTAAGTCGAAAAGATACATAGGATGTTGTAATCTTTAGACAATCAAACAAACTTTATACATATTGAAGGATGGCTAATTTTTTTATGAGTTTATTAGTGCCATTTTTTTTATCCTATATCTACATCATTGATGTGAAGTTGGAAGTTGGAAATCTAGAACCACATTTCTAAATTTGAAAAAAAGGGATATTTTGTTTATAGCACAATATTGATATAATTTTCGTCTACTACAAAAGTTCCAAAATATCAAAACTTCTAAATGATTTTTCTTTTATATGAATTCTCTTCATTTTTTCTTCAAAAATTCATGGTAATTTGAAATTTTTACAAAACATTCTGAAAATTCTGACTTATATTAGACATATGTTTTCATATATGAAAAATGGAATCAACAATCATAGGCTCCACTCTTTAGGGGTTAAGTAGTGTCATTGCCACAAAAGATTACGAGAGAATGAAGTACACCTATTTAACATGCATTCTTCAATACTGCGAACATATCATCACTAAATAAGTTAAATGACAATTACCTCACAAAAAAAACACTACTACAGCCACACTACTGCAGAACAAGGATATTTCTGTTAACTACAAGGACTTCTACATCTTTGGAGGGTATCCAAATATTGAAAAGAAATCTTACATGATTTGAAGAGTTCGCAACCCACAGTATATTTGTAGCCCAGTATTCTTGAACCCATAGGCATGCAGCAAAATCACTTTCTCAGATCCATTCACTAACCTACCTACAGAAACTGTGCAGAGGGATGGATTTAATAACAAACTACCACTAACTTCCAGCCACTTCAAATGGGGAGGGGTTCCTAAGTTTGCTCTTCAAGGATCACCGGTCACAATCGGTCATCGTTGTTCTACAGGTGACGAGGCGTACAAAGGAGCATCCCAACATCCGGAAATGATGCGACCCGGACGCAAGAACAGAAATATCACTTCCAGCTCAGACACTTACGATGGGATACTCTGAAAAGCAGCTTCTAGCATACATTGAACACTGATTGGGGGCCATGCAGGCTCCAAAAGTGCTGGGCGTGATATCAGCCGTCCTTGCTTGACGCTCAATGGATGAACCCACGACAGTTATAAAATGCTTTCGGGTTCTTGAGCAGCTTCCACCACTTGAGGCTTCGGTACCTCTCCGACAACAGCATGGATACCCTGAAGCGGGGGAATTTCCACCACCTCACTCGGCTTCTCTACGGCGCCATTACCCTCTGGCGCATCCACCGCAATTGACGCGGCAGCGACCCCCACAGACGGCTCAGTGGCAGCATCGAGGGGCTTCGCTGACGGCTCGGTAGACACGGGCTTGTCATCCTCCGATTTCTCAGCAATCGGGTCTGCTGTCATTTCTTTGGTTTCCTCAGCAGCGGGGATCTCAACCGCGGATGCATCCACATCCATCGCTTTCGTTTCCCCATTGCCCTCTCCATTTTCCTTCTCTTTATCGGAGGAAATAGGCTCACCCTTGCCTGCCGCACCTTGGACACACCAACACCACATTATCAGGTCTACCAAGCTGCATCTCCACGAAAATCGAACACCCCAGACAACGTTCCCCAAAAGATAAACAAATAAATAACCGATATGTTACGCATGCTTCGCACGGGGGAACGATCACAACAATTGACACCGAACAGACGAGAACTTCAAACTCACCATCGGTTTCATCCTTTCCATTTTCACGACTTTTCCTTGAACGCTTCACCACGGGCTGTTTCGGCTCCGTTTCTTCATCGCCACCATCAGTCGAAGTGCGACCCTTGGAATTCAGCCTTGCAGATCTTCTACGATTCTCCGGGGGGGTCTCAACAGCTTCGCCAGGTCGATAATGCAAAAAAAAAAGACGTGAGAAAAAACTTGGTTGCTATCAACATACATCGACCAACTAGAAGAGGCCCCACGATGTCGGGAATAGGAGACACACGCTGGCTGGTGATCCAAAAGCCCCGGAAACGTGAGGATTCAATTAACTAGCAACTAGGCCTTGATGACCAAGTCACATGAAGCACCTCAATTCCCAGCCTTAACTCCTGCACCAAAAAAGTACAGGCTAGGCACGAGCATTCACTTGCTTTTCAGCCCGTATACCATGGACTCTTTACGAGTTACTGAGACGCACACTCAAACTCTACACCATTCGACATCGAAGACAGTAAGTTAACCAACCTGCAACACCCCATTCGAAATCACTCGCAGTCAGTGTCCCAGGATGAGCTTTCAGATACTTATCCAGCTGCCTCTTGGTCTTGATTTCTTCGCCATCTGGAGCCACAAAACTCACATCCTTCTTCTTGCCAGGAGTGCCTCGGACTGCCTTTCCGGATAGCTGAAACAATCCACAAAACGAAGAAGCGGATATCAATAGCATGCAAGAACGTTTAGAGAGGACGCCAGGTATATCAAATGTCACATCCCTGGCTAAACTTCCTTCCATGAAGAGGGCATCGAAATAATGCTAGTGTACTGATCGGAGGAGGACCATTCCAAACCAAATGACGAAATACTGTTCGTAGCTGTCTTGTCAAACGACAGTTTCTGTGAGAGTGAAATACAGCACAGATCATTGGACAGTATCACCGACATTTTGACAAATATTCTGATTAAGCTTTACACAAAACTCAGAAACTACTCTAAATCCTGCTTTCAGGACAAATACTTGATAACATTTTTTCTTGCTAATTATGCGTGCGTAGAATTTTTAAATTCGCTGGGTTAATGGTTTGACCTACTCTCCATTACGGTAAGAACCTACGACTAACCCCTCACAATGGTGTTGAACGAGCAAAAAAATAAACCAAGAGCCTTTTTCCGTTGAAAGTAAATTACTTCACTCCCACCCCAAAAGTGCAGGGTGCAGGCAACTGAAAGCACCGTCTATTGCTCCCCACAAGTAATAAGCATTTGGAAAGGCGTGTCAAAGTCAGTCTGACCTGAGTATGGATCGAACAGCGAATCTACTTACTTTACTGTCTCGCACGGACCGTATGGATTATCAGCACCCGATGAACAGATAAACAGATGAACAAATTGCCCAGATGAATAGCACCCGGACACGTGGCGCATCGAAAATAGACAGTATGACGTGTACAATCAACTTCGCACGGGACTGTGATGGGATGACATCTACGGAGGCCCAGTGTTCATGCCGGGTTCGCGAGCTCTCTAGCAGTCCTGCGACGAAATATTGACCACGAGATATCGGCAAACAAACGAAGCACGTCGGGTGCATAAAATGTCCCCATTTGTTGAAGGACGGTACATAACGCGGCGAGTGGCTTCTGACACATAGACGTTAGCGTCGTCCGAAGCAGGTTACCAGGTCTACAAGAGGGAGCCCACACTGGAAAGGAATAACTTCGCGAAAACCCAAACGTCGTTCGCGTTGCGTCGCGTCGCGACGAACTCTTCTGATAGAGCACACAAAGAAAGCATGATCTCATCTCTTCCACAGCCGCCGCAGCACTTACGAACTCGTTAGGAAAACTGGAGTATCTACGGCGAGACAGGCCACCTAAGCAAGCGGAATCCCTGAATGGCCAGAAACTTCAAGTTCGCAAAGCAGAAACTCCTGCCCAGGTCCCTTGAGAGGAGCTGCTTGCATGTCAGAGCCGGCTAAGCAGGTTGGACCATAGCAGCGAGCCCGAGAAACACGGAAACAGTTGTGAAAAATCATTTGCGGACTTTCTTACAGTTCTTCAGGGTTTAAAATCAAGAAAATAGAATGACACTTCTTGCAGCACATAGCTCATACTCGAATCCCAAGATACCATCTCAGAGGCTCCCGAACACTGAGAACGTCAAAACTAAAGTCTCAGTCTCTAATTAAAACGCCCTACCCTGCAATAGCGGACGGTCAAGAAAACATCCAAGGAGATTGTTGTACGAGCGACAAAAAGCGCCATTCTCAAACGCGAAAAAACCTTCCTCAAGGTGATTGTTGTGCGAGCGACAAAAAGTGCCATTCTCAATCGCGAAAAAACCTTCCTAGGCAAACCTCGACAGTTGTCAACCCCACATACCAAATGGCACAACCCGGAAAGACACGCATTTCTATGAGAACAAGTTTCTCCAGGCTTGAAGAATCAAACTGTAAAAATAAGAATAGGTCGAGTTGCAGCATTTCGCGTTAT
The DNA here is from genome assembly GCA_963969395.1 of Pseudoscleropodium purum. Taxonomy (NCBI): domain Eukaryota; kingdom Viridiplantae; phylum Streptophyta; class Bryopsida; order Hypnales; family Brachytheciaceae; genus Pseudoscleropodium; species Pseudoscleropodium purum. Next base: position 14,767,019 of record OZ017800.1, on the reverse strand, counting down.
TCGAAGTAGTTCATTATTTGCCGCGATTATTCATTTCCCTAGCAAACCTCTAGGACCACGAAACAAATACACAGAAAGCTCTTTCAAGAACTCCTGTTTTCGTATAAGTTTCCCCCCTAAAACACTCAATATTGTTTCTTGTGCATGCTTCAAAAATTACGACGACCGGAACGACGACGCCGAAAAGCTCCTCCGCACGACAAGAATTCCATTCCTCTCCAACGCAGCACTTGGAAAGTATCAAAACGGAAATCCTCGTGACCAAAAATTCATACCCTAGGTTATCAAAAAACAACAACAAACCACAATGTCTTGCACAACCTCAACAGCATGTCAAGTAAAACCGGTTAAACTCCCTCCCCTTCCTCCACACGCAAACATGAACAGCCAACATTACAAGACTAAAAACCTCAAATTAAACAAACGCAACATTCCACAACTAACTACCACACCCCGGGGGTTCCCACGTTCACGAACCTTGCGCTTCCAACCGACCAAAGCCCCGGTGAGGTCCTCCGTCGCGGGCTCCGTAGTTGCCGCAACCTCCGCTGCGATTGTCGCGGCAGGTTCCGCAGCGATCGTCGCCATGTCAACATCAGCCGCCGCAGCTAAAGTCTCTTCCGGATTCCCCATTCCGTGTCCACAACAAAACCTCGCCCCGCACCTCCCTTTAGAAAAGAAACAAAACAAAAACAACTTAACCTCTCCGGAAAACCTCCAAAAAAAAATTCTCTCCCTCAAGAGAATCTCCAAGCGCTTGTAATGGCTTCTGTCCGCGGAGTCAAAGCGGCTATGGAAGAAGCAAACAAGAAGCGGAAGACGACGACGTGAGGTGCGCGGGAGATAGAGAAGAGACAGACGGGGTGTAAGAGCGGGAATTGGTGATGGCGAGTGTGCAAGAATGGCAGGAGCGCAATCAAGAGCGGAATGACGCGGCTGCTGTCGTTGTTGAAGAACAGGATTTGGTTCCCGTTGCTTTGCTTTGGTTTTGGTTTGGCTAGGCTATGGCGAAGGCGGGAGAGAAAGAAAGCGAAAGGCTCGTGGGGAGGGGACGACAGACAACAAATACCAAGTGCGAGACGAAGAGGAGCGGAGCGGAGAGGTGCAGGGGAACCGCGGGGGAACCGGGAACGGATTTATTAGGGGTATTATTATTATTATTATTGCCTTTTCCTTTTCTAGCCTTTCTCCTTTTACGTGGGAAAAAGTAATTAGTGCGGCAGTAGCCCGGCAGGGCTGCAGGCTCTTCGGGAACAGTGGTTTTATTTTTTTTCTTACAGGGCCTTAACTTATTTTAGTTCATTATTGTTTATGGGATCCAACAATGTTGTGCTAATTTTTTTAATTGTGAGGGTATATTGACCAGTGATCCCCGGAACTAGTTTATAGAATTTAGTGCAATATGCTACCTAGTTTAGAGAGTTTAGTGCAATTTGCTACCTTTAAGACAAACAAGCATCAACTTTGGCATTGACAAAAATTAGAAAATAAAGGATTTTATTACCTACCAACCTCCCTCTAAGTATAAATCAACAACCATACAATGAGATTAAAAAATTTCAAGACCACCTTCTATTGCCATGCAATGTGAATTAAAAAAATAAATGTCATTGTATTAAAAAGTTTTTGCAAGTTGAAAGGTTTTGCTCAACAGATTTGATGAGATTCTTTTCTTAACGTGATGTGACCACTCATAATGTGTTTGGGTATATTCTTTTTAGTGGTGCATGCTATGTTTTCATCACCATTGCTCTTGTTTTCTTTGTTGTTGTTGAAATTGATTGATGTTGAAAGCCACTCCCAAGTAGAGTGCCTACTATTTGTATTCCATTTGAAATTCAAGTCATTTTGAAATTATTTTCAAAGGTAGTGAATTGACTTGATGCATAAACAAGAGGATTTTGTCATGCAATGTCTAATTAGTCAATTCGCACCATTGTATGTAGTGTTTGGATGTGCATTAGGAGAATTAGGGTTTGGTAATTTGTATATTGATATGTGAGGGTGTTGATGCTTCGGATTGTGGTGGAATGGGATGTTCTTGAAAGCTTGTGAATTTTGAAAAAGGAGTTTAGTATTAGAAGGTGCTTGAAATTTTGATTGTTGAAATTTTATGATAGCTATATAATTATTCTTTTGTGGTCTTATTTATTTTTATTGTTAATGCTTTCTAATGGAACACCTATTTTTGTATTTCTAAATGCTTATCTTCACCTAAAAACATTTTGAAGAATTGGAAGGAGACAAAGAAGAAGAAAGAGATATGAAATTAAAGACAATGTTTTTGAAGAGATTGGGGTTTAGAAATGAATGAAAATTTTTTACATTCAATGGAAAAATGGGTAGTATATACCTTTTTAGAAATGTAAATAATTATTTTACAACCAATGGAAAATTGACACATATACCTTTCTTGTAAACCATGTATTATTTTTGACATGGTTTATCGATGTTCACTCAAAAGATAGCCTACACATATGCAATCATTGCTTGTGATGGAAGTGTTTGCTCAAGAATCTTTTGGCATTCTAAGTTTCAAAAATGAAATAGGAAATAGACACTTTTGGATTAAGATTTTAGAGAAGAAAAAATTGTGAAGTATGAAATTGTCAATGAAGAATTTTAATTTCATCTTCATGTTGAATATATCTAAACAAACTCAATTTCAAATTCTTTACAATTTATAAGGTCTATATGATTAATGTAAAAAAAGCATTTCTTTCTTACACTATATGCCTATTTATGTATTTCAACTTCAAAATTTGATGAAAATTAGAGGTTGTAGAAATTAGTGTGCATTTTTTAGTGTTATTTACACATTTTGGGATTGAAAACTACTATATCTAAACTTAGAACTTGAATCTTGTAGCGTATAGCTTTTACAACAAACTTGTGTTCTTCAAAGAAAATAACACCAAAAAAACATTAATAAATTCATCTAAATTTCAAAAGTGGCTTTTTTTACAATCCAATTGTAGATTGTTGTTTTTAATCAATATAAAGTAGAAGGTAAAAGTAATTGAAAAAAATAATCTTCCATATTTTTATAGATCAACAAATGAATCCTTGTGCCATTATGAGTTCAAGTAGAAATCAAAGTGCTATGGCCTTCAATAGGATAATTGTCAAGAGGCAATCCATCACTTATTTTTCAATATATAATTTATTTTTGTTCATGTTGATGATGTCATTTCATACCAAAATTTATATTTAATAATTACGTAAAATATGTAATCACAAGTCTAATATTCCTTATCCTCATAAAAAACTCTTAGGAAGAGACATCTAATATTCCTTGTCTTAAAAGGAAGCTCTTGGTAGAGGACAACTAATTATATTACATATCCTTAGTAGAATACCTTGAAAAGAGACGTCTAATATTCCTTACCTTTATGAAGAAATCCTTAGGAGGAAGATATCTAATATTCCCTATCCTTTGAAGAAACCCTTGGCAAGAAATGTCTAATATCCTTTATCCTTGGAGGAAACCTTTAGCAAGGGACATTTATTATTTTTTTATCCTCAGAAGAAATCCTTGAAAGGGGGGTGCCCAATAATCTATTCTTTATTCTTGTAAAGAAACCATTAAGAAGGAACGTCAAATATTCACTATCCGTAGATGCATACCTTACAAGGAACATCTTATAATCTTTGTTCTTGGAAGAAATCTTTGGGAAGGGAATGCCAATATTCCTTATCCGTATGAAGAAACCTTTAGAAAGGAACATCTTTTTTAAAGAGATAGCTACTCCAAGTGCCCATCAATAGATGATTTCTTAGAACTAATTAATTGATAAAAGAAAAGGGGGGGGGGGGGGGGGCTTATATATGTCACTAAAGTACAAGTGGTTGATTTTTTCATAAAAAATAATTAATGGCCCCAATATTCCCTAAAATTGATGAAAATTAGAAGTCGTGGGATTTGATGTGCATTTTTTTAGTATGATTTACACATTTTTGGATTAAAAAATACTATACCTAAAGTTAAAACTTGAATTCTCATAGTATATGACTTTTACAACTTGTATTGCTATGATTTCTTTACAAAGAGCATTAATAAAATTCACCTAAATTTGAAAAGTGACTTTTTCTACAATCAAATGATTGATTGATGTATTTAATCAATATAAAGTAGGAAGGAAAAAGAATTGAAGTAAATAATCTTTCATAATTTTTATAGACTAATAGATGAATCATTGTGCCATTATGAGTTGAAGTGGAAATCAAAGTGCTATAGTCCTAAATGGCAAAACTGCCAAGTGCCAATCCCTCACTTGTCTTTCAATATATAATTACAGAAATTAAATTCTTGAAAATGATCATAATTAATGAAGACTTTATAGAATATGCATCCAAATTCACATCTGCATGCAAATAATATTTCTAGATTCATAATAAGAATTTGTATTCATAAATTAATTTGAGTATGCAAAGAAGTCAACAACGCCAAATTGGTTTTAAGGATTTTTTATGCTAATTCCAATATGCAAAAAGCATTACATTTAAGTGTCATCAAAATCTTGGTTAAATAAAATCTAATTTCATTAGTATTTTGAGTATTTTTATATTTTGACATGAATGCCATTTCAAGTCTATTTTTAACATCAAATCAAATATATTTTTGAAAAAAATAAAAATTTTCTTTTGTACAAAGAATGTGCTACACAACTCTTAACATTTGATTAATATAGGAGCTCAAATCAAGTTATTTTCAAATTACATTCAAATTAGCTTTTGATTATATTTTTACACTCAAATCAAGCTTTTGATTATGCTTCTAGAATTTAGATCAAGATTTTGACATTATTGTTATGAGCTTGTGATGATATTTGAGAGTCCTAACAATCAATTTAAGTCCAAGATTTTAACTCCCAAGAGATAGAAGATCAAATTATTAACATTTAAGGCCAAGTTTTATTTTTTTACATATTGTTGGCTTATGCATTAAGATTCCTTAACAAGTAAGTTGACTAAGTTTCAAACACAAATGCTAAGATTTAATTAAAAGTTGAAAACCAAATATTAATTCTTTGCACTCGAGAGTTAGCAATTCAAATTTTTAATACACTCAAATCAAATTTTTAGCTTATTGCAAAATCAGATTAAAGCTTTTAACAAATTGATTATTAACAATTCTTAGAGATAGACTCAAATAAATTGGATATTGAAAAAAAATCATTACAAATTCATTAAAAAAATTTACTATACATTTTAATATGCTATAAATTGATCAAAGCTATATATATATATTATGTTTTTAGCCTCATATTCTTATCGTGACAATAATTTTAGATTTGACATGTAAATGAAGACAGAAAGACTTCAAATTACTTCAAATTTTTAATCCAATAGTAACCAAACATTACAGGGTTGACGAATCTCTACATCCGCCCGAAAAAGGCGTCCGTAACCTGGACGTCCGTCCGCACGGACGCAACGTCCTTTCCGCCGTCGGAAAGCGAACGCTTCAGCCATGGCAGACGGGCAGGGCGGACGAGATGGGCGGACGGGATGGACAGGCAGGGCAGACGGGCGACAGTGGGACGGTTGAAATAGGGCGGTCGGGGAAGCGGACGGGGAAGATGGTCATCGGTCGAAGCAGTCAAGTGGTCCAAGCGGACGCTGCGTCCACTAGACTTGCGAATGTCAGCAGATGCTGCGGACACAGCGTCCGTGTCCGGACGTCCTGGACGTTCGACCGCCCTGTCAACCCTGAAACATTATAATATATTTCAATCTACTTGTAATATGGTTGAATATTCATTTTTTAGATATATAATCTATAAGATGTTGATTTCAAGGTCTTCTATTTATAATTCAATTTTTTTTATAAAGCTTATCAAAACTTCACTTTTTATTGAGTTTAGAAAATATTCCCTAAAATTAAAAAAATAAACTATTGCATCATTACAAACTCAATGACCAGATGTTCAAATTTCCAACTATAGATAAATACAAACATCTCTCAAGTATGCAAGATCTTCATTTTTTCATCTATTAAAATATTTGTAGATTCTTGCATTAATTCTTTTAAATCGTATGTGTAATATAGATTTTTGTAACTTTCTTTCGCAAATCATCTTCTATAATGCCAACAATATAAATTAAAAACTAACTTTTTTACTTCAAAAAAAGATCCTTCAAAAATAACTTCAAAAATTAAGTAAAATAAAAATCTTATGATCTCAAAATAATTACAATATAATATTTTGAACTCAAAGAAAGCAAACCTTGTGAAAATTACAGATATTCAATGTATAGTTAGGTACTTAGATTGAAGAAGAATTCAAACTTCAAATTTTTATTGAAAAACATTAGTTGGTGTAGCAATCAATCTAATTGTATGAATATAATCTATAGATTATATATTTACAATTTTCTTTAAATCATCATTAAATCATTATTCTAGATTGCATTGTATTATATACGTCTACAATTTTGAAAATTCTAGACTACCTATTAATCTTTAAGGGTTCAAGGAATTAAAATAAATCTTTATTTTTGTAAGCTTTCATTTTCTTTAAATCATGGTATGAACCGATTTAGAACCTTACACTAAAATCATGATGCATCAAGTGATAAAATGAATTTCATCTTTGAAGAATGCCCTAATGAAAAATATTTTTTTTACATACTTTGATGTGCTTCAATCATTTTATGTAGATCCCATTCTAAGCTTTTTTTAAAAAATTTATTATCTACATAATAGATACTAGCTTTATTAGAGATAAACTATTAACTATAAAATAATCAACTACTAAATAATTGACTTGCCATCCCTTATGTGCATGATGAATGTTTTGAAAAGTGCACTTCATCCATTTAATATTCATTAAGGAAGCCTAAAAAAATTCATGCATATATTAATATAAAGAAGAAAGAATGTTTACCTTGAATCAAATGATATGGATAATTTAGGGGAGTTACAATTATTTATTAGGATTTTAAAAATTAATCTTACTATTTTTAGTTCAAATACTTAGAAATTAAATAACATGTGTTATTATTTTTAACCCTTAATTCCTAAGTGCCCAAGGTACTAACTAAAGTTTATTAATGGAAAAACTTTGAAGCTAAAATTTTTTCATTAATTCAATTTTTTTATGAATCCAATAGTAGCTAGGATCCTCTATGTAATTTGTTTGAGTATATATATATGTGGGAAGCTTTGAATCATTCCATTTTAATTAATGAAATAAAAATTATAAATAATTCTAGTTTGTGTGTAGTTATGATTTTCAAGACTCCATATTTATTTGCAAACTAAAACTCCTCATAACTTTCATCTCATGAAACCAATTGGAAATGATTCAAAGTTAATCACATATATATAAATCTAAAGGAACAATTTCAAATTTTTACTTTTTAGAAAAGAGATTCTTAAAGAATTTTTTTGAGTTGTCCAAGCTACCTACCAAGCAGTGAAAATTACATAATTATCAAGCAATAATTTTTTAACAATGTAGTCAAAAGTTATTTTAATTGTTGGACCTTAAGGCTACTCTTTGGACACATTTTGTGAGAAATTTTCAAAGAAAAAATGAAAAATTCCATTTGTAGCGAATTGTCCAAAATCACTATGTTGCCAAAAAAACACAGTTTTTACATTTAGGGATTAATCAAAAGACAAATGAAATGATTGGAGGGTTCAATCAACACTATTTGTTTTTATTTTTTTCATCTTTTGAGTATTGCTTGATCAAAGGAGATGAAGCTTTGGGAGGTGAAACAAAGGTCCATACATAGTCTTCGGACTTGGTACTCTTTGAAAATACCTCAAAATTCTACTTTTCAATGTTCTAAAAGTACACTTTGAAAAGTGCTCCGAAATTCAAAGTTTTTAGGACACTAGGAGTGCATCAAATTCTATTTACAATGAAAAATGGGTCTTATAAATGTCATTTTTAGCCTTAATCTAGAACATTTTGTCATATTGAAAGATCATTTTGGGATGAAAGGAGTACATTTTAGTCAAAATATTAAAAAATTGATTGAAAAAAATAAAAAAGAATTTTCATAAAATGATTTCACTTTCATTCTTAAATAAAACTATTAATCCTTTTAAGATTAGAAGGTAGTTCAAATTTTTTAGGATTGCAAGGATGTATTATAAACAAATTTAGAATAAAAATTAAAATGATTGCCTTTAAAAAACATTTTAAATATAGTTAATAGATTATATCCATTGTTGAATCTATCATCTCACATTTTCACTTATTAACCAAAAGTATAAACAAAATAAAAAATTCCTTTCAAAATTGTTTATAGATCAAGTAATAGTACTTTTCACAATAATTATTTTTCTTTAGATTTGAAATTTGAAATTCTAATTATGGCAATTTCTTAAAAAAATTATTTTATTTATTCATATTGTATTTGGAATTTTATTTTGAACTGAAAAAGTTGTTTATTTAGGTGAAACATATTTGTATCTTTTGAATAAATTAATTTTTGCACAACAAGGTTTTTGATAATTCAAAACATAAGGATTTTAGAAACTGAAAACTAAAAATGTTAAAAGAAGTAGATGGACAGAAAGGCCAAAATTCTATGTGTTTTAGCCCTAAATGACGGGACATTCAAATTATAAACAATAAATGAATGCAAATATGGCCCCTCCACACAATTTTTATGGCTTTGTCATCCACCAAAATATTTGTATTTGATTGCTTTACTACTTGCTTACATTTTTATATTAAAATCTATTAAAATAAAATAGTCTTTACAAATGTCATATAGTTCAAGGGCTATAGATATGTAAGTATTATTGACTTTAGATGTAACTTTTATAGTTCATAAAATTGACTAGTCATACACAACTTGAATAGATATGTAACTTGAAATCTCTAAAAGAAAAATTTAATCTTAAGGTTTCGAGCTTGAAGAAAAAAATTCTTTTGAAGATTACACATATTCAATCTAGAAAGAGAAATAACTCTAGTTCTTTTTGTTGTACTACATGTTGTATTTCCATGTGTATCCAAAGTATTTTAGGTGGGAGTATTTTTAAAAATTCATAATACCATATTGTTACTTAATTTTCTAAGATGGAGTATTCTAGAAGGAGTATTATTAGTTTCAATTTTTTCCTCATAGATTTTTTACATCTTTGTTGTTTAAAATTTTAGATTTATGCTTTACAATTTAGGTTTTAGAACTGAATTTGTAGCAAATAATAGAGGGATGTAAAAAGACCTCAACAAATCTAATAGACCTGTAATGATATTAGTGCATCTACATACAATTATAGGTAAGTTTTGCTTATTATTAGATCTTTAAATAATTCTAATGTAGATATTGTCATTAGCAATACAATAATATTCAAAACAATTCAACTATACAACCATTGAAATTTATGTTCATAATCTCCCTCCTCATAGAAGACCTTGTCAAATTTGTAAAAGAAGCTTCTATATTTTTTGAACAATTGCCTATTACTATTTAAACATGGTCTCTTAAACGTGTTAATGTCCACATTAATCTATAGGACAACAACTAGGGGATGGAAATAAAAAGAAAATATAAGAATAAGTAATGGTAGTTGCCAACTAAGAACAATACACATTCTCAAGTTTAAATTCAATGTAATTAGAGTTCAAGGATTATTGGCAACCAAATTACAATCCTACAAAAAGAATATCCTTCCAACTTTAAAAGTACACACTACAAGGATATGAGCATTTTATGACTGCCAAAATATGACTAGGGATGATTGGTGACTACTCACAATCATATTCTAGGAGTCCTAAATTTTGTGGAAAAATATGACTAGAAAATATAACTAGTAGAATATTTGCCTTTCTATACTATAAGCGTATAATATACATCCATTGAAAACAACTAATATTTTATTGGAAATGGTATGGAAAGTATTATGGGAACACTAGCCATATTTGTCAATCATATTTTTGCATATATGACTACATGTAGTCATATTCTATAATCACATTTTTGTAGGTTCACAATTTTTTGAAGTTTTTTTTTGGGCAACCTCCTAAAAATTTGGACAACCTAAAAAAATGCAAATAAATTATTGTTCAAAATTATAAAATCCTAGCCATTGTTTTTTGGGGATCTTGAAATCCTAGCCATCTTTTTTTAGGGTTTTAAAACCCTAGTTGTCACTTCATTTGCTTCATCTTCTTTGTTTTTTTGTTGCTTTTTAACTCTTGTTTCTTCTTCCTCTTGTTTTTTGAAGTTCTAATTGTTGTGTTGTTGTGTTTTAGTAGTTGTTGTTTAGTTGTTACTTTCTATCTCTAGTTTCTTCTTCCTTCTTTTGTTTTTTGAAGTTCTAATTGTTGTGTTGTTGTGTTTTAGTTGTTGTTTAGTTGTTGCTTTCTAACTCTTGTTTCTTCATCCTTCTTTTATTTTTTGAAGTTCTAATTGTTTTATTGTTGTGTTTTAGTTATTGTTTAGTTATTAAGGTTCTAGTTGTTGTTTCTTAGTTGTTACTAATCTATTGTTGCTTCTTACATCTTATTTGTTAGTTTGTTGTTGTTTCATAGTTGTTGCTTTATAGTTGTTGCTAATTTGTTGTTATTTCTTATGATATGTTTAGACCTAGCTTTAGAGGGCATGTTCTTAGGTTAAATTAGGAGCAAAAAGTTACAATTGTTCACACTAGCAGTCATTGGCAAATGCCAATCCTACGTAGGTGCCTACCTATCACATCAAAAGAGTGGTTGTGAGTATTTTTGTTAAGGATAATGGAGTGATCTTAGCAAGATCTCTGACAAGTAGTATATAACATTGGAATGAGTCAAAAATGTAGATTTCAAACAAAAACGATCGCTCCTAGTTAATGGCAATGAGGAGGGACAATTAAGTAGGATCGACAAATAGAATCATAAACTTATGGGCTACTTGAAGAATTAGAGATGTGTATAGTTGTAATTACAAGCCATTTTTTTTTGACGGCCCACCTTTGCACATAAATCCAAGTGCTGATCTTTTGAAATAATTATTTTCTACCTATCGTAATATGTTAATTTGTTGTTACCTAATTGAACAGTTGTGTGATTGTAGTAATTGAGTGCTTGAGATCTTAATCGACATCCCATATTCATGTCAATTACCTTGCTTGCCGGCTCTGCTTTGTCTTTGTGTGTTTGTATGCATGTCGATTACCTTGCTTTCTGTCTCTTGTTTATTGTTGACTTCTTGTACGTTTATATGCATGTGAAACATGACAAACAATGCTCAGACTACAACTATTGGTTGCCATGCAGGAGCAAATATGGAAAATGAACTCTACGTCGTAGGATATAGAAATGGAGTTGTTCGACCTTTGAACCTGACAAAAGGTGAGCTCAAACTTTGTATAGACAATGTGCATGATTATTTTTCAATAAACTTTTAGCCTTTTACAGAAGTCTAACATATTGGACTTGAGGAATGTATTGTGCAGTGTCGACGATTGACAATAGACAACAAGCAACATCAACAATTCAACCCAATGGAGTAAATGGGGAATTTTCAAACCGCATAGTATAACTTACATTATCGTAAAACTTGACCTGCACAACACAAACAAGTCCTCTGACATCCAAATAAGTTCAAACTATGCATTAAAACCTAATTTGTCATTTGCATTAGTTATGAAGGTACCTCAAGTCTTGTGATGCAAGTGTTGACAGTTCGAGGACGTGTCATTGTCCCCCAAACAAGTAGTGCCCTTAGTAATGGAGGACCATCCAATCCGCCAAAGTGTGTGAGGAAGGATTGTGGACCGAATTGGTCTTTTGCTAAAAACACAGCTCTAGTAAATGCAAAACAAGACTTAAGTCTCGAAGAAGTGGATGCGGTAGATGGACGTGACCTTATGCACCCGGATGCTACAAGGTGGATTTGTATAAGCGTTGATGTTATGAGCGCTAGATTGTCACCATGTCCTCATGATGGACCAGCATGCAAGTCAAAATGGAATCAAATTATTCCTGAGTACAAACGAATTGCTAACTTTTTCACGTGAAGTGGCACTAACGGCGAGGAATATTGGGATATGAGTGTCGTAGAGAGAAAGAGTGAGGAATTGCCTTGGTCTTTTTCACAAGACGTTTTCAAGAATATATATGAGTGGTTTGGCAACCGCCCTAGCATACAACCACCACACACTAGGGATTTGATGTTTATAGAAGATAGTAATTTCAACAATCCTACTCAACATGATAGTGACACTGATCAAGACCATGTTGATCCAGTGGATTTATGTGAATCGATGGAATTGACAGATGACACCAATGTTGCTTTTTCATCACCGATTGCACTTGTAAGCATGGAAGCACATATGAATAATGATTTCCAGAGCAACCCAAGAACAACTCCAAGCCCAGCATGCCAAAATGGATTGCCATTGGGAGTCACTCCTGTTGTCGTGAGCTCTAGTGACAACTCTGGGTTTGGCCTACAAAGTCGAGAAGGGAACGTAGCAGTGTGTTGCAAGAACCTATCTAGTCCCAATGTTATTGTTGAGGCAACTAAAGCAAGTGGCAATGTCATGGCTGCTTAAATGTGGCAAATGGCTGAGGCAAGTCGTGACCTTGAATAATCCAAAATAGATGTCCTATTAAATTTTTTTACTAAATAGATGGACTATCAAAGAGAAAGAAATAGGCGTCTTCATGAGAATGCATGCCAAGCACACATGAATGCAAGATTAGCCGTAGAAAAGCAAGGGCAAGTAGTAAAATGCCTCTCTAAATTTTCTTTTGTACTAAACGTTGGATTGCACCAATCCATGGGAATGCATTTGAGATTGGAGCCACAAACGGCCCCTCCCGACTCCAAAACTGTAAACAACTTTGTTGAAGAAGCTAGTCTAGAAATGCCTTCTACTTTTGCACTGCCGATACATGGTTCTGCTAGTCCTACCAAAGCCCTTCTGTGATGTTCTACTTTTGGACATCCCATTTGTAAAGAAGGCATTATCACTATGTTAATAAATATAGTTTGAATCTCCATTATGAATTGACTGCATGTATTGTATTGAAAGAGAAATAAGCCTATACTTGTGTAGTATCATGCCTATGAAAAGTGAATTGAAGAAAAAAATTGGAAAAAAAAGGGATTAAAAAAAATTGGGAAACAAAAATTGAGAAACAAAAAATGGAGAAAAAAATGGCAATAAAAAATAGGAAAGCAAAATTGAAAAAGTAAATGGATTAAAAAATTGGGAAACAAAAATGAATGGACATCTTGTGTTTTGCAATCATACCTATAAAAAGCTCAGTGTCATGTAGGTTAATTTCAAGTGGCCAAATTTCAACACAATGCCAAGAAAACGGCTAAATCACGTCGTTTGTGTAGTGCTTGCGGCATACCTACATCTTCACACTCAAAGTCAACAGCTTCCGCAGCTACTACCTCATCATTTATTCCATCAAGCTACAAACCCTCTATACACAAGACTTGAAACAACCTTTCAACATGCTGGTGAGATTGGCCCAACAACAAATTGTGCAAAATGGCACAAATAGTAATGATGTCAAGGAGAAATGTAATGTCCAAATCTAATTTGACAAGAAGCTCACAAAAGTTGTATTTGAGAATTCCAAAGGCATTTTCAACTACTCTACGTCCATGGCGAAGCTTTTTATTGAACAACATTTTTGCTAATGGTAGATTTCCATGCCCTCGATTGGAGACCATGAGCCAAGGTTGCAATGGGTAGCTTGAGTCTTCCAATAGGTACGGAGCAAAACCCTTGAATGAGAGCCTAGAATCCCAAAGAGTACTTTGCATGGCCTTATGATGTAGCGTGGACCTCCTAAAGACGCGGCAGTCGTGTGTTGATCCCGGCATCCCAAGAAACAAGTCTAGGAACCTCTTGTTACTGTCAACCATTGCTTGACAATTCAATTTTGAAACCACCAAATTTGAAGTAAAAATAATATGCTTGGTGAATGTTTAGGCTTTGCAATTGAAATATGCGTATTGTCAATGGATCCAAGCACTCTTGGAAGGCTACACAGACGCTTGAAGCCTGCCTCAGTGTCTAAGATTTCTGACTTATGGGCTAAGAGATTTCAGACCGCAACACCACATTGATCGTTTGGACAACTTCACGAAGAACCATGGACACCATACTACGGCCAACAACAAACATCTCAATATATATCAAAAGACTAGCTCCATGTGAGTTTGAAAAGTGTACAAGCCACCCAAATAAGGACTGGAATTGCAAGACAATATTTTGTATCCTTCTTTGCTACAGTGGATCTCAACAATTCCGCCAAAGAGATAACCACCAGTTTGGTCATGCAAAATATTTTGAGCCAACGGTTGTCATCATATTGCTCCAAAAGGAAGCATGAAAACCAAGTTGTGGACCTAGGTTTCACCCAATAATGAACAGGGTTGACGAATCTCAACGTCTGCCCCAAAATAGCGTCCGTTTTTCGGACACACGGACGCTAGCGGACGCAGCGTCCCGACCGCCGTCGGAAAGCGGACGGGCGGGGCGGGGCAGACGGACAAGGCGGATGGCCCGAGGTGGACGCCCAGATCGTGCGGACCAGATCAGTCCGCGCATCGATCGGACGGCCATAATCGGGCGGACGGGGGACAGGCAGACGTTGCGGACACAGCGTCCGCGTCCGGACGTCGTGTCAACCTTGATAACGAACCTCCTCATCCAAAAGACAAAACATGTTGGACACATGGAAATGGTAAAATGCTACACACATGATGGCTTCCATCTAGAAAGCTAACTCATCCATGCCTTGGCCAATTATGATGCCTACTTCGTCATCATTGTAGTCTTTGGTTTCATCATCTAGTGTGAAATCCAAGACTCTTATAGTGGTCAAGAGGAGAAGAAAAATAGTTGAAGCCATGCTCATGAATTTGACAGGATTGTTGAAGAAGTTCATCTTGAAAATTGACGATGATAACCTATGACATCAAGAAGGAATTAACATTTAGCACTACTATAGAGAGACTACAAAATTGTCCATCATTGAAGGCTTCTTTGAATTCGTTGAAATAGGCTAAAATTTTTTTACTAATTCAAAATTGAAACCCTAATTGGGACACAATTGAAGAACACACTACAATGTTCATGTGACAAAAGAGTGCCACATGATTGTTCATTATTTTTTTGCTTTAAAATTCCTCATTCTCTTCATCAATGGCAATTTATGAGTATATGGATTTTTTTTAAGTAAATGGATGTGCAATTTAGTAAAAGTAATTTGGCACTACCATGAAGCCTACCTCATAAATAGTAATATTTTTACCAAATACTGAGTGTTTCACTGTTTCCTATGCCAACGCTAAGCACAAGTTCCAAACTGAAAATACTTGACCCTACTAGCAATATAGTATATAAGAAAAAACAATTATGGTGTCATAGGAAAAGCGTACCCATTGCCGTTGCAAGTATAGTAAAACCCCGCCTAGTTGAACCTTGAAGTTGAAACCAACAAGTGCGACCGAGTTTCAAAGCGTCGAACACAAGGAAGCAAGTTGAAACTAGCAAAAGCTCCTAAAACACTGTTAGGTGTACAACACACTTGACATGCTCACAAGTACATAATTTTGTGTTTGAAAAGTAAAAATTTGCAAAACCAAAGTTGTGCCACAAACACAACTGAAGAAGGAAAAAGGCACGTCCAATGACATGAACTCACTCCAAGGTAGGCAAGCTGGACATTTTACAATATTAAAAATCTCCTCTCAAGTGTGAAAGACCACTCTCAGGTCACATCTTTTGAAACTCGTGCTACCCTATTTTACAGTTAGCTATAATCATATGTGAACAGTAGTGCAATTAGAATAGTTTTAACTTAGAGACTACAATATTAACCACGTTTGTAATTTCAAGACACCCATTGCTGCACACTCCAAGGATGTTAAGTCAATTTTGTCTTTTTAACCCATTTTTTCAAAGAGCCAGGTCTGAACATACTATTAGTTGATGTTAGTTTGTTGTTATTAGTTAGTTGTTGCTTCTTTGTTGTTGTTTCTTAGTTTTTAATTTTTAGTTGTTGTTGGTTTGTTGTTGCTTCTTTGTTCTGTTTTTTTAGTTTTTAATTTTTAGTTGCTGTTGGTTTGTTGTTGCTTCTTAATTGTTGTTAGTTTGTTGTTGCTAGTTTGTTATTGTTTTTTAGTTGTTGTCTCTTAATTATTGCTTCAAAATTGTTACTTCAAGGTTGTTGCCTCAAGTTGGATCTTAACTCTTGCTTAATTGTTGTCTTTTAAACATTATTTTCTATTGTTTGTTATTTTTTGCCTCTTATTAACTTTTTTTGCATCTTAAATTGTCTTATTCTTGCTTCTTATTAGCTTTTAGTTTTAGTTTTTGTTGCCTCTTATTATATCTTAGCTTTTACTTCTTACTATCTTTTAGTACTAACTTAAACAAAAAAATGACTCACTATAGTCATATACTACATCAATCAAAATATGACTTGTTGTAGTCATATTTCATATCACTCAAATATGACTCACTACAATCATACTCCATATCACTTAAAATATGACTCACCTCAGTCATATTCTATATCACTTAAAATATGATTCAAAATATGACTCATTGTGGTCATATTCCACATCACTTAAAATATGACTCAAAATATGACTCATTGTAGTCATATTCTACATCAATGAAAATATGACTACGATAAGTCATATTCCATGTAGGATTTTTTTATTTTGTCTGGGTAGTCCAAGAAAAAGTCAAACTTCTAAAGATAGTCAACATAAACGCTATGTTGGCAAAATATGTTTAAAAATGGTTTGTTATACCCCAAATCCATATGATTGCAAAATATGACTACTCAGTCATATGATTGAAAGTGAATGATTCAACCCAATCATATTGCGAGCCATCTACAGTGTTTTTTGCTTGAATCACATTTTTTGATTTTATGATTTACTGCAGTCATAAAATGCTCATTTTCTAGTAGTGACATTACAAATCCATTAGTTATTTTGAATTTTAAACCTTGTATACCCCCCCCCCAAAAAAAAATGACCAAAATTGATTGCTTTTAAAGCATCCACATTCGACCACTATATGATTGAAGTAGAGTTTGCCATAGCACAATCATGGGGCCTAAGTCATCTTGAAAATGAATCCACTCTACATATTTATCAACATTTGCATCACTAAACCTAAAAGACAAAGTAAGGTTGTTGGCCTCATATCCTTGACAAAAGAAAAACTAAAATCCTTTGGGATAGGTCAAGAATACAAGATATCCATGGAGGTTTTGATGGCTTACATGTACCTCTTTTTTTGCTAGGTAGAGGTTGTCACCACCCATTGTTCAAATGGCATATACATACTAATTGATAGTGCCCATAGATTCCATTATAAATTTTATTTTGCATAGTTCTTCAAAATCCCCCAAATTGAACTTCTACTCCATGCAATAATCAACTTCCAAACGTGCTTTGAAGTCAATGTAGGACTCTTCTTTTGTACAACCACTTGTACGATCAATTCAAGTGTTGATGATACTTCCCCCAATGCATTTAATTGAATCTTGACCTATACCTTGGTGTCACATAATTATTGAAATAGAAGGCCAAAAAGAAAATGTCACCAAGAATCTTGAAAGTTAGGAGCATGTCAAATAAACAAGTCAAGGTATATGCAAATAGACAATGTGATTGACTTAGGGTTTTGAAACATTTGGCCTTCTATAGAAATTTGCATTTCATTATCCACTACAAAGACAAAGTCACTTTCATCTAAAGCGAGGGGCTAAGCTTCTTGAATATGAACAATGAATCTATAATTTTAGATTGAACACTAATGCAATGACAAATTTATTTCTAAAAAAATATTTCTCCATTAAATGCAAAAGGAATCCAATTTGGTGTAGAGTTCATTTTTCTAAAGGGCATCCTATGTTCATTCTAAGATGGTGGGCAATTGCAATAGCTTATGCTTTTTATAATTCTATATACTCCAATACTAGTATCCTATATTGGAAGAAATTTTTTTTAATTTTTTGCTCAATTTAAAAAAAAATACCCTATTTATCTTTGGATGTACAAATATTTCTAAAACTAATGCTTAATGCCTTCCTTGCACTAGCAACAGTGCTAGATTGTAAGCTTGCAAGCAAAGCCTACAAACGGTGAGCAAGGATTATGTGAGTGTTGAGATTCAAAATTTGAATTTTTTTATAAAGTAAATTTTTTCTAAAAATAGATAATATTTTTAAAAATGTATTAAATTTTTTTAGTTTTAATAAACTATAGCACCTATTACCGTAGAACAATGAACATGACCCCATTATTGTGGAAACTAGGATTGTGGACTTATAACCGTGCTTATGTACAATTTGTGTAGGAGTTTTGTTTAGCATTAGTTTTTAAAATATCAAAAGGATATATTATAAAGGTAAATAATTGAAGCATAATAAATTTAAATTAAGATGGAAAATAGGATGCATTGAATATGTCGGCAATAGAATATTTGTCCAAATAGAAATAGATACTTCTTTAGCTATATCTTTAATTTCAATTTAGACTCTTCCACCCTCAAATGTCAATTACTCAAAGACTCTACCTCTTCTAGGTGTGTTCAAGATTCTCAGTTGAAATCTTCATCATAGCAACCCTAATGAGAAGGAGCTTCACTTCATTGAAGTTGAAGTTTGGAGAATGTATAAATTTATCATCTACCGAATTCCTTTTGCAAAAATAATAGAATAAGTAGTAAAGATGTTTGCAATTCATGTCTTGATGATGATCACCAATTGTTGAAACAGCCATGTCTACAAAATCAGGATGAGTGTACTCAGATTACATGCCAAGTTTGATTTGATAAATCTTCTGTGTGGGCTCCTTTTTGGATTGAAGGGAGATTATGGCTCCAAGTCTAGGAAAGGGGAGCATGGTTACCCCCAAGATCATTTCTTTGACATTACTAGCACTCTCCCATTTATTGCGATGCTCTGTAGTAGGAACATTTACAATACGTTAAATTGTCTTTCTCCTTCAAGTTGATGGTTATGTATTTGCATGCAAAGGACTAGGTTGATTGTAAAGGATTGCATTGAAAACATTTGACATTGTGAATAGACATTGAGGTGACATAGAAGGTCAGTTTTGGAGTTGAAAGCCGCTTTTTTGCAATAATAGTATTTTTTGGTGGGTCAAATTGGTGTCACTTAGCACTTGCTAAACGTCTAGTATTTGGGGCTAATCAACTACCTAGGCACACTTAGGGCCTTGTACACATTGTTCAATGTCATCTAGATAGAACCAAAAGTCGATTATGATCTCTTTTTTTCCACCATATTGTTTTTTGCAACCATAATACATCAGGGTTGGAGTGCCTTTAGATCCCCTTACAATTTTGACAATGCAACGGATGTTTGTACCTCTCTGTTGAGTGACATTTGCAACTAGATTTATAGGATAGTCTTGCAATATATGACATCACTAAGGTAGAAAGGAAGGGTTTTCTCTAGGGGAAGTACAATAACTTCAAAATTCAACAAAAATTCAACAAAAGTTAGTACAACACTTAAAACAAGTACAACTTAAAACAAACTTTGAAGGGACTCCAATGTCCTTCAAAGAGAATTTCAAAAACAACAACAATGGAGCTTAAAATGCTTCAAAAACAACCATTTGAGAAATTTGGCTAAAAAATGGCCAAAATCCAAGTTAACAAACAAAAACAAAAAACACATGTCAAAAAATGGCTACAAGGGGGTAACAAGAGGTGAATTGAGAGGAGAATGAGTGCCCTCTTATACTCTTTCAAGGGCATCCACCTCCCCTCATTTTCTTGTGGTAATCTTATCAATTAAGATTTTCATCCTAATCTACAAGTTCAACTTTTTACCTTGGTCCTAAACAATTATACGAATATCACCAACAAATATAACACTTTGCTAGGCTCAAAAGTCTACACTCTATTATAGGTTTTTCTATAACGAACCCAACTTTGCTCAAAACTTGTAAATTATTAAGCTTTTGCATCCGCCATGTAAAAATGGTGATTGGATTGAGTGTAAGAACTTATTGCATGTACAAAAATGATAAGTTTAGAGATTGCAATCTTTGAGTGTTGTTGTAGTAGCACAACAAATCAAAGAGATGGACAATGAAGCAAACTAGGTGTATGATAGTATTTTGCAAGAAGTTGGCGATTTAGTGGACATTGGCAACAATTTCATGATACAAATAGAAGAAGATAACAAAGATGGGGTGAAAATTTACATCCTCCATTGTTTGACTAAGAAATTTGTGTTACAAGAATCTATGATTTATCCATGGGCCAAAGAAGTATATTTAGAGTTAAAGTTTTAGTGATCTAAATGAAATATTACAAGATGTGTGGGCATAGAGATGAGAACTACATACTTCATGATAAGGCATTTGATATTCATGTTGAGGCTCATCTAGTTTGGGATAGCAAATTCTCCATGGTTCTTGCATCACATAGGATAAACAAATTCTCTCTATATAAAGTATCAAATGAAATGCAACAAATATGTGAAGATGACTTATAGCACTGGTGGATATTCAATGGTGATTAAATATGTTCAATTGGTTGTCTAGAGAGGTCTTCAAGGTTGTTTCTAATATCCTATTAAAATTGATCAAAAGTATAATTTTAAGTATCTAAAGATACTATGAGTATTGTGAAGATACTATTCAAGCTACTTTTAGATACTACAAATAATAAATCTATTAATAAATTATCAAGATTTATTAAATTCATGTTCAAAATTAAAAATTTTCATATTTGAAGTGTAGAATACAAATTTTGTTTTTTAGGTTACTTTTTAGTTTTTTTTAAAAATGTATGTAGAAAATAGTCTAAAAAGTAGAAAAAATAGCTTAAAAGTAGACTAAAAACACTAAAAAATAGAAAGTAGCTAAAAGTAATTGAAAAAGCAATTTTTTAAACTTTATGCAGTGTGAATAGGGCAGTTTGGATGGATGAAGTACCTACTGGATGAAAAATTGCGTAGAAGGATGAAAGATTCTAAAAGGTGCCAAAAGGATGAATGGGACGTGATATGGATGAAAAATTGCAAAATGAATGAATGAAGCATCAAATTGGATGAAAAAAAAGAAAAAGAAAAAGAAAATGATTGGAAGAGGCGTGAGCCTTCTTCCTGACATTTGAAAAGATATAAGAAAAAGAAAGTTTTTTTTCCTCCCTCTCACAGTGTATTTAGGAAGAAGCACTCGTCATTTTAATTTTTGTGCGATTATAATTTGAAGCCTTTTCTGTGCAAATTCTTGTTGTGTTACTTGTGATTGTGAAACATTTTCTTTCGCTGTAAAATTTGTAATTGTGTAAATGCCCTCTGGTGTGTGTATCTGTGAAATTTTCAAATCTAAAAATCTAAAATTTTCCAAAGTGCAGTGAAGCTGCGAATTGTTTCGGTTGATTGCAGTTGGCTAGTTGTCATTGCGAGTTGCTTCCATTTCATTGTCTCTTTGCAAATTTCAATTTACTCTTACTCACCGATCATCACCATGTCTAGCTACGGCCTTATTGCGATCCTTCGGCATGCGTGCAAGGATTGTTGATTTTCAATCTTTCGGCCGGGAAAGGTGGAGAGTTCTCGCGACGAAGCTTAGGATGTGAATGCGCAACCCACGCACAGTAGCCTCACTTGAAAATCTTTGTCACCCACAGCGCATGGCAGTGACGATTCAAACTCGGGATCGAGGAGCATGATTGGAGCATTGAAAATCGGAAAATCTACAAACGCAGAGTGATTGTCGGAGCAAGTTCAACAATTGACGGGTGATCTCAATTCGGGCGTGGATCTAACTCTAATTTGGTGAAGCAAGTTGATCGGAATTCAAAGGTGTGGCGTTTTTTTTCCTCCGAAGAAATTAGGGATTTGAACCTCCAAATTCAGACATGTTGCCACGGCCATAGGCCCCATAGCACGGTCTTAGGATCTTTAGTACGACAATAGGACCTACGGGCCATAAATTAAATTACATTAATAAAATTGAAATTTTGACCTCAAAATCTAGATGAATTGATCGAAAACAAAACAAATAAAAAATAAAAACAAAAAGGGTCCAAATTTTTTCGAATGGCCTCTGGGCCGTGAACCTCGTTTGGAATATTTGTTCTACAACTTCTAAAATAAAACTTGTAATTCATATCTTGGATTTAGAATTGGACAGAAACATGAGATTATATGTTCTTTGTGGTTGATATATATTTGTCTATGTTTAGGGACAACTCATCCCGTGGTTTTGGACTTATTGCCCTGAGACTTGTTGCCCAATCTTAAAAGAAAGGAGAAAGTTCAAAGACCAAGAATCTGGTATTTTGTCCTAAACATTTCATACCTTGCATACTGGATGTATTGCTCACTGAGACTGCCACGTGTAGTCATTTTGCACATAGATTCGAAAAGCTCAGAAAGAGCAATTACTGGCCCTATTGCCCAACACATAAAAAAGTGTTAATTAAAGAATTATTTGTATATTTTAAAAGTATTATCTTGTGTATATATATGATTAAATCATAGGCTGCATCTATGTATAAGACGTGTTGCCAAAGATGTGTTGCTCACCCTAGAATATTATATAAGACCATGACTCATACAACATTGTGTCTGCATTGGTGGTAATGGACTATCCACCAAATTGAGAGAACTTGGGAATAAAGAAAGAAAGAGAATAGAAGTATAAGAATAAAGTTTCCAGGTATGATTCACTAAGTTAATACACATGACCTAAATCTACTTTAAAAGTGACATTAGATGCACTAACGATAGACTTCATTGGCTTATCCATGGATGAACTCCTATACTATTGGTACTTGACAAAAAGTAAAAGTTAGTGAAAAAGTACCTCACATGAAGTCTTGCTATATTTTAGTGATTGATATTTTTATTTGCCCCTTATCCTTTGAGATTTAGATATAGCAATACCTATTGATTTAAATGCTAACTAATTTTGGATAGCTAAATATAGAATTTCCCTTATTATTGTAATGCATGATATTGGACTTTTTTTTATATTTATAGTGACAAACAAAACCAAGCACTAATGTAAAACGTTTTCATTCAAACAACCATACCATAAGCATCAATGGACAAAGTCCAAAAGTATACATACAAAAGTTATAGTATACATCATATTGCATCTTACATGGAAGTTTGAAAAAAAAAATAGTTGTACGTTGAAAGAAAATCAATTTCAAAGTTAGCCATGTCAAAAACTTAGTTTTGTTCAACATGATTTAGAATTACTTTATTTTTGTCAACTTTTTCTTAAAACTTTGAAAAAACTTTTTGTGCCTTGGCATGTTGGTATACATTACTTTTGATTGTTGTACACAAAAATTGAAGAAAATTGTCATTTATAGAAATTAAAATAAAAACAATTTGACAAACATGCAAATGATGTTGGTTCTCACTATATCTGAATTTTTTTTTTGAATTGAGAGCATAGGATAGCATCATCCATTGTAGAGAGAGTATAGGTTGCAACATGGACCATGGTTACATCTTAATGCCTTTGCATTTGAAATATTTGTTGAATTAGACCATGCATTCAATTTATATTTCACAATTGTCCAATGTATTTTTAAATTCAATTTCTTTGTCCAAAGACTAGTGTTCATGATGCACATAATTGATCCAACAAATTCCAAAAAATAAATTTATCATTGTTAGTATCATCAAAAAACTGAAAATTGACAAAAATTACACTGACCTTCATCAAATTTTCAGTTTTTTGATGATACTAACAATGATAAATTTATTTTTTGGAATTTGTTGGATCAATTATGTGCATCATGAACACTAGTCTTTGGACAAAGAAATTGAATTTAAAAATACATTGGACAATTGTGAAATATAAATTGAATGCATGGTCTAATTCAACAAATATTTCAAATGCAAAGGCATTAAGATGTAACCATGGTCCATGTTGCAACCTATACTCTCTCTACAATGGATGATGCTATCCTATGCTCTCAATTCAAAAAAAAAATTCAGATATAGTGAGAACCAACATCATTTGCATGTTTGTCAAATTGTTTTTATTTTAATTTCTATAAATGACAATTTTCTTCAATTTTTGTGTACAACAATCAAAAGTAATGTATACCAACATGCCAAGGCACAAAAAGTTTTTTCAAAGTTTTAAGAAAAAGTTGACAAAAATAAAGTAATTCTAAATCATGTTGAACAAAACTAAGTTTTTGACATGGCTAACTTTGAAATTGATTTTCTTTCAACGTACAACTATTTTTTTTTTCAAACTTCCATGGTAAGATGCAATATGATGTATACTATAACTTTTGTATGTATACTTTTGGACTTTGTCCATTGATGCTTATGGTATGGTTGTTTGAATGAAAACGTTTTACATTAGTGCTTGGTTTTGTTTGTCACTATAGGTTGTAGTACATGGATAGGCAATAGATGTCTTTTCCACTAAAAAGTGGTAGATGTGAATACTATCAAGCACTAGGAGCCTATGAGTGATAGATAAATCACTAATATTTCAAAATGTACATAAATGACAATAGTCCATATTAAAGTAGTCTATATAGTCCATATAGTCCATCTAACATTTGTATATATAGTACATCCGATAGTATTACATATAGTATATATAGTACACCTAACAATAGCATGTATAGTATATCTAAAAGTTTATTTTAGCCCAAGTGTTAAGTCATTTGATCCTAGCTGGTTTACATGTCAACCTTAGAATGGGCATTTGGCAATGCATTGTCTCTATATATGATACTCTTTCACTTGCAAGAGAACATAGTTAGATCTAGATCATCATTGCTAAAACTTGTGCCGTAATCGCATATCAACTCCTCTCTAGGTTGTATAATGCAATTTCCAAAGAAGCTAGACCACATGATAGAAGTGGCAATTTACACTCTCAATTGTGACAAGTATGTGTACTTGATTTGGATCTCTACATTTGTAACTTATAAGTGCAAAGGTCTTCTATAATAAAGAAGTAAAGGCAAAAGAATTTAACAAAAAATGGTGTCCAACTCTAATTTGTACTTCCAAATATGTTCACATTTCTAAAGTCAATGGAGTTCACTACATTTGAATTTTTACATTTGTAATGTCCAAATACAAAGGTCAATCCTAATTAAAATGTCAAAGTAGTTTACAAATAATGGTATCCAATTTGAACCTGTAGTACAAAGATTTGGCTATATTTCTAAAGTGATTGAATAGAATCTAAGCACAAAGCACTATTGTTGTCCATCTGCTACTTTGTAGCCTAATCCACATGATGTATCTCCAAATTGAGCTCCAAGCAATAGACTCCAAATCTCACAACACTATAATTGTCCAAAAATTGTAAGGCAAATTAGGAATAGCACACCTAGAATCATCCAATCAAATGCTCTAATACCCTACAACCATCTTCTACATCCTTCAAAGACATTAAGGCAACTTCTCATGCCAAAATCTCTATAAAATTTGCAATTCAATCATCCAAAATGGGCCAAATTGAACTCTAAACAATAACTACAACACAATCCTCATTTCCTACTAGTATGCATTTAAGAGCATCCATGATTTTGAACAAGTCATTCACATTCAATGGACATCATACAACTACTAGTAATTCTAATTTTTACAAATTAGTTCATGGATAAATAGAAAGACAATTCATTTTCTTAAAGATTTTAGAGAATTAACTCACTTGGCAATAAATTCTTAATCATGCAAGAATTAAATAACACAATTTGTCCTAAATACATATGTTCATCCACTAGCAATATTCCCTTGATATGACTTACTTTGTTGAAGCAATATGCTCTATCTATAACAATTCCTTAAATGTTTGTCCCTATTTAATGACACATTCAACTCATAATCAATTAAAGAGGCAATTGACCTTCTTACACTAAAACATTTACTCCATGTAAATTGATTTTGCTCCAAATTTGGTAGGCCTTAGCTTTTTGAAAAGTTAATTGCTCATCTATCTCCTTTCTAAATTCAAATCCTTTTGCCTCACCATTCTCCCAATATTGTTTGTCAAAGTTGGAAGTCTTCTTTAATGTTTGCAGCTTATCTCTTTACACCAAATAGGCCACCCCATCTTTGTCCTTGTTTTGATTTTAATGAGCCTTATCTTTTTAAAAAGCTTATTTATCAACCTATATTTTTTGCTTCACCATTCTCTCGAATTAGTTTGCCAAAGTTGGTAGTCTCTAGTTAAGAGTGGGTAGTAGAATTTTTCTTACACAACCAAAATAGCCACCTTATCTTCGTTTTTACTTTGATTTTAACAAGCCTTAGCTTTTTAAAAACCTAACTTACTAAACTATTTTGTTCCAAAAATTCGAATATTTTTGCTTTAATATTTTGTTGAAATTGTTTGCCAAACTTAGACTAGGTAGTTGACCTCTTACCCTAATCTCTCCTCAAAATTTTAATAATTTTTCTCATTTCTCACAATAAAAGTGAACCTAATCAACAAATTGTTCTTTATTATTCCTTCATCTAATCTCTACATTTCCCTTATAATTTCATACCAACAACATTACTAATCAAAAAGTACCCTCCAAAAAAATTATGCACACTCAACATACCTAAAAAATTAGAAGAAAGAAGGGAAAGCTTTTAACCCTAATTTTCATAAACTAAATCCATTAACATTCTAATTTCATCCTATACTAATTTATTGTAAATACATTATTTACTGAAAAATTTATAAAATTATTATAAAACACACAAAATAAGTGCAATTGTCCTAAAATAGTATGAATCACATTTATTTATTGTAAAACCATTGTTTTATTGTGTTTTTTTTCCATTTTAGTATGTTTATGACTATGTTAGTGGTTTAGTCTTTTTCCTAACTATACTACCTAGATTTGTATTTTTAATTTTTTTTCAATTTTCAATTTTTTTTTCTCAATTTTTTTTATTTTTTATTTTTTATTTACTATTTTTTGGTTTTTAATTTACCTTTAACTCTTAAAGGACCGAATGAGCATTGAACGTATGCAAACAATCTCGGGTAGGTGTGTATGAAGTCATTTTTTAATGGATGTTCTTAAATTTGTGACACAAGATTTGAACATGTACCTTCTTAGTGGAATATAATTTTTTTCCAATCGGGTGCCTAGATCAAAAGTTATGCTACCCTAAACTTTGGAGGTAGCTCGGGCAACTTTGAGCAACATGTGCAAAACTCCTCCAATAATTCTAGAATTTGGTAGGTATATAACTTATATGATACAAGATGCAAATGTCAAAAAAAATAACCATGTATAGTATAAAAATCTCACTTTTAGAGGAGTTAAAGCTTGATGACCCTATTAGGCAAGGTCAAAAAAAAAAATTCTCCTAACTTCAAATGTTATAATCTTCAATCTATGTGGTCAAAGTTTTTGAAATTTTTTCCACACGGTCCTAGGTAAGTCTAGTACAAATTTGTATGGTTGAATTTTGAAAAAAAAAACTTTTTTTTTTCATTTTTTCTTGCTACCCTAAAAACTGCCAATTTTTGACAATTTCTATCCAAAATGTCCTTCAATCCTTTAGGGGTTAATGTCATTTCCTACTTGTAGTATTTTATTCTCATTTTCTCTCCATTTTATCGATTGCCTAAATTTCTAAAATTTCCAAATAGCACTTAACATCTTTTTCATTTTAAATTCCTGTTTTTTCCTTAGGATTTTTTCACCATTTTTTTCAATTTTCATTTTCTAAAATTTTCACCGATCTACCAAAGTCCCCATTGTTTTTTAACATGAAACTCCTAAATTCACAAATTTATATTGAGCCTTTTTCTTAATACTTCCTAACTTGCAAATTCACGTACTTTGTTTAAATTTTCTACATTCTAAATTGTGAGCTAATGTAGTGACTTACAAATTTTAGAAAAAGCAAGTTTGGGAATAGTTTTAGGATTATTTGGGGAAATTAAGCCCTTAATGTTATAAAAAGATTATAAACAAAGCATTTTCACTATAATTACCCTTGTGCTATTTTGAATCTATTTGTACAATTTGGTGACAATGGTTGTATATTAGCCTAGAAGTGCTTCTCTATTACAGTCTCTATGCACACATGCCATCTTCCTTCTATTGAATCCACATCTCAAAGACTTGAATTGCAAAAAAATTCATCCCCATCCATGTTGGTGATACCAATCAAATGCACAATCTTGAAGTTCTACTTCTATAGGAACAAAATTCACCTAGATAGCTTGCCCGTGTATTTGTTTAATTTCATAAGTCACTTCAAAGGATTGTGGTTTGTCACAAATGAAATTGTTGCCCATACAAGTGAGGTCAAAAGTAAGCACACTATAAGAAACCCACCCTTTTTTGGATATTAGTAGCAAACAAGCATGTTTTTCAAAACAAGAGTAAAAAGATGAAATTGCAACCATAAGAAGAAAACTTGAGTTGGATGTTCTAAAAAAGGTTTGGATGTCTCTTATAAAACAAGTTGATGTCTTGTGTCACACTAATGTTCCAATGGACATAAAAATACATAGTTGTATTTTATATAATGTCCAAAAAAACATGGAACTACCACATTAGCAAAGGGTTTTGGTTTAATTCTAGGTATATTAGTGAAAGTTATTATAGGCTAAGACAAAATGCTAACCACATGTGAACATAAAAAAAGGGTAGCCACATGGCATACTTTGTAAAAAATGGGAAATGATGGATGTACATTATGAAAGAAAAGATATAAGATGTTTTTTGGGGGTCGGGAGGTCTGTCTAGGCCTGTTTCTGACATTGTTCCCCAAGCAATCCGAGAATAGCCGCTGTCAAAATTATTATTATTATTTTTTAATTGAAAAATGCAAAAAAGTGTTGAAATTTAAAAATTTAAAAAAAAAAAAAAAATGTGACATGGTAGTCAGTGTGCCACGTCACATAGCTACTACGAGGCAGTGCATTGCAATAGGGAATGCAGATTCAGGCAAGAAACTCACGGCCTTTTTGAAGGGTTGAATCTCATCTACTGGAAGTTCTTTAAACAAGTAGGATGGAAGGAAGTACAACAAACCATATACGATATGTAAATCAAAGAATTGTGTTCAATTTAGACTATTTGAAAAACATCCACATGTTTGAAACAAGTCAAACAATGTCTAGATTTTTGAAACAACATTCAAATGTACAACAATCAAGTTTTCATATTCTAATTATCTCATATCCTTTTACTGTTTATGGATGGACAATGGATTTCAGTATAAATATAACCTCTCCACCCTCCATTCTTACTAAATTTCCATGAAGTAATTATGTCATTTTGCATTACAAAATCTTCTTGATGTAGATGGTGAATTCTTGTTGAATTTACGTTAAATTTTTTTTGTTCATTTTTTTTACTTTCTCGAAAATAATTATTTTGTGCCAACCTTGCCTTATTTAGGTATGTATTGCACCAATTGATGTTTTGGAAATCATCTAAATTGATATGGCTAAAAACAATATTAAAATTTCTAGACAAACACATCCAATGCTACATCATCACCGGGGCGAGTGAAAAAAAGCCTAAATGGCACTACCCACTCATGTAGAGTTTACATAGAGGTGATGTGGTGACTATGTAGTGTACGTTTGACACCTTTTTGACCATGTCCATGCAAACATTGCACTAAAAACAAAGCACATTTTCTCATATTTTGTGTGTTTTTGCCAAGTCAATCTAGACAAATTTTGTTGGACATCCATGGAAGCATGTGTGACATTAGAAAAAAAGTATTTCCACATTAATGAGCTTGTCAAAGAAAATATGTGTTTCTTCTAGTAGCACTTGTCTATATATGCTATAACCAAAGCCCCTTCTTCTTTGCATTGTTATTGCTCTTACTTAGAAGCATAAAAGACAAAATACTCATGCTCTTTCTCATATTTTTGTATCAAGATCACTTTCAAGCCTACAACAGTCTAATCCATGTGCAACTCAAAGGATCTAGAAACACCAAGGCATCAAAATAGTAGCGCTAACTCAAGCCTCTATTTTAAAGTATCAAATGTGTGTTGTTGTTCAAAACTCCAAGTTTCTTGTTGATCCTTCATTGTGAGAATAGTAAGAGACTTGGCAATCAAGCTAAAGTTCTTGTCAAAGTAGTGATAATAATTTATCAAGCCAATAAGAATATGAAGCCATTGTACATAGCTAGGTTCTAGGATCTTTCGCAAATTATCTACCTTTTATATCTACATACCAAGATCTAATACAATCATTTGTCTCACTATATCATATATTTGTAAGAAACTTGCATTTGCCATAATGCACTAGAAGGAGCCTATGTTTTTTTGAATTTTTATGTGTCTAAGTTGATGGATTTTTCTAAACATCTAATGTCACAAGCCATGTTTTTATGTCAACAATTATGTTCATTGTAACATCTTTATGTTATAGTTGATGTAATTGTTAACATAAAAACATGGCTTGTTATATTCGATGTCTAGAAAAATCTATCAACTTAGACATAGGTTTCTTCTAGTGATGCAAGAGAAATCCCTACTACTAAATTAATCCACTCAAATACCACCTACAAGTGCCTCATGTGCTTCTATATAAATCTTTCAAAGATGATAACATTATTAATGAAGCATCTAAAAAATGGCAAACCAACCATCTCCAGTCTATCACTTGGTTCATCACCCTTTTAAACTCAACAAGTACATTCTTAACTCCTAAAGGATTGAAGTGTTTTTAGGTCCAAAATTGTTTCAAAATACTCATACCGAAAGCAAGGCTAGAATGTTCACATGTATTTATTCATTAACAAATCCAACCATAGTATCGCTTAATTAACTTTTTAGAATACACCCTCTTAAATTTTAGAATAAAAAACCTCACCAAGTGCAAGCTCAAGCTGCTTGAATTTCAATAAGAAGTATTTTCAACTCTTCCAAAAATTTTAGATTTCATCTTTCAAACTTTTTATACAAATATGTGTAGATCTTAAAACTTATTACTTTCCATTATATATTGAAGAAATAAGTTGGAAATACCTATAGAAAATTTATAAAAAAAATATTTCATATTCATACTTGAAAAAAATAATAAGTAGAAAGAGATAGAGTATGATTTTAAATACTAAATTGTTTAGAATTTACTTATGGAATTGAAAAATGTCAATACCAATTGTTATAATGTTTTAATGAAAACTCTACAATCAATTTTTTTTCTAAAAATATTGAAATTGATTTAAATGAAGGACTTCAAAGTTTATCTTATGTGGGAACTTGAAAATTTTGAATGGAGTTACTTCAAACAAAATTTGAAGTAAAGGGGCCCATTACTAGTATATTTTTTTGGTTTTAAGGGTTAGAAACAAAGAAGTTACTAGTTTTATGGATTAAGAAACCATAGGATCTCTAGTGAGATAAAATGGTTAAGGAAGAAACTTGTATTTTCCATCTTAACCAGAACCAAAATCCGAATACTTAACCCAGAATAATCTTAGGAAATTTGACAGTATTGGAACCGGATTTTGGATCCAACCGGAAGCTAATGTATGTAGGCAAAATGATAAGTGGAATGTTCAATGGGTGGAAGATCCGTTAAATTGGTGCAACAATAACTTCTAACGGACGCAGGAACCGAAAATCCACGAAGAGAAAAGGGAGATCATTCTCCTTCTTGGTCACATTGGAGTTGCATCCGACTACACTTTGAGTTTCTCTAGTTGTGTTTGTGTGCAAAAGATGCGAGAGTTTGAGAATTCTTGAGTTCTCGTTTTTGAGTGCAAGGATAGGAAAGAGAGTTCCTTCATAGTGAGTTGATTGGAAGGAAGTTGGATGTTTCTGGACGTGAGGAACTGGAAATTTAGAGAGGAAGCTATGAGTGAAGAAGGAACCATGGTGAAGGTTGAGATTGAGGAAGAATCGCATCTGGTTACCTTCTCGTTGGTGGTTCCAGGCATTCCAGAGGACAAGAGAGAGAAGGTGTAGTTGAAAGCAGATCTACGCTGGATAGGGTGTCAAGGGCTTCTCCAACTACCGTGGAACCTACGCCATGAGGCAATAGTGCAAGAGCTAACGAAAAAGCAGTCAAGCAAATGGCACCTCATGGTGAGGGCAAAATTAGAAGATTGGACGACCGAGCATTGGGAGACCGTTTACTGCTTCCCCAACACTAAAGAAGGATGGGCCTCCCAGACTAACAAATTTGGGAGTGGTAAGTTTACTAATCCGGTTAATTCCAAGGACAAGTATGCAATAGCAAATTGTGAGGATGTGAGGAAAGGAGAGTATTGGAATTCTTAGTTCCAATCCTAAATCTTAAGAGACCTAACAAGCTTACAATTACTTTAGCCAACATGATTTTTGGGGCATTGTCCAGAGACCAGAGGGTGAGATGGGGAGTGATCATTTGAGATGTAGTGTCCAAGATGGTAGGAGCTATGTGGAAGTCTAAACCCTCTAGTCCAAGTCCTTTTCTCAACCATCTATATGAGTCCTTAGGCATTTTGAGAGAAAAAGAGGAATCATCCTACAAAACTGCTCTAGTAATGATGAAGTTTAATATCAAGGAGAAAGCTAAAAGAGAGGAAATTGAAGAGGAATCTTCGGAGCTAGAGAAGGAAGAGGTAGATCCCTAAGAGAAAGGAAAAGGAGAGGCTAAGGGTCCCAAGGAAAAAGACCTAGTCTGGGATTTAGACCAAAAAAATGACGTTTTATGCAAGGTAATCAAGGATTTGAGCCGAATCCGAGGTCACATAGAAATTGAGAGAGAGATCACCAAAAAGGTGAATGAATTGATGGGAGTTGGACCCTTAGAGTTATACTCCAAAGTGGAGACACTTTTCTAAAATAGAGATGCCCGAAAGCTAGAGAAGAAGATAAAGGAGTTAACAGTCTAGGTGAAAAACCTTTAGGGCAAAGTAAGGCAGAAGTCCGAAGAGGTAGAGAAAGAGAGGAGGCTTTCCATTGAGTTCACACACTCTGAGCCGGATCTGGGGATTCATTGGGCATTCCAGAGATGTTGTGAATTGGGCCAAATTATTTGATGAGGGTGTCCACAAGGAAGGAGCACAGATGGATCCAAAGCTAGTCTCAGTTCTAGTGAGTTATAACAATAAGATGGAAAGAACACTAGACGAGATGAGGATGGTAATGTAAGCGGGTCCTAAACCGAAAACGGGAAATGGATTTGATTGGTTGAGTAGGGCAACCCCTTCTAAGTCACTCCCTCTCCCTCCAATGGCTTCTAAAGAGCGAAAGGAAAAGGAAGTAGAGGCTACTCCACCACCAACGAAACCAAGTATTAGAGTGGAGTTTGAGACCGGAAAGGGATCTACACCTGGATCCCAAACTCGGAGTCAGTCCAATTTGGAAGAGGAGAGTTTGGACACGCTAAAGAGCAAGAAGACTAGTCCTTTCGCATCCATACTTTGTGCCTTCAAGCACAAGCAGACCGCAAAGAGATCAAGGGAGAGTATCCTAGATATTGTGTTGGAATCTGAAGATGAAGAGGAGGAGTCCCTAGAGCAAATCGGAGACAAAGGCTATATGGCGGAAGAAGAAGGAGAATCATAACCGGAACAAGATTCCCTTCCTTGTAAAGATAAAGGCAGGATTTCAATTTTGGATAAAAGTAAGGCAATACGTGGAGGCAAAGCCTCAGCCAATTGTAAGCAGCCAATTGTAAGAAAAGGGATCACCAAACCATTGGAAGGATTCCAAAGCAGGCCAAGAAATCTTAGAGTTGGTTATTTTAGAGATAGAAGTAAGTAAGTGGAGAAAACACAAGTTTTTGTATTTAGGAAGTAATTAGAAAGGTGCTTTAGTGCGGATGCACTTAGACATTAGGATCCGGCTTTCACGGATCTGAGATCCACTTTTGGTGAGTTTTGTCTGCTTATTAGAAGTCCACAATTTGTAGGATCAAGGGAATGTGATGTGTCATTCCTTTGACTTTGTATTATTCTCTCAAGTGCTTTCAGGGTTCCTAGGGGTGTTAGCTATTTAGGGGTGGATTTTAGTTTGAAACCTTGAGCATTTTTACACTTTGATGTTTTTTTTAATTGAGTAAAGTCAATTTCAATAATTCCACTGTATATTGTTGAGTTCACCACTTGATGTTGTGTTGGTAGACCGCCAATGCTAGAATCATTGCTTAGTGTAGGTAGCTAGGTTTTGTTGAGTTAGAGAGAGATCAGAAGTGGTCTCTGGATTATGGTGGGATCTGATTCTTGGTTGGGTCAGTAACTTAAGAAGGTGGCATTTGGGATACTGGACAGGTGACTGGTTTGGATTAACTTGTCTGAACACTTTTGTGTGGGATAGCTGTGTTAAGATTGGGTGTGATTCTTGAAGGATAAAACACATACTAGTCAACTCGTGAAGAGGTCCTACTACAACCGGAAGTAGGAGTTAGTGTTTGGATATAGTTCAAGTAGTTACTAAATTATTTTTCTCATTATCCAAGGGAATTAGGATTTGATTGAGTCTGTCGTTATAGTAAGTCGGGGAAGTAGGGATTTCTTGCATGACTTGTTGGTCCGGACTAACCATTGGATTAGTTGTGAAGAAGTACATGCTTTTTTGATTGTGTGTTTTATTTGGAATATAGTGTAACTCCAATCACTTGAATATCTCAGAGGGTAGGATTTACATGCCCTTCCTTAATCTAAGAGTGGAACCCTCTAACTTAGAGGTTAAACTTTTCATTATGGTTACGGAAGATTGGAACCAAAAGAGGCACAATGCCCGGACTCCTTCCTGGTTGTTGGAGAGTGAAAAATAAGATAGTGGAAGGAAGAAGATAGTAGTATCAAATAGGATGAATGCTTAGACTTTTGGTTGGGTGAGTACTTGAGTTTGGGAGAATTTGGATTTCTGTATCCAGTTCCAGACATTATAGAGGAGTTACAAGCTAAATCTCTTGGGAACGTTACACAAGTCACTTAGTGGTGCTTTTGTCTCAATTTGGCACTATTTGAGAAATTTGTGCTACGACATCTTAGAATAGAGATTCCATAACAAACTAAAACTCCTTATAACTTTCATCTCATTAATGAAAATGGAATGAATCAAATCTTTCCACATATATATAAATCTAGAAAACTAAGTTTAAATTTCTATCTATAAAAGAGTGATTTTTAAAGAAATTTTTTGAGTTGCCCAATTTGTCTACCAAGCAATGAAAATTATATATTATATAATAATTTTTTATCTATATAATAAAAAATTATGAAACTTATTGAGCCTTAAAGGAGTTAGAACTACTCTTTGGTTGCTATTTTCTATAAAAATTTCAAAGAAAATGAAAAAATGAAAATGAAATATTGATATATTGCCCGAAAAATGCAATTTAGTCTTTTAGGGGTTGAAGCCAAATGATAAAACATTCCAATGATACAATCAATCTCTTCTATTTGATCAACTCTCTAAAATATTGTTTTCATTCATTTTTTCAAAGTACTATCAACTAGTGATGAATAGATCTTAAGTCAAAAGTACTCAACATTTGAAAAAATTCCACATTAAATAGCTTTTGGGCATCAATATCTAAAATACAATTGTAACTTAGTCTTACAATTAACTAGACAATAATCACCATAGTGACTACACATTCATTTTTTGTCTAGTTACCAAAGATGTTATTTTTTGAAAACATAACTGTAGTGCAAGTGTACTCTCCATTACAAAGCTCAATCAAACCAATCATCAATAACTCTTAGAGACAAGTTTAGAAAACCAACTTCTTGGATGCACTACAATTGTAAGGTTGTCTAAAGATAGAATGGTCATCCTCAAGATGACTTGTGAATAAGGTTGCTTCTATAGCCTTCAAGATTTTAAAGGTCAATCCTTGAAAGCCCCAATGCCTCAAATTTGGCCTTACCAAAAATGAAAGATTGTCTTCTTTGCAAACTTCTTTGAATATTATAATCTATTCAACAAAAAGGTCAAATCATTTGTTCGTTTCCTTGCAACTCCAAGCTTGTCTTCACTACCAATTGGTATAGTCAACTTCAATAGATTTCATTTTGGGTGACAATTTGATTGGAATGAGTTTAGAAGTATGTGGATTTTGGTAAACACACACTAGGTGCTTAGAGATTAAAGGCAAAGCAACTATAATAAGGGCAAATAAATGCATGCACTGTTCATATTTGGATACCATACTATAAAAAAATTGTATTTTTTTGGTATCTAAAATGTACTTTTAGATGTTGTAAACAATGTTCATTGATGTATAAAATCTTATCAAGATAGATAGGGCAAAATCATCCAACTTAATGGACTAAAATTAGTTATTTTTGCATTTGACATTCAAAAAAATATGGATTTTTAGGGCACTAAAATTGTGCTATGTGGCTACCACCTCTACACCATGTAAGCACCATGTGGGTGATGGAAGCTACAAGAGAATTTTTCCATCCAAATCATTCTTAATATGGAACTTAATGTAGCACCCAACAAGACAGTGAAAAAGTGACATAGTGCCCTATAAGGATGACGTGGCATACTTAGTCAACACACATTTATGTCGTCCAAGGATTTTAATATTGATTTTTGAGATGTCAACTTAGACATCCACACGTTTTTTGCAACATCAATTGGTGCATGCTATACCCATGGGATAGGGGCAATAGAAAATAGTTATTTAAAAAAAAGTCAAATATAAAATAAAATCAAGAAGAAAAATTGTTAAATTTAGCAAAAATTAAAGTAAACTTACCATCTACTATGAAGAAAATTTTTGATGGCAAAGTGAAAGAATTAGTTCAATGAAAGTCATTGAAAATGAAGGCTAGAAAATATATTATTATAATGAAATTCATTGTTTGTCATTGATTAGATAAAGGATATGGAATAATTTGAAGATGGGAGCTTGATTGTTGGACATTTTGAGCATTGTATCAAACATTTTACTTTGAACACAATTCTTACTTTAAATTAATATCCAATATGATTTGTTTTACTTCCTACTATGCCACCTATATAGAGAGTGGGATAAAAAACTTTTGTTTTCATCTATGGTGTACATCCATCCATTTTTTTCTATAGAACATACCACGTGGATACCCTTCACGTGGATACCACGTAAATTTTTCACATCTAGTTTGAATTTTATCCTAAACCATAGTAACTTTCACACATTTACTAAAATCAAAACATATTTGCTCATTGATATCCTAATATTATGTTTTTTAGATGTTCAAAAAACCATCACTATGTTTGTAATGATGTCAAATACATTATAAGTGTCAATGATAGCACCGACTTGTTTTTACAGTAATTTACCAATGTTCTACACAACATCCACAAAAATCTTCTTTTTTGGCCATCCCACTCTAACATTTGGATATCTTCAAAAACATCAACATCCAACATTCAATACCAAAAAAACTGGATTTCTTATAATGCAAGTAAGATTTGATCCCAACTCTAATGACTAATCAACATATTTTATAGTTTTTTTTTAATCAATAGAGCATTACTAGATGCCGACACCACTTGTATTGTTATGGTATAAACGGGTCAATTTCTTTGCCTCCAACATCCTCACTTGGAATCAAATAAGAAGCCTTTCCACCATAGCCAATTTTTGAAACTATACAGTTATACACAAATAAACTCTAAATGTCACATACTTGTCAAACTATCTTCAATGCCTTTGATCCTTCAAAACATGCTAAGCTTGATCAAAGTTCTTAGGAATGTGCCATTCAAAGCAAAAAATTGCTCATGCCAATTAATGCCTATCAACTATAGTTGCTAATGTTAACTCCTAACACTACAAGGAAAAAGTGTCCAAATTGACAAATTGTTGACAAGGAAATGTCCAAAATGACGAAGCCCACATTTTTCAACCCTATCCTTGTCATTTCATTAAATTTTACATTGATTGTCAATTTCCTATCATACAAGAGTTCCCATCCAATGGCCATGAGTGCTCATTGTGCAAAATCAATGGCTCACAAAAAGTCCCCTAAAACCCTATAAACTCTCACACCCATTTGTAACTTTGTTTTGCTTGGCTTTCTCTTTGCGTTGCTACATCATTAGCACATCTTAAGTTCTCAAAATCAAAGGATTTTTGCTCCAACAAGCTGATGGACTATTACGCACACACATCCTCCATCTCAACTACATGCTCACCACACTTCACCCCACCAAGTACTCCCTTAGCTACCTCTACTTCCTGTATGTCCTTCCTCATTTGTCAATTAACATTATACTGAAGTAGATTTTTTGGATTTGAGGCATTTTGGTGTTTTGATGTGCTATTTTTGGCCGTGTTAGATTAGGGGTCAATATACGTGGTTCTCAATGGCATTTTTTAGAATAATTGACCTGGTTCTAGAATTAGGTTTGTGGAAGTTTATACATCTTCACTGGTTGAGTTTTTATAGCATTGATTTTGAAGGTATTTGAATGTTTTGGCACCATTCTTTGGTGTGATATTTACGAGGAACTACTTCCAAGAACTTTCTTGTTTTCAAGCTCAACATCTATTTGGATTTTTTAATAAAGGTTTTGAATTTCATATGAGAAGTTACTACTTAAGAACACAGGATGTTGGAAATTGATATTCTAAAAGGCAGATGGGGAAATTTAAATGTGGAATATTTGATTGTTCTTCATAATAATGGTATTGAAGAACATAGTTTTGTGCTTAGTTTGGTTGAAGTTTGATATGATTATTTTGTAGAGTTTAAAGTGAGGCTATCGTCAAGGATGTTGAATACCTATGGAACCGATGCTATTATTTCAAGGATCAGACACGTGACTAGTCTTTTGATGGTCAGTCTATGATTGCCACCTTGAAGCTAGGACTCCACAAACATCTCATTGTACTATACAAAGGAACAACTAGAGGGTTTAGGAATTAGGGTTGTGGTTTGATGTTCAATCTTGAGATGATGCCTTGTTTGGAAAGTAACTACAAGCATTTTGGTGTTGTCTCCTTGTCAGCTACAATTTGCAAAGAGCATTTTCAACTACGTTGGCTGAGTACATTGAGAGTTGCCGAGTTTGGTCATGCAGGAGCTTTGAAAACTCCCAAGCAGACACTACCAAACGTCTAACATACCTCTTCATTAATTCACCAATTTGAGTCTTCATAACCGCATTATTATCATGGATGCAATTGGGAGAGTGCTTGATTTATATAGGTCATGCTCCACCTCTATGCATGTACCTAAGTGTATTTGATTGCATATGAATAGGTGTTACCTCTATTATGAATTTTGCATCCTTTCGTGCTATTTCATCATATCCTTTTGTGTAGCACCTTTTGAAATTTTTTTTGCATGTTTCCATTTACTTTTCTTTCTTTGCATTCTCAAGTCCAAGGACGCTATTAAAATGGATTTTCTTTAGATTGGGTCAAGTGCAAGCCTTGAAGATGGTTCTTTTGAGACTATAAGGTCGTGAAGACCCTCATCTATTGTATATGATATTGAGCAAAAGTGCCTTTACATTGCTGATTGTGACGTACCAACTACTCTTCTTGATCATCAATAGTTGCATTCAAAACTAATCTAGTAGCTACAATGCTTGGGTTTCTGAATTTCTTCATTGACTAAATTCTTACAGATTCATGCCATATGTAGGGCACGTCTTCCTTCCAGAATATTGGATATTGTGCATCCAAAACAAGAAAAGCAAAAAGGCTTAGTACAAAGGTGGCTACGTGGATTGGGATTCATGTAGAATTCTTCGCCTATTAAAGATTCTAATAGACATTAGATTTCATATCTTTTGCATCTCTCCATGGTGCCTACCAGAAAAATCATTGCTACTACACAGGGGTGA
This sequence comes from Pseudoscleropodium purum, assembly GCA_963969395.1. Lineage (NCBI taxonomy): Eukaryota > Viridiplantae > Streptophyta > Bryopsida > Hypnales > Brachytheciaceae > Pseudoscleropodium > Pseudoscleropodium purum. The sequence continues at coordinate 14,727,311 of OZ017800.1, read as the reverse complement.
GTCAAGGTTTGTCACGAACACCTATCTTCTAGTCATTCTAATGATTCTATGTGTATGTTTTGATGGTGGTTTTGTTATCTAAGACTTTCAAAATCTCAACTCCTCTCTAAATTCAACTTGAAAAGAAGAGCCATGTTCTAGTGAAGAGTACCTTACCTTTCCTTTCCCCTAACCTCCCTCTAGGTTTGAAAAATTGTGGATGATCAAGGTCGACACAAGAGTAGTGACCGCAAAGCTTGATAAAGATTCCCCTTGTATTGTGGAATTGAACTTTGTAGTTTGTATGAACAATAGATAATCCTTTAAGTTTGCGTGAAGATACATATGTATATAGTGGTTCTTCTTCTTTGAATAGTTCAGCTTTTCAATTATTGATGACTCCCTTTTCTATTTTGAAAGACAAAACGGGCAAGAAACTTCAAGAAGCTATCGGAATCGAAATTTGCTAAGTTGGAAAACTAGATGCATGTTCATGAGACGTTGGCTAGCAGGGATGTGGCCTATGAGGGGTTGCTTTCTAATCTAGTGTCACATGTGGCAGTGATGAAGTCCAAAGTTTTTGTCATACATACAAGTATCAAATTCTTTCTATTACATTATGTGTAACATCTTCTATGTTATTTGGTAGTGCTTCATTTTTTATTGGTATTGTGATAGTCTTATGTCTCTTTGGTGCAACATATGTACATCTTTTGTGCGGGTTGGCATGAAATATTGGTATTTAATGTGGATTTAATATTTTGTAGGAATGCATCAAGTCTTGAGGCTAGACTTGAGCACTAGACATCTCACCACAATGCCACTTACAAATCTTGTACTTCTTAGCTTACTAGTGTGGTAGACTTTGGATGACAATCTGTAAGTTGCATGCAAGTTAAACGCTAGTAGAGTGTTTCTAAAATATTGCTTTGTCTATTGGACTTATCAGAACTTCCCATATTTCGACATATTTGATTAACAAAAGTTTCTCATGAGTAGTTTAATGTTAATCTAATAGAGTTTTACATCAATGTCCATATTCTAGTAATGTTAAATTTACACCAATTTATTGTTGACTTAGTTGCTAGTACAATATCTAGTTAATGCCAAGGACATTAACTTTGCACTAACATTAAAAGAACACCAAGTTTGTTAGGCTAACATTTATTTGGCATTAACTCAATATGAGGACTGTATTATTGTAATGCATTTTTTACTGCCTGTGTTGTAGAGTAGATTCGACCAGCACCTGACAAATGTAAGTTTAAATTGCATTTGTCCTTATGGACAACACTTCCATATTGAAGGTCTTTGTCATTACTGAAAGATTTCTACGACTTCAATGTCTTATAATTCTTTTTGTATAGCCTTTGATCTAGATTATTCTCTAATATTTTTCTTTTCATTAGTTATATTGTACTTGAGGCTACAACATGTTTATAATTTGCAATTTTAGTGATTTACTAATTGGTAATAAGATCTTTAGCCTAGTGTATACCATCAATAAATTTGATATTCGAATGAATGTGTTTGTTTTTGTGTAGTAGTGATCTCATGGAGCTAGCTGCAAATGCTCTTTTGCCCCTTGTCTCGTGCAATATTGATTTAGATCAAATAATTTTCTAAAGTACAAATCAATTTTGCAGGGTTGACAAATCAATACGTCCCAGGGTTGACACGACGTTCGGACGCGGACGCTGTGTCCGCAGCGTCCGCTGAGACCGCCCCGTCCGCCCCGTTCGCTTTGACGGCCCTATTTCCCCCGACCGCCCTACCCAAACTGCCCCGCGGTCACTCCTTTAATCTTTAAACAATTAAATGTTAAATGAAGTGCAATGGTTCGCGATTTGTCATTAAAACAATGTCTCTTATAAATTGAAAGATTATAAAGTTTGACCATGAGTCCATGATAGTCTTGAAACTATGAACAAATTTCAATTCATTTTCAGAAGGCAAACTAAAAAAGTTTGTGACTTCAAATATATATATATATACTATTTAAAAAATCGAGATCAACACAAATACAAACATAATCAATATGGGCAAAATATATTGAATTTAATATAGAATACCATACATTGTGCACATTTGGCTAATTGCACATATAATTTTTTTCATTCCAACTCTATATTACTAAACTAATTTTTAATGCCTATATAACCTATTCAACTACTACTTCTGCACTACCAATCTAATATAAATGGCGAAAATGTTCATTTGGCATCGGCCAACGATATGTATTAGAAAATCGCGTAATCACATGGGCCAAACTAGTATTTTCATCGTCAGTCTTCGAAGAAATGCGCTTCAAGTAAGCATAAAACACTTTTGCAAAGTCATGAAAGGCAAATTGTGTCGCACTAGGTGTTTTTCGTAGCACATTGAAATACACCTCTGACATGTTGTTTCCATTCATCCGCCGAGCAATTTTTCGAATGGCATACTCTTCCGACTTACGTGAATACATCGGAATGACTTCCACATCTGTACCTGCTTTATGCAAATATGCAATACGTGGATCCACCCACCATCTCCTCTGCAAAGTTTGTTTCATCTCATTTGCTGATATAAATGTGTACAAAGACTTCATTGGCTGAGAAGCTAAGGTGGTCATGCCCCAATCGCAAACTCCAATGTATACACGTGACTCATCCTCTGGAAAATGCAACAAGATGTTGTCCGGAGAAAGATCATTGTGCAAATGTCCAGCAAGATGCACTGCATACATTATATGCATAAACGCCCATGTCAACTCCGTGCGCTTCTTCCGATATCGCCCTAAACGGTGAGCTTTTACAACCTCCTCTTCGGTTGGATTTGTATACATCAAACGGATTTGAATGTTGTCTGGAAAGTCCTTATCCATATTCAACATTTGTCGAAGAGTTCTACCATTCCACCAATACGCATAACCTTCACACGTCGTTCCGTGCACCGCATCAAACCGTATCACACCCGCGTGTGGAATTCGAACAGCCATTGATTCGTTTTGATGTTCTAACTTTGTAAGATCGGGTCGAGTTTGGTGGTGAATGGATTTCTTCGCCGCAAACTCCCAATGAGGAAGTATTCCTAGACATTCTTCAATACGAACCTTTCGAATCGTTGCATATCCACCTCTCATCGTTCTATCATCAACAGCAATCACGCGTGCTGTATTTGGAAGTGCTATGAGGTGCCGTTTGGTCCTTTCCGCTTCAGCAACTCCATCATTGCTTTTCCACCAACCAATTGAACCAACTCGATTGTGCGTTTTGGCGAATGGAGCACATCGCCCCCTAAATAAGTCCGCTTTCAGAATCACTTCTTTAAACTGGGCGTCATTGGGTCGATATTCCTTGCCATATTTAACCAAAATGACTTTGGAATTCCACAAAGCGTCATGAACCTTGTTCTCCAAACATTTGGTGAAGTGCGTTTTATGCATTTCGTCATGCCACTTCGCCACATTCAATGCATCCAACAACATTTGTGTCATGTCTACCTTGAATTTAGACACGCACTCCTCTTGATATTTGATGTACTTATTGTCTAAAGACAATGTTGTTTCTGATTCATAAAATTGAACGATGCGCTCAATCATGAATTTTTTGCATTCCTCTGAAGGACTTTGGCGAGCTACCTCCAAGTTTGATGGTCCCTCTCCATGTTAAAGCTTCGCAACCTTCTTCTTCCCCTTCGTCATCGTGACAAATGAAATTGATATAGATCAAATTTTTTAATTTGAAATTGAATTCACGCGCAAGTGTTAAAAAAATTGGCAACAAGGGGGCCCAATAAACCACTCTTGCCTTGCCTCGGAAAGGAGCGAATGGAGGATGAACCACCAAGCTCTCCGCTCCACCTTGCATTCACAAAGGGCAAAGCAAAAGTGACAATGCGGACGGCTCGTCCGCCCCTCTTATAAGGGCGGACGGCCCTAAACCTTCCGCCCGATCGGACGGGCCGGGGGTGGCGGACGGATCGGTCGTCCGCCTCTCCGAAACCCTAGAGCCCTGTGCGCCCGATCGGATGGCCACGGGCGGACAAATCTGGCGTCTGCCCGATCGGACGGTCCGGGGGGGCGGACGCATTGCCGTAACGGGGCGGACGGGTATCGGGGCGGACGCCAGATCCAACGGACAGGGCGGACAGAGGACAGGGCGGATGGGTATCGGGGCGGACGGGGGTCTGGACGGACGGGGCGGACGGGGCAGACAGGGCGGACGGCAGACAGGTATTGGGGCGGATGGGACGAACGGGTATGAGGGCGGACGGGGCGGTTTCACCCTAAAGCGACCCTAAACCCATATTTTGGACGATAAACAAAGGTCTTCATAGCACTGTATAGTCCAACTAACTTTTCATTCATTCAATGTAAAGTTTGAAATTAAAAAAGGTAGCCTTCCTTTATGACCAAATTTATGAATTCTTGGTAAATGATATTTTTGTACAAAGATATGAGCTAAAATGTGCAAAAATTCACAAAAGGATTGCGACGTTTAATATAAGTACCCAAATATTCACGTTGCATTGTGTATAAAGCAATTGTAAGAAGGTAGTTGAATAAAAATTCTACTATTAAATTGAATTAGTTGACGTCTAATCACTTAGTAAACCGCTAAATGTCCAAGTCCTTGCAAGTGTGTTTTAGCATGGACTTATAGTTATCCCCAATGAAGCAAATTGTTCTTTTTTCAAAATCTAACGGTATAGATGTTTAGCCCCTAAAGTTCTTTTCACTAAAAACACTTCAAAACTGCCATTAGTAGTGCAAATACCAAGTCTTGGAAGAAAAATACTTTTGGGCATATATAACTATAGGATCTTGTAGTAAATTAGTTGGAAAAGATGTGGAAAATTTTTTAGACAAATCCACTATTTGGATTGTAAGATATTAGATATTGAATGCTTCATTTAAGGGGGTTAGAGGGCTACTCAATTATGTCTATTAATGAACAATTGGTAGGCTAACAAACCTAATTTAGCATGTATTTTAATATTTGTTGCAATTGTTTTAGGAATATTATAACATAATACTACTATAATATTCTTATAAATGATATAGTACTAAATCATTTCAAAATCAACAACATTTGAACACAATCTGTCACTCTTGTCTTCCATACTCCTTTAATGATATATATATATATATATATATATATATATATATATATATATATATATATATATATATATAAATATATATACATATATAAAATATATTAGATAAATCAACATGAACAAATCAATGATTATATATTTCATAGATCTATTCTTCATCAATCAAATAAGAGTGCATGTTCAAATATAAACAAAGATGGTTTCTCCATTTGTTCCCAAAAATTAAATAAACAAATAGAGAAAGATATGAAGTGAATGTTACTTGGAGAATTGAAGGGAAAGAAATTGAAGTACTCAATTGCATTTTATTAAATTGGAAAATTGCATGTGGATGGCATGAATTAATCTTCATAGATGCTAAACTCATATGAGTTGCATTTCAACATTTATGATTTATGCAATTGATTGAATTGAAAGCTCTTGTAATTACATTTTCAAATTTTCGATTCAATCATTCAAATTTGCAAGAGTGATTTATGATAAATTTATAACTTTAAATGTGAAAGCATTGAATGCCTTTATGCGTTTGTTCATCAATATATTAATTTTAAATAAATAATATATATTTTTTATAACATATGCATAAACATTGCATTAAAAAAAAACTAAACTAAAAGCCAAGTCAAATAGGCTGGTCAAATGAAGAGAACAAGAGAACAAGAGCCCTACGAGAAAGCAAAGGAAAAAAAAATATATCAAAAGGATTCAAAGGAAGGAGCAAGATGCATTCTTGCAAGACCGTAGAATACATAATGATTTCAAAATCCAAACACAAATATATTTTCTATTTCAATGAGAGCCAAAAATGAACTACCTTGCTCTCAAAGATTGTACAATGTACACGTTATACAAAATGAACATATAACAGAAAGAGTAGAAGACATTGTTTATCATGATTGAAAACTGAAATGATTTTTTCTTTCTATGTAGAATATTTTATGAAATGTAACAATGTATTTAATTATCATAGTAATTGGTAGAAATCTTTGTGCAATACATAGAAACATTTCATTTATGTGGAGTTTTTCATTTATTTAGGATTAAAATTGAAGTATTATATTCTACAAAGTACAAACTGAAAACAATATCATATACCTAAGTTCAAAAGTTTGCAATTGTTTTGTGAATTCATTTTGAAAACTCAAACGAAGAAATATTTTATAATCAATATCTTATTCATTTGAATCATTTCAAAATTCGAATTCCGAATTCAATTCCTATTTATAATAGAAATTATGTTTGTCAATTTTTTAGATCTTTAAACAATGAACCCTCTTTTTTTAAATTAATATTTAAAAACATCTGAAATAAGAATATTGGAATTACCCTTCAAAATAAATATAGCACATGTATAAGTGTATAATGTATTCTACTCCACCAACTCAAGTAACGAATTTTTCTATGTTTTTAAGGAAAAATATAGCCATATATGATTTGAAAGTTAAAACATTGATTCTTTTTCTTTGTTTTCAAATCTAATCAAAATTTCATTAAAAAATATGAAAGACTTGATGTTCATTTGAAGATCGTGATGCACTTCTAATTAGAAATCACAACCTTTCATTAAATATCATGAGGTTGAAATCCATTAAACTGTTATTCTAATTATGTATTGGGGCCTTTTTTAAAAATTTCATTTGCTTACGATGAAAAAAGAATTGACTATTTCTGCAAAACATTTGATTTCCTAATGAACTTTAAAAAAATCCCCACCATCTTCAGATCTTCTCAAAACCTATTTAGAAGGATAATATGAGTAAATAATCCAAAAATATTCAACTTAACCACATTCCCCTCATTCGTAAAACAATTTAGGGGAGAAAAGAAAACGTTTAGGGTAATTAGGGTATAGGATTTAGGGTTTACATTTTTTTTTTAAAATGATAAATCAATTACATTGATCCTCATTTAGCAGTGATTATTAGGCTGTTTTTTTTTGGAAATGTTACCGCTCTTTTTAAGTAATATCGACCTCATAGGATGCTCCAAATCCTCCAATGGACAGCTGGGCGGACGCTGTCGGCGGTCAGTGTTTAAGTGGGGCGGTCGGCGTGTCCAAAGCGCGGACAGCGTCGGAAGGCGGACAGTGCGGACAGTCCCGTCCGACCGCCCCATCCGTCGGGTCCGACTGCCCATCCGACCTGTCTGTCCGCCCGCCCGTCCGCCCGTCCCCTTTAGCCCCGTTTGGGCCGTTGCTTGTTTTTGAATGGAAACCCTAAAAATGAACCTTTAATTTTCTGGAGGGGACTATAAATTTTAGAAAAGAAGCTTTGGTATTCACTCTCGAAAAACCGAACGCTAAGATTTCCAAGGGCTATGAGCTTCAATTTATTGAGTCTCTTGCTTGGTAATGCATAGTTCAGTGGACGGGGGGGCTTTGATTTTCAAAGCTTTGTGTGACTAATTTCATTGATATTGTATACATTGTCACGTTGTGGGTTTCAAATTTAAAACATTTTATTGGTTTCTTTTGAAATTGAGGTAAAACATACACTTGTCAGTATGGTGGCCAAACCGACGGGGGATTTTTTTCCTTGGTTTAGTGTGCAAGAGGGTGGTAAAGTAAAATGTAGGCTTTGCAAAGCGAGCATGTCAAGGAAGCTCAGCCGTATGTTCGGCCACTTAGGCTATTCTGGGCCTGGAGGTGTACGTGATAAAGGGGTGAGCCTTTGTCCACGATTATCAATGGCAGTTCGAGATTTATTTCAGCATTGCGAAGGAGTTTTTCCAAAACGCGTTGTAATGGACAATGTGGATGGCAACCTTGGCCCTTCAGATGTCCAAGAGTTTATGGCCGGAAAGGCTGTGTCGCATTCTGACCACGAAGACTCTTATCCAGCGTCCAAAGAATTGGTATCTATGATATGTGCCACAATTGAAATGACTTTGAGTACGGAAGCTTCTGGTGAACGTGAAACCCCAAGGGCATCAAGTTCTAGGCCTCAGAGGCAAGGCAGCTTAGTGAATGGGTTTGAAGAAGGTCATAGACGCAAATTACATTCAGTGTGGGCAAATTTTTTTTATTCGGCGAACATACCATTTTTCGTGGCTCGAAATCCAGCTTTTAAAGAAGCAGTGAAGAAAACGGTTGCGTTCGGTAGGCCATACGTTCCTCCCTCATACCACGACCTTCGATACAAATTGTTGAATGAGGCGAAGACCAACATTCAGACACAGTTGAATGCACGGACTGAAGATAGCATTCGAAAATTTGGAGCAACATTGTCTATTGATGGATGGAGCTCCGTGACTAATCGACCTCTCATCAATGCCATGCTTGTATCATCCGCAGGTGAAGAATTTCTTGGATCTGTGGATACAAGTGGTTGTGAAAAAAATGCGGAGTACTTGGCAGTTGTGTTGGAAAAGTTCATTGAACAAGTGGGGTCCAAGAACGTCGTGTTAATAACTACGGATAATGCTCCCGTGAATCCGTCCGCATGGGATGTAATATCTGCAAAATATCCTCATATTTTTTACCAAGGGTGCGTGGTACATGCATTGAATTTGTTGTCGAAGGATTGGGCTGCACAGAAATGGATTGCTTCCAAATTGGATAAAGGAATTATTGTAGCTAAATTTATCAGGAAGAGACATATGCCACTAGCTCTATTGCGAAAGTATTCGCCAAATCTTGATCTCTTGATGCCTGGGGATACAAGGTTCGCCTCTAAATTTATCATGATGGAGCGTTTGACAAAATTGAGAGGAGCATTGGAACAAACGGTGGTAGATCCGCAATGGGTTGAGTATGTACATACTCTCAAGAAGAAACGTGGAGCCAAAGTCCAACCAAAAGACTTGGCCTTAGCGGTGAAGAAAATTGTTCTTGATGACCATTTTTGGAATCAGTCCATCAATTATGTGGAGATGGTTGAACCAATCATATGTACACTCCGCGATTTGGATTCAAAATCACCATGCATGGGGAAGGTGTTGCATATCATGAAGAAGTTAGAAAAGCACGTGAACGAATTACAAAGTCCACCATTTTGTTTGCTAGAAGAACTTGCAATTCCATTGGTACAGTCTTTTTATGCCCGAAGAAGAATGGTGGACAACGATCTCCAATCAGCCGCAGCTCTTTTGAATCCATACCTTCTTCATGACAAAGAGCTAGCGGATGACGCAGATGCAATGTCAGGATGTAAGAAAGTTTTGAAGAGAATATGTAAACCGGATGAATATGCAGCAGTGGTGAAGGAATTTGTAGCTTTTCGACACAAGGAACCTCCATTCCACAATATGTTGAATCTGGAAGATCAAATGTTGTCCGCACATGCTTGGTGGGATTTTGAAGGTGCATGTGACAAGTTTATAGCTCCATTAGCGAAGAGGATATTGGCTCAACCGGTGTCATCATCTTCATGTGAACGGAATTGGAGCAACTATTCTTTTGTTCACAACAAATCTCGAAATAAATTGAAGCCGGAGAGAGCAGTGGATTTGATGTACGTGTATACCAATTCCAAAGTATTAAACGCATCGAAGGAAAAAGATGAAAAAAAATGGTATAATGATAATGTGGATCTGATGGAATCAGAGGATTCAGATAGGCCGACGTTAGAAGACGATGATGACGATGATGACGATGATTTGGAAAGGGCCCTTTCAGCTGTAGATGGCGGAGATGACTTCAATCGTGCGACAGCATGGGGAGATGAAGACGTTATGGAAGGCTTTCCCGATTTGATGAATGATATGCATGATTATCATCTAAACCGCAAGGATGTCGTTCCCGACAATGCAAACGATGCATATACCTTTTGTGAAGACGAGGACAATGTAGGGGTATATGAGAATCTACCTTCTTTAACTGCATATTGCAATGGAATGGGATTCTTGAATAGCGAAAATATTCTATCGTAAAAGGCAAACGTTATTGCCAAAGAGGTGAAAATCAATGAGAATGCTATTGGTGATGATGGGAGAAATGAAGAAGTTTTAATTTCTCAATCTCCATCTGTGGCATTAAATGTAGTGCAAGGAAACGACAAAAGAGAAGATGCGGTCATGGAGATGGATGTTCCAAAAGATGTGGGCAACAATAGTGGTGATGAGGGGGAACCAAATATTGCGGTACAGAAAAATAATGATTCATTTGGAATGGCAATCACAAATTCGGCAATTGTGAAGAGTGATAAAGGAAAAGAGCCAATGAAGTCAATTTTTGAAGTACCGAGATCTAGTGCTCTTCCACCAATACCGTTGAAGTCTGTTAGCACACGATTGAATGATTCTCAGAGCTTTGGATATGGAAAACGCCTAATGAACATTTCCAAAGAAATTTCTACAGGCGGTAATCTACGGAAAGTAGCGTCATCACCTACAAGCCTAAGTGAAACGGATAGTGATCGGATGCCATTGGCATCTTTGCGTGCTAGCATTTTTGGAAAAGGAATGGCGCAAGAACCCATCAAATCAACAAACGGCACTCTATTACTTCAAAAGAAAGCCAAAGTGGAGATAACCGTTCATGGACATGTCGATCCTACATCAAGATTGATGGTTCAAGAATCAAATAACGTGAAAGCGAAAAGAGAAATGCAACCTTTTGCTATCTCTCCAATGAAGAATAGGACCCCTCTTGATGAAAATGTTGCTACTTTGTCAAATAGAAAGAAAAGAAATGTTCCTATTCAAAAAGCCTTTAATCGTTCTGTCAAAGTAAAAAAAGAAAAATTAAATTCGAAAGAAGGAAGTAAACCTATTTTGAGAGAAGACTTGAAGGAGACAACGATACTTGATTCCAACAATGAAGATGACTCCGACAATGAAGATTTTGAACGGAGAGCTGCAGGAGAGAGTAGTGGGGCTGAGGTTAGAGGAGATGTGGATTGGCGTCCATAGGAATTGTGGAGATGTGAATTTAAATGTTTGATTGTTTAGTTGCTTATGATATATGGAGCTCATGTTGACAAATGACAATGGTTTCTTTAATCATTTTATTATAAAATTGTTTGTTTATTGATAATATACATCTCGCTGGATTTTAAAGTGATTTTGTTTCTAAATCAAAATGAAATTCAACAAAAAAAATTAAAAATATATTTCATATTTTAGCTTTTACATAAATAGTGATATACAACTCTATTGAATCGCAATTGCAATATAAGAAAAATCAAAATGACTTCACTCTCAATCTCTCATTGGTGAAAACAATCAAAACAAAAAATCCAAAACGGGTTTTCTAAGCCGCCCCGTCCGTCCGCCCCGCACGTCCGCCCGGCCCCACGCGTCCGCCTTCCGACGGCGGGAGGGACGCTGCGTCTGCTAGCGTCCGGATGTCCGGAAAACGGACGCTATTTTGGGGCGGACGTAGAGATTCGTCAACCCTGGTACGTCTGCCCCAAAATAGCGTCCGTAACCCGGACGTCCGTCCTCACGAACGCCAGCGGACACAGCGTCCCTCCTATCGTCAGAAGGCGGACGGGCGGGGCGGGGCGGACAGGCGGGGCGGCTTAGAAAATCCGTTTTGGGTTTTTTGTTTTGATTGTTTTCACCAATGAGAGATTGAGAGTGAAGTCATTTTGATTTTGATTTTTCTTATATTGCAATTGCGATTCAATAGAGTTGTATATCACTATTTATGTAAAAGCTAAAATATGAAATATATTTTTGCGGTTGGGGGAAACAGGGCGGTCGAAGCGGACGGGGTGGACGGGGGGACAAGCGGACAGGGCGGTTCCGGCAGATGCTGCGTCCGCCGGGACCGCGAATGTCAGCGGACGCTGCGGACACAACGTCCGCGTCCGGATGTCCCGGACGTCCGACCGTCTTATCAACCCTGCAATTTTGGTGGTTGTTCACTATCTATATTATAATGTTTTCATTGTTTGTTTGGGTAACTCTTTTCTACCTTTGAATGAGTGAAATTGATTATGGTGGTAACAAATTTCTATTTTTTTGGAACAGAGATTAGCAATGGAGCTTCTAAAGGGATAGCACAATGCAAATCTATCTTGCCATAGTTTTCTATGTCTTTTAGAATGCTAATCAAGTGTGGTCTTTTCTTGATCGCAGAAACTACTACAAATTTAGGGAGAACTTGTATTCATTTTATCAAGGCAAAGTGATGTCAATAAGTTGCAAATGGAGTAGTTGAAGCTTATTTTGTACATCTTAGCTTATGGTTGTGTATTGTTTTCTATATGATTCACAGTTGGCATAAGTTTTGATGGATTTTAAGTTGAATTGCAAACAATGTTACCTGGACTTGCATCTTTTTTGATAGAAAATTATAAATAGTGCAAATAATTAGAGCAAAGAAATCGTCTAGTTGAATGAAATTGTCTAGCTAAGATTTTGGAAAAGTTGAATTAATTGGTTGGCTTTTCTCCAAATGTAGAGATTCAATTGTTAAAAAGTATTATTGTAAAGAATTTGTATAACACACATTGTCTTGTCATGTCAATATTGTAAACATACATTTGTTGTTGGTTGAATCTACAAGACAAGGGACTCTTTATATCAGGAGAGACCAAATTTTGGTCCTAGATTACAACCAAGTTGACAATACTTTGTCAAATCTTTGTCAAAACTTTGTCAATTAAGTGTCCTAATTGACATACCTCTGTCAACTAAACGTCCAAATCAGGTAGTCCTAATTGATGAGACAATTGACAAAATTATGTCAAATTTTTGTCAATTAAGACATATTTTTCCTTGTAGTGTAATTTGGATTTTTTTTCTCCTAAATAAACAAATGGCTATCTTAGTGTAACTAAATTACAAGATAGATGTTACAAAACTATACCAATGAATTGAAGTCCATAGCGTAGACCAAAACAAATTGGTGTTAACCTTCCAAGAACTCATATAAATAACAATAGTACTAGCTAAGAAGTCTATGGCTCATTCTTGCTCATTACTCTAAGTTCCTAATAAGATCATGGTAGAATTCCACACCATACTCGGCCTATAAACTTGGATTGCAAATGACTTGGTGTAGGTTGTAAAGACCAAAAATACATTGTGAGATACATCCACTTTGTTGCTTTGAGTAAATGGCTAGGCATCATTTGTACTAATTGTGCCCAAAGGCACTCATTGGTCATTGAAAATGTCATGCATCTTCTATTTTATAGGTAAGATAATTTATAAAAGAGGTTCTATAACCACATGAATTAGAGCTAAATTTTTTTCAAATCATTGATGTTGGTGTGTATAAAAACCTAAAGTAGAAACATCTACAAATATTAGAGGATCAAGAAGTTGGCACATATAGTGTCCATCTTCTATAATCTTCCATTGTAAATCTCTCAATGGAGGCACATTCTTAAAAATGTACTCAAAAAGAGAAGATTGAAGGACAATCCATGATTGTATAAGCATCATCATCCTATGTCATTGAAGCCATGATCCACTCCAATATGTGAATGAACTATCCAATAATAAGTAATTCAACATGGACCAACCTCTTCAAATCATTGCCACTAATAAGTGTAACATCACTAGAAAGTTGGCGAAAACACTAGTGAATGGAAAAAGAAGTAATTTCTCTAGATATTAAACCAAGGAGCCAAAAACCTTTGAAAATGATGGCAAGATGACCAAGTGGATATAAATCCGTTATCTACATGAACATACCATCTCATTCTAAGTTTGATTGCCAAAACTTTTGTTAATCTAATGCCAATGCTTACAAATAGCTCCAAAAAAATGATACCCTCTATTCATGGATGCCAATAAATAAGTTGAGCAACATCTAATGATGACAAAGCAATTGTCATACTTCTAGCACTAAATTGAGAAGTGATAAATCCATAATGTCTCGACTTTCCCAAGAAAGTTCCTCACTTGTCCTTCATGGTGAAGGTAGACTCTTATAATGCCACAGACAAACCTCCAAAATAGGCACATCCTCCCATTCAAAGTACTCAAGGCAAGAATCTCTTCCAATAGAATAGGCCTAGAAGATAATTTTGTGGGAGAGGCACTACATCCAATACACACTCTACTTACATGCATATGGTTGTAGCTACAAATGCTACATGAACCAAATCCCTTCTTCCATCTCCAAAAGACCAATGTGTTCTAATCTAAGCCTCTTTAGTCCAATTTTTCAAACCAAAACCAAGTGGATAAATTGCTTGCTAATCAATTTATATATCATATTGATTGATGCATTTGTAACAACACATCTCAAAGTTAATTGAAAGTAAGTACTTAGATGTTGCCTCTATATATAAAATGAAACACAAAGACTCCTTGGTGTAACCTATTGCATAGTTTGTGTTCCCTATTGAGGTCACTTAATAAATGAAAAAGGTTCTAGGTTTATTTTTGCCAAATTAAGACTCATAGCAAGAAGCTTACCAATCATAACTAGTTGAGCACCAAAATCCATCACAACTCTTAGTGGTATAGTATAATGTTAAGATTACTTGTGCATAAAACAACTAATATGGCATTGTTGCATGGTACCAAATAAACAATTGTAAACTGTAGATTCTATCATTTTTGAACGGATTTTTTAGAAAAAATTTGCAAGATAAGTTACTCTGATAGCAAGGAGGGAATCCCAAGATGAAAATGTTGAGCTTGAGTATTAGTGTGTTTAGAAATCAAATGCAAAAATATCCTCAACTACAAGCTTAACTCACAATGTGGCTAATTTTTGGAAGTCTAAAGGTAAAAGTGACTCAACAACAAACATGAAAACTTGAAAATATGGCATATCCATTGTATCTTCTAATATTTTTCAAAACCAAAATGAAAACTTTTGCAAGCCTAACCCCTAAAGGACCAAATTGTGTTTCTTAACAATATAGTGATTTTGGGCAATTCACTGTAAATGGAATTTTTCTTTTCTTTTTTTGAAATTTTCATACAACATGTGCCCAAAGATTATATTTTAAGGCCCAATAAATATCATAACTTTTGACTACATGGTTCAAAAGTTATTGCATGATATGTAATATTCAATGCTTGGTAGGCACGGCTCCCAAAAATTTCTTAAAATATCACTTTTTTCAAAAATAAAAATTTGAAATTGGTTTTTTAGATTTGTACAAATATGGAAAACTTTGAATCATTCCATTTTGATTTATGAGATGAAAGTTATGAGGTGTTCCTAGTTTGCAAGCAAGGTTGAATTTCCTATTCTAAAATTAACTTTGGAGTCCTCTATTTAACTTTATTTTATATATTTTTTGAAAGAAATAAAAGCATATGATGTAGGTTTTTTATTACATTATTAAAACCTTTGAGATTGGCATTTTTCAATTTTATAATTAAATTCTTAACAATTTAATGCCATTTTGAATCATTGTGTCTTATCCACCATATAATTTACATAAGACAATTATGGGAAAGGTAAAAAAACATGTGTATCATTATAGTTGGCTTTACTATGTACAATTACAATTTTTTTAGCTCTTTTTTCTTAAGGAGGTCTTCACTTCTTCCTTCATTTTAGAATCTTGAAGCTAAAGTGAATCTTTATAAAACTTTGAGCAGTTTGGATTTTTCTTGATGTAGTTGTCAAGATTGATTACACTGCCACTAATTAATGTAAATGCCAATTACGTTTAGTTTCAACCAAATTGCTAGAATATGAGTGAGGCTTTTTAGACTTTGCAAAATTAGCCATCTACAAGACCATGTGCATAGCTTTATATTAATAATAGGCTTAATTAGACCTTTCTACAACTTGGTTGGTTTAGGCCAAAATAACCCTACCTTCATAGTCCAAAGTGATCTACGATGAAGCCAAATCTAATGTTGCTTGTCAATCTTTCAAAAACAAATCTTGACCAATTGGCTATCAATAAAAACATCTTTGAATTTAATATCTAAGCATGAAAATTAAGTATTTACAATTCTAGGAATAATTTTTTTCCATTTGAACTCTTAAACCTATTGCATTTATTTAATCCTAATAGAAACCTCTATATTCAATACCTAAGGGCATAAGAAACAAGTACAATAGCTCAAAAGTAGATGGCAACTTAGGACCTCTTAAATAGCCTATGTCATTTGTGAAAGGAATTTTCTACTATCTAGTTTTATCTTTGACAATCATTGGTGAATCACCTATTTTCCCTTAGTATTATCAATCAAAGTCTTTTTTAGTAGTAGTCTTGGGCTTTGTCTTTGTCTCATTAGCATCTTCAAGAGGTAATGAAGAAGATGCAACACACTCTTTGAGAGTAGGAATAAGTTCTAAATTTGAGGATTCCAATAGTGCTCAACTTGATGAATATTGAGACACTTTTTATATTTTATTAATTGCTCATAAATTTGGAGGTTTTTTTGCTTTAAATAATGAGGTAGAAACTCATAGGTATACCAATCATTCAAATTGGATGACCTTTGGCACTTTACTATGATCTAAGTGCAAACATGGAGCTTCCAATAATCCAATCTACTAGGAAATTTTCACCCATGGGGCTTGATAATTGGTCACACACCAAACCATTGGACCACTAACACTAGAAGCCTCCAACAACAATGTCCACAATGAGAAAAGGTACCAATAAAAAATCCAAAAAATCCAAACTAGATCTTCTTCAAACCACCTATTTTGAAAAACACAAGAAAATCCCTCTTGCAACTCAAAAAATATCGAGTACAATTTACAATCCAATTAGAACAAAGAAAATGAGAAAATGGACAAAATACCTTGCCCAAAATCTCTACAGCCCTCAAAAATAGCTTAAAGGATGCAACAAACCTCTTCTAAATTTCTAAGCAAAGATACTATTGAATTCCTTGAATTTTAGATTTAAAAACATATCCAACATTTTTTTTGAACCAAAATATGGTACTTTCTACAATCAACAAGTAAAGATAACAACTAAAATGAGTAAAAATGGCTTGAAATTAAAAAGGTGAGCTTGTAAATTGAGCCAAACAAAGCATAAATGATTTTTTGGTTCAAAAACTTCACTACTTTATTCCTTAATATTTGAGGCATAGAATATACTCAAAACTCATTATAATCTATCCCAAATGTTCCTAGAATGAAGCCTCAAAGTTGGAGGTTTAATTAGGTTTTATATCCTTTTTTTCCTTTTTTTTATCCTTTTCAAGAAAAATCAAAAACTACAAATTCTAAGATTTAAAATTTTTGAAATGTACTAAATTAAAAAAATTTGAAGATTTAAAAAATCTAGCCAATACCTAGATTTTAGATATTAGATGGAAAATGGATGGAAAACTTTGGAATGGATGAAATTTAGTAGATGAAATATAGATGGATGAAAAAAAATTGTCATCAATCTTCATTGGTCAATTCATTGATCTATCTAGTCATGCATTCTTGATTTATGGGCACCTGCTCAACATCCATGTTAGACCATTAGTCACCTAATCTTGTAGACGATCGCCTCTAGGAATGTTGTTGCAAAGAGAAAAAATCTCAATGAGGCTTCTTTAGCTAAACAATGGCCCAAAAAGCACCAATTTTTTTGCAAAATTTGCCAATCTATTTTGAAAACAACTTTCAAGTACACCACAATTCATGTAAACTCAATTTTTGCCAAATTAGCTACCACTCACAAATTAAAAATCCAAAAACTTCAAGAAGAGGTGATTCATGTGCAAAATTAGAAATCCTCTTCATACAAACTAGTCAAGTGTCTCTCACTGCATCATGAAAAAATCCAAGAGTGTGCATGCTTTTGAGAGAAAAATCAAAGCTGTATAAAAGTAGGATTGACAGGACGGTCGGACGTCCGGGACGTCCGGACACGGACGCTGTATCTGCAGCATCCACTAACATTGGCGGTCCCGGCGGACACAGCATCCGCCGGGACCGCCCCGTCCACCCGGTTACGGCCATCCGATTAACACGCGGACTGATGTGGTCTGCATGATTTGGGCGTCTGCCCCATCCGTCCGCCTTTCGACGGCGGGAGGGACGCTGCGTCCGCTAGCATCCGTGAAGACAGACGTTCGGGTTACGGACGATATTTTGGGGCGGACGTACTAATTTGTCAACCCTATGTAAAAGGTGGAAATACCATAGCCACAATCACCACAACAAAAAAACTCTCTCTTTCTCCAAAACACACACAAAACTTAATGTGAAAAGAGTATCAAGTCAAAAAAATTCTTCGCCTAAGTATCCTAAATCCTAGTTGACTAAAACAAAGGTTCAACTGTACATGGAGTTCCTAGTGATTTAAAACTCTATAAAAACATAATACAATTTAAGCAAATCACCTTAGTCTATAAAATAATACACTATGATGTGGTTTAATCCTACATGCCACATCAAGTCACATAACTACATTACTACATGTTTTCAATTTACTTTCAATATTTGCTATTAATTTATAACAACAATAATGTTTCACAAAAATGGTCAATTTCATTGAATTGGCGCCATTCCATTACTTTGGCGCTTTTAACATTTGTGCAACTTGAAATCTATACTTGTCCTAGATGTCAAAAATCTACAATAGTCCTAGATATCTTAAATCTATAAGCAATCTTAGATTTTTTAGACAACACGGTCTTAAATATATAAAAGTCCTAGATTTTTAAATCTTTAACTAGATCTTAGATGTCTATAATTTGTAGCTATCCTAGATTTCACTTTTACATTTCAAACTATATGATCTGAAATGATCTCCATTTCAATGAAATTTGCCATCATAAACAATTTACCTTTCACAACATCCGTCTTTAAGAGTGCCAATGTCTTGAAAATAAAGAAGTTTGCTCTAGATTCAATTACATGAACATAAAGGAGGCAACCCATTCCTAACTATTTAAGTAGTTTTTGCTCATTACACAGTGGGTTTCTTTAGAGAGTAAATTTTTTCAAATGTAGAAATAGGTAGTTGTGAATTTCTTAGTAGAAGATGGTCTTTCTCCCATATTGAGAATCTTGCTAGCCAATCATAATGTACCACAATTGTGTCAGGAACCACGCTATAATTAATTATTGTTCATGTCTTTTACATAGAAAGAAAATAACCTACATTGTGAGAATGAGGCATTAGTGAAGAATGGGTTGCCTCCTATACATAAAGTCCTAATATTCAATGCAAGCATGGCACAACACCCTTTGACACACTAATGTAGTGTCTAACTTTTTGTTGATGACAAAACCAATAATAAATGAACAATTCTGGATGCCTAAAATCAATATTGTTCCTATATATCACTTTTAAGATTTAGATCATGCGATCTAAAATCTATAGTAGTCTAAGATGTCTAAAATCTATATTTGTCACAAATGTCTAAAATCCTTCATGGGGGTAGTGAGCAATAGGATTAGCTAGTGATGTGCAATCAAATGATAGGGTGTCGAAAAAAAATCAAAGATAAAAATTATAATATGTTTTCTTATACTATAGGGTATAGAAAATGCCATTATATGACTTCAAACTACTATAGGTTATAGAAATTAGGGCCCATTAGAAGAAAAATTAGATCTAGGATAACCGCCTTTTATTAATTTATTTGACCAAGAAGCCTAAATAGAAGTGCTTTGTGAGTGGCATATTCTAAATTAGGTGTTTGCCAATGGCTGTCAAGGTTAGGACTTGGCAGTTTAGGGCTGTTGGAATAGTTTGTATTCCACATTGGAGGTGATTCATCATTCTAGGGTTGCTTTCCCTTTCTAGGGTTTAGACATTGTCATTGCCATTGTGCAATCATTCTTGTTTAGGGTGTGTTTTTACTTGTCACTATGGTGTTGGGCTTGTTGTAAAGATTGAGAAGCTGCTACCTTAGGGTTTAGGTTGTAGAAGATGCATTGAGTTTGAGGATGAAGTTCTTTGTGTTTAGAGAAGAGACCACGTACCTAGAGCTCCTGAGTCCCTTCTTCTACCACAATGGTCACTTACACAAGTTGTAGTTACATTTAGAAGAAGGAGGTGCATGGATTGGCCGTTCCAATTTTGGAGCATTGAAGATCATTATCATATTTGCAAGGGTTTTGAGGCTATGAATCTTGTCTCATATTGTATATATCATTCTTGTTGTGCATGACAGTGCAAGAAGACCATCAAAGCAATGTCAACACATGATTCCTAATGAAACCAACAACAATGATGTCGTAGTGGGGTCCAAATTGGAGTTTTTTGTAGCGGACAATTTTGATGCTAGTCACGCCGACATCAAAGGGGGGTGAAGTGGGATTACAAAGCACTTTACCTAAAGTGATTGAAGTGGCTAAGAGTTTGCTTCAATCAAAGTTCCTACCCTCTAAAATAATGGAAAATTACAAATGCGTTGTACTAAAGTTGATGAGGAAGCATTAGGAAATGGACTTTGATGATCATCTATGAAAGTTGAAAATTTACAATTAGTACAGCTTGGGAGTTGCCAAGATTTTCTGCAAAGAGTGCAACAAAGAAATTGGAAGTACAAGTGGCAACCATTCTCACAATGTTATACAAAACTTAGTCACAAATTTTAAGAAGTCTCACT
The DNA here is from genome assembly GCA_963969395.1 of Pseudoscleropodium purum. Classification (NCBI taxonomy): domain Eukaryota; kingdom Viridiplantae; phylum Streptophyta; class Bryopsida; order Hypnales; family Brachytheciaceae; genus Pseudoscleropodium; species Pseudoscleropodium purum. Next base: position 14,706,839 of record OZ017800.1, on the reverse strand, counting down.
TGCACTCATCTTTGCACATTAGATAGTGGTACAAGATAAAGGGCATTTTCTACAGCAATCTTCCTACAAAAGAAGGCACCAAAAACAAAACTTTACTGATTACATCAAAAGACCACATGCATTTTGTGGATGAAAGTCGGAGCATTTTCTAGAGTGTGAATGACTCCATCTTTGCAACTGACCCTTTGTTTGTAGTAGTGGGAGATGTGAGATGTTCTCAATTGAAGTCATTTTGGTACAAGGTTTGCTGCCAAATTGATAGAGAATTCATATTCTTATGCCCACCGAAACAAAACGTAAGAGCAAATCTCAAGAATCACATCTACAGGCTAATTCATACTAAGTGCGTTAAAGATTAGGCTATTGCTAACAATTCAAGAAACACATTGACTACCTTGAGCTATAGAAAATAAGGGAGGTCAACGACTAGGTTGAAATCCACCATCAAAGTTCAACTTGACCTCCATTCTTGTTTTGGTATTTGGGCAGTTTGCATTTAGTACCAGTAGTAGAATCTCAGCCAGGTATGTTTTCTAATTCTATCTTGTTGTTATAGGGATTTAGGAAGAAGTTTACTAAGTACGGAGGAAAACTCTTCAAAGTGGATTCCTTGCTAAACAATCCAAAGTCTGGCCCAATAATTTAGGTATTAGAGTCCAGTACGAGTGCAAAGTTCAGATTTAAAAGTAAAATAGTTCTTGTAGATGGTTGCTTTTGCCAAGTGCACTATAAACGTTTGAGTTGCATAGGAGAACCGTTTAAGGATTTCACTTGTTCTTAATGCTCAAAAATTGTGCAAATTCTTGATTTCAAATTTAGGGCTCTTGAGGAAGGTCATGCTTTTGTGAAGCACAGCTCTAGGTCTACAAAGTCCGATAGAGGGATAGATTATTTTTCATTGCAAGAGTTGAGCGCTCATTCCCATCAATTGATTAGGAAGTACCGTAATGAAAAGGCCATGCACTGGTTGATGAAGGCTAGAGTGGTGCAATTGAAAGTAACCCATTGTGGTCTTATATTGTCTGCACTAGAAAGCTTTAACAAAAAATTTGTTCTATCCTTTTGTAACAATATTTTGTCTATTTACAAATTTAGCACCTTTGAGGGGAAACCAACTTTGTGGAACTTCCTCAAGGATGTTGCCATAAACGTGAACCGAGTTAGGTAGGGTCACAAATTCTTGAAGATTACAAAATCTTTTGTACAAGCAATGAAGATTTATAAGGCAAGTGTATGTGTAATCTCCTTGCCTTAAATTTTGAAGGTGCATCCTATGACAATACTTAATGTGAAAATTAAAAAAATGGCTCAATTCATTGTTGGGGAGCATGCTTTGTTGTTTGCTTCTACGGCTCAGATTTATAAAGAGGCCAAAGCAAGTTATGTAGTAGAGAGGCCAATACCAATCATCTTGGCTGAAGACAAGACCAAAGTAAAGTCCTGCATTTCTTGGGACACCCGATCTAATGCATTGGTGGGCTTTTGCAAGTACAAGGACAATCACGTATGTATGATTGATTTCAGACCATAGGTAAAGAATGGTGAGGTTGGATACTCATCCATAGTTGATTTACTTTGGCAAAATGAGAAGCGAAGTTTTGTACGGGTCATCATGGTCAATCTTTTACATGATAAGTTACCCAAACTTGTCCTTGCTGTGTCTTGCACTTGCAATCATTTTTATTTCAATGGGGTCCATAATTATCAGAAGACTATAGATACACTTTGGCAAAAAAATTATGATTCTTGTATTAGACCAATTATAGGGCATTCTTCATATGAAGACTCTAGAATGCAGCAACTCATGGTTGAAGAGTACCTTATCAAGATAGTATTGGGGTATGAAATTCCATGGAAAGGTGATCTTTATCTTATCAAAGGTTGGGAGAAAATAGAATCAAAGGTTTTCATGATTAGGATTTTATCCATAATGGAAAAAAAATTAGTCAATCTACTTGAAGGTGGTGTCAAAATCCTTCAATTAAGTGTTGATGTTTGTTACCTAGAGCACCTTGGCCAAGTTTATCAGAAGTTCTCTATTGATAAGCACGGTCTCTGAAAGGAAGATGTGTAGCGGACTGATAGGCAAAAATGGGCTAGTGCTCAGCACATTTGCGCAAAGAAGGCAAGGACTTGCTTACAGGAACTCCAAAGTGGTAGGGATGCACATTAGGAGAGGATTTTGGGGACTAAGTTCTACTTGTCTATAAAGAAGCGAAACATGGCATTACTATTTTCTTTGTATGAGCTCGCTTTATCTTTACTCTCTCATTTGTGGTCATTGTAGCAAGAGTTAGGTAAGCAATTGAAGTGTGCACCTTTAGTAGACTTGTCTACAATAGAGTTATCGTGCCTACGCAGCACTTTGCAAGACAAGTGAAGTTGGGAGGAGATTAAAGTTGCAACTAGAGCAAAATTGCAACCCAATAGCCACAAGTAGGTGATACCCTACCACCAAGCTTCGTGAAGTTTGCGGACCCAACATCCTCCATGTTATACAACTTCACCTCCTTTTCATTTTCATTATACTACCTCTAAATGTTGTGCATGATATTGCATGATGTCCATATTTGTACAATTGGGTTTCACGTTATTCTTTACCATTTTCATGGATTCAAGTGTGTCTATGTGTTGCAATGCAAGTGGGAAGTTGTAGGTGATTCATAGAATTAGGATCGTGTGTTGCTCAACAAACAACCATCTCTTCAAAGAATGTCCCTCATGGCATTTAGGGCAAAGCTAATAGAGAATTCATACACGATAAGAATCAACCCATTTGTCTGCCCTGCATTCAATGTTGACTTCGATGGAGATGAAATGAACGTATTCTGTGTATCTTCATTTCCTTCTAAAGCAGAGTGCGAGACAATTCTTTCTGTTGAGAATTGTATCTTATCACCACAGAACTCTGTACCTATTGTGTATGCAATACATAATACAGCTATGGGAGGCTTTATGATGTACAAGCTAAACAGAACGTTGAGAAGACCAATATTCAATGACTGTGCTATGATACTAGGCATCCACTCAAGTGGTACTAGCATGCACACTTCAAGAGATGTTATAAACATGCTAGTTCGAACAGCTACTGGTAAGAACAATCCAGCTAGTGTGACATTCACATCTAGTACTGTGAAAAACATAGTTAAAGATATAATTGTGAATCGTGGTAGAAGTAGTGCTTTGGTGTTCATGCTTTGGCATTTCATTTGAAGTTGTAGGTGATTCATAGAACTAAAAATAGAAGGTATTTAAAAAAACTCAATATAAGAAAAAGAATGTAGTAAAGAATGTAATTGAATTTTTTTTAAACTAATATAGCATATGATTTATTCATAGCATTTGAAAATTATAAGTAATATAAGCCCCATATTTAATGCCCCAAAGTAGAAAATTAGATAATCATAGCATGCCTAAAAAAAATTTAAAAATATAATATCCCTCTAAAAAAAACTCATTGTATACACTTATCCCCTTATATTTTTTACATAGTATCCCCCCCCCCCCCCCCCCTAAGCTGAAATCTATATGTGTCATAGATGGTGCTGAAAATGGCACATAGAATACTACTATTTTAATGAATTGCCTATAAAACAAATAGAGATTTTTGACATTGATAGACAATGCATAGTCTCATGCATTAAAAATGAGATTGAAACGTGGATAAAATTTGACTTTGGTGAATAGTGTGATATTGATAAATTAATGCCACATATGCTATGAGAATGGTTGCAAAATGGCTACAACAAAATCTACAAAATACATTCAAAATCTATTCCCCCAATACAAACTAATATTTAACAATATACATGTACTAACAAGATGTACACAACAAAGAAGACCATATGCACCAAGAAGAGGGAGGTTCCTTATCCTTATAAATAAAAAATATACATATCTAGAAAATGTCACCAAAATCCCAATTCCCACTAAGTTTTCTCCATACTTGCAAATAATAAAAATAAACAATCACCCTCTACAACCATGGCTCCTTCTCCACATGTATATGCCCTTGCACATAGATGATCTACAATTGATTCCAAAAATTCAACATCACATCACTCATCAAATTTTCCTATACCCACAACATACTTATATTATGGGCGCGAACTTTAATAGAGACATCACCCTTATCAGAAGACAAAATGAATCAAACATAACCCCACCACAAGTAGAAGACATAGAATGGCATACATTTATAGACAACCTTCAATTTACTTACATACCCACTAATAGTCCACACTCTAGACAAGGAGGTAATAACTATACCCAAATTAGTCTAATAGTTGGTTTCTACATATAAGTACCTAATTTGAATGTATATACATCAACCACAAATCATAATCACAATCTCAACTCAGACCATTCACCTATAACATTACATATATCATCAAACTCACTACTAGCACATCCAATTATACCAATACAAAATAAATCCCCAAGAATTCTAAATCCCATTCCTTAAGAAAATATAGAAAAATTTAAAACACAATTTTTCAAAGAACATATATTACAAATAAACGAACTCACCAATATTTTCAATAATGAACACATAATAGATTATCACTAGCACAGAGCATGCACCATTGTAGATCACCACACAAAACATATCTAATAAAATACTCAAAAATTGTAGCACACCTCCACTTCCTCAACTAACAAACCTTACATCACAACAAGGAGGTTTCTTACCAAGAAAACTACAAAAAAATGGAAAACTCGCCTCTCTACATACCATTTAATTAGAAAAACAAAATATACAACAAAAAATAACACATATTGGAGAACTCATCCAATAATAGAAGAACTCCAAAATTACATCCACATATACATCCTTCCAACTCCAATACAAGAACCAAACCAACAAGAATGGATTAACCCCTAAATGGTTTTGACTATGTTTTCACCAAAACTGCATTCAAACTGCCATTTCTAGTACATGTACCAAAATTTAGAAAAAAAGAACATTTTTAGACACATGTAACCCTAGGATCTTGTAGTAAGCTTGTTTGAAAACATGTGAAAAAAATTTCAGAAATTTCCACAGTGTAGATTGCAAGATAATAGCATTTGAAGTGACAAATTTCCTTTTTTGGGCCCTGCAAAAATCCGGGCAGCTGCACTTCAGAAGGTCACATTTGTATGAAAAAATGTCCAAAATGGTTAAAAATCTTTTAATTAATTTTTCAAGTCAAGTTAGCTACATACTTGAAAATTTTCAGATCATTTGGAATCATAAAACATATAGGAAAAAAATAGTAAGTAGAAAGAAGTAGAGAATAATTCAAAATACTAAATTGTTAACAATTTATTTATGGAATTGAAAAATACCAATTTCAATGGTTGTAATGTTGTAATAAACAGTCTACACCCAATGTTTATATTTTCTTCCCAAAATATTAAAAATTGAGTTAAATAAAGGACTTCAAAGTTTGTCTTAGAGTAGAAATTCAATAGCAAACCCAAAACTCCCACAAACTAAAATTCCTCATAACTTTTGACTCATTTATTAAAATGGAATGATTCAAAGCTTACCAAGTATATATAAATCTAGAGAACCAATTTCAAATTTTAATTTCTTAAGAAAATGATTTTTGAAGAAGTTTTTTTTGTTGCCTAGGCTACCCGTTGAGCAATGAAAAGTACATATTATACCATAACTTTTTAACCATGTAATAAAAAATTATGAAAATTGTTGGGCCTATTCTTTGGGCACATGTTGTGTTAAAATTTCAGAAAAAAAAAATCCATTTATAGTGAGCTGCCCAAAATTTCTATGTTGCCAAAAAACGTAGTTTGGCATTTAGGGGTTAAAACACTAGCCAACTTAGCCAAAAACACAAATATATGGCCTGCAAGATTACTACACAATATACACAAAGTTGTATCAAGAAAGAAATCTCAAAATATAGACAACTATATGAAAAAACCCTAAAAAAATAAATAAAAAAGTATTCAAAAACCTAAATACACCTCCACTAGATTGCATTATGGATAGACACATTAACCTACTAACCAATCCCGAAGACATAGCCAACAATATATACATTCAACAATCAATTAGTAACAAATCCACAATCCCAACATGCCATCATTTACTAGAACATCCACCACAATGTACGTACGGAGTTAGGCAATATCCATCGCATGATTTAGTTGGTTTTGTCATAGACAAAAGAGGGACCCTCGAAACTCCTTTACATAGCTACCTCAACAAAGAAATATATGATATTTGCTTAAAAAACCTAGCCAATAACAAATCACCAGATCCATACATAATCCCCAATATAATCCTAAAAAATATGCCTCAATGTTTTCATAATTTACTTTTCCTATTCTTTAAACAATACTATAAATAAAAATAAATCCTAGCATCATGGAAAACTAGTACAACTATATTATTCTATAAAAGAAGAGATCCTGTCTAACTATCAAATCATAGACCTATAGCACTTGCAAATACTATATATAAATTCTATACTAGTATTATAATGCTAATCCGCTTAGAATAAGGTGAAAAACACCAAATCCTTCACAATAGCCAAGAGGGATTCGGAGCATAAAGAAGTACATCATGGCAACTCCAACTTTTTATAGCAACTTTGGAAGATGCACAATTCATAAACCAAAACATTTATATACTATACATAGACTTCAAAAATGCATTTGGATCCATAGACCATATGAGACTCCTTGCCATATGTAATCTAAGATTTTACATAATTCCCAAAACCCAAGAAAACACAAGTATAGGGATTCTTATGGGAAAAGGTATAACGTTTATATGATTAATGTCACTTTTCAAATAGTATGATACTTACAACTTAAAATTACCTAGTTTTAGTCTTATATTCCACAAACATTCTTATTCCTAGGGTTTGAATTTTGTTCTCAATCCTTTACCAATGTATGTAGACACAATGTATGAGGTTCCAATCCTATATAGTGTTATATCAAGAAATCAAATAGTCTGGTCAACACTTCAAATTTGGTCAAATTGACTAATGCAATGTATGATCTAGGATTTAATCATTCCAAGATAATACTTTGAAAATAATACACGTAATTCTTTAATTATTCCTTTTTATGTGAATTGGTCAAATTATCCAGTTAATGCACAGTATGTAAGTTTAGGTTTTATACCCAAATTTCATCTTTCTCCTTCCGTTTTTCTCCCATATTTTGAGGTAACACAAAACATTGGAATAATTCACAATTTGTCCAAACTTGTAAACCCTAAGACCAAACACTAAAATTTCATATAATTTGATCAAAAGTACCTAAGACCATATAAGACACTAGAAAGAACCCACGTTTAATTAGATGTTCTTGCGTCTAAATTGACAGATTTTTTTGTGCATCCAATGTAACATCTTCATGTTTTTATATCAACAATTATATCCAATGTAACATCTTTATGACCACCCGATGGGACCCTAATATCGTGCATCACCCCCTAAGGCCATATGCACATCTGTGAATCCCTAATTTCACTGCAACAAGCTTCGTAGATTGTTGTGCTTGTCAATTCAAATTCCGATTTCAAAAATTTGTGCAATTTGTCAGAAATTTGTAGTTGAGATATGATCTATTGATCAATTTGATCTTTTCAATTCCCCCATTGATCGAATTGAGACGTTCTTTTATAATTTTGAAGATTGGAGATTAAACCAAGAACCGCATGACTCAATCTAAAATTTTGATCAAAATTACAAAATTCACAAACATTTCCTCTTAACTCTCGATTCAACAATCAATTTAGACGTGCATCATTGAAATTCTACTTCAAAATTGAACAACTAATCAAAATAAATTTCTCTTCTCAATTCAATAAAGCAACCAGACATCGCAGTTCTTCCGTTTGAACTTGATTTTGATTTGAAATCACAAACAATCTTCCAATTATCAATCTTCACTCAACATCTTCTAGTCAAATTTACAACAAGGTCTCAAGAATTTCAAGTTGCAATGAATTCTTCTACAAAAAGAAATTTTGAACTTGAATGGCTTGAATTCACTCTAGGATTCTTTCTCTAGCTTGATTACTCCCCCACCAGTCTAGTCCTCATCTCTCACCAATTGTCATGTGATTGTACGATCAAACTTCAAGATTCTTTACCATGATTTTGATTCACCAAGACTCCACAGATCTACGGTGAGTTTTTCTCAGACTAATCTTTCATGTTTGCTCTCTCAACCCATACAACGAGAATTTTGATTTTGATTCTTCTTTAGCACTTTTGGTTCCAACCTACACAAGGATTTGAGTGACGGATTGCATGGCGACAAACTACTCCTTGCAAATTCAGATTTCAATCTTCGTAATTTGAATCTCAATCTTCAACTTTCAATTCACTACTCTATGCACTACTTGCTTTCTACACAATTTACTTCCAATCTCTTAAGATTCTCTTTTACAATGTAGTCCAAGTAGTTGGCAAGTGCAACCTCAAATTGATCGTTGAATTTGTATGAGACCCTTGCTCCTTTGCCAATTGTTGTTTTTATTTTTAATTTTAATTTAATTTTATCAATATTGTGATTAGCTCTCTCCAAATGCATATGCAAACTTCACATTTATAAATCACACCCAACACAATCTTACATAAGCACAATAATCATAAATGCAAAAATTATATATATATAAGGAAAGAATTTTGGGTCTTACAATGCCATGTTTTCCATTTATTTTTAACTATTTATATTCTAAAAACGAGTGGTCACAACCCTTGTAAAAAAGTGTGACCGGGGTTGCACCTCATTCATCTATTTTTTTATTTTTTATTTTTTATTTTTATTTTTCATCCATCCTACCTAAATGTTTCTATTCACACTATTGAATCATTTTTACCTTTAAAAGTAACTTTATTTCTATTTTTTTTTTAATAAAGGGCCCTTAATAGGTCCCTTTGTCCTAAATCTAATATTTTTTTTAAATAATATCATCTACACCATAATGATAGATTTTGGATATCCAAAAGATATTATAGCATTAATAGGAAATATTTACTGACATTCCAACACGATAATCACAATTGAACACTTAAGAAACATTAAATCAATACCAATACAAAGAGGTACCATTTAAAGAGACACCCTAAGTCCTTACTTTTTTCTTATTTTCTTAAAACTACTACTCAAAAGGCTCTAATAGGACCGTAATGGTTATACATTTGGTACATCCAAAATAAGTATCAACTTTGCAGCATACGTAGATGACCTAGTAGCTACATCAACAAACTTACATCACTCCAAAAACAACTTAACAAATTAGATAAATTTTATGAATGGTCTGGAATGGACTTCAGAGTACCCAAACGCACAATCACGGGATGCCCAAATAAATCAAAACTTGACACTTTTAAGACTCAAATACAAATTACGAATATTAGCTATAGAAATCAACAAATACCAATTTTACACCAAAATGGACCCTATATATATATAGGTGTACAACTAGTACCATCACTAAAATGGAAAATACAAACCCATATCACCACTAAAAAAGTAACAAACCAATGCGCACTACTCACAAATTATCTAGCTACAATAAAGCAAAAAATCAACATGGTCAATACTATAATAAGAGCTAGTATAGCCTATGGCTTCCATACAGTCCCATACTCAAGACCAACAATTAAATAAATAAATAAAAAGATGATTGGAATCCAGAAAACAATATGTGGATTAGTAAAATGCACTACAAAAGTAACAGCACAACTCCCACATGAATTTTTTGGCCTAGAAGCCTTTTCACTCAAAAATGCATATTCATGTTGCATTAGCAAACAACTTGGAAATGCCCTAAGTGACCCAAGAAGACTAGAAATAATATATAAAGGACTCATTCACCATATTTTAGTCAAATATGGAGGCTCTAAACATCCCCCAAATTAAAACATAAGATTGTATCTGATTACCTACAATTAGAACTTTGTTTCTATTAAAAATTGAAATAAGAATCCACCTCAAAAGTATAAAAGAAAGCTTCCAACTCTATATGACACAACTTAAAAAGAATGGATATCACAAGCCACTATCATTTTACCCCACACAAATCAAAATCTCTCTTTAAAAATGATACATAAACTCTTATTACACAATATATATATATAATAAAACACATTACACTTTCTAATGGCACAAATCTCATGTCACATAAAGACTTCAAAATATACTATAAAACCCCAATCAAAATAGAAAAAAATACTTTACACATAGTAGAACAACTTTTCTACTATCCAAAATGTACCCTTGAATGTTCAAATCATTGCCAAAGATACATAGCACCACGTACTCTCAAAGCACAACATATATCAGACAACCGAGATCTAAACCCAAGAACCTTACAAAATCCCCCACATCTAGAACCACCATAAATACTACGTCAACGAAATCCACCTACAAACATCCAAAACAACTTAACTACACTTCCCATAAATGTAATAACAAATCATAAAACAAAAGAAACAAAAGACACATACAAAATTTCAAAAACATACAATACATATTAATGTCATTGAACACTTCAAGATAACATAACTTATACTAAATGGATGCCACAAAGAGAGCTTTTTCCTTTTAATCAATCAACATTAATTGCACACAACATCAATTTATTAACACAATATTATATACAACAACAATACAAACACTATAGTGACATCATCACATTGAAGTTTAACCATGAGCAATCAAAAGATACACAATTCATTCCACTGCCAACAAAAATTCCACTTACATCTATCTCTACTATCAAATGCAACCTAGAAAAAGACATACTAACAAATATACATACAATAATAACACAAAATAAACAAGCACACCTATTCCTAGACATTGGTAAATACTTCATTATTATTCCAATTATTAGATTGAAATGGCTATGGAAACAATATCACATTGCCATACATAACACACATAGCCTAATACCACCTACACAACCATTTGAAATAGAAATCATATGGCTTTATCAAAGACACTAATATAAAAAATCCGACAAAAATCTATGTAGGACATCACAACATACCTTCCTTCAAAATATCCTAGATTCCATAACAACAACATTCAACATATTACATTCATAATTCTCTTTACCGATCACCTATTCTATACAAATCACACAATTTTACTCATAGTTTGAAAGAGACAAAATATTTGGCTCACTTGGCAAAGCCTTCGATTACAAATGGAAAGGTATAGGTTTTGCACACCCATACAATGAAGAGGCAATCCAACAAGCGTTACATTGGGCAAGATTAGTGGTGAAGCATGATCAAAATACATCAACCATATTAGTCATACCAAATATAAATTGGTACCAAAACTTTCTCCTATATACCGGACCATTTGAAGATACACACGTTATTGTCCATTTTGCTACAGACACAATTACTTATGAAGAACCAATAATCCCCCTGGAAATAAACAAAAGACCACTTACAAAACCCCTTGCAATACACATTTTCTATACATACCATCAAAATAATATTATCAGCCCTCCCAACCAAATAAACTCTCTCACATCAATCCTCCAAAATATGCAAATATCACAATACCACATACAAATTTCTCTTCCCACACCTAGTAATGTAATTGTGAATAAAAACACGAATTGGAATAAACTCACATACAAAATCAACCACAACCCAAAAAATATACATACACCACCAGTACTACCATGTACAACTAACTCTCAACTAAAATTCCCAACACAATATAGTTATTTCATAGATGGGTCATTTATACCACCTAAACAATATGCAAATGGACATTGAGTACATGAAAAAGCAATATATGGTATATACAATCCTTCCAAAGAAGAAATCCAAATCTCTAAAAGACTATCTCGGCTAAAAACTTACTTTAGAGTTGAATTAATGGCTATATATATAAAACACTAGGTATAATCACTACAAAATATCCACATGAACGACCACACATATTCACTAACTGCCTAAATTGTATATATGTACTTAATACACAACTAGAACCCCCTACGTTGCACCACAACCATGCAAATAAAACTATATTAGAATCTATGGTAGTAATGCTTCAAAGTAGAATACAAATCACAACAATTTCTAAAATCAAAGTCCATATTAATATTGTAGGTAATAAACATGCAAATAGACTTGCTAAAAACAATACAAGAAAAGAATATAGTTTTGCCTCAAAACCATATGAATTTGCTTACACTACGCCATTCTATTACCAAAAAGATGAATGGCTAGGCCTAGCCCATTGACTTGACAAAGGCCCAATTAGATGCCTTCAAACATACATCAACAAATATGATCACAATAAAAATCTAGAAATATGGACATGAAGATTTCCTAACATTAGCAAATGGATTCTCAATCCTAACATAGATAACATCCTCTCTAATGAATTCTAGTTTAATCCTGAAATAACAGATTTACAAAAAACAAGTTTGTTAAAATTTCGCACTAGCCAATACATGGGAAATGCTAGAAAACAATTATTTTTTTGGTATAGAAAGATTTCCATCAATCACATACTCTATATGTAGATCACAAGATATAGATACATGGCTCCATGTACTTCTAAAATGTAATCAACAGCATATCCATGCTCTTAGAGTCAAAAGACATAACAAAGCAATATGAGAATTACAAAAGCTAATTCAATCCAACAAAAATACTAGATACTATACCTTAATGAATGCAAGCTCATTCAATAACAATCCACAAGAAACAATTGTACCATCATGGCTCTTATCCTACTCTTGCATAAGACAAAGATGTCAATATAACGCTAGATTAACCCCTAAAGTTCCTTGACTATGTTTTCAACAAAAACACTCCAAAACTATCATTTTTAGAACAAGTACCAAAAAAAAATTAAAAAAATTTTGGACACATTCAACCATAGGATCTTGTATTATGATAATCTAAGAAGATGTGGGAAAAATTTCAGAAATTTCCACCATGTAGATTGCAAGATATTAGTGTTTCAATTGACAAAAAGCCATTTTGGGGCCTTGCGAAAAATCGGGCAGCGACACTTCTCAAGGTCACATTTGTATGAAAAAATGTCCAAAATGCTTGCAACTCTTTGAATTCATTCTTCAAGTCAAGTTGGCTACATGCTTGAAAAATTTTAGATCATTTAGAATTGTACAACATATAGGAAAAAATAGTAAATAGAAAAAAGTAGAGAATGAATCAAAATACGAAATTGTTAATAATTTAGTTATGGAATTGAAAAATGCCAATCCCAATGATTGTAATGTTATAATAAAAAATCTTCACCTAATATTTTTATTTTTTTTCCAAAAGTATTGAAAATTGAGTTCAATAAAGAACTTCAAAGTTTATTTTGGAGTAGAAAACCCATAACCACCCACAAACTAAAACACCTCGTAACTTTTGACTCATTGATCAAAATGAAATGATTCAAAAATTTCTATGTATATATAAATCTAAAAAATTAATTTCAAATTTTTATTTTTGAAAAAAGTGATTTTTTCAAATCTACCTGGACTGCTCAAGTTGAGAAATAAACTACATATTAGACCATAACTTTCGACTGATATTTCCAAATGTCCTAAAATTTAGTATACATGAAAATATTCCTTGTCCACACCTTCTATTAAAATTTGGGCCCAAAATATGGAAATCTTTACTCACATGCACATGCCCAAAAAAGTTATGTTGCCAAAAAAACACACCTTGGTCCTTTAGGGGTTAAAACTAGACATCCTATGTATCAAAGGACTCCCGTACCAAAATAATCCACCAACTAATCCAAGTAACAATCTCACTATACAGTTTATAGAATTCATATACACTTATGATAGATTCTCACAAATAACAATAGATAACAACATCCAAAAATATCAACCACTAATAAATAACATCCTGGCTCAAGGATGGAACATCGATCTACTCATTGTCATTATAGCATGCACTAGAGGAACAACTCATGCTCTGTCAATGAAGATCCTTGAAACTAAACTCAAACTACCTAAAACTACTTTGAAACACACTTTTAAAACAATCAACACAATTGCCATACAATATGCTGGATCTATCATCCTACATAAAAGAAGAATAGAAAACAATCAACCACTCCCAATAGAATAATATTTTGTCTTACCATCACTTTCTATGGCATATACAATACATACCCAACTTTCTTTTTAAACTTGGTTACTTTAAAACTAGTAAACTTGGAACTAAAGTGCCTATTCTCAAGAGGAAAGAGTAGTTTTTGGCATCAATAGCCTTTAATCTATTGGACATAGGTTCATTGTCATTACAAACAAACACTTTATTCACACCAACCTTCTTTGAAGACCAAAGTTTTTATCTATCTATTTGATAGTGTATCAATGACCTAAAACAATACTTCTATCCCAAAATGACCTAGTCACCCTTAATTTTTCTGGCCTCAAATAATCTTCTAATTGCTCAAAAATGATCATTTTTACTCTTGACAATTTAATGAATGGATAACAACTTCCTTGAAATACTTAGAAATGGGTTGAAATAATGTTATTTTCAACTTCAGTTAATCCTGAACAATGGATTGCTGAGTGCAATGTTTGAAAAATTGCACTGTACAGTACACGTCTAAGTTTAGCTCTCCTGACCGCATTGACAACCAGGACCAACTACTCAGAAGTACGGACCTGACCTGGTGCTTTCTCATTGGATGCTCTTCTTGAGCATCGAATTTGGGGCTTTTTCTATTTTTCTCCATTTCTTCATTTATTTAACTATTGTCTTGAAAGTTTTTTTTGGAGAGCATGGGGGAATCCGGGCAAAAACGTCCAGGGGTAGTTAGTCAACCCACCGACCCAAGCACCCATGCTGTCCGTTGCATAATATATGGGGGTTTCTGTGCGTAATGATTGGAACCACAGAGTGTATTAGCGTCTTAGATAATCGGAAATTGAAGTAAGAAAAGCGGTGGGAGTGTACCCAAGTACTATCACATACGGACTGAAAAACTTTTCCTTATTTCTGTGTTAATTTTGGTAAGAATAACGAAGGTCGCAAAGCTATCAACTGTATAAAAACTGAGTGCCAATTACACATGAATAAGAGCCTCTTAATTATAAAGTTTCTCAAACGTGACAATGCAATGAATTGATGCTCACATCATCTAGGAGCAATCTACTCCCTATTCTTGAACCACTCTTGAAAGTATACATTGATCATCTCTCCGCAGCAATTAATCGTAGGCAATACAGTCTAATCTGACAGCAGTGCATGCAGTGGAAAGTACTGAGGATCTACCTGTCGACTTGTCAGAAGGCCCAATCAGTTCGCCATGTGAACGAAGAGAGCTGATTAGCTGAAAGTTCGTACCGGTACCATACGAGAGGCTCCGGTTCCAAGCTCTTCCTCCACTGGTGTAGAAATAAAATGATCTCAATGTCTTTTATGCTAAATGGGAAGATGTCTCGGAGAAAGCTAGTGTCAAATTGGTTAACAGCTAGTCGGAATACTTGGATGCAGTTGTACATCAGGAGAGACTATTCCGGAAGAATCGAACAGCCTGCCATGCAGCATCGACGACTTACGTAAGTAAAATGACACAGCACATAGATTCATACAAAGGTAAAAACTAAGACTCCATCTGCACCAAGGAAGTAGCGTCACCTAGCTAACTGGAATTAGTTACAGAACGCCCGCAGTACCCAGGTTGTGTTAATTAACAAATTGCAGCTAGCTCCCGATTAAAACTTGCAAGAATTTAGTCATTTTTCTTAACTATGACTGTACCAATGGTTTGAACTGCTAAATCTGCCCACACCAATCAAGTAGAAGCAGTTTGCTAACTTGAAAGCTTAGTTGCCGTGCAAGTACGGACACGCAATAGGTCACTCAATTCCCACTAGCTAACTGGCCTCAAAAACCAGGTAGAGAAGTGGCGTTAATTGGTTGGTGCGGGCGGTACCTAAGACTAAAGCCAATGAAGCAGGAGCATGGAGAGGAGAGTGTAGACTGCCTCTGGGGAATGGAGTGCCCGTTAGGCAACTTCCTGTTTACTAGGCAAGTTGTAGTTTTATCACAGGTTGGAAATTCAACGAAGAATTTAGATTTCAACGTTCACATATCACCTAGACAGAGGTAAGCAATAAGCAACAGTCGTTTCTCATCTTCGAAAAAGCTAAAATGAACTGTAGAAGATCTTAATTTCTCAAATGGTGGGTTTCAGTCAA
The DNA here is from genome assembly GCA_963969395.1 of Pseudoscleropodium purum. Taxonomy (NCBI): domain Eukaryota; kingdom Viridiplantae; phylum Streptophyta; class Bryopsida; order Hypnales; family Brachytheciaceae; genus Pseudoscleropodium; species Pseudoscleropodium purum. Next base: position 14,690,644 of record OZ017800.1, on the reverse strand, counting down.
CACTAACCTGCAAGGCGAATACAACGTCGTCCTGGTTCACTTGGAGTGTCACCCTGCGAAGGCGATCTTCACGAGATTCACCAAGCTTCAGCAATGCCTGTTAACAAACATTTTCTGGTCACGAATTTATGGCACAAAAATTATTGCAATAACTTCATCATCAGGTTCTTGGCAATTAAAATTTATTTGGTTATGTTCAAAAGAAGAAACACCATCAATGAGACAGGGAATCAGACCTGATCGGCTAGCACACGGCACATACTTGAAAACTCACTACCAGCGAGAGCAGGCATTGAGCTTGATTTACAGAAGTCGAGATATGCTTTATTCAACTGCGCTTCGCACATTTCGCCGTAAGAACAAAGAATGGATCCCAAAATTGTTTCCTTGCATCACATTCAAAAGACAAAAAAAAAAAAAAAAAAATTCTTGAATTATCAAATTGACAAGTGCAATACTCTACCTTAACAACAAACATTGTGAGAAGACGACTCACCTCGCCAAGGGTGGCATCTTTTCTGGCACGGCGAAATAAGCGGACCGCGGAACACAACACCATCTGTGTGGACAAATGCAAACTTTCTGAGGGAGAAACAAATATAGATTCAACATTTCCCCCCTCCAACTAGACGAGTTCTCTGACCTCTACAAATAGTAAAATGTCAGATAAGACAGAGGTTATCACAGAGTATATCTTGACTAGATATAAGAGGCTGATTTCGGTAATTACTCTTCAATTACTAGAATACATTCTAAACGTGTTCAATAATAATTCATAGCTCATTTTTGCCTCGAAAGATAATAAAAACTTCCAGAAAACGCTTAACTCTCTACACAGGTCAGTTTACGATCATTTCTTAGAATTCAAGCGATTTTTAAAAAGTAACGAAGTGCTTTCACCCCTCAGATTGAGCTCAGGTTGGTATATCATTTTTGTTATCTTGTCATTATATACAAGCTTCGTGAAACCTTGTCAACTGCATTAGAAAGCTTTAAGGGTAGTCAAAGAAACTGAAAATAAGAGGTTCATAATACCTGCTGGTGCTGCGGTAAGTTTTGAATAGTTTCCACAACTGGAGAACGGAACGTGCGTGCAAGAGCTTTTGCCATGTGGTCTATCCGTACCTAAACGTATAGCATAAAACTGAGATTCAGTGCTTCTTTCATATAAACAAGCTTGTGAACTGCCGGTAACTGTGAGAAAAAATACAGACAATACGCAATGAAAATGCTATGCAACTTCACAAAGAAGATTCTTTTAGACAACCCACAAAGAGATTCAACTTCTCAGTGGAGCTCTCTACTGGTCTTGCATAAACGCTGTGCAATGACCTCAACAGGTCCATGTTAAATCTAAAGTCCATCAATGATCCACTACTGTATGCATTACAAGTTTCAAGATATTTTACGAGTTGTGGATTTAAAGCGTGAAAATTCGTCAAGTAACTTCCTGTTTTCAAACAAATGAATACGGAGTAGGAATTTTCCAGTTCGTTAGCATCACTCCTACTCATTATATATCAGTTATAAATCTTCGACTATAGAGGACCAAGATAAGGAAAACACTTGAGAAAATACCAGATGTGGCGGCTTGATGGAACTTAACCGCCGACCCAAGCCTGTAGGCTCACTTTCGTTCAGTGTCGATATATCCACTGCATCCTTTCCAAGTTCTGCTCTGACCTCTGTTTCTAAAATATCTAATGCACTCCTGCGCAGAGCATATGCACTCGGTTGAAGGCTCTAGAAATTCAATTTTTAGCAATAACAAACCTTGATGGTGCAGAATACAGAAAGCAAGCCACACTCGAAACAAATAAAATATGAACACCTGGCCTACATTGCAACTTAGCATGCAAAATGTTGGCAGCGGGTACTTCATAATAACCTGTTTCGTGCAAAAAAAACTTGGTACAAGCAATCATACAAACCTGCAAACGTGAAGGGCTTTCCTCATATCCCCAGTTGCTGCCGCCACTTTCTATGATTCGACAGAAGAAAGAGTCATCAAATGGCAACGAACATTTAAACACGAAATACGGTCACAGCTATATACTGGGGCAGAGATAACCAAACAATTATGTAATGCAACGTACTGACATCAGAGTGTTTTTTTAATGAGGGAGAGTCATCCCATACAGATCTTTATAACATAGGTAGAACTGTAAACAAAATAACTTACTCTTGCACATAACTCCAATGCTGCAGTATTAAATACTGGGAAGGGAATACCCTAAACCACAACACTTCCACGAGTTACTTTCTGAAAGAGCAAAAGCTCGAGTCACTGCACATGTAATGATAAGAGATTTGCCCAGATCATCCGTCTGGCAGTATTTCAAGAAATCTAAGATGTCGGTAGAGTGACGACAATTTAAACGATAAAGAAATAACATTTTGATCCAAAATCAGCATTCTCTGAAGATAGATTTCGTATTCGAGCCTTAATTTTGGATTTTATTTCAATGGTAACAGAAGTGGAGAAACAAGAATACCTTCAGTCGTTGAGTTAAAACGCTCAAAATCTGGTCCTTCGTATACGCAGGGTATGTGATAACATCCGGTTTGCCTGCAGTATCAATAAGAGTTTATCCACAATTAGTTTTGCCGAAAAATTGCCTCAACTCAAATAAGAGTCTGCACTAAACAGAATGATGTCCGCTCAAAGCAAATGATAGCTCTGTGAGATATTGTTAAATGATTTCATTATTTCCAACATCACAAGACTCCTGGTACTTCATTATTCAACTTCAAGCAGACACAGTATTTCTTCGGCCAAGAAGAAATACTATGACGTGTTCAAGCATCATACTATATACATAAGCTATGCAGTCGATGCTGTATTAAAAATTATAAAATACCGAGATCTTGTCCCATCCAGGACAAAATTTGAAGGCAAAAAGGTTAAACATTTGATCATTTCCCCGTTGCAACTATTTGCATTTGGAACATAAAACTGCAATTGTGCTTCAGTTGTTTCATAAAAACGTTCAAGGCGAAAAAAAATGGGCAGTTTCAGGCCTATATCGTCACTAAGTTGAGCTGGGTGAGTTCACTAGTCAAGTCTATACCTCCTCGCCTTGACCTCTTTATACAAATTGACAAAATCCACTTACTAGAAACAGAAGCTAGCTCCAATGATTGAGTTGCTTACAATTCATTGAACGCAACTTTGGTAGGAACCGATCTGTAAGGTCAATAGCATTTGCTACACCTGTACACAAATAACAAAACTCACGATGAATAGTTTAGGAATGCACGGTACCAAGGGCAGGTATGATACATCAAATGAAAGAAAGTAAATTACTGACGACTTGCACTCAAGATGCAGCATAGAGATCACTAGTCTAAGCCTCATATGTTTTGGTTAAGTAATGTCTCTCACCCATCAATATGCAGCAAGAATTTGGATAGGTAGGAAGTTGAAACAAGTCATAAAGCACTTCTTGATTTCTTGTAATTAGGTAGTCCATCTCATCCACAATCATCAACCTTTCATACCACCAAAAAAAATGCTTCACTATACAAGTGCAACTTCAGAAAGCACAATGAACTGGAATGTACCAGTAATCGGCAAACGTACGTAGACCACAAAGTCAGATATTTTAACTTTTCTTTATGGGCAGTTAATCCACCCACAGCTAACAAATTGACAACGAAATAATAAGGAAGTCAATGTCTAGAAAACTGATGACAAGCAGAGAGGTATATGATCACTCACAGCATACGTTTTGGTGACCCAGCAGATCTCCGAGATGTGTCGCACACCCTCTGTTTCAATTCTTTCAAGGTCACAGACCAAGATTTTGCAGTATCGTCAGAAGATTCTTTGGACTTCAAAGCTTGCAGCACCTGAACAGAGTAACAATGATACATGAATTCACAAGAATAAAACTCGCGACTTAGAACACTACCAGAGCACTTACACCTCTTGCGCATTGTTGTCTTCTATTTACTTGAGATTCTAACGTGGCACAAGCTTGTTTCATGGTGATCTATGTAGACAGAAAACATATAGAATTACCTTGAAATAACCGGTAATGAATAACAGGTGTTTATCTGGTTCTTAGATTCAGAATTTCAAAACAGGTATTCATTTGAAAAAATAAGTGCCATTTGAGAACTGAAACCTCAACATAGTGTGTGATGTTATCCTCACCTTCTGATAGATATTTCGTGGATCCGTCAAAGTAGTGCAATTAACAGATACGATATCTGGAGAAGGCAAGTTTGCCTACACAACAGCATTTTAGTTAGGTTTGATATATCACAAAATAGTGCTTGCCAATGAACTTCTAAGGGACTATTTTCTATTCTGATGAATAGTTCTGAAAAAATATTAACAATAGGATCCCAACAACTCTGAAAGAATAAAAAATCAGGGACCGTACCTCAGCAGCCCATGATACACTAAGCAACTTTACTTGTTCCATGGTCAATGATTTCCCTGTTCCCGGGCATCCACAAACATACATACTTCCTGGGACTTGTTGAAGAATAGATGATTTACAGAAGCCTATCACTTTCTCCTGTTCAACATCTCTGCAGAGAACTGTAGGTGGAATTGCGGATAAATGTAAAGCTTTCTTCACAGCCTGAATATGAGCAGCGTCTGCGAAGCGCAGAAACAACTGTTAGCAGGTAATTGTCACAAAAATACCCGCTTACTATGGTTGCCAAACCATGCGATGCAGCAATATGAGGTAGCACACAAAGTTTCTCACCAGATCGATAAATACGTAGATATATGCAGCAAACAGCGCGTAGAAACAAGAATTAGCTGGAGATGACCATAAAGAGAGACGAACAAGTGGAGCAAGTGGATTCACAGACAAATTATCAAGGCTAAGTCCAGGACATCGAAAGTTAAGACCAACGGAGTGAGTCATTACGAGAATATTTTGAGGTTCAGAGTCCCTGAAATCGAGCTTAATAAGAATAAGAAATTTCCAGTTCAGGATTGCAACTTCCAGAAACATTTGAAAGGATAAGTGCTTCACGAGGAATGAAACCGACTAGGAATAATTTACAGTAACAGGAGGTTAAATGGAAAGAAACGGATGGATCAAGGTCGAAAACAATGCAGCCATACTACGAGTAAATGACCATCTGGCAAACAATATTAATTGTACAGCAATGCGCAAACTTTACCAGTGGGGTCCCAGGAGCAGGGACTTGTCAGCAGCAAGTTGTTAGCATCACTACCAGATCTCAAGGGAGTCACCTTCCATGAGCCATCTCCATCCTGTTCCTTCACAGGAAAGTGCTTAATCAGCTCCTTCACTCCCTCCCTCCTCCCTCTCTCTCTCTCCGTACTTTCTGCTCTATTCTTCTCACAAACAAGTTGGTAGTAAATACAGATCAAAACAGTAGCAAAACAACTAAAGATAATGCCAAAAAACTGAGGACGAACCACAGGTCCCATAATTGCCTCTGGAATCATAAAGAGTTCTTCCACTTGAGGCTTTGGGACTGCTTGAATGAGAGCATGAAGTCCTCCTAGCTGTGGACGTTCTACCTCTTTAATCTTCGAGAAGTCTTGCTCGTTAGCCTTCTTTTCCTCAGCATTCGTAGTCAGTTTTTCAGCCGTCGACCCTTTGGTTTCATTGTCTGCCGGTGCGTCTACATCGACGGCTTTGTGATTCCCATTAGCTTCGCCATTCGTGTACAGAAGTTGGTTTGCTGAACGGTCCTCGAAGATGGATTTGTTGGCAGTCTCGTCGTCCACTTCAACTGATAAACCGCATATTTACAGAACACTTTACTTAAGTTTCTTCACAATAGGATTTTGAACTATACTCCAGCGTGCAATAAAACTTGATAGTTGAATCCCACCCTGTTCCAAAGGTGAACTAAATCACTCAGCTCAGACCCTCACAAGGAAACCAGGCAACACTCCTACAAGACACTCACCATCGTCTTTGTTTTTGGTTCCATTGTCAAGACATCTCCGTGCCCGTTTGAGCGGAGGCTCATCTGGCTGCATCTCCTCGTCAATGGCTTCAGTTAAAGATCGGCTCGTTAGATTAAATCTTGCAGACCTTCTTCGTGTCCCATTTGGGGTCGCAGCTTCATGACGCAACAACACAAACACCGTACAAAAACCATTCAGACTTGAACATGTAAAAAGTCTGTCTAAATTACGTGCCCTAAAACCAATTGGATAGTACGAGGAAAAAGTGAACGACTGGAGAACAAATAATTCTAGTAAAACATCAGTGAGTAGTAATATTAAAGAGTGATTGGACTGCAGACACAAAAGAAGTAAACCAACCTGGAATGCTCCATTCGAAGTCACTTGCAATTGCCGTTCCCTGATGAGCCTTGAGATACTTTTGCAACTGACTTTTGTTCTTTAATTCTTCGCCGTCAGGGGTCACGAACGACACATTCTTCTTCCTTGGAGTCTCTCCCCTCTTTCCAGATACCTGAGAACAAAACACATAGAGAAGGGAGGCCCCTATAAAATGTAGCCAACATAGTTCAGGGCAAATACAACTTATATTAAATGTTCACGGATACTACGGAGAAAGCATCTAATTGACACTAATTGACAATCGAGTATGAAATGGCTGTATTTGAAATCGTCCATCAAAAGCCCTCTGTTTCACCTTGATTCAAAAGATTACCATCCTCTAAAGCTGTATCAAACAGCATTTGCTCCGGTTGTCCATTCTAACAATGCAGTAATAAGTAATTTCATATCGAATCAGAGACAGCACAAAGCCATAGACTTCGCATGATCAAAAGGGAGGTCAAATCCGGACGGAAGATGAACGGAAATTCTCCAGACAAATTACCAATATAGCACGGAAAAATCAACATTGACAAGACTAGAGCTTTCGCGACAAATTTAAACCCTACATTATCAAAAGCACAAGACGCAACATCTAGGAGAACTTCACCAGCATTGATGAGGCATCTTGAAGCCGTCTCAACTTAGCAGAAAATTAACCTTAAAGAAGCGTTATTGCAAAGCCATTCAACTAATCAACTGAGAAGAGGGATCGCAGCATTACAAACCTTGCGCTTCCAACCAACCAAAGATCCGGTGAGGTCCTCAGTCATCGTTAACGTCATGGCATCACCCGAGGCTAAGATCACCTCCGGATTCCCCATTCCGCCTCACGTTGCCGACAATCAACGCAACAACACTCTTCCCTCTCCCCGGACCTTCCAAAATGCGCTCAGGAATACCTCAACAGCTGTGCCTAGAGCACAGGCCTTTAGCTGTAACAACAACAATAAACAAGGATTGGAAAAACTGATGCCATAAAATTGAATACAAAAGAGCGAAAATGGTAATTTAATTATAATAGTGCTATCACGAGAAATTGGTTCTTCTGCTTCGATTGATTGATTGTCCGAAAGAAGTTATTGCGAGGTTCAACACGATCTGCAGCGACAGAATCGAATGAAGACAATGAAGGCACAAAACTCCAGTAATATCCGGAAGAACTCCACAGAGGAATTAAATTTTTTAGGTCTAAGCGAATGGAAATGAAATCTGGAACGAAACCTCCAAGAAGGAACGGACAATAATTAAAAAAATGCTAGAAATAAAGAGAATTTTCAGGTAAAGAAATTGAGATTGACATCAACACCTTATAAACAATAAAGCCTTGCGTTGCATCGTCTTTCTCCTTGTTTCAAAAATGTGCGAGCTACTCTACCTCATCAACAGGATACACTGCCAATCAAATCTGAAGGCAGGATTCGAGGCATGACGCAATGCAGCAATTGATTACGCTTCGTTCGGTCATAAGTCGCATTGGATTGATTAGACCAGGGCACAGAATCGGCTAGCACGATAATCGGCAAACCGTGAGCAGGAGGTCGCAATGTAACTACCTCCTGTGATAAAAGAGTCCTCCCAACACAAACTTTTCCCTCTACACACAACTTGCGAAGCAAAGTTGCAGAATGGCAATAGTGAGAGAATTGAGAGCGTACCTTCTGAAGAGCGGCTGCCATGGTGGGAAAACGCTGGCTAGAGTCGCAAATGCAACATCGCCAGAGGCACGAATTTGCCAGACTAACTTAGATCGAATTGATGGCAATAGTGCCTTGCCTTGAACCCTAATCAGGCCATCACGGAACCTAGTTAGAAAAGTAACGAGAAAAGTAACGAGAAAAGTAACAGTTACGTTTTGTTCAGTACCTTGCCTGAATCTTGCCCGAATCTTGCCTGAATCTTGTTTTGGTAAGGTATGGTATCATATTGTGACCACAATTTCACAATTTTTTATTTTATTTTATTGAAGGTTGGGAAGTATCTAAAACAATTCACATGTGGAGAGGCAATGTACAAAGTGATAGAAAGTGGAATTGTATTTTTCTCATATATTATGAATTTGTTATGAATTTTTGTAGTAATGTTCCCTCATACTTATCAATCCTACTGGCATAGGTCACCCAAAAAAGAATAGTAATTGCATCCATACTATGGTAGCTAAACCCAAAAGTGCCACGTGATCATATGCCTAAATGCACCACTGGGTTAGTTAAAGCTTTGACCATTCATAATTTAATATTAATTTGCTTATGCAATCCAAATGATGCTTTGCATTGAATCTTTCATTATTTGCCAATGAAAAAAATATATATTTCAATAATTTAATAATAGAATCCATTCACAATTAAAAAAAAGTGGCATTTTTAGATGTGTTTACATTAATTATCTTACCATCCTAAAAACATATTGTTACTTGCCTCCATACTATTGAATTTGGACATGAAGATTTTTTAATGACTACAATGCATTAGTTCTCTACTTGACATTTACACAAGGTTCGCCCAATGTAGAAGAAGTCTTGCACTCAAGAGTCATTGATGACACTCATTCTTCATAGTTACGCTAAAAGTTCAAAAGGTTCCATTTGAAGCTTCTTCACCATTGTAATTAGAAAAAACAAGGAAAAGAGATTGAAGCACAAAGTTAAAAAAATAAACTCCAAAGTATTTCTATAGAGTATTTTTATAGATGTTGATATAGATTGAAGCATTGGCCCAACAAAAAGAATTGTGATGCCAAGTGCCACACAGCAAGGTCCTTTGAGTTACTAATGGTAGGCCTCCTTATTACCTCTAATTGTGGATGCCCTAATAAAATAGATACAATATTATTCTAACATTGTTACATTCTTTAATGATTTTATCCTCAAAAAATGCATGATCACTTGTGGTCACTAAATCACTCTTAACTATTGCCACTTTCTAAACTCCAAAAAATGCCACTATCACGTTTGATTCACAAATGCACATTACTTCATTAATTCTAAGAAGGTATTCTTAACTACTTCTTGCATTGCCTTAATAAAGTTTATTTCTAAAATGGCTTGCATAATATGATAATAATCTAATAGATTCAACAAGGAGCCATACCTTCACCCCTAGCCAAGAGTAACTAATTACAACTTATTTAATCCTAAAATGTTGCAGAAGACTAAAATTGTCCAATGAATGATTTTAAAATGGAACTTTAGAAGCAAAGAATACATCTATTTTTTCAAGAATCTAAATATTTTTGGTTGATTATCCCAATCATAAGCCTTGTCTTTTTAGGACTAACCCCAAGTGATCAAACTTGTGATATCAACTTGAAAAAATGATTTTAAATAATTATAACTCCACGCAAATATTATCGATTCACACAAAGTGTTGACTTTCTTCTCTTCATTGATAAGCTACATGGATTTCTTAGAAGCTTCTTCAAAGAACACTAATTCATCGAAGTGCACTTTTAAAAACAATCACCATCCACCACTTAACAATTGAACATGTAAGAATTAACAATCTAAGTATCTTGAATAATATGATTATGGAATATAAACTTTTGTTTACAAACAAACAACTTTTAGCATAAGAAAATTCAAATGAAATTTTTTTCCATTTTCCAATAAAATTATAACATGATAAATTAAAAATTAAAAATAAATAAATTAAAACCATCCCTCTATAGGTAGAGTATATGAGCATTCAAATATGAATTCATAATGAAACAATGTTTGCTTGACCTATGGTTAGCCCAATTTCAAATAATTTTTTGGAATGGAAAAATAACTCATTTTTTAATTAAAATAAAATAATTCATATTAGATGAATTTATCTCTAAATTTTTGTTCTAAATTGAAAGCACTACATTGTAATTCTTTTGTAAGGAAAATTATAGCACAATATATTTATATACCTTGAGCATTTTGAAGTTATTATTGAGACATGTAAATTAGAAAAAATTTGATGTGTGAAATTTTAGAATTGACCATACTATACACTGAAACTAGCCTGCCACTCCCATTAGTTCCCCCCCTCCTCTCTCAAAAAATTTGTGAGCCGTTGATTTTTTTGAAAAAAAATGCTTACCCTCAAAATTGACGTTGATTTCTCAAAAAATCACAAGATGTTGATCTTGTGAAATTTAATCTGAGCCGTTCAAATATAAAATACAAATACTGAATACGAATATGAATATGGGTACGGGTACTGGATATGAGTACTAAATACATGTACTGAATATGGATATTGAATACAGGTACTGAATACGGGTACTGGATATGCATATTGAATACGGGTACTAAATACAGATACAATATTGGATACGGGATCAATTGTCCCATATTGTTTGTCAAGAACTTTGATTCTGAAGATTACAAGAGGGGGTGGGGGTGAGGGTGGGTGAAATAAAAAAATTTAAATCAAATTCTAAATGATAGGGGGGGGTGAGTGGGGGTGGTAAAATAAAAATTGAGGGGGGGAGTACATAGTGACACAAAGTGTCACTATACACCTTGAGTGCTTAATAACTACATCATAACTAATCTTAGTCAAATTTTAGAATTGACCATATATATAACTTGATTTTTGAAGTCACTTTAACAACAATTCTAAATTGATTGATGCATTTTTTTGATGCCATAATTTTTTTGATAGCATAGACTTGACATTTTAAATACCTCTAAAAACTATCCTAACTAAAATTTGTAAAACAGTGACACAATTGTCTCATATAAATATGAATTAAAAAAAATCTAAAGTTGTAACCAATATTTTATAGTGAAATAAATTTCCATGTCATTTTTATATAGATGTGCACCAATTATTTGATGTTAAATGGATATATATATTTTTGAAGTAAAATAATTATTTAGTCTTGAATTTGCTAGCATATTTAAACATTGTTACCTTCATATGGTAAGGGTGTGACATACATTCAAAGTAGATGAGAAGTGCTTAAGGCCCCTCCAAATATTCTTGTAGCACTCCATTATTAGTCAATATTAGACTTGTGATTAACCAATTTACTATTTATAGGACACTTTTAGAATATAAGGGTGGAAGACAAGAAGTTGAAGGCTACAAATGTTAAAGTATGGAGTGCAAATATGACCATTTAGGGTAGGTGATGTTTTTACATATCTATTGCATTATATTAAGAGCATAATTTTAAAATTCAATGTTATATTTTCATCCATTTGGATGGTCATATATTCATCGTTACACATTTTCATTCTAAAATTAAAAGCACTCTTTATAAGTGAAAAAAGATCACAAAGTTTATCATGAAATGAAATATTGTTGCAAATGTAAAAATGGTTATACTACTTAAGAAGTTGCACCTAATTGTAAACCTATTAAAAAAAAATTGCTCCCTACAAATTCTTGCCTAAAATGAACTACTACTCTTCAATCTATTCAAGAGTCTACAATTGCTTTTGAATACACCTATTTTTAATACTTTGAAAATTTGTAGTTTATTCAAATATAAGGTGTCCTAAAAATGCATAAGTAGAGGATCTAAAATACTCTTTTAACTTCCAACAAGATTTAATAAAAAAATTAGGCAATTCAATAATAAAAACAATGCTCAATTTTAACATATAGAAATGTATTTACCTTACAAATAAAACAACTACATGTAAAACCAACACCTTTCTAAAATTGACTCCTACGAATTCTTGCTTAACATGTACTTTGAATAGTCATTAGAGTCAAAGATCAGTTTTAGAAACACCTATATTCAATACTTTAAAAATTCATAATTTCTTCATGCAATGTCCAAAAAATGCATTCTAAAAAATCTTGAAATCCCTTTTTGACTACCAAGAAGACCCCACACAAAATATTCAATATAACAATATGAACCATGTTGAATGGCTTATTCTGTTAGTTTTAGGTGTACTTTAGTTAACATAATTGCATTGTGAAATTTATGATGAAATTGTCCATGTAAACTGATGTTTGCCTTCACGGTCATAGGCTCTGGTATTACCAACCCAGGTGAGGGATAACCGTGGACAGACCCTGAATGCTGGGTGGAGTCGCTTGAATCAATTCAAAAGAGTTGAAGTTGATGGACTGAATTCTCTTATCAGACTAACTTATGCCAAGGCTACAGTTTCGGACTTCTACAGATGAGTCTCTGGTGGATTGATTTCGAATTCGATAAAACATTCTGAAATTGAAAATTTTCGCCTTCATTGCGAGTTCTGGAAGTGGGATTGAGTGCATGGCTTGAGCATTTGAAAACCGGGCTGAGAATTTGTGGAAGCGCTGGTTGAGAAATTGGTAAGTAGCACCAAACATTTGCTGGGAATCGATTCTGTTGCGGCGAATTGAAGTATGCTTTCTTATAGACTTACTTTCATTTGAGGGTTATGAAGGAGCAGGCAATTGGTGGGTATTTTTTTGCATTCACAGACATTGGGTATGGAGATGCATTCTGCAAATGTATTCTGCTACCTGTATATCCTTTGTCTTGGTCAGTTTTGTGAATAATTATGCAAACTTTGAAGCATGTCCAAAGTTTGTTAAATTCGTAAGCCACTATCCGAAAGACAAAGGAAATTTTCTTTGAAGGTTTTTAGTTCTTTGTGAAATTTGAAACTCCAGAATTAGAAATTTTCTCAATGATTTGAAGGTTAAAGGATGACATTTCATACAGACTGAATTTCAAAATTAAACCACCTCGACACACAATTGTTGCAACTGACCTACGGATGCGGTAATCCAATCTCTTCGAGTTTCATTCTGGAACTGCTTGCAATACTCTTACTAATTTCCCGAGCTATTCTCACAAGTTTCAGTTGTGCAGGAAATAGCTCATCTTTCTGAAATATGGAGACCATGAGCCGCTCCGTATTGTCCTCAGCTCCTGTGAGATTTGGCAGAAAAGCCTTGCCTCGCTGCAGTAGGCCATGGAGTGCACCCCCGTTAATGGTAACCACTTGCGTTCTCATACTCTCGTGCGTGCTTGTGTGAACCCTAGAAAGGGATTTCATAATCCGGAGCGCTAGTGGGGAGTATTTCAGCCTGTCTACATTTTGGGACAGAGGTATTCTATAGGGTTTTGAAGGGAAGTCCTATCTGAAGCAGAGAGGACTCTAGAATAACGTTTAAAAACCAAATGTCAATGAGATCAATCCCTAGGGAACTCTTTATCATAAATTTCCGATTGAACCATGCGCAAGCTTTATCACAAATCTGCATAGGCAGTTGTTGCAGCCTTATCACAAACCGTAATTGTTCGACTCAGCTGGCTTTGTGCTTTATGAAAAGCTTGAAAGAACATCCTTAAGCCTGGATTGGAGGTCTTGAAAGCCCTGGAGATAATATGCAAGAATTCCTCCTCAGAGTCCTCTGTAGTACAAAATAACCTACGTTTAGGCCTCTCTAGGTCAAGTGCATGATAGGGTTTGCTGACGAATTGAAAGCCGTGGTTTGGTTGTGTGTGGTATAGGGAGGAAGAGGCAAACACCAAACTGCAGTAATTCCTCTCTTGCTCCAAGTTCGTGCCAAAGCCCCGTCGTCGGAGAAGCAGACTTCTTTGAGTTTCCCAGTCCACGAGACTGAAGGTGCGAGGAGTTTTTACGAAGAGATTCGCGACTCGGTGGTGAGCATGCGTTCGGTTGCTGCCGGGGTCTCCATCGCCGCTGCCTTCTTAGTGACATTCTCTGATGTCGACCCTGCTTCTGCCAGGTATTGCAATTCCCTCTCTTTTGGTCATCAAACCACTTGCCTAATCATGACATTTGTGAAAGGAGCTCTTAAGATTTTGGGCCCTATCGGGTAATCCAAGGTTGAATTAGGGTTTACGACATGCTTCGAATGTTCGCAATCTTCTTCTTTGAAATACATCTTTTTACGTCTTGAGTTCAAGAATTTGGGAGTAAGCAACCCCTGACATCATTTCACTAACTCCCTGATGGTGTTGACACTTGTGAGAAAGCAAGAGTTGCACTCCAATTTAAGCCATATTCAAAATCTTGTGTCCTTTTTTCTGTTTTTGATGGATAGTTCGGTTGGTATAGTTATAGAACAACTTGAGAATGTCATGAACCCTCTTGTTATGAGTCATCTTTGTTGTTCCCTCATGCACCTGAGTAAACAACAGAAGTGATTGAGATTTTGCCAGCGTTTGACATTGCCTCTCAGATCTTTGGTCCCATCGGGTAATCGAATTAGGGTATACGACGTGCTTCGATTGTTCGACATCTTCTCTCTTTGACGTACATCTTTTTACGTCTTGAGTTCAAGAATTTGGAGTAGGCAGCTCATGACATCACTTTACTAGCTCCCTGATAGTGTTGACACTTGTGAGCAACCAAGAGTTGCACTCCATGTTTGGCCATATTGATTCAATCCAAATCAGATGTCCTTTTTTTCCCTGTTTTTCGATGAGCAGTGAGGTACGTGAAGTCATACAACAACTTAAGAACATTACGAATCCTCCTGTTATGAGTCATCTTTGGTCTTCCCTCAGGCACCAGAGCAAACAACCGAGGTAATTGAGATCTTGCCAGCGTTTGATCATTGCCTCTCAGATCAGGCGATGTTGATTTGCCGCCCATAGAGCCGGCAGTAGCAACTGTTTCGAGCTCGAAAGAGATCAACTTGGCGAAGCAGCTGAAGGCCATTGGGGCGAAGATGTACGGCGCATTCTGGTGCTCACACTGTTTTGAGCAGAAACAGGTACCTCGACAATCTCAGTTCCAGTTGCAATGCGGAAGAGGATACTATTTGCGTCACTTTTCAGCATTTTAACCCATACGTAGGAGTTTGATTTCATTCGGGGATCACTGTAGAGCTGTGCAGGGATATCTTTGAAATTCATGCATAGTGATAAATTCTTCCTTCGGTACTTCCTCTGATCTTCTGTTCTCCTAATACTGAAGTCCTCGCTTGCGTTGATCAGATGTTCGGTAAAGAAGCAATGAAGTACATTGAGTATGTGGAGTGTTACCCGGAGGGGTACAGACGAGGTGTGAAGCTTGCTGCGGCATGCTCTGCTGCCAACATCCAAGGATTTCCCACCTGGGTCATCAATGGCCAGGTACAGCCACACTCCATTGCATCGCTCTCATCTTCTATTCTCTCTTGAAGCCACCATACTTGTTGCATTACCTTGGTGGTCTATGATGTCTGATGCTTATGTGATGTCTAACACTTAGCAATTGCAAAAAATTGGAGTCGGAGTTTCAAACGTAAACCCGTAAGGGTATCCTCAATGCATCCTCAATGCACCCCCGAATTTGCCCCTCCAAATAAACTTCTAACTTTCACCAGTTCATAATTAGAATTTGAAGCAGTTTATTTTCATTGTCCAGGGACTAAATTTTAAGTTTTCTTGTACCTATTCAAAGTACTTTGGGATATGCTTCCAATGATAGAAATTTCAAGTTCCACATTCCAATTCTGAACTGGTGAAAAGTGTAGAAGTTTATTTGGAGGGGGCAAACTCTGGAGTGCATTGAGGATGACCTAAATGCTTCAATGCCCATATTCATATTCTAGATAATGAACAGAAGGCCAATGTGACCAATGTTTCGTCCAAATATGTTCTCATTCATCCAAAGCAATACTTGAAATGATAACCTTTCTTTATGACTACTTTGATGAAAGTAAGATATTTGTACACAGAAATTCATAAATCGATTCAGGTGTTTCAGGGTTAATTTTTATCAAAAGAATGTAAATTCAGGCTCTTCACTTATTGCATACTAATTCCATCCTCTATATCAACAATATCAAGTCATCTGTTTAATACGAAGCGCAATTCTAAAGTTTTCATAGTGATTGGTAGATCTTCTTAAATCAAACACAAGTTGTCAAACCACTTTGTTTGAGAAAATTCATTGTTTCAGTGCCAGAGATCATTGGCCTATACTGTATCTGAGGATTGGTTTCTCCAAGGCATGATCTCATTCTTGTTTGCCGCTCTGCAGCAATACTCGGGAGAACAAGAGTTTGACAAATTGGCGGCGCTCTCAGGGTTCTCTGTGATGAAATGAAAGCTTCTGTTGTGTGTACATTGTGTCAGACGAATACTAAATTTCAGGGTTTGGGTACCCACTTTATTGGTGATACCTCGTAAATTTTTCTCTAAACAGACTTTTCAGTCGGTTTTGTTTGTCACCTCAATTGCAATTGGTAGAGGTTTGAACTCCTCAAAGTAATGAGGAATGTGGTCAGAAAGTAGCAATTTGCTATGGTTCTTTATTAGGGTTTTAGTGTTCAATGTATCATACTCAATGCCCATCTTGCATTCTCCACTTATCAGGCTTCACAGACCTTGTCTATTGTGTGTAAGTGATTAGTTCGGGAAAAATGGTTTTACAGCATACCGTTTTTTTAGAATTTTTTTGTACTTTTCTGAACTTTAAAAACCATGACTTAAAAGAAACCTTTAATGTGTCTCGTGTCATGTACGTGTGCATCTTTGAATTGTCTTCAAAAAGGTTCAAAATCATGATCATCTAAAAGTTCTATTTCTTTATAACTATGTTTTGGCATGTGTAAAGTTAAAGATAGTATGCAATAATGATAATGTAAGGTCATATTGGTAACATTGCAAAAGGCCTATACATGATAGAATGGAGGGGAGATGGTTCTATTTTGTAAACTTAAATATTAGAAAAGTAGCTAGTAAAATGGTTGTGTCTAGTAGTAAAGTAGTAAATTTGTTAAATATAGGTGGGCATGATAGAAGAGTAGTAAAATTGTAGCAAAGAAGTGACTTAACTTGTGGAATACAAGTAGAGTAGAATAGTAAACTTGTTAAATACAAGTAGTGTTGGTAAAAGAGTAGTAAACTTGTTAAATACAAGTAGTGTTTGGTGGAAGAGTGGTAAACTTATTAAATACAAGTAATGTTGGTAGAAGAGTAGTAAACTTGTTAAGTACAAGTAGTGTTGGTAAAAAAATAGTAAACTTGTTAAGTACAAGTAGTGTTGGTAAAAAAATAGTAAAATTGTCATAGAGAAGTGACCTTGTGAAATACAAGTAGATGTTGCTTCCAATAGTAGAATAGTAAACTTATTAGATACTGGTGGTAGCAATATTTAGAAGAGTATTAAAATTATATGGAGTAGTAGAGAAGTGATTTTGTAGAATACGACTAAATATTACTTCTATGCTAGCAAAATAGTAAATGCATTAAACACCAATGGTGATGGTAGAAGAGTATTAAAATTATATGGAGTAGTAGAGAAGTGATTTTGTAGAATACAACTAAATATTGCTTCTATGGTAGCAGAATAGTAAACATGTTAAACACCAATGGTGATGGTAGAAGAGTATTAAAATTATATGGAGTAGTAGAGAAGTGATTTTGTAGAATACAACTAAATATTGCTTCTATGGTAGCAGAATAGTAAATGTGTTAAACACCAACGGTGATGGTAGAAGAGTATTAAAATCATAGTAGAGAAGTGCCCTTGTAAAATACAACTAGACACTACTTTCAGTAGTAGGGTAGTAAACCTGTTAAATACCGGTGGTGATGATAAAAAGAGTAAGTAAAATTGTAGTACAGAAGTGACCTTTAGTTGTGGAATTCAACTGGACACTGCTTGACAAGTTTGTTGAATTTGATGTAATAATTTGGTGTACAACTCACTCTCTGTGGGCTCCAAAACATGTCAAATGCAAAGCACATGTTCAATCAGGTGCTGGTAACCATGAATCTCAGAGTTTGGAAGAGCTCTCAGTACCAGCTTGAATGGGTCTTCAATGTGCATGAATGTTGTGATTGCCTCTCACACATTTCTTTCACTGCTTCTCACACTTTTTTCACTGCATTACACAGGAATATCATGTCAGGATTTTGAAGTCCTTGAATGAGTGCTTCAACGAAGACTGTCTGAAAGAGTCACCTGGAAAATATAAGGCGTCACACTCCATGCATTACTCACCACAAAGCTCACCTCATATGTTATCGTTACGCATCGTCACACATCACGCTTCTTTGAAATCACTATAAGAAACCAAAGTTTTTCGACATCAATAGGAATGGATTTTATGTGACATAAAAAAAAAAACATGTTTTTATGTCAACAATGATGTCCATTGATGTTACATAGAAAATCATTGTTGACATAAAAATACAAGTTTTTTATTTCAACATCACCTAAAATCAGTTCTTTTTTATGCCAATTGTTATATTGAACATCACCCAAAACAAGGTTTTCTTATAGTGAATGTGCATGATATGTATCATGGTATCTAACTCAAGGCCACTTTTATATTAGGACCTTATTGTTGGCTTGATTTCAAAGCCACCTAAATCAACAAATAGGAGGACTTAGATCCGGAAAATTGGACCATTAGTTAGATCCAATGGCTTTATATTGAAAACTAGATCAATTTTCTTTTATACTACATGACCCACATGTGTGGAGGTCTAGGTGGAGGTGTTTTGGTGCCCAAAAGTTAGACCCAAGTATAAAAAACTGGGTGGCCATGTATCCTTGATTGGGTTTGATTTGAGTTGGCCCTATATTTGTAGATTGGGTCAATTTAGAATTGGGTTTAAGCCCATATAGGCACCTTTATTCTAACCCAAAACAAATCCTTGGAGATGTTTTAATTTAAGATACAAACCATTATATCATTAAAAATCCATGTTTTGAAGGAGATTGTTGTAGCTAGCTTGAATTGTTGTTGTACCTAATTTCAACTCAATCTTCATCCCCAAATGCTTTGGGAATGATAGTTGTTTCATTGAAAAGATGTTTGGATGCCACTACAGGGTTTAATAAGAACAAATGAATGTTAAATTGTCAAACAAATGAAAATGTGATGGATATAATTGTGATATAATTTGCATTTAACATACATAATGAACTAGTGAGAGGTATAATGAAATTATTGAAATTCACTATAGAGGGTGAAAAACTATAAAATTTTTGTAGAATTACGCAAGTTAGGTCCTCCATGTTGACTATTTCACCTCAAAACAATAGTAAGGAGTTGTGCCCTAAATTGTAATATATTCATGTGAGGCAATCATGACTATAGAGAAAAATAATTTCCATTCATTTTGTAAAGATTATGCTACAAATTTGAAAATTATACTTCACGAGGTCCTCACATATGGAGAATGTCCGACAAATTAGGAATTCTTGGAAATAACATTTTGCCTTATATATCAACATATTTTCTTTTCCAAAAAATTTCAATTTGGAGGACATTGTATAATATGTGGGTTGACTAGAAAGTTATAAAATATTTAAAAAATTCTAATGATGTAGCAAGGATCTAATTGGGTTGAATATAGGAATGAACATACTGCATATATGCATGTGTGGTTCATTTGTATACACACATACATACATGAGACTATTGGCAAGGATGTAGATTATTCCATATCTTTTGATAACAATCTCTAATTAACATTGGTATTTCAATTCTTGAATTTTCAAAAATTTATTTGAAAATAAGACTAAAGTGTCTAGCTTCAATTTTTTTAATTGAGGCTTTGACACATTATTTGACACTTTAAATGTTTATCCATTCAAAACTACTTGTTAAGAACAACTTAAAATGGATGAGAGCATATGCAAAGCACTCTCAATAAACAATCCTTGTATTGGCAAATGGAGGGTTGTTAGAGGGCCATTCCACAAGGCCTGTAGAGTACCACATTATTTTAAGAACAAATTGATCCAACGCAAAACCAACAATCCAAACTTCAAATGAACTTTTTCACATTTTAAAAATAAGAAGAGGAAATATTTTACATTAGAAAAAGACTTTTCATGCAAACTAGGGAAGGCCAAATTTGTTAGTTAGCACATATGGTAAAAACACCCATTGTCAACCATTTTAGAGATTTCATATATGTTCTCAAGCAGTATAAGACAATGCGAATTTCCATGACTTGATTAGTTCTAACTGTGGAAAATAGGAAAAACACATTTTATACTTTGGTTGGAAATTCGTTTTAACCTTAATTGTAACTATTTTTAGTCCTACAAGTTGAAAATGGGTCCTTAGTTGACAATGAATGGTTCTACCATACCAATGCTTGAAAAGGTATGACAATAATGACTATTCCGCCTACAATAGGCCATTTTGCAGGCCCTTCATATTATGCAAATTTGTTAATACATGGAAGGATAATGAAGGGCTCTGATAAAGAGAGCTGTGCCAATTGCATTGGGGAGAGTTTTTTGGAGATGCCCTTTATTATGCCGATACCCTTTTCAAAGCCGGTTGCATTGCAGATGCTCTGAAGAGCTTCGTTGGCAAATGCAGAATGCCGGCCGCGGCATCTCCAAAGTTCAAACCCTAATTGCGGCCCTAGACAGAAATGTTTTCATGAAAAATTCAAATTTCAGAAAGGCGCCGTCCGCGAGACAGTGACATGCGTCTGGGCGGGAACGACGACAGCCGTCAATCAACCCCAGACCCGCCTCCAGTCTCTCTCTATCTCGTTGGGTTCTTCCTCTTCGCTACAATTGTACTGCAACAAAATTTACTAGTGTACCATCATCACATTTGCAGGCGGCCCTAATCGCCACTTGATGACTTCTCGCGACCCACCAATTTCTTTCTTCTCAAATCTTCCGCACCAGCATCTGCAACATTAGCCGCGAGCGTTGCTGCAGTTTCGATGACGCCGAGATTGGTGTACTCCCGAGGGATAGGGCTTCGATTTGGAAGTTCATGTTGTGTTGGATTGTGAAGTGCGAGCCGTACAGCGAAAGATTTTTCTCAATTTTATGTTCAGGGTTTGAGTGTCGGACGAGTGGAAAGAGAGACACGGACGGGAGGGGGAAAGGTTAGGAGGTGTCTGAATGAGTGGAGTGACAGTAGGGGGTTGGGCGCCCCATGTCCTAGTGCGTTGTTGTGCCACTTGCTGCGCCACGCCTCAAACGGTGGGCCACACCTGGATGCGGCACTTCTGGCGAGGAGGCTCGCCTGCCGTGACTGCCGCCGGGCAGCACTCGGCCTTTATTACTGCCAGTGGTTGGAGTTATAGTTCCTCTTCTTGTAGTATAAGTATAGGTGGTGGTGGTGTTATTGGGAATATTAAATTTAGTTGTCGCCAGAAAGTGTCGCTGTGCACATTGCATTCTGGCTCTCTCCTGCAGAAAAGGCCTTGCCACCAGGCGTTTCGTCTTCACCAGCGGTAACTTACGATTCTATGCTTCTTTCCTTTTCTGGCATGCGAGGGTCTTCTTAGTTCCGTCGTGGCGAATTTCGTCTCCGTTTTGTATCTCAGACCTCTGGTATGTGGTGGTGCGTTATACACTGTTGCAAGCATTTGCAAACTCTGTTTAGGTTCCTCGATTTTCTTCGTTCTTTTTGTGTTGCCATATATCACAAGAGCCTTTGGCCAAGGTTTTGTCGAAGTTCAAGTCTTTTTTCCCTTTGAATGTGAAGCTGTACATTGTCGCATTTCAAGTGATGAATGTGACCGTTTTTCCTGGATCGGGAGCTTTCTCCAAGCGGCTTCTGTTGCTCGTAGTTGAGATCGATTTGTGTGCGTAGAATTCTTAGCTAAGATGCGACTTTCACCTTTTGATCACGAGATGTGATAGTTGCTTTCACAATTTAACACAGTTGTGAATCATCTTGATGTTTTTGTCATGTTATAGGTTTTAATATGCGTTCGTGGTATTTTAGGACATTTGCGAGAACAAGAATCTATAACCAGAGTGCTCAATCGTACACTGGGATGCCCATGATGATCGGGTCTATGACGCTTGAACTCTGCTAAATCGTTGTTTAATTGAAATGATTAATTGATGTGCTTGGGTTCGCTGTTTAGTTAATCAGTCCCTTTTCCATTGGGATATGCGGTTTCTGCCTTGACTTGTTGCTACTGGTCATAATTTTAGTCAAGCGGGTGTCGATGAGGATTCAAGTTATCCTTGCGCTTTGACTGGGGGGCTTATACCTCCCCTCTGAAGACAAGATACTTCCCAGACTGCTAATCCTGGTACTGAGACGCCCGCGATGTCCTATATTTGTTTTGGTCTTTAATTCTTAAATTTTGCGGTATCTGCTGTTGTTGGTTACTACACATGGTGCATGCATCTAAGATGATCTAAGTTATCCTTGCGCTTTGATTGGGGGGTGTTTGTGCCTCCCCTATGAAGACAAGAAACTTTCCAGACAGCTAATCCTGGTACTGAGATGCTTCTTTGCTTCCATGTTACTGAGGTCTATGATGCTGAAATTTTGCGTTATCTTTCCGAATGGTTGACTGAGTTGGCCTTGTGGAAATGAAATGACTGAGGCCTTTCGGTGTTTCGAGTGAATGTTATAGTAACAGAGTGCTCCTTGTGAGAATACAAAGTTGGTTCTGCTCTCTGATATATGGTCAGGGAAAATCACCGATTAATGTATAACTAACTCTTATGTGCAGGTTTTAGAAGTTCAGAAATGTGTATTTACTGTTGACCTTGTTCTTTATGGTCGACTTCGGGTTGGAAGTTTTGTGATGGGGACTTGCAGTTTTCTGTGCTGGGAAATGGACATTATTATCATGCGATGGCTTCATAATAATATTATTCCATCGCAAAATATAACCAAATTTCAATATCGATGAACTTCTGAGACTTCGATTTTTTTAGCTGTTCTAAATATATTAATGGAAGGGGTTGGAGTTGCAGGTTTGCATTGCACGGGAAATCAACAGTTTTAAGCAAGTCTACTTCATCGATGGAGCAACATTACGTGAGTACCCGCTTGACTGCTCCTGTCTATCCAGATGTGGTTATTGGTAATCCAGCGCAGCTTGAGAGAAAGAAACAAGCCATTCGGGCTGCTGGGCTTTCTACTCTGCAGGTACGATTTCCTACTTTTTTTAGTTGTTGCTACCGCAACGACTCAATTTCCTTAAGAAGCACGTTATCAGGAGTAATATACTGGGAACCTATTGATCTTTAATTGTTCTGGCAGGTTATTGCAGACTTTGATATGACTCTCACAAAGTACTTGGTGAATGGCGTGCGTGGACAAAGTAAGTATTATTACTCTAAAAATTAGATAAAATAACAGAGTCTGCTTTCAGGTATTGCACTTTCAGCTCGGTCCATCTCACTAAGTATGTAATATTAGAAGCAATGGATTCTGTAATAACTTTTGCAGATTGAGACTTGGACCAAGATGCAATTGGTTTTTAGACGGATAGATGCCTTGTATCCTCACAATGGTTGTATATTTATGCAGGCACACATGCTCTGTTGAAAAGCAATCCCGTGTATGACTTGAAGCGTCATGAGCTTTTTGAGCATTATTATCCGATGGAGATTTCTCCGTCCCTACCAGTTCATGAGAAAACCAAGTACATGGAAGAATGGTACGTCAGACGAACATACTGGATTTTCTGGGGCAGAATTGTGGCTTTGATTTTACGAGCGTACAGGGATATCTGCTAGTAGATTTGATGTTGAATACATAGTGGCGTAGCTACTTACATCTGATCATACTTTTTGACTGTAGTATAAATACTTCTTGTTAGTACTATGAATTGCTATCACTTTCTCTAATTTGTTAGTTCGGACTCTGACTTGTTTTGTTGCCTAGAATGAGTAGGTGGGGGAAGTCACACGATTTGTTACTGGAAGGTGGCCTCAACTACGAATCGATCATCTCTTCTGTCGCAAACGCCACTATAAGTTTCCGTGATGGAATCACTCAGTTTTTTGAGCTCCTCGATGTACGTTGTCTGTTGCTCTGCTCTTGCATGCATATCATAGGAAATTGGGTCTGTGCAGGTGTCGATAGCCTCGTCGTACGTTAGTCGCTATTGATATTCGCATGCTTTGTTCAAGGTCTCAAACACTGAAACATTGACTGGTTTAATTTCATAGGTTTCTCCTGGATCGTTCATTCTGTTATCACTAAACCGTGCAACCATGATAGGTGATTATCTGTTTGGCATTCGTATTGTTCGATTTTTGAGAGCATTTCATTGATATTTCACAATGCCTTCCAGGAAGATGGTGTTCCGTTGCTGATATTCTCGGCTGGCCTTGCTGATATAATTGAAGAGGTATAATTAGTGGCTTTAATTTCGGTCTTAGGGTTCTTAAATGAAATTTGTATTCTTGAGTCCCTAAACTATAATCGTATTGAGCTGAACAATTTTATTCAACATACGTCTGTTCAGGTATTACGACAGAAGCTCCATCGAGTGTTCCCGAATATAAGGGTTGTTTCTAATCGAATGGAATTTGACGATAACGGTGATTTGACAGGGTTCAAAGGTGAGTCTCCGTTTATCATTATTTTATCTTGTTCCTTTTATGCGGTATATCAATTGTTACTCTTCTACAGTTGCACTATCTTGTTATCTGTACTGTTTCGTCTATCATTATTTTTATCCGGCGACTCTCCTTCCCCGTTTGTTTCTTCATTACTTTCTTAACTAAACTAAGTACATCGATGTCAATCTCAGGCAGAATTATCCATGTATTAAACAAGAACGAGCATGCTCTCGAGATGGCAACGCCTCTACACGATGATGATGGGAATTTTGTTGGGGACAATAAGATTCCTAATGTTGGTGCAGCCATAGTGCAAGGTCGTTCCAATGTATTGCTATTGGGTGATCACCTTGGCGATCTTGGAATGTCTGACGGTTTGGACTATGAGAATCGGATTTCTGTAGGATTTTTGTAAGTCTCTGATTTCCCCTCATGTCGATGAATGTCCCCTTTCTGGAGCTCAGTACTTCAGAGTTTACGAAATTGTAGATTTATCGATGAGCAGTTTATGGATAACTGATCTGAGATATATGTCAGTTATTTGCTGTCACAATCTGAGTTTTCTCAGTAACATGACGGACTGCTAGACGTGTTGGTGATGATTCTATTTTTCAGACTTGTTCTCATATAATTATGTTGGAACTTTGTGCATAGAAACGAGAACGTTGAGAATTGGCTGGAGACTTACAAGGATGCTTTTGATATTGTTGTCCTGGTAAGTGCTATTTTTTCATTCATTGTTGTGTTCTTTGTTTGAAAATATCTTTCTGGTAATTTAGTGGTTTTAGAGAGATTTTCCTCATTGTTAACCTCTAAGGCCACCAGTTGGCTTTTGCAACACTATTTTTTGCATCCCCGGTCCTTTGGGGGTTACATATTTCATCAACTGAGAAGTTTTACTCGACGGATCTCGAATTCGTTTTTTATTGCGTGACAGCTTTAGCTAGCACTAATGTTCATTGTCGCTTTGGTTTTTTGCAGAATGATGGCACGTTAAATCCTGTCATTGCACTCGTGAAGGAGTTGGGATCTTGAAGGTCTCCAAATATAACTGGAATCGCCTCTGTAATGGTCACAAGTTTTTTCATTAATCAGACATTGTGGGTGGGTGACCGTGTTTCTGAAGTGACTGCAACAAGTGAAACTGTGAGATCTGAAGCTATTGACATGAAACATTTTTTTAGGACTATTCATGATCGGTTGTATAGACGTACGACATTCATAGTACAAATAACTATCGGTATGCAAACTAGTTGAGCAATTCAGCTCAAGGAACGGATATTGAAACCATTCACCTGTTTGTTTTCGACATTGTCACTCGCAGCGATGGGGTTCATACCAAAACTACTATATAGCAGCCGACCCATTTCAGATCAGCCCTCAATTTCCAATCTATAGATGTGGTTCCTGAAATAGTTGTGGTGCATTTTGGTTGGTAGGCTCTTAATATTGCAAGTAGCCCTTGGTTAATTTTTTAACTAATACAGATTGTATAGTGCAGTTTAGTTAAAAAGTTTATGATAATTATATTTTGAGTGATATTGGGTGATAATTATATTATCTTTCCAAACTCTATTTCTATGTTACGGAAAAAATTTTCACTCGAGAAATCTATATTTCACATATCTTGTTGCATAAGTGGCTGCTAATGGGTAGGTTCTTTTAGTAGATGGCTTTAATGTAGATCTTCTTCTTCTAACCATCCCTTGTAGGTGGCTTGAAAAGTAACAATTAGTAGATATGAGTGGGAATGTTCATAATTTCAAAGCATTAATGAGTTTTGTTTTTACTTCTTTAATGGATGGAATTAGAGTTGGGAAGGGTCCATTTCGAAGCTAAGATGTGTTCTTTTAATTTTTCTAAATGGAAATTGCTTGCCCAATTCCCTTCTTACACATGTTAAAAGAATGTATGTAGGTTTCATTTAAGTTTAGTAAAGGTCATGTTTAGGAATCTTGTGTATTACTTTTTGAATGCCTCACTGCTTGTTTTGGGTTTAGCGTTATCTTTTTTCAAATTGTGCATGTGTGGATTTTGCAATGTCTAGGATCACAAATAGGTGCCTATTGTAGAATTCTTTGGAAATTCTTGAGAAGTTCATAAATACTCCAAAAAACATAAAACTACTTGTTAAATTCCACATCAATTTTTCTTCAAGTGATAAATAAGAGAAAATAATTTTGAACATCTAAAATCCATTCTTAAAGCTTGACCAATCCTTAAAGTGATAGTTTGTGAGTATACTACCTTATATTAGATTCCATCAAAATTTTGAAGTTAAGAGCCTTTGGTCTAAAATAGTATTGGGATGGGTGACCTCCTGTGAAGTTCTAGTGGTGTATCTATTTTCTAAAATTTTCTAAAATATTTTCTCATTCAATTCTTTTTCTACAAATAAGACTTCTATTTAAATAAATAAATCTTAGACATATATCCAAGGGAAAAATTCAAGGCAATCAAAACATATAATATGAGATCCCCCCTTTTCTTCCATGAGGAAACAATTATCCTAACCCAATATGCAAATTGCTTATCATTTTTTGGCTTTGCATTCTGGGATGTCCCTTTGTTGCAAGGTACACCCTAGAAAATTTTTACTATATCCAAATAGATTTGTGGGAATGTGGGAGTGCTTGGTGACATCCAAAGAAGGAAACATGGAGTGTAAGAGGAGTCTTGACTCCACCCAAATAAATTTGTGGAAGTGTGGGAGTACTTTGTAACCTTTATGGAAAAAATGGGGAGTGAGGAAGTATGAGTTAGTTTTGCCCTTTTTTTTTCTTTTTTTTTGCTATACATAATAATTGTACAAAGTTTGGAGATGTCTGTACTATTTCAGTTTTTGTGCTACACTTGCCCACAATTCATAGGTAAGCTTGCATTCATGATTTTCACAGGCAACTTGTAGAACCAGAGGACCCATGCCTTGAAGTTATTAAAAATTTTTTCAAGAAGTGTGGACATATTCCAAGACAATTTTCTGAAAAACAATCATGTGGCACTAAAATGACTTGCATTTGTTACAAGTCAAAGCTAAAAGAACAACAATATGAATGATTCAAATGTGTTTAAAAAAAAAAATCTTTAGCTTTAACATTGGACTGGGAAGACTATTGTTGTGGTTATCAACCATGCAATTATCCATTGGACTGGATGAAGATGAGCATAAGGACTTTTTTTCATTTTTCATGAAGTGCCCAAGTGGCAATATAAAATATTATAGTGGTGTTCCAAATTTCAACATTCATCCACATATTGGATAGAAAAGATCACGTTTATACATATTGCATGTCCATAATTTTATTTTCATCCACAATCAGGCAATTTCATCCAAGATTCTTTTTATAATTCAAAGTTTTCAAGTAAAAAATTTCAAGATTTGTTGCCATTTTTTAGCCAAATTATTTTTTTTTTGTTGCAATTTGGCACCAAAAAGCCAACCCTGATGAGCATTCCTTGCATCTACAGAAGTGTTGTAAGCCATCATTCATGAGCATCCTTACAGAGTTACAGGCCTACATCTCCTCAATTGAAGATGGTTCAAATCACATATACAAGCCGTCAAGTAGACCTCTCTTCTGTGTGCAAATCAGGTGTAGTTGCAGCAGAATTCTAGAGGTAGTTTTCTATATAGGCTTGCCCACGAAAGTCACAAGATCATTTCAAACCGCTCATGTTCCAAATTTTCCTTTTTTTTTTGAGTCTACGACACATCTTGATTAGAATTGGAATGCGGGGTAAGTTGTTGAAGTAGGAGTTGCCTCATCAACCTGAAAGCAAATGAATGTTGAAATAGATCAGTAACTCGTCATTCAACTTGAAACATTCCATCACTGTGCATTTCACACAAGTAAATACATAAAATCATTGAGGAACTAACTTACCCAGAATAATGATTTCAACATCTGTTTTCCATGCTTTTACTCTTTATATGAGGAGTTCAAGTGCACCTTAAATTTGAGTTTGTCCAATGATGGATGATGCAGCTTAGGAAGTTGCCGACGTCAATGGGTTGCCGTGGTGAGTCTGTACTAATCCATGTCCAGGAACAAAGACAGGAGCCGCCGGGTACCTGCAGGAGCAGATGTGGGACTGCTACTTGATTTTGACTTGCCTTGCACAATCTGTGTTTCATCACAAGCCAGGGGATTGCAAGTCAAGCCTGAGATTGCATTACTTTGGAGAAATAAATCATATTAATGTTATTGGGAATAAAAAGATTCACGGTAGGGCAAAAACTTTGACTTCCCATGTGTGAATAGCAAGGGCTACCATTGGTGTTTCCTTTCATAGGTAAGTTAAACTCTATAATGAACAAAGCAAACACATCACTTTAATCCTAGAAAGATAGGTCGGTCATCATCAAAATCACCCTTTTTGGACCTTTTTGGAATAGAGTGAATCATTTGCTTTAAAAAAAAATCCAAAAGCACTCATTGGAGGTCAAACTATTGCGCAAGACCTCCCCTTTCCACACAAAATTCCAAAGGATGAGCATCTACTCTTGTGTCCTACATAGAAGGATTCTTTGCATTTATCAAACACTCATTGTCTACAATGTCCTTCTAGGGTTAAACCAATGTTCTAAGTGGGAAGGATGGTTTCCACTATACAGTAAGCTATAAATTATAGTAATTACAAACATAACATAAAAATATACTTCAAATCAAAGTGGCACTTTTGACCACTTAAGATGTTGTGAAGTAGCTATCAACTTCTTTTGGACATAATTTTTGTAAGTCACATTATCTTTTCACCCATTGCAATTGAACACCAATAATATATGATGTGTTTGGATACCATATTCAAGGGATTTATACAATTTAAGCACATTTGCAATATCTACAAGTAGGTGCAAATATACTCATATGAATTGCACTTGAAAATCGTAAAACTCATACTTCACTAAACATTGGTACTAATTAGCTTCACCCCTAAAGTTCCTTGACACAAAAATAAGAAAATACTCTTGAGATACACAAAAAGAACACCGAGGACAAATAGACTGATTGTAAATAAATTTTTATACATTTTGAAGAACTTTTAACCATAGGATCTCATCCTAGATTTGTGCTACTCACAATGATATGTAAAAAAATTCAAGGCTTTAGGGCACTCCATTAGTGACATCCATGCATGCCAAAAATCAACTTTTGCTACTTCACTTTAGGTCACCAAAATAACCAAAAATATCTTGGAATTGAAAGAGCTTTTAGGATTAATTCTCAATCAAAGGACTTGACTTGATTTGGGTTAATTGCAATATAGAGAGTATAATTGGGAGAAATTCCTTACTTTGACAACTATGACTGCAACAACACCACCCACAACCAAAAATAAAAAGCCCATGATACACTTATCGGTCGCCATCTGTCAAAAGAATTGTGATTGTGAGTCATTTCTCTCAAACTGCAGGTAGTACAAATATGTTGCAAATTTTATTACTCCCTCTTCCTCAAAATAAATCTGTGATACTCCCACATTTCCCACTAGAAACCATGGATTTATTGTGAGGCAAAGGGAGCACCTACTGATGAAATGTTCTCAATGTGTTCATACATGCCACTCAGGTTCAGATTCTCACCTGCTTGCCAATCTCTCGTACCATCTGAGCAGCCTTTTTGAGAGAAAATTGAATAGTGTCCAATTCACTTACAATCCTTCCCAATTGCTCTGTCTGGCATGCCACACAAGTTTACATTAGAAGTCAAATTCAATGAAGAAATCTGCAGATTTGGTCCTGGAGTTCCATTCAGGTCACTAAATAGTTAACCATGTATGTGTCAAAAATTCAGAAGGTAGGAGGTCCATAAAGCAATCAGGTTATTTACATTTCAAGATGTGGATGCTTTTAGACACTACTGTGTTTTAATGTCAAGAATTTGTAACTAATTCCACAAAGTTCCAAAAAATATGAAACAACTTGAATTAACATTGCCAATTCCATTTCTCTTTCAAGGAAAATTATTTCAAGAAGTTTAACCTCCCCAAATCAATTTGGAGCTCTTAAATGGGTATTTCATGAACCTCCTACCTTATTGTATTTCATTGATAGTCATGACCATGATGATCTGTGGAAGAAGGCGCTTATTGTTCATTTTAAATGTTATTAAAATTGACCGACTCTTCTATCGTATGTGGCAAAGTTTTTCACCGATTGATCTGAAACTTGTCACAACTTCCCAAACTATTCTCAGTCTCCCACACAGATTGACGGTTACGTCTACATCAATCGTGACCACAACCAAAGTTTGAATCATGGTATAAAAGAGTGGAACATTTTTATAGTTCCACTCCTACCCAGACCATCAGTGGCTAATCAAATCTAATTTCAATGGAAGTATGGTATCAATGGTCTTCAACAAGCGTTTGAACCTGGCCTCTAAGAGTGACAGCGGTTTCTGTGCCGATGTGCAACGTGTCTTCCACAACCTGCAATAGGACACAACAGCAATGAAAAATTCTTGTCAGTCTGAATGATATACTTCTATCTTGATGTTAAAGTGTGGTCTCTTAATCAGTTTAACGCAGATTATATAAAATCCTATCTCTGTGACCATGATTGATAGATGATGTCTGTTTTGTACATACTCTCTTAGAACGTTCAATGCTTTTGTCTGTTTCATCCATTTGCTTTCTTCCAACTTGTAAAAGTTCCTGATTAGAAAAAGCTGACACAATTGCAAAAATGGTGAGGGTGACTGAATTTCTGCTACTTTCACCGATCCTCTCAAATGCTTAAATGCATTATATTCCAGATTTCCTTCTTCAGTAGAAACTCTCTAAAGTAATAGGGTCTAGACTAGTCTCTCTCACACATTACATTACATTAGAGTACATTAGAGAGTTAATTGCATTAGGGAGGGTCATTTGCATTCACAACGTTTGTATGTAGCCCGGTCTGGGACCGGCAATCAGTAAGACCTTATTAGAGATTTATACTACCTTTGTTTCCGAAAAAGACCCGTATTTCCTTTGTGTTTTACAAAGGAATCATGGGTCTTCTTTAGAAACAGGGGTAGTATTACTTTAGAGAGTAATGCTTTAGAGAGGCTCCACTAGATAAATTTTTGGAGTTCTGCATGTGGGGTAAGCAACTGGTGCAAGGTGTATTATTGTAACAAGGGCTGAAAACTCAAGCTATCATAGATGTGGAGTACAAAAGGTGCTCCTATTTTGGGGTTGAGTAGGCCTTAAAATTTCATGGTCAATCATAACCCAATCACATCTGGACACACTTGTATGCACCCACAAAAGGCATCCTGTGCTGTATACCTTATACATTTCTATATCTTACAATCTTTGGTAGCACCAAGCTGTTTTGACTTTGAAGATGATTTTCATTGAATTTGATCTGAACTCACAAAAGAAAGCTTTCTAAAATATATGCATTACAAGTTCATGCTCTTAGAAGTAAGAAAACGCACTTACTTGATGCCACTCGAGGCCCTTCAGTGAGGGTTGTCCCAGTTTGTGAGCCACCTGCAAGTAATTCATCTTTCTTTCCAATAGAGCTTGTGAAAGTTTTCCTCAACGCAATGTACGTATTGAGCTCCCTTATCTACACAGAATACCATCATCAGTATGATCAATGTACCAGATTGGAATGCTACTTCAAAGTGAACAACATGAGCACGATTTGATTTACAGTCCACCCCATACTAGTTCTCGCGTTTCCAAGTAACAAAACATGCTCGAAAACATGTTCGAATCAAGCCAAAACATGTTCGAATCAACAAAATTCTATTAATTTACGTCCAAATCAAGACATCCGAAGCAACAATGTGTAAAGATTCAGGCACTCTTCCCTACAAGTGACTTTAACGAATATGACCATTATCTTTCTCTTCAATATCAGATCCCAAGAGTAGAAATATTACGAGAGCCTTCTTCTTTTCAGCAACAAGTTTGACAACCTCCGGGCTACTTTTGGCCTTATCTCCCTGATCGAAATCTTTAAGGACCCTGCAGATAAAACCATACCCATCAGCTCCTTGGAATGAAGAAAATGGACCATTTCTGCAATTCCAACTGCAATCATCCTACAAATCCAAATCCAACTCCAAAGGACACAATTATCAGAAGACCAAGGATTCATAGTTTTAAATAATCCATTCAACTGGTCCTACTGTGAAGATTATAATTCGGATGTGGCCAAATTTCATGTCATCAAAATTAATTAGTGAAGAAAACTGTATGAGTAATGCAAGAAAATTAATGAAATTGTTTTAAAAAAAAGTTCACTTATGACCTACTCAAAACTGTTAAAAAGAACATGAGTGCAAACCGTTTGACGTCCCGCATCTTGCCCGTGAGCTCTTCCAATTGCTTCCGTTGTTTCTCGCCATCCTTGATCTTATCCAACTTTTGAAATCCTTCACTGAAGAAATACAATCAACCACCAAAATCAAAATCAATTCCATGGAATGTGGTCTCAAATACTTGGCACTGCCCTCTAGCACTTGCATTCTAAGAAATTGCTCTAAGGTACTGTCACCCAATTGCGAGCATGGTCCAAAAAGCAAGCCCTAAACAATCCAAAGAACAAGTAGATGCTTGTTGCACAACGTTCAAAGTGTGAACATAGGAATTAGGGCACCATTTTAGAAAATCCACCGATGCAAGTTTGTCCTCTTATGATTTTTGCATATCATATTCAATCATCATTCCTGGATTTCATGACCCTCTAGTTGCAATTTGTTGCTGAACAATGAGAGCTGCCCGATGCACAATAATGGTTGCCAGACAAACTCGCTCCGTCCTACCTTAGTCCAATCCAAAGTAGGAAACAGACAATGCGAGCACTGATTTCTTTGTGGAGACGAAAGAAGGAATCGTGTGCTTACTTGAGATCTTTGAAGATTTGTTGGACTTGACCTTCAATCGCTGTGATCTCCGGTGGTACCTCGGCAGCAGTATCCATACCAAACCCTAATTCTCTTCGCCCAAACCGTCGTTTGCTCTCTCTTTTGCTACAATCATGGGTTTCAGACTTAGTTCACTGCTATCAATGTCTTAGAATGCAAGTGGGTTTCAGATTTAGGGCAAGTCTTACTTCTTTCTTTTGCTACAATCATGGGTTACAGACTTAGTGTGGGAGATAAAGTTTTCAAATATTAATTCTACTTCACATTGTAATAGCATGGCATTGATTAGAGCCCTTTCCACCTTCATAGAGGTTCTGCAAGTTTGTCAGCAATCTACTTCAGTGCACTTTCAATAGAATTTGATACCCACTTCTTGTAAGGTAGGTACTCCCAAAACCGACACTTTTTGCTACTGAGCCTATTTGCTTTTATTAGACTGGTCAAATTTTCATATGTTCTTGTTGGCAAGTGAAAGGAGGTTCCAACACACTAGAGAATATGGCATTTGGATACTATATGCAAAAGTTATTAAGAAACAAAGTTTGGTTCTAAAAACGTTTCTTCCACATAGGTACAAAATTGACTTTAGAGATGTATACATAGTATAGATGGTGGTTTAAAGGTCAGTGGCACATTTGGGTGTACCTACCTTACACAAAATGATATGTGTTTTTGTTTTTTTCATTTTACTTTTTTTCATGTTGCTTTGTCATCTTACTTACATTTATTGGGAAATTGCTTCCCACATGTCAAGGTATGTATACCCATTATGAACCCCTACTCAATTGCATCCTATTTACACATCTTCTAGGTTGAAATAAAATGTATGGCAAGATGTAGATAGGGACAATTGGGAAGAGAGTCCATAATGGGAATGCATACCTTAGTTATGAACATGTATAAGAGTTCTAATAAATACCCTTTGTTTTGTCCCCCAAAACACAATGTCAATTGAATTGAATTGAATGTCTTCCCTAAACAAGATGGAGGAATAACAAATGGATGAAATTAGACATTAGATCTATTTTTATGTCTTCTTTTGTACAAGCCTACATACGAGGGTAGTGAATTAGAAATATTCTTTTGACTCCCAACAAGATTCAATAAAAACTTGGATATATTCAAATGCTTGTTGAAA
This sequence comes from Pseudoscleropodium purum, assembly GCA_963969395.1. Lineage (NCBI taxonomy): Eukaryota > Viridiplantae > Streptophyta > Bryopsida > Hypnales > Brachytheciaceae > Pseudoscleropodium > Pseudoscleropodium purum. The sequence continues at coordinate 14,656,142 of OZ017800.1, read as the reverse complement.
CAATTTTAGGTGTAGTTGGCCTAAACCCCATTTCACATACTACAATTGTCTACCTTATTCACACCTCTAAATGCACTTGAGGACAAAGACTTGCAATGTAATTATCTAAGCAAAAATCTATCTATTGGCAAGGAATTTTTTAGAAGAACTCATGAACTATGACAATCCTAGTGGATCAAATGTATCTAAAGTAAAGACACCTATTCCCAACAATATAAGCAAGAGAAGTTGTCTCTCAATTCTGCAAGCTAAGATTGAATTTTTTTGCAAATAAGCAAATACAATTGGAGATGGTTTTCGAAAAATAACGATGAATTGTCAAAGTACTAAGAGAAAGATATAAATTATCAAAGTAAGATTTCAATGAGCATTCCAAACCATTTGCTTCATTCATGTATATGACCTATACATTTTGAAAATTCTAGATGTAAATATTTTTAAGATCAATTTAAGGTTTAGGATTTGGAATGGGTGCTTCTATCCTCCACCCCTAAAACAAAAGTTCCAGCAAATTCATTACAACCAAGTCTAGAATTTATAAGTGCAACTAATGAGCAAAAGAAAATCATCAAAGCAACACCAAATGCAGAGCAAGGTGAATCATGAAGAAAACAAACCAACAATCAAAAAGTTCCCCTAAAGTCTCTTTAACCCCTAAAGGACCAACCTACCAATTTAGGCAACATTGCAGTTTCGAGCACAGTGTTGTAATTGATGATTAGCATATATTTGGCCCAAACATTGATAGAAGGTAGGTAGCATGTTTATTTATTGTGTGAGTAAAATTTCATGACATTTGAGTACAATAGTCAAAAGTTATGGCTTAAAAAGTTACTTTTTTCTTTCTTCCTAAAACGACAATTTGGGTAGATCAAAAAATATTTTTTCTTTCTAAAGCAAACATTTGGGATTGGTTTTCTAGAAATAAATATATGTGGAAAGCTTTGAATCATTTCATTTTGATTAATGAGAAAAGTTATGAGGATTTTTTGTTTGTAGGTAGTTATGGATTCTTTACTCTAAAATAAACTTTGAAATTCTTTATCTTATTCAATCTTCAATATTTTTGAAAAAAAATAAAATCTTAGGATGTATATTGTTTATTACAACATTGCAACCATTGCAATTGCCATTTTTCAATTCCATAATTAAATTCTTGACAATTTCATATTTTGAATTATTCTCTACTATCATCTATTTACTATTTTTTTCCTATATGTTATACAATTCTAAATGATTTGAAAATTTTCAAACATATGACAAATTTGTCTATAGTGACTCACAAAAGTAGTAGGCTACCCTAAAAGTCACTCTTGAAAATTGAAAAATTAGAATTATGAAGTGAAATTTGGACATTTTGTATAAAAGGGATTTTACCTTCATATGTAATTTTACTTAAAATGGATTATATTTAGACCTATTATTATTTGAATGAATTTTTGGTGGAATTTTTTTTTTGTGAGAAGTCAAAATGTCTCATTTTTTTTTTATAGGAAGAATGTACATGTTGACTAGAATCACATGTTACAAGTTTCATGAATTTTGGATTTTTATTGATTGAGATTGAAATGATTGAAATTTGACCTCAAAATTTTGTTTTGTTGATTTTTCACTCCATAAATTGCAAAAAAATATGTTTTTGATATATGTAATTATTTGATGATATTGTGAATTTTTATTTTATTTTTTTGCAATTTATGGAGTGAAAAATCAACAAAACAAAATTTTGAGGTCAAGTTTCAATCATTTCAATCTCAATCAATAAAAATCCAAAGTTCATGAAACTTATAATATGTGAATCTAGTCAACATGTACATTCTTCCTATAAGAAGAAATGGGACATTTTGACTTCTTACAAAAAAAAAATTTTGCATCAAAAATTCATTCAAATAATAATAGGTTTAAATATAGTCCATTTTAAATCAAATTACATATGAGGGTAGAATTCCTTTTGTACAACATGTCTAAATTTCATTTCATAATTCTAATTTCTCAATTTTCAAGAGCAATTCTTAGGATGGCCAACTAATTTTGTGTGTCACCGTAGAAAAAAGAATCCCAATAAGCACCACCATTTTAGGCATTTTTTCATAGATAAGTGAGCATGTGAAGTGCTGCTGCCCTGTTTTTTGTGAGACAAAAAAACAATTTCTGTGATTTAAAATGCTAATATCTGCCAAATCCACACAGTGGAATCCTCAGAATTTTTTTCCACATCTTCTCAAACCATTCTACTACAGTCAAGATCCTACAGTTACATGTGTCAAAAAAAAGTTTTAAGAAAAAGTTGATACTTGTCCTAGAAATGGCAGTTTTGGGGCGTTTTTGGTTAAAACATAGTCAAAGAACTTAAGGGGTTAAATTCAGAAAACTAGGCCTGAGCAAAGATAGTTGGTCCGTAAACCATCAGAGTCTGTTGGAGGTAGTTTGACTAGCCATGCATCAGGTCATGGATAGTCTACAATGTCTACCCTAGCTATCTCCTTTCGAAGGCAGACTCTATGTCAACAAGGAGTCATCGACTACTACCAGGAGCCCACCTACCAAGCACTCTAAACTCCAGTGCAAAAAATGCATGGAACTCGCCTCTAGAAATTCTCCCCGAAACTGAGAGAAGTCACAGGTATGGAAGATTTCACTCAAATGAAGAGTTCCATGTAACCGCAAAGATATAGAAATGTTCACACAAGTCTAACTCAATTCTTAGGAGGGACCAATCAATCCCATCGGCGTTTCTCTTCGTCGACATTCACAGGATGGTACCATGACGGCTGTTGAATGTAACTACTCAATCTATAATTCAAGAATAACTCCTCGTCACTGACCTCTCGTGTGGCGACGAGCACAAGCGTGTGCACATCGCTGACTCCAGTGGCAGGGCTCTCCGCCATTTCCACAGTGGATAGTCTTCGGTCATCTGGCTCCTCTGGCCTCTGCTTCTTGCCCTCGTTGATCCAGAGCGGGCCTCGTCTTTGCATGTCCAGTTCTTCATCATTTCCAAACATGACATTCGGAATGTAAGCCCTCATGGAGTGTTCCCTTGCAATGCAGAATGTGTAAGGACAGATCATTACATTTGGTTGAACTCCTTCTGGTGGATGATTTGCAAAGTGGCCCAACGCAATAGGGCTCCTCCGTTCCAGCTCTGCACCTTCTAGAGGACCTTGGATCACCTTGCCACCACCTACGAAGTGCCAAAAACTTGGGAGAGGTTTTCGTTCTGGGCTTGGCACTTGAACATCAAAGTTGATACCATCCCACCATTCTCGATTATCATCACCCTTGCCCCATGGTTTACCATCCACGACGAGCCCGTCGTAACGGGAAATTAAGAAACCATTGTCGACGTCAACCTTAGGGTAGCCAGGCATGTAGCGGTACTGAGAGGGAGAGTAGATGACTCCTGGGTACATGGAAACCACCGTCCCTGGTCCAGCTTTTCCTTTGATGAACAGACCTGTGCCAGCTTCTTCGTGAGCTATGCCTGATGGTTTCAAATGTAATGTGAAACCCGTGAGGTCTCCGAAAGCGGTTGCCACTTGGTCCCTGTTGAGCGGCTTTGTCTCAACCACATCTGCGCTGCACAACATGGATATGTTACAATTCCTTGCCTTGACCGCTCGATCCATGATCTCTCTTGCAAGTATCGACCCATGAACTGAGGCATTTGACTGCGAAAAGAGATGGCATGTGCTTTACTTAGGACCAAGGATTCATGGTTCAAATGACTAATTCGGTTGATCGAATTGTGAAGAAAATAAATCAAATGGGGCCAGATATGATTTCAGTTTAAAATATCGCAAGCACTGGTCAAATTCTAAATAAAACTAGACAAAAGAAAGTCCCCTGTATAATACCACTCAAAAGTGGTAAGAATTAACGGAGTTCAAGCACAACTTGGTTAAACTAGTTTTCCAAAGTTACGGTGCAAATCATGACAATTCCATCAATCTATCGTCAGAAGCAATTAGACAAATTGGTGTCGAGTATAACCAATGATACGTTACTCACCGAGAAGGGGCTTCAGGTTCCGGTTGTCTCCCAAGAGCGAAGAGTAAACCACTAGGTCGTTTCTTCTCTGCAGCAGGCGGACTTTGTTTCTCCACAATAGGAGCTTTTAGAAGAATGCTGTCCAATACAGTGGCCATCTGCTTAATCTGATCATGAACTAGCTCTTGTACTTGTTGCTGTTGTTCCTCAAAAGGTGTGGACTCAGCGAATTTTGCAAGTTCCGCAGCAGTATCCGTTTTTCCGGAGGCACTCTCACGCTGGAAGCTGAGAACAACGAAGTCAATCAAATTTAAGTCACGGTACACATATACCTGCACATTTCTTCAATATAGGCTTTCTAACCTTCTTAACATGGCAGACTCCACACATCAACGTCTGAACACTCAATAGCAGATGCCTCAATGCCATGATTAAAACTAGTTCAAGGGCGGGTACAACGTACAAATGTCAAGAGTCACAAAAAACTAAGAGAAACAAGACTTATGAAACCTGCAGAAGGTCAAATTACTTATTCCGCCCCCCCGCCCCCCCCCCCCAAACCAAGGATTCATGCTTAAGAAGTGACCAATTCGATTCACCATATTGTGAAAAATGTTAATCATCTAGGGTCAAATCGTATATCACTAGAATCAGTGAAGAAGATTGCACGTCTTGGTTTATAAATAAATAAAATTGGAGAAAAGAAAGACCTCATACAATCATCTCAAAATTGCTAATAAAACATCAGGTCCAATTAGGACTTCTTGGCCCATTAGGGGATAAAGAAAGAAAGTCATTTCTGAGATTACAACATACTACCTTGTAAGAAGAAAAAGCCTGTGCGTGTCAATCTCATGTTGAAGACGCCGCTTGTCCACGGTAGCGAATAGGGATCCCGTCCGTGACCAGGAATCCCAGAGCTGCAAGATTACACAAAATGCACTTTACCTTCTAGGCTTGCATATAACAATTCTTCCCACACCCAGCATTGTAACTTTTGCACACAGAGTCTAGAATTCCAAAGAACTCCACCAGGGATTTTTAATTTCTAGGTCTGAACGAATGGATTCAAAATGCAAACCCTAAACCCCAAGAAGGAATAGTCCAAAATCACAAATGTTGGGTTGGGATTCACTTCAACACCACCCGGATGGACAGAAAGACCACAAATTGGTTACACCACAAAAGGTTACAAAAGATTTCGGGTTTCGGGTTCAGGGTTTACGATTTCGGGTTCAGGTTCCAGTGCATCTTCTTCTCCTGGTTTCATACATGAGCGAGCTACTCTACCTCATCAACAGGGACACTACCTATCAAATATGAAGGCAGTCCTCAAGGCATTAAGTAATGCAGCAATAATTATTGACCTCGATTGATCGTAAGTCGCATTGGATTGATTAGGCAAGGGCATATCAGCGGAGATTCCCGACTCTACACCCGTGAGAACAAGGTCACAAGGTCACAAGGTCACTGCCCTCTCTCAGAACAGATTTCTCGCTTCACAGTTGCAAATTTCTCGCTTCGGCTCTATAAAAAGTTCGAACTGGAGGTCCGGAATGGCATAAGTCGAAGCATTGGTGGCACGTACCTTCCGTAGAGCGGCTGCCATGGTGGGAGAACACTGGCTACAGTTGCAAATGCAACATCGCCAGAGGCACGAGGCTGTCAGAATAGTTTCGGATTGGGAAGCGAGGTGCCCTGCTTCAAACCCTAGTCCACTGCCTTAAACCCTAATTTCCATAGCCACACAATACAATACAACAACTCAAGCCATACAGAAAGGAAACTAAGTTAGAAAACGTTTTTCAAATGAAGTTCAAAGCATATTTCACTTTGACAATTCACCACCAATACAACATTATTGTTAGCATATAAATTTTCCCTATGATTGACTAAAATTTCACGTCACATTGATTTGCACAAAATGTTAAAAAGATTTGTTTATGAAAATACCACTATTTACAAGGAACTTTAAGTTTCTACAACTTCAATAATATAAAGGTAGTCACACCTTCTTTAGTGTGCACTCATTTTTTAGATAAGATAGCTCCCCATTCCCTTTTGATTAGCGCTTCATGGTAGAATATTCTTGTTCTCTGAAATCTTATCCACATCTATTATTTTCCTCTGGAAGTGTTTAATGGATGTGAAGAAGATTCTTCACATAGAAGTATATTTCCTTTGGACTTTGTACACTCCATAGTTTTACTTGAATTCTGTAGTTTCACCACATTGCCTACCCCACACTTTGAGCAACAAGTAACACCTTCGATTCTATAAGTCGTCTTGTATATTTTTAGTTGAAGGTGAATCTATTCTTCGTAGGAGTCCCCCACACAATACAAAAAGGGAGTCACACTTTTTTCACTTGGAATTGCTCCCCATTAGCTTCTATTTTCATTTACCAGCTTTTCATTCTTTAAAGAAGTTTTCTTGGTGAAGATATGACTACCCCTATTGTTTAGTTTGTATTCATTTCTTCATAAAATAAACAAAGGGTTCATGGTATGTGTAATGATCCTTTTTTGAAAAGAAAATGTGATGAAAAGTGTAGGGCAAGATACAAATCAAGAGGCAATAAGAAAGCCCATAATTGTTTATTGGGATTGTTGACTTTAATAAATGCATATTGCTTGATTTGTAAGTGGACAATCTACAACACTAAAAAAAACAATGAATTAAGATGAAATGGGCTATTTATTTTTCACATGTAGTTTATCTTTAGTTTAATACCTAAATGCCCAAGGCACCCAAATGTGGTGTTTGCAAAACTTTAAAGTTAAATTTAACCTAATCAAATAGCTATTTTTAGTAGTTTATATTTTTAGAAAGTTCTTCTTGAAGTCTGGTTTTAGCATGAAAAATCTGATCTTGAAAATAAATGATAGTGATTTTTCTATTCAAGATTTTGTGCAAGGGTATCCATTGCAATCTTGACTTTCTATAGTGTTGAGAGCTCTTGGAAATGAGCCTCAAATACACTAAATCTTGGCAAAAAATCACATAAAAAATTCATTTAAAAAATTTATAGAATAAATTTTAAGAAGCCAAAAATTGATTGGGATTATACATGTTAGGCCTTTTAACCTCATATTTTTTTGGTCACCAACTTTTTAGATTTAATTTATGAAGATTGAAAGACTTCACATCACTTTTGCAATTTTAACACCCTCATGGTCAAAGAACAATATCGATTTTACATACATTTATAAAGACATTCCATTTTACTATGTATAATTTCAAATTTTCAAACATTTTTTGTTGCCTAAAAATGTTGCTAGAAGACTAATAATGACTACAAAATGATTGTGTGAATCATTAGGGCTAAAGATTATTCACTCGAAGTAGTCCAAACTTCCTAAAAAATTAATACGTATTATAGAGTGCAAATTAGAAAAGTCATTTGAAGATGGCTTACAATCAAAAATTGTATTTTGTATAAATCATGTTTGCAAGGTTGTGTCTATTAATTTTAAAAGCCAAAATTTATTGATAAAATACAAATCTAAAATCTAAAACTCCTAAAATAATTTGAATATAAGAAATTTTCAATATATTTTTTTGCATTGAGGTGGTAATGGAAAAATCTAACCATATTGACTTTCATGATTTTTATATTATTTATTTATTGAAATCTTATTAGAGAAACACTCTTTTGAACTAGAAAAGATTTAGGGATAAAACACACTTGCCCTCTTTAAAATAAAGAAAATTTGCAAAGAAGAACTTAGAAAATCTATACTGAACAAATGTAAGGAAAACAATACAAAAAACTTTGGAAAAATCAATGAGTGATAGTGCACATTGCAAGAAGACACAATGTTATTGCAATGTTTGCAAAGATAGATAGATAATAACTCCGGTCCTCAAAGAAGGCCGGTGTGAATAAAGTGTATTCATATTGACAATGAGCCTATGTGTTTGCAAACAATAAGAAAGACCAAAACTATAATAGTTTGCTTGGGTGATCCAAAAGTAAAAAATTGAAGCATCACTAGCTATTTTCAAGGTAGTTTGGAGACATTTTAGTGACTTAATTCTCTTTTCTTCCAATTTTGAGACTTCATTAATCCCTAATAACAAAGTGATATCATTATTTTCTTTTTTCCTTCCAATTTTGAGACTCCATTAAAATAAAGAACATGTAGATGTGTTAGAAAATCTCTTGGTCGATGGAGTCTCATTAGACTGTAGATTTATAAGAGCCCTAAAAGGAGGCCTTGTAATGTACAGTACAATACAATTAGGTCTAATTCATTTACAAATTGCATGTTTGAACTGCTTACCAAAACATGACTATGTAGATTGTAATTTTTTTTTGTTTTTGGTCAAAATTATTATCACAAAATCCATACACAATCCACTCAAGCTTACCAAAATTCAGTTGTAAAAAAGCTAATCTCCATTTTTGGCAAATTTTGGAAGTCAATTTTTCATAGCTTTACGTAATATTTTATTGCAAGCAATCATTGATGAATTTTTTTGTTTCAATTGCATAGATATGTAGGGAACTTCAATATGCACATCCTTCATATTAAAAAACACCCCATTAAATAACAAAAATATAAACTCCTAGTAAGAGCTCAATATGAGGCATCATGTGACCAAACTTTGTAAAATAGATATCTCTAGATTTTCATTGATTTTGGCAAAGAAATTGTACCATTCTACTCAAATGTACCACATTAGTTACCATATGAAGGAAAAATAGAAAAAAATAATTATAATGAAGAGATATCAATTTTCATAACATTTGGGCATTGTCACTTCAACATTGAAATTTCTATAGAAGGAATTGTGGAACTTTTTTGGAGATGCTTGCAAAGAGAAAGGTGTGCTTATGGGTGTTCCCTACATGTATCCACAATCAAACTCAAAAAATTCACCACCAATTTCTTGCAATAAAATATTTTGTAAAACCATGAAAATTGACTTCAAAAATTTGCCAAAAATGGAGTTTTTGTTTTTTTAAACTGAAATTTAATAGGCTTGAATGAGATTGTGTGAGGATGCAATGATAATTTTATTTACAGAAATATAATAATAATAATACACATTATAAATAAAAAACTGAATGCCTCAGAAAGACAGTTCGTAAATAAACTGGACCTGACTGTACAATACCCATTCCAGTCAATTCAATACCGTTACAAAACTATCACCTCATTCAATTACACCTCGAGGATCTAATGGAAGACACGGGTCCTCCCTCATACTTGCAGGCTGCAGCTACCAAAACCATAAATATCTCCTCAATACTACAGGCGAACAGTCTACATTAAAACATGAAAAGTCATGAAGAAAAAGAAGTGCACATATCTATCGTCTAGGTTTCCCTGACACGGTTTTACGTACTGCTCCCACAGAAACTAGAAACTCATCTAAGGAGGAAAGGGTTTTCATGTCAGCCGCCGGGAAGAACGACGAAGCCTTGCTGAACATAGTTGCCAATGAGAAGGCAAATACGGGCGACTTCTCCACGGTCTCTGGCAACAGCTCGTTCAGAAACTCAAAGGCAATTCTCAAGTCACGTCCTTCTGCAGGAATTGGGGCAGCGAAGTGACAAGGGATGATGGACTTAAACTTCCAGTCTTCTATTATACGGTCTACCCAGTCCTTGACCTGCAAACAGGAAACACAACGTTGGTGACATCAGTACCAGTAACATATATTATTTGATCAAAACCAGATTCGGTTCAAATTATAAAGTGGCCCTTAAGCTAACAGAAAATAGTCCAAAAATGCCTGCACTACCCAAGTGTCAATTTGCAAATCGGACTTCAGCAAACTAACTTGCAATAAATTTACATTCGTTTGTAAATTTTCCACAACCAATTTTGGACCACAGCACTAATTGTGACGATTTCAAAGGTTTTAAAGTGCCAAGTCCGCTCGCATCAAGCAAGAAGCAGCAGCTAGCTCACTTGAGAGTCTAATTCCCAGTAAGCTGCCTTGACAGTTCAGGCATGCAATACGCTACTTAGCTTCTCACTAGCTATGGGCCTTTATATACCCAGTTAGCTAATTTGGCTGGTGAGGGCGGATCTTAAGAAAAGAAAATGATGGATGAAATGAGTTTGTAGTTTACAATAAAACAGAGGAAAGAATGTCATACCCGCTCAGGTTCTTTGCAAAATACAAGTGTTTTTACAATAGGAGAGACGATTAGTTTCTTAGACATGGTCGCAAAGCTCTGCTGCGGCTCCAACAAGTCTGAAGGACCGAGAAACAAGATCTGCAACACCATTCTTTCCCAACCTGGACGACAGAAAGAAAGTGAAACGGTCAAGGATTAGCAAAATTCAACGAGCTAGTTCTTAGACTCAGCGATTGCTCAGTTGCAACAACAAAATAGATTTAAATACCACACCCCATTAATTAAGAAAAAACGACTGACATGAAAAGGGCCCAAAACCCAGTACTTGCCATTACCCAGAGTGATTCTCGTCTTTGTTCATAACAGTCTTTAGTATTTGTGGCATGGCACCTTATGTGAACAGTGCCAACCAAGAGTTATTTAGAGCAAAGTCATGCTAAACCAGGAAAAATTAAATCACTGACATTCACGCAAGCGTGTTGACAATGGCTTGTTGGCTTGAGGAGCTATTACATGTTCAAATTGAGCTGAACTATGCAAAACAAGGTGTCAAGAATTCAATTCATGCCAATTCCGAGGGTGCTCAACAAGGGCTCTCTAGAATGTTATTTTACCTCTTCGTCTGGTGGCTTCGTCATCGATGATAGGGTCGTTAGGTATTTCCCTGCCAGCACTTAAGAGTCTCACAGCCAACCCGTTTTTAGCAGCGTCCAGAAGCGATTCCTTATCAACCACTTCAGGAGGTTTATCCGGAACATAGATGACCGCGTCTGTCACCAGCAATGTCTTCGACTTCTTGTGGAAGAACGCCACCTCCACATACGGACCAACACCTGGAACAAAAATGATCTAAAAGCTATTAAAATCTATGTACACTTGTACTTTACGAATTCTAGTGCACTCTCGTAACATTCTTCAAAGGAACTACTAACAACTCGAGCCCATCTAGTAATTTCAAGAAAGAACGAAGATATTCAAAATGCCCCAACCCTTTGAAGTCTCCTTTCTTTGAGACACTTCCTCTACATCTTGAATTCAAGAATTTTGACGAAGGAAGCCCTGACAATAGCTCCCTATAAGAGGCTCCCGGCGTAGCTCCCGGATAGACACAAACGAGAAACCAGAATAGTAAGCTGTTGCACACCATTCTCATTCCCAGCCATGCCGATTGAATTCATTTCATGTCCGTCTTTTTAATATTTTTGGAAAATGATCAGTAAGATAGGTACACTCAGAGAACAGCTTAAGAAGATTATACAATCCAAGGCAGACCTGTAAAATTTCATAAAATGTCAGACTCAGGAACACAATTGGACTTACCAACAGGGCAACTTAGCACTTTCTGATCAATTTCGTCGGCCCAGGGAGCAGAATAGTTGTCATCACGAAGGATTTTGGGCTTGAAGATGCCGAAAAGCTGCACAGGAAGATTGATAGGCCAACTCCACTGTCGAGGAGCCACCCACACCTGCGCTTTCGGAAACTTGCGAGAGAACGGTCCAACGAAAATCTTGTGCTCATACGCAAAAGTAGGCAAAACAATGAACTCCACTGGCGCTTCCAGCTCTTTCAGAAGCTGTCACCCTCCAACACCATGAAAAATCATTCCCACCAGCCTCAGATTTACGAAAAATGCACAACATCAAAACAGACTCAAGAATTCCATGCATTTCCGTTTTATGAAATACCTGGATTCTAGATTAGATTTTACACAAACATTCTGCCGAAAAGCCTCAAACGAAAGCCAAAAAAACTTTGAACATGTCAAAAACTTATACTTCAAAAACACAAACGTTTTAGAAAAAGGTAACATCACAAGGCATGCAGATTCTTAAGGATCAATTTTTTAATTTTTAATTTAAAAACGTAAAATCACTTGCGAAAAATCACCACTGACCTGGATGCATTCCACAGTGGGCGCAATAGGGGCGTGCACCCACAACCCTCCCGACTTGAGCTTAATCACTGTCATACGCGTATTGGTGGCCACACTACTAAACCCTAGCGCTTGCTCCTGCTCAAACGTCCATATCCTCCCTCTCTCTACCTGCACAAAATCAATCCCTACAATCCTGAAACGAGACTAACCACAAAAAATTCCACTAAAGACCAGTGCAAAGATTGCAATACATTACACCACAACATATTCCCGGGAACCCTAATCTCACCTCTTTGCGAATTGTCCGTCTCCGAAGGAATGGCCCCAAGGGAAAAGGAAAGCCCGTGACATTGAAGTAGAACCGTCCTGGAGTTCCACTTTTCTTCACGACAGCGGCCATAGCTCGACCTGCATCCCCACTTCGTCTCCTCCTCGTCGAATGACTCGAATCCCCTGTTTCCAAGAAAAAATTTCTGCGATCCCCTCCCCAAAGTTCTGAATCCCCGAAGCTAATTCTCTCAGACACGAATTCCGAGACTCTGGAAACATTTTGGGTTGCGAATTTCTGCGAGGTGGAGGCGACATTGGGAGTGTGTCTGTACTGGGATTCTAACCGCGGGGACTGAAATACACAAAAGTGTGGTTGAGCGGCGATGGCCATGGCGGAATTCATGTCGTTTCCGGGCTTCTGACTATGATGCGCGCATTCAAAAATGACAACGTGAAAGTCTTCGGAAACTGAAGAACGTGCGAAATTGAAAGCTTCGAACAAAGCTACGAGAATCGGAGAACATTTGGAGTTGTTGGCAGCCACAACTTTAAGCTTATTAGGACTGAGTTGCATGCTTGCAACTCCTGATCTGATAGGAGCTGGAAAGACAAGGAGGAAAAGAGCTACGGTACCTCCTCCGTAAAGAAAGATCGCACGTCTTTCTGCGCTTCCATTTCTTTCTCAACTCGCCACCAACTGGATTAGCGGCGTAGTTTTCTTGGTTTCTTTCTTTCGTAACTCTTGGATGGATGATGATGGTTGTGAAAACTGTACATCCAATTAACCCCTATAGGATGAATTTCATCCAAATGTTAAAGTTCATCCATTTAATATGTTAATGTAACTTTAGGAGTTCTTCTTCTTAGTTTTGGATGGATTTCATCCAAATGTTAAAGTTCATCCACCTTAGGGGTTTGAGTGTTTAGATGGAGAGAGCTCTTTGACTTGACATTGTGGTCAAGTTAAATTTTGTGAGTGCTTTTGAGAGAGAGAGTTGTGTGTTTTGTTTAGTTTGAAGATGATGGATTATCATTTAGTAAAAGCTTCACTTCTTTTTTTATGTTTACATTCTTCGATTCTTTCTTTGTAGAGTGAGAGTAGTTTGTTTCTGTATGTGTAGATACAATAATTTTTCACTAGACAACAATTTTTTTTTTCTTGTAATATCTATCTAGAGTGGAAAGACAAAATTTCAATTTTTAGATTGTTATTAGTACTTGTATTAATGGCTAATTCCATTAAAATGGTAGTGTTCTAATAATCTGGCAATTTTAGCAATTCAAATTGCATAGTTTGAATTGTTTTTTTGGTACTAAAATCTATATAAATATTAGATTTTTGAAATCTACAAATCTCCTATATATCGGAATTCTATACCAATTTTAAATTTTTCAGACTATTTGGTCAAATATCTTTGTTAGTCCTAGATTTCTGAAATCTAAAATAGACCTCAATGTTAGCAATATATCTTTGTTCTAAATGTTAAGGTGTGAAAATGGCACATGGGATATTGCCATCTTAATGAAATTTGTCATACTAGTAGTACAAAAACACAAAAATTCAACGCTTCAAAAAACACAAGATTTGAGTGATTTTTGAGAAAGTTGTAGGGTTTTGAAGTTTGTTAGAGTTTTTGTGATGAGTCCTTGAAGATTTGTGCCACATTGTGGAATCTACAAATTTTGAATATTTTCTAAAATTTAGGTATTTTGAATATTTCTTTGAAATCTAAGAATTTTGAAGATTTTTTTAATCAAAATCTAGGATATTTTAATATTTATGAAATCTAAATTTTTTGGAGATTTTGTATTTTGCAAAATGCATCCTATTGAAACATTTCAAAAATCTTCCTAAATCACAGATTTCAGAAATTTAAAAATATCCTAGATTTTGATAGAAAATCTTCAAATTTTCTTAGATTTCAAAGAAATATTCAAAATACCTAAATTTTAGAAAATATTCAAAATTTGTAGATTTCACAATGAAGTACTTCACTCCATAGATTCATCACAAAAATTTCAACAAACTTCAAAACCCTATCACTTTCTCAAAAATCACTCAAATCTTACGTTTCTTGAAGCATTGAATATTTATAGAACTCCACTATTGCTAATACAAGTACTAACAACAATCTAAAAGTTGAAATTTTGTCTTTCCACTCAAGATAGGTATTACAAGAAAGAAAGAAGGAAATTGTTGTCAAGTGAAACTATTGTATCTACACACACAAAGTCAAATGACTCTCACTTTACAAAGGGAGAATTGAAGAGTCTAAACATAAGAGAAGAAATGAAGCTTTTACTAAATGATAATCCATCATCTCCAAGCAAAACCAAACACACAACTCTCTTTCAAAAACATTTACAAAACTTGACTTGACAACAATGTTAAATCAAGGAGCTCTCTCAATCTAAACACTCAAACCCTAAATTGAATGAACTTTAACATTTGGATGAAATCCATCCAAAACTAAGAAGAATTCTTAGAGGAGTTCATTTAACATTACAATTTGATGTAGAACAATTTTGATGTTACTTCTCGTTACAGTTGTCGTGTAAATAAAGATCATAGTACACAATAGATTGAATGCCAAAACTAACACCAAATATGCAATCAAAAATTGAACAAGAGTGCATAACAAACACACCCTGAAATTTAACTATGTGCATTGATCTTTATTTACATGACAACAAAAACACATTGAAAATCAAACTAGTATAGAAGACTTACCCTTTTCACAACAAAATTTTGAATATAAATAGTTACACTTTTGTTCTACACAAATGGATTTTCTATCATTCATAAGATCTTTGCAATGTTCTTCAGATTCTTAAAATGTTTGCAACATTGTTAATAGGATAATATTCATTCTTTTTATCTACAAGCACTCAACTATGCACCATACAGATGATGAATGCCTGTGAAAAGTGTATGTATCCAATTAATATTCATTGAAGCTACTTCAATAAAATTCATGTTATATGTCAAATTGAGTATGCTTGGCATGAATCAACAATAAGAGTATTTTGGAAGAGTTTCAATGATTTATTATGAATTTTAAAATGAGTAATCTTACTATATCACTCAAGGGTAAAGACACAAATGAAAGAATTTTATTGCAAAAATTGGAATACCTGTTTGTGGTTATTCTTGGCCCGCTATACCGATTCTGACATGATGAAACTAGTTCTTCCCAATAGTTCCAAGTTCCAACCTCTAAACTGCCTCATATTAGACAATCACAATTCCAGTGATGTAAACCGTGTTTTTGAACAGCAATTGTATGCGCAATGGGAGTTACACAAACAATACACTAGATCCTGGCTTAAAAAAAAAATCTCCAAGAAAGACGAGACCCAGTCATTTGACTCGGACAATAAGCTGATCCCATGACGCTGAGCACTGCAGAGCACGCTTTACTTAAAGTAGCCACCATTTATACATAACAATTTTGAACCTTAAGAATCAGGCTATCTGCTAATGCATCTCTTCAGTCACACAACAAGAATATCAATGCCCACAAATATTACAATCATCTCCCTAAGTGTCTAGGAAAGAAGGTTAAAAACGTCATCAGCTGACTTTGCAACGGGCTTCCGTTCTGTGCCTTGAATACCAAATGACGCAAAATCAGGTGCAATGGCATCAAACACATCAAGAACCACCTCTTTAGCCCCAGTAGTACTCCGCTCGCTTAGAAAATTCTGGTCCTCAAGGTGTGCGCCATTGACAGACAAATTAGGAGCTCCACTAGGGAGGACAGTCGATGCCGACACTGCAGGGCTGCCAGGCTGAATACCAGTACCAAAGAAATCTAGTTCGGATTGGGTAGTAGACTCATTGTTGAGGTTCAGAAAATCAGGAATTCCTCCTTCTGAACCTTTGTCCTTCACAGAATTCGTTGCATTAGCGGGTACTTGATGTCCAAGAGATCCCAAACCAACAGAATTATTCTGTGTAGAATTGCTGCCGAGATCGAAAAGATCTGGCGCTAGCTGTGACAAACCTGGGCTTCTTGTTTCAGAAACCTTGTTTCCGGACACATTGTTGTTTAGAAGGTCAAATTCAGTATTTGGCAGGCTTTTTGGCGAATTTGTCATACCCAGGAAGTCCAAAACTGCTTGATCTGATCCAGTCGCCTTTGAAGGAGTCTCAAAGTTGAGAAGAGACTCTTCTCTCTGAGATTCCGATGCAGAGTCTGGAGCATCAAAGCTCAAGTCTAGCAAATCAGGCTGTGCGGATTGTGATTTCGCTGATCTCATGATTGTCACTTTGGAGCCACCTGGTGGGGGAGGAGGAGGAGGTAGCTTAAAATCACCAGACGATGACGTTGATAACGCATAGCTCCTCACCTTCGACTTACTCTTACCCCTCGGGTTGGGTTCCTCCTTGACTGCCTTGACGGGCACATTGGTTGCAGCCAGTGGACTCTGTGCACTGGATTTGCCGACACTGGTAGGAGGAGGTGCTTGAGGAGAACGTGGTGAAAACGATTCTCCTTCAAGTAGCTCATCACTCCTAGAAAACGGAGAGGAGACATCCAATTTGGGACCCCTCTCTGGGCTCGCGTTCTGCAATCACAAGCAGATGGCTAACCCTTCAGATGAAGAAGCCCCCCTCATTTCGATAATGAAAACAAAAGTGTAAGTTATTCCACTCAAGCAATTGAGAACGTGAAATCACTAGTAGAAGACACTTCCTCCAGAGGTGCTCTAGGAAACTAACAGCATTAAACCCTGCCGATTACAAGTCAATTTAAAAGCCCGTTGTGGCAGTTTCTAACTCCGCCAATCATACTGCGGCTAGGTTTTCTAGAACACCTCTGGGGGACAGGCTCACTCTACAGGAGTACGAAGTGCCAGTACAGGAGACCCAGTTCCTTCATAACAAGCCACCATCTACTAGCCCTTCTATCTACAATTAATTCAGTGCAGAAAGAGGCTACACCACCACTATCAGCGTTGGTTGTTAACCATGTCAACTCTTTCAGCAAAGATAAGAAAACGATTTGATACTTTAGATCGTCCCATCAGAGACGGAGGGATCCAGAAGCTCTTTGGTTCGTGAACAGACGCACTTATTGACTAAAAAATATAACTGACACTCAAGCACCACTCCCCACGTCCATAAAACTTGCACTTCAAGAGGTGAGTGCACTTACCGAGAAGTTTGCCCAATTGGAATCAGTTGCATTCTGCTTGGGAGAAAAGGTCCCAGCGTCATCCTCAAACGCTCTCCATTCACTAGCTGTGCTTTCCCCATTCCCATTCTTAGATTTCTCTTGTCTGCTCCCGCGCTTCTCAGACAGGATCCTTTCTTCAAATGCCGTGAACTTCTTGTCCGTGTGATGTTCATCCGGATCGTCACCAAGCATAAGACCAGTTGACGCTGAGGATGGGGAGGTATTTCCAAACCCCCCATAACGGGAAGTGCCAGAACCAGTGCTACTGGATTGATAGCTCCCTTGTCCAAAAATGCTCTTTGATAGTTTCTGAGCACGGGCACGTTCCTCCTTCAAATAATCGTCCTCCATTAACAACTTGAGAACTTGTTTGGCCTTATTCCGGACAACCAGTCCGTGGTCAATCCTGCATTATAGGTGCAGAGAATTCAAGAAAAAGATATGAGGAATGGATAGATAAACGGGCATAAGAATCACTTACTTTGAAATCAGTTGAGACTAACAAATATAGCAACCAAATATAATTGATTAGATACATTCATTAAAAAATCAAGTCATGTTTGAGCAATATACACAGCTATTTTCGAGAACCTACCCTCTCTCACTAACATAATTGAAGCGAGAAAGATCCTCAATGAGATCTCTGTCCGAGCCGAACTCCATAGCTACTTGTTCCGGGCCATGAAACAGTAGAAACTCTACAACAGTAAGTGTTTTGAGGAATTGTCTCCAGTACTTCTTTCCTATCAACGCCAACCTGCATGACCACAGCCACAACAACATCCCGTTATAAAAGATTGAACCCATGAGAGCAGGACAAAACATACAGCAAGAAGGGCAACAAATAGGTCTCCTTGAGTAAGACAAACAGTGCTCTGGTCGACAGAGCATCCTTTGAACACTATAATCAACGTTAACGTTAACAACCTTGCATGAAGAACCTGCATGATACGCATGGATTCATCCGGTCGTCTGCAAGCATCTGAAATAGCAGCCATAGTTTTTGTTGCAGGGCCCCATTCATCATCGTTTGTAGCTTCCTCAGCCAGTCTGTTAATGCAATCAAAGAGGCTGTAATTAATCGCCGATTATCTAAATAGAAGTATGTTATCATCTGCAAAATAAATTACCAAAAAATGGAGAGAGATCATCCTTACAATTGCGACGGTGTGACATCTGTCAGAAGAAGTCGAGCAGATTTGAACTTGTCTCTAAGATAAAAGGAAGCCTGCCTTTTGATGTTGTCCAAGTCAACATTCCCCAGGCCCACCTTCTCTCCAATGTTATCAAGGTACTCCATGATGTGTTACAGACAACGGTCAGGGGCATGTATGAAGTCCCGCTGACAATGCAGATCCGCAAGCACGTTAGTAACCAATGGCAGAACACCGACTCTTCAACGTACACACAGTTCCCAGCCCAAACTATTCTTCGTTCATCGAGTAGTCAATATATTGTGCAAAGCACTTGACACTCTGAGGTAATGCTAAACTAAACACACCATATACTGTGGACAACAGTAACACATATTCCTCAAATTTACTGCGACGCATTCGACCGCCCTGGGAAGCCGCAAAGTGCTTACAACCTCGGACACATTGGTTGCGGACCACATTAAGATAATCACCCACAGTTTATGGTATACTTAGTGATAATTGAGCTTGCAGATCCTTGACCATCCAGAAAATATAGACCCTTCGAAAAAAATTAGCGACAAAGAACCACAATTCGAAACAATCTTTGCCATTCGTGCTCTTCAAGTTTTCAGGGTAACGGCGGCAGAATCAGGTGTTCAAGATTGCATCATTCAAAAACATCTTAACCCTAGTCTAAAGCATGCGCTCACCCTTAGAAACGTCAGATCCAGGGACGTGAGAATTAATCAATGCAAAATCTAGAACACTCGATCAAACATAAAATCCTCACTTTCTAACGCCTCAAAATAAACTACTGCGTCCGTTAAGTACTCCCCGTGCAATCCGATCGAACTAAGTCATCATCCCGTAACCTAAGAAGCGTAAACCCTAACCAGAACAAAGAACCTCCTTCCACAAATTTTCCGCTTCAACTAAACGTGGTCGATTCGTCGCAATCCAGGATCAATGCGACCAATTCAAACGCCAAAATCGCCTCATCCAAGCAATCAAACCCTTCTAGATCAGAAAACGGCAACGTCCTCCTTTTGTTACCCCACCTTACCAAACACACACTCCTCACAAATCATCCATCGAAAACATGAATTCGCTCAAGAGTCTTACCTGTTTCCAATTCAAGCCGTTGATACGCGTGACATTCTCAGCTTCCGCGCCCAAGCAATACAATCACACTTGAACGCAATCAATGCTCGCATCTGACCACCAAAAAAAAGAGAAACAAAAAGGAAGATGAGAAGAATTTTGCAGTGATTGCGATAATCCGTGATCAGAAACTGGAAATTCAGTGCCGAAATCGGCACACTCTGTCGACGTGAAGCATTGAGAGTGGAAGAGAAGAAGCTCCAAGTCTGTGACCAGGGCAACGCACAAGAACGACACCTGCACGATGCGCCTTCGTCCGTTGGTCGTTCGTTGAAAGTTTTCATCCGTCCAGTGAGGTTTCATTCATCCGTCCAAGGGGTGAATGTTGGAGTCATTGGCCTCTTATTTTTCAGATATTTGTTCTTCCTAAACCCTATTGACATCCATATATTTTCAAAGAAACTTCAATGAAACATTTTTGGTATTATTGCATTACAAGAGGCTCCTTTTTTAGTTACTCATATTTTTGGTGAATATTCATTATTTAAATGAGATTTAGGACAATATTCTTTTAGAATTGTTAGGTAAATAATATTGTCTAAGATTTCAATTAACTACATAATAAGATCATTCCTTATCATTTTGTTTAGCTTAAAATATTTTCATTATAGTGCAAAAAAAATTAGAAAATACATTCTTAACTTTGAATAAAAAATTTTAAAGGTTGGTTTTAATTCTCAAACATGAGAAGATGTATTATAAAATAGAACTTAGCATAATATGAAATCAGTTGTTAAAGGTTTATGTACAACCATATGGTACCTTATTCAATTAGTACAATACAAATAGTAGACTACAATATAACAAGGCATCCACACCTACATTGATAATTCAACAATTGACATCTTTTTTTTGGATGTCATTTTATCATTAAAACCTTATCGTGTTCAAATGGAGCACCATAGCTTTTGACAAATGCACAAGGTACAATAATAATCCAAAATTGAAATTCTTTGTGTACTTGAATGGGGCTCAATATGATAACAAACTTCTGTAAGTATTGTATACCTCAATTTATATATTTTCTAAATCGAATATATACAAAAAAAAGTTGCCATTTAGAATTGGGCTTTTCATATTTGTAAAGATGAAATAGGTGACAAATTTATGCCACGGAACTAAATGATCACTTGCTAACTTTAGTAAAAAAAATTGCCTTGCTTTAAAGAAGAGCAATCTTTAAAAAGATATCCAATGAATAGAATTATGTATGAATGATGAACTCCATCATTGCTTCTTAACCCCTAAATGCCCAAACTGCTTTTTTTTGGCAACATAGAAATTTTTTGTATAGCTCACTATGAATGGAGTTTTATTTTTTTTGCTGAAATTTTAACACAATATGTGCCCAAAGAGTAGCTTTCAGTCCTAACAATTTTCCTAATTTTTGACTACATAGTTAAAAAGTTGTTGTATGTACTTTTCATTGCTTGATAGGCAACCTGGGCAACAAAAAAACTTCTTTAAAAATCATTTTTTTAAGAAATTAAAATTTGAAATTGGTTCTCTAGATTTATATATACTTGGAAAGCTGGAATCATTCCATTTTGATCAATGGGTCAAAAATTATGAGGAGTTTTAGTTTGAAGGGAGTTTGCAGATTGTTATTGAATCTCTACTCTAAGACAAACTTTAAAGTTCTTTATTTAAATCAATTTTCAATATTTTTGGAAAAAAATAAAAACATTGGGTGTAGATTGTTTATTAAAACATTACAACCATTGGTATTGGCATTTTTCAATTCTATAAATAAATTTTCAACAATTTAGTATTTTGAATTAGTCTCTACTCCTTTCTACTTACTATTTTTTTCCTATATGTTGTATGATTCCAAATGATCTGATATTTTTCAAGCATGTAACCAACTTGACTTGAAAAATAAATCCAAAGAGTTGCAACCATTTTGGACATTTTTTCATACAAATATGACCTTCTAAAGTGTAGCTATCTGGATTTTTGTAGGGCCAAAAAAAAGAAATTTGTCACTTCAAATGCTAATATCTTGCAATCTACACGGTGGAAATTTTTGAAATATTTTGCACATGTTTTCAAACAAGCTTAATACAAGGTCCTATGGTTTTATGTGCCTAAAATTGTTTTTTTTCTGAAATTTGATACTTATACTACAAATGGCAGTTTTGGAGTGATTTTGGTGAAAACATAGTCAAAATCATTTAAGGGTTAAAGCAAACAAAATGCCAACATTTTGATAAGTTATATCAATTTTTCTTAATTCTAACAATATAAATTCAAATTAGACATGCTAAAGATCTCATAGGAAAAGAAAACACAACAATATCAATTACGGAGTAAAAGATTATAATACTTAATCATAAGGGGGTTAGAATTACAAAAGTGATGTGAAGTCTTTCAATCCTCTTTTCACAAGTCAAATCTAAAACTTTGGTGACCAAAAAATATAAGGTTAAAGTGCCTAATATGTATAACCCCAATCAATTTATGGCTTCTTAAAATCTACTCTACAATTTTCTTAAATGAATTTTGAATGTGATTTTTTCTCCAAGATCTAGTGTATTTGAGGCTCATTTCCAAGAGCTTTCAACACTATAGGAAGTCAAGATTGCAATGGGTACTCTTACACAAAATCTTGAGTAGAAAAATTACTATCATTTATTTTCAAGATTATATTTTTGATACTAAAAGTAGACTTCAAAAAGAACTTTTCAAAAATATAAACTACTAAAAATAGCTACTTGATTAGGTTTGATTTAACTTCAAAGTTTTGCAAATACCAGATTTTAGTGCTTAACTCAAGTAGTTAGGGATTAATATTGCAGGAAAAATTATTTAGTGATGAATTTCAAGCAAAAATTGTAAACTATGAACTATAGATTATAACCATATAAGTTAGTATAGACTTAGCATTGAACTTAGGTATTAACCATTGGTAAGTGGACAATGACATAACAAAGATTTAGCAATGTAAAGTTCAAAACTATATACTAAATTTGAATTTTTGTAATTTTTTTTCTATAAATGTTAAATAAAATTATTTTACAAAAGTCAAGCAATATTTTTTGAAAAAAATATGTTCACAAACATTTTATAGTAAATGGAATGAGTTTCTTGGTAAGAATTTCACAAATTCACAAATTTTATTGAATGAAATATTATTTTAAACTAAAATATAACAAAAAATAGTTAAATTTCTTAAAATTCATTCCAAATATCTCAAAAGAATCTTATACATATATTATATATTTTTTGAATTTTTGTGATTTTCGGACTAAATTATAAAAATCATAAATATTTGGAGTCATATTATAGTTAGTATTACTGCATTCAATAAAATTTGCAAGTTTGTAAAATTCTAATTAGAAAACTCCTAAAAGAATTCTCATTCTACTTACTAAAGAATCTTGAAAAAAATTTGCTTGTATTAAGAGTTTTTTTTCTCTAATAAATTTGATTAAATTCTCACAAGTGTGTTAGTTGTATTACAATATTTCTAAATTTTGTTGAAAATTTCTAATTATTCAATTGGCTATGGCAATATTTGGAAGCTTACAAATAGTTTTTAAAGCCACTACATTATTTCTATATTAAATCTCATTGAAATTAAATATTCAATGTACATAATATGTTAAAAGCTTGTAGAAATGTTCTTATAATCCTAGAGCACTAGGATATTCTCCATGGAAATAATCATTTTGGATATGTGAGAATCATTTGCTTCAAAAAATCTAATAGTTATTGGAGGTCAAACTATCATCCAAGACTTCCAATAAGTTTTTTGCTTTTGTCTTACATAGAAGGATTCTTTGTCATCCATTAGGCACTTTTAGACCACCATATCAATACAAAGTTAACCCTTATCTAGAACCATATATTCAAATTCTGAACAATGAATGAATGCAAACACATCCCAAACACACATAAATACATTTTTTCATCCATCATTTTTATTAAAGAATCATGTGTTATACATTTGAAAGACTTTGCTTTGCAAATATATTCTATTATTCAATAGATATAGGTTTGGCCTTAAAAAACAATCTTGTGAGTTAAAAAAACCCCTTCAAAAACAACTTGAATACAAAAATAAAATAAAAATCTTCACAAATTACTATGATTAAAACCTAACATTTTGAACTCAAAGTATTTTTTTTGGTAAAAATAAAAAATGTACAATCAAAAATTGATTTTAGAAGGAATTTTTAATTTCTACCTTCAAATTTTATTGCAAAATATTGGTTTTTGTACTAGTTAACCTAAATGTATGGATATGATCTATGAATCATATTTTACAACTATTGTTCACAATCATATTTAAACTATTATTCTAAGTTACATTTTATAATACATCTTTGCAAATTGGGTGGATATGATCTATAATACATCTTCACAATTTTGGGGGTAAAGACAGATGCAAAAATAAAAACTTGAAATTCTTCCTTTTTTTACAAGCATTAGTAGAAATTTGGCCTTCAAAGTGTCCTCTAAAATAACCTTGAACTACCACTTCTTTTTTTTACAAACATTAGAAGAAACTTGGATCCTCAAAGTGTCATTTAGAATGGTGGAGATCTTTATTGAATTGAGATGTGCATTTATTAAGGAAGGAATGATATTTTCCCCTTATTTCCCTTATCACCATCCATTTTTGGCTCTATCATGATATTTTCAAAATTGCATACCTTTTATTGGACATTAGATACTATCATTAAGTACATTGAGGGAATACTTTATATGGAAAAGGGCTCATAATGTTTTGACAATGAAATGCTTCTTTTTGGATAACTAGACATTAGGTAATTCTTGTCATTTGAATCTTTAGTACTATGATTGAATTCTTTATTGATATTCATGATGTTTGCACAATAAAATGCCTTGTATAGGACAATAAGACATTAAGTGCTTTTTATCATACTATAAGTCCTTAGTACTATAAGTGAATTCTTTATTTTGACAAGTTCATGGGTACTTCATGAAATTCGAAATTCATAAAAGGTAGGACACAATTATGTACTATACATAAATTTTGTACTTAGGCTATAATCTCTAACCTTCAATAAATAGCTTTGAATGTCAATTCTTGAGGGGCTCTTTGGAGGTTCAAATTTTTCCTAATGTAGCAACTAGAGATTCTATTCCTGTAATACTGGTTAGTGACTTGCTTTTCTAAGTAAAGTCTACTTCCACACATGTAGCTTTCGTCAATGCAAAGCTTCCAGTCCAGAGCCCAAAAAATTGTATGTTACACGGACTATGGAGCACGTAAAATTTCTCTCATAAGGGAACAAAAGTCCACTGACAATTCTTCAAAGCGTTTCGTAACTTTCACAAAATCATCTATTGCTTCAACCTGCATTCCAATTAGGACATTAATCAACTGCAGAATTGACAATCTTTGACCCTCTCATATCACCACATTTCAAATACAAAAATACACAAGGCTACCATAAGCCAGCACACTATGCGTAACACAACAATACACTACGATCAATCAACTTACTTATCACTAGCTTGATTTTATAGGAGTTTTCAAAGAAAACACTGAACTTACCCTGGTTCGACTGCAAGGCGCATCACGTAGCACCTGTCCACAGAGCGGAGCCCAAACTTACGGGGTAGCTAGAGACAATATCAACAATTAGTAAATACAAACATAAAATCAGAAATTGACTCAACAATTAATAGATGGAGTCAGAGATATGCTCCAGTATATAACTAGATACTGATGCATTATGTGACATATCTCGTCAGCAGAGAATAACGACATGATACGGAACAGTGACGCTGACCTGGCGACCATCATAGTCGAGAATGATAGTGTCAGTAACTCCCATTCGATGAAGGTAAGCAGGCAGTGAATTGATGAGTGGGTCTTCGCATAGATGACACCTGAATAGTCAGAAACAATGTCCGTTATGAACATAGGGCTGCAGCTTATGACCAGTGCATCAATTCAGGCATCAAGTAAAAGGTTGATTAACAAATAATGAAGAGAAAGTGTGAGGTACGCCTAGTTTCTGATCATACCGTTATTGACTCGGAGCTGTTATTGACTGCCTTCATGGTTTTCATGTGTCGGAGTTTCTCCTGACACGGGAAACGCTTCGAAGGACTCGGATTCGGACTTGGGCATTCTTACTGCAAGCGGCAGCACATCGGCACAAAACCCTTTACCAACAAAACTGGATTCTCCATTCGCTTCATGAGCTGTAGTCTTTTGCTTTCGTTTGGAAGAGTCAGAGGATTTCGACGGTGCTTTCGCTAGGGGGTCAGGCGATCTGGCGGCTTGCAAAGACGAGTCACTATCATCGTCAGAATCGGTCAATAACTGGCATGCATCCTTGTCAGATTCCTGGGGTGTGAATCCACTGTCGGACAACTCGACAACACGGAACACATGAATTAAGAAGCCAAGGTTGTCTGGGTTAGAATCTATGAGCTCGAATACCAAAGTATCTCCTTCTTCAAGCTTATGGGTCCGAGAAAACGCTTTGAAGCCTTTTAAGCAAGCGCTGCTCTTTCGGTTGCCAGCCCAGCGTGCTGTTGATTTGTGACCCGCTGAATCAATCAGAGTAACTCCGACAAGTTTCTTTGGAAGCCACTGCTTGACAAATACGCTGGGAATCGACTGCAAGAAGGCAAAGACCCATTACTTTCTGATGCAGTCACAAGATCATCACAGTAGTATCAGAATCCCAGTGTACCGGGCATTAAAAAGCATCGAAGAGTTGCCTAAGTAGAAGAACCACCTATCTGCCCTACAAATTCATGAACCAAAAGCAGTATACTTAGATTCTATCTGTAAAAGTACGTGTCGCAGAAAAACTCTCACTACACTAATTATGATATTTAGTGCTTGCAACAGTCCATACAAACTCTAACACTATACGTCAACAACACTACTAGTGTTACCAACACTAAATGTCAAAATGAACACTATTTTTCAAGCTTTCTAATTTTTAGTAATGTTCATGTTGACATGTAGCGCACTAAATGTCAAGAATCCCACTAATGTTACCAACATTGAACATCAATGTGAACACTATTTGTCAACTAAATGAGAATTAGAGTGAGTCAAGCAATAGGGTAAGTAACACTAAATGTAAAATAACACTAAATATTATTATTAGTGAACTCCTAACGACACTAAAAACTAATTTCCCCAAGTAACATATAACGAAATGACTCCATCTCTTCCACACTGGATGATAAGCCCACTCTAAACCGTCAAGCTTATCAAACATCACCGTCTGGGTCATTTGACGAATTCAACTAAATGGACAGAGCTATAAGCTACGATAAATGAAATCAAGAGGTACAACAGATGTGACCAAGAAACCTTACCACGGTGAAGTGGCAATACACACTTGATCTCGTTAAGACGACTACTACACTGGGATTTGCCGTACTCAGGGTCCGTGCCGCCAGTTCGGTCCGCTTCCGCTCCGCCATGGTCACAGGGCGCCTTTGAGATTGGAAAGTTGGGTATGGAGATTGGGGAATCGGGTATCTGTGACTCGACGCCGTTGGTAATAGATTCGCCCCGCTTACTGATGAAGGCATACTCATATCAGGCTTGTCGCCACTGAATTCAGATGGGTTAGGTGGCGGACGTCCAAAAGGTGGCTGACGGACTTTGGCTCGGCTTTTCCGTATTCGTATCCTTTTCTTCTTCGCTGGTGGCATTATTGGCTTTATCTCCGCTGCCCCCACAGTGGAATCATCCAGTTCAACTCTAAAAATGTGGACAAGCATAGTAAGGTTTTCACGACTCACCAACTCAAAAACACAAACATCATACTCTTCAAGAAGGTTGTCCAGAGCAAATCTTTTCCAACCAGCACTGAGTCGCTTTCCAGAAGCATTCACAAGCCACTTGCAAACCCATGAATTGCCTGCGGCATCCAATAAAGTGGCATCTCGCGTCTCATTGGGAAGAGCCGATGAGCGCAGATTCTGCAATCAGGCAGAGCAGTAAACAATCTCAAGCCAATGCAATTGCACTTTCGATCTAACTGAAGATTGTGCCAAATACCGACAACACCAGATCGGTTGTAAATTCGACTAAATTCCATAAAAGAAAACCTCATAACTTTACTTGTCAAATTAAAATCAGACACCCAGGCTAACAGCATCATACATTAGAATTATCAAGAAAGCCAGATTCAGACTTACAATTGAGAACCCATTGTAAACTTGAGAGGGCTTAAGTAATGAGATGACATGCGGGTTTGGAGTCCAAAATTCGAGGGCCCGCTCCATTGCTCTCCGCTTTTCAGCCTCCGTTGGCTCCCGCCGTCGTCGGGGTTGCACCTCCCACTTGTCTTGTGGCCTTAAGGCTTGTTCCTCATGAGAAGGTGGATTCACCTCATGTGTCAATTCCGTAGGTACAAAGACTTTACGAGGGTCCCGTTCCTGATGCAGAACGTGCGGAGCGCCTTCCTGCTGCAGGTTATGATCACGTCCACGAGGATTTACACTCCCTCCCATTTGAGTAGGTGTGAAATTAGGCATTAGTACCTGCTGGGGCATCAAAGGTGGAACAGGTGGGACAGGTAGAATAGGTCGAAAATGTGGAAAATGTTGAGGTTTCACTCCTGGAGGGTAGGATATGTCTGGTACAGCAGGCGCAACAGGCATACTTGCTCCTTCTTGGAATACCTGCTGCTGGAAGAGAGGACTTCTATTAATGCTCCCAGATGCTCCAAACACTCTTTCGTGCCACGACTCTAATGTCGAAGGACCTCTTTGCTGTGGTAAATAAGTTTTGTTTAACTCTGGTAGAACTCCAGTTCCCTCTGCACAATCTTGGCGGCCGGAAAACAACGTTCAGTCCCAATTTCATTTATTAACCAAACTGCGACAATCAATATAGAATAGTAGCTAATGATATGCAGGTAAAATAATTGGTATTAATCACATGGAATAAGAAAAGATCATGGGGCGGAGAATCACCAGATGCTTTCTCTGCCTCACATGGTTTCCTTGACTCAACGGCACAAGTATTTGCAGTCCCAGCCTTTTGATCGCTATCTAATATTGGTGGCCCTCGACTGGAAAAGTACTTTGCAACTGCCGCATACTGTGGCAAGGTGGGAATTCGAGGTGATTCAGTTGCATCCACTTTGCTTGTGCCGGTGGTTCGATCGCCATTTATGCGTCCAGCAGAAAGATTATCCATATAATTACCAGTCGATAAAAGGCTGGATTGTGGGTCATTGTCCACCGTTTTGGAAACAGGGACGCTAGAGGTTTTCTCGACTGTACGTCTCTCTTCACGAAAGATATGAACTACAAGAGAAAGAGATTTTGGTTCCTTCAGTTCCATCAAAACGACATCACCAGATTCAAGACTGTTATCACGAACAAATTTGGCCCATCCAGCACTAAGGACCACATGATAAGATTTGGGGATAAATATCACTGGCCATTTTCTATCAAGCTCATCTACCAAGAGCAGTTGAGTTTTCACAGCTGGTAGCCATGTCCTCGCGAACTTGGTTGAAACATACTGCAATCCACATGATTACCAATCCATATTAGTGAGAAGAATCAGAAGTAGCAATAAGAAATTATCTACGAAATCTAGAGACGAAGTGGCAAATATCTCAAACGTAGAGGAAAAGTCTAAAAAGTAGAGTCAACAGTGTGGAAAAAGAACTTACAGACTGGGATTTTGAAGCTGCAGTTTTATTGACTACACAAATCGTGCTTGGGTTTTCGGTCTTGTAGTCCCGTGCTGCTCTCAAAGCCGTAGAAAGAGGGTCTGTTATCTGCGCTTCATAAATTGCTTGATGGATGTCTATTTCCTTGGTGGGAGTATCGCTGTCCTCCATCTCTGCGCTCCTCTCAGATTCCAGTCTAGAAGGATTTTCTGATATTGGCTTCCTCCCCTCCTCCACTTCCACTGGCATATCGTCATCGCTAGAGTCAATTACCACTTCTACCTGATATTTCTCTGGATGCTTACCTACTCCCTGTTTTTTATTCTCAATGTTCGTTTCAGCAGTTTCATTACCAGCACCAAAACCCCCATGGGCAGGCTGATGCGTACAATGCTTTTTCTGCATGCCCGAGAGAGAATAATCCCCGCTTATATTTATTCCACGTTTCTTACCTAGATTCGGAGTATTTTTCCCAGTGCTTTTATTCAAGCTAATTCGATTGGATAGATCAGAGGAGAACGCGTTTTCAGTGCTCTTTCCAGCAGTAGGTAATATAATAACCTCGCTACTTGGATTCAAAAAGGGAAGAGCCTTTTCACAACCTTGTTTGTCGTATATTTTCACAACAAAGTCTGCGTCCGCTATCATGGTGCATACCAAGTGGTCACCTGCTTCTATGTTGTGATAGAAACGAAACTGTTTCCAGCCTCCACGAAATCCATACACTTTATCATAGGAAAGGTTCACCTGCCCAACCCAGCCGCTTGGGCCACGCCAAGTAACCACATCGCGAAGTCTGTTCCCATAGTCAATCAAAAACCTGGTGGGTACCGGCTGTAGGAGAGCAACACAAAATCAAAGAAGTCAGTGCCTTTTGTAAAACATAATCCATTGAGAAACCTATTATAGAGAGTTTAGCAACCACGTTTCTAGCAGCAAGAACACCATAAATCACCTTACTGCATTTGACTCAACATAACCGACGCCAACTGATGCTGGTGGTTTCTTGCCAACAATAACAGATGGGCTCCAGATTAATTTTAAGAAAAAAATTCAAAAGCATTTGTCACAAAGGCACATCATTGTTCACCAAAAATCTAAACAAGATGGACACTCACCAAAAATCCAGTGGTATCATGCAACTGATCAACACCAATCTGTTGGAGAAACGAGGGAGCTCCATATACTAACATCATTTCAGCTTGAACCTGATGTCCATGAGTCATGAAGCAAGCCCGAGTACAGACATTGCAAGGCTTAAAATTGTCGTGATTACTCGCCATAATGCACCAAGATTAGTAAGAGCCTCAAGTTAATGCAGAACCCTTGGCAAAAAATTGGTTCACATACCTGTCGCATTCCAAGCACAGAGACCACAATTCAGAAAATATCCAAACTTGAAGCACAGCAACGAATCACTGTCCTTCATTGGAGACGAAACCAGACAGTGGCGTGAGATACCTGTGACCAATAACACATTACCCATAAACATCATTCACTAGCTTCGCCCGAGGTGAACACCGAAAAAGAAGTCGTCAGTGCCCCCAAGCATGGTCTCAAACATAAGGTAAATATTTTTAATTGGAACAAATGAAATGAAAAATAAACTAGGGCTTCGCACAACTGTTGGTGATTGCCAAATCCAATTAAACTTCGAATCATGAATAAATTTTAATTCAAAGAAAAAATTTTAAATTAAAAATTCTGGAATTTTAGTAATATAAATATGGTAAGTGATAAAAAATAAAAAACGAAGTGAACCTCTCCAAAGTCCGGAAACTACCATCAGCACCCCGTCGTTCCTCGACACTCAAATTCCTCTATTTACATCGAAAGGAAAATCTCCAATCCTACTGCAAGAAAACATAAACCAGTTGAACCATTCAGGAGAAGCAGGTAGGATACAGCAAAGGGTCATAGCTATTGCACCTAAAAATTTGAATATTGACCTTCTGAAGAATCTGGATTTGCATTAACTGCAACTTCCTCCTTCCTCACAAACTCCTGCATGCTTTGTGTTATTAGCTCTGATCATGACTCTTGCGGCTTCGTGTTTCCTTTGATTTTTCCACTTACACCTCATTGACTGTTGAATCATAAAGGAAAACACTGCATAGGTAAACAAACTGAACATCAGTTTTAACGGACGCATGTTGTAAACTCAATAAACAAATGTCATGAAGACTAACCACGTACTTGATCCGTAGCAATGACCAAGATTTATTGCTGTGATTTAGCAACAAGATGCCGTTCATGAACATGAAAGTCTGCAATACACACAAAACTGGCATCCAATAAGGTGACCACTTCTAGAAGCGCCGAGCATAGTTCCTACTATGAAAAAGGTCAAATTTTAATGTTACAGCTAGCAAATCAAAGAGGATTCCAACGAACCAAAGAGTGTTAGTTACATATCGAATTGACAGTAATTGACTCAAAGTCTTATTGGTAGAAGACCTAAACCCAACACGTGTTTGTATGTGAAGGTCTTGAACATTCTCAGAGTCAATATACTCATCGCATCAAGATTTCAGGATGTCGCATTTAGGTACGTGTCTCCAAAGGTACCTCTACTCTAAAACGGAGTAATAATAAACAGCAAGCTCTTCAAGCTTTAGCAATTCTAGATTCAAGCTCGATGCGACCGAGAATTCTCAACTGGGAGTTAACTGAGCCCAATTCCAACTCAAACCCTTGTGCGGCCCCTCGGTTCGGTTGAAACTCTCTGTGCAGGCACGATCACTGTAAATGCACAGACCCCTAGAAGATCATGGATTTCTCACAAAAATTCTCTGCATTCACAGAAGAGGCCTTCAATTAATCCCACATAGAACGTTAACTAGTCTATCCTTTACGATACTCAACCAAATGAGCTTTCACAATAAATTCGCTCCTTGATCTTTCAAAGTCTGGCCTCTACCCTGCAAAACTTAATCGCTCAACCAATTCTTCCAAGGGATTAATTATTACCCGACATTCACAAGGTATCCAATTTGAAGGTTCACGTCTTCACGGATCCTGCAAGCACACAGAACTGCAACTTCGGAACTACCGCTTTTCCAGAAGATGAGTCTCATTGATCACATCGAAATTTGAGGATCGATCAGGAGGCTAAGGTCGCTTCCACTCTTCAGATCGGGCACCGATGCATTTATCGTGATCGCCGAGATTGCCATAGGACTGCACCGTGTCTACTTTGTAAAGAAAATTTCGATCAGGAGGATCCCTGCATTTCAAGAAGCGTTAAACCCTAACTAGTGCAGAGAAGCTTCATCGACAACATTCCCGAAGCAACTACCCAATCCTAATTCGTCGCATACCAAGTCTCATACAATCACTTCAAAAATTGACCTCGTAAATCAAGCCATGGCTCCAAGAAAGCACCTTCTCAAAATTCAATGTTCCTAAATTCCAAGAACGTCTTCCAACCCCATCGTAGTTCCAGAAATCGCTCATAAAACCTCAATTCGATCAAAAAGATTACCTCTTAACAGTCGACAGCGTTGGTAAGCGCCATATCTTCAGCGTGCTCGCTCCAGT
The DNA here is from genome assembly GCA_963969395.1 of Pseudoscleropodium purum. Classification (NCBI taxonomy): domain Eukaryota; kingdom Viridiplantae; phylum Streptophyta; class Bryopsida; order Hypnales; family Brachytheciaceae; genus Pseudoscleropodium; species Pseudoscleropodium purum. Next base: position 14,623,245 of record OZ017800.1, on the reverse strand, counting down.
CACAAGGTTTCACTCCAAACGTCAGAAATTGATGAATGTTTAACCAAAAAATGCAAAGGAAATTCAGAAAGGCGATCAGAAGAGGATTCATGAATTGTTTCCGCGATTGCAGGCGAAATTGCGTGCCCAGAATTGGAATTACGCTGTTGTTGTACTAGAAGGACCAAGAGTCTGATTGAACCTGAAAAGACAGCGAGACTTGGACAACGCTAAGAGAAGACGAAGCACATTATTCGTTCATCTAATGGTCGCTTCCCATTCTTCATTGAGGGATCCAGATTCTGTCCAAATCATGGAAACGTACAGGGAACGGATACCTGCGAACGTACGGGGAACGGCCGGATGCTATTCATTTTCTGTACATCGCAAGTTCAACTTTGTCTTGATCACGGAAATTCACTTTGCCTTTAAAATTCACTTGTAGACACTTATATATCCGTAGGAATTAAAACTTGGAAACATTCTTGTTGTGAGGGTTTTTAGATATTTTGCAAGAAAATGATTAATGAAACTATTAAAAAAAATTGTTTGAAAATATAGAGTGAAAAAAAGCATAATATAACTAATACAAGCTTGATTTACTATAGATTGACCCATAAGTTGAATGAGGTTTGCTTTTAAAAATAATGAGATTGAAATGATTCTATTTTTAAGAAATGACTCAAAAATGAGTAATTATTTGTAATGAAATATATTTCTTTTGAGGAAAATAGCAAAATATCCTAGATGGTTTAAAGGATAAAATATATAGAATAGAATTTAATTGTTGATCAAATTAGCATGAAATATGAAATGAACTAGAGTAAAGACAATAAAGTTTACCAAGTTTCATCAATTGTCTATAAACCATATGATACAACAACAAATCATTCGAAAGTCTTTGAAGAATTATTACAAAATATTCCAAAAAAAAGAATAAGACAACACTTTGATATTTCTGAACAATTGAATTTTATTATAATCAACTATTAGCTTTCAATATAGAAATTATATTTTGAATTAAAGTGAACCTTTGATCACTTTAGTTCAAAAGAGTCTCAATGAGTCTTACTAGAAGAATATCATGCCATCAAAAGAAGTCAATTATGAGATAACCATCTTCTCCATATATATGCTCATAAGATGTCACCTTGATAGAGAAAGATAGCATTGAAATAATGGAATTTGGAATGATTGTCATTATACAATAACAAAGGCAAAGGGACTAATTGCAAACCGGTAGAGATAACTAATAGCTATAGTATACCCACGCATATTTATAATTTCTAGTACATCATGGAATGAAAATCATAGCAATGCCTTATCATGTTGGCAAATAAATTGTGTGCCTCTTGTTGTGTATGATATGTTGTCCCAAATGAAATGCTCACTTGAATGATACCTAAATTAAACTAATAGCCCTTTGGGATTACAAAAAACATTATATTATATCCAATGGTCAAGGATGACAAAAAATATTTCTAAACAAGAATGACCTAAATTTTGTGAATTTTTAGTTTTTCTATTTTCTTATGTATGAAAAAAAATTCTTGTTTTTAAGCATTTGTAGAATTACGTATTACAACTTTAACCCCTAAAGTCCCATTTGTCCCCTTGAGGGACAAATTAGATTTCGGGCAGGTTCCTCTTACTTCAAATTTTGGTGAATTTTTTTGAAACTTTTCCATAAGATAGAAAAACTGATTATCTATGTGGGAAAACAATTTTTATTTCAATTGGTGCCTGGAAGCAAAAGTTATACCACAAAAAGCCTGAAATTGAACTCAACGGGCAACACAAAAAAAATTGCAAAAAATCAAAATAAATTCTAATTTTTTTTCTTTTGAAATGTTATATTTTTGTCTACATGTGAAAGCTTTGATTCATTCTATTTGGACTAATATTGAGAAAGTTATAGACAATCTTGTTTTTTAGGCAATTTAAGCATCTTCTTAAAAAACAAATTCATAGGATTCATTTCTAAATGCAATTTCCATAGTTTTTCACAAAAAAAATTTTGAAAATTTTGTGTTTGCTTGCTAAAAAAAACTCACCATTGGGATTATTGTCTTCCAATCCCATCTTGGAGTTATTAACAATTTTGGGTTTTTTTCAATCTTGGACCTACTTCTACTTAACAATTTTTTAAAGAATGAAAATCAAGTGCTTTTTAAAAAAAAATTGTTTTTCTAGACTTTCAACTCAATTCTTCAAAATTAAAATCTTTTAATTCAAAGTCTTTAGTGCAAAAGAAATTTCACAATTGGTGGTCAAAGTCATCTGAAATTGCAGGCCAGTGTTCAAAAAAAACTTTCTTTTTCAACTTTGAATGCTAATATCTTCCAATCTATATGGTCAAACTTCATGAAATTTTTACCACATGAGCTAAGGCAAGTGAAATACAAGATCCTATGGTTAAATTCTAAGAAAAAGTTTTTTTTTGTTTTCTTGGGTGAATGCAACAAAAATGACAATTTTGAGTAGTTTTTGACAGAAAAATGGCCTTGAGACTTTACAGATTAATTAATTGTTTGATAAGAAATGCTAATCTTAACTACAATGTGCAACAATTATCTATCTTTGAGCATGACATTTGTAATATGCATTGCAGGAGCCATTTTGTGGCCATTTGGATGACAATGTGACAACTTGGACAAAAGACTTGAAGCCAATTTTTTCATCCACATTTTTTCTTATTGACCTTTTATAGTGGATTGTGAGCAATGTACAGTTGAGTTGAGTTTGCAATCTTGCTAGTATTTGTCTTCACATACATGAGAAGTTAGTAAAAAAATGAATTTTAGTGTATTTGAAGAAATTGTTGCTTTATATATGAAATTTTTCTATGAAAACAACATTTTTTGAATTTGAGCCCAACTAATGAAATGAAGGTCATCTACTCTAGTGTCTACTCCAATTTCAATTTTGAATATTTTTCCTAAAATCAAATATTTTATTGCAATTTGAACTTTGGATGTATTTTCAATGTCTACTAAATTCTAATTACAAAATGACATAGAAATTGAGTTTTACATGTTGATGTTATTTACTATAATAATATAGACATGTGGTGAAATTTTCATATTTTTCAAGATAATTTTCTATTTGATATGATTTTTTTCGACTTGCACTTCAAAAATTCTCAAAAAAATCAATTTTCCACAAGAATTTAACCTCTAACTTTGTGGTCATAGCCCCAACAGTTTAGGATTAATTCAATTCTTAGCTATACTTACTGAATGCACTCATTGAGGGCCAAGGAAGATTGCTTCCCTATTACCCTATCCAAAGGTAAATGTAAAAATTGTCCCCCATTTTATGCCATGTAAATTTTAAATTCAATCTTCACCTTGAGCTTCACCTTGAGCTTCATCTCTCCTAGCTAATCCAAGGCCTTTGATTGTAAATACAAATTCAAAACTTGTGAATTTTATCGTCGTTTGCAATCTACAAATTCTAGTATTTTCTCCAAGGGTGATAAGAAGGGGCTCAATCTAGGATTTTTATTTTTAGCAATTTTTTGCTAAAAAGCCATGATTTTTTTTCCAAGGAATCTTCAACAAAATCTTCTTGCTTTTCAATGAATGAAATTTCCAATTTGCTACCAAATTGTGTAACTATTTCACTCTATTTTGGATGAATGCATATTGTTTTAGATGAGTTAACCCCTAAACATCTAGATCCATTTCCAAAATTGACGATTTGGAAAAAATCGTTATAAAGTGCTATTTGGAAGAATATTTTGGAATTGACATACAAATAAAAGTTGTAGATTTTGCATTGTAGATTCTATCCATATGGTTAGATTTACTAGTGCTATCACCAATATTTTTTTTTATAAATTTTGAAAGGAAAATTTCAAAATTCCTTCTAAATTCAATCACAAATAAAATATGATCATTTTTTTGAGTAAAACTTGTTGGAATGGATTTGAAATGAGGTTCTCTTGATATGGTGATTTTTTGAAATTTTTGGGTTCTTTATATCTATAACCTCATTTTTGCAAATCGAGTTTTGAACTAAAATCAATGCAATTTTTGGCTTGATATACTTCCACATTTGTAATTTTAGAAAAATATGCATTCTAATAATACTAAATCCAACCATTGGATAGGACAAGAACTTCATAAGGAACCTCCACAAATTAGATGACTTTCATCCAAACAAAACTGAGAAAGAAAACTGAATTTCAATCTGTTCGTCGTCCAGAAATTGGACATCGAAGCGCTCTAGGGTTAATAAAATTCCATCCATAGATCACAAGATTCATCCATTTCATGGATGTCAATAGCTTCCTCCTTCCAGACGGAGTGATTATCGCTTTCTGCACTGCTTTTAATAAATGAAAAAAAGGAACGTGGGTCAATCCTCCCTACTCCCTAGCCTTAACAGAACCACAGACTGAGATGACGATTTCAAACTGGTACCAGTGTTTCAAAAATAAAATTAAAAAAACAAAAAAACTGGTACCAATGTTTCAAAAATAAAATAAAAAACTAAAAAACCTGGTACCAGTATCTAAACTTATTAGGAGCCTTTCTTCAGTGTACTGAGCCGCAATTAATTGGTCCCACAGTACATCTAATATTCCTTATCCAGTAATTTAGAAATCATTACTCGGTGGGAACTGGGAACACCAGGCGGATTGCTGGAACAGCGGAGGTCCCTTTGTCAGGGGATAACAAAGTTAATTAGTGACTTACTAGAGAGGAATCGCTACAGTATCCTAGTTCCGACTAAGGTAGGGCCTCCTGCCATGTTCCATTGGTGTGCAAAGTTAAGTGGGGTGCTACACTATCCAAGTAAGCAATTGCATTGGCATGTGGACTCGATGTGAGGGGAAGATGGAGATATAGTAAGAATTTCAAATGTATTGATTCCCCCAAGATTGACTAATCTCGGGAATTGAACTTTATAGTTGTTCATCAATTTTGGTAAAACATGAAATTCTCTTTTTCGTTTATCGAGGTGGGCAAGACAATTGGTGGAATTCTCTTGGACATCTTTTAGTGTTTTATTTGCCCACCTATGGAGCATGGCAAGAGGCCCTTGACCATGTAAGGACGGTGTGGTCAAAGTGGAAATCATCCTTTTGGTACAATGTGAATCAACTACTTAAAAACAAGAACCCAAAAGCACTTACTAGAGGTCAATCTATTGTGTACAACCTCCCTTTTTTGCACAGGATTCCAAAGATGAATATTTGTACTTTTGTTTTACATGAAAGGGTTTTCTATCATCCATCAAACACTTAATGTTGGCAATAGCATTACAAGGTTAATAAGTGAGTGAATTGATAATACTTTTTCATTATTTCATTATCAATATTTTTTTAATATGCTACATTAGAATTATTGATATGGGATTGACAACCATGATATTCCATATTTTGTATATATATATATATATATATATAGGTATATACATATATACCTATATCCGTTTGTTGTAATGTATCCATATAACATATTCATATGTCACATGTCATATCCACATGTATTTAGTATGTATTTGTTATGTTGTATCCATATAAAAGTTTTGTTGGTTTTGGATGTGTTTTTTGGGGGGAGGAAATCATGTGTTTTATTTTGTTTTATTTTATTTGTGGGGATAGTTAATTAATTGATAAGATTTGTATGTGTTTGTTTTCAAGGAACAAGTATAGGTGTGCTCTCTAAAATTACCAACAAGATCATGTGATGTACAAAGGAGGTATTCTTTTACAAGTTAAGGGTAGAAATATCTATTTTGATAACTTAAGTATTTCAACCTATATGACGTGAGAAAGTCATACAAAAAATTTAGTTTAATGTATGCAAGAATAAGGATGAAGAAGAATGCAAAAAAAAATTCTCCAAGAATGAATATTTTATTCAAATGAATATAGATGTGGATTTTTCATATAGACCCATTCCAATCTCCTAAACTCACTTATTATAGTTAGCTTTGACACTTCTCCCTAAGCCAAGAAGGAAGAGAGATGAGTGGACAAAAAGGTACAAACAATGAATCTTTTTCAATGAATAGTGCATTCAACTCTTGTTTACAATAGGTCAACCTATAAAGCCATTGCAAGGGGCTTGTTCAAAATAAATATTTCTATCATAGACATGTGCAACATTTCTTTCCAAGACCAAAGAATAATTTTTTGTCACACTTTGCACAATGTTGATGGCCTTTCTTGCTCATTAAAGTAAGAGGTACTAAAATTGACCAAGGTCTAAAAGTGCCATGTAACTCACAGGTATATTTTTTTTTCTTCAATGTACAACTAAAGTACATTTTGAGTAGTAAATGCTTTTGATGACCATTGTGCTCCATTTTCAAAAAAATTGTAACTAAATCCACAAAGGTTGAAAATATATGACACATACAACTTGGAATAGATGCCAATTCTAGTTTTCTTTCAATGAATATTCCAAAAAATATTTCAAGGAGTTTATCATAGCTTCTTAAAAAATGCAATTAGCTCTACAAATCCATCACGTTTTGTGGACCTCTTGCTTGTTCCACTGTTTTCATATGATGACACCATTTCACTTTGACTCTAAGCTTCAGGTAGGAGTTTCTAAAAGTGCACATGTTCTAAAAGTGTTCACCTCTTTAAATGTACACAACATACACATGTTGCTTTTTTGTAGCCTTCGGCCATGTACAATCAATGTACATTTTAGGAGGTGGATGCTATTAAACCCTTATGCCACTTTAGCTTCAAATTTTCATGACTAATTCCACAAAGCTCCAAAAAATATGAAATGACTTGGATTAGATACCAAGTCTACTTGTCTTTTAAGGACAATTTATGAAAACAATATTTGAAGAAGCTTCACCTCCCAAAAATCAGTTCCAACTCTTAAATGGTTAGTTTATAGACCTTCTACCTTAGTTTGTCTTGGGTGAGTGTTGAATTTTTGACATGAAGTTGCAATCTAATAAGGGCCACTTCACACATGGGCCCAAGGTTGAGAGTCTGTCAACCTGCACCAATCAAATTTCAAAAAACCTCGACTTTGGCCTCTCGACCCTTCACGCAAGGCGGCACAATCCAAAGTCCACCACCTTCCAAAGTGCCTATATGGAAGCCCAAGCTCCTATGTGGCAATGGCCTCATGACGAACTCTCAACCAAAGTTTGTCAAATTGCCCATTTATTGCCCATTTCTTTGGACTCTCACCCAAAGTTTGGCCATGAATTCCCATGGCCTCTCGACTTGGTCGGCCCATGTGTGAAGCGCCCCTAAGAATCCATAACGAGGGCCAAGTGGGGGTACCTTCAGTGAGAAACAAATAAATCTCCCAAAAGAAAAAATCAAAAGAGTAAAGGCTGACCTTTTGAAAATACAAAGGTGCACCCTTTGCGGAAGAAGTTGCAGGGATTCCACCATACAATAGTTGCTTTTGACGTGTAAGATGATGCAAAATGGGCTTTTATGCCCTTCATTGATGCATCACAACGACCTTGTAGAAACTTTGTGCTATCTGGTAGCAATTAATAAAACTGAAATAAAGGTGCAATCCATACGAGAGAATTTTGCACATGAGAGAAGTTATAAGGTAGAACAACCCAATGCTGGTAGTCACCCAAGTCATACATCTAAGGTAAGAGGCTCAATTTGTATAGGGTCATTCAAAATTGACCCTATAATAGGGACAAATAGTATGCACTCTGAATTGCATATTGTAAATCCTTTTCTTAGGCAAGGGATGTCAAAAATTGTATTCCATTTTGGGACAAGTTGGAGTTTACACTATTGACAATTGTAAACATAATTTGTTGGTGCTCTACTTTTGAGGTTATGGAGCAATGAAGAACTTGTAGTGTGTACTAAGTTACAATGACATCAAATTTTTTTGACTTTCACAGCTCACTTCTATCACTTACTTGAACATTAAAAGCAACTTTTTTTTTTAAATTTCTTTTTGAACTTTGTCATTTGTTTTTAAGTCATATAAAGTACCACTTTAGTTTAGCTCTGCTTATGAGCAGTTTTGGCGACCTATGGCCATATCACTTGTAAATTCCTTAACTAATTTTGTTCTACTTAGAAAATGATGGAAATAATGACCATTGTTAGCTTCTCTACATTTACCTTTGCTAAGAAAAAACTAGCATGTTCCAGTGCATACAACCGCCCACAAAGGTCTCGATCTGCTAAGATGCACGCTTTATAAGCCTCCTACCTTACTTGATCCTTCCATTTGATTCAGTCACCCATCCAATACCACAATCTTGGTTATCTTTCAGCATGTTGTGACAATGCACTTGGGGAAGGGACACAATGTAAGTGTAGTTTAATTAGCATGGACTTGCCTATGTTTTACCAATTCAGTCTCAACAAAGTTTGAAAAATCACAAAAAACTAGTTTCTTGTTAGAATGTTTTAATTCTCTTCATAAATGGCTTCTCTCAAAATTTTCAATTTTTGAAAAATATGCAAGTTTACAAATAGCTTCTTCAAGATAGCAAATCTACTTGATAATAGACATGTTTGTTTTAAGAAAATATACTCTATTGGTAGCAGTAGGTAATTTGCCTCTAGGAATGAGGTGCATTGATCCTAACATTGCTCTCAATGCACTACAATGATTTTCAATACACTAAGCATTAATCCCTAAATGCTCAAGCGACCATTTTTAGGTTGTTGATTGACTTTGGGTAACATTTAGGGCAGGAAAAAACTCTTAAATTTTTTTTTTTCAATTTTAAGGATTGGGTTGTCTTTAAGTATTTATATTCAAAACTAAGATTGCTACGGTTAAACAAAAATTAAAAGAAAAATAGCACAAAGTATGTAGAATTTGCCTAGTGCTAACAAACTTATTATTTAGTGAAAGTGTTGGTGTTTTCATTACTAAATCTTATGCATTTTTCCACAAATCAATAGAAGCCACAATTTTAATCAATAAAAGACAACTAAAATGCTAACTTAGAGAAAAATTGTATTTTTGATGAATTTTTCAAGTGATATCTTCAAAATTAATTTGAAAAGAATCTAAAAATTGTTTTATAATTTTGACTGTACAAATACTTTCTATTTTTTGTGCTTCACATTATCTTCATCAATGCAAACTTAAAAAAAAATATAGATCACAAAACAACATTGGGTGTGAGGTCATTTTTGTTGTTCAATTTGGGTTGATCCAAAAACTTTGGGCACCAAATGGGAGTAGTTTAGAAACAAAAATCCCCAAGAAAATGGTGTTTACCTTTGGAACATGATAGGCAGAGCCTTGCTGAGAGTGTTCAAGGCAAGTTTTCATCAAGGTATCAATGCCTAAGGGCTTGTTTACATGCTCGTTTGGTGGGCAAATTTGAACTTAAAACAAACAAAAAGACTAAATTGTCTCTATTGATTGTCTTGCCAGGATGGGCAACAGAAAAGAAGGATCTCAATTTTCAACTGATATTGGTGGAGACTAGTGAATCATGCAAGAAAATATATTACATATTGACTTTTAATCAATCATATCCCTTCCCTACCTACTGGGTTCATATAAAAGTGGAATTGGTATTTTTGTCTATAATACTCTTGTAGCACTTTGCCCACCAAACGAACATGTAAACAGGCCCTAAGAACACGAGTTTGTATTCCACTGAGAAAGGATTTCCCACCAAAATCAGACCTCAATGGGACTCATTCACATTGAAAGAACTACGTCGATTATTGAGTCTAGTGGTTGTAGATACAAAGGCAAGCTAGGATTCTTGAGAGACAAGAACAAGTAAGCTTTACTTTCCCCTCCATCCTTTCTTGTCAAAGGCTCAAAATGAAATTGAGATGGTGCCACCCACTAGGCCTACATCCATAAAGTTAAGTTATTTGTTTTGTTTGTTACATTGAGATCTCCTAGATTGTAAGTCTGTTGGTTACATTTTAGGTACCATAAAAAAGCCCTTAGTGAGGAGGGGTGTACAGACTTCATTTCATGAAGTTTGGACCTACAACATAAAAGTTCTTGAATTTCAAAGTTTTTATAGATTAAAAAATTAGAAATTTACTTTTACTTTTATTTTGATCGTGGCAACATGGGGCACATTAGTCTTATATTAAGCAGTAATTGAATTCAATTGTCTCTAAGTTAAAAGTTTGGCATAGCTTTTAAATTGGAAGCCACATGTGCTTGTTCTTCATAAAGATTGCTTGCAACTATTGTGTATCCAAACACACAGTCTCCCCATCATTTCCTTGATCCTTCTATTGAGTTAGGTTGTTTGGTTGTGTTGTTTGTTAGTTACTTTGAGATCTCCCTGACCATACATCTTTTATTCGCATGTAGTATCATCGGAAAGTCCTCGGCAAAGAGGGGTGCACAGGCTTGATTTCGTGGCATTCTGACCTACGATGTGAAAGTTATTGAATTTTGAAGTTCTTATAAATTAAAAAAATTAGAAAATTGCTTTTTCTTTTGTTTTGACTGTAGTAACGGCACATGGTATATTATTATTTTTGATACAACTATCATAGTTCTACGTCTTTAAAAATGACCTTCCAATCTTTTGCTAGTCCTTGCCTTTTCCTCTTGAAGCATACATTGCAATAGTTGGCTAAGCTTCACTAGTTGAAATGTGAGGGCAAGGAAGGATTATTTCAAGCCTATTCTCCTAGCAACAAAAAAATGTGGCATTGTCAAATTTTTTTTAAAATAAAACAAAAAATACTAGTTTAAATTAAAATATAAAAGTTGAATAAAGTTGAAAAAGAACTTAATTTAATTTTTTGAAAAATGACATGGGCATTGTCTCATCCACATCTGATTACGTAGGTGGCAGTGTTCCTAGTTTCTAGAGCCTGAGAACTTGCAGTCCTCTAGACCCCTAAATCTCTTCTAATGTATTGTCATTGTAGAATGGGCATGGGAATGGCATCAAGCAATACCATTTCAACCGACAACAATGTTCATGACCAACTAATGACAACCACAATTAGAATTTAGAAATAGAGTACGCCATTGTGGAGTCTTCAATTTTGAATGATCAATGTTGTCACATCGATAGTATGGTACAACCAACCATTACCAACTACTTTAGGGATTCTACATATGTTCTAGAGTAGTAGGAGGCAATGTAAATTTCCATGATTTGATTAGTCCCAACTTTGAAAAGGAGGAAAAACACATTCTACACTTTGGTTGAAAATTTGTTCTGACCTTAGTTGTAACTATTTCTAGCTATACAAATTGGCTATAGGTCCTTGGTTGATAATGGGTGATTCTACTATAATTGCCCCAAATTCAACTTCATATTTATGTTGTAACAAAATGGTGGTGGCACATTCATGTAGAAAATGACATTTACAACGATAGATGTGCCACAATTCACAATTTTGACTTCTTATATAGTGATGTAGTTGCCAATTACCATCCTCAAAGGTTTCAAATACATTTTCTTGACCACTGGCCACTTCTTTGTCATCTTCATCAAAGTTGCGGCACTTCATATTATCACTTCCTTCATCCACCCCCAAACTAGAGTTTGTTTTGCATTTGGTATCCTACTAGGTATAATTATATAGACTATTCTTGTTATTTTCATGAAGAGTGACCATAATAGATTTAAGATAAGGTAGAAAAAAATAGTTTCAAAGACTAACTAAGGCATGTGTAGGGATACTTTCAAAATTTTGAGCTTTGGAAGAGTGGATCATGATGAAGTAGTTGAAGGAAGTAAGGTAAATAGGCCATAATAATTGACTACAAGCAACATAAAAATGGACAACCATTGCGCAAGTATGATGAACTTCTATTTGGTTCTTAGCTTCACTTGTCATGTTGTTAATACACTATGCGATAAAGGGCTACAAGCTATTTTTTCTAGTTTTTTAGCTAGCCATCTTTGAATGCAAATTTTTTTGCAAAAGAAAACCTTTTAGCACATTTTTTTGGAAGTAAATCTTAACATGGCATTTGAAAATTGTGTCAAGTTTTTAAAGCTTGCAAGTTCCTACAACATTGTGGAATAAAAATTGAATTTTGCATGTGTGGTTATTAGCACGTCTACCTTATGCAAAACAAAAAAAGAGTGAATGAGGTTGAGGAGGAGAACTTGAGCTTGCTTAGTCCTAAAGAGAAGGACATGACAAAAGTGCTTTATTTTTACCATGTATTACATTGTGCACTTCAATTGCAATCTTTTACAATTGTCACTTCAAATTTATTTGGATGCATTTCAATATAGTCATTAGAATCCTAGTTTTCTAATTTACATCCTATTATTATCTTGTCCTAGAAAGTAGATACTAAATACTGCAATTGATGAATGTGCAACTCCTAATTTATTATTTCCTCCATTGAAGTGGGTTCCATTTTGATTTTTTGAATTTAGGATATGAGTGTTAAATTTTGTGTGCTGAAATAAATACAATGTGTTCTAGAATTACAAGAGAGCTCAAATTTAAAATAATTGATATGTAGATATTTGAATATTGGTTTGAACTAAAACATTATTGAGTACACTACAAGCATTTGTTTTGGTTTCAAGTATTTCAAAAAATTGTCAAATGAGCATCTTGGTTTCAAACATCACATGTGGCTCTAATTCCTTCACAATAGAGTCCAATTTGTCTCTCTCTTGAAGGCTTGTAGGGTACTCAATGGAATACTAGAATTTGCTAATTTGTGTGTCAACTATTATCTAGCAATGTCAATTAGCATCTTCTCACATTTAGTGCTATAAACCTTTACAGGTAGGTTCTTGCAAGCTTAAAATACACCACTTCTTAACTTTCTATAGAATTTCTTTAAGTATAAGCTCAAATAGTATATTAATTACAGTATGATGTTTAACACAATCATTGTCATATTTACAAAAAAAATTCATACTATTTTAAGCCTTTTCTAATTACAGTGACTTCTACAAAGACATTACTTTAACAAATCTTATGAAATTATTTTTAATGTTTTAAATTATGAAAAACAAAAAATTTTAATTTAAAAAATATAAGATTGTATAAAATTAAATTAAAAAAAAGAGAGTATATTTCAATATTGAAAAATGAAAACTAATGACATTTGACCAAGTGAGCCATACTATGAAATGTCCTTTTAGATTTAATGTGAGCATCATTTTATAAGGTACAAGTGTCTAATTCAAGAGGTGGATGCTTTTAGTGACCACTTCATTTCTACTTCAAAACTTTTGATCATAACTAACTTCAAGAAGCTCCATTAGATGTTTCTTTTTTTAAATTTAAAAATGCAAAAAAAATTGAAATTAAAAATAATAATTAATTTAAAAGAAATAAAAATAAAAAAGTGACATGATAGTTGTTGTGCTACATCATAGAACTGCTATGGGGCAGTGCGCCAAGTCTAGAAACGCAGATTTAGGCAAGGGAACTCACAGCCTTCCTAGGGGCTAATCTCATCTAATGCAAAAAAATATGAAACTATTTGGCATAGATGTCAATTTCATTTGTCTTTCAAGGAAATTTACTAACAAATATTTCACAAAGTTTACTCTTCCTTACGAATTTCTAGCTCTTAAATTAGTACATTATGGACCTTATATTACATAAGGTTTTTTTTAAACAAACAACAAACTAGCATTGCAATGAAGAAGCCTTGACCTTGGGCTTTTCATAAGAAATACAAAAAAAGAAGTTAATTTTATTAGTTTTTAATCATGCTCACTACTTAACCCTTAACCCCTAAATGCCCAAGGCCTATTTTGAGGTTTTTGGAATTAGCTCTAAATTGAACAAAATGTCAACATTTTGATAAGTTGTATCAATTTTTTTGAATTATAACCATACAAATTCAAACTAGATACGTTAGAAATCTCATAGGAAAAGAAAACACAACAATATCACTTATGGAATGAAAGATTATAATGTTTGACCATGAGGGTTGTAGGCGCTTGATTACCCACCTTTGGTAAGGAAATAAACACGACCAGGTTCTTAGCTTTTATCCACTTTTGATTTAAGGGGGTGTTGTGAGCGCGGTCCATTGTGCCTTCCAAGCAATAGATCTTACTAATGTTTTCCTAGTTTCGTGGATTGGCGAAAGAAATGCATAGGGACACAGTGATGCAACTTAACGACTAACTACCGGTTATAGGTTTATATGGCCCAGGGGAGATTCTACAATTTTGCATACCTCCCCTTACGGGGTTGTTTGACAACAACCCCTACTTAGTTGGGTGGACTCCCACCTTTCCTTCATAAAAACCTAACTCACTATCTTATTTGGTCTGATTAAGGCCATAGATTCCTGCCCTAATGCTAGCTCTAGGTCCTATGACTAGTGCTAAGACTTGAATTCCACTTCTACCACTTAGGGGATTCTCTCTTCTCTACAGTTTTGTGACACTATCCTCCCAATCTTATCCTCCTAATTCCACCAATTGTAGCCTAAGGTCAATTGGAAAAATCAATGCTTCTTGAAGTACTCTTCTTGAGGGTTAAGTTACTGGCTCACCTCGTTGCTTTCTGGATTGGAGATAATCTCGTCCATGTCCGCCTCCTTGTACTCCATAGTCCTCTTTAGCTAATGGAGTGCTTGTCGGTTTGAACCCCTTGGCGTTATCTTCCCAACTATTACACCCTAATTGTCTTCCTTCCTTCTTTTTCTTTCTCCATGTTGTCTTTCTATACTATCACTATTCCACCAAATGCATTCATGGTGGTCTTACAACTATAGCTTTAAAATCCAAAGCCCTTTAATGGTGCCCTTCCCCCTTTTTACATGTCTCCCCTTTTCTTATACTAATCCTATTATGGTTACAATGGATCCTCGTGGATCTCCTCTAGAACCTACCTAATCTAAATGCTAGTGCACTACTAATCACCTTCCTCCTCCTCGTCCCCTATTTCACCTTCTCTTCTCTAATCTCCTTTATTGTTAGTATCATGTCTTGATTTTTTGGGAGGTGAGAAGCAGGGTTGACAGGACGGTCGGACGTCCGGGACGTCCGGACGTGGACGCTGTGTCCGCAGCGTCCACTGACATTCGCAGATGCTGTCCACCCCGTCCGCCTATCCGCCCGTGCGCCCGGTTACGGCCGTCTGATCCACACGTAGACTGATTTGGTCCGCATGATTTGGGTGTCCGCCTCGCCCGTCCGCCTTCCGACGGCGGGAGGGATACTGCGTCCGCTGGCGTCCGTGAGGACAGACGTCCGGGTTACGGACGCCTTTTTCGGGTAGACGTAGAGATTCGTCAACCCTAGTGAGAAGGCAACGTGCAATGCAAGTGTGACTTTTGGAGGTATCATCCCATTTTCTTTGAGTTCATGGAGGGTTCTTGTTTGTATTGTTGCCTTATTTGTGCCTTTTTTTTCTCTCTTCCCCCTACTACCCTAGACATTACTTCCCTCGGAACTGTATGGCTCCAACTTCACCAAATTGTTGGATTCTCCCTAGCTTCCGGCCCTCATTGGCTTGTCAACTCTCCATGGCTCCTGACCGTCCTAGTCCTAGGCTTGCATGATACCTAGCTCTTATCCTTACTGCTTCTAGCCCTTATTGGCTTTGACCCTCACTAGCTTATTACTCTCCCTAGCTTCGGCTTTACTACTTCCAGTTGTGTTGGTCCTGGGCTTCCGTGATACCCGGTTCCGGCCCTTACTAGCTTTCAGCCGTGTTGGTCTTGACCATCACGATACCCCGCGCTGGCCTCTTGCTGGCTTTTGGCCTTTACTAGCTTTGGCCCTCACTAGCTTGTCAACTCTCCCTAGCTTTGGCCCTTATTGGCTCCGACCTTACTACTTTAGACCCTCCTTCAGGTTCCCTCAAGGGAACCTAATTAACTAAAGAGAAATTTGGATTTTTTATCTTAGGATTGAAGTTTTGTCGTCCAGGATTTTAGGCTCCAATTTCCAGATACGATGCTAATTTGACTTGTTTACTAGCTAAGACTTGTCCTCTCCATTAATTCACTCTACTCTTGGAAGTTAAACTTTGGACTATTCCAACAAGGTCTTGGAAACTAGACTTTGAAACTATGCCTTGTGGGGGTTCAAAGCTTCGCAATTAGGTTGATTTTAACACCAACCGTAGGACTAGGCATTACTCTAGGGTTCGTAGCTCCGCCTAACGGACCCTTTATAACACACACTGTAAGACTAGATTGAGTTACAGGTTTGAAGCTTTGTTGTCCCGGAGGGGGACTCACTTGACAAGGGTAACTTTAAAAAGAAAAGGTTAGTTACTACGAAAATACACCAAGATAAAACAAGGTCAACTATTTCATAAAACTCTTTTCTTAATGACACCACTCACACACTAAAGACCCTCCAAAGCGGCATCGCCAAAGTACGGTAAGGGGTTGCTTTAGGATTAATCAAGACACCAACAACTCTTGAAACCACATACAAGTGGCTCGCAGCTTTCAAAGGAAAGACTTCCCATTCTACCACTTTAACACACAAGAATACACAAGGCAAGGTAGAGGACCTTTGAGGACCTTCCAAAAGCTTGAAATGAAACAACAAGAGAGCCAAAAGTGCTCCAAAAACACTGTAAGGAGTTTTGGCTAAAAATACTAAAAAGGAATCCAAAACAACTTGGACCCACGGACCCAACAACAAGATGAAGGGGGTGATTTTAGAAAGGGAAATGGAGCCCTTAAATAGGTTTCAAGGGACTATTCCCCCCCTCCCCTAAATTCCTACTAGTAACCTTATCAACTCGGATTTTCATCCTCATCCTCAAAGATTTTCATCCTACTCCTAAACTTTTAACTATCTACCACACATAGGACCAACATCCTAACTTTTGGAGATTAACTCCAACTGCCAAACGGATTGCGCCGTTGGCTCTAGATCACCATTTTTTGTCCAACATCCCCCTAACCCCTTTACCAAGATCCAAAACCCAACAAAAGCTAGCATAGATTAAAAACCAAGTTGGAATAAATTCCCAAATCTTAGTGGTTCCCTATTTTGAAAAAAGTAACTAGTCTATGGTCTCCGGCATGTGCAAGAGAGTAAGGAAAGACTCCTTGTTGACTTCATTTTGATGTTGTGTATTTCTAGAGCGCCAATCAATGTTGTGGGGGATTGCCACATAATGGGTTCCTAAGGAATCTGGCCTCTATTAGAATCTTGCCGCTATCGGAATGTCGTGAAATTTGGTGGATCACATTATTAGCATAAAACAAGCTAGTCTAATTTTTAGTGAGATTTTACTACAACCTGGATAATTTCCATGAAATTCCTGTTGGAAGTTAGAACGGTTGATCGCTCGGAGGAGATTCTTTTGCAAGTCATAACATATCAGGAATTTC
Source organism: Pseudoscleropodium purum (assembly GCA_963969395.1). Lineage (NCBI taxonomy): Eukaryota > Viridiplantae > Streptophyta > Bryopsida > Hypnales > Brachytheciaceae > Pseudoscleropodium > Pseudoscleropodium purum. Next base: position 14,606,041 of record OZ017800.1, on the reverse strand, counting down.
TTTGAGACCTCTCAGGGAGTCTCATACAAGGCGTGCAGATCCGCTTTGTCCCTCGCACGCTTAGTCAATGGAGATCCAAAATAGCATCTCCTTGAATTGTTGATGGTGCAAAAATCTTCTACAGATGAGGGAATCTTGAGAAACTAGTTTCGCCGTCAAACTCCTAACATGGGATTTCTCTTGGAACACCATTCTTCGGTAGTAGATTCTTGTAGACAATTTTATTTTTTCGATTTTTAGTCTAATAGCTTTTCTAAGTATGAATGTGGAAGTTTTCTTAACTTGTTTGCACTAGCCTAAGTCAAATTGTACTAATTTCTAATATATAGTCAAATAGAGCTACTAGAATGCAACCGATTTGAATTAATAAGATTTGAGAAGTTTAGGAGTTGGCCTCATCTTTTCAAATTGAACAGTTGTCACTCTTCCAAAGTATATAGGCAATTTTCTTTTCTTTTTATAGCTCTCAGATGGAGCATTAATTTTTCTCTTCATGCAGTTTTAGACTTGTGAACTCCTTCATAATATTTTCAATACATATTATTTTTGCAAATTGGCTTTGTGTTGGAGCACTGGATTACCTTGTTCATTTGTCTTCTCCTGTGATCAATTCGGCATCGGACAAATCAACTTGGCACCGCAGCAGTATTCATCATCAACAAATTGATCAAGGAGTATCTTGAATCTGGTTATACAAATTGAGCAAATATGCATAGTTCTTTGACTTGGGAGTATAAATATTTGAGTTCTAGTTGTGCAGAAGGACTGGTGAGTTGGTACTAGAACTAAAAATCAGATTGATTGTATGAGATTTAATTTGCAATTTGTATGTAAATAACGTCAATTTGGGCTAAACTGTATTGTAAGTCAAGAAATTGAGACGGTCTGTGTGTGAGATTGCAATATTGTATACTATTGTGATTGATTGTCCAACTGGCTGAGTGGTTTGAATATAATTTTAGGTAATGTGATTAACTTGTCAGTGAAAGATGGAATGTTAAAATTGTTAATTTAAAATCAAATTGATAATGAAAATATACCAACCACCTGGGATGTTGAGATTATTATTTAAATCTCACAGATAAATTAAGTGAGAGAACTAAGATTGACTGATAAGTGATTAAGAGCAAATAGATTTGATTAATGAACTATATATTGATTCATTAAAAAGCTGGAAATTGAAATTATGCTAAGTAATTGAAGGAGTGAGTAATTTTGCTAATAAATCTGAATTATGAATCAATTTATTAATTGAGAATATTGCTAGTACTTGAATTATCTTAGTGGACAAAATAATCAGTGACTGATTATGCTTATATTTTATAAATCCTCCTCATCTTGCTGGTTGTACTAATTTTGTTGATGTTGTGTGTTAAACTGGATTCATTGACTAGTTGTCTTGAGGGTAGTTGGGAAATTGTTAAATCACATCAACTTGTGGTAAGCTTTTTCTGCATATTGGATTCATCAATTTGATCTCATGAAACTAGTTCTCGGAACTGGTACAGTTGTAGGGACTGAGTAGCTAATAAGACGAATTGAGTTATAACTGGTCAGTAGTTCTAAACCAATTAGACCAGTTAAATTGGATTATATCTCTGAGTTGGGGGGAACTGATTTGGTGAGAATTACAACAAGTTGAGGGAGTGAACAAATTAAAGGAAATCAGACAAGTTGAATAAGGTTGTTGCTGGAAGCTAAAGTACTAGTGAGATGGTTGGATGAAGATTTGGCGAATGGATGAAAAATGAACAGGGAGAATCTTAACAGACCATACTTTTGCATTAGTTAGGGACAATTTGATGTAGTTAGAAATTTGATTGTGCATCCTAAAATTAGCAATTAGGCTAGTAAAAGGATATACAAAGACAAATTGACGTGTAAAAAAATTATCACGGTAATTAAAGAATCTCTATAATATATATTTATATATTTATAAACTAGGTGATAGTGCATTTGCATTGCATGATCAATTTGAGGTCTTAACCTGTCGATTTGCCAAAAACAATTCTTTATCTACTAGATAGGATGGTGACGCCATACATGGTCAATAGCATTATGGGATGGACTAGTTAAATTTGGGAATAAGAGTGTTCCCTTGTGTTGTTGTATATTTATTATAAATCCCCTAAAAGAAGTCAAATTCTACTAAAACTACAAAACAAAGTGACTTTAGACACGTGAACATTAGACGTATAGACCTTTTTCCCATTATAACCCCCTCTATACCTTGTGGTTCTTGGTTTTGAGAAAATAAAATCGAGATTACAATTCCTCTATGGCTCCATACTTCAGTTGTAGCACCTACATACTAACAATCGGAGTTTCTTGAGAATTCATCGATACAATGGGGAATTCAAAACCCAACTCTAGGACTTGCCCTATTGGCCTCGTTGTGGATCCCTTGGACCAACTTAGTCATGAATTGCCACATTCATAGTGGGATTTAGCCTTTAAAAGGCTGTGTGACTCAAACCTATAAAAGTAGCTATCTTATGATCCTCTTACTATTCCCAGGTTGGTTTTGAGGGAGTTCTACAATCAAATTTAGACCAAATACTAGAATGGGTATGTTACAACTCTACTTTGGTTCTACACTCTTTTTATGGCTTTTTGTATACTTTAATCTATTCTAAATTGCAGTTTAGGACAAAAAAAAATCTATGAGTCCTGGGTGACGAATTGGGAGCTCACAACAAGGGTGTTAAAATTGCAAAAGTGATGTGAAGTCTTTCAATCCTCTTTTCATAAGTCAAATCTAAAAAGTTGGTAACCTGAAAAATACAAGGTAAAAGACCTAAATGTATAGCCCAAATAAATTTATTACTTCTTAAAATCTACTCTACAATTTTTTTAAATGAAATTCGAATGTGATTTTTTCTTCAAGATCAAGTGTATTTGAGGATCATTTTCAAGAACTCTCAACACTACGGGAAGTCAAGATTGCAATGGATACTCTTGTATAAAATCTTGAATAGAAAAATCACTATCATTTATTTTCAAGATCAGATTTTTATGCTAAAATTAGACTTCAAGAAGAATTTTTCAAAAATATAAAATACTAAAATAGCAATTTTGGTTAGGTTTTATTTAGCTTCAAAATTTTGCAAACACCAGATTTTGGTGCCTCGGGCATTTAGGGATTAAAAAACATTTTGCTTCTTCACCTGCATTGCAAAATCTTGAAATATCTTCTACTATAGTGAAACTTTTATCCATTGAATTATTTTTTGTGAGGTCCAGTTCTTTTTTTATTACTTTCTAAGAAAGTACTAAAATGGTAATCACTTCAAATTTGGTGAAACTTGGTATTTCTAAATTCATCCATTTTTAGTACTGTGGAATATGTTTTTTAAATGATTTAGAGCAGAAGTTTTTGTGGTCTATTCCCACACTAGGTGGACATGTGACTACCAAGGGGCTGTACCAAAAAAACATACTATTTTTTGTTGTTCATATGCATGAAAATTTTCTCCCCTTGAACAATAAAAATGGATATAAGATCATTCTATTGGTGAAATCCCTTCATCATATAGTACTCCCAAATTTCCAATTTTTCATTTAAAAAAAATCATTTTTCCTATTTTTTACAAATTAAAATGTCAGAATACCTATTTTCATGACGTTTTGCACTTTTCTAGTTCTCCTACCTAAAGAATTTTTCTACACTTTTCCTTCTTAGGATACCTTCTTTTTAAAGGTGTGTATATTAAAAATACTTTTTACATTTTTTAAAATTGTTTTTTTAATTATAAAATATTCCCCAAAAATTAGCACTACAATGCCAAATGCTACAAAAAAATGGGAGGTCTTTCTTGCAACTACCCTATTATAAAAACCTTTCATGATTATAGTGTAATTATAATATAGATACCTATATTATAGGTGTTTACATTATAAATACCTTCAATGGTTATAATATATCTACTTATATATGCTCAAAGCTCACATGCTTGCATTTTCATACTTACATACTAGCACCATTGTACATGTCCCTACCAAAGTGCATGTAAAAAACATTATTTTATGTCAGCCACATTTGTGCAAAGAGGCTTCCTTTGTGTGCGCACTTGTAAACATTAGAAATGGTTTCAACCTCATTTTTTTAGTCAAATCACATCACCCAAGAAGTCTCCCAAAATCTTCAATTTTTAGTTTTGTTAAAAATGGATTTTCCTATTTCTTACAAATTAAAATGTCCAATTACATATTTTCTTCACCAAAATTCTGTATTCAAGAATTTGTCCCAAAAAATACAATTTGGAACTTTTAATTTGTAGAAAATAGGAAACTCAATTTTCAACAAAACTAAAAAATTTCCATTAGAAAAGACTCCATGGAGATGAGATTTGATTAAAAAAAATGAGGTCAAAACCATTTCTAATGTTTACAAGTGCATGCACAAGGAGGTCTCTTAGCACAAATGTAGATGACATAAAATAATGTTCTTTTAGATGCCATTTTATAGAGACAAGTCTATCTTCTTTATGAATATACTCAGGGTTGACGAATCTCAACGTCCGCCCCAAAATAGAATCCATTTTCCGGACGTCCGGACGCACGGACGCTAGCGGACGCAGCGTCCCGACCGCCGTCGGAAAGCGGACGGGCGGGGCGGGGTGGACGGCTCGACCGCCCAAGGCGGATGCCCAGATCGTGCGGACCAGATCAGTCCGCGCGTCGATCGGACGGCCGTAATCGGGCGAACGGACGGGCGGACGGGGGACAGACGGACGCTGCGTCCACCGGAACCGCGAATGTCAGCGGACGCTGCGGACACAGCATCCGCGAATGTCAGCGGACGCTGCGGACACAGCATCCGCGTCCGAACGTCGTGTCAACCCTGAATATACTACAGAAATTTCAACCCAAAATCATTAGTTTGAACTAGTATTTAGTACCCTAACCTCCTAAACTTGAAAGTGTGACATATTAACAAATTTGATATTTAAATATAAAATTAATTTTTAAAATTTTAAATAAATTTTAAAAAATGACAATCAAGTTAAATAAAAATAGATATTTTATTTTTGGCATCGGGTTTTTAATTCAAAAGTTATTGCGGATGACAAGAAAGTCTCTCTAGTTGTGATGTGAAAATAGGTCCATGTTTCTAGTAATGATCCTTGCACAAATATCGACTACTCCTGTCATGTTAAAAATTCCATTTGGATGCAAAATCAATTTGTGAGTTGCTTAATTTATTCTCTTTCTAGCTCTTTATTCTACTTATCCACACTAGTGATTTGCAAAGCATATCCAAGTACGTGCAAATAGTGAAACTCATTTATTAAAAAATTCTCTTATAAGTTTCATTTTCAATAAGTCATCTTTGCAACTCAAGAATGAGACTTTTGATAGCTTCGAATTCATTTCATTTATAGAAATAGAATTTTTTGAAGCTTTCAATATAGATGTCAATCTATCTCTCCTATCAAATAAAATAAATGTAATAAGATTGAATATTATTAGATACAATATTAATAGTGAAGTTAAAATACCTTATAACTTTTGCAATTCTAAAATACATATAACAAAAGTCTATGTGCACAAACCATTAATTAAGAACTTTCCTAAAAAATTTATACAAAATGTTAAAATTCCTTACTAAATCATGGACACGAGTCCTAAGCAAGTTCTTTTATATTTAACCCCTAAAGTTCCTTGCCTATGTTTTCAACAAAAACACTCCAAAATTGCTATTTTAGGATAAATACCAAAGAAAATTTATAAATATATTTGGACACATTCAACTATAAGATCTTGTATGATGATAATATGAGAAGATGTGGAAAAATTTCAGAAATTTCCACCATGTAAACTGCAAGATATTAGTGTTTCAATTGACAAAATGCTTTTTTTTGGCCTTGTATAAAACTAAGTAACTGCACTTCAAAAGGTCACATTTGTATAAAAAAATGTCCAAAATGGTTGAACTCTTTGGATTAATTCTTCAAGGCAAGTTGGCTACATGCTTGAAAAATTTCAGAACATTTTGAATTGTACAACATATAGGAAAAAAGTAGTAAATAGAAAAAAATAGAGAATGATACAAAATATTAAATTGTTAATAATTTAGTTATGGAAATGAAAAATTCCAGTCCAATGGTTGTAATGTTGTAATATACTATCTCCACCTTATATTTTTATTTTTTTTCAAAAATATTGAAATTTGAATAAAATAAAGAACTTCAAAGTTTATTTTGGAGTAGAGAATTTATAACTGCTTGCAAACTAAAACTCCTCATAACTTTTGACTCATTGATCAAAATAGAATGATTCAAAGCTTTCTATGTATATATAAATTTTTGAAAAAAGTGATTTTTTCAGATCTACCAGGAGTGCTTGAGTTGAGAAACAAACTACATATTAGATCATAACTTTTGACTCATATTTTCAAATGTCCTAAAATTTAATGCTCATGAAAGATATTCTTCTTCCACACCTTTTATTAAAATTTGGGCCAAAAATATGAAAATCTTTGCTCACATGCACCTACCCAAAAAAGTTATATTGCTAGAAAATGCATGCAATTTGGTCCTTTAGGGGTTAAGTGGAGTAAGTTTTGGTTAATTCAAATGTAGAAGGTAATATATAAATATATGACTCTTTAACATCAAACGAATATGATCCTCAAGATATTTACCATGACAATATTTTCTATAATTACATTCATTTCATCCAATATATGCTATCAAAGACAATGATTCTATCACTTAACCCCTAAAGGACTGAGGCCTTTTTTCTACCAAAACACTAAAAACTACTATTTCTATAGCAAAGAGTAAAAGAAAAATTCAATTGTTTTTTTCACATCTAACTGTAGGATATTACACCTCACTAGTATAAAAAAGTGTGGAAAAATTTCAGAATTTTTTACTGCACAAATTGCAAGATATTTGCATTTAAAGTGGAAAAAACAAGTTTTCCAACACATTGCAGGACTGGATTTTTTGATTTTGAACATTTTTTACTGAAAATTTTTGCACTACAAAGTTTTGAGCTTTAAATCTTTATAGTGGAGAATTGAGTTGAGACTTTGGGAAAAAAAAGAAATTCAAAAAAACTTAATTTTCATTCTTAAAAAAACTGTTAAGTAGAAGTAGGTATGAGATAGAAGGGAAATCTAAAATATTCATATATTTTAGATGGAATTAAAATGCACTAATCCCAATGGTGAGATTTTTCTAGCAAGTAAACTAAACCATGCAAATTAAAAAAATTTGAAAAATTGCATTCAGAAATGAATCCTACAAGTTATTTTTTTCAAGAAGATGCTCTAACTACCCGAAAATCAAGAATGTCCATAATTTTCTCATAACAAATCCAAATGAAATGAATCAAAGCTTTTCGGATAGACATATATATAATCTATGAGGAAAAAAATATTAAAAAAAATTCAAATTTTTGCAAATTTTATTTTGCTGCCCAAACTTGCCCCTGTCCTCTCGTTTGAGCTTATTTGGTCATAACTATTGTTTCTGGGCACCAATTGTGAAAAAAATTATACTCTCATAAAGCTTATCAGTTTTTCTATCTTCAAAAAATGTATAAAAAAATCACGACAAAAATTCAGCTCGTAGGTACCTGCCCAAAATCCATTTGTCCCCCGAAGGGACAATGGTCCTTTAGGGGTTAAAAATTAAAAAAGTTTCAATGAACCTTTGTTGCAAGCTAGAGACTCCCCAAGACTTGAAACCTCTAACCCCTAAAGTCCCATCTGTCCCTTTAAGGGACAAATTGGACTTTGGACAAGTTCCTATGACCTTGATTTTTTATGAAACTTTTTGAAACTTTTCCATAAAATAGAAAATTAATTTACTACGTGGGAATATAATGTTTATTTCATTTGGAGCCTAGGAGCAAAAGTTATATCCCAAAAAGCCTGGAACTAAACTCGCCAAATAGCACAGAAAAAATTACAAAAAATCAAAATAAATTATAATTTTTTTCTAATAAAAGTATTAGAAGCTTAGATAATAAAAGTAATAGAATAAATAAATAGAAGCTTAGATAATAAATTATAATTTTTTTCTAATAAAAATATTAGAATATTTTTCTACATGTGAAGCTTTGATTCGTCCTATTTGAACTAATAATGAGAAAGTTAAGGACAATCTTGTTTTTTTGGCAATCTAAGCATCTTCTTGAAAAAATAACTTGTAGGATTCATTTCTGAATGCAATTTTTACAATTTTTCACAATTTGTTTCTTGAGAATATTATATTTGCCTGCTAAAACAATCTCACCATTGAGATTATTGTGTTTCAATTCCATCTAAGAGCTATTAATGATTTAGTTTTTTTTTCAATCTTGAACCTACTTCTATTTAACAGTTTTTTAAAGAATAAAAATCAAGTGTGCTTTTTTTGCATTTTTTTTCCTAGAATTTCAACTCAATTCTTCAACATAAATTTTTTTTAATTCAAAGTCTATAGTGCAAAAAAATTTCGCAAATGGTGGTCAAAGTCATTTGAAATTGCAAGCTAGTATTCAAAAAAACTTTCTTTTTCAACTTTGAATGCTAATATCTTCTAGTCTATACGGTCAAACTTCATGAAATTTTTACCACATGAGCTAAGATAAGTGAAGTGCAAGACTCTACAAAAATGTTTTTTCTTGTTTTCTTGGATGAATGCAACAAAAATGGCAATTTTGACTGATTTTGACAAAAAATGGCCTTGGGACTTTAGGGGCTAAAGGTCATTTACTTCAAAATATGCATATCAAAAATGCATTTTAAAGCCCATAGTTAATAATAATACCCTTAACACGATCAATCTATTGTAATTAAAGTTTGACATCAACTATATGATATTAATAATAGTAACAAGTGCTTGCTACAAAAAAAATTTAAAAAGTTGCACCAAAATATAATAAGTAGTAGGTCAAAGATGGATAACTTAATAAAATGAAAATTACGAGGAAGCTTGAAGCTAAATAACTATTGCAATGAAGAAATTATGTTGTAGTTAGAATTCTTCTTACACCATTGAAATAGTCATTTAAAATATCATCCAATCAAACATAATGTTTGATTAAGAAAAGTGATATTTGTTAAATTAAAGTGACTACAATTGGAAAATAATTTGTATAATCAATTTTGAATTTAGCTATATTTAAATATCAATTAAAATATTATTGATTACAAAAATAGAACATTTCCATCAATTCTTTAAATTCTACTAATTCATCACCTTCTAATTGTTCCACTGAAAAATAATTACAGACCATGCTATTTGATCTGCAAAAAAGTAAACAAAGCTCTTCCAGAAGTTTCGCACAAGGTCCTTTGCCTTCCAAGGGAGCTTCTACACCTACATCCTTCTCATCTACCCTTTGCTCCCATTGTGCTCTAAAATTATCAACATTACTTATTGCTTCAATATAGAGTTCCTCCAAAGATTGTAAACAATCAAAGGCTACCAACCTATTAAAATGGTATGGATACATAACATGAAGAAACAATGCCTTCACACAAGGACAATCTGCTCCTTCCAAATTTCTCACTCTATAACAATCCTCTAAAACAATTGAATGCAAGGAGGTGCATGGTCTCAAGTCAGGCATGTAAACTAATGAAAGTAAACTAAATAATCGCACATGTTGTAAAGAATCGTAGATGCCTGCATACTCCTCCTTGTTTGAATTCCCGGATAATGTAATAGTCACCAATTTTGAAAGGTCAAAAAGTTCTAAATGACGAAGACAATCAAGCCCCTCCAAATTCAAGCTTGTCAAATTGTCACAATTGGAAAGTTGCAATACCACAAGATTGCTCAACTCTTGCATTCTCTTGCTTACAACAAGCCGCGCATTTGTAGGGGTCATATGAGAAATGCGAAGCCTAATAAGATTTGACCAACATTTAATTGGTGTCAAAGAATCACCTCTCAAATTCATTCCTCCACGTTGAAACACACCCCAAGCATTCTTCAAACCATTCATATCATGGTCTGTTGCATACCACTCAGCAAACTCCTTACACAAAGAAGGCACTCATATGTCAAATGCCCTTTCATAATCCATGCTTTCTAAACCGCAGAAATAAATCATACTTGACTTTCTTAAATCTAGCACCTGCATGAAGTGATAAATATACATTCTTATATAAGATACTAGAGATAAAAAAATCTCCATATTGGAACTTGTTAATCACAACAAACACAACATAAAGGGCTTAGCAAGTGCACACAATGTACCTACATAATCCAATAAATCATTAGAAAGCACGATCAAAATATCATTCTCCTAAAATGACTCCCACAAATTGACAACTAGAAGCTTCAATGAAACCCAAATAAGATGAGGGATACTTACTTTTTTTTTAATGATTGCTGGAGATTCATCATGAAGTCGACAAAGCCATCCAACATGATTACCACCGGTATTAAGCCCTATATTCCTTGAATATCCTGGAAAAAGTGCAAGGTCCAAAAATAACAACTTTTCACTAAATTCAAAAGTGCTGAATTGCAAACCCAAAATACCAAAGAGATCTTTTGATGACTTCAAGACATCCTTCACCAAGTTCATCTCCTTTTCAAGATGATCTTTCCAAACCAAAAGTTGATTTCCCTTAGCTCTACCCAATCGAAAAAAGAAATCTCCCAATGCCGTCAATGCCATGGGGTGATATGATCCACCCTCTGGAGAATAAAACCAACATTTTTGTACGCAAATTCCAAGAATGTCTTATTCTTCACTTGTCAATTCAAAAATAGCCTTCATAGGAGCAGCATGTGTCAAAAAAAGTGCTCTAGCTTCTTCAACCATCAATGTTGGCATTGGTGTGTACAATTCCATGTTGGGTAACAAATCTTCAAGAATTGCTTTGCTACTTGCAGTGATCATGATTCTACTCATTGGGTGGAATCCCACTGTCAAATAGTCTTGGACTTCTTGCAATAAATTTGCATTATAGGTGATATTGTCAAGAACCAAAAAAATGGGCTCCCACTTCATAAATGTTTTCATTTGCATCAATCCCTATCATATTAACATCAACATAATAAAGATGTATGTTAACCATGTTAATCATAGAAAGACAAGCATATGACCATTTTTTCAAGATTCAAAGTTCTTCTATATATGTACTCCTATTTTGCACCAAATATGATTGAAATCTTTTGAATTTATTTTTTACATATGTATTTACATGAATTCTGTATGACCTAAGAAATTTAGATGTTTATGTAAAAATTTGAATCTACTGTGAATTTTTGTATGAAAAGTGAAAAAAATTCATATCAAGTACAAAATATACTCAAAGGATTTAAAAATTTCTCCATAGATGAATGCAAAAGTGGGCAATCTGCAAACCATCCTTTCTTATTATCATGGACAATTACTATTATTAGAATAGTTAAGTTTTCGTATTCTTTTGTTGATAAGTAAAAAGAAGTTTTAACACACTAAAGACCACGATATTTGACTAAAATATGAAAATATTATAAAACGTCAAAGTTTTATGGGAGATGTTCTAAAATTGTGTTTTTCACGTAGGTACACATTGATTTTGGAGATGTAAACATAGTGAAGATGGCTATTATAGACATGGTCTGATTTTGAACATTATAGTGTAGATTATAATACAATTCAGTTTATTAAGTCCTTCTAAAATTAGAAAATCAACACCACATGGTTACAAGCCCAAAGATCAAATTTTGATAAGATATTGAATTTCAAACTATAATAGAAATTACACTTAGTAGGTTTCACTTCCTTTGTTATGTTTAGACTCATATATGATCATTGTCACAACTCAAATTCACATCAAGAACAAGGATGTAGATGAAATCAAATTACAACACTATATTATGATTTAGAGAATCAAACTCTTTCTAATTAGAAAAGTCTAAAACAAAACAATGATGCAATATTCAATACCATTCTCCAAAAATGTGTTCAAGCACTTTCCAATAAAGGAATGAGTTAAAAAAGTGTAATTTTTAATTTTCCAAGCCATACAAAGTCATCTAACAACCAATTATGTAATGAGGCATAACAAACCAATCAATGCATCATTTCCTTTAAAACAAAGCTAATATGCTATGCTAAATTCTCCATGAAATTGTCACTTGATGAATATATCTAATAGCTCACTCCCCACATTATAGGAAATCCCAACTAGCATTACTTTACAACTTATGTTCTACATTCAATTGAAGTTAAATTCATTATAAATTGTCATTTCATAGTAAATTGTAACAAAGTGATTTAAAATTGGAATTGAAATATCTACTTCACTTTCAAGCCTTGCAAGTCTTCAACTTTGAAACAAGAAGCAATCCCATACCTTTTCAACATTAGCACCAATGCAAGCCATCACATCCTTCTCAAAGCCACAAAGCATCTTGAGCATCCACTTTTGACGCCCACCTCTTGACCCATTACTCATGTCAATATAGCATACTTTACCCAAGAACTCTCCATAGAAGTAATCATGCAAAGCTTTTGCCAACATAGTTTTGCCAAGTCCAACCATTCCATATATTGCCAACACTCTTGCTCCAACAGTGGTGTCTTCCACAAATTGTCTTGACATGGCCTATGCATCAATAGACATTGTCAAAAAAATCCAACCTCAACTTTCCACATGAATCACCAAAACAACTCAAACTTAAATGATCTTCAAAGTCCTTGAATGTATTATTTAGAGTAACTCAAAGACATTGCTTTCAACTTCAAGAATATCACAAATGAGTAGCAACTATCAATAATAATTTTAAAAAAACTATAAATCTAGCATGCATAGTCATAAATGTATATCCATATCAAGAAGACTATATTAAGTGTAAATGACACCAAAATTTATGTTAGAAGTTCTATACAAACATGTTGTCTCCAAAGGAAAACAAAGAAACAAAGTGAACATACAAGTCCTACCCATCGAGCAAGAAATACTTAAAGATCTACAAATTAATGCACAAATATTGTCAAAGAATGCATAACCAAAAATTCAACAAGGATTACAAGACTAAGAAGTTTCAAGTACCTCACACATTTGACTTGAACCAACCATGCTTTTTGAACATCCAAAGAGTAAGTTTGGAGGAGACAACTTGAAAATGCTCTCAACAACACACTTCCTGTAAGCCACCTTCTTTGTTGCAACCTTTCCAAATTCCAAACCATTTGTTTTGCACAAGGCTTTTACAGCCGCACTCCATTTCGACAAGTCAATCCGGTCATCACATATAGCATGTTCTTTCCACTTAGGCATCCAATGACCCTCATCCCTAACCTCTTCAATTGATAACTTCAAGAACAAAGGGAGCAATTTCAACTTGCTACCATTGCCTTGAGCATCTTGTTGAGTAGTGTAAAACTCAACTAGCTCTATCATCGGCCACTTGGAACACAAAAACTCTTTAGACAACACAACCACTGCAACATCACACAATCGAGCTGCTTGAAGGATAAGGGGTATAAAGTCCTCGCCTTTGGGCAAACTATGATGCCTTTGATCAAAGAACGGGAAGAAGTATCCCATGCGTTCAAGATCCACACACAATTGCTCCACAAAATCTTTTTGAGCTCTCGAGTGACTAAAAAATACCTTATGTTTAACTCCATCCAAATTATATGAGCTGCAAAATAGTACATGAGTTGGCCAAAGACCACAAAGCTTTGAGCAATCATACAAATCCAATGAATCTAATTTAAAACAAATACCCAAGCCCAATGGTCACAATAGGCCTCATCACAAAAGGTTTGAAAGATATTGGAGACATAATCAATACTCCATTAACCTTTCTATATTTCAACTAAGGTGAAAACACCATACATGTGTGGACTCAATTTTGACAAGTAGGCTTATTTTGAAGGTGTCCCCAATGTATAATTAAATCAATTGGATATTTAATTTTGATTAGTTGACTCCTTATTTTCTAGACATCAGTTTTAAGACTGACCTATCTGACAATTTCAGTGGTCTAGGGAGCTTCCAATTGGAAAATTCATAGAAACTACATGTCTTCTCCAATTTTTATTTATTTCATTCATGATTTTCAGTTGCTAATACTACAACAATGTTTATTCTTAAAAAAGGTGTCTGCAACTACACTGAATTGCTTAATTTGACGGTTCTGGGTATTGTCACCTTACTATGATTCATCAATCTGTGACAACTTCAATATGATTAATACATCTCAACCCACTTCTTTTCTTCAAAATTTCATACTTTTATGCAATGATAACTGATCATACATTGAACTCCACGCAACAACTGCTTAAAATGATGACGCACCACATAAACACACTACAATCTCTGAGAAAAAAGATTTAGTGATGAAAATTGACAATTTTCCTTGAAAGTTTGAAACAAATAACAAACCTCATGGGCTGCACACTCCCAGAAGGACCAAGCACCATGTCACTTGTTGCTCCCAAGGGCTGGCATGAGAATAACAGGGACTCTGGTCCCTGTTCATTGGTCAAAAATTCGAAATTATCAAGACATTTTATATTTTGTGGTAACAAGGTTGAAAACTGCTCTCCATCTACAACCTAGAAATAACCTTTGAATGATGCAGTTCACGTAGAATTCAAAGATTCTATACTCAAGGATGCAGGATTTAGAAAACCATTTTCCTAACCATCTAGAGTCAAGCCACTTGAATCACTAGGACTATGTTCTCATCCAAAATTTAAGAAGCATCAATGACAAATCAAAGGCAGTTTCCCAAATCCAAAGAAATTCCAACTCAGTTCGAAAGAAACAATCACAGAGTTCATTTTCAATCATTAAATGAGCTCCATAATGGGCAGGTTCAAGGATGTGAAACGCACAGCACTTGCAAGTTGGAATTGACCATCGTCGTTGAGTAGCGCACTATCAGAAACACCACCATTGCCTACATCCTTGATACACTTCGCACCCCCGCCATCCTCTGCAAAATAGTTGACCACGGCATCAGGAGACTCAATCAACGAACAACATACTCCATGAGGGACAATATACCAAACATCACAATGCAAGGTGGATGCTTTCCAAGACAAAGTCCCGGAAATTCGACTCCAAAGACAATGTCAAGGAGTTGGGACATTCCTGCTAATCATCAACTCCAGAACAACATCAAGCAAATAAAAAAAATCCAAGCATCCCAAAGGCTCGAAACACCCAATTCATTCCTCATTACCAGGTAGAGCAGAACGCAATCGCCTCCTAAGCGGACCTGCTACCTCACTGGGTGGGATACAAGCCAGAACTCCAGCCAACCCTCTTGCACCATCCCTGCGGAGAAAAGTACTAGGATCAGAGATTCATACATGCATGGATAATTGATGGAGGAGGGGCATGCGGGGGTCTTGCATACAAAATCATGAAAATAGAGGGGATACGAGTAAAAAATTTATTATTATAAATAATTCATGGTCTTTGACCCCAATGCGGAGTTTTGTTCCACACAGCACTTTTCTCGTTTCTGAATACCTTGTCTCCTGAGCGAGCCCTGAGGAAGTCGGCGGTGAGCGTGGCCCAGAGAGCGGGAGGGAAGCGCGAGAGACAGAAGGCTTGGAAGGCGAGACGCCCATGACATCAGCTCACAGGCAAATTCACTCGACCGTGCAAATCTAGCATACAAATCAGAGGAAACGGTCGGTGAAGATTGATGCTCACAGGGGCCTTTAGGAAAGACCCGAACTTGAACTCTTCGATCTTGATCAGTGGTTCCAGTAGACCAACCTAAACCTTAAAACGCATAACACAACCCACAGAGTAGATCGCCACTTGCTGAGGGTGCCAACGCCTGTCTGACGCAAGTCCTACATCATATTCAACGGAAAAAGGGTGATTCCCAAAGTTCTACCATGGTCGTGTGTGCTACTGAGCAAGAAGGTTGTCACAACAAGTACAGCAAAATTGAAGACACCTAATCCACACTAGGCACTTCTGACTGGTGGCATAGACTATACTACGTACTTACGGACCGAATGCCAGAGCCCGATTGAAATCTCATTAGGAAGTAATCTCCACTGCATACAATCTCTTGTACGTTACTATCCATTGTAAACTTCAGACAAGAAATAATCGACAGAATTCAGTCAAGGAAAAATAGGAAAGTCTGACCTGCAAAACCTGTCACCTTATCAAGCTTCGATGCGACAACGACAAAAATAAATTGAAACATGGCCTGAAAAATCCATCACCCAAAACCTTCGACCCAAACCACCAAGCACACTAAGGGCTAAGACGAGTGATCATCAAGAAGCATGAGATCCAAAACAAAATCTCAGTTTCCTAAGTGTAGTAGGAGAAAATGGTATCAAAGTACATTAGCACCCACCCAAGAGCAAAAGTACCACCAACGATGAGCATACCAATCTCTCCCTGTCATTTCTTTTCCTTTCTAGGCACGACTCAATGCAGGTGGCAGACAGTAAACTATTCAATCCGCTCCTCAACAAAATCTGAAACATTTTGGTAACTTGTGATTTTCTCACAAAGCACGTCAACAAGTAAAAAAGGCACGTATATATGTCGCAAACCAATGCAGAAGGCCAGGTTTGGATATGACATGGATAAAACTTAAGAAACAGTAGACAAGTCGCCGACCAAGCCGCCTGGACAAGATACCACCCTACTCTTCTTTTAGTAGTTCACACTAAAATTTAAGTTCACGCAGATAAGCCATGTCCAAGAGCAGCAATGATAGATATAGAACTCTGAACTTCTCAAATATGGCATACGAGAATGAAAACTTCAGTCTCTACAAAATACACAAAGAACGAGAGCTCACCTATCAGACCCAAGCAGGAGCACCATAGCTAGAAGAGAAAATTAAATATCGCCCCTTCTCCTTCTAACAACTAAGCTCCAGTAAAGAGATATTCCACGAGCTGCACTATGGATCCCTTTCCAACCGTCTCTCCCCATGGAATTCATAGTTTCGCACTTTCGCCATTATGCTACTCCGACAAGGGTTTCCTTCTGGTCACACCAGCACTGACGCAATTTCTAACCGCTTCAATGTTCCGTCCTAGTGTTCCACAACTCTCATACGCCAGAGGAAACATGATCTGATCCAACTCCTCAGGAACGGAAGGAACGAAGGAAGAAAACAATCATGTGCAACACCACGCAGAAGCAAGAAAACTCCAAAATTTGGCTATAACAAGAAAACTGATACCACAATCATTCCAAGAGCTGCACTACGAATTCATGCTATTCCAAATTTCTCACGCCATTGCTCTTGTGTCAGGAGAAGCAAGCTCGGCCGGACGCTCGTAACTTACCTTGAACTGGCATACTGATCACACCATGGCTTCCTCCGATTTCGGTGGAAACGGTCAGGGGTGTAGAATGTGCACACAAGTTGCCTCCAACGCTACCGACAGCCCGAGATGTTTGAGATACACTCTCTTCAAAACAAACTGGAGTTGGTCACTTGTTATACCACAAGGAGGCCGCCTTCTTCACCAAACCCAGTTGAAGAAAAGCTTCGACACCGAAACGAAGCGAAGCGTATGTGAGAAATTTTGGAGCAAAGAGCAAGTGGTTCCATCTCTGCAACTACACGAACTTCCCATTTGTCTGCAACTAAGCTTACTGTTCCTCGAAGCGTGATACTCCTGTTCTTTTGGTGGTAAAGTAAACTACCTTGTCACGGGCAGGATGACTACAGTAGTGGAGTATGACACTGCTGCTTAGAAAATGTGGGAATAAATTTTTGTAGTAGACAAGCAATAAGAGATAAAGTTATAATTAAAAATAATAATTTTTGGACTTCACGTGATTTTTTAAAAATTTACAAAAGGATGATGCCTTGGGTTTCCCATGAAAGTGAGCCCATAGACGCGCATGTCTATGTCAAAAAAAAATAGTTACTGTAGGGATTCTATCAATCTATGTCCAACTTAACATATGTTCAATCTGATTCATAGTGACCTCAATACCGATCGTATACCTCTACTGCTAAAATGAACGGATTTGCATTGAATGATTTAAGGCTAACTCAAAGTGAATTGATGACAGTGTATAATTAAGACATAAATAGATTTAACCCATTTGAGATATATGTTAACTTCATTTTGTACAGTCGATTCCTTGAAGCAAGCAATTTTTTCCTTCATTTGTATTTCTATTTTCCAATACAAATAGCCTAGTATGGGGATTTTCCTAGATGTTTCCAATGGAAGTTTGGTGTTTTTTTAGAAGAAGTTTGGCAATTTCATTCTTTTCCTCAAACATTTTTCTTAGTATTAATTAAATGAAATAGTGCCAAAATCAAATAAGATCCTAAAGAGAAATTTGCAGTATAAAAATTAGTTGAGTTGAAATATAAAAATTTGGCAAAGTTGAACCTTGGAAGAGGCTCTTGCCCTAATGCCTATAGATTTTGGTTTTATATTTAGACAAGCTATTGTAGATCCATTCATATTAGATGGATCTTACTTTGCTAGAAATAGTGGAAGCCATGGGTGGTGACAAGCAATTGCATGATTTATGAGTTTTGCATGCAAGCTTTTATACCCCTAAGTGCATATCTAGAGAAGATTAAACAATTTAAAAACATTTCCTTAATTTCCTTAATGGGTCCCTTTGAGAGATTTTTGAAGGTTCAAGCAAGTACCTATGATCTCAATTTTTGTCAAGATTTCTTAAAACTTGTTTTCAAGATAGGAAAATTGATTAGCTTTGTGGGAGTATAATTTTTATTTCAATCAATACTCAAGAGCAAAAGTTTTGCCACAATAAGCCTAAACAAGCAAGAAATATTGAGCAACAAAAAATCCACAAAAACTTGCAATTTTTGAAATTTCTTATAAATTATTTGTGTATGTAGAAAGATTTGATTCATTCCATTTGAAGATCAAAGTGATGTAATAGTTATAAAGTTTCTTATTGTATGGGCAATCTTAGAAAATTACTCTAAAAAACTTGTTTTCTTCATTTTAAACAGTTATATCTTGTGATCTATTGGTAAGAGTTTCTGAAATTTCTTCCATACATTCTCCTATTAGTCTAGTGCGAGTTACAATGGTTGGATATAAAAGAAACAAGTGTTTAAAATTTGTATTGGTTGCATTGAAAATAGCAATTTTGAGTGGTTTTTGACTAAGAAAATGGCCTTAGCACTTTAGGGCTTAAGCCAATGTGACTGTAAATAGAGTAAGGATTACAATTACAAATTATATTTTACTTGTAGACAAATGAAAATCATAAATTTTCAAATTTAAAAAACTTTGAAGAATTTTTTTGCATTTTTGGTGCATTAACAAATGTCAAGACTAGAAGAAACCTAAAATTATTCTAAAGGTGCATGTTTGTAGCAATTTAAAAAAGATCCAAAATCAATTCTTAAAGGCTCTATTATTTGAAACCATTTTGGGCTAATATTACAACCAAGACACCATTTAGATCAACTCCTACATTAAACAAAAACTTTTTAAAACTCTAAAACCAAAAATTGACCAAATATTGAATATTTATAATTTTTAAATTTATTTTAAGCCCCAACTTTTGAGTTCTTATTATGTTGATTTTTTTAGATTTTCATATATTTATTAATTCAAGTTGTTTTGAATGGTACTTTCAATTAAACTAAAATATTTTGTTTTGGAGGGTCAACATGATTATAACTTACCCTTCAAATTTAGAAGATTTGTAAAGGGAAAGTTGTGAAAACTTGTATTGTACAATACATATGTTAGAGAACTAGTACTAGAACCTACAAAAACTTCGATGGATAAAAAAATATAGATTTAAGTCCTCAAGATATGTTTGCACGTATCTATTATTTAAAATTTAATTGAATATCTGGTCCACTAGGAGTTATAGGGGTATATATATACACTATAAAATAAAATCCATGTTTCAAAATTATGCAAGTATATACCAAAGTGTTTTGAAGGGAACAATAACCCTCAATACATTGGCTAAGATTTGAAGGACTCTACTTAGATAGGGTTGAACATGCCAAATAGAGCGCTATATATATTGCCTCCACAAAATACTTTGGTATATTACTTCCGTTAATTCTAAAACATGGTATCGATTTCATTTTTCAATGTTAAAAATTGTTGATTCTAACATTGAAAAGTGTAGTTATTTCAATAATCCATTATTGACTAAGAAGTTGATATTGGATTTTTGCATTTTGGAGCAAAACATGGTAAAATCTAGAGTAATGGTTTATGCCCAATTTGCCACTTGGTTGCTTTAAAATTATGAAGTAAAACGTACTTTGGATATTAATACAAGCATTTAAGAAAATATTTAAGTTTGATTAGTTTTTTTAATCCAATCATAATAACATATAGATAACTCATTAAAGTATATTTTATTAAAATTTCAATAAATTTCAAAGTACAAAACCTCAATGATAGTAAGAGAATAATACTTTGAAAGTTTGAAAAAAAGTGTTTTTACAATACTTTACACATGCATAGTTCCATAGTTTGAATTTGAATTTCTTTTTAGAAAAATGTAATTGTCTTACAATTTTTGCTAGTTTATGACTTGCTTTGAAATTAAGCTGAAAATCCATGAAAAAGAATTCAAGAAAGAAAAAATCATATATACAAATTTTGAATTCTTGTTCAACATGCACATGTTGAGATCAAAAAGACTAAATTCATAAATAATTTTATAACCACTTATTCAAATTCTATAAATTTGTATGATATTCAAGACAATCCTTGTGTGCATCTATATGCAAAATTTAAACTATAGAAACCTCAAAATGGGATTGTAATTGCTTATCCAAAATTGATTAAAGACCCCCAAATACCCCTTGATTATATAAGGGTTAACATATGAAACTCTAATGTTGAATGAATAAACCATTAGAAGTAGCATGAAATATTACATAACAAATAAAAGTAACAGAGCTCTATAAGAATCAAACTTCTACCAATAGGGGTCAATTTAGCTTTGATTTTTGTATTGGTGAAAAGGCCAAAAATTACTTTGTTTTTTTCAAAATCTAAAAAAATTAAACAATATAATACACTTTTAAAATTACAATGTCATCATAAGTTATTTCAATAGTATGACCAAATTTAATGTCTAACGAAGTAATACATAATATTTGAAAGAAATGTAGACCAAACCTTCAAACAAATTTTAATAAATAAATAAATTTAATTTAATTTAATATCACACTTATTAATTTGGATGTTCACTAAAGCTATTCTTCTTTTAAAATCATTATGTCCTTGTACATAAAATGGTTTCCTAATGAGGTACGGATTATTTTTGCATCCTTACAAAGGGGCCCCTATAGTAGACAAAATTGTTTTATATAGCACTTCAACCAATTCCAATTCTTAAATTTATGGATAAGTTCCTCTCAACTATCTAGCAAAGCATAATACCTTTTTGAGCATGGAAAGGACTATTACCTTGTTATACAATGTTATATATAACATGGGATTTTTATTTCACATTGAGATGATTGTCAGAAACAAGAATCTTATTTTTGAGAGATGGTCTTCACCTAAACAAGACATTTAGTGAGCTATATAAATAGATATAAGACTCATATTTACTTCCAAAGAATTTTGTTGATTTCATATTAAATGAGATTCATATTTAGGATAATTTGAAATTATTGCATAAATCTTGAAGATGTTAATCATCCTAATTTACATATGAAATTTTGTTTCACATCATTCCAATACATATTGCAAAAGCTTATAAATTTTTTTCAATTTCAATGTGGAAGTGCACAACAAAAAATATTTTCAAAATATTTTTTTAATTTATTTTATTTTAGATTTTAGATTGATGCTTGCGTAAAAAAGTTCGAATGGTTTGATTTTAAATAATGAGATGAAAGTTATGAAGAGTTTTATTTTGTTAGTAATCAAGGTAGAAAAAAATATATAAAGGTGTTCCTTGGATTCAATTGTGAAAATTTCCAAATAAAAACAAAAAAACAAAAAAACAATACTTATTGATATTGTGACATTTTCACAACTAGAGTTGATAATTCTAAACTGCTTATAAAATTTATTAGTGGTTTAGGGGTTTTTTCATCCAATAGCACATACAAGTTTTTTTCTAAATATGTTGAAAGACAAAACTTTATAATTAATTTAGAATTAGTGTTTTAGATTTTTTATAATTAATTTATTAGTGATTTTTCTTTTTCATAGGACATACAATTTTCTTCTAAATATGTTGAAAGACAAACTTTACCATTGGATTACAGCTAGAAAAAAATACTTCTTGAAGTTTAGATACATTGTACTTGCAATTTGCTAAAGAATAAATAGGGAATTTCATTAAAATGGTGGTATTCTGGTAAAATGGCGGGAAACTATTTTGGTAGAGGGCTGAAGATCTCAAGAAAAAACGGAATTGTTTTTGGAAAAAAAAAGGTGGCAGAGTTGTGAAATATGTTGGTTTTATGAGTGGTTCGGCACGCCTACGCCTTCCATGTGCACATATGGTAGTGTTTCATGGCCCCATGCGATAGAAAGCATTGTGCAAATGGCATCCGAAATACCGCCATTTTAACAAAATTGCCCATATAAACATTGATGCAAATTTGGTTTAAGTATTTCAAAGTAGTTTCGAGCTTCAAATACTAGAAAACTTTAGGAGACAAAGTATAAATTTACTGCAATTTTTTTATCTCATAAAATTTTCATATTTTTCTAAAATATTATAGTATGCATAAAAACCTCTTTTATTATTGAATACCTACCATTAGCATTTGAAAAAATTTTAGTAGAGTTTTAAACTTCCAAAATGAAAATTTAGAGTTGAAAATTGGAATTGATGGTCATCCAATCTAAAATAATATAATTTGACAAAGAAATTTTTTAATTTAATATTAAAAATCAATATTTAGCACTCCTACTAATATCTTAGCCTCAAGAACATAGTTTTTTTCCTTAAGAAATACTAAGTTGACAAAGAGTCCCTATAAATTGATCAAAAACTAAGTTCAATTTTTATTTCAATTTTTGTTTCACATTTTGAAAGTTTTTTACTACATTCTAAGACTAGAATCATTAATGTTTTGTCTAAGTCTTGACTTTGACAATTCACAAACATTTGAAATATTTTATCCAATTACAAAAATGTCTGGAATACAATCTTTCAAACTTAGAAGGTTTCATTCATTCATAAGTAAATAATAGTCTATGATTGTAATTTTGACTCAATCTATGCACATTAATTTTAGATATTTTGACTGTAGTTACCTTACCGACTACACTTCATTTTCTTTTCCAATATATTGAAGCTTCAACCCCTAAAGTCCCAAGGCCTTCTTTTTATGTCAAAACCCTTTCTAAACTATCATTTTTATTACTAAGTGCAAAAATCTTTAGAAATTGATTTTTGCATATTTAACCATAATATCTTGTGTTAGACTAATAGAAAATGTGTAGAAGAAATTTTAGAGACTTTGACTAAATGGATTGCAAGATATTTGCATAATTGAGTTTGAAGTGAAGAAAACAAGTTTTGTGGCATGTTGCCTACTTATACTTTTATGGTGTTGAATCTTCTCAGCTTAAAAATTTTGTATTATAGAATTAATTGAATTAAGAAAGAATTATGTTGAATAATTGAATTGAAAGTCTAGAATTTTTTTTCAAAAAAAGCACTTGATTTTCTTTCATTAAAAAATTGATAAGTAGAAGTAGGTCCAAGATTCAACAAATAACTAAATTGTTAATAGCTCTAAGATGGAATTCAATTACAATAATCCCCAATAGTGAGATTGTTTTAGCAAGTGAATTTAAGTTGCTTGATGAAACAATTTTTTTTGAGAAATTGGAAAGAGTGCTTTAAAAAATGAATCCTATAAATTCTTCTTTGAAGAAGATGTTTAGATTGCCTGAAAAACAAGATTGTTTATAACTTTTTTATCACTAGTTTAAATAGAATGAATCAAATCTTTCTACACAAATAAGAATATTTTTTGTGAAAAACAAATTTTTGAAAATTTTGTTTTGAATTTTTGTGATTTTTTGGTGCTACCAGATGATCATTGTTTTAGGCTTCAGGTGGCAAAACTTTTATTTTCGAGCATTGATTGAAATTAAAATTAATGTATAGAAAAACAGATAGGATTTAACTACATCACTATATCTATTATTGTTTTACCCAAATTTTTCTAGGATGGAAAAATGTTAAAATCTTGCCTCCTATTGTGGGGTGATAAATTTTTGCAATCCTCAATTACAAATATAAATATTATGTTTTCAGATTTTGTATTACCATTATAAATGAATGAGCTCTAATGATTTCTTGGAGGGTTTTTTACAAGACAGATCCATAAAAAAACATTATGGTCACATGATCTTTTCAGATGGTTGGGCCTTGAATTAGTCCTTGAATAATTAATCCTTTAACCCTTAAGCGCCCAAGGTAAATTTGCTAAAATTCAAACCCTTCTCAATTCATTCCACTCAACCTATCACGTAAAATGAGATTCATATAAATTGACTATACCGATTGGTAGTTGAAATAGGCCCATAGCTAGAGGGAAAGGGACATGTCCTTTGACAATACTATTGAAAAGATTATAATAGTCAAGCAAGAAAGATCTTTCAGTTTTAAAAGGTCTAATTTGAGGCACTAGGACAATCAACCACTTTTTTGTTGAAATTGATACTTTTTCATTGATAGCTAGAGTTTTATAATGAATTTGGACAAAAGGAAACATGTGTGGGGAATTGGAAATTGAATGCATTGGAATAAAAATCAAGACAATTTAAAGTTTGCATGTGGTTTGGAGGTTGAAAAAACATACAAAATATTGGCTAGAAATATGGAAATTAGTATAGGAATCAATGTAGAATTTGTCATGCATTTATTGCAAAGCCCCAAGCATTAGAACCAATTCCATTGGTAAGGTCACATCTCTAGAATGCATCATGTTTGGCATTTTTTTCCAAGTTCAACTTGTGACTAGAAAAATGTACTGATTGCCTTTAGAATTGACCATGGTCCTTAATGGATTAAGTGTTTGACTTATCAATTGCTTGACTTTTGTAACACAAATTCAACGTAATAATGTCTTCATTTGATGCAAGCAATAATAAGTCAATGTGGTATATCCACTTGTCAATACGTAGATTGTCAATAATTGAACATCTATAGCAGCGTAAAAGTTTGACATTTTCTTTTAATTTTTGGATGTCTTGCCTTTTTTTTCTAATTTTTGGTTGTCATAAAGCTACTTTCTACAAAAATTGTGTGTCTAAACCACATTAAGACAATAAGCATTTAAATTTTGTTTTGGAGTAGACACAAATGTGGTTTTGACTTGAAAAGTCTCTCTCACATGAAACTATACTAGCTAGAATTGTAAGAAAAATTGCCAAAATTTGGTTATGTGAGGATAGCTTCTGATGTAATCCACATTAGAAGAATAAGTTGGACATCCAAGCTTCATGTATTTTGAGACCTAAGCACAAAATGTAAATGGTATTGTCAAAACTTTGAAACTCTAATTTTAAACCATAATCTTAAGAAAATAATCCCTCAACACACGATTGCTCAAAAAAACTACAAAGTCATAATTAAGCATTTGTATAGAAAAATTTTGGGTTGACAATAAAGGAAATGGGACTAAATAGCTTAGTTGCATTGAAAATATTTAGGTCTTGAAATAAATTGCTCTTGCCAGTTTAAGTATCTTAGGCATGTAGGCCATTACAATTATCTTGTATCTAGAAGTTGGAAAACAATTTCCAAGACTCAAGAAAGATACTTTTATTGTAGGATTGTCAGATTAAATGTAGCTCTAGAAGAAAATTGCAAAAAATACTTATACCATTTGTTGTGTTTTGTCTACTATATTGGAAAAGAAACTTTTGTAATATTTTTTTAAATAAAAAATAATAATATACTCCCAAAATTTAGGCTTCAAAAAATATTTTCTAAATATTATGCACAAAATAGAGAAATTGAAAATTTCAAGATAAGATTACTTAATTTTTTTCAAATCCTAATTTCAATTCATATTTTACATACAAAAAATATTAAAAAAAACTTTTGAAGAGAAAGACCAATATCAAACCTTCAATAATAATAGGGGTTTATGATTTATGTATATTAAATTGATTTAGCTTTTAGATTACTAATTTATCCTATTAGTAAGGGTGCAAAATTAGCACCACCTATAAATTTAGTGTTTTGACAAAATTTTGTGGAAATTAGGAAAATATCATAATCATTTTGTCTATACTAATTTAATAATTGTATAAATAGTGTAACTTTGGGAAAGTAATGTCACACACACTAAAAAGACAAATCAATACAATTTTTTGTCCTTCTAATTTGTTCAAATATTACACCAAAATAATAAACATGACTATAATTTGATTCAAAGTTTAACTTCTAAAGGACAGGGGTGGGGTGGGGGTACTTGACAATAGTTTTTATTTTCTTGATTAGAGTTTTTATAACAAGCCTAATTCTTCATTTGTATGGAATAATTTTGATAATTGTCATTGTTGAAATGAAAAAAGACTTATATATATATATATATATATATATATATATATATATATATATATATATATATATAAGTTTGCTATGAAAGAAAATTAATAAAATCACACAAATTTTGAAGAAATGCTATTGTTTGAGAAGATTGATGAAAGATGTTTGGTTAGGAAGTACTTTATATATATACTAAAATTGGAATTCTAAAATTGGAATATTGAAATTGGAATGGTCAAAGGTATAGTACTCCCAAAATTCTAATATTTTCCCATGGAAACATACCATCATGATTTCAGTGAGCAATTTTTTGGATCATTTTGAGGTGTGGAAAAAGGATATGAAGATTTGAAGTGATAGCTTGTAGTGCCTTCTCCATTCTCCAAAAATTCTCCAAAAATTGAATAGTTGATCATTTCTTGATTGAATTGCACCAATGGATTCAATCGATAAAATTGTCTTGGTCTTGTTGCTACTTATGAGCTATTAGTTAGATTCACATTTTGAATTTTCTACAAATGTGGTTGTAGAAGCCACTTAGTGGCCTTGTGGTCTTTTAGGGGTTGAGGTATTGAAAAGTTGAGTCTATGAAGTCACTTTTTTTTAAGTTACTCCACACAGGAGTCAGATTTTGCATAGATAAGTTAAAAAATGTTAGAAAGTGCCAATTGTCATCTTTTGGTTGGCTTAGGAATTAGGATAATGTAGACCTTTCAAAACCTAATGTGGAAATTTCATATTAGACATTTGAAGCTCATCTTACATATGGTAGTTCTATAAGAACAATCAATTTATATTTCTTTGTAAAAATGATGTGTTTCAAAGCAATGAGATCATTGCATTCAAATGTCAATGCTCTTCATGTAAGTTTGGCTTGGCATAGATGAAGTTCAAGATGGGAGTCCGAAAACATATCAACTATTGAAAGTTTTCCATTTTCACTAATATGACAATTACAAGAGTGAATATTTTTTTATTATACAAAATGTATAGGTAAGGCATCTACTCGAGGGCCTTTTTGAAGATGAAGTGCTTTGAGCTTGAAGGTTGAAGGTACCTTATTTTTAAAGAAGTCTGTGAGTAGGGTACTTTATTTAACATAAGGCTTATGGCACAAGGACAAATTTTGTAAGGGATAATTTTAGGGATTATCAAGTGTCTTCACTTTGAATGGGAAACTTGAGGCAATGGTCTTATTGCTCTCTAAGCTCTTCTTCAACTACCACAATTCACAATATGGCTCATGTTAAGCATGTCTTTATTTGAAATTCAATGCCAATGCAAATTTTAAAGAAGTTCAAGTTTAATATAGCAGACAGTCAAGGTTGGAAAAAATATTTTAAAAAATAGATTCCAATGCTTTTAGGAAATTGATTTAAAATAATATATTTGTATGAAAAAAATTGCAAAACATTTCTATTTGTAGCAATTGTTGTATGTTATTTTTCAATGAAAAAAATTGATAGGAAATGACAACCTTGACCATTGAATATAATAATGTCTCTTTTGTACTTTTAAAATCATGCCTCATTATATTAATCTCTTTTATGGTATAATCTCTTTTATACTAATGAGAGGACATAGAAAAACCCTCTTAAGGTCCCAAGTTTGTTGTTGTGTAAAGTGATAGGGGGCAACACTATGAACTATTTAAATTCTTAATATATTTTTGTACAAGGTAGCCTAAAAATCAATAAATCTTTTGCAACATTACTTTTTGTTGTAAATCCTAGTGTTTTTTTTTCTTTTAATTTTCTTTAATTTTGTCATTTTTTTCCTTGTTTTTTCAAAAATGTGGATGCGAATTGCACTTTCAAGGATTACGAATTAGGTAGATATACATCTTGTTTGGTTGGATTGTTTTGTAGCCACTTCTAGGTATGTGGTTCAAATGATGATTTTTGTAGAAATAGCATTTTCAAGTAAAGTATAATCCAATTTTTTTTGTAATTTATTAATTTGCCTCACACTATATTCTATGGATTTTCAAAGTTGGAAACTCTTCAACTCCTATTGAATGCTCTTAAAACCATGCAACATTTTGGGATGAAGGTGGGTGGCTATTTAAGTCCTAAAAAGAAATGTTGGAATTAGGAAAGGATCGCTTTTGGAGCCTCCTACCTTAGGAAAAAGCTTGTCACTTCATCGTACCTTTCCATGTATGCACAAGGATTGAATTCTTAGAAATGTTGAACTCATTGACATGGTAAAAGTTGACATTTTTTGTTCAATGAATGACAAAGAGTCTCTCCATGCAAGATAGAAGTGCAACTATTAATCTTCCAAATTTTGTGTAAAAAGCATTACAAGAATACTAAAGCTTGCGGAAGGTGACCAATTCTTGATTTTTGGCACCCTTGCGCTATAAAAACATAAAAAATTAATTGGTTAGTTTATTTTTTTACTACTTTTTTTGAAAAAAATATGAAAAATATGAAAAATAATCAATTTGATGTGGCACTAGCGGTACCACATCAAATTTCATATACATACATATATATATACATATATATACATATATATATAAAATTAAAAAAAAAAATTCCCTAATTGTACCGAAGGGGTTTAGATTTTGCACCCCTCCTTTGGCCTCACAATTCTTGTAATAGAAAGGCCATCTATAATAGTTTGACTTCTAATGAGTGCTTTTGCATTTTTTTAAGCCAACAATTCACATGGTACCAAAGCAAATTATTTCTATGGTGATTAGCTCATCTTTAAAGGGTTAAGGATTTACTTAACCCTTAAAGGATAAAGAGGTGACCTTGGAAATCATCCTTTTTTATTGATGTGTAAATCATTGATAGTCAAACTATTATTGAAGACCTCTCCATTTTGCAACAAAATTTCGAGGTAGAATAGAAGAATTCCCTCAGATGCCAAACTTCCGTGTTGACGTTTAAGGGCTAAATGAGTTTGAAATCAAATTCAACGACCCTACCAACTCTAATTGTTCAGTAGTGTAGATTACCAAAAGTTCCCAATGAGCCCAAGATCTGACCGTCAAATGAACTGATGGTCACGATCCCGTACGACGATTCACAGCACGGGTCCATCATAAACCCTCCGAGATCCCCTCCCCCGGCCCGTTCAGAAAGAAACCCTAAACCCCGAATCGGCTAGTGAGGGCGATTGCACGAAAGGTTTAGTCGCCACCCTGTTGTTCCTGTTGTTCTTGCTTCTACGACTTCGCTGCTCTGTGAACCAACCTATCCAGGTGGTCCCGTTTCGCTCGCATGCAGCAAGCGACATGGTGAACATGAAGCTGGAGAAGCGGAAGCCGAAGTCGTCCAACTTCCCAGTGGCACAGGTCTGTGCGCAATGCAAAAAAGTCGTCATATTATGCAGCATAAATTTTCACGCTGAAATTAGGGTTTGATTTTGATTTTGAACTTTCAAGAGAGCTCTGAGTTTCCTTTCTACGTTTTCGTGACCACCTCCAAATCTGTAGACGATAACGGTTCGCTTGACTTCGTAAATAATTTCAGACATAATAATGCGCTCCTGGATTAGTTGTGATTTTCGGGTTTTCGCTGTAGTTTCTGAATTTTTGGACAAGACAGTCTCGCAATTTAGTTTAGTTCTTATGTAGTGTGCCTTCATTCGATCTACATTTGGCAATCCTTAAACCCTAAACCCTGCCATTTGATAATGCTGTTCAGCGTAAGATCAAGAAGGATGAGAGTGATGAATTCTTGGAGAAAAAAGTGCCGAGCAAGAACAAGGGGTTCACCGACGACAATAAGAAGTGGTTGAAGGCGAAGTTGATCGAAAGCGACGAGGAGGACGAGGACGATGAGGAGGGAGAGGAAGAAGAGGAGGGAGACGGTGAAATTGAAATGGAGGAGGATGATGGCAGTGATGAGGAAGATGAGAGTGACGAGGACAGCGAAGATGAAATGGACGTGGAGAAGAAATCGCGGTTTTTAGATGCTGCGAAGCAGCGGGAGGCTGAAGAAGCCAGAGAGGAGGAATTGCAGCTTAATATTCAGGGTGATTCCGATGATTTTCGGTTACCTACTGCAGAGGTATTACGATTTTTCTACAATTTGCAAGTGTGTCGTTGTCAATGCCTTCGAAATTGTTTCAGAAGGCAGTGCAATTCAGGCTCTCGCTGATTGTTATGTAGTCCTATTTTCGTGAGTTCTGAGCCTCTGTTTGGGAGTAAGGTAGAGGCTCCATTAACCGTACAGTATATTAGAGTTTCCATTCACCATACAGGTGAGCTTCCAATAGTGCTAATTGTGAAAATACTTGATCTATTGACATTCGTATACTTGCAATTGTTTTGTAGCTTAACACAAAATAAATTTGCCAAATTTTAGATGGGGCAAGTTTCTATTTTATTGTAGGTTGAGGCTTGAAGCTCACCTGTACGGTGAATGGATCCTTTCCCTTACTGTATGGTGAATAGAGGCCATGCATTATGTCGATCTTAACTATACTCTATACCACTTGTCTTTTCCAGGAGCTTCAGCGAGAAGCTAAAGGCCCACCAGACCTCCCAAACATTTTGCGTCGGATCAAAGATAGTGAGTACACGGTGCCATATTTGTGTTTTTATTATATTTTTTCAACCTTTTACTTGCGTTCTGGTTTCGTCTCACCAGCAATTCAAAACTGACTGCATGGTATCTCTTCTTGGCAGTTGTTCGAGTACTGTCTAGCTTCAAGGCTTTGAGGCCCGCAGGAGCTGTGCGGACTGACTATGTGAAGCAGCTTTCATCCGACCTGTCCTCGTATTATGGATACAATGACTTCCTGATCAGCACATTCTTACAAGTACAAGCACTTTTCTTCTTATTTTGAATCTCTGCAAGCTCTGGCAACCCTTTTGGAAACTGTTATTGTGGAAGGCAGTCTTCTTGAATGAGGCGCAGATGTTTTACAGTCTTGTGGGACCTTGTGCAGATGTTTCCTCCCGCTGAAGTGCTGGAATTCCTAGAAGCTAATGAAAAACCTCGTCCAATATCCTTGAGAACTAATACCCTAAAGGTTTGTTTATGAATATTTTGACATTCCTTACGTTTTGGATATTCTCTTTTGGGTTGGTTTTTTAATTTCGTCGATCTTGTTGCTGCTAAAATTGTTACTATTCACGAACTAACTAGGCAGTACGGAGCCTGTGTGTGTTGGGGTGGGTGGGCGGGCGTTGATGATGCGTTTTTCGGTATTTCTCTGATTCCTTTTGCTCTTTGCTACAGAGTCGTAGAAGGGACCTGGCACAAGTTCTTATCAACAGAGGTGTCAACCTAGATCCACTTGGAAAGTGGACCAAAGTAAGTATCTTGTAACTCCGTAATTCTTTGAACACTTTAAAGTCTTCCATATTCTGATGATATTTATTCAACCCACTTTCTTTATATTAATATTTGATGTGTACCACTATTCTCGTCGTTGAAATGATGGCAAGCTTCTTGTGTTGGCCTCAATCTGAACGAGTTTCTGACGGAAAATTATAATTTTGCCTATTGAGCCTCATCGTTTGGAAAATACTCATAGGTTAAATCATTTTGTCTGTGCCGGCAGGTTGGCCTCGTCGTGTATGATTCTCAAGTGCCTGTTGGTGCAACTCCGGAATATATGGCTGGTCACTACATGGTAGGATGGTCTGGCGAAGTGTCACTAACTACAAGCTTTTAGTGAATTGACATTTTCGCATATTTGAACGCAGCTTCTTTGTGAATGAGTTCGGAACTAATAAATCTCATTTAGATGTATAGAGTAGCCTTCTCTTCTATGGTTCTTTTGCGAGACTTGTGGCTGCACCTTCGTGTGATTGTGGTTCTGCATCGTTTACACAGTACTATTTGGGACTTGCAGCTTCAAAGTGGATCATCTTTTCTGCCAGTGATGGCTTTGGCACCTCAAGAGAAGGAACGAATTGTTGACGTGGCGTAAGCATCGCAGATCCCTGTTGTTTATTTGGATGATTCAATGTTCATTTCGATGTGTTCTGTAAACAAAATGTATATCTCAATGTGATCGTTTGCATATTTGAACATGCTGATCCGCCTCTTGATTCTCTTAAATTCAGAGCTGCGCCAGGAGGTAAAACGACCTATATAGCTGCCCTCATGAAAAACACAGGTATGCCTTCTATCATATGCCTTTCAATTTCGCAGTTGTTTCGTCGAACTTGCAACTACTACTCTTATGTATCCAGAGGAGTCGGTGATCTCTTACTAGAGCGAGGTCAGCTGCATGTAGACTGTCCATGTCTTGTGTTGAATCTGGCTCTAGGTCTCTTAGGAGTTACTTGTAATTTTGTGGAGTTAAGCAACGGAATGAGAGATCAAATTCTTCTGCGGCATGGAGGGAAGGGCAACATATGATGAAGCAAATTATCTAGAGCGAGAGCAGTTGGTCTCCAATTGCTGTCGGTTTATGATGGATTTTATGTCATAGTTACACTGATGTTCCCTTCCTACCTTGTGCATGCTGATGTAATTGCCTCTAATGATGGACCTAGCTGTAGCATCTTTTCATACTTCGAATTATCTAGAATATGTAGTATTTTGTGTGCATTTGAATGTGGTCTATCGATCTCACTCTGAGAGTTACATTCTTCACTTCCATACTTTTTCGAGATAAATAAAATCTGCATGCTCTAAGTGACTGTTTCATTGGGTGTTCACTTTATTTGTGTGGTAATCACTCAATTCCGAGATGCCTGGTGGATGCACTGGTCGTTAGTATTACCTTATCCCTGATTCGGATATTGCTTCTGATTATTCAGGTGTCATCTATGCCAACGAATTGAAAGAGCCACGTATAAAGTCTCTGTCTGCTAACCTGCACCGCATGGGAGTCACTAACACTATTATCTGCAAC
Organism: Pseudoscleropodium purum; assembly: GCA_963969395.1. Classification (NCBI taxonomy): domain Eukaryota; kingdom Viridiplantae; phylum Streptophyta; class Bryopsida; order Hypnales; family Brachytheciaceae; genus Pseudoscleropodium; species Pseudoscleropodium purum. Next base: position 14,572,791 of record OZ017800.1, on the reverse strand, counting down.
TATGATGGTCGTCAGGTGAGTGTCACTGTACCGTTTCAAGTCGATACTATTTGTTTGTCATCCATGAACCTGATATGCCACATATTGCATCGGCGGCTTGTCATATTCTGGAAAATTTCTCATAATTCATCTATAGTTTGTCGAGTTGATTGTGTTTGTGTTTGTTGGTGTTGTTGTCACCAGCTACCCCATAAGTTGGGGCTACGGTCTGTGGACCGGGTGTTGCTTGATGCTCCGTGCAGTGGAACCGGGGTAAGTTCAGTATTTGCTTTGAGAGTAACAAGCAAGTGATCGTTGTAGATAATCATTAAACGGTGCATAGCGTTATCTTGTTGGGCAAACGTTGGTGGCTTATGTTAGTGTACTGTACTTCTAGGCTTAAGAATGTGTTGATATGAGAGGGTGAAGGAGTGTGTCATTCTTGCAGTTTATTTACGTCCTGGTCGGAATGCAGGTTGTAGGAAAAGATGAATCCGTAAAAGTTACTAAAAGCTTAGAAGATATCCAACGATGTGCATTTCTGCAAAAAGTATGGTCCCCTCTCTGCCCTAATTGCATTTGTGCAATGGTGGGTTGACTACAAATACTTGTTTATGTTATACGCGTTGAAATTTCATGCAAGTGATTGGTGTATCAACTATGTGGATATTAATAGTAAGTTTGTATGCTATCAAGTCATGGGCATTTATTTTTTCATGCTAACGTGTGTGGTCTTGCACACAGGAGCTCATATTAGCTGCTATAGACATGGTGGATGCTAATTCAAAGACGGGAGGATACCTTGTTTATTCAACATGTTCGATCATGGTAGCAGAGGTAATACTATTTTTGTGTATGCTTTAAAATTTTAGTGTTACACTTGAACACGCTACAAGTCATGAGCTACATAGTGCGTGTGGTCTTAAGATTTACATCTGCTGTTGATTTGTAGAATGAAGCTGTAGTGGATTACGCTCTGAGGAAGCGAGATGTGAAGATCGTTCCCACGGGATTAGAATTTGGGCGTGAAGGGTAAGTACCTTATTCTACTTTGCTCCGATACTTTTCTGTGAATCATAATGGTGCCTTCAATGCTGATGTCCCTGGGTACAATATTCAAGTTTTTGCTTTGCTGTATTATTGTATCATGTAACCCTGAAACGTCGGGCCTATGACCATGGTCATCAGCCATGCAGTAATCCATTTACCGGATGAACACTTGCATTCATCATTTTCACAGAAGCGCTGCCGTTCATCCGACACATTTTGTCCTCCGTGTTCTACAGGGTTAATGTGTGGCGTTTTGTTTTTTGTTTATGTTTTGAACCATTTCCATAATTATATAGGATATAACTGTAACTAGATGCTTTAGGGGAGCTTTTCGTACAATGGTTTCACAGTTGTATTGATATTCATTATATTCTTTGTGTCAGCTTCACCAAATTTCGAGAAAGTCGTTTTCATCACACGCTGAAGAATACTAAACGATTTTATCCCCATGTGCATAACATGGATGGGTTCTTTGTTGCTAAGGTTGGTTTCATCTTGGTTCTTGCCATTTTCCATTTGCACTCGTTTTTCTAATTGTCTAGAAATAGTTCGTAGATGATTACTCGAGTATCTTGTATGTCTTATACTGTTTCTCAGACTGTAGTGCATTGCTTAATCTTAGAAATAGGGCTTCTTGCAATAGAGGATCTGTCTCGCATCTTTTGTACATTTCTTCATAAGTTTTGTTCCTTGTTTCTTGGAATAAATTTGGAAATCTCAGCTAACTGCTGTCCCCAACACTAACTGCCATTTTATCTTATAATATTTTTAGTTCCACATAAACAATTTAACATCATTTCTTGTTGAGTTTGGTCGGTCCCCTGTGCTTTAACTTGTCAGTCTGGTTCATTCACAGCTGAAAAAGATGAGTAACAAGGTCAAGAAAGATGATGGTGAAAATGCTGAGGATGCTGAAGAGGCAGAGAAAATCAATGGAGATGAAGGTAAATGCAATTGCCAATCTTTTGTGTAGTTCGTTTCTTGGGACTTTCTAATCTGTATGAGTTTCTTGCGGCATTTTGTATCGTTCAACCAAGATGATCATTGTATACGAAACACTGGTTGTGATTCCACTTTAGCTTCTGCATAGTAAATCTAGATCTACCTTACCATCAACATCGATTGCTCTTATATCTAAATTTTTGCTAACTTCTGATATTCTCACATGAACTATATTCAGGTTTCACCTGGCTATGATTGCATGTCTTTTTCATGTGATGCAATCATGTATACATTTCATGTGATGCATTTCTTGTGCGCATTTCTCTAGAAATTGGATTGAAGTATATTTAGGATTGTGTCTGCAATGACCATTTAAGAATGTCACTTCATTCTACATCTATTTCTTGAATTCCTTCAAACATGATTCTATGGAATTTATGTCTCAGGAGACGAAATGGAAGTCGAGGATGTTGCTTTAGATCGGACTGCCGATGGTGGCATGTCTGCTGGCAGTGATGTCGAGACAAAGGATGACACAGACATGGCAGAAGCAAACGGCAAAACCAAGGACGGTGAAGCCGTAAAAGTTAAGAGGAAATTTTTGAACAGGAGGGAACGAAAGAGTCTTCCATCAAAAGAAGAAATTGCTCAAAAGAGGTATGATCTGCAAAACGTTTTTGATGCTAGTTTGCTGATTTCGATAGGCAGTGAAATAGTTGTGGCACGGCATCGCTATTTTCGCGTCGCTGGGAGTCTGATTTCACACACATGCATTGACATTTCAGCTGTCACTCTTCAGTTATTTACTAAGGTAGAGGTAGTTATTTGTAGAGTTACTTATGTAGTTTTTTTTATCGCTTCTATTAGCCTCTTAATGCTGTTGCTGAGTTCAAGTTCCATCACTCTCTACAGGGAAGAGAAACGGGAAGCCATGCGTGAGGGTAAAAGAAAAGCGGAAGCAGTAGCTGCAGCAGCTGCTCCGGCTGTTTCTACTCCAATGGATCTAGTTTCTCCTGGCAGGAAGTCACCTGCCTCAAATGGGAAGTCTAAAAAGACAAAAGAATCATCTCAAGTCAAGAAAGTGAAGAAGGTCACGAAAGAGGGCTCAAGCAGCAAGAAACGGAAGACAGGCAAGTGAGAAGTGCAACAATCTCTTGATGTCTCCTTCATCACGTGTTCTGTTTTTTCGAGATTCTAGACCAGTGGAAGAAGTTTCACAGCTCTTCTGTTCTATTATACTAGTTCTTTAGCTTGGTCTATGTTTCTTACTCAAATGTTAGAGAGAGTAAAGCTTCTGTGTTTAAAATCCTGCAAATTGTGCAATTTTTTGATGCACGAGGACAATGCAAAGGAAGCTGTGATTTTATTAGAATCCGGTGCCTGCATAGAGTGCACTGATAAGTGTAATCACGTTGGGTTACAACTTGCTGAGAGTTAGTAAATTGGCGGTATTTTTTCCCAGTCGTTGACCAGGCTAAGACTCGTAAATTCAAGTGTTGCACATCATGGTTGAACATGCCAGAAAGCTCTTGGAATGCTAGAATACTTTTCTGAAGTAAATTTGTATCATGTAATTTTTGCTTTTTCACTCTCCAACAACTAAGACAATTTTAAGAATGATAACGGAGAGGACCATGGAAAGGCTGACAAATTATCCAAAGGGGCCTTCTCACAAAGCCTAATCCGCTTTCGCTCGCTGCGGTCAGGGATCACCTCCAATTCAAGATTTGGTCAAACCATTTACTTGTACTCCCAAGAGTCTTCCTGCATGCTCTGGAAGTAACTTTAGTTAGTGTCCCTCTTGACGCCCCAGTTCAATCTCCACATAAGCAGTGACACAGCAGGCCATCTAACTTGTGACCAGGCCAATGCGGCCGAGACGTCCGTGGAAAGCCACGCGGGTCCTCCTCTGGAAGTGACGGAGCTCACGCCGGCGCCACCGCTGCATTGCAAACCTTGCACTCCATTACGCACTCCACCAATTCAAGCAACCATATTCACAGGAGAGTCACACGATAACACAGGAATTCAAAGACTGACACACAGGGCAACAGGAGACATGCATGGGAATTAATACTATCATATGAATTCCCAGACTCACTGTGAGATATACAACAACATGGGAACGCAGATGAATCCCTCCGTCACGCTGAAACACAATGACGTCCATGCCCGCCATTGCACAGCAAGCATTCTCAATAACGCACAGGATGCTCAATTATAACAAAACTTAAGTTAATTTCCCGCACAGTCGATCATTCCCACCACTCTTGCAAATTCATGAGCTACTTATGGTAGCCGACCCATTCTCGACCACTTAAGGAATTATGCATATCTGGAGCATAGGTTTCTTGAGTGCAGAAATTTTTCCATGAATCATACAGAAATAGGGTTTAGAAGGATTCCATATTTTTTCAGAATTTTATTTCTCAAAATTTCATTACTATAAATTTTTTAGTTGAAGATTTTGTTCAACTAATTCTTGTTGTAAATTGTGCCATAATCAATTTCCTGCTTTCTCTTGCTGATCAGAAAGAATGTAGCCTATTAACAAGAATGGGTCCCTGGTTAGAAATGGGTTGGCTATCATAGTTACATAGTAGTATCAGTCAATGAACAGGCTTCTTATTCTTCATTTCATTAGTTAAAGTCAAAAACAAAAGAAATTATCTTCAACCCCTAAAATCAGGTTTGAAGTACACTGCAATGAAAGGAAGACATTCAAGTAATTGAGGATCAATGAAAAAATACAAAAGGGACTAGTATTATGGGACAAAGGAAGTATATAATACAGTAAAAAAGAATTGATTAATACTGCATTTTTCACTTTAAGTTTCTTGGATTGCCATTCTTGGTTTCATTACTTTTTGTCTAGACTTCAGGAGGAAAACTATTCCAAGTAAGGTAGGTACACCCAAATGTGCCACTGACTTTAAACCGCCATCTACTACACTGTATGTACATCTCCAAAGTCACTTCCGTACCTATGTGGAAGAAACGCTTGTAGAATCAAACTTTGTTCCTTAATAACTTTTGCATACAGTATCCAAATGCCACGTTCTCTGGTGTGTTGGAACCTCCTTTCACTTGCCAACAATAAAATATGAAAATCTGACCAGCCTAAGAATAGAAAATAGGCGCAGTAGCAAAAAGTGACGGTTTGGGGAGTACCCACCTTAGAGCCTGACTGATTCAATCGCCCCGGTGCCTGCTTTTCCTTGATCTCCCCGTTTCTGGTGCAAAGTTCTGATTTTCCGACAAGACGAGGAAACAAGGACGATCTTCTTCAGTTGAGGTAGATGAGTTTGTCTAGCTGCAGGTCCATGACGTTCCTCGGTTCTACTGAATCTGCACAAATCTAGGTACCCCACTTCACTACTGTTGAATTCACGCCCAACAATGTGAGGACCTTGTTTGTGTCACATAGGTTGAGGTGCTTTGTGGGATATGAAGCACGGTCATGCTAAGGTAACTGCACCTGTTTGTCATGACCCTGTTGCAAACACTGATCCCTAGTGCAGCTTCTTGCCTAGAATGCACAATTGAACCTGCGAGTCGAGGATTCATTTGGATACCTCACCTGTTATCAGGGATTTGACAATTCATGATTCATCAATTGTTTCATACAGTGGCTAATGTGTGGAGCTCTTTATGCTAGCACCAAAATTTGGAATTCTAGCTTTTTCATTTCCGAAGAGATCATCAAATTTGTTAAATTGGAAAAATTCCACTCCTACCTTAAACTTGTTCACGGAGTTTTGCCTGAAAATAATGAGTATATTTCTCCATCAAAACCTAGATTTTTGAGATGAAAGCCTCAAGATATATATCAGTCCTTGAAACACTAACTAATTCTTCTCAAGCTAAGAGCTACTCACTTCAAGATACGGAGTAGAAAAAATGAAGAAAATTCCGGTGTAGCCCACTGTAATTGAACAAAAAAAAGTGTAGTTGAAGGCCTACAAAATAATAATTATTTACTACAGAATTCCTAAACTAGTGCGAGTTTACTAATGTTATATTTTACAGCAGGGTGTGTAGAAAATAGCTTGATATTACTCTCCCGGAGTGTTGGTCCAATCTGGGGCATGTACAACCGCCGCAAGTGACGAGGACGCGACCACTATATGAGTGCGGGTGCCACCACTGTTTCATTACTTGCTAGCTCCTCTGTAATCCAGTTACAGAGGTCCCACTGCTAGTAATTGCAACCTTCTGATGATCTCGTGAATCCTCTGAAAATTGTTGCTGTGCGCTGAGGTATAAATTGAGTTGCAAGTGACAGACACAAGCTCGAGCCAGACGTACCGTAATTAAGTGGGCACTACATTATTATTGTCTCGGAGCTAAGGAGGTTTGCTATTGGAACAGAGTTAGCTAGATTTCAATTCTCTTTGGAGCTCCCAGAGAATTGAATCGGCTGCTGAATTGCGGATCGACTTCCTGATTGCAGTAATGCACTGTAAGATTGGAACTGACAGCTAGCTAGCTAGATTTGAATTCTCCCTTGAGCTCTCTGATAATTGAAGTACATGCGTGGCTCCAACTGGTTTGATTCTTGCTGCAGGACACGTTCTTGATCAATTGTAGCAACGTAACTTGGAATTGAAGTATATATATGCGTAGATCCACCTGGTTTGATTCTTGAGCGAAGTAGCAAGACTAGATCGATTAATTGTGGTGCACACGAATTTTCAATCGGTGGTTGAATTCGTTTGGAGGAGATCGATGGAGTATTTTCCAGCCCCGGGGAGGAACCACTTGAGTGTGCCTGGGCCAACCAACATTCCGGACGGCGTGCTGCAAGCAATGAGCCGCAACAACGAGGACCACCGATCGCCCGCCTTCCCCACGCTCGCCAAGTCCGTCATCCAGGATATCAAGCCGCTCTTCGGCACCGAAACAGCCACCACCTTCATCATCCCCTGCTCAGGTATTAATCGATCAATGAATCCAGGCGTATAATTTCTCTGCAGTCTGTCAATTCGTCTTCCAAGGCCTCACAATTGTACTACTAGATTGACAGGGGCTTGAAACGGTTTTAGCTACATGCAGTTGTTTGGAATATGCTTCGAGGAGCGTTTTTCAATAAACATGCAAAATTTGGAACAGACTTAAGCAAGGATGCAGAGTTTTTCAGCAGATAAAGATGTTCCATAACGTGGTTAACATTTCGTAGACGCGTTTTGTAGAAACATTATATGTCAACTTTGGAATCACGTTTCAGTGTTACCAGCAACGTTCTAATCTTGCTGAACGTTGCTTCGGGGGTGAATTCTAGTTGTGCTGAAAATCACACCCGCAAAGAATTTTCTACAGAATGGGCAACCCTGAGGACAAAATGGCAAAGTCCTGTTGAATACAATTGTGCTAATCTTATTTCTCTACCTGCCCTAGTTATCAATCAGAGCATTAATTGTGCATCCCGAATTTTGGCGTAGGAGAATTACAAATCTAATTCATATGATAGTTTCTTTCCAAATCAACATACTTCGCTTGACTGTGGAATTGCAGGAACGGGAACATGGGAGAGTGCATTGACAAACACGTTGTCACCCGGCGACAAGATCCTCGCCCCGCGGTTCGGACAATTCGGTGTGTTTTGGATCGATCTCATGAAGCGTTTGCATTACGAAGTGGACGTTATGGATTCCGAGTGGGGTGAGGGGGTGAATTTGGCCATCCTCAAGCGAAAGCTGCTGAACGATCGCAATCATAAGGTGAAAGCCATCTGCGTGGTGCACAACGAGACTGCCACGGGCGTCACCACCAACCTCGCGGCCATCCGTGAAGTCCTCGGTAAAGAACGAAGTAAACGCTAAATTAATTGGATTCCCAACTTGGAATTGAGCAGATCATATGGAGACCCTCTCTTTTCTAATTTGATTTATTTACTACAGCAGGAAGAAGCGGTTGCAACATCATCAATTATTTTGAAATGGTTTGCAGCTGTTCTATACTGGCCTTAAACTTGTAGTCTATTGCGAATCATTGCAAAAATGAGGCAAACTTGTTGCAAAAGTCTTGGACACAGAATCAAAGCATATCTTATGCCTAAACTGTTGCAAAAAATATTGCAATCCATACGTAACATTCTTGAATTTCAAGGCAGGGACCCTTTGCTTTACATGAATCGAAGACTCCGTTCAGCGTAGAAAATCTTGATGCATGCTTAACCATGTATTGTGGGCCACTGTAACACAATAAATTCTCGTTATAGCGATACTGTAGAAGGGACCTGCCTTCTCAATCAATGAATGTTATGAAATAGGTGCAAATTCATTAATACAGTGTTGTATTAAGCCTTTGCAAACTTGTCAATAGATTTCTAGCGGGCATTGAAATTAATGCAAAGCCGTTGCAAAAACTATTGCAATCTCAGCATTCTGCGATAGTGATTTTTTCCCCAACACAAGTTATGTTCTTCACTGATTCTGGTGATAGGAAATTTGGTTGCGTTCGAATTAGAATTGTCAAAGCATGACTGATTGAATTGATTTTTTGGATTAAACTCATGGATTGGACCCCTCCTGCTGTGCAGATGAGGTGCGTCACCCGGCATTGTTTATAGTGGACGGAGTCTCCTCAGTGGGCGCCATGGAGTTTCGCATGGACGAGTGGAGAGTGGACGTCGCACTGACAGGCTCCCAAAAAGCACTATCGTTGCCTCCTGGACTTGGGATTGTGTGCGCAAGCGCCAAAGCTCTGGAAGCCTACAAAGCTGCGAAGTCGCCACGCGGGTATTTCGACTGGGGGGAATATCTTAAAAGCTACAAGACGGGGACGTACTGCCCTTATACGCCGTCCATACAAATGCTTTACGGACTGCGAGCGTCGCTTGATTTGATTCTGAAAGTCGAAGGGCTGGAGAATGTCATTGCTCGGCACCTGCGCCTTGCGGAGGCTACCAGGTTAGTCATGCATGTGCAAGTCTCTCTCTATGCAAGTCTCTCTCTAGAATAAAAATTACTGGATGGTGGTGACTTGGGGTGGGGAGGTCTCTTGAGAACGAGTTTGCTTTCAAGATGATGTCTGGATAGAGATGTATCTCTTGATAGCAAGTCTCTCTTTAGAAGAAATTTTCTTGATAGGGCTGTCTGTGATTGAAGGTCTCTATGTCTCTCTATGCAAGTCTCTCTCTAGAAAAAGTTTGCTTTACTGTGGTGTCTTCTTGGAGAAGTCCCTCTATGCAAGTCTCTCTCTCTAGAACTCGAGTTTTTTCTTGATAGGGGTATCTGAGTATGAAGAATTTTGTACCTGATTTTTGAGAGTTTCTGCAGGGCGGCGGTGAAAGCATGGGGGTTGCAAGTGTGTGCAAAGAAACCAGAGTGGGACAGTGCCGTTGTGACCGGGGTGGTGGTGCCGTCATTTCTTGACAGTGGCGACGTGATCAAACTGGCATGGAAGAAGTATAATCTCAGCCTTGGACTGGGTCTTGGGGAAGTCACTGGGAAGCTCTTCCGAATTGGACATCTCGGAAACATGAATGAGGTGCAGTACACACACAAGCATGTCATAATTTTCATGTCCCCAATTTCAGATCACAATGCTATTGACTTTTTTTTCTCTCAAGATTATGTGAGGTAGTGGCACCCAAAACGAAACTCCTAATTTTTGCCCCAACTTTGCATTAAAAAACACGTCAGTCTTCTCTTTTGAATTAAAGTAGATTATCAAAGTGACCATTCACGGTTGCAGTTATTGATGCATCTCTCCTTGTTGCTTCTAGGCTTCAAATGTGTTGTTTCCTACTAAGTCTATGACCCACGTAGGAGCCAACAACACGTTCCTTTTGAAAATTTACAATATATTTTTTAGGATTAGCAAAAAACTCATAACATATTCTACTTGCAACTTACAGCTTTCACTACATTTTGCTAATCTCTTCGAACAATATTTTCACAATGCAGTCACATGGATGATTTAAGAACCTTGTTTGGGGTAACTTCAAAACCCCAGAATCTCATGCAATGATGCACATACTTTGTGCCGTGTGCAGCTGCAACTACTTGGTGCTCTGGCAGGCGTGGAGCTTTCTCTGCTGGAGGTTGGATACCCCGTGACTTTGGGAAGTGGTGTGGCTGCAGCTCAAGCTTGTTTTTCCAAGAAAACTCCAGTCATTGCTTCTCGCATTTGATGAAGACATGGAGTCCATCAACCTGCTTCCAATTAGAATCGAGATGATCGATTGGAAAAGCATTAATTTGCAGAAGATTAGGATTCATTTCTTATGAAGAGTGTGTAGTCACAACTTGATGTAGTACTGGTTAGCTTTGTTGTGTGACAGAAAATCCTTCTGTTTCTCATACTTTTGGAGTGTGTGTAGGTGTACACTCATATGCACTTGGAAGCGTTAAAAACATTGATTTAGTACACTCTGAACATCGCTAATATGCTGGTCAACAGTTGAGACCCTTCATTGAATTCAAAATAAATTAAACCTTCTGCGGCCAAATCTACTCTTCAAGATGAGAATGGTGACTTGAGGTTGGAGATGGTCTTTTCTACATAACGGGTTGTTGTTTTTCAAATGCTAACGTGGCACTGTTCCATTGGCAACCCATCACCATCACAAGTTGCAACTCATAACCTTCTTTCCTTTCAACTTGCTTCCTACACTTTTGGATCATGAAGATCAAAAGTTGTGATTGAAAAGTGAACAACCGGTTATATCCAATAACCTACTAGCCACTAATGCGGCTTGTCAGTTATCTAGTACATATCTTTGTGTTGTATGATTGTAAGTGGCTTTGGCATTGGGAGGGGAAGAGGCTAATGCAACTCATGGAAACCACTAGTGGAAAATGTCCCATTTATTTTCCAAGGCAGATTATGTGTAGTAATTAGGGTTTCTTGTTTGATTACTCAATTATGCAAGCAATATCAGGCATTATACATTTTTCATTCAATCACATTCTATTTGTCATTTTTTATTCAATTCTCTCTATAGTTTATGTTGGGCAATGCTACACATTGCTAGGGATTCCATGGGAAAAAAACCTCCTCATCGAGGTTTGCCCTCTTTGTCAATGTTTTTTTATTACAAAATCCCCTCCTCGGAAGTTGCCCTATTCATAATGGCATATAAGTCATTAGCAACAAAAATGAACTCGGAATTTTTGCCTAATTAAAAATCAAATTTGCAATCTCATGTAAAATTGTCAATTTCCTATTGAAAACTTGAATAGGTGATGAAAATGGCTATTCATAGGAGGCATTCTTTAAGTATATTCTACTTGCAACATCTTTCATCTTTCACACTAAAGATGTTGAAACACAAATATTGATGATTTGAAGTGCCCAAAACTTAGTACTAGATTCATGTTACATCAACTAACTTACTTCTTCACATTTAAAAATTGATAAATGTCCTCAAATATGGCCTTCTTCACACATACAAGTGAGTTCAATATTTTGATTGATTGCAAAAGATTTGAATGTGTACCAACAAACAAATGATTACTGAAGTCCTTAGTTGAGTTCAAAGACTTGACTAGATAAGAAAACGAGCCACTACTAACACCATTTCACTTCGAGGTCAAATTCATTGTAAGCAGTTTCACGTGTCATTCATACTCAACTTCTGACAAATCCCCCAATTAATACATGGGACCAAAATAAAACTCAACTCAACCAAATTAGGCAATGGTTGTCATTAAGCTAGGATTTCAACTTGGTCCACTTTCTATTCAGGGCTTGGTTCCAAAATCCAAAAATATGGACATGCCCAAGTGGGTCCATTTAAAAAATCAATTGTATGTTTGGTGGCTTACGGATGGCAAGTCATTTCATACCATACCGGTTTACACTAAACATAATCACAAAATAGGGGCCAGTTTACACTATGAAGCCCAAGATTGACTGTATAGAAAGTATTTGAGTGATTGTTGATAGGTGACTCTATGCAATCATTTTTGCAGAGGTGCTATTTACAATATCATGAAGTTGATCCTAATTGTATCCTTTGTAAGTTGCGATAATTCAAGGATTCAGGACCTACGTTGTCCCACACAATTTTCCCTCCGTAAGCCATGGTCAACACTGCACACACAAAACTCAAAGGGACACCAGCTGTACACCCGTTTTGAAGGAGGTTGACGAGCGTCTGCACATGTTCAACAAGAAAAGACCATAAGCTTCAGCTCAAATTGCGCAGCAAAACAAGAAGAAAAAAAAAATTTTAACTATTTTGTGCGATATAGACTCAGGTACATTTGCATCAAAAGAGCGCCATTTCAACCATTAAATTATATGAGTAGATTATGTTCGTCAAGAAAGAATGGCGGAAATCGTACCAGGAGTGATGCAGCAAGATGCATGCCAGGCACAAATAGTTGTTGAGAACGATCGCCGTAGGTGTAGGCGTTGAAGGCAATGATCATCGAGAACGTATGAATAAGAAAGAATGCTAGCGTAGTCAAAGCTGCAATGATCATGACAATCCCACGGTCGAAAACATACATCAATACGGATTGACAACATTGAGAATGCGCAAAAATGAACGGTCACATGCTATATAACATTCTTGAAAGGAGCTGCCATGATCTTGCGCCCAACTAACTCAAGTCAGGGTATCCAAGACTGTTCAAGACACTGCTCTAGAGTCGCGAATGTTACGTTAGCTATTGATTGATGAAGACATTACCAAATATGTAAAACGGGTCAATCATTTGCCGAGGAGGGATACCTGAGACAAGAAAAAGAGGCATATGTTTGCAGCTTTGAGTGTAGTAAGTAGCTGGGCCAAAAGACGGCGACAGGACGCTCAAGCCAAAGAACACGGAATGAACTACTCCATGTCCAACTCCGCTGGCTGTTGTACAAGCACAAAAGGTTCAGCCTACTGCATGTTCAAGCTTTAAAGGCACAAAAATGATCAGCATTTGTCAGGGACTCGACCAAACCACCAAGTAGAAGCTAATGTTAAAAACCATGTCTGCACAAATTTAGGACACACATAGAGTGTGAAATTTAAGGCAAAACCAAAAATGAAAACACACCGAGAGCAATTTCGAGTCTGTCCACGTAATTAAGTTGGGGCTTCGAAAGCTTCGTTGCTAGCACATTCATGCTCTTCTCTACTTTCCTGCAAAACACAGAAACGGTAAGGGACAGGAGTAGTACAGAGGACCCGCCATGCACTCCCAGTGTTCTACAGGCTATTTAAGGCGGGAAGGACCTATCCAAAGCATACAGGACAATAATGTCTTTATAATAAACAAAGGCCAACAAGATCAACCCTAATGGACCTTCTTTGTAAATAAAAATTAATTAGAACCCAAGTGGGACGGCATGCCGTTCCGGCTAGATCTCAAACCACACTCACTCCACTCTGTAGTGTTTCCGATTGATGAGGATTTCCAAGAGCTTCCTGAAGCCAAGGATCAATAATTTTCAAAACACTGGACAAAGAAACCCTAAAGTATGCTAAATTTCATCTTCTGGATCCTCTATTGTAAAAACTAGCCAACTGTCAGCATGGAATACCAAAAAGTTGCGCAGAGAACATGGAAAATGGAAAATGATGCTTACAGCACTAGCAACTTCTTACCTCCAACTACTTTGAATTCTCAGGCATAAAATACAACTTACAAGTACAATCGCCAGTATAGAGGCCTGACAACCTCCTGAAGCGCAACAGCAGTGATCACCATCGGCAGGAACACCCACGCGGGCCCAGGAAGAAACGCCCTCCAAACAATCGAGGCAGCAATGAGACTCACCAGCCATAGCAGAGCACTACAACAATACAAACCCTATTAACAACACATTTTCAACCTCTCCTTCTGAAGACTTAACGAATTACGAAACCCTAAACCAGAGCAAAACCCCAGGAACAGCACATACGATCTCATCATAGACATAGATTCTTCTCATTCTTGTCATAATCAATTCTATACTCTGAAAGTCCGGTTCCGGATCCTAAGTGCTGAAATTTGTGAGTTCTGGAAAATGTTGGACTCTGGAACAGCACACATGATCTCACCACCGAAATTGATACTTCACATTCTTGTCAAAACCAAATCTAGATTCCAAACCCTAAGAGCTGAAATTCGTGAGCTCTGGCAAATTTTGGACTCTAGAACAGCTCAATGATCCATCACTGAAATTGATTCTTCTTACTCTTGTCAGAATAAACCACTACTCTGAAAGTCCGGTTCCAAACCCTAAGTGCTGAAATTTGTCAATTCTTGAAAATGGTAGACTCTGGATCCCTGAAAAACTAAAATTGCACGAACCTGACGAGCACCGTGAGGATGAGGAATGGCTTCAGCGCAATCGATGTGATAAAGATGGTGAGAGCTGGACCCAATGCAATCAAGAAGTAGCCGGAGCCTGCGACTAAACCCATGGTCTAAGAGATTTCCGAAACCTGTTTCAGTAATTGATTCTTTGACTCTTCACCTCGGAGAACTACTGTCAATTCCAAACCCTAAACACGAATTCATACCATCGCCACAATCCAAATTACGAGCATTCGCAAAATCCATGTCCGCGACGAGGAGAAATGCTTGTAGGTAGTGGAGGAGGCGGGCGGTGGACTTGGGGCGTCGCAGACGAATCCTGTAACCGTGGAAGAGTGACGACGCTTTAGAGCATGCCCACCCGCCCTGCATTTTGCAGGCGGGTTTGGGCGGGCATTTTGCAGGCCATCTGCCCTGAGGCCCCAATTTATTGACTTCTTCTAAAAATACCACAAACTATCATTATTAGTATACCTTGCAAATTTGCATAATATTTTGTCATCAGTGTAAATTAGCATTATTCATGGCCAATACTTGAATTTAACTCATAGTTTGGTATAACAATAGATGAGTCAAGATTGTGGTATGTGGTAGTAATTTAAAATCTTAGATATGTGAAGATGATCCAATATGTAGAAAATATAGATATAGTCAAAATTACAAGTAGATGTAACTTTTTACTTGTGGAAAAAACTACTTTATATATATATATATATATATATATATATATATATATATATATATATATATATAATTTTACTAAAAAATCTATTATTTTATAGCCATTTGGCATCATGTATAACATAGAAGGCATTTCAAAACAATAGTTTAATCCCTAAAAGAACTAAGGAGACCACTTTGAATTTTTTGTAAATTTAGGTAATCTCTCTCATATTCAATATATATAAGAGTAAATTGTGGGAAAAGTATATATGACCACAATATTTACCTTGAAATAAATGAAAATTGAAATTGGATTGTTTTTAAGAAGATATGGCTCTAAAATCATTTTCAATGTCAACAAGGACAATGTCTAAAATCAACCACAATAATAGGAATATCAGCATTGGTTGCCCATTTGTTTTTGGGTGGACCTCTTTCAAGGTCCAATGATGAATGATTGTTATATATGTGTGATTTAAGAAAGAATGAGATTGAATTGAGTCCAATTGACACTATAGTTTCATTCAATGCTTTGATGAAGAGTCATGCAATAGCCTTAACTATCCACTCACCTATCTACTAAAAAGAGGTGTACCACCCTAGTTTCCATTAGTTGACCCTCCTCCTCTCTCAAAAACTTACAAGCCGTTTTTTTTTTTTAATGCTTACCTTCAAAATTGCCTTTAATTTCTCAAAAAATTACAAGTCGTTGATCTTGTGAGATTTAATTTGAGCTGTCCAAATATGAAATACAAAACAAATACTAGATATAGATACAGTACCGCATACGAATATGCACATAACACTGAATATGGATACCAGATATAGATACAATACCAGATATGGATACGAGATGAATTGTCCCATATTGATTGTCAAAAAGTTTGATTGTCAAAATCCTTTTCTAAAAATTACAAAAGGGGGGAGGGGGGATTGGAAATAAAAAATTTATAATTTTATAATCCTAAATTTTAAAATCACATTGTATAATAATACAAAAGTGTCACTATATACTATACACTGTAAAGTGGTAGTGACTACCATTGGGCTTGGACAAAACTAAGCCCTTCTACAATACAAGTCAACACTAAATTCAAAGTTCGTGACCATTTACACATCATAAACAAGAAAATTTATTCATTTAAATTTTATTTGAAAGAATGTAATAACATCCTATATAAAAAAACTTCTCATTTGAAAAGAATAAGTGCAATTGAGGGTCTTATATTTTCTAGATATGTCTTTGAACTTGGGCAACTTAATGGTATCTAGGTTTGTATTGGGATTTAGGCTAGCAAGAGGGGGTGAGTTTCCATTTCATCATCTAATGTCACTGTCCAAATAACACTTCATTGCTCAAGACAGTCCCTTGTTACTTAATGGATTCATCACACTTTGTTTTCAGCATTATTTAAGTCACAATTGACTAACATTGTACATACCACGCATCCACAACATTAATTTTCATTTTCAACTCACAATGCTAAGTCCTAGTCCTTGGGACTACTAACAAACACACCGCTCATGACACTAGGCATGTTTCTTGGTAATATGGGGCGAAACTTCCATTTTAATGTGCTAGGACCCTTGGTGGCACTCCTCACCACGCCCTTAATTACCCTTGAGTGTCACCCTATTCCATGCTAGTCGATTGTATATTTGTTACTTTTTGAACTAAAGCTAATTGAGACTCATAACTCAGAACACATCGAGAGTGGCCTAGAAAAGAGTGGGACTCCCCCCAACTGGTGCTACAGGACACACACACATACACACAAGTGTCTCATGGTGCCTTGGAGGTGGTGGTAAAATTTCATCATCAACCTTAAGTCTCTAGGACTCACCAAGGCTCCAAAAGGGAGTGAGGAGGGAAACCAACTCCTCCTATAGTACCTTCTATAGCATTTGGTAGCCCCCCCTTGTAGGTTGAAGGCACTTTCCAAATCCACTTGGGTTTTAGAAGACCACCCATTTCCACCCAAAATCACCAAGTTATTTCACCTTTGAACTCTCGAACTTCCAAACGGTATAAGTTTGCAACCAAAGGCTCTAAATCTCACATGCAATCCCATTTTGGATATCCAATCGTTGAGTAGATGCCGATCAGTTGTTCAATTGTTCCATTTAGATAAGTTCTCACAAAGTTATGACCCTCTAAGATTCGAGTTCACTAGGAGAAGCATCAAGCCTTCACCATGGCCCTTCTTTTGGCCATAACTTTTAACTCATAGTTTAGAACCTTGTAATGTTTATCATTGTAGCATCTTCGTGTTCATAACTTTCCAATGAAATGCTACATTTCATACTTTCATGGAGAATTTGTAGAGAACTCTTACTCCTAGCCCTTCAAAGTCCTAGTGTCACCAAGACACCTTCAACTTTGAATAGCCATAACTTCTAGCCAACTAGTCCAAATTAAGCATTCTTTAAACGATTAGAAGTGTCTTCTCAAGAGTTTTTTAAGCATGTATAACACACTACCATATTCTTTAAATTCAGGGTGCTATAGTACCATGTATGCTTAGAAGTCTCTCATTTCTCCTTTCTTAAACTATTGCAAGGCTTGGAGAGTCACCCCTAAGGCCCCCCTTGCTCATTAAGGCACTTCATGCATCCCAAGGAGATAGGGGCGCGAAAAAATCTTACTCCAAAAAATACCAAAAAGGATGCAAATGCTACAACTAGCAACTATAGTTGAACATTTGTTCAATTCAAAACTTTATTCCAAGCTCAATGACTTCACGGATTTTCAAGGCAAAACATTTCCACATATGAATATTGTATGTAGTTAGGTCAAGCATAAACACTCCTACAATTCAAAACTAAAACTTGAACTTATCACATTTATACCATTAAAATATAGAGCCATAGGTTCTATAACAATAGTTGAAGAGATAATTATGTGTGAATACCAACTCACAAAACAAGATGCTTACATGCCTCAAACTATTGACTTGTAAGGATGCAAATCTAAAATTGAGATTAATGAAAAAACTATGAGGTTATAAAATATAACACAAATAATCAAAATCAATTTACCACTTATCTAAATATACTTTATAGGTTTTGTAAATGAATTTTTAGTATAATTCTTTTTCAAGATATATTATATAGTACATGGCACCTAAGATCAATACAAAACAACAATTTTCAAGCTCTAACTTATAAAATTGAGAATTTTGAATTGTTGTCAACTATTCACAATTTCATGAATTGAACCATAAATTTGCAAGAGTGTACCATGTGCCATTTTTAGAGCCAAAGTAAAAGTAAATTTTTTTTTTTTGTAATTTCTAAAAACTTTGAAATTCAATATGTTCTACGCACAAAGGACTCCAAGGTTTTTGTTTTGTGGTGTTTGGGCATGCAATGTCAAAGTTATGGATTATCAAAGATAAAAGATAATTTAATTTTTTAATAAAAAAATATTTCAAAAATCCATAATTTTCACACCATAGGTCCAAATGTCACAAAACAAAGTCATGCACCCTCTTGAGAGAAAGCTCTCCAATGATACATAGAACATGACCAAGGGACTCACAATTTCTTAAATTTTAGTATATCAAAAAAACAAAAAAACAAAAAAACATAATTTTAATTTCAAGTAGTGTGTCACGTGCTCTTGCTACAGTCAAAATAAAAGTTAAAGTAAATTTTTAATTCATAAAAACATCAAAATTCAATGACTTTTAGGCCATAGGTCCATACACCACGAAACAAAGCTCATGCACCCCTCCTTGCAAAAAGCTTCTTGACGATAACAAGAATGAGTTCAAATGACGTACAATCCAAGAAATGCCTACTTTAGTATAATTTAAGATCCAAAAATAACACAAAATTCAATATCTTTCACATTGTGAGCCCAAATGCCATGAAACTAAGCTCATGCATCCTTCTTTGCTCAGGCATTCCAATGGTACCAAAAACACGATGGAGGATATATGGTCCAGGAGATTTCATTGTGACAAAAAAAACAAAAAACAAAAAACAAATAACCTAATTTAAGGTATGGATGGAAAAGCTTAGAAAGACTATTTTTAAGTTGTATAATATTTTTACATAGATTTAAATAAAATACATACATCAATTTGGATTTTTCTTTGTATGATGTCTACCATCTAGTATACCACCTTGAACATTAATAACAACCTTCATTCTATAAAGCATTGTGGAAATAAAAACATCAAGAATGTCTTTGGAGATTCCTTCCATACCTAGTAAATTGCAACAATCATTTGCTCCAAATTTTGTGGCTGATACTCATTTTGAATGTAATCTTTTACAATTTTCCATATATTTTCTATGGAGTTCAAATCTAGAAAATTAGGCGGCCAATTTAATTTTGTCAAGTCATGAGCTTCTTTCCACTTGTTAGATACACAACTATGATGTATTAGAGCACCATTTGTTATGATAATCATGTCATTTGGATGATCATGGAGGAAGAAAAGCTAGATAATGCTCCCTTGTATACAATGTCAACAAAATCAACAACAATTCTCTTATATAGACATGATGACTATGGGAGACTTATAATTGCCACTAAAAGCACCCCATATTATGACAAAAATACAAACATAAGGGTAGGATATAAGCAATCCCATAAATATCTTTTATAAACTCAATGCCAAATTTGTATTGGCTACAAATGGTTGCCAACATCAAAAGACAATTTGTTAGTCTATATAGCATTCTTCCAATTGTTCATATTTATTGAAGCCAAAAGCCTAAATTTATTTTCTCTATATGCACATGCAAAAATTTTGTCATCATTTGGCTTGAATTTCAACAAGAGGTGCCCATTGACAACAACAAGCCATGCCAACTACTACTTGTCCCAAAAGTTAAGCTTACATCTTCTATTTAAAAACTTTAGGGAGATAATATTCTCTCAAAGTTGATACCACTTCATAAGATCAGAAAAAATTTGGCGTGTGATGCCCAATTCACTTCCTATTTGAGCACCTTAGAGTCTAGCTTCCTATGTGTTAAGAGTGCAAGCCAACCTTCCGAACTCCTCTCTCCTTCAATTTGCCTTAGAGAAATGTCATAGTGCATAAGTACAACTTCATTGTGTTATACATATTGCAATGCATACTTCTACCCATCTACGTTTAAAATAAAGATCACAATAACAAGATACATATTCATACACCAACTAAATGTAAATTTATTCCCATAATCATTGATTTGTCATAAAGACATTGGAATTAGTATAATGTAACCTTTGCCAATTGGCAACAAATGCAAAATGCAATCAATTTGTATAATATTTTTGAGAACTAATTAGTGAGCAACTGAGCATTCACAAAATTGGTTTATGAATCCTAAAAGCCCAAGGTATTATGTTAGGGTGTCAACTAAACTTTGAAGTTGAATAAAACCTTATCAAATTACTATTTTTTTTCTTTTGAAGTTGAATACTCTATCAATTCTAATCTAAGCATAAAATATTCAATTTGAAAAAAATTGTTTATGAATTTTTCTATTGAAGATTTTGTTGCAAGGGTGTCCACTACAAACCTTGATTTTTTTGTGTTGGAGGTTCTTGGAAATGAACCTCATATATACCAGATCTAAGAAAAATCCCATTAGAAATTCATTTTAGAATTTAATAGAGTGGATTTTAAAAAGATATAAATTATTTATGGCTACACATATTATGTCTTTTCATGTCATATTTTTTTCATAAGCTAACTCAATTTTGGGTTTGACATGTGAAAAGAAGATTGAAAGACTTCAATCACTTTCATAGTTTTAACACCCTTTTGATTAAACATTATAATCTTTCTATCCATAAGTGATATTGTGGTGTTTTCTTTTTCAAAGTGATCCATTATACATTTGGTTTGAATTTGAATACTTCTTTGATGGAAATTATTTATGTCACTAAAGATTTAAGTCTAAACATATTCTATATTTCTTTCTATTTGCAAATCAAAGAATATACAATTGATTGATATGTTTTTATTGCCTTTATAATGGTAATGTCTTTTATTAAATTACATTGAAGCAATTTAGCAAATAAAATATGATATATTTTAATTACGTAAATAATCTAAAAAATATTATATATTATATATGATACAACATAAAAACACATTATATTCATATATCAAGTTTGTCGCACATATTTTTAACACAATTTTTATATTGCATTGTTTATAATGTTATAAAAAAATTTTAAATCAATTCATTGTAATTTCTTGTATACAAATTAGGACATTACCATCACCTAGAGCAACCATGTTTTTATCTAGAATATAAATTAATGATAATAATTTTTCATTTTCATTTATTAGGTGCTGGATTTGGAAATTGTTTGTGAATTTATAACATCTTGAAAATAATTTGATATGATGGAAAATTATACAATTTGCATTTGAAAGAAGCAAGTATTTTCTGAATCAAGCTTGAGACCTCATTCTAAATAAATATATTGAGGATTGGTGATAATTATCTTAAAATATAACAATCTACTATTTGTTGATGTATTCATAAATTGAAAATATCATGTGAATTAGCAAACTAATTACATGTAAAATCAATTATATTACTTTCACATAGTATTGTGACTGTAATTCCAAATTATACCCAAAATTTTGGTCAAAATTAGCAAATATAAAAATACATGAATAGCCATAAGATAATCAAAATCTTGGTGAAGTTCCTGTTGAAGTTGAAGCAGTAGGATCACCACTTGTTGGCCTTTGATTATTGGCATCTATCAACCTTTCCTATAGATATCACATGTTCAAATGTTCAATACTTCAAAAACAAACTAGTATTTTTATATTATTATTATTATTATTATTATTAATATGATTATAATTATGGTTTATAATGATCAAAATTTTATTTAAAGGAATACACTAACTTGAGATGATCCTTGGACTATGGACCCAGGAGTAGGTGGTTCTCGCAATCGATTCATAATTCTTGCTTGCAATTGTTGAATTTCAAAGTGTAAACTATCAACGACACTTTGATCATCGGAAATACGAACTATAGAACCATCATTTCTACTAGTAGGATTGATTTCGTGGCCCATTTCTTGTTCTGAGCCTCCAATGATAGATGTTGGCCTTGTTGTTGATACTAATGCAAAAGAAGTCTCCCAATCTCGTTGAGAGTTATCTTGTCCTTGGAAATAAATAGCTTGTGGATTTTGTTCATCATTGGAATCACCTCCTGTAGGTATGGATCCTATAGGCATAGTAGGAGACCTTGTAGATGGATTTTCAGCGCCCATAAAATATGGATCCATTGCTTGTACTCTTGATATAGATGAATGTAGTACTCTACTTGTTGATCCCAATGGATCTCGAGGTGATTGTGTTTCTTGATGGCATAACATCATGAAAGAATTTTTTTTAAATCATTTATGTGAAACATATTATTCCATTTCCTAATTTTATAAATAAATTGAAAAATATTCTCAAATATTTTCATTTAAAAACATTTTGATAAATAATTTGTACTAATTCATTTTTTTCATTATAAATTTCAATAGAAAATTAAATGGAAGCCTTACACCCTAATTTCTACTACCTTTCATCTATTTGAATACAATTTGTCCATTTGTTTCAATTAACTTCAACAAATCATATTTGTGAATATCTAAATTTTTTTCTAATATGATATATATCATATCATGATTTATGATTACTTAATGAAGATATCTTTTTTATTTATAATTTATTAGCTATAACGAAATGAAAATTGTAACTCACCGGAAATCGAAGACCTAAGTCTAATTCCATCAATGTCATTAGGACCTCCACTAGAACTTTGTAAAGCTTGTTTGGTTTGAGCATATGTATCACGTAAAGATTCTTGTACTTGTATTGATTGCAATCTTGGTGATCCCATGACTAAGCTATTTTGTGATGGACGCCCATGAGATTGTAAAATTGTTGTAGTATGCTTTCTACTTGGGCTATGGGGTGCAGACATTGAATTTTGTTGATGAAAATGTTGTGGATGACCTTGAGAATGAGAACTTATTTTTGTTTGGGTTGGTGTTGGTGCATATGAACTCAAACTTGATACAAATTTAGAAGCCTTCACCACATGAGGCTCTGTAAAGTATTTCAATATGAATGTAAATTTTTTATGTACATAATTACATCCAACTTTAGGTTGAAAATTTATAAATTTCGTTGCAAAATACACTTAATAACAATTTTACGAAATTTACAAGTAATCAATTTCTAAGATAAAAATATTTACCAGACATTAATCGAATTTCATATTCTAATTTTCGAACATGACTTTCTTTTGTATCCAATGCTACTTCCAAATCTTGAAGTTGTGTTTGTGTATTAGCAATCTAATTACATTCTACAATTATTTCAATCCAATTGTATAGTATATTCAATATTGTACTTTTACATCAATTCATCCTACCCAAAAATACTAATGAAACCATTAAGTGGTAAGTATAAAATATTCAACAACATCATTTTATCCAATATATTTATTAGTTTTTGTTTAAAAACAATGTACCTCTTCTTGTTTTCGTGCAAGAATGTTCTCGAGCTCTTCTATTCGTGAATCACGAGCTTCTACAGTCTCACATAATGTGCAATTTGCTGAGGCCAATTTTCTTTGTACTTCTCCTAATTCTAATTCCCTCCTCTACAAATATTAAATAAGAATAAGTGGTTTTGTTTCCCATTATTACAATTATAATTGTTTGAACATTATTCACTTTAAAATGTGATCGATTACTTAAAATTATATAATAATTTACATTGTTCATAAAATATTAATAAAACTTCTTGAATGTAACTTTAAATGAATAAAATAAATGAATATTTGAATATAAGTGATCATTTCAGTGTATTTACCCGAGAACTTCCTTCAAGGCTAGCATATTGATGTTCACGGTCTTCTAATAATTTCCGTAAAGATCCAGCAATTTCAAATGCACTTGTTAATTTTTCTTGTGATTCATCAGATGCTCCTTCTAATCTTTCAGCAGTGTCTTTTAGTGCCTACATTCATCAACAAAAGAAATCATCTTTGTCATTTTAAAATTTTGAACATTGTGTTCTTTATCATATATTGATTTGAATAAAAAAATTGATGTGAATCAAATAGTTATTTGAATTTTAGAATGTAAATGATTATGTTAAATTATATTGTATAGAAAATGTTGATATGAAATGACTAAACACAAAAAACTTCAATTATATAACCTTTTCATATGAGTCTAATTGAGATGTTCTTTCTGCAAGTTGGATTCGCAATTGTTGTAAACTTTGTTCCAAATTTTGAAGTTCTAATGTATGATGAACTTCTTCGGTTGTGTCTTCTACATTCTTTGTTTGAATCCTCTTCTATATTTGTTTTAAAAAGTTTCAATTTCAGTATACATTTCTATCTACTATTCTACTTGAAATCATCTTCCTTATTTTCTTAAGCATTAAAATTGATGAACTAAATTGTTATTTAGTGATAAATTCATAGTTGCACTATAGTTATCTTTTAAAATTTAAAGGAAATAATTTGATTTTTTGTCATAAAAAAGTTTTAAAATATGCACAATTAAAAATAAACCTGCAAAGTAATGTTATTATTTTGTAACTCTTCAATTCGAGAATGTTGATGATCCATTTCATCTCGCATTGATGTTTCTACCATGGCAGCATCTTCAAGAGCCCTATGAAGCTCATTCATTTCTTGAGTCCTTTCATTCACACTTGTTTTTAAATAAGCTATCTCAGATGACATATTGTGTAAGCGGTCAATGAGTTGTAGGTTTTCTACATCCACCGTTGAAACTTGATTTTTTTGTTCTTTACATTGTGACTGAAATCAAACACCTTCAATTTTTTGTATAAGCATACAAGAATAGACAAGATGTATAATTTAATGATGTTATCTAGAATATAAGATTTAGTGAATTATTTTAAATTAAGAATTTGAACATTTACCTATGTTTAAAAATATTTTAAAAAGCAATATATTACAATAATATAAAATAATTTATTTTATAAAATTAATTTTTTTATAGCGATACTTTGGTAAATAATTTTTAGTTTTCAAAATATGTTGATTTTTAGAAACAATTTGTTTTTATTTGTTTAAAAATTATAGAAACTTGAATGAATGATTGAATGAATAAATGTACTTGAGCTTGTATTAAATCATCTTGAAATTTTGCATTTGCAACTAAAAGGCCATCAAAAGTTGCATACATCCAATTGTGTAAGCTATTTTGTAAAAGAGTCCGACGTAGTCGTTGTGCCAATAACAAATCAAGTTGGTTAGCTCTCCGTTTCCAAGCCATAAGTTCCCACCATTCATTTAAACCTTTTTTGGCTACCTAAATATGTATATAATCAAATAAGTATTTGGCTTATATAAGTTTAATGTAAATATTTTGAAATCCTATTTTTTAATATTGAAAGTCAAACATATTTAAATTAAATGGATAAAGATTGGTTCAAATATATAATTTCTTAATAAATGATGATTATTTTATTGATTTATAAAAATACCTGTAGATCTTTTCGTTTCCTATACACCTTTGCTTTCTTTGCCTTTTTTTTCCTATTTCATAAAACATTTTTTAAAATTCACAATTATATTAAATGCATTTTAAGTTCTTATTTTAGATTATAGATTTGATAATACAAATGTCATCAAATATTTTATATTTGTAGCATCCTTACTTAAGCAAATGATAATAATGATGATCTCGCCAGAAAATCATAGATGCTCTCATTAAACATTGATTCACTTCACGAATTGCTTTTCTTTCAATTTTATTCATTACAATTGTATCTGTCCACATTTTAAAAGTCTGCATATAAAGCAATAGGTTAAATTTTAAACTATTCGTTCTGTTTTAGTTATTATTTCAAATGATCATCATTGTGCGTATTCAAAAATATATTTATATGAAATCACAGGTTTTATTTCGTTAAATATCATTTTCAATTCCAAAATATACTAATGTTACAATGTATAAAATGCAAGAGGATCTATTTATATTTATAATGTTATAAAAATTAAATAGTAGTATTCACAATATTAGAAAAATTTTAAATTTAATTTTTTTGTTACCTTTTTGGAAAGGTGACTTCCATAATGTTGCAACGCAACTTGTTGATAAACTCTACTATGTTGTTTTTCTTGTGTCAAATGTTGCCAATTCTTAATGACAAATTTACCTTGTTTTTTTTTTTGGAATTTTAATGCTTTTAGTTTGAATTTTCTTTTGACATCAATATTTCTAAAAGCTTCTTTAAACCTATAAATGTTTGTGGTATTTATAATTTAATAATAAATGTCTATCTATCTTTAAAATATTTTTTGAATCTAAATAAGTTTGTAAATTCATTATTTTAAATACAATATATAAATATTTTAAAAATAGAATCATATCTTTTATTTTCATTGTATATTAAAGATATTTTACATGGATATTGATTATTTAATCATCACTACCAATTTTTTTGTAGTAAATATATTCTAAATTCCAAATTTGTATATCTATATATTCTTTGTAAATTGGTATTTATTATGACAACTCAATAAAGGCATTGACATTGTAAACTTTTTTTTTTCTTTTAATATATTTTCAAGATTAATTGAACAATTTGATTCCATAATTAAATTTCATAGGTATTTTCAATTAAATTTTCTTAAGCTAGAAACAAAAAATAATTTTCAAACAATATAAATTCTAATTTCAAATAGGCCAATTCAAAATTTTGTTTAATTTTTTATCATTCAACTTTATTTAACATTATTTGAAACAAAATTGTTTATTTGTCATGTGATTTAATTTTTTATTATTAATTTGAACGTTTATATTGAAGATTTATTTATTTTCTAATCCTTCTAATATTAGTTTATAGGATCTTCAATAAAAATTGACTTTCAAAGGTTCATTGTAAATTTGTAAGAAAATGTTGTACCACTTTCAATCTTCTTTTTGTATATGGAATAGTTTTTCTAGCCATAAATTTAATGCATACCTCCATTTGACTCAAATTTTTTATCTAAGGTATATTTCTTATATCTTTGAATAAAATTCATCTCTTTGAAATTTAATTATATATTTCTAATTACATTACTCTTAGATTAAAATTAGAATTTTTGATGAATTTTATTACTATTTTGAATTCCATTTTAGGATTTTAAACATGACTCGCTGAAAGGACGTTGATTTGATTGACTAAATCATTTCTACAGAAAGTCACTTAAAAGTATTTCAATTTTCAAGTTGTAGATATTTGTAACATAATCCTCTTTATATATGTATTTTCAAGGATAAAAAAACTATTGAATTGAATTTTTTTCCTCATGTACAACTATTTTACTAAGTTGTTAGCAATTTCAATACCATTCTCACATTCAATTTTGTTGTCTTTTCTAAAATACTAACATTAAAAAAAAAATTAATAAAAAAAATAAAAAAATAAAAAAATATATGGGATCAAGAATTTTTCTTGAATTTTTCAATGCATAAATTTCAAAGACATTTTAGTAAACTTCAATTTTTAGAAATACAAAAAAAGTTCTTGTCAAATCAACCCTATATAGTTTTTAATTTTTTTTATTCTTTTTTTAGGAAGCTATAGTATTCTATAATTTTGAAACAAAATTAGCAATTATCTTTAAAATTATATAGATGAAAGTCATTATTGTTTTGAAGATTGACTTAGTTATAATTGTATAAGCCATAAATATATACATCATTTTATGCTTTATGGATACCTTGACATGGTGCGAATGAAAATCCATTTTTTCTCATACTTTATTGCTTCTTCCATTTTAATACGCATCATCCATTGGATGCGCATGACACATTGCCATGCTGATATTGCTTGTTTCATTGTCATTTTATTAATATGTGCTTGTATATTCAACAATTTCTTTTTCCTTGGTCGAATAAAATATTGCAACCAATCTTTCCATTCATTTAATATTCTTCTTTTATGGAAAAATTCATAGTGAGTCCTTGCTATTGCAGACAACTTTTCTTCATCTTTGTCATTTAATTTCCATAGTTTCACGATTTTTCTCCAACCTTGTAGAATTTTGGCCCTAATATGAATACTATAATGTTGAAATGCAATTTGATGTTTTCTAGGATTTGCACGAGTTGCCATTGAATAGTCTTCCCAAGAAAGTAATATGCACCTAGCTCTCTCTTTTGCATGTCTTACAAGATTTTTTTTCCGCATTTGACTAGCTTGTACCATTTTAATCCAAATATTATAGTAATCTTCTAAAATTTGCTGGAAGAGGTTGTTGTCAATTTAGCTTTAGAAATTGCTTATGATCCCAATTTTCCTTTGATTCAATTTGAATAATATATACATAAATAATTATGTTTGTCAAAATTAAAAAATAAACAAAATACCTGATTGTAATGTGCATTTCTTTTCCTTATTAAATTGGATCGTCCAACTGCCATATAAAAAGTACGCCAACCTAAATTCATTATTCTCAAATTGTAATATTTGATGGCTTGTAATGCATTTGCCCTTTCAATACATTGATCTCTAATCCCTTCTTTGAAATGACCAAAGTACCTTCGTAGACTAGATAAATTAGCCATATGTATAATTTTTTGCTCTATTTCTTCCTGTTAAAGTGATATGTAAAGAATTTTAAATATAATTATGGATGCAATGTAATTTCAATGTTTTTTTTTCAATGTTTTTTATTTGATCAAATATTGATAAGTAAATAATTTGTTTAAATCCAACAAGATCATTTGTAAAATAATATTAATTATTACTAATATATAATCAAGTCAATGAAATTTTACCTTTTCAAAAAGTATATGCATTTGTTCTGTGTACTCTTCTTGTTTTATCTTAAGAAAATTGACTTCTTTTGTAATAATTTGCAATTGTTCCTCTAATTTATCTTTTAAATTTGTAGTATTACTTAATTGTGACTGCACATATATTTTTGTGTTACTAACTATTAAGTTTTATAAAGATAACTCAGGTATATTTTGCATGTATTTTGCATATTATCAAATAAAGTATTAATAAAATATTTTTATAATCTCAATGTCTAAAAACTTATATAAAAAGACACATGTAGTTCAGATGTTTATTTTCTTAAGCTCAAATGTGCATATTTAATTTAGATTATTAAATGTAGACATTAAAAAAAAATTTACTAACCTCAAGAAATGCAATTTTTGTTTCTGATTCTTCTTTTGCATGTAATTCGTGTGCCAGGGAAGATATGCGATTAGTAAGTGTTGCACACTCTAACTCATATGTTTGATTATTTTTTGCCATTACATTTTCCATATCTTTCTTCTCTTTTTCTAGAAGTTGAGCTCTGTTTAAATTTTTTTAAATTATAATCTCTATTTGTAATTCAATAATTCAATTCCATCATTGTAATCTTTTATATCTTTGAAAATTTTCAATTAAGGGTATTGAACTAATATTTAATTTTGTATTAAATTTTTTGCATATTTGTTATGAATAATATGATTTATCAATCAATAAAATAGAATTAGAACTTAAAAAATATTAGTATTTGTACAAACATAATTATTATATTTATCACTACTACATACCTTTGTGCCAAACGTCGTTGCAAATCTAAAGTTTGTTCCATATCTTCATGAAGGGTATTGAGTTCACTTTCAGCTCTTTCTACATTTTCATGATTTTGCTTCATGTATAATTCTAACCTGTCAAATTAAATAAAAACAACAAAGTATGAATTCATTATTTTCTATAATTTAATATTTGACAATTTCTATTTCAAAAGAAATTTGAAGATATAAAGGCTAAAAAATTGAAACTAAATTCAAAATAATATCATAAAGTTTGCAAAAGAAATATGTATTGAGGTGATTTCATAAGATTTTCTACAACATAGAGAAAGAGACATTAGAGCCAACAAGATAATGAAGACATTTTCAAAGAACCTTCAATGAGGAAGGATGTGCAAACTTAATTTGATACAATTTGGACCTATACACTAATAATTGTTGAATTACAAAATATTTTCATTCAAAAACTTATAAAAATTTAAAAGAATGACTACATAAATATGCAAAATATCATTGAAAAAAAATATAAAAAAGAGTTATTCATTTCAATTCTTTTGGCACAATTTGAAACAAAGAGTCTAATATTATGAATTTCCATTGATATCTAATTGTAATTCATTTTTTTTTATTATAAATACTACAAGAAAAAGACCAAAGTAATTTTTTTCCCACAAGGTCTCTAATTGTAGTTTCTAAAGATGATAGTCTTAAATCTAATATGTAAGGATTTTCAAAAAAATTTAAAACATTAATGTCTGTGATAAAAGAATTGACTAAGTTTTTTTTGGATTCAATGGTCGTTAAAGGTGTTGTTGAGCAAGTGATTATGTCTTCAATTTAAATGTGGTATAATAAAAAATTATTACAATAACAAAAGCCAAACTATGTAAATCCTTTAGTTTCACTTAGGGACCATATATATATATATATATATATATATATATATACATATATACACCATACAAGTAGTACAAATGTTGTAAACATGCCCTCCATTATATAAGAAACAAAGTATTTTGTTAATTTGCTAGAATTGAATTTTAAATTCCAGATTGCTTTTCAAATTTTGAAGGAAACTATGTTAAAATGAATATGTAACCATCCAACTAGATGAAGTCATGACAATGGATCACAATACTATGAAATTAATATAATAGATTATTTTCCAAAAAATATTCATAGTGTACTAAAATACAACTTTGAATCCACATACACTATATAATATGAAATGAAGTGGTACTAAAATATGATCATGATTGTAGTCAAATATAATGATATCCAAAGTACAATAGATAAATTTGCAAGCAAAAAAATCACCTTATGGTTTAAAATAAATTATAAATTGGATGCTATTATAATTTTAGGTTACAATAGCTTCCAATTTCAATTCAATTATAAAATAAGTACATCTAAAATTGTTCAAATAAATATATTAACTCCAACCGATGATTAAATTGTACAAGTTTTTTGTTGGATCTTATTGAGAAACAAAAAGATATTTCAAAACTTTAAAAGTGTAATTTTTGGATAGTGTGTGAATAAAATATAAAAAATTTTAGAGTATCAAAATAGGTGTATCCAACATTGATTCTTGGCTCTAATAAATAGAATTCTAATATCTTAGCCAAGCATATGAAGAGATAAGTTTTAGAAGCACATTACAATAAACTAGTTGTAGCTACTTTGGAGTCTTTAATATATAAGCCTCATTGCAAATTTGAGCCAAAAATTTGTAGAAATTGGTTTTAGAAACATGTTGTACTTAATTGTAGTTACTTTAAGAGTCTTTCTATATGTAAGCCTTGTCTCAATATTTTTGTAAGCTTATAATTTGTTTCAACATAAACTTGATTTTCACAACCAATTACTTTCCATTCAAAAAAATGAGGGAAAATGAAGACTTGTAAAAAGTGTTGATTGTTGACAAGCATTCAAATATAATAGGTTTTATTTTTTATTTTGAAAATCCAAAATATGAAGTTAATAATCTTTGTCAATCTCTTCCCTTTTAATCTCCTTTGAAAAACTCTTGGATTTTAGAGAACCAAGAGAGAGCTTCTATTAGATCTTGTTGGATGAGCATATACAAAAAATCCACGTATGATTGTGTTGACAAATCTCCAAGGAAAACTACAAATATAAAATTACATAACAATCTACATGGATCCCAAAACCATTGTTGAAGATCTAAATGTATAGGCTTAAAACAAGGAATCATCTTTTGTATGAGCCAAAGATGGTAGGCCTTCCTATCTTCTTGGAGAGCATTCTTTCTAGACACTTAGATTCTTTGCAAGTTAAATGTGACCCCTATACAACTGATGAATAAAATAATGGATGAAACTCACATGTAGCAAGTCCTTACTTTCAATGCATATTTCAATTCACATTCACTTGATAAATATGGCAAAAGACTCAATAAAATGAAAGCAAAGAGAGAGATTTTACTTCATTCAACCTTTCACGCAACTCATGGTTGATACTTTGAAGGCGTTGTTCTCCATCAATATGAGCCTCTAAGTCAATTTGTAGTGCTGCAACTTGTCGCCGCAATGTTGCAGCGTCTGAGGCTGGTGGCACCATTAATCCCTCGGCTCGTAGCCGAGGGCCAACACCAATGCTGCCTCCATGCAATACCAAAGAGCCTCCTAAGCTTGTTGTTGTCATTGCTCCACCTCCTCTTCCAACTGCTATAGGCATGCCACTTGTGGTTGGTGATTGAGGATTGTTAGGCAAACCCTTGTTGAATGCCACACTCTTGTTATTAATCCCACTACTACTACTATTGGCGCCCAAATTACCACCATGGCTTGTACTAGAACCACTTTTGAAGGCATTGCTAGTGTGGGTCCTTGGGGATGTGTTTGGCCGGCCAACACCAAATGAGCTTGCCATGGAGTTGCCTATGAGAGGTCCATCTTGGCTCCTAGAGGGTTGGCTCCTAGAAGGTTTCCATGATGACACCTACATTTGCTCACTATATCATGTCATGAAAAGCTTGAAATGCAAACAAGGTATAATATTCATTTTACAAAGATATCAAAAATTTCAATGAAAATGTTGATATTACTTTGACACTAGATTAAAATTGATTCAACTTTTGAAGGTAACTGATTGTTTGTCAAATGGGCTAGCTATAGAATGTTGTGGCCGTGGATGAAAATTGGATTTGTTTTCAATATGATGCAAGATGTAGAGGCCCTAATATAATGAGATAAAAAAGTGATAGTTGAGAATTGGTAATAATGGGGTGAAGGATTTAGCTTTGAGGTTTCAACAAAAAGGATATGTTTGAAGAAGTATTAATGTGAAGAAACTCTAAAGCATTTGTATTGCTAGTGCAAAATCCCTATTGAAACATATTTGAAAAATATTATATCAAAGCAAGAATATTGGGATGTTTTTCAATCTTGTAGTTGGCTAGACCAACATCCTAATGCTGATTATTTTCAACTTTGGGATTTGCGTGGTCAAGTGAGAGGGCATGTATATGCATAGGTTCATATACAAATTTTGACAACTTCCAAAAACCAAGGCTAGCTTGGAGATTTACTAATGGCTGCTATTCTTTCACAGATCAATTAAAAAATGTTCTTCATTCATTCTTTAGAATGCTCTGTGTCATTATCTTTTTGATGTTTAAAAGAAAAATCTAAACCCCCAATCACCAAGTTGTAGTAAAAACAATAGATTTTCCAGAAACATGACATAGAACTATGGTGCCCACGTTGCATGAAGTAAGAGCTATTCCTTGAGCATCTTTTTATTTGACTTTCCTTAGGAGAAAGAAGATTTGTATGAGGACATTTGTATATAATTGCATTATAATAGAATTTGTGCATTATAGAAATTGACTACTACCGGTAGCTTGTGTCAATGTCCAATTGGAAGTGACAATGGTAGTCCTAGCTATTCAGGCAATCATTGAATAGAAATGAATATGTCTACTATCACTTGCAATGATGTATAACCTCTCAATTTGAAATCGCATTTAGTATTTCAAACATAATGAAAAATATTTAACCTCAAATGATTATTAATATCCAAAGATGTCTTTATTGTTGATCAACTGAAAAATCACACAAATACATATGTTCAAATGCTAAAATCTCAGCAATACCTAGTAAGGCTTAAATTGTATAATTTTGGATAGTTGGCCTCCAAATTTTCACAACATGCCCTTGGAAGCCACTATTTTGATTCAAAGTGTGGTCTCCTCTCCCATGAGTCTCCCTGAAAAATGCCGCTACAAATCTTATTGGAGTAAGCTTCAAAAAAAGTAAAGTTGAAAGCCAAGAATCACACAATTATTCTCAAAGATTGTCATCTTCCTTGGAATGCCATTCTTTTTTTAATTCCAATGTACAAATCAAAATTGCATTTGAACTTCATCCAATGAAGTCCTGCTCTATATTCTGAAATACAACAACCTACAAGTAGCAAATTTCTAAATGCTTGTTCTATTCTTGATCATCAACTTGCATAAATTGAAATGTAGTGTAAGAAACATACTTACAGAATTTTAAGTTTTGTATTATTTGAGAAAGTAGTGGTTTTGCAAGGTAACAAAATAGGTGAAGCTTTTGCCAAACTTGCATTCTATGGTATTTCCTATAGCAACCACTTCTTCTTTTCCTTTTCTTTGTCCTCTTTCACATTTGATGAAGGTATGTTAAAATAAAGAATAAAATTGAAAACAAAATCTTAAATCCAAATTCGAAGGATTTTTGCAATGAGGACAACGATTGTTGTCCTTAGGAAATGGCTAATGAAGGTGAAGATCAAGTGGACACATGATAGGGTGATGCAATGGCTATGGTGGAACAAAAGAAAGAAGAATGGTTAGCATGGTCCATGTCGTGTAACCTTTGCCCTAACCATATTCCCCCTAAACTATAACCAACCGCTCCTCTAACATGACAATGTGTGCTTCTTTGAGCTGTTCTCGGCAAACTTTCCTTCTTCAATCTTGTTTCTTATAGTTGTAGCTCTACACTTTCACACTATTGATGCTCCTTACAACATTGAATCACCATGACATTCAAAAAATTTATTTTCTTTCATGTACACAAATTCTTAAAGAGGCAAATTTGGCAATTCCTTTTGTTAAGAATTTGATAATATTTTGGATTTCATTGAGGATGTTTTAGTGATCAATTTGTCAGACACTTCTATGAGGTTCATTGTAATTGCACATGAATTTTGCACAATCCCCTAGAAACAAATTCAAGATGGAATGTCTACAAAATTATTTAGGTCTTGGAATTTGCGCTTGAAAATTGAAATGTGTTGGACAACAAATGAAATGTTGTTGAATTCATCTATCACATTCACCAACTAAAGATGTATTCATGACATTGTTTAACTAAGTAGTACTAGTTCTAAAACATTGTTGAAGACTCAAGAATACAAAAAGATCTTCCTTTGTGTGAACCAAGGAAGTTAGATCACGATCATCTTTTAAACTAAAATTCTTTCCTAGTTCATTTCAATTTAACATAGAGCCTCAAACAACTAATAAAAAGTATGATGTAGACCTCCATATCAACAATAGAAGGATGATAACAAAACACAACTAATTATAAAAACATAGAAATCTCTCTCTATATATATTTGAAACATAGAAAGTGAAAGTGTGCTTTGTTATATTGTGGTATGCTAATTTTGTGTGCACTAGAGTAACATGAAGTTGTGTAACATGAAGTTGCAAGACATGCGATTGAATGTTGGTGCATGTATTACTAACTTATTGACTACTTCATATTTATAGGCATATAATAGAAACTGTAGTAGTTTTTATGTTATGTCGGATAAATTTGGACTTGAAGTTAGGTATCTTAACCTTATTAACAACACATTAATTGAAAGCATAAATACAATTTTTTTCTTGAATTTCAATGGTAAAAAATAAAATTTATATTTTGTTTAGGATGTAGGTTTATATGCATATGTAGAATGACTCATGTATTTATTACAAGATCAGAAGGTCAATTTTAATATCTAAACATCAAGTTTACAATGTCTAAAAAATGAAATGTGCATATTTTTATTGTATATTTGTAAATGTACAATGACATAATATCATATATTTGCATACATTGTTGGATCTTAGCATATTATTAGTATACATAGTAGTATTTGGAGACCTTTTCAATATATAGAAATGAAGTAATAATTGCATTACTTTGATGTAGTGGAAGATTTCTACCAAATGTTCACTTAATTTGCTCAAAGATCAAGATTTAGACAAATTTCACCTTCAATTCAAAATTACATATTTAGAAAGAATATTCTTTTGGATTTTTTTGGAAAATAAGGCATCTTTTTAATTGTTGATTTTGGGGGGGATTTTGATGGACCCCTCAAAATATTCTTAGAATTTTTCATTGAAAGACTATAAGAAGTCATTTGTAAAAGGAAACATATTTAAGATATCTAGGAACTTTGAAGAATTGGATACTAATGAATTTTTGAATTTTGCAATGTATAGGTACATTTTTATGTTTCTGAAAGGGAAACAAATCAATTCAAACTTGTTCTTTATAGAGACTCAAAATTGACTTAAGATTCTCAAAATGCAAATCAAAATAGTTTCATAATGTATTCTTTTTGAGGTTTCTTTTGACACATTCTTAGATCAACATTCAAATTTTGGTTGCCAAGATAACCAAATTTCTTATTTCAAGTCATAATTATAAAAAGAAGTTTGGGCAAAGCAAACAACTTCCTTCACACTTCCATCTTTTAGTCATCTATGTACTCGTAAATTCCTTTAAGAAGTTTGTTTTATACAAAAATAAATGAACCATATTTACAAACCATAATAATTAACCATTTCATCAAAGTACTATAATTATTTAAATGCAATTCAACAAGTGGTAGAAGTCTTAAGACACCAATACCTAATGTATGTGTGACTGAGTGTATATGAAATCAATTGATTTTAATTTGGTTCTATACAATTCTATTATTTTTGTTTCCAAATAAGTTCTTATACCATTCTGAGCCCTAGAGTCTTGCATCACAATACTAATACCCCATAACTAAATATTTCAAAATACATTTCTTTAATTTTCACTTTTGGGGATAAAAAGTCTCTCACGAGTTCACCCTTCTATATACCAATCATGTAAATAACATCTTAGAAATCTAGATTGCATATGAAAATATAAAGTAACATCATGACAATAAGATATTGTAGTCTAGGTTTCATATTATGATGTCTAATACATAATATAGCAACATCATTTTTTCAAGGATCAATTTTATATATATACATATACATACATACATACATATCTTTTGTTTGATAACCTTGGCATGTTTTCACTCAAGAATTGTCAATAAATGCCATTATTTTTGGTGTACATTGAGCATGATAATATTTAAAATTTGATGAACAATATGAATTGTACCAAGATACCAAAAGAATGTTTGAATTGTTCTTGGAATTACTTGTAGAATCGTATTGGCTAAAATTGTAAAATTATAAAATTTGAAGGTAGAAAAAACTCAATTTTTTCTACCTTGGATGAAGAATTAATAGGCATTGACTTCTCATAGAATGATAGTTTTATACTACACACATGGTTATTTTTTTTGCCATTGCTTATTACATCATGTTAATTACAAACTTTCCAAAATATTTAGAAAGAAGAGGTGTTTTGCAATTTTTTCCAAAACTTTAATCAATATAAATTTTGATCTAATCAATCTATTGGATAAATAATTACTTTTTTTCAAGGGGGATATTCCATTTTTTGTGTCAAGATTTTGAAAAATCCATAAAAAAATTGACTTTGTATGAGCCTTTTAAAGTTTTTATTTGTATCTTTGAGGAACAATTATAGGGGATTATGGTGGGTGGAGACATGATAGCCTTTGTCCCCAAATTTGCATGGGCCTAGTACATGGTAGACACTCCACTCTCTACATTGTCTTCTTTAGCAACTTCACTTACAATCTTGCACTCAAACAAACAAACATGTAAAAATAGCTGCACCATCACTTGCCAAATTTGATGTGCTAAATGTTTACACCTATTTTTGAAGAGCCCTCAAAATCCTTCTTCTCTACCCATGCTCACCATGAATGTCTCATAAATAGTCAATTAATGAATCATCAAATAGATGAATAGTTAATTAGTCAATCACCAACTAGAATATAAGATAAAAGCTCATTAAACTTAGGACAAACAAAAATTCAAGGGCTATTGCTTGACTCACTAAGATTGAATGCTATGAGAATAATTTGATGGGCCGAAAAGATTTGTCATCTAAGTTTGGTTTGTATTTTGACCCTTGCCACATGTTGGTGTAGGTACTCTACCCCCTCCTCCAACTCATTAGAAGTTTCAACTTCACTATGCCCCATTTTTGTTTACAAGTTAACTAAATGAAGTGCAATGGATCATTGTGAATATTTATCTATTGGGTTGAGCATTTAGGGGTTAAGATAGGAGGTCTATAAATAGCTTAATAAAGAGTTGAAATTGAATTTGAAGAAGTGAAACTTCTTGAAATATTTTTAAGTGAATTTTTATTGAAAGATAAATGGAATTAGCATTTAACCTAAGGCGTTCATATTTTTTTGAAACTCTAGGGAATTAGCTATATATTTTTGAAATTGAAATGGCATAGGGCTCTAAAATTGCCCACTTCCATTAGAAGAAATTTAGGGTCTCTAGAAGATTGCGAGTTATTAGGCCCTAGGAATGCTGAAACTGTTGCAGGAACACAAATCCAATGTAGTTGAGAGAATGCCACATCATTGATTAAAAAAAAATTATAATTTTTTTTTCATTTTAGGACTAAATTTTTTTGTAATTGTTGGCCTGACAGTAGCCGTCAGTATTGGGAACAAACTTGAAACAACCCTGTGGAGACCTCAAATTTCGTCTAATGCTCAAATGTACACTAGTTGTACATTAAGACCAAGGGGCATATTTAGCTCATTTTGAGCTGGATTACTTTATAAAATCAGGACCTTTAAGAGTTTGCCAATTACGCCAAGAAAATATATTTGCTTTGCTGCTTTTGTCAAATACGCCCGCCTTAGTCTTAACGCTAAAGAGTGGGTAGGAGTTTGTTGATTCATCAAACCAACTCACCTCAAGACTTGCTGGTAAGCATAATCGACAAAACTCTGCCCATTTTCTAGTACATTATTGATACAACCAAAAAACAACATGTACAAATACTGTACATTTGAGGAGGTGGGTGATTTTAGAACATGAGTACTTTAAGACTCTCCTACCTTAATTTTGTTTGCGTTCTGAGAAAGTATTGGAAGCGAGAGTCCGTGGTGATATTACAGAGAGCGGGGTGTGACTTCATCCGTTCCATGAGAGCGACGAAGTTAGTCATCCAGAGAGATAATGTTTTCATTCGTCGTAAGGGTTAGGGTTTGGCGCTCTGGCCTTGAAGTCTGCGGAAGCTCAGTAGAGCAGGTCTCTTTGTCCCCGACGCCTCTCGCACTGAGTTGAGCTGCGTTCACGGTCCTTAACTTTTCGTCGCGATGGCCCCCAAGCCTGTTAGAGCGAGCAGGAACAAGGAGCTTGTCCGGGGCATCGGACGCAACGGCAGGTCCAAGACCTACCACAAGCGCGGCTTGTGGGCTATCAAGGCCAAGAATGGTGGCAGCTTCCCCACACACAAGAAGGCTGCCGCGGCCGAGGTTCCCGCCGTCCGTGCTCCGAAGTTCTACCCGGCTGATGATGTTAAGAAGCCCCTGCATAAGAACAAGGTCGTCAACGCGCCCAAGTTGAGGTGCGTCTCGTTTTTTAGGGTTTCGTGTGGTTGTATGCTGCTCTTCCTTAAATTTTTTTTTTGTTCCGGTACAAGTGTGAATTATCGTTGCGTTTGAATGTAGTTTGGCCAGCCTGTTGTTATCAGGGTTTTGAGGTTTGATAACAGAATTGCTGGATTCCGGATTTGAAATGTAAGTCTTGGGCAGGAGGGTATGAACGTTATTCACGCTTCTCCGTTTTATTTTTGTTCCTTCAATTATGGAGTATTATGGTGTGAGAATAGTTTTTTGACCTAAGAGGTATTTTTATCAGGGCTTGGGGGGGGGAGGTGATAGTAGATTCACTTGATTCGATTTCCAGATGGCATGTCAGCGGGTTTTACCTTTCAGGGCTTTCGAGTGCGGTTTTTCTCTGAAGCTTCAGAGAAAAACTTTGTATGGCAGTGGTATACGTTATTTTTGTGGTTACTGCATTTGTGCTAAGTTGTGACTGTTTGGGACGTGCAGGTCAAGCATCTCTCCAGGAACTGTTCTGATTCTGTTGGCTGGTCACTTCAAGGGCAAGCGTGTTGTGTTCCTGAAGCAGTTGGAATCCGGCCTTCTACTGATTACTGGTGCGTACTTTTCTCCTTCCTTGTCCTGAAGAAGATTATAATAATGTTTCGGATTTGCTGGGTGTGGAGTTTGGTGATTAGGAGTTTGCCGCGCCTATGGTTAACTTGTCATAGGATAGTTCCTTGGGCTTGTTTATAAGGGGCCGGTATACCTTCTCGAATGATGCCTCTTCTTCTTCCCTTCTCTATGCTTATTGATCCTCCCCCCTAGAGCATCTGTCTAGTATACGTCGGACGGATGCTCTACGTGGGACGTTCTACTCTTCTAGCGTAAGGATGGCAACGTTTCTCAAGCATTCCCCGAATTCATTTTCCACGTCTTTTGTCTTTATCGACAGCAGTAGGTTCTAGTACAGATTCCAGCGCCAGGTTTTAATATTGGACATAGGGTTTTAATTTGGTAGTGGTATGTGTATCAGGACCATTCAAGGTGAATGGCGTCCCTTTGAGGAGAGTGAATCAGGCTTACGTTATTGCGACATCAACTAAGATCGATATTTCATCTGTCGATGTTGTCAAATACGCTGATCCCTATTTCAAGAGGGAAGTTACCAAGAAGAAGAAAGGAGAATCTGAGTTTTTCGAAGCTGAGAAAGATGTAAGTATCCAATTGCATTTGTCACCAGTTTGGGGAAGTGAAGTGTGAGAACTATGGCTGAGGTTGTAGATTTATGACTAGATATATATTCTGCGAACTTGCGATGTAGATTCTGACCCCTACTGGAACCATGTAAATGTAGAAGGAGGAGACCACGCTGTCGGAGGAGAAAAAGGAGGATCAGAAGGCAATTGACACCAAGCTCATCCCTCTCATCGAAGCAGTCCCAGAATTGAAAACCTACTTGAGTGCCAGGTTTAGTTTGAAGTCTGGTGTCAAGCCACATGAGCTCGTCTTTTAGAAAACCACATTTTGTGATTGCAGTAAAGTGGCGAAGGACTTCATGACTGATTTAATGTGTAAGCGGTTCTTCTGTTGTAAATCACATGTGATCCACGAATGCTCTCAATGTTTAGGGTTGAACTCTTTCCAGGATGATGGGCCTCGGTGCTTCCTTTCCTCCATTGGAACATTTTAATTAAATCATCTTTTCTTAACTTGGCAATACAGAAACTGCCTCGTCCCACATGAATGACCAGATTTACCAAAAACATGCAATCTGTATCTTGGTTTATACTTGCCTGTATTGACTGTAATCGGATTTTAGGGTCTTCTGGAGAATGAGGATTGCCTATCCCTTGTTTTAGGGTCCGAGGGTATCCAAGGACCCCTTCACAACATGTTCCAAGGCCTAATCCAACTTAAGAAGGTGAAAAAATAATATGGAGTACCAAATGTGGGACTTGGACTTCATAGTTTGAAGGCTAAAGTCCGAACTTGTCTCTTGCATAATATTATATAGCAGTTAATTGTTCAAAAACCCATTTGGGGTAGAATACCTGGAATCAAATCTGCATTGAACACATTTGGAGAGAGTTTTGTCTTCAACACTCTTTCAAATTGAAGGGGACTTCTCTCTTTCCCTATGAAGTCTATCCCCCCAAATTGCCCTTCCAAATGACATTTTAGTCTAGATTTTGACCTTCCAAAGGAAAAAGAGGCAACAATTCTTGCATTTTTCATTTCATACTTAATATAAATAACTGAATTGAAATGAATAGTATATAACTTGAATAAAGGAAATGTATAATCTTTTGAAATTTTTTTTTATGAATTCAAAGAATAGGAAGAATAAAATTGTGACATCTTTTGAAAGTCTATAATATCAAATGTACAAGGTGTTACATGGGTGCCTCCCTTTTGGGTATTTTCAATGTACTAGGGAGGTATAAATAAAATCTCACAATTTCATAGAGGGTGTTGACTTGGCTTACATTCATTTGTTAATTTATTGATTTTCCTATGATGGTGGGTGGATTGAATGGGTGGATGGGTAGCATGGCATAAGTGCATAAAAAATATGGTTGCATGAGGTCCCAAGTTTAGGTGAGAATCTTTAACAGATGGATGATGTCAAAAGTAGGGAATTCAAGGAAAGCTTTGAATTTGGAACTTTAAAAATAGGATGTGTAACTACTATCTAGCTGGGACATATTCTATTGGTTTCTTTATTCCTATCAATAATTTGAGTTTTTTCCACCCTTCCTGGAGAACCTTTATTTAAAAAATTTCAAACTTTTGAGGATGTACTAAGTGTTTAGGAAGGACCAAATGTACATCAAATTTAAGGCATAGCCTTATTTGATATTTCTGTTTTCATTTTGTATTCAAAAAATTGTTGGGATTTGGAGGTAGAATTGGATTTCCATTTTAGCTAGACCTAGTTCAACCTCCAAGTCCTACTTCCTTGCTACCAAAACCTCCCCAAAATATTGCCATATAGGTGTTTTGGAATATTATGGCCAGAAGTCCTTTAGACTTCAAAGTGTTCCAAGTCTTTGTTTGGCCTTTGATCAATGTTCAAAACTTTAAAAGTCCCATTTCTAAGGTTTATTAGTCAAAATTGTGTGCTTGTATGACTTTCAACCATTGGAATTATGTTAATAAGCTTGTGGTTAGGAGACTATATAAAAATTTTCAAACCAATTGGACCTACCTACTATAGCTACCTAAAACTACCCCTATTTTGAAATCAATGCTTTTTGAGTCAAAATTTTTAACCTTGATTTGAATTGTTGTAAAATTTCTATGCATCAAGCTAGTAATGAAATACACTTTTGTTAAAAATTTCACAAGAATACAAGAAAAAAATTGGATTCAGAAGAACTTGATCAAAAGTGGAAAATGATCTAAATTCATGCCTCATGGCTTTAAAGGTTAAACATCCATCAAATTATATAATTGTTCAACTTCAAATTGTTATTTTGCAAGCATTTTGACTTTGACCACTCGATATAATATTCCATAGTTTGTAGAACACTTAGTTTGGCTTTTAAAGGCTATAGAATTTGAAAATGCATTGCAAAATTGGCTTAAGGAAGAGGAAGGGATACATATAATGTTTAAGGGCTGTTATTTAATAACTTTACACAAATAGAAAACCAAATGCTAAAGTATATAATCTAATGTGTACACCAAGGCATCAATTAAAAATTTTGCATTACTACATGGATTAATATAAAAATTAGTACTATTTTTGCATTCAAAAGTAACAAAAAGGGGTGTTGATGAATTACATGGTATGTCCATAACATTGTAAACTAGCTTATATAGATCTACATAAGTCCACAAGACCACATTAATGTCAAAAACCCAATTTAAATTAGACTTTAAACAAACTAAGAATCAATTTGTGTGAGCCATAGAAGTTAGTCCCCCTTCTAAATCTTGTGAAAGGAAATTCATTGCTAAATAAGGTAGGATTGCCCTAAACTAAGCAAGCCCTTGAAAAAAGAAGAAAAAATAAATGCTTATTGCACTATCTTCAAAATGGGAACATTGAAAATACAGTACAATTTTAGAAAATCTACCAATGCAATTTTGACAATTTATAAATTTTTCATATTATAAATAAATATTGTTCTTGAATTTCTTCCAATTTTTAATGCAATATTTTGCATGTGATTAAAAATGAAAACTTCCCAACGCTCAATAGTGCTTTTCAATTTTTATAGAAATTTTCTCAATTTAAGGTGATCTTACCTTACTTGATGGATGCTCTTAAAGTTCAATGAGACTCATGTTACTTTTCTACAATTGGTCAATAATAATGTTATGTTGAAGTCTATATATGGCAAATTTCATTTAAATCATAGCATTCTAGAACTTTGGCGGTTTTATATCTATACCCATCCTAGATGTTCAAACCAACCATTCTAAAAGTGGTGGATTTCATATGCCATTTTAATGAAATTTGCCATACATGTCTTAGATTATATACTAAGGTAAAACTAGTCATTCCTATTCATTTGGGTTGGTTTTAGGTTGATGGAGTTGATATCACAATTAAGTATTACATTTGTCCTAGAAACAAATGGAAATCATTATTATTCAATAAAAATAAAAGAGAATTTTTGTGTTTTTTTGTGAATTTTCAATGTTGAGATTGGAAAAAACTTAAAGGTGTTTAATAGGTGTATGTTTGAAGCTCCTTTAAAAAGACATCAAACCATTTACTAAAAGCTTTGTCAATATACAATTATGACGCAACATTAGTAAAGTAGGAGCCATTCAAGCAAAATTGCAACAATTTGAGGTCATATTGGTGACACTTCAATACACATCTATTTGACAAAATGGAGGTTAAATGGTATCAAGTATTTCTACCTTATTACTACCTTTGTATGTAGAGCATTGGGATAGCATTTTACCTTTCCATTGTTCAATTACCAATCTAGAAATAAATGTGTGTTAATACCAAAGTCATAAATATAATACTTTTAAAACCTTTTTTTCTTGTCATCAATGACTAAGGTTTTGTGTGTTTGTGTCACCAATCCAATAAAACAATAAAACAAGTTGACAACAAACGTTGAGAATTTGTCAAGATTAAGTAAGGTATTGACACCTAATTGTAATCCATTTTTATACCCAACCCATACAAGTTCTTGCCTAAATGTATAGTGGTATAGTCTAAAGTCTATTTATGAAAGCTAGGGTCAATTAATTTTGGATATGAGTATAGCCATTCAAAACATTGAAAACCAATTTCATAATTATTCATAACAATCATAAAATGTCTACATATGCAAGTTAAAAGAATCTAGAATCTCTTTTTGACTTCAATCAAAATAGTTAGGACTAGATAACATTTGGTCTCGTAAAAAACTTGGGGGTGCAAACATTCCAAGTTTTTTACAAGGCAAATAAATATAAGATCTTGCCCTCTATTGTAGAATGCTTAGTTGTAAATTTTATAATCTCTTAGTCAAATTTGAAGTCCTTGATTCCAAATACGAATTCAAAAAATCTCCAAATTTTATTGTC
Organism: Pseudoscleropodium purum; assembly: GCA_963969395.1. Lineage (NCBI taxonomy): Eukaryota > Viridiplantae > Streptophyta > Bryopsida > Hypnales > Brachytheciaceae > Pseudoscleropodium > Pseudoscleropodium purum. Next base: position 14,528,076 of record OZ017800.1, on the reverse strand, counting down.
CAAAGAAAATACAAAAATCATGCATTTTTCCATTGTTTAAATTCTTCAAAAACTAAATAAAATTTTTGATAGTTGTAGTACAATTTTTCTAAGACAAACCCAAGGCAATTTCGTAAAGGTTCATTCTGGGGAAAACTCAAATTAGCTGAGTGTTTTAGTTAACTAATGTCACTTTGTAGGTAAATTGTGTCATTAATCACAATGTATTAGAGTATTAGGCATAATTCATCTTTTATTTAGGAGTGGGAAAGAATTCTCTTTCTAATCTCTTTCCGATTATAAATAAAAAATTTTAAGCACTAAGTCTGTCTCGGTCTTATCTTAGAATAAAATATAATTCTAGAATATAAATTAGGGGAACTTGCATCCACAAATCTCATACTTTGAATTCACTGAAATATATTACAAATATATTTATTTGCAATCTGCATCCTACAATATATATTCAAACTTTGAAAATTCGGTTAAACCGAGAATTCATTAATTATTTGTCCCAATTATAATTTCAACATCTAAGATGCTTTGAGCGCTAATGACTTGATTACTTTGAGTAAATATAATGCACACCCTTTTTAGGGATTGAACACAACCGAGGACATCGCTTTGAGTGAACACATTGACACATATATGCTTCAAACATTCTAAAATTTCCCTTGAGGGATGTAAAATTTGTTTTGTTAAATTATTTAAAGAATTCCAAATTATTTTCTTTTTAAGGCTCCGGTCTTTATCTGACTAAGAATCCTTCCATTTTTAGCTTTAAGCTTTCTTCATTTGCATCGCCCGGATATCTTGAAGTTTTTCTTTGTTCCAATATAATACTAATTCTAAATTATACTTACTTAATTTTGTACAACTACAAACAAACTCTAATGAAAGAATTTTAAATACACATTCAAACATTCAATCACGTATTCATGACTTCAATTGGAATACCATTTATTTAACATATGAATAATCATTCAATATTTAGAATGTACATCAATTATTTATAATTGTTCAATAATTTCTACTTGCTAGAAATGTATCTCATTTTCTAACTTAAAATCAATCTCAATCCTTAACTTTAGTTCAAACATACATGTCAATTCGTGATATGAAGATTTTCCAATCCTTTAAATGAAAATGATTACCACTCATTGGTTAATCATCAAATTTCAAAATACAATTCAATCTCTGAATCATTCAATTGCAAACCAATCCCTGGTTAGCAAATAATTAACAATCATTAGAATTATTAAGTCAATCACTGACTTAATATTTGGTCTTCTTTTTTTCAAATCTTGCTTTAAACATTTACACAAAAAAATTCTCTTAAAAGATAAAATATATAACCGATAGAAAAAATCTAATTGAAGTACAATAAAATTCTCTTAAAGAGATTCTTCTTAATAAAATGCTCATGGCAATGTAACATCCCAATTCACCTTCATGCTTTAAGCAACAAACACTATCATTTAAGTGAAAAAGACAACTTAAAAATGATAATTATGAATCTACAATTTTATACCCAAAACGCGGCTTCACATCACGAATACAAGAGAAATTAAAAGAGAGAGAGTGAGATGAGAAAAAGAGAAGCTATTTGTCATGATCCTTCCTCAAACACCCCTTCCAATCTCTTGGGAAAAATCCGTAAAAATTCACAATCACTCAAGCCAAAAAATCTTTTTGCATTTTAATTTCAAATGTCACCACATTCACACTTAATTTCCAAAAACCTTAAACATTTAACTGGTTTTACTCTCAAAACAACAAAATTTAACTAAAAAGTAAATTGTCTTAACTGCAATAGCCTTATCAAACCAAGGCTCTACAATAATCTCAATAATTTAATGATAGGAACTTTGCTCAAAAGAATGCTTATTTCAAACAATTTTGGATGTATTAGGTACCTTTTTTAATTTGGAATACTGAATTTGAGAATGGTAGAATGATGTGAGTAGAATTGCTTGGTGGAGGTAGAATTTAGGATAAAATCCATAAACCCCCGTTCCCAACATGCTACCATACTTTGTCCCAATTTGAATAATGTTACCTTATCACCAAAATCTTTGCCACAATTAAACTTCTTTGAAATAATAAGGTCAAGATTAAGCAAACTAAGGTAGGACCACCCATTCCCAACCAAAGATGCATACCCAACCTGTAGGGTGTAGCTATTTCCAACCAAAACTTGGAATGTTTTATTTTTCTTCCTTTTTAAGGTTGGGACTAGTAAGATCATGACACATGTTCCAAAATAACAAGCAAGAATGTAAAAAGGAATGAGCAAGAAAGTAATTCTTGAATGATCGGAATTGAAAGAGTCTAGACATGGGTCCTAAGTACTTTTTGGCTCCTAGAATTCATCGTAATGCTAGCTGAACAAATAAAATTACCGAAACATTTGCAATTTATCGCCATGATTTTTATTTTTCTACATGGCAAAAAATTTATATTACCGTGTATTACTCCAAAACATGAGTGGAATCACTTAAGTGATTGGCTATGGGTGGTTCTCCTATATATTACATTAGAAAGACTATTACAAAAGAGAGGGTCATTGCATTAACCCTTAAATGTTGAAAAGTTGACCTTTGAAATCATCCTTTTTTATTACCATGTAAATTGCTAGCCTCCAAAATTCCAAAAGTAGTCATTGCAAGTCAAACTACTATAGAAGATCTTTCCTTCCCAAAAGAAATTTTGAGGATGAATAGTTGCACTTTTGTCCTATACAAGTTGATTCCTTGTCATCCATCGGACACAAAATGTTTGCCTCGGCATTCAAGGGTTAATGATGTTTATATGCCATCCAAACCAAGACCAGGACAATCAATATATTATCTTATAGAGGTTACTACTTTACTGAGAGAGGTTCTATTGTATGTGTTTTTGGTGATATATCACAAAAGACCGACTTCATAACTGAGGTGACACTCAAAGATTATTTTTTTCGAAGATCTTGTAGATGGACATTTTCTGTGGGCACATTATTTTAATGCGCTGTCTCATATCCTCCAATTGAAGGTAGAAGACTCCTTTTAATAAATGGATGAATGAGATATTCAAAAGTTGCTAGTAGATGTCGAATATTTAATGAACAGATGAAGAGGAAAATAACTGAAAGTTGGCCTATGATTATGCAAACTGCGGCACAGGAAAGGAGCATGGATGTCCACCAGTGCAAAGGGGATATAACTCAAGGTGGGTACTCCCAAACTGCCACTTTTTGCTACTGTATCTACTTACTATTATTATAAGTTTGTTAAAATTTTCATAATTTTTTATTGGCAAGTGAAAGGAGGTTCCAACATACCAAAAAACTTGAAAAATTAATACCGTATGCAAAAGTTATGAAGGGTAAATGTCTTCAACATACATACATACATATTGGGGTGGGAGATGTATACAAAGTGATGGTGGTGGGCTTAGGCAAGGTGTAATTTTGGGTGTATCCACCTTACATATATACATGCATGCATGTGTGTATGTTAATATTAGTAGTTCAACTACTACAAGATGTGTAATAATATTCAATTTTCTATTGTTTGCCTAAATTGAACATTAAACTCAATAATATTTTTTTTATAGAATGAAAACATGTAAGGATGAAAATGTGACCATTTGACATCTAAAAAAGAAAAAGGCAGATGCAATTATCACTCTTTGTATTTCATATAAGAAATATGTGTATACAATAGTACCAAAATACACATTAGTATTGTTTAAAAACCCATCATATGTACATAGGTTGTAGATGCAAAAACAAACAATTCAAGGTCAAGTCCATAGTGATGAATGCCTAACTCCACTTGGCACTAACACCATTTCAAATTCTATGTAAGCTTAAAATAACAAATGTCTTGTAAATCTATAGTAACATTGAAAAAATCCCTTGGTCTGTCTATAGAGCTTTTAAAATAATAGGCATGCCAAACTTTGGCGTTTGCATCAAAATTAAGATGGGATGATGCTTATATTTTGAAGAAGGCAACAATTGAAATCGTTGAAGCACCATGGCCAATACAATCCTTGCTTCCATGTTTGCCAAGTTGCTCCCAAGGCAATTCCTTGTACCAACTCCAAAAGGGATAAATGCTTGTGGGTGTGAACAAGCCTTTGACACTCCATTAGCAAATCTTTCTGGATTGAATTCTCCCACATCGGCTCCCCAATAGACTTTGTCTTGGTGAATGGCTGTCACTGCACATTCGATTGTCATGCCCTTTGGCACAAACAATTCTTTCAATTGCAAATCCTTTGTTGCCACTCTTGTAATAGAAATGATAGGTGGAAATAGTCGCATGGCTTCATTCCATACCATTCCCACCTGCACACCATTTCCAAAAAGAAATCCAAAATGTTCACTCTATGAATCAATCATTGAAAGAGAAACTCTTCAAAGCTCTGAACTCCCCACTTTACTATGAAATCCTCAAATCCTACAACAAAGAAATCCCAATGAAGAAATGGTGAAATAATTTGAGTTGCAAGATTGCTTAAATGTACTACAAGCAAACCTTTTCTGCTCTTAATCCCTAAATGCCCAAATTGTAATTTTTGGCAACATAGCAATTTTAGGTAGTTCATTATGAATAAAAATTTTCTTTTTTTTACTGAAATTTTCACACAACATGTGCCCAAGGAGTATCTTCAAGGCCCAACAATTTTCATAACTTTTGACTACATGGTTTAAAAATTATTGCATGATATGTAATTTTCATTAGTCGACGGGCAACTTAGGTAGTTCAAAAACCTTTTTGAAAAATCACTTTTAAAAAAAAAATTGAAATTGGTTTTCTAGATTTATATGCATATGGAAAGCTTTGCATCATTCCATTTTGATTATTGAGATGAATGTTATGAGGAGTTTTAGTTTGTAGGTAGATATGGAATCTTTGAAAACCATAACTACCTGCATACTAAAACTCCTCATAACTTTCATTTTATTAATCAAAATGGAATGATTCAAAGATTTCCACATGTATATAAGTCTAGAAAACCAATTTCAATATTTTTTTTAAATTTTTAAATGATTTTAAAAAAAGTTTTTTGAACTGCTTGAGTTGCCTGCCAAGCAATGAAAATTACATATCATGCAGTAACTTTTTGATCATGTAGTCAAAAGATATGAAAATTGTTGGGCCTTCAAGCTACTCCTCAAGTACATATTGTGTAAAAATTTCAGTGCAAAAAAATAAATTTCATTTGTAGTGAGCTTCTCTAAATCACTATGTTGCAAAAAAAGAATGCACTTTTTACGTTTAGGGGTTAAATCAAGTTTTATTATAGTGGATAAAGGTAAATTTGGTGGTCTAAAAAATAATTTGTACTATTACCTTGACTCATGCTATCTACGGTAAATATCTTTTCCCTATAGAGTGTACCTTATTTTTGGATAGAAAATGACAAACCAAAATATTGAAAATTTAAAGTGAATAGAAGTAGAGAAGAGAGATAAGAATATACAATTTATGACCCTTCCTTGCAAGAAACAGATTCATTAATAATAAGATAGAAGTGGTGATTTTGAAAGAAAGGTTGGGGCAATCGTGCTTTGATATGGTAAATAGTTTCTTGTAGTTTGTTTAAGAAGTATTTTAAATTCAATACCTAAATTGAACATCTTTAACTTAGTTTCATAAAATATAATTAAGTAGGTAAAACCATAAACCTTTGAGTATTTACAATCAAGTCTTCATTATAATTTTAAAAATTTAGAAAATCACCCAAGTAAATATGTTGCTTCATGAACTTCTACAAATGTGTTAATTTTTGTTACTCATTTTCTATTGCATATCTATGGTTCCATACTTCCATAGATTATAAATAAATATAGGTAGTTTTAGGTACAATGTGCTTGATTTACTTTATTAAGAAAATTATTCAAAGAAAATTATTCAACTAGTTACAACCACTTCCCACCACTTCCCATTGTACTAGAAAAATTTAATATTTTTTGTAAGTTTTGCTAAAATTCATTATTTTAATTAAATTCAATAGTTCTTTTGAAATCTAAATGAAAATTTGTAAGGATGAAAACATGACTAAGCATCCATTTGGATGAAAACATGATGCATGATATTGTGACCTCTTTGCATTTATTATACACAATGTAGGATAGGATTGCATCTCCTCTATACATGTGTCAAAGATTAGTTGAATGTTTGGAGGATGTAGATTTCAGACGCAATTGGGAGAGGGACTACAAAGGGTGTCGGCTAATCTCTTGATCAGTGCATGAGGTCAAGACTGAAAATACTTACCACTTTGAGGCGGGACACTGCACTAACACTCCAGCTTTGTTCCTCGCCCAAGATCTCCGAAACCTCTGCGCGCGCACGCTCTTGCCATTCCGGATGCAACGCCAACATTAGCATCGCGAAGTTCAAAACATTTGAAGTTGTGTCTATGCCTGCGAAGTAGAGGGCCTTGAAGTAGTTACGCACCGACGCCATGTTGAACTCTTGCGCACTTTCGTCCCATCCATCTGTTGCAAAGGCAAGCGTGCGACCCAAAATGTCATGGTTGCCGTACTCGCTCATTTCCCCTTTCCGCACAGCTTCTAGACGGCCATTGATAACGTCATGGAGAAGACCATCCACTTTGGAACTGTACAGATTCATCATCCGGTTCCCTTGTATGGGCAAGTTTCTGTTACATATCACCGAAGGCATGTCAGCCCCATATAGAACAGACCGAGCGGGGAGATAAATAGCTTCTTTCAAATCATAGCTTGGAATTTCATTGCACGAAATTGCAGTGGAGAAGACCCAATTACCTGTAGCCGGGGATGAGCCAGAATCCTGTGGTCTGGTACATTTGCATGGCCTCTTCTGCAAGAAGCCTCTGAAACTTGAAGATTTGCTCCCCTATTTCGAAATCATCACTGAAAGCCGCCCGCGAGAAAATTCTTCCAGAGATTTTGTGAAGACCTAGCTCCACGTCGATTTCCACCTCGCCACATGCTTCAGATACCTTTCTCTCCCAAATTTGTATCTCTGATGTCGCTCCTTGCACCATCGCTTCGACCATGGTCTACACACCATTGCCGTGTTCAAACGCTAGTTACAAACCCTGGTAAAGATCTACGGAGGCTCGTCAACGAAGTGGCAGGTAATATATATCCTGCAGTTGTTCTTCCTAAACCGGCTTGCTTTAGCAACAAGTGACGTGAAATAATCTCAATGCAAAAAAGTTTGAGCTCTAATTCAACCGCAACTCTAGTACCACAATTAATATATTAATTTCTAGTGTTGCTTTGGATAATTTATGACTTACAGATAAATCCTAAAAGTAAAAGAAAATTCAGACTCCAGTACCTAGCACGTTTATTCACGACTACAATTTGGTAATCATTCCGGTTGAACAAAATGTTTTAAGGTGTCAGCACCTTAATTTTCGTGCGTACCTTGACCGCGTGCTGGTTAAAGGAGGGAGTGATCAAGCGCCTCACAGAGCTCCATTTCTCACCCTCTTGATTGATCAATCCTGGGCCCACAACTTGCTGGATGAGCATATTTTCCAATTCCACCCTCACCAAGGAGTCGTGATTGGTGATCATCAATTCCTTCACAATCTCCGGGTCTCGTACCACCAGTTTCGTCAACGTTCCCCACCAGTACAGAAACATATTGCCTGCAAGCGAGGACTAATTTCATGAGTTTCGGTATCTCTGTATGCATTCACGTCACAAAATTAGATCGACTTACTGAATAGTTTCAATGAGTTATTTTGGCGTACTTCGAATCAGCTTCAGCTGGCGCATGGGTGAGAAGAAGAAGCGATGGATTGTAAAGCCACTCATACCGTAACCGCTCCCCGGCCGGCCTTTTTCTGGTTTCGATTCTAGGTAATTAATTATTCTACCGCCCGGTTTCCAAAATAAATAGTCCTGCATTAGAGAGAGCTTAACCGTTAGTTTCCTTGAATTGGCGGTGTTCCACTACTTAATATGGTTCCTTATAGGACTTGTCCTATACTAATTTCCTTGAATTGGCAGTATTATACTACTTTTGGCATCTTTCAAGACTTATCCTAGTTTCTGGGGCTTCGCGTTAGTGTATAACTGTATACGCGTCACAAGTTTTGCAGCCAAAATCGAGCCAATTTGACGAACTTGACGATTGAACCATTAGAATAATTAACACCCGAATCTTACTTATCCTCCCGAAGATTATTATTTCGATCAATCTCCATAGGTGACTGAAATCTTCAATTCATGTAGAAAGTGAACATTGTTCACCATGACACTCACGAACGTGGCTCAGCATGTCAGAATGCATGCTTGTACTGTTTTCCACACCCAGTGACAGTCCCAGACTCCACATTGGAGTCATCTAGCTAGTTCGTCGGATCAAAAGAATGATAGACAGATAGACTGCAATACGAATTGTAGAGTAGTTCAAGGTCCGTTCAATAACTTTCCACGATCTATGACGTCGAGAAGAAGCGTACCGTATTTCGGAAAGTACATGGCATACTGAGGCGAGACTGTGGGCGAGAGATTGGCGAAGTTATCCATGGGAAGAGTTTCAGGAAACGATTCGGAGAATTTCACCATGTCCGTGTACTGGCCCAGCAGGAACTTGAACGGAGGTCCGCGCACGCCTTGCTTGGTCATGATGCGACGCAGTCGCAGCGGCTCCCACACCGCAGCTCTCACAAACTTGAAGATCACGTGATACACAATCACGGTCGACACCACTACAGCGAGCACGGCGTTCCTGACTTCTACTGACCACAGCATGGCCATGGCTACGCACAGCCGTTTCCTCAGCAAGTACAATTGTTTTCTTCAAATTGAATGGGAATGAATACAACTATGTATCGGATTGTGGGTGCCTGAAGTATGGGGTTCGTCTTATATACAGGTAGAACCTCTCTTAGTGCATGGTGCTCGAATTATGCACTAAGTGAGGTTTATGCATTTAGAGAGGTCATAGAAATATGTGTCTTTCCTAGAGGAGCTGCAGAAAATACGTGTCTTTCCATCTTGACCGCATCCTATCCGCAGGCCCACCTACTCTTTGCAAACTCTCTTATTGCATATTATGCAGTAAGCAAGGTTGCACTAAAAGAGGTTCTACTTGTACAGAACTGAAATCCGTGGAGTGCTGCTGAGTTAATTGCCAGGACTTGAACTCACTTAGTATCCTTAGCGTCCATTTCCAATCCTCTAGCACCTTTCAGAATGCACGCTCTGAAACATGAATGCATACCTATCCTAGACTTTAGACTATCATGAACATATATGTCAGAAGCGCGCAAATTTGGTGCCGTAATCGTGCTAGGTTAACCCCTTAATGCCTCAATCCTTTTTCAAATTTTTGCACATTTTGGCTTATATCTTTTTACAGGAATATCATTTACTGCAATTTCATGAATTTGGTCATTAAGAAATGTTGTCTTTTCAAGATTCAAGTATTACATTAGATGAATGAAAAGTTTGTTGGACTATACAACTCCTGGAAGCGCTCTGTTCATTGTCCAGAATATGGACGCCGACGCGCTTCAGGGTTAATCTACCGAACATTTGACCCATGATTCAAGGTTCAAGGTGACTGTGTACGACGGCTATGATCATTGATTTCCAGGACAATAGAATCTGATGACCATTCCTGACGAGGTGGTGACGCTCTTCTATTCAACACTTACGTGAAAGTATAAAAATTTACGGAAGAATATTTGAGGTATCGAGTAAGATTGATGTGCATTACAGTGTTCATGACATGTTCAACGTAACGAAAGCGTGTTGACGCACGTAAGGCTGCAGGCAAGATTGTTCAGCCATTCGGGATTCTTCACTGGAATGCTGGAAGGGTTCGTCACGCCACGCTGTTTGGCGTGTCAGACCCCTTCACTTATCTACAAGCCGTACATGAAGTACGTACTGCTCGTAAGTTGACTTGTGCGCCGCATGGGGAATAGTGGTGCACCCCAATGAAGGAGACCATGTAATCCATATCTCAATATAAAATAATAAGTGAATACAAATTCTTGCCTAAAATGTATAATGGTATAGCCTAGAATCTTTTTATAGGAGACTAGGGTTGAATAATTTTTTTCAGTACAAGTACATGCATTTTAAACATTGAAAGTCAATTTCATCAACTTCGTAGTTATTCGTAACAATTAAAAATCAACTCCTAAAGGACCAAGCTTCATTTTTGGCAACATAGCAAATTTGGGCAGTTCACTACAAATGAAGTTTTTGGTTTTTGTTGCTAAAATTTTCACACAACATGTGCCCAAGGAGTAGCTTCAAGGTCTAACAATTTTCATAGCTTTTGACTGTATGATCAAAAAATTATTGCATGATATATGATTTTCTTTGTTCTCCAGGCAATTCAAAAAACCTCTTTAAGAATCCCTTTCTTAAAAAATAAAAATTTGAAATTAGTTCTTTAGGTTTATTTAAATGTAGAAAGCTTTGAATCATTCCATTGTGATTAATCAAATATGAAAGTTATGAGGACTTTTAGTTTGCACGTAGGTATGGAATCTAATATTAAAAACCATACCTACCTACAAACTAAAAGTCCTCATAACTTTCATTTCATTGATCACAATGGAAAGATTCAAAGTTTTATATATGTATATAAACCTAAAGAACCAATTTCAAATTTTAAAAAAAGAAATGATTTTTTAAGAAATTTTTTGAGTTACCTAGGTTATTTATAGAACAAAGAAAATCGCATATCATGCAATAACTTTTTGACCATATAGTCAAAAGTTATGAAAATTATCAAGCCTTGAAGCTAGTCCTTGGGCATATTTTGTATGAAAATTTCAAAAAGAAAGAAAAAAACTCCATTCATATTGAGTTGCCCAAATTCACTATGTTGCCAAATAATATAATTTGGTCCTTTATGGGTTAAAATATCAAAACATGCAAGCTAAAAGAATCTAGAACTTCTTTTTGACTTCAAACAAAGTGGCTAGGACCAGGTAACATTTGATCTTGAAGTACAAAGGTATCTAGAGTACAAAAATTCCGAGTTCTCACTGGAAAAATAAATGTAAAATCTTGCCCCCTATTCTAGAATGTCTAATTGTGTATTTTGCAATTTCTCTATTTAAGATCCTTGATTCCAAATATGAATCCAAAAAATCTCTAAATTTTATCATCCAAGGTAAAAACAATTTTTTGGTATTTTACTATTGGTAGAATTCCACATAATCCAATAAAATTTAAATAGCCCTAGTCTAGCAAGACTTGATAAAATTTTCAGGAGTTTAAAAATAGGAACTTTACTGCAAAGAAGATTTATTTTGGACAATTTTTGATGTACAATGGATACCTTTTCTGGATGGATGCCACATTTAACTACTTTTAGACTATTCAATGAATTATGGACTATACATCAACAAATCTCTTGAAAAAAACATCGGGAGATCTTCTGATTGTATAGATCTCTTGATGTTTGTATAGATCTTTGAATGTTTTGTACTGATCTCCCGATGTTTTGGATTATCTCCTGATGAACATTTTTTTTCCTCGTGGTCACTATCATTAATTCTAGACTTTCAAAAGTCCAAAAGTAGTTAAATGTGGCATATGGATACTTCAATTTGAAAATAGTAAAATGATGTGAGTAGAATCGCTTGGGGGTAGAATTTGGGATAAAATCCACAAACTCCCTTTTCATAAGCTAGGCTAGAGAAGATTAACCCATGTATTGTTCCATGTTTTATCCTTGTAGAAAACATTGAAATTTTTATTTGTCACATATGATAAAAATTTGAAAATTCTAAATTCATATTTGCAATCTTAGCACCTTTTATCACCTAGGAGATGAGAAAAAATACAAAATTCAAATAGTATAAAATAGGGGGCAATTCTTATATTTACGCTTTGACAAGGCAATTTGGAGTCAATCCTCCTTGGCCATAAAGCTGCTACCCTACTTAGTCCCAATTTGAGAAATGTTGTCATTAGTATCTTTACTAAAGTAGTCTATTCTTAAAGCAATTTTTAAAGACCTAATTGCATTTAGGGGAAAGTAAAGCTTTTTGAAACAATTTTTAGTACATTTTTTGTCATACCTAGGAAGAAAAATAGAATTGGTATATAACCCACATGTGATTTTAGTAAAATTTTGCTGAAATCTCCTTAAAAGTCATTACTTATAATCTTTTGTTTAAGACTATACTTTAAAACTCACTTAAAACATGGTCCTTTTTTCTTGTAGTGCATCATATATACATTAATTGAAAATGTAAGAACATTTCAAAGCTAATTCAATAGTGATGAATGCCCAACTCCACTTAGTAACCTTACCATTTCAAACTCTATATAAGCTTAATAACAAATGCCTTAACTACAAATCTATAGTGAAAACCACATAATTCCTTGGTTCATCTACAAAGCTTTTAGAATAATAGGCACATTGAACTTTGATATTTGCATCAAAGTTAAAATGGTTTGATGGTGCTTGTACTTTGGAGAAGGCAACAATTAAAACGGTCAAAGCACCATGGCCAACACAATCATGGCTTCCATGTTTGCCAAGTTGCTCCTAGGATAATTCCTTAGATCTAATTTGATAGGCATAAATGCTTGTGGGTGTGAACAAGCCTTCCACAATCTATCGGCAAATCTTCTTGGATTGAACTCTACAACATTGGCTTCCCAGCTAGTAGACTTTGTCTTGCAATGGTGAATGGTTGCTAATGCACATTCGATCATCATGCACTTTGGCACTAACAATCTTTTCAACTACAAATCTTTTCTTGCCATTCTTGTCATAGAAAAGACTCAATGAAATAGTCACATGGTTTCATTCCATACCATTCCTACCTACATACAACATGTCCAAAAATAAACATTGGATATTAACTCCATCAATCAATCATCGAGGAGAAACTTTGAGAAGCTCGAAATTCTTGGCCTTACAATAAAACCCTAAAATCTACACTAGAAAATTGTTAATGGAGAAATTGTTCTGAGATTGCTTGCATGCATGTATTAGAAGCAAACCTTCATTTAGAGAAACTATTCTGAGAGTGCTTGCATGTATTGCAAGCAAACATTTTTTGCTCAATCTTAAATCCAGTTTTATTGCAGTAGATATAAATAAGTTTGGTGGTCTAAGTTATGATCTTGTATCATTAACTTTGACTTGAGCTATTATATCTGTAGTAAAATTCTTTTCCTATGAAGTGTCTACTTGATTTTTGAATGAAAAATGAAAGACCAAAATATTTAAAATTTAAGGTGAATATTGAATAGTAGAGAAGAGAGACAATTACATACAATTGACATCTAACCTTTATTTATCATGAGAAATGAATTCAATTTAATCATTAACAATAATATAGAAGTGATGGTTTTGTACGGGAATGATGGGTCATGCTTTGATATTATGGACAATTTTTTGTAGTGTATATAAGGAGGATTTTAAATTCAGTACCTATACAGAAAATCTTTAAGTAAATTTCATGTACAAAGTGTACATTAAATAGGTAAAAGTCTAAACCTGTGAGTATTTACAATCATATCTTCATTATACTTAAAAAAAATTTAGAAGACCATTAGAGCATACTACTTCATAAACATCTACCAAATAATGTCTTAAATTTGTTCCTCATTTTCTATTGTATATCCATGAATGCCAATGATGCACTGAAACTTGAAGATTTGCTCCCCTATTTCGAAATCATCCGTCACTGAAAGTCACCCGCGAGATAATTCTTCCGGTGATTTTATGAAGACCTAGCTCCACATCGATTTCCACCTCGCCGCATGCTTCAGCTACCTTTTTCTCCCAAATTTGTATCTCTGATGTCACTTCTTGCACCATCTCTTCGACCATGGCCTACACACCCTTTGCCGTGTTCAAACGCTAGTTACAAACCTTGGTAAAGATCTAGCTGTGGAGTCTCGTCAACGAAGTCGGAGGTACTATCCTGCAGTTGTTCTTAACTTCCTCAACTGGCGTGCTTTAGCAACTAGTGACGTGACACAATCTCAATGCAAAAAAGTTTGAGCCCTAATTCTACCGCGTCTCTGTTACTTCAGGCTCCAAATGTGTTGAATCCTAGCTACTGAGTCAACGTCCCATTAATTGTAGGAGCCCGTTCAATGTGTTGCTTCTCAAAATTGATAATTTTAGTTACAGATAAATCCTCCAAGTAACAGAAAATTCAGACTCTACCTAGAATGTTTTTCACGACTACAATTTGGTGGAACAAAGTGTTTAAGTACCTACCTTGAGCGTGTCCTGGTGGAAGGACGGACTGACTGTACGCCTCTCGGAGTTCCATTTCTCACCCTCTCGAGTGATCATTCCTTGGCCCACAACTTGCGAGACGAGCATATTTTCCAATTCCGCCCTCACCAACAAGTCGTGATTGGTGATCAGCAATTCTTTCACAATCTCCGGGTCGATCACCACCAGTTTCGTATCCGTTCTCCACCAGTACAGAAACATGTTGCCTGCAAGCGAGGAGTAATCGCATGTGTATAGTTATCTTTATATACATGCTGCACGCACAGTGACAAAATTAAATCGACTTAGTTTCAATGAGTTATATTGGGGTACGTCGAATCGATATCAGCTTCAGGTGGCGCACGGGTGAGAAGAAGAAGCGACGGATTATAAGCCACTGATGCCGTAACCACTCCCCTGGCCTTTTTCTGGTTTCATTTCTAGGTAATTAATTATTCTACCACTCGGTTTCCTAAGTAAATCCTGCATTAGCTTGAGCTTAACCGCTAATTTCCTTGAATTGGCGGTATTCCACTACTTAATTTGGCATCTTTCAGGACATGTCCTACGCTAATTTCCTTGAATCGGCAGGTTTCAAGACTTACAGTATCCTAGTTTCTGGGACTTTGTGCAACTGTATATGCGTGACAAGTTTTGCAACCAAAATTGACCCAATTTGACGAACTTGACGATTGAATTATTAGATTAATTAATATCCTAATCGTACTTATCCTCCCGAAGAGTATTATCAATTTCAATCGCCGGAGGTGACTGAAATCTTAATGTAGAAAATGTGCATATTTCACCATGCACTCGCGTACGTGACTCAGCTTGTCAGTATGCTTGTACTCTTTTCCATACACAGTGAGAGTCCCAGACTAGCTCCAGATTGGAGTCACCGAGCTAGTTCGTTAGATCAAAAGAATGATAGACAGATCGACTTGCAATACGAATTGTAAAGTAGTTCAAGCCTTCAAGGTATGTTCAATCACTTTCCGCGATCTATGACGCCGAGAAGAAGCGTACCGTATTTCGGAAAATACATGGCACATTGAGGCGAGGCTGTGGGCGAGAGATCAACGAAGTCATCCACGGCAAGAGTTTCAGGAAACGATTCGAAGAACTTCACCATGGCCGGGTAGTGGTCCAGCAGGAACTTGAACGGAGGTCCACGCACGCCTTGCTTGGTCATGATGCGACGCAGTCGCAGCGGCTCCCTCAGTGCAGCTCTCACAAACTTGAAGATCACGAGATGCACAATCACGCTCGCCACCACTATTGCGAGCACGGCGTTCCTGACTTCTACTGACCACAGCATGGCCATGGCTACGCGCGCACAGCCGTTTCCTCCGCACAATTGTTGGCTTCAAATTGAATGGGAATGAATACAACTCTGCATATCGGATTGTGGGTGCCTGAAGTATGGGTGTTCGTCTTATATATACAACTGAAATCTTTGGAGCCTTGCTGAGTTCACTGCCAGGACTTGAACTCACTCGATGTGGATTAGTATCTTACCCTTATATTAGCGTCCAATTCCAATACTTTAGCACCTTTCAGAATGCACGCTCTGAAACATGAATGTATACCTATCCTAGACTTTAGACCGTTATGAACGTATAAGTTGCAAATTTGGTGCTGTAATCGTGCCAGTTTAACGAAAGATTCATTCCATAATTGTGCGAACAAGGTGTGTGAGACAGCTGTGACCATGCATTCCTGACGAGGTGGGGACGCTCTTCTGTACAACACTTTTGTGAATTAAAGTATAAAAATTTGTCGAATTGAACAGTATTCGAGGTATCGAAGAAGATGTGCATTAGAGAGCTAAGGACGTGAGTGAGACATGAAAAACGTGTCCAAAACGTTTTGACATAAGGCTACAGGCACTATTGATCACACATTAGATGGACTCTCTTAGAAGGCCCAAAGGGTTGGACATGCCAAGCTATTTCAAGAGCCTACAAGCTCTACCAAAGAAGCACATGAAGTTAGTATTGTCCTTGCCTTGTGTTCCACATGGGGAAATCATAGTGTACCTCGACTAAAGCAAACCATTGGTTTTTTGACACTTCTCATGCTGTAATATAAAATGAGAGTGGCTATAGGGAGAAAGGACAAAATAAAATACAAGTTCAAGGTCTTCTAGAGTGCTTCTTCCTAATCCTCTAGAGAGTCTATCTTTTCTCTACTGAGAAAAAATGCTATAAGTAAAAGTATCATATTGGATGGTTAGGGTTGATGAATACTTTTTTTATAAATATATGTCAAAAAATTTTAACAATGAGTTATTCAAAATTAACTTTTTTTGGTTGAAAACAATATTTTTGTATTTTTAAGCATGTGCCAAATTATGTAATTTTTCAACTCTAATTTATTATTCGGCAAGGAATGCCAACCTTGGCTATCAAGTATAATATTCTACAATTTGTAGGACACTTAATTTGGCCACATGGTCAGGGTTGACGAATGTCAACGTCCGCCCCAAAATAGTGTCCGTTTTCCAGACGTCCGGACGCTAGCGGACGCAGCATCCCGACCGTCGTCGAAAAGTAGACGAACGGGGTGGACGGCCCGAGGCGGACACCCATATCGTGCGAACCAGATCAGTCCACGCGTCAATCGGACGACTGCAATCGGGCGGACGAGCGGACAGGCGGACGGGGGACAGGCGGACACTGCGTCCGCCGGGACGTGAATGTCAGCGGACACTGCGGACACAACGTCTGCGTCCGGACGTCCTGTCAACCCTGCACATGGTTCATAGTTTTTGAAAATACATTGAAAAATTAGGCCAAGGGAGTGAAAAGGCTATATAGAATGCTTAAAGGTTGTTATTTAATTAACTTTATACAAAATAATAGAAACTCAAATTTTAGAGTTTGTATGTCATTTAATGTGACTATATAGTTTATAGAAACATCATATCTATAATTTTGCATACATTGTATAGGTTTATACTTTATAAAAAGAAATTGTAATATTTCTTGCTTAAAAGTAGCAAATGCAAGTGTTGATGAAATGTGTGGTACATCCATAACATTGTACATTGACCAAATTACATAGGTTTACAACTCCATAAAAATCCACATCACCACAACAATGAATAATGTTGAAGACCCATTAAGATGTTAGACTTCAAGCAAAGATTCATCTTTTGTATGTACTAGGAAAGTTAGCCCCTTCATCCTCATAAAAACTGATTCATCCCTAATTACTCCCTCCATCCTATAATACAAGTGGGTCATTGCAAGAAACACTTGTCTTTTTTTTGTCCCTTTGGCCTTAGACAAGTTTTTTTGTTTTTGGCTCATAACTTTTGCATTGTATGTCCATTTTCTAGGAAATTTGAAATCAAGGTACATGTAATAGTTGTAAACATTCTATAAAAAATTTATTTAATATCTTTAAACTACCTCCAATTAGATATCTACCTTGGCTATTTAAGGGAATTTTAGTATTGTTTCCAACACAAAATACAAATCTCAAAGTCAAAATTGGAATTCAAAGAGTTATACTAAATTTACACAAACCTTAAAAAAGATCTTTTTTAAATAGCAAAGTATCCACATTCCACATGAAATCAACCTTTTAGTTTTTCATTTGTTCTAAATTACTTTTCGGATGTGATTTAAGGATTGAAGATGATTTCTTTTGTTTTTGACATTATCTAAATGAATTAAAGCACTAGTTTCTTATCTACTTTATAGATATTAAAAAAGATTCTAATTTAATTTAATTTTTTAAAAGCAACTTGAAGTTGATTGGATGAAAAACTAGAAGACATTGACCTTTTCATTGAATTTATTGAATTTCAAGCTATTCATAGACAAATCTAAACAAAAGGAGAGGGCAAGGTAGATGACTAGTTTTGCAAAAAGTCTTCATTCACTCTTTTAAGCCTATCCTTAGTTGTGTGTGGCATTTTGTTTCTAATAGCTATGTTCACTTGTTTTTTTAATTTAGAATTCACATTGCACATTCACTATAGAATCATTTGATTATAACATGCATAGGATGGAAGAAACTGTTGAAGAATGCACTCTCAACCCTGTCCATTTTCCATTCATCCAAGCATGTCTATAACAACTATTTTTTTGTAACTATTGCTTGTACAAAATTCATTAGTAAAAGTAGTGCTAATAGAAAGTTAACGCTACTAATTTAAGCATGTATATAATTCTTCTGATCTTTTTTCAGCATTAACTAAGCAAGTATTTATTGCACAAGTGTGTCCATTGAATTCTTATCAGCCTTTGAATTTCTTTATGGTATTAGAGCGAGAGAGGAGAGACGGGATCTATAGTCCAGAAAGGAAAGATAAGGTTTGAAGTTGAGAGAGAGAGGATTTTTTGTCTAACAACCAAAGTACTACTCTTGCAACAAAAATAGAATCATTGAGTAGAAGAGAAAGATGATAGACAGTACAAGTATTGCTTTCAAGGAGGAGACAAGTTGAAGGGTCTATCTAACTACTATGTTTGGGCATTGAAGATGAGAGCTATATTGAAGGCAGAAGGCGAATGGGCTATCACTAAAACCAAGCAAGTCCATGCCATGTTTCCAATAGTAGTAGATGGGGAGTTGTTGATAGAGGCGTAGCTTAAGCAAAAGAAAATCTTAGCATGTAGATTGTTGTTACTCTCAATATTCAACAATCTAGTTGACCTCATAGCAAACCTCTTGGACTCGAGGTTGATCTAGAAAACTCTCAAAGACCACTTTAACTCTAATGACCAATTGCAGATACTCACTTTGCTGAGTTAGTTACAGTTGCTCAAGATGAACAAGGGAGGATTGGTAGAGGATTACATTAAAAAGACCAGAGAATTGAAAAATTGTCTAAGTAGTATGGGTGAGAGAAGCCGTCTGATAAAAATGTCAATCAAATGGAACTGAACGGGCTTCCACAATCTTTTGAGAGTATGATACAAATGCTAACGCATCTAGACTCAGATATGTCATTTGACAAATTGAGCACAAGTCTTCTCTCCAAAGCGCATTGACGAAAGTACCATAACCAATAGTTGGGTGATGAATAAGCGCTGACAATGAGTGCAAATCTAAAAACAAACACAATCACTACAAACTCAAATCGCAACGATCAGAAAGGAGGCGCTGCCATAGCTAATCAGAGGGCAAGGATTTCTAGGTAAAAGCTACTATAGACCTCTACGTTTACCTCTAGTATGTTTCAATTGCCATAAACCAAGGCACCTAGCTAGAGATTGTAGGCTGCCTCGTAATCCACATGTCTATCCTGATAGAGAGGCTTCCAAGACAACAAGTTATGCAAACTCTACTGAAATTATAGACTCGTAGCTTGACCATGACTCTTACTATTACTATGATCCATACTATTACTGGAGAAATGGCCCTTGGTATTTAGACAATGGGTCCACAAGCCATATCACATGAGATTTGCATAAACTAGATCACTCTCTAAGCTCTTCTAGTGTAGAGATTAGCAAGATAAAAATTAAAAGAGGGGAATCCCATCTCATGAAAGACTCTAGATCTACTATAGTATACATTGAAAATGGTTCAATAAAGCTCAAGACCATTAAGTATGTTCCTAGTATAAAAAAGAATTTGGTTTCAATAGGAACTATTACCAATACTAGTCACGAAGTTATTTTCTCTAGCCAAGAGTGTTGGGTTATTGACAATCAAAAGTGCATTGTGGCATCTAGAAAAAGAGATCTATCAAATGGATTGTACTACTTCACAAACAATATGACTGCATTAGCACTTGAGACAAGCAACATCGCAAGCCTATGACATCGCTACCTAAGGCACTTGAGTTACGTGGGAATGCACCACCTATTGAAGTTATCAAGAGTTATGAGCCTGCCAAACTTTACAATAGAAAGCACCATTTTCTCCTGTTGCCTGGTGGGCCGACATTATAGAGAGTGTTTTCCATGCTAATCAAAAACCAAAGCAACTAAGCCAAGATAGCAAATACACTCTGACCTTATGAGTTCTATATAGTCCTCATCCCTAAGCGGATCCTGTTACGTACTGGTATTCACAAACAACTACTCTTGCAAGAATTGGATTTATTTTTACTACTAGAGAATTAGTCAAAACCAAAACCAAACCAACAAAGTCTATTGGAACCAATATAAAAATGAATTTTTGTAGTAAAATGCGTTTTTTTGAACTGCATCAATAGGTTTTTTGTTGGTTCATTGAAAATCAACAATCTTCTATTGTTTTGGACACTAATAATTACAACTTAACCAATATAACAAAAAATTTAGAATTTTTTTAGGAAATTCAAAAATCTTTTGGATTTTAGGAGGAATCTTTTAGAATCTTTTAGAAATCTAATAGAATTTTTTAAAATCTTGTGGAATCTTATTAAATCTTATAGAATCCTGTAGAATCTTGTAGAATCTTTTTAAAATCTATTGAAATTTGTAAAAACCTTGGGGAATCTTAGAAAATCTTTTGGATTCTTCATCAATGTTTTAAAATCATTTAGATTCTTTTATAGCATATAAAATTAGAGGTTGAATTTTAATTGATTTTTTAACAAATATAATTTGATTTCTAATTTGTTTCAAATTCCAATAACACCTTAAATCTACAATTCAAGTATAAAATTCAAGGAAAACTTTAATCAATTTCAACTCTAAATCCAATTTTGAATCAAATAACTTAATGAAAATTAAAGCTTTAATTCAACTTTGATCAATTCAAATTCTAATGCAATTTTCATGTAGTATCATATAGAGTATAATTTGCACACAATGGGACACACATTCTTTCTGGACAAAGTTGTCCACTCCTTCCTTGTAGGGTCTTTGCAGGTCTACCCATGTACATCAAGAAGACACTTCTTGCGAGTGTGCACTTTATCGCATACATAAAGTTTAGATCAAATGGCTTGAATTTCTTCATGCGAAAAAGGTTGCAAACAATTATTGGAACAACATGTTACAGTGGACACTTGAGCAATGGCTTGTGCATTGAGGAGAGTTTCTTTTTTCGACGCATTGTTGGGTTCGACTCTTTCACGTGAGGTCTCATATGAACAAACACCCATATGAGGTCGACGGTTGATGATGGTTGTACAAATTGACACCATTAAAAAATACTCTCTTCATGTCCTAAGAATGCATTGACCACATCCAACTATCCAAGTTGACAGAACTTGTGCTTGGCACAAAGACTCAATAATTTGAACAGCAACTCAGTTATCACCAAGGGGCTCCCCATCCATGTCAATGACCAAGTCCACATCAATGCTTTGACAAACTACCCTTGCGACATTTTCCCTTGCTTCATTCTTGAGGGTGGCAGGCTTTCTATTCTACTTTGCACAAGGAATTCTATCACATTCAATGACCTCAACGGGCAATGTTGGCACCAGATTTACAAATTCATCAAGATCATGAAAATCCATTCTACATAGTTAAAGCAGCATAATATTATGTCAATCACCAAGTCAAAGATATATCACCTAGAGACAAAATTTGTAGATGAAAAACTCATGAAAAAAATGTAATCCTAATTGAATAAACGACATCCTCGACTCGACGATATCTCTCTAAAGTCTAAATTTATATAGAGACAAAGCTATGACATCTTCAATTAGATGATACCTATTTTAATATCCAAATAAGGAAGAAAACTACTCTATTCTTGAGTCAATGATACCACCCCTGAATGTTTAGAGAGGAAAATGCATATTACACCCTCCATTTGCATTAGAAGAGTTTTGGGGGGTCCAGAAGCCTGTTTTGGGCCTGTTCCCCTACAGCTGTTCCCCGCAGCGAGGAGAACGGCCCGCTATCAGAAAAAAAATTTCATAAAAAAAATTTTAAAAAAAAAAATTTAGTCTCCAAATGCAAAATAAAATTTTAAATTTAAATAAAATTTTAAATTTAAATAAAATTTTTAAAAAAATTGGTCAATGACGTGGCAAATCTCGGCCACGTCAGACCGTTGCACCGAACCTGTTTCCTGCATTCGCAGGCTGTGATAACTCACAGGCATCCAGAGGCCCCCAAATTTTTCTAATGAGGTACTCTGCCTTAATTTCCAAATAACAAATAGAACTATCTCTATCCTCGACTCAATGATACCCCCCGAATGTAAACAAAGATAACATCAACACTACATCCTCAACTCAAGGATACTTGTCTGGATTTCCAAACAAAGAACTCTACATTATCCTTGTCTCGACGATACAACTTTGATTATATAGAGAAGTAACATGAATATGACATCTTCACTAAACGATATCTGTCTTAATTTCGAAATAGGGAACAACAGTAGTCTATCTTCGACTTGATGATACCACTCTGAATTTACAAAAAACATACCTACAACATCCTTGACTCGACAATATCTGTCTCAATTTCTAAATAGGGAACAAGAGTACTGTATCCTCAACTCGATGATACCACTTTGAATGTACAAAAAAAACATACCTATAACACCCTCGACTTGACAATACTTGTCTTGATTTCTAAATAGGGAATAAGAGTATTGTATCCTCGACTCACCGATACCACTTTGAATGTACAAACAGAAAACATGCCTATAACATCTTTGACTCGATGATACCTGTCTCAATTTCTAAATAGGGGATAAAAGTACTATATCCTCAACTCGACAATACCACTTTGAATGTACAAAAGATAACTGGCCTATTACATCCTTGACTCGACGATACCAAGTTAGAAGAGTAATCAAAATTGTAATATCCTCGACTTGATGATACACTACTGAGTGTCAAGAGATAAAAGAGACCTCATTTATAATCATCTCTTACATACGTCGATAATGGTACCCTGTATCATCGACTCAACGATAATCTACTCAAGTGCATTGATTGTCTATTGAAACAGGGTTCCGTGACTTACGGCGAGAAAATCGGATTTAGTCATGCCTCGACATTATGATGGCCCAATGAAACACTCAATTACGAGCACAATTACGAGCACCTATGATTCTGAGTAGCCAAACTGCAAAACTATTGTCTAAAGCATTATTCACTGCCGCGGACTAAAGAAACAAGTAAAAGGCCTACTGCCACTTGCTGCAAAAACCAGAGAAAGCAAAAGACAACTTACTAGCAAGCCTTGTCCATCAACACAGTGTACTTTTGTACTTTGCAGACTCCGTAACAAAAAACCTGCAAGAAAGGAGTGCACAAAGATGTCTAAGGAGAAGAAAGAGAGTCAATTCAACGACGAAAGCAATGGCAGCGCTGACGTGGGGTGCGGAGCAAAATGTCGCGACTCCATGTCAGTACAACAATTTGGCGAGAGAGACGAGCATCTGTTGATGCCAAAGTGGTGCAAAAGATTTAGGCGCCAGAATTTCAAAAATTAAAGGCACTCGTAATTCTAGTTGTTTTTCCAAATTCCCTTGGTGCGATGTAAGCCATTATTTTTCATTGAGATTATTCATTACTTGTCGTAGCGTCCTGGCTACCGAAGATTATTATTTCAATCTCCGTAGGTGACCGAAATCTTCATGTAGGAAATGTACATAATTCACCATGCACTTGCGAACGTGGCTCAGCATGTCAGCATGCTTAGCTTGCAATGTTTTCCACACCCAGCGAGAGTCGCAGATTCCAGATTGGAGTCACCTAGCTAGTTTGTCAGACCAAAAGAGGAATAGCTAGCTAGACGGACTGCAATACGAAATGTAGATTCGTTCAAGGTTCAATCACTGTCCACGATATATGACGTCGAGAAGAAGCGTACCGTATTTCGGAAAATACATGGCATATTGCGGTGTCACTGTGGGCGAGAGATTGGCGAGGTCATCCATGGCAAGAATTTCAGGAAACGATTCGGAGAATTTCACCATGTCCGTGTAGTGGCCCAGCAGGAACTTGAACGGAGGTCCCCGCACGCCTTGCTTGGTCATGATGCGTCGCAGTCGCAGCGGCTCCCACAGTGCAGCTCTCACAAACTTGAAGACGTGATACACAATCAAGGTCGACACCACCACTGCAAGCACGGCGTTCCTGACTTCCACTGACCACAGTGTGGCCATGGCTACTCACAATCGGATCCTCTGCTGCAGGTTCAAAATTTGCTTCAAATTGAATGGGAATGAATACAACTATGTGTATCGGATTGTGGGTGCCTGGAGTATGGGTGTACGTCTTTTATACACACCTGAAATCTCTGGAGCCTTGCTGAGTTAGCTCCCAGGACTTGAACTCACACGATGTAACGGATATTTCATTAAAATGGCGGTATTCCTCAAACTTGGCACTTTTAGGTTCATAACGTGCGGTCTGAACTGTATATCTATCTTAGATTTCAGGGTTTCGAGATCTGAAATCTATACCAATCTTTGAAAATTAATGAAAAATGGTAGAAGAATGGCGCCATTTTAACGAAATATCTGTTATGTGGATTAATATCTTTAACTCCCATTTCCAGTACTTCAGCACCTTTCAAAGCGCACGTCCTGAGACACGAATCCACACCTATCCTAGACTTTAGACCGGTATGTACGTATATGTTGCAAATTTGGGGCCGGAGTCGTGCCAGTTCATCGATAATGACTATTTTTCTTGCAATTCTTGTTTCCGATTGGTGATGGATACATTATCTCTGAACTGCCAGGTCGATTACCGTGTAGCAAGAATGGTGCTTTGATCTATTTATGACCGCGAGTCGTCCTGCATCGATCAGTCGCAACAACAAAAGAACCATACTGCTTTCATGATTCTGTGAACAAAGGAGTGAGACACTGAGACAGCTAGCTGCGATCGAGGATAAAAGATCCCGATGACCATTGGTGCCGTGGTCGTGACGCAATCCATGGCTGGGGTCACCCAACTACTTCGTAATTATAACGTACGTCAATTTCGACAGAAAGAAAGGAACACTGAAATGGACATGGGAAGGTTTACATCTATGTACAGTCCACCGATTCCGAAATATAATTATCTGCTTCTCGTTGTCACGTACGTTGCTACTCCCGCTTGACTTTGCAGTCACGAATGACCAGTTGGAATCAAAACAAGACTTGATGACGGGTGACACGAGAAAGTAAGGGTGCGTCCAATGAAGTCTTGACCAACATGTGGCGCCGCCGGGTCGATCGATGCACGCAGCACCTCTGGTTGAAGTTGGTGGGTCGTAAGGTAGAGAACACATAAATTACACAGGGAACCTGGAGACTTTCACTTGGCAGTGAAGCGCAGAGCTTACTGCCCAGTGAAGTAGTAAGTTATGCTGGCTGCGCGTCATTCCGGTGGGTAACGGAGCTCCTGGCCTCGCGCTCGAACCTTTGGCCCTTGGCACTCACCCAATTATGTCCAGGAAATTTTGAATAAGCGATATATGATGTACTAAGTTAATTCCCGTGTTCAAGCGTTTTTTCAAGTGCGAAGTTCAGTTATTTTCTTAAGTTATTACTCCAAATATAAATTTTGTAGATTTTGTGACATTCTTTTGGTCAATGTTTTCGTAAGTGCAACTGGATTGTTTTCTAATTCCACCAACTAAGGATGAAATACCATACATTTTTGTCAAATTTAACATTTCAATGTCAATAATTTAATTTTTAGACATGTAGGATAGCTACTAATTTGCTCCCAACACTACAAAAATTGTTGCCACTAGTTGAAATAAAATTAATACTATTGAATTTCTAGCATTTTTTCAAATTATTTGAAAGTTACTATCTTTTGAGAATAGTCAAGCAACCTATTTCTATCCTCCCCCCAAAATGAATAAATAGCAACCATCAAATAAGATTTAAAAAACCTAAGACCACTGTTCACCAATGTGCGATGTGAATAAAAAAATAAAAATAAAATGTCGTTGAAGTTGCACCAACCGCATGATTTGAAAAGAAAACAATAATTCCTTTTGAAAAGTCAACAATGGTGCGATTTGGTTGTATAATACATGTATGTGATAGTGACGATAGGACTTCGTTTGTGCTTCTTCATATAAACATGTTATATGTAAATCAAATATTCAAATTAATTAATTTCGTTGATTTATGAATAATGCATTATGATTGACTTTGAAAAATGTAATTGGTTGTAGAAAAATAACAGAAACTAAATTTATAGAAGGAATTAATTTAATTTTTATATAATTCATTTTAGAGAATCAACTCAAATTAATTTGTTTCAAAGAATCAATTCAAATTAATTCATTTCATAGAATCAATTCAATAATTTTAATTCATTTCATAGAATCAATTCAAATTAATTCATTTGGAAAAATGAATTAAAATTAAATCACCTCAAAGAATGAAATCAAATTCATTAATTTGAGATAATTTTAGCAACATAAAAAAGACAAATTTTAGTAGCATCAAATTGAAGAAAAAAATGTTGAAGAGATTAGGGCTTTGGATTGATTGTAAAAGTTTTACATGAAATGAAAAAATGAAAAATTGAATTTTTCAATGTAATTTTGGGTTTATTGTGCAAAGAAAGCAATTGAAGAACAAGGAAGTGAATTCAGAGATTGAGTGTTCCAAAATAGGAAATTGGAAATGATTTTTGTTCAATGGCTACATGCCATGTGTACAAAAATTATTCCTTGACTACCCTACTATTAGATTTGTACATGGTTTTATACTATCACTTTAAAAAAAATGTGAAACAAATTTACGTTATTTATGAGTGGATTTAATTTTTTTAAATGATGGTCAAGGACTATTCAAAACTTGAACCAAAATCAAAATATGTAGCACCTTTGGTATTACATTTGTCAATAAAAAAATGCCAATTCTTTTAAATTAGTTTTTTGTCTTCAATTTTAAATCTCTAAATGCCCAAGCCTTTTCAAGTGTGTTTAGATTTAGACAAAAGAGCATAGGTTTAGTAGTCTATAATGAAACAATTTTTTTAAACTAACCACATGGATGTTTAAAGAACTTGCTTATTTGAATGTTTGCCAATTTTGAGTACAAAATTGCATTGGAGTTGTGAGAGTATAACAAGAGAAATGTACATTTTTAATTTTTAGTATATTTTGTCTCTCTACAATGTTTTAGAAATTTGCACATAATTTTTCTTGGACAATGGAACTAATATGAACAACTACAAATTGTGTTAGCACACTAAAATGCAATTTCAAATAACTTAGTTTTGCATGAACAACTATCAAATTCATTAGACAATCCTTGCAATTGTTAAAATGCAATTTTTTTCATATGTACAAATTATCAAGAACTCCAAATGCAAAGTTGCATGTTTAAATTTAATGGTGAAATTCATGAAAGCATTATACTCTTTTATTGAAGACATTTAAAAAGTAAATGGAGAAGTACAAATTTTCAAATATCAAATCAAGTGAAATTTACAAACTTTTATTTAAGTTGGGAAATGAAGTTAAATTATGAAGCTATACTCTTTCGCTAATGAACATATATGGCTTTGAAGACCTATCAAATATCATGTTTTTCAACCAATTTTTGTGTACAATTAATTATAGCAAATATTTTATGGTGCAATTCTTTCAATTAGCAAAGTTAAATATTCCACATCTTCTTGTCATGCCAAACAATATTTTTTGATTTGAAGTCTTTAGACATGACACTCAAACAATATTCTCTAAAGTTGTGAGAAATGTGTACCTTTTGTAATCCTTAAAGGATGCACTTGTGACCAATGATTTCAAACCTCACTTACCATAACTCAATTTGCTTCCATTTTGCAACTACATATGTACAAAAAAATTTATATATTTTTTCCATACATGAAATTAAAAGTCTTTTGTACTTCTCAAAACTTCTAGATTTTTTGAAAATTTTTGAAAAAAAAGTGAAGAAAACTTACATCAAATTGAAAATTGTTTCAAAAAATCGGAAAATTTCACCATGTGTGTATATTACAATTATAAGCACCATGGTGTATACTCTATGTCCATGTCATTCTATAATTGGAATTAAAATTATAGTACAAACTATAGTAGATGGTTCACAAAATAGTGTGTAACATGGTTAACCCCCATCAATTTATGGTTTCTTAAAATCTACTCTACAATTTCCCAAAATGAATTTCTAATGTGATTTTCTCTTTGATATCTATTATATTTGAGGCTCATTTCCAAAAGCCCTCACCACCCAAAAATCAAGATTTGTAATGGACCAATGTGTACCAAACCTTGAATACAAAAGTCATAATCATTCATTTCAAAAATTGGATTTTTGATTATACAATTAGACTTATATAAGATTTTTTCCTAAATCTTAAAAATAGCAACTTGATTAGGTTTCATTTAAACCTTAAAGGACCAAGTCCTTCTGTCCACCAAAAAACACTCGAGACTACCATCTTTTTTGCATAAAAAAAATCAAATTTCAAAATTGTTTTTTCTACACACTTAACAATAGGATCTACAATCTATCTAGAGGAAAAATCTTTTGACTGCAAAACCCCTAAGATATATGCATTCAAAGTGAAGAAAACAAGTTCTTTTGTACATTGTGAAACTATATTTTGTTTTAGCTTTGAAGATTTTTAATTTACATTTTTGTATTATAGACTTCTAAAGTTTAGTGTTTATAGTGGAAAATTGAATTGAGAATCTATAGGAAAAATAAAATTTCAAAAAAACTTGATTTTCATTCTTAAGAAAATTGTAAAGTACAAGTAAGTATTAAATAGAAAGAAAATATAAATTGTTTATATCTTTAACATGCAATCAAAACACACTAATTCGAATGTTCAGATTGCTCTAGCAAAAAAAATAAACCATGTGGTACTTTTTTTCCTTCAAAATTGTAAAAAATGCTTTCAAAATTGAGACCTAAAATTTATTTTTTAAGGAACATGCTCCAATTGCCCAAAAAACAACACTATTCGTAATTGTCACATCACATATCCAAATGAAATGAATTAAAGCTACCAATGTACACAAAAATATAATCTATGCCAATATGTATATAAAAATAAATAAATTTTTTGAAAATTTTTTATTTGAAGATAACTTTTCTTCCACATATAGGAATTGAAAAAACATTATACTTGCACAAAGCTAATTACATAGCTTGGTACTAAATTGTGTCTTGTGTACTAAATAGTATTGAAAATCCCTCATGGAGGCATCTTTTGAGTGGATAGTGAGAAAAAGTACCCATTGTCCACCTAAAAGTGACTCCATTTTGGGGCTCATTTTTGGGTTTTAAAGATTATAAAATTTTCATTAGCAACCTCTCCTCCCCCTCTTCCTTCTTGTAATTTTCAAAAACCAACATACTGACAATCAATATGGGATAATTCCTCCTTATCCATATCCAATACTATATTCATATCCGATATCCATATTCAATATTCATCCGTATCCATATTTGATACTATATTTGTATCTAGTACGTGTATTCAATATCCATCCTATATTTGTATTTGGTATTGTATATGTATCCGGTATTCATTTCGTATTTCATATTTAGACGGCTTAGATTAAATCTCACAAGATCAATGGCTTGTGATTTTTTGAGAAATCAACTGCAATTTCAAGGGTAAGCATTTTTTCTTAAAAAAAATCAACAACCTATAAATTTTTTGAGAGGGGGGGATGTAAGCCCCGTGAATGTCACCTAGGTCTCAGAATTTTATTTATTTTTTCACTTTTTGCTCATTTTTATGGGTAAATATGGTAAAAAAAAAAGGGCTAAAAAAGTGGAAATAGAGAATAGTTGGATAGGTATTCCAAAAAGTCTTGAAATTCTCAAAAAAATTGCATATTGATAACTTTAGAATCTAATTATGTGTTTACTGTTGATTTAAGAGGGTTGGAGTAGTTCTAGCCTAATTCAATCATATAAAGGATTCTAAGACCTTTGGTAGAATTTAGTTAGACAAAGTGCAAGTGACCATATTGGCTAAAATTGACAAGACAAAATCTATAGATATTGTAGATGGCAGTCTTAGTAAGAGGAAGGTGTTTTTTGACAAAGAAACACGCTAGAAGCGTAACAATGAAGCGAGACTGCCAAGATTCCCTTGCACGGGAATGATTCTTTTCTAGAGGAATTAAACTATCAAAGTTCCCTTATACGGGGATGATTTCTCCTCAGAGGAATTAAACTGCCACAAAATCCCTATACGGGAATGATTCTTTGGAGGAGGAATTAAATTCCAAGGACGAAAATTTGTTTTTCATCCGAAAACTACAAAATGAATTTGAAAATTTTCCCAGAGAATTTGGAGACTTCTTAGAAGTTATCCAAAAAGTTTTGTAAACTTTCAAATTGCAGAATATGACTCTATAGGAAGTCAACCTAGATTACTAGGAACGGATAAATTTGTATAAATTTATCTGGTGATGGTAGAATCCCACTAAAAATTAGGATAGTGTATTTAGGTCTAAATAAGCGCCTAATCAAGTTTTGCGACATTCCGACAACGGCAACTACCCAAACTAGCAGCGTTAACAATTTTTAACATAATTACAAAACATTCCTTGCGTTAACCATCAAATTACAATCATACAAAGGTCAATTTGAAACATCTTGGACTCTTTTTTTTTAGATTCTTGGATCTTTTGGAAAATCCTAACTAAACAAAATTAGCAAAAGGTGCAAATCCCAAAACTTAGATTCTCACCTTTTTTTTTATTACAGTGGAGAATGTTGTCTTTTGTGAAAGATTTTAATGTAAAAGTTGGGGATTAGTGGGTCCCTAGGATAATTTGGGTCTTTTGAAACCAACAAAGCAGTTTGTTTTTCAATAAGAGTTTTTCTCCAAAAGTTAGAGAAGGATCAGCAATAGGGTAGAAATAGGCATAATAATAATTGAATTTAATAATTTCTTAATTATGTAGGTAGTTTGTAATATAAATAGAGGTAAGTGGGGGCCTTGGAAATATATAAAAGGGCTCCCACCGACTCTCTTTGCACCCCCTTCTTATATTTTGTTGATGTCATTTTGTGGCCATGTGTTGAGTTCTTGTGTCCCATTATATTTAAGCTTGTTTTGCTTGTAGTTCTATAGTTCTTCATTTTGAGTTTGTTGCAAAAGGACGTAGGGGTCCCTTTGAGCTCACTTGTGCTATTGTTGGTACTAATACTAAAAGTTCTTAGCCGAATTCTGGCGATGTTGTTAGCTGAGAATTCTTAGGCTTTGACTACATTTGCATTGTTTGGGTGGTACTAATCATTTCCAAAGTTTGGGTGGCTTGTGTGGGATCTCACAACTTCAAGTTGTAGAAAATTCTCTGATCACTTGACTTAGAAATCCATGGTCTGAATATTGTGTGAATTGTATTGCAATTGAGAGACTTGGATGGGAACCGAGCTCAATAATTTGTGTGACTTTGCTACCGTGAGGAACCTTCGTTAAAATTTGGAGGTTGACCATCCTATATGGGGAAGCTTCACTCCCCTTTTCTTTTGTTTGCCTTAAATTCAAAACTCTCTTTTAAAGATTTTCCAATTATTTTTTAAGGGCGTCTCCAAAGGAGACCTATGGAGATAGCAACACCCTTAATTTAAGTTTGTTATAATCTTGTTGTTAGTGATAGACTAGTTGGAGGCCAGTCTTATAGACTAGCACCCTAAATCTCCAGCTAAACCGGCCCAGCCAACAGCCAGCCGGTAAGTCCTGTTACAACCTGATTTTTACTTAGATAAGACCCAACAAGAGTCTTTATCCCCTTACAAACTGATTTTTGCTCAAGACCGCACCCCAATAGGATCTGTCTCATCACCGAACCCAGAAGGATCCCTATCCCTTTTCAAATTGATTTTTTGCTAAATAGTATCCAACAGGGCCCTATCTCATTACCAAGTGACTTCGCTGAATCCAACGAGGGCCCTGTCTC
The DNA here is from genome assembly GCA_963969395.1 of Pseudoscleropodium purum. NCBI lineage: Eukaryota > Viridiplantae > Streptophyta > Bryopsida > Hypnales > Brachytheciaceae > Pseudoscleropodium > Pseudoscleropodium purum. The sequence continues at coordinate 14,496,101 of OZ017800.1, read as the reverse complement.
ATTTACAAATTGTTTTTTTTGCCAAATAGAATCCAACAAGGGCTTGTCCCCTTACAAACTGACTTAGCTGAAACCAAAAGAGCCATGTTTCTTTACAAATTGATTTTTGCTCAGGACAACACCCAATGAAGGCCGGTCTCATTTACAAATTGATTTTTTGCCAAATAGAATCCAGCGAGGCCTGTTCCATTACTGAGTAACTTAGTTGAATCCAATGAGGGCCCTGTTCCATTACCAAGTAACCCAATGAAGGCCCTGTCTCATTTATAATCTGATTTTGCTAGACTGAATCCAGAAAAGGACCATGTCCTCTTACAAACTGTTTTTTTGCTCAAGCAGTTGAATCCAACAAGGGCCCTATCTCATTTTCATTTACAAACTGATTTTTGCTAGACTGAACCCAGAAAAGGCCCTGTTCCCTCACAAAACTGATTCTTGCTTAAAACAACATCCAATGAAGAACCTTGTTTCATCAAAAATCGATTTTTTTTCTTCCAACAAAAACCAAATCTGAACCAAAGAGAGAGATTTGGGGGGATAATTGATACTAAATTGAGATCACTTGTAGAGTCTAGAGTCTGGCTAAGGCCAATTACTGATTGATGTTTCTCATCTCACCAAGCCAAAATACATGCTGAATAATTGAAGTTTGAATTGACATAGGCTCTCTCACAAGGTGAAGACACTCCCAAAAGACGAAGCTTGATCTCACTTATGTGCTAACAATTGTATGCAAGATAGGAAACATTCCAAACAAGTCTTCAAATCCTCAAGAATACGAGTACATCTACAATTTCAACAAGTTGTGAAGAAGACTCTAGGACCCACGTTGGAATTGGTTCAATTTTCAAGAGAATATTAGGGATCCCGCCACTTACAAGTCAACTAGAATAAAGACAAAGAGGGGGGAATCAAGTAACTCACAAAGTACTCTAGTACTAGCCTTATTAGCAATTAGATAGAAAAGTTAGTGGAAGGAATAATTAGGCTCATAAAATTGGCAACTATAGTTTGAAAAAGGCTAGATTTCCTCCAAGATTTGGATCTTAAGAGGATCACCAAATTGGGGGAAAATTGTCCTTGGAAAAAAATCATAAAAAAATTAGCATAGGAGCCAGAAGGAAGTAGAATTAGGAAAAAACATATTTAAGTGGTTTTCAAAAAATTCCATAAAAATCAAGAAAAAAAATAGAAGAATGGAAAAAACACTAAACATGAACAAGAGATGGAAGAATCATACAAAAAATCAACGGAGTTGGATGCGCAAATCATCCACAAAAAAATTAACAATGTAGAGGTAAGTGCTTGATTATCACTTTCATCAAAAATACTTTCATTAAATTAATAATAAGACTCAAGTCATAACAAGAATTAGGATAGGTTAATTAATTCAATCCAAAAAATCAAACTTCAAAAATTAAACAATCAATTAGGACAAATTCCATAACTTTCAATCTAAATACTATACATAAGAATCTACTAGGTAGAGAATTCAATTTACAACTAATAGGTACCAAATTAATGAACCTTTAATATTTAGGATTGGATGATTGGAATTTCATAGAAAATATTCCTTAACATCTAAAAGACTTTTTATTCATAAAATTAGGCCATTATTGAACACCTTAGATTAAAACAAGTCCTAATTAAGAGAAATTAAAGAAGTCAATCATGGTTGATTGAAGTCTACTAAACTCATAAATTAGCTAAAAGATAAGAAATAGAATTTTACCCATCAAATAAAATCAAATTTTGATAGTTAGATTATCCATAATTAGCAGATGAAGTTTAAATGTGAAGAAACATCCAAACTTCATCCATAAAAATCTTTTAGGAATTACAATATGATTTCTAATTTTTCATCATTTTGAAAAGAGTATAAAAAACTCTACGATTTAGCTTAGATACATTTCTCATTGCTCACTTGGCCCTTTAGTTTTCAAAGGGCCAAATTTGCCAAAAATTGTCATAAGTAATAACAAAACATAGGAAGAGCAAAAAGTTCCATTGCTTGAAAGCCAACTTGTTACTACATACCAAATCACCTATAGAAGCTAGAATCACAGAACCTGGTTGTGCATGTTTGGTCTCAAGGGTGGAGATCAAAACACTCACAAGGAGGGAGCAATTAATGTAAACCAGGGGGGAGCCTTCTTTTGAGAGGTTAGTATCTTGTTCATGGCATTTGAAATCAATTCCTTGCCTTGGATGTGCAAGGTTGCTCAACCACAAAACTTCAACGCCAAGCCTTATAAAGGAACTTGAGGTGAAACCCGTATTCAATAGTAGTGGAATGTTGATACGCAAGCTAGCCGTCAACCACCACTTGCCCGTTCCCAAAGCAAGTTCTACATGCCCAACCCTGTCCTGCACGCAGTGTAAGCCATATCAAAGCATACATTGTCCTGTGTTTTGCCTTTATGTTGTTCTTTCCACCAGTAAAGCTGTAGCTATAGCCACCTCTCCCTCATTGTTTGCCACCTAATTTTCTCATGGCAGCACAAATTCATTTGATTTAAATTCTTATGCATCAAGCTTCCCAATCCTCACATCCATCTCTTTTAATGCAATGCCAAATTCTCAGTATAAATGTGCCCACCACTCAAAAAGTGGCAATGTTGACCACCAAGTGGTCAACTAGTCTTTAAAGGGTTAAAAGGCTATAAGAATTTTGTACATAAAAACAAATTATATCCCTTGAGATAATTAGTGCTTTATAATATGGGAGTTGTAAACCTCCAATTGGAAATGCCATAAAACATACATAATTCAAAACCAAATCAATTGTACTGATGGCCAAACTTCAATTCACAACCAAGGTAAATGCATGGTTGGGTGGTTCACTTTTTGTGTTATAATGTTATTTTTAGGAAGTACTTTGTATTCAAAGATGAATTAGACATAGTAAACTTACGCCATTGAATGTAAAAATCTCTGTATACATAGAAAACCTTATTGTGTTGAAGATTATATTTGTTTTTTTGTACATTTCATCATAAATTATAGGGATTAGGAACTATTGAAGTTGAAAATATGGACTTTAGCAAAGTAGGAATGTTTTAGGGGGTTTTCATAAAGAAAAAAGGACATATTATTAGAATACCAACTTATTGTATGTTGTGTTTTAGGTTTAGAGGCCTTGAATTCATTTCTTATTAAATAGTATCATCTAGAAAAGTGTAGTTATTAGACTTTTAAAGGGGCTAATTTGAGCCTTTTTTTTTCCAAAGTCCATATACGGATTAGAAAAGGTGTTTTTCTATTTTTGTTCTTGAAAACTATATAACAAGGAAATTTTTAGATAGGCTTGATGTTGAAAATCCAATAGATGAACATGCCAACAGATGAACATTCATTAACACATCCAAAGTATCAAAAATTCATTAATATAATTATGAACTTATATGGTATCATTCTTAAGTCAGCCAATCATGCATCTCTCCACCAAACCATTTCAAGCCTATATAAGGTGTTTTAATTTAGCCAAGGAATACCATTGCAATGGTTTGATAGAGGTGCAACATCCAAAATACTCTCCAATGTAACTAGTATCAAACTATGAGTCCCTCTTTAGGGCTGCTTTACAACTAGAGGCTCCGCCAATTTTCCTTGAGGCTAATTGCACCAAATTTCAATCCCATTTGGGCTAGAGGCTAGCCTCAACTACTCACTATAATAAGATTATAATGGAGGTTGATTCCCCAAGTGTAAAGGCCTTGAGGCCAAAAAGTTGGGCCAATTTAAAAAATACTAGAAAAAAGAGAGTAAGGTTGAAATTCTAAAATCCAACATATCTAATTTGTTGGAAAAAAAAATATTTATAAAAAGAAATTTTGAATTGAAATTTGACATTGGTTCCTAGGCCAAGAATTGATCTCCTACTTCTGGTGCACCCAATTCAACAAGCTCGATTGTGCCAAATCATGTCTTTTTTGATTAAAAAATTCATTGCAACAAATTGGCCCGACCTCTAGGTGTAAAGGGGTTGGGACCAACTTCAACGTTTTGTCCAATTACATGTGAGGATTCTTGGCCTTTGGTATAGTAAATTGGCCTGACCTCAAGATGTAAAGCGGCCTTTAGTCTTGGTTCCCATGCCCACCATTCTCTTTTCCACACCTAATAAGTTGATGGGTTATGGAAAATCCACAACTTGGCTCACAATAGAAAGATTTACAATCGTCATACCTTTTTAAGTTTAAAGGTAGATTCTAAATTATTATGGAAAAGGCAAAATGGTAGGTTTTTTTAAAGCAAAATCTTTTCCTCTCCTTTTTGTAGTGAGGAATAATCTAAGTGAAGTTTGAATTGCCCATTTTGCATTGGATAAAGAAATTTTGAAAATTCACCACTCTAATAGTGGAAGGATCATGATGAAGAAGTGGTGATGGATTTGATATGCAACGTAGGGATTGAAGATGTTCCAACAACATTCAATGAAATGGAAAAAAAACTATTTATATTGTAAGTAGGATATGAAGTAAAACAATCCAAGCGAGATATGTAAATTAGGATTAGTAAGAGCTCAAGTCAAAAGTAGGAATTATATTCAATGTAGAATTTGCAACCTCATTAACTCATTTAGGCATAGTAGAATAATTTTTTTTTTAAATTTGAAATAAGTTAATATGAAAAATCAAACTAAATTTCATCTGTAAATTTTTTTTGAAATTTCAAGCCTTCAATCAAAAGTTATGGACAAAATTCAAATTGAAGTTGGAAGGAACATTTTCAAACATTCTCTTTCAATTTTGTCCATAACTATTTTTGCAAACTCAAAATCAAAAAATATATTTTTGGAAATGAAAGTTACTTGGATTTTCTAACTTCTTTTGATTCAAATTTTTTTAAAGAGTCATTCTACTATGTCCAAATGAGGTATGAAATTCTACTTTGAACACAATTCTTGCATTTTGACAATGAATGGTCAAGCTCTCATTTTCAAATTACCCTATACCCTTTGAGGATTCATGACAAACAATGAATTTGATTATAAAAATTTCCTCTCCCTCCATCATTTTTACTAAATGTCAATAAAACAATCCTTCCATTACCAAAGTTCTAAGGCTTTCAGAAGGCTACCAATTTTTTATTTTCGGTATTTTTAAGAAGCAATTAGTGAAATTTTTTAATTTAATATTTTTAAATAATACTTTTAAGAATATTTTTTTTAAATATAATTTTTAAATAATTATTTTGAATAATTATTTTTTAAATTAAAAAATTGTCAATCTGTTGTGGCATTGACGTGACACCAATAGTGCCACATCAAATTTCAAATAAAAATAATAAAAAATAATATATATGTATTTTTATTGTTATTTTCCTAAGTGTAGCGTAGTAGTGCAAAACTAACAACCTTTTAGAGGTCTCAAAACTTTTGTAATGATTTTGCCATGAAAAATCTCTTGAAGAAAAATGTTCAAATGATGGATTGGTATTTGACTCCATGGATTTTTGTGAAAACATCTTTATATTTTTTTATTGAATTTTTGGCAAAATATTTTTATATTTATATCTAGATTTGCAAATATTTGTAACTAAAATAAGAAAAATAATTTGAAAATTTTCTTTAGTTAATTTAGGTTGAATTTTCTATTTAAATAGAATATCTCAATTGACCCATGCTTCATATCTAACAAATGCCTGCTAGTGGTTGCTCCTTATTGTGGGTCCAAATTTGTACCTAGTACCCTATTTATCAGCAGTGGTCTTGGTCTATTTTAACAACCTTGGCAAAAAATGAAATCTAGCATGTTCATGTTACCTTTGTCCACCATTCTCCGTCCAAATGGTCATAACTTGTTAATTGTGAGTTGAATTTGAAAATAAAGTACATATCTATGAAGCTCTTGAGACATCTAATCCTTCTAAAAAGTTTCAAAAATTCATGCTAAAATTTGAAATCATAGGTACCTAACGAAATCTTCAATAGACTTTAGAAATTTTTGGGAGGTAAATTTGAAGGTTTATTTGGGTTGTTAGAAAATCAAGACAACGTTGTCATGATGTGGGCCGTCTACTAGTTAACCCCTAAAAGGTTTTTGACTATGTTTTCACCAAAAACACTCTAAAACTGCCATTTCTAGTGCAAGTAACCAATTTTTGAAAAAAAACATTTTTAAATACAAGTAACCATAGGATCTTGTAGTAAACTATTTTGAGAAGATGTAGTAAGAATTTCAGAAATTTTCACTGCATCAATTGCAAGATAATACCATTTGAATTCATAAAAGTCCTTTTTTTTCCCTGCAAAAATCCGGGCAGCTACACTTCGCAAGGTCACATTTGCATGAAATAAATGTCCAAAATGGTGGTTACTCTTTGAATTTATTCTTCAAAGCAAGTTGGATACATGCTTGAAATTTTTTAGATCATTTGGAATTGTGCAACATGTAGGAAAAAATAGTAAGTAGAATGAAGTAGAAAATAATTCAAAGTACTAAGTTGTTAATAATTTCTTTATGGAATTGAAAAATGCCAATCCCAATGGTTGCAATGTTGTAATAAACAATGTACACCTTATTTTTTTTATTTTTTTTCAAAAATATTTAAAATTGATTTAAATAAAGGGCTTCAAAGTTTATTTCTGAGTAGAGATTCCATAACTATCTACAAACTACCCTAAACTAAAATTCCTCATAACTTTCGATTCATCCATCCAAATGGAATAATCCAAAGCTTTACATGTAGATATAAATCTAAAGAATCAATTTTAAGTTTTAAGTTTTGGAAAAAATGATTTTTGAAGAATTTTTTTTTGCTACCCAGGCTACCTGCCAAGCATTCAAAATCACATTTCATACAAAAACTTTTTATCTATGTGGTCAAAACTTATAAAAAATTTGGGTCTTAAAGCTACTTCTTGGACACAGGTCATATTAAAATTTCAAAGAAAGAAAATAAAAACTCCATCTGTAATGAGCTGCCCAAAATCGCTATGTTGCCAAAAAATGGGGTTGAAGGCTTTAGGGGTTAAATGAGACATCTTTGTTTGTTAGAAGAGTGTATTAGTATTGAGCCTTGCTATTATTAGGAGCTTATTTTTAGTTACTTGTTCTTGCTAGCTACTGGTTGAAAACTGGTTGGTTAGTTTTTGATACCTAAGTTATTGGGTTAGGATTAGGGCTAGCCGCCTTTGAGGTTAAGGTGTTTACTTGAGGCAAAGGTTGGTCCCTTATTCTCTCTTTTGTTTTTGGTGTGCTGGAAGGTGTGGAAGGCACATTGTATGCTAGTTGTGGACTTGTTGTGGACAAGTTGATACTAATAGGAACATTGATTTGAAGGAGTTTGTGTTTCATTTTGAAGAGGTGTTGGATGAATATAAGATTTTGAATCTAAATTATTGGATATTTGATCTACTATGATGCCAAGTTTTGGATCTCTATCTATTCTAGAAAAAAAAATTATGAGGCTTGAAGTAAAGGTGTTTAGATTCAAAGGTAGCCAAAGAGGGTGTTTTTGAGGAGCTTCATTCTTATTGAGATCTTGCAAAATGAAAATGAAATTTTGAAAGTATTTTTTTATCTTATCTTCTAATTTGTATCAAAATTTTAGCTTCAACAAATTGAAGATAAAAGAGTTATGCAATAAAATACAACAAGGTTGAAGAAGCAGTGAAAGATTAGGAAGTGAATAGTGGTAAAATGATCATATAAGTTGGAAAGTGACTTAAAATGCAATGAAATTTGGTCTGTGTGTATATACTTGGATAGCTGATCTACAATATGACAAAGTTTCATTTTGTTTAGAACTACTTTCCAAAAACAAATTTAGATATGGCAGTTTTTAGGGTAGCTTGAAAAAGATTAGGAAGTTAGTAATAGAAAAATGTCTACAAAAATTGGAAAATATCTTAAAATTAAATAAAATTTGGTATGTGTGTATTTAGATAGCTGATCTATAATGTGACAAAGTTTCAAATTCTTTGAAGCTATTGTCCAAAAGTTATGCTAAACCAAAGCTAGGTATGACAATTTTAGGGTTATTGTGGAAATTGTAAAATAGGGATTGTAAAAATAGGGATTTTGAGGGTAGGTTTAATATAATTTAGGGTGTTTATGGGCATCTACAATTATATGCAAAACATTTCCATAGCAAGAGCCCTATGTAGCCATACTATTCCAAATCTAATAGCAAATGTTTGTAACAACGCACTTTGAAGGATCAAAGCATATCTTAGTGACAATAGTTTGAAATGATGACCCAATAGTTTGTTCAATGAAAGACAAGAGAGTTGAAAATGTTCATCTAAAATTTCACAACATTCCAACCATTTTGCAATTTTTAGTAGAGTTTGCAATGCACGGTGAACATTGAAATGATAATAGTGTTTGTAAAAACAATACAAATGGGTGCACTTATCTTTTCCTTGAGCTTCTTGAATTTGCTTTTTTTGAGGTGGGCAACAATTGCATTGGTTGGTTGACTTTTCAATCCATGCCTAAATTGAACCAAAAACATGAGTTATGAACTACACTATACTACTCAATTTTTAAAAATTCCATAAGGAATTTTGGAGTTTAATTCGAAAATTGATGAAACCACCACCATTGGATTTATAATATCGTTAATTTTTAAAAATATTTTTTATTTTAAAAAATTGATAAATTGTAAAGAGGTAGCTTAAAAATAAGGATGGTGACTAGAAAATGGTCACTTGGGTCATTAGGGGTAATATCTTGAACTTCCATTTCTAATACTTTAGCACCTTTCAAAAGTCGGACTACATAGTTTGGAACATAATTCTATATCTATTTTAGACATTAGACTATTGTGTGTGTGTGTGTGTGTGTGTGTGTGTGTGTGTGTGTATATATATGTTGCAAATTTGGAGCTGAAATTGTACTAATTAAACAAAATTGACTATCAATTTCTTTCAATTCAGACTTTAACTTGAAATTTGATGAAACTACCACTATTGGATTCATAATGTAGTCTATTTTTTAGATTATAAATTGAATTTTTAAACAGGTCAAAATTTGTAAATGAGCTCAAAAAAGAGGGCAACAACTAGAAAATGGTCTCTTGGATCATTAGAGATTAGCATCTTGAACATCCATTTCTAATGCTTTAATACCATTTGAAACATACTTTTTAGACTATGAATATATACCAATCCTACACACTAATTAGACCATTAGATACATATATATCACAAACTTGGTGCTACAATTGTACTAGTTTAACCTCTAAAGGACCAACATGTGTTCTTTAGTTGTATAGAAATTTCGGATAGGCTACTGTGAATGAGAATTTGTATATTTTAAAGAGAAATTTAAAAAAAAGATGGGGACCAAGAATATATTTCATATGTACTAAATTTCATGACATTTGGAAATACAAATCAAAAGTTATAGCCTAATATGTCACTTTTTTTGTAAATGGGCAATCCAAGCAAATAAAAAAAAATCACTTAAGTTTTTTTAGAAACAAAAATTTGAAATTGTTTTTTTAGAGTTATATATACATAGAAAGTTTTGAATCATTCCATTTGATCAATGAGTCAAAAGTTATGAGCATTTTTTGTTTGTGGGCAATCATGGAATCTCTACTCTAAAATAAACTTTGAAGTCCTTTATTTTACTCAATTTTCAATAATTTAAAAAATGAATAGAATCATAGGATGTAGACTGTTTATTACATTACAACAACCATTAGGATTGGCATTTTTTTATTCCATAATTAAATTCTTAACAATTTAGTATTTTGAATCATTCTCTACTACTATCTATTTACTATTTTTTCCTATATGTTGTACAATTCAAAATGATCTAAAATTTTACGAGCATGTGACCAAATTGTTTAGAAAAAATAATGCAAAGAAGCACCATCATTTTGGACCTTTTTTCATAGAAAAGTGAGCTTGTAAAGTGCAGTTCTCCTACTTTTTGTAGAGCAAAAAAAATGATTTTTGTGAATTTGAATGCTTATATCTTGCAATCCATATAGTGGAAATTTTTGAAATTTTTATCACACATTTTCAAGTCTATATACTAATATACTACATGATCCTATAATTACATATGTCAAAAAGGTTTTCCCAAAGATTTGGTACTTGTACTAAAAATGATAGTTTTTGAGTGTCTCCAATGAAAATATAGTCATAGAACTTTAGGGGTTCACAAAATTGGCTATTTTTCTTCTAATTCTTGTTTCCTATTGGTAATGAATATATTATCCCTAAAAGATGTTGAATGCCAAAATTGGCCTATAGTTTACAATACAAAAAATCTACATACAAAATTATATGAGTCTAAGTACCAATAAGATCTCTAATTGACTAATCATGTGAGATATCATTATTATAGATTTGATATCCTTCTCTTGGTTGTTTTTAATTAAAGGCAATTGATTCTAATTAGTTTTCTTGGGTATTGGGGTCAAATTTTTTGATAGACAAGGATTGTCTACACTCACATGTAGCCAATACATTCACTTGTATCTTTTATTTCAATCATCAAATAAGAATTTCACTTGCAAGTGGACAAGATTGGCATGTTGCTCATGTATGGTAGACATACCTATTTTGGACAAGCCCATTGTAATGGCCTTATAGGTTGGTGTATTGTCGAAAACAATTGGAGGCAATGCTCATTGAAAAAGTTTCTTTGTTTGTACCTTCTTGTCCATTCATCTCTCTTCCCTCTTGACTTAGGAAAGAGTGCCAAAGTTAATTATAATAGATGAATCTATAAGATCGGATCAAATGGGTCCAAATGAAAAATTCACATTTATATTCAATAAAATATTGATTCTTATCTCCAAAATGACCAAGGTCTTTTTTTTTTTGTCAAAAAACACTCAAAACTACTATTTCTATAGAAAAAAGAAAAAAAAATTAAATTTTTTTTCTACATCGTAGGATCTTAAAACTTAATTAGTTGAAGATGTGGAAAAAAATTCAAAATTTTTTTATCACACAAATTGCATTATAACTGTGTTTAAAGTAAATAAAACAAGTTTTCCTATAGTTAGTACATTGTAGGAATAGATTTCTTGACTTTGAACATTTTTAACTTAAAATTTTATACTTAAGAGTTTTGAGCTTTAAATATTTACTATGTAGAATTGAGTTGAGAGTCTAGGGAAAAAAAAAGATTTTAAAAAACTTGATTTTTATCCTTTAAAAAATTGTTAAGTAGAGTAGGTATTTTATAGAAGAAAATCTAAATTATTGATATCTATAAATGGAATTAAAATACACTAAGTCCAATTGTGAGATTGTTTTAGAAGCTAATTAAACCTTGTGGAACCTTTTTTCTGAAAAACTATAAAAATTGCATTCAATAATAAATCCTATAAGATATTTTTTCAAGAAGATGTTCAACTTGCTTGAAAAACAAGATTGTGCATAATTTTCTCATAACAAATCCAAATGGAATGAATCAAAGTTTTCCGTGTAGAAAAAAATAATCTATGAGAACAAAATTTTAAGAAAAATTTAAATAAAAAATTTTGAAATTTTTTTGGTTGCCCCTCCCTATTTTTTTGAGCTTACTTAGGCATACCTTTTGTTCCTCCACACCAATTGAAAAAAGAATTATATTTCCACTTAGCTAATCAGTTTTTCTATCTTAAAAAAAATTCAAAAAAAATCAGCAAAAAATTTCAGCCTATAGGTACTTGCCCTAAATCCCATTTGTCCCTTGAAGGAACAATGGTCCTTTAGGGGTTAAGAAAAGAATTCTTTTCTTTTTTGCATTCTTCCTCACCCTTATGTCTACACACATTGACCTCAAATTTTCAATGAATTTTCCATATCCTATAATTAGGCTAAACCAATGCTTAAATTATCACAAATAGGTACTTCTACCCTCGCACTTTTGACACCACAATAGGACGGACTTTATGTTAGTAGTTTTTTTGTATTGTAAACTAACAGGCAAGAATATTCATAGCGAAAATGCTTCATACAAGCCAAAGTACCGTAACCTGCCCTTCAAGAGTCTTCAAGGTTCACTTGTTTTGCACTTGAGAGAGAGCTCACATTGCACATTCACTCCTAAGAAGCATGGGATGGAGGGAGTATTTGACTGGATGCTCTTCAAGTGCGAATGAATTCTTCATTTTCTTTTGCAACTGGTCAATTATTAAGCGGTTATGACGAAGTTCGTACAGCTGCTGCGATTATTGTCAATACTTTGTAAGTAGAGCATGAGGCAGGCATTTTCACCTTTCCACCGTTCAGTGACCACCCTGCAGACAAACGTGTGCTGATGCCAAAGTGAGAATCATACTCTTTTCACAATCTACAATATTCTTGCCATCAATGAGGTTCTGCCCTGTGTGTGCCACCAACCAAAAAGACAGTAGTGAAGGTTGAGAAAACATCTAGTAGGTCGAGTGAGATAAAGATGGAATGAAGGTCGATGTACCCAGTCGCACACCGTTGCTAGATGTCGATATTTTAAAACGAATAGATGAATGGAAAATTAAAATAGCAAGCATGACCATGCAAGTGGCACATTCAAGTCTCGACTCGAAAGGAAAAATGATGGGTGTACATCAGTGTGAATTGATGCGTCTATAAAAATTGTATATGAATGCATTGGAGATATGTATCACAATTTGTCAAATCCTCCATATTGAGATTGGAAATAATAGAACAAGTACGCAATTCAGAGCCAGGCAGTTCAATTGCGATGACGGACAGGCTCTACTTGACAACAATGCAATTTGATGCTCCATGTATTAACAAACGCCTTATAAATCTACAAACTTAAGCAGGCAATCACTCAGTCCAGCTACAAAGCTTTCAGAATAATGGGCATGCCAAACTTTGGCACCTGCAGCATGATACAGGTGGGATGGTGCTTGTACTTTGGAGAAGGCAACAGTTGAAATCGCCGAAGCACCATAGCCAACACAATCCTGGCTTCCATGACTGACAAGTTATTCCCAAGGCAAGTCCTCAGACCCAATCCGAAAGGGAAAAACGCTTGTCGGTGTGAGCAAGCCTCTGACACTCCATTAGCAAATCTTCCCGGATTGAACTCTCCCACGTCAGCTCCCCAATAGTCTTTGTCTTGGTGAATGGCTGCTAATGCACATTCAATTGTCATGCCCTTCGGCACAAACAATCCTTTCAATTGCAAATCCTTTATTGCTACTCTTGTCACAGAAATGACAGGTGGAAATAATCGTATGGTTTCATTACATACCATTGCCACCTAAATGCCACGTCAAAAAAAAACCCCACTTAATGTTGACTCCATCAATCAATGACTAGAGAACAACTCCAAAAAACTCCCAATTCCCAATCTTATAGTGAAATCCTAAAATCCTAAGACGGTATCCCTAATGGAAAAACCTTGAAACTATTCCAAAATTGTTCACATGTCTTACAAACAAACAATTTCTACTCTTAAATCAAGTTTAAATTGCATTAGATATAGGTGAATTTTTAGTTTGTACTATTATATCTCACTATTGATATTATTCTTTATGATAAAATTCAATTGAAATCTTTCCCTTCGGAGTGTCTACCCTAGAAAATGAAGAACCAAAATAATTTAAAATGCATGGTGAATAGTAGATGGAAGACAATGATGTACCATTTTTCCAAGAAATGAATTCATTAATAATAATAGAGACATGGTTGCATTATAAGAGAATGTTGGAGAATCTTTGATATTGTGGATAAGTTCTTTTAGTGTGCATAAGAAGGATTTAAATTTCAATACTACAAGTTGGATTATACTTCTTTCACCTAGGTTTTGCAAAATAGATAAAAGTGTAAACCTTTAAGTTATTTATGATGAAATTTTCATTTTGCTACCTAATTTAAGAAAACCACCTAAATATCTTGCTTCATGAACATCTACCAATGTATTAAAGTTGTTCCTCTTTTTCTATTGCATATCCTTGGCACCATAGAGCTTAAATAAACACACCTAGTTTTAGGTACGATGTGTTTACAACATTATCTAATTAATTACTCAATTTCATTTCCTCTTTCACTCTATCCATGTGTTTAAGATTTGAGTAATAAAATATTAGGAGGATGAAGACATGGGGTGCAATTGGAAGAGGGACCACAAAGGGCTTGCTCACCAAATATCATGATCAATGTTTCCTATGCTAGTAAGACTTCACTAGCTATGACAAAAGAAAACCATGTAAGGTAAGAGGTCCTTAAAGCGCTCAGGCTCTAAAATTGCCCACCTCTTGAAATGTATATTTTTTATTTGTACATATTGCTTTTTCATTGTATCAGCAATGTATAGATAGTTTACATTTCAAGAGGTGAGCGAATTCACAGCCTATTGCATTAGAACTTCAAAAATTCATAACTAATTTTTAAAAGCTCCAAAAATTATGAAACAACTTGGACTACATGTTAATTTCACATGCCTTTCAAGGATAATTTACTGAAAAACATTTCAAGAAGTTTCACCTCCCCAAAATCAATTCCAACTCTTAAATGGGCAATTTATGGACTACTTACCTGACTACTAAAATTTACTTCAATGATATGTGGCCAACAATTTGATTACTATTTCTCAGAAAAAAAAAAAGCATTGAAGCATGGTGCACTTGTGAAGGCAAAAATGAGCATACTCACCACTTTGAGGCGGGACACCGCACTAGCACTCCAGCTCCATTCTTCACCCAAGACCTCCAAAACCTCTGCGCGCGCACGCTCTTGCCATTTTGGATGCAATGCCAACATTTGCATTGCAAAGGTCAAAAGATTCGCAACTGTGTCTTGCCCTGCGAAGTAGAAGAGCTTGAAATGATTAAACACCGACGCCATGTTGAATTCTTGTGCACTTTCGTCCCATCCTTCCGTTGCTGCAGCAAGCATGCGACCTAGAATGTCTTCGTTGTTGTAATCGCTCATTTCCCCCTTTCGCATTGCTTCTCGACGGCTATTGACCATGTCATGGAGTAGGGCATCCACTTTGGAACTATATAGATTCATCAACCGGTTCCCTTTAGTAGGCAGATATCTGTTACAAAGCACCGAAATCAATGCATGTCAATCTGAAATAGAACAAATAGATTGAGCTTGAAAAATAATTAATTTGTTTTAAATCATGACTTGGAATTTCATTCCATCAAATTGTGGTGGAGATGTCGCAAGTACCTGTAGCCCGGAATGAGCCAATATCCTGCGCTCTGGAATATTTTCATGACCTCGTTTGCAAGGAGCCTCTGAAGCTTGAAGACCTGCTCCCCTCTTTCAAAATCATCCTTGGAAGCTACTCGCGAGATAATTCTTCCAGAGATATTGTGAAGACTAGACTCCACATTGATTTCTACTTTGCCATGTGCTTCAGCTACCTTTTGCTCCCAAATTTGTATCTCTGATGTTGCTCCTTGCACCATAGCTTCAACCATGGCCTACATGCCATTGCCATATGCAAATGCTAATTATCATCCTTGAATTGTAGTTTTGGGGCAACACTTGACTACATCCAAGAGGCGTCCTACAAGAACCAAAATGAATAGACTCTTAATTCATGCCAACCAAAATGATTTAATCTTATTAGAACGGGTTGATTTCCATGGAAATCATCCTTTTTGACACAGTGTGCATCATCTATTTTAAGAAAACTAAAAGCATTCATTCAAGGACAAGCTATTGTAGAAGGTCTCCCCTTTTTGCACAAAATTCCAAGGATGAGCGATCAAACTTCTATTCTACATGCAAATATTCTTTGTCATTCATTGGACACTTAGTGTCCATGGCAACATTATAGGGTTAAGGTTGGAGTTATAGATAGATTACAATCCCTAATGCTGAACATCACCTACATACTTATCATTGTTCAAATACAAGTAATAATCTCTAATTGCAATGATTTCTTCAATTATGTTATTAGCATGTAGGATGAAGATTGTTTCTTGATTACATAGTGTCTTGGGAAATTGAACAAAAAACAATCCCCATCCAACATAAGGACCTCATGGAATTTGTTGAAATTTCACTCAAAATTTGGATGAACTATTTGTAATTCAACATTAGAGTGGGGATGTGGACTATTTTTATAATTTGATCATTTTAAATATGAGATTTGTCATTTATATGTTGTAATAAAGAATCTACATCCAATAATTCTATTTTATTACCAAAAATATCAAAAATTGAGTGAAATAAAAGACGTCAAAGTTTATTTTAGAGTAGACAGATTCTATAGTTGCCTATAAACTAAAATTCTTCATAACTTTCATCTTGTCAATCAAAATGGAATGATTCAAAACTTTCTATGTATATACAAATCTAAGAAGGAAACCAAGTTCAAATTTTTATTTCATAAAAAAGTCATATTTTGTAGTTGCTTAAGGAGCAACAGAAACTACATATCATTCAAATAAATTACTTTTTAACTATGTAGTCAAAAGTTATGAAATTTTTTTGCTTCTTAAAGTTTCTCTTTGACCACATATATGAAAATTTTAAAGAAAAAAAATGAAATTCCATTTTTAGTGAGCTACCACAAACAGCTATATCACCAAAAATTATTGCTATTTGATCCTTTAGGAGATAATGTACTATTGTGCATGTAGTAAAAATTCATTTTTAGTCTTTTAAGGTTTCAATCTAAATTGTGTTATCATTATTTTCCAAATCATAATCTACAACTTGTAAAACTTGTATTGCAATTGGAGAAATATCATCTTTGCTATATAGCTTGGAATGTTTTTTTATCCTGTAATTTTAAATTGGATAAGTTTTGTGTTCTCTTGAATATATGATTCTCTAGAAATGACCTTCATTATAACTTATAATCTTAGTGTGTCTTCATTTTCATTATGTATATTTGTGATCCTTAAGAAAATAAATAGATGCAAACATTATAACTCTAATTCTGTAATATTTTTAGTTATTTATAAAATAATTATGCATATAAACTCAATTTGAAAGTTGAACATAGTTGATTGGTTGAAGATGTAAAGTGGTTAAAGAGATGGAAGTTCATTGATGAACTCTTCTGATATGGTTGCTAGTGTGAAACTTACTTTAAGTGCAATTTGGTTGCAATTCATGTGCAACTTGTTTATGATTGATTTGCAACTTGTTTACAATTTGTTTGCAGTTCATTTATAACTTGTCTATGATTCATAGATTTTGAAGTTTTAATCTGAATGATTTGTAGATATCAAAATTTCAAATCTAGCTTCTTTTTTAGATTATCAAATCCAAATATTGATATTAAATAGATTTCACCAATTTACAAAATTTTATGATTTCCACAATTTCTAAGATTTTTTAGACTTTAAAAATTTGGTAATTTCTATAAATTGCAAAAATCTACAAGCTATAGAAATCTACATATTATAGAAGTTTATAAAATGTAAAAATATTAAAATTCATTATATAAAGATGCTATAACTTATAATTCTCATATGTCCAACACTCCAACCTAATGGTACTTTTGAAAATTGATATGGGACAATTGTAATAGTTTTTTTAGTTTAACTTTAAATAAATTATGAATTTTTCAAAGTGTTGAAAATGGGTGTTTCTAAAATTGACCCTAGACTCTTATGAATAGTGAGAATACATTTTAGGCAAGAACCTACATGGCTCAATTTTAGAAAGGGGTGAATTTTATGTGTAGTTACCTTGCAACGTGTTTTGTTGCTTTGGAAAATTTATAACTGATATATCCTCCGAGTAACAGACTGTACTCACCTAAAACGTTTTTCACAACAAAGTTGGTAATCATCCTGGCTTATTGCACACTGAAAATTTCCACGATGTGAGCACTGTCTGGGAAAGACACTGAAACTTTTCTATTGACAGTTTAAGCGGTGCCAGCACCTTGAGCAAATTGCAGTCAGTTACGTACCTTGAGCGCGTCCTGGTTGAAGGAGGGATTGACTGTGCGTCTCTCGGAGGTCCATTTCTCACCCTCTTGAGTGAGCAATCCTTGGCCCACAACTTGCGAGACGAGCATGTTTTCCAATTCAGACCTCGCCAAGGAGTCGTGATTGGTGATCACCAATTCTTTCACAATCTCCGGGTCGCGCACCACCAGTTTCGTAACCGTTCCCCACCAGTACAAAAACACTTTGCCTGCAGTGCAAGGAGTAATTGCATGAATTTACTTATATTCATTTGAATGCATGCAATCAGTTGATCTAATTTTGTTACAGTACGTTATGAAATGAGGTTAACATACTGAATAATTTCAAAAAATGAAAAAGAATGGCGTACGACGAATCAGAGGCTACAGCTACGTGCCCCACAGGTAAGAAAAAGAAGCGATGGATCATGAATAAGCCACTGATACTGTACCTTAACTGTCCCCGACCTTTCTCTGGTTTGATATCTAGTTAATTATTCTACCACTCGGTTTCTTAGTAAATCCTGCACTAGCTAGAACTTACCTGCTAATTTCCTTGAATTGGCGGTATTAATTCTACCACTTTTAGCAACTTAAGTTTCAAGACTAGTCCTAGTTTTTGGTGCTTTGAGTAAGTGTATTTTCGTCACAAGTTTTGCAGCCAAAGTCGAGCTGATTTGACGAACTTGACGATTGAACCATGAGATTAATTTTATCCTAATCGTACTTGTCGTAGCGTCCTGGCTACCGAAGATTGTTATTTCAATCTCCGTAGGTGACTGAAATCTTCATGAAGGAAATGTACATAATTCACCATGCACTCACGAAGGCTCAGCATGTCAGCTTGCTTAATTAGCTTGCAATGTTTTCCACACCCAGTGAGAGTCGCAGATTCCAGATTGGAGTCACCTAGCTAGTTTGTCAGATCAAAAGAGGAATAGCTAGCTAGACGGACTGCAATACGAAATGTAAATTCGTTCAAGGTTCACACTGTCTACGGTATATGACGTCGAGAAGAAGCGTACCGTATTTCGGAAAATACATGGCATATTGCGGTGTCACTGTGGGCGAGAGATTGGCGAGATCATCCATGGCAAGAATTTCAGGAAACGATTCGGAGAATTTCACCATGTCCGTGTAGTGGCCCAGCAGGAACTTGAACGGAGGTCCCCGCACGCCTTGCTTGGTCATGATGCGTCGCAGTCGCAGCGGCTCCCACAGTGTAGCTCTCACAAACTTGAAGACGTGATACACAATCAAGGTCGACACCACTACTGCGAGCACGGTGTTCCTGACTTCCACTGACCACAGTGTGGCCATGGCCACTCACAAACGGATCCTCTGTTGGAGGTTCAAAATTTGCTTCAAATTGAATGGGATTGATTACAACTATGTGTATCGGATTGTGGGTGCCTGGAGTATCATGGGTGTACGTCTTATATACACACCTGAAATCTCTGGAGCCTTGCTGAGTTAGCTCCCAGGCCGGACTTGAACTCACTCGTTGTGGATTAATATCTTTAACTCCCATTTCCAGTACTTCAGCACCTTTCAAAGCGCACGTCCTGAAACACGAATCCACACCTATCCTAGACTTTAGACCGGTATGTACGTATATGTTGCAAATTTGGGGCCGGAGTCGTGCCAGTTTATCGATAATGAGTATTTTTCTTGCAATTCTTGTTTCTGATTGGTGATGGATATATTATCTCTGAACTGCCAGATCGATTACCGTGTAGCAAGAATGGTGCTTTGATCTATTTATGACCGCGAGTCGTCCTGCATCGATCAGTCGCGACAACAAAAGACCCATACTGCTTTCATGATTCTGTGAACAAGGGAGTGAGACACTGAGACAGCTAGCTGCGATCGAGGATAAAAGATCCCGACCACCATTGGTGACGTGGTCGTGGCGCAATCCATGGCTGGGGTCACCCAACTTCTTCGTAATTATAACGTACGTCAATTTCGACGGAAAGAAAGGAACACTGAAATGGACATGGGAAGGTTTACATCTATGTACACCGATTCCGAAATATAATTATCTGCTTCTCGTTGTCACGTTGCTACTCCCGCTAGACTTTGCAGTCGCGAATGACCAGTTGGAATCAAAACAAGACTTGATGACGGGTGACACGAGAAAGTAAGGGTGCGTACAATGAAGTCTTGACCAACATGTGTCCCCGCCGGGTAGATCGATGCACGCAGCACCTCTGGTTGAAGTTGGTGGGTCGTAAGGTAGAGAACACGTTAAGTAACCAGTTCGATTGAAAGTAATGTGTGTGGGCAGTGTCTACCATTGCTGATCACTTTGTCACATTTCGGCGAAATAGAAGCCAGTACGACACCACCTAGATGATGCCAAGGGCAATACACAATAGACTGCTATGAGAATGTACTAGGGCGATTTCCGATCAATCCACTTGACCTTTATCTCATCCCGAGAGCGGATACGTTTGATTTGGCCCCATTTGTGATTGGAATGCGATAGCAATGCAATCCATGAAGATTTATAAATAAGTATGCGTTATATGTTTTTTAGTGCATAATTGGTAAAAATAGGGGGATACTTTTGTTGACACTTCTATTCATGATTGCATTGTCTCATATTCTACAATTGAAGGAAAAAGACTCATTCCAGTAAAGATCTTGAAAGTTTAAAAATAGAACTTTCTATAGTTGTTTTTACATAGACGTCAAAGTTTAACCCCCTAAAGATCAAAGACTATGTTTTCACCCAAAACACTCCAAAACTGCCATTTCTGTTACAAGCACCAAACTTCAAATGAAAACCATTTATGGACACATGTAACCATAGGATGTTGTAGTAAATTAGTTTAGAAAGATGTGGATAAATTTCAGAATTTTTCATTGTGTAGAACTGTAGATTGCAAGATATTAATGTTTGAAGTGACAAAAATCGTTTTTTTGGCCCTATAAAAATATGGGCAACTACACTTCACAAGGTCATATTTGTATGAAAAAAGGTCCAAAATGGTAGTGCTTCTTTGGATTCAATCTTTAAGGCAAATTGGCTACATGCTTGAAAAATTTTAGATCATTTGAAATTTCACAACATATAGGAAAAAAATAGTAAATAGAAAGAAGTACAAAGTGATTCAAAACACTAATTTGTTAAGAATTTAATCTCAAAATTGAAAAATTCCAATCCCAAAGGTGGTAATGTAATAATAAACAATCTACATCATATTTTTTCATCTTTTTCAAAAATATATTAAAATTTGAATTAAATAAAGGACTCCAAAGTTTATTTTCAAGTAGGGAATCTATAACTACCCACAAACTAGAACACCTCATAACTTTCATCTTATAAATTGAAATTGAACAATTCAAATCTTTTCACCTACATATAAATCTAGAAAACCAATTTCAAATTTTTATTTTTGAAAAAAATGATTTTGTAAGAAATTTTTGGACTGCCCATCGAGCATTGAAAATTACATATCATGTAATAATTTTTGAACCATGTAGTCAAAAGTTATGAAAATTGTTGGGCCTTAAAGCTACTCCTTGGGCACATGTTGTGTGAAAATTTCAACAAAAAAAACTAAAAACTCCATTCATAGTGAGCTACCTAAAATTGCTATATTGCTAAGAAATGCAGTTTCGACCTTTAAGGGTTAACAAAAGTGTAAGAATAAATCTAGATAAACATCAGTGCAAAGGGTGCAAAGGATCTATCTTGTGTGTGTATGGTTGTGTATTGAAGGTACTCATCACAATATGTCAAACATTAAAACCGTTCATAGTTTGGAAATGCAAGAGCATCCATGTAATTTAGAGTCAATTCAATTGCAATGATGGTTTGGCTCCAATTCACAACCAGGTCATTTCAAGCTTCATGTAAGGTGCTCCAATCTAATCCAAAAAACCCACTACAACACTTCAACCCAAGTGCAACTCCAAAACAATTGTATCGGTCCCTTGTGAGTGCCCAGTTTGTCACCTAGGACTCATTTTTTGTTTGTTTGTTTGTTAATAGTTTGAGTGAAGTTATTTATACAAAAAGCCTTAGAAAGAGTATAAAGACAAAATAGATATGTCAAATGCCTTTATAGTATTTGGTCCTAATTAGCATATATTTCCTAAAATATAAATCAAATTTTGCATGTAAATAGGATAGAAACCCAAAATTGTACATATTGTAGTAATTTAGTAGAATTGTCCAAAATTGGTTAAACATGCCTTACATGTAACAAAATATGGCTAAATTGGATCAAGTGAATGTATGTGAGAATCCTAAGTCAATTTTGAAGAGAGATTTCAGTTTTTTTATTGTATTGATGAAATAATATAAATCCCAATTATTAGCATACAAGTGAATAAAACTCAAGATGGACCAAAGGGGGGCATCTACGGCATAAGTACAATGACTCTAGGTGGAAATTACACTAAGAGTTTGAAAGCAAAGTCAGTTTGTCAAGATTCCCTTTTGTGTGAAAGAATCTTATTCATTAGAAGTTAAAGGAAATAACGGAATTTAATTCTTCCTCTTTGAATGTGCAAAGTAAGAATATGGTTTTGCACATTTTTTAAAAATTTCATGAAAGGTTCTACAAAAAATTCCAAGAATTTTTGGGCAGTCAAAAGATATTCTTTCAAACAATCAACCACCAAATTTCACTAAATTTCCATGGAAAGTTCATAGAAATTACCTAGAATGTGGTAAAATCTCATTAAAAATTAAACTACATTTTTTTATGCTAATAATACAATTCAACAAGTTTCAAAACATTTCAATAGTCAAAAGACCCCAAATTGGCAAGGTTCTCCTAAGACCGGCAAATTCGAAGATTTTGGTGAAGCTGACCAGCATTCCAAGAGCATGCAAAGTCATAATAGGTCTCAAATTAGGTCTTTTCTTATTCTTCATACCTACTTAAGATCCTAAGCTATTTGCTTTCTACAAAAAAATCAACCTCCCAAAGTTGAATTTTTAATCTTTAGGAGTTTAAATTGATGCTTGCCATCGATGGTTTTGTAGTATAAAAAAAAAGAGTGAGGAAAATCTTCATTAAAAAATTGCCTTTCAAAGCCAATGGTGCAATTTGTTTGTAATTTCGAGTCTTTCTCCAAAAGTTAGACTATAGGTCCAAAGTAGAAAGCTAAAATTTATGGATTAGGATGAAAATCTTAATTGATAAGATTACCAAGTAGAAAATAAGAGGAGATGAGTGCCTTTGGACGTGTATATTAGGGCACTCATTTTCCTATGAAAACACCCCTACCCCTTTCCTATATCCCTTAGTTCATTCTTGAACCCTTTGTAGTCATATTTTGGCTCATTTTGCACTATTAGGTCCATTTATTTGGATTTTCAGCCAAGTTGCTAGTTTCTTGTGTTTTTTTAGCATTTCAAGCTCCATTGTTGGTGTTTTTGAAGCTTTCTTTGAACGACATTGGGGTCCTTCGACGTTTGCTTGTGTATATATTTGCTTGCGTATTTGTTATTAATTTGTTTCAATTTGATTTAAGTTATATTTCTTGTACTAATTCATGAAATACCCTTCATCATACCTTGGCAATGTTGCTTTGGGGGGCTTTTAATTCATGTTTGTAAAAATCTAAACTTCTAAGTGGAAAATTCCTTAATTGCAAAATCTCCTAGAGTTTGGTTGTTATTGTACTAACTTGTTTGTGGATTTCATTGAACTAACAAGTGGTTGTACTAACTACCTTGTTCTAACATGTTATGTGAATTTTGACAATTAACCTTGTTAGAATTGCTTGTGCATTCTTGGCTTTGAAAAACATGGCAAAGCTTTACCTTTGAGTATTCAATAATTAGAAGAATTTTAAAGTATTAGCAAAAAATATGGCAAAGCTTTGGCTTGGAGGGAGGCCATGAAATTATATATTGGTTGAAATTTGGCCTTTTTAAGTTTAGTTTCCAAAACACAAGTTTTGGAAATCTAAGTTTAGCATCCAAAATAGTAATATATTCTAAGGAACCATGGACTAAATCTAAAAGTTGTTTTCAAAAAGTCTAGACTTTAGTTGTTTACGTTTCATGAGTACAAAGTCAATTCTTGGTTTTCAAGAAAATCTACAAAAAAAATTTGATATAAGTTAGGGTCAAATTCCAACCAGAGAAGGCTCAAAGGTAAAAATCAACCCTCAAGTCAAAGACCTCAAGCTCAAGCACCCTAGCAAGCCCAGAGACCCCAACAATTCAAGCCCTTAGCACACACGAGACCCCAACATTCTACAGCACCCAAGCAACCTACAACCCCAAGCATCCCAAGTCCCCACCAAGCCCGAGCTACCAATATTTCGAGCACTCTAGTAGCCAAAATTTCCAAGCCTAACAACTAGCAATTCAAGACCCATAAGCCCCAAACCCCTACATCTTAAAGCCCAACACACAACCGACACCCTAGGAATCCAAGGCCTTAGCAAGCTTGAGCCCTCCAGCAATCCGAGCACCTCGGCAAGCTAAGGTGTACCAATACAGCCATGCATAGTCACTCAAGTAGAAGAGCAGGCCACCTCTAGTTTTGGATAGATCACCCATAGTTTTGCATGGGTTAGGGTGTACCAAAATAGCCATACATTGTCACTCGAGTAGAAGTGTGGGCCACCCATGGTTTTGGGCGGGTCACCTGTGGTTTTGCGTGGGTCACCTTTGCTCCAGCTTGGGCTACTTGCAATAACTAAAGCCCGGGTTTTTCCCCACCCACCCACTCCAATTTCTCATCAATTCCATCATCATCCAAGTGTAAGCTTGAACTTATCGTCGGCCGCACTCTGTGGCTTCTCACCACGACTTGTCTTTTCTAATCTTGACTGATCATGTCTCCTAATTTCTTTCAAGGAAGTTCCTATTGCTAGAGGCATACCCTTGCTACAATTGCAAAGGAGCAAGCTTCAAACTACAAAAGAAAGAGCTTCAATTGGCAAAGGAGCGAAGCTTCAACCGGCAATCAAACAAGCAAGTTTTTTGTACTTCCTAGACATTTGTGCTTGGGTGAACTTGAGTGGTTTGTTGGGAAGGGCCTTTGGGACTACCATTGGATACACCTACTCTAAAGCTAACAAGAAAAAATTTGTCAAATGGAAATATGGAATGAAGAATGTTTGTACAAGTACTTGTAGAACCCAAAGAAGGTTACTAGCTGTTACTATCTTTTGTCGTTACAATGATTATATTTACTCTCTTAGAAATTGGGTTGCTTTATTTTACCTATCTACTTATCTATATAGTTATATAAATTAGACTTAGTTACTTGACAAAGAATATCTAGAACAATCTGATGTAGAACAAATTTAGATCTTGAATTTGGTTTCTATGGTGATTGCAATATCTTAGGCACAAAGATTTTTTTTACCATCCTAAATTCTCAAAATCTATAGAATAAGTGTGATTACATATCTTACATGCAAAAGCTAAGGCGGGTTTCATAAATTTCTTACAAACATTTATTCACAATAAGAATTATCATAAACATTGATTCTCATATATCCAAGACACACTGATACAATCTTCTTTGAGCTCATGGAAAATAAGTACAAAGAAAGTGTCATTCAATGCAACTGCAATGCAACTTCACAAATATACACCAAAGATTGACAAACTCATTCCATCTTAAGGTCCACGCTACACACTTAGATTGGTAGATGATAAAACAAAGAACCTTTTATATATATATACTTCTATGTTTAGGATCTCTCGTTGATACATTCTTAGCTAGGGCCAAAGAATAGCAAGTTAGAGACTGAAGTAGTCCTTATGAGGTACTTACCAATTGATGTTGTATGAACCTTAGCATTGACGAGCAGAAAAATTATATGAAAAATTATTGACGAAGATGCTAATAAGTTCATGATTTGCTTCTTTAAAAAACTAGAAGCACCTTTGCTTGGGCACATTAATGTGTAAGAGCCTCATTCATCACAAATCTCTTGCTAATGTTAAATCTAAATGGTATTAAGTTTCACAGTCATTTATGTGAAATTTGAGTTACTAACACTCCATGTATGGATAGATCTGTCTTGGAGTATTGGGGGCTCACACTTCAAATCTAAGCTCATATGCAATATAACTCTGAATGAACACTTTAAATTATGTCTTGTTTCCTTAAATTCTTCACTACTCTAATATGTTATACTTCTTCAATAGCCTCCACACGTAATTAAGGATCATTACAATTAAAATAGCAATAATTGTGATTGGACTCAAGAACTACAGCTTCTCATTGAGGAACAAAAGAATTATCTAAAAATTGGATACAATTTCATACTCCACTGCATAATATTTGGCGAGTAGAAATATAGCTTCATCATAAGCTCTAATATGTATACCTTTTCACTTAAAGGTGATCCAACATGCTATTACGTTATTCAATTGTAAAGATCTTACTTATAATTCATTGATCTTTTGGGGCATGGCTATGCAGTGGTATGGTAGAATCAAATGTGTAGCCCATAGCTCAATTGGTTGACTATGTGCAAACTATGTTAAATGAAGGGACTCAATTTAAAAAAATTGAAGAGTCATTGAATATCTCGGATCCAAGACAGTTGAAATGAATGATGACCAAAGCTTTGGGATATACATTTTGAGTACACCATAGCTTTACAATAGAAGAAATGTCCAATACAATTCAAGGTGCCCTTATGATTAGAGAGCACAGAGCAAATTGGAGAATCATACATGTGAAGGCAACACTTACACGCTTGCGCATTAGGGCACCTAGGTGTACAATGCAAAGAGCCTTGCAATCCATATTAGTTACATTCCAAATTCAATTTTATTTTATTTAGTTTTATATCTTTTCTAGTTACAAAAAATTCATACGTTTCTTTATTTGTTCCTTACAAAGGCACATTACAATAGACATAGACAAGCGTTACCCATTGTCCATTGACAATATAATGTCTCCACACCCATGGCCCTCTAGCATGTAGACTATAAATTAAATGGTATTCTCCTCATTTATTCTAAATACTTGCAAAGTTGAGAAACAAAACATGTCATTTTTCATTTCTTCAACACTAAAA
Source organism: Pseudoscleropodium purum (assembly GCA_963969395.1). Lineage (NCBI taxonomy): Eukaryota > Viridiplantae > Streptophyta > Bryopsida > Hypnales > Brachytheciaceae > Pseudoscleropodium > Pseudoscleropodium purum. The sequence continues at coordinate 14,469,282 of OZ017800.1, read as the reverse complement.
AAGCATTTTCTATACAACATATGATAAATTAACAATGTATGGGATACAAATACATGGTTGCATTGACGGAGCTTTGCATTATGTCTTTGTATGCAAAAGTTGCACTAAACAAGACCCAGGAAACTCTTTATGAACCATTTTCTACTGTTGTTCAGAAATTTGGATAGCCTTTGCAAGTGAGGTCTAATTTTGCCGTTGAACATGCTCTAATTTGGAGACATATGCCGGAAATAAGGACAAGGATCCACAATTCATTCCTTGTCGGTTCATCAGTTCATAATCAAAGAATAGAACATTGGTAGAGGTTGTTGTGGGAGAAAGTCATTTGGTTTCATAATAATGCTATTCAAGTAATAGTTCAACAAGGATATTTCATTCCTGATGATCCATATTATAGGGCCTCTTTTCAAGCTATTTTCATACCTATTTTACAAGACATTGTAAATGAGTGGATTGGGATTTGGAATCTCCACCCTGTGAAGCTAATCAATGAGTAAGGAAGATTCCGTCCATCTCATGTGCCAGCTAGATATTTCTGAGAATATGAACGTCTCCACCGGTGAGTGTAAAAGTTCATAGACTCTTATTTGAATTCCATTCTATATTTTTTGTCAACTACTACTAATTTTTGTTGTCTACTTTTGTTATAATGCTCCTAGATAGTTGGACATCCCATATTCAAGACATGCATGCTCAATATAATCAAGAGCACATTGGTACCCATGATTTGGACCTACATGGTTTAAGAATATGGACTGCTGGTAGAGCTGTACTAAATCCCACTTTGTTTGACATTCCTGATTTGCCAACAGACCTCTTTGCCCTTTGTAATACAACATACGAAATTGGAAAAGTTAGAAAAGACATACTACAATGTTTTCATTTACACTATTTTATGTCCCACTATTGCTATATGTCTTAGGACAATGGCATTCCTATAGGTCAACTTGTTCTACTATAGCACTCTACTGAAAATATAGAAGCCTTTCAATTATTGCTTAGGACAATTACCACTAATATTGGTCACTAAAAGTATTAGTGGGGCACACCACTTTGTTGAACTTCTTGGTCTACATGGAGATAATGCATCACGTTTGTTTTAATCTATAGTATTTGTTATTGGGTGAATGCAAAAAACACTTGTACTATTTGTTGCGTTTCTACTTTTTGCAGTTTCAATACTATGAGTACTGTAACTACATCTGAGTACTATGATGGTATGGAAAAAATAAAAAAGGCTATAGACTTGAATTGGTACTATAGAGTACTACCCAGTACACTCAAGTACTACCAACAGCCATAGTCTCCAATTTTGAGTAGAAAATGAGGTTTCCACATTTCGTTTTAAAAAAATAGTAAAGTCACCCATAAAATTAATTAAAAAAAATGGCCATTGTCTCCAACTTAGAGCACTTTAAAACACCAAAAAGAAAAGCTAAAAATAGTTCTCTAATTTTTCATAGAATTGTGCCAACTGTAGCACTATTTCAAACATTTCCAAGCTCATTTGCAACATGCTTGGAAAAGCGCTCTTCTAAGAACTTGTGTTTCTATTAAAAACCTAAACTATCCATTTTTAAAATGACTGCCATTCGTCATGAAAAAGGTACTCAATAGTACTAAAAACCCCAAAACCTACAAGTGTGACATATTATGAAAAATCATTTTCACCAAACAAAACTAATTTTGAAAAAAGTGAAAAAATTAGAGTACTTCCATTGCTGCTATAGAAAGCTTGTTCTAAAATTTCATATCTATTCAATCATTTTTGCAATAGTTATGGCAAAAGATAACTTCCACATGCAATGTTTGATATGTACAAATTTAAGCAAATATGAAGAATCCTATGGCATTTATCTCTATGGTTGGAAAGGATTTCATGAGAGACTTCATTTCATGACATTTGGACTTAGAGAGAAAAAATGAGTAAATATATTAACCACAACCACACTATAATGATGGCCATCCACATTGTTGCCACACAAATTTCCAAAACCTCATTTCATTGAACTTGCTAAGCTTGCACATACAAAAATTGCAGACAGAAATTTAATACTCAAACTTGGCCTCCTTCAATTCAAATCCCCAAAATGAAACAGCCAAAGAACATGTGTAACTTCATGATAGAAAGGCCACATAAGCATTTGTTGAAAATCCAAAAAAGAAAACATTAGTTTACGTAATACATGTATCACGAGACAACAAAGCCAATTTTTTGCAGTTCCAACTTGGAGTTCCTTAAATAAGTTGTTGAGCTTTAGTTCTCTGGTGCATGAATTCTATTTAAAGTTGATTCAAAACCCAAATTATTAGTTTCAACTGGGAATTTCTAAAATAAGTAATTGAACTACAGGAATTGAAAGCAACATGCTTGAATTTGATTGGAAGATATTACGAGTTTGCACACAATACAATATGAAGAGTGATTATGTCTTTATGGTGGACCAGAACATTTTGTCCTTTAGTTTTGATTTCCCTGTAGCTTGAGCTATTGAAGATTAATGCATTGCTCTTATTGCAAGAGCTGTCGTTGAAACATCAGGCTTTGGAACAGTTTCTACTTTCCTAAATTAGGTATCATTGAAAATACATCCCAAGTCCAAATTGCAATAAAATATTCAATATTTTCATTTTTGTCAAAATTCAAATTGGAGTTGAAACCAAAGTAGATGACCTCCATTTTGTTAGTTGGGCACAAACTCAAAAAATATAATTTTAATAGAGAACTTTCAAATTTAGAGTAAGGACCAACAACTTCACAAAATACACTAAAAAATCAAATTCTTGTGATCCGTTTCTTTACTAAGTTCTCATTTATGGGAAGTCAAATACTGGTGAGACTAGAAACTCAATTAGATACTCTTCATAATCCACTATGAAAGGTCAACAAGAAAGACATGGATGAATGAATGCACATTATTGTCATTTGGAAGCCAAGAAATGGCCTCACCGATGTTACAATGTTAATTTAAATTCTTAAAGTATCTAAGGTTAAATATAAAGCCAAGATGTAATTAACTATTTTCATGAATCCTTTGAACAAACTCCTTCAATGAACAAAAACCTTTAAACACATCTTTTCAATAGAATCCTTTAAACACATCATTAGGATATTATCCTTTCAATCAATTCAATCCTTTGAATATTATCTTTTAAATGGAATCTTTTGAAAAGTTTTAAAAAAAATCCTTTAAATAGAATACTTGAAATCTTATAATCCTTTGAATAGGATTCTTCAAATGTTTTGGGAGAATGAATATGATTTTTAAAATTGAATTATTCATATTTCCCTTTTTTTTCCCTTTTTTTTTTCTTCCTATTTTTGTGACACTCCCTTTCTTTAATTTGGAATTTAATTTATTTAGGGCCTTTTCTTTTTTCTTTCTAAATTTATTTTTCCTTTTACTATTTCTAAATCATATTTAAATGAAAGTCGACTTCATATCTTATATATATATATATATATATATATTGGATTTTTTTGGTTATTTTCTTATTAAGATAGGTTATTTGTTCCTTCAATGTACATTGTTTTTTTTTTGATAATTTGCATGCTTAGGGGCCAAGGCAAGTGATTTGCAATATTTCATCTATCTATAAGTTCAAATATAAGGTTCTTCTACATTCTATAAGTTCAAATATAAAAAAATGTTTTTAGCAATTTAAAACAGCCCATTCCAGAAAAATGGCCCTATCACCTCCCTCCAAATTTCTCCCTTGATTGGAAAGAAGTCTAGCATCAAGCAAGACCTATGAAAAATGCAGTTTCATGTGGTCAGTGTAGCACAATGTAGTAGCGGTTCATTCATAGTGAGCAAAGATTAATCCGAGCATCAACACCAATTGCAATTGTTGTGCTTTGGAGATAGAAGAAAATCTAGCTTATAGGTTTTTCTTTTGCCCTTGTGCCTAAAATATATGGCACTTTGCTCAGTCGATCTTGCTCCATCTCATTGAAGCTCCCATAATAGATTTACATACTTGTTTTGATTTCCACTAGTGCATTTTCAGTTCACCCCTCCCTAGACATTTTCAAGCAATTAGGACTATATGGACCATTCTACAAGGCTCTACTCTTTGGCTTATTTAGACTTTAAGGAATCATCGTATTTTCAACAACATTCAGTGGCCGTTAGGCTTCATGCACAGGGCACTCTAGGACACCCTTCTAGACTATGGTAAAGCTGCCCAACTCTGAACTCAGATCAGTGCTTGCTTGCATCCTAGCAAAGTATCAAATATTTGGCTAAACTTTGACAAGTTATGGTTCCACGCCCCTTGCCTAGCATGTAGAGTTTCTTCTAATCTTATTTGGCATCAATTTAGCCCTCTTTTGTTTAGTTTTATTTAGTGCCTCTTCTTTTGTTGGGTGTGCTTTCTTCTTCTTGTCTAATCCCTCGAGACTTGGTTGTTTTCTCTTTTGGTTTCCTTTAATGCAATGGCTTTGCCAGTTGTTCAAAAAAAAATGTTTACGATAATTCTCACTCTCAATAAATGTTTGCAAGAAACTTATGAAACTTGCCTTAGCTTTTGCATGTAGGATATGTGATCACACTTATTCTATAGATTTTGAAAATCTAGAATAGTAAAAAAAACACTAATATTTGTATCTATAAATATAATTATTTGAAAGGTCAATATTTGACATACACTTATCCTGAGGGTATTGGCCTACCTTACCTTCTATTCACATTTTCAAAATCTACAGATTGAAGAGTTTAATAATCCACTTGCATTCAACGGCTAATCGAAGGGAGCCTCAAGACCCTTCAAGCCAATCTTCGAGATTATGAACCTACTATTTGAATTTGAATTTCAAGTCACTTAAATCATTCCCTTCGCACTTAAGTTCACAAAATTTGGCACCACGAATTTCACAAAGGGCATTTAAAAGTTCGAAAAATTTGAGTTCTATACAAGTCCTTCTCAAATGTGTAATCAAACACTCTTGCAACCTTTGTTTCATGATCAGATGATGAATGAGATTGCACTCTATTTATTTACCTTGCATTGCATTCAATTCCTTGCATTTGACATACATGTATATTTGACAAAACTGCAAGTAAAATTTACTCTAAAGTTGATTTCTTCAAGAAAACAATAAGGTTAGCTTGCTCTTGTGGCTTCTTCAATCCAAGGAAAGCCATCTTTGTACCTAAGATATTGCAGTCACTATAGAAACCAGATTCGAGACCTAAAACTATTCTACATCAGATTGTTCTAGATATTCTTTGTCAAATAACTAAGTCTAATTCACATAACTATAAAGATAAGTAGATAGGTAAAATAAAGCAACGCAATTTCTAAAAGAGTAAACATTAATATCGTAACGACAAAAGATAGTAACAGCTAGTAACCTTCTTCGAGTTCTTTAAGTACTTGTATAGACATTCTTCATTCCATATTTCCATTCAACAACCTTTTCCTTGTTAGCTTTAGAGTAGGTGTATCCAATGGTAGTCCTAGAGGCCCTTCCCAACAAACCACTCAAGTTCACCCAAGCACAAATGTCTTATAAGTACAAAAAACTTGCTTGTTCGACTGCCAGTTAAAGCTTTGCTCCTTCGTAGGTTGAAGCTCACTCCTTTGCGGCTACAACAAGGGTGTGTACCTAGAGATAGGAACTTCCTTGAAAGAAATTAGGAGACATGATCAGTCAAGATTAGAAAAGACAAGTTGCGGTGAGAAGCCACAGAGTGCCACCGGTGACAAGTTCAAGCTTACACTTGGATGATGATGGGATGGATGAGAAATTAGAGTGGGTAGTTGGGAAAAAATCCGGGCTCCAAGTTATCGCCGGTAGCCCGAACTAGAATGAAGGTGACCTGCCCAAAACCATGGGTGGCCCATGCTTCTACTTGAATAATAATGCATGACTATTTTGGTACATCCTAGCAAGCACTCTAGAAAGCACACCAAGCTAGATACTCCAATAGACCACTTGGTCCAAGTAACTTCCAAACTCCAAGTCTCTAGGCTTTGGGAGAAAACTCTTGAAATTTGGCATATATTTTTTGGTTTCATACATAAATTAAAACCAAAATAAATTATAGCAATAGGATGGGGGAGTATGGATCTCAATAGAAGTAGAGGAAAAGGAAAACTCAAGTGACACCTCCTCATCTAGTTTTTTGCTAAGTTTCTTCAACACCTTGTGCATGAACAACCTTTCACAACACAATGAGTAGAAATTAGAGACTACACTCATAACACGAAGGATGAAGAGACAATCAAGGGGTTGAAGAGAAGTTTAGGAGTTGATAAGATTAGGTGGAAATCTTGGAGAATTAGTTTAGACCATTAGAAGTTGGATAAAACAATCATTGAATTAGATAGGAAGATAGAAGAGACAATTGGGGGGTTGAAGAGAAGTTTAGAAGTTGATAGGATTAGGTGGAAATTGTGAAGAAATTAATTTAGACCATTAGAAGTTGGATAAACCAATCATTGAATTAGATAAAAAGATAGAAGTTTGCAATTGTCAATTATTGTTTGGAAATTGGAGCCAATATTCCATGGAGGTCAAAGTCAACATTTAGTATAAATAATGGAGGAAAAACAATGTGGAAAGAAAAGGAGAGAGCAAAAGTAGAAAGAAAAGTGGTTTAAATTTCCCAAATTTTGTATCAAAACCACGTTTTTAAGTAGTGAGCACAAGTCCAAGAAGAATCCAACCATGGAAAACAATGGGGAGTTTGAAAAGATACTCAACTACGTCATAAATGAGGTCAATTCCAAGGTGAGTTACTAATTCCTCCAATTTATATTCAAATTCCAAGATTAGCTATTTTCACACTTAGCCAAACTTCAAGTGCAAGTCCGACCGTCAATATTAAGTCTTTTCCAACTTTTAGATAGAATATCTTGTAGAGTTTGTGTAGAGGTTTTCAAAAACATATGACACTTAGAAATTGGAGTTAAATCAAGAAAGGTACTAGTGGATGAAGTTTAGGAGTTGTAATCATTAGAGGAGTTTTCAACCCTATAGAGGACACAACTGCCACATTTGAAAAAAAAACTCAATTTTTTTCTTTATTTTAGGAATGATATTTTTTTGAATTTTTTTTTAGAGTAGTATTTTCTAGAATTGTAGGGGAGACTTGAGTTGGGGATGGCCCTAAAATGGCCTTCATGACCCTTCAAAAATCTTCCAATGGGATGAAAATTAGCTATTGTTTGTACCTTCTTAGCCATTCATCTCTCTTCCTTCTTGGCTTAAAGAAAAGTGTCAAAGTTAACCAAAATAGGTGAGTCTATGAGACTGAGATGGGTTCAAATGAAAAATCCACATTTATATAGAATAAAACATTAATTTTAAGTGGAAATTAATTTTTTTTTAATTTGCATTCTTCCTCATTCATAGGGAATTTTGTTAAAATACCATAAAACTATTTTGGCGGAAGGCTAAAAATCTCAGCAAAAATGGGATTGTTTTTGGAAAAAAAAAAGGTGGTGGAGTTGTGAATTTTGTTGGTTTTGTGAGCGGTTTGGCATGCCTATATTTTCCATGCACACATACAACAATGTTTTGTGACCCCGTGTGGTAGAAAGCACTGTACAAATGGCATTTGAAATAAGCTGCCATTGTACAAATGGCATCCGGAATACCGCCATTTTAACGAAATTGCCCATATCCTTATTTTTGCACATTAAACTAAATTTCTCTTTGACTTTTTCACATCATATAGGCTGAAATCATTTGGTTATCTAAAATAGGCACTTCTACTTTAATAATAAATGCCTTATAAATCTACAAACCAAAGTATTCCTTAGCACCAAAAAAAATTTGGACCCAGTAGTGGGCCATTTTACTATTTGGAACTATACAAATCTAAAGGAATAAAAAAAAATTTGAAATTTTTTTAGTCCCTAATCTTGCGTAGCACACACCACAATCAAGTGAAAAAAATATAAATAAAAGAGTTTTAATTTTTTTAATTTTTAAATTTCTTTTGTATATATATACATTTACATGCAATCAAATAGTCTATTGTTGGGTCTAGATTTTCTATAATGTCTACAACACTTTGAGAATGAAGGGTAAGCCAAACTTTGACTTCTGTACTATGACACATGTGGGATGGTACTTATACTTTAGAGAAGGCAATAGTTGAAAGTTGAAACCGTTGAAGCACCATGGCCAACATGACCCTAGCTTCCATAACTAATAAGTTGTTCCTAAGGCAAGTCGTCAAACCCAATCCAAAAGGAAAAATTGCTTGTGGATGTGAGCAAGCCTCTAACACTCCATGGGCAAATCTTCTTGGATTGAACTCTCCCATGTCAAGTCCCCAATAGTCTTTGTCTTGATGAATGGCTACTAATGCACATTCAATTGTCAAACCCTTTGGCACAAACAATCCTTTTAACGGCAAATCCCTTGTTGCCAGTCTTGTCACAGAAATTGCAAGTGTAAATAATTGCATAGTTTCATTGCATACCATTTCCACTTGAATGCCATGTCCAAAAAAATTACTAGATGTTAACTCTATGAATTTATAACCAAAGAACAAATTTAAGAAGCTCCAAACTCCCATTCTTATAGTGAAACCCTAAAACTCTAAGATAGAGAAACTCTAGTGGAGAGACTTTGAAACCACTTGCACGTACCATAAACAAACATTTTCAGCTCTTAATTAAATCAAGCTTTATTGCAATAGATATATGTAAATTTGGCAATCTAAGTTATAATTCTTACTATTATATTTGATTGTTTCTATTGTCTTATACAATAACTTTGATTTCAATCTTAAGTTTTTTTAGCTATGGAGTACCTACTCTTATTTTTGGATAGAAAATGAAGAACCAAAATAATTAAAAATGCAAGGTGAACAGTAAAGGGGAGACAATAATAAACCATTTTTGGTAAGAAATGAATTCATTAATAGTAATATGGTCATGAGTCATGACTAATTAATAAGAAAGTGTTGGAGAATCTTTAAGTTTGATATTATGGATAAGTTTTTTAGTATGCATGAGAAGGATTTTAAGTCAATACCTAGACTATAATTCTTTCACTTAGGTTTCACAAAGTAGGTAAAAATGTAAACCCTTTGAATATTTACATCATAATTATTTTCATCATGCTTCAATAATTTAAGAAAAACACCTAAATGTATGGATGTCCCTCCTAATTTACTTCAATGACATGCACCCAACAATTGGATTATTGTTTTTCAGGAAAAAAAAAAAAAAAGAATGTTGATGGCAATGCACTCATGAAGCAGAATATGAGCATCCTCACCACTTTCAAGCGAGACACCGCAGTAGTAGTATTCCAGCTCTGTTCCTCACCCAAGACCTCCAAAACCTCCGCACGAGCACGCTCTTGCCATCCAGGATGCAACGCCAACATCTGCATCACAAAGGTCAAGAGATTCCAAACTGTATCTTGGCCTGCAAAGAAGAAGAGCTTGAAATGATTAAACATCGGCTGACACCATGTTGAACTCAGAGCTTGAAAAATAATTAACTTGTTGTAAATCATGACTTGGAATTTCATTCCATCCAATTGTGGTGGAGAAGTTGCAAGTACCTGTAGCCAGGAATGAGCCAATACGCTACGCTTAGGAACATTTTCATGACCTCATCTGCAAGGATTCTCTGAAACTTGAAGATCTGCTCTCCTTTTTTTTACATTGTCCCTGGAAGTTGTCAACGAGATAACTCTTCCAGAGATATTGTGAAGACCTAACTCCACGTCGATTTGCACTTTGCCGCCTGCTTCAGCTACCTTGTGCTCCCAAATTTGTATCTCTGATGTCGCTCCTTGCACCATAGCTTCAACTATGGCCTACATGCCATGGTGAAATTCAAACACTAATTTCTAATTGCACTTATTTCTTCCACTATGTGTACATTGTGTGTAGGATGAAGATTGTTTTGGGGGCACACGATTGTCTTGGGAAATTCACAGTTTAGGTACCTTGAGCGCATGCTGGTTAAAAGAGGGGATTGATCATGCTCCTCTCGAACTTCTATTTCTCACCTTCTAGACTGAGCAATCCTTGACCCATAACTTGCGAGATGAGCATTTTTTCCACTCCAGTCTTTACCAAGGATTCATGATTGGTGATTAGCAATTCCTTCACAATCTCTGGGTCGCGCACCACCAGTTTTGTATCTGTTCCCCACCAGTACAAAAACATTTGGCCTGCAAGCCAAGAGTTATTGCATGAGTTTAGTTATCTATGCATGCATTCACGTAACGTAAAAAAACACCTTGAAACTTCTCCATTCATTTGCTGTGCAGGTTATTTTTGGTAATCAATGCATTACTTAGATCCACCTCATAATCAAGTGGATAGTGAATCACAGTGTTCACTATCCACCCAAAAGTGACTCACATTTTTGGATTTTAAAGGTTTTAAAATTTTCATTTGCACCCCTCCCCTCTTCTCCCCCCTTCTCCTTGTAATTTTCAGAAATCAACATAGTGACAATCAATATGGGATAATTCCTCCCGTATCTATATTTGGTATTGTATTCATATCTGGTATCTGTATTCATATCTGGTATCTGTATTCATATCTGGTATCTGTATTCAATATTCATCCCGTATCCATATCCGGTATTGTATACATATTCGGTATTCATTTCGTATTTCATATTTGGACGACTCAGTTTAAATCTCACAAGATCAATGGCTTGTGATTTTTTGAGAAATCAATGGCAATTTCAAGGATAAGCATTTTTTCTTAAAAAAAATCAATGGCTTGTAAATTTTTTGAGAAAGGGAGGAGGGCAACTAATGCAAACTAGGGGGGAACCATCTTTTAAGAGGATAGTTAGGCATTAGGGATTCTTCATCTAAAAAGTTTTTTGGTTTCACATAGACAATTTGATTCTTACAATTTTTGCCAGGGTTTACCAAGCCATATATACCCTTATTGTTGGGAATTGTGCAAAAAAATGTGTCTATTCATCAAGCTTTGCCCATCTTGTCAACACATTTTCTACGCAATTTCCTCTTCTATAGGCATTGCCCTACACAAAATTACATTAATTATTCAACAATTTCAATGTTTTATATTGGCATTTGGGTAAGAAGTGATGGATTGTAAGTCACTGATCTTATAACCTCTCCATGGCCTTCTTTCTACGTTGATACCGAGCTAATTAAATATTCTATCATGTGGTCTCCTAAATAAATTTTGTTTTATCTCAAATTTCAACATTAATACCTATAGGACCATTGTCCCCTTGAAAGACTAAATGGAATTCTTTTGGAAAATCTCCTATGGTCTCAATTTTTATTGTGATTTCCATAAATTTTTATTTAAGACAGAAAAATACATTAGCTTTAAGGGAATATAATTTAATTCAATCAATGCCTTGAGCGAAAATTTTGCCATCCTAAACACAATTTTCACCTATTTGGGAAGCAAAAAAAATTTACTAAGAGTTTGAATTAAAAATTAAAAATTAACTTTTTATATACTATACTTTTATCTATTTGGAAAGCTTTGGTTCATTCCATTTGGATTAGTGATGTAAACTTTACGGAGCCCTAAAATGCATGATGATTCTTTAGCAGTTAAATGAAGATACCTTTCAGGTGCACTTTGTGCAGCCAAAATTTTAAAAATCTCTTTGACACATTCTCCTACTACTCTAGTGCAAGATACCTTGCACTTTATGCGACCAAAGTTTTTGAAATCTCTTTGACACATTCTTCTACTACTCTAGTGCAAGATACCTTGCACTTTATGTGACCAAAGTTTTTGAAATCTTTTTGACACATTCTTTCACTACTCTAGTGCAAGATCTTTGGTTCGAGATACAAAAAATCAATTTTTACAAATTTTTTTCTCATTGCAATAGGAAGGACAGTTTGGAGTGTTCTTTGACAATCGAAAGAGCAGGCTGTGGTCCTACTGGAGTTAATTTGAATTGGCAGTATTCACTACTTAATTTGGCATCTTTTAGGACTTCTCCAAAGTTTCTGGGACTTTGTGTAAAGGTATGTATGCCACAAGTTTTGCAATCAAAATTGGGCCAAGTAGACGAGCATGGTGAATTATGTACAACTCCAGATTTGAATCACCTAGCTAGTTCGTCAGGTCAAAAGAATCATAGATCGACAGACTGCAATACAAAATGGAAAGTCATTTAAAGTTCAATCCTGTGTGTGTGAAGCTTTGAATCATTTCATTTAGATTTATGAGATGAAAATTATGAGGTGTTCTAATTTGCGGGTAGTTATGGATTTCCTATTCTAAAATAAATTTTAAAGTTTTTTATTTAACTCAGTTTTTAATATTTTTGAAAAAAAACAAAAAACATATTATGTAAATTGTTTATTATAACATTACAACCATCTGGATTGGTATTTTTCAAATTTTACAATGAAATTCTTTGCAATTTAGTGTTTTGAATCATTCTTTATTTCTTTCTATTTACTATTTTTTTTTCTTATATGTTGTACAATTCCAAATGATTTGAAAATTTTTAAGCATATAGCGAACTTGCCTTGAAAAATTAATCCAAAGAGCAACCACCATTTTGGACATTTTTTCATACAAATATGACCTTCTGAATGGCAGCTGCCTGGTTTTCCTCACATCCAAAAAAATGAATTTTGTCCATTCAAACACCAATATCTTACAATCTACATGGTGAAAAATTGTGAATTTTTTTTCACATCTTCTCAAACCAATGTACTATAAGATCCTATGATTTTATGTGTCCAAATATATATATTTTAAAAAAATTTGATACTTGTAGTAGAAATGGCAGTTTGGGAATGTTTTTGGTGAAAACATAGTCAGAACCTTTAGCGGGGTTAACTTTAGTTCTCGCTGTTATTCTCATAAATTTTCTTATAATTTGGTAGAAAGTAGCAATTATTTTCACAAATTTTTGTCTTTCAATTTTTTAATTAATTTTGCTAAACCTGCAATGAATGTAAGACAGTTAGTAGTAAGTTTAATTGTTGCAGGACTTTGCAATAATATTACAGTTGTGGAGTATTTTTTATAGTTTGTCTAGAGCCCCAAATCGAATTTAAAACTCGATAATAGTCCTTCTAAAATTGAATGAAAATATGTAAGGATGAAAACATACCCTTTCATTTAGAAGAGAACATGACAAATGCAATCATTGCACTTTTTTATTTAAATATAAGAAATAAGTATGTACATAAATACTGAATGTAAACACTTTAAAGTGGCTCTGAATTGTCCAACCCACCATATGTGCCCAGTTTTGGAAATGCGAGCACATACAATTCAGAGTCAGTTCAACAGTGATGGTTGCTGCAGAGTACACTTCACAACCACACCATTTCAAGCTCCATGTTTAAGCTTATTAACAAATTATGTCTTATAATAAAGCCTACAGCTACAAACAGAGAATCCTTTACACTATAAAGCTTTTAGAATAATGCACAACATTTCAAGCTCCATGTTTAAGCTTATTAACAAATTATGTCTTGTAATAAAACCTACAGCTACAAACAGAGAATCCTTTACACTATAAAGCTTTTAGAATAATGGGCATGCCAAACTTTGGCATCTGCATCAAGGTCACCGTGGGATGGTGCTTGTACTTTGGAGAAGGCAACAATTGAAATCGTCGAAGCATCATAGCCAACATAATCTTGGCTTCCATGTTTGCCAAGTTGCTCCCAAGGCAATTCCTTGGACCTAACCCGAAAGGGATAAACGCTTGTGGGTGAGAGCAAGCCTCTGACAATCCTTTTGCAAATCTTTCCGGATTGAACTCTCCTACATCAACTCCCCAATAGACTTTGTCTTGGTGAATAGCTGCCAATGCACATTCGACTGTTATGCCCTTTGGCACAAACAATCCTTTCAAGTGCAAATCTTTGGTGACCACTCTTGTTATTGAAATAAGAGGTGGAAATAATCGCATCGTTTCATTCCATATCATTCCCACCTGCACACCATGTGCAAAAAGAAACACTAGATGTTACCTTCATCAATCAATCATTGAAGGAGCAATTCCAAGAAAGTTTAAACTTCTAGTGTGACTATGTAACTCTAAAATCATACAATAGAATAATCCTAATGGAAAAATGGTGAAACCAATTTGGTTTCAAAGTTTACCTGCTTGTACTACAAGTAGACATTTTTGCGTTTAAATTAAGTTTGATTGCAATAAATATAGATAAATCCATACTATTATATTTGACTTGTGCTATTGTATTCTAAGGTAAAATCTTTTCTTGTGAAGTATCTATTTTATTTTTGGATAGAAAATAAAGAATCAAAATACTTTAAAACTCAAGGTGAAATAGCTACTAGAGTAACTAGGAAAAAAATTAATGACCATTTTTTTTGTAAGAAACTAAATCATTAATGATAATATAGAAGAGGTGGATTTGAAAAGGAGTGTTGGACATTTTGTAGTGTGTATAAGAAAATTTTTTTAATTCAATATCTAGATCAAACTTCTTTCATTAGAGTTCACAAAGTGTAAATTGAGTAGGTAAAAGTATGAACATACAAGTATTTATAATCAAATTTTTAAATGTTAAATTTTTTTAATTTTTTAGAAAACCACCTAAACATATTAATTTATTCATGAGCATCTACCAATGCATTGAAGTTGTTCCTCATTTTCAATTATATATTCATGATCCCATAGACCATAAATAAAAACATTTAGTTTTAGGTATGATGTGCTTGATTTACCTTATTTAATTTAATTAATTATTCAACTTGTAATAAAACCATTTTAACATTTGCAAAACACCCTATTACATTATTAAGAAAACATTAGTATTTTCTCTATGTTTTGTTAGAACTCATTAAAACTCAATAGGTTTTTCAAAATGAAAATGAAAATTAGTAAGGATGAAAACTTGACCATCTATCATTTTACATCATGAGAATGTGACAAATGATATTGCGACCTCTTTGTATTTACTATATCCAATATCGGATAGGATTGCATCTCCTCTATATGTGTGTCAAAGATTTGAGTAGTGAAATGTTAAGAGAATGTAGATTGAGATGCTATTCAGGGAGAGGAACTACTATACAAAGGGTACACCCTACTCTCTTGATGCACTCGTAAGGCCAAGACTGAAAACACTTACCACTTTGAGGCGGGACAACGCACTGGCACTCCAGCTCTGTTCCTCGCCTAAGATCTCCAAGACCTCCGAACGCGCGCGCTCTTGCCATTCAGGATGCAACGCCAGCATTAGCATCGCGAAGGTTATAACATTTGAAACTGTGTCTTGGCCTCCGAAGTAGAGGAGCTTGAAATGATTAAACACCGACGCCATGTTGAACTCTTGCGCGCTTTCGTCCCATCCATCCGTTGCAGCGGCAAGCGTGCGACCCAGAATGTCATGGTTGCCGTAATCGCTCATTTCCCCTTTTCGCACAGCTTCTAGACGGCCATTGATAATGTCGTGGAGAAGAGCATCCACTTTGGAACTATACAGATTCATCATCCGGTTCCCTTGTGTAGGCAAGTTTCTGTTGTAAATCACCGAATGCATGTCAGCCCATAAAGAACAGAGAGCGTGGAAGTAAACAGTTTGTTTCAAATCATGGCTTGGAATTACAATGCACGAAATTGTGGTAGAGTAGACGCAATTACCTGTAGCCGGGGATGAACCAATACGCTGGGGTCTGGTACATTTGCATGGCCTCTTTTGCAAGAAGCCTCTGAATCGTGAAGATCTGCTCCCCTATTTCGAAATCATCACTAAAAGCCAGCCGCGAGATAATTCTTCCAGAGATTTTGTGAATACCTAGCTCTACGTCGATTTCCACCTCGCCGCGTGCTTCAGCTACCTTTTTCTCCCAAATTTGTATCTCTGATGTCGCTCCTTGCACCATCGCTTGGATCATGGCCTACACACCATTGCCGTGTTCAAACCTAGTTACAAACCTTGGTAAAGATCTACGGAGTCTCGTCAACGAAGTGGCAGGTACTATCCTGCAGTTGTTCTTTCTCAACTGGCTTGCTTTAGCATGCAGCGAGTGACGGGACATAATCTCAATGCAAAAAAGTTTGAGCCCTATTTCTACCGCCACTCTGGTACCACAATTTCTAGTGTTGCTTTGCATAATTTATAACTTATCTATAGATAAATCCTCAGAGTAACAGAAAATTCAGACTCTGCCTAAAACTTTTTTTCACGACTACATTTAGACAGTAATCATTCCGGTTGAACAAAATGTTTATGGTGCCAGAACCTTAAGCTTCGTACGTACCTTGAGCGTATCCTGGTGGAAGGACGGACTGACAGTGCGCCTCTCAGAGCTCCATTTCTCACCCTCTTGATTGAGCAATCCTGGGCCCACAACTTGCTGGATGAGCATATTTTCCAATTTCGCCCTCACCAACGAGTCGTGATTGGTGATTAGCAATTCCTTCACAATCTCCGGATCCCGTACCACCAGTTTCGTATCCGTTCCCCACCAGTACAGAAACATATTGCCTGCAAGCAAGGAGTAATTGCATGAGTTTAGTTGTCTATGCATTACTTCACGTAACAAAATTAGATCGATTAATTTCGATGGGTTATATTGGCGTACGTCGAATCAGCTTCAGGTGGCGCAGGGGTGAGAAGATAGCGATGGATTATAAGCCACTCATAACGTACCCTCTCCTGGCCTTTTTCTGGTTTTATTTCGAGCTAATTATTCTACCACTCGGTTTCCCAAATAAACTCTGCATTAACTTAGAACTTAACCGTTAGTTTCCTTGAATTGGCGGTATTCCACTACTTAATTTGGCATCTTTCAAGCCGTGTCCTAGTTTCTTGGGCTTTGTGTAAGTGTATTTTCGTCACAAGTTTTGCAGCCAAAGTCGAGCCAATACGACGAACTTGACGATTGAACTATCCTGATCGCACTAGTAGTAGCATCCTCCCGAAGATCATATTTCAATCTCCGTATCTGGGTGGGTGACTGAAATCTTCATGTAGGAAATGTACATAATTCACCACGCACTCGCAAACGTGGCTCAGCATGTCAGCATGTTTAGCTTGCAATGTTTTCCACACCCAGCTAGTGAGAGTCTTAGATTCCAGATTGGAGTCACCTAGCTCGTTCGTCAGATCAAAAGAAGAAGAAGAACCAGCTAGACGGACTGCAATACGAAATGTAAATTCGTTCAAGGTTCACACTGTCCACGGTATATGACGTCGAGAAGAAGCGTACGTACCGTATTTCGGAAAATACATGGCATACTGCGGCGTCACTGTGGGCGAGAGATTGGCGAGGTCATCCATGGCAAGAGTTTCAGGAAACGATTCGCAGAATTTCACCATGACCGGGTAGTAGCCCAGCAGGAACTTGAACGGAGGTCCCCGCACGCCTTGCTTGGTCATGATGCGACGCAGTCGCAGCGGCTCCCACAGTACAGCTCTCACAAACTTGATGACATGATACACAAGCACGGTCGCCACCACTGCGAGCACGGCGTTCCGGACTTCCACTGACCACAGCGTGTCCATGGCTACGCACACCAGGATCCTCCGTACTGACTCTTGTTTTCTTCAAAATTGAATGGGAATTAATACAACTGTGGAGTGTCTGGAGTACGGGTGTACGTCTTAAATACTGAAATCTATGGAGCCCTGCTGAGCAACTCATGCATTGCCAAGGCAGGTGCTTCCTCAACTTTT
Organism: Pseudoscleropodium purum; assembly: GCA_963969395.1. Taxonomy (NCBI): domain Eukaryota; kingdom Viridiplantae; phylum Streptophyta; class Bryopsida; order Hypnales; family Brachytheciaceae; genus Pseudoscleropodium; species Pseudoscleropodium purum. The sequence continues at coordinate 14,451,668 of OZ017800.1, read as the reverse complement.
CCAATCCATAACAAGGGAACCCGTTTTTTATTAAATGTAGGTTATAATGTCATAATAGGGAAGAAGACATTGAGAAGATGGTATAATATTTACATCAATCATGATAGTTTGAGGCTCTCGAAAGTCATTTTAAGAACTTATAAGAAGAAAATTTTATCAAATGGAAGGAGCAATCAAACTCCCATGGAGTTGTTTCAATTATTATTTTTTTAATTTTTTATTGTATTTTTAAAAAATTCTTTTAATAATGTTAGTTATTATACTTCATTATTGCAATCATTGCATTCAACTATTTCTACCTTAGGATTTGAATATTAGTGTTCATGACTATTTGCCACCAAACTACCATTTAATGAAGTATTCAATCAATTAATATTTAGGTTGCTTATGTTTTGCAAGAATTAAACTCATTGATTACCGTCACAAAGTTGAAATTAGACAAGAATAGTATCAAGGAGATGGGCATGGACATTGCAAACTTTAATCATGTTGTCATTCTTGCAAAGCTTTTTGGCTACGCATTAAAACTCCTTGAAACTATATTGTGAAAAGTGGTTGGTAGACTCAATAAGATTCTAATAGAATAAATCTCACTTTCAAGATTTTAATGTTCTTTATGTGAAATGAAATGTAACACATACTACTAGAATTTGTCTTAACCTAAACAAGGTATTGGAATTTATTAAATATCTTAGCCCTAGCTCCTCTCATAAAAGCTTTGTTACAATGTTATCATAAATGATTGAATTTGAAGTATTCTTTGTAGCTTCTCTTGCTCTTCTTAAATTGTTGCCCCGCATATTATACATATTATACTAGATTTGCCACCCTGGTTTGTTGAGTTATTAGGACTTAAACTCATTGGGTGTGAAATAATATCTTTAACATTAATTTCCAATACTTTAGCACCTTTCATAATGCATGCTTTGAAACATGAATGTATACCTATCCTAAACTTTAGACCATTATGAACGTATATGTAGCAATTTTGGTGTCAGAATTGTGCCTATTTTACAAAATTGACTATCTTTCTTGCAATTCTTGTTTTTGATTGGTGATTAATATTTTAACCGTGAAATGCCAAACCAATTACTATGGAGCAAGAATGGTTTTTTGATGTATTTATTATCATTGGTAGTCTTATATTGATCAACCCCAACAAGAAATGGAAGACATTTAGTCCTATCTATAAAGCTCTAGGATAAAAGTAAAAAAAGTCCTTGTTTTTAGACATGTCTAGACCTCTCTTTACTAATTTGGAGTCTCTAATTGCAAATATGAATTCAACATTTGCAAATTTTCTTTATTTTTGTAAAACAAAATATTCTTGCATTTTTCTCCAAGGTAAATCCAACCTACTAGGTCCATTTTGTGGGCATGATTTACCATTTCTCAAGAAAATAAACATTCCATAATTGTGTGAATAAGGGAGTAAAATAACTATGATCCAAGATAATTTTATTCTTAATCCATAGTGACCAAAAGGACCATATTTTGGCTTGTTTTCAAATTTAAAGTGTTTTTTAAAATAAAAATAATTTCTAAAAAATAGACTATTTTATGAATCTCATGGCAATAGTTTCATCAAATTTTAAGTTAAAATCTGCCTTGTGGAACTTTTCAAATTGAAGTGGTGTGGTGTAGTTTATAGCTCAGTTTGGGGTTTTGGGTTCAAATATGGAATAAAAAGTCATCCAAAGAAAGTCATTCTTGCCCACCTTGAAAAGGCAGATCTACCTTGAAAAGTAAAAATTCAAGGAGTTCAAGTGTCTTATTCTTTTTTTTCTTACAAACACTACTTTCATTTCAATGACTATTGTGCATTGCAAGCTCTACTATGAATTAAAAAAATGTTTCGAATATTGTGAAATTTTACATGTACATTCTCAACTTCTTTCTCAACTTTCATTGAGCACAAAAAGGGCATCGTTTTAAAATATTTTCTCAAAAGAGATATATGCTCCTTTAAAATTTGTTGCCATATATTTCCACTACAACAAATAAAACTTCAAACTTAAACATATCCTAAAACATGAAATCAAATAATCTGAATTTTTTGAAGAGCTCACTTTCAATGTGAACTTCAAGATCCTATGTCTATATTCTATCCAATCTCAAGAAAAAATGAGCAAAAGAATTGCTCAAATTCTTAGTAGTTTTGGCCTAATTTGAAAGTAAACCCCCCTTGGATCATTAGGGTCAACCTAGAGAAGGACAAGCCCATAGCCATTGAGTTCTAGCCTCATTCTCCATTACTTTGTTTACTTCCATTTTACAACTAATATGAATGAAAAAATTTATATTTATTTTTTAGAGATAAAATCACATGTATGCTATAGGTTGTAAGATTCTAAACCTTTTTTTGAAAAATTTGAAATTACTGTGAATTTTTTAAGAAAGAAATGAAGAAAATTCATGTCAAATACAAAAGTACTCAAGAAAATCTGAAATTTTCACTATAGATGTATAATATAGTGTGTAACATCATGATATAAACAAAAGTTTCCATGTCATTCTATAATTAGAAAATCAATGAATCATGATTCTAGACTTATTGGCCCACAATTCATATTATTATAGAATATTGAAATTTAAGATTTTTTGAGAATTCCCAATTACACTAGAAAGTAAAATGGATAAGCTCCATTTCATTAGTTGGACTCAAAATCCAAAAAATACCACTTTTATGGCTAAAGATTCACATCAAGAGTAAATAGCAAGTAATGGCCCAAATTCACTACAAATCTACAATGGTGATCTGTGGATTAAGCATTTACTTCTTTAGAAAAGTCAATAAGATCATAATGAGGGACTTTGCAATATTATTCACTAAAAATATACTTAAGTACCCTCCAATAAATAAATTGAATGAAAAAAAACATTTTTTTCATCTTCCCTTCAAAGTTGAAGTCATTTATTGAATCCTCAATGTCCACAACAGTGGTATAGGGATTAATATATTTGGCGGACAAACAACAATACCATATGTAAATGTTTGATTCGACACTTGAGTAACAAAATTGAATTTCCATATCAAATTCTCAACGGTCCACTGTCACCTCGACACCATGACTTTTATTTTTGGTGAAATTTTGCCACACTATCAAAAATTTGACCTCTCTGGCTCCATCCCTCCAAAAGTTGGCCTCTAAAATGAAGGCAGCAAGGGGGGACATTGTTCCAAAAAAAAAGCCATGCTCACAACCATTCACAAGATGACAGATGGCACTTTTTTCCCCGCAAAAACTGACTTTAATTTCTGCTGAATCTGACCTTTGTGTAGGGTGTTCACATAAAACAAAGGAGTGCAAAACTAGACTTTACAACTTCATAATTATGTTCTTCTTTTTCAGACAACAACATGAGCACTGAGCACTGGAAAATAGACAACAAACTTTTTGTTTTATTTTTATAACAAATGGTGAGCCATTGCATTAAAAAAAACACCAACAGACAGCCAAGCCGAGAGGCTGGACAAATGAAAGACAACAAACTTCACCAACCTTCCCAGGTGAGCTTAGATGGAAAGACAAGAACCTTTCCATAATGTGCAAAAAATAAGGGAGTGAGACAGCTAGCCAATACTATCCAGGAAAAAAAAAATAAAAAATTTGATGACCATTCCTGACCTACTTTTGCATATAGACTAGTGTCAATTTCTTTAATTGGGTTGTGTTTCTTGATCCTTTCTGGTACAAACACTTTTGTACAAACCGTACCAAAATTTGTCGAAAGAAGGATGATCATGTAGTTTACTGGAATAGGAAGGAGCCCTCTCTGAGCCTCTTTTGGTAGTATCTGCTTTCTGTTTTGTTTGGTTCGGTTCACATTCTCTTCATTGTCCAGCCCCTGTGGCTTGGCTGTTCTTTTTGACTCTTTTAATGCAGTGGGTTTCCCATTTGTTAAAAAAAAGAAGAAGAAAAAGACATGAAAAACATGTGGGAAAAGTATTGACAAAAGGCTACAGGCAAGAATGTTCACAGCAAAAATGCTAGAAGCTTTTGCTCTTGTCTCTTCATTTGTCCAGTCTTCTAGCTTGGCTGTTTGTTGGTGCGCTCTCTTTTTAATGCAATGGTTCATCATTTGTTATCAAAAGAGAAAAAAAAAAGAAGCTAAAAGCCTCCAGTCCAGTTTTTGTGGGGTTCGATCCCACTAGGGCTTTTTTTTCATTTTTTATGGAGTGCCGAAATGGCGATATGAAATGTTATAGTGGTGCTCCAAATTTAGACATTCATCCAAATATTGGATAGAAAATATTATGTTAGTATATATTACATATTCATAATTATGTTTTCATCCACAATATGATGCTTTCATCCAAGATTCAATTTTTTCTTAATTTGAAGTTTTCTAGTGAAAAACTTCATAAATTGTCATCATTTTTTGACCAAATTATTTTTTTCTGATGCAATCTGGCACTATAAAGCCAAAAAAACCCACCCTGGATTCCACCTGCGCATGGAATGGAATCCCTCCATGCCTAAGATGGGGACTTTCTCATAAAGTAGGAGGCTCTAAAAGTGACCCTTTAAAGGCTGATCTGCCTTTTTTTTAGGTTCTCATGAACAAGAAATATTTTTAGCTCATTTTTCAGAGAAAGAAAAATGGATGACAAACATAACACAAGTGATTTCATATTTTTCGAAGCATTTTTGAATTAATTATGAATTTTCAAAAGATTTCTGTAGTAGGTACCTATTTCTGACCATAGGTCTCTCCAAATCTGTCCCCTTGGAACTTCTAAAGCGATTTCTAAACCATGGAGGAAATGATTGGCTCTTGGAATAAAATAAATAAATTTTTCTTGATTCATTCGAAGGCAACAGTGGTCCATTTAAAGAACACCTCCCATCCAATTTTACAACCACCTATGGGGCGGTTGCAAGGAGAGGGTCGCAATTACAGCCTCCCTACCTTAGCCCTGGAATGTCCGGACTCATTCCAGAAGTCGCACAAGGTGTGCAAAGCAGATACAAATTCAAGAGTGATGATGTTGGGAAATGGGTGTTGTGCATACACAAAGTTACCATAGGGATCTGTTGCATTACCACGGAAAGAGTCGGGCCGATGCAAGAGAATTGAACAGAGGCATAGCAGAATTCAATATCATGAGGTTTGACCCACGTGCATTTGGCATTGACTTGGATGGGCAGTTGCTCCGATGAGAGGAGGAAATGCCATCACTACAGCCAGTCATGTGCTTGTAAAATTACGAGGAAAATTCGAGTGTGTACATGACGATTACTAGAATTATAGAACAGATTTATTCACGGATGCTTCTGCCAAGTTTTTTATTTTTCTTGAGCTTGCAATGCACATGACTTTGGAGGAAGACAGAGCTGGAGTCGTTTTCACATAGTGGACCGTATCCCGAAGAGGTGACTCGATAACTAATATGCAGACATATTTGAAAGAGTGCCCAAAGTGACTACTGCATTGATTGAGTTCGAAATACTGTAAAGAATTGAAACACATGTCATCATCGTACTGAATGTTGGTGTCAACTTGAAACACACACCACCGATCCTCTCTCTGTGAATGCATTATAGTAATCTAGCATCTCCTCTCCAAACCACAGCCAAGTACTGCACTATTTTTTTAATTACTGACAAAAATTTGCAAGCTGTTGTGGATTTCTTTTTATAATCTAACCACAATTTTTTTTTTAATCAAAAACGACAAGAAGAAGCTCAGCCCAACACATACTGCTCTAGTCTCATTTTCAGATCTGGCAAAGTCTCCTCTTCACACTTTGGACTTGGGCCAAGCCAAAATTTTCCCCAAAATGAGAGATGCCCCGCTATTTGGATTTTTCTCTTCCACCTACTGTTATGGATTGCATCGCTTTCATCTGCTATGCAAGCTGAACTAATTGCTACACTTCAGAAAAAACGGATGAATGAAATCCCATCAGTCTCGGTTTCCTGTGAAGCTTCTACTCTCGTCGTTGTCCAGTTTTTGGACTTCAAAGTGCTCCATGGTTAAGTCAGTTGGCAGGGTCTGCCTGGTTCGGCTGCTGGTGGCTCTAAGGTAGATGGCTGTAAAAGCGACCTTCTCCTTGCAACCGCCCCCATAGCTGGTTGTAAAATGGATGGGAGTTAATCTTTAACCCTAGAAGGCCCAAGGCTGTTTTGGGTTCAAAAACATCATTGCTTTTGAAGTGATATAGATCTAAATGTCACTTAACTATAGAGATCTTAACCATGCAATCTTGTAGTGTACATGTTGTTAATGATGTGTATCAAATTTGAAGTCATTCAACCGCATAGATTGTGAGATTATAATGTTTTAGTGTTAAAAAAGATTGTTGAAATTTTCCTAAAAACACATTTAGACATGAAATTTGATTTCTAAACCTAATCAAATGAAAAAACTTTAAACTTCAAAGTGATTCAAAAGCAGCATATAGACACATTGGTGAAAAAAAATATCATTCATTTGACTCAATGTGTTTGCAAAATGGCTTGCAAATGTCAAGAAATAGGCAAGAAAAGTTGCAAAAAACACATCTCGGGCTAAACCTCCTTCTACTAAAATGCTTTTCAGTAATTCATTACTTTTTGTATTGATATGAAAAAATTTTCACACAAACTAAATTGGTATGCGCAACTTTTCCAAAATTTTTTATTGGAAACGGACATTGTATGAAGAAGATGCAAGCCACCAAGATTCACTGTAGTCCATAAATGGTAGGATTTTGAATTTCGAATTGCTCCCAAATATTCAAAACAAGTTGGATTGGCATGAAAGTTTTACCACAATAACTAGACTTTAAGGGAAATATAACCCAACAAATTTTATTGAAATCGAACTTTGGATGAAGGAGATACAAGCCACCCAAGTTGCAGCCATGAAGTGCACTTTGGTGAATCAAATTGAACCTGTGAACTTTGATTGGCTTCCAAAAAATCATTACCTCTTGGATTGATCTGAAAATTTTACCACACAAACTAGAAGAAAAGGCACAAATTTTCCAACAAGTTTTATTGAATTTGTATATGGAATGCAAAAGTTACAGTACTTTGAATTGAACTTAAAACTATGTGAGGACACTTTTTCTCCTCTTGGGTGGTCTAGGATTAAAGGAACCACTATTGCTATTGAATGAATCAAGAAAAATTTATTTATTTTATTCCAAGAACCAATCATTTCTTCCATGGTTCAGAAATCGCTTTAGAAGTTGCAAGGGACAGATTTTTGGGAGACCTATGATTACAAATAGGTACCTACTACAGAAATCTTTGAAAATTCATAACTAATTCAAAAATGCTTTGAAAAATATATAACCACGTGTATTACGTTCGGCAATTCATTTCTCTCTCTCTGAAAAATGTTCATGCAAACCTATGAAAAAGACAGATCAGCCCTTAAAGGGTCGCTTTTACAGCCATCTACCTTAGATGCCTTGCTGGGCTTTGTCGGCTCTGTCTGCTCCTTACTGGGTTGGTTATTTAGTGAGGTTTGAAAAGTTTGAACGCACTTTGATTTTAGCTGCCCTTAGAAAAAAAAATTACAAAAACAAATTTCTGCCAGGGACTTGGTCACTCGGTTCCATGTTTTTTTCCTTTATTCAATGGAATTGGTCCATGTGTTTAAAAAAAAACAAAAAAAACGCTAGAAGCCAAAGTATGGAAGGATTCCTATATTTGTGGAAATGGAAAAGAAAAGAAAAGTTGGTAAGGTCCGTTATTTGAGTAACTTCAAACAAAGAATCATCCTTTGTATCAGCCATGAAGTTAGGCCCTTTCATCCTATCGAAAAACAATCATTCCTAAAGACTCCCTCCATTCCATAATATTAATCCCTTTAGTTTTTTCATTTATCTCCAAATGAGTGTCTCTTTTAGCAATAACTTCAGACTTGATTTTAGGATTGAAGATGACTTTCTTTGTTTTTGACATTAACTGATGAAGTCAAGTACAAGAAATTTGCTATTTATTAAACAAGTCAAAAAATTCTAAAAATGGAATTTTTAAAATTTCAATTTGAAGTTGACTAGATCAAAGACCAAAAGAGATTGGGCTTTAAGTTCATTGAATCTATTGAATTCCAAGTCATTCTCAGGAAAATCTATAAATACAAGGAGATTGCAAAAGTAGCTGCCTAGCTATGCAAAAAGTCTTCATCTCTATAAAACCTATCCATATTTGTATGTCGCACTTTGCCTCTTTTTCAAGTTGCAACCTCCTATTTTATGATCTTTCTTTGATTGCAGTTAGCCCCTAAAGGACCAAGCTGCATTTTTTGGTAACACAACAATTTTAGGCAACTCACTATGAATGAAGTTTTTATTTTTTTGCTTTGAAATTTTAATAAAATATAGGGACAAGGTTTTTATTTAAGGCCCAACAATTTTTATAGCTTTTGACTACATGGTTCAATAGTTATTGTATAATATGTAGTTTATTTTTCAGCTTAAGCAGCTTGAGTAGATTTGAAAAAATCACTTTTTTTAGAAAGAAAAAATTGAAATTGATCTTCTAGATTTATATATCCATGGAAAGCTTTGAATCATTCAATTTTGATTAATGAGATGAAAGTTATAGGGAGTTTTAGTTTGTGGATAGTTATAGAATTTTTATTCTAAAATAAACTTTGAAGTCCTTTATTTAACTCAACTTTCAATATTTAAAAAAAAATCATAGGTTGTAGATTATCCATTACAACATTAGAAACATTGGAATTGGTGTTTTTCAATTCTATAATTAAATTCTTAACAATTTTGTATTTTAAGTTGTTTTCTATTTATTTCTAATTACTATTTTTTTCCAATATATTGTTCAATTCCAAATGATCTGAAAATTTTCAAGCATATAGTCAATTTAATTTGAAGAATGAATCCACAAAAGTAACATCATTTTGAAAAACAATTCATACCAATGTGACCTTGTGAAGTGCATTTGCTCAATTTTTGGCAGGGCTCAAAAAAGTTTTTTGTCAATTCAAACACTAATATCTTGCAATCTACACGATGGAAATTTCTAGATTTTTTTCCACATCTTCTCAAAGAAATGTAATACAAGATCCTTCAGTTACATGTGTCTGAATATGATTTTTTTTTTCTAAAATTTAAAACTTGTACAAGAAATGACAATTTTAGAGCATTTTTGGTGAAAGCATAGTCAAGAAACTTTAGGGTTAATAACCACATTCACTTGTTTTGCACTTAAGAACTTACATTGTGCATTCATAGTTCAAAATCACTTTAAAGCTCACATTGCGCATTCATTTAGAATCACTTGAAAGCTTACATTATGCAGTCATTCAAAATTACTCCAGAGCTCACATTGGGCATTCATTCAAAATCTTTTGATTGTGAGTCATGGGATGGAGGGGAAAAAAATGTTGTTTGGCCCTTTAGGGATTAATAGCCATGTTCACTTGTTTTGTAATTGAGAATTCCCATTGCGCATTCACTATAAGGGAGCCAACCCATTCCTAACCACTTAAGCAATTATGGGTATGTGAAGTGCAAATTTCTTGAATGCAAAATTTTTTCCCTAGTATAGGAATAGAGTTTGAAAGGATTATATAATTTTCTAGAATTTTTTAATTCAAAATGTAATTATCATTAAAAAATTAGCTGAACTATATTAGTCATATAGACTTCTCTATTTGCCAACCATGGATTGGTTGCAAAATAAACAAGGGTTGATTGCAATATTGAGAGCCTGACAACCAATGATAATGCACCACAACTTCACATAAAGAAATCAGTCTAAAGGTTGAAAATAGGGGGTTGATCAGAAATGGGTTGGCTCCTACAGAATCATGCCTATGGGACTGAGGAAGTAAGCTTACTGGATTGGATGCTCTTGAAGTGCAAATGAATTCTTCTGTGACTGGTAAATAATAAGGTTATTAATACAAGTTTGTGCAACTGGGATTACTAAGAATACTTTGTAGTTTGTACTTGGAGCATCTATGAGGCATGCATTTTCACCTTTCCACCATTCAGTGACCAAGTTACAGACAAATGTGTGCTTTTGCCAAAATAAGAAACATAATATTTTCACAATCTATTCTTCTTGCCATCAGTGAGGTTCTGCTCTTGTTCATGCTACCAACCAAAAAGAAGGTTGAGAATATGTGTAGGTCAAGTAAGGGAAGGACATGCAATTTGGACCCATTTCCATACCCCAAGCCAATCAATTTTGGATACAAGTGTGTTTGTAAATTCTAAAAATGGAAATTTGATTTCATGGTTATCCATAAGATGCCATCTATGCATTTTAATCCTTAAAAGGACAAGTTGGTCACCCTTTAAATCAAGTGTTTTGGTACCATGTGAATTGTTGGCTTCAAAAAAAAAGCAATTTAAGTGCTCATTGGAAGTCAAATTATTGTAGATGACCTTCCCTCTTCAGACAAAATTTGGAGAATGAACAGTTACACTTCTCTCTTGCATAGAGAGATTCTCTATCATTTGTTGGCCATCAAAATGTCCCTAGCATTGTTAATGGGTTAAACAAATTTTGAATCCTTCTTTTGGCTCCAATAAGATGGTTAGGACCAAGCTACATTTGGTCTTGTGGCAAAGGGTGCAAAAATTCTAGGATGCAAAAATTCCAAAATTTTCACTATTGTGGGAAAATGAATGTAAAAATCTACTTCCTATTTTGGAGCGGTTAATTGTGTAGCTTCATGACTTCCCTAAACAAATTTGTGGTCCTTCATTCCAAATATGAATTCAAAAGCTTTAAATTTTATCATTTGATAGATGCAAGAATTTTTTTTGCATTTCCCTAGGGTTTAAAATTCCACGAGACATAAGGGGAGATTTGAAGGCAATAATAGGGTGTTTTGGGATTGTTTCCATTGTTGTTTTCCACAACGAAGGGAATGACTAGTTTTAGAAAAAGAATAATACTTAAAATGCAAAAAAAAAATTGAAATTTTTTTGTGGGAAATGACATGGCACTCTCTTGGCCATGTCAAACTATCACTAGCTATGTTCACAATGTTTTTGGGGTTGGAGAACTCACAGCCTTGTTTTGGCCTCAAAATCCTCTAATGGCAAACAAAATTTTGGATAAACCTCACCCAGCAAGGCCCAAGAAATTTCAAGATTTTCAAAAATAGGAACTTTGTTGAATTAATACTTATTCAAACAATTTTAGAGGTAGATACCTTCCTTGATTTGGAATACTTTTGTTTACGGTATAGGGTTTAGGGAATCGCTTGGGATAAATAAACATAGAATTTTTAGAAATTTAGATACCCAAACTGCATTTTTGGATAACGTAGTAATTTTGGGCAACTCACTACAAATGGAATTTCTATTTATTTATTTTTTAATTTTAACATGACATCTGCCTAGGGAATAGTTTGAGGCCCACAAAATTTCATAACTTTTGACTACATGGTTAAAAAGTTATTATATGATATATATTTTAAATACTCAAAGGACAACCTAGGCAACAATTTTTTTTAATCACTTTTTTAAGAGATGAAAATTTGAAATTGGTTTCCTAAATTTATATATATTTGGAAAGTTTTGAATCACTCTATTTTGATCAATGAGTCAAAAGTTATGAGTTTTAGTTTGTGGGAGTTTGAAGGTTGTTATTGAATCTCTATTCTTAAACAAATGTTGTAGTCCTTTATTTAACTCAATTTTCAATATTTTTGGAAAAACATAAAAATATTAGGTGTAGATTGTATACTATAACATTACAACCATTGAGATTGGTATTTTTCAATTCCATAAATAAATTCTTAACACTGTAGTGTTTTGAATTATTTTCTCCTTCTTTCTATAAACTATTTTTCTTCTATATGTTGTACAATTCCAAATGATTTGAAATTTTTCAAATTTGTAGCCAATTTAATTTGAAGAATGAATTCAAAGAGTAACCACCATTTTTGACATTTTTTCATACAAATGTGACAAGGGTTGCTATTATATAAGCATAAGAGTGTGAGCCCAAAGCCTAGAATACTACACATATGTTATAAGTGTATATACTATAGAAATCATCTATGATTATAGAGTACATATGTTACAAATACCCATATTATAGGTGTTTATGATACATACACCTTCTATAGTGTGTAATATCTATATTATAGGTACCTATATTGTAGGTTTAATGCTCACAAGCTTGCATTCTTGGGCTCACATACTAGCACTATTGCAAATGTGACCTTATGAAGTGCAGTTGCCTGGATTTTGACAAGGCCAAAATAAAGATTTTTGTCACTTCAAATGCTATATTTTGCATTCTATACAGTGGAAATTCTTGAGATTTTTCTACATCTTTTCAAACTAGTATACTACAAGATCATGTAGTTACAAGTGTCCAAAAATGTTTTTTTTCTAAAGGCTTAAAATTGTAATCAATTCCTTTTTCAAATTCAGTTGTAGCTCTATGCACTCTTCCTGCATATTATAAGGTAGTCTGCTCATAAAGCGTCTTTTTAAAGGTTGCTTGGCCTTTCTAATGGGATTCAACTACCTAAAAGTATTTTCCCTTATTTTTCACTTGAAGGAAAATTGATGTGGAAACTAACACAAGTGGTTTCATATTTTTCAAAGCTTTTAAGAATTATTTATGAATTTCTAAAGAATTCTACTATAGGCACATATTTTTAATCATAGGCCTTGTAGAACCCATACATGCACACTCTAAAAAATGATATGGATTGACCAAAAACAAACACTGTGACATGCAAAAAGTACTATACAAGGTTCAAAATGTGATCATTACCAAACTTAAACAAATCCTAGATTTTTTTTAGCATTTGTAAGAAGACAATTGGACAATCAATTTTTATTAAGAAAAATTAAGTGAACATGCCCTAGCTTTGAAATAGATCCAACTTGGTTCTTATTCCATCTATTGACAAAGTATAAATCAATATCTAATAAATCTTATTATATTCTCACATTATCAACAATCCACTTCAGAAACACTTTTTGTCCATTTCAAAACTTTTTGTGTAGACTATTTTGTAGAAGAGGGTTGCAATTACAACCCCCTCCTATAAATGAACTACAAAAAAATCCTAATACAAAATGTGTACTTGTACTAAAAATGGTAATTTTGGAGCAGTTTTGGAGAAAACATAGACAATCAAAATCATTTAGGGGTTAAATAAACACATGAACAGAAAATAAAGAAGCAAGCATGTTCATATAAGTGTCTCAAGTCTTTCCAAGAAAGGAAAATGGGAAAAACTACATGAGGTAGGATGCTCTTAAAGCAACTTTTTAAGAGTTGATTGCATTCGGAGGGAAATTAAACTCCTTGATACAATTTTTAGTAATTTTCATAGGAAGAAAAATGGGATTGGCAGTCGGTACAAGCAACCACCTCCTAAAATTTACATTATTGGTACATTGAAGAAAGAAAAATGTACTTTGGTATTAGAGATTGTTCTTAAAGCAATGTCGCTTTTAACGCACCCTTCTTTATAGTCCCCATCCCATATAATGACCTTATAGAATTTCTTTGAAATTTCACCTAAAATTTGTGATAATTATATAGTTCATCTTTTGTTGACTTAAAATTAAGTTTGTGACACTTTAAATTGTCATCTTAAACAAACTCCTAGTGTTTGCCTAATACAAAGCTAAATATATGTGTTAAGTCTCTTATTAAGAACTTGAATAAATTGTCAAAGTAGCTATTCAAGGTTGCATCTATTCATACATCACTCTTTATTGCTTTAAAGTTCCAATCATGTTGTTTTCTACTAAGTCAATGACCAATTTTAAGAATCTTAAGGTAACTATATTTAAAAACGGCCAAATAAGCAATTTGGCATGGTTCTAGATATTGTAATGAAATTTTTTAATGGTATCTTTTTAGTCGTCAAAAGAAGATTTTTAGATTATTTTAAAAAGAATTTTTTGAATACCATATGAATAAACTAGGAATCTTCAAATTGCTCAAAATAGATGTTCTCAAAAATAGTAGCAATGCATTTTAGGCAAGAATTTTCAAAAGGTCGATTTTAGAAAAGGATGGATTTTAGGTGTAGTTTCTTTATAACATGTTAATATTTAATAGGTATATCTTTTGAGTAATCAAAAATTTCGAATCTATCTAGACCATTTTCCACAAGTATAATTTAATAATCATTTTAATTGAAAAAAATTCCACAATGTGATTGCTAATAAAAAGACATTGTAGTAAGATTCTTATATCGACAATTTGATGTATCTAAACTTTAAAACGAACATACCTTTGGATTGCAAGTTGAATGTGCCTAAGCTTCAATATGTAGTTTTTTTCTAGCTCCTCTAAAAGGTGAAGTTTTGTCTTCAACATTTTTTAAAAACACATGTATGTCCTATAACTTGTGCATTTAATCAATATTTTCAAAAATGGGTTGAAAACGTACATAAATAAGAGTACCAAAACAACTTTCATATTCAACTTTTAAAATTGTAAAGTAGAAGGTGGTATTGAATCACTGATGCTAGCATATGAGCATAAAGATGGGAGCCTATAAGCCTTGAACCTAGTTGTAGCTATGTATTGACAACCGTTTGAAGGTGTTTATTACACATTTACTTATAACATAGACACACTATAACATAGAAAGAGTTTATAGCATAGAGACCTATAATGTACACCTATAATTATAGAAGGTATTTATAATATAGACTCTTAGGCTCATGTTCTTATAGTTTCAATTGATGCTAGTACATACTAGCACTCTTTGTACTAAATGTAAGAAAAAAACTAATATGCTAATAATTTTTATAAGAAATTGAGAATTGTTAATCCCGATAGAGATCATTTTCTAGTAAGCAATTAATGTCTTTTATTTTTATTTTTATTTGAAATTTTTTCAAATTAAAAAAAAAAGACAATTTTATATGCTTTTTTGCTACCTTCATTGTTCACAAAATAAAAACCCTCACAATTTTTACTTCAATATAGGAAATTGAATGGTTCAAATGTTTTGAGTGGATATCTATTTAAATAATTTCCAAAAAATAATTCATATTTTTTCAGAATATAATTTTGTTGCCTGGTTTGACTTTGAAATCAAAGAAATCCTTCTAACTTCTTTTTTTTTAATTTCTAAAACCCCTTTTAACTTTTGCAACATTTAGTGAAATAACATAAAACAAAGCTTTATATGTACAACCATATGATGAATAGCATCCATTCTAAAAATGTAGTACAAAAATTCCAAATTATGAAGTCAATAGAGCCTAATCAAGCTATGATAAACTCCAAAGTAGGTTTTTTTATCCTTTAGGGATTAAAGGAGGGATTCATGATGCACCTTTCTGACAAGGGTCACTTATATGTGAGCATAGGAGGATGAGCACATGAGCCTAGAAGACTATACACCTAAGTTATAGATGTCTATATTATGGAAACCTTCCATAATTATAGCGTAACTAAAATATAGATATTTATATAATTATAGGTGTTTATAATATAAACATCTTAAATGGTTGTAGTGTATCTTCTTATATATATATGCTCAAAGCTCACATGCTTGCACTTTTATACTCACATATTAGCACCAATGTTCATCTTTTATCAAGGAGTTGTGGTTGGTGATTAACAATTCCTTCACAATCTCTAGTTCACGTAACACCAATTTCATATCTATTCCCCACCACTATAGAAATACTTTGCATGCAAGCAAAAAATAAGGTAGAACAACCCATTAAGGTTAAAAGACATCTAGGGTGTGGTCTTTGTTGTCTCTCCTATCTTTGTGAGGACACTTATAGTTGGTGGTTTGTATTTTATCTTTTGTATTGAAATTTTGTTTCATTTGTGTCCCATTATGGATTTTTTCAATAATAGAGATTTAGGTCATAATTAACGTCTTACGTGACAATAATGGAGTGATTAGTGACCTCATTAAGAACTTCTAAGTTTTTAGGATAATTTCACTGTAAAAAGTGATTTTTTAGGTCTTTCATGTTAGAAATAATTGTGATTACTTTAAATGTGTAAGGTGAGCATTATAGATACAAATTTTGTTGGTTCGAAGGTAGTCTAAAGATTCTTTTAAGCCTATAATGGACTAAACACTTAAAAAATTTATAGCAAATTCATACTTTGTCAAAAAAATATAGTTTCAATAGCTCTTGCTATTTTTCACACATGACTATTTCCTGTGATTACAAGCCTGGGTGCTTAGTCCTCCCCTCCCTCAAAGAAAATTGTGAACCATTGATTGAACTATCAATTACCACTACAACTATGGATTCAGGTTTTTTTTCTAGCAAAACAAAGAAACTTTACAAATATGAACATTCAATCAACTCCACAAACACCTCTATGAAAAAACATGAGTTGTTGGTTTGAATAAACCCCTTTCCTTCTCTGTGAAAAAACAAAAGTTGTTGATTTGATTACGTTACAAATATAGAATACTACATACAAATATTGAATATAAATATGGTACAATATAGGTACAAAATGTGGCTATTGAAATACTTGTGGTGGCAATATTCTATATCAATTGCTACCACAGGAGTTGCTTAAAAATATGAGAAGGAGGAAGAGAGGTTACAAATTTAATTTTAAGAAATAAATTTAACTTAACATTGAAAACTAATTGAGAAAGTCTATCTGCTAAGTGACTATCCATCCAAAAGACAAACTCTTGTTGACTATTTAGTAAAAAGATGCAAACTACATGTTTGGAATTAATTCCCTTACTTTTAATTTTCAAAAATCACAAACCATCATTCTGCTCATAGAAAAAAAATTGAAACCAATACTCAAGTCGTCAATCTAGGATATGGATATGGGCTACAAATATAGATATGGGATACAAATATGAATAATGTACAGATATGGGATATGAATACAAATATAGAAGACATATACTAAAGGTCACTTCACACATGGGCCGACCAAGTTGAGAGGCCGTGGGAGATTATGGCCAAACTTTAGGTGAGTGCAAAAACATGGGCAATAAATGGTAAAATTCGACGGACTCTCAACCAGAGTTTGGAGCGCTACAAAGTAGTGCCTCAAACTCTAGTCAGGAGTCCATTGTGAGGCCATCGCCACGTATGAGCTAGGTTGCCATGTAGGCAATTTGGAAGGTGACAGACTTTGGATTGTGCCACCTTGTACGAAGGGTTGAGAAGCCAAAATTGGGGTTTTTTGAAATCTGATTGGTGGAGGCCAATGGACTCTCAACCTTTGGCCCATGTGTAGAGCGGCCTAATACACAATATGAATACAGATATGGGAGAATAAAAATCCCATATCTATTGCAGATACAATTTTCATTCTTTAGAATTACAAATAGGGTGGGTAGGTGGGTGGATTTGGGTTGAGGTTGGGCTTGGAGTTGGGAATATAAAAGAATTATGTTCTAGTAGGGGGTCAAAGGGTGATAAAATAAAAAATCCATCATCTAAAAATATGTTCTCTCATTGTCCACTAAAAAGATAGCTAGACTTTGGTTGGAAAAAATTTAAAAAAATATAAACAATGTCATGAGGACAAACTCCTAATTCTGACCAAAATGGGTTGTTTTACTAGCTTAATCTCATGAAGTTAATTATCTATGCATACATTCACATAACAAAAATTCTTACTAAAAAATTCTCCATTCATTTGTTGGGCACATTCTTTTGTGTAATCAATTCATTACACAAGCTTACCATTGTTATCAAGCATTTATTACCACTATTAACAAAGTGTTTTGTTCATCTAAATTTCCTGCATTTTTTGGCAAGTGCTTTATGTAATCAAATAATTTTCTTGTCAGGAATTTTTTTTTAAATACTGAGAAGACGGGTAGAGCTAAGGAGTGTAACTCATATTAGACGGCTATGAGTAAGTAGGGTCTTGATGATTCTGGATCCATTTGACCTTCGTCGCATTTGAAGAGCAAATATGTTTAATTTGGCCCCATTCATCATTGAATTGTGTAGGCGTATATACGTCACCAAATCTACAACCAAAATTGAGCAAAATTGATGATTTAACCATTAGATCAATTAATATCGTAATTATACTTGTTGTAGCATCCTCCCAAAGATTTTTATTTCAATCTCTATAGGCGACTAAAATCTTCATGTTGAAAATGTACATACTTTACCACTTGTGTATGTGGCTCGGCATGCTAGCATGAGTATATTGTGTGTTTTCTACACCTAGTAAAAGTCTTGGACTCCAAATTTGAGTAACTCAACTAGTTCATGACAAAACTTAATAATAAACATGCAAACTAAAATACAAAGTGTAATTTAATGTCAATCAATCAATGTCCATGATATCTGATGTCAAAAAGAACTGTATCATACCGTTCTTGCTATCAAACAATTGGATCTCAAGGGCATTTGTAAGTAAACATTATAATACATAACCCATTCTAATCACAAAGAAATTTGTAGGCATTCCAAGCATTGTAAGTGTGGCCTTTGAGGTTCAATATGGCATTGTGTATCTCTTTGTACATGACAATTTCAACCCCTTTTTTCTCTTGAAGTTATAAGTTTTTGTTGTATTTTGTAGTGGAGCTATTATGGAAACTCTATAAGGTATTGCTTTAAAGTTACTTTATACAAAAGAATGTAGATTTTTATGTCCCTTTTATATATATATGGAATCTCTTTTTTCTAATTGAAAAATTTGTGGTTATCTTAAAAATTTAGGAAAAATGTCTACAAATGCAGTGTCATTTCAAATAAGCATTTTGCACGTTGAAATATGAAAAAATTATTTTGTTACTACTTGAAGAGTGACAAAATTGAGTGAATAAAGTTGAAGATGTTTCTTTTAGATAATTAATTGTCACTTTGACTCCTTTTTAAAACCAACCCCAGTTTACTTCTTGTTTGAAATGTACTTCCACTATGTACAAATTTATAGTGTGTATTTTTTATACACCATTGTACAATACTTTGAAATTTCATAGTTCATTCATTCAAAGGTACATAAATACATTAGTCAATATGAAATACACCTTTGACTTCCATGTGAACTCTTAACCAAAAATTAGGCAAATCAAAAATGGAAACAAAGCTCAATTACTTATGAAGATGCATGTAGATCTAGTTACTTTAATTTGATAGTACAAAGGCATCAATAAGTTAGTTACAAGTGGCAATTTTCAACATAATTATATTATCTTGGGAATCCAAGTGATCTTAAAGGAGAGCACAAGATCATAATAATGTCATTGCTTTAATTTGTGGAAGCCTAAATGTTATTATTCCTTTGGAAGATAGAACAAATTTTGTGCACCTTCCAATAAGCTCTATTTTTGGTTTAAATTTAGAATTTTTATTTCAATTGGTGTATGGGAGCAAAAGTTAAACCACAATTAGCCTAGAAATGATTTATTAGACAAAAAAAAATACAATAAATCTTCAAATTAAAATTTGCAAGTTTTTCCCCTCATAGACTATATATATATATATATAAAATAAAATAATTTATTATTTTATTATTTATTTATGGAAAGCTCTCATTATTCCATTTTGATTTGTATTGTCAATTTTTTTTTTAATTCTTAAAATCGTCTAGTGCAAATCCTATGAATAAATATATAGTAAATACAATTTTTGAATCTTTTTGCTATTTGCATTAGAAATGGTAGTCTTCAATGGTTTCTGATTTTGAAAGGCTTTGGGATCTAAAGGTTTGGAGATGGTGTGTATTAGTATGATTAAAAAATGAATGGCTAAAAAGCAATTACAATATTATTGAATTTTCAAACCAATTGGGATATGAAATAAATATAAAAATAGAAATTGCGATGGCTTTTATAAATATTCAGACACTTACAAAATTGCAATAATTGATTGAGAAATTATATTTTTTCAACAAATTCTAGACATCTTGTGGTATAAGTAATACACAATTAATTAAAATAAATTTCAAAATGTTTTTAGCTTTTAAATAATCTAGTCAAATTTAATAGTGAATTTTTTTTATATAAATAAATTATTTTCAATATATTTTAGTGAGTAAAGTGAGAAATCTTACTTAGAATTTTAAAGTAAAAATTCTTCAAATTTTAAAAATATGACTCAATATTTATATTAGTGACTAACTTATAACTTCATATTTTTACATTTTTTATAATTGACTCCAAAATCTTTAAAATTTCATAAAAATAAGGTATATACATTTATTACACTTTTCAGTTTTTCCATACTTTTAGAAGATTTTGGAGTGAATTTCAATAAAAGTAAAATATTTGAAGTCATATTTTAGTCAATTAGATTCGACACACACAAAAAAAAGAATTTTGTAAAATTCTTACCAATTTTTTTTAATAAATTCTCATTCTAATTTATTAAAGAATCCTTCAAAAAAGTTATTTGTATTAAAAAAAATTACTTATAAGATTGATTAAATTAGTGAAAATTCAAAAAGTATTAAAAAAATTTTAAAAATTTATTTCATGTAAGTGTTAGTTATACTATAAGATATCTAAAATTTTGATTAAAATATCTAATTCCTCAATTAGTTATGACAATTTTTGTGAGTATGCAAAATGTTTTGAGAACTACTATAAATGAATTACAACAACCAACAATTGCAACTATTGGACTCTAGGGGCACATTCACAAGAAAGTATTTGTTGATGGTATACACAATCGTAGATGTACTTGTTGAGTTTCTATTTGAGCTCACCGGAAATTGACAATAAGCCCCTTGTGTTTGACAATGAATAGATAAAGTAGAATGACCTATTCAAGATAACTTAAGCATTTCAATCTGTTTGAAGTGGGAAAGTTGTAGAGAAACTAAGTTCAATGGATACAAAAATAAGGATGAAGAAGAATGCAAAAAAGAAAACGAATTTTTTTCTCCAAGAATGAATTCAATATAAATGTGGATTTTTCATCTAAATTGATATTGGTCTTATAAACTCACTTATTATGGTTAGCTTTGGCACTTCTCCCTAAGCCAAGAAGGAAGAGAGATGAGTGGATGAAAAGGTGCAAACTCAATGAATCTTTTCAATGAATAGTACAGTCAACTCTTGTTTGCACTAAGCTATTGCAAGGGTCTGTTTGAAATAGGTCCTTCTACCATATACAAGAAGAAAGCCAACTATAGGTTTAAAGCAATTGATCTACATATCTAGGATTTATCATATTGTTTTTTGTTTTTGTTTTTGAGAAAGATTAAATAGATAGGCCTATTGGGTGACTAGTTTGGAAGGATTAAATAAAACTCAACTTCAATAGAAAAGGCCAAAGCTTGGAGACAAGTTAACCAATATGCTTAAAGGGCGGTGAAGATTTGTAAGACCATTCTATCTTCTTAAGAGCAAATCAAAGCAAATTGATTCCAATTGGTGTCAAATTTGTGAAGAATTTGTCTTGACAATTGTTGCTTTTTTCATGAGCTATTCACCATGAATGGTTGCAACATTGGCCATGGTAGTTATTGGTCTCAATTATATGATTGTTTTTGAAAGAGCATACAATAACAATAAGTCAATGGGAGTGCGGCTCTCAAAAGTTGCTCAAATATATACACCCCCCAATGTGGTCACCATGGCTAGCAAGCCATTGACCATTCTCATAACTGCGACAAACTACCCCATTTGAGATAAAATGCGAACTAGTCCATTGTTGGCTAAATTATGATAGTGGTGTACATTCAAGTTCTAAAATGTACACTACTAGCATAATTTCCTCCACAATGGGCTTTTTCCATTTCGTCTCAAATAGGGTAGTTTACCTTGCATCTGTGCTTACCCAAATTAGAGGCATATCTTAAAAATCTTCAACCCTAAATAGGAGATGCATTAAAAAAGAAACTTGATTGTATTCTTTGGGGAGGCCATTGTTGAAAAACATATAAACTATGTGCAATAAAATATAAGGTCTAATATATTCATTCTATATAAAATTTGTAAACAAATTATATGTATTATAGGGCACTTTAAAAGTGTAAAACATGATTATATGTAATATAGGGTTATGTATAATACTATAGAATTATGTAAACATTACATATAAAATAGCATATACAAAAAGGGATATTAGAAAAAAGAAAGGTAAATAGGTTATAGAAGCTCTAAAGTTATGAATAGAAATGAGAAATCTGCTTTTCTATTCTAATTATTGTACTTCACAAACAACCTCAACTACACTGTGGTGTACGTATCTAATAAAGTACTTCATATCCTATGTGTAGTATCAAGAGTTTTGGGTTCAATTATTGGATTGAATTGCCATTGAGAAGGTAGGGGAGGAAAATAATATAGCAATCTTATGTGATATTTTGACTAAAAAAAATGTATTATTAATCTCATAATTATAATTTTTACTTAGTACTTGATTTGTTTTTTTTAATCATTCATCATATTTACTTTCCTTTCCTTGTTTCTTTCTACTAGACATGCATTTTAAGCATCACTAACAAACTTGCTATGCACTTTGACAATTCTAAGGCAATCGTAAAAAAACTATTTATAAATAATACATGGTTCATTTTATTTTATTTTATTGAAAAACATGGATGATTTCCATTGAAATATAGATAAATTTAAAGAACCGAAACAAAAGATTTTAAATACCAATAGGATGCTTAAAAATATTAACATTTGTGATTATTTAAAAAAATATTATGTATTATAATCCTTTCTACTAGGTAAATAGCCCCTCATAAAACAGGACGTTATCACAAGCCATTGCATTTTCTAAGTGGGAGTGATTTCCCCGAGTTGTATTCAAATAGTCATTAAAAAAATGATTCATTTGACTGTTCAACTTGACTACCAAATATTTAAGTAATTATAGATTGTTTAAATTTTAGTAACTAATCCATAAACAACATTGATGATATTTTTGAGTTGATGAATGACAAAGAATCTCTCTATGCAAGATAGAAGTACAAGTATTTATCTTCCAAATTTTGTTTGAAAAGGGAAGGTCATCTATTGTAGTTTGACTTTCAATGAGTACTTTTTCATTTTTTTAAGCCAATGATTAGAACACCGTACCAAAATAGATGATTTTCATGATGACCAATTGTCCTTTAAGGACTAAAAATTTCTTAGAAGGTCTAAATTAGATACAATAGGAAATATGTGTTCATTTGAATAAATCTCTCTATCCAATATAAAATGTGACCGTAAATAAATAGAGACAAAGTACATAAACCAATGGACAATTGAAAACTTTCTATTAGACTTGAGACAAAATTTGAAAAGAATATACATGACAGAAAAATATTGTTTTCTCCCTTCTTTAATAGTAGAAATAGGATGGATTTGAAAAAGAAAAACTTTGGATTGTCAAGTTGATTATCTTTGAAACCCTCTACTAGTTAAAATTTTTCTCTTCTAGCTACAATGGTAATTATGAATGTCAAATTTGACCTTTTTTCATGATAGTATTTTTCATTGTACAATTCCTACAATATATTTGTAGAATCTACTATTTCATATTGATGATATGACTTAGATTGCTACTACAATCATGATGGTCCAATTTGTATTTAAATTATAATATTTGAAAATTTTCATAGTTTTTTTTTATAAAAATTCATTTAAATTCAATATTTCTCATTTATTATAAATCTAGAGTTAACCCTTGAAAGGACCAAGGTGCATTTTTTGGCAACATAACTTTTTTAGGAAGGTGTATGTGAATAGAGATTTCCATATTTTTGGCCCAAATTTTAATAGAAGGTGTGAACAAAGAATATCTTTCATATGCACAAATTTCAGGACATTTGGAAATATGCATAAAAAATTATGGACTAATATGTAGTTTGTTTCTCAACTAGGGCAATCCAGGTAGATTTGAAAAAAATCACTTTTTTCAAAAATTAAAATTTGAAATTAACTTTTTAGATTTATAAATACAAAGAAAGCTTTGAATAATTCCATTTTGATTAATGAATCAAAAGTTATGAGGTGTTTTAGTTTGCAGGCAATTATGGATTTTCTACTTTAAAATAAACTTTGAAGCTCTTTATTGAACTCAATTTTCAATATTTTTGGAAAAAAATAAAAATACTAGGTGAAGAATGTTTATTACAACATTACAACTACAGGGATTATAATTTTTTAATTCCATAACCAAATTATTAACAATTTAGTATTTTGATTCATTCTCTATTTTTTTTCTATTTACTATTTTTTTCCTATATGTTGTACAATTCCAAATGATGTGAAATTTTTCAAGCATGTAGCCAACTTGCCTTGAAGAATGAATCCAAAGAGTTGCAACCATTTTGGACATTTTTCCATACAAATGTGACCTTGTAAAGTACAGTTGCCCAATTTTTTGTAAGGCCAAAAAAAGGCTTTTTGTTACTTTAAATGCTAATATCTTGCAATCTACACGGTGAAAATTTCTGAAAATTTTCCTACATCTTTTGAAATGATCATAATACAAGATTTTATGGTTGAATATGTCCAAAAATTTAAAATTTCTTTTGAATACTTGTCCTGAAAATGGCAGTTTTGGAGAGTTTTTGGTGAAATCATAGTCAAAGAACCTTAGGGGTTAATAAATCAATAAATATAGATACCTCATCATTGAAGGCTTACTATAATGGTATAAAAGACATATGTAAATATGTAAACTATGGTCTCTATTAAACTTCTTCTTTTTAAATGAATTTTCACATTTAGCATTTGAAATTGAAAGTCATCATCTATAGATTGCTTCAAAGTTTATATTACATCTTTTTCATTATTAGAAGTCTAAAAAAAACTAACAAGTTCAAATTTCATAAAAGAATATGTAGCTATTTTAAAATATTTATGAAAAAATATTTTTGAAGTTTTTTATTTTTATTTTTTATAAATAAATGTGAAATACAAGGAACACCTATATAATCCCACCTTCAAAAGCTTCCTATCTTAACTGCCGAAGGTCAATGCATCCAAAGAATGGATGTGCTTGGTCAAATTTATAACTTTCAAAATTTCTATTCTTGGTCTAATTTAAATTTAGAAACTTAAGCCCAATAGGTTATCTTTCAACTCCATTTCAAGACTTTAAAAAATATTCAAAATTCAATGAGTTATTGTAATTGAAAGCTCCAAGTACTACAATCTAAATAATTTAAATTTGTAAGTATTTCATTTGATTTTTTCTTTAAAATCCTATGCAAAGATAAGTTATAAATTTTTTTTTTTCATTCTAACCTTCATTTTCATTCAAATATCTAAATTTTTGTAATGTAAATACAAAATCATGTAATTTCCTATACCTATCACATTTTTAGAAATAAAAATAAAATGAAATTTTCAGCCAATATTTTAGAAACTCAACATCCATATAAAAAAAGTTTATTTTCACATGAAAATGATTGAATTTTGATCAATAAATTATACATAGGCTAAATTTAGCCTAATGGTGGCTTAAATGGTGGCAACTTCACATAGAAGTCATTGTCAAGGGTGATTTGAATAAATCAAAGAAAACGATTATTTGAAAAAATTTCACACTATTCCTTATATCTTCTTTTATTTCTTCCTAGGTACACAACTCTTGCATTTTACATAGGTTCATGAGCATTAAATAGCTTAGAAGATGGCTTTCGTAAAAATTATATGAAATTAAAAAGAGCAAAAAGTTAGGGGAAGACAAATTCAATAAAATGAAATATAGATTATGTAGGATCGTACATTTATTAAAATAGATAAATCTAATAGACCTAATATAGTTATACTTGACAATTAATATTGAATGGAAAGGTTTCTAAGGGATCTTCTATTGTGTATATTTTTCTAATCTTTAGAATATCTAATGACCAAAAATTCAATCATACATGTCAATGTAGTGATTACAATACAAATTTTCTTAGTTGAAACCTTTTAAATTTCTAGTTTGATAACTATACGAGATATTTTGTTCAAATGGCGGCATTCCTTTAGCATTTTTTTAGGAATTTTCTGAGATTGGTATAGATTTCAGACCCTCAAATCCTAAAATCTAGGACAGGTATATAGTTTAGAATGCATGTCCTAAACCAAAAAGTGCCAATTTGTGGAATACTGCCATTTTAATGAAATATTTGTTCTATATAGAATGATGCATTTCAATTTTACTATACTAATAATGAAATTTAGTGTTATCTTACTATTTGATTATTTTTTTGACACGAATCAAACAAGATTTCATAGCAAGGGGTAAATTACAAGCCTACCAATTATGAGTGGCCTAGCAAGAGGACCACACTAATTGTTTTGGAAATGCTATAAGGTTTTTTACAATTGGTGAAAATTTTATTTGAAACCTACTTAGATATCAATACTATTCAAAGAAGGGTACCTCTATGAATATAGTTTGAATATAGTTGGTCAAAATATTTATCAAGATCGAAAACTTGTAGCATTTTAAAATCAATAGTGGGGTTAAAAAGAATTTCATTATTAGTGTAGTAATTAAGTTACGTGAGTGTCATGTCTTCTCCAGCTGTGCTCACACCGCTAGACTCCATCTAGAAGCCGCGTGTGACCCCAAGACCGTGGTATAAGAAGGCCGGTACGGTTGACTCTGAATTTCCATCCCAGTCTCCATTTGCTGATCGCCAGCTCTTGCCAAGCACATGCTTGGGCGCGGCCTTCTCGCTATTCTCGCCGTTGCCTCCAATTCTCTAGCTCGCATTCTTTTTGCTAACAGATTTGCAACCACATTTGCAACTGCAGGTGAGTTTGCTTCTAATTTCCCTTACAATTCCACGTACCCAGAACGATTGATGCGGCGTAATTAGGTTAACTAGCTTTTTGTTTCATTCTTTATGTACCCTGAAGCTGCAGACTGATCGATGGTGCTAGCACTGAAGTCATGCTCGATCAAGCAGCTGTCGATCGACGATCCATTGGAATTCCTGCGCTTGCTTGATCGATGGGGTCGGTGGACTGGCAATTTGGTAGCCAGCTCGTCCAGCTGAAAAGTAGGCACTGAGGACTTTCTGTGAGCAGTAGTTCTGGCTGAGGGATCCTGCTTTTCGATCGCAGCGTACGTTGTGAATTATTTTCAACGAATTTCGATCTTGCGATAGAATTCCTGTTGAAGTTTCGTCGGGATATCTTCATGAGTCTAGCTAGATGGTACGTCACAGCATTGCGAATTTAGGTGCTGTACGTAAACAAATGCTTCGGTCAGGTGGAATGAACACTCGATCGGTCCGATCAAACTGTCCGATATTTCATGCATGGTCTAAGCTCCACCACGGTCGTCGAGTTGGCGTAAGGAATTAAACGTTGTTGCGGCAGATTATCAATATAATTCATATGTCAGGAGATGTCCGCCTTGAAAAATCGCGATGTGGAACTAAAAACGTAACGATGATGATTGTTTGGAAGTGATCTACTGTCGTGGTTTGATTGTGCCTGCTTCTGGGTTGTAAGCCAGTCTTGGTGAATCCTTAATCGATGTGGGGTTGGTGCTGGGCAGGTCGGATCCACTCAGAGGAATGAGGATCAGAAAGCCGCGAGGTCAGAGCGAACAACCTTCCCTTGAACCTTTGTCTTCAGCTCTGCTTCAGTTGGCGGAAAAAAGTTTAGAGCTTGAAGGTGAGGCTGATATGGGAGATGCCGAGCTCTCTATTGACGGTTCCCATGCAGCATCGGAACAGGATGATGCTCGGAGAAACTCGACCGCACCGTCGACGAAGTCAGAGGTGGCGGTCCGGTCTGTGAATCCGTCCCTGCAGGTCCAAGATGGCGAGGAGCGCGTGACTCCCACGGCAAGTTCATTTGAGGTACCTTTTCCTGTTTATTAGTTAACTTCCCTTCTTTCTCTGTTGCGCAATGAAGAAAATGTTGCAAGTCATGATATAAACCTAATTCTCGATCCTGGTGAAAGTTGCCACCAGTACTATAATATGTATGTCGATGGTACGACGATGTTTGTTCGTTCAATTAAATCTAACTTTGTGGCATGTTGTCTTGAATCGTCTATCCATCTGCCGTTCGATTTTTAGCAATTTCTTTTCCCTTAGTAAACGGGCAAACTGTACATCCTTCGATCGAATTTTCTATGGAGATGAGTCTCTAGACCATGAAGTAGAAATTACGTACTTCATGAATCTACAGACGTTAAATGTTCTCGAATAAGTACTCCGCCATTTGCGTGCATGACCAGAATGAGAAATCATAGCCGGACATACTCGAGTACAATTGCCGAATTGCTGTCGCTTGACATAGGAACGGGGCTCTGTGTTGCAGGTTAAAGGAGACGTGGAAATGGAAAAACAGCTTGAAGAATCGGAGAAGAGGATGATTCTAGATAGGCCATGCGAAATTGGAGAACCTCGAGGTGCAAGCATCCTGCATCCTCTGCTGATAGAAGAAAGTGAATCAGACTCCGAGCTTCCCACCTGGATTCCACCCTCTAAAGCACCGGAAGGCTCGTTGCTGCACGCATTGTATTTGCTGCTTTTGGGTGCTGGCAGTGACGGTACCTCATTGCGAGAACTTTTCAAATGCTTGAAAGAGCCGGCAGAGGTGCTGAGTTTTGAAAGAGACTGGAAGGTGCAAGTGCGGACACACTTGAAGACCAACCCACACTTTTGTGAAGCAAAGGGATACCACTACCTTGTGTGCAACGACCAACTTGACGTGCAACAACCCAAGGGCAACCCTGCAAACATAGCAAGAACTTCACTTTGTAATGGGGCATCCTCGAGTAAGACCGATCTATCTAGTCAGCATTCAACTCCAGCAACAGTGCAGACCGGCCTTTCGATGGATACCCATGAAGGTACGCACGATCGAATTACTAGAATTCTTGGCTTATGTGCATGCTCCAAACACTGAACCCTAACCCTAAAGTAGACCCATACAGTACTCACGACGTTCCACATGCGTTGACAGAAGCTTTGTTGTGCTACCTGATATCCCAGGAGTCGGCCGGAGGAAAGCATTTCAGAAGGCGATTGCAGCTCTGTCCCAACAGGCGACGGAGTTTGAAGAGATGCACCAAAGCATGGGTGACATGCAAATGACTTCTTCAGTTGCAGATCCAACAGATTCACAACTGGTCTCACATGGGCGACCGTCGACTTCAAGCAGAAAGCGGAAATCTCCTTCATCATATGATGTGAAGCTCACTCACCATGGCCATCCCATTCCAGGTGGCTTGCAGGCAACTGAGGCTCAAACCTTCGCCAAGATGGAAGTACAGACAGGTCAAAGGTGCATCGCCGAGAAAGACGATACTGGAAACTGGCGTAGTCACATGATGGCGATGGCAGGTCATACCATCTGCGACCATCACAGGAGCTTACAAAGTCTGCAAGAAGATGGCAAAACCTCGGTCTCTCCAAATCCAGGCAGTCCAAAGTACTTGACAGCATCCAAACCTCGCATCGCTGAAGACTCGGGCGGCCAAAGTAGGGAACAATGCAGCCACGGCCACAAATACAGAGATGGCACCAGGAGTCCGCAGTGCAGCAGGATTGCCATGAAGGATCACTGGCTTTGTGAGCATCACAAACAGCTGAGAGAGGAAAGGCAAGCTCGTGAACGTGCAGATGCTCAACAGGGGAAGCAACGTGCAACCAGTATTCAACACAGCCCAGACTCGAGCATTATGGGCTTGCCTGAAAGTCACAGAAACCTCGACCGAAGTTCGCTTTCACTTCATCGCAAGTCTCCTCGAATCCCACGTGAAGACACTCCTAGCCATACTGAAGCTGCAAAGAACGTCGATAAACCTGCCACCGGAGTTTCAAACCACGTCGATGACTCAAATGGAGAGCTATTGCAGCTGCAGATGCCCAAGAATGTGCCCAAGAGACATCACGTTGCAGCTAGAAAGACTGCTTCAAACGTGGGTCCATTGAAATCTCAAGGCCTGATCCGGGCACCAACCACCCCTCCTCTGCCTCCGCCCTATGGAATTCGAAGAAAAGCTCCAGTGAAGAATATTAGAGAGCCAACTGAAGAAGCGACCTTGCATTCTTAGGTTTTCCAATGAGGATTTGGAGCGTTTATTTCCGTGTAGCCCATGCAGAAGTAGTATCGATGGGGTTCCCGCTATGGAACTGTGTTGGGCAGGCTGAGGTGCATTAAGCGATCATTTGAGAAGTGTTACAGTAGCAAGTGTGAGAGTGTTAGACCTGGCCTCCAATTGCTTTGCAGTGCTAAAGTTTTTAAAGAAAATGGAAGGATCTACATTTATGTTGCTAGTTGTTTTAAACTTTTGGAATTCTTTAAGTTTAGGGTCTCTTAAGGCTCTAAAAGTGTCCCCATTTATACATGATGTTAGTTCACTTTTGGTAGAGTGAAGAGCACAATTAGTATGTTAATGTCATATATACATCTTTCTTTGTTATAGAACAATTTTTAGCTTGACCTCTTTTAGAATTTGCTACTTGAGTTGAGATAAATGAAGCTTATTGGTCTTGGTTCATAATGTTGTTCACCAACTGAATATGGTTTTATTTAACTTCAAGAAGGATAGCTCGGTAAATGGAAAGGAATATGGACTAGCTTCCTTGGCTCACTAAAACTCACAAAAAGATGAATCTTTGTTTTGATCCTATTTTAGGGAATGTTTTGAATTACCACATACTTGTAAACTATGCTACATATGGTTCGGTAGGAGTTAAGAATTTGACATTTGTAGATTTTTATTTCTTATCAATAGTACAAATCCACTATGATAAATTGGTTTTGTGCTAAACATGTGTTAAAACTAATGCAAATTATAATAAAACTAACACATGATTTAATACAAAACCATTTCAATCCATGGTGGATTTGGACTATTGGAGTATTTGTCCATTTGCAACATGGACTATTTTGATTTTCTTAATAATATTAATTTGTGGTTGGAATTTTGTATAGCAAAAAGGAACATTATCCAATTAGGAAAGAAATTTATATATATTAGTAAGATCTAATTGGATATCTTTTTCTTGATTAGTACTATTGCATGTATTGGATTTTACAATCCAACTTGAGGTAATCATCCCATAAAACAAGCTAAGACTATTTGATGTTTTAGTACTTAATTTAAATGTTTTATGTGTAATATCTCATTTGGTCTATGTATAGATGTAAAGTTTAAAACAATCAAGTTGAATTTAGATTGCTAATGAATAATAATAATTGAATGTGTACTACCATTGAATAAGTTTGAGATGGATATCTCTACTACTTAAATGATGGCAGTGGCTCTTAAGGAGCAAAAGGATTTTTTTTTAAAAATTTTAAGCTAGAACTTTAGACTATCAAATTGATATTTCATATGCTTTGGTATTAATGGAAAAGATAATTTGATAGTTTGTTAGTGTGAAAAAATCAATATTCTAAGTTGGTGTGTTGTTTTGTGGATTAAATCACAATTAACTAATTACCTATTTGATTATTAACAAAAAAATATGCATTTGAATTGGTCTTTGTATAGTTGTTGAAAAGATTTATTATTCTAGAGATATTTTTATATAGAATTTACATAAAAAAAATAATTGTGTTGAATTGTCAATGAATGATTGGCTTTGATTTGGAAATAGATCCATGTATATGTTTTTGTAAACAAGTGTTGATTTTGTTTGTTATTTTTGTTGAAAGTTGGTAAAAAGAAAATCCAATTAGAATACACAATAGATCAACTATTGTTCTTATTTCAATTAATATATGTAAAAAATATTTTTAAGTTGCAATTTTTATAATATATCTATATTAGTCCTATTATTTAAACTATATTTTCAGTTGAAGTATTAGAGTAGTATGTTAAAGGTATTGTAACACAAACTATTGTATTGAATTATATTAATGCAATTACATTGGAAGTTTAATCAAATGATTGAAACAAGAATGATTACAAAAATAGGCCATTAATACATGTCTATAGATATACTATTATATTATTTTATTTTATTGATATTTAATATAGCTAATATTTTTTAATAAGATAAAAATCAATCTCAAAAGATATCAAATAAAGATATTAATGCAAAACATATGCAGATTTTTTTAAAATATATTACAAAAATTAGTTAAAAAAATCCTTTAATGAGGATTCTTTTACCTTTCAATTTATATAAATCAACATTAAAAAAATGTAACAATAAAAAATGGATAGTTGTGAAATTAGGATATCCCATTGATTAATATGGGAGAAATTTACTTGTTATTTTGTAGCTTAGAATATTGACTTGGGTGACATTTAAAAACTTTAAGGGACATCACATATCCATCCATATTTTGTGTGTTTTCATATCTAAATCAAGGTGATTACCAGGGTTGACGAATTTCAACGTCCGCCCCAAAATAGCGTCCGTTTTTCGAACGTCCAGACGCACGAACACTAGCGGACGCAGCGTCCCGACCGCCGTTGGAAAGCGGACGGGCAGGGCGGGGCGGACGCCCAGATCGTGCGGACCAGATCAGTCCGCACGTCGATCGGACGGCCGTAATCGGGCGGACGGGCGGGCGGACAGGCGGACGCTGCAGACATAGCGTCCGCGTCCGGACGTCCTGTCAACCCTGGTGATTACAAGAAACATCTTTACAATTTATAGTATTCTTAATTTTAAAGTTTCAAGATACAATAAAATAAACAAAATAATTTTAAACTTAGAAGAATAAAAAATATTTTAGATTATCTTCTAGAATTACATAAATAAACAAAGTATTCAAGAAAAATAATAGAATCTTTTTTTGGCATTAGAGGATTTCTAGGCTCAATGAAGGTTGCTTCAAGCAAGTGTGTTGGGAACTCAGGAACTGCCTTCCTCTACAGTTTCAGGAAACTGTTGTTCCCAACAAAATTTTAAAAAAAAAAAACCCTCTTGAAATGTAGAAAAAAACCTAAAAAAAATTCTTTTTTTCGGACATAGCAATTGCCATACCACATCAACGGGACTGTTTCTACAATGTGGGAACCCACAACCCTTTTGGGGGTGAAAAAATCTTCTAATGACTAAAGCTTAAAGTTTACTTTTTTTGAACATTTATATGAATTCTAGATTGTTTTATTTTCTTAAAATAAAATTTATTGATTTAAGCATCTTTCAAGACAAAAAAATTTAGATTTTATTTATTAATTTATTTTAATATTTTAATAAAATTGAGAATCAAAGCATCTAATTTTTTGAATATTTTCATTGAATAATTTTGTACATAAATTTTGAAAGAAAATTTAGACTTGAGTTGTTGGTAATGAATTATTTTATAGTTTTTTCTTAATTTTCCATATTTTATTATTAGTTTGTTTTTTAAAGTTCATGTATTTTCAAAACTATCTTCTTTGTTTCAAAATGAAATAGTGATTTTTCCAAATGAATGACACCTATTAAATTCAAGAAAAGATAATACATGTCTTACATAAGAAAGATTTAAAAATAAATTTATCTTTGTATTTTTTAAATTAGGATTCGTCTTTTTCATCAAATTCCCCAATTGTGGTGTAGACAAAACATTGTTTGGGAAATAGGGCCTTTGTAAATATGCTCTCTTAATTTTTTTTTCAAGATTTCAAAAGTCTTCTCAGATTCAATAAGTTATAATTGTTGAGATCACATTTATTTGTAGAAGATTTTGGATTGTAAATATGTAAAATGGTTAAAAGTTGTTTTTGAGTGAATTTCATTTGTAACTTCTCCTAAGAAGATTTATTTTGATCTTTGAGAGTCTACCATACCTCTTGGTTGATTTCAATATTTTTGTATTTGATATAATTGCCTTTTTGAATCATTGCATTTTTTCATCTTAGGATAAATGAAAGACCTTTAGATTAGAAAAAATTATTTCTTGAATATATGTCTTAAAATTTATGATGAAAATTTTGGATCCACTTTGAATTTTGTTT
This sequence comes from Pseudoscleropodium purum, assembly GCA_963969395.1. Classification (NCBI taxonomy): domain Eukaryota; kingdom Viridiplantae; phylum Streptophyta; class Bryopsida; order Hypnales; family Brachytheciaceae; genus Pseudoscleropodium; species Pseudoscleropodium purum. Next base: position 14,417,968 of record OZ017800.1, on the reverse strand, counting down.
TAATTAATGACAAAATTGACCAAGACATAGGATATTAAAAAAAATTATCTTCTAAAACTTGGTAGTGTGACTTGATAGAGATGTTTCAAGATAAATAAAATAAATTGCTACTCCTTAAAACTTCAGGTGACAACAAAAGCCACAAGATTCAAAAAGGAGTTTACTCAATGAACTACTAACTGATTTGTAAGTGTAAGAAGTAAGAATAAGATCCAAAGCAAATCTAAAGATAAATCCAAAGTAAATTCAAATTGAATTTAAAGAAAAAAATCAAGAATTGGATTGAAATTTTTTTCTAAATAGAGTAAAATATATTATAAATAATATTTAAATGATTCAAACCTTGCATCCTAAAACAAATTAAAAAAAACTCATAGAAGTGAAATAAAACATCACTTTCTAATTACTAGATGAAATCTGCATTCTTTATGTTGATTTTTTTTTGTTAAATCCAACACAATTTTGTTGAAAATAATATAGATTTAAATAGAATTGTGACTAAAAATGCTAAAACCATATTATTTTTAATATAATTATATTAGATTTAACAAAAAATCATCAATTGGAATAACTTAGATTTCATCTAGTGAAGAGTTATGTCTATTGGTTCTTTAAATTGTGATTGAAGTTTTTGGTTTGATTGAAGTTTTTGGGGTCATGTTTTGCATGTGTTTGGAAAACTTTGGCAATTGGAATTTTTACAACTAAAGCATAGTGGAGCCCCAAAAGTATAGTCATCCAAAATTGGCTTTAGTACATGGACTAGATGAAGGATGCTTATGTACATATTTATTGCCTATTTTAATTTATATTCTTTTTTGAGAAGTAAACTAACAAATCTAGGAATCAATTTTGGAGTCTTTTAATTGTTGTGAATTATTAGAGTGGTTGTAGACTTGTAGACAAGTGTGCATAGAGACAAAATCCATTTTTGGTTGATGTTCATATACATTGGAATTATAGTCATGAATATTGTGAATGCTCTTAAACTCTTAGGACCTTTAACTCTTGGGAGCCATTGTCAAGACTATTGTAGATGAAAAGACAAGTAGAAGAAAAAGTTATGCAATAATATTTGTTTTATAAATAAACAATAAATTATCTGGGATGTCAAAGTCAAAAGATAGACAAAGATCATTAGATGTTTTTTGAGGCTTTTATAAGACTCCAATAAGTTTTTGGATTGCAAGGAATATGGGAACACTACCACATTACCAATTTGACATAGTCAGGAACTCTAACATATTAGATAATATTATTTCATTAATATATAATTTTTTTTAAATAATAATAATAATAATAAATTAAAAGATTATTTTATTTTTAATTCATTTTCATTTTTTGAATATTTTATTATTATTTTATATTCTGGTAGTTAAATTTCATTGTGTTAGTACAATTTGATACGTAGTAGTAGGTGACTTTTGTATGCATTGTTTTCAAGCCATGCATATTGATTTGTTTAACCCTAGAAGTTCCAAACGGAGTATTTTTTGGCAACATAGCAATTTTAGGAAGTTCACTAAAAATGAAATTTTTACTTTTTTCCACTTTCATTTTCAAATAACATATGTCTAAGCAAGATCTCTAAGGCCCAACAATTTTTAGAACTTTTGACTATATAGTTAAAAAGTTATTATATGATATATAATTGCTCAAAGGGTGACTCAAAAAATTCCTTTAAAATTCTTTTTTAAGAAATAAAATTTTGAATTTGATTTTTTTTATTTTCATATACATAGAAAGCTTTAAATCATAGCATTTTGACCAATAAAATGAAAATTATGAGGAGTTTTAGTTTGTAGATAGTTATAAAATCTCTGCTCTACAAAAAACTTTGAAGTTTTTTATTTAATTAAATTTTCATTATTTTTGAAATAAAATAAAAACATTGGGTGCAGATTGTTTATTGCAACATTAAAACCATTGGAATTGGTGTTTTTCAATTCTATAATTAAATTCTTAACAATTTTGCATTTCGAATCATTCTCTACTTTTTTCTACTTACTATTTTTTTCCTATATGATGTACAATTCTAAATAGTCTGAACTTTTGAAACATGTAGCAAACTTACTTTGAAAAATGAATCCATAGAAGCACCACTATTTGGGACATTTTTTCTTACAAATGTGATCTTATTAAGTGTAGGTGCCCAATTTATTGTAGGGCCCAAAAAAAGGATTTATGTTAATTCAAGTACTAATATCTTGCAATCTACAATGCAAAAATTTCACATCTTTTCAAGTTAGTGTAGTACAAGATCCTACCATTATATTTGTCAAATTTAAAAAAAAATTGGTACTTGTTTTAGAAGTAGCAGTCTTAATCTGTTTTTGGTAAAAACAAATTCAAAATCTTTAGGGATTAAAAAACTATGCATATAGATTTGATGATCTATGTACATAGTAACTGCTTCTTTTGAGTTCATTGTCAATGGGACAAATTGTATTACAATGAGCTCAAAAAAAGATTAAATTAAATTTTTTTCATCCTCCAGTAAGCTTAAAAATAAATTTAAATTAAATTAATTTTTTTATACCTCCTTACCCAACCCCACCCTTTTTGTAATTTTCAAGTGAGGGTGGGGTTGACATTTAATATGGGATATATTCCTTACCCGTATCCATGTCCTGTATCTTGTATTTTAAACTATATACATATTGTACCATATCTATATATATACCATATCCATAATTGTATCTAGAGTTGTTTTTCAAGATCAATGGCACTTGGGAAGGGAGGATTTCAAAATAATCAACAACTCTCAATTTTTCAAGCAAGGGAAGGGGGAGGAAATGGAAGAAAAAAAGAAATTCACTTGAGTTGTTTTTCAAGATCAATGGCATTTGGGGGAGGGGGGAGGGAGGATTTTTAAAAAATCAATAGCTATCAATTTTTTAAGTAGAAGAGGGGGAGGAAATGGAAGAACAAGAAAGTTTGCCTCTTTTCAATACATTGTAGATATAAATTGCATAAAAGCATATATTACATCCTTTTCACTGCTATAATTCTACAACCTAATCAATTTAAATCTCATATAATGATTTGTACCTATTTTATAATATTTATAACAAATTATTTTGAAATTATCTTTGTTTTTCTATTAGATAAATGTGAAATATAGAAAATACCTATATAAATCTTTAAAAGCTTCCAATCTTAGTTCCTAAAGGTTAGTGCATCCAAAGCAATGATGCTAGTGTGAACATAAATGTATGCATGTAAGCCTTATATTTAAATAGATATATAGTTTCTAGACTCATGGATTCATGTTCTTAAGCCCACAAAATAGCAACCCTTGCATCCCAAGATTGGATGTCTTTGGTCAAACCTGTAACTTTCAAAATTTTCATTTTGAGTTTTTATTTGAACTTAAAAACTTTAACCAATTCTAAGAGGTTATCTTTCAACTCCATTTCAAAATTTTAGAAAAAATAATTCAATGAATTATTGTAATTAGAAGCTCTATATTTCAAAATCCAAATTAATTTAAACTTATAAGTGTTTCATTTAATTTCTTATTCAAAGATTGTACGGATGGATAAGTTGATTTTTTGCTCATAACTATTGCATAATGTGCCAATTTTACATAAAATTTAAATTGAATGTAGATTTGATAAATTGATATTTCAATTGTAGGTATTGACTATTTTTTTCATTTCAAAAACATATTTTATTTTTATTAAACTAGATTCTAATTAGTAGGATTGACCAAATGACACGTCCAAGGCAAAATTATATCTAAAATTGAACAATTGAATACAGTGAATGTTGTCAAGTTGAAAAGAATATACTGTAGGAATACGCAAGGTATCTGTCTATGATTGAAAATAATATGCTAGGAAGTTCAATTGAATCTTCAAGTTTTTTAGTCTTCATTCTTCAATCTTCAAATTGCTCTATGTTGACCTATCTTGTATTGACTATAAATGGATATAAGGATTAAGGTAGGTGATAAGATCCTATGGCTTTAAATGGGTAAAATGAGACAGCCAAACCACGAGTTAAACTGTCCAAAAGATTGACTCTTAAATTTCAAACCTACAATGACAAACAATCATGCTTCATCAATGGGAACGACATCATGTGGGTGATTAATCCCACTTTGTCACTTTAATCACAAAACAGGGCTACACTTGGATATTCACATAATTTGCAATAATATTTCCAAAGCAAAAATGAAAACAATAAGCCTCCAAACCGACTAATAATAACAATAGAAAGACAACAAGCCTCCAAAATTAGTTAGGAACGACAAGCTACAATCTACAATCTACAAATATTCAATCTTTTTGTCTTCGAGTCTTAGTGTCAATTCAAAACTTAAAAAAAACCCGAGACTAACTTCATTCTAATTCCATTCTTCTTGAAATAGGAAGGCAATAGACCTTCTTTTGCTTCACTACTTATAACTTTTACAAATTTTCTTTCAACTAACAAAATGATATTTTTTTGAAAAGACAACAAGTTCTTCTACCGTCACTTAAAAATTCACTTGTACTTCATCCTTCAAGTAAAATTTATAGTTTCTCGAAGTTACTAGTTTTAAACAATAAAGGCAATAAACTCCTTTCTATTCAAGAACCTATAACTTACTCTACATAGCTTCAATTGCTTTAAAAGATGAATTTTAAAAAGACACATTTTTTTTTCTCTAATGCCTTAAACTTTCAAAGAGATTAAAGAAAAATACAAACTTTGGTGGCCACTCAAATCTCTGTTCTTCTTTGTTTAAGTGGCAGCAAACCCTCTTCCACTCAAATGCTTATAAATTTTTGCTTTTAGCTTCAAATCACACAAAAAAGATCTTTTTGAAACTACAGTGAGAGGAGGTAAAAACAATAAATTTTCATTTCAAAATCTTTTACACATACAAAGATATGATTGTTTGAACTTTTGGTCTCTACAACCCTACACTTTAAAAACTCCAAAACATACAACAACCACTTGTTTCCCCAAAACTTAACTAAAAGGAAAAAAGAAGATGCATACCAAGCCTCTAAACCTCTAAAGTAAGTAGAATCAACCAATGTACACATTTCATGGTCCTCTAAATACCCATTGGCTCAAAAAAACACCCCCTAAGGTAAGCTCCTAATCCCCTTTCAAGACCAATGAACTTCAAAGGTCAAAATCAAAAGATAAACCTCTTCTATTTTCCTAAATTTCAATTCTTAATGTATAAATAGAATATAGAAAATTTCAACTAGCAATAAAACTTCAACTAAAACCAATTGGAGGTAAAAACTAAAGTAAAAAAAAAACATTATTCCATCTACAAGAATTTGTGGATACACTTGACGATGTTTGCGACGTAATTTGCACGTTTAGCTTTCATTAAAGGATTTACTAGCTCTTTCAACTAACATTAGTAGCCGGAATTTTCCTTGATTGGCCTAACCATATAATAATATTGGTCGTTGTTTAGGCCCTCAAAACTCCCTTCAAATGCCATTTCTTGGATGTCTAGTTCAACACATCTAATTTGAAGTAGGATCACCAAAGTAGAAGTGTCACTTTGGAGATTACTATGCCAACGTTGCTCTACATAAGATTTCTTCAGCAAACAAAAAGGTCTAGTTTCATCTTGCAAATGGATTGACAATAGTATGGAGACCTCTTGTTGAGACGATTGAATTGAAAATTGTAAAAAAAGAAGTTCTAGTTCAGCTTTTGGTTAAGACTCTGGATCTTGCAATTCCATAAAATACCTCCAATTTGACATTTTAAAGTTGAACTTAAAATTTAAACACAAATTTTTTAAAATCAAAGAGAATACTTCAAATTGGCGAAATTTATCCAAGAATGCCACATTTAACTACTTTTGGACTATTCAATGAATTATGGACTATACATCAACAAATCTCTTGATGTTAACATCGGGAGATCTCTTGATGATTGTATAGATCTCTGAATGTTTTGGACTGATCTCTCGATGTTTAGGATTATTTCCTGATGAAATTTTTTTTCCTCGTGATCACTATTATTAGTTCTGGACTTTCAAAAGTCCAAAAGTAGTTAAATGTGGTAGAAGACTTTTGTCCTTTTAACAACTTCATTGGCAACAAGTGTTGTTTTGAAGTTATTGAAAGTGTCACCTTGAAGCTTGTCCTCTAGATTCTAGAATCTTTCTAAAATATAAAATTAATACACATTTTATGCAAATTATATATTTACATCATGACAATGTAGTGGATGTGGTGGGGTAAAATGATTGTTAGCAAAAGTTATTTGAGATAAAACAAAAGTGCGGATGGCTAAAAGGCAGATGATTTGATGGATGCCGGACAAGCAAATGACTTGGTAGACAATGGTCGGGCAAACGGCTCAACAGACAGTAGTCAAGAAGACACCCATTTTAAACCAACAAATAATTTTTTTTGTCATTTACGATCTCAATTCATAGAGTTTTGAAGCGTCTAATATACTATAGGAAAGGTCTTGCAAATACCTTTTCAACAATATATTACATGTCCCCAAACTCAAAAAACTTAAATCACAAATTACAAAAAAAGATCATTGCAACTTGCAAGTGCATTGTGGTTGTTGAGCCAATTGTCTACAAAGACATTCACTTGATGGGCAAGTGAATAGTTGGGTAGACATCCTCATGAAAGAGCAAAAAAATTCATTTGCTATTTGTGACCTCAATTTTTAGAATTTGGAGGCGTATAATGTACCATTGGAAAGGTCTTGTAAATACCTTTCCAATAATATAACCCTCATATAAACTAAAAAAATTCAAGTCGCAAATAGAAAAAAAGTTGCCCCAAGTGCATTATAGGAGTTAGACCAATTTTTTGCTTAGTTGTGTATCTATTTGCCCAACCGTCCGCTAGGCAAAGGGGTGGACAATTGGGCAGATGCCCTCATGAAAGAGTAAAAAATTTCATTTGCTATGTGCAATCTCAATTTGGGAATTTAGAGGCATGTAATATATTGTTGAAGAGGGCTTGCAAATACCTTTCTTAAAGTATAACACATACCCTCAAACTTAAAAAACTCAAATCACAAATGACAAAAAATACTCACTGTCAATGTATACTATGCGTTCGTCCAACTGTCCACTTGTTGAACAAGTGGACAACTGTGTAGACAGTTTGAAGCCTCAAATGAAAAATGAAATTTCTTGCAAATGTATACTTTTCATCTATCAATCCATCCACTTGTTTGTTCATTCACACCATCGTCCACTTGGTAGATAGGTAGGCGACTATGCAGATAATTAGATGAACATCGTTTTGAAAGAGTATAAAACTTCATTTGCTATTTGCAACCTCATTCTTTTAAATGGGAGGCATATAATGTACTTTTGAAAAGGTCTTGGAATAACCTTTCCAACAACATATTACATGCCCTCTCTAAAAATTGAAATTGCAAATGACAAATGAAGCATGCTGCAAGTGCATAGTGGATATCCATCCTACTGTCTATTTGACTGTCCCTCATTTATTAAAACATTGGGTTCTAAAAAATGTGGGTTCGCTTTCTAGACTTCTACTTAATACTACACATATTCAATATGGTGTTCATGTATGAATATGTAATTCATATAAATTTCTATGCATTTGAAATTGCAAACTCTATACCCAAAATCCTTACCCTAATTGGTTAATTCTAAACCCTAATGCTAAATTTTACATTGCTTATGAAGTTTTTAAGAACATTGATTTGATGTGTAGAATATGTTTGACCTTCAATTTCTTTAAGATGTGATTATTAAAAAATACTACATATGTAGTTCTCAATGATCTATTTCTTAATGTTTTGAATTTGATTTTGGATTTTTTCATCAATTATAATGTTGCAATTGTACAAATGTAGAACATGCACTTATAATTTGAAGTATTCTTTTAAGTTTGTTGAAAAATGTATTGAAAGTTTGAAACACCAACATATATATGATACAAGAAATTATATTATTTTTTTAATTCAATTAAGGGATGCTACTAAAAACACTTAAATTTCTAGATTTTGATGAGTTTTGGCTATAGAAAAAGGGGTTGAGATTTCTAAAGACTAAAAATGGTCTTCTAAAGCCAATAGTGTATTTCATTTGTGATTTGGAGTCTTTTTCCAAAAGTGAGGGTTTTTAACCGACGTAAAAAGTCAAAAATTGAAGATTAGAAAGAAAATCTTAATTGATAAGTTTATTACTTTAGAAATGAGAGGAGGTGGGTGTCCTTGGAAGCATATAAAAGGTCACTCATTCTTCTCTCAAAACACCCCTTGTAGCCAAATTTTGGTACATTGACTCATTTAGGTCAATTGAAGGGTGAATGCATCCATAGTTGGGTAGACCAAAACCATTGTCACAAAGTCATTTTTAGGGACTTCTTATTACAAGCACCATTGCATATAATAAACAATATATTTTTTAATAAAAAAATTAGACACTTTATTCTATATTTGGTTGCTTAAGCAATCATGTAATTAATGTTTAAAAATCATTCACATTAAGTATAGATGGACTTTAGTATGGATTATTATGGGATTGTCACTATGTCCACACTATTTATTTAAGCTTTTTTTTTTGTATGTATAAATTTTTGTAAGAAAAAAAAAGGACTCTATAATACATAGATATGATAATAAGTGTAATAAATTGATGTTTTAGATATCATTGATGCATTGCAATTGTGAGTTAGGGACTTTTTTATAGTCTGAAATGGTATATATTTTCAAATGTCCCTTGGGTGCAATGCAAGTGCAAACTTTTCTAGCAAATAGTTGTTTAATGGAAAAAATTTATTGTTTTTATTACTAATAATGAAAAGGTTTGTAGACTCTTTTTCTACTATTTTTTTCTCCTAGTGACTTATAAAGTACCCAGTAACAATCTATAGTATTGTATAGAATTGAATTAACGATTTAAATCTATAGACATTTTGAATCAACAATTTAGATCTATAATAGCATTTTTGATACATAGAATTGACAGTAGATTGTATAGAAATGCCAATTCTATGGCTAAAAACAACATTTTTGATCCAAACTTGAAGTGTTTCCTTCAATCACCTTGATAGATGCTTTGTTGTCTTACTTGACATTCTAGAAGTTGTTCCAACTTAGAGGAAAGCATTTCGGAAGGGGATTGTAGCTTTGTCCAAATATGCAACGGAGTTTGAAGAGATGGACCAAAGTATAGGCAACATACAAATGACTACTTTAGATGTAAATCCAACATATTCAAAATTGGTCTTATATGGGCAACTTTTGATGTTAAGCAAAAAGCAAAAATCTCCTTTATCATATGATGAAGAGCTTATTTACCATGGCCATACCATTCTATGTCATGGCTTGCAGGCAATTAAGGCTAAAACCTTCACCAAGATAGAAGTACAAATGAGCCAAAAGTGTGTACAAGTCGAGAAAGACGATATTAGAAAAAGGCAGTGTCATATGATGGCGATGGTAGGTCAGACCATCTACAAACATCATAGGAGCTTATAAGTACAAGAAGACAAAACCTCACATTCTCCAAATCTAGGTAGTCCAAAGTACTTGATACCATCTAAACCTCCAATTGCTCAAGAAGCATGCATCCAAACTAGGGTACAATGCAGCTACAAACACAAATACAAAGATGGCACTTGGAGTTTGTAATGATGCAAGATTGCTATGAAGGGCCATGGGCTATGTGAGCATCCCAAACAATTGAGAGAGGAAAGGAAAGCTCATCAATGCACAAATGCACAACAAGGGAAGAAGCATTCAAGCTATCTTCTACAAAACCAAGACTCCAGTATTATAGGCATGTCTGAAAGTTACACAAACTTCAATCAATCTTTACTTTCACTTCATCCCAAATCAGGTACAATCTCTCCTAGAATCTCTCAAAAAGACATTTGTATCCATACTGAAGCTACAAAGAATGTCAACAAACCCATCACAGGAACTTCAAACCATAATAATGACTCAAATGGAGAGAAATTGCAGCTACAAATGTCCAAAAATGTTCCCAAGAGATATCATGTTGCAGCTGCAAATGTGGGTCCTTTAAAATCTCAAGGCTTGATCTAGAAACCAACCACCCTTCCTCTACCTCCACCTTGAGGATTTTGAAGAAAAATTCTAGTGAAGAATAGAAATCACGAAAGAACTAACTTCAATGAATTTGAGGGACTTCCGTGAAGAAGCGAGCTTGCATTCCTAGGTTTGTCAATGAAGATGTAGAGCTTTTAATATTGTTTTTCAAAATAAGTCTTACCAATCTTAGGCCATGCAAAAGTATTGATGGGATTTTGTTAGAACTATGCTAAACAAGAAATGCATTAAACGATTAGTTGAGAATTGTTAGCAAGTTTGAGAGTGTTAGTTCCCTCCAAATGTTTTCCCATGTTGAAGGTTTTAAGGTAAATGGAAGTTGCTACATTAATGTTGCAAGTTGTTTTAAACTTTTGGAATTTTTTAAGTTTAGGAAGGTCTCATAAGGTTCTAAAAGTATCCCCGTTTATATATAATAGTTCACTTTTGAGATAGTAAAGAGTACAATTAGTATCATGATATAATATGCATTTTTTTATAAAAGGACTTATAGAGCTTGAATTCTTTTAGAATTGCTAACTAAATTGAAATAGATGAAGCTTACTAGACTTGGTTCATAGTGTTGTTTATCAACTAAATATGGTATTATGTAAATTCAAGAAAGAAAGCCAAATATATGGAAAGGAATGTAGGCTAGCCTCCTTGTCTCACCCAATCTCATAGAAGATGATTCATTGTTTTGATCCTATTTGGGAGATTTCAACAATGTTTTGAATTGCCATAAACTTGTAAACTATGATAATTACGGTTTGGAGGGAGTCAAAAGTAACAATTGTAGATTTTTTGTCTTATCCAATATTCATATATGATAGACTAAAATGGATTTCTTTTTCTCAAAAGCCTATGTAATTTCAAAACCATCTCCTTTGACACAAAATGAAATAGTATTTCTTGCAAATGAATGATACCTATTAAGTTTTCAAAAAGAAAATACATTACTTACATAAAGATTGATTTTAAAATGAATTCATCCCTGTATTTTTTGAATTAGGATTCTAAATCTTATCCAACTTTCTAATTGTAATTTGGAAAAAGCATTATTTTGTTAGTACGGCCTTTGTATATATTTTCTTAAATTTTTTTCAAGAATTCATAAGTTTTTTTAGATTCAATAAGTTACAATTGTTGAGATAATATTTCTTTGTATAAGATTTTGGATTATAAATAAGTAAAATGGTTGAAAGTTGTCAATGAATGAATTTCATTTGTAACTTTTCTTAAGATGGTTTGTCCATTTCTTTGAGAGTCTATTGTACCTCTTGGTCAATTTCAACATTTGTATTTTTGACATGTCTTTTGAATTTTCAAATTATTCTAAAATTTTCTAATTATAAAATTTTAGATTTCAAAATGATCAAAAGACCTTTAAGAAAAATCTTTGTTTTTTAATATATAGATCTTTAAATTTATGAAATTTTGTATCCACTTTAAATTTTGTTATAATTAATTATTAAATTGATCGAAACATAGGATATTAAAAGAAGTTATCTTTTGAAATTTGGTATTGATGTAATGGAGATGTTTCAAAGTAAAATAAAATAAGTGCTATTCACTAATACTTTAAGCTTCAATAAAAGCCACTAGATTCAAAGAGGAGTACATTCAATGAGCCACCAAGTGATTTACACTTGAGTGTAAGAAGTAACAATGACAATGAGATCTGAAACAAATCTAAAGCTAATTCCAAAATAAATTCCAAATTAAATAAAATTAATTGAGAATTGGATTGAAAAAAATTCAAATATAGAACCAAAATCAATTCTAAATTACATTTAAATGATTTACAACTTGTATTCTAAAACTAATTAAAAACCCAACCTAGAGGTGATATCAAACATCACCCTCTAACTATGCACAACAAAAATGCAAACAAGTCTATAATTTTTCCTTTGAAAAAATCCACATCCATTAGTTTTGATTATAAAAACTTCTCTCCCCTTCAATGTTGACCTCCCATTGAAAAGTAAGTAACTCTTGTTGATTGCTATTGTGAGAGACAATCTTGGCCATGGAAAAGATTAGGGTTTGGTACTTTGGGATCCAAAATATGGAATATGAAATACATACAATATATAAAATGTATATGTAATATATACATATTTATATGAATTAAATACAAATACAAATTCATATAGATATATATAAAATATATAGAACAATCTATATCCCATATCGATTGCAAATAGCTTTAAAAAATATATAAATATGGTGTGAAAGGTTGGTTTTTCACAATCTCCCATCTCATTTTCACAACCAATGGCAAAAAGATACATGTACCTCCATGAATTATTCATATCTAATTTTCACAAAAACAACACTTTTGTTGTTACTATGCACCTAAAACATCACCTTCTAATAGTCATGTCTTTTTTATTCTTTAGATACTGATTGATGGTTTTGGCCCAATTGAAGGTTTTCAATTGGATTATGTTTTGAATTTGGAAAACTTTGGCAATTGGAATTTTTACAACTAAAGGATAGTGAACCTCTATTTGTCAATGCATTTTTGAATGTGCACATACATCATTGAAATGTCGATGCAAACATTTAATTCTAAGATGACACAAAGTGTAATATTCTTAGATATATGGAGTCTTCAAAAAGTGCCATACATGGATTGGATTGAAGATGCTTATGTAAGTATTTATCTCCTATTTAAATTCTTACTTTTTTCTAAAAAGTGAACTAACAAATGTAGGAACCAATTTTTGAGGCTTTTAATTGTTGTGAATTGTTAAGAGTGATTGTAGGACAAGTATGCATGGAAACAAAAGTAATCTTTTAGTTGATGATCATTTACATTAGAATCATAGTCATGAACACAATGAGCTTTTTTTTAAATATCTAATTTAGTCCCTAAAAGACCATTGTTCCTTTCAAAGACAAAATAGGTTTTGGGTAGATTCCTGTGACCTCAATTTCTTATGAAAAGTTTTGAAACTTTTTCATAGGATAGGAAAAATAATTAGCTTTGTGAAAATATAATTTTTATTTCAATTATTCCTTGAGAGTAAAAGTTATAGTAAACCACAAAAAGCCTAAAATTAAACTCTATGGGTAGTGGGCAACCCAAAAAAATTGCAAAAAGTCAAAAAAATTTTAAATTCTTTTGTAAAATATTCTATTTTTTCTACATGTGAAACTTTGAGTCTATCTATTTGGACTAGGAAGAAGAAAGTTGAGGACAATCTCGTTCATTTGGCAATTTAAGCATGTTTACGAAAGAATAACTTATAGGATTCATTTCTAAATATAATTTTCACAGTTTTTTCAACTACAATTATTTGAAAAGGTTAGGTTTACTTTCTAAAACAACCTTCCACTAATAGAAAATGCAAGAATTTTAACATAATTCTGTTGATTTGAATGCATCTTGGTCTCTATTTTGTTGATTTTGACATAAATTTGTTATAATCAATAGATTTTTGTTGAAATCAACAAAATAGTGACCAAAATAATGCGTCCAAATCAACATAATTCTTGCGTTTTCTACTAGTGTTCCTATTGGATTATTGTGCTTCAATCCTATCTTTAGAGCTATTGACAACTTATTTTTTCTTTCAATCTTGGACCTACTTCTACCAAGTATGTATTTTTGAAGGAAAAAAAGTCCCCAGATTTTCATTTCAAATTTTTAGTACAATTTTTTAAGCCAAAGTCTACAGTGCAAAAATTTCCAAAAATGATGGTCAAAGTCAATTAAAATAGTAGGCTCAACTCCTAGAAAATTTTAACACATGATCCCATACAAGTAAAGTTTCAGATTTTATGGTTAGATAAAAAAAAATGTTTTTTTTTTTCTTTCATGGGCAAATGCAAAAATAGCACATTTAAGTAGTTTTTGATAGAAAAATGGTCTTGATCCTTTGGGTTTAATGGATGGGACCTCAAACCCTCAATAGCCCCTGTCAAGACCATTATAGATATGTAAAAGAACAAGTTGTGCAAAAACATTTGTCTAATATATGAAAGAAAAAATTATCTAGGATGTCAAGTCAAAGGAGAGATAAAGATTGGCAATCTCCTAGACCATATATGACACTTGGATTTGTCATTATAATCTAAGATAACTAGTTGTGTATTGTCCCATTGGAAGAAATTTGGGGCCTTTGGAAGACTATGAGTTATCAACCCTTGTGAACACCAAAATTGCTTCGGAAACGCAAATCTGATGTGGCCGAGAGAGTGCCATGTCATTAATTTTTGTTTTTGGTAAAAATTTTTTAGACATTTCAAGACCAAACTTTTTTTTAATAATTTTTTTTTGTAATTGCTAGCTTGACAGTAGCCAACAATATCAGGAACAAAATTGAAACGGCCTTTTGGAAGCCTCAAATCTCCTCTAATGATTGAAGGACCCCATTAGTCAATTTTCTCTACTAGATATCGCCATTGATGGTTTAGGCATCTACCTAAGGTTGACATTAGCCTTTGATACCATTGGTCCAAAGGCATCCACCAAGTGTCATTATTGGTTGGGCCAATAGGTGGACATCCAATGTATATATTTATTTCCAAATATTTTACAACTAACTCCCATAGACAATTGTCTATTGGATGGGATTTATCCTTGAACAACATTGTTTGTATTTTCCAAGCGAATTATGAACTTTTTGTCATGTGGCTTTAAAATTCCATGACTTTAGTCAAGTGGCCTAATATATGTTGGCATTAAAATTCTACGATTCTTGTTGTGACTGTATACAAATGTACCATATATTTTTCAATACAAAAATATATATGCACCCCCCTTTTATTACAAAAAAAATACAAAAAACAATTTTGATTTAGAAGTTGTTTATAAAATTGTAATTTTCATTTCAAAGTCAACACTAACAAAAATTAAACATACAATTGTAGTGTTGAATGTAGCATAGAGGCAATCCTTTGTAAGAAAAGAATATAGCTCATATAATTTCTATGGGCTAAGTCTTATAGACTTAAGTATAGGATCTTGAACAAAAGGTCTACTCAAATGTTCACATTGTCCACCTCTAATAGAACCAATATTATTATTCTTCTTTGTCATGATCAATCAAACATAAGATGATGATGAAGTCATCTCTTTATCATTATTATGAGGAGTTTAATTTATATTAAAAAATTCTTTATCCTTGAAGATGTCTTTTTGGTATGATGTTCAATTTTTTCAATCAATAGACTATCTTTTGTATAAAAAGACCTTATGGGCTTACATCACCTTCTAGGAATAATAATTTAGTTTTTTCACAAAGACTCCATTGAAGCTTTATGTTAGAGATAAAATTCAAATACAAGAATTCTATTTTTTCAATATGTATATGACATGATTTTTGATAGGCTTATAAATAAAAAATTTATTGATTAATCATTAATAAAATTGTAACTTGTTCTAATAACTAATTCTACTTTAGTTTACCTTTACAATAGAATAAAATGTTGTCATAAGTAAAGAAATTCATCATCTAGATGTATATTCAATCAAATCTTTGTTAATCTTTCTTGTTGTGTAAATTTAAAACACATACATGTCTCTTGTTTTCATTCATTTTACAAGAATTGAAAGAAATAATGAAACTAGTTAAATCTTGCATTAGTACAAAAGTAATTCAATTCTAGATTGCTTTAGTATCCGTCCATTAATTGAACAATAAAATACTTCTTAAAAAATCCTTCATCCAATTGATATTCACTAAAGTCTTCTCAAAGAAGATAATACAATATACAAATTAAAAAATGAAATAATTATACATTTTATGAATCAATGATAAACATGTTTGGGAGGAATAAATATTTTTTATTATTGATTTAGTTCTCTTCAGGTAAAATTCTTAATTCAATATCTTCCTAAATATTGATTTTCTTACCTTCGAACTATAGTCAAACTATCATCAAGTTTAATAAATTATAATTAAAAGACTTATAGAAGCAAAAAGTGCACAATCATGACTCCCCCTAATGAATCCATTCTTCCAACCAAAAAATACTTAGTGTCAAAGCTAGCTTATTAGAAAGCTAGTTTTAGAATCAAATCCAAAATTCTACAAGGATGGTGATGTATGAAAGTGAAAAAATTCATTTGATGTCCAACATAGTAACAAACTTGCAAATCATGGGCTAGGAACTATAAACATTGTTTTCCAATTTTTCCAAGTCATTCTAGTGTCTATCAAAATTTGAAACCAAAATTGCATTCACACGTGTAAAAAATGCATCGGAACTATATATCAATGAAGTTTCAATGCATTATTGGCATTGTATCAACTATAGTTTTACATTCAAATTTACCACTTAAGCATTTTAGAACATTTGAGATGCAATAATTTGATTTTTTCAAGGGAATTTTGGTTTGCAATCTTGAACTAAGGAAAATAAATTAACTACATATAAAATCATCCAAATAAGCATTTGAAAGTGATTCCTATTACCAAATTATCTAAATTTTTGTTAGATCTTTTTAGAAATCAATATGAGATTCCAAATGATGAGTTAGCATGTAAATTTGGATACAAGGATCTATGCTATGAGGGTCTTTTCCATGTAGCACTTGCATAATTTTCAAGTACAACCCTATTCAAACTTCTTTACATGTAGTTGTTGTTAATGCAAAGCCTCCTCTTGTTTGATTTAGAGTTGATAAACTATGGCCATTTTCAAATTGTTAGTAAGAGGTTTATTTAAATACCAATTGTAAGCTCTCATAAATAGAAGTTGCACACTTTATGCAAAAATTTGTAGGCTTAATTTTAACCCTTAAAGGCATAGGCATCCCAAAAGTGGATGCGCCTTGGTCAACCTCGATTACAATTTTTAAAATAACTATTTCTGGAATTTGATTTCAACTAAGATAACTAAGCTTGACAAGTTTTGTTTCTATTCCATTTTGAAGTTTTGAAAAATGTCAATAATTGAAAAAGTTATTGCAATTGAAAGCTCTTTGTGTTAAATTCTAAATAACACAATATGGTGTGCTTTTCATTCATATTTTATTTTCTTAAATTTATTTTCAATATAAATCATAAAATTATATTTTTCATTCCACTCTTCATTTACAGTAAAAATTATAGATTATTCTAATATATATTGTAATTGATATAAATTTATTTCCACCTTTAGCTTTGAAAAATCACAATAATTTTAGTTTTCTTTCAAAATTATTGGAAAATAGAAAATAAATAGAATTTTTTTTTTCTACTAGCAAATTTTTTTATTTTATTTTTGTATATCAATTAAATAAAAGGATAAATTTGCTTTGATAGTCGAATTTGACTTCAAGGTGTTTGATGTGGCTATTTTGAATGTAATAAAATAAAATAACCAATTGAAATTTTTTTATGCTGATCTCCATTGCTACTTTTACCTCTTGAGAAAATTTCAAATAATTTGGATTATTTTTGCTATTTTTATTCATTTATGTTCATTTTCTGCAACAAAAATGATAACAATTACAAATTTTCACGAAGCATATTGCAATTTCTCAAAGTGATATAAAATTCAGAGTCTCAAGTAGTAAAAATATCATATTGTTGTTTGAACACTATTGAAAAGTCTTAAATTAACTCATATAAGAAGTTTGACCATTTCACAATGAATCAAGTCCTTAAGGGGTTAAAAACTAATCACAATTGGGTCTGGTTACCTCGTAAGAAAATATAATTAGGGAGGCCCAATCACAGAACGCCACATCCAATACGCTCTCATCCATTCTGAAACCGCCACGGAGCAACCCCGCAACCTGGCCACTGTACGCACTGTGCCTTTTCTCCCGAACTTTTACTTTTACTTTTACTTTCTCACTTTCGGACTCCAGATGGTTGCTTTGGCGTTCAGGTGAAGAGGATAGACCTGTGCATGGTCCCGACTTCATCCTTTGAATGCAGCAGCCATGGCGGCTTGCACTGGCGCTGCAGCACGCGCTGTGCTCGCTGCCCATCAGCCTGGCACGGGAAGGAAGCCGCAGCTTTTGCAGTGCGCCGCGAAAACTTGCACTTCGAGGGTAAGTCGCAAAATCCTGCGCTTCTGAATTTGAATTTCAGCGACTTGCCGCATGTTTCCGAGCTCTGGTTGAATTTGTTCTTTGCAACACTTGACGGGAGGATAACTGTCTAGGATTTCGGCATAGAAACCACAATGATTTTCTGAATTAACACTTAGGGATTAGGGCTTCATTCTAAGGGTGTGCATTTGCTTAGCCTCGAATTTCAATAGGACGAACGGATCTAGAGCTGAACGACTATGCAATCCGAAACTTGCATTTCGGGTGTAATCCGCAAAAAATTTCCCTTCTGAATGTGAATTTGAGCTATTTGCCGCATTTTTCCGAGCTCTGGTTGGATTTGAACTTTGTTGAATTTGTTCATTGCAACCCTTGGGGCGAGGATGACTTTCTAGGGTTTCAGAATAGAAACCTGAATGATATTCCAAATTAGAGGATGCCGCTGTTAGCACTTAGGGAATAGGGCTTGATCCAAAGAATTTCCAGTTTTTTAGTCTCGAATCTCAACAGGATGTTAGGATCTGGAGCTGAACGGCTATACAATTCGGGTCAACAATGAAGATGATGTGTTGTTAATACAAAGTTTAGCCGAATGAAGGGGTTTTTTCAGGTTCTCATTTCAAGGGTTTCAGTGTAGGTCTTTGAGTATGTGCGTTGCAATTCGCATGGTTTTATTATCTCTGTTTTCGAATTATGAATCTCTGTTCACTGTTCACTGTGTAGTTCAGGTCTCAATGTGTTGGTACAATTTCATACGCAGCTGAAGGCGACATTGTTCTCAAGCCATGCATCTAGATTTGCTTATATTTCAGAATGGGAATTGTTGTCTTTAAATGCGAATTACTACCGGTTTGGAATAGAAATAGTAACAGCTTGTCGTTGAGATTCCATTATGAATCATTGGATAGTCACATTGACTTGGACTTCTTAACCACTGAAGGACCTAGAAGCTCAAATGAGGCATCGAATTTTTTTTCCACTTTTGAGTGGTTCTGACGAAGACTTTCCTTGCTCCAATTTTATTTCTTCTGTGACCAATACGGGAAATGCTCTTCACTGATTCGGGTGAAATTAAATTTGGCCCCATCCAAACCAGATTTTCTTACGTTTAATTATTTATCAAATTGTGCATTTCGAAACCATGAAATCTTAATTCTTCAGGGGTAAGGGAGTACTAAATTTGAGAATTCAAGTCTAATGCGTGATTTGAACCCTAAGCACACGTTCTCAGTGTTTATTTATCTGTATTGTGTATGTGCAGGGTGCAAAAGCCTTCTTGCTGAAATCCAGTTATAATTTGAGAAGCAAGCATTGCAGTGTCTACTTCACTAGAAGATGCAGGGCCGAGACCCAGCCCGAGGTGGAGATTCCACCTGGTCAACCTCCTGTGTCAGCACCTAAAATACCCACTTTCGTGAAGTCCGTTGTAGAAGGTCCTCCGGATTCAGAGAATGGACAGCCAGTGCTTGTGGGTGAGGACGCAGCTGTTTTCGACGTGGCAGCACAAAAGACATCTTCATGGATCTACTTCACTTTGGTTCTCGGAGTTGTTTTGGCGATTCTGTATTATATATGGCTGGATTCAAACACAGGTTACGGAGGAGCTTTCATTGATGCTCTCTCCTCTCTTTTTGGTAACCATGAGGTGAGCTAGGCTTGAATCTCGTGCATCAGCACTGACCTTAATGGCTTTTTTGGATGTTTTATTTAAGTTCCTTCTTATGGGAGAGGGTGACGAGGTTGTCGTAGCTTCCCGCAGCGAAGGTCTTGAACCAAATTCTAGTTCTTAACCCTAAAGAACCAAGAGGCTCAATAAGTCTTCATATATTTTAGCAGTATTGGTTAGGTCGTATAGGAGATTTGTTTATTTTGGGATCAATACCTGCGAAGCTCTTCATTGATTCTGGTAGTATAAAAATGGCCCTATCTGAAGTAATTTATTCACAATCTGATCAATGGAATTAGTCATCTTCAAACCACAAATCCTTGATCCTTTAGAGGTTAAGCGTAATCAGGCACACTTCTGCTGTTCAAGCACTTATACTCTGATAATTGTTCATCTCCAAAGTACTGTCAATTCATTTTCTCGGATGCTTTCCATTGGAAGATTACTCGTGCATTGTTAGACGGTATTTGGGATACCAGTTTCAATGCTGAGTTTTCTTATCTTTGCCGATCATGCAAGCCTCTTTCAGATTCGCTAATAGTGTTTTTGTTGAATGCAGATTGTAATGTTGGCCATTCTAGCTGTGTTTGCTCTAGTACATAGTGGTTTGGCTGGTCTGCGTGCGCAAGGCGAGAAGCTGGTGGGTGAACGAGCCTATCGAGTCTTATTCGCAGGATTATCACTTCCCTTGGCAGTTTCTGCTGTGGTATGCTTCGCAAACCCATACCCACTTATCCTGTTTTTTGCAGATAACTAAAATGCTTTTCCAGCTAAATGTGTAGTCTTTAGTTATGCAGATTGTTGTGCACACTGAAAAAGCCAGGTCTCTGCAAATTTGTAAGCCATGGAGTGCTTTTTGTTCAACCTTTACCTGTTTTAATACAGTGTAACTCTCTCACCCCATTGTGTGCTTGTTTTGGTTAGGTCTACTTCATCAACCATCGATATGATGGTGTGCAACTCTGGCAATTTCGTACAATCCCTGGTGTTCATGAGGCGGTCTGGATACTCTCCTTCATTTCTTTCCTTTTTCTGTATCCTTCGACTTTCAATCTTTTGGAAGTCGCTGCAGTGGACAAACCCAAAGTTCATATGTGGGAGACTGGTATCATGCGTATCACCAGACACCCTCAAGTAAGTCACGTCTATCTCTAGTCGGTCTCTGGATTCTTTTTTGATTATTTCTATTGTTTTGAGCAATCAGATTTTCGGTCATATGCCTAGGCGTCTCAAACTCACGTCCCTCTCTAAGTGCCTGAACCGAAAATTGAGAGTTTAATTTGGATGGAAAGTCTTGTAGCGATTATAATAATTTCCAATCCTGATGTCTTCTTTCTGTTCATATTTCGCCTCCTCTCTTGAAGCTTCCTAAACTATTCATTTCAACCCCTATGCATATGGAAGGAGACACTTTTGGCCATTTCGGCAGTCTGGTTTATCGCCTGTATGGATGATATAAGCTGATGAAACGGTGCTTGGTAGATGGTGGGGCAGTTCATCTGGTGCTTGGCGCACACCATATGGATAGGGAACTCCTTCACTTTGACGACCTCCTTGGGGTTACTAGCTCATCACCTATTTGGTGTTTGGCATGGAGATAAACGTTTGGCAGCCAAATATGGGGACGCCTTCGAGCAAGTGAAGGGCCGGACGAGTATCATTCCTTTTGCGGCTATTTTGGACGGACGGCAGAAGCTGCCGGACGATTACTACAAGGAGTTTCTCAGGGTGCCATACTATGTAATAGTCGTGATAACACTGGGTGCATATTTCTCACACCCTTTAATGCAGTTAGGTAGCCATATCCTCCACTGGTAGTCTGAGTGCCCAGCTTCAGTTGTACATGTAACAAGGTAAGGAACCTATCCTGTGGCTTTCAGCTCTTGAGTGGTTCTCTTCTGTAGAATGGATTATTTCTTCTTTTTTCGGGCCTTGTCCATATTTTCTTTCAGATTCCAACTCACTAAAATCATGCTTCACTTCAATACCATGTCATTGAGTGATGAATTGTTGAAGTTCAAAGTAGGAGGGCCCAATCACAAGCGTAGACTACCCTTGAACCATTAGTATTGACTCTATGAGGAAGCATCTTTGACTGTGATCAAATCTAGAAGTATCTCATTTTTTGCAAGTCACGTACTTGAATGACACTTATATGGTACATGGGCGACTTTTCAACCCACGGGAAAAGGGACCTCCATGGGGATGGGTTCACTTTCTTATGTTCAGAATGAACTGCCAATTCATGAAAAAGGAATCGAGGACCTATTTCGACCTTTTACATGTTAAAAGTATATTGCTGCTCCTTAGTACATCGACACATACAGGGGAAAAAAGTCTCTGGCTGGACGTCTTCCTACAAGTGTAAAACTATACCTAAACCCTAAACCCTTGATGCTTTTGCACCAATTACCTACGTTCATTCTAATTGCAGATGTACTGTTAATACCAGTATACTCATGTTACATTACTTCAGAGGTCCAATTTGAGATATGACTTGCTACACCTTTTTGAAGTTTCAGATTCTCATGGAATAGCTGCCGAATTCTCAGCTGGAGTTATGGATTTGCTCCTCTTGGGGATACTGGACCCCAATGTTTTGGACTCCAGATTGTGAACTTTTTTTGGTTATATTAGTGGACAATTGCCACCAACGACAGATGATTTGACAACATAACAACTGCGAGCACAAGCACTTTCCCGAATTAATCAACCTGCCTAACTTAATCAAGAGGTTGGTCATTCTCTACTCTCGCATCTTTCTGGTGGACTACAATCTGCTACTAACAACCAGAATAAAATTGAATCATCAACAAAAATAGACCTTTATTGAATGCTTAACGTTCATGCATTCTAACAACCAGAATAAAATTGAATCACCAATAAAAATGGACCTTTATTGAATGCTTAACGTTCATGCATCGTAGCAGTTTGCACTACTTTTTTTTCCTTAGTCTCTGATAGTTCTAAATTACCACACATTAATTCTGTGAGAGAGAACAGTCTAGGTTTTCCATTAGTGACCTATCTTGAATGTGACTTGTTATGCTATCAACATGTATGTACAGTATACTTGCAGCATACCATTCAGTATGTACTGTACTGCACTGTACATGGCATTGAAGGGAAGTAGACATAACAGGACTCCTTGTTGCAAATTGGCTCCTCTCTGTGATCAGGAAGTGTGATTTCTTGTGACATTTAGTACTGTCCTCAGAGATAAAATAATGCTTGGATAGTTACATCTATTGAATTATATTTCAAGTGTCTGTTTGTAAGAAAATGAAATATATCCATCCAAATTACGCAGCTGAATTGTGAAGGTTGTAATTTGAATGGCTGGGGATGCATTGAAATACTCGACCTTGTTTACAACAAAGATCCATAAGTTAGTGGGTTTCACACAGTGATGGATTATCTTCTGCTGGATTCTCTGTTGTGTAAAAAGTGGGTAACACACCCAAAACCACACCCTGCCTAAAAGCACTATCATCACTTTGGGTACATCTCCAAAATGAATATGTATGTATGTTGAAGAAACAAATCTGGAACCTCTACCAAAAATAACTTTAACCTTTTGTGACTATTGCATATGGTATCCAGATGTCGCATTCTTTGGTGCGTTGGAACCTCCATTCACTTGCCAACAAGAAAATCAATGAAAATTTGAGCTGTCTAATAATATTAGTAATTAGACAAAGTAGCAAAAAGTGACAGTCTAGAGGGTATCCACCTTACTCACATGGCAAGAGCTAGTGAATTGTTTTCCTCTTCATTTATCGATCAGAAAACTCGGTCTATGGATACATAAATATCAATATATCCACACATCCCTAATTTCACTCAATTCTGTGTAGGTACTATTGCAGAGTCACTGGCACTGCCTTGCAGGGCACTCTTCTTGTGCATTGACTCCCAGAAGAACCAGAGTTTCATTCTATCTCTCTTTGGGGCAGAAAATAAACTTGCTCGGCAAGGCAAATCTCTTTAATCAACAGCTGTAAACAAAACAAGAATTCATATCTGTTCAAATATTCTTGATCTTTCCAAATTCAGGACTGTCTCACGTAAGCTCTTCAACCAATTTTCATCACACACTTTGTAATTAAGCTTAATCCTAGACCGCCCAAGAGGACAAAAAGTGTTTTCACATAGTTTTAAGCTGTAACTTTTGCATCTAATGTCCGAATTCAATAAAATTTGTTGGGAAAAGTTGTGCTATGTCTTCTAGTTTGTGTGGTAAAATTTTCAGATCAATCCAAGATGAATCAAGTTTCTGGAAGCCAATCAAAGTTCACAAGTTCAATTTGAGTTCATCAAACTACATTTGACAGCTGTAACTTTGAAGGCTTGTATCTATTTCGTCAAATGTTTGGGTTCAATAAAAATTTGTTGGGTTATGCTTCCCTTTTAGACTAGTTACTGTGATAAAATTTTCATGTAAATCCAAGCTTCTTTGAATGTTTGGGAGCAATTCGAAGTTCAACATTCAGACATTTTTGGATCACAATGAACTTCAGCGGCTTGTTTCTTCTCCATACAGTATCCGTTTCCAATGATTTTTTTTTTGCATAAGTTGCGCATACTAGTGTAGTTTGTGTGGCTAAAATTTCACATCAATACAAGTAGTAATGAGTGACTGAGAAACATTTTAGTAGAAGGAGGTTTAGGCTCATAATTATGTGTTTTGGGTAACTTTTCTTGTTATTTTTTGACATTTCAAAGCCATTTTGTAAACACATTGAGTCAATTGAATGATATTTTTTTCCACCAATGTGTTTGTATGTTGGTTTTGAATCACTTCATAGTTTCAAATTTTCTTCATTTGAGTAAGTTCAGAAATCGAATTTCACCTCCGAATGTGTTGCTAGGAAAATTTCAGCATCTTTTTTCAACATTAAAACATTACAATCTTACAATCCATGCGGTCAAATGACTCCAAATTTGACTTATGTTATCTAGAACATGTTCACTACAATACTATACGGTTGAGATTTCTATAACTTAGTGACATTTAGATTTATAGCACTTCAAAAGCAATGATGTTTTTAAACCCAAAACGACCTTGGGCCTTCTAGGGTTAACTTCACTCTCTACATACTTGACTTACATCATATCTACACTCCTGCCCTGTGAATGATTCTAGCAACATTTTTTTTGGGGGGGGGGTGATCCTTGCCAGCATCACACTTCGGATGGGTTACTTCTTGCATGGCACTTCACATTAGAAAAAAAAAATCAAAAAGTCATAAGCTAAACTACCCCATTTCAGACCAAAGGGGAGCAAGCCCATTGTGGGGCTGAACCCTGTTAGTGGTGTACATTTCAGAACTTGAATGTACACCACTAACAGAATTTAGCCTACAATGGGCTCACATTTTAACTTTGTTATTTCAGGCGGCAATCCAAAACAGTGGCAAGCAATGTCTGTCCACCATCAAACCTTGCTCACTCAACTTTAACTTACATCCATCATTTCTTGCAACACAGACTGCATCAGTTTTTCTAAAAAAAGGAGTTTCATTTCTTCAGGTGGATAGAGAGACAATGATACCAGAATGATGAGGACATTGACAAATCCAAGCGCCCCCCCCAACCCAAGCCATCATTTTCTGTTGTTGTTGTTTTTTTGCCTGTGAAGGCGGGCTTTGTAATGGGGCTGTCAGCATTCAATCCATGAAGAAATTCAGAGTAGGCCTTCTTTTTGCCCTTTTTTGACAGAGCCAATAGATGGATGTCATTTCCAAAAAATAAAGTGCACCCGCCGGCCTATTCTCATTTGTCATGCAAGTAAAATGGAACCCTGGAACATCAAGTAAAGTTGGAGCAAGGTTGCAGAACTGTACAATGCCAATTTCATGTGGTGTCTAATGTAGGAGGCTTGAACTGTGACCCCAGGCATTTTTGAACCAATCATGACACAGAGGTACATTTTGATTTCTTCAATGTAACAAAATGAACAGATGGTGTACATTTCAGGAGGTGATTGCTTTTACAATCCTACGGGCTTGAACTTCAAAATTTCATAACTAATTCCACAAAGCTCGAAAAAAATATGAAACAACTTAGGTTAGATGCCATTTCCTCTTGTTTTTCAAGGAAAATTTACTGAAAAATATTTCAAGATGTTTTACCTCCCCAAAATTCAGTTTCAATGCTTAGATGATGCTTTATGAACCTCCTCCCTTACTAGAAGTTAGAATGTTGTGTGCTATTGCTAGTACAATGAAAAGGAAAGTAAAGTAAAAGTTTTATTTTTGTTTTTTTTTATGAAAATTTTGAAATCCAATATCTTTTATTATGTAAGTTGGAATGCCATGAAACAAAGTCTATGCACCTCTCTTTGTGAGGAGCTTTCAAATGGTACCAGAACGCAACTGGAAGATGCGTAGTCCAAAAGATCTCACCATACCAAACAAAACAAAACAAACAACCTCGGTTAAGGTACACACTAGTGTGTCCTATGCCGTTGCCACTACCAAAATAAATAAATAAATGATTTTTTAATTTTTTAATTCATTAAAACTTTGAAATTCAATAACTTTTGCACTGTAGTGTGGGAGGTTGTGTTCTTGATATGAACAAAAAGCTTTGTGCACAAAGGAGTGTGAGGACTTTGTTTCGTAGCATTTAGACATGCAATGTGAAAGTTATGTTTTTTTCCAAGATAAAAGATAATTTAATTTAATTTTTTAATTAAAAAAAATCCATGACTTCCTCACCATAGGTCCAAACGCCATGAATCTAATATGAAATAGGGCTTTTTTTCATTTTTTTATGGAGTGCCAAGGTGGCGATAGAAAATCTTATAGTGGTGCTCCAAATTTCAACATTCATCCCTACATTGGATAGAAAATTTCACATTAGTATATATCATGTATATATAATTTTGTTTTCATCCACAATCTAACAACTTCATCCAAGTTTGTTCTTTCTAAATTTGCAATTCTCTGGCAAAAAGCTTCAAAAATTGTCATCAATTTTTAGCCAAAATAATTTTTTTGGCACAATTTGGCAATATAATGCCAAATTAAAAAAGCCTTGGTATGAATAGAAAGCTTTATAATGCACAAAGGAGTACAGGGCTTCGTTTTAATCTTTGATCAAATCTTGTTCGAAAGGTTCAAAATTGTTGTAAAAGGTAAACCAAACTATCACTACTTTCATCTCAATCCCTCTTTTATATACCCAAAGAGATACATTTTAGAACAAAATTATACACCACAAAGATGTTCACCACAAGTACACAAGAATGGAATTGCAATTTGGGTGGTAATAGGTTAGTTCACTTTAATTTTACCAATACAGTTATATACCAAGTCACTAATGACTTTTTCAAGAAAAGCGTTGTGTGCTCGTTGAATGAACGTTCAGCAAAGGTAAGTTTAATTATGGTTGTTCCACAATTTTGGCATTCACGAGGTGACTAATTTCATTCAATAAAAGCTACAAGATGTGACGTAGGTTCCCCCAAAACCACCACTTTGTGCTATTGCGCCTAGTTATCCTTCATTATTAGATTGTTGTAATTTTCATATTTTCTTGTTGGCAAGTGAGGAGGTTTCAATGTACCAAAGAACACGACATTTGGATATCGTATGCAAAAGTTTTGCAAAGGGTAAAAAGAATTGGCAAATGTATCAAAATAATTTCTTCCACATGGGTACATATTGATTTTGGTGATGTGCACATAGTGTGAATTTGGATGTATCCATTAACTTAGCATCAACTACAATTTTTTGTTTTTTTCTAGCATGTTTGTCAAATATGATGCACTTGTGCATTTCACAGGTCAATGACATGCCAAATCTTCTTATTGATCTACTCTTTGTTTCATAATACTAGTCTCTTTTTGTAGTAATAAAAGTATTGAGGACTTGGAAACAATTTTTTAATTTATGTTATGATCAAATGAGTCTATAGTGTGGAATGTGAAATTTGTTCTCTTAAGTGCAAAACAAGTAGAAGTGGCTATTAATTGCAATTAAGAAAAAATTAGAAAGTAGGAAGTTGCATTAGGTACAAAGTGCCACACACAAATAAGCATAGGCTTTATAGAGAAGGACTAAAGACTTTCTATGCAACTACCTTGTCTTCAATGTCTATTTAGATTTGCAAAAGAACAACTTGGGATTCAATAAATCCAATGAAAAGTTCTATATCTTTTGGTCTTTGACCAATCAACTTCAAATTGGAGTAAAAAAATTCAATTTTTAGAATAATTTTGATCTCAAAAGTGGATAATAAACAAAACTTCTTGTGCTTCATTTCATTAGTTAATATCAAAAACAAAAGAAATCATCTTCAAATCTAAAATTAAATTTGAAATAAAGGATATATAATTGGGGATAAATGAAAAAAACAAAAGAAATATGTATTATAGGATAGAAGAAATATTTCATTTGACATGCTATTGATAACATAAAAAAATTTAATTAACTAAAAATCTTTAAAAATTGACTCAATCTTATATAACTACAATAATGGACTTTTATTACATCTTAGCTTCAAAAGAGAGTAAAGTTCTCCTTCTTATGCTATTGAACCAAAGTAAATTGTCAATTATTGAAAATATAACATTGCTTTGTAAGCTTCCAAAGCCGAAAAATGGTAATATATTGATTAAAGTGTGTTGCAATTTTATTTGGCATATCATGATATAATAGTATAGTGGGGTCTTCTAAAATATTGTTGAAGATCCAAGAATATAGGCTCATATAAAACCTGAATAGGTAACTACAATCTCAATTTTTCAAAAGATTTTTTTGAGTGTTTTTTTTAATTTTAATCATGTAGAAGATCAAAAGTTACGTCACCTTTAATAAATGAAAACCAAACCCATGTAACAATATAGTTCACAAACCTTGAAATTATTTATTTATTTTTAAGAATTTACTTGTACACAATATTTTTCACCACAAAAAATGCATTGGCTCATTTCATTTAGATTATTGACCTGAAAGTTGCATGAACCTTTTTTCACAAGCAATCAATGCATTTTCTTGAAAAATAACTTATAAGATTTATTTTCAAACTCTATTTTCACAATTTTTCAAGGAAAAAGTGTCTAGGATTTTGATAGCTTGTAAAGACAATCTCAATGATAAAACTAACATGTTTCAATTCCAAATTAAAATGACTAACTATTTATTAATGAATTTTGTATTACTAATGTTTTATGTTCATTGTAAACCACTAGTTCATTCTAGACTTCATTTTGATTATAAAAAAATTCTAATATACATTATCATTCATATAATTTTCTTTACACTTTATACAATAACCAACATTATGTATATGTAATTTTTTTAGAAATGGATTTAACTCTCAACTTGTTATATAACCACAACCTCTTTGATTTGGCCTCTTATTCACAATATTTCTATAGAAATTATGAAAAATTGTCACCTTATAATTAAGCAGAGCTTTTGAATCAAGATAAATAATCTATGGGCATTCTATGAGACAAGACCTCGAATTCCTTCTTGTCAATGATCTTGGCTTTTACTTATGCATAGTAGCAAAGAAATCCTTTATAAATCAAAAAAAAAGGAAAGAGTTTCTAGTCACCCTTCGACCATTGACAATTTGGAAGCATGCCATTTGGACAAACAAGTCACCCAAGGTCTAGAGAAAATCTTTCAAAATCTTTCAAAATTGACTCAATCTTATATAACCATAGCAATGGATTTTTATTACATAGCTTCAAAGGCATCCTTCAAAACAAAAAGATTATGTTTGTCCAAGGTCTAGAGAAAATATCAAGGTCTAGAAAAAATCCAACAAATGCTACAATCCAACCTGTTTAGCTTCAACTTTCAATTATATATGCATATCGATTATAGTTTAGGGTGTCTTCATGAATAACCTAACCTTGTCTTTAGTTGGTAATTTCACTTGCACATCTAACCACTATGGATTTTGCCACGATCATGTATGAACTAGGATTTGAGGTCCATATCTAGATGCTCCTTTTTATACTAGCGTCTTTGTATCAATGGAAGATGGAACTCCAATTCACCACAATAAAGCCCCAAAATTATGATATATAGGTCTTGCAGAAGATGGAGATATCAATGTATAGTCCAAATTTAATTCCTATTAAAAATCTATGGAAGATTCTCAAAGATCACATCGAGAATCAATACTTACCAAACTATCCTCTCAAAAGATAGCTCCCCCTTGGTTTGCATTAGTTGCCCCCCCCCCCCCCTTTTCTCAAAAAATTTACATGCCGTTGATTTTTTTTAAGAAAAATGCTAATCCTCAAAATTGCCATTGATTTCTCAAAAAATCACAAGTCATTGATCTTGTGCGATTTAATCTGAACCGTCTAAATATGAAATACAATGGAATACCAAATATGAATACAATACCAAATATGGATATGGATACAATACCAAATATAGATATAGGATGAATACTGAATATGGATATTGAATACAAATACATACACGAGAGGAATTATCCCATATTGATTGTCATTATGTTGGTTTCTGAAAATTACAAGAAGGGGGAGGGGGGTGCAAATGAAAATTTAAAAATCTTTAAAAGCCAAAAATGTGAGTCACTTTTGGGTGGATAGTGAGCACTATGAATCCCTATCCACCCAAAAGATGGCACTCACTATATAGAACCCAAATAATGTAGACAAAATGAAGGTCATCCTACAAAAAATAGGAAGCTTTCATAGTCAAGAAGTTAAATTCTTTTGTATTATCCATGCCAAAGCATTGAAGGCAGGCATTGATGCAAAGAAAAGATCAACTTGCTAGAAGAGAATAGATATAATTTCTATGAAAAACCATTTTCCAACTTCATAATTAATGTTAATGGTATTTAGAAAGTTAAAGAGTATCTTCATATAAAGTAATGGGTTTTTAAAATGTCCGAGCTCTTTAGATCATCCTCTAAAAGGGTTTGGTATGATTACTGCATAAATGAAGAA
This sequence comes from Pseudoscleropodium purum, assembly GCA_963969395.1. Lineage (NCBI taxonomy): Eukaryota > Viridiplantae > Streptophyta > Bryopsida > Hypnales > Brachytheciaceae > Pseudoscleropodium > Pseudoscleropodium purum. The sequence goes on along the minus strand of OZ017800.1, from coordinate 14,387,332 downwards.
TTGATAATTATGCAAAGTTCAATACTTGTCTCTACATAGTGTTTGGATAGAATGGGAAGCTATGGGAACAAATTTCAACCCTAAGATAGATGAAAAGAGAAAAAATTTACAATGTAGTATACAAGAAAAACTATAAATAAATGATAATCAACAATGTTTGGTTTTCAATTAGTAGAAATATAGTATTGAATGTCATGTTTTTAATGTTCCATTTTCAATTAATGAAGGATATTTTATAAACCTATATTGTGAGCCATTTAAGTACAAGAGGATCACCTTGAAGATACACCATGGTCCATTCATAGAACCATGCTACATGATTACTACATTACCTATGAACTAAAATAGTGAACTACCAGCTTTAATTTTCAAAAATTATAACTAAATGTCTAGCATTACAAAAATTATGCAATTTCTTATATTCGCTACAAATTTCATTTTCTTTTCATTTAAAACTCATTTCTTGCACCAACCAAACCTCAATTTGGATTGAATTTGTAAAAGGTTACTTCTTGAACCTATTACTTTAGTTTTTATCAAAAGTTTTGAAGTAGTACGTACTAGAAGAGGGACTAGTGTCATTTTTGTAATGTATTTGTGGGTTAAAAATGAAAATTACATATAATTTTTCCATGGTATTATAAGTTAAGATTTTACAACAATATAATTATTTTCCTAATTTTTGGAAAATCAATAAAAATTTATTAAAAATAAGTGTTTTCACATACTAAAAGTTATCAACAAATTATATAAGGTTAATTTAGCTTTTAAATGGTAATATGACTTGGAGTTCATAGCTAACTAAGGGTGTTTAAGGTAAAATAAAAAGTAATTACTAAAATAATATTACACTATTTTTTTCATTTCTACTTGTAATATCCATTTCAAATTGAAAATACTTCAAAATACAATAATTAATTACCTATATTGCCTTTCAACATATATCCTACGTGAAGGTCAAATTTGGCATAAATTAAGTTAGTTTTGTAAGAAAATTGTCACATGCCATCTTGTAAATGGTGTGAGGCAAGGTGTCCCCTTAAGAATCTAACATGGAAATTCAATTTCATCACCTAAGTATTGAAGCACACCTTCACATATGATAGCTCTTCATTAAAACAAGAAACTACAGTGCAAATTAGATCTATCTTTGCAACACTAACTCCTTTTTTTTAGTAAAATCCTATTCAAATTTCCTCTTATGTAACATTTGTGGATACAAAAGCTTCCTCCTTTACAATCCACAATAAGAATTAGGCTTTGAATTTGACTTCAAATTACGCTTTAGAGTCACCTACTCAATACTAGCCACTCAATAATTCAACTAAGGTAGAAGTACCTATTTCAAACAAGCCCCTTGTAATTGTGTCATAGACTAACCTATTGTAGACAATAGTTGAATGCAATAGTCAACTGGTCATTGAAAAATATTCTTGGTTTGTACTTTCTTGTCCATTCGTCTCTCTTCTTTGTTGGCTTAGGGAGAAGTACCAAAGTTGACCACAATAGGTGAGTCTATGAAACAGAAATGAGTTCGGGAACAAAATCCACTTACAAAATTCAATAAAATATTCATTTTTAGTGAAAAAAATTTCAGTTTTTTTGGCATTCTTCCACAACTTTATTTTTACACACACTAAAGTGAGTTCCCTATGACTTTCCCACATCATCAAGTCTGAAATACTCAAGTTATCCGAAATAGGTACTTCTACTTTACATGGCTTGGAATCTGATCATAAAAAATGTAGCTTAAGGTAGTTTCGCACTAGACACTAAGAAGGTCTTTACAATGGGGCCTTTGGATACTTGCGAGTCATTACAGCTTGTAAACGCAGGAAACAAGTTTGGCGCAGCGGTTTAACGTGGCTGAGACCCTACCACATCATTAACCAAAATTTATTTTATTTTATTTTATTTGCATTTGGAGACTATATTTATTTATTTATTTATGAAAAAAAAAATTCTGACAGTGGGCTGTTCCCCTCGCTGCAAGGAACAGCTGCAGGGGAACAGGCCCGAAATAGGCTTCTGGACCCCCCAAAACTCTTCTAATGGTTCCTGCAAAGGGCAATCCCTGTGCTTTCACACCATCATCTGTTAGCAAATCCTGAGCCTATGTGGAGGCGGGTCCAACAGACGACAAAGAGCGGTGTTCATTGACGGAGAGAACGCCGTAGTTTCTGAAGCAACAAGGTATACGGCCGAATTTAAAATAACAACCAAAACAGGCACAAATGTAGATTTCAGGCTTTTAGGATTGTTGATACTAAATGGTGCTTCCAAACGGCGATTAAGATTAAAAACAGACATGAAGAGCAACGCTGCGAAAGCCATCCTCTCATGAAAACACAGCGATTCTTCAAGCTCTTCCAGCCTTTCCAATACGAAATAATTCCACCCTTCGCACACAAGAGTATGACTTTGAGTACCCCATTGAGGAGGGTTTTGTCAACTGAAGAACGATGTTGTCACGTATTCATATCAATTTCACTCTTGAAAGTAGAATGTTTGATATTGAGCTCCATTGATTGGAGAGGTTGCTAGTAGGACTTGCAACATGTACGATGCATTGAGATTGAATGTGTAGAAGAGACGAAGAGAGGCAGATTGTATAAGCTTCGAATTCTTTGTTCTTCACATTATATAAGATGTGATTAGACAAGGGACGTAATACCACAAACCACTGCAACAAGTGCTCTAAACTCACGCTAACGGCACTTGTGAAATTCAACAAAACCTGCTTTATGTGAACAGTAGAGTCAGTTTCCTCGTAACAACTAACTGCAACTCCCGCGCGGCTGCGTCCAGTACATGAAGACGCCACATACCGCATGGTCCTCGTTCTTTGACTGAATTATCTTTCTACCACCGATGCTTCCAAGCACCAGATGCAAAACTACCTTTATAAAGCAGGTTTCAACAACAAGTATACTATTTGTCAAAGGCTCCTATTAACCCCTTTTAATGCTTATAAATTTCTGGGAAAAAGGGAATTGTAGATTTGGAGCTTTTTCGGGAAAATAAACTATGGTTTGAGAAGAGTCTATTATATGCACAAGATCTTCTCTGATGCAAGTTTTTCCTTTTTTTTTTATCCTTCCATAAAGTGATAAAGTCATTGAGAACCTTGCACTAAAATCACGAAGCTAGACTGATTGTGCTACACTTAAAAACTATATTTGGCGTCACCTACATTAATTGCTTTAAAATCCTACAGAGTTTTACTCTTGATGAATATTTTTACCAACTCTATTTACATAGAGATCCTCTTCTTTGAATAGTGTTGATATCTATTTTCTTGATAAAAATATTCACTTATCCTAAACTGTTATAGCCTTGCGTAAGTATTTAGTATATAGATGACATTAAATATAGTTTTTAGTATAGCCATATGGGTGAAGAATAAACAAAAATGACTTGAATTTTCAACATATTGAAATATACTTCTTCCATTTTTTGTAGCTCCTACACTAGCTAATTCCTTGAAGACATTTATAATTTATCCAATGGACATGATGTCTCTAACAAAAGCGCTTATAAACAACGTTGATAGTTAGTTAACATACAAAGTCGGTTCTTCCCAAGTGATTAAAAAAATTCTTTGCATAGGACAAATGAATTCATCGTATCACCATTTCATTTTTTAATAGTAATCATTTTACACCTACTGTACAGTGGGATCCAATAAACTTACAAACTACATTTTTGAGTCTTTCAAAGATTTACATATAATATAGAATAAAATTAGTTTTTTATGTCTTGCATAATTATTACCCCATTCTTTACCAATTCTAATGAAGCATACCAAATTTCAATTTAAAAAAGGACAAATTCTATTTTTGGTGAATTTTTAAAGTCAATTTTTGTGATTTTACGTAATATTTTATTGAAAACAATTGGTGATGATTTTTTTAATTCTATTGTATGGATATGTAAGAAACACCCATATACACATCTTTCATATTAAAAAACATACACTTAAGTAATAAAAATATGATCAATGAAGAATTCAATGAAAAGTGTCATACGACCAAACTTTGCAGAAATGAATATCTCTATATTTTAACTTGATTTTCACAAAGTAATTGTATCATCATGCTCAAATGTAAGAAATTAGTTACTCTATGAAGGGGAAATAGAAAAATCTAATTACAATAAAGAGATATCCATTTTTCAAATTTTGGATATAGTCAGCCCAACATTGAAATCTCTGTAGATGAAATTTTGAAGCTTTTTTTAAGATCTTTTGTTAGAGGGAAAGTTGTGTGTATGGATACTCCCTACATATCTATACAATGAAATTTCAAAAATTCATTCCCAATTGTTTTTATTAAAACATCATGTAAAACCATTAGAAAATGGACTTTAAAAACTCACCAAAAATAGAATTTTTGCTTTTTTGAAATACAAATTTTGGTATGTCAGATTGCATAAGAATGCAATGAAAATTGTCCTTACCAAACTATACCAATTAAACTCCACATTCTACAAAAAAACAAAAACTGAATGACTCAAAAAGGCAATTTGTAAGTTTATTGGACCCTACGTGTACATATTCATACTGTTGACTCATTCAGTGTTGATGATTTCATCTGCATTTTGCATTCAGAAGAAAGTTGACTTTAAAAAAAGAAACCAATTTTTCTTTGGTTTGTAAGAAATTTATCACTGTTAGTACAGTAACTTATGTACGATGTCCAATGAAAAGTAGAACCGATATTTTAGACGCAATTGTATTGTCAGATTGGGCAAACTTAGTCGCTACGAGACCTGCACGTCCTGCGACAAGTTTGAAACTGCGTCAATGGCTTGTGCAGTCATGGCAGGATTCCATATCCCAGACATCTGCAGGACAACTCCAGCTGCTTCGTTAGAGCATCTCCACTCTTTCACTCGGAAAAAGGGCCCGGGGCGGTCTAAGGGCTGCTTCACACATGGGCTGAAGGTCGAGAGTCCGTCGGCCTCCACCAATCAGATTTCAGAAAACCCCAACCTTGGTCTCTCAACCCTTCACACAAGGCGGCACAATCCAAAGTCCGTCGCCCTCCAAATTGCTTACATGGCAGCCCCATCTCCTATGTAGCAATGGACTCGCCACGGACTCTCGACTGAAGTTTGGGTTGCCACTTTGTGGCGACCCAAACTCTAGTCGAGAGTCCGTCGAATTTATCGTTTATCATCCATTTCTTTGGACTCTCGCCCAAAGTTGGGCCATGAACTCCCACGGCCTCTCAACTTGGTCGGCCCATGTGTGAAGCATCCCTATGTGGTGAACTCTACTTTGAAACCGAACTCTAATAGAGAGGTACATTTTCCTCTCTTCAATGTACCGATGGTAACCATTTCAAGAGGTGATCACTTTTAAGTGATATTGCATTTCAGCTTCAACAGTTTGTGACTAATTTTGCATTGGATGGAAGGTCCAAAAAATCATTATAAAATGGCTTGGGTTAATTAGATGCCAAGTATTATGCTTTGCTAGATACTTGGGAAGGACTTACCAATTAATTCAAGAATTTGGGGTTGGCTAAGTTGTGGTAAGCTATAGAAGATAATTTTATTCATTGTAGAGAGTTATTTTTCAAAAATGCAAAAGGGCCCCTTATTTCATTGGTAAATAATGTTGTGTAAACAACCTTTTTCAACAAAAATTTGGAATAGGATCTGGGGAGTTTTGGAGTTTTATTGGCTATTACAATACCTAGTATTAAAAGTTGGAAAAAAAATGTTTTTAGAACCAGATGCTGAAACTTGGGAGGTTTTCTTTTTATATAATTTTGTTAGAAATTTTTTTTTTCTATTTTAAAGCATCTTTCTATTTAATTAATTATTCTAGAAGGATCGTTGATTCTATCTACTAGGTGCAACATCCTTCAATTTCTATTTTCAACATTTTTTCCAAATATTATACCTTATTCTAATCTTTGCCTCTATTTGTACTATAATTGTATATATTATTTTGAAATGGACTATTTTGCATCGAGTATTTTCAAGTTTCAAGTAGGTATTATTCTCATTTTCACAAGTTCACAACATACCAACAATTCATTCCATCCAAATGAATCATTGTTTGGGTAGCTAGTTAGTCAGGGTTGGAAGATGTTAGATGTTACAAAATCAAGCTTAACATTTTTTAGAGGGCAAAATCTCTATTTAAATTTTATTTATTTATTACAATGCTTTCTAATCTTCTTATCTCCAAAGTTTACATCCACTTAACCTTTCCTCATTTATTTCAAGTGCTATTTCATCCACTTTATTATCTTTCATCTACTAACTACAAAATAATACCACCTCAAATATAGTCTTGCAAATAAAAAAAGTGGTAATAAAAGTAAATGAAGTGATACTCAAATAAATGAGAAATGGTTACTGGTAATATATGGATGCAATTAGGGGCTCCTACCTACCTTATAAATTGTTGATAAATTTTAGTAATAGAAATTGACATTGTAACAGGAATCTCCAAATTAAGTCATGCATTCAAAGATGCTCTTATTATTATTATAATGTGCAATGGAAAAACAACCTTTAAATTCATCCAAGTTTTAAATATGTGAACTGAAACTGTATTTCTAGTTTGAGTTGAATCAAAATTCAATGCAAGGTAAAGGTCTCCTCACTGTGGATTCCATTTGCTAACAACCCATATTTCAAGTAATTTAATGGCCTTGATGACGTCTGACATTATTAATATTGCTGAACTAAAGGTGCACAGTTGCACACACACTTGGCTTGGTCGGTGAGCTATTTCATGTTGGAATTTCTTACATTATCCTTTTTACTAATTCAAGGTGGGTACTACACCCAAAATCACCCCCGCTTATAACCGCCATCATCACTTTGGGTACATTTCCAAAATCAATATGTACGTATGCTGAAGAAAATTTTTTAGAACATCTACCAAAAAAATGTTGACCCTTGACATCAGTGTTGTCTTAATGTCATGTTCATTGATGCATTGGAACTAGGACTTTTTTTTTCATTTTTGATGAGGTGCCAAAGTGACAATATAAAATGTTATAGTAGTCCTTCAAATTTCAACGTTCATTCACATATTGGATAGAAATAAATTAACACATGTCACGTGTCCATAATTCTATTTTCATCCACAATATGGCAATTTCATCTAAGATTTTTTTTTTAATTTGAAATATTATAGTAAAAAACTTCACATTTTGTTGCCATGTTTTAGCCAAATTAATTTTTTTTTGTGCAATTTGGCATCAGAAAGTAAAAAATAAGCCTTAATTCGAACCTTTTTCCATTTGTCAATAAGAAAAATAATATGAAAAATTAGACTGAGTCTAAGGGCCACTTCACACTATGGTCAAAGGTTGAGAAGAGGTTGATTTCCACGAATGACATTTTAAGAAACCAAGAGTTCAACCTCTCCACCCTTCACACTAGAAGGCACAATCCAAAGGTTGTCATCTTCCAAATTGCCTACCCAACAAGAAAAGTGCCCACATAACAATGAGTCCTTGAAAGAAGTTTGGATCAAGAGGCCATCAAACTTGCTTATTTAAAATAAAACAGCCCATCATGGTCAAATGATCCATGAGGGACACCTAAAAGATGACCCAGTAATGGTTAATTTCAGTTTATGAAAGTCCAAGCCACCATCAATGTCTCATTTGACACTATTAGAGTGATTAGGGATCCCAATAGGAACACTTAACTTTTTTAGTGTAAATCATTGCAAAAAACGATTTTTTTAATGCCTTCTAAGTTAGAAAATATTTTGACTGCTTTAGGTGAAGAAGGTGAGCATTATGGATATAGTTTTTGTTGTTTGTGGAATAGTCTATAGACTATTTTGGGTAGATCACTTCAAAACATCATAGCAAATTCATACTTCGTTGAAAAAATATGATTTCAATTGTTGTTATTTCTCACACTTGTCTGCATGTAGGAGGGGAGGGGGGAATTAAAAAAAATTCAACTATGGCATGAGGGCAAATTAGAAAACCTGACCATGATGGGCTCTTTTACCCATTTCTTTGAATTCTCAATAAACTTTAGCCATTCAATCCCATAGCCTCTAGACTTGGATAGTTCTAGTGTCTCTAATAATAATAACTAGGTAAACCAGCAAAAAGTGGTGGTTTAGAAGGATCCACCCAATAGAGATATTCAAGATGGAATTGGTCTATAAGGGGTGCTTCACACATGGTCCGACCAAGTCAAAAGGCCGGCAGAGTTCATGGCCAAACTTTGGGCAAGAGTCCAAAGAAATGGGCAATTTGACGGATTCTCGACCAAAGTTTGGGTCGCTACTTTGTGGCAACCCAAACTTTGGTCGAGAATCGGTCGTGAGGTCATTGCCACATAAGAGCTTGGGCTTCCATGTAGGCACTTGGGAGGGTGACAAACTTTGGATTGTGCCACCTTGTGTGAAGGGTTGAGAGGCCAAAGTCAAGGTTTTTTGAAATTTGATTGGTGGAGGTTGATGGACTCTCAACCTTGGGCCCATGTATGAAGCGGCCCTAAGGCTTTAGGTTGCTTTACACCTAGAGGCCAACCCAATTTATTGTGCAAGGGATCTAAAATCCTCATTTGTGATTGGACTTAAGGCTAAAATTAGTGTGAATTCATGAGAGGATTTTCTAAAGTCTGGGAAGGTTGCGAGTTCCTAGTCGTTCTCAGACCCTACAAATTGCATGAAACTTACTGCCTAACATAGCAATGCGACTGCCATGTCGTTTTCCAAAAATAAAATAAAAATTCAACTTTGTTTTTCATTTTAAGAAATTTAATTTTTTTTTTTCAATTTTTTTTCTAACAACGTGGTGTTCGCTACATTGTCGGGGGCAACTGCTTAAAACAGCCCTTTTGGACCCCAAAAAATCCTCTAATGCCTTTACACTTAGAAATTGGGTCAATTTGATGGAATGAATTTTTTATTAAATAAAGACATGATTTGACATGGTCCAAGCTTGATGAATTCAAGGTGTACCGAGAATGGAAGGCCAATGTGAAATTCCAATTTTTAAAAAACTTTCTTTTATAAATTATTATTATTTTCAACAAATCAAATCTGTTGAATTTTGTGCAATTGAACATAAGGGGAATTGGCCTAACCTCTAAATGTAAAGCCACCCTAAAAAGAGAGAGAGGGGCTAAAATTTTATAGGTTTTATTGAATCAACCCAACTTCTTGGCTTCAAGGCCTTTCCATATGGGAGAATTGGTTCCCGTTACTATTCTAATGAGTACTTGAAGACAACCTTAAGCTTAAAAAGGGCTAAAATTTTGTACAATCAACCTCCGTTAAGGGGAATTGCTCCAACTTCTAAGTGTAAAGCAACTTAGATATTCAATGATTCATTCCCAAGAGATGCTTCAATCACATTGGTCTTTCTTCTAGTCATCTTCTATTGTTGCAGTTTTCTCCAAAACAAGTAGACTTCCTATTATAGTAGAAGCACCAATAGCCGACCACTTTAGTGATTCCATGCATGTTCTAGAGTAGTATAAGGCAATGTAAATATTCTACTATATTGGAAGATAGAAATCGTTGGGATTGCAATTTTGTTGGTAATTTTATGCTTTGATTCAAAATTACTATGAATTTTGAAACTAGTAGCTAGTCCAAATTCATACCTAACACGTAGTGTCTTCCAATTCCATTCATTTAAGAACTACTTCCCGCTCACTACTTTGGGACATGTGTCATGACTTGATTAGTCCCAACTTTGAAAAGGAGAAAAAACACATTCAAAGCTTTGGTTTAAAATTTGCTCCCTTGTTGGTTGGAAATAGTGGCACCCTATAGGTTGGGGATGGGTGCTTCTACCATAAGGTGAACTAGCCTATTATTGCCCAAATCACAATTATATCCTTATGTGCTGATGGGGTACATTTCAGAACAAAAATGTTTGTGATGCCAACTTCGACAAATTATTTAGATCAACTCCAAACTGGTGTAAGTTAACATTGCAAGATGTTAAATCATGCCTAGGAAATGGGCCCATGAGGCTAGGTTGACCCCTAGGGAAAAATGCAGAATTTTTTTAAATTTTTCACTCAAATTTTTTTTGCAAATTTTGAGTTCATATTTGAAATCAGAGACCCCAAATTAGCTACGAGAGGTTTAGAACATACCTTAGACACGGCTCAAAATAGGGGACTTTCTTTTACTTTTACCCCTGGTAACCCCTAAATTACTCTATTGGACCCATTTCCTGGGCATGATTTAACATCCTGCATTAACATTTGCTGGATTAAACTGAAGTTCATCAAGCAAAAGCTCATCAAGGAACTCAAATCAGACTACAAAAAAAATTCAGAAACCAAGACTGATTCAGCAAAAAAAACTTTTCACACAGGAGTACATAACAATGTTCGGGGATGGAACCCACCTCTTACTTAGCTCGTTGAGTTAACCAACAGAATTGCGGAAAAAATCGGTTGCAACTTGAAAACATTGGGAAAAATCTGGTGAAAAAATCTATAAAATTTCTATTTGAAGTAAAAAATAGAGAAAAAAAATTAGCTCTAAACTTGAAAAACTTGGATTAAATACCATAATTGAAGAAAAGTACGTAGTTGGTAAAACTTGGATAATATCTCAAACATTAATATATAAATTTCTATTTGTCAATTATGTGACCAATCACTATAAAATCCAATAAATTTCAGAAACTAACTTGCTCTCATGACTATTGTAGTCCTTTAGCAACTTTGTCTAATCTGATTACTTATATTTGAAAATATAGGACACATTCAATCAATGACAAGTGTCACATATTTCAAGAATAAGTAACCCCACAAGTTGCCCCCTAAATAAGATGGCATTAAATATAAATATACACAATTTTAATTTTAGTCCCTTTGTATGTTTCTCAATAACAATTTAAACATTTATTAAATATTCATCAAGGAACATTAGCGAAGAGGTAGCTTATTCATTTTATAAACTCTAAAATTTATCCACAATAGATGTGCAAAATAAAATTCCTCGTAAATTTCATCTCATTATTCAAAATTGAATGGTTCAAAATGTTTTTGTGAAGGTATCTTGTTTAGTTTCTTTTTTGATTGAAAATAATTTTTGGTGAATGTTAATAACCCTCTCAGCCCTTTAATGCTTAATAGAGGGTTAAAGGATTTAATTGAACTAATTAACCAAAGGAACCTATAGTTGGATTTATTAAAAAATAAATGTAGATAAAATATTTAGCCTTCAATTGCTTTAAGAATTTTGAAGCAATTTTGGACCTCAAAACACTATGATCCTTTAGGGGTGACTTTTAGTCTTCACAAGAAGAAACTTAAACAAAATTTCTCCAATTTCAATAACAAATTGACACAAAAAAGAAAAAAATTGTTCAATGTAATCTTATTAATCTTATTAATACTAAAATCGTTTAAAAAAATTTGTACATTTTTACTTTGTACATTTTTGCTAATATCTCTTTCAATTCAAAATTATTATTTATCTACATTTTGTCGATTTGATCATAAAAAAGTTGTTAAAAAAATATTTAAGCATTAATTTGGATGAATGAGAAGTTATTTAAATAAAGCATTGTCCCAAAACACATTGTTTATCATCTATAATATGGACTCCAAAGCACTTAGCAATTGGTTTCTAAGAATTCTATACAAAACCAACATATTTGATAATGTATAATTTCTTCAACATTTTTTCAGTTTGCATTAAAAATGATATTAAACATGATTTTTAGAAATTATCCACTAGATTTTATTTGTGAACAATCTTAAATATACACCTTTCAATTGTTAAATCAATTTCGAAGCATGTAAACTTTTGAAATTCTCCAAAAATTCAATCTTTATCTTTAGCTGTTTTATGTTTTGGTTTAATTAGTTAAAACTATGGAGTAATCAATGAGCTACAATATGAATGGAATTTTTATTATTATATGAGTTCAAAGTATTAAATTAATAATTAAAAACAAATAAATCTTTTCTTAAAAAATAAAAAATATAGATCTTGGGGGCATTGTTTTCATATAATGTAGTATTTATGTGTAAGAATATAATATGAACATTTTATACTAGACAACTTCATTGTGCATTCACTAGTTTTGAAGAAGTTTCTAACTAGATGAAAATACCTTTGAAGCAAATGGATTGATTATTAAAAAGTAACAAAAATATACAAATCCAAATAGTTAATGGGTGGATTGCCAATGACCTACAACCACACCATATACCTACAAAAACTTCAAAATTGACAAAATAATTTCAAGAAAATATCTTAAAAGAAAGAATGCTAAAACATAAAGTATTGTTGTACATAGACCAATATTCCCAAGTGTAATAATCATAGTTAGCTCAAGTTGCTAAAAACACTTCTGAGTATGCTAAAAATTCAAATTTACCATTGTGTTGTCAACATTATTAATAGCAATCAAATTATTTGGGTAGAAGTTTTGTTAAATTTAGCCACATTTGGGAATATTGATGTAGACAAGTGATGAATAAATTAATTGCACTTAATTATGATTCATTTCTAAAACCAATCCATACTGACACATTATTTAGAACATACTATTATAGGTTCTATTTATGAGAGATTAGGGTTAATCTAAGGTTAAAGTTAGATACTTTTATCCCTAGCATTTAAAAATCTGTAATTTATTCATTTGGTGTTTGTTGAATTAATCCTCAAACTATTTAAAAGATTGAGTATTTTTTTAAACATGCAAGTATGAAACTATGTTGTATCTTGTGACTTCAAGAGAACAATAAAACATCGTTAAATTAAATAAAAATCTAAATTTGGTTTGAACCTCAATGTGATTGGAAATTTTCATTACGTGATCAAAGACAATGGATGGTGTTCATATAGACAAGGTTCCTAGATTCAAACCATATCCGAGCTTCTATTGTGCGCTTATTTATACTATAATGCAAGACTATATTGGATAAGACCTTTGTTGCAAGATAAGTCTACTTGTATAACAAAAGAACTACACAAACAACTTGTTTTGATCCCCTTTATAATCCTAATAAGATTGAAGAACAACCTAGTAAAACAATTAATAATATGTACTATATTCAAACTCAACAGTCATTTGCAAGATTGTAGTGTGGTAAGAATTAGACCCAAATGCTTATTTGGACAATTTTAGGTGCAATTACCTTCTTGCTTAGAAGTGCAAAACACTTAGATGCTCACACCAAGTCCATCCACTACATAAATTTGTACCTTTTTCTTGAAAAAACATTATAAAATTGTCTACTAGAAAAACTTTGACCCTTCATAACTTTTGCATACTATATCCAAATGATGCGTTTGTCACTATATTAACATTTCCTATTACTTGCCAACAAGAAAAAATATATTTTTTTACCAATCTAATATTCAAAATGATTCACAACAAAAAAGGTATCCCTAACTTGAAATGGAAAGTAGAAGAGTCGAAGAGGCAAGTGAACCAAAGATGGTGAAATCCAAATATTATACCATCCCTCCATCAAGTTAGACTATTTCTTTTCTTTCTTTGTTTATTACGTTAACATGTTCTTGGTAATGTTGGAAAGCTTTGAGCAAGGAAGAGTGAACGGGCTTTGTTTCGTGACATTTAGACCTACAATGTGAAAATAATGAATTTTTGAGTCATTATATAAAATTATAAAATTATCTTTACTTTGATGTTGATTGTGGCAATGACACATAGTACATCAATGTAAGTTAACTCCTAATTTTTTTTTTTTTTCATTTTTTTTCATTTTTATGGGGTAGTGCCAAAGTGGCAATGTAAAATTTTATAGTGGTGCTCCAAATTTCAACATTCATCCACATATTGGATAGAAAATATTACATTAATACATAATACATGTCCATAATTCTATTTTTGTCCATGATTTGATAATTTGATTCAAGTTTTTTAATAATTTGGAGTTTTTTTATCAAAAAACTTCACATATTGTTACCATTTTCTTAGCCAATTCTTTTTTTTGGAATCTGGCACCAAAAAGCCAAAAAAAAATTTGCTCCTACGTAGGCGAGCTCATAGCTACGATGTAACTCCACCGACCACCCCCCTCCATCACATGTTCGTATCACGTACATGCCCGAGAAAGGAACCCCAACCAAGAGTTCTCTATGCACACTGCGTTCGCCGTATTCCCCGTTCCCCGTTCCCCGTTCCCCATGGAACCCACAGAACAAGCAGTACCGTAAACGGAAGGGACCACGCTTTCCTGTAGCTGCACATTGGGGGAAGGAGCCAGGGGAGACAGACAGTGTCCTTGGCTGCGCCAGAGGAGGCGAGTGTGAAGCAATAGAAACATAATGGCCTTGGGAAAGCCGACGACGACCCCAGGAAGGAAAGGAATTGTTTGCAGCTGGCTCCAGCTTCTTCCCGGCCCTCGGCTTTCCCTTCTTCAGTTGTTCCTGCCAATGCAAGCAAGCCATCTCACATTCCCAGTAGCTACTCACTGTTGGTAATTCCATTAATTAATTAAGCTTGGACAGCTTAATAACATACAGCTAGCTTACAGCTGATCAGTTGGCATTGCAGCTTCAAGTCCTTTCTTCCATTCCATTCCATTTCATTTCATTTCCCAGTCAACAATCGCCAACAACCTGTCGACGGAACCTTACTTCCATATATGTTTCCCGCTTCACACGCTTCTTCTTCTTCTTCCCCTACTCTAGTCTGAGTTCGTCTGTCTCCTCAGACGCGTCGCTCCTTGTCTCCGCACGCATCTGGCTGTCGTGCTTGCTTGCTTGCTTGCACACTCAGATAAGATTTTAGAGCAATGCATGCAGCACTGACGTTTTTGTTGGTGGAGGTCGTCGTTGTCGTTGATGTCATGTCCATGGGTTTGCGGAGCCGAGGGCGTTCATTGACGCCTTGGTAGCTGTTGCGTAGCATATATATGTAAATGTGCATGCCAAGGTCGCTGTTTTGGAGTGTCTGGGCGATTGTAGCTAGGGCACCGGCGGAGGGTGTGTATTGGGTTTTGGGGAGTTTGATCGGTGTGTCGAGAGGGTGGGCATTGCAGGGGAGGTGTGTGGGAAGGAGAGGAGAGAGGGGCGAAGGTGGCGCGTGAGGGTGCTTGTTCTGTTGTGTGTGTGGTGTGGTGTGGTGTGGGGGGAGTGCGTGTGATATCGTGGGTTCCGTGGTACGTGTTGAGAGCACATGGTTGCATGTAAAGGAGGAGAGAAGTGGGTTCGCATTGATAGAGGTTTGAGCGATTGTGCATGGCGGCGGACAGGCCGCAGCGCCATTGCTGCCGCCAGTCGAGGTAGAAGCGGCGAAAGCGACGTTGAAGAGCAAGCTCAAGGGTTGGCGTTGGCGTTGGCCTTGGAGTTTGGGTTTGGGTTGCAGCGTCGTTGGCTTCGTTGAGGAGCGATGGAGGCCAATGGCGGTCTCATTGCCGGCTCCCACAATCGCAATGAGCTCGTGGTCATTCGCGACCCCGGAGGCGACGGGGTACGCACGCATACTTAAAATGCATGCCCTCTTCATCCCCCAAAATGTAGACATGTGCAAAGTCTCTGTCATTGCTTGCAACTACAGTCGATTGGAGGCTGTGAGGGTTTGTGATTTCTGCTGTGAGGCGAGGGGGTACGCGTACTAAGAAAGCATGCCCTCTTCATCGTTGAAATGTTGACATGTCCACAGTCATCCCTTGCGAGTGTTTCTGGAGAGAGTTTGTGATTGCTGCTGTGAGGGTCACCAACATATATTGAATGCTCTTGGGCGTTGCTGATCAATGTGCAGCCGAAGCCGCTGAGTCACGTGAACGGACTCATCTGCAACATCTGCGGAGACGACGTCGGGGTCACAGTCGACGGGGAGCTTTTCGTCGCCTGTTTCGAGTGCGGCTTCCCCGTATGTCGCCCCTGCTTCGAGTACGAGCGCAAGGAAGGCAACCAGTCGTGCCCGCAATGCAAATCCCGCTACAATCGCCAGAAAGGTAATCGAAAGCCGCCATGGGTGCAGCAATCAATCATGCCCTTCGAAGCTCGTAGAGCATAAAAGAATGCTCCGTCTGCCTGGGCACAAGAGTTTTACTTGCTTATTTTTGCCGCTTAGGGTTTAACAACTTTCAGCCGACCCTGACAGACGCTCTGAATGTTCACGTACGTCAACAGGGTCTCCTCGCGTGCCTGGCGACGACGACGAAGACGATACCGACGACCTGGAGAACGAATTCAGCTTCGAGATGGATACTCATCACCACCTGGATATGGAGAGCCAGCATGTGACGGACGCAATGCTGCACGGGCACATGAGCTACGGGGGCATGTACGCGGATCACAACCTGCCGCACCACATGATGCACCACCACCACCACCAGCCCACGCAGTTTCCGTTGCTGACGGACGGCACTGTGGGCAACGAAGAAGAGGATGACATTGCGGATGATACACACGCTATTGCAGTGCCACCACCGATGAACGGCGGAAAGCGAGTGCACCCCTTGCCTTACATCGAATCCAACCTCCCTGGTACGCAATTACCTGGTTCCAAAGAGTTCAATTTTGCTTGCTTTCAGTATTGGTCCCATCGACCTTGCCATTACAATACATTCTTGGTCGGAGCTTCTAACATTCGTACGGAAGGCTGATATTACCGTAGTCTCTGTAGTGGTTCTGCAAGGACCGTCAGAAATCTCTTAAAATTTTTGCAATGGTTTAGAGCGAGGTACGGAACCGCTATAAACTCATTGTAGAATAATTGATGATGTGCTGCATCTGCTAATTCTCCTCATTCAAGAAAGGATCACTGTATCCAAGACGCTGTGATAGGGAACCCATAGGACGAATTTTAGTTGTTCTGTGAGTGCAGAACATTTTTTTTTGACAGTCGCTCAAGAACTTTGAATTGAAGAATGTAGCCCCAAACATCAGTCACTCGTAGAAAATCTTAAGATTTTCTGAAAGTAGCGTTTAGGCAATACTGAATTGAAATCAAAAGTACAATGTGTATTTGAAGAGATGTAGAATTGATACTGTTGTGCGGACGTAGTGCCTTTAGTCAATTGAAATTTTCAATTCACGCAATAAAGAAAGAGGTAATGGGCGTATCTGCTTGAATCTAAATTGACTAGTGACGGGGTTCGGTTCTGAATTTAGATTGTACCCGCCGTTTAACTGGTTCAATACTGAATCCAATACTTAGGATTTTCTTGAGGCGAAAACCGAAAGGAGACTTCATCTCATTTGATCTTGTGTGTAATTGCAGTTCAAGCGCGGCCGATGGATCCTACGAAGGACTTGGCAGCTTATGGCTATGGCAGCGTGGCGTGGAAGGAGCGAGTGGACAACTGGAAAATGCGGCAGGAGAAAATGATGACTGAAGGCCATCACCACAAAGGCGGGGGTGACATGGATGGTGAAAACGGCCCCGATCTTCCCATGTAGACCCTCACAATCCCAAATCCAGTCATTGTTTGAAGCATTCGTATTTTCAACCAATTTCTCAGCTTTGAGTTCGTGTTTTGGAGCGTAGTATGGATGCAATCCGTGAAACATACGATTTCTGCGACCAGTTCGAGTTGGTTGCAGGAGTCTTATGTTTCACGGATTGCATTGCGCATTTGTTTGTGCTCGTGATTTTGAGTACAACTTCGAAGTCAAATTGTTTGAAGGATTTGTACGCTTCACGGATTGCATTGCAAATCTTTGTGTTTGTGAAGGTTCTAGTTCTGTTTTGAATTCAAGTTGTTCGAAGGATTTGTATTCATGCGAAGTCTGCATTGCTTACCTTTGTGATTTTGTGATCTTTTCGTGCAGTATGGATGAGTCGCGACAGCCGTTGTCACGGAAAGTGCCGATTTCTTCCGCGAGCATCAACCCGTACCGCATGCTGATCGTTATCCGCCTAGTGGTGCTGGCGTTTTTCTTCCGCTACCGCATCCTCAACCCCGTGGAAGGCGCCTACGGACTCTGGCTCACGTCGGTCGTTTGCGAGGTCTGGTTCGCCATCTCGTGGATTCTCGACCAGTTCCCCAAATGGTTGCCCATTAATCGCGAGACCTACTTGGACAGACTCTCCTTAAGGTCAGTGATATGTACATACAAAATTACCATCTCCCACCCACACCAAAATTTCGCAAGCTTAAATTTTAGCATCCCAGTCCTGCCTGGAAAACTTGTCCCTTTCTAATGTGCTGAGAATTTTCTTACCACCCTTCAAAAATACACTGTGAAGTCATTTCTAATTTCACTATTAAGCAATAAGTGCATAAGCAGTAGCCAAGCATTTTCATGCCAACACTAGTACAATCCCCTCGTCTTTGTCTATTCCTTCCTCTGTAAGGAAGGAGAAATCAGGGGTGCTATCATTCCCTTGTTACCCGTATTCATCACTCGGTCTCTTGATGTGGGTGAAGGTACGAGAAAGAAGGGGAGCCTTCGCAACTCGAGCCGGTGGACGTCTACGTGAGTACCGTGGACCCCATGAAGGAGCCTCCTCTGGTGACCGCCAATACTATCCTGTCGATTCTGGCGGTGGATTATCCCGTGGATAAAGTGTCGTGCTACCTCTCCGACGACGGCGCCGCCATGCTCACGTTCGAGGTCCTGTCAGAGACGTCGGAGTTCGCTCGCAAGTGGGTACCCTTCTGCAAGAAGTTCAGCATCGAGCCCCGGGCGCCGGAGATGTACTTCGCGCAGAAGATCGACTACTTGAAGGATAAGGTGCAACCGACCTTCGTCAAGGAGAGACGAGCCATGAAGGTCCGGAATCACGAAACTTTCTGCCAGTTTTGTTTCACTTGTAGTAATCTCAAGAAAAATATATATGTCAAACTTGCTTACATTCTTCATTTGGGAGTCGGCAAAATTGGGGAGCACAAAAATGTTCACAGATATCATGTTATCGGTAGAGGTAATAGTTTATTGAGAGCTGGCTGCAATCCTTAACTGCAATTGATGCGGAGATTGACGGGGTTTCTGAAATCTTGCAGAGAGAGTACGAAGAATTCAAAGTGCGGGTGAATGCGTTGGTTGCGAAAGCGAAGAAAGTGCCTGAAGAGGGATGGACGATGCAGGACGGCACTCCGTGGCCCGGCAATAACACACGCGATCACCCCGGAATGATCCAGGTACAGCAATTAAATCAATTTCCCCATTATGTGATTAATCCCTCGATCTTTCCATCGCAAGCGTTTCCTTGTTATGTAAAAATCAAGTTAGCGACAAGATTTGCAGTTTCCCAGTGATCTTTCCGTTGCAAGCATTTCCTTGGGGATAGAAATCAAGTTCGCACAACGATTTGCAGTTTCCCGTTTGTGATTGTTCCTGTGAATATCCGCAGGTGTTTTTGGGGCACAGCGGTGGCCACGACACGGACGGCAACGAGCTGCCTCGCCTGGTGTACGTCTCCAGGGAGAAGCGTCCGGGGTTCAACCACCACAAGAAAGCCGGCGCCATGAACGCGCTGGTGCGTGTGAGCGCGGTGCTCACGAACGCGCCCTACTTCCTCAATTTGGATTGTGATCACTACATCAACAACAGCAAGGCGATCCGGGAATCCATGTGCTTTTTCATGGACCCCAACGTTGGGAAGAAGGTCTGCTACGTGCAGTTCCCGCAGCGGTTCGATGGGATTGATCGCAATGATCGTTACGCGAATCACAACACCGTATTCTTTGATGTAAGACCCGCGTATGCCATACATTGGGGTGTCATGTTTTTTAGTAGTTTTGGGAAGTTCGAATGGGAACCAATGTTATTGGAGTTCGTTCTTTTCAAGCCATAAAATCTTGGTTCAAGGGATAAGCCACATGGATTCTAATGCTGAGTCGCGGCAGTCATTCTCGTAACGCGATTTAGCGAATTCTTGAGTGCAGATTGTATGGTAACCAATTTTATTTGAGTTTGTCCTTTTAGCCATGAATCCTTGGTTCTTTATGGGTAAAAGCCATATGCATTGATTCATATGCTAAATTGCGGTAGTCATTCTTATAACCCAATTTGGTGACTTGTGTGCAGATCAATCTGAAGGGTTTGGATGGGATCCAAGGTCCTGTGTACGTGGGCACGGGATGCGTTTTCAAGCGTCACGCGTTGTACGGTTATGAGCCCAAGCTGAAGGAGAAGCCCAACAAAAGCGCCGGCTGCGGCGCCGGCGCGTGCTTTTCCTGGTGCTGCTGCTGTGGCAAACGCAAGAAAAAAAAAAGCAAGAAGTCCAAATTCTCGAAGAAGAAGACCGCTCCCACTCGATCAGACTCCAGCGTACCGATCTTCAGCTTGGAAGACATCGAAGAAGGCATGCTGGACGAAGACTCATCAAATTCCCCATCTCTAGTCCAATCCACCAAGAGCTACGAGAAGCGGTTCGGCCAGTCGCCTGTCTTCGTGGCATCGACGCTTCTCGAGCACGGCGGAGTGCATCACTCCGCCAGCGCGGGTTCCCTCCTGAAAGAAGCGATTCATGTCATCAGCTGCGGCTATGAGGACAAAACCGAATGGGGGAAAGAAATAGGTTGGATATATGGATCTGTCACGGAGGATATTCTCACGGGGTTCAAGATGCATTGCAGAGGGTGGCGGTCGATCTATTGCATGCCGCATCGACCGGCGTTCAAAGGCTCGGCGCCCATCAATCTGTCGGATCGGTTGAACCAAGTGCTGCGATGGGCGCTCGGGTCCGTGGAGATTTCTCTCAGCAGGCATTGTCCGCTATGGTATGGATATGGAGGAAGGCTCAAGTGCTTGGAGAGACTGGCGTATATCAACACGACGATCTATCCCTTGACATCGTTGCCGCTCGTCGCGTATTGCGTGCTGCCGGCCGTGTGCTTGCTCACGGGCAAGTTCATCATCCCTACTGTAAGTCGGGCGCCGTCACTTCTCTAACCAAATTCTTCTTCAAACTCCATTTGGTTCATAGGTTATGCAAATGGACACAAAATTTCAGCATAGACTTTCATATTGTGACAGGAATCCACAAATCCAGTGCACTTTTAGTCCCATCTCAACAACCAATATGAAATTGTAGTATAGTAACTAAAATTCATGCAAGTCCCGAGTTCCGTTGTGGAATCTATTACGTACAAGTGCAATTCAAGTAATGCCATGACCTCTGACAAGTTGCTGTGCTCGCACAGGGTAAGCTATTCCATATTAGAATTTAGTGGATGAATAAGGAAAAGATTTTAGTTTAGTACCTATACATCAATGCAATCCGAAGGTCTGCTTTGGAATCCGTTTCTTTCAACTGCATTTCAAGTCATGGTATGACCTTTGAGATGTTGCTCTCGGGAAGTCACTCCATGTTAGATTTTTGTGGCAGAAGGAAAAGGGCCAGAAAATTGTGGATGAAACACGAAAACTCCAATTTGTTCACGGTTTGGCGATGTTGTGTGCAGATAAGCAACTTGGACAGTTTGTTTTTCATCTCCCTCTTCATTTCCATCTTCGCAACCGGCATTCTGGAGATGCGTTGGTCCGGCGTGGGCGTGGACGAGTGGTGGCGCAACGAGCAGTTCTGGGTGATCGGCGGGGTGAGCGCGCATCTATTTGCTCTCTTCCAGGGTCTACTCAAGGTGCTGGCGGGGATAGACACGAATTTCACGGTGACTTCGAAAGCCGGCGACGACGAGAATTTCGGGGAGCTTTACACTCTGAAGTGGACGTCGCTGTTGATACCCCCGACCACCATTCTCATCTTCAACCTGGTGGGGGTGGTGGCTGGAATCTCGGATGCCATCAACAACGGCTACCAATCCTGGGGCCCGCTCTTCGGCAAGCTCTTTTTCGCCTTCTGGGTGATTGTGCACTTGTACCCGTTTCTCAAAGGCCTCATGGGGCGGCAGAACCGCACGCCCACAATTGTGATTGTGTGGTCAATTTTACTGGCGTCCATCTTCTCACTCCTCTGGGTGCGCATCAATCCGTTCGTGTCAAGGTCGAACGGGCCCAACTTGGTGGAGTGCGGGCTCACTTGCTAGGGGATTAGCGTTAGGGCTAGGGTTGAGGGTTCCGTGTGCAATACAGAGAGTATCACAGCTTTAGGGTTTAGGGGTTCGCAATTGTCACAATTTTACAGCTCAAGTGGACGTCACTGCTGGTGCCCCCGACCACCATTCTCATCTTCAACCTGGTGGGGGTGGTGGCTGGAATCTTGGATGTGATCAACAACGGCTACCAATCCTGGGGCCCGCTCTTCGTCAAGCGCTTCTTCGCCTTCTGAGTGATCGTGCACTTGTACCCGTTTCTCGAAGGTCTCATAGGGCGTTAGAGCCGCACGCCCACGATTGTGATTGTGCGGTCGATTTTTCTGGCGTCCATCTTCTCGTTCCTCTGGGTGCGCATCAATTCGTTCGTGTCAAGGTCGAACGAGTCAAACTTGGTGGAGTGCGGGCTCACTTGCTAAGAGTTAGGATGTTCGGTTTCGTGTGCAGTACAGAGGGTACCAACAATTTTAGGGTTAGGGTTTCTCAATTGTCCCAAGGGTTTCTACGATTCTTTTTAGTTGTTGTGAAACCTTTTGTAAAGATTGCAGGCCAAGTTTACAGCAGCAGGGTTGTGCGAAGCGCATAATGCGGTGATAGAGGGCTGGCCGGGCGGGAGACGGGTGGCGGAGGCAGAGAGAATAATAAGTGGAAAATTGGCCTTGTAAAATTAAGCTGCAGCAGGTTCAGCCCAGGTCTTTGTAAGATCACCGAATTTGCTCTGATTTCTTGAAAAGACTGACCGAGCTTCACATGTGCGAAATTCTAATCGCCGGTCAGTGTTAGTCGATGAGGAGACTGTGGAGGGGATTTCTGTTGTGGGACTGAGATGCTCCTCATAATGTGATCTGAGCTGGAGTTGAAGCTCTCCCTTTATTTAATTCATAATCCCTGGATTTCTGAATCAATTCTTCACTCTTTGTGTGGGCAAATCTAGTTTGTAATGCTGCTGATGTGCTCTTGGTGTTTTTGTAATAATCTGCAACACCGTCAATTCCAGATTGTTCACTGGTTATGTTAGGGACGCTTTGGCACGTCCTCCAGTAATCACTGTAGCAGTTGAATGTCTATGCGATTTAGAATGGTAACAGTCTTCCACAACACGATTCAATTTGTACATCCTAGAATGATTCGAAACTGTGAACACGTGGAAGTAGTTCGAAGTTCATTTTTATCTTGAATTAGTGGAAGTAGAGAAGGTTTTTTTGTGTATATCGGAGCTTATATGGGTTAGGCATCTGTGACAGTTACTTGCAATTCTTTTTACCGGCTCTGTCCGTACAGAGACTACGGCATTGATTCTGGTTTCAGAACCTGAGTCTCCAAATTCTATGTAGAACCACAATTATACTGCACAATGCAGTTAGGGTTAGAGCCTCATGGTTACAGTAATCTTATTCCAATCAAGGTGATATTTAATGTAAATACTTGGATAGCTTGTGATCACTACGGAAATTTAATTTAATGTGGTCACAAATGGGTTGTTTACACACAATGTCAAGACCTCAAAATTAGGGTGAGGGTTCAAATGAATTCAATGTCTCTTATCTATAATTGTCAATCACCCTTACTTTGCAAATGCATAGCTAGTATTCTATGAGGCTAATATACTAATCTATGTAGACAAAAAAATAATTTATTTGTGACTTGTTTGTATAATTTAACCTCTCTACAATGACACATTCAAGAACTTGCTATATACTTGCTACAATATCACAAATATCTTTGGTTGTAGCACACTTGTCACACATTCAAAATATGTAGTAAAATAATTGGGACCTCAAGAGGTCATATTTGAGAAGTTTGAGTGTAACTTAATTGTGCATGTGGATGTATACAAAAATCATTGATAGTAATATCTACTTACAATAAATTTCATTAAAAAAAAAATTAGCTTCTCTACTTCAATGATCTATTCCCTCCCACTTAAAAAGTGCATAAATCCCCCCCACAAGCAATGGTAAAAATTAGTGTGAAGTGTCATTCCTTGGTCTTACAAACAAACATAGCAAAACTCAAGTCTCCCAAGTTCATATTGAGAACTGTCGGTATGCATTTCTCCTATTCCATTAAGATAGAGCTCCGCACTCCATTTTGAGAAGCAAGCAAGACAGCATTGGTGCTACAAAGCACACATTCCCTAGTTAAACCACGACATCTGCAAAACCTCAAAAAACTAGCCGCAATAGAAGAGTGAAAAAATTCAGACCTAACCCGTGAATTGAACCGATTCAATCATGTTCGGCAGTATTACAAATTTCAACCATTACAGACTTGCTTTGCAATCTGACCTCAAGATAGAAGTTACTTTCTCAACACTCGCAGCCTCGCCTACGCAGGTCCCTGCCGCTTTCCAATCATCGTATTGGATATGGGATTGGTGACATCAACAAAAACAGGGCGAGTCAAGTCAAGCAAGGATGGCTTGTACCACTCTGGAAACTCACCTTCTCCTATCTCATCTAGTTTGCAGCCAAAGCAGGAAATTCCGAGTTGCAGCGTCTTCGCAACTCACCGCCAATTTCAGTGGCTCCAACACCGAAGGATCTGCTCCGTTACCAAAACCCTAGAAGAGGCGATCCTCTTCAATCCCTGCAATTCCACATTGGTTTCGTAGCCAAATTGACGAATGGAGAAAGACGAGAAATATTGAAAGTCAATTCTTGACGATAAACCCCTCCGTCATCGAGAATCACCTCCAACATCCGCTGTGTGCTCGATAGCACACAATGAATTCGACTACTGGATTTGCCAGAGTGTACGTATTACCGATCACGATAAAGCTCAATTCATACGCCAAGTGATATAAACCTTAAATCAGTAGGATGCCATTCGCCCGAAGACTATCTACGAACGCCTTGATCTTCCCATGGTACTTCTCCCCCTTCCGCAGCTCATAAGTCACCGCTGGAATGTCCTTCACCTTCAACCTGGCAGCCAAGATCCCGGCAATTTGTGCCGCCGCCGCAACGTCGCCCGTCGTAGGAAGCTGCTCCCGTAAATCCTTCTCCTGCGACGTCGCCGCCACCACCGTGTGGCTGGTGGGCTTGTGAACGACCATGGATCGCACATACTTGTTGGAGAAATGCAACTTCAACTCGTAAGGCTTCAAGTACTTGGTCATCCTCGACACGGATCCCATTTTCGCCGCCATGAGTTCCACTGCGCTCCCTCCCTCGCTCTCTCGCTGATGCTCAAAGAGTAATCGAGCCTGCAAACTCCGCCTCGCTCTTCCACGCCTAAACCCTAATTGCCTCAACAGGCAACCAAGGATGCTTCAGCAGGTCCCTCTCATCAGTGTTGAGTGCACTTCCCGAACTGGCGGGTTCGAACTGGACGATGATGTAGACGTGGCAACGAATGATCCGACGTGGAAGTCTAAACCCGTTTAGAATATCACGTGTCTTAATGACGTGGATATCACAGAAATATTGTAGGTGTGAATGGGTTCGACCACCGGTGTCATCGTTCTCCCGCTTGCGAACTCCAACGTCATGGTGGCTTTTCGTTTTCATTGCTGTTCATTTTCAAGCTCTTGTGCGAAGTTTTCAGATCCCAACTCTGCAGCAATAATGTCGCCGCCTGTTTGTTTTAGTTGCATGCCGAGTTGAATACTAAATCTGTCAATGAAGTTGAACAGTAATTGAAAATCTGGTAAACACTCATGTTTGATTTCGTGCGGTTTTCACTCGCGAACACTTTTTAGTCGCTCTTTTCCATTGCCGTGAACATCTCCAGACCTTCTCCAACGTGAAAGGTGAAGCCTCCCTTCACATTGGAAGTAGAGCCATGTGCAAAGCTACTGTATCAATTTCAGAATATCAATATGGCTGCCCGCTATGGAATCAGTGATGTGAAATTTTTCTTGATCGTTTCGTTCCTTGTGTGGAAGGTTTATATCCAATTCTTCTCCAGTCACAAGTATTTTTACATGTTCATTTTCGTGGTTGTCTACTGGTTTTCATTCAAGCTGGCTTTGAAGGCATTACAAGGGCCTGACAGAGAGGACAGTGAGGACAGTGAGGACTGATACTTGCCAAGTGTTCTAATTAATCGTTTCGATTCTCTTGGACGTTTCCGGAACTATGTGGTGGTATGACATTATTTAGTTGTATGCTCAATAGTAAACCCTCTCAAAATTTACACGTAAGACTTAGAAGCGATCTCACAGAATGATGTAGTCGGGACCGTTATTGACAATGTAAGTAGTTATTAGCTATGGTCAGACTTATGGCATGTCTAGAATTGTGCATCCCCCGTACTTCCATTGTCCTGCAATTACTATGTTTCTTCGCGTTTTGCACAGTCATCGTAGGTTCTCCGTCACTTGAAATTCGGCCTCAGAGTACTGTTAGCCAATCGCTCGACTACCAGAATCTCAAAGTGAACAAGGCACAATTCTACCCGAGGAGAGAATCCTGGGCCACGAGAAGGCACAACCGACATACACCTACTTTCGGTGAGGCTTTAATGTCCATTTTCAAGAATCCAGACTATGGCGATAATACAATCCTCGTTGTTGGTCAAGACGGCACTACGCCCTATCGCACCATTCGAGAAGCTATTGGTCAGGTGCCAGAGAATAACACGAGGCGGACCACCATCTATGTCACAACTGGAGTTTACAAGTACGTGTATTTTGAAGCGATTTCATCCTTCTCTAGTTGTTTTCTTAAATTCTTGATTTAATTGGATATTGGCATTGTAGGTAAGAGAAACCTTGCGAAATTCAGTTCTGAAAATAATAATGAAATTGCATTTGCGTAGGGAGAAGGTCGTCTTTCCTAGAAACAAGCCGTTCATAACTTTACAAGGAGAAGGCAGCAACCGAACAATCATCACCTGGAATGACACTGCAGCCTCTGCGGGGACTCTAATGAGTGCTTCGGTTGTGGTGGAATCGGACCATTTCATAGCCAGGGACATCTCGTTCAGGGTAAGTGCGGAATTGGATTGCATCTAATTATCTTTCCTTTCGTAACGTTCACGGCCGTGCCTCACACATTTTACTGAGGTGCGAGTCGCTTAATTGCAAAAAATTTCCGCATCTAAGAAACTGGTAGAGTGTGATTTTCGACACTCTAAAATCTGGTTACTGAGTGTTTCGGGTGTCCACCAATCCTAAGAAATTTTGCAGTGAAATATGCAAGCTCTCAAATGCAAGAATATTCTTGAGGAATCCATTTGTCGCCTCTGGCAAATTGATCCGACAATGTAGTGTGAGCTTTCAGAAGAATACTATTCCCAGAAGGTCGTCCACTATTAATCATCTGACGTAGTAAAGGCTACCTAAGTGGTTGCAAGCAGAAAGCACTAGATCCTCACTTCTATGTTCATGGCCTCACGCTTCTGTCGTAGCCGTGCTATAGCGGGGAGAGGTTCTCTATCCTCCACTTGGGGTGTAAAACATACGTTGAGGAACTTTGCTAAGACCGCCGCTCCATGTGCGTGGTACACACAAAACGAACTGACCACGGAAGAGAGCGTCAAACTCACTGCTCGTCTTCCCTCACAGTCTATCCTGAGTGTTCTTTCAACTGCAGAACTCTGCGGGACCCCCAGTCGCAAATCAAATGCACAAGCAAGCAGCGGCATTCCGCATCTCTGGTGATATGGCCTTTCTGTACAGGTGCAATTTCTATGGTCACCAAGATACGTTGTACGACCACTCTGGTCGACACTACTATTTCAGATGCTTCATTGAAGGCTCTGAAGACTTTGTATTTGGTGTCGGTCGATCGCTCTTTGAGGTGAGTCTCTAAGTTCCTTAACCAGGGTCAAATTACCTTGTACTTAATTTTTATAATTCAATTCCTGGAAGATTAATTGGGATGCAATTTCGAGTAGGGCCTCTTCTGGTTCCATGGGTCTGAAAAAGCAATCCAGTACTATGGGAAAAAGTGGGGCTAATATGAGTTGCAATTACCTGGCAAACAACTCGTTCTACTACTGTGCCGTTGCGCTTGGCGTCCAATTCTTCGTCATTGACCACTGGATGCGCCGATCTATCGTTGACGCAATTCTGTTTTACCACGAGACAAAGTGATATGAATTTGTACTGTTGTTACCAGATATGCTGGTTGCATTCAATTGCTCACGGCGACGGGGGCGCGCTGGTAGCTCAAGGCAAGTACTACCCTGGAAGTATCATGGGAGAATCAGGATTCTCATTCCTACGCTGCATTATCACGGGCTCTGGAAGGCCATATCTAGGCCGTGCATGGGGACAATATTCTACTGTGGTTTACTCCCACTGTAAAATGGATGTCAATATTAACACCAAGGGTTGGTATGACTGGGGATTGCAAGAACGAGACAGGTGGGTGTTCACTTCCTGGGACCAATATATTTGAAGTTGATATTCTACGACGAGGTTTCTCCTCTTCCTGGGGACCAGAAAAGATCGTCTAAACAGTTTTTCTTAAACATCTACCAATTAAACCCTTTGCAAATTGTATCTCCGCTATGGCCTATTGCGGAAGTCAATGTATTACCAATACCGCTGATCTCTGACCTAATATCTACTTGTTTATGCAGAACTGTCTACTTTGGGCAGTACAGGTGCACTGGAAGAGGAGCCAATACAACCGGTCGAGTTTATTGGGCCAGAGAGCTGACGGATGCAGAAGTTCAACCTTTCTTAGGTATCGGGTTTGTAGATGGCCCGTGGTAGACTCCATCTCTAGCTGTTACACGACAAATGCCTGCTGAATGATGCACGATTTCCTAGCCGAGCTAGCCTGCCACTAAGCATGGACGATTCAAGACTGAGGCTCGTAAAGCAAACTAGCTGGAAGATATGAAAGAGATGTTAGACCTAATCCAGGGACTAATCCAAGACTTATCGCATCACGATGATAGTAGCTAGATCAAATTTTTAAGTAAATGCATACAGCACTCAACTGTCTCTAAGGAGACCGAGGTCAAGACTTTTGAAAAACTTTCCAATTGACTATTCATAATTTTGCATTCTAAGATTCGAATACTCTGTTCACGATCTGAACTGCAAGGATGTAGCTAGGATTAGATAAACTCTTCAACTCACGAATTAACCGAAGAAACTCGGGAAGAAACTCAGGTAAGACCATTTGGTGATGGTGTAAGGAGACACCGAGATAGGAAAACAAGAGCATGAAAGCTCAATTTCAT
The DNA here is from genome assembly GCA_963969395.1 of Pseudoscleropodium purum. Lineage (NCBI taxonomy): Eukaryota > Viridiplantae > Streptophyta > Bryopsida > Hypnales > Brachytheciaceae > Pseudoscleropodium > Pseudoscleropodium purum. Next base: position 14,358,289 of record OZ017800.1, on the reverse strand, counting down.
TTACATGAAAAAGGCAGTGTACACGATGACAAATTATAGCAATGTCGCATTATTCTGTGCGCGTCCAGCATGTAAGGCTCGCCCTCGGCAGGTCAGGGCATCTACGCACCGGAAGGGCTTGTTCACCGAATCAGCAAAATCTAACGTACGTACACTCACCTATACACTTGCGTCAGGAAAATAATGCTGATGCAGCTTATTCTTCCATCTCCTCGTCTTTCCAGTTCCTAAAAAAAGCTAGGAGGGAAGAGCACGTGATCGATGCCGTGAATCACCACCTGTCCAGTCACGTTGTACAGATCGGGATCAACGACCCGCATGTGCATGTCGTCTCCAACGAACACCCCGTCCGCTGAGTACGACAATGCCAGAGTCAATCCGGAGAGGGTCGTGACCGAGGTGGGCTTGGTTGCGAGTATGGCGGCCAAGTCGAAGTAGCCGACGACGACGTGGTAGAGCGCGACGTCGTTCACTTTGTTCTCAGCGAACGCTTTGTCAAGGTAAGGTCGGTTGTCTGGCGCGGTAAGGGCTTCGTTGTTAGGGAGGAAGACGGTCACCGGCTGGGCGGGGTCCCCGAGCAAAAGAGCGTCCAAGTCGAAGGATCCCACGAGCCCCAGGGCTTCGGAGTAGTCCGGGAAGTCCAGGAGATAGTGCATCGCCGTTTGCAACTGCCCGATTGCCGTTGTCATGTCTGTCACACCACCACACATGGGATTCATTATTGATCAGAAATGGGAATCGTTTACCGGTACACAGTGAATTGAGTCCAGGATTCTAGACACGCCATTCTGTCATTTCATTTGGATACTAAATCCGGCCCCGCCTAATTCCTAAACCCCAAATCTCGTCTCAAACTACCACTCCCGCAGTAAAGATTGATTTCAAATTGTGTTTTCCGGTATTGCCACAAATTCCAAACCCCAAACCTCAAACACGCTTACAACTGAAGGTTCAACGTGCTTATGAAACTTGGAAAATCTTCTCGCCCGTTCATTCACTTCTAAAATTAGAAACAAATTACCAATTCGTATTTCGTTCACTGAGTACATTTCCACATATCCCCGACAGCACATGATCACTCCCAACAGTTAATGGTATTCAACACAAACTAAGCTATTGATGCATCACGTGAGAGGATATGCAATTCGTGAGCAACATAGAGTGGGGATGATGCGCAGAGCGTACTTGGAGGGGAGTAGGGAGCGCCAGCAGATTCCTCCGCGCCGTCATTAATCTGGAGCCACTGCTTCAGCGTGGGCGCATCAGCCAATAGAATATACCCAGGCTCATTAGCATACAAATTGATAATATAGTTCCAGGCATACATAGTCGGGTGGAGCTCATCCCAAAAGATGGCTTGTGCCCTTCTCTTGCACACAGTGTACAACCAAGCCCCTGTCGCAGGATCCACATCCCCACATGCCGACGTGTTCGTTGTCGGTGTGCAGCACGGCTTGAGCCCATCAGTGAACCCGTTCGTGCTCGACTCCTGCAGCAGCTTGTCCATGGCGGCGTGCTCGTCCAAGACGATGAACCTTGCGCCGGGGTTGAGGGCGTTGATGCTCTGCACGGCGCCCAGCAAGAAAGCGTTGTGGATCTTGATGAAAGGCTCCGCATCTGGATCTGCGCAGTGCTCGTAGAAGTGGGAGGCCGTGGCGAGAGGACTGCAGTCGACATTGAACACATTCGGCACCATGACGTTGCGAAGCCCAATGTCGTAGAGGCGCTGCAGATTCGCTTGGATGCCGTTGACGACGCGCTGCATGTACACGTAAAACTCCGGGAGAGTCTCCCCCATGAAGGTCAAGTAGTCGTCCACCATCACGGAGACGATCGTGAGGGAATTCAACAGCTCCTCATATTCGTACGCGCCCGTGTGGAGCAAACGCTCGAAGTTGTCCACTTGGGCGACCAAGCTGGTGGGGTTGTTCGCGAGGGAGATGCCCGTGCCGCCCACGGCGAAGTTCACGCCGGAGGAGAGGTCCACGCCTTCGGAGTAAAGGTATGGCGGCGGGTATACGGGCAGCATCAGCATATCCTCTGCGACAGCGACATTACAGAATCAGAAAACAGAGTCGCGAACTGATTGCGTTAAATTGGCAAATTTTCTAGAAAAAAATAGGGTAAGGTTATGAAAATTGAGATGCGGGGAAGCTGATCGATGTGAATTGAGATTGAGTGAGGACTTGTGAAGTGGAATTGCAAGACTTACTGATCCAATCGGTTTGAGTCTTGCCGTCGGAGTATCGTCCAGCAGGGGCTCCGTTCTTGTTGGGCCATGTGATGCCGTAAGGAGCTTTCCAAGCCCTGCCCGTGAAGTTTCCGGTTTTCGGGTGGTTTCCGACGTCGGCATATGAGTCACCGAATGCGAATAGAAGCGTTGTCTTTTGCGCCTCCACTGCCACATTCCAACCAAAAATTCTCATCAATCCACTGCTTGAAGGGATTGATTTCCAATCGTCACATTGAAACTCAGCTACAAAACCACATGACAGCAAGAATTCTCACGCATGCAATAATTCCTAACAGCAATTGTAGACTGTAACTCATATATATATACTCATTATCCCCTGTTTCTAGAGTGAACCTCTCTTTCAGCTAGTAGTCAAATTGTAATGCACAAACTGAAAAAGAGGGTGAAACTGAATGTACACCACAATTTATAACACGTAGATACAAATGTTCCTCGCAAGCACTTCCAAAGGGGAAGCACAAGACTTCAGAGTTATAAGTGCTGGATGATAGCTAGACAAATCCTCTCTGGGAAGATCACACTGTTTTCAAACGCAATGCTACCAACAGTTGCAGACTGCCCTCATGTCCTCAAAAACCCAATCTCGATGTCCCAGACTGTCCAACCAGATTCCCATGTCCACAGAAACAGACCAACATATAATTTAACTCACAAACTTCCTGCAAAAATTCTCATACCAATCTCACAATCAGTATAGAAATTTTACAGAGACACATCTGGAAAGACAATCAGCAAAGAACCACTGACGACGTCGCTTTAGCAACATTCGCATGCATTCACGAAGACCAGTCCACGAAATGTTGTCACTATGCATGCAAGGTGCGTACCCGAATGCAAGATGGTAGCCGAACAGAAGAGACCCAGCAGCAAAATGCTGCAAACTCGCAGGCTCGCCATTGCAGCAAACCAAACACACGCCTCCAGCAGCAGAACCGACTGTCCTGTCCTGTCCTGGACCTAGATGCTTTCGACTCGTTGAAGGAGCTAAGCTATGAGTGGAGGCTACACTGGGGTGGTTTAAATAGTGCCGGCAGGGGTCCATTTGATCCCATGGGCGGAGCGAACCGACGCTGCGCCAGTGGGTCTGCGCCAGTGGGACTGCGCTGGGGGCGAGGGTTCCGGAGTTGCTAAATTTGTGGCCCGCGAGCCAGAGGTGGACGGGCGTCACTGCACCTGCGTGCTCCTGCGAGAGAACACAAGCAAGAGTGTGCTTCCCGGCCTCCTATTGCAAGTCAACACCTGGGAGCGGGGCCTGTCTCACTGGTTGCGGGTAGCACATTGCACGGGCCAGTATTGGACTGGACTGGACTGGCTCCTCATGGCCGGAAGGTAGCACTGGTTCTCTGGACTGTGTCAAAGGGTTGCCTGCTGGGAATTTTTTCATGTTTTATCTGCCGCTAGCTAGTTTACAACTTCGGTTGCAGCTTTTCAGGTTGCCGTGAACCCGCATCCTGGAAACGCACACGGTGCCCCGCATGGTGTAAACCCAAATTGTGGCGCGTTAACTGAGATCCCACTCCCATTCGTGTTCCGGAGCTTGTATACAAGAAATTAAGAGAGACAGGTGTTAAATTCGTTCAAGACCCGCCACATGCATGAATGCTGGTGACCGGAAGTAGCGTCGATATGCTCCACGCTCATGAAATCCGAAATTCGAAATATATATCCTTTAATCGTACTACTTGATAGGATAATTGGTACGGCCTAGCTTTGGACAGCGAGTTCATGATTTCCATCGGCGTCCCTATTGAATTTTGACGATTCGAATAGGGTAATTACTAAGAGATCGAGTGTGCGCGCGATTCCAGTCGTGGTGTTTAATCACTAACCGGCTAGTGAGATTAATCTCTCCACCATTACTTATTCCTGCGCGGAACCTCATCTGAAGACCCCGTGCCAGTCGTTGTATCGTTGCCGGAATCGCACCAATTAATTTACCGAAATCGACAATTAGTACGGGAATAAAAAAAAACGTCTACGAGTTCATGCATTACTGAATCCATCCCACGAATTTGACGACGATTCGAATGGGAATTAGAAATTCTGAATTTCCATCAATGGATCCAAGGAACAGTGAGATTGCTCTCTCGATCCTAGCTCCAACCAATTAATTATAACTAGGCCCCTCGTTTAATTTGGAGTTTAATTACCCCCGATTCGCCGTTTCTAGCCTCCAAGGAATCATATACACCTCCTCGCTCCATGTCGGCAGTGATGACAGAATGCGGGTGCATGGCAGCACGAGAACAGCGACTCCTCCACCTGAGCCCCTTCCCAGCGAGGGCGTGCACGGCGGATGATTTCATTGTGGCGTCATGCCAGGTCCTTGCCAATTCCATTCCCAGGAATGATGCCATTCTGCCTCTCCCCATCATCTCCGGGAAAGCAGACAATCCGCTTCGATTACGTCCTAGCTAGGGCATTCGGCCTTGAGTCCTTGACCTTGGCCTTTCCGGGGGCGGTCCACCTGCAGGACGGCCTTTTGGTACGACGCCTCCACCCTGGTACGGTTTCGGTACTTGCAAAGGAGGATCAGATGTCGATCACCTTGGGGAGGGTTTTGTTTGTTTTTGGATGCTTGGATTCTTTGGGGAAATGGAATTGAAAGAAGAATCTTTGTGTGCGGTTGTTGTTGTTGTTTTGTTGGGAGGGAGGGACATGCATGAAAGATGGATAAATCTAAGGATAGAATTATTGGAATGCAAGTGTACAGTTATCCAGAAAATGATCTATTATAAGTAACTTGGTTGGTGAATCTCATTTGAGAGGTCTAGACGTTGTGGATTGTATCTTATTGTTAACAATATTTCTTACTGTAGCTAGTGTGTTGTAATTAGGGTTGACAAATTAGTACGTTCGCCCCAAAATAGCGTCCGTAATCCAAACATCCGTCCTCACGGACGTCAGAGGACGCAGTGTCTCTCCCGCCGTCGAAAGGCGGATGGGCGGGGCAGACGGCCTGAGGTAGACGCCCAGATCATGCAGACCACATCAGTCTGCGTGTCGATCAAACGACCGTACCAGGGTGAACAGGTATCGGGGCGGTTCCGGCGGACGTTGTGTCCGCTGGGATCGCGAATGTCAGCGGACGCTGCGGACACAACGTCCGCGTCCGGACGTCCCGGACGTCCGACTATCCTGTCAACCTTGGTTGTAATGAGGTACGATTCCTGCTAAAATTTGCCCAAAAATGAAAATTTGGATGGAAGAATTGATTGCACAAGGAGAGCATTGTATAGTACTGCCAAGCCCAAGCCATGGAGTTGTCTAGAGTCTAGAGTGGTGCTACAAATATTTCAAGGAGGGAGAAAGTTTTTTTGAAGGTGGGTGCATGGGGCCGTGGGTTTCTCCATTGGTTGGGGATAATTATAAGAAAAAAATGGAGGCTTCTACTTTGAAATGGTTGGTTTTGTCTTTTCACATGTGAACTCCAGGGTTGACAAGACGGTCAGACGTCCGGGACGTCCGGACGCAGACGCTGTGTCCGCAGCGTCCGTCGGGACTGTCCCGTCCGCCTGTCCCCTCGTCCGCCTCAGTACAGCCGTTCGATTGACACGCGGATTGATGTGGTCCGCATGATCTGGGCGTCCGCCTTGGACCGTCCGCCCCATCCGTTCACCTCGCCCGTCCGCCTTCCGACGGCGGGAGGGACACTGCGTCCGCTAGCGTTCGGACGTCCGGATTACGAACGCTATTTTGGGGCGGACGTACTGATTTGTCAACCCTAGTGAACTCCTTTAAGAGCTCATTCAGAGTCTTTAATTGCAAATAGGACTTCAAACTTTTCAAATTTATTATCAAGTATAAATAATAAGCTACTCTATTTTCACCTCTAATGACTACTCGTATGACTACATTAACGTGCTCAGATATCAGTGTATGTGACACTAATTTACCCAAACTAATCACACTATTGCAAATTAGTGGTGCGTGCTTGAAATGTTACTGTATAATTACAGTCTCTATTAACTTGCAAAAAAACAAGAATCTTGCGTTGTAGGTGACACTGACTAGTCCACATGCACACCAACACTAATAAAATAAGCTTAGAATAAATCACTCTTCATTTGAGGTGTCCCAATGCCAGGAGTTAGTGTAGAATCACGTTATCATCCTCTGTTTTCTTTTTCCTAGTTTGTGCAGCATGCCTACAGTTTTGAACAACCACTGGTTTTGATCTACATTTGAGAATAGGAGATAAAAACGTTGACTATCCACTGAGTAAAAGTGCAAGTTAGTGTGCACACGTGCAGCAGAACATATTATGAAAGGTTCAGTTTGAAACTCTTGATTCATGGAGAAAAAGTTAGGTGGCATCTTCGGGGCTATGATTCGGGCATCAATGCGGGGAAATCAGCGCATCTCCACCACTTAGCAACACTTCATACCCGCCTTCCGGAAATCGGAGGCGGATTAAGCCAATTGTTCATGAAGTGCATGTTTCATCTGTTTATCCCTTGAACGGAGAATTGGAGAGGCGGACGTTTTGTGTCCGATGGATGACAGGGAATCAAACTGTAGAGGATGGAAGTGCAACTATTCATCCTCAAAATTTGTTTTAAAAAAGGAAAATCTCCTACAATAATTTGACTTGCAATGACTACTTTTGCAATTTTGGAGGCTCGTGATTCACACGGAAATAGAAAAGGATGATTTTGAGGGTCACCCCTTCGACGTTTAAGGATTAAATTGCTTGTGGAACTCACTACACAAAATGGTGAAATTAGGTTGCCTTAAAGCATCGCCACCAATTGCATTGCAATCAATCATAGCAACAATTGGTGGTGAGGCACTTATTGCCAGGTGAGATGTGGTAGTGCCTTGGCCACCCCTTGCTCTACAATTGGTTAAACTTAGATTTGCTTTCATTGAGGCCGTAAAGGAGGCAACCCATTTTTGACCACTAAAGTCAGGGTTGACACGACGTCCGGACGCGAACGCTGTGTCCGCAGTGTCCGCCGGGACCGCCCCGCCCGTCCACCCCATCCGCCCCGTTTGCTTTGACGGCCCTATTTCCCCCGACCGCCCTACCTAAACTGCCCCGCGGTCACTCCCTTAATCTTTAAACAATTAAATGTTAAATGAAGTGCAATGGTTCGCGATTTGTCATTAAAACAATGTCTCTTATAAGTTGAAAGATTATAAAGTTTGACCATGAGTCCATAATAGTCTTGAAACTATGAAAAAATTCCAATTCATTTTCAGAAGGCAAACTAAAAAAATTTGTGACTTCAAATATATATATATACTATTTAAAAAATCAAGATCAACACAAATACAAACATAATCAATATGGGCAAAATATATTGAATTTAATATAGAATACCATACATTGTGCACATTTGGCTAATTGCACATATAATTTTTTTCATTCCAACTCTATATTTCTAAACTAATTTTTAATGCCTATATAACCTATTCAACTACTACTTCTGCACTACCAATCTAATATAAATGGCGAAAATGTTCATCTGGCATCGGCCAACGATATGTATTAGAAAATCGCGTAATCACATGGGCCAAACTAGTATTTTCATCGTCAGTCTTCGAAGAAATGCGCTTCAAGTAAGCATAAAATACTTTTGCAAAGTCATGAAAGGCAAATTGTGTCGCACTAGGTGTTTTAAGTAGCAAGTTGAAATACGCCTCTAACGTGTTGTTTCCATTCATCCGCCGAGCAATTTTTCAAATGGCATACTCTTCCGACTTACGTGAATACATCGGAATGACTTCCACATCTACACCTGTTTTATGCAAATATGCAATACGTGGATCCACCCACCATCTCCTCTGCAAAGTTTGTTTCATCTCATTTGCTGATGTGAATGTGTACAAAGACTTCATTGGCTAAGAAGCTAAGGTGGTCATGTCCCAATCACAAACTCCAATGTACACACGTGACTCATCCTCTGGAAAATGCAACAAGATGTTGTCCGGAGAAAGATCATTGTGCAAATGTCCAGCAAGATGCACTGCATACATTATATGCATAAACGCCCATGTCAACTCCGTGCGCTTCTTCCGATATCGTCCTAAATGGTGAGCTTTTACAACCTCCTCTTCGATTGGATTCGTATACATCAAATGGATTTGAATGTTGTTTGGAAAGTCCTTATCCATATTCAACATTTGTTGAAGAGTTCCACCATTCCACCAATATGCATAACCTTCACACGTCGTTCCGTGCACCGCAGCAAATCATATCACACCCGTGTGTGGAATTCGAACAACCATTGATTCGTTTTGATGTTCTAACTTTGTAAGATCGGATCGAGTTTGGTGGTGAATGGATTTCTTCGCCGCAAACTCCCAATAAGGAAGTATTCCTGGACATCCTTCAATACAAACTTTTCGAATCGTTGCATATCCACCTCTCATCGTTCTATCATCAACAGCAATCACGCGTGCTGTATCTGGAAGTGCTATGAGGTGCCGTTTGTTCCTTTCCACTTCAGCAACTCCATCATTGTTTTTCCACCAACCAATTGAACCAACTCGATTGTGCGTTTTGGCGAATGGAGCACATCGCCCCCTAAATAAGTCCGCTTTCAAAATCACTTCTTCAAATTGGGCGTCATTGGGTCGATATTCCTTGCCATCTTTAACCAAAATGACTTTAGAATTCCACAAAGCGTCATGAACCTTATTCTCCAAACATTTGGTGAAGTACATTTTATGCATTTCATCATGCCACTTCGCCACATTCAATGCATCCAACAACATCTGTGTCATGTCTACCTTGAATTTAGACACGCACTCCTCTTGATATTTGATGTACTTATTGTTTAAAGACAATGTTGTTTCCGATTCATAAAATTGAACGATGCGCTTAATCATGAATTTTTTGCATTCCTCTTAAGGACTTTGGTGAGCTACCTCCAAGTTTGATGGTCCCTCTCCATGTTTAAGCTTCACAACCTTCTTCTTCCCCTTCGTCATCGTGACAAATGAAACTGATATAGATGAAATTTTCTAATTTAAAATTGAATTCACACGCAAGTGTCCAAAAAATTGGCAACAAGGGGGCCCCAATAAACCACTCTTGCCTTGCCTCGGAAAGGAGCCAATGGAGAATGAACCACCAAGCTCTCCGCTCCACTTTGCATTAACAAGGGGCAAAGCAAAAGTAACAATGCGGACGGCCCGTCCGTCCCATCGGACGGCCCTAAACCGTCCGCCCGATCGGACGGGCCGGGGGTGGCAGACGGATCAGCCGTCCGCCTCCTCGAAACCCTAGAGCCCCATCCGCTTGATCGGACGGTCCGGGGGCGGACGCATCGGCCGTAACGGAGCGGACGGGGCGGACAGGGCGGACGTTGGATCGGACGGACAGGGCGGACGGGGGTCTGGGTGGATGGGGCGGACGGGTACGAGGGCGGACGGGGCGGTTTCACCCTGAAGCGCTTCGACGTCCATATTTTGCACGATAAACAAAGGTCTTCATGGCACTGTATAGTCCAACTAACTTTTCATTCATTCAATGTAAAATTTGAAATTAAAAAAGGTAGCCTTCCTTTATGACCAAATTTATGAATTCTTGGTAAATGATTTTTTTGTACAAAGATATGAACTAAAATGTGCAAAAATTCACGAAAGGATTGCGACGTTTAATATAAGTACCCAAATATTCACGTTGCATTGTGTATAAAGCAATTGTAAAAAGGTAGTTGAATAAAAATTCTACTATTAAATTGAATTAGTTGACGTCTAATCACTTACTAAACCACTAAATGTCCAAGTCCTTGCAAGTGTGTTTGGGCTATCGAAAAAGAGCATGGACTTATAGTTATCCCCAATGAAGCAAATTGTTCTTTTTTCAAAATCTAACGGTATAGATGTTTAGCCCCTAAAGTTCTTTTCACTAAAAACACTTCAAAACTGCCATTAGTAGTGCAAATACCAAGTCTTGGAAGAAAAATACTTTTGGGCATATGTAACTTTAGGATCTTGTAGTAAATTAGTTGGAAAAAATGTGGAAAAAATTTTAGACAAATCCACCATTTGGATTGTAAGATATTAGATATTGAATGTTTCATTTAAGGGGGCTACTCAATTATGTCTATTAATGAACAATTGGTAGGCTAACAAACCTAACTTAGCATGTATTTTAATATTTTTTGCAATTGTTTTAGGAATATTATAACATAATACTATTATAATATTCTTATAAATGATATAGTACTAAATCATTTCAAAATCAACAACATTCGAAGACAATCTGTCAATCTTATCTTCCATACTCCTTTAATGATATATATATATATATATATATATATATATATATATATATATATATATATATATATATATATATATATATATATATATATATATATATATATATATATATATACATACATATATAAAATATATTAGATAAATCAACATGAACAAATCAATGATTATATATTTCATAAATATATTCTTCATCAATCAAATAAGAGTGCATGTTCAAATATAGACAAAGATGGTTTCTCCATTTGTTCCCAAAAATTAAATAAACAAATAGAGAAAGATATGAAGTGAATGTTACTTGGAGAATTGAAGGGAAAGAAATTGAAGTACTCAATTGCATTTTATTAAATTGACAAATTGCATGTGGATGGCATGAATTAATCTTCATAGATGCTAAACTAATACGAGTTGCATTTCAACATTTATGATTTATGCAATTGATTGAATTGAAAGCTCTTGTAATTACATTTTCAAATTTTCGATTCAATCATTCAAATTTGCAAGAGTGATTTATGATAGATTTATAACTTTAAATGTGAAAGCATTCAATGCCTTTATGCGTTTGTTCATCAATATATTAATTTTAAATAAATAATATATATTTTTTATAACATATGCATAAACCATTGCATTGAAAAAAAAAACACTAAGAGCTAAGCCAAATAGGCTGGTCAAATAAAGAGAATAAGAGAACAAGAGCCCTACGAGAAAGCAAAGGGAAAAAAAAATATCAAAAGGATTCAAAGGAAGGAGCAAGATGCATTTTTGCAAGACCGTAGAATACATAATGATTTCAAAATCCAAACACAAATATATTTTTTATTTCAATGAGAGTCAAAAATGAACTACCCTGCTCTCAAAGATTGTACAATGTACACGTTATACAAAATGAACATATAACAGAAAGAATAAAAGACATTGTTTATCATGATTGAAAACTAAAATGATTTTTTCTTTCTATGTAGAATATTTTATGAAATGTAACAATGTATTTAATTATCATAGTAATTGGTAAAAATCTTTGTGCAATACATAGAAACATTTCATTTATGTGGAGTTTTTCATTTATTTAGGATTAAAATTGAAGTATTATACTCTACAAAGTACAAACCGAAAACAATACCATATACCTAAGTTCAAAAGTTTGCAATTGTTTCGTGAATTCATTTTGAAAACTCAAACGAAGAAATATTTTATAATCAATATATTGTTTATTTGAATCATTTCAAAATTCGAATTCCGAATTCAATTCCTATTTATAATAGAAATTATGTTTGTCAATTTTTTAGATCTTTAAACAATGAATCCTCTTTTTTAAAATTAATATTTAAAAACATTTTAAATAAGAATATTGGAATTACCCTTCAAAATAAATATAGCACATGTATAAGTGTATAATGTATTCTACTCAACCAACTCAAGTAACGAATTTTTCTATGTTTTTAAAGAAAAATATAGCCATATATGGTTTGAAAGTTAAAACATTGATTCTTTTTCTTTGTTTTCAAATCTAATCAAAATTTCATTAAAAAATATGAAAGACTCGATGTTCATTTGAAGATCGTGATACACTTCTAATTAGAAATCACAACCTTTCATTAAATATCCTGAGGTTGAAATTCATTAAACTGTTATTCTAATTATGTATTGGGGCCTTTTTAAAAAATTTCATTTGCTTACGATGAGAAAGGAATTGACTATTTCTGCAAAACATTTGATTTCCTAATGAACTTTAAAAAAATCCCCACCATCTTCAGATCTTCTCAAAACCTATTTAGAAGGATAATATGAATAAATAATCCAAACATATTCAACTTAACCACATTTCCCTCATTCGTAAAACAATTTAGGGGAGAAAAGAAAAGGTTTAGGGTAATTAGGGTATAGGGTTTAGGGTTTACATTTTTTTTTTTAAAATGATAAATCAATTACATTGATCTTCATTTAGCAGTGATTATTAGGTGTTTTTTTTTTGGAAATGTTACCGCTCTTTTTGAGTAATATCGGCCTCATAGGATGCTCCAATGGACAGCTGGGCGGACGCCGTCGGCGGTCAGTGTTAAAGTGGGGCGGTCGGCGTGTCCAAAGCGCAGACAACGTCGGAAGGCAGATAGTGCGGACAGTCTCGTCCGACCGCCTTGTCCGACCGCCCGTCCGACCCGTCTGGCCTGTCCGCCCGATCGCCCCGTCCGCCCCGTCCGTCCGCCTGTCCACTTCAGCCCCGTCCGGGCCGTTGCTTGTTTTTGAATGGAAACCCTAAAAATGAACCTTTAATTTTCTGGAGGGGACTATAAATGTTAGAAGAGAAGCTTTTGTATTCACTCTCGAAAAATCGAACGCTAAGATTTCCAAGGGCTATGAGCTTCAATTTATTGAGTCTTTTGCTTGGTAATGCATAGTTCGGTGGACGGAGGGGCTTTGATTTTCAAAGCTTTGTGTAACTAATTTCATTGATATTGTATACATTGTCACGTTGTGGGTTTCAAATTTAAAACATTTTATTGGTTTCTTTTGAAATTGAGGTAAAACATACACTTGTTAGTATGGTGGCCAAACCGACGAGGGATTTTTCTCCTTGGTTTAGTGTACCAGAGGATGGTAAAGTAGAATGTAGGCTTTGCAAAGTGAACATGTCAAGGAAGCTCAGCCGTATGTTCAGCCACTTAGGCTATTCTGGGCCTGGAGGTGTACGTGATAAAGGGGTGAGCCTTTGTCCACGATTATCAATGGCAATTTGAGATTTATTTCGGCATTGCGAAGGAGTTTTTCCAAAACGCGTTGTAATAGACAATGTGGATGGCAACCTTGGCCCTTCAGATGTCCAAGAGTTTTTGGCCGGAAAAGCTGTGTCGCATTCTGACCACGAAGACTCTTGTCCAGCGTCCAAAGAATTGGTATCAATGGTATGTGCCACAACTGAAATGACTTTGAGTACGGAAGCTTCTGGTGAACGTGAAACCCCGAGGGCATCAAGTTCTAGGCCTCAGAGGCAAGGCAGCTTAGTGAATGGATTTGAAGAAGGTCATAGACGCAAATTACATTCAGTGTGGACTAATTTTTTTTTATTCGGCGAACATACCATTTTCCATGGCTCGAAATCCAGCTTTTAAAGAAGCAGTGAAGAAAACGGCTGCATTCGGTAGGCCATACATTCCTCCCTCATACCACCACCTTCGGTACAAATTGTTGAATGAGGCGAAGACCAACATTCAGACACAGTTGAATGTACGGATCGAAGATAACATTCGAAAATTTGGAGCAACATTATCCATTGATGGATGGAGCTCAGTGACTAATCGACCTCTCATCAATGCCATGCTTGTATCATCCGAAGGTAAAGAATTTCTTGGATCTGTAGATACAAGTGGTTGTGAAAAAAATGCGGAGTACTTGGCAGTTGTGTTGGAAAAGTTCATTGAACAAGTGGGGTCCAAAAACGTCGTGTTAATAACTACGGATAATGCTCCCGTGAATCCGTCTGCATGGAATGTAATATCTGCAAAATATCCTCATATTTTTTACCAAGGGTGCGTGGTACATGTATTGAATTTGTTGTTGAAGGATTGGGCTGCACAGAAATGAATTGCTTCCAAATTGGATAAAGGAGTTCTTGTAGCTAAATTTATTAGGAAGAAACATATGCCGCTAACTCTATTGCGAAAGTATTCGCCAAATCTTGGTGTCTTGATGCCTGGGGATAAAAGATTCGCCTCTAAATTTATCATGATGGAGCGTTTGACAAAATTGAGAGGAACATTGGAACAAACAGTGGTAGATCCGCAATGGATTGAGTATGTACATACTCTCAAGAAGAAACGTGGAGCCAAAATCCAACCAAAAGACTTGGCTTTAGCGGTGAAGAAAATTGTTCTTGATGACCATTTTTGGAATCGGTCTATCAATTATGTGGAAATGGTTGAACCAATTATATGTGCACTCCGCGATTTGGATTCAAAATCACCATGCATGGGGAAGGTGTTGCATATTATGAGGAAGTTAGAGAAGCATGTGAACGGATTACAAAGTTCACCATTTTGTTTGCTAAAAGAACTTGCAATTCGATTGGTACAGTCTTTTTATGCCCGAAGAAGAATGGTGGACAACGATCTCTAATCAGCCGCAGCTCTTTTGAATCTATACCTTCTTCATGACAAAGAGCTAGCGGATGACGCAGATGCAATGTCAGGATGTAAGAAAGTTTTGGAGAGAATATGTAAACCGGATGAATATGCAGCAATGATAAAGGAATTTGTAGCTTTTCGACACAAGGAACCTCCATTCCACAATATGTTGAATCCGGGAGATCAAATGTTGTCCGCACATGCTTGGTGGGATTTTGAAGGTGCATGTGGCAAGTTTATAGCTCCATTAGCGAAAAGAATATTGGCTCAACCGGTGTCATCATCTTCATGTGAACAGAATTGAAGCAACTATTCTTTTGTTCACAACAAATCTCGAAATAAATTGAAGCCGGAGAGAGCAGCGGATTTGGTGTACGTGTATACCAATTCCAAAGTATTAAACGCATCGAAGGAAAAAGATGAAAAAAAATGGTATAATGATAATGTGGATCCGATGGAATCAGAGGATTTAGATAGGCCGACGTTAGAAGACGATGATGACGATGATTTGGAAAGGGCCCTTTCAGCTGTAGATGGCGGAGATAACTTCAATCGTGCGACAACATGGGGAGATGAAGACGTTATGGAAAGCTTTCCCGATTTGGTGAATGATACGCATGATTATCATCTAAACCGCAAGGATGTCGTTCCCGACAATGTAAACGATGCATATACCTTTTGTGAAGACGAGGACAATGTAGAGGAACAGGAGAATTTACCTTCTTTAACTGCATATTGCAATGGAATGGGATTCTTAAATAGCGAAACATTCTATCGGAAAAGGCAAACGCTATTGCCAAAGAGGTGAAAATCAATGAGAATGCTATTGGTGATGATGGGAGAAATGAAGAAGTTTTAATTTCTCAATCTCCATCTGTGGCATTAAATGTAGTGCAAGGAAACGACAAAAGAGAAGATGCAGTCATGGAGGTGGACGTTCCAAAAGATGTGGGCAATAATAGTGGTGATGAGGGGGAACCAAATATTGCGGTACAGAAAAATAATGATTCACTTGGGATGGGAGTGACAAATTCGGCAATTGTGAAGAGTGATAAAGGAATAGAGCCAATGAAGTCAATTTTTGAAGTACCGAGATCTAATGCTCTTCCACCAATACCGTTGAAGTCTGTTAGCACACGATTGAATGATTCTCAGAGCTTTGGATATGGAAAACGCCTAATGAACATTTCCAAAGAAATTTCTACAGGCGGTAATCTACGGAAAGTAGCGTCATCACCTACAAGCCTAAGTGAAACAGATAGTGATCGGATGCCATTGGCATCTTTGCGTGCTTGCATTTTAGAAAAAGGAATGGTGCAAGAACCCATCAAATCAACAAACGGCACTCTATTACTTCAAAAGAAAGCCAAAGTGGAGATAACCGTTCATGGACATGTCGACCCTACATCGAGATTGATGGTTCAAGAATCGAGTAACGTGAAAGCGAAAAGAGAAATGCAACCTTTTGCTATCTCTCCAGTGAAGAATAGGACCACTCTTGATGAAAATGTTGTTACTTTGTCAAATAGAAAGAAAAGAAAGGTTCTTATTCAAAAAGCCTTTAATCGTTCTGTCAAAAGAAAAAAAGAAAAATTAAATTCGAAAGAAGGGAGTAAACCTACTTCGAGAGAAGACTTGGAGGAGACAACGATACTTGATTCCAACAATGAAGATGACTCCGACAATGAAGATGACTCCGATAATGAAGATTTTGAACGGAGAGCTGCAGGAGAGAGTAGTGGGGCTGAGGTTAGAGGAGATGTGGATTGACGTCCATAGGAATTGTGGAGATGTGAATTTAGATGTTTGATTGTTTAGTTGCTCATGATATATGGAGCTCATGTTGACAAATGACAATGGTTTCTTCAATCATTTTATTATAAAATTGTTTGTTTATTGATGATATACATCTCGCTGGATTTTAAAGTGATTTTGTTTCTAAATCAAAATGAAATTCAACAAAAAAAATTAAAAATATATTTCATATTTTAGCTTTTACATAAATAGTGATATACAACTCTATTGAATCGCAATTGCAATATAAGAAAAATCAAAATCAAAATGACTTCACTCTCAATCTCTCATTGGTGAAAACAATCAAAACAAAAAACCCAAAACGGGTTTTCTAAGCCGCCCGGCCCCGCGCGTCCGCCTTCCGACGGCGGGAGGGACGTTGCGTCCACTAGCGTCCGTGCGTCCGGACGTCCGGAAAATGGACGCTATTTTGGGGCGGACGTAGAGATTCATCAACCTTGACTAAAATAGTTTCTAGTATTTGTAGGGATTAATTTCTTCAAAGAATAAATTTTTCCATCTATAGAAATAGGCAATAGAGCATCTACATAATTTTTCAGATTTTTTTTACAACAACATAGAATTACTATAAATATTTTTGTAGAAGGTGAGCTTTTCTCCCATAATGGTGATATATAGACCTTCTTCTTTTCAACCAAGGGTTGGTTGTAATATTGAGAGGCTTGTTAGCTAATCATAATGTGGCACAACTACATAGGAAATTGTGCCATAATTAATTATTGCTCATTCTTCTGCACAAAAAGATAATAGCCTACATTGTCAAAATGGGGACTATTGGTCAGTAATGGGTTACCTCCAATAGTCAAAGTTGACCAAGTTAATGTAAGTACAAAACTTCCTTTTACAAAGGCCCTCTAATGCCAAGCAAATGTAGGAGTGATGGAAAGAATGACAAAACTTGTACTATGTAAAAGGTAGTTGGTATGGAACTTTTGGAGCTAGACAAGAGTGACAAAGTTGGAATATTGTTGTTAAAGTTGTTGCCAAGTCTTGGTGGCAATGCTCTTAACAATTAGATTGCCTTATCTAAAAAAGTTACCTCATGATAACCGCTTGTCCATGTAGAGGTGCATGCAACATTCTAATTCTCTAATTTTTGATGAAAATTATTGCATCCTTGATCCTTGTATAGTAACAATAAATATTTATATAATGTAAGATGTCGAGAAATTAGTGAGGAGCAACCTAATTTCACTATTTTGTATACATAACATTGTATAACCAAGCAATAGCCCTTCCCATGCTAGAAAGGTATTATGCCTTTCAAGATGCTTAGGAGAGACTTTCAATTAATTCAAAGATTGGGGTTGGTTGAGGAGTCATAGAAGACAATATTGTTCATTGTAGGAGTTCACTTTTCAAATGTAAAAGAAACCTTTGCCTTAGTGGTAAACAATGTTATATATATTTTTAAATTTACGACCAATTGTAGGTCATGTAGTTTGTAAAGATAGTCTCCATCAATTTTTCTTTTTTAATTTTAAACAATACCAAAGATATACCTTATTACATGGTTTGAAATTTGAAGGGACCAAGTTTGACATATTGAAACTTGTGAGGGTGAGTGATATATTGTCTCCTCAAAAATGTTGGTCTAATCATTTAGTATGTCAACACACTATTTCTGAAAGAAATAGTTTTATTTGATTGAGGTACCAATTTAGACATAAATTGCAAATTTGTTTCGGTAAAGAAAATGTAAAAGTGAATCTAAACATTAGCTACACACATTTCACCCAAAATTTGATAGTGTCCAAGGGTTGTATGAAAGATGATATGGGACAATGGAAGGTGACTTGCTTTAACAACGACGCTAGCATGTGAGCTTGTGAGTTTCAAGCGTGAAGCTTGTAAACTCAAAGCCTCCAAAACTTTTTTTCAAAACTTATTTAAGAAATAAAAATTTGTCAAAAAGAAATTTCCAAAATTAAAAAAACTTATTAATTACAGTAAGTTTAAGGACCTATAACCACTACTCCTATGACCATAGATTTTTATTTTTTTTAAATTTAAGCTTGAGAAATTGCCATTTCGAGTATGAAAAAACCTTCAAATCTCAACATAGAGTTCAACACTTAGTTCACCCACTACAATTATACTCTCTACCCAATTTCAAATTTTTTATAGAACACAATATAATAAGTTAAGAAAATAATACTCACAAAAACAAATGTAGATATTATCTACCCTTCATTACCACTACTTTAGTACAACTTTTAACAACCAACTAAATATAGAGACTGCATCCACTGACATAATATAGGGCCTTATAGGATTTGAAGTCAAGCTATTATGTTATAGTCTTATGGACCTTTTGCAAATATATAATTACCTATAAGAATGACCATTTTTGGAGAAAACAACCTATAAAATATAGAAGACATCCTCTAATGGCTCTAAAAAATTGAAAACAAAATGGAATAAAATGGAAATTTTTAAAAAAAAGGAATGAAAGAAAACAAAAAAAAATGAAAACTAAATGATTAAAATGGAATTTTTTTTAAATAATTCTTATTCATATGTGCTTTACTAGATTAAAGCTCATAATTGTAGTTCTTAGACATTTATACCTTTTTAGTTCAAAACATTTGACCATGCAATGGCCCTCTATATGGTAGAAAGGGATTATGTCTTCCTAGATGCTTGAAGAGACTTTCAATTAATTCAAAGATTGGACTCAGTTAAAGAGTCATAGAAGACAATATTGTTCATTGTAGGAGTTCACTTTTCAAGGATGCAAAAAGGGACCTTTGCCTCAGAGGTGAATAATGTTATGTATATTTTTAAATTTTTGACCAATCGTGAGTCATATAGTTTGTAAAAACAGAGCCTCCATTATTTTAAAAAAAAAATTCAAACAATAACAAACATATACCCTTATTACATGGTTTGAAATTTGAAGGGATTAAGTTTGACATGTTGAAACATGTGAGGGTAAGTAATATATTGTCTCTTCAAAAATGTTGGTCTCAATCATGTAGTATGTCAATAAATTATTTATAAAAGAAATAGCATTATTTGATAGAAGTACCAATCTAGACATAAATTGCAAATTTGGCTAGGTAAAGAGAATCTAAAGGCAAATCCAAGTATTAGCTACATATATTTCAATCTGAATTTGCTAGAGTCCAAGGCTTTTTACGAAAGATGATGTAGGAGGTGACTTTGCTCTAAATCTTCTAATAATGTGACTTAATCTATTTTCAATATGAAAACAAACACTTAAACATTTTTTAATTATAAAGTTGTCTTGATTTTCGTTAGAATTTATTTTCAATTGGAATTTCCTCTTATTCATTTGATTTTTTAGTATTTGGAAGACCTCATATATTCGTATGAATTAAAAAATAGTTTTCAATGTGTTGGAAATAGGTATATTTATTCTCTAGGATTCTAGGAGCTTATAGTCTATATGGTACAAAGATTGCCAAAAAATTGGGAAATTGTCTTTGAAATTTAACCATATAAAACTATGTTAGATTACTATGGCAATTCATGGATGAAAAAATAGAAATTGAGTTTTTAACCACCATATATATTGTAAGAATATAGCATTTAAATTTTTTTTTAAATCCTTTCAACCCCTATAGAAGATAGGAAATTTAGTGGTTTCTTTATAGGATGAGATATGTGCTTTATTCATAGTTTATTTTGTGATTTTTGCTTAATATATCATTTTACTTACATACTTACCAAATTTCAGAAATAGAGGAAGAATTTTTACTTGTTGTCCAAAATTATTCAAATTATTCAAATTTTAAATAGCATAAATTTTAATTTAAGGATCTCGTTGAGGAAAAGAATGGGTCTTCAAAGAGATATATATCAATATTTCAAAAAGATTCATTGAGAATTGACTTCATACAAATTTATCTAAATTTCTAAATATTCACCTTATAATCAAGTTGTGTTTAGGAGTTGAAATTACCTCAAGCTCTAACATTCAAAGATTTATATATAAGATAAAAAAATTTAGATGGGATATTTATGATAATATGGTTGAAATGAAGTATATATTTATCTTGATACCTTCATTTCTAAAATTCTATGATTTTTTTATGATCAAAACTACACCAAAATACTTGTTCTTAAAGCAAATCTAAAATCTTCATCTTTTCTAACTTTTTTTTATTTGAATCCAACAATTAAAACTTAGGTTAATTTATTCCAAAACCTTATTTAACTAATTATAGACATTTTCTATAGTTGAAAATGTATCAATTGTGAGCTAATATTTGTCTATATTTTATATTATTTCATTTGATCTGAAGTAACGATTTCGATCCATTTTAAATTCAAAAGTTTACATTTGAACTATATATAGATCATATTTTCATCATTCATCTCTAGTCTATAGATAAAATGTTATTTTGAGACTATAGATTGTCCAAAATTAGTTAAATTAAGTGTCAAGTATATTCAATTTTAGAAAAGAAACCCCATTGATTGCAAGATGACAATAAGAAAACTTCAAGAAGCAAGTCTTAATTATTAATCAATCAATCAATAAATATATAATTAATAATAAGTAGGAAAAAACAATAGGATTTTTTTAAATTATTATTCATTTATACTTTTTATTATCATTCCCAAAGGTGAAGTTTCTGTCTTTTAGAAATTTAAGCAAAAACTCATAATGTCCCATAAATTAAACATTTGAATAATATACTAGGAAATGAATTGAAAATTAATGTAAAAATAAAATATTTATGAAGTGAAAAAAAAATACAAATATGATGAAAGGAAAATCTAAATCTAACATCTACAACTTTGATCCAAATTTCAATCCAAAATTTGAGAATGTTTTCTATCTTCAAATTTTACATCTTTTGTTTTCTTTGATTTTTTTAAAATTTGAATAAAAAATCAATTTCATATATTATTTTTGCCTCTATTGCTTGCAAAATACAACTCATAATTTTTGTTTCATTAGTCAAAAATATAATGATTTAATCAAATACAATTAATAAACATTTTAAAAATTTAATATTTTTAGTTGCCTTTTTTGGAATAGATATTAACAAACTCTATTGACTAATTTTTGAATGACATAAAACATATTGGAATGACATCATAAATATACTTACATGCCATCAATGCCAAAGTATGGATGGGGAGCAACAAGCAATGAGCATTTATACTTGAATGCTCACTAAGATTCTTTTACTAAGAGTAGACATATCAAAGTATTAAATAGGAATGAAAGATTTCAAAATATTAATATTAGAATTATTGAAGTAGAAATTACTAAAAATAGATTTAAAAAAAGTTGGCTTAGGATTAAAAGAGCTTCATTTAAGAGCAACATGATGATTAGAAGTTATCCAAAAATTCTTTAAATTTTTCAAAAATACAAAGCCTATAGACTTTGTCTTTATTTTTAGAATGGGCTTCTAAATCCTATGATGAATAAAGACAAGGGTTGCTATTATGTGAGTATAGGAGTATAAGCTCATGAGCCTAGAATACTACACATCTATGTTATGGGTGTACATACTATAGAAATTGTCTATGATTATAGGGTATATATGTTATAAATAACCGTATTATAGGTGTTTATGATATATACACCTTTTATAGTGTGTGATATCCATATTATAGGTACCTATATTGTAGGCTCAATGCTTACAAGCTCGCATTTTAGGGCTTACATACTAGCACTGTTGGAATAAAGACTAGGACTTTGACTAATTTCCAAAATTGTAAAGATGTATTAGAATAATAATTTTAGGATGATTTTCAAGCCAAAGTTGTAAACTATAACTTTGAGAGTATATTATTTTATATATTGTCATGGACATACACTGTACTTCTTCTTGGATAACTTTTTTGTAGCTCTATAATAGGTTTACTAATTTGTAGAAGTCAAACTTCTTTGAAGATTAGGTACATCCACCTAGTATCTAAAATAACTTCTATAATATTATTGTGGTTGCTTGGAACTTTTGAAATTTGAATGGCTCTTTTTAACTAGGTATAGAACTTCTTGAAGTCAACTACTTGCACTTAGGATTTCTTAGTGCTTTCTAGGTTTTACTTGAAGAAATTGCAAAACATAGTGATAAATATTGAAGGTGAAACAAGAGAAACTTCAATCCTACCAATCCAAGTCTTAAATAGTATTCTTGTACTTTTGTTTCAATCAATGAAGTTTAAATCATTCTTTTGCTCTTTTTATCCACTTGTTTCTTCAATTCTAAGTCTTCTTATTCAATCAATATTACATGAATTCACAAACATATACTACAATTGTATTCAACACTTTAGAGTTAAAAAGTTTGTAGTCTTTAGAAGCCATTGGTGGCAATACCTATCATGTTTAAGGAATTCAATGACAATAGTTACCTAAAAAATTCCAATAGGGAATTAGCTTTAAGAAACTCTTATATAGAGCCTTTTTTACAATATATTATAGCTTGCAAATATAATAATTGTAACGTAAAAATACTTTTTTAAAGACTTAAATTTGATTTTTAGTGTGAACTAATTAAGTTTATTTGATTAGAATTCAAGGACTATGAAGAAAGATTATAAAAATCAAATAGACTTTGAAAAAGATCCCCCAAAATATGTAATTGTTGGGATTTCTGTCTTTAAAAGTCAAGGTAGGAGGTTTTATTCCTCCACTACATTTATATAGGTGTTGGTCAAGTGCAAGGTTCTTTGTGTAGTTTTCTTATATGTAAATAAAATTTCATTGTTGCATGTATAGGAGGAAGCTCAAAAATATTTCGAGCATTTTGAGCCGCCCCTACAAAAGTGCCCCAAACAATGCATACAAATGTAAAAATAGAAGTGACTAGCTTTAGGTGGTAAAAAACTGCCATCACATGTGTGTAGTTTTGGGCTATTGAGTAGGTGACATAGTTCACCATCATGTGTGATTTTGCTTATAATAAAGTTTTAAATTTGGAAGGTCTACAAAATGGCTTGAAATGTCACAAAATAGCAAGAAAATTGCAAAACACACATGTAAGGTTGAGCCTCCTTCTACTAAATGCTTCTTAGTGACTCAAATTTTTTGTATTTATGTGAAATTTTGACCACACAAACCAAACTAATATGTGCAACTTTTTCAAAAAACTTATTGGAAACAAATACCGTATGGAGAAGAAACAAGCTGCCAAAGTTCATTGTAATCCAAAAATGTTGGGATTTTGATCTTTAAATTGCTCCCAAACATTCAAAACAACTTGGATTGGCATGAAAATTTTACCACAATAACTAGACTTCAAGGGAAACATCATCCAAATTTTTTAATTATTGAAAATGAACATGAAATTAAAGAAAATACAAGCTCCCAAAGTTGCAACCATCAAATGCAATTAATTGGACTCAAATTGAACTTGTGAACATTAACCTCTAAAGTCCCAAGGCCATTTTTCTTTCACAAAATGCTCAAAACTACCATTTTTGCTACATTCATCTAAGAATTTTTTCTTTTTTAGAATCTAACAATAGAATCTTATACTTCACTTATCTTAGCTCATGTAGTAAAATTTTCATGAAGTTTGACCATATATATTGGAAGATATATATTAGCATTCAAAGTTGAAAAAAGAAAGATTTTTTGAACACTAGCCTGCAATTTCAAATGACTTTGACATCCATTTGTGGAATTTTTTTGCACTATAGATTTTGAATTAAAAAATTTATGTTGAAGAATTGAGTTTAAAGTCTAGAATTAAAAAATAAATCAAAACATTTGATTTTCATTCTTTAAAAAATTGTTGAGTACAAGTAGGTCAAAGATTGAAAAAAAAACTAAATTGTTAATAGCTCTTAGATGGAATTAAAACACAATAATCCCAATAGTAATATTGTTTAAGCAAACACAAAATTTTCAAAAAAAAATTGTGAAAAATTGTGAAAATTGCATTTAGAAATGAATCCTACAAGGTATTTTTTTTTTTAAATGCTTCAATTGCCCAAAAAACAAGATTGTCCTTAACTTTCTCATTGTTAGTCCAAATTGAGCGAATCAAATCTTCACATGTAGACAAAAACATAACAATTTAGAAAAAAAGAACTACAATTTATTTTTGATATTTTGCAATTTTTTTGTGTTACCTATTGAGTTCAATTTCAAGCTTTTTGTGGTATAACTTTTTCTCCCAATGACGAATTGAAATAAAAAATTAT
Source organism: Pseudoscleropodium purum (assembly GCA_963969395.1). Taxonomy (NCBI): domain Eukaryota; kingdom Viridiplantae; phylum Streptophyta; class Bryopsida; order Hypnales; family Brachytheciaceae; genus Pseudoscleropodium; species Pseudoscleropodium purum. Next base: position 14,333,722 of record OZ017800.1, on the reverse strand, counting down.
ATTCTCACATGCCTAATCATTTTTTCTATCTTGTGGAAAAGTTTCAAAAAAATTCACCAAAAATTGAGGTTACAAGAGCTTGCCCAAAATTTGATTTGTCCTCTAAGGGGACAATGGGACTTTAAGGGTTAATTGGCTTTCGAAAAATCAGTACATCTTATATTATATTGATTTGAAAATTGTATTATACAAACTAGAAGAGAGTGCAAATTTTCCAACAAGTTTATTGAATTTGGACATTAGATGCAAAAGTTACAACACTTTGAATTGAACTTGAAACTATGTGAGGAAAACTTTGGGCATTTTGGGGTTGCAATAAATTTTGATTTACAATGGGAGAGAATTAAATTAAAACATATAATGAATCGTTCTTAGACTCATTGGTGTCATTCAAAGGCATGCTTGAGATCATTTTAAAATTCACTAGCTCCATTCAAAGGCATGTTTTGATTCATCAAAGTTGCACCTATAAGCATTAATGGGAACCTACGCACCTCCAACTTTGAAAAATTATATTTTATTCATTTTAAATCAAAAAAATTAAAATTAAAATTTCCACTATTATATTTTTCATTTTTCTTTCTCCTACAAAAATTTAAAAAGTGTTTGGATTCACCCATTTTTGCATAGGGATCTTTTTTTTTCTTAGATGAGTGCTTTTAGAGCCTCCTATCTTATTTTTTTGTACATGTGGATGATGACTAGAGCCTTGAAATCTTGAAGAATTTTTCCTTTAAGGTAGTATACTCTAAAAGGGACCATTTACACGTTGTTCCTTTTTTGTAGACTTTTGTGGATTGTAAGATTTTTTTTCCTTATTTTTTATAAAATGATAAATGGATGCACATCATGTGGCATTTAATGCAACTAGTTTTATAATTTTCCAAGCAATATTGAATTACTTCTGATTTTTCAAAGTTTTTGATCCTAGGCACCAATTTTTGATAATAAGTTTAGCAAAATCAGTATACATGCAAATTATGAAGAGAGATGGGGAAACTTAGAATAAGCATGATAATTTGCAATAAGTAACAAGCAAGGGTCCTTAAAGTGACTATATTTATATCCAATCAATTTTCAAATTTTGCATTCTTCAAATAAAGTAATTGGCATGCTAACTTCTATTTATATACATAAATGCCCACATATCAATACATGTAAAAATGAACCCAACCACATGCTTTAACCATCCACATTTAAACCTTAAAGCGATCTTTGACATACTTTAAAGTGTTCCCACTTTCTCTTCAACTCATTAAAAATTTATCGCATATCCATTTTAGGACCACTTGAGGTTTATTTTATACCTAATTATAGGGTCCATTTGAAAAGGATAGACAATTTTAGAAATTATAGTATTTGTGGGTTATTAAATGCATTGCTAAATAGTGCTAAATTGCAAAGCCAGATCACATGTCTAATCTTCTTTCTTGCTTGAAGATTGTATGCAATTGGATAAGGATGGAATGCATGGTCAATGAAACTGAGTGTGTACATTGTTTGTATGAGATGGATGCCACCACACCCATATGTTTATATAAAAATTGACAAGGTGTAAGTTACTCTGCTCTTAAAATGACCATTTAATCCCTATATGTTTAAATCCTTCTCCAAAATTGACAATTTGAAAAAAAAAAATTTAAATACTATTTGGAAGAATATTTTGGAATTGATATACGAATGAAAGTTTTAGATTTTGAGTTTTAGATTCCATCTTAATAGTTAAATTCATTAATGATGTTACTAATATTATTTTATAAATTTTGAAAGAGGAATTTTAAAATTCCTTCCAAATTCAATTACAAGTAAAATATTATCATTTTTTGGGCAAAACTTATTGGAATGGATTAAAAATGAGTTTTCTTGATATGATGGATTTTTTGAAATTTTTTGGAGCTCTAAATCTATGACTTCATTTTTGGTAATCCAATTTTGAACTAAAGTCAATCCAATTTTGGCTTGGTCAACCATTTGACACACTTATACATTTGTAATTTTAGAAAAATAGAAAAATATGTACTTTGGTAGTACAAAATCCAACCATTAGATAGGACAAATACTTGATAAAGTATCTCCACAAAATACATGGCTTTCATCCAAGTAGTTATGAAAAAAAATTGATTTTCAATTTGTTTGTCGTCCATAAATTGAATGTCGGAGCACTTTAGGGGTACTTAGAGGTGATTACCTTTATGTAGAAACTAAACTCCTTGAATTGATTTTTAATAAATTTATGTAGGAAAAAAATAGAATTGGCATCTAATTCAAGTTATTTCATATTTTTTGGACCTTCATAGAATTAATTACAAATTTTTGAAGTTGAAATGCAATAGTTACTAAAAGCTTCAAATGTACATTGTTGGCAAGGTTTTCTTCCCTAACTAACTAACCATGTGATGAACATGATGTCAAAGATGTCATGTAGATTTCATTGTCTGTCTAATGAATTTATTTCTAAGGTTGATTTTTACAAAAAAGACTCAATTGTTATGATTTTGACATATTAGTGTTTCATTTTATTATAGCAAACCAAATTGACAAATACTTATTATATTCTAAATAAAGGTTCATAACTAAAGTGAAATTTGAAATTGCCTCAATTGTTGAATATGGCCATATTAGACAAAAATGTCAACTCCCATTTGACATTTGTCATGTACAACATGTGACGCCAGACAAACATCAAATGCCAAAACTCGAGAATTAGCTTGACAAGAAAACCTTGATTGTTGGTACATTGAAGAAAGCAAAATGAACCTCTATTTGGTGATTGTTTTTAGAGCATAAGTGCTTTTAAAGCAAACTATTGCAATTCAATTAGATAGTGAGCATTGGAATAACATAACCATTGAAATATATCAAATAGATTGAATTGGGAAGGAAGTTGATAATATTTGTGAAGCCTAGAAACAAGTGGATGTCTAAAAAAATCCGTTAAAAGAGACATAGATTTCTTATAGAGTGTATAGAGTTTTGCACAAAATTAAATTAAGGTGTTCAATTCTATTTCTTGAGTGATGTGAAAAGGCTTAAATAATTGTGTCAAATTGAACATGTGTTTCTAGTAAAATTTTGTTGAAATTTTCCTTAAAGGTCATTACTTATATTCTTATATCTAGAATTATATTTAAAAATTCACTCAAAACACCCCTTTCTCTTGTAGAAATACATACACATATATGCATATAAGTTAATATGAGTCTATAGTGATATTCAAATCGATTTGACAGTTCAAGTATTGTCCACGTAAGCTACAAAATGAGATCATGTATGAATGAATTTGCATAAATCTAAGAAGTAAAGAAAAATAAAGAGAGCATTCATTTGACTAGCTTAAGGAAAAATTAGAATAAATATTACTTTATCAATTTATTTCTTACATTACAATATGCCATGGAGTATTGGATAATTGGGTAAGTGTTTGGTTTATTCGACAATAATTGAAGTGTTATAGACAACTTATATTATAAGTCTATTTAATGAATGAATAGTGATAGCAATTGATCAACATAGTTGAATAGCTTTATCGAAGGTTGATATCAACGCAGTATAAGCACTTTAAGTAGATTGGTCATCTAATTAAAATTAGCGTAGAATCATTATTAGTTTTAAGGTAGGCTAGGCAATGTCATTGTAGTGTGAGTTTTGGAAATAGGACTAATAATAAAGTCCTATATTTATATCCATATAGCAAGACATTGAAGAGGTGTGGTAAGGGGCATGGAAAGTGAAAATGAAAGTAAAGGTGGTTGTGAAATAAGAGTGACTTCTATATGCTTCGAGCCTTACTTAAAATTCATTTGTATATTTAATAATAAGAATAAGAGGGAACATGAAGGCTTAAAGGAAGTAATGATAAAGATGTATAAAGCCAAATAAGGGCCCATGTCAAATTGACTCATTTACATTAGTTAAATACAAAGGGGATCTCCTTTTGTCGTCTATTTGACTTAGGATAAGACTAAGATCACAATCATGCATGTTACATCTATAAATGTTAGATAAAAACTAATTGAATGGTAGAGGATCAACACCCTTTACTTTAAGTTGAGTAGCTCCAAACTATTGAATCTAATTTTTTTTAACTTTAAACAATGGCCTAAGCTATTTACACATCAAATGACTAGAACTTTCTTTAAAGAACAAATTAGAAGAAGTTACTAGTAGAAGAGTACCTCTTGAAAATATTACACTACATATAGTAATTTCTTCAAAAAATAAATGGTAGAGTTCTAAATTGCAACTACACCTAAAGGGAGGAAAAAAATTGCCCCAAATATCAAGTTTTGGCAAGCTTAATCAAATGGGAATGGTAGAGTTGTAGATAGTAGAGGGGAAAAAAATCGCCCAAAATATCAAGCTTTGGCAAGCTTCATCAATCTATAGCCAGACTAAAATAAAGAGTAATTGGATATATTGGGCCTAGCATAGGAGTTAAGGTTAGGGTTAGCTATGCTCGACTCATCATAGATCACTAACATTAGGTCATATTCCCCTTGTTTTTAAAATGATTCCCTACTCCAAAAAATATAGTTTTAGAAAATTTGACATGAAATTCAAAGAATTCAAAATACTTGGCATTTATTTGACATAGATTCAAAAGCCACTTCATATGGGTGTATAGAGATGTGGAAAAAAACCCTCTTTATACAAGATGGATGATAGGAGGTAAAACAACCTATATGGAATATGTAATTTAGAATTGATAGAAGATCAATTGCTCGTAGTTAAGTGAGAAGTAGAAATTGTGATTATAGTAGAATTTCAAACCCCATTTAAACATCATAGAATAACTTTTTCCAAAAACCCTCTGAACTAAGAAAAGTTGGAGTATCAAGCTTAATTTCCCTTCCAACCCTTCTCTGAACTTCATCCATAATTTTTAATTGGAGACTCAAAATCTCAAACAAGTTTTTGAAGATGAAAGTTAGCTTGATTTTTCAACTTTTTTTAGTTCAATGGTTTTTGGAAAAATGTTATTCAACTATGCCAAAATGAGTTCTAAAATTCTATTTTGAATACAATTTCTACTTTTGACTTAATTATGAGTGGTTAAGCTCCTACTAATTCTAATTTCCATAAACCATATGAGTTGTTTTACCTCTTACCATCCATCTTGTATGAAATTTTTTTTTCTCATCTCCATACACACAAATGAAATGGCTTTTGAATCTAAGTGAGATAGTTACCAAATATTTTGATTTCTTTGAATTTAATGTTGAATCTTTGGAAACTAAGTGGATGGTTACTTATAATTGCTACCACCTCCTTGAAAATTGTGACAAATGTATGAGTCCAAAAGAATATTATAGAAGTACTCTATGTTGAATTAAGGTGAAAGCTTGTCCAAGGCCTTGCCCAAGTTCCTCTTGACATTGCAATGCAAATTTCACTCTAGTATACATAACTTTGTTTGTATTGTCCCTCGTCCATCCAAAATATAATTTTTCATCATTACCCCTCAAAGGCAAATCCAACTTCAAGGTATTCTTCACCCCTACATAAAAAAATAAAAAAAATATAGAGAATATATCTATTCTTAGTAAGTTGTTCAAAATTGCTATGTTGCCAAAAAAAACATTGTTTGGTCCTTTAAGGTTTAATCTACCATTGGTCCATTGTACTTCAAACTAATTTTTATAAATAAAATTCAAAATTCAAAATTCCTTTTAAAAGAGGTTCATAGAATACAATTGATTTTTGTTGCATTGTTTTCTTTGAAGTTTAGAATGCTAATTATTTTGAAAATTTCATATACTATATTGAATTTTCAATATAGTATGATAAATATAGCCTCTAGGATGATAAATTTCTTACCATTCTAAATCCAAATTTTCCTTGCTAAGCAATGGGGTAGTTTTTGTATTCATTATACATACAATTCAATGAAGAAACCTGTCATTTGTCAATGATTACAAATTGCTTTTTAAACCCCATTTATATAGGTTGCCTCAATTGATAAGCTTCAAATTCTTTTCAAACTACTACACTAAAACTACTTCAAATATTTTTTATAGGTAAACTCCCATTAGTCTTGATGTACAACTTCTATTAGTCTTGATGTACAACTATAGCATTTGTATGCAATCAATATGAGCATTGCCACCTATTCCCTCCAAACAAAGTTAGGGAAATGGGATGGCCTACACCTTGCACTTCCTAAACACCTTATGTTCTTAGACGAACTCCAATCATCCCCACCCTTAGATTACACAAAAAAATCAATCTCACGACTCAAATGTCTTAACAAATTGACAAAGAAGCAACATGCCAATTGAATAAAAAAATGCAAGAAATGAGGTGTTGTTGCCCACAAACGAACAACCTAACAAGATTAAGCAACAATCAACAAGTATAGAAGGGACAATGTCCTATTGTTTGCAAAGAGAATTTTGGCATGACTCAATTGCTTTTGTTTTTTGTTGGATCCATGGTGGGACATGTGTTGGTAGTTGGCCACATCCTAACTCCAATTGAATTGACAATCTCAAAGATTCACAAGCATTCAATTTTCATGCTAGAGGTACCAACCTTCTTTATGATCAACATAAACAATGATTGGTACCACTATCCAAATAAGCTAGCATTGTACAAAGTAGATTGGTAACACACAAAATAATCCTTCACCATTCTTTTATACATTTAATGTCTATATCTACCAATGTTGAGGAATTTTCTTGGTCACAATTGTTAAGCAATACTTCATAAACCCATCACATATTCATTGTCCAACAAGTATTCATCATAAATTAACAAAGCTCTCAAGATTTTTACAACCCCATTCTTACAAGAAATGCTCCTCTCCAAAAATGCCATTAGCACATCTTGAACAAACTTGTTGCATTGTTTATTCTAACAAGCCTCATTTAAGCTTCTTACATGGTCATAATGAAACCATTCCTACAATAGAGAAAATAGTCAAGTGACCACGATAGGATAGCATGCTTATATAAAACACAAAACCAATCAATACTAAGATTCACTCAAATTCAAACATATTCTTGAACAATTTAGAAAATAAGTAGATGCTTTGAGCACAATAATCAAAATGTGGTCATAGAAATCTAGACAAGGTTTAAAAAGTCCATCAATACAAAACTATGGTCCTCTTGTAATTTTTTGCATAGTACAAACAAACATCGCCAAACTCAAGTCTCCAAGTTCAAATTGAGAACTACTGGTGTGCATTTTTCCTATTACATTAAGGCAGAGCTCTGCACTGCATATCAAGAAGCAATCAAGACAGCATTGGTTAAGCTCGGTTCTATAGATCACAGAAGCAAGTTAAGACATCTGTAACATCTCAAATAATTGGCCGCCACAGAAGACTGCGATGTCATCAGCAGACAATAACTCCGTGAATTCAACCCATTCAACTATGTTCGGCAACATTACAAATTTCAACCACTACTGACTCTCTTTGCAATCTTGCCAAAGTATAGAAATTACTTCTAAACACTCGCAGCCTCGTCCAGGCAGGCCATTGCCACTTTCCAATCATCGTATACGATGTAGGATTGGTGACATCGACAGAAACAGGACAATCCAAACCTGGGAAGGATGGCTTGTACTCATCTTCTCCCATTTCATATACTTTGCTGTCATTGCGGGAATTTCCAAATTACAGCAACTACGCAATCAACAATAATTTCAGTGGCTTCAACACAAGGATCTATTTCTGCTGCGCTACCAAAAACCTAGAAGAGGCGATTCAATTCAATGCCTACAATTCCACCTCGGTTTCGAAGTCGAATCGTTAAATGGAGAAAGACAAGAAAAGTTGCAGACCAGTTCATGACGATCAATCCCTCCGTCATCAAATATCACCATCGCCATCCGCTGCTTCCCGATAACGTCCCTAACGAACCCGTGCATTGAGCACAAGACGAATTCGATTCATGGAGATGTTAAAGTGCATTACCGATCCCGATAAAACTCAATTCATACGCCAAGTGATATAAACCTTAAATCAGTAGGATGCCATTCGCCCGAAGACTATCTACGAACGCCTTGATCTTCCCATGGTACTTCTCCCCCTTCCGCAGCTCATAAGTCACCGCTGGAATGTCCTTCACCTTCAACCTGGCAGCCAAGATCCCGGCAATTTGTGCCGCCGCCGCAACGTCGCCCGTCGTAGGAAGCTGCTCCCGTAAATCCTTCTCCTGCGACGTCGCCGCCACCACTGTGTGGCTGGTGGGCTTGTGAACGACCATGGATCGCACATACTTGTTGGAGAAATGTAACTTCAACTCGTAAGGCTTCAAGTACTTGGTCATCCTCGACACGGATCCCATTTTCGCCGCCATGAGTTCCACTGCGCTCCCTCCCTCGCTCTCTCGCTGATGCTCAAAGAGTAATCGAGCCTGCAAACTCCGCCTCGCTCTTCCACGCCTAAACCCTAATTGCCTCAACAGGCAACCAAGGATGCTTCAGCAGGTCCCTCTCATCAGTGTTGAGTGCACTTCCCGAACTGGCGGGTTCGAACTGGACGATGATGTAGACGTGGCAACGAATGATCCGACGTGGAAGTCTAAACCCGATTAGAATATGACGTGGAGTGATGACGTGTATAACAAAGTTCGGTTGCAGGTGTGAATGGGTTCGACTCACGGCACCGGTGTCATCGTTCTCCCGCTCCAATTCAAACTCCAAAGTCGTGGTGATCTTCCAACACTGTTCTTTTATCGTTGTTCGATTTCAAGCTCACACGCGAATTTTACGATTCCCCCTCTGCAGCAATGTCGCCGTCTGTTTGTTTAATTGGTTGCATCCCGGTTTTCAATACTAAATCTGTAAATTAATTGTTGGTGAAAGTCGATCGAAGCAATTGAGTTCGTGAGGTTTTTAATAGCCGGCACTTTTTAGAGGCTTTTTTTGCATTTCCGAGGTCCTCTTCTTCTCCAATTTGAAAGGCGCGTTGGAAGTGGGACCTCCTTTCATATCGGAAGTGGAAACGTTTTGGAAATCTGCATCGATTTAAATCAACATGCCTACTCGCCCGGAGATGCGCTATTTGATCCTTCTTGCGCTCAATTTGCTTTCCTTGCTCGAAGTTTTTTTTGCCATGTTAAGATTTCGTCGCCAATTCCCCCGTCAGACGTTATTGGATATCATCCTTTTCTTCGATCTCTACTTACTTTCTCTAGCGGTAATCGGATACTACACTATTGAGGACTGATAATTGCCAATTGTTCTAAAAGTTTTCCTTGGACATCCGATCCCCGGAAAGATGTATACCATTTGACATCACTTACTGGTACGCTCATTAGCAGGCCCTCTCGAATTTTACATGTAAAGACTTATGAGCGAACTCGCAGATGTAGTCTGAGCCGTCAAACTTCTAACGTCAATTTCGTTGAAGTGGAGCAATTCCGACGCTAAAAATTGTGACATATATGTGTGCATAAAAGTCTGAAAGCTAGGATAGATATGATGGCATTTCTAGAACCTGCAGTACGTCCATTGTCCTGCAATTATTACGTTTCATGACTTGTACTGCCATCGGTGCTTCTCCGGAAATTGACGTTCGGCCTCAGAGTACTGTTAGCGAATCCATCGAGTACCAGAATCTCAAGGCGAGCCTTCTGCACTACTCGCATCTGATTTGCACCTACTGTCGGGAAGGCTTTGATGTCAATTTTCAAGAAAGCAGACTACGGCGATAATGCAGCCCTCGTTATCTTCCCAGACTTCTCTGCGCCAAATAGCACCATTCAAATAGCTGTTGATCAGGCGCCAGAGACTAACACGACGCGGACCACCATCTATGTCACAACCGGAGTTTATTTAAGTACGAGTATTATGAAGCGATTTCAACGCTCACTAGTTGTTCTCTTATACTTCTTGATTTACTTTGATGTTGGCATTGTAGATAAGGGACCTCGAGTAACTCAGGGTCGTACTTCATTATAAACAAACCGCACATAACTTTGCAAGGAGAAGGCAGCAGCAGAAAATCATCACCTGGAATGCACTGCGGCCTCTGCGGCGACTCTAATAAGTAAGTGATTCAGTCGTCGTGAAATCCGACCAGTTCATAGCCAGGGTAAGTGCGGAATTGGATGTAGTCTAAGCATGGCGAAGTGACCCTAACTTACCCCATCTACTTCTCATTATCTATAATTATTGATCTCCTTCAGTTCCAACCGTTCGCAGTCGAGTCTCACACATTTTAATGAGGTCTGAGTCGCTTGCAAAAGATATCAGCAGCTTATTAACTGGTGGAGTGTGATTTCGACAGTCTCAAATCCGGTTAATGGATGTTCGGATGACTCAGCAACCTTGAAGAATAGTGCAGGACTACCCTGTACATGTAATTATGTTCTCAAATGCATGCATATCCGTATTCTTGAGCAATGCATTTGTGGCCTCTGGCAAATTGATTCGATTTTGCAGCCTGAGGTTGAAGATGGAAAAGATTCCAAGAAGGTCCTATTACTCGTATATCATTAAGTGGTAAATGGCGCGTTTGCAACCAAGCGAGAGTCAGAGCGTCAATCTCACTTCTCGACTTCTCCCACTTGAGTGTTCTTTCTAGAAACTGCCGAACTCTGCGGGAGCCCCAGTCGCAAGCGAAATGAACATGCAAGCAGCGGCATTCCACATCTGTTATTCTGCCCCTCTGCATAGGAGTAATTTCTATGACCACCAAGACACGTTATACGAACACTTCGGTCGACACTACTACTTCAAATGCTATATCGAAGGCCCTGAGGACTTTGGATTGGGAGTCGCTCGACGACTCTTTAAGGTGCGTCTCTTTGCAAAACCAGGGTCAAATCATCTTGTTCTTGATTTTTCTACTTCAATTCCTGGAGGATTAATTGGGATGCAATTCGAGTATGGCTTCTTCGGGTTCCATGGGTGTAAAAATGCAATCCAGTACCATATGAGAACCATGTGCAAAATATGAGCTGCAGTCAATATCGTTCTACGTCCGTGCCGATGCGTTTGGCTTGCAATTCTTCGTCATTAACTAAGAGATGATATGCACTGAATTCATCGTTGACGCAATACTGTTTGTTCCAAGAGACGTCAATTTCCTCAAATTGGTGATATTCCATTACTTTGGCGTGGCCTGAACCCAAAGTCTATACCAGTCCTAGTTTGTGACCTGAAATTAAACCGAAGTTGTGAAGATATTTGTCATCATTTTTGGCTCTACGAATATCGCCAATTAAACGAAATTGTCGTCGTTGTATATTTGTATTGTTGTTACCAGAGATGCTGGTTGTTTCAATTGCTCACGGCAACAAGGGAAGTACTGCCCTGGCAGCATCATGGATGAATCCGGTTTCTCATTCCTACACTACACCATCAGGGGCCGATTCTAGGTAGCGCATGGGGACCGCTATTCAACTCTTGTCTATTCTCCCCGCGACCAACAATAGCCCAAGTAGTTGGTATGACTGGGGCTCGCAAGTGCGTGACCGGTGAGTGATTACATCCTGGGAGCAGTATACTTAACATTCTTTGATGAGGTCACCCCTCTTACTGGGGGTCAGAGAAGATTGACTAAACATTCTTTTACTATGCATCATTTAAATCCGTTGCGAATTGTATCACCCCGCCATAGTCCTCTGCGTCAATTTCAACGTCAATTTCGTTTAGTCAGTGCACTACCATTTCCTATGACCTATCTTCTACCCGTTTATGCAGAAGTGTGTTCTTGGGGCAGTCAGGTACACTGGCAACGGATTCAGTACGTAGAGGTCAAAATACGGTCGAGTTTGTTGGGCCAGAGGGCTGACGGATACATAACCTTTCTTGGGCAACGCATATGAAGATGGCTCATGGTAGACTCCGTTTCTAGCCGTTATACGACAAATGCCAGCTGAATGATGCACAATTTCCTTCCTGCACTTTTCACGTATTAACTAAGCGTGCACGATGCAAGGAGAGGCTTGTGACACTCACTGAGGATGCTTTTTTAACTAATTCATCGCTTATAGCACCCTGCGAATAGTCAGGAGTTCAAATTTCATAGTTTGTGCATGCAGGACTCATCAATCTACATCAGCACCGGACCCTAAACTTTTCCATGAACTTTTCAATTGACAATTCATGAACATTCTGAGTTTGCATTCAAACCTTTGAATTCATGAACAGTTCGTTCAAGATCTGAAGTTTTCAACAATACAGACCTAGGAACTACTGAACTACAAAACTCACGAACATAATGCAGGTAAGAGCACAAGGTAGTATACATCTCGAGTCACAGATACAGGTGTACAGAGAGCATAAAAGCTCAATTTCATTTACATGAAAAAAGCATTGTACATGATGACAAATTGCAGCAGAGTCAAATTATTCTGGGAAGTCCTCTAACCTTGGCAGATCAAAGCATCCATCGAAAGTCCGCGCTGCTTTTCCGAATCGGCAAAATCTAAAGTACGTACACTCACCTATACACTTTCGTCAGGAAAATATTGCTGATGCCAGCAGCTTATTGTTCACTCTCCTCGTCTTTCCCATTTCTTACACACCAGGAGGCGTGATCACGTGATCAATTCCGTGGATCACAATCTGCCCAGGAACGTTGTACACATTGGGCTCAACGACCTTCGCTTGCAAATTGGTTCCAACGTACACATTGGAAGCTGGGTAAGCCAATGGCACCGACAACCCGGAGAGGGATGTGTATGATGCGGGCTTGGAAGTGACTATAGCGTTCAAGTCGAAGTAGCCGGCGGCGACATGGTAGAGCGATACGTCATTAACTTTGTTGTCAGCGAACACTCTGTCGATGAGAGGCCGGCTGGCTGGGTCTGAAAGGGCGTCATTGGTGGGGAGGAAGACCGTCACATTCTGACTCGGGTTCCCAGATAAAACAGACTCCAAGTTGAAGGATTGCAGGAGTCCTACGGCTTCGGAGTATTGTGGCTTGTCGAGAAGAAATTCCAGCGCCAATTGCGCCTGCCCAATGGCCGTTGTCGGGTCTGTACCACCACAAATGGATTCCACAATCAGACGTGGCAGGCCCCACACCACCCCTCCTCATACTGCACCCAAAATTTCGTCCCAACGTACTAGACCCGCAGTTACAATTTCAAATTATGTTTCCCATATTGCCACCATTTTCAAAGCAGAAATCTGGAACCCCAACTCCCTATTGAGGCAAATACTCAAAGAAGATGCTAGAATATATGTTATATCAGATGGAAATCTTTCTTTTTCTTTCTTTCTTTGTTAGGAAGGTACAACAAGGACTTATCACTTCTAGATAACTTTCGAATTAAAGAAAAATCATCATTCTAACATCAACTCCAATTTTCACATTACACACCTGTGCATTTTCAACAACGGTTTGCAACACTGACAAAGGTAAATAGTGTTAAATCATGCGAGATAAAGAAAATTTATGTGTAGCATGGAGTGGGAATGATGTCCAGTACCTGGAGGGGCCATGGGGGAGCCGATGGGCTCTTGCACGACATCATTAATCTGGAGCCACTGCTTTAACGTGGGCGCATCAGCAAGCAAAAGATACCCAGGCTCATTAGCATACAAATTGATGATATAGTTCCAGGCCCACATGGTAGGATGCTGTTGATCCCAGAAGATGGCGCGTTCCCTCCGCTTGCACACAGTGTACAGCCACTTTCGCGTCGCAGGATCCACATCCCCACACCTCGTCGTGTTACTCGTACCAATACAACACGGCTTCAGCCCACGAGTGAAGCCGTACGAGCTTCCCTCCTTAATGAGTTTGTCGAAAGCGGAGAAGTGATCCAAGACGACGAACCTGGCGCCAGGATTCTCGGCATTGATGCTCTGGACGGCGCCAAGCAGGAAGGCGTTGTGAATACTCACATAAAAGATGAATTGGTCTTCGCACTTGGTGTAGCCGTTGACATCCGTGGAGAGCGGTATGCAGTCGGCGTTGAAAACGTTCGGCACCAGGACGTTGCGCAGCCCCAGGTCGTAGAGACGCTGCAGATTCGCTTGGATGCCTGTGACCACGCGCGCGATGAAATCGAATAACTCGGAGGAGCCGTTGCCTTTGAATGCTGCGTAGTCGTCCACCATCACGGAGACGAGGGTGAGCGAATTCGCAAGCGCCGCTTTAGAGTAGGGTTCCGAACGGAGCAGAAGCTCGAAGTTGTCCACTTGGGCTCCTAAGCTGATGGGACTGTCCGCCAGCGTGACGCCCGCGCCGCCCACGGCGAAGTTTATGCCTGAGGATGTGTCCGCGCCCGAAAGGTAGAGGTACGGTGGTGGGTACACCGGCAGTCTCAGAAGATCCTCTGCAAATCGGACATACGAACAGAGTCAGAAAACAGAGGCGCATACCGATTTCATTAAATTAGTAAGCTTTTTGTCCATTCGGCGAAGGCTCGTGCATTCTTGAAAATTGTGAGTTAGTTTGAGTTTCAAAATTAAAGTAGTACTTATGAACTGTGAGGCTTACTGATCCAATCTGTTTGAGTCTTGCCGTCGGAGAATCGCCCTGCAGGCGGTCCTCTCTTGTCGGGCCATGTGATGCCGTACGGGTAGATCCAATTCTTGCCGGCGCTGGGTCCTGTCTTTGGGGTGTTACCCACGTCGGCGTATGAGTCGCCGAATGCAAAAAGGAGAGTTGTCTTCTGTGCCTCAACTGCCAAGTTCGAACCAGAATTCTATGTCAATCCCAAACCGTCGGTGAATTCGCGACGAGAATGAGGTTGAATCGTCTCATCCAAACTCAGCTAGTAGACCTCTGGACGGCAACAATTTTCTGGCATGCAATACGGTAGTTTCTAACATAAATTCTAATTGAACACTGCAACTCATATACTCATTATCCCCTGTAGAAAGACGCACTAAACCTCCCCTCTCAGTTTTGTACACACTCAAGTGCTTATGTGCAAACTGAGAACGAGCCCGGTGAAACTGAGCTCGCATTTTTCAAGGACTTGGACACCAAGATTAGTCGGAAGCACTTCCAACGAGGATCACTAGACTTGAATTGGAAGTGAGCTCCCTCTCCGACAGTCCCTCTCCGACAGATGTGGTTATAAACGCAGTTAATGAGCAGCCGACAGTTAGCAGACACAGACTCAAGGAGCCAGACTCTGCGTCCCAGAGTCTTCTACAGATTTCAATTAGATTCTCACTTACAAGTTACAGACAGCTACAGACCAACATACAAGCCGTAGAATCGTCCCTGCAAATCTCAATATCTGTACAGGAAAATTACAGAGACACAAACGGACCGCCAGTCAGAAGAGAGGACAACCCAGGACGTCGCGCAACATGCGCATTCACGAAGACCAGCCCACGAAACGTCGTCACCGTGCATGGGGGGCGTACCCGAATTCCAGATGGCCTCTGACCAAAAAAGACTCAGCAGCACCAGCATACAAACTCGCCGACTCGCCATGGTTGCACCTTGCCTCCAGCAATCCAGCACCGGACCCAGAAGCTCTAGACTCGTTTAAAGATGCTAAAGCTACAACTCGGATGGGGAGAGCTATGCTACAAGAGAATGCTCTGTAACCCGTTAGAGGGACCTTCTTTGCTACCACGGCGGAACGAGTCGACACTGCGCCACTTGGCAGGGGAACTCGCTCCCTCCAGGCGCAGCTTCTGTGGTTGCTAAATTGGGGGATGGAAGTACGGAGGCGCAGGCGTCTATCCACCTGCACTTGAAGACCGTGACAAGGCGAATGGGCTTTCTTAAATCTTCTTGCAAGTCAACAGCTGGTGGTGCCTGGCTATGTGCACATTGCACGATCCTGTACCGGAGCCGACTTCTGGACCGTGTCAAAGGGCTGCCTGGAAACTTTTCATGTTTGGTCTGATGCTAATTTACAACTCCGGGGCACGGCACAAGCAGGTTGAATTGGCGTTAGGTTGTAGTAAACGCGAATACTGTAAACCCAGATTATGGCGGGTTTTACTGAGAAGAGGGCTCCCGTTCGATCTGGTTCCGGAACTGGTGTCCGCTGTTGAGACTGTTCGTTTTACGACCTCACATTCATGAATGATTGGGGGGGTTGCGTCGACATGTTTCGCGCCTGGATTTCATGATTTCACCGGATGTACTAAATAAATGATTTGTTAATTTTGAGACTTGGAAGGTTAATTAGTACCGACATTGGGTGGTGAGTTCATGATTTCGCTCGCCGAACCCTCCCATACGATTCTAGTGAAGAGTTCACTTGACGATTTGGAACTATAGTTGTGTTTTTGCACGTTGCCAAGATGGAAGAATCGTGTACCATGGCAGCCGGTTTCAAGAGGATGAAGAAGTAAAAAGCGTTTGGAGAGGTTCGCGTCAGTCAAACACCATACAGTACGTAACACCTTGCAAACATTTCTTGTCTCCCACTCTAAAAACCCATATTTTGCGTCTTCATCTGCGTTAAACTAGATGATTTATCCCATTACCATGGACCCAATATTGGAGCCACCTGTGAAGTTTTAGTCACCAGATTAGTTCTCATTGCAGGTTATTAGCTCTGGATCGAAAGGAAGGAGGCTCTACAGTACTGTCTCTGATTAAGGTTGAGTTTCTGCATTAGTCGAGAAGAGCCTATCGTAACATAGACTACTTTTGTTTTTAAATACCTGAGTGGAAAAAGCCCGCAACTAGATGTGGGGAATTCGTCGATCCAGGGGGAGGATTTTATCCACTGATGAATGCTGGTGCCTGGCAAGGTGAGAGGGACCGTGAGAGGAGCGGAGAGACTACTGGAGCTCCTTCTCAGAAACCACAGGCAGGCAGGCAGGCAGGCAGGCAGGCGGATATCTCACTTCTGTCCCTGTTGCTTCTTGCATGGGATTGAGATGGCGGGGCCTGGCTGCATTATGGGAATCCGATACTTCGGAATGATTCTACGCCATCCCTGAGAAAAGCACTTCCCCCCATCAATGCTGCACGCGCGGATTCAGAGGCGAGAATAGCACTTGATGCAAGCTGGGCTAGCTCCATTGATCCAGGTGCAGTTTTCCTGCTTTTTGTTTGTTTGTTTTCGGGAAGAAAAGTACTTAACCATCACCTGAAATTCAAGTGCAAGAACCGGATACACAGAGAACAGGCTCTCAGTAGTGACTCAGCCACGGCCGGTCCCAGGTAAATTGAGTGATTCACAGAGAGAGTGAGGGCTATATCTTGGTACCGAGTTCCTTGCTTCTGTACAGACTTGCACTGCAAAGAATATCTTATCATCATGTCTTGAGAGTTTTTTTTCATTTTTTCATATCCCCGAGGGCCCAGTGAAAGAGCAGCCACATTTTGCACACGTAGCAATGACATTTATCCACTGTTGGCAACTGTACCAATGACGTTGACTGGGCCGGTGAGTAAGTATAAAAGTGGAGGTGAAGGTGGGAGAATTGATGGAAAAGCTCACTCTCCATTACGGGAAGATGCAGCATCTCTTCGTTCGGGTGATTCTGGGCATTCCAGCCTGGCTGGCTCCGAACTAATATACGGGAAAAGCCGGCTTAAAGTCTCTACTATTAAATTTCTAGTATCGAATTCTCTTGCCGTGGTCAATTTCGTTAAGTTGGTGGTGTGAATTTGGGGGTCAGCAATTGTGAAATTCAAGTGCACAGAGTTCTCAAAACAAGAAACATTATATTGTTTCTTGCAGTAAAGTAAGTTCCCTTTACTTGTGTAAGAAAGAAAGAATACTGTAGATTATCGAATTACGTTTCCTTTCCAAGAAATTAGTCTTTTTCTAATTTTTGAAATGAAACTGTACGTATCTTAATTGAAGAGTACCTTAACTTCTAACAGTATCGGAACGTTCTACGTGAAAAATGGACGGTGCGTCGGTTGGTGTTGTCCGTTGAAGGAGAACTAACTTACAGTAAATAGCATAGCCAGACACGGCAAGCCTCTGTACGGTACATTCATCGCTGGAGTTGGCTAGGGTGGAGTTTTAAATTCTATATTTTTTATTTTTTTATTTTAAATTTTCATTGTTTTGTTCTGTTTATGGGATCCACACACGGTTGGGTGTGTCAGTCTTTTGGGCCCACAGTGACGGAAGAATCCCCATTTCTTTTTGTGTGTGTGTGTGTTCGTTCGGCACGCATTGAAGGAGACACAGTTCCACAGGTTCTTCTGGTGGTACGCTACAGTAGAAGCACTCAAAACGGTCACTTTCTCAAGTCCCCTGGTAAGGTAGGAGGCTCTTGAATCACCCATTTAAGGAGAAATACAGCTTTGTTGGGAAATTTGTACATCGAAATTTTTTTCACATATTTTTGGTAAAAAGAGAAATGAAAAACAGGTGAGTGATAATTTTAATTGAAAATTTCAGAGTTGGAATGAATTAATATGATTTTTCAAAGTGAAAGATGTGTAGGTCCCTATTTATACTCATAGACTAGAGCAGTAATGAATTCTAAAATGGGTTTGAATAAAGCAAGTCAATCCAAAAGTTGATAAATACCAAGCCAAAGATGTTCATTAAGGTCCTTAATGCATGCAATGCATATAAAAAACCTTGATCATGTTTTCATTCAAGTTTTTGACATCAGAAATTGAATTTCAACCATGCACCTGTACATGAAAGTATATTTTACCTTAATTGAATTAAAAACACAATGATTAGCAAGAATCAAACATTATACTAACCTCCATCACTTGCACCTAATCCTAAAAGCACTCATATGTGATGGCACTCTTTGATCTCAAAAAACTCTAATTCTTTATGAACTTGTATGTGCTATTTTTGCCACTGTTCTAGGGGCAATTGAAAATGCCCAAGTCGATTTATAAACCTCCTCCTATACTATGGTGGAGCTTGCTTGGTCCAATCAAGCTGTGGCCTGCCTAATAGCAAGCTTTGCCTCCTATAGTGGTCTAAATTCTTTTTGGTCAATTATGTTGTCTCTTGTCTTCTAGCGCTTTAAAAATTCAAAAATGTCCTAAAAAAATGAAAATATTTGCGCTAAGGACTTGTTCCTGGGGTTCTATATACCCTTTCCTAATCAATGGAATTTGCTCATGTGTTTCATGAAAAAAAGGTCACTTTCAGATTTGCCCCTACAATGGGTAGATGCCACATATAACTACTTCTAGACTTTTTGAATTTCAAATTTAATAACAATCGTTAAGAGAAAAAAAATTGATTATCAAGAGATAATGCAAAACATCGGGTGATTAATACAAAATATTTGGAGATCTATAAAAATATCAAGAGATCTATACAAACATCGTGGGATCCTCTAATGTTATCATTGGGAGATCTCATGATGTTTTGTCCAAAATTGATTAAATAGTCCAAAAATAGTTAAATGTAGCATATGGATGTTACAAATGATGATTTTTTTTCAAAATGTTGGACTCCTAAAGAGCAAATTAAACAAAATCATTTTGTAATTTTGAGACACTTATACTATAGTTTATGGATTTTCAAACTTAAGAAAAAATAGAGTACCTATTTATGTCAACCTCCTAAATGCCCAATCATCACCAAATCTTACAATTGTTGCCTAACTTTAGAAGTTGTTTGAATTCCAAATTTATTTACTTTTTGAAATTTCAAAAAAAATACTCTTGAAGTTCATTGAATTGTTTATCGATAGCCAAAAGGGCTTTTAATCTACAATGGACAAAAACTTTGTTTTGGGTGATTATTCAAAGTCAAACACTCTATAAATTGTTTATTGTGGATTATCTTGAAAGAAAAGCCTAGTCAATCAAAGGCCATCTTAAGAAAAAAAATTCTATCAAGCAAAGAGCAATTGGTTAGAGCCTATAGTAAATGGACACAATCTAGTGAAGTTTTTGTTTTTCCAATGTATCTCACTTGAATGCAAGGCTCTAATAACAATTTTTCACTACTCTAATCCTTGCAAATATTATTATTGTATTTTACTTTTAACTTTCAATTTTATTCCCTATGCATGAGAGCAATTTAGCTATTGTATATTGATGCCTAGCATGGGTTAAAACTGGTGTAGTATGTACTATTTTTTCTATCAATGGAAATTGTCCATATGTTTCAAGGAAAAAAAACTAATATTTTATATCAGTGAAAAGAAAAAAATGTTCTACACGAATTAATGATATATGTATGTTGGAGGTATATTGGCAAAGTTGCAATTCTTGTTATAAATTTTCAAAAATAATCTAACTATATTTAATTTGAGCATACAAGAACAAGCTAAAAACATCTCCTCCAAGGCATGTCATATTGTCCCCGTCAAATGGTTTAATGTGTCCATGCTTCTTTATGAGTTCCATCAACTATGAAATTTAAGGTTTTTTTTGTAGCCAACCTCTCTTAAATGTGCTTGTCACACTACAAGCTAGAAGGCCCTATCAGGTTTGATGTGTGCCACATCTGAGCAGGAGCATTGATGTTAAGGTAGGTACTTCCAAAACCACCACTTTTGTTATTGAGCCTATTTGCTATTATTAAACTAATAAATTTTCATATGTTCTTGTTGACAAGTAAAAGGAGGTTCCAACACACTAAAGAATGTGGCATTTGGATATTGTATGCATTCAAAAGTTATCAAGGAACAAAGTTTGGTTCTAAAAGTGTTTCTTCTACATAGGTACAGATTTGGCTTTGGAGATATACACATAATATAGATGGTAGTTTAAGGTCAATGGCACATTTGGGTGTACCTACCGTAGCTACAATCTTGACTCAGGACCAACCTCAACATTCATGGTCTAGCACCGATCCATTTTGACGTAGATGGATGGAGATGCTCTAAACTTCTTTCAAAAGAGTACTTTTTTCATTTTTTCATCGAGGAATAATAAACTGAAAAGTAAAAAAACAAAAAGTAAAAAAGTAATTCTCTTTTATAGGGGCCGGGGTGGCGGTGGGGGGGGGTTGGCTGCAGGTTCCAAAGAAACATGAATTTGTCCTAAACACTTCAAGCCAGGTTGCCCCACTTTTGAAAAAAGCCACTCACCCCTGCAGCAAGCCGGGCGATCCAACTGGTCAATGTATACTGCAGGCGGATTTCCCAAGACCCCTCCTGGATAAGGCCGCCTATCAAATGAAGTGTGAACACGTGGCCCGTTTCAAGGAATTCAATTCTTTATCATAAGTCAGTAAAGTTAAAATAAATATCTTATCTCAGCTGGTTTGGTTCACTTTTTCTTTTTTTCCAGGAAAAAAATTGATTGGATAAGATAAATTAAATGTAACTTAGTTTACTGTTTTACTGATACTACTGAACCGACATGAGTTTCTCATGGAGTGACAAGCCGTTCCAATTAACCAATGACCCACTTGTGGGGAAACCCAGATAAGGCAGAAGAAAACAAAACAAAACATGAATTTTTTTCTCCAAGAATAAATATTATATTCAATATAAATGTGAATTTTTCATCTTGACCCATTTCAGTCTCATTGACTCACCTATTACGGTTAGCTTTGGCACTTCTTCCTAAGCCAAGAAGGAAAAGAGATGAATGGACGAGAAGGTACAAACAATGAATCTTTTTAGTGAATAGTAAGCGCATCTAATTGTTGTTCATAATAGGTCAGCCTATAAAGCCATTACAAGGGGTCTGTATGAAGTAAATTCTTCTACCATATTGCAACCACAATTCATTATTTTTTAGTGAATAGTAAGTGCATCTCATTGTTGTTCACAATAGGTCAACCTATAATGCCATTGCAAGGGGTCTATTTGAAGTAAATTCTTCTACTATATTGCGGCTACAATTTATTATTTGAATGTAAGCAAGGATTTTTTTTTCTATTTCTTTTTTGGAAGTGATGTCGTTGTTTACATCTACCCTTCCCTATATGAAGGTCCAGAAAATTAAGTCTTTTTTGGAGTAATAATGTGCCACATGTCATCTTGTAAATGGTGTGAGGTGATGTGGACCCTTTAGAATTGGATGTGGAAATTCAACTTCAACACTAGAGTGACAAATGAGACCTTCACATATGGCGGTAGTGTACCTTGTGCCATCGTTGTCACAATTAAAATAAAAGTAGAAGTAATTTTCTAATTCATAAAAACTTTGAAATAGATTAACTTTCACTCCATAGGTTCCAACACCACAAATGAGAGCCCAAACATCCCTCCTCCCAAAGAGCTTTCCGACTATATCAAGAATGTAATCAAGGGATGCACAGTTTAAGAAATCTCACCATAACAAATAAAACAAAACAATCTATCTTAAGGTATAAACAAATGGATGAAATGTACAAAATGTGGATGATACTTAAATTATTCATCCAAAAGAATGTACATTCATTTAAAAAAGAGCAATGTTGCCTTAAAAAAAAGTATGTAGGAATTTAGTGATTTCATCCACTAAAAATGAAAGAACACATGGCCAAATATTCCTTCCCAAAAAGTTGTGTTGTTTTTGTAGGGGCTTTTGTATAAGGTACTAATCACTCTTTTTAGAATTTTTTTTCCTATTATTGCAAGTCAAATGACCTATACATGGATGAATAAAAACTAGGCCTAGAAAATGAAAGGAAGACTTGGTAGGATTTCATTTCTTGCACTAGGAGGAATCACAATACACTCAATGAATTTTTTGAACTTTTGAGCTAAGGTAGGAAGTTCAAAAATCAACCTGGTTCTAAATGTGTCCCCTATCTAGGATTTGATACCCATATTCAATTCTTCATTATTGAAGTAAGTTCATATTCTCTTTGTTTGAAATAAATTTGTGCTATTCCTACAATTTATCACTAAAAATCATGGATTTATTTTGAAAAGAGGGATTATCTCCTACTTATAGTATTGTACCCCAAGAAGTTGTAGTTGAAATATCAATTACACTAATGGTATTGTTTATATAATAGCTTTTGCATTTTTTTGGTTCAAGAACTTGTGAAATGAAAATTATATGGCATGAAAAGAGTTGTGAGTGATTCTTTCTACTTGTAATTTTGTAAATTATTATTATTATTAAAAATTATGTATAAAAAGACTGTAACTTGTAACAAGATTATAAAAATTATACCAATGTAGAGTGCATATTCCACAAGTACTACCTACCATATATTATATTATATATATTTATATATTTATTTTGGTTACTTTGTGGTGTGAGTTTTAGAAAATGATTTTCACATTAATGTCATGTTTTCAGAAATTTTTCTCTGCAATACTTGGAATTTGAATTCTTTTACATTTTACAAAAAGTTAATATTACAACCTTGATAGTTATCAAAAATCTTCATATTATTCCAACATTATTCTATATTCACCATTTTGAATTGAAAAGAAACGTGAGCAAGTTTCTTGAACTATAATTATGAATCAACGAATTTCTTTGAGTTTGTAGAAAATCTTGTATGTGTAAATCATGAATGACACTCTAGCTTTCTTTGATATTATTTTTAGAAGGTTTTTATAGCTCCATTTGTTGTTTGTGGGGTCTTATTTTCTAAGTTTTTCTTCTCATATGATAGTTTTATATTTTACTTAGTTATGGATGAATTATTGAATTAAAAAAGAAAGCTTGTTTGACTTCTCTTTTGGATTTTCAAGGATTGTAGTTCCATTTAGGAAATATAGATAGAATTATGGAGAGAAAAAAAATTGCTAATGGATGAAATCTAATCCATGTGATATAGAGATAAAATCCACTTGCTTAGGTAGATAAGGTAGAGGGTGCGAGGTGACCTTCTTCTTCCATAAAATAGTTTGGGAATTTGCAATGTATTTGGAGAGCTACAGTGAGCTTTGTATTATGAGTTTTGGAATGGGAATTTGGAAGTATGATCAAGTCCTTTATATTTTATTTCTATAAGATATGACTCTCTTTATTTGGAATATATCTCGGAATATATATTTTATTATTTTATTATTTATTTTTATATATTGGTTGGAATAAGAAAAGATTAGTTGCTAGAGAATTTGAGGGCAGAATTTTTCAACATCTATAAATTTTTCTATTAGAAGATATTTTGTTTTGATATGTGATATGACTATATATTGATTCATTTTCCTTATAAAAAGTTTCAAATCTCTTATTTTAGAATTAGGAAGTGAAAGATATGGACTCAAAAATTAAATTTTGTATAGCTGTTATCAAATTTTTGAATCTCAACTTTATAAAGTTATTGATAATACAATATAGTAGATTTGGAGTTGAAATTTGGATATGATATGTGTGAAAAAGTTGCATTTCCAAAAATTGTAAAATAAAGTATTTGAAGCTTTATGAGACAAAAGGTCCTTAAAAATCTAGGAGTATTGAGTCACCACTAAATGTAGGATAGGAGACTTCAATCAACTATAAAAGTTAGAAATAAGATATTTGAACTTGAAATTTACAAATTTATGCAAAAAATTGTAAAAATTTGTATTAGTTTTATATAAGGCTATTACACTCTCAATTTAGAGTTGTATACTAGCTATGGCATTCATTTGAATGTTGGATATGCTCTCATACACTTTTATGTGGTTTGTTCACGATTCTATTTAGTTGCTTTAAGAAACTTGAGGTTTTTCCAATGCATATCCTCTTTACATGACAATAGATTACTACAAAGAGTTAGAATTGTGTAAGTGGTTCAAAAAGCAAGTTCCATTAGGCACCCATTTTAACTCCAATCAAGAATCATAAAAAAAATCTTTGCTCTGATCTTGAGCATTGGAAATAGAGGATAAAAAACCTATTACAGAACTACATTCTCAAGAAAGGGAGACAAATGATCAATTCCTAATTAAAACTCAATGAATCAATCTTTAAGAAGTAGCAGGGCACCTTGCCTACCAAATATTTTGTCCAAGGTTTGAGGCAAGAGCATGCCTCAAAAGAAGTAGGATTGTTTTGGACAATCATTTACAAAGCCATTGTAGTCTATGCATGGCAAACACAAATGTTCTTGAGTTATGCATATGTGGTGAGGCTGGCTTGGAAGAAAACATTTTTTACTCATTTGTGCAATGTTTGTCATTCCAATTGGTTTGGCAATTTGTCTTTTCTATTCTCTTTCTTTTACAAGGAATGGATGTAGTTGATGGATCCTTGCCTAGTAATATTGGACAATAGTGTTTGTTTGGCTCGAAGATTCTAAATAAACTATCTAAAGGAGCTACAATTTGGTCTTTAGTTTAGAGCTTAATGTTTTGGTTGCGTGATTGGCTAAGAATCAGTAGTGCTTCTATAGTTTTATGGTTTCAAACTAAAATTGAAATCATGATTTGGGAAACTACACTTAACCATGGGATCGGAAGATGGCCTTATTTCATGCTGAAAGACTATTCAAATGTTATTTAGTTCAAGCAACAAAGTTCAAGTAGGAGTTTGACAAGTTATTACCAACTATTCCCTTCTTTAAAGCAAGGGCCGATAATTGTGTTGAATGAAACAAGAGACACTCCTTGAAAGACACCTTCATGGTTTTATTCTATTAATTTGCTTTTATAGTTTAAAAAAAATGAAATTAAAAATGATGCTCATGTCTTCCTAGAAAATCATACCCAAGGGTTTTCCTCAACTTATGGTCATTTATTCTTTTATTATGTGGAATAAACTTTTTTTTCCCCAAATAAACAAATCAATGTTGCACTAGATGTGAAATTATTAATCTATTCTTATGAATATATTAAACTTTGAATATGATTATTTTGGATTTAGATTTTAAAATTATAAATGCCAATTCTATGAGCACTTATGAGTTTATACTCATAAGTGCTATTTCTATAAAACTTTGAATAGGATTATTTATGAATATAGACTTTTAAAATTTACAAAAATTGAAAACATTCCTACAAAAGCATGCATGCATATATACATTTTAAATTTATGATTTTCATTTATCTTGAATTAGGAAATAATTTCTAACATTATCAATTTTAAATAATTTTACCTTAACCCACAAAAGATTAGGTCTCTTATAGAGTGAATTAACAAAATATCATCAATTGAATAGGTGTATTCTTTATTTCCTTGTTTTGTATGAAAGTCAATTCATCAAATACTTTTTGACCTTTTAGCATTTTAAGGTTTATGAGTTATTGATGGTGAGTGATTTATAAGTGAAGAAACTAGGAAGGCTTATTTCATTTTTGGAGGGTATGGGAAGCAATTTATTTTTGACTAATGCTTCATTTTGGCAATGTAGGCTATTCTCTTTCTATGTAGAAGACATGAGCAATGATTAACTATGGTACAATTCTTGATGCAATTGTGGTGCATTATGATTGGCTAACAAGACTCTCAATATTGCAACCACCCTTGGTAGATTTTGTAACTAGTCCTTGGTTGGAATTGAAAGAGGAAGGTCTATATTTTTAATATGGGAGAAAGTCCATCTTCTACTAAAAGAATTTATAGTAATTTTGTGTTGTGGAAAAAAAATGTGGAAAATAACCAGAAATTGCTTAAGTAGCCAAGAATGGGTTGCCTCCTTTGGTACAAAATGCAATCTTCATTAGAATCATGAGGCTTATTATATTTAAACGCATGGATGAAACATACCAAAATGTGGATGATAATTCATTCATTCATTTGAGTGTGCATACATTCATCCAAAATAGAGCGATATTCTCCAAAGATTTTGTAGGAATTGAACAATTCCAACCATCTAATGACATTTCCAAATATATTTCCTAAAAAAAATTTGTACCCTTCCTTAGCATTAAATCGCTCAAAACTATTATTCCCTAGAAAGTATATTCCCTCAAGAACATTGTAATATTACTTTCAGCAATTAATCCCTCCAAGAAAATCCCTGGGAGGGACTCTTGTTAAGGCCAAGTCAGCACAATCTTGTCCAGGTCATCGAGTACACGTCATCAGGTCGTCTTCCAGGCTTGATGAATGGTTTCCTCTCCATTAGGGTTTAGGGTTTTAGCGCGGCCTGCAGTTGCAAGTGCTGTTGCTCTTCGCGTATTGAGGGAACTTGAACCCTAAATCCATCGCTTCTGGTCTGGTTGCTACTCAGATTCCCGGAGATTCTAGCGAGAAAAAAAAGTTTTGCGAGTGATTTTAGACGGGATTACTGTCGTGTTTGGTAGTCGCGGACGCAGCAAGAGGTTGTGACGATAGGACGCCGCATTGGTGAAGGAATTGCTGAATTTCACGGGGGTTTGAGTTCGTCGTCATGGCGAGCCAAACCAAGCCTCGGGCTCCTGGTCAGCACAAGAAGAAACGAAAGGATGCGGGACCTGAGAAGCACGACCTGAATCTGGGCGATCAAATGGAGCTGAATTTGGAAGCTTTGCCTCCGAAACGCAGGCATCCGCGGAACCGCAATCGTCAACAAGGGGAGGATGAGGTATAGTTTTCGCGTGAGGCGTCTTTTCGAAACAAATTTTGCGGTGTGATGTGATGTGCCATACTTTGTCTGTTGTTTTGAATATAAAATTTTTTTTTATTGAAAGAATTCATTTGTGCTTTTGACTGTTGTGTTGAATATTTTTCATCGAATGAACTTCGTTTCTGCTGCTGCAGTATGTGACTCCGGTGATGAGTAATAAAATTCTCGGTGAAGCGCGAAGGCAGCAACTGGAAATTGATAACGAAAGGTACCATTTCTCTTAGCTCTTGAGTCTACTTGATAATGATCCTGAGGAAAAGGAGCAAGTGTTTGAAGAATTTGAGATGTTTTGCAAAATTTGATCGTCACCAAGTTTGGAGTGGAGGTCAGCGTCCGCCGAAATGTATTGTTTTGTGCCGAAGCTGGCAGAACTCTAGAGTAAGTAGACTTTCAAGCCTTCGGATTTTGAACATTGGACTTATTTTCAATTCTTGATTCAATTTAGGGATGAAGAAACAGGCGTGGCGGCTACAAGGAGAGCTTTTACTGCTGCTGTTCCTGACAAGAGGATGGATAGCGACAGTGATAACGACGAGGATGGGTTTTCGGACGGAGAAGACCAAGCTGAGGAGTTTGAGGTAGGTTTCTGTTTCTGCTTACAAGGACTTGCATGGCTCGTCTTGCTCAAATTATGGTGGATATTCTGCATTTTCACCTCACGCATTTTCTGAAACTCTCTGGCAGGAGGTGACAGAAGAAGACGAGAGGATTATTTCAATGTTTATGGCTTCGGATGCAGCCCCGCAACGAACCTTAGCAGATATTATTATGGAGCGGATCAATGACAAGGGTGGGGATGCCATGGCTGCCGCTGCTGACGTTGAAGGTGAGCTGCCTTGTTTTGAAATATTAACGCGCGTGAAAACGGTACATTTAGGGTCACTTCACATTGCACAGTTTTGAAGCAACAATTTTTGGGGAACAATAACTCATCCTTTGATTGGTGCTAAAGTATGTCTGTATACGGTTTACCTTTGTTTTATTCAATGTCCGAGAAAAATAAAGAGGTGGTGTTCACATGGCTCCTAAGGGGGATGCTTATACTTCACTTAGCAAGGTTCCAAGCTACCTCTTTGAGGTGGATGGGACACTTATTTTCTCATAATGTTGGTGCAATTTTTTAGCTCGTTGCTTTGACCTATGCGAGACAAAGTGAACCTTATGTGCTGAATGCATTATAGGTAGTTTTTATGGAGGAAGATCCTCGCTAGAGGGGATTAATTTTATTTTCTTCGCTTGAATCCTCATGAAAGACCCTGTGCTTGTGTTAATGCAGGTGAAGGCCGAACTATTCCAGGGGTAGATAGCAAAGTTATAGAAGTCTATCAAGGGTACGTCTTCTAGCACTTATATCTTCGTCATTTAGGTACCGTATATCCATCTGGTTGTAGCCGTGCTATCGTTATGAGACTGGCATATTATTGAACGAGGGGCTTGAGTGTTTAGTGTCCTCTTCATGCCGAAGATCATAGAAGTTGTATTAAGTTTGGAAGTTTCTTTGTGCAGGGTGGGAAAATTGTTGAGTAGATACAGGGCTGGAAAATTACCAAAAGCCTTTAAGATCATTCCTTCACTTTCCAATTGGGAAGATGTGCTATTTCTAACAGAGCCAGAGAGATGGTCTCCAAACGCCATGTACCAAGCCACTCGGGTTTTTGCCTCCAACTTGAATGCCCGTATGGCTCAGCGCTTTTACAATTTGGTTCTCTTACCGAGAATCCGGAATGACATAAGAGAGCATAAAAGACTTCACTTTGCTCTTTACCAAGCTATGAAAAAGGCTGTCTATAAGCCTTCAGCTTTTTACAAAGGCCTGCTGCTACCTCTCTGCCAGGTAATTTGTGTTAGGTTCTCGGCGCACCCTACCCTGTTTTTCATTACTTTTCAGTTTCAGTATACTACGGCATCATCCATGGAGTGGTGTTAACGTTAATTGAGTCGACCAGGATCATTATGTGCATAGTGAAAATTCACACCATACTGTCTTATTAATTTTATGCTCCTTGCAGACGAGAACATGCAACTTACGGGAGGCTGTTATTATAGGAAGCGTACTCCAAAAGGTTTCTATTCCTGTTTTACACTCGAGGTAAAACAAGTGTACGATAGGAATATGCACTTGTTGAATTGTTGGTTTATTTCTTTCCTTAGTGACAAATCTTTGGTCCATGACGAGGTTGTTGTTCATTGATTATGTGTTACCTTGCAGTCGTCAACCTGTTTATGTAGGAGGCCCTGCCCGTGCTAACCAAGTAGCACCAATTAGCTAATTGGAACTAGTTACTGAATGCTTGCACTGCCCAAGTTGTCTCAGTTAGCAAATTGGTGCTAATTCCCCCTAAATAGTTTGCAATGAATTCCTTTCCAGTAATTATCTTAACTCTCTACTCTATTCTTGGACAAGTAAACTAATGTGCCCATACGAATGATTGGAAGTGCTGAACCTGCCCTTAGTTAGCAATTTGGAGAGGTCGACTCTCTGCTTCTTCTATATTTTTCGTGCATGGACTAGGATAGCAGTCGTTTTCAGTTGACTCTTGAATCTTAAAACTCTACTCTTTAAGAATTTCATTTTAACATGTTTTCTGTGTGGGTTTTGAACAGTGTTGCACTGCTGAAAATTGCAGAGATGGAGTATTGCGGCACAAACAGGTAATAACTTCTCTCAAGTGTTCATACACAACCTTGTACCGGTATTCATAGCATTTTTTCCCTTGTAGTTTCGTTGCTATAATCGCTCATCTAATCATTGTTCTTTTTGAACTGCCTTGCAGCTATTTCTTGAAGCTTTTGTTGGACAAGAAGTATGCTCTGCCATACAGAGTCCTGGATTCAGTTTTGGCACATTTTGTGGGGTTCATTGAGGATGATCGAGACCTTCCTGTTATTTGGCATCAATCACTTCTCACATTTGTACAGAGGTACAGAGAGCGTGACGAACCGCTTGTATTTAAGAATGTTAATGAAATCAACTCTTTTTAGTTTTAAAGTTCATTCCCTAAGGTTGGTCTTGACTTTGTATTTTCAGTTATGGCTTTCCCTACCCTAATTCTTTGGTACCAATGAAATAGGGCTTGCTTATACGTAGTGTGTGTTGTGAATTCGTTACATTAGGGTGCGGCCACTCAAGTTTCATACCTCTACTCTTGGTGCAGGTACAAGAATGAGCTGGGGGAGGAGGACAAGGAGAAACTGAAGCAGTTGATGCGGAAACAAAAGCATTATCTGGTACGTCACACAGAAACTCGACAAATACACAATTTCTGCCAATCATTTTTCATAATTTTTAGAGTATGATCTGGCAAAGTTTGATCTCGTGAAGTCGTGGAGATTTCATTTCCTAGTTTTTAACCAGAGGGGATTTCTGTTTTCTCTTGTTTACCAGAAGTGCATTCAAATGAGCCCCCATTAATATGACTACGCTTTTGGCACTTAGGGTAATAGCCATTAGATGCATCGTCTACATTTTGAGTTTAGTATTAAACATTGTTAGTTTTACAGAAATGGTTTTCAACGTGACATCAGTGAGATATTAGTGACCTTGACATTAACTTGATATTTTAGTGGCAAATGTTACTATAAGTTGTACGTTAAGCCAATATTAACCTGTCATAAATTTAACATTATCTTAATGTTTTCTATTAGTCTATCCGACATATTTATTTTCCATCAATAACTGTTGTGTATCTAGTAGAGAATCTTTTGAGGTCTGACGATGAAATGCTTGGTGAGCTCCTGTTCTGTGTAGGTGACACCAGAGATTCACAGAGAGTTGCTTAATAGCAGAAATCGTGGTCAGAAAGACGAACAAATGTCCGTAATCCCTATGAAGGTTGAGAAAGCAGTTGTGGAGGAAGACATGTGGAACCTACCGGAAGTGCAGATTGGCATGGATGAAGACTGATGCGAGAGTGGATTGCTCAATTGTTCAAATCAAAGTTGAAAGGTTCACTACGAGCAGTCCAATATGACTTTGATCTCGTTACGACTTAACTCCTGAGCATAGATGATAGATGATTGCTCTTTCTTCAGTGTTTTTCCCACCAGCAGGCGGAGGGCACACACCAAATCCATGTCTTTAGGACATAATGTAGCCATACTAGGAATGTGAGAATTTTTGACTTTTTATTTTTCTTAAAGAAGCAAGATGGCTGACGATGCAGAGTGAACCATTTGCTGCCACTCTCGTCATATGCGGGGAGATTTGCCAAACATTTATGCCTCGAGTGAGTTGAGTCGTCATAAGCCATGGTGTGTACTAGACACTTAGATATCGATTCATTGAAGTTACGATTGTCAACATTCGGCAAGTTTCCTTGATCCTTTTAAAAGTAATCAATGATTTGATGAGTAAACTGATAATACTTGTATTTTCTTGTGTTTTCTCACTACCGAATCTGGTACGAATATGGTTCACGAATTCGCGGAGTTGTGTGCAAAATTTGATGACCATTTTATTATTTTGTGACGATGTGAGTTTAGAAGAAAAATGGACTCCAATGAATCAAATCACACTGCACCGCACTGACTATGATACAATGCAACGATCTACAATGGATATAATCCTCTGGCCTCTTGTTATTTCCTGTTGTCTCAAATTGCACAAATTTAGAATGGTGTCTTCGACCAATATTAAGTAGCTTACAATCTTCTCGGACTACTACTCTCCGTAATAATGACGTTTCTATTACCCTCCATACAGTTCTTCCAGCATTCTCACTTACTACGAACTCAAGGTTCAATGGACGTGCTCAATTCTCAGCTGTCGTAAGACGAGAGCATTTTATTCCAGTTGGAAAAGAAGCATGGTGGTTGTTTACAAATACTCGACAGTGAATACTGAAAAATGGACTGAAAAAAAGAAAAAACATCCAAGGCAAATTCCAGCTGAACCTTCACCCTTGTGAAATGATGCTTCTGGAAGACTGGTGCTACCACAATAGACCACTTCCATGGACATATCGAACTACTTTCAGCATCACGTAGGATCTGATTGGTACCCTGAAAGCTGCAACAAAGCCTCTGCGCATCGAAGTTCACGATGCAGAAGCTTGTGAAGCATACAGCGGGCAGCCAGCCTTGAAGATCCACTTGTCAAATGCCTCACCACAAGAAGAGGGGAATCAAGCTACTTCTGCAAAAGTATACAACAAGGAAAAATGTCAAAACTAGACCCTGGCTGCTCAATATGTAAAAGTACCTGCATCTGAATAGAAATGTGCATGTGAATCTTTCCATATATTTTCGGTATAATCCTCAGTATAATCATTGACGTAATCCTCAGTGATTGAAAAATTGAATGATCGTATTTGACAATCTTGAAATGCCATAATTCCTATTACCCATGTTACAATTGTACTAGACACAATAAATTCATTATTGGGAATGCTGGCCCCGGCATGCTACTATTGCTTTGTATGTTGTTTCCAACAGGTGCTTAGTCTCTCCGTTACGGTAAGAGACAACAAAATATCAGCGAACTGCATTTACTCGACGTCACCTCAAGGAAACAGATTCCCACGCAGTTATCTACAGGAAACGGAGAATGCAGGATCCATACAAGTGCACAAAACTAAGAAGCCGATTTTCAATTCACAAATTCGCTTCAAACGAATTCTAGTAGATCAGCAGATCTGAGTGCAATTATAAAAAACAAAGATCAATGAGATAAAATGTGAGTTACCCTTTTCGTAAATTCAAATTCAACCTAAGAAAAACAGCCATATCACGAAACCCTACTCACTCTACTCCAAGAGTTCATGATTTGTGACCCATTTGGTATTTTTTGATTCAACCTAAGCACAAAGTCTCTTCGCTCCGATCCATACGGTTTGTGATTACGAGTAGAGTCTGCTTATTTACTAACAAATCGCATGACAATCCACGGTAAAACGATGCCCCGGAAAGAACAGACACCTGAAGTCACTCCCGATTACGTGCAACGCCGACCACATTCTGATCACCGGCCATTCCCAACACGAAACCCTAAGCTGATCTTAACATGGCGAAATCGAGAATTCATTACAACGGAGGATATGCCCTCGCTCCGATCCCAACAATGCCTTCTAAAGAGAGTCAATCAAACTGTTCACACTTACTTGAGATTTTTCATACTCCTCTTTCAGTCGCGCATCCCTTTCGTCCATCGCCCGGTCCCACGCATCATGTCTCGGGTGCTTAGGCTGACCCAAACACAAACACACAAATCTCCATTCGTTCAGAAATTCAAAACGACATCAATCAGCAACACATTGAAATCCAAGAGAGTACCACGCTCTGAATTCGCTCGAACCTCCGCTCAAGCAAAAGTGCACACTAACTCACCTTGCCATAGATGGTGGTGTGGATCACATACTGCGACGAGCCCATGACGAACATCATGGCGGAGATGATGCCCAAGGGAAGCATAGCCTCCCACGACATGGTGGAAGCTGGTGAAAGAAAGGCCTGGGGCAATTGGCGGAAAGGTCGAAGCTCGTGGCTATGGCGGAGTCGTGAAACCCTAGCGACAACACTTGGAATGTTGGGTTTCGGAGAGAAGATGGTGGAGGGAGGAGCGTGGTTGATCGGAGCCGTAGGATAGATGATGGAAGGTCGAGGGACCAGATGCAGCGTCCGCTTGGGGTAGGCACGGGCAGGGGGCAGGGAGGACCCCTTGTTCTCGTAGCGAGGGAATAAGGTAACCGAACCTATTCCCGACCCTTGAACCCCTAGAAGACGGAGCCTATGACCGCATGTAGTGAAACTTGAAAGTCCCTCACTCTATATCCTTCATTTCTTCTTTATTTATAAGTGAAATTTTTGGTTTTATTTTCTGAGAGATGAAATGACATGTCTAATACTTGTCCGAAAATTTTTACTTTTTTTCGGTAAAAATTTCAAATTATAATGAATTTTTGAAGGAAAAATGAAGAAAATTTATATCAAATACGAATCACATTCGAAAAATCTAAAATGTTCAGAATAGAAGAATAGAAGTACTATATAGTATAGAAAATTTGGATATAAAGATCATTTTTTTGTCACTCCATATTTAAAAACCTAGTTATAGATTCTCAACTTCTCTCAAATGCTTATTTTAAGGAATTTTTCAAAATTTCTAAATAGAGTAGAAACTTTGCTTTAGAAGCTTCATTTTTTAAATATTGCTCAAAAACAAGTCAAATTGTTTCGAGTGCCAAAATCAAGTTTTAAGGAGAAAAACTCAAAGTATTGAAACACATCAAACATTGTGTACCATTTGGGGGGAATAATCTACCCCATTTAAAATTTGAAAAAAACTAAAAAGCCTTGAATTAAACTCAATGATGTGGCTACATCATCAATAAAGTTGCACACACAAAATTAGATGAAAATTATTCATTCTTCAATATACACAAAAAACAGGCTTGGATACAACTTTTGTATTATATACAAGGGTCATCAACATTAAAAAGGCTTAGAGGATGGCTTTTGTAAAAATTATATCAAATTAAAAATATCAAAAATTTAAGTGAAGACTAAATCAATATAAATGAAATGTAGAAATGTTGGGTTCCATACATGATTAGAAAAAAACTCACAATATATGTGAAGAATTGAAACAACTATGCATAGTTTAGAAAAAATTATACAAAAAGTTCCTTCCAATTAAAATTAAATTTTTATTAGCAGGCCATCAAAGTTGGGTAGCTTGGCTATGATATATGTATTCAAAAATCATATAATTATATTTTAATGCTATTATTGTTGTCAAAAATACTCATTTCATGTATGTCATTATATTTTTGAATTCCTTGTTGAAAAGGCTATAAGAATTTTCTACATTAAAACAAATTATATTCCTTGAGATTTGACTAAAATGCATTATAAGTGATTATAACCAAGGCCGTAAAGTATAAGAATTGCATACCTAAAAAATTAGTTGACCATCTAAAAGACAAAAAATGTCCTCAGGTGGCATAATCCAATTTTTGCCACAAGAAAAGACACTAATTAATTAGCAATTTAAGCCAAGGCTCTTCCACATGTATCATTGAAGTTAATTTAAAATTAGTTAGAGCATCCTAAATCCAACTAAAACCACTTCATTAATACCATATAATGAAGGGCAAATCCAAAAGACATTCCTTCATGCAATCAATATTGTTTTTTCTTTATTTCTAGACCAATCATTTTTCTTTCCAAATCCAACAAGTTGGCAAAATATAAAGAATTCAAACCTTGACTCACAATAGGTAGGTATACTAATTATGAATCTTTCTATTAACCCAATGCCAATTGTATCCTAATCAATTGTACATAACTTAATTGATTAGCTTACTAGCCACTATCTAAGTGGCTTAATTTGTTGTAATCTAGTATGAACAGTGGTGGGACTTATTAATCCCTCTAGAATGTTAGTAGCCCAAATTGGCCTATGATTTTGGATACCAAAAATCTACATACCTCTCAATGTCTCTGAGGAGCATTCAATGAACCTCTTTTATAAAAATAAAAAACCTTAGAAGTTTGATCTTGTCCTTCTTCTTTTATAGTAAGACTATCCAATAGAACTAACTTGGTAATCAATTGTCCAAATCCATTTATTCCAAGTTGTAGTCATTCACAATGATGCAATAGTTCAGAAGTTGTCACACCATCATCAACTTAATGTTAATTCCTTTTTTCTAAAAAGATAAGATAGTCATGTGTTTCATGTGAACTTTGTCAGAACAATACAAAGATTTTAATTGAACCCTTTAATGTTAAGTAGCTGAGTATGTATGTATTGTAAACAATATGGCTTTTAACATCCTAAAGGGGTTAAGGTAGTTTGCTCTAAAAGCAACCATGCTCTAAAAGAAATCAAGACATAGAGGTACATTTTGCATTCTACAATGCCCCTACAATGTACATTTTAAGAGGTGATCATTTTTAGTAATTATTGGCATTCAACTTCTATTATTCATAACTAATTCCACA
This sequence comes from Pseudoscleropodium purum, assembly GCA_963969395.1. Classification (NCBI taxonomy): domain Eukaryota; kingdom Viridiplantae; phylum Streptophyta; class Bryopsida; order Hypnales; family Brachytheciaceae; genus Pseudoscleropodium; species Pseudoscleropodium purum. Next base: position 14,297,570 of record OZ017800.1, on the reverse strand, counting down.
AAGGTCCAAAAAATATGAAACAACTTGGATTACATGCCAATTCCATTTTTCTTCCTACTAAAATTTACTGAAATTTTTTTCAACAAAACTTTAGCTTTCTCAAAAAGATAATTAGCTCTATAATGTTGACTTAAAGGATACGTGGCTACCTTATTTCCAAAACTTCTTAGTCCATCTCACATGTACTAGAATAGATCTGTCACTTATTTGAGCAAAACATTGGCTTCAATCAACACATTGCAAGTCTTGTCACTTCCTTCACCATCTGAAAATTGCACGTAAGTTTTGCCTCAAGTTTTTTACTCTTCCGAAAGTGTAGTTGCTTAAGTTCTCCCTCTTAGTCTCTCATCTTTGAACTTGCAAATTTTGAGAGCAAAGTTTTGTGGTATGAATGCAATGCAAATTGCACCAAATGTTGTTTGTCACTTTCATGCTCTAATTGAGTAGATGCTCTTTGTTACATAAACTTGGCTTTTAGAAGACTCTATAGAGCCCTAACTTTGAATTATAATGGTTGGAAAGTTTTGATTTATTTGTTCTATAGTGAAGGTATCCCAATATGTTGTCTGATTTCTAGCTTCAAGTAGTATCAACTATATTGGTAATTTCTTGCTGCCAAAAATGAGATTCGTAAGCGGTCTTCCTATAACTAATATAGATTTAGGTTTAATATAGTATGCTATTTTTGCCAAGTTACTTGAATTTCCTTTGTAGCTTTCAAGATCCCTATAAACAGAAATTTTGAACTTTGTCTTAAGGTCTTCCTTAGCTTTGGAGCAAAGCATATCAAGGTTTGTGAGAAGGCTAGAATGGTTGCTATGCAATTCAATCTATCCTACATAGGATTTTTTAATAGTCTTATAATCAAAGGTCCTTATAGATTGATATCATTGGTCTACAATTTTCATAAGGACAACCAAGTCTTTTATACTTTAGATCACTATAAGAAACTCATGTTTTAAGAGATGAATTTTAGGTGATATGCAATGTAACAACCCATGTTGTTACAATATTGTTTATGTCAACAATACAATCCATCATAATGTCAATATGTTATGGTGGACATTATTGTTGACATAAAAACATGGGTTGTTACATTGAATGTCACCTAAAATACGGGTTTCTTATAGTGGATAAAGCCTTCCTTAGTTAACCCAATGATTGACTAGTTCACCAAAAACTTAAAATGTTATTTGTTTATGGCTTTATGCAAGCTCTAGAACAAGGAGCATGTAGCATGGAAATCTCCTTCCAAAAAACCCTAGATGGCAAGTGTGACTATCTTCGAGTAGCACGCACATTGTTAGACAACCTAAATGGGCTCATCACATCAAAGGCTACAGATCTCAAGGCTTAGAGGAAAATTCTTTTGGATATATTACAAGAATTGAACCTTGTTTTGGCTAATAATGCTCCCCGTCAATATGATGAAATTTCCACTTGCACATGTTCATGCTGCAAACATGAATAGGTCACAAACCCTAGCTCCTAGAGCACACTGTGTATGGAGCTTCTACAATGCATATTTGTGAAACTTCCCTTTCCAAACATTTGCCGCCTCAAATCCCTATCCAAAGAATGGTAGTTGAGTTCGCAATCTTTGTCCTCGAAATTCACCCTAGCATTGAAAGAATTTGCTCCTAGGATATTGGCATGAGTCACTTGAAGAAGATATTTCAATTTTGAGTTGTGTGTTTTGGATGACTAAGACAATTGGTGGCATGAATTGCAAGTCAATATTAAAGTTGGTCGTGCAAATCACAAGTGCAGAAGAGGTCTCATTTTTTTTCTTCAAATTACTTCAATTTTGGAACTTTTGATTGTCTCTTTTGATAGAACATTCTAGTCTTTCTAATGGCATTTTTAGGTGACTTCATCATTTTTGGTTCCATCCATCTTGGTATTTTGGGTGGTAAATCCTTTGTTTTTAGCTAATTATCCCAGTTGGACAAAAATTTGTGCAGACTAATTCAACTTCCAGCAATAGAATAGTAAGTGCACATAAATGGCACGACGGATATAGAATTGGTGTGTTACATTCAAAAAGAGTTCCATATAGGTTTGAATTGTATATATATATGATCAATTAAATGACTAGATTTCTTAATCGACTCCTGAACTTGAACTTGATGTTGTTTTTGGAGCTTACTATGATGTGGATTGTCGTGGACCGCAACACATATCACTTCAAGGTCATTGTAGTGAAGTATGTTTTGTTAGTGGAAGCAGAAGTATATGATTATGATATTCGATAGTGGATCAAGTTAAAGCCATCACTACTTCACTAGGTTGCATTTTTAGCATTGCACACTATTGGAAATTTGAAATCAAGATGAATATGGAGTCTAGAGGGCACATAAATCAAATTCCTATGCATATGACTATTGTGAGGGAAAGTACTAAGATTTTGGACATGATAAAGAGAAGTGGTTGGGGGAGAAGGTGATCTCATATATCCTCACGAAGGACCTCTAGAGAAACCTAACTTTTTGTAAATCAACTTGTAAAACAACCATATCAATTGAGATGAGAACATCAAATATATACATTTGAAATGGATGATGAAACTAGTCAAACTACAATAACTATGCAATAGTAATAAATAATACACAACAAAACAATATATACATCTATCTATTCCTATCCATGCTAAATTCCTATTGACGTTGGGAGTGTAATTCAATACCTTCCCTCACTCTCAACGTCACTACAAGTTTCTACAAGATGTCTCAATACAATCTATTGTTGGCGGATACTCTGTAAAATTTGCGACAATTTTTTGATAGTCTCTCGTTAGTAAGTATCTTGTCTTTTTATTGAAATTGTTTGGTTGATGGTGGTGATAGAAAATTGACTTATCAACATTTGTTGGTTGACACATTCAATTGATTTGTGTGTTGCTCTTTTGGATTGCAATCATGGCACGACGCCTTTGTGATGGAATTCTTGACTTCTATAGTTACCTGTTTGTATTATTGTAAGGAAGGTCAAATGAGAGAGCCATATTTGGGAGTATTGAGCCTAATGAAATTAATACAAGAATTTTTGTAGTAAAGTAGTTCTACTCGCAAAAGTGAAAAGAGTCGAGATGAACATTATTGGAGAGATGTTTGTGATAATTCAGGTCATTGGTGGGACAATCGACTATTGAAGAAGAACCCTAAGGTATATGATTTCAAACATAAAATGTCAAAGAAGGCTCTCTGGGTAGATGGCTGGTTTACTGTAAGTTGAATTAGGAGCAAGTTTTAGAGCTAGATCCAAAAGGAGAATGCCTAGGCAATCTCTATTAGTCACAAAACTATTGAATGATAAAGACTTGGTTAAGCAATCAGCTTGTTGGTTGGTTGTTAGAGCATAATAAACTTGAAATTTACCTGATTTCGATACTTCATGGATTAAACGATATTGAATTTCTATGTGTTTGATTTGCACGTGCATCACTAAGTTGTTTACAGCTTAATGTAAGATTGGTTATTGCTAAAAAGTTCAATGGTTTTTCCATAACCAAGACTAAGTTCTTCTAGAAGACATCTAAAATACACAATATCTTTGTCAACATCAATTAATACTCAATATTCAAATTTGGTATTGGAAAGTGACATAGTAGATTGGAATTTGCTACTCTAGCAAATGCTTGATGATCCTAGTTTATGAACAATGCTTGATACAAAGCGTCGAGTTTCTATGTAGGGTTTATGACTAGTGTTGTCTACATTTCTTTGCATAGTTGTGAGTTGGGGTCAATGAGTAGTTATATTGGGTTGCAATTTTGGAAGTCAAATTTTTCGACTAGCTTAGAAATGTATCTCTTCTATCCAACAAAGATGCCATTTGAGTTCCTATGTATTTTAGCTCCCAAATAATTGCTAGCTTGCCCTAGGTTGGTCATTTCAAATTCTCGTTGAAGTTCGAATTTTAGGTTGGCTCTGTGTTGAAGATTATCTCCTGTGATGAATAAATTGTCGACATAGAAGAATAGAAGAGTCATTTTGCCATCTTGTTTTGAATAGTAAGGATTTGGATTGCTTTCACTACAAGTGAGTCCTTGTGTCAATAGCCAGGCGTTGATCCTTTCATACCAAGCTTTAGATGCCTATTTAAAACCATATAACCCCTTACTGATTTTAAAGACTTAGAGACATCTCTAGTGTTGGAAAAGCCATCCAAAATTTCCATAAATATTTCTTTGGTAATTGTTCCATTTAAAAAGGCTTTTATGATGTCCAATTGCAATAATGTCCAATTGCATTGAGCAGCTAATGCTAATGCTAATACTAAAAGAATTATTGACCATTGAACAACTGGCGCAAAAATATCATGATAGTCAATTCCCTCCTATTGTTGGAAGCTCCTTGTGACAATTCTAGCTTTCAGTTCGTTGATGCTTCCAATCATATTCTTCTTTGTCTTAAATATCCACTTTGCAATGATGGGTTTCTTGCCAATGAGTCGATCAATAGTTTTCTACATTTGATTCTTGAGAATAGAGTTGATTTTACTTTGGATTTCACTCTTCCAACCCTTTTGTTTAATTGCAGTGTTAAAATCAAGAGGTTCAACATTTAATTCCAAAACAAGAGTCCCAAAATCCTTAAGTTTTATAAACGATATCCTATTGCGAGTGGAATACCTCCTGACAAGTAGTTCGACATCTAGGTCCATTGATATGGGTCGTGGTGATTTGTGTTTTGTTTTTGGTAAAGGTGGGAAATGAGAAAGTGATGGCTTAGAGAATAAAGATCTAGTGTGAGTACTAAGAATAGGGATTTGAGCAATATCAGGACCTACTAGATAATTTGGCTCTTGAAATTTGGTGGGTTTAGTGCTTTGACTTCCTATTTCTAGGATTTTAAGATCTAAACTCTGAAATTGTAGGCTATTAGCTTCAAAACTATGAGCCAAGGTGAAGCTAAATATGTCATCTACAAAAGTTTGAGTTAGGTATGAAAATCCAACTTTGGATTCGTCAAAAATGATATGATTAATAATTATTTTCATGCTAGGATTTATCGCAAAGTTTATATCCTTTTGTCACATTATTGTATCCTAGAAATAAGCACCTAAGTGTTTTACTATCAAGTTTACGTCAATTCTCTTTCAAACTATGGACATATGCGAAGGAGCCAAAAATTCTCAAATTTGAAATATTTGATTTTGTACCTAAAAATTTTACTTTTGCAATTCGTCTCTTGTTAGCTTATAAGGGACATCTATTGATAAAATACAAGGTAGTAGCTATAACTTTGGACCATAAATAAATTGAAACTTGACAATTATGTGATATACTTCTAGTGTGCTCTATGATTATTTGATTCCTTTGCTTAGAAACCTTGTTTTGTTGAGGTGTATGTGCTTGAGTTAGTTCTCTACAAATTCCATGAATTTTACAATATTTTAAAAAGTCCTTTGATAAATATTTTTTCCCTTTGTTAATTCTCAATACTTGAATCGTATTGCCTATTGTATTTTTTTTATCATCTTTGAGAAGATACAAAATTTTGAAATTTTTTTGCTTTTATACTTTAAGAAATATATCCATCCTTTGCATGAAAAATCATTTGTCAAGGCAAGCACATATTTTGAACCACCTAATGAGGCCTGCTATATGGGTCCTACAAGATCAAAATAAATGAGAGTACCTAGTTTGTCTAATTGATTAGTTACTTGATGTAGAAAATGTTCTTGGTGTTGCCTCCTAGCAAGGTAGCATTGGTAGATTTGGTACTATTGATCAATATTAGGAATGTTGTCAATATATCCTAACGTTGAAAAAACGTGAAGCCATGCAAAATTTAGATGCCCTATGTGCCATACTGTAAGGTCGTGATATTTGGTTGAATTGTCAAAGTCATTGTTAATGCATGTTGAATGTTTTGGAAGTAGTATAGTCCATTTGATAGGTCTCTACTCTAAAATTGATAAAAAAAAATGTTGGGTGATAATTGGTGTTGTTTTATATTTTTTACCTTCAACACTATTTTTCAACTTATGTGTAAATAGTGTTGGGGCACTTAGCTCCTGCCATCAAATTTTGGCACTTTCTTGGAGAACTCTATTTTTTGCTACCCTTCCCTCGAAAGTAGAAACCTCAGTTTTTGCCTTTCATTGTCAAACTCTAGCTCTTCCTTGGGAAACTTTATCTTTACCTCCCTTCCCTAGAGAACTCTCTTTTGGCTTGCTTCCTTGCCCTGTTTTCCCTTGTCCAGTGATCGCCTTGAAAAGATTGTGAGGGGAGGTGGAGAGTTCTCCAGTCCATCACTCTTTTTTTGGTGGAGTGTGTGTGTAATTATACTTCATGGTTTCCCACCTCGAATTCAAATGCTCCCACCACTATCTTTTTTTTAGGATATGAGATTGAACATTGGATGATACCATTGGATTTGTCTTTCTCTCCTCTATATCCTCTAAAAAATTGTTTTTTTTGTCACCATTTTTTTTATAACCATATTTTTACTTTTTTTTCTAGCCAACTATAGCGGTCCAAAATACACTTTATTGCTCAATGAATTCACCACGTCTTGTTTCCAACCTTGCTTGAGCCACAACTAGCTAACACTGCATATGCCACGCACCCATACTGTTAGTCCCTATTTCCAACTCACTTTGCTAAGTCTCAGTTACTAAGACTCTAGTACACACTCCCTACATGACACTAAACATGTTACTTAATGACATAGGGTAGAGTTCCATTTTGGAGTGCTAAGGCCCGTAGTGGCATTACTCACCATGGTCCTCACTGCCCTTAAGAAACACCCTATCCCAAACTAGTCCTTTATGTACTTGTTACTCTTTGCCATTGCTAATCGGGACTTCTCGCTCATGACACGTTAAATGTGGACTAGTTTGAGGTGGGGTTCCATCCCAACGGATGCTACAGGACACTTCACATATATATCCCATGGTGCTTTGGAGCTGGTGGTGAAGGTTCATCACCAATCTTGAGTCACTAGGTTTACTAGGACTTACCAAAGCTCTAAGAGGAAGTGAGGAGGGAGACCAATCCTTTCTATAGTACTTTTTGTGGGATTTGGCAGACCTCCATCCTTTTATGTCAAAGGGGATCCCTAACCTACCTTGGGTTTTGGAAGACCACCCGAATCCAATCCAAACTCCCTTTGTTTCCTCACCATTTGAACTTCCAAACTTCCAAACGGCTTAACTCTGCGCTCAAAGATCCAAATCCAATATGCAAGCCTACTTTAGATATTTATACAACAAATAGATGCCGATGAACTATTTACTTGTTCCATTTGGACAAGTTCTCACGAAGTTATGGTCCTTCAAAGAGCCGGGGCCACCGAGGGAGGCGTCACGCCTTTACTACGGCCCTTCTCTTGGCCATAACTTTTGACTCATAACTTAGAACCTCGTAATTCTTATCATTCTAGCATCTTTGTGCTCTTAATTTATTAATAATATGCTACATGCCATACTTCTTTGAAGTATTCCTTGGGAACCCCTTACTCTTAGGCCTAAAGTGTTCCAACGCTACTAGGACACCTCTAACTTTGAACGGCTATAACTTCTAGCCAACTAGTTTAAATTACACATTTTTTAAACGATTAGGTACATCTTCTCAAGAGATTTCCAAGAATGTATAAAACTCTACCATAACCTTCAAATCTAGGGTGCTACTGTGCCCTGTTTGCTCGAAAGTGCCTCAAAACTCTTTTCTTAATCTATTGCAAGGCTTGGGGAGTGACTACCAAGGTCCCCTTTACTCATTAAGGCGTTTCGGGCACCCCAAGAAGATAGGGGCGTGACACAACTATGGACCGCCTCCCCCTTGTTGCAATTCCTTCTAATGCCCCTCTACGCCACCTTCAATAAATTTCAAGTCTTGCCACTCATCAATTTGTTACTTCTTGGATGGTCGAGGATGTTGCCATTAGTGGCAACAACATCACCAATTCCATGAAAATGTTGCAAGCCACATTACTCCATTCTCTTGTAGCTGAAGTCGATTGGGCAAAAAGAGGTGCTATTCTCTAAGAGTCAAACCAAGTCGGGGCAAAAAAGAAGAGCAAATGGGTACAATATTTATATCCTATATTACTTGAAGAATTCAATTGCCTCCACAAATCAAGTGTTAAATTTTTCTCTCACCTACTTCGTGAATTGGCCCTTTCTATTCTTATAGCTCCTAAGTCCATTTTTACAATCTATTCTATTGATTCTAAAAATGATATTTTGTTGGTCAACAAAATCACAACGAATTGGGTCCATCAATTCATGGATAACCATAATATAGTCCTTCTATTCCAACATGGTCGTTTGACTTATAGCCTTGAAAAAAAACTTCAAATCAAAATACAAATTGCTTATCATTTGGGGGTCTTGCAAAGGGGATTTTTATCTAGGGAGTTCGATGAAAATCTCATGGAAAACCTAGATGAAACACATTTTGTTATCAATCTTGACAATGGCCAAACTTTAAGGTTTTAGAGAAATACAACTGTCAAATACGCTAAAGTTGTATCGAGTGGGGAGTCCATAACTATGGTGGTTTGCATTTCAGGTGATTGTCGTGCTACAATAGAAGCTTCTATGCTCATTTTCTTAAATGAAAATAGGAGCTATCATGTACAGGGTTTGATTGATAATATTCCCAGAGTTTCTTATAGAACAAGCTTTAAAGGTTGGATTGACTAAGCCATCTTCTCCAAATACTTTATAAAATCTTGTGCATATCAAGCCGATCTTCATTAACACATGAAGATCATATGGCTTGATAATTGCAGTAGCCATATTGTGACCCCTAGATTGGTTGCTATCCTAGCTACCAAAAACACCATTTTTCAAATTTTTGCCTTCATGTTCTATTCACTTTTGCTAACTAGCAGATACATTCTTCGTTTCAAAAATCAAAGATGCATAGACAAGACGATGGGAAGCTAAGAAAATTGAGTTGATACAACAAAATGCTTAGCAAAATGCACCCTGTGCAAATGGACAATGGTTAGGGAAATTGACAAATCTTGGGAAACATTTTTTTCTACAATTGGCTATTGATAGTGTAGAAGATGTTAATCAAGAAGTGAATTGTAACAACATGTCCTATGCTAGAAAAGCAATGATTCACTGTGGCTTGGCATTAGGACTTGATGGATCTTAGAGTATAGAACAATTGATTCCACATCTCCATGAGATAATTACAAAACATTTGCAATACTTTCAAGGACAAGAATTGCCAAATTTCAATAGGGTAGTTTAAAAATCCTTCTTGATATTTTACTAATTTTTTCTTCAAATTTTTGGCCTACAGCTAGGATTATTATGTTGTATTTTTGGTTGTTGCTATATTTAGCAACTTATACATATACTATAAAAAATTTCAGCATTTCAACATTTCATTGTCTATTTTAGCATTTGAACATGTCATTATTTATTTTAGCATTTTAGCATTTCATTGTCTATTTCAACATTTCATTGTCTATTTCAGCATTTTATACACTGTTTTTTTCCCACCATTCCAACTTCTATATTTTGTTCCCATCTAATACTAAATGCATTCTCGTAAAAATGTTGAAATGACCAAATTTTACTATAGAGCTAAAATAGTGTTAGTATGGATAAATAATGTTCTGATACTAACCTTGCAAATGACAATTAGTATTATTGTTGACAATTAGTGTAGCCAATACTATTTATCAATTTTAGTGTAGTGCCATTGCCTATGATGCAATTGTAATTATCAAATATCCAGCAATGTTTATCAGAAAAAAATACCTTGTATCCATAGTTAACAATGGTACCAACAAAAATTAAATTTTTCATTATACTCAAAACATACGAAATTGAACTTCAATTTATTGCTCTAGACTTGGTTTTCACAATTGCACTCCTTGATCCCTTCACGACATGAGATTTGCCTCCACCTATTTTAATCTCTCTAATTTCTATGCCCAAAGTACTGGGTTGTTGATCAAACTTGTAGTAGTCACAAGCTATATATCTTGATGCATTGCTAACTAAGTATCAAGGTTCATTATCGCAAGAATCGTAATAGTATGGATTGTAATATAGTTGAGCTAGATGGGAGTCAAAAGTCTTAGTTGAATTGACAAAGTTCATACTTCTTTGAGAATTTCCATCTTGTTGGTGATTAGGTGGAAGTTGGTAATTCCTTGTTACGTGACTAGGCTTCCCACAATTGTAGCATACAATTGGCGGACAAGTTGTAAATGATGGTTTGGCATATCCACACCCTAGATATCCATGATTTAGGTACCCACGTCCTAAATAGCCACAACTTGGGAAACCGCGGGATTGATATCCCCTTCTTTGATAATATTGACCACCAAGCCCTTGACTCTACAATTGTTGAGTCTCACGTTTGTGAGTTGTTAACAATGCTTTTTCCTCTCCAAGTTGTTGATTACAATGTTGCCTCCAATGTGATTCTGACATTAGGGCAACAGTTAGTAGTTCAAATCTTGAAGAGTTTAGATGGGTGAGAGTTTGGATTGTATTCTCATATAATCTTGGCAATCTGTTGAAAACTATTTGGTTGACATTGCAATCCACCATCTTCTCTCCTATATTACTAAGGCAGTTCTTTAATTCTGTGGCATGTTTGATATAATCTTCAACAAATCCGCTTTTTGTCATCTTGAGCAATTGAAGTTGATTCAATAAGGTAAAGATTTGAGACTAGTCTCCTAATGCAAACTAATTCTTCAAGATCTTCCAGGATTGAGCCGGATCTGTATATTTTGCAATCAAGTCAATTAATTCATGAGATATAGAAAGCAATATTAGCCTACACACCAACGCCTTTTTCTTTCTTAATTGTACTTCGGTGAATGTTTCACCCTTGATCATGACTAGAAACACAATGTGAATTTGTACTTCCTCTATGATCCCCCATTGTCTTCAACTCTAAGCATTCTCTCATCTTGAGAGACAAAATGTAGTAATTTGATAGGCCTTTTAGCTTGTTTGCTTTTTGAAATGATACACTTGATTCTTCCACCATTTCTACAATTTCAAACTATCAACTCTAGCAGTACTTCACTAAGTTATTCTCTCTTTCTGAAACTATTCCAATTTTGCTAATACATCAATGATCACTTTTGTAGATCTACAATTTCATACATTGCTAGTTCTATTGCCCATTCCGGTTTGATACCATGTAGAGAAACTTGACTTTCTGTGAATCAACTTGTAGAATAAGCATATCAATTGAGATGAAAACATCAAATATATACATTTGAGGTGGTCAATGAAACTACAATAACTATACAATTGTATTGAATGATATACAACAAAATAGTATATACATCTATCTATTCCTATGAATGTTGAATTCCTATCGACATTACACTACAAGAAATCACTATCCTAAGTGACTGCAGAAATGTGACTAAGTGGTTTTTGCAATTGTAAAAATGACTAGACCTCCCTAATTGCACCATCAGACGTAAGTCCACAACATCACAGTCATTTTGCAGTCGTGACCGTGACTATGGGATGACCACAATTGTCCTGGCCAATTTCATCCACAACGTTCTATTCACTATGTCACGACTGCAATGATGTGGCAAGGTAGGGCTTCCTATGTGGGTGGTGCAATTGCATAGGAGTAGTACAAGGATTGATTTTACGACTTCATGTGACTTAAGAGTGATTGTATTATGACTTCGGCATGACTGTGACAGTCACTTGCATTATGTTTTTCTCTACGCTTCTAAAAGATAAAGAAGACTGCACCTCACTATACCACAAAGATATTTTGACTACGGGATAAGTGCCATTTTGCTGCAACGTGACTTCCGCGTGACTAGAAAATGTCAAAAGTACTATTGAAGGTAGCATACAGACAAGGGCCAAATGCATTTTATTTTCTATTTTTGGGGGCTGCTTAATGACTGTTACGAACTAAAATTTTATAACTTTCATGGTTTAGGGTTGAGAATTTTGCTGGAAGATTCATAAAATCAAAGAGACAACCTAGTGAGGGAGTCAAATTATGTACTTTTGTTGTGTAAATGAGTAGAATTAGCTTGGCTACAATCACTATGCAGCTTACATTATCATATTCTTCATCACTCCATATTAGTGCAAATATTGAGACAAGAAGTACTACCAGATGACTTTAACTGACTCGCCAAAAGAAATTGTGAATTGAGGGAGTTCTTCATGCCAATACAAAGCCCATATAGAAAATGCTGACATGACACATGTGAAAGATACATGCAAGTCACATAGTAGATGTTACTGGAAGACAACTACGGACAATCTCTTTGGAAACTGAAGAACAATTTTGAAATGACTAGTAAATGACTGCAGATAGAAACCTTCCATGGTGACTTTGCTAAAGACTATGACTACTATGTACAAGTTTTGTCTCTTGAGGAGGACCTTAGATGGCTCGAATAATTTTCCTATGCTAGTAAGTTGTCTTCCACTAACAACTCAATGGCACTAACTAGATTGGTTGCTAAAGTAGGATTTGGCAAACTTTGTAGAGCTGTCAAACTTGTAGTCTCCATGGTAGTAGTGATGAAGGTGTCTATGTGGTCAAGTACCTCCCGCTTGGCCTTGACTTCTCTGTGCAATACCACTTTCCATCCAACTCTATCAATAGCATTGGAAAAGAATACTTTCGTGGCTTGACTAGGGAAAATGAATGGCTTTGCCATACAAGGCAGTTTATAATGGAAATTCACTACAAAGAAGCCAGCATCATCCTTTGTATATATAGAGTTACCTTGTGTATCTTGCAGCTTAACCCTAGGTACTAATTTTTTTGTACTAAGAAGATTTTTTCTACAAACAATTCAATTACACCACTAAATTTATCAACTCCATCAAAATTAGCAATGTTTGAGGAACAGTCAACCCTATGGGCTCTAGAGTGGATGCATTTGCATATTCTTTGGACCTTGACTTCCGATGCATGCATACAATTCCATTGTTAAGCCTACCCTTAAGAACCACATTGCAAAAAAAAATTGAATATTCCTAAGAGTGACCTTCTATGATACTAATTTACTAAAGGCTGATTATGACTTCTACGTGACTAGACCTAATCAAGTGGAAGTTGCATTACAGTATTGTAATTGGGTAATAACATGGAAATGACTGCATTACGTCTTCTACACTACTAGAATCAAAAAAGATGTCAAGAAAATATTCTTTCCAATCTTCTTTTCAAATTTGTCCACAACTTTTGATTTGAGGCTCAAAATCTAAAATAGATTTCTAAAGATGAAAGTGAGATTGATTTTTCAACTTTTATTAGTTCAATTTTTTTTTTAAACAATTAATCTACTATTCCTAAATGAGATCTAAAATATTACTTATAACACAATTTTTGTGTTTGACATGTCCCACATGATTTGTCTTACTTCCTATCACCCCACTTATATAAAAGGTTTGTCATTTCAATTCATCATACTCACACACTAAGTGGCTTTAGAAGCCATGCAGTACATTTGTTGAATATTGTGTATGATGTATGATGTATTGTGTATGATGTATTATTGCAATACTTCAAATTTATTCATATGTGATTGTAGAATGACTATTCCCCATCTAATTGTTAGTACACTCCTTTTTGCACACATCGATGCAACTTGAAAACTAAAATCCCAAATCCTAAATCCATATCACTTTAAAATGACTACAAAATGACTTCTGATGTCCACATCAGATTTGTAATGGGTCCATCGTAACTCTGAAATGATTGGTAACTGCCTACCTATGTGGAAGTCCACGTCAAATTCCTAAAGGGTCACCCACAACTAAAAAATGACTTCAAATTGACTACCTATATGGAAGTCCACGTCAAATTCACAAAGGGGCATTTGCAACTGAAAAATGACTTTAGAATGATTGAACACATTAATGTCTATGTCATTAAGGCAAAAACTGCACTTTCTAAATGGCAATTCTTAAAACATCTTCTTTATGCTCTTTTCTTTATCCATCTTTCTCTTTTAACTATTATTATCCACTTTTCCTTACAAACCTTGGATGGTGATAATAAACTTAAAGTCATTTACGTAAATGACTTGTCTAAAATGAAAGTGGGGGCCAAAAGTCATTTTCCAGTTGCGCGACTACGTCGTGACTAATTTGCAGTCATTTGATCTAGTCACATAGGATAGCAATTTCTTGTAATGTTAGGAGCATTATCCAATAGAACCGTCTTTTTGTATTGTATAGGGAGGAAAAAGAATTTGCAACTTTTATCTTAGAGTTTTGTGTTCTAGAGAATGCAACACCATGGATGAAGGAAGAAATGCATGATTGTTACACGTGGTGTTTTGGGTGGCTAGGTGTAGGTGGGTTGACTTGTAGGATACTTGCTTACAAAGGCTTCATGTTTGTGTTTATTGTGGAAGAATACTATGGATGTTTTTTTGACATTGACGCCTATCAGAACCATGAATATAGATGGGTTTATAATTTGGCTACCTATGAGTGGCTTGCATTGCCTAGTATTTCTTGGTGGTCCACTCCTAAGTTAGAATCTTTCTTAACAAATGTGATGTATGAGGTTCATTGGAATATTTGATTGTCTATAACATGTTTTAATTTCACCTTGTGGATGGGAGCTTTGAAATTTGTCAAAACTTTTTGGTTTTTAGAAGCTTTTGGAGAGAAATGACTATTGTTGTGCCTAGAGATGATTTTGCTTTTACATCTTGCGAAATTTTGAGCAAACTATAATGTGAAGCTTTATACATTGTTGATTGATATGGAGTGAGAACAAAGTGATGTTAAATGGTTTTGTTTATATACCTTCTACAAATTAGGCCTCAAATTGTGAATTCAGATTGTGAGTACAACAAAGTGCTAGAATTAATTGTAATATTAATTGACTTTATTGATTTCCAAGTCATATTTTTATTGTGAATTTAGACAGATTGTGAATTTGGACTCTCAAAATTTGAACTCAAACTATGAGTATTGTAAATGGTATTGAACCGAAATTTTGAATGAATGAATTGGTAAATTCAAAATTTTGTTACTAGTAGTTGATTTGAAACTACTTACAACCATTGATGATTGAGTCTTAAACCTTCAACTAGAAAAAATGGTCCAAGTTTTAAAGTCATGGCTTCATCTCAACTACATATGTATTGCGGTAGGAGTAGTATTGAACCCCTAAGAACGACGTCCTTTGTAATTCTGAAATATGATGGGAAGTGCGTCTTTGTTTCCTCGTAGGGTTGATACTACATACAAGAAAAAAAAATAACAAATTTCAGTTTTAGTTGCAAATGTGACATCACAAATACATCTCTCTGGTGCCATCCTTATAGACAATGTTCAGCTTGTAAGTCCATTTGCTTGTGTCATTGTATGGATTGTTGTAGATTTTATGGAATACAATAAATTTGGCTAGAGGATTGGAAAACTAGGTTCCATATGCAAAACAATGTTGTGGCCAATTGAGTTGCATAGCAAAGGCCATCTCTACTGCAACGACATTTAGATTAGCTCCTAAACCTCCTCAAAAGGTGATTGGACTACTTTAGTCTTTTGTTTCTAGCATTAGTGACTCCAATGGTTGTGATGCATGGTGGTCTTCATATATTTTGCTAATTGGGATTTTCCATCTTTCCTTGTGAAAAAGGAAACAATGAATGTGGTTTAATTGAGCCTCTATATTGATGGAAAGATTGAGTATCCTACCTCTATTGCGATTAAGTTTGCTTATCTCTATTGTGAATATTATTTTAGACACAATGATGCCGCTTTGTGTGATCAAGATGTCTGTGTGTTTGCACTTTTTGAATCTCCATTGCAAATAAATCCTTTGTAATTTGTGCTCTTGTCATCCTACAAGAGGTAGAGTGTTCTAGAGTGAACATGACTTCCTAAGCTTGTAGAATGGCCACAACGAACTTAAACCATGGAAAAACGTTTAAGATCACTAATGAGAGAATGTTGATGTTAGATTTGAATCCAGCTAAAGATATTTCTTCCTTTTTTAGAGTAAGTTGTGCGCATTTGGTGCATATTCAAACCTCAAATTTGTTCTAGAGCAAATAAAAGGTTTGAAGTGTTCACTTTAGAACAAATTTGAAATTGGGGGAAAGAAATCATGTATACATAAGCCACATTGGTCTTGGATCTGATGTGCAAGTAGGCAATGCAAGTCCCTTTATTATAAAAGTCCTCAGCCCCTAAAAATCTTACTTAAGGTAAACCAACCTATGACAATCAGAATGGCTAGTTTGCCATATTCATGTTTTTGAAAAAAATTAAATTAAAAAATTAAATGTTCTATGTAAACATAAACAGGAGGAATGCGAAGAGCCTTTAAAATTTTATTTTTTTGACAAATTATCAATTTGTTATGAATTTTTGAAGTGTGTTGCCCAATAGGCTTAAAATAGTCTATAGACTACTTCAAAATCACCACAAATTATACCCCAAATAGTCATCTGATCACTTAAGGCAGTCTCAAAATTTTCTAAGATGGCCATAAGGTTTTTTAACATAGTCATGACATAATGGAATAAAAAAATAGTTGTTGTAAAGAATTTACACTAGAAAAATAGAAGGTCCTAAAGCAGTTACTAATAACTCCATTACCATCATCCAAGGTATTGATTTGGGCCACTAACCAACCTAATGAAGTCATAATCTTATTTATGAGCAAAAATCTTCCATGGATTAATATAAAATTGTAATGGGTAGTTTTCTAGGTGTTTGCATTGGGTAGTTTGCCTATCATGGTCTTGTTTACCTTACGACCAATTCACTTTTTTTCAAGTAAGCTTAACCCCTAAATGTCCAAGGCCTTTTTTAAGCTTCTAGAAATTTGATTTTAATTCAACAAAAAAGCAACATTTTGATAGGTTCTATCAATTTAAAAAAAAATTTAACTACACAATTCAAAAGGGATATGTTAGAGATCACACATGACAAGAATATACAACAATACCACTTACAAATTGAAAGATTATAATGTTTGACCATTATGGTGTTAAATTTGTAAAAAAGATTTGAAGTTTTTCAATCCTCTTTTCTCATGTTAAATTAAAAAAAATTAGTCACTAAAAATATATGAGGATGAAGGATAGAACATATATAACTCCTTTCAAGGCTAAGAAATATGCCTTCTTTTGTATTAAAGTTGTAATTTAGGGTTACATAATATGACTTCTTCTATGTTAAAGTCATATTATTTTGTGTTGATTAGCTTCTTGGAGAAAATCTTTTTGAAGTATTTATTTATCTTAAAATTTATTTTTTATTTTTTATTTTTTATTTTTTATTTTTTTTCAAGATTCCATGTCCAAGCATTAGAATCATGATTAGATAATGTACACTTTATAGCATCCCTTAATATAAAAAGTTTGGGCTATAAGTTTATTTATGGAAAAGGTGTCTCCAATAGGATAGGTTGGTGGTTGTTTCTTGCCTTTTTTCCATTAGCTCAAGGGTGCACCCCAACAACGCCCTAAGTTTCGAACCCACATCACCGGATTGACATTTGGAGGTTTTTAATTCACATGTGGTCAAACCACCAAACCACCCCAATTGGAGACGTTTTGTTGGGCCACTGCTAAGCTATAAATACCATTGCTTTTCCTACTGTGCTAATTTTTCAAGATTCCATCTCCTAGTATTTAATCTTGTTTTTTTATATTTTATACATACTTTATAGCATCCCATGATAAAAAAAATTTGGGGCTATGAATTAATCTATACCATAAATGGTCACATTTGAGTTTAGTTGCGTCAAAACTTGATAGTAAGTTTATTTATTCCTGATGACTTTGAATTTCCTATGAACTCACTTAGACAATGATTCTCTAAACTATTTGATACTCTAAGATTTGTTCTATGTCCAATTACACAAGCTCTCATACCACAAATTTGGATGGTGTCATCCCATTTACAATCCAATGTCACAACAATTATTGAATTTCCTAGCCTTATGGCTCAATATGACTTGTCTCATTGTCCATGGTATAGAATATGCTCCAACTCACATGTGCTACTAGAATACATTTAGCACCATAGTCAAGGTTAGTAAATTCCAAATAGATTAATGATCTGTGACAAAACCAATCGATTATTCAACACTGTTGATCTTCAAAAGGATCCATAGTTGGTGTAGATAAACTTAGGTGCTAATTATAAATAATCAAACCTAAGCTAATAGTAAAATTCGTTCCTAGGGAGGCTAATTCAACATGATTACTTCTAGTTTAAATTTTTACAAGTCATTGCAATCATAGAATATTGTAGGAAATATGTTCTTTAAACCACATACATAAATGATTTCCTCACGTGTTAAGGCTAATTCCTAGATTTTTCACTCCACTTTTAAAGGCCACAAGGGTAAGAAATTCTCCCAAATTAATTTGTATGTTCTTGTTCACTTAAATCCTTATATCCTTCTTTTGCAATCTTCATCTTTCTTTTTATCTTCCTTTATCTTTTACATTCTTTCTTTCTTCATTTATAGTCTTCTCAGCTTTGTTATCTTTAATTTTTTAATTTATATATTTTATATATTTTATTTATTTATTTATTCTTTTATTTTTCCGATTTGATATTCAGCCTTCTCTCCCGATTTGGTTTACAATGCCGTCACAGCATTGTCGTAAGACAGTCTAGACTCCTACTTTCGATTCGGTATTCGTACATAACTCATAGATCATACCAACTTGGAAAACTCGACAACATTCAAACTCTACATGAATTTCCGATTTGGACTGTTTACAATTTAACTCTCAACATCCCGATTTGGAATTAAACAAACGTTTAATTTTACCAACACGCACACATTCAAGTATAACCAAAATTCATTCGACTGATTCACAATTTGGACTTCTCACTGGTTATACTACAATGACATTCACAACACAATTTGTTTTGCAATTGGAACATTTAACTTAACATACACTTCTTCTCTTTATTAACCGCTAATTCATTAACACCATCACATTCACATCCAACACTGTACTACAAACAACCAATTTGATATAAACTTTGCTTTGATTAACCAAATTGGTGAATAAAATCACCGTTATACATAGAATTCTTTCTCACAGCACTACTTCCTATTACACTTTTCACAACTAACATTGTAAATTTTTCCTTTATGCTCTCATTCTCCTCCTAATTGGAATCAAATTCTCACACTTCCTAAATTCCAACTAGGCTCTAACATCTCCTTAGGTTCAACTAAGTGTCAGTTTCACTTTCCTACTCTTAACTTCGGATTGTTCAACTTCCATACTCTTCCAATTTGACATCATTCCATTTTTAAACATATAGATATAAATCACATTTCACAGCATTCAAATACACACAAACAACCATTCCAACTAGGACACAAATTCACCTTCCAACTGGGATTCACTCCATCACATCATCCTCCCAAATTACACAAACACACTCACTGCCATGCATTAGTAGATACACATGCTCTCGACTAGGAACATAGACTCAAACTGACCCGACCCTGGATCACATAGACACAACTTTCCATTTGGACTCACATACAATCAAACACACAAGAAAACGAAATACGCAGTACAACTAGGCTGGGACTCTCACTAGACTCATTCAACAACATGTAAGAAACAAATGAATTCCAATTCGCCTTAATGAGACTCCCACAGATAGTTACAATTTGGAGAAGATAGCCAACTAACAGCAACCTCCAACTTGGGATTTCGCAGGACACTCAAACACAAAACCAAACAACATTCATCTAATTCGGCTGAAAACAATTAACTCAAAAACAAACACAACCCAGTTGGCATTCACTAACGACTCATCAACTCGGCACTGATAAAACCAACCAACTGATTACCGACTTGACACTTCCATTCACACTCAAACTACCAACTTGAAATTCAACCTCACCAACCATTAAATTGGACAACAAAAGGACTATAACTTGGACAATTGAAAAGCCAAAAACATCCAATTGGACTACCAAAACAACAAATTGCAACCAAAAATTCCTAAAATACTCTCTAATTCGCTTCAAAAATCAACAATATTAATCCGACTTGGTAATCTACAGTTGGTTTGAATGAAAGATCCTCAAATGAATTTTGAAAATTTGGTACTGGCTATTGGCACTACTCCCACTATCAATACAACAACAAGTTGTCAACAAAATTACACGCGATGTGGTTTTAAACCCAATTTCATTGCAATAATCTCTTGTCTTCGTGGAGTAATAGTTCTATTTATGGATCATTGACGAAACTGCCGGCCTCTTCAAACTGGATGCACTAAAGTCTTTTTAGCTTATACTAAATGTTGGGATTCAGCTTGAGCCTACTGGTGAATTCGAACCTGTAGTTTTGTCCAACACTGTTTGGATTCGTCATCACAATTGGGGACCTGACTAAGGTGATATTTTGAGCTTTTTGGATTAGTCATGGTTGCATCACAATGTAGCAACAACCAGGTTCAGAAGTTTTGTCTTAATTGTATTGTGGAGGACATAAATTGTTGAGTTTTTTTGCTTATGTTTAATTTGTCCCTTGTGAAAGCAATAACACGCGTTGTGGTCTATTAACACCCGTTGCACCTCACTAAGACTACATTGGCTTGTTTTTGTTCTTGGAATGGGCATAGGAGAGGACCACATCCTCTTGGAGCAATTGAATGTTTTGGCAAAACTCCACCTTGACATGTCCTTGAGAAGTGTTAGAACTTAGTTCTTTGGATGGCTTGATACATCTTATGGTTGTTTGTAATTATAGGATTACCTTATTAATCCTCATAAGGATAAAATAACTTGTATATTAAAATAGTATTTCTTACATTGGAAAAAATTAGAGTACATTGCTTATGCTTTAGTTTTCATATGGCAAAAGCTTAGGACTTATTGCAAATAAACAAATAGAAACCGTAAACCATTTCATTGGCTCAAGGAAAAAAAAATATATTGAGTTGGTTTTATCATCCAAAAATGGGTGTATAATAGTTCTATGGCACCTCTAGGAAGTACTTATGCCTAGTTGAGAATAATAAAATAGGACAAACACTTGATAATTGAAGAGTTTGGACAAAACACTTGTTATGACAGTACATGATAACCACAAGAATGGTAATTACTAGAATAATGGCCTCCAATAGGGATGTCCCAGGCCTATAAGTATCATTAGGCATGTACTAAACCTATTCTTTAAAAAGTAGGATTCTAAGGGATGAGAGTCTATTCATACCTCAAAAAGTAAGTGGACTCCATTGGAATTGAATTATAAATATATTGAATTTGGGTCAAAAAGTAGAAATTAGAATTGGAAAAGGGTTAGGGCAAGGTATTTTATGTTAAATGTTAAACTTTGTGCCCTATTTTCTAGTGGTTAATCTTGTAATCTTAGATCTTTCCTAAATATTATATAAATCCAATGATAAAAAAATTCTAAACATAGAAAGTGGATTTTAAAAGATATTATTTTTTCCAAAAAAATTGCATGTGGAAAAAACTTTCTATTTTTAGCATCTATCAAATCACATTTGTCAACTTTTATTAATTATTTGGTATGGAATGTTGAATTTGATCACCAACTATGGTAGTTTTGGCCTTTGGAGTCTAATGATAATATTCTTAACTAAGCAAAGAAACTCCCAATAAACCATAAGAAAAACAAAAGTATTTAGAAAAGATCCTAAGTATTAACTCCTAAAGGTCCATCATGTGTTTTTTTTGGCTATATAGCAATTTTGGGCAGGTATGTGTGACAAGAGATTTTCATATTTTTTGCCCAAATTTTAATAGAAGGCGAGGACAAAAAATATCTTTCATATGTATTAAATTTCATGATATTTGAAGATATGAGTCAAAAGTTATAGCCTTATATGTTACATTTTTTTTATAATTGGATTATTGGGTAGTTTGGGCAAATTGAAAAAAATCACTTTTTTTTTAAACAGAAATTTGAAATTGGTTTTCTAGAGTCCTAAATATGTAGAAAACTTTGAATTGTTCTATTTTGATCAATGAGTCAAATGTTATGAGGATTTTTTGTTTACAGGTAGTTATGGATTTTTTACTCTAAAATAAATTTTGAAGTCTTTTATTTTATTCAATTTTCAATATTTTTGGAAAAAAAATCATAGAATGTAGATTTTTTATTACAACATTGCAATCATTGAGATTGGCAATTTTCAATTCTATAATTGAATTCTTAACAATTTAGTATTTTGAATCATTCTCTACTATTGTCTACTTACTATTTTTTCCTACATATTGTACAATTCCAAATGATCTAAAATTCTTCAAGCATATGGCCAACTCGTCAAGAAAAAAGAATATAAAGCAGTGCCACTATTTTGGACATTTTTTCATAGAAAAGTGAGCTTATGAAGTGCAATTGCCCTGTATTTTGCAAGGCAAAAAAAATGATTGAAGTGAATTTGAATGGTTATATCTTACAATCCATATGGTGGAAATTTTTGAAATTTTTACCACTTGTTCAAAAGTCAACATACTACCAAATCGTACGATTTTATGGGTCAAAAACATTTTTTTTTCAAAAATTTGGTGCTTGTATAAAAAATGGCAGTTTTTGAGCATTTAATTTTGGTGACAACCTAGTCATGAAACTTTAGGAATTAGGGAAAGTGTGCCTTTTTCCATTTTTTATGAAGTGCCAAAGTGGTGATATAAAGTGGTGCTCTAAATTTCAACATTCATCTACATATTAGATAGAAAACATTACATTAGTACATACCACGTACCTACCATTTTGATTTCATCTACAATCTAGTGATATCATCCAAGATTTAAAAATAAATTTGAAGTCTTTTGGTGAAAATGTCATGGTTTGCACCAATTTTTAGCCAAATTATTATTTTTTGGTGCAATCTGGCCAAGATTCATACGTAAGGACCTTGAATGAACACTTGACTCAAAACCACCACAATTTTTTAAAAGCAACCCTAAACAAAGAGGTGAAGAATTTTTGAAGCAACCAATGAGAGTTGAGACAATTTATCCTTAAAGGGTGTACATTCAAGATGGATCTTGTATTCTATAATGGGTACCCTACATTCTCAACCTTTGAATGTAAATTTGTAAAATGTCAAAAAATATTACCTTTGAATATCAGAAAATTTTAATTTGAATGTTGGAAAATTACAAAAGCACTTAGGTTTACTTGGGTTTTGCGTGTTGAGACAATTTATCTGTAAAGGGTGTCCATTCAAGATGGATCTAGTGTTCTATAATGGGAAGCCTACATTCTCAACTTCGAATGAAAATTTGTAAAATGTTGGAAAATATTACTTTGAATGTCGGAAAATTACAAAGGCACTTGAGTTCTTGGGTTCTTGGGTTTTGGGTTTTAGGGTTGAGGGTGCTCATCTTCCTGCTTTTCAGGGAGTCAAGCGGGTTTTGGGCTCTCAGAGCGTGCGAGACCCAATTTGGAAAGAAACTGCGACAACTTGCAGCACAATTCGTGACTTCCAACCGCCCCATGCTGACTGGAGAACAGCGAAGTCCACCTCCAGAACGAAGCTTGCGCCTATTTTGGAGCTTTCATTTGGTGCTTAGCTTCCTCTTCAAGTTCTCACCAAATCCCACACTTCTGTTTTGTAGTTTTCCTTTGTAATCACACATCACATTTCTAATTCTATTCTACAGTGCGCTGCAACAATTACATTTGAGTCCACTGCAACATTCCCTCTCCAACATTCGCCAATTCTCCGATTGTTCACCTCTAATTTGGTGGGGTTTCGTGCAACCCTAGCTAGCTAGCTGGCCATGGAGGACGAGGATGCGGAGCCGCACAAGGAGGCTCTCGATCGCGGATTGGTCTTCCGATCGTGGTTCGGGAAGCGGAAGAGGACGAGGAGGAATCGGCGGAGAGCAGCGGTGGTAGTGCTGGGAGACTTGGGGCGGAGTCCGCGGATGCAGTATCACGCTCTGTCTCTCGCTCGTCAGGTATAGTTTGAGGAGTAGGAAGGGTCTTCGTGTTGCGCGTTTGATTTGATCAGCGATGGGAAGCTTGAATGGAGTGGTTGATTAGGGTAGGTTTTTACGTGATTCGATGTTGTGGTTTGGAGTGAAATGTGTTTTCTTGGTGTTGCGGATTAGTAAGGGTGAGGATACTAAAATCGTTAGGGAGCTGATTTTCGTTTCCTATTGAATGAGCAACTCATCTCTTCCAATTCACTTGGTGGACCTTCGATTAACGTAAGCATGACGTAGTTAATAGTGTCTATGGCCTCTGGAATTGGAATGGAAATGGGATTGTCGACTGTGAAATAGTGATGTACTACCTCCCACTTTGAATGACTATATGGAATCATCATACATTGATTGTAGAAGAAATCATCGTTCATTTCTTACTAAATGATTTTAAGAGACTTTGGCTCTTGTTCCCTCGTTTGATCTCCAGAGCTCTAAACATCGTGTAATAATCACACTCCCTTACATATGTTAAAATGCTTGAAGTGACGCAAATTGTATCTCTACCTGTCTTCACTAGTGCTTAGCGAGTCATTCAATGACTTTAGAAAACATGGACAATGTTGACTCTGCTAAGAATATTTGATGCGAGAGTAATGAAATATTGGTGTTCCTCCGTAGGCTGGCCTGGACGTTGATGTGGTGGCATTTGCAGGTAAGAATTTCGTCTTTCAACTACAATGGGGATTTCCTCAAGATCATGACCATTTTTTCTTTTTCTTATATGCTGCAGATGAAGCGCACATATAGGTCACTGTACTTCTACTGACTCTTGATGTGTTTTCACTGTGTATTAGGAACGGAACCCCATGCTGGACTTTTGCAACATCCACACATTCACCTCCACCTTATGGTTATTTTATCACTAACTCCCTCCTTTTGCGATCAGCTGTAGTTAATTCTGCCTACTGAACATATCAACATATTCATGATCATGCTCGAAAGTATTGTCAGGGGAGCGTATGTACCAGGGTTTCATTAAATCCGCTGTTGTTGGTCTTCGGTTGTGATCAAGTCGTTTAGGCCTGCAAGAGTTAGAGATCTGAATTTTTTCTGTTGTTGATATGTTTATTTAAAGGGTCTGAGTTTTATTACTTTTTTCGTCCTTGAATGCAGAGCTCTTCTTTTCCACAAGGGCTTTCTAGGTTACTGTATATCCTGCTCTTGCCTTTGAAATTGATGATACAATTCACAACGCTCCTCTGGGTCCTGTGCGTACAAATACCCGCTCCAGACTTCTTTCTGGTACAGGTATGTAGTTTGCGGTAAATGAGTAATATTTATCTGTCCTATTTGAAGTGGTTACTGCTTCAAGTTTCTATAAATTTTCATTTTGTGATTTGTTTTATGTTTGTGTTCAACAGAACCCACCATCGATTCCAACGTTGACTGTAGTGAGGATTGCCTGTTGGCTTCGCCAGGCTGCTTTCGTTATAGACTGGCACAATTTTGGCTTTACTCTACTAGCACTGTCTCTTGGCTCAAGCCATCCTTTTGTGAAGATCTACTCCTGGTACGCCTCCGGCTTTTAGTGTCCCATATTAGGTTGCCTTGAGCCCAATATTATATTTCGTAAAAGAAATGCTAGTCCTTTTTTCCTCGGCGTCAGCAGCAAATGTTTTGGAACACGCAGGTATGAACGACGATACGGGAAGACGGCAAATGGGTACTTGTGCGTGACCAGGGCTATGCAGCATGAATTAGAACAGAACTGGGGGATCAGGTATGTGCAATCGGTAGTCAACTCATTCATTGTATATCTTTACTGTACTGGTGAGCTGTGAACATTTAATTAGCGAGTTACAGTTATCGAATTTTTAACACAGCTTTCGAAATATCGAATTTTAGCTTTCACACTAGTGATACTCAAGCGAAATCAAATGTCATGTGTTGCAGGGCCACTGTTGTGTATGACCGTTCTCCTGAATTTTTTCGACCTATAAATTTGAGAGAGAAGCATGAGGTGAGTTTAGTATTTCTCTGAATCTTAATGTACTTTTCTCAGATGTGTTCTCATTTCGGAGTGTTCGTGTATTTATGGTTTGCTACTACTCCAGCAGCTTCTGTACAAAAATCTGTGTGGCGTCTCTTGGAGTTCAGACATTTAAAAGAGAGATTTCACAAAACTCACCAATGGTTCTGCCTATTATGGTCAGCTGTTTAGCAGGCTACATGCAGCTCTTACTCACCCCCCTGGTGTGCTCGATTGCTGCGGTGATGGTCTACTTGAAGCCCCGACGCAAGCGAGCCATGTCAAGGAAGCTGATTCTGGTTTGTGATCAGACTATCAAAGCTCATGAGATTTTACGTTGTAGTTGTAGCAAAATGAACTCTGTTTTTCAAAGCCTATAATCTCAGTCAACAACTCTTACATGCCGCTTCCTCAAAATGTGTAGAAGCTTTGCGGCGTCTCGATGAAGTAGAGCCCATTGAAGCTTGCTTTGGATGCCCACAGGAATGTTGTTTCACTCTTTCTTGTTCTGTAATAACAAAGGTGTAGGTCCGTCTACTCGTAAGATGCTGAAAGGAGAACCAATGTTACCATTGTCGAGCCGTGTGAATGAAGCTGAGGACCACGCAAATCTTCAAAACGGCCTCGACGTCTACGCTGTGCCACAGGTGGAACGCTCTCTGTTCACAGTCCTGACGGTGGCAGGGGACACGGATGGAGAAATTCAGGGTGGTGATCACTACTCGTATGAAAGGGACAGGCCTGCGCTCATCGTGAGCAGCACTAGCTGGTGAATATGTTTTTACTCGTGATGTTGAATTGCAGCAGTTTTTTCTCTTCCTTTGTGATGGTCCTGTTTTGTAACAATGAAATCTTTATTATTGTCACATGGATCAAGACGGCTGATGTGCGTCAGATGGGACCTTGCAGGACAGCCGATGAGGACTTCGGGACGCTGCTGGAGGCTGCCGTATTTTATGACCGTCGTGTTGCCGCTCTGTTGGGAGAAAGCGATTCCTCCGTGGACGCATATCCTGCATCCAGCCCCTTCCCTCGTCTCCTCATTGTTGTGACTGGTATGATATTCAACATTGCTCACTGGTAGTCCTTCATGTGGACAGATGAATTATCCCCGACATATGATCCCGAAGTAAAAGTAGAAAGTCCACATTTGTGGAAAGTAATTGTCGACTGTAGTAACTTCCAAAATTTATATTTCATCATTCAAATATAAAGGGGTTGATTTCTTCTTTCTATTGGGACATTAATTCCCTTTCACGTTCCTTGAAGCTTCCTAAATGATTTATTTCAACTCCTATAGGTCTGGCTACTTTTGGCCATTTG
Source organism: Pseudoscleropodium purum (assembly GCA_963969395.1). Classification (NCBI taxonomy): domain Eukaryota; kingdom Viridiplantae; phylum Streptophyta; class Bryopsida; order Hypnales; family Brachytheciaceae; genus Pseudoscleropodium; species Pseudoscleropodium purum. Next base: position 14,270,355 of record OZ017800.1, on the reverse strand, counting down.
GGCGCTTACTATAAGCCTTACTAAAGGTTTTCAGTATAAGTAATAACCTGACTAGTACGAAAAACCATGAATATTATGCAGCTGATGATGCTTGTCTACTCATCATTCACCAGGGAAAGGTCCAATGCGCGCGAAGTACGAGGAAGACATTCGCAAGCTTCGGTTGCGGAGGGTGGCGTTTCGAACCATGTGGTTATCAGCTGAGGAGTATCCTCTTTTACTAGGTAACTCCACAGACTGCCATTATATGCAGCTTCGACAGTTTGATCTCTCATTGGCGTGATTTTTTGTATGATGCGTCCGAGCCTCTTTGAGGAATTTTTTAGTTCATATTTTGTCTGCCTGGTATAGGTTATCATTGACCAACTGTAGGCTGGTATTCATTCTACATGTTGTTTTGAGTGAAAAGTTTATTATATTTTAGATTTAGTTCGGTTTGAGGTGCTTAATGCCTACTGGGATGTCTGATTTTTTGGGTGGATCTGGGCGTTGATGCAGGTGCTGCCGATTTGGGCGTGTGCCTCCATACCTCCTCTTCGGGCTTGGATCTGCCTATGAAGGTGGTGGACATGTTTGGGTGTGGTTTGCCAGTTTGCGCTGTCTCGTACTCATGGTGAGCAGAATTAACCTTCCCTCCGCTTCCTTGACTCTTATTTTGTAGGGTTCACATGATCTTTTAATTTAGTGACATGCAAGGGCTTAACTGGGCTCATGCTACCAGAATTTGTGAATGATGCTTAAAGAAGCAATTCCCATTTGATCGAGGCTTGGATGATTGTCTGAGCAGTATTGGGGAGTTGGTGGTGGATCGTCAAAATGGCCTCTTATTTTCCTCATCTTCCGAGTTGGCGGATCAACTAATGGTACGTACTACTGAACCTCATCGCTTGGGATGAGCTGATTCACGAATAATGTATCCCGACTATTTATGGAAACGTCGCATTATGTTATTGCTTATCATCTAAAGCCATCGAAGTTTTGTGCTTTTCCTGGCGTGTTGACTCTGTGCTTATGTACGACCAATAATAGATCTATCCGTGACTCATTCATATGTTACTACAGGATTTGTTCAAAGGTTTTCCAGACGCTTGCAATCTTCTGGATACATTGAGGCGTGGTGCACTTGCATCTGGGTTATCATCTCGTTGGGACGATGAATGGAGCGAGCATGTTCTGCCACTTCTTACCAAGGTTTTGTCTGTTTCCTGCTAGTTTAGTCATTAAAAGCACCATTTTGTGTCATATTCGGTGTTTGGAACTCGTGGGTCTTACAAATTCTACGAATTATGATGAGCTTCTAGTTCTTAGAAAATCCCTATTATGTTTTGGTCACTTTATTTTATGTCTAGATTTCTTCGCGATTGTCGCATCCTAATCCGTTGTTCAACTCCAAATAATTTTCATTTCGTGCATCTTCTGTGTTTCAGGTTGCATCAGGAGACTAAAATGCCGTAGACGAGTGAAAGAGAACTACAAGAGCTGTGGATCAACACACTGATGCATTGATTCTGAAGATTATTACTCCATTTTTGAATGTCAACCCGAATGGGGAATACTGTACCACGGGTTTATCTTCTGGAGTGATTTGATTCTGTTTTGGGGTTCCTTGTGGTTTTGCAAGCTGTGTTGTAAGACGGCTTGCAATAGGGCTTTAGCTTCTCTTGGACTGAGGGTTTCCGTACTGGTATATTTTCCAGGTGCATTATGATGTCGCTTGTCCCCTTGAGGAAAAAGAGCCTAAAAACAAAATTCTGAATCGGAGCGTCTCTTTCCTAATATTGAAATTATATTTTCTAGCAATGACCTGTACAGGAAGTGTATGTCCTTTATCGAAATAATTATGTGGAATCTTTCTCTTGAGCGAAATCTGGAGCCCTCGCCACGCAGACCATTTTATGCGGACCGTGCATCATTCCCATCCATGACAATATTCAACCATTTGTCTTGCCGGACAGCCAAGCTCAGCTCCTAATCTCCAGACTTATTGTTGAGCTTGTGTAATGTGGGTGATTTTCTGCAAATTCCTGTAATCCACGTAGATTATTTTAAGTTTCTTCTATATTTCGTTCTTGGAATAGAAAGCATTTTAGTTTATTGATACAAGAGGAAGGTCAAATCATACTGCTCATGAACCCCAAAAGGACCTTGAAATTGTAGTAGCACCTAGCGGAGTTCACAACAGTTTTGACTCCACTTTGATGCATCCGGGACGAAGTCCTAAATAATACATATATCACAATCGCATGGACATGATTTAATCTGTTCGTGAAAAATATTCATACTGGGACAGTTGGACATCGAGCACCATCCGAACCTAATGCATTATACACAATATTTTACCACTAAAATTGCTTTTCAAGGCAAAACAACAGTGGCACCATATTTTATCCCCACGTCATAAGAGGAGCCAAAATTGTTCTCAAAAGGACAAGAAGTTGCTAGAAGCTGTCTGTATAGCATTTGCTCGCTTTTTGAGTACAGTAGCTACTCAAACTCTCTCAAATTCCCTCATAGGAGCGTCTATCAATGCAAAGCCTCCTCCCCTTTGGTACAGAGCTAATAAACAATCATGCACTGCATAGCAAGTTCAGCATTCAGCAATAGATCTCACACTAACACTACAGCCGGTATAACTAACTAGGTGTACGAAGTCCCAAGATATTGGAAATGCCTCTCATGCTGAAAATATACTAGTGACGTACTCATGTTGCTAGCTACATATCCTCAAACAATCCCATTAGAAGGCACACTTGAGCATTAAGCATACTTGAGTTTGAAGAAGGAAGTCTGCACTTGGAATTGTTTAGACTATGTTAGATTATGAAAAGAGTCTGGAGCCGAATACAAAATATTCTCTAACATTCGAGGTAACCTTGAAACTTCTGGCTATTCATGATAACCTGGATATGGATGCTGATCAGTCTTGAATGGAACAGTTGCAAGGCTTATCAACGAGAGGGCCTTCAGTCTGTTGAGCCCCCAAGGAGGCCATGTAGCTGGTAGTCCAGACATCAGGATTGGGTGACCGTGCAGCAGCATGAGGCACATGGTTGGGGTGCTTCTCCCGCTTGTCCCCTCGCAGTTGCTTCAACGCATGAGGCAAAGCTGGCATCAACGCTGCTATGCACTCGGCTACTGCGTTTGGGTTGCCTGGCATGTTGATAATCTGGATTTCATTTGAAAATTCATGCTTGGTTAGTGCACGAAGTATATAATCACTCAGTTCAACCTTACTGCTATTTAGCATGAGAAAAGCAATAAGAAAAGGCTCGTAATTACATTGATTCCGCAACTCTTCGGGAGGTATAAATAACACCCACCAAAACATGGAAGGTGGCTTTCAGCTGTTTTGAGTGGCATCTTACTTGAAAGGGTTTCAAAATGTACTTTCTGTTCATTTATTTAGTTTGGTGATTCTTGATCTCATAATCAAGAAGATTCCTATGGACTAGAATATTTCCTTGTTAGTACCACTTACTCCACACTTGTGGCCGATTCATGGCCTACAGACGGCAAAAGCTACCCACGCGAATAGGTTTACTACCTTCAACCAAAGAAATATGTGCTCTGCTTACATAGGAACCTACTTCAATCTTCTTGATGAAATGGAAGTTTACTGTTAAAGTTTTCAAAATGAGGATGCACAAGTAGGTTTGTGGATTGTTCGCTTACCAAGGTGGATCCTCGAATTCCAGCTGCTGCCCGTGAGAGCATTGCGGTAGGGGTTACCTGTAAAAGTATAGACACAATATAAATGAAGCTCTTACACATGCACCTTGAGCGATAATACTATCAACAACACGGAAATAAATAAAGAAGCCTCGGATGCATATCTGTGCGTAGGCTTAAGATCCTGCCCTTCAAGAGCAGCACAGTAAGTTGAGAGAAACGATACCTTAAGACTCTCTAGAAGCATTACTTGCGTAATGCCAGGCGTTTCTCTTTGTATCAGTGGTCGCGTTGCTTCTGGAGTCACATCTCGAGGTGTAAAGCCAGTCCCACCTGCCATCGCCACCACCAATTTAAAATACCATTGTGGAAGCAATGCACAAAAAAGAGGACCGCAGCTTGCAACCCACCCCCACCCCCAAACTCCCAAACCCCATTGACTGCACACTTTAAATTCTCTAATTATTCATTGTGTCCAACTGGTATGAACATAAAAGACACAATTATATTTCAAGAGTTTAACAAGCAAGTGAGTTCCGAAAGTAATCTACCTACCCACGTGAACAAAACTATTACTCTATGAATAAAACTTTGAAGATTTATAATTTATTCATACAACATCCAGATAATTCGTATTTCGGTGTATTGGAATCCTTTAGAAATGAAACAGGACTCACTAGAAACATGACATTCTATTGATGGAAACGAGTAAAATCAGCTGAAACCCACAGTAATGGGTTCATACCATAATATAAGGACACAGAGGTCGCAGCCAGGAAAACGGTGCAAGGGACATTGAGAGTATACCAGTTGTAAGAATAAGGTTGACATGGTCGATATCACTCCACCTCTTCAACACTTCCTGAATTGCCTCCACAGAGTCGGGCACAACAGAGGTGGCCACTACTGATGCCCCTCCAAGACGTTCTGCGACGCCATTTATAACTTCTACTGCCCTCGGTCCACTGAAACGTACAAGCACGAAACGTAAAACGACATCAGGATGGAAATACTTCCATGCAAAACTTCCTCGCACTGAAATTTCTAATTGTTGCAATGACACACCAAGTAAAATTTCTTCCGAGTCCAACTTGTGGCGTCAAAGTAAAGCCCTTCGACATTGCTAACCAAATCACAATTCTCTGTTTAATTTAAAGTCCAAGCCAAAGAGGATGAGCATACAAGAAGGATGCTTGAGCTTCACTTAATTGAAGTGAAAACTGGGTAACCCCAGAGGACCCTAATTATTGCCAGAAGTGTCTGCTTCGATGTCTCTTGGAGTTGAAATAATTCAACAACAAAATGTACCAAAAGAAAAAGATCAAATCTTACATTAAACAATAGACTTTTGGAAGTTTAGCGTCCAAAGCGGAAATTCTTTTCTGTATTTAGCTCGGGTACCTAGAGGTTAAATTCAGAAATTCAGAAGAGTGGTTTACCTGCGATCAGGGCCAGCACCTGTTGCCACCGTGTCACTCACTGTCAGAATTGCCACTCTGACTAGCGGTTCTGCGGATCCCTCGCTCTTCTTTTCCATGGTATGGGAGTGACGATGCTTGTGCCCAACACTGTGATGCGCATGTGAAGCCTCTACCTGGGCGGGTGCTGCTGCTGGAGTTTCTAATATCGGGACATCTTTTAAAGCGACAGGAACCTTGGCAGTAGGCATACCTGCAACACCAATTAAGAACTGATAAATAACACCGCCATAACTCGCATGCATGAACTCTTAATTATTAATTCAAGTGAAGCCCAAAGAGCAGGTGTCGTTGTAAGGAGTTCCATTCCGTTAACAACTTAGACTCATCTATTATGATTACTAGAGGCAGAACTTCCAATTGCAGGATGAACACATCTAGAAAACAAAAGTGACAAAGGATACCTGCTAGATCAGCTATTATAAGGGCAGGTACTAATGTGCCTGCAGGCATGATTGCTCGAGCTTGAGGCAGCTCAAGAAGAGCATTTGCAGATCGCATGGCCAAAAGACGGCTGCTGATTTGACGACCATTGCTTTTTGCTACAAACCTGAATATGAATCAAAACATCCATTCAGATTTTGAGACACAGAAACAGGAAAGCTTAAGAATAAGAAATATCAAATCACCTATGAAACTACGGGCCCAATAAATCAGCATAGACGCCAAACGAGAACTTTTGACATTTTGGCACACTCCTAGCATCTCTAGAAGAAACTGATTTGAGGTTTATTCTTGAAAAGTATAGAATCCCGTTACGAAACCCTTCCAAAAATTTGGCTCATGACTCACCCAGGGTGGCCTGTACCATCATCCACCTCCCAGTTCAGTGTTGCCGCATGAAACTCAGGTCTATCTGGATCTAGTTTTAAAGGCCCCAATGTTCTAGCTTGAATTCTGCAAGAAATTTAGAACATTAGCGTCTTTGAACAACAGCGTCTAGGAAAGTTCTGACATTAGCGTCTTTGAAAACATGCTTGGTTGAAGGCAATCAAATTTTGGACAGCTCAGCAACTGGAACAGGATCAACAAACATAGTCGCAGCACTGCCGTGAATAGAGGATGCATGCTCAAATTAAGCTTTGATTTCAGTCAAAATGACAAGCAACAACACATACATTAAACTTACATTCTACTTTGTACATTACTAGTGGAGTGGAGTTGGAAACCACTTACTTTCGAAGATTGGAGTCGACCCATCCTGAAAGCTGGCGGATGGCAGGCACAGTGAAAAGATTGAATGTGACAATACTGCTAACTGGATTGCCAGGCAGTCCGAACACCAAAAGTTCTCTAGTGACTGTAGCGCTTCTTGTACGGGCTTCCAGAGTAGCAAAAGTCAGGGGTCTGCCTGGCTTCATGAACACCTACAAAAACAAGCACAGACTGAGCATCAAAACATTCTTTAGTATATTCTTGAATTCTTTTCACTTTAGTACAAAAAGAGTACGGAACGCTAAAATATTGAAGAAACAGTCCGCCTCGAAGCAACATACTCCATTGCCAGGCTTGCAACGAACATGTCGAACAAAGACTGGATGAAAAGAAGAAAAAATTCTAATGTTAACCATTGCAAGCATAAAAAGAGCTCACGGGTGTGCACAATAAGAATCTAGATTCCTTCTCTTGGTGTCACTGTTCCTTAAATCCAATCAGACAACTCCTCAAGGTTATTATGTTGGAAAATGGAACGGTCACAGAGACTTTTCATGATTACACTCCCAAATAAAACTTCTATGTAGATAAAGCACATGATTAAATATCCATCATCTGTATCGAATTGTATACCCATCTTCAAATGGTTTACCTTTCTGAAATGCACCTTGCCACGTTGTTCAAGCAACGGTTTCACAAAATCCTTATCACCCATGGATACCCCACCAGAACTGATAAGCATATCAGCATTTGAGGCTAGAGCCTTGTCTAGCATGTGGCTCACTTCTGCCTCAATATCTGGGATAATACCCAAGTCAATAACTTCACAATCGTGTTCTTTACATGCTGCTAGGAGCATAGCACGATTTGAGTCTCGAATCTGCAACCCACAGGTACCTAGGATTAAAATAGGTATATGTATATTTGCCACATAATGTAAGAACGTAAACCACCGCACTGTTAATATTATCAATGGAGAAGCCTAATAAATATGACGAATTCTAAAACGTTCAGATTTGACTTGCATTAGGAATATTATTTCACAAAAGCCTGACGCCCAGAATAAAAAACTTATATCAGTTAGAAAAAGCAAAAGAAATGCAATCTCACCTGACCTCTTCCCAAACGGGTGCCTTCCAGCGGGTCTACCAGCTCATCACCGGTTGAAGCTACTGCTATCCTTGGTCTACGGTATACCTGCACAATGTTTCTAAGTATCTTCCATATGCAAGACAGACCTACAGAGATAATGGAGGTGCAACAATACCTACAGAATAGTATCGTATTCAACCCCTACATGCCCAAACCAACAACAGAAAGTTCACTCTGGAAGTTACACTCTTCGTTCTACATAGTGTGATTTTAAACTAATATTGCCAATTAATTGATGAAACCAATAAACGCCACTGAATTTTGGGGGACCACAGCTTTTGAAGGGCCCTGCCACCACAACGCAATAACTGAAATAGTGTGGTAGTATCGAAGTAATGTGGTCCACACAAAATAGAATGAAGAGTGTAGTATTCAACTATTGTCACTTCCAAAACTATTTCCATCAATCCAAAAATGTAGGTCATGATCTCTTATATCTGTTGATACAATTTGTTACATTCCGTTAAGAACCGAAAATGAGTTATTTCACCTCCAATAGATACAGAAGCAGTCATTTCGTCACTTAGAGATTATGATGAATCAAGAAACGATACTGAAGAAAATTGTTACCTTCACGTGAGAAACACCAATTGTAGCCAGCAGACCAATCTCTCCCGCCCCTATTCTTTCATTTTCTTTAAGTATATTAGCACCCTGGGCAATGTCAAAACCCTGCACCACCCATACATGCTCAGATGAGTCACTCTGTCAAATGTTCCAGTGTCACAAATTCATTACACACTAACAAAGGATTTGCTGGAGATCTGAGTTACAAGTATTACCACAGGCCGAATGTCATGGCCTTTTGTGACAGCTTTCAATATTCGAATCTTGTGATCACCATTTCCCGTCTTGTCTTCAATAACCTTCGTGTCCTCAACCTGCACGACTGCATCAGCACCCGCTGGCACGGGTCCTGCTTGCAAATGAAAAACAATGTTCAGGAAGAGTCCATAATTTGGTTCGTTTATTGTCTTCAAAACTTGAAGCTATATTCAATTGTGTCTGTAGAAAGAATGAACATACTTCAACTGCCACTACAAATGTTTCACAATTTCGTACTCACATCTTCAGTCACGCTTTCCTTCCTGCACCTTAACCCTTAAAACCTTAAACCCTAAACCCATGTAACCCATGTAACCCATTTGGTACCATATTGCAGGATTAGATCAAATTCACACGGGATTCTTAGTACACGGGATTCAAGAACTCCGACACAAGCGAAACATGCCACTTGCACCTCGAGAAGGGAATCAAAGCACGAAGGCTCAGGCTCAAAAGTATTCTTCCTTATCATGGGCACTCTCTTTATAGATTCTTGCTTATCATAAGGTATATAAACTCTTTTGAAACTCTTTACAAATTCTTTTGAATAGGAAATTCTGACAAATAGGAAAAGAAGGGAGGCTAGTATCCCACCTCCTGTTGTGATGTAGACCACAGTACCAGATACTAAGCGAAGCTGAGAACAATCATCTCCTGCTCTAGCTGCCGCTACAACTGGATACTCTCCTGGTCCATCCGCTGCCACCACGGCATACCCATCCTGCATAACCAAATCCGTTGGGTCTCAGCCAAAAAATTCAATTGTGATGAGGAATCCCAAGATGAAGAATCCCAAATTTCACAGCCATCACTTACCTTGATTGACGCTGGAAATGGTGGAAGGGGCTCCGGAGCAACGATGTCCTCGGCCAAAATAGCGCCAAGTGCATCATGTAAAGGAACTGTCACAGGCGACAACCGTTTCGCAATGGACAGAATAATGCTTGTTGCTTGCGGAACTGTCACCAACGATGGAGCACTCGCGGTTGCTGCTGCATCGACAGGCATGGCTGCTGGTCCTAAAGTGGGAATTATTCAATACCACTTTCTTCAACTGCCGAAACTTCCAAGCTCTATTGTGCACGTTCAATCAATCCCTAGAGACAGAGCAACGCGAGTAAAAAAACACGAGATTAGCTAGAGCAGAGTACCGAAGTTCATGAAACCTTAATCTCTAAACCCCAACCCCCCAAACTCCCAGAAATTCACCGCAACTCCAAACACCAAATAGGGTTTCGAACTTCACAATTCGCCTATTCTTGTACTAAACGAGCGCACTAATCTCCCCGTGACAAAAAGGTCTACAGCAGCAATCTAAACAATCTGACGAAACGAGGTCCTCGTGAGGTCGCAATGTGAAAGAAACGCACACAATCTATACTAATTCTTAAAATTGCAGCTACTAATGTCTACATCTGCCACATGAATGCCACTCTCATAAACTATCCAAACGAGCAAAGCTCGATTGGACGAGACGAGGAAGAAAAACACATCCAAGATGTACGAGGAAGACAACAAGACGGCGTCGACAATGAAGTCATGGTTTCGGACAATAGCAAAACACGTGAAATCCACGAAATCTTGATCTCTAAACCCACAAACTAACACACACACACACACACACACAAGGAAAAAAAATTCCCTAACCACAACCAGAATTTCCTGCTTCCCAATTCTTGTACTAAACGGGATCGCTACGCTTATACTAAACGAGCGCACCAAATCCCTATACAACAAACGATCCACAGCTTCCACATTACAAAAGTGACAAAATACTCAAAACACCGCTCATCACAACAGCAATCTCACAAATCTTCAAATCTCACAATTCCTTCAAATCTCCAAACGAGGCTCCTCGCGAAATTGTAGGCAACGACAAGAAAGAAATCGCGCACCTCTAAGACGCGGTCAACATTAACTCAAGTTAGTTTTCAAAATTGCAGTTGTCAATGTAGCGATCAAGCATATCTGCTACTAACATAAAAGTCGACCATCCAGACGAGACAAAGACAGCCAACAAACTACCAAAGACGGTACAAGAGAATGTTTAAGACTGTCGAGGCGGACGATGTGGAGGCCGGCAAGTGGCAAAAGCAATATGGGCTCAAATGATTGGCCAAACCAAACAAAAGGCCAAACAAAGGGTCGCCACCTACCCACAGTGACAAAGGTCCCGTCCAGCGGGATCGTGGCTGCCACTAACTTTTACTTTGTATTGTCGCCGCGTATACAAATGCTTGGCAGGGCTCTGTTTTGACCCAGAACAGTACAACTCTACAACTACTCCCCAGTTCCATAGTTGAGATCCCGAAACGAATCCACCGGCGAATATCTCTCTCCGCGTCTCAGGCATCGTTCACATCGCAGCTTTTGAAACAGGATTTTCTGAGTTCTTCTGGATGCTTCTGGATACTTCCATTTCTGGTCTTCACCCGTTTCCTCTCTTTTCCCTTTCAACCTTTGTTCCCATTGCGTTCGTTTTGTTTTGATGCCCTTCAAAGCTTTTCGTTGTTGCAGGGTTGGTGGTGGCTATGGCGGGGACGACGACGATATCTCGCACATCGAGTGCGCAACGCACTCAACTTCCTTCCCAGGAGCTTTTGGACGACCTCTGCAGCCGTTTCGTCCTCAACGTCCCGGAAGAGGAGCTTCAAGCTTTCGAGCGCATCCTCTTTTCCGTGGAGCAGGCGCACTGGTTCTACGAGGATAATGCCATGGAACAGAACATGTCCCTCAAATCGTTAACTCTCCGTGAGTTCACCTCTCTCATGTTCCAGAGCTGTACCGCCCTCCGCCCTTACCTCACGCAGATCGACGACATCTACAAGGATTTCACGACCTACAAGACGCGCGTCCCCGTAATGGGCGCGATCATCTTGGACGAAACCCTAGAGCGCTGCTTGTTGGTGAAAGGCTGGAAGGCGGGCGCAAGCTGGAGTTTCCCGCGCGGGAAGAAGAACAAAGGTGAGGATGATCACTTGTGCGCTACGCGTGAAGTTGTGGAAGAGACTGGGTATGACATCCAGCCGAAGCTGCAGTTGGAGGATCATTTGGAGTTTGTGATGGGGCAGCAGCGGATGCGCTTGTACATCATCCCAGGCGTGAAAGACGACACGCTCTTCGCACCGCAAACGAAGAAAGAAGTGAGCGAAATCTCGTGGCACAGAGTGGACGAGCTTCCTATTGCGAATGGGGAATCCATCGTCCACCATCGAGGACCCACGGGGCAGAAGTACTTCATGGTGTTTCCGTTTGTGAATCCGCTCAAGAATTGGATCGGGAAGAAGCGGCCGCAGTATGCGAAGCGCGCGGTTCCGCTCCCAGGCGTAACAGTTTGGAAGGTGAAGCATAACTTGGGATCTTCAGGGGGATCAGGCCCGTTGTCGCAAAACTACGTGAACGCGGTGATGCCGAATGTTCCAGCCGCGGTTGCTGAGCCTGTGCCGTCGTTTGAGAAGATTCAAAGCGCGAAAAACTCACCAAAACGAACGCCCAAGCAGTCTCCGAAACAGTCTCCGAAAAACTCACCTCGCATTATTGCGAGAACGATCTCCAAGACTACGCTTCCGCCTGCTGCTCTTCCTCCTCAAGGGCTTCCGCAAGGTCTTCCTCCCCAAGTGCCGTTAACCAACAAGCCTGCTCTGAAGGGGCCTCCTGGGAATGCCTTTCGCAATTTTCGGTTTGATTTTGCGCGCATCCTTCAGCAGCTGGATGGCTAGCTATGGTGCGCTCTGTTTTGAGGAGCTTCTCCGCGGTTTTCTTCGCCTTGTTCGGTTGTAATTTTACTGCTTCATCCTGTATACTCGATCCTTCTTAGGTTTTGGCGAAGTTTTTTGGAGCCCTGCAATTATGAGTGTCCCTCTCTGGGACGATCTCTCTTCTCTGTTGCAAGGGTTCGACCTGACAGGGCTCTTCTTGGGTCTTGTGTGATGTGCAACTTGACCCCTCACCATGGCCGCATGTTACTGTCAAACCGTAGGCAATTGGTAGGTTTTTTTGCAAAGATTTGGAAACTACAGCCAGCTTTGCAAAGCTTCGAAAACTACAGCAGATGAAACGACTTTTGATCACTTGGACGACGTAGAGGAGAATATTCTTGGAAGAAGATGTCGGAGGCGATGGTACAAGAATCGTTTTGTAGACTCATACCTTAAAAAGTAGAGCATCAATGCTTTTGGTGAATTTTTTAGGTTTAGGAGGGAAGGAGAGCAGGGATGCCACGATTTTTGAGTGGTATCCCTGTAAAAGCATCCTTTGTAGGAACAGCACACAACTTTTGGGTGAGGTACTGCTGTTGTGTAAAAAGATAGAGCAGATTGTGCAATAGGGGGTTGGTTTGTTTCATAATTTCGATTTAGGGATGTGCATTCATTTGATAGTGGGTGGTGGGGAAGTTCGTTAGTTTTCTGCACAGTTTAGATAGATGAGTTACAAAAAGTGGTAATCAAGGGTACATATGGATATGAGGAGATGGAGGAGCTGGAGGAGAGCTCGTCACTATTGGTGGAAACTTCCAAGTGCGAGTTCTTCTGCAACAAGCATGGTTGCTGTGTCATGTCATGTGGTGGAGGGGATAAAGAGGAGACTGACATGGTGAACCTGATTTTGTATTTATCAAGCCGGTTCTGATGACTGCTGGGATAGTTAACCCTGCAATGGTAGACGCATTGGTTGTGAAAAATGGTAGCAAGGGGGCTACACCTATTTTCTGGTGCTGCCTTAGTAATCCACCCTCAAAACTCAAATGGAGATTTTCGATTGAAGGTCAGTACCTATTCATGCCCCTCTCGTCACCTTCACCTTGCTTCATATCCTTGCTCCACAGTGCAATATCCCTGCAATCTTTGGGTTTCAGTCTTTTTTGTTAAGTACAGTACAGTTACAATTCCCTCTCTTGCTTGCGTGCCTGATTGTGTGTCTTCCAGGTACGACACTGCCACATAGCTAGGAGGCTGTCGGAGAATGGCTGTGAAGACACTTTGTAAGAAGCAAAGTTTTTGATTTGTGGTCTGGAACAAGTGGATGACCAAAGCCGAGTTCGACAAGTGGAGGATCAAATCCCCTACTGATGTCGGGCAACTTATTTGTTCATTTATGTGTGATAGATACCATTCATAACATGTAATAGATATACTCATGGGACTCCTCAGCTGTTCATAATACCGAGGCTTGCGGTTGCACCTCATCATAACTTACTCTTTTGTAAGATAGTCTGTAGCTTTCGATTGAAACTCTTTCTTTCGTAAGTGTAGTCATGGGATTTGAAGAACATGTTGATGCATATTCTTGTTGATACAGGGACTTTTACAGCAGCCGTGGGGTGGTAGGTGTAACACTCAAACTTGGAAGGCTGAGCAGATTTGCTTCAGCCTTGGACCTAGCTTGAGGTCACAGAGCTGGACACCCATGTACTGTACTGTACAGCCATGTAAGTTAAGTACGTTAGTGCCGGCTCCTACCTTACCTTCAGTTAGATTTGACTACCTCAGTTTAGCCTTCAATTTGAAATGGTGATCTGTCCAGTTTTGGATGGGTGGCCTTCTCTACGAATAAGCTTACTGATGTTTTGCTAGACAACTTCCACGTGGGGTGAGATTTTTTTCCCTCATCGCATGGGGAACTGGGATGACTTTATCATATATTCTCAAACCTACCCTCTGTTTTGGAGTTCTGGATTTTGGATTTTGTGACCTCTTCTCCTCAGTACCCAACCTGCAGTGTGCGCTATGTCCAACCTTATAGGCTAGAACTCAAGCTTGGAATGTGTGTTTTTTTATCCTTTTCAAGGTTGGGACTACTAAGGTTATGACACATGTCTTGAGCAAGAAAGTATTATAATTCTTGAATGATCAGAATTGGAAGACTATAGTCATTGGCTACTAGTGAAATGCACTTTTTGGCTCCCAAATTTCACAGTATTTTCAATTTGGGGAATGAAAATTTTGTAATACCCACATTTCATATCTTCCTAAGGTGGAAGGACCATCAACAAATCATTTAAGCAATTTGGGAGCAGATTCTGCATTGTATGAGTTGGTGGATACTTTTCCCATGTAAGAAGATAGGAGTAAGTGGACTGCTAAATTTTCAGATTTATATTCCAAAAATTGAAATTACATTTGCATTTCAGGAAGCAAAAGAATTCTTGACTCATATGCATTGTCTAGAGTCTTCCAATTCTGATCATTCAAGATAGTACTAACTTTATTAATCCCAACTTTGAAAAGGATAAGGAAAACAAGTTTCAAGCTTGCGATCTAACCTAAGGTTGGAAATAGCACCCCTTCTAGGTTGGCTACTAGGTGTGGTTGGTTATTAATGCTTCCACCTTATATGGGAAAAATTTCTACCACCTTATATGGTAAACAATCTGCTCCAAAATTTGGGGTTTGTAATTCAAAAATATAAAATGAAAATAATCCCAATTTTATCCTAGGTTTTCTTCAAAAATTCCCTCCTTGGAAAGATTATGCTTAGTTTGTAGCCCTAGCATAATTATAGAGTATGTTTGATTCTTCTTATATATATAAAATATTAACACCTAAATGCCGGAGGCCTTTTTGAGCTTCTTTGAATTTGCTTTAAATTTAACAAAATTCAGCATTTTGATAAGTCTAATTTGAATTATATGGTTTCACTCATGGATTGAAAGATACTAAAATATAGATAAATAATTTTAATACCTCGACGAAACCCTCGTCATCGACAACTACGCCCCACTTGACTACTAAGCCAGCTGCTTTCCTATCAATATCATTACGCAACCCGTAGAGCAAACATTCCTCTGCCAACAACCTTCTTACAAGCGATCTCATAGATTCTGCATCACCTTTCTCACCCCGTAAAGCTTTTCTCAACCTCCCCAGACCGCACAAAGTAGAGAGGGAATCAGCAAAGTCCGGTCCCAACATGTAGAGTAATATCAATACTACCAAAGTCACACTCACTTGGCAAAATCACCGGCAATCTCATTTCTTTCCATTCCCCTGACATCGTCTATTGATACAAGTTGAATATGAAATTCCTGCATGTAGACACCCAGAAAAGCAACCCCAACGTATCCTCCGTTGATGCGAGATAGTCAGCGCTTGCCTAGGAATTCTGTTAGGCGATCTCCAAAGTCCTTGAAGAGGCCACTGGTCTCTCTGTTGGTGGACATACTGATAGAGCTCATTTCTTGTCCTCCGGGCAAAAAATCTGCTCACTGAGCCAAAATGTGCCTACGATCGAGACGCCACCCCAAAGCATCATCTCCTCCATGTCACGGTTCTGCAGGTTAAAATCCTGGGAAGGCAGTTAATCATAGAACTCAAAAAATTCTTGGCCATAGTCAGAACACTTCTGATGTCTTCTCCCCAACGAAGTCGAATGATCAATCAAAGACAAGAACGGTAACCCTGTATCCTACATAATTGATACGTCACAACCCATCACTCAGGGTATCCATTGACTTGGCATTTCCATATGTAGGGAGGGGCTCTAAATCTCTAATAGGACCTAAACTTTTACATTAAATCGTCAAGGAGAAGATAAAGGGTTTGTCAAGAAAGGTAATAGACTCCACCCTCCCTAGTTGCACTGCCTCTGGGGACACAAATGGGCTTCTACATGCTCTCTGACATCATTTACAACTTGAAAAATTTATTTTCCAAATAAATCTGTACACAACATGAGAGGTTTTCGAGATGTACAGGGAATGAGCAATTGCAGAGTGAGTTATTGAAGAGATATAAGTGTAATTAGAAGTCGAGTGTTGCTGATTCAATGGTTCCAGTCCTATCTCTTCAACAACAGTGTTCCTACCTAGTCCATCTCTCACAAGCAATCACAAGTACGCTTTACCAACAACAAATAGCGTGAATTTTACCTGGAACCGTCAATACATTGCATCCTCCTCCTAAGTCAATAGAATGCTTCTATTGAAGCAGGCAGACCATAAGACGTATTTGCGTAATGTTACGGATTACAGCGGAAGTTGGTGATTGACCATAAAATTCAATTTGGTTACTCCTTTCACACATCACCAGGCATTGCTCCATATAAAACCGAACTCCTGACCAGATCAAAAATGCCGAGAGCTCAGAAACTGATGAGAGAAGACAATCTAGGGTTTTGTCAACTAACAGAAAAAAATTCCTAAACTTGCATCATCGTCGAATACTCCTCATAAGCAAGACCTCAGCCGTGAATATTTATCTATAATATAACTTATCTATAAAACCAATCGTACCCGTCACTTCAAGCAAGGAGTCCGTTCTCCTTCAGCCTCAACAAACGAACAACAAACCAATTTCTGTTAGTAAAGTCAAAGAGTCTGGTTCAAGTTCTTGGCCTGTCCACAGTGTCAGAGACTCTACTCAACTACCAAACTTAAAAATGGATAGTTTCTATTCTATTTTTTGGATTAATTTCCTCTTTTTTTTTAAATTAATGTTTTGAAGAATTTATTTTCTCCAGATTCCATGCTTTTTTGAAATGTCCTAATCAGAGAATTATCTGATTCTTGATCTTCCTAGGCTACAAGCTTCCCAAACACATAAACACTGGCCATATTTCTAAATATTTTTTAATATCCATTTTCAATCTTAAAGTTCTCCAACAAAACGTTACGGTTTTGGCAACCGATACTAGAAAAGTTTCATACAATGACCCTGCGACAATGTCTGTCTTGGACCCCTTGCCTAAATCACCACTAGCTTGTGTTATCCCCAAGCAGCAACGAATCGAGAGAACTTCAGACCTAATTTCAGGTGAGGGAACTATTGCACAGCATCTGTAGGAAGTCACCTGCTTCAAGCCCATTGAATTGCTCGATCAATCATTTGTAAAGCTCGTTAATTAATAACTGCTCCCTCTTGTACCTTCTTTAAGGGCATCTGCAATCAAAGTTGTCTGACTCTATCCTGAACTCCAAGTCTCATCCAGTCGCTCTTGCCTATTTACGGCGCAAGCTGGAAACTATTTTTCAACCGTAAACTGCGCAGCATTCTTGCCCAAGACCTCCATGAACTGTCTAACAGCCTCTGTCAAATTTGTCTTCATGTCACAACGTCGGCAAGTATATTCCATTTCCAACCCGTTCTTGGTAAACCCAGCTAACTGACAATTCAATGCACACTCTAGATGGGCTGCATGTCCGCATATGCCTTGCCCAGGGACTGGAGAGTTGAGGCACCGAACGACACTGAAATCATCGGCATTTGGCCGGAAAAAATCGCAACAAAGTATACACTTACATTCACAGCAGAACCCCGGCTCAGAGCAACATATGTGACAGACCAAGCTCTCCAATGGTGTCGACCTACTCTCCTCTGGCTTCGAGAGAATGCAATCTGGATTTCCAGCGGAACATTGTTTCTTCGACTTCAGCCAGTTATCGTCCTCATCCACAGGGAGTGGTTCATCCCGTTTGGGTGTCAGTCCCAGCTTCTCAGGGATTTTGATTTCCTTCGGTTCTGGAGCCTTGAAATCCTTCGGTGCAGGAATCTTCCAGTCAAACGCTTTGAAGATACTGTAAGGGTCGGTCATTTGAGGAAAGTTTTGCTTACAGTACTCCACAAGACTCTTTCGACTGGCGAATTCAACCGACCTTCTACCTTTCAAAAGGCTAGTTGGTACTGAAACATATCTATCGATCCACAATGAACTAGGTGAAGCGCGCTTGCCCACTCTCCAACCCCATTTGTCATCAAGTTTCGGCCAACCTTGCGGAGCATAAGGCCAACCATTGCCTCTCCCACTTTGCGGAACTGGATCTCTTGGAAAGTTTTCAGGCACAGGTGGAGGGTCCGAGCAACCTAAAGATAGATTCAAGGAAGGCAAATTCGCTGAAGTAAAATTTCCAGAGGTAATTGACAATGATTGATCCTCCACAGGTTTTGGGTCTGTAGGATCGAGGGCATTGATGTCTCGCTGCATGGTTGAAAGAAAAGGCACGGGGATATCGAGAGATTCTTTTTTCAAAGCCAGTAAAGCAGCAGAGGTCAAATGGCGAGAAGGAGTTGAAGGGAAGCCGGTGATCGAAGATACTACCGATTCTTGAAGTCTTCAGAGGATTCAAACACCTAATGATAGACAAGAAAGTGAGTGTAATATAAATACATGTTCGACAAATGTTCTTTCAAGGTCACAGTGAAAAGCTCATTCTAGTACATTGAAAAGCTCTAAAAACTTAACGAGTGAAATATCAACAAGCTCAATAACTTGGCTGCTACTTTTGAGACATTCAATCTTCCCAATAAAGACTCTTCAAACATGCTCGACCTCGGGAAATAAAATGCGAAAAAGCGTGTCATTCTTTCAATATACAACATAAACTATCAGAATACAAAGAGGGCGGAGCGCCTGAAGGCAAGCTGTTGTGAGGACGAAGATGAGGACGCTAGAGGAGATGAGTGTCACATGAGGCATACGCAATCCTTGTACTAGATGAGACTTTGTTACTGAAATCGACCAAGAGTGAGCTGCTTCTGAAGACCGAAAAAATGTCCGGTGGCACGATCTCTACATGGTTATCAAAGAGCCCTTCACATAACAAATTTTATGCAGAGATAAGGTCTTGTGAGGCAGAACAGAAGTCATCGCAGAACTCATTTCTGTTACAAAGCTTCGTCCTAATATGCTCTAAAAATCTAAAAATTCACATCCACTGGTAACTTCTTCAGTTCAAAGCAGCGCAGGAAGACAGTTATTAAACAGAGCGCAAACCATCTTCCTTGACAACTTAAGCCGCAAACATCACGGAATTCATCTATAGCACATGCAAACACAACAAGGATCATTGTTCAGAAGGAAGACACAAACAGAAATGACTTTCGCCATCTCTTCCTTGCCAATATGCCTCAACCATACCAAGTGCAATACAATCTGTGCAAAGTCATTTCATGATCAGAACCTATGAAGCACAAAACGCACTAAGAAAGCACGATTCCAGCTCCTAGTAAAGACATAAATCACATAAATCACATGCAATCCGATCAGCAGGTGTCCTTCGTATTGACCTAGAGATCGAAAATTTCCATACGAAGTCGATGCCAGCATCTCAGTTTGAAGGGGAGAGGGATCGCTTTTCGTTACACATTCCCTTCCACTATGTTCTACTTAGAGCACCGAGTAACATATAGCAGAAAATCAATCTCCTAATGTTTTGCATTCGCAACTGCATATAAGACAGTACCGGTATTGCATTCCGAACAAACATAAGTTCAAACTTAACCCGAGACACCATAACCTAGTTACACTCACCTAAACCAGAACCAGAACCTCCAACATGCGACTCGCAATTCTGCTAAAACATACCAACGTAAACCTCCACAACTTCCGGGATCGATCCGCCACTGCTGCAAGAGGAGAAGAAAACGTGCAACCAACTAAAAACACCAAACCTAGTTAAGAATCGGTACACTAACGACTAAAGGGGCAAAATCATTCTTCTTAAAGAGCTCAGGGTTCCCCAGGCGGCTTCTAGGCCTTACTCAATTGCAGGTTAAAATTCACGATTCGAGTGCACATTTCGCCTAACGATTCATGAGGAAGAAAGAGGGAGAGGGAGAGAGATGCCAGAAAATAGTCAAATTATCTTACAGCAAGCCTCGAAAGGAGAAGCCAATGAATTCAAATCTAGAGAAGTAGAATGTACTGAATCAGCTGAAAACTCTAAAACTCCTCGAAGCCCTCAGAAATCCAGAAAGCCTCGCAAAAAGGCATTACTCGAAGCTAACTGAACTCAGGACACAGGCGTCCCCGGGCGGCATCCACACCTCACTCAATTACAGGTTAAAATTGACGATCAGAGTGCACATTTCGCCCGACGATTCGTAAGGACAAATAGTGAAAGGGAGAGATATACAAGACAGTTGCCTAATAATCATCTCACAGCAAACCAAGAAACGAGAAGCCAAACCATGAATTCAGATCCAGAGAAGTCCAATGGACTGAATTAGCTGAAAATCGTAAAACTCCTCGAAGTCCTAAGAAAGCTGAAAAGGCTCCAACTAAGACATAATTCGAACAAAGAGAAACTGGGAGAGAGATGCCAGACAGTTGCTTAATAATTATCTCACAGTAAATCAAGAAATTAGAAGCCAAACCATGAATTCAGATCCAGATCCAGAAAAGTCCAACGGACCGATTTAGCTGAAAATCCTAAAACTCCTCGAAGTCCTAAGAAAGTTAAAAAGGCTCCAACTAAGAGAAAATTCGAAGGTACCTAAACTCAGAACAGAGAAACGAAAGCTAAAAAGGCTACAATGGACTGAATCAGCTGAAAACCCTAAGAAATCCTCGAAGCCCTAAGGAGGCCAGAAAGTCTCGCCAAAAAACACAATCCGAGGATATGTGAGCTCCAAACAGAGAAACGAACGAGCAGATTCCGAAATCAGCATGACAAATGATTACGAACGCAAAACCTCATCAAATTGGTTGAGAAGAGGCTCAAAGGAATCGCGCAAGGCAGAGCAAGGACACAAAGCGAGAATTGAAAGGGCAGAGTGACGTACTGTCGATCGAAATCCTCGTGGTTGGTCAATTCGTAGAGCGATCCTTACTCCTGGCAGAGGCAGTACAGACTACGACGTGGTGGCGGCAATCTAACTGAAACTCATGTAGGGAGTAGGGACTGGAATTTTTTCAAAAAGGACAATGACAATGCCAGAGACCCTATAGCATTAGGAGAGAAGAAATTCGGTGCTCCATCTTCTTGCTGTGTGAATAGGGTTTTCCCTAGGAAGTGGTCTCTCACAAAATTGAAATTGACAAGTTAGGTGAGAGGTCCATAAAGTGACCATTTATTAGGTCATTCACAATTTCGGGGATTTTGACTTCTTGAAATATTCTTCTTTACAATTTTTTTTTTTAAATGAATGGAATTGGCCTATAACCTAATTAGTTTCATATTTTAGGAAGCTTTGCAGAATCAATTATAAACACTGAAATTGAAATCACATAGGGTATTAAAGTGTTCACTTGTTGATACATTAATTGTTGGTATGTTGAAGAATGCAATTGCTACATTGAAGGACACATTATATACCTCTATATTTAATAACACTTTTATACCTTTATTGCTTTTGGAACCTCCTACCTTAGTCTTTATCCCTCAAATTCAACAAAAGGTCAAAATTGAGGTATGACTCCTTTGCCTATTCCATTCACCTCCCCAAATGCATGACATTACACAGAGTCTAATATAAGTATCTTTTTATTAAAGCTAAAAGGACATAAACCAATCACTAACTAAAGGTAGTTAAGCAAATGATTAAGATGAGATTCTTCGATGAATAGGAGTATTCTTGCGTAATACCAAGTATGATGTGGATGGCATAAAGTCTTACAAAAGTTATAAGATAAATAACTACTTAATGAAAACAATTGAAGATCTACTTGTAAACAACTAGCAACTTCCATCCTTGAGAAATTTTGATATTTTTATTTTTGAATAGGTTGATTGCATTATCTCACTAGGATTACTCTTTCTTTTGGATTTTTGGGCAATCTATGAGAATGTAAGTTGCATAGTAGTTTTAAGATATATACATGGGGCGGTTTAACCCCTAAAGGACTAGGATCTTTTTTCTGCCAAAAAACACTCAAATCTGACATTTCTATAGCAAAAGTTTAAAAAAATTAAAAATAAATAAATTTATACATCTAACTGTAAGATCGTACACCTAACTAATATGATAATATGTGGAAAAAATTTCAAAATTTTTGACTACATAGATTGCAAGATATCTGCGTTTAAAGTAGAAAAAACAAATTTTTCAGCACATTCCAGGACTAGATTTTTTTACTTGGAACATTTTTAACTTAAATTTTTTGCACTACAGAGTTTTGAGCTTTAAATTTTCATGGTATGAAATTGAGTTGAGAGTCTAGGAAAAAAATAATAATTCAAAAAAACTTAATTTTTATTCTTTAAAAAATTGTTAAATATAAGTAGGTATGAGATAGAAGGAAAGTCTAAATTATTAATATCTCTAAAATCGAATTAAAATGCACTAATCCCAATGGTGAGATTGTTCTGGCAAGCAAGATAAACCATGTGAAACTCTTTTTTTAGAAAAATTGTAAAAATTGCATTCAAAAATGAATCCTACAAGTTATTTTTTCAAGAAGGTGCTTTAATTGCCCCCAAAACAAGATTGTCCATAACTTTCTCATAAAGAATCCAAATGTAATGAATCAAAGTTTTACATGTACACAAAAATATAATCTATAAGGAATAAAAATTGAAAAAATTGAAAATTAAAATTTTTGAAATTTCTTTTTTGTTGCCCTCCATCCCCTATTTTGAGCTTATTTGGGCATAACTTTTGTTCCTAGACACCGATTGGAAAAAAAATTACATTCCCACAAAGATAATCATTTATTCTATGTTCAAAAAAAGTTTCAAAAAATCAAGAAATAATTTCAGCCATAATCAATACACATGTTTGTCATCATCTTAAACTATAGATGAAAATGGTTATTGTTTGGATCAAATGCATTAGAGCATCTATATATGCATGACTGATGAAATATGTTGCAATGGTTATAGAGTCATTTGGATGTTGTGTCATTTGAATCTTAGTTATACATGAATAACAAATTAAGCAGTTATTGAATTAATTTGACTTTTCTTGTATCAATTTGCATACTTAAACCATTGTGCAATATACATTAGAAGAGATTTACTAGGTTTGGAGGACTATGAATTCTCTAGGGTTCTGATCCCATCAAAACTTATAGCAGCTATTCACTAATGTGGTACAACGACTGCCACGTCATTTTATAAATGTTTTCTTTCAAATTTTTTTAATTTTTAATTTCAACTTTTTTTTTAATTTTAAGAATTAAAAAAAAAATTCAAGAAAAAAAATTCTAACAACCTAGCATTCTTTAATTGCAAGGAACAGGCCTGAAATGGCCCTCCTACCCCCCAAAACTCTTCTAATGCAACTACAATCTAACGTACTAGTAATTATACTAGCACTCGTTATAGACCATGTCCACATGAATGATTAGTCTTCAACTTTAAATATTCTAAAGAATGAATTAGCACTACAAGAAAAAGGATTATTTCTAGTAAATTTTTACTAAAAATCTTCTTAAAAGGTCATTGCTTATAATCTTAGGTCTAGGACTATATTTAAAAACTCACTTAAAACACTCCTTTCTCTTATAGTGTAGGGAAGATTGCACGTATACCAATAGCATATTGGCAAATAGAAAAAACCTTACCCTATCAACAAATGTTATATGTAGAAATTCATACACCCCACAAACTTTAGTGCAAATATGGTTGTCTCTCTAAAATGAATCACCATGTCACTATCCAAATCAAATGCAACTTCACACATCAATAATTGATTGGGTGTATGGAGTAGAAGCCCTTGCCACATCAAATATAGCTTGGTACATCAACTATTGATAGTGTAGACGGAATGGAAGCTCTCACCGCATACATGGGTGAGTAGTTATATTCTATCACTATCTTTTCCATCTCATTAGACATGTGGATTTCCTCATTTGACGAACATCCAAGCTTAAAATGGATGGTGACAATATGGCCATAGTTACTTATATAAATGACTTGTCGACAATGACTCTAAGGCCCCAAGTCATTTTGCAATCATGTGGATTTTGGAATCAAACTACTATCAGTCTACTATAAAAAACCCATGTTTTTTATGATAATTTTTTCTAAAAATCCACATGTTTTCATATTAATAACTTCAAACATAATAACATGATTGATGTTACATTTGATATTATTGTTAATATGAAAATAGGCGTATGTTTAGAAAAATCTGTCATAAAAATCACAAGTTTCTTATAGTGGTCATTTCACTATTTTGCAATCATTCTTTTACATCATTGATGTCCTCATTTTCTTGTAGTGTTTGTAAGTGTTTTGGCAAAGTCATTTTTTAAAACTAAAAGCTATATTGTTGGTGGTCAAAATAAAATCTTATAGATTTTAATATAGACTATAGAGATCCATTATTCTTACCCTTTGGATATTAATGTGACTTTTTAAACTCCTACAAGATTTTAAAGACCATTTTAGTCTTTTATTGATTTTGAGCAAATTTAAACAACTATACATATGCCATACATGCATACCTATATATGTTCCTGAAGAACTTCTTTTGACATTTTTCTTGTTTGATTTTTTAAAATCTATTTGTAACTTGTTAAAATGAATTATAGAAATAGATTCAACTAATATGTTTTTAATAGGAAAATGTCAATAGAGTCATACCAGTATTAAATTTCTTGTTTTGGGCATGTTTTTATTAGAACTAGTTAAAAAAAATTTATACATTCTAAAATTACAACAAGAAATTGTCCAAAAAATTCTACCAAGAAACATAAACAAGGGATATATAAAAAGATGTTTATACGCCAGGTGCCTTCAAATTTATTGGCTTTAGATTGACAAAAAGAAGATTTTGTACTAACAAAAGCTATATGTGCTTGTGTATATGACCATATTTGAAAAGTGTGTATGTGTCATAGAGACAAAGCTTTGCTTCTTATTATTAGTTGATTTAGATAGGTTGAAGAACTCTAAGTAGAGAGTGGTTTTAATAGTAACCAATATAAATCTTTGTGGTGATTTATTGTCAAACATCAACTTGGTCCAAACACCAACAATAAGAGTTTAGAGGATTTAGAGGGTAATATTTCTATACTTCTATTTGAGGCATAGTAAGGAATTTGCCAAATTTTTTAATATTAAATGCAAATAATGTTGGATTTTTGTCAACACCCTTTTTCATTCATTCATAATGTATTCTAATGACATCCAAAAATCTTCCATCAATAAAAACATAGAGCTTGATGAAACCTTACATTTTTGATGATTTTGCATTGCAACAACCTTAAGTTGGTTCCAGTTATAGTAAACTAACAAACCCATGGTAGTTTTATCCTTTAAATGCCTAAGGCACTAAATTTGGATATCAACAACACTTTGAAGCTAAATAAAACCTTACCAAGTTACTATTTTTAGTATTTTATATTTTTGAAAATCTCTTTTGGTGGACTAGTTTTAGCATCAAAATATAATTTTGAAAATGATTGATTATGATTTTTTTGTTCAAGATTTTGTGCAAGGGTGTTCATTGCAATCTTGATTTTTTGTAGTGTTGAGAGCTCTTGGAAATGAACCTCAAATACAATAGGTCTCAAAGAAAAATTCACATTAGAAATTCATTTTAATAAATTGTAGAAGAAATTTCAAGAAGTTGTAAATTGATCAAGAGTATGCATATTGTGCCTTTTAACCTCATGTTTTTTTGGTGATTAATTTTTTAGATTTGACATGTAAAAAGAGAATTGAAAGACTTCAAATCACTTTCAAAATTTTAATACCTCCATAATCAAACATTATAATCTTTCAATCCGTAAGTGATACTATTGTTTGTTTTTTTCCTATGTGATCTCTACCATATCTAGTTTGAATTAGGATAGTTAAAATTAAAAAAAAAATACATAACTTATCAAAACGTTAAATTTTTGTGCAATTTTGAGCACATTACAATACATTCCAAGAAGCTCAAAAAAGACCTTGAACATTTAAAATAAAGGGTAAATAGCATAAACAGGGGCCTTCATCTTGCACTGGATCGGTTGACCCCCCCCCAATGGCGCGCAAATCCAAACCCTGAACCCTAAAACCCCAAACCTATCTCACTGGAAGCTGAAGCAATCACTCGGATTTTTTCATTATTTTGAGAACTTCCCTTGTTCTTAGATTTGAATTCATTGTCTTCTCCTTTCGAGGCTTGCTGTGTAAGATAATTCGACCACTTTCTGGCATCTCTCTCCCTCTCCCTCGTCTTCCTTACGAATTGTTAGGCGAAATGTGCACTCGAATCATGAATTTTAACCTGCAGTTGAGTAACCCTGTGCCGATTCTTAACTAGGTTTAGTTTTTTTAGTTGGTTGCACGTTTTCTTCTCCTCTTGCAGCAGTGGCGGAGTGATCCCGGAAGTTGTGGAGGTTTCAATTGGTGTGTTCTAGCAGAATAGCGAGTTGAAGTCGCGTATTGGAGGTTCTGGTTGTGGTTTAGGTGAGTGCAATTAGGTTCTGGTGTTTAGGGTTAGGTTTGTCACTTAAACTCAAATCAGTAACAGGTTTTTAGGGCATATTAGGACGAAGCATTGTAACAGAAATGAGTTCTGCGATGACTTCTGTTCTGCACGACAAGACCTTATCTCTGCATAAAATTTGTTATGTGAAGAGCTCTTTGTTAACTACGTAGAGATCGTGACACCGGACATTTTCTCAGGTCTTCAGAAGCAGCGCACTCTTGGTCGATTTCAGTAGCAAAGTCTCCCCTAGTACAAGGATTGCGTATGCCTCATATGACACTCATCTCCTCTAGCGTCCTCATCTTCGTCCTCACAGCAGCTCCGCCCTCTTTGTATCCTGATAGTCTATGTTGTATATTTGAAAGAATGACTCGCTTTTTCTCATTTTATTTCCCGAGCTCGAGCATGTTCGAAGAGTCTTTATTGGGAAGGATGAATGTTTCCAAAGTAGCACCCAAGTTATTGAGCTTGTTGACATTTCACTCGTTAAGTTTCTAGAGCTTTTCAGTGTACTAGATTGTGCTTTTCATTGGACCTAGAAAGAGCATTTGTCGAAAATGTATTTATATTACACTCACTTTCTTGTCTATCATTAGGTTTTTGAGTCCTCTGAAGAATTCAAGAATCGGTAGTATCTTCGATCACCGGCTTCCCTTCAACTCCTTCTCGCCATTTGACCTCTGTACAGTACTCGTGCTGTGCAATACTCCCTCTCAATTTTTTCTTCTGTACAGTATTCGTCTCAAGCGGAATTTTGCTGCTGTTTGGTGTTCATGATTGCCGGAGGGGATGGTTTGTATGATGATCTCTATGAAGATATTGATGACTCGCTATTGTATAAGGACCCCTTCCAATCCTTGCACGAGGTAAGGAATTCATCGTTGCCCTATTTTGATCAGATGGTTGTTCATGATGCTTTTTTGCTCCTTTAGAATCGGAAAATCAACGTTAAGTGTTGATGTGTGCTTGAGCGTTGAATTATTTGTAGAATATTCATGCCCTATATCTGTTCCAGCTACATTAAAATTTAATTAGCAAGGTTTACATTAGAATTGACTTTAACGGCGTTATAATGAGCTAGGTTTAATGCAACTAGGTTGTTTGGAGAGGTGGTACCGGTATTCTACTTATGTTAGAGATCAGGGTTTGGGGTACTGATTTTCTACATTTTGTACTGGTAGCCTAAATCTCAGCTTCCTAATCTTTGAAACGTTTCAAAGAAAGAGTTGTATTTCCTTTTTTCAACAATCGGAGATTGGTATCGTTGTGAAATATCTTTGCTCATCAGCGCTTTTCTGTAAGGACTTGAGATATTAAATCATATTGATCCTGCGATGCTGATTTGCAGAATGATACTCGTGAAGAAGAGTTCAAAAAGAAGGAAGGAGAGCTTAATGGCAAGGTGGAGTCCTTGCTAAAGGAGGTATATGTTCCTTGCTGGGTCTCTCATTTCACAAGCCTGTAGAAGATGTCTGTACCAATTTTTTTTTTCTATACCCACGCTGGACCTTATAATAATGGGGTATTTTAGAATTCTTTAAATGCTATGAAATATATGATTTTACATCTTCGCAATAGGTTAGAGAAACTTAGAACTGGTGTCTTCATGCTCTGATGCTGTATGTTTATTATTGATTATGGTTGGACTGACAGGTAGAGGCGTTGCAGCAAGACAAAGCTGTTCTGACTCGTAACATTTCATGTTTGTTCAAGGTTTTTCAAACAAACATTTACCTGTCCCAGGCCTTTTATTTGTTCGACGTGCAAAATTGTGGTCTGTAGTCTAAAATCCGACGGTAGAAGCCCTTGTTAAAAAGATCCAGACTAATCAGATGCTCATTGGTGCGTACTTTTTTTAACAACGTACGTATATACCGATTATGTGCTTTCTCTTCCATTCCTTGCTTGCTCATTTGATCATGAATGAATTTGTCGGGCAGACAGCGCAAATGGAGCTGGCTAGGAAAGACAAACAAATGAAAGAATTACGGGATGAGTAAGCTGCTATTCTCTCCGCTTTGATAATCTATGATGCCCCTCAAACCAAGCGACTTAGAACTGGATTACGTGCGGTACGAATAAGGGATCTTAATGTATATAGAATGTGACTATTGATGGTGGAATTGCTTTCTTGTGTTTTTCTGATGCATTTATTTAACATTGCTACGTTGGTGCGGGCAGATTTAGCACTTAACACCATTGCAATAGACACAGTTTACTTATCCAAAGCAGGAAGTCAACTGGTGGACATGAATGTTCATTGTGAAGTAGTTAGCGGCAGTTAGTACCACTTTGCTAATTGACACAACTTGTGTGCAGTAACTTATCCCTACTAGCTAATTTAGTAACTAATTCCAGTTAGCAGATTTCCGCTACCTGGTTGCATGAGGGAGTGACTGATTACTGCAGTGTAATTGCAGGAATTTGAGATTGAAGCTAGGTGGCACACGGGGGCCCTCAAACATCAGACCTCACTTGACCAAAGCAGTAGTACCTGCAGATAAAACCAATGTTGAGATGGATAGTAGTGAACAGGGAAATAGAAGTAGACTAGAAGGTGCTATAGGAGTTTCTTCTAAGGTACATGAACCTCATACCGATGGGCACAAGCAGATCTCAGATGAAGGAATGAAAGGGAGGGGTCCTAGCAGAGATTGCAGTAACCAACATAAAGATAGAATTCCTGATAGAAGCATGCGCACTGGCGATGATAGCTCCAATAGACAGAAGAGTTCCAGTGTTAATAACAGTGGCAGTGATACACGAAGAGAATACGGCCATACTGAATATAGGAGCCGGGATAGAAGCAGAGACCATAGAGACAGTGGTGAATTGAGAAACTCGGACAGCAGGAAGAGGCACAGGAGCTAAGGCCATTAACACGCTAGTGTAATTGCAAGAATTATTGAGGATTTCGTTTTTTCAGACATCCTAATTTATGTACTGTATGACTGATGACATGACAATGAAGAAGCCAAGTGTTCTTGCTGGGTACTATTGCTCGGAAGTTGGTGAATTGAAGTTTTTTATTTTATTTCATGCCATGTGGATTGGACTTGGCAGATGTGGTGCTGCCCAGGGATTTTTTTTTCATAGTGCCATAGTGGCGATACAAAATGGTATAGTGGTGCTCCCAATTTCAACATTCATCCACATATTGGGTAGAAAATACCATCTCAGCATATTCCCCATAATATCCATAATTTTGTTTTCATCCATTCTTTGGTGAATTCATCCAATAAATTTTTATAATTTTTATAATTTTGGTGATTTCATCCAAAATTTTATTATTTATGTTCTAAGGGCTTGGTGTAGGGTCAATTATTTTGGTGCAATTTGATGATAAATTGCCAGACAAAAAACACTAGTGCTACTTGCTTCTTTTGTAGTTTGGTAAAACCCTAAGTAAGGAAAGAGTCGTGAGTCTTGAGGATTGAGTGAGCTTGAGAACAACCAACATCACCAAAAGAATTTGCACCACTCAAACATGTATTAGGTAGATGACCCATTTCTGATCTCCCCTCCAACCTCCATTTCCAATGTGAAGGTTGCTCTCTTTCTTGGGGGTTGTAGTGAATAAAATAAATATACATGTGCAAACACCCACTAATTTATAAGGGGCTATTATTTTTCATCTACTATTTTTTTTGGCACTCTTTGATTATATAATTTTCAAATTTGGATCATTAAAAAAAAGGCATACATTAGTTTTAATTTCAATTGCCATGAATAAATCATATATTATCTTACTATAAATTTTTTTTCCATTGCATTTTTTTTATTCCATTTTTTTCCACCCCCATTGAAATTCAACACCTTTCCAATTGAAATTAGTGAATGGGATTTGTAGTCTAAACTAGAACTGTAAAATACCATAAATACACTTATTTAGTGGTATTTTGAGATTTCTAGTACAAAATCTATATAAGTGAATGTATTGGATTAAGTTTGGATAATATCAAATAAAATGTGGCCGGAATGACAAATAGAGGGCTTTGAATAGGAACACCAATTTCCAAAATTATATGACTGCTAACTAAAGCTGGTCAACATCTATTATAGAAATTAGTAAAATCTATAAAATTATTGAACAATTTGAATATGCCACTCACAAAGCAATAGCATTTAATACTTTTTGCCAAAAAAAAGAATAAAAAGGGGGTATCCTAGGCCTAATTTTTTTTCTAATTCAACCTATTTTTCTATACCATATAGTAGTTTGAAGACATAGCATGGCATTTTTGTACCATATAGTATAAAAAACAAATTATAATTTTTATCTCAAAGGTTTTTTAGGCACCCGATCATTCTTTGTCATGTAGTTTTCTCCTACTACCGCTCACTGCCCCCCTCCCCGAAGCTCTCTTTCTATGAAGTTATGGCACAATTTTTGGAGTAGATGTGGTGCATTATGACTAGTTGCAAGACTTTCAATATTGCAACCAAACTTTAGTCAATTTTGCAATTAGACTATGGTCACAAACAAAAAGATCTATATCATGATTATAGGTCAAAGAGAATTTTCCACTAAAATAAAATTTTGGAAAAATATACAATCCTTCCAAACTCTATTTTTGTACATGGGAAAAATTTCATATTAAAAAAACTTGTACTCCAAATATAAGTAATTGCCTAAGTGTTTGGAAATGAGTTGGCTACTTCAATAAATAATGAATTTCCTTTTTTTATTGTGTATTTTCAATCTACAATTGTTGTTTTTGTTGTAAAGATGCATCTTCAATGACTAACTTATGCATTTTAAAACATGATGTAGGGGATACCACTTGTGTCACTTCAACCTAGGAGGCCAAAAACATGGCCTTTGAATGACATTTGGCACTTCAATTCATGAAATAAAAAAAGTATTTTTTCATCAAATATTGGGGGGACTTAGATGAATGCTTTTACAAAAAGATAGTACTGGAAATTCTTTGTTTTATGGCATTGTTGACTTTTCTACATAGGAAGATGCTTAATCCATAGATAATAACAAGATGCTTAATCATATAGTGTATCGTAGCTTCCTAGCAATTTTGTTAGAAATAAATAATTAAATGGGTACCTAAATTTTTGTGAAATTATTGATTTAGTTTTTTCATATATATATAAAATAGAATTCATAGAAATCCAACTTGCTCCATACAATCTTTCATATCTTATTTGTCAATAATTGTAAATATACATTGCAAAGTTTTTTTATTTGTTGCTTTGATTGTTCTAAAGTACAATTTTACAAACAAAATATATCTTTCATTCACAATAAACCTTGACACTTAATAAGAACTTGACACGCAAAGTAGAGAATTTAGAGTTGGATGTCATGACAAGGATTTAGATGGATGTAGTTGGTTTAGATGAAAGTAGTAGCAACCATTCAAAAATTGTAAGAACTTGGATGAATGCTTAATCTCTTTTAATTACATTTAAAATTTTTCCAATTTTAAGATAATATATTTTGGGTTGCTTCATTGGTTTTTGCACTTTAATAATTATTAGATAGAAAGGTGTCCAAGTTGCTAGGAAGCTACAATATATTACAACTTCAAGGTTTTTGCTATTGATGCTAAGTTAAGCCATAAAAATGATGTTTTTTTAAATTTGAGTCCAACTAATAAAATGAACTCAATAAAAATCATGCACTTTCTACTCCAACTTGAAAATTTGAAAGATTAATAAAATTGAATATTTTATTACAATTTGACCTTTGTGTCTATTACCATGGTCGATCAATATTTTATTTATGAAAAGACATTGTAATTTTTTATTCCATGATATTCTACACCATCTTATACACTCATGGATAAATTTTCAGATTTTTTTGACTTATCACATATTTGATATGAATTGTCTTCACTTTTTCCTTAAAAAATCCCTAAAAATCAAAATTTTCACAAAAAATATAGAAATTGTATGACTCTTAGATGAAAGTCACATGATTTTATTACTGAAAGACAAAAAAAAATCAAGAATAAATAGTCACAATATAGGAACAAAGAGAGTGTAGAGATTTTATAATTCATTTTTTTGGCCATAGGCCTATCTTTTAGGGTTAATATGTTTTTGGAGTGAGTGTTGGTGGATGTACTAAGCTTTACAGATATCGCTTGGGCTTAAGACTCAAGTCCAGTGAGATTAATTTTTTTAAATATAGATATATTTCTTGTGCAATTTCAAAGTAGGAATTTGTAGACTACTATAAGTGGTACAAGTCAACTCTATTTCCATTCAATGATCACTTGACACAAAAATTGAGCCAAGTCATACTTATACTACATTTATAAATAGATGAGTTTCTTATAGTAAGAGATGGGATAAAATCCTATGAAGCAAAAAGAGTGAGGTATGTTAATTTCCCCCACTAATTGCTTTTTCCTTTCAAAATAATTTTATAAGGATCCTTGTCAACTTGATCAAAATATAATTACAATACAATATGGATATATAATATGCATTTGATCCAAATATGCATATTTATACATATTATATATAAGTATGGATTGCCATTCCATAGCAAATGACATATATGGAGTATGTCTATAATTTTATTTTGATTTTGGCACTAGGCTCGAAGAACTAGCCATATCACATTCCTCACTAGTTACAACTTTAATACATTAGAAGATTTTTGGGGCCTTTGGAAGCTTGCTAGTTATCATAGCTTGTGAACGCAAGGAACAAGTTCGATGCAATGGAATGACGTGGCCAAGACCCTGCCACATCATTACCCAATTTTCTTTTTTTTGAATTTTTGAATTTTTTTTTTTGAGAGCAGGTTGTTCTCTTTGTTGTGGGGAACAACTGCCAGAGAACAAGTTCGAAACAAGCTTCTGGAGCACCCTAAAATCTTCTAATGTGTGTGACTTTTAGTGAAGGAACTACGAGAAGAATATCCTTTTACTTTAGGATGGGTTTTTTTGCTTTAAAAATTGACAAATTTAGACATTGCAAAAACATTCATATACTTTGATAAAGCTAGATTGTATTTTTATCTTTTTTTGTATAAAGCGACTACACATCGTCTATTATGGAAATGTCGTGTAAATAAAGATCGTAGCACACAATAGATCAAGTGCTATAATTAACACCAAATATGAAATCAAAAACTAAACAAGAATGTATAACAAACACACCCTCAAAGACAAACTATAGAATCTACACACACAAAGTTAAGCAACTCTCCCTGTACAAAGGAAGAATCGAAGAGTGTAAACGTAAGAGAAGAAGTAAAGCTTTTACTAAATGATAATCCATCATCTCTAAGCAAAGTACAATATACAACTCTTTCCAAAACACTCACAAAACTTGACTTGATAACAATGTCAAGTCAAGGAGTTATCTCCACCCAAAACACTCAAATCCTAAGGTGGATGAATTCCAACATTTGGATGAAATCCATCCAAGACTAAGAAGAACTCTCATAGGAGTCCATCTAATACTACAATCCGATGTAGAATGGCTCTGATGTCACTTCACGTGACAGTTGTTATGTAAATAAAGATCGTAGCATATAATAGATCGAGAGCTATAACTAACACCAAATATGCAATAAAAAACTAAACAAGAATGCATAACAAACACACCCTCAAATGCCCCCCTTAACAGATAAGGAACCCCTCTAATTAGCTAGGAACAAATACACACGCAGTCGGAGATGACCTTTGGTGATATTTCTGCAACAACTGTATATATTCAAGTCAATGTACTGGTACATAAATAGTCCAATCAAGTCAGTGAGGAAGTGACTAAAGAATGGTAGATTGGGTGCAGTGTAAGCCTCATTTTTAATCACCTTCAATTGTTTATTGAGAGTTGAATCCTATAGTCAACCTCATCATAATTTGATATTGTGAATCAATAACTTGTATCCATTACCCAAATGATAGCATCATTATCATATAGAAAAGGCCAACTCTAGAGAAGTCCTCAATTCTTGTTAGAAAATGTAACATGAATAGAAGACCGTCTACAACAAGGATAAATCCAATCTCTAGAAGAAAGAGTCGAAAGAGGTGGTATCAAGCATGCCATATGCCATCCACAGTGGCATTGATCACACGTTAACATAGTAACTACCCCCTTCTTCTCACCACATACATAACATGGAAGGCCATCTAGCACAATAGCTAGCTTTTGGATGCATAGAACCCTCAATAACAAGATGACATAGAGTACAATTTTTAGAGTGCTCTCGACATTCCTATCCATCTTTGCCTTCAAGTAACAAAATACCACTAAACAATACATCTTTCACATGAAGAATAGTATGCCCTGCCTTCACATTAAAGGTTGTAGGCACTTCACGTTGGAGATATATGTAATCTCCTAGAGAAAATCTTCTCAATTGAGTCTAATAAGCTCCACTATGAATGTGAGTATATTGTAAGGTATTACGATGTTGAGCAATAGATAAGTTCTCCATTGCTATGGGCATGGCCGGTTTGAAAAACTCTACTCGATCATGTAGACATTGAGTCTACATATCAGGGTCATTCAAGTCTACAACTGGAGCTAACTTCTCTCGCAATGAACTAGGTAGAATCGGCTTCCGTCCATACAACAACTGGTAAGGGCTATAAGATGCCAATGATGTCTGCTTGCTGAAACGATAGTCCATAGCAATCCATGGCAACATCAAGTCCCAATCACAATGATGGCTACAAAGAAGTCCATTTTTGTAAATCACGTTTGATTGTTTGGACAACCCGCTCTACTAGGCCATCTACCTCAAGGTAATCTCTAGAAGTTGTATGATGATCTATCAAGGCTTTCGTATACAATTCTTCAAATGAACCAAGGAATTCTCGCCCTTGATTTGTTAACACCTTAGTAGGTGCCCCAAAATGTACCAAAACTCGATAAAAAAAAATCTATAGCCACTAATTTTGAAGAATTTTGTGGTAGAGCTACAAGTTCAATCTAATTGCTAAAATACTCCACCATCACTAGCACATATTTAGCTCCATGTGAGGTGACAACGAGTGGCCCAGCAAAATCTAGAGACCATTGATAATCCAAACCCATGATGGGCAAAGGTCATAGTTGAGGTGATAAAGTGTTAAAACTTGATCTAACTCGATCATACACCTCATAACGAGAAACATAAATGGCGACTTGTTGATATATACTAGTCCATTAATATTGATTGCGTAACATAGAATGTGTCCTATGCATGCCAAAATGTCTAAGCTCCTTGTATACTTATCGTACTAAAGAAGCTCACTGATTTGGTTTTGGAACAATGTGCCTAGTTCCATTAGACCATACTCAAAACAACAATCCGTTCTTTCAATAAAATCTTGTTGCTCAATGACCAACTCTATCTCGCTCCAAGGTAGAGATATGTGTAGAAAATGTCCCTTGTTGAAGCTTATGTAAAACTACATGATCTTTCCACACATCATTAACAATTTGGACCTTGTCAGATTCTTCATTTGATCCATGTTCAGGTAGCACAAATGTAGAACCTGACATCAAAGTGAGATATGCTACGGCATGCCATTTGAGAATTGCCTTTCTATTGCATTCCCCATACCATCTAGCTCCGATCAAATCCTCCTTTGAAGAGCTTGGATTACGAGAGAATCCATCAACATCCAAATTTGTAATGCCTGTCTGATGTACCACTTCAAAATCATACTCCTGAAGCAACAACGTCCATCTAGCGACCTTGCCAGTAAGCTTATTTGATTCCATAAGCCACTTCAAAGGTTGGTGATCTCTCACCAATGTAAATTCTTGACCGTACAAATAAGGTCAAAAATCTACAATGGCCCAAACTACAACTAATGCTTCTCCTTTATAAGATGAATAGTTGAACTCCGCATTGTTATTACTCCTAGAGGCATATGCAATGATATATTCTCGTCCTACATCATCCTTTTGTGTCAAGACTGCTTCCAATTCCACTACACTCCAATTTGTATGTAAGTGAAAGGATCTAGTAGCATCTGGACATCGAAGCACAAAAGTTGAACCCAACTTTTGCTTCAATGTATCAAAAGCTTGTTCTTGCTTATGGCCCAAGTCCATAGTTGGTCCTTTTTTGTGAGAATTGTCAATAGCTTGGCAATCAAACTAAAGTTCTTAATTAATCGGTGATAGTAATTTGCCAAACCAAAAAAAGCTCAAAGTCAAGATACATCAATAAGTGTTGGGATCTTGTGTAATGCATCTACTTTTGCTTGTTGCACTCTAAGATCCCCTGGCACAATTATATGGTCTAAATATGGTATTTGATCATGGAAAAATCTACACTTGCCATGATATAAGCATAATCCTCACTGTTGCAACCATTCAAATATTGCTTGCAAATGCCTCACATGCTCCTATGGGTTGCTGCTAAAGATAATAACATCATCAATGTACATCTAGCAAATGGTAGGCTAGTCAAAATCCGGTCGATCACCCTTTGAAACTCAGCCGGTGCATTTTTGAGACCAAATGGAAGAAACTTCTAGTGATAGAGTTGATCCTTGCTATCTTGATCAACTCCCCAAAATGTTGTCTTTACTCGATCTTTTATGAGCAATGGCAACTGGTGATAACCAGATTGCAATTCTAAAGTACTAAAAACTCGAGAAAAGCCCATTGCATTAAATATCTCCTCTAGCATTGGCATTGAATACCGATTTGACTTGGTTTTACAAGTAACTGGACGATAATCTCCACACATCCATTTCTCTGTCCGATTGCCAAATATATCTTTTTTGGAAGGTATAACCCTAGTACAAGCATATTCGGCATTGAAAAGTTCAATTAAACCCGCGGCCAATAATTTTTGACAACGAATTTAGACATCATCTTTCTCTGAGATACTTAATCTATAAGGATGTCGAAAGATTGGATGATCATCTTCCAATTGAATGTAAATAGGTTTGCTTTTATAGCCCTCAAGCTCCTCTAATCTAAAGGCAAAACAACTACGATATGAGCAAATAAAAACCCATATCCTCCGTGCTTTGGCACTAGTAAGATGTGGCCCTAAGTCCAATAGCCAATCATCAAACTCAGTGGTTACTTTATCAACCAATGGAGCACCAGTGCATGCCAATATGTCTTGTAATTGCTAATCTGTAGAAGGCATAACCTCTGTGCCTCCAGCCTCTTGACTTGAAGTCAAATGAAAAGCTTCATCACCACAATTTGTATGCAGAATTGTGATGTCCATAGGAAAAAAGGGATCTTGCAAAAATACCTTTGAAAACATCTCTTAGGCATTTACTTTCCCAAAATCTTGAGCTAAAGCAACAAAAACATGTTGAGCCCGAAGCTCTTTTGCTGCATACCGCTTCAAGTGAAAAAAATGACTCAAACTCTTCAAACTTAGTGAATTTTGACTCCATTGCCCTTTAATTATTGCTTTCTGACCTTAGAGTAAATAAATAGTCACCATGATGTTTCTGAATAGCAAGACATGTGCCACTAACCCAGACTTAAGTATTGAGATCCATAACTTGGTCCAAAAAAACCCATCGTTGACCTTCTGTGAGGTCATAAGTAGTAGTGGTACCAATTAGAAAATCCATAGTACGTTCTCGCTCATCTACAGTAGATTCTTTATGAGTTTGAGAGGTATTACTCCAAACCATACCAAGACCACGTGCTCGAAATGTAAAAGAGTTCGGATATGTGACAAATGTAGGGAAAGCAATTCGAGGTATTCCCAACTTGTTCACACAAGCTAAAGGAAATTCATCATTTTTGGAAACATTCAAAGGAATATGATGGTCATCCAAAATATCAACCAATTTTTGTCTTACAAGCCTCTTAATTCTTGAAAGGGATGCTTGAAGTATATGAGATATGGTTAGGTTGGTCCAAATCCAACGTGGACAATCAGCATAAGAATCCAAAGCTACAACATCTATAAAAGTTAGAGGGCCTAGAAATTGATTAATATAGTGCCCATTTTCAAGAACCTTTGGCTGTGTGTCACCTAATGGTGGCACATTTTCAAAAATATACTCTAGTGAAGTAGATTGGTGGGTATACCACCATTATGTAAGTTAGAGCAAGTTTGTAAATAGACTAGATCGAGGATCATCAAAACCTTTACTAGCTCATGTATGTGAATGACCTTCACACGGCCAGGGTTGACACGACGTCCGGGACGTCCGGACGTGGACGCTGTGTCCGTAGCGTCTGCCGGGACCGCCCTGTCCGCCTGTCACCCCGTTCGTCCCGTCCGTCCGCCCCGCCCGCTTTGAAGGCCCTATTTCCCCCAACCGCCCTACCCAAACTGCCCCGCGGTCACTCCCTTAATCTTTAAACAATTAAATGTTAAATGCAGTGCAATGGTTTGCGATTTGTTATTAAAACAATGTCTCTTATAAGTTGAAAGATTATAAAGTTTGACCATGAGTCCATGATAGTCTTGAAACTATGAAAAAATTTCAATTCATTTTCACAAGGCAAATTAAAAAAGTTTGTGACTACAAATATATATATATATATATATATATACTATTTAAAAAATCAAGATCAACACAAATACAAACATAATCAATATGGGCAAAATGTATTGAATTTAATATAGAATACCATACATTGTGCACATTTGGCTAATTGCACATATAATTTTTTTCATTCCAACTCTATATTTCTAAACTAATTTTTAATGCCTATATAACCTATTCAACTTCTAATTTTGCACTGCCAATCTAATATAAATGGCGAAAATGTTCATCTGGCATCAGCCAATGATATGTATTAGAAAATCGCGTAATCACATGGGCCAAACTAGTATTTTCATCGTCAGTCTTCGAAAAAATGCGCTTCAAGTAAGCATAAAACACTTTTGCAAAGTCATGAAAGGCAAATTGTGTCGCACTAGGTGTTTTTCGTAGCAAGTTGAAATATGCCTCTGACATGTTGTTTCCATTCATCCGCCGAGCAATTTTTCGAATGGCATACTCTTCCAACTTACGTGAATACATCGGAATGACTTCCACATCTGCACCTGCTTTATGCAAATATGCAATACGTGGATCCACCCACCATCTCCTCTGCAAAGTTTGTTTCATCTCATCTGCTGATGTGAATGTGTACAAAGACTTCATTGGCTGAGAAGCTAAGGTGGTCATGCTCCAATCGCAAACTCCAATGTACACACGTGACTCATCCTCTAGAAAATGCAACAAGATGTTGTCCGGAGAAAGATTATTGTGCAAATGTCCAGCAAGATGCACTACATACATTATATGCATAAACGCCCATGTCAACTCCGTGCGCTTCTTCCGATATCGCCCTAAACGGTGAGCTTTTACAACCTCCTCTTCGGTTGGATTTGTATACATCAAACGGATTTGAATGTTGTCTGGAAAGTCCTTATCCATATTCAACATTTGTCGAAGAGTTCCACCATTCCACCAATACGCATAACCTTCACACGTCGTTTCGTGCACCGCAACAAACCGTATCACACCTGCGTGTGGAATTCGAACAGCCATTGATTCGTTTTGATGTTCTAACTTTACAAGATCGGGTCGAGTTTGGTGGTGAATGGATTTCTTCGCCGCAAACTCCCAATAAGGAAGTATTCCTGGACATCCTTCAATACGAACCTTTCGAATCGTTGCATATCCACCTCTCATCGTTCTATCATCAACAGCAATCACGCGTGCTGTATCTGAAAGTGCT
Source organism: Pseudoscleropodium purum (assembly GCA_963969395.1). Lineage (NCBI taxonomy): Eukaryota > Viridiplantae > Streptophyta > Bryopsida > Hypnales > Brachytheciaceae > Pseudoscleropodium > Pseudoscleropodium purum. The sequence goes on along the minus strand of OZ017800.1, from coordinate 14,230,358 downwards.
ATGAGGTGCCGTTTGGTCCTTTCCGCTTCAGCAACTCCATCATTACTTTTCCACCAACCAATTGAACCAACTCGATTGTGCTTTTTGGCGAATGGAGCACATCGCCCCCTAAATAAGTCCGCTTTCAAAATCACTTCTTCAAACTGGGCGTCATTGGGTCGATATTCCTTGCCATATTTAACCAAAATGACTTTGGAATTCCACAAAGTGTCATGAACCTTGTTCTCCAAACATTTGGTGAAGTACGTTTTATGCATTTCGTCATGCCACTTCGCCACATTCAATGCATCCAACAACATCTGTGTCATGTCTACCTTGAATTTAGACACGCACTCCTCTTGATATCTGATGTACTTATTGTTTAAAGACAATGTTGTTTCCGATTCATAAAATTGAACGATGCACTCAATCATGAATTTTTTGCATTCCTCCGAAGGACTTTGGCGAGCTACCTCCAAGTTTGATGGTCCCTCTTCATGTTTTAGCTTCGCAACCTTCTTCTTCCCGTTTGACATCGTGACAAATGAAATTGATATAGATCAAATTTTTTAATTTAAAATTGAATTCACGCACAAGTGTCCAAAAAATTGGCAACAAGGGGGCCCCAATAAACCACTCTTGCGTTGCCTCGGAAAAGAGCCAATGGAGGATGAACCACCAAGCTCTCCGCTCCACCTTGCATTCACAAGGGACAAAGCAAAAGTGACAATGCGGACGGACCGTCCGCCCCATCGAACGGCTCCAAACTGTCCGCCCGATCCGATTTATTTTCCATATTTGAAAATAGAATCTAAAAAAGAATCACTAATTGTCTAATTTGAGCATTTCTTCATACCAATAAGAAATCATTTTAGTTTTTAGCAATCGTTGAATGAAGAATAAAAAAATTTCAAATATTCAAATAATTCAATCTTTTATAAATTAATTAGAAATACATTTATACCATTTACAAGTTTCTAAATGTAATAAACACACAACAATAATTTCAAAATACACACCATGCTAGTACATATTTAACCTCAAATGCTAAATTCAAAAATAGACATAATATGGCTCTTACAAAGTTATATTTCTTCTTCATATTTTTATTATTTATCAAAGTCGCTTATAGCCTTATACATCAACGCTATTATAAAATAATACAATGATGTCTTCAACAATATGCTTGCCTACATACATACTTGGTGTACACTATTACACAACACTTTTTGAAAAAGTGAACAAAACTGTTGTTCAAAATTGTTCTATTCATTTAAAATTTTGTACTACTTCTACCAATCTAGTGCTCTATACTTGTCGTGAAAGTAAAAATGAGAAAATTGAGCAAATACATGCTCACTATATACTTGCATGTTTTTGTATTCGGAATCTGAATCGGACTCGGACTCAAATTGTTGATTGCTGCCTCTTCTTTGTACTCCAATGAACAGACCACCTCCGTAGTTTCCGTGATATCCACTCGCTACACCTCCTTGTTCATAGTTTGAACCTCCAAAAGTAGGAAGAGGAACCGGAGTAGTAGGCTCTGATCCTCTTTCATTTGAAGCCCCATAATAAGAGGCCCCATAATGCCCGTATGAATCACTTCTAGTTGATTCCGGATAGTATTGGGCGCTTCCGTGAAGAGAGCAACTATACTGCGGGGTTACATGACTTCCTCCACTACCTTCAGAGCCCACTTGAGTGGACGTAGTATAATATGAACCAAATCCACTAGACCTACCATAGTACGTACTGCCATAGCTACTTGCTCCACTTTGAAAGCCAATTTCAGGGGGAGTGCCATAATGAGAATCAACTATACTTGAACCACCATAATGCGTGGATCCATAGCTCCCTCTTCCACCTTCATATCTATTTTGAGGATCGTAACCAGAGTATGAACCACCTCTTCCTTATTCAGATTCTCGCGTTCCATGTTCATGTCCGTAGGACCCACCATGCTTATCTTGCCGTCCACGATCTTGAAGGCTTCTGCGTATTGCCTCTTGCATTTGTTGTTCGAATTCAATTCGTTCTCGTTCTTCTATCCACTCGTGCCTAACTCCAAATGTGACAGGCGTTTGCATATCATCATCATCATCGTCATCTGTCCATGCATCTTCAGCATCTTGTAGAACAACTGAAGGTTGTTGTAGATAACCTCGATTGGACCACTCTGGCATACAATCGCTTGCGCCCCTCCACTGTGTATCTATAACGGCATCCGTGCGCGTATAGTTCTCCACATTGCAACCTGTAGCGGTACGCCAGTCCACGTCCTTGTGGAGTACAATCTCTGCCCAAACCATTGCCATAACATTATAATTCATTATATTTGGTTTGGCGCTTTTAATGCCAAGAACTCGATGCACTTATGTGTATCGTTGTTTGAAGTGCTCACTTTGGCACGTAGACATTTGTCCTTCCCAACGTGGCGCTTGGTGCTCTACACGTTCATGTCGCCAAAGTTTTTGAATGTGAGTCATTTTCACATACTTCTTGCATATTGAACAATCCCACACTCTTGTTGGTTCTTCTTCCCATCCCGGTTCACCTACGCACAATGGATCGGCCCAAGCATCCCAATCGAACAATTGGGGTCTTCCCTTTTGACTACTTTTTTTGGGTGTTCTATTTTTCGGCATGATGAAGCCGAAGCAAAGAGAATGAAACAATTAGAAAGCTTAAGAACCAAAATTTTGATTTAATTAATTAATTAAAATTTTACAAGCGTGAATTTTGTGAAAATTTGTAACAATCTTACAACAATCGTTCACTCAAAGCGGAAGGGGCGCGCAGAGCTTCCAAGGCATTGGTCCGCCCACTCCAAAAGAGAACAATTGTTCGGAATGAGCCGTCCACCTCCCCATATATATATATATATATATATATATATATATATATATATATAGACGCCCCGAGGCGGACGTCCAGATCATGCAAACCACATCAATCCGCATGTCAATCGAACGGCTGTAACCGGGCGAACGGGTATCGGGGCGGACAGGGCGGACAGGGCGGACGCCGGATCGGACGAACAGGGCGGACGGAGGACGGGCGGATGGATATCGCAGTGGACGGGGCGGATAGGGCGGATGGAGAACGAGGCGGACGGGTATCGTGGCGGACGGCTCATCTTAAACCCTAAACCCAATGAAGCAAATTGTTCTTTTTTCAAAATCTCATGATATAGATGTTTAACCCCTAAAGTTCTTTTCACTAAAAACACTTCAAAACTGCCATTAATAGTGCAAATACCAAGTCTTAGAAGAAAAATACTTTGGGGCATATGTAACCATAGGATCTTGTAGTAAATTAGTTGGAAAAGATGTGGAAAAAATTTTAGACAAATCCACCATTTGAATTGTAAGATATTAGATATTGAATGTTTCATTTAAGGGGGCTACTCAATTATGTCTATTAATGAACAATTGGTAGGCTAACAAACCTAACTTAGCATGTATTTTAATATTTGTTGCAATTGTTTTAGGAATATTATAATATAACACTATTATAATATTCTTATAAATGATATAGTACTAAATCATTTCAAAATCAACAACATTCGAACACAATCTGTCAATCTTGTCTTCCATACTCCTTTAATGATATATATATATATAAATATATATACATATATAAAATATATTAGATAAATCAACATGAACAAATCAATGATTATATATTTCATAGATCTATTCTTCATCAATCAAATAAGAGTGCATGTGCAAATATAGAGAAAGATGGTTTCTCCATTTGTTCCCAAAAAATAGATAAACAAATAGAGAAAGATATGAAGTGAATGTTACTTGGAGAATTGGAAAGAAAGAAATTGAAGTACTCAATTACATTTTATTAAATTGGAAAATTGTATGTGGATGGCATGAATTAATTTTCATAGATGCTAAACTCATATGAGTTGCATTTCAACATTTATGATTTATGCAATTGATTGAATTGAAAGCTCTTGTAATTACATTTTCAAATTTTCGATTCAATCATTCAAATTTGCAAGAGTGATTTATGATAGATTTATAACTTTAAATGTGAAAGCATTCAATGCCTTTATGCGTTTGTTCATCAATATATTAATTTTAAATAAATAATATATATTTTTTATAACATATGCATAAACCATTGCATTAAAAAAAACAAAAAACTAAGAGCCAAGCCAAATAGGCTGGTCAAATGAAGAGAACAAGAGAATAAGAGCCCTACGAGACAGAAAACAAAGGAAAATAAAGAAAATATCAAAAGGATTCAAAGGAAGGAACAAGATGCATTCTTGCAAGACCGTAGAATACATAATGATTTCAAAATCCAAACACATTAACACAAATATATTTTCTATTTCAATGAGAGCCAAAAATGAAAAATGAACTACCTTGCTCTCAAAGATTGTACAATGTACACGTTATACAAAACGAACATATAACAAAAAGAGTAGAAGACATCGTTTATCATGATTGAAAACTGAAATGATCTTTTCTTTCTATGTAGAATATTTTATGAAATGTAACAATGTATTTAATTATCATAGTAATTGGTAGAAATCTTTGTGCAATACATAGAAACATTTCATCCATGTGGAGTTTTTTCATTTATTTAGGATTAAAATTGAAGTATTATATTGTACAAAGTACAAACCAAAAACAATACCATATACCTAAGTTCAAAAGTTTGCAATTGTTTCGTGAATTCATTTTGAAAACTCAAACAAAGAAATATTTTATAATTAATATCTTGTTCATTTGAATCATTTCAAAAATCGAATTCCGAATTCAATTCCTATTTATAATAGAAATTATATTTGTCAATTTTTTAGATCTTTAAACAATGAACCCTCTTTTTTAAAATTAATATTTAAAAATATCTGAAATAAGAATATTGGAATTACCCTTCAAAATAAATATAGCACATGTATAAGTGTATAATGTATTCTACTCAACCAACTCAAGTAACGAATTTTTCTATGTTTTTAAGGAAAAATATAGCCATACATGATTTGAAAGGTAAAACATTGATTCTTTTTCTTTGTTTTCAAATCTAATCAAAATTTCATTAAAAAATATGAAAGACTTGATGTTCATTTGAAGATTGTGATGTAGTTTTAATGAGAAATCACAACCTTTCATTAAATATCATGAGGTTGAAATCCATTAAACTGTTATTCTAATTATGTATTGGGGCCTTTTTTTAAAATTTCATTTGTTTACAATGAAAAAGGAATTGATTATTTTTGCAAAACATTTGATTTTCTAATGAACTTTAAAAAAATCCCCACCATCTTCAGATCTTCTCAAAACCTATTTAGAGGGATAATATAAGTAAATAATCCAAACATATTGAACTTAACCACATTCCCCTCATTCGTAAAACAATTTAGGGGAGAAAAGAAAAGGTTTAGGGTAATTAGGGTATAAGGTTTAGGGTTTACATTTAAAAAAAATAAAATGATAAATCAATTACATTGATCCTCATTTAGCAGTGATTATTAGGCTGTTTTATTTTTGAAATGTTATCGCTCTTTTTGAATAATAATGGCCTCATAGAATGCACCAATGGATAGTTGGGCGGAAGCCGTCGGCGGTCAGTGTTTAAGTGGGGCGGTCGACGTGTCCAAAGCGCGGACGGCGTCGAAAGGCGGACACTGCGGACAGTCCGGGCAGACGGGGCGATCGGACGGGGTGGTCGGTAGGGGCGGTCGGACGGGGTGACGCGCAGACGGCGCGTCCTCTACCGAAACGTCGTCGGTCCGCGCGGCGGACGCGAGGTTCGGGGCTGCTTCGCGCGGTCCGGGGTAGGTCCGGCGGCGGACGGCTATAAGGGTGGAGTGACTTTCATTTCTTCTCACTTCAATTCTTCTTCGGTGCCAAGTTGGATGTGCTACTATTGTTTTATGCGCTAGTTGCTCCTACGGGGTGGAGAGTTGGAGTCCTCTATTTTTTGTTACTGTGTTGCGGTTGATGCCATCACTTTTGACTATCACGTGAGATTTTTTTATTCACTTCAATTGATTATTGAATCCAATTGACAATCATGAACGGCGAAGGTGATCGAAATATGGATGGGGTGACTTCGGGAAGCGAAGCCAAGAAAAAGAGCAAAGTGAAGGGGGCTACACATGACCTTCGGCTTGACATTTTAAATGACCCTACAATTAAAGCAGAGAGCGGGTGGGAAGATGAAGATGCGGAGTATTGGACATAAAAAATGTGTAGGACCTATGTTAAAATGTACCACATTGACAAGTTGTGGCCTCAGAAGTCACACAAGAGTCATACACGGGATTTTTGTTGTAAACCATGGACTTGTAACAACAAACATTTTGTCCATCGATCTGAGGAGGTGTGGCGTGTTCTATTCGGAAACAAGCGTAGAAGCAAAGGCTATATTAATTATAGCGTGGCGTGTATGGTTTACGCTGAACTTATATTAAAGCGCAAGATCGATTGGAGCACGTTTCCAACAACAACAGCTTGCCCACTTCTACTTGAAGCCAATTAAAAGGACATTCCTGACTTGTACAATTCAGAGGGAGAAACAGAAAAAGTATTAAAAAATACTATTGAGGTGAAAACGGATGGTGTGGAGAAAGCCTCAAATGTTGAAGAATTACGGTCTGTACAATCTCCAACAAAAGCAATCAATGAAAGCTCTTTGAAAAATGTGGGGAAAGATGTGGAGAAAGATGTAGAGGCGCAGGAGGGTGAAGTCTTTTCCATAGCTCCAACGTGTTTGACCTTTATACCAAATGTTGCAGCACAAATGCAAACGGAGTTTGTAAACAAAGGCAATGTTTGCACGGAACGCGGGGAAACTTCAAAAAGTAAAGTAGACGAAGTCTTGGCGGAGAAAGTGGCAAAGGCTAATGCTACAATTGATAGTCTGATAGCCAACAATTGTTTTGATAGTTTGGTCTACAAATCTCCACCTATGCATCAAGGCGTTGAATCTAGTCCAGCGTTAAGTTTAGAAGACAAACTACATACGCCTCGTGGACAAGGCGTGACGATTGATAATATATCCTCATTATGGAGTTCCGAGCGTAAAAGGCGGGCGGAGGAGTTTTCGTTTACAGCGTCATTGCCAAGTCCTCTACATCGAACCTTGCAAGACATGTCCAATCCAAAACAATTGGAAAATCTTTTGAAGCTCTCGGTTCAGTTTGTTAACCTTCATGAAGAAATAGGCGGATCGTCTAACCCCGATGATGGTGCTACTGCTGTTCCAATGAGTCCACTTGCAGATCCAAAGAATGTTGCACATATACTTGATACAGCTTTCAAGATGACGATGTCAGTTGAATTTTTAGCGAAAGTTGCTCCGACTTTTATGAATTTGGCCAAGGAGTTTTCTTTCATGGCACCAGAGATGTTAAAAGGTGCTGTAGCATTTCAGAATCTCACGAAGATTTTCGGACTACTTTTCGAAGAAAGAGATGTTCACATACTACAATTGGTGGAATATAAGAAGAAAATTGTTGACTTTGGAGGAGTGGAAGCAAGGTGCAAAGTGTTGGAGACTTGGAGTTGAAATTAAAGACTTCGGAGAGTGAGGTTGAACATTGAAATCAACAATCATCGAGGCAAATGGACGAGTTGATGAAGATGCATAAACGGATTGCAAAATTATGAGGGACCTCTAAAAATCCGAGTGAGGTTGCAATCTCACTAGTGATTGTACTCGGAGACAGTCAGGAGACTCAAGAGAGTGAAGATAAGCTCTCTCTTCCTTTTGATAAGGCCGAAGCAAGCAACAACCCTGCCATTGTGAATGTACAAGAAAGTCACGGCATGAACATGTTAAAAGCGACACAACAACCATCAATGAAAAAGCTTTCATCCGTTTACGTGAATGCGGAGACGCAAACGGAGAGTTGTGACTTTGAAGAGTTGAAGCATAAATTGGAGGAGGCAATTGAAGCAAAAGGAATCGTTGAATCGAAGTTGAATCGATTGCAATTGTGCTTGGATTTGAAGAAGTTTATGCCATCTAGCGGCGTGGAGTCTCGATGGTTAGTATGGGTACAAAGACTCCAAGATAGACCCTCTATAGTATCTCGAGCAATGGTAGGTCTTCAAACATTGGCAATGGAGTCAAATGAAAATTGCGATGCCATTCAAAGCTCTTTGAGTTGGTTCAAGACTATGTTTGACCAACATCCTTCTAAGGGATATACAGAAATCATATGTTGGGGAGACATGGATGCCATGTTTGAACGGTTAAACCACACACAGAAGGACCAAGCTCCACCCATCAATTGGACCTTGGAAGTAGAGGAAGGATGGGTCCCTTACAACACACTTTCAACACACATCAATGTGAAAGACAAGCGAGTGGTGTATGTTTGTGATCCAGCCTCTCCAATCTTGGATGTTTGTTGTAGCCTTTGCCAAGGCCTCTTCGGACCGGAAGGTGCGGTAACCATGAGCCAATGTCGCCATACTTTCCATATCACTTGCATTGTGAAAGCATCACTCATTCGTTCGGTATGTGCTGAGTGTCGTAGTCCATTGAGTGCTAGGTTCTACGAAATGTTTAGTATCTTGGAAGCTATGCCTCCAGGCCACGAGTACAATCGTTGGAATCTTCCTCTTGATCAAGCGCCATACAAATTTCAAAATTATCAACATTGGGGGAAGCCAATCCGGTGGAATGCAAATGAACAGAGGCATGATTTGTACGAAGAATCTCAGCAACCATTGGATTTGGATGTATGGATGACTCACAATAGAGAGGTGGAATTGCAGGTTCGAGGAATCGTAGATGACGCGGCCCGTGAAATGTTTTGTTGCAACATGGGGGGACATTGGAGCTTGCAACACGAAAAGTTCTTTCGTTTTCCAGATAAAAAAGTAGAAAGAGGACCAGAAGATAGTTGGGTGGAGGTGAACCATGGAAAAGAGTTCGATGAGCAGTATAAGGCATACGACCACACCTTCGTAGGTAGGGCTTTTCTATTGTCGAAGTTGGAAGAGGCTGCAAAAGTTCGTGCTCTCTACGATACAAATGAACAAACAAACATAGGACATTCATCTGTAGATGTGGCAGCAGCATTTGATAGGCACATTGGCGATATTATAGGGCATTGGAAGGCTTTCCTATTGGATGGAAACTGCCTCACAGTATGGCAAGGGAAAGGAGATGATGAAGTTGTTCAAGCGATGGTAGATCGTGTGGAGAGCAACTTGAGAACCTTGAAAGCAGACGAAGTCGATTTATCACCGAAAAGAAAACAAAAAAGGAAGCGTGAAGAGGACGATGACTTCTCTCTGGAAACCAAGAAACAATTTCATAAGGTGGACATCGAAGTTCAATCTGGAGGGCGAATAGTCCGTCCAAGTCAACAACGGTCAACTCGTCAATCATCTGCTAAACTCCTCGGTACAACAAATTTTCCTATTGTTTTGGGAGAAGGTAGTGGTCCATCCGGTGGAAAGTAGGATTTGAGGAGAATTTTGTTTTTTAAAAACAATGGTCCTTTCATTGTTTAAAAACAAAAAAAAATGTGAAAGATTTAGATCTTAAAAAGATCGTATAGGATTCAATAGTGATATTGAAACTATGTTTTCATGTATTTTGTTTATACATATATATTTATATTTAAAGATGCTATATTTTCATTTGCGTATAAAAATATTTTTACATGTACATCTTATTTTACGTGGATGCATTCATTTTTGATTGTGTAACATTCAAATTACATAACAATATAAAATTTTCTAATGACTAATGGCAATGCGAAGTCCGCCCTGTCCGCCCTGTCCGTCCGCCCCGTCTGGTCTGTAAACCCGTCCGCCCCGCCCGTCCGCCTTCCAACGGCGGGAGGAACGCTGGGTCTGGACATCCGGAAAACGGACCCTATTTTGGGGCGGATGTTGAGATTCGTCAACCCTGCACAAGGCCAACTAGTAATAAGTAATTCAATATGGCCCAATCTCCTCAGATCTTCATCACTAATGAGAGTGACATCTGTAGGAAGTTTGCCAAAACAACCATGAATAGCAGAAGGAGGTAATTGCTATGGATACAATGCTAAAAATTGCTGAATATAATGACGAGCAACATGATTAGGTATAACCCCATTATCTACATGAATGTAGCACTTGACCTTAAGTCCAACCTCTAAAGCAACTGCAAAATTAGTATCAATGTCCGCAAATAATTCCACGAAAGTAATACCCTCTAATGGTGGATGCCAACGAATAGGTTGGACAAAAAGAGGTGAAGAGGAGATAGATAGCTCCTTTGTGAAATTCAATGAAGCCATAATGTGATAATGTCTTCGCATTGCCGAGAAAATTCAACTTATATAGTTCATGGAAGTACAGGGTCCTTGCAATATTTGTTGGGAACTTCAAAAGAAGATGAATCAAATAATGTTATAGAGCTAGATATAAATGTTATAGTTTCTTCTATAAACACTGGTCCACAAGGTAAATCTAATTTCAATGCATTGTAACCAAATAAAACCTCTACTGACATAGTCCTGGTAGTTGCTGCAAAAGCTACAAGAATAAATTCCTTTGTCCTATCACTAGAAGACCATTCCAATCTAATCCATGCCTCCTTGGTCCAATTGTTAAGATCAAAATCTAAAGGATATAGCATTTGCTGACCCACTAAAATGTCATAGTTGATAGCACTAGTGATTGGACACTGTAGTGACAAATGTGAATAAAGTGGCTCACGTCCAATGCAAAAAATCAATTGCAATGGCTACTTAATATAACCAGTAGCATGCTCTATACTTCCAATAGAAGTAACAATGGTGAATGGATAAGGCTCAAGGTCTGATGCAGTGAGACTTAACTCTTAAGCAAGTTGCTTTTTAATCATCACTAGCTGAGCACTAGAGTCCATCATTTTATATAATGGTGTATACGACTAATATTGCCATCCATGTGGCTAACAATAAGAATGTTGTTGTCATTAACTAGCCGTATCACGCTTGATTGTAAGCTACGACGTTCTCGAGCATACCTAGTTGTCACATCAACTAAATAAGCCACACCTGTAGTCAAAGGTGCATGAGATAAAAGTGATGGCTCTCATTGTTATAAAATACCCTCCTCAAATATTGCAATAGTTTCAGTTGCAAGTTTAACTCACAATTGAACCAAATCTTTTTTTGTAAAAAGTTAAGTGGTAGCTTGAGCCACTTTAAGAGATGGTATAGGCATTGTGCCTTCCAACATCTTGCCAACTAAATGAAACACTTAAGTTGGTGCAAAATTTAGAGCCAACATCTCTATAAAAAGAAATACAAGCATTTGCAATATTTTGTAAGCTAAAGTGTGTGCCAAGTTATTTGCAGTAGTCCCTCCATGTAGTACTGTTGTCACTAGAATTTGAGAATGAACAACAGAAATAGCATCTGCAAGGCCAAATGATAATGACAAACGTGTTTGGCCAATATGGTTTGATAAGCCACTATATCGAACATGCCTACTATCTTTGAATATATTCAATGATGGTGCAACCAACTTGGTTGCTGTTTGGGCACGTGTAGCAATTCTTGATATTACCAGTTCTCCAGCAGCACCAAACATATACAAATCTGAAATAGAATCACTAGATGTAGATTGAGTCAATTTGGTTGTAGTAACTTGGCCAAGTGAAGCCACAATATTAAACCACTTCTCAAGCTCTACAATTTTGGTCTCTAGAGCTTTTTCTTTTTCTAAAGCAGATCGATTTTCTGGAAGTAAAATGAAGCATTGATCTGCATCGTGATTAAGCATACTACAATGAGTACACTTCAGCTTTTTTTCTTGAATTTTTCCCCTACCCTAGCCATTTTTGTTTTTTATTTGAACTTTTCTATAGAGTGGGCCTTCTTCTTCTTTGGGCAATTGGGATCATTTTTGGCATGGTCAGATTCTCCACATCCCCAATAATGAAGAGTTTTCTGGCTCTTTTCAGGTTGAGTTTCCGCCAAACTACTTGTAGCCGTAGTAGTCTTCTTAGGCTTAGTAGTATCTGTCATCCAAAAAACTATGTCGGTAGCATCATGTTGGCACAAAGCTCTATCACACTTTTCAATTTCAACAAATGCTTGTGCTAATATTGTTCAACCTTTATAATTGATAATAATTTGTGGTGTAGCTAAATCTAGAAGTTTTTTATTAATATTAGACAAAAAGATCTTTACAAGCTGGCTCTCTACAAATATACCTCCAGACTCAATTGCAAACCGTGCTAACGTGGTATACATCGTGCATAGAGTGTTATTCTTTTCACGCTTGAAGTCTTGAATGTGTTGCATCTGATCACGGCGAAAGCCTCCGTATTCAACCTCCAAATGAGCAATGAAAAGACGTAGTGGTTCAAAGACTAGTGGATCACCAATTGCAACCAATACCACTTGTGTGGTTTGTGCCATCTAAGATAAAAATATGGAAGGTTGGACTAGTGCCAAAGCCTTCTCCTTGATATCTTCAGAAAATGGATCATCTTCCTTATTTTTTAAGCTTTTTTTTTTCCTTCTCCGTAGGCACCAAACTTGCTACTACACCTTCTTTGAGTATAGAAACAAGCTCCATACGAGTTTCCCAATAGCATTTCATCTGACACAATTAGAAAATATGCTCATCACTTCATTACTCATATATTTGGAGCGCTTCGTACTCCAAGTGTTATGGCAATAGCTCAAAAGCAAACCAATTGTTGAAGCTTGGAAACCATTGTCGCCTCTCTTTTATCTAAGTTTGGAATTGGAGCTTCCAATCAGGAAGAGAAATGCTTCCAACCTTCATAAAGAAACGATCCCTCACCAAACTACGAGGGTCATTGTCCATGTTGTAAAATATACCCACACTTCAAACCCAAAACCTACTAGTGGTATCCAACGTTGAAATAGACTCAAAAGCCTTGTCGATATCCACCATTGGCCCAAAGTCGTCGATGTGAGTATCTTCTAAGTAGTCTGGTGATAAAGATCGATAATATTGACTCCTAGTATACACTATAAAATGATAACTTGGATACTTACAACTATCTAAAGGCTAAAAGCAACCTGCTCTTGCACTTGTATCACTACTAAACTTGTAGTTCACGGGTCATTACTTTCCAAATATCACAATTCAAACAAACACTGCCCACTTGGTACATATAAAATAGTCTTGTTAGTGATTAATCCGACCTCACCACTACGATATGTCTATAAAAATGAAAGCCTATTCACAAACAAAAAAAATGGGACAAAACCGAAAACTGCTGGCAACAATGTCTACTACAGGGAAAGGTACCAAAATAAAATGCAAGAAATCTAAATTGGATCCTTTTCCCCAAACAATGAATTGTAAAATCACAAGAAAAGTGTGAATTAGAGCCACTGGCAAATGCTTGCGATGGATGATCACAAGTCGCAAATCATATATCAATAATAAAAGATAGACACTAGAATGTTTCTAACTAGGCTCCAAAACTTAAAATTCTTGAAAATTTTGAAAAATTGATGTTCAAAAACACCTTTCAGCCTAAGAAAAACACTAATCTAGGCTAAATAACTAGTCCAAATGCCAAATCAATAGCACCATAGGATTCTTTGGCAAATTTCACATAGAATAGGCACAAATTTTACTCAAATCCGAGCTAATATGTCCCTAGAAATGAATTTCAAAATTTGCACCCTACTCCTTTTTTTATTTTTTTATTATATATATATAAAACAGAATTCTAAATCTACAAATATGAAAGATTCTGTATTTTGCAAAATGTACCCTGTTGGGACACTTTAGATATCTTCCAAAATCCTAGATTTCAAAATCTTCAAATTTTCCTAAATTTCAGAAATCTTCAAATATCCTATATTCTAGTAGAAAATCTTTAAAATTCGTAGATGTCACAATCTACCGCTTCATTCCATAGACTCATTGCAAAAACTTCCATAAACTTCAAAACTCCATATCTTCTTCAAAAATCACTCAAATCTTGCATTTCTTAAAGAGTTAGAATCGTATGAAACTCCTCTACTACTACTACAAGTACAAGCAACAATCTAGAAGTTGAAATTTTGTCTTTCCATTCAAAATAAATTTTATAAAAAAGAAAGAAGGAAATTGTTGTTAAGTAAGAAACTATGAAATCTACACACACAAAGTTAAGCAGCTCTCATTCCACAAAAGAAGAATCGAAGAGTGTAAACATAAGAGAAGAAGTGAAGCTTTTATTAAATGATAATTCATCATCTTCAAACAAAGCACAACACACAACTCTCTCCAAAATGCTCACAAAACTTGAGTTGACAACAATGTCAAGTCAAGGAGCTCTCTCCACCTAAGCATTCAAACTCTAAGGTGAATGAACTCCAACATTTGAATGAAACCCATCCAAGACTAAGAAGAACTCTCATAGGAGTCCATCTAATACTACAATTTGATGTAAAATGGCCCCGATGTCACTTCATATGACATTGCACATACTAGTCTAATTTGTGTGGTAAAATTTTCAGATCAATCCAAAATGAATTGAGTTTGTGATAGCCATTCAAAGTTCACAGGTTCAATTTGAATTTAGCATATTGCATTATCATAGCTGCAACTTCGGAGGCTTGTACATCCTTCATTGAATGTTTGTTTTCAATAAAATTTGTTGGATTTTGTTCCTCTAGAAATCTAATTGTTGTGGTAAAATTTTCATAGAAATCCAAGTTGTTTTGAATGTTTGGGAGCAATTCGAAGTTCAAAACCCTAACATTTTTTGGCTATTGTGAACTTCGGAAGCTTGTTACTTCTTCATCTTGTGTCCATTTTCAAAATTTTTGGAGGCAGAACTTATCTAGTTTGTGTGGCTAAAATTTTGTGTCAATCAAACAAGTAACAAGTGATTGAGAAGCATTTTAGTAGAAGTAGGTTCAGCCTTAGATGTGTTTTTTTCTCCCTTTTTTGTTATTTTTTTGACATTTCTAAGTTATTTTGCAAACACAATGAGTCAATTTAATGAGTTTTTTTTCCACCAATATGTTTGTATGTTGATTTCGAAACACTCTTTAGTTTAAAGTTTTTTCATTTGAGTAGGTTTAGAAATCAAATTTCACCTCCAAATGTGTTTTTAGGAAATTTTCAGCATCTTTTTTCAACACTAAAACATTATAATCTTACAATCTATATGGTCAAATGACTCCAAATTCGATCCACATCATCTACAATATATACACTACAAGATTGTACGGTTGAGATTTTCATACCTTAGTGACAAGTAGACTTATAAGGCTGGAAAAACAATGATGTCTTTAAATCCAAAATGGCCTTGGGCCTTGAGGGGTTAAGGAAACCAAAAGCATTCCAGGACAAACTTTAAGAAATCCGAGGACAAGAAGGTGTCCCCTTTTGTCAGGAAATTCCAAGGATGAACAATGGCACTTCTGTCCTACACGCAAAGATTCTGTCATTCATTGGACACTTAGTGTCCGCGGCAGCGTTACAGGTCATTCACGAAGCAATAATAATTCATGTACGTCGCATCACCAGGAATAATCCTTGACCTGAAAGCCTTGCACTACGTCGACGTAGTGTCGGTGGAACTTGGACCTCGCCGTGGACCGGAGCTCATCGATGAGTCGATTCCAGTTGGACTCAATATCCCCCACGAAGCCGTCGCACTCCAGCGCCAACTGCAGACTGAGCAAGCTGTTGAGAAACTCCTCGTCCCAGCCGATCCTCTTTGCGAAGTCCTCGGGGCCGACTGTGGGATCCTGCATGCGGGAGACGTTCGTGTATTGCACCGTCCAGTTGCTTAACTGGGCGAAGAAGGTCACGGTGTCGGGATCCTCCGTGCTCAGGAAGATGCGGCGCCGGAGGACGTCCGGGTCGTGGGCTACCAACGCCTCGGCGCTGCGCAAGAACGCGGCGTCGGGCTGAAGCTTCGTCTCCTTCCATTTGTCCCCGTGACGGACGTGCACCGAGATCGTGCCTGATCAATTAAAGACGTCCCAGGAGAGTTAGCTAGAATGTCAGTTTGTAACGTCAATTTTGTTGAAGTACGTGGCGCGATTCCAACGCCAAAAACTGTGACATACATACGTGTACATAAGGGCCAAAAATCTAGGGCTGGTGTGAATTTTTATTTCAGAAGAGGTGTTATGATCGAATGGTGACAACGTAATGGAATACCATCAATTTATAGAAATTGACGTTTTCTTTTCTATGGGGAGTGATTTAGAGCGCTGACATGGTAACTCTGAAATGCACAAAGCACTATAAGCGAGGATGCCAAGAGATTCAAGCCCAGATTTGGATTTCAGGGTGCCAATTAATGTCGCACTCAAATCTCTGAAAATAAAACGAAATTCAACATTGACATTGTAGCAATTGATTGACAATTTGACATTGAAATATTTATAGGTATTATATTCAAGGACATCAGGCAAAGTTGTCACATTGCACAAATTGTCCCTCTGATTTGTCTATTTGATGGACATGTCTACTGACTGTGACCCGCTCAATGTGACAACCTTGCCATTAAGTAATCAGTCAATTAACCACGCAACTACACCATTAGTGAATTAATGAGCTTCTAACCATTTTGATCATGCTTGAATCCTTTTTCGGATGTTTGCACATTTTTGTTTATATCTTTGTAACTGAAGAATTGTTTTGGATGCACTAAACAAATGCCTACAGCATTTTGTTCATCATCCAATTTTTGGTATACTATGTCAGAGTGCGTAAGGGCTACACAGGGTTCTTAAACATGAATCCTTTAGTAAGCCATCGTAGCTTTTGTTAAGTCTTGTTGGCAATTGAAAGAGGATTAATCCAAATTTGAAGTCTCGGCCTACATTTAAATTCACTTAGAAATGATCAATTCTCAAAGCTGGGGTTGTTGCTTATAGATGTATCAAAAATCGACTCTTGAATGTCCAGAAGGCAAAATTCTGTAGGACCAGTTTTGCAACCAGCAGGGTCGTAATTAGGTTTCCGTGTTTCCCTTCCTGATTCTGAAATTCGATTACAAAAGCGTTCAATGTCTGGTTTTTCAAAAATGGAGTACTAGAATTTTCCTTCAATTCGACCATGACAAATGGATCATAAGCTGTTTCTACATAGTCATGCAAATTTTACCTGGCTCGATGGGCTGGCCCTGGAAAACGCCCGACGCCCTGCGCCTGTCGAGCTCCCTCAGCGTCCGCAGCGTCGGCCGCACAATATATGCGCTACCTTGCGCCCGCCACCAGTAATAGAATTGGGTGGAAAGTTTCCCCCTTTCCAGCATCTTATGAAACATGACTGGCGTCGCACGGCTCGCCAACGGCACCACACCGCTTGAGAAATTCACCACATTGCTTCTTAACACTCTCTCGCTGTTGTTGGTATACGACTCCATATTCAGCTCCTTGAATTTCCGAAAATTCTCATTCGTCACTTCCAAATCGCTTCCAAAGGCGTCTTGAATCGTACACGACGAGAGCGGCTCGAAGTAACACTCGTCCATGGTGTCCGTACCCTCGCAGAATTTCCCCTGGACCCATTCGAAGTTCGGTTGCGGAGCCAGAACCAGGATCCGGTTCAGGTTCAACGCTACTAGCAAGGCGACCCCGGTGACGTGTATCACGGAGCCGATGCCGTGGTCGACACCTTGAGCCTCGAAAAGGAGGAACTTCTTGTCGTGGCAGCTACTGGGGTGCTGGTGGGTCCAGATCGCCCTTTGCGCCGAAAGCGTTCCGTACATTTGTAATTCGTGGTGGGATCCGGCGACAGGGGCATACTTCGAGGGCTGGATCCACGCTCGAGGGGGAAACCACTCCACCTCGCATTCCTCGGTGTGGCATCCGTATCTGGTTTTGAAATTGTCAGGGATTTGTAATGCCTTGGGGACCCCAAATGAGTGCAACGTGAAGAGGAGGAATGCTGCCGATAGGAGGAATAAGCCTGCAAAGCGGATTGACAGCTTCAGCATCTCGGCTTTCTCGCTAACTTTCGAAGTTGGGCCAGGGAGTGACATTATCCGGGATAGCCTAGCAAATATATGAACTTCCTGATCGACGGTAGCGTGCTTGCCTTGGAGTTGTAGGGAGATCAGCATGTATGTACTGAAAAACTAGTTTGCATTTCTACAGTCATTGGCAGTGAACTTCAGGTCTGAATCTGGTACGGAGTTCAGAAGTAATGATTTTGTACCATGAATATATGGATCCCGGGATGGGTTGCGCACTCTCTGTGCAACTCAGGCACAAACTTTTGCGGTGTGGAGCTTGGTTCACATGTTTGGGTTCACTGCCGAAGGCTGAATGTTGGATTGGAAACGTTACACCTTGAAAACCTGAGAAAATAGCACTGGAAAGTAAGGTTAACTTTGTTAAGACCTAGATCTGAGGTTCCAGTCCGAGGACTGATCGATCGATTTTGACGTTCAACGCTGAAGTTATATTGCGTCAATTTTGAACACTGAAAATAATGAGAAATGAGGATCCAGTGCGAGATCGAAATACAATATGTTTCTTATAATTATTCTGTCTATTACATTCTACACGCTGCAAACCGAGTCGAAGTTATCAAACTATGAAGTCAATGTTTGCAATTGTCGTCACATGAACGTATATATTATAATGATGACATCGACCATGGAAGTATGGTCGCAGGAAGATAAGCTCAAGATTGGAAGATGGAAACGATGGAAAACGTCAATTTCGTTAAGTTGCTTTCAGAATCCAATGCCAACAATTGTAACTTCTATGTACATAAACTCATAAAGGTCTAAAATCTAGGATAGGTATGGATTTCTGTTTTAAAATACGGGATCTGAAACTTCCCAAAGTATTGGACTACCTACAATTTAATTAACAAAATTTACTTTTAGAGCTTTTTAGTAGAGACATACATTTTTTTGTCACTTGTTTTAACCCTAAAGGGATGAAAAACAACTTTCAAAAAAAAAATTGGACAAAAGAATATTTTTTTTTTTCCATCCTACAGTCTCTGATGAAACTGTGAGGTCTGAAATCTATACCAGCCCTAGAGAATAAATGGAAAAATGGCATAGGGAATCTTAACATTTAAACAAAATATTTATTATAATCAAAGTTTCCCAAAAAAATTTTAAAACTTTATGACTAACCTAGTAACCTTGTATCAGACACACTATATAATTTCATCTCTGAAGTCTATACCTATCTAATATCTTTGAGACTACTCAGTCTGATATCTATGTTAGTCCTAGAATTCTGAAATCTAAAATTGACGTAAATATTAGCAATGTATACTTGTCCTAGATGTCAAGGTGTGAAAACGGCACATGGAATACCACCATTTTAATGAAATTCGCCATAAATTTTTTCTTCATATCCAGTTGCAAAATGGCAGCAAACAGAGTGATGGACAGTGACGCTAGCTTGAAGTCAGTGGTCATGGATCCGGCCCTTCTAGGGTTAAGATGACAGACCTCTGGACCTGTAATCAGCAGCAGAAAAGTTTACCTGATGATTGCGAGAAAGCGAAGTTATCGATCGATTCAGTTGTACGTGTTGCAGCACCATGGAGTCGATCGAACTGTGACGAACACGACGAAGCCTCGAGCATCAATCAAATTCATCAAAGTCTGGCCGGCTTCAGTCCACCAGCTGAGCGAGCTAGATCGATCAACCACATAGACGGAGTTCGATTCAGCACCACCGACGTGCTTTGAATATTGAGAAGAGATCTACCAGAACTCACCCTGGACCCTACTGAAATGCCACGGTCTAGCTAGCTAGCTCTGCATTTCCTCACTCCATTGATCTGGCCAGCACTACCTGATGATCTACTAGGTGGATCGAGCTCTGCTAGATGAAGAGATCTCAGACAGTGTAATGAAATTTCACGGGAGATGTCATCGATCTGATCTGATCTGAACAAGTAGCTAGCTAGCACTGATCGATCTGGATCGATCCACACACTAATTTCTCGATCTTCTTCAACCCACCGCTAGAGTGAGCTTCAGTATACAGCAACAACAGAAATTGATCGAGCAAGGGAGCACGCTCGCAACTAACATACAGTACGTCGTCGTCCTTGAATGCAAAAGTTAGACTTCGATCAATGGACAGGTGACAGATGCAAGTATCGATGGCGTTGCACGTACATCGGCACTGACAATGAACGCATGGCTAGCTAGGGTTTCAGCCTTTCAGGTAAAGCATACCATATGTTCTAAAATGGGCGGCTAAAGGACAAAAATAGGGGATCGTCATGACGACGTTCCTGGTTCTGTCCGGACGTTGACGAAACAATTTTAATGTAATGTTAAGAACACCTAAAAGAGACATTTCCCGTCTGACAGCAAATTATAGAATTGAAACGACCAGGAACGTGGGCCGAAAAGTCACAACCACCAGTCCACTCTGTGCACGTTACCACCACGTTGATCGAGGTAGGAGGGGCAGAAAACAGATGGACCCTGGAGAGTAAATACAACCCCCCCAAAATTCTGCACGTGCATTTAGGTAGGAAGGAGGGGTATGAACCGCCCATTTAATACTCCGAAGTATATTGGCTTGGGGTCTCTTCTAATCATTTTCTAACAAATTTTCAGGGAAAGAAGAGAGGGATATGCATCCATCACAATTTGATTTGTACCTGTTCAACCTAAATTGAATTAGATATGATTTTCGAAAGCTCATAACACTAGGGTGTTGTTGAATGTCAAAAAATTGTCCATCAATGCTATGGTACAAATGACATCATATACTTGCCTTGGATGGCACAAAGTATATCACCACTCATAACCACATCATTTACACTAAAATTTTGACTACTTCCAAATCAAACTTGATGCCCATGTGAACCACTTATACAATTGTACAACAATAATCCTAAATTGGCACCAATTCATCACTAGACTATTTTTCATTCCTAAAGTCTGTATCACTTCATGGTCTAATTGTAGGTTGGGACAATTTGGGGAGCATGCACAAGATTAGCACCCCCTACTTGACCACCACTTGTATGAATTTCATCAAGTACTTTTCAAAAAAAAAGATTCACTCATAGTACCAAAGAGTCCAATGAGAAGAAGTAGACCTAATGTCTCATATATTGTCCAATAAGAAACATTTCATCAAGCAAACATCATAAGCCACTAATATTTAGTAGCACCAAATTTATTCTTCTCTATATAAAATATTAAAATATTCTCTCAATGTACTATAGATTTGAATGACAAAAACTACCTAATGTCCAATTGTCCAATAGAAAGCATACAATTGTGTAAACATCATGGTATTAAAGATGGACAAAAATAGGAAGAAAATATTATTCCTTCTTTTATAAGTAGACTCTAGAAGGCACTTCCAGGGGCCAAATTTTTTTCTAAGGCATGGACCTTAGTCTTACAAGGGTGATCTCTCAAATTTGTTATCACATGTATACTGTAAACGGAAGTGAGAATTCAGATTGTAGTGATGTGGGTTTGTTATGGGAATTACCAAAACTTTGTTCAATGATTTGGACGTGTTTAGTGTTGATTCGGACTACTGAATTCGGGCAATGTTTTCTAAAATTGTGCAGCTTGATCGTAGTAGACATTCTCGAGGTTGGAAAATTCTTGGATTTTCGATTTCGCTTCTTACATGCTCTGATTCATAAAAATTCCGCTCTCAGATTTTCAAACTTCTTGCTCAGAACTTGTGTGCTGATGCAAGTGCTTCAAGCTCCTGGAATAATGAGTCGCGAAGCTTTCCTGCCCTCTTTCACAGCGAATGCAGAGCTCATACATGGATTGCCAAGAATATCTATTCACGATCAAGCCGGTTGTTGCCCATATTCAGCTAAATTGGTTCGCTTCTGCTGAGGTGTAACAAATCCCCGATTTGTCAATTTCTGACACTTCCACATGTTTGGAACGCTTGTTGAATCTCTGACGACTTTTCCTTCTTTGGGTACTCCGGAATACTTTGTCGATGGTGATTTTGATTCTCACATACTTGCTGATCCTTTTCCCACTCACGAGTCCCTGCTACTGCAAAATTAGGGTTTCTGAAGAATGGGACGACAGATTTCCCCACAGCCTCTCTCGGCCATTTCTGGCGCAATGGAATGCTGTCCTTGAAGGGGAAAACGATTTACAGCAAGTTCAGGCATTGGCGAAGTGAGGCCATACATCGGAAACACGTACCTACGGCATGCATCAGCAAGAAGTTGATCAGCGAGCAGGAGCGGGAGAGGATCCAAACAGGGAAGCAGAGCGCGGAGCGTTGGTTGGGCGACCGTGTGCGCCAAAAACGTTCCCGACAACGTCAATACGAGTTGCGGGATCAAGAGGTCCAGTTCACTCAAGGACAACAGGAGGAGGAGGGCAATGAAGTTCTGGACTCCAAAAATGGGAGAGAGGTGGCAGATCGAGAGGTGCGCGCAATTCATTGCTGTCCAGATGCGAGAACACTGCTCCGGCCCCCGAAATCATCTGACAGTCCTCGAAGGTAATTTCGATAGCCCTGTAATTCATCCGCATCGATCTGCCGGCATTCTACTTCAGGCCGAGAGAGGCTAAAATATATACATATGCCAAGGTAATTGACACTGTCAGAAGAGATTTGCAACATGCCAAGGGCATGTAATCAGCCGAAAAGCTGGCACACAGAGCTGCAATTTTAAACAGCGTGGTAGAAGAGGGAATTGGTAACATGCAACTTTCAACGTGCAGCTTGGTTACTATAGGATCGATTTGGGGGACAACGTCTGTCAATCTCAGGAGAGCTGCAGAGAGCTAGGCATCAAACTGCATGCAATGACAGAAGGAACTTCATTGTGGAAGCTACCAACTTGGAAACATAGGCCGGGATTTTCTTTCCTTCCGGTAGAGTCCATTGTATGGGTTGGTGGACAACGGAAACGCGCGCTTGTTAGCCCTAATACAGGAAGTGACACGCCATCGGCTTGTGGCAAGGATTACAAGGACCATCCAACAGTCACACGTAAGTTATACAGAAGTGCAATCACTATTAATGATACAGAAGTACCTAGTGTCTGATACCTTGGGAGCCATTTGTGATTGTGTGACCACTCTCATCGTAAGGAGACCGTCCTCTCCATAGGAAGACCTTTCCTTTGTATGATCAACTGAGATCATAAGGAAACCTCCCCAATATTGATTATAGGGAAGAATCTTTGTGTGACTTCTGAATCTTCTGGAACCATTTAATTTTACGTACTGAAAACCTTGATAGCATTCTTTCGTAGAATTTAATTAACAAGCTGTATCCTCTAGGCCACTCTGGGCGACCTACTAGTCTACACGAAAGAAATTTTGATGCGAAAGTGATTGACCCTGTGACCATCACGGTTGCGGAAATCAGTGTAGGCCTGGAAATTCATTGCACGACCACGCCCAAATTGTCGGAGCTCATCGATCCAAAATTGCAAGGTGAGCTGATTTAGGAAGACGTTACAACACAAGTGATCGATCCAAATAACTTAATTAGGTCTCCTGTGTACACAACATGCAGCATCGAAGCGACCCACGATGTCCAATGTGGTCCATATGTTGCTTGGCCACCGAGCATCCGGCCAGGTGCAAAGAGATCATGCCTACGTCCGCCACTCCTTTGGCACGGAACTCTCTGTCTTTCGGAGTCAACCTCGTCACTCACAAACACTGATCAGGAAAGACTGGTTAGCACTAACTAAGGTAGGAGGTCCATAAATTAATGGACCATCTAAGGGCTGGAACTGAATTTTGGGGAGGCTAAACATCTCGAAAAAAAAATTTTAGTAAATTTTCCTTGAAAGACAAGTGGAATTGACATCTAACCCAAGTCGTTTCATATTTTTTGAACCTTTGTGGAATTAGTTACAAATTTTTGAAGTTGGAAAAAAGCAGTCATTTGTGGTCATTAAAAGTGATCACCTCCTGAAATGTGCATAGTTGGTACATTAAAGAAAGTATAATGTACATGATCGCTTTTGATGCCCTATTGGAGTTAGAGCTTCCTACTTGGCTACTTTAGTTTTTTTTCTAAAGAATTAGATGATGGTGGTATATCTTGTACTAATCCCATATTGATGAGCTCTATACAATATTGAGCAATTAAATTATAGTTCCCAAATGGCATTAAGATTAGTGAAGCTTATTATAACCCTCAAAGGGTGTGGAAATGGCCCAATTTTAGGCACTTTGGTGTGTTCATGTGTAATTTGACATTGAAAGCACATGAATTGAGTATGCAATTAAGAGATAAAATTAAGTTTGTATTCATGTTGAGCTAGATTTAACAATACATAGTACTTCCAATATGGATCATTATTGCACCTTCTACATGATGTTTGAGAAGTTGAAAAAATAGTCTTGTATTTTATATATGTGTGTGGTTTTGTATTTGAACATGATAAGGTTTAGATGTTAAAATGGCATGATTCTAATGAAAGATGTTAATGTTGAAGTGTCAAACCAAACAAGAATCCCAAGGTGTATGTCTTGCCACATTTTCATGTATAATTCGAATTCTAAAACTTAGATACGGTCCCATATATATACATTTTTCTACAAACCTTTTAAGATTAAGTTAATCATTCAACAACATTGTTAATTAGCCCCTTGGTCGTCGATGCAAGACAATCAAGCTTGGTGAGACTCAAATATCCAACCAAAATTTGACCAATTTAAATTGTTTGTTTATCTTTGGAAAACTACTAATGAGGATATATGGTCTATATTGCCACTAGAGAATTAATCACAATATAGTTCTTGTATTTTTTCTTGTCAGTCATTTCTTTGATCTACATAGCCAATGTTCTACTAAAGAACATCCAACAAGATACGTAGTACATTTCAACTTCTAATCTCTTTATGAAAGAACATTGAGTATTAAATTAGGAAAAGCTACCCCTATTGCCCAAAAAGTTCAGGGCACCATGACTTTTGATCTCCATAGCCGATTGAAAAAAAATTATATTTCTACTAAAGAGGGACATTAGAAGAGATTTGGGGGGGTTGGAGGGTCGTTTGAGGCTTGTTCCCTCAATGTTATTCTCCTGGAAAATTGGGAATGGCCGCAACCAAATTTTGCTTTTTTGAAAAAAAAATTTAGAATGCAAAAAAAAGCAAAAAGAAATTTCATTTAAAAAAAAATTTGGTAACATGGTAGTCGTCATGCCATGTCAAGCAACAGCAAGGCTATTTCCCTGACACTAGTAGCCTAGGGAACTCACAACCCTCTAAGGGGCTTGAAAATCTTCTAATGATGTTCTAAAATAATTTCTTCAATTGGTACACACATACATACATATTGATTTTAAAGATGTGCACCAAGTGATGATATATGGTAGTTTTAGGTAGGGTGCAGTTTGCTCTAAAAGCACTTGTACTTTAGCTAAAAGCGCCCATAACATAGAGGTACATTATGCTTTTTTCAATGTACCAATGAGTGTACATTTGAGGAGGAGATTGCTTTTATTGATTATTACATTTCAACTCCACTTTGGACTACTATTGTGTGCCAACACATCGAAGAATGTGGCATGTGAGTATTATATGAAAAAGTTATGAAGGGTCAAAGTTTTTATTGGTAGAGGTTTCTCAAGTCTTTTCTTCAACAAAGAGACATACATACATGTGTTGATTTTGGAGATGCACGTGTACACCAAGTGATGATGATGGGGGTTTTAGGTAGGGTGTGAATTTGGATGTGTAAGGTAGTCTAGTGTAAAAGCAACTGTGTTCTAAAAGTGAACATGGCATAGAGGTACATTTTTCTTTCGTCAATGTACCAATAGTATACATTTTTAAGAGGTGGTTGTTTTTCAATGGCCACTATTGCATTTCAACTTCAAAAATTCGTAATTAATTCCACAAGGTCCAAAAAATATGAAACAATTTGAAATAGATGCCAATTTTATTTTTCTTCCTAAAAAAATTTATTGAAAATTGTTTTCAAGGAGTTTAACTTCCTTGAAAAGACAATAAGCTCTTCAATGGTCACTTTAAGAGCACACTACCGTGCCTACTTTATAAAGTGTGAGAATTGCAACCTTGTGTATAGGAGGGCATCCCCTCTTGTGACCAGATCTTCATGCTAACCAAGCATGGAAAACATTACATATTAAAGTAGTCTGCTCTTAATTAAAGCGATTTACCAAGAGCTAATTGCATTTTTTTTGGAAGGGGATAAACTTTTTGAAATAATTTTTAGTAAATTTTTGTTTGGGAAAAAAAAGAAATTGGCATCTAAACCAAGTTGTTTCATATTTTTTGGATATGTAGAATTAGTTTTGAAGATTTGAAGTTGAAATGCAGTGGTCACTAAAAGCGCCTACCTCTTGAAATGTACACTATTGTTCAATTCTTGAATAAACTAATTGAGATAATTTTCATTAAATTTTTGTAGGAAAAAGAAAGTAATTGGCATCTAGTGCAAGTTGTTTCATATTTTTTGGATCTCTATGGGACTAGTTTTGAATTTTTGAAGTTGAAATGCAATGGTGACTAAAAGCAACCCCTAAAACCAACCTTTCTTGAAATGTAGATTATTGTTACATTGAAGAAAGAAAAATAAGAAAAAATAAGAAAATAGTCAATCTAATGTGGTGTTGACATGGCACTAGTAGTACCACATCAGATTACAATTTTTTTTTTTTTAAATTTTAATTTTTTTCTATAATTGCACCGCAGCGATGGAGAATTGACCCCCTTCCCTTGGCTTTAGAATTTTTATAATGCTAGTGAATGTTTACAATGGGCCAAGCTTGATTTTCAAGATTTGTTTTTTCATTTTATGTTCTATCTAGGATGACACCTTTGATTGGTGTTTTCATATCTTGCTTACAAATGTTTGGTGCTTTCCTCTCTCCTATGGTCATCTATACTAGCTTCGAAATAAGAAAGAACTTTGGTACGAGAATGAGCCTTTGTTATGGACAATTTGGGATATGCCATGGCTCTTTCCCTGTAGTGCCAATACTATGGAGAATGCAACATTCCGATGCCTTATGCCAAAGTTATGAGTTATAACACAACGCATCTAAAGAACACGACATATGAAGGTCGTCTGGAAAAAGTAGGACAAGGCACTCCAAAGATATGTTATAGGAAGGCCAAAAGCAAACATTATGACACCACGCATCCAAAAGATGCAACACATGAAGGCCATATGCAAGAGGTAGGACAAGGTACTTGAAAGATGTGTCATAAGAAGGTCATATGCAAAAGTTTATGACACAATGCATGTAAAGAACACGACATATGAAAGCCATATGCAAGAGGTAGGACAAGGCACTCCAAAGATGTGTCATAGGAAGGCCGTTTGCAAACGTTATGACACAATGCATCCAAAAGATGCGACACATGAAGGCCGGTTGCAAGAGGTAGGACAAGGCCCCTCAAAAGATGTGACTTAGAAATGCCATATGTAAAAGTTATAACCCAAGATACAAAAGAAAGAATGCAGCATAGGAATGCCGTGTGCAAAAGGTAAGGTAAGAAGGGTCAATTGAGTTTTGGGGGGATGAGATAGATGATGTTCTTGAAAATCTTTTTCATGGTGGCATACCTAGTATTCATTCACCACTACCAACTACGGAATAAATTCAGTGACAAACAAAAGGAAGGAGCTTTCGAGATAAGGTGTGATAGTAGTGCCCCTCTAAATTGCCACTTTGGGCTATTGGGTTGTATGCCAACACATCAAAAAATGTGACATGCCAATCCATCAAAGATCACAACATATGAATATTGTGTGCAAAAATTATGAAGGATCAAACCTTTTTTTGTTAGCCTCTTGGAGGGCTATGAGTTCCATGGGCTACCAACAGCCAAGGAACACCCTTGTAGCAGCTTGTAGCTATTGTGTGATGTGGTAGAATGACTACCACATCACCAAAAAAATTTCAAAAATTAAATTAAATTTTGTTTAGTACTTTTTTTCATTCTAAATCTTTTTTTTAAATAAATTAAAAAAAAAAGAAAATTTGATTATGGTTGTTCTTGATTTGCCAAGGGAACAATGTCAAGGGAACAAGCTTGAAATGGCCCACCAACCCTCCAAAATCTCTTCTAATGCATTAGGTGAGATTTCAGCCCCCAAGAAGGTTGTGAGTTCCCCTACATTTAGCTGGGTTTCCAAACTTTACACATTGCCTTGTAGCAGCTGCATGACATGGCATAGTGACTACCATGTCATTTTTTATTTATTTATTTTAATTAATTAATTAATTAAAAAAAACTTTTTTGCATTAAATTTCTTTTTAAATTAAAAAAAAAAATTCTAACAATGGCCCTTCATAGACTGTTGGGGGAATAACACTAGGACAAGCCCAAATGGCCCTCTAGACCCCCAAAAAAACATCTAATGTGATGTTCCTACCTTTTGTCAAAATTCGAAGAACATCCATTCAAAAATGACTTCATACACACCTACGTGAGATCACCTATATGCATTCAATTGTCATTCGGGCTTTTAAAGATTCATAATAGGAAACATGCTCAAATGCTTATATAAAATCTATGTATGGAAGTTACATATACAAACATTGTTACATTTAGTAATAATAGATTTACTAATAAGAATCTACTATTATAACAAGCTATGACTTATAAATGATTATGTATTAGATAATCAATGAGCTACAATAGTGGAAAATAGGTTATCATATATAATTGGTTATTTATTTTTTAATTACAACTTTTGATCTTTATGGTCCAAGGGCATAAAATACAAATTGAAAGGAGAGAAGGTTATGAGTTGCAACTTATGATGACGATGGCAACAAGTTACCAATGACATAGAGCCACGGCAGTCTTGTATGTAAATTAGTGTAAAACGTAACAAAATAGAATTGGCCAATGGCTCATCACATAGTACCCCGTGAATTAGGGCTAGGGTTTCATGCTCTGTGTAGATTCCTTCCAGGCTCCGTTTAGATAACTTCTCTGTATCTGCAATCGATTTGGACGGGACTTTGTTCTCCGCATGAGAATCTGCAGGTCGTCCTGCAAATTTTTGGCGTAATTTGTTCCCCGAACTGATCCCTAGCTAAGCTTGCGATTTTCACATACGTTCGCGATGACATTTTAAACTGCACTAGCGCCAATTTGGTCTCCTATCGAATGGGAACTTGCAATTTTTTGAGGATTTTGAGTTTAGCCCAGCCCGGGATCGAGAGTTTGTGAATTTTGTTCCGCAATTGTGTGCAGATGTTGTTTTTCTAGCTCATGGATAGGTTTCTTCAAAGTATGGTGTCCAACAAAGTCATCGCTGCAAACCTCGTGTGAAATTTCCTTACTTGGAAAAATATTGCGACAATGGCTGCCCCCTTCGTCCGAATCTCACAATCCATAGCTGGAACTCTGTCCCTTTCCCACTGTCGCACTCGACCACTGTTCAGGAACTCAATTCGTCGACAAAACTGCTCAAGAAAGATCCACAGCTTGTTCTCTTCGTTGGATTGCTCGCCAATTGGTTGTTGTTCCGAACTTGTTGAAGAGCTTGTCGATGTTTGGCAACCTGTCCTTCCGAAGCTGCAGAGAAGAGTGGAGTGCTCTGCTGCGAGGGGTGGCGACCTTGGAGGGTCCGCGTTTTATTCTACATCTGTAGCAGAAGAAGAAGCGTCCGGTAGGAGCCCCTTTCTTTGTGATCTGCTGCAATGCATTTGCCCTTACACCTTCACCTCTTATCCTTTATTTGTGACACAATGGTTTACCTTGAACGTCATGCATTTTGAGGGTTACTTTCACCTCATTTTCTTAAATTTTTACAAAACATACTTTTGGAATTTATAGATTATACCAAAATTTTAGAGGTTCTTTCAATTGACTTAATTTTAGAGTTTTTCCATTGCTTCAAATTAGGATATTAAACATTGAAGTTCATTAGAAAAAAATCGATTGATTGGCACGATGAATCTAAGCTCAAAATATTTTGAAGAGCTCAAATTGGAAGACGCATTTGACACTCTGAGTTAAAAATTCATTATGATTGAATAATATCTCGTGGATTTGTAGATAGTGATCTTTCTGAAAGTTGCAAACCTTCAAGTCTTCATATGTCATCAATTTTATCCGATACAGGGAGTCTCCGAGTGAAAACCTAAAATGTGAAGGGATCTCTGGTTCTAAGAGTTGACTGAAATTGCCATTATGTGGCACTGAGATTGAAGTTTGTGGTTAATTTCTTGCTAAAGTTGGAGCTATCTAATAGGTTGTGGAATGCTCATTTATGGACAAAAGCGGTCAGAGTATGACGAAGGCAGACTGCTTGGCGGGATGTATTCAACGCAGGATCCATTCTAGTAAATTAACTATATTTTCTTAGGAGTTTCAGTTTTACGGAATGACTGAAATTGCCATTATATGGCACTGAAATTGAATTCCGTGACTTGAGAGGACCTTCTGGGCATTTTGGGGTTCATGACTTGCGCACTTGGAGCTCTCCAATAGGTTATGGAATGCTTATTTATGGATTTGCCCTGAAGGACCAAGAAGCCCAAATTGATTCTCATGTCTTTTTAGCAGTTTTGAGTGGTTTTATGGAGACTTCTGTTCAATTTTATTTACTTGCTGACCACCACTGATTTTGTTGAGAGTAAATTCGATCCCATCTGAATTTTTCTTTTCACGTTGTGATAAATGGAATTGGTTAATTTAGAATCATGAATCCTTGGTCATTTGGGGGTGAAGTGTTTAAAATGTGACAATGCAGACTGTGTTGTCTTGTGAAGCAAAATCAGTAGAGAGCGTTGCAGTAGTAACTCCGCTGTGTGAGCGTCCCGCAACGCATGTGACGTGCTTGGAAGATCTGCTTCAGTGGAGGAGGAGGGCCGAGCTTTTGGCAGCCAGTGTAGGAAGAGAATTTTTCGAGGCAGATGGAGGACCAGATGCAAGTGATCTTCTGAGGGAATTGGAGTGGCTTCTCGATGATGCCGTGGCCGCCTGTTGTCGGCGTGGTCGAAAAGCGGGTGACTCCAGTGCCAGATGCTGGCAAGCATGCAGCTGGAGGGATGTGAAGTCTTGTTTGCCTGTGGAAACAGTGCCAAGTCTAGGTGAGCGATACAGTCCACTCTTTCTACATTTTACAAGCTCGGGGTGAAAGTTGAAGAATTAACACTTAACAAATAGCGTGGACTTTAGAATCATTTTAGAACACTTAAAGAACATATTGTATTGTAACTTACAACTCAACTTCTTGTACTGCACTAAGATATGACTTTGTTCACTTGCAAATGTTATCAGTTTATATGTGGTAGTACTCAAGCAAGGCCTAAGATTTGATTTCCAAAGCAACTCACAGGAGAAGAGCTTTAGATGTTACAAACTAGGGCTGAAAGGCTCCAACATATATGAAGTTTTAACACCAAACAAATATCAAGGGCTAGAGAGTTGTTTATGACACTTAAGAGTACATGTTGTGGTATAATACTAACAACATGACATATTGTATTGTAGTACAATATGACAAGATTCACTTGCAAATGCTACCAATGATATGTGGTGGTTGAACACTTAGAATGCTTAAGATTTGATTTTCACCAAAGATCACAATTTGGCTCTAAGGAATTTGAAAGGTTGTAACCTCATTGACAAGTTGGTAAGCTGAAAATCCCCCATTAATTTCTCACCTAACATGCCATATGTCTCTAATTTCAACTTTTATAACATTTTATGTTTAAAGACTTAGTAGGGGACCAAGTCTGTTAAACTATATGAGATTTTAACACATATAGAGGTCACATATTTAGACAGTGGATTGTATGAATGAAATAGAGCTGGCAAACATTGGACTTTCACTCTAAGGAGACAAAAGTATGAGAGTAACACTAAAGGTCTTGTGTTGATATAGGCTAGTTTTGTTAAACTGAATTAGGTTCATGGAATGAGTCTAAGCTAACCAACTCACTTTAAGCATTCAGTATACTTACTCTTATTAGACTATCCAAGCTTCCATTGGATCCTGTTAGCTGAGGTGCTTGTTGCAATTGAGTTCATCTACCTTAGGATGTCTTCTCATGGCGTCCAGTATGACTTGAAGTAGTGCAAGTTGTGTTTAGTGTGACTCGCTTTGGTATTACAATTTCTGAGACGTTTCTGTTTAATGAAATTCAGATAGAGGCAGTGGTGCAACCGAATCTGCGGATGTGAGTCTTGAGTTTGGAGTGTTTGGGACTCTCCTTAAGGAAAGGTACACGGACCCAGTGGCGGAACTGGTCGCAGATGGTGCCGGCTGCTGTGACTCCTTACGAGATAGTCTAGCGAACATGGCAACCGAGGATCAAGACGTGATAGTGGAGGGCTCCCCATCGTCGGCCGCTACTTTCCCGACCTTAGATGATGCATTTGAAAACAAGACCACAAATGCACATCTTCTATTGCGTTCCAGCATCGAAGAGCTGGAGGACCAGTGGACTCAAAGAGTTAAGGACAGAAGGCCGTTTCAATACGTCGTGGGTTGTACACACTGGAGAGACTTAGTTTTGTGTGTTCAAGAGGGGGTCCTGATTCCAAGGCCAGAAACTGAGCAAATGGTTGACCTTGCTGAAGCTGCAATTGCTGCAGAAAACTCTCTTGGCGATGGAGTATGGACGGATCTGGGAACTGGGAGTGGTGCTTTGGCTATTGCTTTGGCTCGTCTTCTTCCTTCCACTGGGTCAGTCATTGCCATTGATGCCAGTGAAACTGCTGTAGCCGTCGCTCGCCGCAATGTGAGCCAGTATGGGCTTTCGGTAAGCGTGTGCTTTGACACTCTCGACACTCTGTGTAATTTCACCTTCCCTATATATCCTCAGAATTCTCTAAATTTCCTCAGAAAATTATAATGAGAATCTTCTGCTTGATTTATGGAGAAATCTCTCTGCTCATATGTAATCCTCTTCATGATACATAGGGAGCCTTTGTGTGATAGTGTGATCATGGGGACATCTTCCCGTGGGGAAGATTCTCTTTATAATGTTCTCTGAATCAGCCCAATTTTACTGAAGACTTTTTTCATATATTATTTTCGTATTCTGGAGTTCGTATGATGTCCTATTTGCTATGCATTGGGATTCTTTTTTGGTGCTGATGACTTTTGTGTTCGTGAAATTCTTTCCAACAGGACCGAGTGAAAGTTGTCTCTGGCTCGTGGTTTACGCCTCTTGAGAATTATAATGGCTCTCTGGCAGGCGTATTGAGCAACCCTCCTTATATACCTTCTGAAAACATGCCCGGGCTTCAAGCTGAAGTAGGAAAGCACGAGCCGCAGTCTGCGCTAGATGGAGGAGAGGATGGCATGAAGGACTTGCGCATCATATGCCAAGGGTCTTCTCGAGCTCTCAGATCTGGTGGCTGTCTTGCATTAGAGGTATGCTTCTTCTTAACTTGAGTGAACTGCACCTAATTGCAACACTTGAAGCGTTGGCAATAGTTAGGCATGTCTATTTTTTTAATGTTTTTTTCAGCAAATCAAAAAGTATGCAATGCACCAAAGAAATGCAGTACTTGGATACCAAATGCAAAAGTTACAAGAGTTTAAAACGGAGATGGTTCTCATGTTGAGGCGAGTTATATCCTCAAAATCAATGTATCCTCAGTGTTGCATTAAGTTAGATTTCACAGTGAGGGGAGGTTATCTTATAGTCTCGGTGATGTGTCTTGATGTCAGTTTTCTGATTATTTAAATCTTATTGCATTCTATTTAGAGTAAACAGTTTGTTTTGCATCATGTTTACCAAATCTCGCTGGTACTATAGCATCATGGTTACTACAGCATCCATTTTTTTGAGAGCTTTGACTTGTCTGGCCTCTGATCTTTCTTCTTGTCTGTAGACCAATGGTGGAAAGCAAGCTGAGGCTGTCTCTGACCTGCTGCACAGTTTGAGAACAGTGGGGGGTTTTCAAACCAACACACCTGTTCCTTGCTTCCGGGATATAAGAATCATACCAGATTTTGCTGGGATAATGCGGTTTGTTGTAGCCACTCGATGCTGATGACCTGCAGCAAGTTTGTATTATGCTTCACGTTTCTGTGAATAGCTGTATTACAATTCAAAAGATTAACTTCAGTTACCATGTGCAATGTAAGTGTCATCCAAACAGGCAACTGGGAAATGTGTTTCAACGAGATTCATCGTAAATATAATATCCATAGTTCAAGGGAAGTCTAGGCTCATAATTGGGACCTTGTACCGAACAATTAGGATTGAAAGAAACTGAGAAAGGGCGAGAGTACGAATTAAGAATTTTCAAAATGATGAAAATAGGGGAATCCAAACGCTCTCAAAAAGGAACCAACACTTATTTGTGAAGAGTTTGTATGGGTCGGTTTTGAAAACCACCTACAGTGAGATGCAATTACCTTACATTTAGCAAGTGCACTATTTTTGAGCATATTTTTGAGCACATGCCCCAACTTTCAAATTGCAACCAACATTGGATCATACAACCTGCTGCACTGAAGCCATGAATCTACTCTTTTCACTGGCATTAAGCCCTCAGCATACCTGCCACATAGCAATATAAAACCGAATACCTTTATACAACATGGTTTCAAAAGAAAATTAGGTCGTTATTAGGTTTGACTTCAAATTCTCAAACATGGCACTTGCAGATACCATCCACCTCAACATTCACAAACCCTCTGAAGTCTGGGTCTCTAGGATGATAACAATTGTCCTTGATGACTACGTAAGGTAAGCCTGCCTCATTCCATCTACCACTCAAAGGCGTCACCTGTGAGATATTTCCATTACCACAATCTTAGCAACCCTTTAACTTAGCATCATGAGAATGCAATTGGGGAGGGGACAAATCAGCATGTGGTATCATGGGAGGGGCTACCTCATGCTTAACCAATTTCATCTCAACAAACTTTGAAAAATCACACAAAATTCATTTCATGTTGGATTGTCTTGATTCAACTTGAAAATGGCTTCTCTCAAACTTCCCAATCTCTGAAAAATACATGAGTTTAAAAATAGCTTCTCCAAGGTACCTAGATAGAAAATCTGTTCAGTAATAGGACTGCGAATGTGGAAGTTCACAGTGCTCAAGGGCACCACTAAACGCAGTCACAGATGCTTCACTGCTTGCTGTTGTGACCACGAAGACAAGACCCACCAGAAAAAGGGTCACAAGCACATCGAGTCACCTTGGAAATTTGAAATGCCTGCAGTAATTGTAAAAAATGAAATTCTTTTTTTAGTTTAAATACCTCAGAATTTCCCTGTCAGACATCTTCACGTGCAAACGTGTCCGTTGTAGTCTAGATGGTTAGGATACTCGGCTCTCACCCGAGCGACCCGGGTTCGAGTCCCGGCAACGGAAGCTCCCGAGTTCGACTACATTTTTTGAAGTTCTTCGAATTTCCTAGCAGTGGCTTATACTTGACAACTGCCAATGCTTATGGGATATCGTAGATAGTGCGGACTGAGTTGTGGTTCGACATCGTTTTGCACGAAAGAACTCAACAGCTACATGTAATTCCTATTTTATTACCAACAAATATCACCAATTTCTTCACTGATATTCAAGTTTCAGAATATGTTGGGAGACAAAATGTTTTTGAAGTTGAGTGCTTTCAATGTTGGAATAAGGAAGGCCACCCATTTCTGACCGGGGATCTATTCTATTTTATAGACTATTCTCTTTCCAATTAGTAGGAGAAAAGTAGTGATTAATTATATCACAGTTCCCAATGTAGGCGTGGCACATTATGATTGGTTGCAGTTTTGGAAAATTTTGCAAGCAACCTATGGTTGCAAATAGGAAGACCTATATGACAAGAAAAGATTGAACTATATCTTCAACTAAGAAATTCATAGTAAATATGTATTGAGAAATAAAACTCTGAAAAAAAATATGGAATCTTTCTAAATTCTATACATGGAAAAACTTCTCCACTCAAAAAACCTACGCACCAAGTACAAGTAATTGTTTAGGTGATCAGAAATGGGTTAGCTCCTTTAAGAAGATTGATAAAATGAGGGGAAATTAAAATGCAAGGTGTTGCGAGGTGGTGTTGAATCCCATCTTATCTCAATATTATTTTAATTAGAGGAAATTGACTCTTCACCATTGGAATCACAAGAATGAGTCTCTAATTACAAAGCATAAATTACACTCAAATATAAAGACAACTATTCAGCATTGATAATCAATATCCTCTTCTTTTAATGAATGAGAACTACTATTAAGCTAAAATCATCGAGTGATGATATAATGAGTCTCTAAGAGGTAGAGAGAGTGTAGTGTCTATCATGGAAATTGGTCTTTTAACCCCAAAAGGACCAAGTGCATGTTTAACATACACAAGAAATCTCAAGTAGATTTCTACAAAGTCACTTTTCGTCAAATGTTCACAAAATTTTGACAAAATATGTAAACATATTTCCTTGTGTTGAAAATATGATTATTTTTCAATCAAATGGCTAGGTCTAATCAACCTCTCATCAACTCCAATCAACCATTTCATAATTGTTGCATGACTTAGACTACATTTTGGGATATAGCAAAACTTTTTATTGAAAGTTATAGACTTTTTATTCAACTAAGATTGTACTATCTTTCTATTTAAATATCCAAAACTAAGTTGCATTAGGAAAAATTGAACCCGCAAAGAAGCCTTGGGTGTTTTTACTAATTTTAATACTAATTGAATGGATATGAAGGTGGCCACATCTTCATTACAACCACCACTTGGCGTGTGCTCCATTCTTCATGATGAGATTTATGAGATCATGGAGATGGATAAGGTAATGATGACAAATTTTTGAATTCATCATGCAATTCATGGACCAATTAGTGAATTGAGAAGGCACCTCCTACCTACATTTATGAGATCATAGAGATGGATTGGATAATGGTGATGAATTTTTGAATTCATCATATAATTCTTGGCTCAATTAGTAAGTTGAGAAGGCTTTTCCCACCCAAACCTTTGCATTGTGAAGCAACCTCTTTGGAGGTTCAATTTTTTTGTAATGACTACAATCAAGCAAAACTTGTAAACACATCTACACAAGATGTTTATTATTTCTTCAATATTTATAAGTTTACTATTTAAAAACCATAATGATGTTTTCAATACAAATTTTATACTTCTTTTCCCAAATCAATTCCCATTCAAATTTTGACAAATTGAAGAATTTTCCAAATGCTAAAGACATAAATTGTACTTTTGGTGACTCTTTTAAATTATACCTTCAAAACTCATTTGAAGCAAATGTGCAAACTCTTCATGCTTCACATTGTTTTCTTTGATACAAACTTTGAAAAAGTTATAAAGCTCATATTTTATAAAACATGTGGGTTTTGATGAAAATTCTAGGGTCTTTATGGGTAAAGCAACAAATTTTTCATTCAATTTTAGATGCCTATAAATCCCAAAACCTATTTCGGCTAGGAATAGACCTTCAGTTGTTAATCTGTTAAAAACAATCAACTTCCAACACTGGTTAGGCAGAAGTTTAGCCATAATTGTGACCACTGCAACTGATAGTTTCGTAGACAGAGGCTCATCCATTTACTACTTCACCTGCCATTTATCTGTCAGAAAGAGATCGCTACCAAATTATCCTAATGGAAGAATTATTCCCGATCAATAACTGTATTGCAACCTCAACAGAAAAGAACATCAGTTCTCATCACTGTTACAAAGGAGCTATACAAGATACGTCAGATTTCTACGTTGCCAGCAGAATCGTGAAACCAGCAACGAGTTAATAATATACATGCGGATTAATGCAGCGAATCACACACCGACAGATACGACTGGTGTGCTGCTGCAGGACGTCGAGTTGCAACCAACTACTTCACTAAATACAATCCATTGCAACTTGAGATAACCCCCTTGACGCCAGCCAAGATCAGCTGCAGGTCACAGATATACGCATCATGCATGGGAACGTATCCACAAACACACACAGAAGATTAGTTGTTAGACATTCATAAATGCACACAGGTGGATCACAAAGACACGAGTTTTCCATTCTAATCAGTTTGACGAACAGTTTTGTGGCTGTCCACTGGACAAAAATATACCGCAGCAGAAAGCATCCCTATACATACAAAAAAGCAGACATAGATCTGATTTCCAAAGTCAGCCATGATAGAGCGTTTATCAAGCATTCATTCCATACGAGTCCAATAAAAACAAGGTCGTGAGAAATGTATACTGTGAAATTTCCTATTACCAAGTGAGTACTAAGTAATCGTGACTTGCCAGCAGCGAGGTAAAGTAGGAATAAAGAATGCACGCCATAGCTAGCATGATGTTGCTGCAGACGGACTCCAGCAGATATGTGCATAATATGAGGTTCGCTCAACGTATCTTTCCTATCCTTTGTTTTCATCGAGACGTTCATTGTATGACTGCCATACTCTTTGGTCGGATAACAACCTCAAAAATATCTGTGTTTAAGACTTATCGGTAGAGCTGTTAGCTTACTGTTGATAAAGATTTGTCACAACGCTTCAGACTATCAAGCATCTGAAACACCATCTGCTGAACCACTTCATCTGCAGGCAAGGGAAACAATAACATCAGGCTTCCATGTAAAAGCATTCTTCTAAATTGCAATGATGACACCGAATTGATTCATAATTTCGAAAGCAGTAAGGTCAAACGATGTCACAACCGAATTTACCTCCTGGGGCTCGTATTAGTGCTGCACAAAGCTCAAGCAAAGCCTCTTTGGAAGGAGTATTATGCAAATTCTTGATCAAAACCGAACCGTCACAACCCAGCACTGAAGGACTTTCACTCAGTCGCAGTTTTGCCAGGTTCAGATAAGGTAAGTGACCAGCTCCAACTTCATAACGGGAGCATGCTTTAGCCCTGCAAAAAAAAGGCTTCTGGAAGTTCAGAAACCACATGCCGGTATTGCCTATGAAATCAATTAAAGCGAACTGGGAACGGAAGATACAATTCCTCTCACCAAACGATCACGTAATGTAGAGATTGCGGTTGATTACCACATACCTCTGGAAGAAGCGGGCTGCAAGACTGATGTCACCAGCGTCCCATAACTCACAAGCGACGTCGTTCCAAGGATTTCCTGTTCAAATAGCATACATATGTCAATAGTGAACCAAAAGGTAATACTTGAAACAACACTTCGCCCACATCAAAAGTACGCGTATCCATCCAAATAGACTCGAGTAACAATAAGCTCGCCAATAGCAGCAGAGACGGTTAATTACCCAGCCAAAGCACATTATAGAAACACGACGACCCAAAAGAGAATCATCATCATGACTCATATGCTAGTTCATAGAGAAGGTCTTCACCATAATCGTTGTCAAGAAAAATTGCACGAGCGCATTCGCGAACACACTCACTACGATCCGCACCAGCCTGCGAACAGTACACAGTCACTTTAATTTTAATCACTTACCACGAGCCATTTTGACCGACCGTAAGTAACAAAGTGTACAAACATGAGCAGGACCAAAAGTATTCTGCAAAACAATGTTAACTGAAGAGTCGGACTTCGATCAAAAGTCTGATTTCGATTTCAATTTCAATTTCAAAATACCACCCAAGTAGTGAACTTACAAGTCGCTGCATCCAAGCCATAAACGTGTATGCTGCGGCACTTGGATTGAAGTGACAGGCAGCTCGAAATGCATGGGTTGCAGCCCCCATGTTTCCACCAGAAAGCTCCATTTGGCCTTGCTGGAACTGCTCAGTTGCTGCAGCATATGCAGCGTGAGTGTCACCTTCACGCCTGCCTACAGGTGGCGTTATATCAGTCTCGCTACGTCTGCCAAGCCCAACCTGCGAACACACAACAAAGATGAGGTTCATGCCCTCTCTTAAACATTATACATAGAAATAATAAAAGTCATTTACTGCTAATGAGTGGAAAATCTGAGCACAAAAACTTGAGGGTGAGTAGATTCAAACGAAAAGCCTCATGTCTCACACTTGCTCTAGAGGGCCAATGTGGCAGGTTGTGCTACACTAAACTCAAGTCAACCAACTCTAACAACTACTGATCATTCATATTATTCACGACAGCAGATTTAGGAACTTACATCCTTATCTAGTGGTTTTTCAGTCATCTGTTGGTCAAGTCCATCTGATGCATGGCTATCTTGAACTTTATGAACATCCTTTCCAGGTTCGGTAGATGCAGGAGAAATAGTGGGCGACCGAGAGTCCTTAAAGGCAATACCCTGTGCAGGGTACAAAAAAGGAGGCGGAGGCGGCGGCCGTGCTGGAAATGGAGCTGCATTGGGAAGTTGATTTCCAGCTTCAATCATAGCTAGCCTCGAACAACCTCCATTGATAAGTTCTTGCGCAATCACACTGGCTTGATTTGGATACACAGCCTTGCAACCCACAAGACACAAAGCCTGCAGACACGAGCACGTTACTCTTAATAGATTGAACACACCACACGGTAAAATATTTACATAAATCGACTTGGCAGGGAAACACTCTCCATGCGGAGAAAATATGCGTAGAGATAATCCACGTAAGCAACCGGGTCATCATGCCACCATACCTCAAGCGAGACACAGCCGCACAAATACAAAAGATTGGCCATCGTAACCCGCGGACAGCCGGCAAGAGATAGGATGACTAGAAGCTTCAACTTGCTTCCAATTTCCTTCCTATAAATACCAGGGCACCAAAAAACTATAAGACATCTGTAAGATACTAACATATTCTTAAATGCATGAGTACCAAAGTAAGCATGACCCAACACAGACTAGAAAAAATTGTATATAGACACTAAGAAATTTAGTCTAAAACCTACTCAAAAAAAGAGGAACTTACAAGGTGTGTTGAGAAACATTAACACAAAGACCAAGATCTAGTTCACGCAGTTGGGACAGGTTAGCAAGACCTCCCAAAGCTTGTGCACTTATTCTGTCACGGCCTCCAAAAAGTCTTAGTCTTTGAAGTGAAGAACAGTTCTCGACAACCCTATTCACCTGCAGACAGAGGGGGCGAAGCTTGAGAATCAAATTAATTCCATCCAAAAAAAAGCACAGGAGTACAGTTAGGCTTCAAAGAAAGCAGGTAGACAGACATGTACACCCCATACCTTGTCTTGAATACTGAATTTCAGAAGGGTGGTTCTAACATATCAAAGACAAATCCATAGGATGGAGAAACAACACCTGCATACACAACTTCAAACGAATGACCTTCGCAAGTCCTTACCACAGTATCATCCAAGTTACAGAAGGAAAGATCCAGGCAAAGGAGCTGTTTCCCGCATTGAGATTGCATGAGAGATCCCATACAGTTACTGGATATACGCCAGCATAGAGCCATAGACAAAACAGCTGTATTCTGTCATGCAAATAGTAAGCCGTCAGCATCGACCAAATAAAAGCATACGATCACTTCAATTCTACCACACAACCTAAAGACCTGTTTTGTGAAGTAAGATAACTTAGTCCGCGAATAAAACCTTAATATTTGCGAGAGACAAACCCATAGTGCTGCTGCTGCAATAGCGTCAACAACTTGCTGGCCAGAAAAAATTGGACAACATAGACCTAACTAGTTGCGTGCGGTGATGCCACCTAAACGTAAGTCGGAAACTTTTCGATCTAAACATTCCAAACGCCTCCTAATCCG
The DNA here is from genome assembly GCA_963969395.1 of Pseudoscleropodium purum. Lineage (NCBI taxonomy): Eukaryota > Viridiplantae > Streptophyta > Bryopsida > Hypnales > Brachytheciaceae > Pseudoscleropodium > Pseudoscleropodium purum. The sequence continues at coordinate 14,188,897 of OZ017800.1, read as the reverse complement.
ATAGGTTCGCTACTAACCTTGAGGCGCTTCTCTGCAAGAAGACTGAGCTCTCTGTCACCAAGAGATTCCGCCACTGATACAAACTCTACATGCCTCCACAGAGGCTCACAGGTGGCAACATCTCTCCATCTTCGGCAGACTGACGATATACCAATGACCTCCCGCCTTGATAGCTTTGCAAAAATCCGCATTCTGACAAGGACAAATGACATGTTTTAATACTCAAGCACAATTGAGATGGAACGTTTGGTCATCCAACTTTCTACACAAAGCATGTAAGATTGTACTCGTCAAACTGCATCAAATATTGACTTGTAAGACCAGCTTGCAATCTCGACTCGCAACTTGTCAATCGCTCGAATAGAGTAGTTACAAGACGGTCAGCAGTTGTTAATTCTAAGAAGCATGGACCCATTTGTATAAATATTTTTCCAAAAAGGAAAGGTATGAGTTTCACGTATGTAGGCCGTGCGGTACGTCCCTTACACATCACAACCATTATACATCCTAAACCACATCAGAGATATGGAGGTGGCACTCACAAAACGTCGTCTGAAACCCTATCAACGGGAGATAAGTTCCCAAGGCGCTTCTTCCGGGCTTCCTCCATAAAATCACCGGATCTCTCCGAATTCCACAAACAGCTACAGTGGATCGGTCTTTCTGCACCGAAAGAGTACATTGGCCATGCGGTATGTGTCGTCAGCATGCTAGCGACGCCTCCTTTGTCTTCCTGCTGTCCTTTTCGATGTGAAGTCTGCCTCCTAAGCAACTTGCACTGACACTGAGAAACACTCCCATGCGGAGGGGTCTGAGCCGTACCATCTGATAAACTAGCTCTGCACCCGCATTTTCTACACTCAGAGACATCACTGCATGCAGAATTACCATGTATACCACCAGATGTTGCAGAGGCATTTGAAGTCTTCGATGAAGCTCTACCTTCTGACTCATCCCCTGAACTTTGGCTCTTAGAGTCAGATTCTGAAGTGGAATTCCTCTCTGTTTCCTGTATTTCCCTCAATGAGCAGCTTCCGAGGGACTGAAGAGCAGCCTTCAACAATTCGCCATCACCTTGCGCTGAGGAGGGTTGATGGCCCCAGCGGCCTGCTTGCCATGCAAACTGTTCACTTTCTACCTGACTGACTTCAGCCGCAGCTGCTCTTGCGTTTTGGCGAAGGGCTTGATCGATTCGCAATGCCGTGCGACCACTCTCATCCCAAACTGCGTTTCCTTTCGCTCCCCACAGCCACGTATTCCAAGCCCTCTCCTCTCGCCTAGCCTTCTTCTGCTCTTTAGTGCTTTTCACCATGTCTGCTCCTAAAGCTGTGTTACTTCAAAAAGGAAGTGATGGTTCTCAGAGGCGAAGTTCGAGTACGCATGTCACGGGCTAACTATAAACTACAATCCGCAACTTGTGCCAATCCAAGAAACAGGGAGATTGCATCAATACTCTACAATTTGGCATGAGTGGTTGGGCGGGTGCTGAAGACGAAAGATGAACCATGCGCGGCACAAGCCTTAAGCCTGTAACAAACAGTGAAAGGCACGAGGAAAAGAATTTAGCATCCCCTAGTTCGTGGCACTCCGAAAACTTCACTTCAAGCAGAATGCATCAATCCGACATAAGTAAGCGTAGGCAAGTCAAATCAGATAGACTACTGTTTCTGTGTCGTGGGGTTTATCCATTATTGTATTTTCTAGTTATGTATAACCATTTTTTTCACTTCATGCAGAGCAACCTTGTGGATTCGTGTGCGATTCGAAAGAACTAGATCCGACCGACAGTATTTATCAGGTATGAACACCTACTTCACAAACTCTCGAGGCAAAACTCGAGATAAAAAACAAAAACACAAGATTCAAATGTACATACGAAGCATGAACTCGACAGAGTCAAACATAGAGCACCATAGTTCAAAGTAACGAAGACTACAAGTACCGACACACTTTCATTACTCAAAAACGAAGCTCAATGAAACGTTAACCAGGCCAGCCTCTTCACAGCAAGCACTATGGAAAAACAGAGTGTCAAGATTGATCAAAAAGCGCGGGTATCATGACAACCCCTTCTTCATTTCCTAACAAAGCTAAATGCTAACCATAAAACTTAACGACATGTTGCGGTCGTCAAAGAACAAAAGGTTCGAACAAAGACCGTGCCATTGTTCATGAAAGCCCGTAAAAACGTAATTAGCGGAACGGTGTGTCAAATAAAAGCATTGAATTCATCCTAACTACACCTTGGTACTACAAAATTTCCCACAGCAGCACGACGCATCACTCACAGAAAGTAAGACCACAACCTAAAGCATCCTCCTGCACAACTCAAAAAGAGTGCAGTAGCAACTGGCACACATTTTTAAGCAGTAGCCCTCTACTCCAGCAACTGCCGAGTTTCACACACCACTACTCCGCGAGTTACCAACTCCACGGATCTACTCTAGCAATATTTCAAAGCCAAGAACGAAGACAGGATGGACAGAAAGACTTCTGCCGAACAGTAGCATCACCACACACGTCACGAGATAAACGACGACAAACCTCGAAAGCTCACGCTCGAAGATCCACGAAAGCACGACAGAGACACTGCCACCATCATTGTGCTCCAACGGCGTCAATAAGTTATTACCTACAACTTAACTGAGAATAATAATACCTCACCCCTACTCCTCCGGCGCTTATACAGAAGCTCCAACCCACCCGGTGAAAATTTCGGCGACTACGTAACATAACGGAGCGTAATCTGTCGAATAGCGCCTGAAAGTCCCCGACGAAGCTCAGACGTTCACGCAGGCTTGCCTGCCGCACAGACTCAACACAAAATTCCCTCTACATACCAACTTATAATTTTAGTCGCTGTCCCCAAGTGGCAAAGGGCGAGCCGTAAGTATAAACCCGATCTTCCACAAGAAACTTCCGGCGGTGGAAACAAATTGCCAGAGACAATTTGTCCGCCAGACACTCCGCCAGAGCTCCACAACACCAGTTTCAAACCCCCAAAAAATGAAAAATTACTGGAATGTCAGAAAGAAAACCTGCGTCCGTTCGTTCGTCTAACACCGTGAGAGCATGCCACGCGCACCACAGCTTGCAGAAGAACAATAAGAACACTGAACAGCAACAGGTGGTGCAATAAGATTTGAGAGAGAGGGGGATCGAGCAAATTGTTCCCAGCTCGGGAGAGAAGCAACAACGAGGGGAGAAAGCGCCACGACAGAACTTGCAACCCCAGACTGAGGCAGATATTTTCTGCGGCAGTCAATGGGACTGCCGCTCGACTCTCAGCGGGCATCGGTCACCGCGCGGCTGCGGCGTCGCGCAGTACCGCCCAGCCAGCCCGCCCGCCAGGAAGGAACGACAAGCACGTCAATTTCTATTCTAGTTTTGTTTTGTTTTGTTTTACTATAATTATATAAGTCATATTAAGTTGAGAAGGTCAGATTTAGGTATCTATTCAAGTTTGTCGTTTGTATATTCTAATTCTAAATCCTAAAACACCAAGCTAGTCACTTTGGAAATCATCTTTTTTTTTCCTTTATTAAGTTATTAACCTATGAACACCGAGGTGGACGTTTTGTATCCAATGGATGACAAGGAATCAAACTATATAAGATAAAAGTGCAACTATTCATCTTCAAATTTTATTTGGGAAAGGGAAAATCTTCCAGGAGAGTTTGACTTGCAATGACTACTTTTGCAATTTTGGAAGCTAGTGATTCACACAATAATAAAAAAGGATGATTTTGAAGGTCACCCTTTTGGCGATTAAGGGTTAATTTGATTAAAAAAACACCAAGAGCATCAATTAGAAGTCAAACTATTGTGCAAAACCGCCACTTTCCACACAAAATTTCTAGAATGAACATATACACTTTTGCCTTACATAGAAGGATTCTTTGTCATTCATCACACTCTTCCAAACCACCATATTATTATAGAGTAAAACATGCACATGTAATGAAATTTTTTTTTTAAAGAAAGATGATTATTATTTCAATCAAATCTACCCCGATAGTCTCATTTTGATCCCCCCATGGCCAATTTCTTCCACTCAAATCTTTCATTGAAGCAAACCCCATGCCCTCCAATTGCCCAAATCCAATCCAATTCAATCAACCAATATAATTAAATAAATAAATGGAAAAAATGCAGTGGCCAATCCCGGTCCACCTCCATTCAGTTGTCTGCGGCTCTGCGGGTCCGTCCGTCCGTCCAGCCAGCCACTCCAGGGGGCAATAATAGGCTACAGGAAATTATGAATTCCGTAAACCCAACAGACGCGCGCCCATTGGCCGGCGCTGGAAAGCCCGAGGGAAAGGCGGAAATTAGATATTTCATGGGGCCCTCCGCCTCGGAGAGGAGTTTGAGAGCCGTCCGATCCCTCAGATGGGGAACGAGGCCTCGGTGGCCTTCTGGGATGTTCGGAAAAGATCTTCTCTTAGGAAAAATCTTCCGCAGGCGGGGAGGGGCTGAGGAAGGAGGGGTTCCGCCCAAGTGGGCCGCCGGGACTCGGCCGGTATTGTGCTGAAGAGGCGCAGAGCATCCTCAACGGGAGACTGTGAAAGCTGACTGAAGACCCGCATGTCCAAATTTCAACCATTTAAGCAATTGAAAGGAATTGAGCATATCCATTAGAGAAGATTTGAGGACAATAACAGCCCGTTTCGTTATTGTTCTCGTCATTGTTCCTCAGCAGTGAAGCATATAGCCAGCTATCAAGAAAAAAATTTATTTAATTAATTTTTTAAATGCAAAAAAGTAATTGAAAAAAATAATAACTTTTGGGGGGAAATAACATGGCACTCTCTTGGCCTCGTCAAATTGCATTGTTGGATGCATTCATAGCGTTATTAGGGCTAGGAAACTCATAGCCTTCTTTTGGCCTCAAAAATCCTTTAATGTGTCGTATGACTAGGGAAGATTGATCCCTCTATTGCCCCATGTTTTATCCTTGTAAAAAACCTTGAAATTTTTTTTGCCATATATGATAAAATTTGCAAATTCTAAATTCATACTTGCAATCAGAGCCCCCAAGTTAGCTATGGGAGAAGATAAAATATAAAATTTAAGTGGCACAAAATAAGGGGCAATTTTGACATTTACCCTCTGGTGAGGCAATAAAAGGGGCAATCTTCCCTAGCCCTACCCCATACAGGTGTGGTAAGGAAAAAAATTTACCCTTCTAGAAAAATAGATTTCATAAAGAATTTTAAGAAACTTCCATTTTTTTTTTTAAATATTCCATTCAACCTATTCTTTAGAGAGAGAAAGAGAGGGAGAAGGAGAGCTTGCCCTATTTTCAACTATAGACTAGTTACAAAAACGATGTAAATGATGATTGTGGCTTTCTATGTACATGTTGTGATGATTCTATATTTTCAAAGTATACCTCCTAGACATTTTTGTTGTTCCTATTGGTCATGCTTTCCATAAGCTACTATTAGTAAGTGATTGCTTATAACCATAAATAGTGTTGGATATAGGCAAGTGATCAAAAACATAACAATCACCTTCATGATTGAAAGTGAATATGAGTGTATGTGCATTGGTACATTAGTACCTATAAAAGTGAACTTACATTAGCACCTATACCATACATTAGCACATGTTGTTTTCTAAAGACAACATATAATTTTTCAACACTTTATCATATTATCTTATTAAAAAGTGTGATTTTAGATGATGTATAGAATTGTAAAGAGATATTTTGATTCTAAAATAAAATTTATTTAAACCAATCTTTTTTAATATATATATACAAATTTCTTGTGCAATTTTTAAATGGAAGGTTGTAGACCATTATAAATAGACAATTTAGTTTTCATTCAATAAATAGTGAGTGTAGCCACATTTAACTAAATTATACCTAAATCACACACTATTATATCTAACCATGTGTTCATGTAGAACGATGTTTTTTTTTATTGACAACATGGGTTAATATGAGAGATGTTATTAAGTACTTGATAATTTTAATATCGATTATTTGAACCAATTTATTATGCATGGAAACCAATATTTTATGCAAAAGAGCGAATTGTCTCAAATATAATATACAAAATGAGTTGCACTAATCTTTTATTCAACTCAAGTAGCTAGAAATCAATACTAAATTAATATTTATGAATAATATAGGATAAATTTATAGAAATCACTATTCAATGAATGAGACAAGCCTCTAAATCCAATTCAATTAGGGTTCTAGACTAAATCAACATTTGAGTATAATATTTAGAAAAATGTAGAGATAACCATTGCATTTATTCTTCTACCAATTATTTCGGAATTCCCTTCAAATATATTTTTTTGAAGGTTTTTAATTATTCTTATAATATAAGAGTATAATAAACTAATTTCAAAGATAAATTGTAGCGCATACAAAAGAGAAACTATACAATGTTAATTTTCAACTTACTTAAAGCCACTCAAAGAAAATTATGTCATATCTACCTTTGAAACCAATCTTGTAAAATGTATATTGAATCAAAATGGCTCAACTTCCTTTAAATACTACATAAGACATATAATGCATGGTTTTCAAAACACTTCCTAGCTATTTCAATGTTGTATTTTGTCTTGAATCTTTAAAAATTTGTTCCAAAGATTTTTGAAAGGCTTCATTTTAGTGAATTAACTAATCATATTTCACTTCTTTTTTTGAATATGGACAACATTTCAATCATCAAAAAATTAATCTTTAGTGAAAATTTTTATTTTAATTTGATTGGAATAGAATATATTTGTTACAATATTGCAGTTAGGATCAATAAAATATATTTTTTTATGAATAGATGCTGAAATTATATGAATATTCTTTTGTCAAAAAAATTGTTAGAAAAAAAAATGGATATTTCTATTTTTAGTCGTCTACCAATGACATTTGCCAATTGCATGTAATTAGTCATTGAACATGGAATGTTGAATTTGGCCATTGTGTACTTGTACTATAATTATACTACCATTTTGCATCACTACAATTTCAAACCTCTTGGATTCTATCTCAATCCATTCAAACTAATTTATATATACATAAAGTAGAAGTATCTATTCTAGATAGGTCCCCTTTAATTGTTTTGTAAGCTAACCTATTGCGAACAACAACTAGATGTAGTGGTCATTGAAAAAGATGTTTGGTTTGTACTTTCTTGTCCACTCATCTCTCTTTCCTCTTGGCTAAGAAAGAAGTGCCAAAGCTAACTACAATAGGTGAATCTACGAAACTAGAATAGGTCCAAGTGCACAATCCACTTTTATATTCAATAAAGTATTCATTTCTGTAGGATTTTTTTTTTTTTTTTTTTTTTTTCATTCTTCCACAACCTTATTTCTGCACACACTAAATTCAGTTCCCCATGACTTTCCCACATCATCCAGTTTGAAATGTTTTAGGTTATCCAAAATAGGTACTTCTACCGTAGTCAAGATTTGAACCATTGGTTGTTTTTCCCAAACTCCAGCTCCTGCATTGTGCACACTTTACGATTATCCCTATTGCTTCCCATATTTTGATTGAAATTTTTCCAGATAATGCCTAATAAATGGGTAGCGTGGAATTAATGTCAGCTTCCCAGCTCCCAACCCCTCCCCCCTCCCTCCCTCCCTCTCCAATTGATCCATGCAAGCTTGCAACGAACTGGCTTCTCCCCTTCCCCCACGTGGCCCCCCTCCTCTTGCCCCCCTCCCCACCACTACAGTACTGACGGCAGCCGTTTTAACATCCCCCGGCATATCTTATTCGGCCCCTTCCCTTCCCGCCCGTGCAGATTTTCCCCCTCCTCCAATGAATGTCGCCCTTGGCTCCTCCCCGGGCCCCATTGGCTCCAAACCCACTTCAGAGGTTCAAACCAATGCCTGGCCAGGACACACATGCATCCACTAGTAACAAGGGATCCACCCCTACTCAAACCTATACCGTACTGTACTGACATCCCTAACTTATTAGTAACTTACTCTTACTAAAAAGTGGGGCCAGCAGGGTGAATTTTGTGTTCTACCGGGTAAATGTAAAAAAAAACATGCCCCCTATTTGGAGCAGTGTTAATTTTTCATTTCATAACTCTCCTAACGAATTTGAGGTCAAGATGGATTGACCCTTCTATTCCCCCCCTCCCGCCCCCCCCCCAAAGGATAAATGTCAAAATTGCCCCCTATTTTGTGCCGCTTAAATTTTATAACTCATTAGATTCCCTACCTAAGTGAGAGCCTTTTACTGCACGGATGAATTTAGAATTTGAAAATTTTATCGTATGTGGCAAATAAAAAAATTTCACTGTTTTCTCCAAAGGTAAAATACGGGGCAATAGAGGGGTCAATCCTCCTTGGCCTTAATTTGGGGTCTTTGATTGCAACTATGAATTCAAAATTTGCAAGAAAAAATTATGTGAAAAAAAAAATTCCTGCGTTTCCCCCGGGGGTAATTCCAGCCGGCTGGGCCTATTTCGTGGGCAGCATTTAACGTCCCCCCTGTACTAACGCCCCCAACTTACTACTAATTTACTCTTACTAAAAAGAAACCCATGAAAGGAAAACCCATCATTTCAAATAACGTAACCTCAGTGCCTCGGAAGGGGCGTGGCCAGTGGGGGGGGAGTGGAAAGGGGCAAAAGGGCGTCCAACTGGACTAAAAGATCTGAGGGTTGGCCAATGGGCGGAGAGGAATTGATCTGATACGATTGGGAGGCGGCCGATGGTGCACAGCCTGGGGATGTGGACAAAAACAGGCCGTGCGATGGGGGAGGGGATGGAGGGAGGGGAGTGGAGGGGAGTTTGGGACCGTGGGATTGGGGGGACTGAGCAGCCGGTCGATTGGGAGACTGTGAAAGGGAGCAGGTGCATGGGGGCATATGAATGTGGGATAAAATAAGAAGGGGGAGGGGAGGGGGTGACTGGGCAACTGGAGTTTGGGGGATAAAATAAGGGGAAGCCAAGGGCAAGGGGGGAGGCACTGCAGTAGTGCGGGGAGGGCCATGATTTAAGCCTAAAAAACAACTCTCCTGGCTAACTTTCCTTTTAAATCTTGTGACACAAATGAAAGAGAATTCATTGCAAACCATAATAACAGTTCAAACTCCCTTTTCGACCCCTACATTACATAACATTGAAAGGAAAGGAGATTCATTTACAAACTAAAAATAATTACTAGCAAACATATTTTTTTTTATCCCTACTTAACATTGACATCAATGAAAATTCATTGCCAGGGAAAAAAATACAATTGAAACTTCCTTTTTAACCTCAGCACAACATTGTTAATCAATGTTGGGGTTCCTTAGTTTTTGCTTCCATAGGATGTGTGAGTCCCCAATGTAGCAACTTCCTAGCTCATCATACTACAAGATCTTTTGGTTACATATGTCAAAAGAAGTTATTTTTCAAAAATTTGGTACTTGTACTGAAAATGACAATTTTTGAGTGTTTTCGGTGAAAACATAGTCATGGAACTTCAACCAAGTTATTAGAAATCATGTTCAAACCCCTTTCATTCATGGGTTCGGGTGCTATTACTTTAAGAAGGCATAATCCCTCCCCCAAGGAAGAATGGCTTAGGGTTGGTTAACCTTTGAAGTCCCATTATCTCTATAGGGGACAAAATGGATTTCAAACATATTTCTACAAGCTTAATTCTTTTTGGTGAACTTCTTGAAATTTTTTGAAAGAAAACAAGGGAGATAGGGTAGTAATTTTTTTTTTAAATTGAAATTTTTTTCTCATATATTGTATTCTTGTTTAAATGGAAAGCTTTGATTTATTTTGTTTGGATTAGTGATGCGAAAGTTATGGAGTGTCTTGTTTTGTGAACAATCAAAGGATCTTCTTGAAAAATAATTTTTCATTCACTTTGAATGCTAATATCTTTCAATATATAAGGACAAACATCACAAAAATTTAATACATGGTCTAGGACAAGTATGGTATAAGATCCTACAATTAGATTCAATTTATTTCTTTTTTATATTTCTTGGGTGGATGCAATAGATGTGGCATTTTTAAAGGATTAACAATGCTATGTAAAAGACCAAGTGTCCGTTCAATATGTGTATGAGATCTCAAGTACTTATGCACAAAGTCAATTTGGATTGAATGTTTACAAAATTTTGACATAAGGTGTGAATGTATACCCCCTTAGTGAAAATATAATTTTTTTTAATTGGATGCCTAGATCAAAAGGGACTTTTTATGTATCCAAGCAATTTTGGTTAGTATGTACAAAACTCCTCCTCTCTTTTTGAAATTTGGCAAGTATGTAACTTATATGATGCAAGATACAAATGTCAAAAACAAATATATGTAGTGTAAAAAACTCACTTCAGGAAGAGTCAAAGTTTGTTGGCTTTATTGAGCAAAGCTCGAAGAGTATTTTCTTCTAAATTCAAATCACTACAAGAGCTGATTTGACAAGAGCTGATTTGACAAATTTGTCTGAAATGACAAGAGCTGTCATTTTTGCCCTTAATGTTGTCAATTTGTACTTTGGTCATATTTTTTGTCAATTATTTTGTCATATTCTCGTTAATGTTTGTTATTCCTTGTAACTTTTTCGGTAATTCCAATAGCACAACATCCAAATTATAAAAAATATTTAACTTTCTTGTTCATTTTGAATTTCAAAAGTTTTTATTAAGTTTTCATTTTACGGCTAATATATAAGACACTGCAAATATATAGAATTCCATACCAAAAACAATTTTGATGATAATAGAAGGTAAATTTTTGACACCTTCATTACAGAAGAGAGGCAAATTAGGTAATTCAAGAGAGAGGAAGACAAGATCTTGATACAAATGGAGTGGTAGAAGGTAGAACAAACCATATGGGATATGTGAATTAAGATTATGAATACTTTACATATCTCATATGGTTTATTCATCCCTCTACAATCCCATTGGTATAAAGATTTTATCTTCTCTTCTTGATTATCTCTCAAAGGTGCCTCTTTTCTAAAATTGAGGTATGAAAAGCTTGCCTCTAATTTATAAACAATTAAATTTTAAAATCTAATTTAACAGTTTTGTCTATTGTAGCTTGAACATTCTGGTTTTGGGCTTGCCATGTGGTAGTCATTTACTGAGCAAAATTAGAAATGAATAATTATGTACTTTTTACCTTAGCAGAAGATACAACTGATATAAATTTTGTCACTAGTATAATGAAAATTGACAAAATTTTTGTTTGAATTGACAAAAAATTGAGACAATTTTGTCAACTATGCATTTGAATCAACACATCCAAATTGACACCACAATTGATAAAATTGTGTCATTTTCTTGTCTGTTAGGACAAAATTTCTCTTGTAGTGAATATAATAATCTTTCAATCCATATAATGATTTTTCTAAAGTTTTTTACATGCAATTTCGTATTGGTCCAATACAAATTTGTATATCTGAATTTTGAAAAAAAATCATTTTTCTCATTGTCCTAAAAAGTGGCAATGTTTCACAATTTCTACCTAAAATGTGCTTGGTCCTTAACCTCTAAAGGACTTGGGGTGTTTGAGCAAAGCTTTTGTTTACTTAACTAGATCTTGTAACAAGCACAATTCTTCATTTGTGTGAAATAATTTTGATGATTGCCATTGTTGAAATGAAAGAAGACTTATGTAGCTTTCCTATAAAGAAAGGTTAACAAAATTGCACAATTTTTGAAAAAATGACACCATTGACAAAATTGACAAAACATGTTTAGTTAGGCAATACTTTGTGCATACCCTAAAATGAGAATGTTGAAATCGGAATGCTCAAAAGTCCTCAAACAACTTTGTTTGTTTTCCATGGATATATATTATCATGACATTGATATCTAATTTTTTTCAAATAATTTTGAAATGTAGAAAAAAAGATATGAAGATGTGAAGTGACAGCCTAGAGAATCTTCTCTATTTTCAAAAAATTCACCAAAAATTGCATACTTGATCATTTATCAATCAAATTGTACTAATGAATTTAGTAGAAAAAATCATTTAGGTACTCTTTGTTGTTCAAAAGTTGTTAATGATGTTAGCATATTGAATTTTTTACGAATGTAGTTGCAAAAGCCATGTGGTAGTCTTATGTCCTTTAGGGGACAAGGAATCAATCCTTAAATTAATAAAATGAGATAAATGATGTAATACAAGATAGAATGTTATACTTGTGACAACAACGTAGATTGTGTAATTGTAATCTAATGTTGCGTAGGGCTTTGAACACTCATTCTAATAGTGACAAAGAAAAGTTGAAATTTCAACATCTTAAAATCTTAGAAGACATAAACATTTAGATTTTAGATTTATAATCTATAGCCTTTTAATCTAAATATATCTAAATTTAAAAAATGATCACACTAGGAAAAATCTCTAAATCTTTTTTTTGAATTTCTAGTAAATTTATAAATGAATTTCCAAATTTTTAGGAATTTCATTTCATTTTTTGATTTTTTTAGTTATGAGTAATTTGTAAAGTTTTTAATTACTAGTATATTTATATCAATAAATTTGTGATTCAAAAAGTTCTTCAACTCTCATTAATAGCTATTGAAAACCTAAAGTGGTTCATGGCTTTACTTATGGCACTTTAATCATGTAGAATCAAAACTCTATGGCTTTATGTCATGTGTCATCAAATTGGGACTATTCATTCATCAATTTCAAAAATATAAGAGCCTAAAGGTCATTTGTAGAAATATGAGCTAATATGAGTTAATATAAGCTAATGCATTTTCACTCTAAAGATTGCAATGGAATTTGGGACTAATTCATATTTGTTTCTAAAAATTCAAGTTTTTGATATTTTGAATGAAATAGAATATTACTCTTAAAATTTGATTTAAGATTTTGATAGGTCGATTATTAAACTAAAAGATGGTTATAGTATTCAATATATTAAAAAATATAAAAAATATTTTAATAATTAAAATGCAATATAACAAAGGCTCTATTGTTTTCTATGCTACCAATGACAACTAAATGAAGCTTTTTAGGGCTTTGTCTCAAGATCGAAAGACTTTGGTAACAAAAAATTTCACACAAATAATAGAGCCCACAAATAATGGTCATTAGGAATGACTTTTGGGAATGTTCACATATGTGTCTTGAGTGGGATGGAGAATGCGATGTTTATGAAGCATACTACCACAAAGAGTCTACATAAAGATTTGTCATGTTGTTGTATGATGTTTACATATCCGCTCAATATGCTTTGTAGGGGAGGCAACTAATTTGTCATCTTGGTCTCTATGTCATGAATTCATTTGAAAGTAACTACCACGTCCTTAGCATTAAGGAGTCATAGATGGTATTAGATTCATAGGCATTGATGACATTAAAGGATTTTTGAAGCTAGAACAAGATTGCAAGTTCCTCAGCCCCCATAACATCGTGAACATAGCTAAGAATGCAATCTGATATGGCCAAGAGAGTGCCATATCATTTCTCCCCCTAAATTTTTTTTTTAGTTTTTTTTGCATTTTAATAATTAATTAATTTTTTGCAATTTTTTTTCTAATAGCTAGCCATACCCTTCATTGTAGGAGAACAACAACGAGAATATGCTCCAAATGGGTTGTTATTGTCGTCAAATATTCCCTAATGGGTCAACATTAACAAAGATTCATGGAGCTAAAAAGTTATGGTCATCAAAAGTTGATGAGGCTATGGTGATTATTTCTAAAATTGATTATAGATTGAATGTTTGTAGTTTTCACATGGATTTTTTTTCCATAAAGTTGAAAACGTGAAGTTTTTCTTTAAGAACTCTCACTACAAGGGAATGTTGCCAATTTCTGTCATTTTGGACATGTTTTTTGTTCATTTTTGTCAATTCGGACATTTTTTCTGTCAAGTGACAGAAAATTGATAGAAAACATGTCTGAAATGACAGAAATTGGCAGTATTCCTTTGTAGTGTCTCAAATCTGTGTATATTTTTTTATCACCAAAGTCTCCACAACCATAAACATATCTTGTTGCTACCCTATATTTATTGATATAAAAAAGAAATTAAAATATATCATGACTTTGAATCATATTTTCAATATGAAATTAAAATCTTGAGTTGGATCATTAGTACTACGAAAATGAATAAAGCCCTGGGAAAATTTGTAAATTATTTATTTGATATTAGTTGTGATTTCTTTATTAAACATTCTTATTATTGGAAGTAGTTTTATTTTTTATGATATAGATTAATCAAATTTTTTTGAATTTTGAACAAATCTAAACCCTAAAAAAATCTTCATCAACTCTCTTATTCTAGTGATGACATTTAAATATTATTGACATATATAGGATTTGCTTTGTGACCATGAGGTTCCTTCAAGGCACCATGACTAAAATAATGGTAGAATGAGCTAGGACAAATGTGGTGGAATGAAGCCAAAATTGAAGCCCACTATATCTTTTCAATTGAGGAAGTTTAAAATATTTTGAAGCGTGAATAAATTGTAAGTTGAAATTGAATTTACCTTATTTTCTAGAGGGCACTTAGGGCCTCTTGCCATGTGAGCTGGGTGGGCAAAGTTGGCACTAGAAGACAAGAAGATCCCATCATTTGTTTTGCCGGCCTTGGTGAGCACAAAAAGAGGATTTTAAGTTTTGCTAATATCAATGAACAACTCCATTAGTAGAGACTAATGAATTATAAGAGAATCTAATATGTGTCGAATTCTAATCATATTCCTACCTATCCACCGGATCTACATGAAAGTACTTTAGCAATTTTCAACTATAGCACCTCCTACAAAATTTCTTTGATCATTGATACGTGGTAGATTGGCAGCAGGCTCTTAGATTCAAAATCAATCCCTAAAATCCATTGTCCCTATGGGAGGACATAATGGATTTGGGGTAGGTTCCTATAAGCTCGATTTCTAGTGAAACTTTTTGAAACTTTCTTGTACAATATAAAAACTTATTAGCTTTTGGGGAATATAATTTTTATTCCAATCGGTGTCTGAGAGCAAAAGTTATGCCATGATAATTTTGAAATAGGGGAGACTGGGCAACCAAAAAAATCAGTAGAAAATTGAAATAAAATTTTAATTATTTTTTCTCATAGATTATATTTTTTTGTAAATAAGAAGCTTTGATTCATTCCATTTAGATTAGTAATGTGAAAGTTATAGAGTTTCTTGGTTTGCCGGCAATTAAAGCATCTTCTTGGAAAAAAACACTTTTTCTTTTACTTTGAATGCTAATATCTTTCAATCCATGTAGTCAAACATCACAAAATTTTTATCACATGATTTGAGAAAAGCGTAATACAGAATCCTATAGTTAGATTATAAGAAAAATATTTTTTCTGGTTTCTTATATGAATGCAAATAAAGTAGTAGTTTTGAGTAGTTTTTGATAGGAAAATGGTCTTGGGACATCAGGGGTTAATGTATGGCAGCAAATGAACAAATCATTCATTGAATTATACTCAGATGCTTTCCGTCACCTCAAAATCGTTTGGCAAGTCAAGTAGTTAACGTAAATCATCTCAAAAATTCACATTATCATCCATGTTCTGTCCCCTCTGTCGTCCGGTCTCTTTCTTCTCCCGCCTCCCTCATCAATGCTGAGCTTCTTCGCTTCACTGCACTTTGACACAAAATTTGAATCCCATGATTCCCATTCGCCACAATCAAACCCTATTCAACGCATTCATTTTCCCAAACTCTGTCATTCTATATTTCTTTGTAGCTTTTCGCGAGCAGATCCGTGGAATGTGCAGAGTTTGGGAAACCGAAGAGAGAAACGGCTGCTTGTTTGGGCATTGGGAAGAAAAACCCTTCGCTCTGGAAAGGTGGTCGGGATTGTGTACTGAGAAGTTGATATCTTAGTCGACCTACATTTTGTAATTCTCGTCACTGTGTTTTGAACAATTAATCTGTCTAGAGTGAACTGGAGTTCTGAGCTTTATTAGGGGAAGGTAATGTCTGTTGTAGAGCTGTGGACTTTATTTTTGTTTAATTCGTGATTGTAAAGTACGTTCATGTTTGGACATTGAATTTTGGCAGCTGTAATGTAGCTTGGTTATCGTGACTGAGACAGAGTATTTCTGGAAATCATATGTTTGTGTTTGGTCTTTCTTCACTTTAGGTTTCTGGCAGCTCGGTCAAGTGGACATTGCTGAAGTGGATGGTCGGGGCAAATTTGAGCTACATTATGACCTCTTAACGTCTTGTTTTCCTGTTTTAGGTCGAGGGGGAACAAGAAGCTCCCGGTAATTATTCATGTAAAGCTCTGGAGGAAAATATTTTGTTGGATTCAAGCTGTCTCTCTGATCTGGTTACAGTTCTCCTCATGCTTGTGTAGCATTGTGAGTCGCAGTTTAGTACATGCCTGGGCTCAGCAAATCTAAATTTAGTTGTACATTTAGATGTGGCGGAGACTGTCTGTGATGCTAGAGGAGACAAACCAGTCATCTATGAAATGATTTGGGAGTTGCATCTCTTATTCTCGAGAATTGACTCACTGTGTTCATATTCTGGAGATTGAATAGCGACGGAACCCTGGATTTTTTTTTAATAGAAATTGCAAATTCGCGAAATTTTCATCCTATGCGGAGTATCAGAAGGAGCTTTATACACAGCTGTGCTTTCAAGGAGTGGCTTCAAGCTAGTGCTGGACTGTCTTCGGGCCATAGGAGTATCTCTTATGAATCAGTATCACATCTATGACGTGATCGGACGAGGAAAGCACTCTGTAAGTTCACGATTTTAGCGAGCATTTTGGTTCATACTTTTGTCGAGATTGCGCAAGAGTAAGGTTCATATGCCAATTCGCATCTGCTTGAAGTTGCTTGAGTTGAAAAATCATCGCAATCCTGGTGTTTCTGCGTAGTTACGATCGGAGCTATGATTTTGGAGCTGGTCGTTTGATTCTGAAGAACGAACCTCGGGAGTGTACTTGAAAATTTGAGCGAAACACCTGCTGGAGGGAATTTCTAGACCCGTACATGATTGCGACTTTTCGCTCTTATTCATCAGTTTTCTTCCTTTTGTTATCAATGCTCTGTGTTCCACTGTGGCAGACAGGTGTGGGCTCGATTACGGAAGTTTTGTTTGTTAAGAACAAAATCTTTCGCAGAGTTTTAGATGAAAGAGCTACAGTTCTGCGTTATAGAGGATCGTCTCTTAAACTGACTCAGCTGGTGATATATAATGGAGTTCTCATTGTCCTCGTCCTGAACACATCCTTCCTAAGTTGTGTAGATGGTCTTCAGGTTGAGAGACATTGTTGCACGTCTTTCAAATTAACTCACTCAAGTTATTTGCCCACGCAAAGATATGAGAATTTTGGCTAGTGCAACAATTTTCTGAGCTGCCTTACCGTGGTTACATGATTCTTGAAGATGAGCGCAACTGCTTTTTTTGAGCAAGCTTGTGTTCTGAAATAACTGGCACAAAATTCTCTTTCATTCGTCCAGACTGTGTACAAAGGAAGGAAGAAGACGATCGAGTACCATGCTATCGAGAGTGTCGAGAAGAGTCAGAGAACCAAGGTTTTGCAGGAGGTGAGTTGGGTGTATATCGGTGCATCGCTTGCATCTCAGGGTTCTCATGTGCCTGAATCTTCAAGATCCAAGTTGATTTAGAAAAGTTGTACCATATTCTCTCACATCTATCTTTGATTTGATGAGAATGCATCGCTTGACCACAACAATGTTCTCAAGTTCTATGCTTGGTAAACTTTCTCACTTGTGGCTGATTGAATGCCTGAAGTTGCTTAATTTTCGATATTCATATTTGCTTTGCGTATGACCTCTTGTTAGTCCGTGTGAGTCTTGTTTTCTGAGGAATCACGTTTGGATACACAATGGAGTTTCAAGGCTAGGCTGTGGGTTCCGATCCCATACTTTGTCTTGTTCTGCAGGTATGAAACCTCAGCACATTTGTGGCTAGTTTTGGAGTACTGTGTCGGAGGTGATCTCTTGACGTTGCTTAGGCAGGTGGGCGATAAGTCCTTTCTTGCCGCTTCTGTTTATGCAAGTATCAATTCAATTAGACCTTTCTGGATTTTCCTGGAGAAGCTTTCAGTGAATGTTAGGTATGTCTTTCCGTTCGAGAGTTGGAGTGAAACAACCTGAATTTAAGAGTTTGCTTAGGTAGTCCATAGTTCATTTATTGCTCTTTGATTCTCCTGGAGCCGTCAAGTCGTACTTTTCGTTAGATTCGATTTCATATAGTTCTCATCAAGAGCATAGTTACGTGTTTTCTTTTGCTGGAAGACTCAATTGCATGTCCATGACGTCTTTCCCATTCCATTGTAGGGCATTCGTTTGAATGCCAAGGGGAATCTAGAGATGCGTGTTATAGCCTCAGTGGAAGAATGTTTCCTCTGGTTCCTTTTCTAACATCGTTTGCAGGAGACGCGATTGCCTGAGGAGTCTATGTATGATTTTGCTCGTGATTTGGTTCAAGCTCTACAGTATGTGCTCGTAACATGCTCACTTGAATGCTGTAGTTGTGCACGCCGCTTATTATTTCTTGTTAAAACTTGTCAATAGTAATGACATTGCATTTATGGATCCTTCACGTAACATTATTTATTTTCCCGGTATCTGGATGCGAAGGCACCCCACTTGCAGAAAGGTAGATTGGTGTCGTCAACCCCTGCAGTTGGGAGCTTGGCGGTGGTTGTGCAATGAAGATGTCGCGTGTCCTGTTCGCTTCTACTTCTCAAAGTTTTAACTTATCATACAAGCTGGTGCCTGATGCTGAAGGTATTGTATTGCAGGTTCTTACACTCGAAAGGAGCAATTTACTGTCACTTGAACCGTACAATGTGCTCCTGGATGAAAATGGTTGCCTCAAGGTAGGTATTCTTTGGTTGATTCTCTAGTAAGAGACTGCGGCTGAATTTGAGCATCAGTGCACCAAAGCATCTTTCCTCCCAATCTCCAGGGTATTAGTTTGATTTTAGCTTTGAATGTAGTTGCAAGCAGTTTTGATTATTCTCCGGACACCATAAACATAAACTTGTAATTTTCTTTTGAATCAAGATTAAACTTTGAGGTTTCTTCGGGTAACTAGATATAGTCCTTGTCTGTGAATCAATTCTCAATGTCATATCTTGCAAGGCTGTGGGCTCTCTTGCCATCAGTGTGTTTCGGACCAGTATTTGGTCTGCTAATTAGACCTGCACGCTTAGATTGAAGTCATCATGTCCCTCTGCTTTGAATGAAGCGGGGAACGAAGCTTCAATGAAAAACTAACAATCTCTCTGAAAGCCTGCAAAACTGTTTAGTCAATTTACTGTTGATAAATGAACATGGTGAAGCCTGAACCCTCTTAGACCTTGCCTGATAATTCAGTAAACTCTGAATGCAGCTTTGCGACTTTGGACTGGCAAGGCGACTTATCGATAACGCCAAGAGTTCAGTTCAGGAGGTTGCTCTCGCACCCTTGCCTATGCTATTTTTCCGCTGCAGTAATTGCATAGGTGATTAAATACGGTATGCACATATGCGATACATGATGCTCATCTTGACGACGTTAGTAACTTATGTAGGGGCATGGATCTGTTTCCCACTTAACGGCCTCATCCTTTGATTATATGCTGTGTGTTGCTTTTCTGAGTTAGTGTACGTCGTTTTAACTATTTCAAGAGTATTTTCAGGTTCCTATTTTGTTTGTTATTTTTTTCAAAGAATCTGCACACTACCACATAATGTCCTATGCATTGACTAAGATAATCTTGTATTGCCAGCTACCACAAACAAAGCGTTGCATACCATGCTACATGGCACCTGAGCTTCTTCAGGAAGGAAATGCACACTCACATGGGTATGATCTTTAGGCACTGGGTTGTGTTATGTACGAGTGCTACGCCAGGAGACCCCCATTTGTTTCTAACAGCTTCACCCAACTGGTACATTATATCATTTCAGATTTCGGGGAACCCTAGCCTCGAGTTTCAGCATTTGGTGAGTTGCCTGCTGGTTAAGGATCCAGTGGAGAGGATACAATGGGATGAACTCAGAAATCATCCATTTTGGAGAACCAAGTGCAGGGAACTCCCTTTACCGCCTCAGCCCGCTCTTACAAATTTCTTAAGACTTACTCACAGATCTTCATCCTCTAGAGAAGTCACTGTCTTCGGGGAGGAGTACTCCGACCTGTTGAAAAGAGGGCTCCGGATAGTGGAGGAGCTATGGGTGACAGGGCCACATGCGAGAGATGGTCCAGAATCTACCTATAAACCTGAAAGTAAATATGTTGAGGCAAGATGCGAAAGGAGTTCTTGAGAACAGGAACCCTGGTCACAGAGAAAATGGAAGGAAAGTGACTAAAGGGCCTACTAGCAACACACAGCCCGAGTAATTGGAACCAAATTCCAATGGAGAGGCGCCAGCAGTCAACGTACTTAGATTGTCCAAAATAGTGAAAACCAAATTTCTCAAGGAAACTGAGAATGATACGTCTCGTCAGCAGTCCACAGCAAATGGTACTTCTGATGATACAGACCTTACTTTAGAGAAGCATGACTTGGAACTCAAAATTGGTGAAGGAGCTGAAAGTGATACGACGGAAGAGGAGGATGAAGTTGGGAGCAATGGTTCTAGTCCTGCTTCAGCAAAGGAGAAAGACCTTCGTAAGACCTCGGCCAAGCCCACGCATGCCCCAGCTGCCATAGGAGAGAGCCGAGGATCAAATAATGGAGTTGAAGAATCCTTGCCAGTAACTCCTCCACAATCTGAGAGCAACGGCAGCACTGAGAATCATCTTTTGATGCACGTTGAGATTGAAGTAAAGCAGGTGGATGGTATGCGTCATGTTGCAGCTACCCCGTCGGGTTTGGGAATTCCAAGGAAAGGCTCACACCGTGCTACACATGGCACTAGGGAGCTCAAGAAGGAGGCTGTTGTCATCCCTCGGAATCCTTGTAGACCTTTAGTAGTGCTCTCACAATCTCTTTGGCATCCATCAAATCTTTTTGTAAGGCCAATTATGCTGAATCGACAGATAGAGAAGGTAAGAAGTGAATGTCCTAAATCGCTATTACTATTTCAGAGAATGGCCTCTTTCTTTCAGTATTGTCTATGGTCGTCACTTTATACTTCTTATCCGTGATATTGCACCTTGTTTATGCATTCGATCATCGTGAAATATTTTTGAGAAGTTTTTTAGTCTCAAAGATTTAGCGCTTTTTTGGCCTCGTTGGTTCAAAATGATTTCTGATGAAGTACTTGTGCAACAGGACCCGGAATCAACCTTTGACTCGCAAATCCTACCTGTTGAGGATCGGTTTCTACTGAGTTTGAAAAGCTGGACGCGGAGCATCAGGAAATCTTTTTGAATAAGATAATGGGAAACATCATTGGAAGCACAGTTCAATGAATGAGAAGATTAATACGTTGAAATTCGTTGAGATTCTGTGTACCAATATCGATGCAGCAAATAAATGAATCCATGGGCCATTAATGCTCTTGCTAGTGAAGCTCCTACGTACGGTGAAATTTGCAGCCCTGCGAGTTCAATAAGCATCAGTAATGGGTTTGCTGATCCGGCATGCCACTCTCATTGAGGAGGAACTGGCAGGACCAGGGATTGTCTCAGTTTTGACAGAGACTCTACGATATGATCAGGATAAGGTGCTCATACATATGATAACTCTCTGAGAGTATTTTTAAGCTGAAATTTTTAATGCATGAACTTAAGCGATTATAACTTTCGCTCCTATACTAAGTACTATTTCTCCGTTGCGATCAAAGTGCATCCTTTTCGGAGGACCCATCCCTGTTTTTTTTGTGATTGTGTTACAGATTTAAGAAATGCAAGGCTCGCATTTAGATTCCTCTATGCTAATTGATTTCAGGAAGCTCCTCTTACTGAAAATTTTTCTGTGTTTGCTACAGAGAGAAACTTGAAGTAATTATCAAGCAACACTTTATACCCATGTACCCTATTCTTGTGGAGGATGAGGATCCTATAGCAATGTATGCTCAAAAACTTCTGGTCATGCTTCTCGTCCTCAAGTGCATCCAGACCGAGGACATCTTGCAGTTCAAGCTAATCTCTCAGTTCTTTGAGTTCTTGCAATATGACCTGGTCAGAATTAATCTTCACAATGTGCGACTATGTCTGCATTTGGCATCTTCACCTAAAGTCGATTCTAAGGTTCTATCAGACCTTCGTTTTGCGAGTCATGTGGGAGCTCTATTGGACTTTGTGCACGCCAAAGGAATGGAAGATTTTCATGACCCAATTCTGTCAGTTTGTCGTTCCCTTCTAATCCGTAATGTAGAAGACGGACTGGAGTTAAACAGCAGCAATGCAGTGTCAGCTTCTTCTGCCAATGGAAGGAAGCTCTCTGTATCAGGTAGACTGAAGTTTTAATCCATCTCTGTGAGCCGTCGTGATCTGTGAATACATCTTGAATGGTGGAATTCTGTACATGTTTAGGAGACGCTCGATTGCAATCCAAGAATCAAATAGACAGTCATATTATTTATCTATTCACGTGGTTTTAAATTATCTTCTCTTATACCTCTTCTGGTTTATGTCTGAACAGTTATTCAGGATATTAATTGGCGACCTAGGACAGCATGCCGCCATCTTCTTGGAGCTTTGTGGAAGCCGAGAGCCTCAGGTTGCAGAGGCCGCAGCTGAGTGTCTAGTTTTGCTGCTCAAGACTGCCCCACGATCATCAACTGGGCCCGTATTCTGAAGCATGGGTCGCATTGGGAACTTGCTAGAAATGTGTGCATGGTCTCACACTCCGTCTATTTCTGCTAAACTTCAGAGCAAACTTTTGTTTGCAATATAGGCCTCATGCAAAGAGTTACGTGAAGCTCAGCCGCTTCAAATATCCCATCCCTCAAGTTCCGACCTGTATCACTTGAGAACATTGTTGGGCGTTTATGTAAATCTAGTGCATCACAAGTAGCAGAAGTTGTTGGTATTTCTGCTTTTGAGTTTCAACGAGTGAATCATAGTGCGTACTCCATTGTTAGCAGGTCCAGAATAGAATTAATTGGATAGTAAATTTCAGGATTATGCAGATTTCTGGTTTTGATTTGATCACAAGGGGCCGGAGTAAGGTTGTAACATACTCCGTATTTAGGAGAGGTTAAAGCTATTTTCCTTTAGAGGGTGGACATGGGTTACGGCACAACCGATGTTTGTATTTGACCAAGGGTTATGGCAAAGGTGCTGCAGGCCTTGTATATTTCATGGTAACAGACATACAGGCTATTTTTAAAAATAATCCAGGTAGGGGCTGTCATAGAAGATTTTTGGGGCCTCTGACAGCCTGCAGGAAACAGGTTCGGCGCAGCGGTCTGACGTGGCCGAGACCCTGCCACGTCATTGACCTATTTTAAATTTTTTTAAATTATTATTGTTATTGTTATTATTATTATTTTTCATTTGGAGACTAAATTTTTGTTTCTTTTTTTTTTTTTCTGAAAAAGAAAATTCTGACAGCGGGCTGTTCCCCTCGCTGTGAGGAACAGGTGTGGGGGAACAGGCCTGAAATAGGCTTCTTGACCCCCAAAACTCTTCTAATAGTGTGAAATTGCCATAAGATGCCATTCAGATGAGGCTTGAGAACTCTATGATTGTGAAGGCTAACAATTCTGACATGAATTTCAGTTGGGCTTTAGAATCTTGCAGGGTTCAGAACAGAAAGAAGTTGTAGTTGAAGTTGGACACTTCAACACTTCTTATTATTCAAAAGATTTGTGTCCTAGTATTGTAAGTAATTTGGTTTTACGATAGATTGAGCAGTTCCATTTACATTAACTTACATGATGTTTATAAATGTGGTTGGTTTGTTACATCATTTGGTTTATATGATAGGAATGAGGTTAATGATGATAACAAAGATAATTGATTTTAAAGTTAAACTTTTGCAACTATACTATTTATTTTAAAGTAAAATTCTTGAACTTTATTATATTCTTTTCACATTTGGCATGACCAATGCAATAAAGAGTTGCATCACTTGCATTCTCCAAAGTTCAAAAGTATCCTCAAAAAATTCAAAATCAGACTACCAACTTATATGTGGTTGCAATATTAATAACTACCTATTGTAAATACTATCTCTATAGATTTTTTTTTATTATAGAGAGTGAAAGAAGCCTTTTTAAAAGTATTTCTTACCAATGAGAAATTGATCATTTATAAGTTTGTCCCCTTCACTATTGCATGAATAATTGCACAAATGAAATCATAGTATAATAAGTACTTCTAATCTTGGGAGGGGTGTAGAAACTCAAATGACTAAATGAAATATTTGAAGTGCAACCATAATGATTTAGATTGCAGGACGTTACATCCTCCATTCAAAGTAGGTCTAACAGGGTAATTTTTGAGTTCTCTAGGGATAAAAGTAAAAAAGCCTTCTATTTTGAGCTATGTCAAGGGTATGTTTTAGGCCTTCCTTAGCTAACTTAGGGTCTCTCATAGCAAATATGATTTCAAAATTTGCAAAAAGAAATTTGTGTGAAAAATAAAAAAATTCTTGCATTAGATTACATATATTAAAGTAGTTGTCTCCTTTTGTTTAACCCCTAAATGTCCAAAGCAACAAATTTCAATGTTGACAATACTTTGAAGTTAAATAAAACCTAATCAAATTGCTATTTTTAATAGTCTATATTTTTGAAAAATTCTTTTAAAAGTTTAGTTTTAGCATCAAAAGTCCAATTTTGAAAATGATTGATTATGATTTTTTTATTTAAGATTTTGTACAAGGGTGACCCATTATTAGAAACCCATATTTTAGATGATGAGCCCTAATTTTTTTTAAATGGATTTTAGGTGCTATCTAATGCAATAAACCCACGTTTTTATGTCAACATTGATGTTATGTTGGACATTCAGTTGACATAAAAACATGGGTTTGTTGCATTGAACATCACCTGAAATCAGTTTAAAAAAATTGGGCTTGTCACTTAAAACTCAGATTTTTTATAGTGTCCATTGCAATCTTAACTTTTTGTAGACAATGTTGAAGGCTCTTAGAAATGAGCTTAAAATACACTAGATCCATAACAAAAATTCTAAGGCCTTAGGGGGTTGCCATTTATGCACCCATGTGGTGCAATTATAGAATTATTTTATAAAAAAAATCTTTTTTATTTTCTTAAATTTGTAATTTGATGTGGCACTATTGGTGCCACATCAACACCACATCAGCATCACATCACATTAATAGTTTTTTCATTATATCTATATATTTTAAAAATAATTAAAAATAATTTCAATTTTTTAATTTATTTTTTATTTGCACTGCATGGTGCCAAAAATAAAAAACTTGCCAATCCTTTATAAGGTTCAAAATTTTTGTAATGGTAGAGAAAAAATCACATTAGAAATTCATTTAAAATAATTGCAAAGTAGATTTTGAAAAATTGTGATAAAGTGATTGGAGTTATGCATGCTAGGCTCTTTATCCTTATATATTTTTGGTCACCAACTTTTTAGATTTGACATGTGAAAAGAAGATTGAAAGACTTGAAACACTTTTGCAATTTTAACACCTTCATGATCAAACATTATAATCTTTCAATCCATAAACGATACTGTTGTGTTCTCTTTTCATATGTGATTTCTAAGATGTATAGTTTTTATTTGTATAGTTACAATCTAAAAAAAATTGATGCAACTTATCAAACTATTGGCTTTTTGTTCAATTTATAGCAAGTTCCTAGAAGCTTAAAAAAGACCTTGGGTATTTAGGGGTTAAAACAATCTCTATGGCTTCTTTCACAAATCACGTAAAAAAGTAGCGAAGGCATTTCAAAGGAAGTACAAGGTGGCAATACATTTTTACAAGATACAATATATTTATTTATTTGAAGTTTGCCTTCTAATGACTCATAGAAGACTCAATAGATACCCTCGGCATAATACATTTATGACTATGTTCCCTATGACATTATTATTAGCTTATCACACATTCAAGCTATGTCATAGTCATTTGTTTGGGATTCAAAACGATTAATTAATACAGTAGTATTTTACTATAAAGCTTAAAATTCTCTTGCCTTTTGATTTTCTTTGGTTTCCTTTTGTAACAAATGAAAGGATCTTCATTGTCTACAAGAAAGAACCAAATACAAGTAGCCTAAGCTTTAGAATCAACAATTCGTTCCCAACGAGCTAGCTTTTCTATCCCCTTTCGTCCAGGCACACTAGGGATATCATCTTCATAGCTTGTGAGATGGAACCCGTAAGGACTCAACACCTTCTTATAGGCTTCAAGAGAGACGGTGAAGGGAGGTCCTCCATCATGCTCATCCAAGGGGAATACAAGAGTAAGAAGCTCTCCATCCACTAGGAGAAGCTCTGCCATCTTCTCTGCCCACTGTGCTCGCAAGCTTGGATCAAGGGCACAAAAAAATGTGTAATCGAATATCACGTTGAATTTGTGTTGTGGAGCAAAAGAGAAGAAATCTGTATTGAGGAAGTGTACATATTTGGCATTTGGGCTCTTCTCTGCCATAATCTACACCACTCAAATATTGTTAGGGATTGTATTTATGCTATCTTAATCACCTAGATAACCATCAAGAGTTGGAAGCATTGAAAATGCTACTTATATAAAATAATGTGAAGTCTTCTTTGAATTTCCAATGTCCATATATATATAGTATGATTGATCAAACTTGAACTTACATTGAATTGTTATGCATTATTTTATAGATTGAACTAGCCAATTGCAAAGTAATGGAGTTCTTTTGAACTTGAACATAAGATTATGTTCATATATTAAGAGCATAAATATGAGTGGTAAATCCATATCTTGAAACGAGGTGGAAATTTTCAACATCAAGTTAATGATCAAAGAAGCATGATTCTCTACCTTCATGAACCTCCACTTTGAGATTTATTCAATAAATGCATACAAAATATAATGACCTCAATCACTTTATTGATCATCTTTAATTCTCTAATTATTCTTAAATTTTTTTACTACCTCCATATATATGTAGTTGTGACATAGAATAAGTATTTCTTTGAATGAAGGGGTCAAATATTTTGCAATTGTTGGTTGAGAGTTGGAACAATCAAGTGAAAAAGTTGATCTGGAACAAAAATAAAATCAATCTTAACATCAAAGAGCCTAAACTTTGAAATTACAACATATATTCTGTTAAAATGGTCCCATTTTTTGTTTTTTTCCCCATTTTTCCATTAATTTTCTGAAACTGGTATAGATTTCAGACCTTGAAACCCTGAAATCTAAGACAAATATACAGTTCAAGTTCAGACTGCACGTTTTGAACCTAAAAGTGCCAAGTTTGTGGAATTCCGCCATTTTAATGAAATATCTTTTTTCTGTAGGAATATTAATGTGAGAACAATCAGGAATTATTGGTGTTATTCTAAAGCTTTAAGAAATCAGGAAGGTTGCTAAAATAGTTCAGTCCACTTACTTGGGCTTGCTGGAGGGCTGTGGAGGAGATGTCAAGGCCAGTGACAATGCGGTCGGGATTGCCCATGGCCACCACGTCGTAGCCGGTGCCACAACCCGGCACCAACGCTCTACCATTGCGGATCTGGTTTGTTTTCAATAGATGTGCAATCACGGGAGTCACACCTAATTAAACACAACAACATTCATTAGCCTATTAATTAGTGGCTAGACTAGAAGTAGAGTTTTAAATATAATGGTGATAAGTGCACCTAAATGTCCCAACTACTGACCCAAATGAGGTGTGGGCAAGTGATCATACTCAGTTCTTCAGAATCTACGAACCGTCTAGATTTCAGGTTTCCTGTGATCTGGACTGAATTTTCCATACCTTGCGCATCCCAGGGGATGACCCCCTCCTTCCAGAGCTGCTCCCATGACGTCTCCATGGGAAGCTTTCCGGTCACTTCTCGCATTCGGGAATAATCGACCGTCCCCTTCAAATGGAAAGGCAGTTCCGACACGGGTGTCTCCACCATCACGTCGTTGGCGGCCATGGTGTAGAAATAGATCAACAGCAAGCTAGCTAGTCTGAACAGAACACGCACAAATTGAAGTAAGTTAGCGGGTCAGGATCGACGTGTTGAATGTGCGATATGCTTGAGCAAGGACGCGTGTGCAAGAATTCAATCCCCGTTGAAAAGCTAGAGAATGGTGCAGTAAGCAGTTCAATAAGATAGAGGATACACAGAGAGACTTTCTATGGTCCCCTTCCTCCGATCCAGCCAGCACACTGATCGATGGCAGTCTACGTACTAAAACTGGGGAATATACAGTATATGGGGAAGGGATTATATTCCTCTGTTTTAGCAGACTGTCATGGAGAGTACCAAGTTGGGAAGCACTTATCGAGGTCACTACTTCCTGATTTGAAATTCAGTGTATCAAAATTCAATTAATACATGGTGACAAACATTTGATCTAGCTCGACAGTCCTGATCGTCAAATTAACTCGTTGATTTGAGACACAATTCTACACACAACTCGACTAATTAACTAGCTCTAGAGGGCGGGTATAAATTTACGTTTCAGTCCTCCCGTCCTCAACTTGCAGAAGCAAGTCACGGAATTCCGAACCCCAATTTAACGAAATCGACGTTTCTGACTCTTCTACCTATTGAAGCTTTTCCCCGATCCATAGCTCTGTACGTACGGAAATTCCAAATATCAATCGTACAAATGTGAACGAAAAAGCTTAAAGTGAAGTACAGAAATAGTATTCCGGCATACCTTACAGTGTGAATGCGATTCCAACGGCCGAGAGACTGCACGTGAGTTCTACTAGCTAGCGATCGATATCTAGGCTAGTATGCTTTGACTCCAAAACCAGCAGAGCGAAATCTGATATCCTAGAAACACACAGCCCTGTTTAATTATCAGCTCAAGTACATCTGCATGATTGTACCTGTCAAGTGAATCAGAATCAGAAAATTCCTCGTAAATATTGATTGATCCGAGTCGAGCCGAGCCGAGCCCTGCCCATATCGATTGAATGGTCCTACGCTTGGTGTGGGACCATCTACGCTGAGACAACGTACTTTCCAAACTCGGGGTATTTTCTCGACAGGAATCGAATCAAGTTGATTGTATATATTAAATTACTCCACTGCAACGTTCGGCCTGAAACTAAGGATGATGCTTGTTCATGTATATGAAAGGCCATCGTCCAGTTGCAGAAAACCGGGGGATGGGGCGTTCCAGAAATGAAGGTTAATTGCACATAGCTAGGATCGACCGAACGCTGGCCATGCGGGCACTCCAGGAATTCAATTCTGGCCGGCGCGGTGGCTGTCCGAATCTTTAGTCCTCGAGGGGAGGTTTCGGGAGACTGTTGGGTGTCTGCATGGCCAGCGTTTCGGGAGACTGTTGGGTGACTCCCGAACGCTGGCCATGCAGGAGTACTGCAGTATTTGCCAAGCTACACGACCCATGCCAATTGTGTTAATGCGGTCGAAGAAAGACTGCACATGAGTTCTACGATCGAGCTAGCGATACGTACTCTAGCTAGCTAATATGCTTCGACTCCAAAACCAGCAGATCGAACGACGCGGAAATCTGATATCCTAGCTAGAAACACACAGCCCTGTTTCATTGTCAGCTCACATCGATCTGCATGAACTTAAAATTTGGCTATACCTGTCAACCAGAATCTGAAAATTCCTCGTCAAGATTGATTGAGCCGAGCCGAGCCGAGCCGAGACCTTATCGATCGATCGCCAAGCAGAGTGTTTACAGTAGTCGAAAGAGTTCGGTTCTAGTGCCAATTGCATATGAGTGACACAGGGAGCTCATATTGAAAATTTATAGCTTCCAAACATACATGGGGGGTCCTGCGCTGAGTGTACATGCATTTCAAACTCGGGGGATTTTAATTTAATTTATCTTCAGGAATTGAAGTTGATTGTATAATTTTAATTATTATATATATTATTCCACTGTCTGCTTGCAACGTTCGGCCTGAAATTAAAGGATGATACTTTTTCAAGTATACGAACGGCTATCGTCCAGTTGCAAACAAGCGGGGGATGCCGTAGCAGAAATGAAAGTTGACTGTAGCTAGGCAGGGGGGATTGCAAGAAACTCGTGAGTGTCCTGTTTGAATTGGTGTCAAACCTTGCATGGTGGTTTGTTTTTTGGCCATAATTTTTGTGTTCATGTTCCACATGACTCAAGACTTGTAGATAAGGTATTCATGACTATTATAATATGCACCTAGCTTGTCTGATTTTTTTTTTTTTCACAATTTTCAAAAATATTTTATTGTCCAAAAAGAACCCCCAATTTTATATCATTCTTGCCAATTTTTGGGTGGGGGTGGGTTTGGGTTTAGAATTAAATATTTAGTACCCCAAAAAATAAATTTGGAGCTAAAATTTGGAGAAGATGGTCTTCTAGTTAAATAATTTAAATGTGGTGTCAAAGTTCACAAAATGAGATTCTTTTAGTTTGAGAATGTATTAATTTCAAAACATACAAATGTTGTTGGGTAGTTCTTTAATTTGGTGAATGAACATTTTCATAGAGTTGTTACAAATGACTAATTTTTATTTTATTTTATTTATTATATATTTTTATAAATTAAAATATCAAAATATCTATTTTCTTAAGAGTTGGTACTTTTTTAGTTCACCTACTTAGAGAATTTTTCTATGACTTTCCTTTGGCAATTACCTTCATGTTAACTTAAGTTAAGAGATGTGGCCCCAACATGACCAAAGTAGCCACGAAAACTTCTTTGATAGTTACTGTAGATCAATAGGTGCATTCTTTACTTCTCTACTGAACAATGAAGCCATTCATCAACTACTTCTGGACCTCAATGTCCATCATGAATTAAAGGTGTAAGGTAGATACTTCCAAAACTGTCACTTTTTACTACTGAGCCTATTTTCTATTATTAGACTGGTCAGATTTTCATATATTCCTCTTGGCAAGTGAGAGGAGGTTTCAACACACCAGAGAATGTGGCATTTGGATACATTATGCAACGTTATTAAGGAACAAAGTTTAGTTTTAAAAGCATTTCTTCCACGTAGGTACAGAACTGACTTTGGAGATGTACACTTAATATGGACGGGCGGTTTAAGATCAGTGGCACATTCGGGTGTTCTTACCTTATACATTGACTATATTTAAACTTTCTTTTTTTAAGGTACTCTAGAAATCTAAGCATGAGTACTCTTCAAATGCCAGAAACTCAGTACATCTATCATGCCATCACCTTTAGACACTGATTGAATGCCATGCATCGTGCACGAGTCAAAGGAATGAAAGTTCTGGTTCGAGGTGGTCCAAATCTGCAATTCTGAAGAGGTGTCAGGAGATTGGTGGGTGTCTGCATTGAGGAGTAAACTTAAGTACGGGATATGCCAAACTAGACAATCCCATCATGCCAATTGTGTTGATGGGGTATGTCGAAGAAATTTGAATCACAAGGACTGTACATTGCATGACTTTGGGAAACCTGTTTTTTTTTTCTGAAACACATGAAACAAGTGTGCGAAAAACTTTCATACTCATCAGGTACACAACCTTTTTTGACACGTCAATATTGAATCATGAAATGCCTTCCTTCTTCAATGACTCATGAAATGCTCTCCTTCTTCAATGACTCATGAAATGCTCTCCTTCTTCAATGACTCATGAAATGCTGTCCTTCATTTGACCCAGCCAAGCTTTTTTTATTCTTATTTTAAACATCAATTTCTATTAAACTGGTGATATTCCAATCCTTGGGCACTTGGCTTTCAGAAAGTAAGGTAGGAGGTCCACAAACCATCCATTTAAGAGCTGGAACTGATTTTTGGGAAGGTGAAACTTCTTCAAATATTTTTCAGTAAATTTTCCTTGAAAGATAAGTAGAATTGACATCCAACCCAAGTCGTTTCATATTTTTTGGAGCTTTGTGGAATTAGTTATGAAAATTTGAAGCTGAAGTAGTGTAGGACTCTAATAGCATCCACCTCCTAAAATGTACATTGTTTGTGCATGGCTGAAGACTACAAAAAAGCAACGTATACACACAATGCACATTTAAGAAGGTGGATGCTTTTAGAACCTGTGTGCTTCTAGAACTTGTGCGCTTTTAGAACTTCCTACCTTAACATAAATTTCGTACCTATCCTATGTTAAATTTTGGATCCTTATGTATAATACCTGGCAACAATGTTATGGACTATCTGTTTTGTGCATTATTTCTGCCATTATGGTAGAACCACCCAATCATTACCAACTAGGGACCCATACCCAACTTGTATGATTGGAGATAGTTGCAACCAAGGTTGGAATAAATTTCCAATCAAAGTATAGAATATATTTTTCTTCCGCTTTTCAAAGTTGGGACTTGGGACTAATCAAGTCATGGAAATTTATATTGCCTTATATTGCTCCGGAATATATGTTGAACCCCTAAAGTGGTTGATTATGGGTGGTTCTACCATACAAACATTAGAAAAATCTGAACTCTCTAGAGAGTAGTTGGACTCTAGTCAATAGTACCAATGCAAATACAAAGAATTTGATATATGATAGATATAGAATGATATAGAAATATAGAAATATGAAAATATAGAGATATAGATATTTATAAATGCAATTTGACGTGGCACATGAGGCAATATATTTTTGCTTTTTTTTTTTCATTTTTTTTTTTCCACTTTTTTTGTATTTGTATTGCTGGTTCGAATCAAATGGCCCTTTAGAGGGTCCAAATTTTCTTTAATGAAAACTTTATATTATATAAAAGTAAATTAAATAGTCATTTTTTGTCTTATATATTTATATCTAATTCTTTTGCAATCCAAATCAATCATACCAAATTTTAGTTGAAAAAAAACAAACTCCACTTTAAATGAATTGTTTGATTTAATATTCATAGTTTTTACATAGTTCTTGATTGAAAAATTTTATGATGAATTTTAAAAATTTGATTGCATATATATATATATATATATATATATATATAATATCCATATGTATGTCTTTCATATTTTTATGAACCACATTGAGTAACAAAATATGATCTCTAAAAGGTTCAATGTGAAGTGTCAAATGACCAAAATTTGTAAAATAGATCTCTCTATATTTTGATTAGGTTTTGGAAAAATAATTGTACCATCATGCTAATGAGGGAGCAAATATCAAAATACAATTTCAATAGAGAAATATTATTCACTTTCAATTTGATATCTCTAGAGAAGGTTTGTTGGAGATGCTTGTTGGAAGGAAAGATATGCATATGGATGTTTCTTACATATCTATGCAATTGAATTTTAGAAATTCATCACCAATGTTTTTCAACCAATTATCATATAAATCCATAAATACTAAATGAAACAATTGAACAAATATAGAGTTTCATTTTTTTGAAATTGGAATTTAGTAGTATGTTTGATTGGAATTGCATAAAAATTAAAGCTAATCATGGAAGAAAAAACTTTCCAATTGTATCTTATATTATACAAATTTTTTTGAATGGTACAATAAAGTGTTGTTCACATTGTTGCCAAGTATGATACATATATGTCACAATTCTTGGCATCAAAATTGTGCCAATTTAACAAATTGACCATTTAAAATTGTATTCAACTATTACTTTAGGGGAGAATGACAACAAGGCATGGTAGCATGCATTCTAATCACAATGAGTTTGGTGTATGTACACTAGATTGTGTGCATTTTTAGCAAAAGTGGATTGTACATGTTACAGCATAAGTATTAAATTGTACTAATTATATTGAAGCACCACAACTTTGGCCTTCCAATTTCTATCGTGTGGCTAGGGTTGGTGGATCCAAATCACCCAATTACATACAAATAAGATGAAGAAAAGGTTGTATAGGTGGCCCCCATTGACTTAAGGATTACGAGATTTGTCTCCTAAAAAAATGCAGAGTCCAGCTTCTTTGCTAGTAAGGGAATCTTATTCAAACTAAAAGTACTAGGCCCTTATGCCATATTTCCGCCTTTGAAGTGATCATCCTTGGAATGTAAATCATCCACATTGTAGAATTTTGAATTAGTTTTGCACTTTTATTCCTATGGAGTTGTTGTAGTTGGTATTATTTTTTTGGATGAACCTTTGATGAAGTACCATTTTCAAAATGTATTTAGAAGAAAAGAAATTAAAAAAAAAATATCATGTAATAATAAAAGGTGTATATAATAACTTAAGTTTAAAATGTTTTAATATTATATATATAATCTCTCTACAAGCAACATTAGATAAATGATGAAATTTTTTTGCATTATCATTTCTAATATTATATTAAAAAATTTGACAAGGAGGAATATGATATTCTAAAAAATATAACATCCTAACATACTTATTGTATGAATTTGAAAAAACCTCGATAGTCAAATGAATACATTTGTAGTTTATACAATAATTATGATAATGTCAAATTAAAAATTCAAATATATTAGAACTTCAATTATTTTACTTCAAAATTTCCATCCATGATTTTTGAAATGATGTACACAATGGAACTCTATTTGCTAGCCACACTTTAAGAATTTGACTCAACTAATTTTTCAATCATAATTTTAGTTTAAATAAGAGCTCCAAATACCTTGAGCTATGTTTCCAAAATCATTATTTTCATCATTTTTATGTAAATAAACTTCAATGTGAGTTTCAAATTTTTTATATTCACTAGTTATATAAAATTATTATAGTTCTTGCTCTTTTGGAGTATGAACTTTGAATACCCCCTATTTTGAGCATGGATTTGAAAAAATAAATTACATGTGATGATTTAGCATCTAATTTATATAAAGATTTTAATTTATAAACCATGTAATCTTAACTAGAAGGAAATTAGGTTTAATGCTCTTTTATAATTATGGATATTTATAGAAATTTGGTTAGAATTGATGAAGTTCATATTCAAAATAATATGATATTGTGCTTTGTTCATTGCATGGATTCTAGATAGGCCCATACCTCAATACATCCATGGGTTATGTAATATAATACCATTTATCAATTTAGGCTTCGCTAACCTAAGACAAAAGAATTAGGAGGGAGTGACTCCACCCACAAAAAAATTTATCATTGAATTTGGGATAGAAGTGCTTTGCAAACTCAAGGAAAAAAAATAGGAGAAGGGAGTGACTCCACTCTAAAAAAAGTAGTGGACAATTTATCAATTATTTCTTTTTCAAAAATCAAGATTTTACACTTGAGTATGAACCACATATTCCATATCATGGAGTATCTATTATGGTATTAGGGTTTTGTACAATCAATTACTACTAATTATTTTTTTGCTTATTCCTCATTATGTAAAATTTTGTTAGGTTTTGGATACCTCAAAGAATTCATAGATATACAAAATTATAAATTATTGAAGTAGAAAATTGAATCCAAGCCATCAAACTCAATAATAGTTTGGCCTTAATTCTTAATTGTTATCTAAACCAAGTTGTACTTCCACCATCATAGGTTTTGTAGAACTTATAAACAAATGAGTGGAACATTATTTGGAATTAATTAATGGTCATTCTTAATTTTTTACTATGATTTCAATAACTTAGCATGTTCAAAAGGTGATATAGGAAACACTCAATTATCTTTGGGACTTCAAGATGCATTTCTTCACCACATGCACTAATAATTTTTATGTCCCCCAAAATTAACACAAATTAGCACAAATTAAATATGTTCATGAATTCTAAATGTTTAAAATACATACAAGTTTGTGAACATTTTTTCCATTCCTTCTCATATATGTGATCTACATGACTTCTATAATTAAAGTTCTTTAAACTACAGGATATTAATGACTTATTTATATATTTTATGATTTTCATAATAAAATTAAAAAAATAATACAAATTTAATAAGATCGTGAATTCTAAATCTTTAGAATATTTACAACTTGTATGTACATTTTTATCTTCCTTCCTTGACATACAAATTCCATAACTTTTAGAATTCAAGATCCTTAATTCCTTAAACTATAGGATATGACTTCTTATATATATTTTGTGATTCTTATAGTAAATTAAAAAAAATAGAAAGAATTTAATATGCTCATGGGCTCTAAATCTTAAAAACATCTACAACTTCTACATTTTTGTTTTCCTTCTCATACAAATTTCGTGACTTTGAGAATTTGAGATTTTTAAAATTGTATATGACTTAAGTCTAATAACATTTAAGTAGGTTAAAGATTGGTCATTTTAGTTTACAAAAAATCTTTAATATAATATTGCATGAAATGATTTAACCCTTAAGAGTTGTGGTCAATGTCTAATCTCTAAATGGAAACACATATACATTCAAATTCATGTTTCTTTTTCATCACTACTTGAATGAAAATCATTCTAATTGGTGGAGATACTTCACCAAATTTACGATCTTCTCTAATGGTAGAATTGGGTGTTACTAGAGTTCATATTTTTCTAAATTTACAAATGTAGAAGTCTACCTAGTACTTGACTAAGAGAAACTTACATCAATTGACTCTAGTTTATAACTTGAATTTGCAAGAGTGAGGTTATAGATTTCAAAAACATCAAAATTTCAAAAACCACCATGTTTAGAGAATCTCATTTCAAATTTGCTAATGTTTTGCTTGCCAAAAAATAATAATATTTTCCTTGGCACCAACTTCATAAAGAGTTTCAAAATTTTTGTATGAAAGTTTGTGAAAACATATTGGTGATAGTTTTGTCGAATCTAACTGTTATGTTTAAAATACAAGTAAAACTCAAAGTCCAATCTTAGTTTTTTATCCCTTCCAATGATGTCCTTCTAAATAATAATTCATGTCATTGTTTTCCAAATCATCTATTACAAAGAATATTGTGTACATTCAAAAGTACATAATCTATAAAATTTTGTGTTCCAAATAACTTAATGTTACATTAGTTATTCCATAAGTTTTACAAAAACTACCTTGACAAGAATGTGAAATTGGGATACTAAATAAACTCTTTCATAGATGTTGAGTTTTGCAAATCCTATCATGAGGAACATCACCAATTAAAGGTACACTTCATCTGGTCAACTAATGAATTAAATCACAGCCATTTAATTGTGAGTGCTAGTTGGCTATAAGGTTTCACTAGTGACTACTAGTTGCCTTGGGCATAGAGATATTATGTAATTGGTGACCACACATCTCCCTCAATTGTCTTGTACCTTTTTTTGTAGGAGTAGGGCGGGAGAAGGGTGATGAAGTATTCTCTTTTTTGTATTTGGCAATGGAAATTGGCAACAAAGAATTGTTTTTGCTAGATGTTGCGACATTTTCTCAATGCAAATCTTAGATTTCTTTGCAGAGTTCATAGCAAACTTATCTAGAACTAAAAGCTATTTCCATTTGTAGAAAGTCATTGCGAATTGTAGGCAAGTAGCCAAGTACTGACAATGAAAGCATATTGTGTCCTAGTACAACAAAAGTGTATTGTGAATTGCACCCTAGCACATGACAATAGACAAGGGAAGCATTGAAAGACAAAGAATTTGCGAGTTGCCATAGGGTTTTGGTGGGCAGTTTAGGGAAACCAATAGCGCTCCTATTTGCATTATGGAGTTAGTTCATTTGCCCACTATTAAATCATCTTGTATTTCTTCATTGCTTTCTAGGGTATGCTTGGATGTTTCAAGATACTTGTGAGATCCAATTATTTGGAGGAAGGGTTCATGCTGCAATAATGTGTATATAGTTCTTTAGGGTGACAATATGGGTTTAGAGTGAAATCTCATATTTCTAATCTAGAAAGGTGGTCAAAGTATTTCATTGCATGAAAGAGTTAGGTCTACTATTGCTAGATTTGTTTTAATGTGTTGCGAGTAATGTGTTCGATGAAAGAATTTGGCGTCTTAATTATGAGATGTGTACAATTATCATCACTGCAGTGCATTTGAGCACACTAATTTAGAAAGGATGTTGTGGTGCTACATAGATTTTAGGGGTTTAATTCTTCTTTTTCATTGCAAGGTTTGTGTTTTGGGTGCAAGACTTCAACCTTTAGCTAGGCATCTAGAAGACAACTTGATAGAATTCATCCTTGGATAGAGGTCACTTAAGTTCATAGGTCATGGGTGGAGAGAATTTACAGGAAATAAATGAGAGGATAACTTCTATATCTATCAGTTTAGCCTCAGACAAGTGGCACTATCTAATTGTATGTCTAAAGAACAACTTATGACTGTTGTCCCCATTATATTGTTGTGATGTAGGTCGTCTACTATGTAAATTTAGGCATCTTACTATTGTCAAGGTTGGTTCCAAGTTGGAAGGGAGGTTAGGTGGTCAGGTGGTTAGCTTCTTTTTTATGATAGTCTCTTTTGGGATTTAGCCTCGTCAAGAGGTTAGGTCTTGGAGTTGGCTTATAAGGAGGTTAGGGTAAGGGCATTAAAACCGTATTGTTTGCCGCCTCGTAACCCACCTATGGGTATTTAGAGGTTGGACTTCCATCTTTGAGTGACTCAATTAGGGATTGCATTTTGACTCTCTCTCTTTTTTTTTGTATTTTTTTGGAGGATTTCCAAACTTGAACTTGAGATTATCTTTTTGTTTAGATATTTTTTTTTGGGTTGACAAATTTGTATATTCTTTTTATAAGTTTTTTTTTTTTTTTTTTTTTTTTTTTCTTTAGATTGTAGAGAGGATTATTCTTTTGAGTTGAAAAGGCACAATAGGCAAACTTGA
The DNA here is from genome assembly GCA_963969395.1 of Pseudoscleropodium purum. Lineage (NCBI taxonomy): Eukaryota > Viridiplantae > Streptophyta > Bryopsida > Hypnales > Brachytheciaceae > Pseudoscleropodium > Pseudoscleropodium purum. Next base: position 14,150,340 of record OZ017800.1, on the reverse strand, counting down.
GAGGGTTTCAAATACTACTGTGGCTAACAAGATTGGAAGTTGAGGTTAAGAGTGGAATTGAAGCTAGTTTGTGAGGATCTACTTTTGTTGGATTCTTCGTTGGTTTAGGTGTGAAGATAGAATTTTTAGGAAATCTTTCTCTCTTTTCTTCTCACAAGCACTTATTATAGCTAAAAGCCCTATGCTTTTTTGGATAGATTGCAAATCCTACGACAACGTCACATTTGGATGGACGAAATGTTGAGGTTCAATCCTAACATCCGTTTGGATCTAAAAAGAATTTTTTTGGATGGTCTACTGTTAACTTGGATGGGTTTCCATCAATAGGGATGGACTATCCATTTGTAATGATAGAGAGACCATCTAAGTCGATGGTAGACCATTTGACGGATTTTTCTTTTCAAGCGTTAGTTTTTTTTTGTGATCTTGACCAACACTAATGGACAACCTATCAAGAAAATCCATTGTCACTTTGGGATAGACAACTCTACCTATGACATCTACCTACTACCTCTACTACTACAATACAATTTCTTTTGGCATTACTAAATGCCAATGCAAGACACTTATTGGACAACCCCACATTCAATGTAGTCACTATCTATGGGATGCTTGGGAGCAAAGGTTGTTGAAGAAGCAAATGCGAGAGATTGTGTGCCAAAAGTCTACCAATAATAGCAAATATAATCAAGGACCAAAGTTAGTCAAAGCATTAGAGAACTTCAAAAGTAGGTTTCACTAATAACGGGTAGATTTAGGAACATAGGGTAGTTTTCCTTTCTCCCTTATAGTAGTAATATAGAATAGAATACCAAAGACACTCAAATGTTTTGGAGTATTAAATAACTTTGGATTCTTAATACTGGACTAATCAATAAAACCTAAAATTCATGTGTAGATTTTGGATACCTCAAAGGAGATTATTGAAAAGATAGAAATTCATATGTAGATTACAAATGATTATGGATGTGTTAGCACAATATAGGTTGTGTAGAAAAAGTGCTGCAAACATCCATACTATTGTAAGTAGGACATGATTGGTAAGAAGAAACTACAATGTCTATAGAATCAAAGTGCTAATAAGGTCTTGGAATTGCCTAAGTCAATAGTGGAGCAAGAATCAAAGAGGATAGAATGTGGAAATTGTAGAATCCAACTTTGGTCTCCTCCTTGAGAAGTACTCTTATAGGTTGGACTTCGGACAGTGTGGTGTATGAGAATACTTCTCAAAGAAGAGACATAGTTGAATTCTACAATTTTTGCACTTTGACCTTTTCTGTTTTTGTCTTCATTGTTGACTTAGGTAGTTCCAAGATTATGTTGTCACCAAGCCTTCATTCTTTGAATGATGTAACCACTTCCTTCCACAAAATCCACTTGTAGTAGTGGTAATGCTTACATCGCAATCTTTGAGTACTATGTACTACGCTACCAATAGTGTCAAATGTATATTTTTGAAGAATATTTTCTATAAAGTGCTAAATATTTTTGATTTATTACTTATAATTCTTCTATTTTACATATGTACTTTGTTTGTTATTGCATTGCTTATTTGATATTTATTAATAGAAAATTCTTTTAAATTTATTCTTAGTTTAGTTCTAAATTAAATACTCCCATTTCATTGAAAAACTTCCAAAATAATGAATATGATGTTACTACTAGGAGTACTTCCTCCCACACAATTATCTACAAATCTACTAGAGATGGCAACCGGGACAAATCATCCTTTAGCTAGTCCATATGTGACATTTGGCCAAAGCTAGGTATGTAATACATTGTTCACAACTACGCTAAAACCTTGAGGACGTCCTTATTGATGTATATTCTTTCAACGAAGGATTCTCGTACAATGGTAGTAGAACAAGAAACACAAACCTTGTGGACTATCTATCTAATGCACTCCTTTTCAAATAGGTAATTGCAATAGAAAAGTCTTATCAAGTAGTTTCAAAATTTGTCTCATTTACCAATCAGTGGCACCAACCTTATTAGTCCAATTTTGGATAGTGATCACCAATTAGTGTTTGAAGAAGAGCAACCATATGTATGAGCCATTAAATGATGATCATGATTTCTATTATGTAACGAGGCTTTACAATATAGCACATTGTAGATTCAAAGTGTCTATTGAGTGAAAGGTGGTGGGAACTTGAAAACCTTTTGTATTGTTCAAATTCAAAAAAAACAATAAGCAAGGACACAAAAAGACTTGGTAAGTTCCCCATCTCTCTTAGTGAAATTGGAAGAACTAGTCTCTCTTTTGTTTGAACTACCTATATTAGTCCTAAGCATGTTGTTTGGTATTGTTACTCTACAAAATTGTATGCTCATATAGGATTTGCGCAAAGGATCGACTTACAATAAAAGTGCACTATAGATTCTGAAATGGCAATTTGAATTCTATTACAATAGTATGTGCTATACGCCCATACCTATGTTCATTATTGTCGTAAAAGCTTCTATCAATGCAATTCTTACTAAGACGTGGATATAATGTAGCACGATGTAGGGTTGAAGAGAAGGTCAATGCTAATAATGTAGGATACACTACCAATGGGATTGAATTATGATGGCATTTGATTATGCTTTTTGCCAATATTTTTTGCACTTTTTTGTCCATGAAGCTTGGTTGCCATTGATGTAGAGCAACAATGCCTTTGCTCAATGAGTTAGCTTGTCCTACTTGACAACTAAAATGATAGTTATGAGGATTCATTCTTTTAAATACTATCCTTCCAAATTACCAATTTCAAACTATTTTTTTTTGTTATTTTGATTACAAACTTCAATTCCTCAACTATCTAGCATTGTACTTTCTATTAGTGGCTTCAAAATCAAAGAATTCTTAAATAAATTGAATGTTACATAATAAATTGTCAACAAACAGTCTCTATAGGGAGATTTATGTAATATTGTCATTTCAAAGGGGAAAGAACTGCATTGTCATTATGTCTTGAATGTATTATAAAATGACACTTGACATTTGAATTTAAGTGTATTTATTTCTTTGCATTTTCCTTGTATAGAATGATGTACCTTGATGGCACCTTATTTTTCTATCACCTCACTTCATTTTAATAATAGTAAACGTTGCCCCAAATCTCTACCCTACATACATTGCTCCAATGAATTCTATTCTACAAAAAGGCAATTTACCCACAAAAAAATGCTTGGGCATTTCCAAATTTTCATAAAACCTAAAATGTTCCACAATATGTATTTTCCTTTGCAATATGCTAGCTCTTACTGTATCGCTGTTATAATCAATGTATAGAGAACCCATGTTTCAAGTCCCCTCAAAATGGATGAATGAATTTATAAATTCCTCTATCTACAATGGCCAATCAACTTTGTTCATTGTTCAAAAAATAAATGTCAAAGCATTCCAAGGTTAAAGTAATAAACCAATGGGGCCAAAATTTATTATGATGGTAGATGCTACCCTTATAATTATAGTGGTGAGCTTTCAAATATTTGAAAAATTGTTTATTGTCTAAAATTTAATTTTTCTAATCCATCACTCTTATAATTTTTATGGTTTTTAGGATTTTTAGACCCAAAAATCTATAAATACATTCTTGCCGAGAAATATTGAAACTCATAAAATCTTGAAATAAATATGAGTCCTACAATGCACATTACAAACAAAATGATACTTCACCACACAACAATATACAATCTTTTAATTTAAAGGAACCTAGAATGATTTCTTGACCAATTCATAAATTTTGACTTTAGTGGTAATCAATGACCTCAACCTTCTCTATTGACACACCTTGTAATTTAGTCAATTCCAATTTATCTTGAGAATTTGACATGTTGTATACATATCTATTGTAATTGAACAATTTCCATATAACATGTCAAGTTGCAAATACATTTAACTTCATTTAGAAGCCCATTTGTCCCTAGTAACAATCATTGCAAAGATTCAAGCATAGTATTAGTTCTAATTTTAGCACCATTGATTCATCCAATTAGTAAGTGATTGTGCAATATTAGCATAACAATAAAATTAGAAGAGGTTATAGATTTATCCATTATCTCAATTTATTTTCTATAACTACAATATTAAAGAAATCACAAATTTTTCAAAACACTATCCAACATCTATAGATTGTAGAGAGGATGTAGATTTTTTGCCAAGTACTAATTTTATTTTGTAGGAATTAGTAGAACAAACTCAATATTTCATGCCAGACTCATTTGAAAGAAAATATATTACAACTAGTGTGTCTTTTGTAAATTAGTATTCCACACTAATAGAAAAATTCACATTAGTAACAACCTAGCCAAAATTCATAAACAAGAATCCCTTATTGTAGTTGAAAAGCCTAAAACTCACACCAAATCTCTCAAACAAGTGGCTTCAAAACTAGAGTGTAGATGGGGCACTTGTGACAACAGAGACAAACCCAACCAAAAAAACACATAGAAGAACAAGAAATGAAGGAAAAGACAATACCATATAAACAAACTTTGATTACTATAAACTTGCATCCAAGATCAAAATCAATTTATTTCTCTTGAGCTTAGAGCCACACTAACATAGATCTCACTAATTAGAATCACCTAGCCTCAACATTGACTACCAAAATTCACACCTAAGCAAGGACCAAAAATTAAGTTACCTATTTCTAAACACATCCATTGCAATAGCAACAAGAAAGACCTTACTACTAAGAAAAAATAACTCCTAGCATGGTCATCTTCAACAAAGAACTTCAAAACAACCATTTTGACATTTTTTATGTGAAGTCTTCTAAATACATTTTGAAGTTGCCAACAAAAGGATGCATATTCCTATAGTCAATACTAACTAAAATTTTCCATCCTATGATTTTGACTTCACAAAAATCATTGCCAAAGAAAATGCATAGATAACAACCTCTATGAATATCTCCCTCAAGTCATTTCCAACCAATGCAATTGTTTTCAACCAACGATCAACACAAGAACTATATTCATAAATGACGACTCATTACAATGGAAATTTCCAAATTACAATTGCATGCAAAAATCATGGTCAAGACGTTCAAAAAACAAGAGAGCCAACAATTGGTCAAGATTGCCAACCTGGTTACCAATAATCACCACAAGAATACATGCCATCATGGAAGTGGTGAAAGCGATTAGCACCCCTCACAATAATATCTTGTTCAGTCACCTTGGAGATAAACTTGGTTGCTGTATGGCAGTCTGAACACACTCGAAGGTTCTTGAACACCCGAATTGGCTGTCCAAAGGGTGTCCGCATGAGTCCGTAAGCAATGGCCAACTTCTCACCATGCGAACAAAGAGCAAGTTCTTCCTCCTCCTCAATGTTCCACAACACTAGCCGGGTATCAGGGTATCAGGAATGTAGCCTTCGGCCTTAATTGTCTCACTCAATCTCCTCAGCTCACCATAGATCTCCTTCGCTTCTGAGTGAGAAGTGTCCCCTACCACGAAGTCATGGACCTTGTTATCAACTTCAATCCAGCTACGCCCTGGCTCCTTGCGTAGGCCTCTCGCCTGCATCATAGTGCGCACACACGACACCTCCTCCCACTTGCCAGCTGCAGCATAGATATTCGAGAGAAGCACGTATGCAGAAGCATCTTTCGGTTCCAACTTGAGACGCTCATTAGCGGCAAGTTTGCCCAACTCCACATTCCCGTACGTTCTACAAGCACCAAGCAAGGCTCCCCAAGTTGCACCATTTGGTTCCACCGTCATGTTGTCAAGCAAGAGCTTTGCTTCCTCCAAGTGTCCTGCTCGACCAAGAACATCCACCATGCAGGTACAAAGCTTCACAGTAGGTTCGATGCCATAGTCTTGTGTCATAGCCAAAAAAAGTTTACGGCCCTCATGCACAAGGCCTGCATGACTACAGGCCGACAAGACTGCGTCGAATGAGATTTCATTGGGCTGGATACCGTCTGCAATCATAGTTTCAAAGACTTCCAGGGCTTCACGTCCACATCCATGCTCAGCAAGTCCACCAATCATCATGTTCCATGTGATTTCATCACGATCCTCCATCCTGTCAAAAACTAGTCGTGCATCATCCAAACTGCCGCACTTAGCATACATGTGAACCAGAGAGCTGCCCACACGCAAATCCGACTCAAGTCCCGCTTCAAGGACATGCCTCTGAACCTCCTTCACCCACTCCCAAGCCCCTGCGCTTGCACATGAATTCAGAATGCTAGAATAAGTGACTGCATTCGGTTTAATGCCCTCCTGTTGCATTTGAAGAAACAGTTCATATGCCTCACGCCCACATCCATGCTCTGCAAGTCCACCAATCATCACGTTCCAAGAAATTACATCACGATCCTCCATCCTCTCAAAAACCACTCGTGCATCATCCAAACTGCCACACTTAGCATACATGTGAACCAGTGCACTGTCCACACGCAAATCTGATTTAAGTCCCGCTTTGAGGACGTGCTTGTGAACCTCCTTCACCCACTCCAAAGCCCCTGCGCTTGCACGCGGATTCAGAATAGGTAGTTGCGTTCGGTTCCCAGCCCTCTCTTTGCATTTGGAGAAACAGATCATATGCCTCCTGCCCAAATCCATGCGCTGCAAGTCCACTGATCATTATGTTCCAGGAGATCACGTTGTGTTCGTCTATTCGCCTAAAAACTACTCGGGCATCATCGATACTGCCACAATTTGCATACATGTGAACAAGCGAATTGCCAACACACACATCTGATTCAAGCCCAGCGTGTCTTACGTACGCATGAACTTCTTTGCCCCACTGCAAAGCTGATGGATTCGCACAAGCCTTCAGGACGCTCGAGAAAGTAAATGCATCTGGCTGGACCCCTTTTTGGCACATTTGATTAAAAAGTTTCATTGCTTTTTCAGCATGATGGTGCTTTCCATAAGCTCCAATCATGATGTTCCAACTGAACACGTTCTTCATCACTAGTTTATCAAACACTCCGCGTGCAGCCTCCAATTCTCCATACTTGATATACGCGCTCACTAGGTTGTTGGCCACAATTCTATTCTGCTCCATTCCACTCTGGTTGATGTAGTCGTGAACCTGCTTCGCTACACTAACTTTTAAGCTTCTTCTCCTTCAAGCACCATCTCAAAACTTCAGCATACATGTTTGAGTTGATGGCCATGCCTTGTTTTAGTCGATTCTTCAAATTACCAAGTGCTTCGATCGTGGTTCTTGCACCTTCCATGGGCATACCACCGCTACCACCCAGTACAATATGCCTGTACTCTCTTGCAGTAGTAGACACAATGCTTCTTTTTCCATTGTGGCCCTTGGATAGCCTGTTTCATCAATACAGTCTTCGTTAGAAAACCCTTAGAAAGAAGAACACTCATAACAAAGTGGAAAGGGTGCAAGGCCACTAATGCCCTGTACTCACATAACTCAATATGAACAAAATTGCATCCACTCTCTGTAGGCACCACAACCCATGATCAGATCCTAAAAATCTGTCTCATGTTCATTTTGAATCCGACAATCCACATTCCAGGGATGTTCGTTGTCGACACTGCAATGCTCTGAGCAGTGTTCACTCCACTCCAAGACAACAAACAACGCAATTCCATACTTGTCGCTTTACCTGGTGCCCTCAAGTGCCCATGGCCTTGTACGAGCAAGAAGTATCCCCGTCACTTGTTGACCCGAGCATTGTATCCACTTTCAATTATCAAATAGTCATACCTTATCAGCTCTATCGTCCCACCACTGCGTAGGATCCGCAAAGTACTCTTTCCAAAGTTCTTCAACCGACTGTGGTTCACCTGAATCCACCGCAACATGCTTCATTCATGTCAGTCACATTCTCACCAAGAGAGGCAAACTCTTTCTGTGAAAATGGGCATATGATACATACCTGAAGCATTGGAATTCGACAGTGATCTCTTCCAAACTGATGAAAATGATGAACATCTATTTGGTCGACTCCTTCGTATGTGAGAGGACAAGGGCAGGGATAAGGAAGGGGAGATTGGCCATGAAGACCTGAAGACTGTGATTGCACAGATATCCTGGGCACACAAATGTCAACACTCTGGCAATAAGCAACTTCGCACACTCTTTTTACCCTAAACACTAAACCCTATTACCGGGGTTTAGGGTCCGTCAACCATGCGCATACCCAATTACGTTTGGAAAAATGTCACAACCTCTTATCAAACATTGCTGTAAAAAAGACTTCATATTTTAACAAATTTGTTGCCAGCATGATTACAGTAGTCCAACCCATGTCACAAGTCATCCAACCACTGAATTCACTCACCTGCGCACCAGCTCGTTCCACGCACCAACAAAAAGCCTCTCTCTTCTCTCCTGCACTGCAATTGTTCTCTACAACCTAAACCCCGTGAAACCAATTGAGCTGACAATCCTATCGCTATCTGCCTGCATTACAGGGACCAAATCACTGACTGTTACAAGGAAGAACATCACAAAGACTACCGCTGGAATGGACCTCTGAATTGAACCTGTGACCGGAAACATATCAAATTTGAGAAGAAAATTACATGTGAGAAACATCTGCTATTAAATCCAAATCCTTAAAACCCTGACACACAATAAATGAAGTCCACAAACAAATTCGCATACCTCACGCTTCCGGCGGCCAAACGAAGCAAGACATGTGCCGTAGACGCTCTAGACGTTCCAGGGTGCATGCCAACAATGTGAATTGAATGCAAATTTCTTTTAAGAGACAGAAGTGAAAACTGAACAAATCATATGTAATTCGAAACATACTCTCAAAATCTGAAATTACGGTTCTTCATGTACAGAAAATAGTGAAATTAGGTTACCTTACCTTCAAAAACAGGTTACTTTACAAGCCATCAAAATCAACAAATAGTTCTACAGATATTTTCATTTGTTCACGTGTAAAAAATTCTCAATTAGAGCAAGACCTAATTCAAAAGTTAGTAGTGCATCCTTGTCTTCTAATAGTAAATATTTATATATTGTCCTATGTTGAGAAATTACTACATGGCAACGTAATTTCAGTGTTTTGTGTATACTAAAGTGTTCAAAAGCTTTAGATACACAAAAGTTACCTCATCACTTGTAGTGTATATATCCAATGTTTAAAATGTTTTTGAAAAATTATTGTGGAACTTTAATGCTAGCATTGAAAATTTTGATTTACAATATAGATGATTATAATTGTTGTTTTCAAAATCCATGCAAGGGTGGTCATTGCAAATTTTGAATTTCTTGTATTTAGGGCTCTTTGAAATGAGCCACAAATACATTAGATGTAGGAGAAGGAAAAAAAGAGAAGATAAGGGAAAGAGATGGGAATTTGAAAGATTGTGAAGTTGATATTCTATTTAACCCCCTTTTAGCCATGAACAAAAAAATATCAAATAGTCTTGAAAGATATAAAATTATGGGGAATTCAAAGGAGTGTACAACTACCTCAACAATGGTGCTTAATTTCTCCCTCTTCTTCTTAATTATCAAAATTAGCCTTTTAAAAATGTAAGCTAACTACAAGTGTAATTCAAAGTGTTAAGAATAGGTTTTTGTCAAGAATCATATAGATAGAATTATAGATCTTAGTAAGAGGTTTTCAAAATTGTATTACATTTAGAAATTAGAGTTAAATTAAGTAAGATATTTACAAATGAAGTTTAAAGGAGGTAGTGGATGAAAATTAATTAAAATCATCCAATAGGGATGAAATTTAAAAATTAGAGAGTGATAAAAATAAGAAAGACAAAAATGAAAACCAAAGTTAATTTCAAGCTGTAATTTGGTAGAAAAGTGTGGATGAAGTTTTAGAGGCCTCATCAAGGCAAAACCTCATCTATCCATAACTTTCACTAAGAAAGTCAAATAAAGGTGAGTTTTATATTTCTTAAAATGGCATAAGTTCTTTTTTCACTTTAAGAGTCTAAATTTAGATTTTCTTCACTTTTACTCTCAAATTACCATGGCTTAGTTAAGTGCAAAGGTTAGGAGTAATTAGTGTAGATTGTGGTGAAGTTCTTGGTTAATTTGCAAAATAAACATGTTTAGGATTAAAAAAAAGATTCATTGCTTGAAAGGCATAGTGAACCAACTTTAGACCCCCCTAGGAAAAATTTAACAAAAACTTACAAAACTTAGTTATACTCATTATTTACCAAAAGTGGCAAAATAAACGCTCACACCCTTTGTGTTGCCCCTCAAATGAGAAATTGCTAGTCTATGCACTTCAAATTTTGCCTAAGCCGCCACCATCACGCATCAAAATTGATTTTCTCATCACTAGCTAACTTACCAATTTATAAAATATATAATTGCCACAAAGTCAAAATCTCTAAAGTGAAAAAAAAGGTTGCTTATAAGGTGTACTTTTGCTATATGTAGGATGTTTCCAATCCAAGATTCTTTAATTATAATGAAGTAATACTATGTGAAATTGGCCTATCATTCAATTCAAAATAAATGTATGGTACTTAAAATTATGAAAAATTAGAAAATTTGGTAATAAAATGGTCTATTTAGTTAGTCCCTTCTATCAAAATACCCCCATAAATAATAATTATCCTTTTGTCACACATGATATACAAATCCCCCTAAAAGTCATCCCCATAGTGTGGCCCTATAATTGCGGCCAACAACTCGTGCACTCAACTAGACATTGTTGGCCAACTTGTGCACCACCTTAGCCAAGCCTACTTACAAATGAAAGGTTTAGCATCTTGCATTGTAAGACATTCACAACGTTTAAAATATGACACTAGTCACCTCCCATTTTTGTATAGATGCTCCAAAGTCTGACAAGCCACTCTTGGATTTTCTATATATGGAAGACATCCACAAATTCACAATGTTCAATGCAAAACAATTCCATAGAATTGATCTTGTATTTAAGAGCCAAACTAGTCCCAAAGACACATGTGGCCAACTAAAGGATTAAACTTATTCTCATTGTTACAACTTATTCTTATATTTCTAGCATTTTTATTTGCTCTTGGAGTTTCTTGTTTCATATATAGACATCTAATGCTTATGGACAAAAACCTTTGTCTACCTAATTGTCCAACTTGATGTGGAAGAAGATTGCCATGTCATCATTGGTTTTGTCCATCGAGTGCATGGCTTTACACTAGGAATTGGACATCTAGAGGAATGATACTTGTGAAAGTTCCTTTGCAATTGCATTATTGTTTTATGGAAGCTCCTTCACAATTCCTTTCTTCTTGAACAAACCCGTTTTGTCTACTAAACAAAATTTGGGATCATCTCTAAACTTGATCCCAAACTTATTCACTACGACTATGACTTCATCTTGAATTTTGGTAGGAGTAGATGATAACATGGCAATTTCATCAAGTAGCCCCTTGTCAAGTATGAAAGCCCCATTGGACATAACCTAACCTTTGACCAATTAAATTGCAAAGATTTTTATCCACTGCTAGGGGACGTCCATGTATGAAATAGGCCTAATTTTTACACCCTATTTCTACTATTGTGTAATGGCTATGGCAATCCACTTTTCTCCCTAGGCTTCTCTATTTGTCTCTCCTAGAGTGACTGCCAAAACTAAGTATAAAATAGTTTAGTCTACCTTTAGCCATTCATATTTTTTAATTTATTGCATTTAATGCCAAATCAATTGATGGCTCATGTATACATTCAAGTAAATCATGTGGCTACCAAATTACAAGTCCAGCAATGCAAAATAATTTGAGAAAGATATAGATCAAAGTAAATTAGCTCTAAAACTCAATTATGCTCACACTTGGATTATGCAAAGAATGTTACAAATTTGACATGCACAAGTGGTTTTCTAGGTTTAATTTTTTGGTTGGACATGTTCTTGGCCTTCACATTTATAATTATGTCTCTATTTAGTGCACATTATGTATACAAATTGAGCAAAATGGTTTCATTAATGTCTCTCTTTGTTGTTGATAGAAAGTAGATAGAAGAAGCTACTTTAGAGAAGTTGAAGAGGGATGAAAGTACTAGAAATGTTGCTAGAGACTTACAAGTATCCCAAGATTGGGTTGCACAATTTTGTAAGCAACATTTGAGTGAATTGAGTGATGTAAATCGCAGTTTAGGTGGTAGGCCACAAGTGTATAGTGCAGCTAATCGTAGGACTTGTGTGAGAGAAATCACTATAGGTGGCTTAGAAATTGTATACAAAATTGGAAATTACTTGAGAGAAGAGCTTCATGTTGGTATGATTGATAGTACTATGAGGAGAATGTTACAAAAAGTAGGCTTGAAATGTAAAGTGAAGCAAAAGAAACCAAAGCTCACACCTCGTCAAATTAAGGGACGATTAGAATTTGCTAGATGTCATTGCCATTGAACTGATGATGATTGGGATTGTGTAGTATTTTCCGATGAAACAAAAATCAATTGATTTTGCTATGATGGTTGTAGTTGGTGTTAGTTTCGTGATGGGGAGAGTAGAAGTGCTAGAATGGTACAAGAAACTGTCAAGTTTGGAGGTGGGGAAGTGATGATGTGGGGTTGTATGGCTTCGAGTGGCCTTAGTATGATGTGTAGGATTGAGGGAAGAATGGATTAGTACATGTATAGAGAAATTTTAGAACAAGAATTGATTCATACATTGCAAGCATACAATTTAGATCCTGCCAATTTGATTTTTCAATAGGATAATGACCTGAAGCATACATCCAAGAGTGTGTGCCGTTGGTTGAATTTGCAAAAATTCACTCCTTTGAAGTGGCTGGTACAATCTCCAAACTTGAATCCAATTGAACACTTGTGGGTAACTTTAAAACGTCAAGTGAACCAATATGAGAGACCTTCCAAAGGAATGTTAGAATTGTGGGAGCATGTTGAGGAGTGTTGGGCTTTAATTACTCCCAATGAGTGTAAGAACTTGTATAGAAGCATGCCTAAGCGCATTGTAGCTATTATAGCTGCTAAGGGTAGGTGGACAAATTTTTAACTTTGTTCTAGCTAGTGTGAGTAAAATTGAGTTTTGGACTGAACTTCACTTTTTTTTTGTACATGCATACCTGTGTGAAATAGACCTCAATCCCCATAGAAGTGTAATTGATTGCAATGATAATCTCGTGCAATTTATGGTTTCATTTTTAATGCATCCAATTTCCCTACATTGTTTGTTGAATTTCAGTATGCTGTGTTGATACTCAGTTTTGGTAGTCATTGTATCTCTCCTCTCTTCCTTGCATCCCTTACTGCCAATTCTCTTCACAGCTCCCTTGCATGTGTGTTTATTGGCTAGCGGGGCTCAGTCCTGCGACCGGTTGTGAGGAGAATTGACGGAAACGGACGCAAGGACGCTTCTCCGTCTGTCTCTCCTCTCCTCCTTGCGTCCGTTTCCGTCAATTCTCCTCACAGCTCCCCCGCGTGTGCGTCTGTCGCCTCTCTCTCCTCGTCCTTCAGGGGTCCGAGCCTGTCCCTCAATTGCGCCGCGAAATCTACCATGAACGCTTCACGCCCTGCTCTGCTCTGCTTCTCCCGTACGTCACCGTCGCAAAGCTTTTCCTCTTCTGCTTGCTGACGTTTATTTCTTTCCTCTCTCTTAGAACGCCATCAACGAGGTAGTGTGCTTCGCTGATAATTGAACGAAGGCAATGTTTCTCATTGCGATGCCGCGACAGAGTCTTTAGCTTCGGCTTTCTGCGGGTCCATAATGTGGTGCGGTTTTTAAGTACTGGCATTAATACGTGGGACGATATAGAATTGTCCTGTTCCGGAAGAGAACAGCACGATATAGCATTGAGCTTGAGAGAGAAGCGCTATCATTGGACAGTTGCTGTGAAGAATGGGAGGATCCGTATTATGCTTTCTAATGCTAACTCCAATACGCCCAGAAAAGCCGCTGATGGAGCCACCTATCGCCAATATTAGGGTTGAAGTTGCAAATCAGTGTGATTCCAAGGAATGTTGCGATCGAGTGGTTTGTTACACTCATAACTGGCACTTGTGTTCTAGATAGACGACACTTTGTTGGAGCTGTTTAGTCGGCATGGAGAAGTTCATTTCTCTCTGCTAGAGAACTATCGATCGAAGATCATTGTAGATCTGGGGTAAGCTCTTGAAGCTGTTCTGGTGGAGTGAATGAGAATATCCATTGCACGTAAGGGTTTCTTTTGAGTCTTTTCATTACTCTTGCTTCTGTCTCTTTTCGAATTGTCAGTTAGATGTTATTGCTGAGTGTCTTTCAGTGCTCTGTTTTTAGTCCGACAGCACAGATGCCACAATCCCTGATCCCACACCGATGGTCCTGGAGTTCCAGCCCTCGAGCAACAGGCCTGTGGTAGTTTGGATAATGCTCGATTGGTTTTTGACAGGATGGAGGAACGGAATGTAACTTCATGGAACGTGATCATTGGTGGACTTGCCGAGCATGGATGTGGGTGTGAGGCATATGAACTGTTTCTTCAAATGCAACAGGAAGGCATTGAACCGAATACAGTCACTTATGCTAGCATTCTGAATCCATGTTCAAGCGCACGGGGTTTGGAGTGGGTGAGGGAGGTTCATAGCCATGCCCTTGAAGCCGGATTTGTGTCGGATTTGCGTGTGGGCAACACGCTGGTTCACATGTATGCTAAATGTGTCAGTTTGGATGATGCACGACTAGTTTTTGACAGGATGGAGGATCGTGATGAAATCACATGGACCGTGATGATTGGTGGACTTGCTGAGCATGGATGTGGACGTGAAGCCCTGGAAGTTCTTGAAACTGTGATTGCAGACGGTATCCAGCCCAATGAGATCTCATTCGTCGCAGTCTTGTCGGCCTGTAGTCATGCAGGCCTTGTGCATGAGGGCCGTAAACTGTTTTTGGCTATGACACAAGACTATGGCATCGAACCTACTGTGGAGCTTTGTACCTGCATGCTGGATGTTCTTGGTCGAGCAGGACACTTGGAGGAAGCAAAGCTCTTGATTGACAACATGCCGGTGGAACCAAATGGTACAACTTGGGGAGCCTTGCTTGGTGCTTGTAGAACGTACGGGAATGTGGAGTTGGGCAAACTTGCCGCTAATGAGCGTCTCAAGTTGGAACCGAAGGATGCTTCTGCATACGTGCTTCTCTCGAATATCTATGCTGCAGCTGGCAAGTGGGAGGAGGTGTCGTGTGTGCGCACTATGATGCAGGCGAGAGGCCTACGCGAGGAGCCAGGGCGTAGCTGGATTGAAGTTGATAACAAGGTCCTGACTTCGTCGTAGGGTATACTTCTCACTCAGAAGCGAAGGAGATCAATGCTGATCTGAGGAGATTGAGTGAGACAATTAAGGCCGAAGGCTACATTCCTGATACCCGGCTAGTGTTGCGGAACATTGAGGAGGAGAAAGAACTTGCTCTTTGTTTGCATAGTGAGAAGTTGGCTATTGTTTACGGACTCATGCGGACACCCCTTGGACAGTCAATTCGGGTGTTCAGGAACCTTCGAGTGTGTTCAGACTGCCATACAGCAACCAAGTTCATCTCCAAGGTGATTGAACCAGATATTGTTGTGAGGGATGCTAATCACTTTCACTACTTCCATGATGGCGTGTGTCCTTGTGGTGATCATTGGTGACCAGGTTGGCAATCTTGACCAATTGTTGGCTCTCTTGTTTTTTGAACGTCTTGACCATGATTTTTGCATGCAATTGTAATTTGGAAATTTTCATTGTAATTGATTCTTGCCTAGGTGTGAGTTTTGGAAGTCAATGTTGAAGCTAGGTGATTATAATTAGTGAGATCTATATTATTGTGATTTTGAGCTCAAGAAAAATAAATTGATTTGGATCTTGGACTTAAGTTTATTGTAGTCAAAGTTTGTTTATATGGTATTTCTTTTCCTTCATTTCTTGCTCTTTTATGTGGGTTTTTTTAGGTTTGTCTTTTTTGTGGCAAGTGCCCCATCTTCACTTTGGTTTTGGAACCATAAGTTTGAGAGATTTAGTGTGGGTTTTAGGCTTTTCAATTGTAGTAAGAGATCTATATTTAGGAAGTATGACTAGGTTGTTTCTAACATGATTTTTTTGTTAGTGAGGGTCACTAATTTATAGAAGACGCACTAGTTGTAATATATTTTCTTTCAAATTAGTGTGGCATGAAATATTGAGTGTCTTCTACTAATTCCCATGAAATCAAATTAGTACTTAACAAATTTGTAACTTGTGTATTAGTGTATAATCTATAAATGTTGGGTAATGTTTGAAAAATTTGTAATTTCTTTAGTATTGTAGTTATAGAAAATAAATTGAAGTAGTGGATAAATCTATAACTTCTAATTTTATTGTGATGCTAATAATGCACACTTACTAATTGGATGAATCAATGATACTAAAATTAGAACTACTATTATTCTTGAACCTTTGGAATGAAGTTATATGTATTTGCAACTTTACATGTTATGTGGAAATTGTTCAATTACAATAGGTATGTATACAACATGGCAAATTCTCAAGATGAATTGGGATTGTCTAATTACAAGTTGTGTGAATAGAGAAGGTTGGGGTCATTGATTTCCTTAAAGTCAAAATTTGCCAACCAAGAAAGAACTTTAGATTCCTAATACTTCAAATGATTAGAATGGGTCTTTAGAAAGGACCTAAGTTATTGATTACCACTAAAATCAAAATTTATCAATTGAAGCATAAGGTATAAAGCTTAAATAGTCCAAATGTTTTATGTAGTCATTCTTTTAATATATTTCTATAAAGATGTACATAAGAGTTCATCCATACTCATTTGTAAAAATTGTTAGGATATCATTCATAAAAAAATATAGATTTCAATATCATTGTATTTATAATAATATTAATCTACAATGAATTTTTAGGAGGAAAACAATCTTAATAGTATGTTGAAATATTAAAACTATCAAAAACAAGGGCTTTTGATAAACTAGTATATATTTAATTCATGAAATTCCAATGCAAATATAATGCTTTCAAGGATATTTGAAGAATCTTTTCATTCTCATTGAATTATAATTTACAAAAAACTTTATTTTAATTATTGATTCATTTTAATCATTTGTATTCATTGTTAACAGTCTTGCTAAGAAGAAAGGTAGAAGAAATCCCATGATGATGCAATTTTTTGATAGCCAAATGATTGAGATTGTCATGAAATCTCATGATGAAAGAACATTTACATTTTAAACATATAGGGTTTAGCAAATCTGTCAAAAAAAAACACAGATTAGAATATTGAATCCTAATACCGAGTATTGAACCCTATAATTGCGAAATATGATCCTATGACCATGCATTGCGAGATCCTACAATGTTGAGACCCCTAGATAGTTTTGAGTGCAAATTGTTGTGAAATCCCTCAATGGTTATTGTTGAGAAGGATGACCATCGGGAAATCCTACGATGGAGAGAAATTTGAAGAGAGTAGAAAGCAATATTTCTTAAGGTTCCTCGAATAACAATAGAGAAGATGCCTAATAATATGGCAACCAATAGTATTACTAGTACACACAAAAGCTCTTTGTAGAATCTCTCAATATAGGATTTGTGAGACTACTACAATCTAGACCAAATAAACACCAAATACATAGCTTACAAATAATCCATCTTGGATTCCTAGAATGAGCGATTGTGGTTCACAACTAAATTGAAATGTAGTTACCAATCATCAGTTGATAACATATATGAATGCATCATAGGATCCCTTGATGTGGGATTGTAATAGTCTCCTATAGTCCCGTCAACAGTACATCAAATTGTCATTACGCCATAGAGGCTTTGGACAGTGGGATCTCACAATGGTAGTAGTAAAGACAAGCATGAAAGGAAGACATGTTAGGCCCAAAGAAGACAATATATTTAGGATATTTCTAGGTCTAGTAGGTCTTTAGTGATTCTACACCGTGAGATCTTACAATATTGATAGTAAGAGAACTGTATAGTAGAAAAGCTAATAACAATTTTTAGGCCTCGTCAAGTCTGTAAAGAGAACTCATTGTAAGAGCTAAGGATGTTATCAAGAATTATCATGAGCTTTAATTACAACTACAGAAATTTTCAATTGTGAGGTCCCACAATCATGATTGTAAATGTGTCTCATTGACAAAATTGAGATCGAGGGGTCTCTTGATCTCTATGTGTTCATTTGCACTAATAATCCTTCTTGAAATGCTACAATGAAATGATTTTTGATGAAGGTCTAGTAAGTATGATACCAATTAAGAAAACTTGCATACTTCGTCGATGGCTAGATTTGTCAGGTCTGTAAAGAGAACTCATTGTAAGAGCTAAGGATGTTATCAAGAATTATCATGAGCTTTAATTGCAACTACAAAAAATTTCAATTGTGAGGTCCCACAATCATGATTGTAAATGTGTCTCATTGACGAAATTGAGATCGAGGGGTCTCTTGATCTCTATGAGTTCATTTGGACTAATAATCCTTCTTGAAATGCTACAATGAAATGATTTTTGATGAAGGTCTAGTAAGTATGATACCAATTAAGAAAACTTGCATACTTCGTCGATGGCTAGATTTGTTCTTTTGAATGCGAGGGAGCACATACACCAACAACCATTTTCTATTGCAACCACCAAATGACAAAGTAAAGCATGGTCGGAACACCTCACAAAGACTAGTCTATGATCTTGGTCCCTTCAATTATGAATGGGAAAATTGGGCACTCAATCTTTTGGCTAAGCATTTTAAAACTTCAAGGATTTAACAATAGTATTTCATTTTTGGTTGTAAAGGAGAAGGTAGCCCTTTCAAAGGATTGCATTTAGTATAGGTTGGTCTTTGACTACTAGAAGTTGAACCTTGATCTCTGTTAGTCTTTGACTACCAAGTCACATTTGATGTTGAGACTCGTTTTGGCCTCAGTGTAGGCCTTCTAAAATAAAGAACTAGTGGGACATTATCATGAAGGACTTGATGGATAAAATTTGACCTGCAAGGAACGAGAAACTATTGCTCCAATGCCATCTCCAACTCCAAAGAAGACTAGGAAATAGAAGGCATTGGTTGGAGCTCTAGGGGATGATAATAAGGGGGAAACAAGCCCTTTAAGGAAGAAGAAGAAAGCAAAGGAATCACTTACACTATACCAATGTCTAGCATCAACGTTGTCTTGTTAGACAAAATTTCAGGTTTTGGTGTTTGATGTTACATGTTGTATGACAAATGTGGAATAAGTATGACGACATCATTAAATAGGGATTTAGGTTTGTTTTCTTTACCTCGGGATAAATGGATTTCACCGACATGCCTAGTCTGTAAGAGTAACATAAAAAGAAAAGATCATATTAGTATGGGCGACTACAGGTTGAGGGGCAATAGCGGTGACTTCAAGTCAAGGAGCAACTTTGTGTCAAAATTGTCAAAAAAACCCAATCAAAATTGTCATTTCTAGTGCAAAGAGCAAAAAAGATTTAAGTGGTATGTTTTGCATATATAACTATAGGGTCTTGTAGTAACATAGTATGAAAATGTGTGGAAAAATTATTAGACACTTTGACAGCATAGATTGCAAGATAAATGCATTCAAAGTGCAAAAATCATATTTTTTGGCATATTTGCAAATTAGTTTAAGAGACTATAAACCTTCTTTAACTAAAAAAGTTTGCACTATAGATTTTGAATTTAAATTTTTTCATCATTCAAAACTAAATTAAAAAAAAAATTAGATAGATAAAAAGTTTAAAAAATAATGTGGTTTTCATTCTTACAAAGAAAAAGTGAAGTAGAAGAAAGTTTAGGATAGAGGAAAAAACTAAGTCATTAGTAGCTGTATAGAAGACTTAAAATGTACCACTCTCAATTGTGAGATTATTTTAAAAATCAAAGTTAATTATGTGGAATTATTGTTTTTGGAAAAAATTGAAAATTGAACCCAAAAAAATCTTATACCTATTCTCTTTTTTAAACTATGGTTGCTTGCAAAACAAGATGCTCCATAACATTTATGTCATGAATCTAAATGAAACAAATAAAAGAATTCCATGTAAAAAAAAATACTTTATATAAGGGAAAAAAATTAAAATTTATTTTAAATTTTTGTGGATTTTTTTTGCTTGCCTAATTTTATTTCAGAGCTTATTGTAGTTATGTCATATAACTCTTATTCCTAGGCACCAATTAAAGTAAAAATTACATTCCTCCAAGCTAATCAATTTTTCTATTTTATAAAAGAATTTCAAAATATTTCACTAAAACTTGATATTATAGGAACTTGTTCAAAATCCATCTTGCCTCCTACAAAGTATGGATACAATGACACTTTAGGGGTTGTGGACAAAATGTATCCTCTTCAAATTTTCAATGGCAAATTCTTGATAGGGTGAAATAAATCTCTATATTTTATGAAATAGGATCTTGTAGACTATTAACAAAATGACATACTTGTTACATTTCCTGATTTTCAAAATTTCACTAGAAGAAATATTTAAAATTTTATTTAACAAATGTAGTCTAATAGAAAAAAGGAGCAAGCATCATTTTTTTTCTTATGAAACAAATACTAAAATTGGAAAAAAAAACATTTTTTGGAATATTTTTAGTTTTTACTTTGTACAAAAAAATTGAGTCTAGTGAACTATTTTTCAAATTTATTTTTTTAGCAATTTTAAAAATAAAACGTTCAATTTGGTGTGATTAAGTACAAAAAGAATAATTAGAACCATTTCAAATTTTTGAAGAAGTTCTAAAAAATATGCTAATAATATCAATGGTTTAATTTCAAAAATTGAACCGTATATAATTAATAATAATTTGTCAGTATCTAATTTGGTTAATTTGGCTTTCTACCCCCATTTGTTTTAAAATGTGTTTAAATTCGAAAGATTTTATATATCTTCAGTTTTTTAAATTAATAAATACTTTATTTAATTTAGATTCCAATACATTTAGGTGTTTGTAATAAAAATCATTATTCACCTTCTTATTACTTTTCTTCCCCCAAAGCTGCATTTTCACACTAAAAAATTAATCATCAACAATTTGTTAATATCTAAGAATCCAATGGTCAATATTTTCATAATCAATTCCATGCATACTTGAAAAAGTAGTTATTACTTCCTTATAGTTAAAATTTCAAATTTCAAGCACATCAATGTACCAAAAAACATCAAAGTGGGACAATTCATTGAAAACATCCATTGTCAAAAACTTGTTCAGCCTTATAATTAATATCTTGCCAACCTATCATTCATTAAGTAGATTTTAAAGTATGAAATATTGAATATAGATTTAAATAGGAACTTCCCCATTTGATTTTCTCTATTGTTCAAACATCTTCCTACTCATTCCTTATTTACCATCTTCATTCTAAATTTCAAAATGAGAAAAAGAGATTTAAATTAGAACTTTTCTTTTAATTTGATTGATGCAAATACCAAAGAGTCATTTTATCGGTGTATTATTCATCAAGTGGATTTTAAAGTACAAAACAATGAATGGAGATTTTATTAAAAACTTTTCTATTTTATTTTTCTCTATTCTCTAGTAATCACAATCAAATAAAAACTAACAACCATACTATAATATATTCCCTTATTTGCAGAATCTTACTTTTTGATTGGAGCTAGGGTCATATCATTCGCAATATTAGTAAGAACAAATTCATTAAATTAAAAAATTATGGTACAATTAGGAGTCTTGTTGTGGTAAATTTGTAGTAACCCAATATTTAGTAGAGTTTTGGTATTAAGCAAATGAGATTAGCTATGTAGATATTGAATTTCAATTCTATACAAGTAAATTAAATTAGCTCACCTATTATGATTAACAACTATATTAATATGTCTTGCAAATTAACGGACATGTCATTCACTGTAAGATAGACAAATCTATTACAATCTTTCTTACTGATTTGAATGTCTTACATGGGGCCTACTCCATCAATGTCATATATTTTTCTAAGGTATGTGCTTGTTTCACAAATCAAATCCAATTGTTGCTAAAATTTCTTAATAGAAATTCAAATTTCTATAAATATTTGAAGTAATTTGTCTTTAAATTACAAAACCACTTATAAAGTTTAGTCACAAATATTCCATAAACAAGCCCTAACTACCTTTCTATATATTTCATGGCACTTACATGTTTACCAAAAAATGATTGTCATACTGTTTATTGGCATTAATGTATTGATTTTGTCCTAAAACAAGGAGATTTTGATGAGTTTGTGGTTGGTTAGCCACTTCATTGAGGAGAGACTTTATCTAGAACAACCTCGGGTGCTAAAAGAAGTAATTGCCTTTCCCTTCTCTAGAAATCATGTTATGTGATTTGGAGGAGACTTTGAGTCTAGGGCGACTTTGGATCTATAGAAGGCAATTTCAAATCCATAGGGGGTGACCTTGGATCCCTAGAAGAAAAAATTGCCTTCGCTTTCTCCAAAAACTATGTTTTGGAGTTTTGGAGACAATTTGGTTTTGGACAACTTTGGATGAGCAACTTTGGGTTTAAGGCAACCTTGGGTCCTTAGAGGACGACCTTGGGTCCCTATAGGACGACCTTGCGTCCTTAGAAGGAACCATTGCCTTCTTCTTCTTCAAGAACTATGTTTTGGAATTTGGAAGGGACTTTGGTCTTGGGCGATTTGAGATAGGCAACTTTGGGTTTAGGGCAACTTGAGTCCTTGGAAGGTAGCCTCTGGTCTAAAAGAAGTTAGCTTATCTTTCTTCAAAAGCTATGTTTTGGATTTTGGGGGGATTTCAAGTCTTGGGCTTCTTTGGATTCAGGGTGACCTCTTGTCTTAAAAGACTTTGAGTGTAGAGAAGAGTCCTTGCCTTCTTCTTCTCTAAAATCTATATTTTTAATTGTAGAAGTAGCTTGTGGTATAGGGCAACATGAAGTTTGGCACTTATGAATTGAGGTACTAATTTTCATTAGATGAGGAAAGTGCTTCAATTTTTTATTTATTTTTTAGCATGGTTGTATGTCTTGTAATATTTTTAAAATATGTAATTATATTCTATACGAAATGGCATCTCATTTTTACAATCTTCATTACAAAGTTTTTTAAGGATGCATATGGAATGATATTTATGTCACTTAAAGAGTATTTTTATTATATTTAGAGCATTTTTTTGGAGAATCTTTAGGAAAAAATAACATTCTTTTGATTTTAAAGTGTATGTTGATTGAACTCAAATTCAACTAGTAAAAGAACTTCAAGTTGCGCAAGCAAATCATATTGGCCTCATTTAAAGGCACAACCTAATGTTGCTATGGATCAAGGTTTAAATTGTATGTTTCATGTACAAAACATCAATACTATACAGTGACTTGTCTTCTATAATTATAGAGGATAACAATTTTTGTAGAAATATCTACTATTGCTTATTGCCAATCTCAATGACACATCATATTCACGAACTATTTGTCTCATTGAATACAAAAATAAATAAAGGTTGAAAATTTATGTAAAAACTTTCCTATTCAAAATTTGCAATTTTTCAAGACTATTCTTGATCATGAACAATTTTTCCTATACATTTTATAAATAAAAACTAAAAGGTAGAAGCTTAAGTATGAACATCACCTTTTTTTATTTTGCAATTTTTGGCAATTAGAAGGTGAGTTAGAAGGACAATCGAGACACCTTCACCCTTTTCTTTTCTACTTAAAAAATTATTTATTAATATTTTTTGGTTCCTAGGGTTGTCATACGTTTGCAAAAATAGAAACATTGGCCACATTATGTGCTTCTAAATTTTAAAGATTAATGTAATCATATTAACCACTTTTTATATGATGTGCCATTTTAAAAATAATATCAAATATTTTGAATACAAGGTAGAAAGTTTCATGTATTGAATTTTGAATTTGAATTTTCTTGTACAAATATTTTGTAATTTACTTTAAACAATGTACTCTAGATTGTTTGCTTTTAAACTATTGCATAACAAAGTTTACAAAAATGAAGTTGAATTCCAATCCCTAAAAGACCAAGACTTCCTTTGAGAGACTTAGAAAATTTGGATAAGTACTTACAATATCAATTTTCATTGTGATTTTTTGAAAATTGTATTAAAACATAGGAAAATACATCATCTTCTTAAGAATATAACTTTTTGTTTCAATTGATGTTCAAAGCAAAAATTAGGCCACCATAAGCTAAAAATGGAAGTTAGTGGGTAGTATTCAATAAAATCACAAAAAGTCAAAATTCAATTTTCAAATTTAGTTTTTCAAATACAATTATTTTGTTTAGATGTGAAACTTTTATTCATTCAATTTTGATGAGTGATGAGAAAGTTATGGACAATCTACTTTTAGAGGCAATTTCAGCATTTTAATGTAAAAATAACTCATGGGATTCATTTTTGAATTCAGTTTTCATAATTTTTCCAAAAAAATTGTTTAATAAAATTAAGTTTTCTTGCCAAAATAATTTCATTGTTGGAATTTTTGTGATTTAATTCCATCTTAGAGCTATGAACAATTTCATTTTTCATTCAATATTGGACCTATTTCTACTTTAAAAAATTTTAAAGAATGAAGATGAAGTGTGTGTTTTTGAAATTTTTTTTAGGCTTTCAATTCAATTTTTCAACATATTTTTTTTTAATTCAAATTTTCTATTTCAAATTTTTTCTACAGATGGCAATCAAAGTCATCTAAAATTATAGGCTAGCATTAAAAAACTATTTTTTAAACTTTGAATGTTAATATCTTCTAATCCATGTAATCAAACTTAGACAAGTGAAGTACAAGATCCTAAGGTTGAATTTTAAAAAGAAAATTATTTTTTTGTTTTTTTGGATGAATGTAATAGAAGTGGCAATTTTGAATCACAATACAAGAACCCTATCTGTAGTCCTCCTACCCGTGGTCACCCCTACTTGTAGTCGCCTACCTGTAGTTGCCTGCACCCAAGGTCATTCAACACCTATGGTTGTTCAATATCCATGGTCACCTAACATTCATACTCATCCTTTTACGTTAAACATACATGCGCTGCCCACACAAATGCCATACGGTTGCCAAATTGGCTATGGTTAATGAAGATAAATTTTAGAAAAGTCAAAGGATAGAATTGACTTTACTAGATGGATGGAGGGATCTATTGGAAGTCGTGAATGTTGTATTCGTCACATGGTTCGTTTGTTGAGGAAGACAACCCTATCTAGTGTTACAAGAAGCCAATGTGAAGAAGTTGAGCTTACCCCAAAAGTAGAGCATGAAAGCCTTATATAAAGATTTCATCAATTTGTTCTACCTATGTGGGAAGAAACCTCTCCACAATAGCAAAGGCGAGCTCATCCACGTACATATGAAGTACCACTACCTAGCTGCAGAAGGTCTTGTCATGTACAACAAATACAATATAGTGTTCAATGGTTCTAGAAGTCCGGAAAGAGTCTTTAGTGAGGGAAACGTTTGAGTGTGAGTGATGGAAGCTAAGGTTGTATTAGGCAGACGGCCAAAGTGAGAATTGTCTTTGTAAGTCTTAGAACCACGTTTGGATAAACCCGCGTACATCATGCTGCAATCTATGAAGACCTTTTAGATGTACTCTTGTTACTAAGGTCAATAGTGTTAGGAAAGTTAGCAATAAGCACAGCTTCCATACTACTGAGGACGACTGCAAGCATTCCCGTGTTATTCGAATTTATTACCTTGCACATACTGGAGATACAGAAAAATCGAGCCTCATTTGCTGTGTTTTCATGATAAACTTTGTATTTTCAAACAGGGAGATTAATAAAAAAACAGCCTGCATCTACAACTTTAAATTTGCAGCTTTGCAATTACTCTTCCTCCAAGGCCATAGCAATGTTCAGAATTTGAAGCCTTGACGTTAAGTTTCCAACCCTTTCACAAGCTCAACTGCTTTGCAAACTTACTGAATGTATGATTGTAGTCTAAAGTATGCAGACTGGAAATGCAGTAAAGGAAGAAACGGGTGTACCTTCCAATCTGATGAGCTTGATGGCTGCTGATGCCATGCCAGGCGACTTGGCATCCAATTTCCTGACCCCAAACCCCAAATCCCCAATCGCTCAAAGCAACTGCATTTCCAAAGAAATGCAACGAACTTCCCCGATTCCAAACCACAAATCCCAGATAGCTCATAGTGACCTGGTGTCGAAAGAAACACAACGAACCGAGCGAAGGATATGGTGAGGAGTGTAAGGATTTCTGTTGGCGCCGATCTGAATTTGAACGTAGCCCGACCTTCCAGAATTAGCACAAGCATTTGAAAATCAAAGTCTCCATGATCGTCCACATCAACGCATACCGCTGGCGACACAATGCATGACAGGTGCAAAGAAGTCACGCAGCTGCATGCATACTCCTAGTCTCCTACTCAATGGTCCACGATCAATAAGGCCACAAAGAATACAATACTAGAATGAAAACTCGCGGAGAGGCTGTGAATAATGCTGTGAATAATGCTGTTGACGCAGCGGAGTACTGGCTGCGAGAGGTTTAGGGTTTAGTAGCCCCCCTCGAGCAATTCACGCGGGCTGGGCCCAGCATTGTTGCGCATCCAGCTGCCCCTGCTCCAGCTGCCCAGAGCGTGCTCATCTTCAAACAGGCTGTCCGGAGCTCATCTTCCTTCGTCATCTACCAGCCACTTCTCTCCCCTGTTTATTGCAAGAGCATGCCCCGGTCTGTTTGGTACATGTGACGAGCGTTCTCCCTCCTGTTTATTACGCTATCCTTGTCCATCTCGAATCGGAAGCCAGTCGTCCTCCTTCCATTTGAAGAAAAGCACCGAAGTACCTCCAGCTGGAGATGATGAGGAATTAAGAGTGGCCTGAATCTGAGCAGGTTGAGAGAGCCCAGCAGGAGCTCTGCAACTTGTTGTGCTGCAACTTCAAAATGCCCCTGGAAGTGGATTTCGGAAATCTTTACAAAAGAGAGCAATAAAAGTACACAAGATTCAATCGTTAGATGGAAGCCATTCAGAAAGGTAACGTAGTTGGGTTCTAGCTTTCGTCTTGGTGAAAACTTGTTTATGAGGAAATTCTCAAACCCCACATGACCACATCTGGGTGACAAATTGCACGTCTTGGTCCCAGAGGCAATGATTGTTTCTTACACAACTGATTCAGAGTTGTTGGATTCTAATGATTGATTCAGTTCACCGGCTTGAATGCTAAGTTTGTTGTTTTTTCCAACTTATACTTGGGGTAGCAACCACAACTACAAGGTTCTTGATTGAGTACATTTCCATTTAGAGCATTGTTCAGTTATGTTTCATCATTTATCAAGCCCATCATTTATTTACTGCGAGGATTAAAGGCATTTTTCAGTTCATACTGTTTTTTATTTTTCTTCTCATTGAGATGAAGTGTGAGCAAGGAAGTCCAGGTGGAAGGTTGTGACATGCTGTCTTCTCTTTTGCCAATAATATTAAAGATGAATTCACTTTGCAAATCATAGCAACACTTGCATCTGGAAACACCCAAAGGCCTCCACCCGCAATGCCAGGCTCACTCTTCCTTCATTCTTCCATCGGAGTTGTCACCGCACTCTCTCTTCGAATCTCTCATCAATCTCAGGCGAGGAGTAAACTGAGAAATGCAATAGACTTGCAGCAAGCGAGGAGGACAGGTGTGGGCTGGAAGAATACGTTCGGACGTACTTCTTGGGGGAGCTGGAGCACGGCCAGCCCGGATGCGCAACAGTGCTGGGGCCCAGCCCGTGTGAATTGCTCGAGGGGGTACTTCTCGCTTACTGGCTATGGAAACATCTATTCTGATGGAGAAGTGGGCGACAGCGACATCAATGGCAAGCGCGAAGGTAGCGCCGCGGAAATGAAGCGAAGGAGGCTACAACGGAAATGGCTGGAAGTGGCGGGCGACATCCTGAGCAAATATGGAAGTAAAGAGGCTGCAAATACGTTTCGCGCCCATTAACCGCCGAACGTAACAGGCGATTTATCCTGTTTGTTCCAAGGGCGTGGTGCAGTGCTCCTTAATTTGGTGCACATGGCCGCCAAATCGCCAGAAACACCCCACACCCCCACACACCCCCGCTAGAATGGGTACAGGGAAGATTTTGGCTGCCTGTCCAGTGTTTTCAGAATCATGAGGTCTTGAATTCCACCGTGGCTGCAAGCACGCCGAACACGCACTTCCTGAAAGTGCACCCGTCATAAATCCTTCAAGAATCACCACCAAGCAATCGTTATCTGGGTAAAAGTGGTGATGGTTTTCCACACCTCTTTTCAATTCAGTATATATTTTTATATTCAGCTGTCCATGGACGGAAAATGTTTCTCTTGTGTGTTGTACTGCTCTAACCTTTAATAAGAAAATTTTTGTCAACAGCCAGCACGACTGACGAGTGCAACGAGCCTCTTGTGGAGGTCCAGCCAGGGGTGAAGATAAAAAAAAAAGACCCCGATTTTGGACCGTACTAATTATATTGTTAGCACCTCTCCTAGGTAGCTAATTTGGGGCCTCCAATTGCAAATATGAATTCAAAATTTGCATGGCAAATTCAAGGTTCCTAGGGGTTCGTTGAACTACTATAGATTACCGAGGAAGACCATGAACATCGTCAAGATGATCTCCTATTTGTGGAATGATTTTCCACTGAAACCCTAGCCGAGCATTCATGCAGGACACTAAACCCATCTTTCGAAGTGGGCCGTGTACGTAGGATGAATTTGCCCGTCGAGAAAACACAAGAATTTTTTATTTGCCACATGATAAAATTTGCAAATTTTCAATTCATATTTTCAATTAATCAAAGAGCCCTAATCAGCGACGACAGATGAAAAATATAGTATTATCATGTGGTACAAATTATGAGGATTTTTTTTACAATCAGCCTGCAGAACACAAAATTCACCCTGGGCGCACTTAGAAGGACGGGTTTAACTTCCTGCCGCGTTCATTGGCAGCGCCGAAGCCATTTTGGAACCATATCGATGTGCAACGTGCAACGTGCGTCACCTGTCCATTGAAGTCTAACTTTACGTTCAAGGAAGAGTGACGTACTGTATGTGGTAAATGTGGTAATGTACTGTAAGTTACACGGCATGCCCCCTAGTTCGATCAATTTTAGTTGTTGCTGTTACTAAATCACAAAGGTCATCCCCAGTTGTAACAATGTTGTCAGAGGAAGTTTTAACTAAAAATAGCACAAAAGAAACACAGCACCGAACTCTATCAGACCCCAGTCTCGTCACCGTATTTTGCCACCGTTTTGGTGTTCCAAAGAGTTTCGTCCTGTGTTCTTTTCTCAAACTCCGGCTCCTGGTCCCGCATAGTTCACACTTTACGATTAGCTCTGAATACTGAAGCATGCATACTGAAGCTCACTCAGGGATGGGTTGAAGAAGATCGAGAAATATATAGATCCAGATCCGTGCTAGCTTGCTGTTCAGATGACACCTCCCGTGAAATTTGCACTCTCTTCATCGAGCAGCGCTCCGATACGCGTGCTGGATCATCAGCTAGGGTTGGGCAGATCAATGGAGTGAAGATATGCAGCTAGACGGTGGTACTGCAGCGGGGTCCAGTGCCGGAGTTCTGGTAGATCTCTTCTCAATATTCGAAGTCGGTGGTGCGAAATCGAACTCTGTCTAAGTGGTTGGAACTTGAGAGCGCAGCAGGTGGTCCGTGGACCGAAGCCAGACTTTAATGAATTTGATCGATGCTTAAGGCTTGGTCGGGTTCGTCTTGGTAATACTTCGTGGTGCTGCATAACGTACAGCTTAACTGAATCCATAACGGCATACTTACATGATCATGTAAACTTTTCTGCTGCTGATTATCTAGCTAAGGGTCGGGTCTGTATGTCTCCACACTCAATCTCTAGAAGTCAATCTTGTTTAATTTGCGATATTTCAATACTTTGTCACGTTTCAGAACAGCAAGCTAGCACGAATCTGAACAGATTTAGGTCGTAGCAAAGCTAAG
Source organism: Pseudoscleropodium purum (assembly GCA_963969395.1). Lineage (NCBI taxonomy): Eukaryota > Viridiplantae > Streptophyta > Bryopsida > Hypnales > Brachytheciaceae > Pseudoscleropodium > Pseudoscleropodium purum. Next base: position 14,120,537 of record OZ017800.1, on the reverse strand, counting down.
CTTACTTTACAACGCTTTTTTCTCAGGTTTTGAAGGTGTAACGTTTCCAATCCAACATTCAACCTTCGGCAGTGAACCTCAACATGTGAACCAAGCTCCACACCGCGAAAGTTTGTGTATGAGTTCCACAGCTAGCGAGTGTGCAACCAACTCCCGGAATCCATTTAATCACGGTACGTATGAAATCATTACTTGTGAACAGTGAACACCGTTCCAGATTCAGACCTGAAGTTCGCTGCTATGGCTGTGGAAATGCAAACTATCTTCTGAGTACATACATGCTGGTCTCTCTACAACTGCACTGAAAGCACGCTACCTTCGATCAGGACGTTCATTTGCAAAGCTAACCCGAAAATGTCACTCCGTGACGCAATTTCGAGCAGCGAGAAACTGAAGCTGTTTATCGCCGTGACAGTCCTATCCCTCCCAACGGCTGCATTGCTCCTCTTCACGTTGCAATTATATGAGGTCCCCAAGATATTACAAATCTCTGGCAGTTTCACCAGTGATGGATGCCATACCGAGGAATGGGAGGTGGAGTGGTTTCCCCGTCGAGCATGGACCAAGCCCTCGGAGTCTTGTCCTATCGCCGAGTCCCACCACGAATCACAAATGTACGGAACGCTCGCGGCGCAAAGAGCGATCTGGACCCATCAGCACCCCAGTAGCTGCCACGACAAGAAGTTCCTCCTTTTTGAGGCTCAGGATGTCGGCCGCGGCATCGGCTCCATGATTCACATCACCGGGGTCGCCTTGCTAATAGCGTTAAACCTGAACCGGATCCTGGTTCTGGCTCCGCAACCCAACTGCAGCTGGGTCCAGGGGAAATTCTGCGAGGGCATGGACACCATGGACGAGTGTTACTTCGAGCCGCTCTCGTCGTGCACGATCCATGACGCCTTCGGAAGCGATTTGGAAGTGACGAATGAGAATTTTCTGAGATTCGAGGAGCTGAATATAGAGTCGTATGCCAACAACAGCGAGAGAGTGTTGAGAAGCACGGTGACCAAGCTTGGAGGTGGCGTGGTGCCGTTCGCGATCCGTGCGACGCCAGTCATGTTTCATGAGATGTTAGAAAGGGGGAATCGTTCCAGTGGATTCTATTACTGGTGGCGGGCGCAAAGCAGTGCGTATATTGTGCGGCCGACGCTGCGGACGCTGAGGGAGCTCGACAGGCGCAGGGCGTCGAGGATTTTCCAGGGCCAGACCATCGAACCAGGTAAAATTTGCATTAACATGTAGAAAGAGCTTATGATCCATTTGCCATGATCGAAGGAAATAGTCTAGTGCTCGATTGTTGAAAAAGCAGTCAAAGACGAATTTTTGAATCTCGAAGGATTGATAAAATTATGATGGCTTACTAGAAGATCAATTGACGCTTAAAAACCATGTTTAGCTAGCCCCAAGCATTTCAACACCCATAATTTGGATGAATGGATGATGAACAAAGTACTTCAGGCATTCAGTTCAGTTGGGTTTGTGAATCCAAACACCATCTCATTCATCCAGAACGATTCCCACAAGACAATTCCTACAAAAGGTATAAACAAAAATGTGTAAAAATTCAGAAAAAGATCCAAGCATGATTGAAAGGGTTAGAAACTTATTAATTTACATTTTGGTGTGGTTATATGGTTAGTTGACCACTTACCTTATGTCCTTGAAATACTGTACCAGTCCTATAGTTACTTAACTACCTCTCAAAACTCATAACCAACATATATACGACTTCAATAAGTTGCTAAAAAGTCAGTTTTGAATTTTATTCTATTTACGGGCATTTGATTGTCCTAAGTCCTGGGCATCTTACAAAACTAAAAAACAATGTCAATGAGATGGCAAGCAGTTCAAGTTGGGCAGTTAATTAATTTGTACCAGCATGGTTGTCATAGTGGACAAACGTCCGATTCGCCCGTCCGATACAGTCAACACATAGTTGACTTTTTGATAACAGAAAAATAGGCCACGTGGATGCCATGTGGATTAAGGAACGGATGGACGGACGAGATCGTCAAGGCGCGGACGAGATCGTCTGCATCCTGGATTTCGCATTCCGAAGTGACCTGTCATTCCGCAAAATTACACAAATTACAAAATTAAAGCCGTCCGGACCGTCCGGTCCGATTTGCCCGTCTGTCCGTGTCGTCCAATTACCCTAACTCATCCGTTATGACAACCATGTGTACCAACCTCATCGAGTACGTATGGTAGAGCAGCTCGGGTTAGGATCCTTGGTAAGTTAAAGTGCTCTCCCTTCAGAATAGACACTACCCTCACAAACAATCATTATGGGGTAGATTAATTTGGTGCTCTGTGTGTGAAGGAAGGGAGCAAGGTCCAATGGACCACCTCTAGCTCTGTTATGTGTGTCTCAGTCTTGGTCTGGTATTGGCCTCTCGGGGCTGGCCAGGTCCTTTTTCATTTTCACTCCTGCAATTGAATCTTCCTTTTGTGCCAACCAAGCAAACAAACACTAAATCCGGACCTGCATCTCTCGCCGTCCTAGATTTTAGATCACTCTGTCCATGCCTGTCCTAAACGTCTGACCTTTTCGCACATACAGTTTTCTCACAGTTTTCGGCTTTGGAATCGTGCCACTTAATCAAAATTGTGGTTGGAAACTGACGTTCTAGCACTCCCGGTACGTCCTTTCTCAGGCACGATCTCGGTGCACGTCCGTCACGGAGACAAATGGAAGGAGATGAAGCTTCAACCCGACTTCAGGTTCTTGCGCAGCGCCGAGGCTTTGCTAGCCCACGACCCGGATGTCCTCCGGCGCCGGATCTTCTTGAGCACGGAGGATCCCAGCACCGTGACCTTCTTCGCCCAATTGAGCAACTGGACGGTGCAATACACGAACGTCTCCCGCGTGCAGGATCCCAGCGTTAGCCCCGCGGATTTTGCAAAGAGGATCGGCTGGGACGAGGAGTTTCTCAACAGCTTGCTCAGTCTGCAGTTGGCGCTGGAATGCGACGGCTTCGTGGGGGCGATTGAGTCCAACTGGAATCGACTCATCGATGAGCTCCGGTCCACGGCGAGGTCTAAGTTCCACAGACACTACGTTGACGTCGCGCAAGGCTTTCAGGTCCACTCTTATTCCTGGTGATAAGCATATATTATTGCTTCATGAGTGGCCTCTATTTAATGCACTGATCGACAGGAGAAATACGAACAGGAGTCCGTCACAGGAATCTTTGAAAATACCTTGGATGTGTTGGATAGGAAATATAGAAAGAACTTTTTTATGATGTATATTGTTCTTGCCTCCTCACGTTTGAGCACTCTTATAGAAGGTGAGCATTGCAGCAGGTTTGCAGTGATTGCCAGAATTGTATAAAATTTTTGTAATGGTTGCAAGTTAGAAGTATTTCAAGGTGGGCCATTGCAAGTGAGGAGTATCGCATTGTGCAAATGAATTGCAAGCTAGTTAGAAGTATTTCAATTAATGTAACAATAATTTCGCACCAGTTTAGGCATAAATATGGATTTGGTCTGTTCTCAAGACTTTCGCAACAAGTCGGCAGCAAATTGCAATGGTTTTGCATTAGACTTTTCATACCATGCGTTTTGGACAAGGTAAGTTCCGATTCAAAACCATTTTGCAAAATAACAGCTGATGTGTTGCAGCCGCTGCTACCCACCCTGTTGTAGAGAAGACTGTTTCAAGTATCTCCTTAAAGCAAATGCTTGAAACAGTCTGATATTACTGCAACCGTGTTTCTTATGCAGGTTTCTATATCATTTGTTGTTATCCAAAACGATAAATTAACCTCCACACGCAACTAGGCATGATATTGTCATCATGATATTCAATAATTTCAACAAGTTGTTTTGATGATCATCAAGCATAATCTTCACATAATCTTCAGTGTCAAAAAGGGATGGAGTAATGTCACCAACCACTCGACTATAGGCAACCATTCTCCTGCTTGCCCACTTTCATGCCAGGGCCACTCATGAGCACTAAGGAGAGGGACTGCAAGCTAGGCAATCTAAGGTAAAATATCATTCGGGTAACCAAAGGAATAGAAACCTTTCAGGATGATGCGTGCGGGCATTCAGGGTTATCATGGTCGCATCCAGATCCATCAGGAGAAGCCTTGCATCGTCAGGAAGAATAAGGGTTTGCTGAAATTATATGAATCGAGTCCTATTTGAGGCTTGATCCTCTGCCAAACGCTAACCATTCTCCCACGTATTCATTGCAATCAAAAGCAAAGAAGCAGAGGCATTCAGGGCCAACCTGATCGCTGTGGTTGGAAGGGAGGCGCAACCAAAGCTCTTTCACGAATTGAGAAACTCTTGGATTCCGGGCAACTAGGGAGGAACAATTCTTGCGCAGTGAAGATTATCTTAATTTACGCAAGGTTCTCAACGACAGCATGCCCACGACCAAGAATTGAGGAAGGGTATGAAATCACCGGGTCCAGGAGGCGGAGGTCGCGAGCTGGCAGATGGGCTCGCCGCATCTAATGACATATTTGAGAATCTCTACGGCCTTCCTCAACAACTTCCATGGCTTACACACGCTCTTATAATTACAATGCAAACATCATGGTTTCTCATCCTGTTGACAAATGCAACTGATAAAAGTGCATGTATTGCACGAAGCTCAATTCTGATAATCTGACCTTTCTTGATATGACTTGAATTGTAGGATCAAACAGTCCTTGGAGAGATTTTGTATCTTCTACCAGAGACAGACGGACAGGATTTCTTGACGTTTTTAGGGTTTCACGACACAGATTGAGCTACCTTTTCCATTTCCGCTTGGGTGGCTCCCGAAATTCAGTTAGTTGAAGCTACCATTTCTGGTGAATATTGCGTAACAACATTGGCAGCTAGAACGCCATTCCTGACGATTTACAACAAATTTGCCATGAAAACTGGCTAAAAAAATTGCATTCTCCTCAAGAAATTTCCTACGGGCTTGTAGCTGGATCCAAAATCTTGTTGAAATCTGGCGATATTTTAGCCCAAATGAGTGGCTGGAGTTGCCTGAATGCAGAGAGTGAAGTGAGAGACACCGTGCAGCCACGAACGCTTCTCTGCCGGTTTTCATGGGTCTCCCGGCATGGGATTGTTGCCTCTGCTGCACATCCTCGTCTACAACCTTGTTGAACCTCATGTTCAATTTCATAGCAAATAGGTGCTTTGAAGCCAAACTCTATTTTTTTTAGGGAGAGGATGAATTGCTAGTATATTGATTTTGAATGTCAACCTGTTGGTCACCCTGACAACAACTCGCCTCCAACTTGAACCCTCATATTCCCAAGTCGAGTAAGGTGGGCATCCCCAAACCGTCACTTTTTGCTACTGTGCCTAGTTACTACTATGAGACTGGTCAAATTTTCATGTACTAGAGAACGCCCCCTTTAGGGCGCATTTCTGCCCTGCAAGTGGGTTCATGGGTGAGCCATGGCCTACGAGCAGGGCAGAATGTGCTCTAGAGGGCACATTCCCTTGCATTAAGAGCAAGTTCTTGCAACTTTCTCATGTTCCAATTTCAAATTTTTGTTTCTAAAAAAAAGTGATTTTTTTAATTTGCCTAGATTGCCCAATTACAAAAAAAATAATATATTAAGTTATAATTTTTTACTCATATTTTCTAATGTCATGAAATTTAGTGCATATGAAAGATATTCCTCCTCCATACCTTTTTTTAGAATTTTATCTTAAAATATACAAATTCTCATTCACAACCTACCCAAAATTTCCATACCACCCAAAATCGCATATTAGTTTGTTAAAGGTTAATGCATGCATAAATAGATGGAGCTTGGTTATGAAAGTATGCCTAAATTGGGTGGGTTTTGATTCCTTGGAAGAAACAAACCACATTCCAAGTTTTGATTGGAAGGAGATAGGGCCTATTTAGAAAGAATAAAAAGTAGCCTTCAAATTGAGGCTTAAAATAAATTGTATAAAGTACTTTAGCCAATCTTTCTAAAGTACTATAGAATTTTCAAGACTTCATTTTGGGACCGTTCTTCCTACATCACACTATGAAAATCTTTTAGAGACAAAAAATTAAGACCAACAAGATGATCACTTTAGGACAAAGGGAGTAGTATATTTGTAAACTTTTACATAAGCTTGACCATACTAATATGTACATGTTTACCCTCAACAAGAAATTAAATTAAATGGAAGGTTATCATGTCAAGATACCACACTAAGTTAATAAACTAAAAAATTTAAAGAATTACTTATTTTTGTTGTTTGTAATTAGAACATCATAATTATGTATGGCCATGAGAATTGATGAAGAAGCAAATACTAAATTATTCATACATGCACTAATTATTGCCTATATATGTGCGTGTGTTACAATCACTATGTATTAAGAAGTATAAAACAAAAACTTAATATATCTCTTACATCAAAAGTTATCAAAATCAAACCCACCTCTCATCCCCTCCACTATAAAAGTCCTTCATGTCTTTCACTACTAATTTTTTACATATTCTCATGTAGCATTCTTCACATACATATTAGGCCTTTTATCACTTTGAGATACTTGATGGAAAATGAAATCATATTTAGAATAATGTCCTAAGTAGAAACTTCTTTTTTATATAGTTTAGAATATTTACAATCTAATATTAAACATCATAGCTTTAACTATTTTAATAAACATGCTAGAGATTCATATATTTGAAATAAATAGACCTAAACTACATAAATATATATTAATGTCAATTTTATTTTCGATATTTGAAATTTTTGAAATTTTAATTATTAATTATTAAATAAATAAATTTAATATGTAATAAATATCCATACCTTCAAATAGGCAATTTGTTTTGTTTACTTGTTTGTTTTGTTACATTGTTTAAATTTACATTGTTTATTTACATGCACAAGCTTTGTTTACTTGTTTGTTTGTTTTATTTATTTTGGATTCATTTCTCATATCCTAGGATCATGCAAAGAATGGACAAACCTATGGGAAAGCAGTACATGATTCAAGGAAAGCTACATGGCTTTTCCTACTTTTTAATTCAAAAAGTGGCTCACTTTTCCAAGTACGATAGCTACTCAAACTTCCTCACTTACAGCTTCTCTGGATGCAAGGTCTGCTCCACTTCGGAGCAGAGTCCACAAACAAAACAAACATTTGTTTTAATACTCCGTAGTAAGGAAGAATAGATAGATTTGATTAACTGCAAAGACCCAGAGTTAACTAGGCGAAGAAACAAGGACGGTAGCACTGCAAGGCTCTGTCCTAGGTAATGGAGGCTACTGTAGTGAGGAACGAAAGAAACTTACTTCAATCTTATAGTAGTGTAAATGGGGTTTCTGAAGAAACTACACCCTCCCAAAATTGAAATTCTTGGGGTTCTCTCGGCCCTGTGGAACAGATGTAACAAAACTATAACCCTTCATCAATTTTAACATGGTCTCTAGTAAACACATTTTTAGTGCGTTGGAATAAGACAGCACAGCAGATGTGGGGATTTTAGTTGTCCCTAGCTGACTCAGAGAGTATCACAACGTAATAGCAACTCAGATGGAGTCGTCTAGGGTCAGAAAATTGTTCAGTGCTCGAGGAGATTTGCAGGAGCTTATTAGAATGCCCACACTCTACCTGTTGCTATTCACGCTACGTCATATCTACAATACACATACATTGCTGCATTGGCATCCTCTTTCGTTTGCCAACAAGAAGATATAAAAATTTGACCAGTGTACGCAACAGCAAATTAGGAAATATACTCAACAACACACCAGGAACTATACTCAACAATAAATTGGGAGCTATGGTCAACAGCAAATTAGGAACTATACTGAGCAGTGAAGTGGCGATTGATTTAAAGTGCCGCATCGGAGAGGACACAAATTGATAGCAACTCATAGAAGGCAAAGTCTAGGACTAGAAAATTGCTCAAGAGGAGATCCGCAGAAACTTACAATGCTCACGAAAACAGACTCTACCTGTTAATACTGACTGCTATCAAAACTTGGAATTCACTCCGGCAAAGATGGCTTTGAAATCCGAGGTAGGATTGCCCTCGCCCTCGGGTTTGGACGCCAAATCGAAGGCCTTAAACTTGGCGTCCTCGATTAAGAGCGCTTGAATCGCCGTCTCCGCAACATCAGCTCTGGCGATCGTCCTCGTCTGCGTCTGCAGCAGCTCATCGTCTTTTCCAATGAGCAACTCACGGATCCCGCCGTCTTTATCTTGCAATCCCCCCGCTCGAATAATCGTGTACGCCACCCCGGAGTCCGCCAGATACTTCTCCGCCTTCCGCTTCCAAATCAAGATGTTGCCATTTCCCAAAGAGTTCAACGGATTCGCCTCGTCCATCCCGCCCATGGATCCGACCAACACGATTTGCTTCACCCCCGCGGCTATGGCCGCATCAATCTGCGCCTTCTGCCCTAACCAATCCACCTCTTCAGGGGATCCGCCGTCCACAAAGTAAAACTCAGGGCGACCGCCTTGCGCCGGGTCGAACCCTGGCTTCGGCTTCGGGACAGCACTCGTCAGAATAATCAAACCATCGAGACCTGCAAATGCAGGCGGTAGGGTTTCAGGATTCGTGATGTCGCCAATGAATAAGCCGTCGTCGCCTCCGAGAGCCGTCTTCCCTTCCTCTGTTCGCACCAAACCGCGGGCAACGAACTGTCCCGAGGCTTTCTTCAGCTTCTCGAATACGAGGCGACCTGTGCGTCCTCCGGCGCCTGTCACCAGAACCGTCAGAGGTGTATCCGCCATCGCCAGTACGCCAATCGCGCCCCTCTTCTGTCCATTCTTCCTAATGCGAGAGGTGAAACCCGAAGAGCTTGACAATGAGCTGTAGTCCACCGTTTTGGAAAAAGTTTGAGGCGTTTTGAGAGATGGAAACGATGAGAGGTGTTTAGAATGGAAATTGTAAAGTAAATTATCTGTTCTGGTGGACGGGGAGAGCGAAATGAAGGAGCTGGTGGCCGCCATAGCCATAGCCATCGCCATGGCCATCTCTTCTGCAATGCGAGCTGAGCTCGGAGCCCTCCAGCAGGAGTGAAGAGACGACACTTGGGAAAGACAAGCATGTTCAAGGAGCGTACATAATGCTATCCTGCTAAACTGTTCACTGGAATATCTACGCATATCTTTGCATGAGCTCAACTCTACGCTTTTGGTAGAGTTTAAAGACATGTTAAGGAATTATTTAGCACTAGATTAGCATTTTTAAGTGAGGTAATGTTTAGCAAACAAATATTTTTGTGTAGAAAATAGAAAATGGAATATTTTGTGCACTATTTTTTGTTTTTGAGTAGACAAAATTTTCAAAAATATGAAAATTGAATGTATTGAAGTGGGATGCCACCACTACATATTTGACAAATGCATATATTTAGAAGAATAAATTATATTCCATCCATAATCTACATATTTATAGAAGATTTTGGAAAAAAAAACTCTTGGTGAAATTGCTAAACCATCACAATGGCCTCCCTAGTCTTTTAGAGGTTATGTATGACGTGGTTAACCATATACATGGATTATGGCCTAGGTTGAATTTATTAATTTATTTATTGTAGGATTTGAGGGAATGAATTAGTAGGTAATTTTAGTAATGTTTTAAACTTCACTTGTACTTCACAATAAGAATTTTATTTACTGAATGGATCTGCCTAAACTTGTGTTTAGAATAGGTTCTTTGACTCTTTAATTCTTTAAGGATAGAACATAAGTTTGAACAACAAATAATTTTGCACATGTCCCATTCACTCATATACTCAATTTTAGCCTTCCATATGATTATAGTTTCTTTTATTTGTGTCCCTAAATAGTTGTAGAATAAATCTTTTTTTAAATCTTTTTGCAATATTCTTTAATGCATTGAACAATAACCGCATGTTTCCAAAAACTAAATAACTTATCTAGTTCAAAATGGACTCAACAAAAATGACTTCAAAAATTACAATGAATAAATTACATTAAATTGAATAAAATTCTAATGAAATCACCATAATTAGACTGATGTAATATAATAAACTTATAGTAAGAACTCTTGTAATAATTGTTAGTTAGTATTGGCAATCCACAATCAAATTTCAAAAGAAAAATCATTTCTAGTTTCAAGTGTAATTATTAATAAATATTGATTAGTGCAATAGAAAATTCAGAGGCTTAAATGTAATTTTTTGTTTCTTACTTTATAATTGGATGTAATTTCTTTATTTATGTGGAATTCTTTGCATAATTAAAAATTCATTAAACTTAGAATTTAGATTTATTCTATTTGCTCTTCAAAGTAATCATGTATTTATATAATAGGTTTCGAAATTTGTTGCATTAATAAGTTCTTTGTAATTATGTGTAAATGTGTATGTATAAGTATGTATGTGTTCAAGACTTGAAGAGAAAAGGCCTTGTATGTAATAAAAAACATACAATTCAAAGTAACTTTGTTTTGAAAGCAACACTAAATGGAATGAAGAGTGCAGTTTGTTTGTAATATAGATGCTTGCTCAATATTGATAATGTTCACATAACACATATGGTATAAGACACATTCAATTAGCAATGGCAAAAGCTCACCACCTATACTAGTTGTGGAAGATATAGAAATTAAGATGATGGTCATCCTTGAACTTTTGCATGTATAGATCAAATAGAAAAATTATCCACATGTGCACGTTCATGGGAACAACATCCATCATTAGTATATTTTTAAGTATACTCTAATCTTTTTAGGGCAAACTTCCATTTACAAAATTTGGCCAAATTTTCATTAAAGATTAAAAAACTTCAAAATTTTATATGAAAGTGTGCAATACTAGTTGTCAACATGGAATTAGAATTTTTAGCGAACTAAACTTTAGAGGAAGGCTTATAAAAAGTTAGGGAGGCAAGTTTCTAACTTCTGGAAAACTATTTCCAACATTGGAGTTGAATTAGTGGGTTCAACTTTGACATCAATTTTGACATTCCTTTCAATTTGACAACAAGGCAATGCTACTTCTAAAGTCTAATTCTTCCTACTCAAATAGAAGAAAAAACATATGGAACTTGTAAAAGCAATTCCGACTTTGGAAAATTCAAAAGTTCATTTTTGATTTAATCTTGCCATAATAAAAAAAAAACATCCTTGTATTTTGCTTAGAAGTAACTTCTATTACAAGTCAAACAATTTGCATGTGAAATTAATGTACTACATACAATGATACTACAACAAGTGTATATGATATTCTATAAAGTCATTAAAGAAAGACTCAAATTAAGGGAAGAATAGTATATAGAAATTTAGTGATTTCAAGCATATTTTTATCCATTACATAAGTATGAAAATATTTAAAATTTCAACCTTTTTTTATCCTATACATTTATCAAAGGTTACATCCCAAGGGATACTTGTCTCCTAACTATGCCTCCTAGGAACATATGAATTGTATAATTGAATTGGTTTTTACAAGTTAAATCAAATTTGAATAGATGAATGCAAGAAAGACCAATACTGGGTTTTTTTGTCATACTTGTCATTTTCAAGTTGTCATTGGCCATAACTTTTGCACATTGAAGGATTTGAAGCCAATGTATAGTAGCCAATTCATTTCTAATCAACTCCCATTCTCGTGATATAGACTATTCTCTTTCTGATTAATAAAAGATGTACAATGATTTCTTATAGCACAATCCCAACGAGGTTGCACAAGTAGAAAATGATGTTCAAATCAACAATAAATTAACATATTTTTATTGATTTGGATATTGCAATGACCGTTTTCACATTTTTTTGTTAATGGTGACATTTTATTTTGTTGATTTGGACAGTCAAGGACAAAATCAACAGATTTTTGTTGAATTTTTTTGGAATCTTTTGAGATCTTTTGGAATCTTCATTGTACAATGAAGTTTTCTTTTAAATTAAGTATTCACGTACAATTCGATGTCCATTAAAATCAGCAGACTTCGAAGGTCATTTGAGCACAATAAATGAACTTTTTCCAAAAAACTTTGAAATAAGAAAAGTTGTGGAACTGAACCAACTTTCATCTCCAACAATCCGTTTGAGATTTCAATTGTTCAATCAAAAGTTATAAGCAAAATTTAGAGAAGTGTTGGAATTTTCTTTTTAAACATTTAGTAGACTTTGGAGGCCGTTTTGGCATAGTAGAACAACTTTTTTGAAAACATTTTGAACTAATAAAAGTTAGTAATTCAAACAAGCTTTCATCTTCAATAATCCATTTTAAGTTTTCATCCTTCAATCAAAAGTTATGAATAAAATTCAGAGAGGATATTTAAAAATGTCAAAAGTAATGATTTTCCAACCTCTCTTTGAAATTTGTCGAAAACTTCTGAGTAAAATCTCCAAACCTCAAATAGAATTTTGAAGATGAAAGCTTGTTTGAATTACCAACTTTTATTAGTTCAAAATGTTTTCAAAAAAATTCTTTTACTATGCCAAAACAACCTTCAAAGTTTCTTGAATTTGTAAAAAAAATAATTTTTAATACCTATCTCCATTTTATTTATAATTTTTCATTAAAGGATTAACATCTTCAAGGGATTCATTGTTATAAATTAAAATTCAAAGTTATTTAAAATTTAATTATAGAATTTAGAAATGACAATTCTAATCATGAATAATTTATAATGTTGTAATAAATGATGTAAATCCAATGTTTTTATTTCTTCTTAAACAATATTTGAAATTCAATAACAAAAAGAATTGAACTTTATTTTAGAATATAAAGTCCACAACTACTGATAAATTAAATTTTTTTTATAATTTCCATCTCATTAATAAAAATAGAATACTTCAAAGCTTTTCATATAAAAATAAATTTAGGAAATCAAATTGAAATGTTTATTTTCATAAAAAGTGATATTTTGAGAATTTTTTTGAAATTTCTAATTTCCCCAAAAATTAATGAAAATTACATATGATGGAATAACTTTCTAATTACATGATCAAAAGTCATAAAAGTTTTTGTGCCTTAAAGCTACTCTTTCGGCACATATGGTGTGAAAACTTTAAAGCAAAAAAATTAAAATTTTGTTACAAATGGTTAGGTTTTATCTTTCAAACTATCTACCCAAAATGCGTTCGTTAATTGTAGAACTTTCAAACTTCCTTCACATATTGAAAGAATATATTGGAAATATATACTCAAAACTTTTTTTTAAATTTCACATTCATGCTTCAAGGAAATAATATATAGGTAAAAAAGAATTTAATAGCTTAAGTATTCACAAATCAATATTTTAAAAAGTTAGCAGACCTCAGGGGTCGTTTTCACATAGTAGACTACCTTTTTTTTAAGAATTTTAACTAAGAAAATTTGGGAAATTAAGGTACCTTTCACCTCCAAAAATTCGTTTGCAATTTGAAGTCTTAAATAAAAAGTTATGAACAAAATTCAGAGAGGAATTGGAATGGCCTTTTTTTTTTAACACTTTTAAACACCCTCTCTAAATTTTGTCCATAATCTTTTATTTAAGATTCCAAAGTGCAAACGGATTTTTGGAGGTGAAAGGTACCTTCATTTCCCAACTTTTCTTAGTTGAAAGTTTCAAAAAATAAGTTAGTTTACTATGTGAAACCGACCCTTGAAGTCTTTTGACTTCACATGACAAATGCAAAAACAACAAGAAACTAAATAAATAAATAAAACATTTAATCCCATGTACCTATATATGCAAATGCATTTGTAGTGCATTGGTTTAAACCTTGGAGTTTCACCTCCAAGGTCCTGGGTTCAAATCCTAAGGGTGAAGTTGCCCTCATGGCATGTATTAATGGAATTGAACACTTTTCTATTGCCAAATCAACATTTTCTTGTTGCCAAATTAACATTTTTTTGCTTTGCTCAATAAAAAAGTGTTCAATTTCATGTCCAAATCAACACTTTTTTGCTATGTAACGTCCAGATCAATATGTCCTAATCAACACAAAGATTAATAAAAAAAATCAACACTTTTTTGTCACTGTGGATGCTGAATTTTCTACTAGTGTTGTGGCATGTTACTATTGGCTGCAAGAATTATAATATTGCAATCACCCCTTGGTTGATTTTGCAATTAGCCTAAGGTTAAAAATAAAAAGGTCTCTATCACCATTATAGGTCAAAGAGAACCTTCTACTAAAAAATTCATAGTAATGACCTTTTGTGTAATAAAATTTTGGAAAACTAAAAAATTCTTCCAAATTCTATTCTTGTAGATGGAAAAATTATGAATTCAAAAAACTCGCACTCCAAATATGTGTAATTGTTTAAGTGGTTGGAAAAGAGTTGGCTCCTCTACTTGAAATTTTATTAAAGATCAACAATTAGAGAATTATTAGAAAACTCATTTTTCAGAAATTTTCAAAAATCATTTTATATTTAAATTTCAATTTAGCTAATTTGTCACATTTTGCAGTTTAAGGGTTTTTAGTACTGAGGAATACCCAAAATTAATGATTTAGAGCAAAAAATTTTATAGTCTATACCTACCCTAGAGAAGCATGGGCCTACCAAAAAGAATTTATGTCCTCTTCATTCATGCAAATAGGGTTCCCTTGCACATGCAGTTTTAAACATTAAAAATGGTTTTAAGATGATTATTTTGGTGAAATCTCTTTACCATGAAGTCTTTCAAAATGGCCAAATTTTTTTTTCTTTTAAAGTTGTTTTCCTATTTTTTACAGATTTAAACATCAAAATATCTATTTTCATGAGATTTTGCATTTTTCTAGTTCTCCTACTTAGAAAATTTTCCTATACTTTACCTTCCTGTAGTACCTTTTCCTTATAGGTGTGAATATTAAAAATAATTAAAAAAATGATTTTTTTTTCTAATTTTAAAGTACACCCAAAAAAATCATGAATATTGCACAATACAGCTGCTAGTGTGGAAAACGCTACACAAAATGGTCACTCTTTTTTGCATTCACCCAAATGGGCAATTTCAAAAGTTTGGCTTAAAGCCAAAATATACTAGGCTTTTGTGAGAGTGTAATGCTTTCTTCTACATAGATAGAAGTTCTACCTCCTAAAGCTCTTACAACATTTTCACTGTAGCTACTACCAAAATTAGGTTTAGGAATTAGGTTCAAGAAATAATTTAATTTTTGGACTAGTAGGTGCATCCTTAATTTATATAGTAATTTTGAAAGTTATGAATTGTCAACTTTCTACCTTAGTATCCTTCCACGGTTAAGAAAGTAGAGTTGAACTTTGTATATAAAAAACTCCAATCCAATATATCTCTATTAAAACACATCTTAACCCCTAAAGGTCGAAGACTATGTTTTTACCAAAAACGCTTGAAAACTACCATTTTTGATACAAGCATCAAATTTTACATGAAAAACATTTTAGAATATATGTAACCATAGGATCTTGTAGTAAACTTGTTTGAAAAGATGTTGAAAATTTTTTAGAAATTTCCACAATGTTGATTGTAAGATATGAACATTTGAAGTGACAAAAACCATTTTTTTGACCCTGTGGAAATACAGGTAGACACTTCAAAAGGTCACATTTGTATGAAAAAATTTCCAAAATGATGGTTACTCTTTGAATTCATTCTTCAAGTCAAGTTAGATACATGCTTGAAAATTTTTAGATCATTTGGAATTGCACAACATATAGGAAAAAAATAGTAAGTAGAAAGAAGTACAAAGTGATTCAAAATACTAAATTGTTAAGAATTTAATTATTAAATTGAAAAGTTCCAATCCCGAAGGTGGTAATGTAATAATAAACAATCTATGTCATATATTTTTATTTTTTTCAAAAAATATTAAAAATTAAGTTAAATAAAGGACTCCAAAGTTTATTTTTGAGTAGGGAGTCCATGACTATCTGCAAACTAGAGCACCTCATAACTTTCATCTCGTAAATCAAAATGGAATGATTCAAATCTTTCCACATATGGATAAATCTAGAAAATCAATTTCAAATTTTTATTTTTGAAAAAAGTGATTTTTTAAGAAATTTTTGGACTATCCACCGAGCATTGAAAATTACATATCATGCAATAACTTTTGAATCATGTAGTCAAAAAATATGAAAATTATTGGGCCTTAAAGCTACTCCTTGGGCACATGTTTTAAGAAAATCTTAGCAAAAAAAACTAAAAACTCCATTTGTAGTAAGCTACCCCAAATCGCTATGTTGCCAAAAAATGCAGTTTTGACCTTTAGGGGTTAATAAAGTTTGGATACTTCCAAAACCGCCACTTTTTCTACTAAGCTTATTTTCTATTCTTAGACTGGTTAGATTTTCATATATTCTTATTGGCAAGTGAAAGGAGGTTCGAATACACCAAAGAACATGGCATTTGGATATTGTATGCAAAACAACCATATATTATGGAACAACCTGAGCAACAAAAAAAACTTCTTCAAAAATCATTTTCTTTGGAAAGTTTTGAATCATTCCATTTTGATCAACGAGTCAAAAGTAATGAGGAGTTTTAGTTTGTGGGAGTTTACAAATTGTTATTGAATCTCTACTCTAAGGAAAACTTTTAAGTCCTTTATTTAACTCAATTTTCAATATTTTTGGAAAGAAATAAAAATATTGGGTGTAGATTATTTATTACAACAATACAACCATTGGGATTGGCATTTTTCAATTCCATAAATAAACTGTTAACAATTTAGTGTTTTCCTATATGTTGCATGATTCTAAATGATCTGAAAATTTTCAAGCATATAGTTAATTCAACTTGAAAAATGAATCCAAAGAGTTGCAACCATTTTGGACATTTTTTCATACAAATGTGACCTTCTAAAGTGTAGTTTCCCAAATTTTTGTAGGGCCACAAAAAGGAAATTTGTCACTTCAAATGCTAATATCTCGCAATCTACATGGTGGAAATTTCTGAATTTTTTTCCACATGTTCTCAAACAAGATTACTACAAGTACCTACGGTTAAATGTGTCCAAATTTTTTTTTAATTTTCAAATTTGGTACATCTCTAGAAATAGTCGTTTGAAAGCGGTTTTGGTGAAAATATAGTCAAAATTATTTAGGGGTTAAGGTCAATGGCACATTTGGGTGTACCTACCTTATAGTTGATCCATCCATAAGGGTTTAAGATCAATTCTCCTTCAAATGATGTGAGTGTCCCCCAATGTACTTTAAAGTATACATAGCCAAATGCATCCTCTCAAGAAACGAATGTCCGTTGCGGTTTAATTTATATACAACCACTGAAATTGGCTATAAGTAACCATATCCATAGACACGTAAACCACTCCCAAGAAATTCCCCATTCATTTCCTAGGAGGCTTCTACAGCAGAATGCCTGATTGCGTTGGTTTTCTTGTGTAATCGGGCATTACGAATTACTCATTTGATTGCGATTTCTCATCCTTCTACTCGTGATTTACGTCAACCAATGGCTCCTTGTCGTTGGGCGTTGCCCTATACAAAGACACTGTTAATGCAAGGTGCATTCCGTAAACACGCCAGTGCAGAGATTGAATCAGAAATCAAAGCAAGTTCCCACACTAAATCAAAAACTTGCCTGCTGCACGTGTTCAGAAGACGTACGCCAACATCAATCCAGGGACGACGAAACTAATGATCGGCCGACGTTACAGACTCAGCTGTAGCACATCATAAGCTTCCATAGAGAAAAAAGATAATCCATTAATTTGCATCAAGAGAAATGAATGAAACACCCAGAAGACCACTAAGTTACCTACTGTATTGATATCTAGTTCACATCTAGCACACTAATACCAGCTGAAGTTCGATTACTGATTATTGTGTTGAAGGGCGGCTCAAGTGACTGGGGGATCGAGTTTGCCCGCACAGGAGTCTCACCGGCAACAGCAGCCACAAGCTGGTTGGAAGGAAATACTGTACTGTACGGGGAAGCATGATCGAGGAAGCTCACGTACGACAGCTCTGTCTCAGGGATAACTGCAAGACGTAGCATCCTCAGCACACTTCGAGTGCAAAAGGAGGAGGAGGGAGAAGGAGGGGAAATGGAGGGAGAACGGACCATGCACGGCGTGGGTGGTAAATGAGGGCAGACCCGGTGGGAGAAAATGGGGAGAGAAGGGAGCGAAGGGGGAGAGGAGGGAGAAGAGGGAGAAGAGGAAGCCGCAAGCAAACAGGATCATGGGAGTGGGGACTGGGGAGTCAAAGCGGGGAACGAAGGGGGGAACGAAGGGGGGAACGAGGGGGGGAACGAGGGGGGGAACGAAGGAGGGAAGGGGGGGTACGCAGGGGGGAAGGAGGGGCAGAAAGGGGGAACGAGGGGGGGAACGAAGGAGGAAAGGGGGGTACGCAGGGGGAAAGGAGGGGCAGAAAGGGGGAACGAAGGAGGGAAGGGGGGGTACGCAGGGGGGAAGGAGGGGCAGAAAGGGGGAACGAGGGGGGGAACGAAGGAGGAAAGGGGGGTACGCAGGGGGAAAGGAGGGGCAGAAAGGGGGAACGAAGGGGGGAACGAAGGAGGAAAGGCGGGTACGCAGGGGGAAAGGGGTGGCAGAAAGGGGGTAAGAAGGAGGAAAGAGGGGTAAGAAGGGGGGTACAGAGGGGGGATAGGGAGGTACAAAGGGGGAAAAGGGGGTTCGGAGGGGGGATAAGGAGGAACAAAGGGGAAAAAGGGGGTATGAAGGGGGGTACGCAGGGGGAAAGGGGGTACAAGGGAGGAACGAAGGGGGGAGTGGCAGTAGACACGGATTGGTGCCATTCTCTCCCAGTAAGCTTAGTGCGAGAACCCCAAACCCCAAAATCCTTTGGCAGCTGCGAGGGTGGTCCAGCAATTGAAAGTATCGCAGTTGCGGTCGTTGCCCTGTTGGTCAACTCTCTTAGGCAGCGACTCCAGCGCCTACCAGTCAGAAAGAGAGATCAAGGATTTCCAGATGTAGAGACGGAATTCCATGCCGGACCTGATCCTCTGGAGCTGCAGGAGAGATTTCCCAACGACTGGATGGAGGCCACTTCGACACGGGATGAACGCCTGTGAGATTTGCACGGAAGGCAGCAGCCCTTGTTGGAGCACAACGCGCACACTCCCGCACTGTCAAGTCCACGATTTCTGGGGAGGATGAACAAGGCAGTGCATCGTTCGATCGATCGCCTGGTCATGATTTTCGGATTCGATTGAGGTGGCCTCGGACCTGACCAATTTTCCAGAAGTTGTTTCAGAAGAATTTTCAAAAATGGGATATAGACATTGACAGAGATAGTAAACCAAATCCAGCTTATCCTTGTGTGGAGAAAAGGAGCACCTCAAAAGCTTCTGTCAGAGTTGTGTCGTACGTGGTGGTGGAAGACGATTTCGATCTGGGGAGGAGCAAGTGCAGGAACGAGCTTGATGTGGTCGAATGCCTTGTCACGAGTTTAGAGCTGGACTGCCGTTGTACAGTACTCTAATTCGAGGTTGTGAGATTGTTCGTCAATTGAGTTGGTTGGGTTCCCTGCCCTTCGCTACCAATTTTGCCCATTCAAGTCGGTACTTTGCACATGTCTGTCTGCCTGTCTTGTCCGTGAAGTTGTGTCGACGTTTTCAATCTGGAGGCTCCACCTAAATTCAATTCTTTTCAGGAACGTAACACTATAGGGTATGTCTTTGAATAAACCCAAAGACTGCAGCAAAGTAACACTATAGGGTCACACATGGGGATTTTCTGTATTTCTAGACGTTAGGGTTTTCTATGAATCGTAACTGGAATTTGATTTAACTCCCACCAAATCAGATAACTTTCACGAAAACATTGAGACGGTGCACGAGTTTTCACCTTCTGATGCCGCTTATTGAGCACCGTCACATGGAGTCTTATCATAGCAGATGCTCTTTCATTTGTTGCTGGGCAGCGACGTAATCTGCACAATTTCACGAGCTCAAGCTGCTTTGGCGGCTGAACGAGATGTTAAGCAAGACTGTCAGCACCCATCCTAGCTCCGAACATGTGACAACTTGACTTGGAAGCCAGCTTAATATGAAAACCCTACGGCATTGGAATAGCAAAACTTGGCTATGCTAACACAATGGTCAGAAAAAACATTTTCTTTTCTCTCCCAATGATAACAAGCAAATACGCTTCAATCCATCACTCACCGTACAGGATAGTGAGGAGATCACACTTCGGTGCCAATAAAAAAAACATCTTTATTTCAAAAACACATGAAGAAAATCTCTTTCTTACATTTTGGATCCTATATACAGTAGAATGAAATTGCAAGCCCCCCAAAGCATGACTCTTCTCACGAATCGAAAAAACTCCAGCATCTATTCATAGAGTAGTCTCTGAAAAAAAGCCTCGGCCTAAAGTCCCCCACGATGAGTTACATAATTCTCTCGCCACTTTCATCGTCACTCGGCGCATTCCGGTTGGAAATGAGGAGGGTCCAGAATCATAACCCCGTCCCTCTCTAGGTTCTCAGTCATGATTAGTCTAGAGGAGAGGGTTATGTCGATGAACAATCACGGGACCCCTGGTTCTTGACCGTTCACCTCGTAAATAGACAGCGCACTATAGACATGTTGAAACCAACAGCGTCGCATAAAAGTACCTGCCTTCGACTTTCGCCGAGACAACTCCCTTCAATTTATGCCTATTGACCGATAGGGTGTGAAATACCATTTGTATCAGACTTTTCTGGAAGAGAGCTCCCAGTTACTCCATCCACATGATGTACCTCTAGCTCACTTCTAGGATCAGAAGTCACCACTGGCGGTGGTGGCGTCGGCTTCCCGTTTTCAGCATCTAATTCCGAGTTGTTCTTGGGTGAGGGAGTTGGTTTTTCATCAGTAGCCACAGCTGATTGAGTGTTAGTATTCACAAAATCTTCAACAGTTGGGTTCACAACCGATAAATGCTCAGTAAGAGCGTTCTCCACGTCGTCGTAGTGGTGTTGAGTCGGAATCGGGGAGCCTTTTGTGTCTGTGGGTGACTTGGTTTCTGTACCAGTAGCTGCAGGCACATGGTCCGCGTCTATGGCATGGCCTGCTTGAAGGTCTTTTTCCACTTCATCAAATTTGGAGGTTGCCCATGGAGCTATGCCCACATTTGGGGGAGTTGAGGTGGTTTTGATCACCAAGGAGGAAATGGCGTCCCTGGATGAGTACCACGTGTGGCCACACTTCAAGCATTCCAGCTGCACACGAGAGTCCAAAATAAACAATCTGTGAAGAATTCGTGATGATGCAAGTGAAATATTGAGGGATCAGCATACTTGATGACGTACAAGCACGAATTCCACAAGAAATTGCAAACATTGGAGCGACACACACGTCGCACTATGGAGGATCCAGAGGAGGAAACCCAGCATACTATAGGGTTTCCTCTTCCTGGCCTAATGCTTTGAAGACCCTGCAATAGCGGCTTCAGAGTGCTCTTCAATGTTATAATCGGTAGAGACCGTCATAATCGCAAACTCTACGGACCGGAGCATGTGGAGTTTGTGATAAGACCAGAATGACCGTTGGGCCGTGCAGGCTGCTCTGCTGAGGGTCTAATAAAAAAGTAAGGAAAAAAAGAATACCCTAGGAGTTCATCTGATCTCATTGGCTTTTGGTTTTATAATTACACTAGGGTCTTCTATAGTTTAAATAGGACTTTGTCGCCCCAATATCCTATGGAACACCAGGTCTGCAAGGCGGGTCATCTACACTACTGTCCCGTCACTTTTTCATAGATGGCAGTCACAAGGTAAATAGCATGTTCAGCTCTAGTCCCCATTGTGATGAGCAAGAGCAGAAGTGCAGACTAATGACAGTCTCACATTTTAAACTACATGAATACAGTTGGCTTTACGGTCACAAAATCACAAAAATGAGAAGGTATTGATCTCCGCAGGGACGGTTTTGTACTCTCTCTTGCAATGTGTTTTCCTTCAATTGCGTCAAAACGAAAACAAAAACAACGAGGCATTGGCTGGTCATTAAAACATACCTGGTAGCGATCGCCGTAACCTACATGAATAATGTCAATGACACCTACTTCTCGTTCTGTGCATATTGAACACCGCACGTCTGCCATCTGTTGACAGCTGCGCATTAGAACACGGAAACGGAAACAACATATCCTCGAAAGCTGAGCATGTGCAGACCATTAGACACCAACGAAACCAAAAAAATGCATGTTCGAGTCACTGTACCTGCATAGTCTCTGGTTCAGGAGGCTCTTGATCTTCTCTCTCCGCTGCAATATATCCATCCTGCACAACACAGGTACATGAATCACAAAACCAAGAAACAACATCGATTGATCATCTAACATTTGCTCTACTGACTTTTTTACTCCACAAAGACAATCAAGTTTTCGAACGAACAAAGTATTGCAAGGTAACAGCATTAGGCCGCATAGAAAACAGTTTCCACTTCAGAGTTGGCCACACGAGCTTCTGATATTATGTATGACTTGTCCCGCATGATCGTTAAGCAATCCAACTCCGACAACGATGTAGGCTAGCAGACCTCATAAAGAAACTAAATGCTAAAACCGTTCACAGGCCATCCGATAATTAGTGCGGACCTCCAAGCACAGGTAACAAACAAGACTTATTGTGAAATCATTCAAACCTTCAGCTCAGCGGGAGACATGTTGATGACTTTGGCGGGTTCCAGTTCTTTGCTCAGAAGACGACGTGCCAAAACTTTATTATTCTGCACTTGTCACCACAAAGGAAGCAATCATATCTTCATCAGTACAGAAACAGATGACCAAGAAAACGACTAAATCTAATCCACTGGAATGCGCCTCCACAAACGACATTGTCAGTGGAACAGAAATCTCACGAAAGACAGGCAAAATTATGATGTCTCGTGATCAGAAAATAGTACTGATCCAGTCAATTATAGATAATACATGCTGAATAGAGCAGAACTATTACGAAAGTGAAAATGAAAAATTACCTTGACATTAAAGTCTAATTGGCGCATTTTGAGGTTATATTTATGTAAATCATTGCCAAGTGAGTCATGGCTCAGTCTTTCCAGTGCACTGGCCACTTCAACAGCAGTAGTGGCAATCTCGGGCCAGGCAAGGTCCCCCTCTCCCTGTGCATCAATATGATAATGTAGATAAATAACAAAATCAATACATAAAAACTCCATCTCTAGTAAAACGCGGGAATGTTGAAAATTCACCAAATAATCAATGGTTGAATTGAGCACGATCCTATCACGAGATCATGGGCAGATGTTTCGGGGTTGAAACTCTGAAACCGTGAAAATCTCATAATCTCCTCGCATACTTGCACTTTTGTTTCAGGAATCGTCAATCTAGACCCGATTCTTGAAAAAGACCTAATTGAAACGCTTTGAATTCATGGAAAATAATCCTCACCATAAAGCACAACAAGACTTTTTCAGTATACAAGATCGAAATGCTTACCAAGAAGCTTCCAGGTCGACCTGCGCGCTGCTTGCCTCCTTCAGCCTTACTGACGTCACCATCATCTTTACCGGTACCCTCTTCACTTCCGCCCTTCAGATTAAACCCCTTGCTACCACCACAAAGATCCCGGATAGTTTGCATTAATTTTTCCAGCCAACGATCTCGTGCGTGGACACCCAATAAAACATTGTGGTTCTTCAAGAGGGTGGAAACCTCCAAGTCTGTGCCCACAGCACTAGTGGGAGTCTCAACTTTTGCAGTGTCGGTTTTCCCCGTAGGTGTCTCTACTGGATTCCTCAGCTCGCTGTGACTGAATTCTTCACCTTTCAGATTCAATGGTGCAACTGTCCTCTTTGCAGGCACCTTCCTCTTGATTTTCAAATCTGGAGCGACTTCTTCTTCCACAGGAGCCATGTGTTCATCCCCGTCTATGTCAAGCAAATCTCCAAGAGCCTCTCGAGTTTTCTGAACAAGGAGATCAATCTCTTGTTGCATAGGGTCCTCGTAATCTTTATCCGTTAGGTTAAACAGTTTCTTCTCACAAGCATCGTACACGCGTCGCACTATGAAGCCTGGATGTTTGTGACGCTGGGGTGGTTGCTTGTTTGGAGGTATAAAATGGACCAGGCATTTGTGCATCACAGATTCTGCAGGTACTTCATCAATGTGGAAGCTATAGAAAAGTTCCCTTGAATCTGGTGACGCCCACGTACCTCCACCCTTCTTTTCTGCCTCTTCCGGCCTGTAGAACCACTGACCTTCAACTTGAACTGTTCCATCTTTCGCCTGCATGACTTTCTGCAGACAGATGACGGTTGAAATCAGAACAACTCATTCTTACACACTTGGCCATTTAAAACACTAAAATTTTGTTTCCTAGATAAGTACACAAAAACTCCACGACTCCCAGGTATGGCTACAAACTCCAAAGTAATCATGCTCCTTACAACTACTAGAACAGTAAGTCCTCATACCTTGATGATAGCCACATAAGGTTTCTGGCTGCTCCTTTCGGGCGTAACAAGAACGGCATCATCCTGCCACAGTGATCGCAATAATCTAAAGTTAACTCAAACAATAGTTCTTATCAAAATAGATTTATCAGGATAAAAGGTTCACAAATCACAACTTGCAATCAAGTTCGGTGTACAACACTAATGCAACGGGAATTTAGCAAACAACACAGATGTGGTAGACCAAGATCATATACCCTTCTAATTGCTGACTGTAGACCAGGAGTTAGAGAGAATGCTCTTACAACTTCGTAGCGATTGCCGTCTACTTCAAAAGCCTGATATAACTTCCTTCCTTTGTCCCCTTTCAACTTCCCCCCTGCTTTCTTTATCTCGCCGACGACTTTTACCTCCACGACAAATTCTTCGTCACTAGCACCTCCATCAGGTGTCTTCAGGTTTCTATCTTTCTCTTCGGAATCGCCATCCAAGACGCTATCTAGCTTCCTCTTCCCCATGTTTGATGTAAGACTAAGAGAATTTGAGCTTTTTCTGGAAATTACGTCCTCGAAGACCTATAATTACAACGCTACAACAAGATAAGCAGCCATTCCATGGACACCATTCCAAAATCTTGATAGGAAGGAAATAAGAATGAGATACATACAACGACACGGTAAAATAATCAAAACTCCGTTTCCTGCCGAAAGAATCTCTTCCACCCTAAAAACATTCGTCGACCCTCTACTGTTCCACAACCTAACCTCTAGCGCGCAACCAACGTCATGAAACCAACAGAATCAGTACAGTCGAGTTCTGAATTCGCCATTACATCTCCTAACCAGGAACGAGAAGACAATGCATCGAGCTGATGAAGGAGTACGCAATCCAAATCCAGTAGCCGCCATAGCCACAAGGTTCCAAGTGAAAATAACAATAGTACCTCGTAACAGATGCGTGAACCCCATCACCGATTTAGAATTTACCGAAAACGCACTCACGTTATACACCTTAAAAACAACATCTGCTTTACCTACAACAATTACCATTTCATTGTGGCCAAACCTTGCTCTTATAGCGTCATCACATTCTAGAAATCACGAACGTACAACAGATACCTGAGATTATGTCACTCTATCCGCTCAAAATAATTCCACCAGCCACAATTCGATAAAAGAAAAAAAATGGAATGGAAGCAATTTTTCTCTTTCTGGAATACACCTAATGACTACTCCTCGACAGGCAATATAACAGAAACGAATGTAGAGAAAACATAAAGGCTCTTCTGCTTCTGATGAGGGCGTAAGAGAAAAACTTTAGACTGCAATCCGAATTCAATAGCCCCCATAGGTGCAACGGTTAGAAGTACAAAAACCTCTACGAACCAACATGTAAACCTCGAAATCCATGATCACCGACTTCAAATTTAAAACTCGCATTTTACACCTTAAGAACAGCAGCTGCTTCATCTACAGCGCTTCACCATTTCAACCAGGACCCTCTTGTTCATATTGCAGCATCACGTCCGAGAAATCGCTAGCTGGCAATACGTCACACTCACAGACACCATTCGCAATCACTTCCTCAAGCAAAAATTTGACAAAATATTAAACTAGAATGGCAGCAATCATTCTCTTTTCAAATTTCAGCCCATGACGACTCCTCAACAGAATATATTACAGAAGCCGATGTAGAGAAAAACTCATCTGCTTATGACGAACAGTGCAAAGAGAGAAAATAAACCAGTACACATTCAGCATGCCCTAGGGTTTCAATTCAGGTGCCGAAACCTCTGGCTACCTCCAACTACTGACATGCAAATCTCGAAAGCAGTGATCACCGACTTCAAATTTGTACTCACATTACACAAATAAAAAACTACAGCTCCTTAATATACATACAACATTATTTTCCATTTTCCATCAGGTAACCCTTGCTCATATTGCACCATCACATTCTGAAAACCAAATAGCTGACATTCCGTCACTCTCATACTCTTAAAATCTTTCTTCCCCCAGGACCGCAAATTTCACAAAATGAGGTACCCTAGAATGACATCAATTTCTCTTTTGAAAATTCCAGACATTTTAAAACTCTCTTCTGAAACAAAACCCGAAGTACAGAGAAAGAATTTTTTTTTTAAAAACTCTTCTGCTTCTAAGGAGAACAGCGAAGAGATAGATACGAGTCATTCTACAAAAAAATACCATGGATGCCCTAGGGTTTGAATAATGCAGCCTCGGTGGTCACACGCGCTGGAATTCGTTTACACCACTTGTTATGGAAAATGGACACCGACATGAAAAATGTTCAGAAGAAGCCAGAGAGAAAATGGCAAGTACCTGTAGCCGTGGTCGCAGCAGTAGTAACACAAACGTAGGCAGGGAGGGAGGGAGTGCGGCAGCTCTTGCGAACAAATTTGGTGTACGCCGAAGGGAGAGGGGAAATGACTGCAGGGGTTCTAAGAGATATGCAGTTGTTGGGGGCGCTGGCAGTTGAAGGCGAAGGACGAGGGCGGCGACAAGTGTCGTGCTCAACTTTCGACGACAACTAAAAGGAGGGCCGGGACGAAACGGACAGACTCGTCCATCCAATCGGAGATGAATGAAAATCATCCCTTTCGTGGACGGAGCAAATAGATGAATGATGACTTCAGGGAGTATGGGCACCCACTAAAGTACTACAGGGTGCTCTAAAAGTGACCACTAACACAGAGGTACATTTTTCTTTCTAGAATGTTTGTAGACTGTACATTTCAGGAAGGGTGGTTTTTAGTGATCACTACATTTCAGTTTTAAAAATTTGTAACTAATTCCACAAAGATTCAAACAATATGAAATTAGCTTGGGTTTGATGTCAATTCCATTTTCCTTCCTACAAAATTTACTGAAAATTGTTTCAAAGAATTTTGCTTCTATCTAATTGCAATTAGCTCTTTAAAGGTCACTTTAGGAGTAGACTACCTTATTATTACTTGAAATGAATGCTCTCTTTGTAATTTTTTATTTTGTTTTGATGTCAAGCCCCTCAAAATGTTTTTTTTGCAAATTTCTTGAAACCAACACGATGAAGCCAAATTTAGTTGAAGTTGAATTATATTTTTTAAACCTTTATGCAATTAGTGAGTATTTTCAAACTTTGTTGTTAACCCTGTAACGCTGACGTGGACACTAAGTGTCCAATGGATGACACACAATTCTCTAGCATAGGACAGAATTGCAACTATTCATTCTTGGAGTTTTGTTGTGGAAAGGGAACATCTTCTACAATAGTTTGACTTCCAATGAATATTTTTTCATTTTTTTAAGCAATTGATTCCCACGGAATTAGAAAATGATGATTTCTTTAGAGACTATTCCATTCTTACAAGGTTAACCTTTAAATGCCCAAGGCACCAAAATTTGGTGTTTGCAAAATTTTGAAGTTAAATAAGGGCTGCTGCCTTCCGCGCGAATCTCACAGGCGTTCATCCCGTGTCGAAGTGGCCTCCATCCAGTCGTTGGGAAATCTCTCCTGCAGCTCCAGAGGATCAGGTCCGGCATGGAGTCGTTGCCTAAGAGAGTTCACCAACAGGCACCAACCGCAATTGGGATACTTTCAATTGCTGGACCACCCTCGCAGCTGCCAAAGGATTTTGAGGTTTGGGGTTTTTGCACTATGGTAGGAGGTCCTAAAATGGAGCGGTCATTAACTCATTAAGGATCAGGTCGATGACTGCAAATGAATATCTGGCTAGAAATGACAGGTTTTCATTAATAGCCAAAGTGACTGTTAATGAAAACTTGTCATTTTCAGCCATAATCATCTACCAATCATCAACTTGGTCCTTAATGGGTTAAGAACCGCACGCAGAGATATGCATAAAATGAGCATTTGGTTGCTTCAATGGACTGCGTTTTTTCATTTACAGAAGTGTGACTCCAAATATTCACTTTCATGATACACAACAGTGATTTTAAAGGGCTGTTATGTACACTTCAAGAATTAGGAATGTACACTTCTAATGTGCAATTAAAATTTGAAATAAAAATAGATTGCAGCTACAGTAACTAAGGTAGGAGGCAAATAGTTACATTGCTCCATTTAAGAAACTCTATGCATGCATTTTGGAGCTCTACTAGTCTGTTTTGGGATTGCTCTGTTCTTTTCAGAGCTTCATGTCAATTCATCCTTGCTGAGGTCTATGACCAAAAATAGCCACTTATACTCTGTTTGCTTTGAAAAATCTTAACTAATTCATTTTAAGTTAGAAAATTACAATTTCAGTTGGTATTCTTTTTCTGTTCCACTTCTCTATTTACCAAAAAAAATAAAAAATCATTGGTTAGATCGTCTACTCTACAGACCTGATTTTCTCCTTAAATGTTCCATTTCAAGACTTCCTACCATAAGCTTATTGGGAGAGAATGGCACCAATCCGTGTCCCCTACCACTCCTCCCTTCATTCCTCCCTTGTAGCCCCCTTTTTCCCTGTGCACCTTCCTTTCCTCCCTGCATACCTCCCTTGTAGCCCCCTTTTTCCCTGCGCACCTTCTTTTTCCTCCCTGCATACCCCCCTTCATACCCACCTTAGGGGTTGTTCGCATGGGGGACCCGACCCGATCTGTTCACAGATTGAGGGGGTTCACATGGCCAGTTGTGAACTTGATTTCCAATGTGGAGCTCCAATCCCAACCTTTCTCTCTACCATCCTTGATTGTAGGGTTTGCAAGCCCAAAGGTGAATATTTTACTTGAAGGTCCGGTCCACATCCGAGAGCACGATTTGAACTGGACCGGACCTCACAGCTCAGTGCCTGGAGCTCCACCTCCGATCGGCCCCCCCCCCATGCGAACATTCCCTATTTCCCCTGCGTACCCCCCTTTTGTACCTCCCTATTTCCCCTCTGTAACCCACCTTCTTACCCCCCCCTCCTTTCCCCCTTCGTTCCCCCCTTCGTACCCCCCTTCGTTCCCCCCTTCGTACCCCCTTTCGTTCCCCCCTTACTCCCGAGTCCCTTCTCCCATGATCCCCAGCCACTCTGTTTGCTTGTGGCTTCCTCTTCTCCCCCTCTCCCCCTTTTCCTTCGTTTGTTTTACCTTCGTTATTGTTCAATTTTTGAGTTTTTATAGTCAAAGAAAGGATATGGTTAGGTTATATGGAATAAAATAGAGAGCTAATAGGAACTAAAGTGCCTATGTAGCCAAGGAATGGATTGATGTGTCTCCGTTGAGGTAGGATATGGGAAGGCTCTTCTTTTACCTTACCTTTATAGTATACTCATTAGAAGAAATTTGGGGCCTTTTGGAAGATTGCGAGTTATCAGCCCTTGTGAATGCCAAAACTGTTGTAGGAATGTAAATCTGATGTGGTTGAGAGAGTGCCATGTCATTATTATTATTATTATTATTATTAAATTTTAAGACTTTTTTTTTTGCATTTCAGGACCAAACTTCTTCTTTTTTAATAAATTTTTTTTGTATGTGTTGGCTTGACAATAGCTAGTAGTATCAGGAACAAAATTGAAACGGCCCTTTGGAGGCCTCAAATCTCCCCTAATATGTAGCCACATGTTTGAGGAACAAGAGTAGCTTAAATATATTTTGAATTATAATGAAATTTAGTGAATACATTGTTATGTTGTTGTAATTTCAAAAATGTATGACTTCCTTCATTTAGAGCAGATTATGGAAGCCATAAATTGATTACAAAAAAATTATAGAGTAGATTTTAAGAAGCTATAAATTGATTGAGGATTTACATATTAGACCCCTTAACCTCATATGTTTTTAGTCATCAACTTTTTAGATTTGACTTGTGAAAAGAGGATTGAAAGACTTCACATTACTTTTGCAATTTTAACACCCTCATGGTCAAACATTATAATCTTCCACTCTATAAGTGATATTGTTGTGTTTTTTTTCCCTATGAAATCTCTAACATGTCTAGTTTGAATTTTTATGGTTACAATTAAAAAAAAATTGATACAACTTATCAAAAAGGTTGGCATTTTGTTCAATTTAGAATAAATTTCAAGAAGCTCAAAACAAGCCTTGGGTATTTAAGGATTAAAATATTCTCTAGATGTTGTAGTAAACACTATTTTTGATACCTTCATTGACATTATTTTTAAATAACTTTAGCAAAAAGGACTTTCTTTGACACCTACCTTGACATATTTTTTTATATACTTTTCACTACTTTGTTTCAAAAAATATTCACCTTTTTTGACCTTAGGATTTTTTAGCACCCTTTGGAACATTAAAATCACAAAAGAACATGCAAACTAACATTATTGCCTTTGAAAATAGTCTCAAATTTTGCTCAAGAACAATACATTTTTTTATGGGAAATATTTGACAATAATTTTATCTTTTTTTTTCAAGCGCATGTGAATTAAATCACTAAAACACTACAAAATCTTGGGATGGCATCATTCATGTTGGATGAATATATTAGTTTTTTGCAATGGTTTGAATGTTTCATCTATGGCCTTGAATGGATACAAATAGCTTCATTACTCTTGTAAAGATCACTTTTTGCATTGTCCAAAATAAATGAAACAAATAGCTACTCTACAAGTGACTTTATCCCTAAAATATGAATTCATTTCCTAACTAAAGTCCAATTCAAACTTCCTCATGTAGAAAGGTCACTTGATGCCTAGAAGCTAGGCCAATTCCCTATGAGACTAATTACATACAATTTCAATTCTTTTTAGGCTTGATTAAGGCCACCTTCAACTACTCATTAGAATGATAAGACTATAAACAAGGCCAATTTGTCTCCTTTGATTGAGAGCCAATAAAAAAACAAGTTGCACGGAGGTTCCTTAATACAATTGATAACCCTAAGATGCTTCAACATTCATATTTTGAATGGTGAACGAAAGACTTGCAATGTAGTCCAACCAACAACTTCTCATTAATTATCAATTTCATGAATTTATGATATTAACCCTTAAATGTCGATAAGGACATTTGGTGCCCATTGGATGATAGGAAATTCTTTTAGTAGGACATAAGTTCAATTATTCATCCTCAAAATCTTGTTGTGCAAAATATTTTAAACAAATGATTCACACGGTAATGAAAAGGGATGATTTCCAAGATCACCGCTTTGTCCTTTAAGAGCATGTCCACCCATCTTGCAAAATGCAAGTGGGTCTGGGCAGGCCTAACTAGAGGCCATCCGCCTTGAGGTGCCTCAGGCCTCACCTATGGCTAGAATCAAATTGGCCTAGAGTGCGGAAAGTCTAATGAATTAATCGGAGGATTTCATGGGAGGTCATTATGGGAAGGTTTCATTGGGCGTTTTCGTGGAAGGGTTTGAAGCGTTTTGTCTCTTCATGTTTTAGAGGCCGGTTTGGAGGCCGCAATCCGGCCTCCAAAAGGTCCTTATTTTGGAGGCCAGCCACTACTTCCAAACAAGGCCTGAAGAGAGGTCATCCGTTTTAGAAGATGGGTGGGAATGCTCTAATGGTTATACAATGTTTTAGTAAAGAGGTATAAACAAAAGTGTGCGAAAAATATTTAAAGAAAGATTGAGGCCTTAAGGGGATAAACCCGCACAATACGGTAGAGAGTACGTGGCATGATATGTCACTTGCCATGTCATCATATGACCCTCCTCATCCGTCCACCTGGGCACCACCCCTGCCACTGTTCCAGCACACCAAACCTCACGGCCATTTCGTCTTCTCTGAAGTTAAGCTTAACTTACAACAAGAAGCTGTCAATTGCAAACTCGGCATTCATCTCTGTCACCATCAGTCTCGTGCCTTCCTTTGCCGTTTTCCAACTTCGAAGCCAAGGTTAGTGCAACTTACTAAGCTTGTTTTGGTTGCTTATGGAGGTTTTGTGGCCCAGAACAGCGGTTGTCCACTTCTTTTAGGGTACGGGGCCGGATCGAAGGGTTTTGTGTCGATTGGTGATCGTCGCCACGCCCGTTCGATTGTTTGAGACGGATTTTCTTACAGTTATGTCATGATTTTGGATGAATTGGAATGAAATGGCGGGTCAGGGTACTGTAACCGTTTGTAGTTAAGTTCGCAGTTGTGAGTTTGAGGTTGTGGATTGCGCCTCTGTAGCCATGTAATAATTTTCTACCGAATTTTCTGATGCTAGAGTTAGTGATCAATCCATAACTATTGCTGTAATTTATAATTGAGATCAAATTCCAAGGGTGTAAATTGAGGGGCGTTGTGGTTTAGGGTTGCATTCGATGTCTCCAATTCCGCGTCAGTCTTGTGTGTCTGTGTTCCGATGCTCTCCCTTTTGTCTCAGATTTCATGGTGCTACTGGTCATTTGCAACAGAGCGTTGTCGACTTTGTGCCATGTGTGTTTGAGATCAGGGAGAATTGTTTAGTAAGTGATCTCGGTTGTGTAGGTATGAAAATGTTATGTAGGGCTTCATTGGTGGAGCGAGATTTTGCTGGCGGGGGATGACTGATTTTGCTCGACTTGGAGGTAACTTCGCTTATGTATTTTGATCCTCGTGCAAATATGTGTGCATGGTCGGAATTAAATTATTTAGATTGCCTTCGAAGATGCCAGTCGGTCTTACGAGAAGTTTTTATCGGATTTGTTTTATCATATTTGAGCTGCCGCCCCAATTCAAAGCATAACCCTTTTCATCTGTTAATGACTTGGATCGGATTCGTATCGAACTTCGAAGCCTCTACTACCTTTGCAGTTTCGTGGTCCTACTTTTGTATGTCGGACATTCATGTCACTCTTTGGTTGCAGGTGTCAAGAATGAAGAGGGAACAGGGCCAGAAATTGGAAACGATCGCAAATATAGACGCCATGCATGTAACTAATAAACGACAGCGTGTAGGCAGCAGCAATCGCCACCCCTCTTTGGTTACCTTGTCCATGGAAACTCATACGGATGAGGGCAACAACTCGGTAAGTACATAATTTTAAAAGTTCACGGGGATTGAGTTTATTACACACATTGTTGGATGCAATTCGTCATGTACTCATCTGAGCATTTTTTTCATCCTGGATTTCAATGTAGTGTGGTAAATTTTTTAGTGCGCTCCATCCTTCTTAGAGCCAACAAAGCCTTTTGCAGATTTCCTCCGTGGCTGCTGTAATGTAGTCACACTTAACACAGTCGATTCTTCATAAATGTTATGCCTCTATAAATTTTATGCCTTGGGAGTAAATACCTTCTAACAGTTCCAGTGTGTTAACGTTATAAGTTTTAACAATCAGACAAGTGAATTTTTTGAATATGTAACGTATGTATAAATTTACAATATGTTGTCCACTAGTCTTAACTCATAAGGCATGTGGACCATTTATGTACTGAATATTCATAAATTTTCTTGCAATTTTCTTAAAGATTGTACATATAATAGCGGCTAATGTATTTAGATTTTGTACCTCCTTTCCTATTCTTTTCATCTAAATTAGACTGATGTAAGTGGTATTATTCATCCATTAACATTCATACCTGTCAAATTACGAAGAAGAAAGTAAGATTTGTTGATACCTTTAACAGTTTTAGTTTGCAATACATTGGGAATGAAATCTTTTAAAAACAGATATGATGACTTGACATTTATAACTGTATCATTACTGAATCTTACCTTTGTTCTGCTGTTGTGAGGACTGCTCTGCTGAACAATTGAATTAACATATTCAATTGAAGATTTTAATTTTCCCTAACTGTTAGAGGCTTTGTATCCTCAGAAACACACACAAGCAGCATCACATGCTTTCAGTTTTTTTAATTTTGTACGTACAGACTCGATAGTGCGATTATTAGGACCCGTTCTGTGGTTCACAGGTGTGTATTTAACTGCTGCTTGTTTTTGTTGGTCCTGCCCACAGAGGAGGACAGATTTTTTCAATTTCTTCAAACCGTCTAAGACTCATAAACCTAGTGCGTGTGAGCACATGTTTTCAACAATTTTCATGATGGTTTTGATAACCTAACCAAGATGCCTTACTCTGGCGTGAAGGTTTCCTTTAAACACATCAATAGACACTGCTAGTCCTCGTTGAAGGTATCAACGTAATGGATACAATCGCTGTCATCACACGACCTACAAAGGTTGTTGATTTGGCAGTTTGGGTGAGCTATTAATGCTCTTTGTACATCTTAGTCTCTTCATCCTATGACACGAAAGGATGGCTGTGTATGTCTATTTCAAAGTAAATAGCATGAATTGTCGCAATATCATGCACACAATGTGATGCTTGGGCTGCCAGTCGTTCGTGAACTTCTTCATACTTGTCGTGGGGCGGCCATGTTTTCAGAGTTTTTGAGGCTTTAAACGCCTCGTTTGCTCTGGTGCAGATGAGTGATGGGTGAGCTAGCCTGGTTACTTGATCAATTTTGTATCTGATTTTGTGGAGGGAGAATACTAGATTGTTTTAATATCAGCAGTGGGTTGTGTATCTTTTGTCTTACATCTAAAGCTTAGTCATGGAGCAATCTCTTTTAAAATTCTCAGAGAGAGTGATCCATTGTTGTTTTCTTGGCAGGGGACTTTAAAATTTGACGATTCAAGCACAGCGGACGTGATTTTACACTTGCAGCAAGATGAGGTCTCTCTCTCTGAACAAGATATATCTGAGGATGAAAATACAGGCGTCTCAAAGGCCGTAGCAGCTGGTCATGGAGGGGCTCAAGCCGTTTACCTTCATGCTCACGTTTTAACGCAATGTCGCTACTTCAATGCGCTCTTGTCAGACAGATGGCAGGACCGAGCTCAGACCGCTATACAGGAAGAGAGCGAGAAATCAAAACCCATTCATATTAATCTCTGTGTGGTTCCAGGACGTCACCGAAGCTCGTACATAGCAACTTTAAAACTCCTGTACACACAAGATTTTATGGGGACCATACACAACGTTGAAAGTGCGCTGTGCATACTTCCTGTAGCTGCAGAGCTGCTATACGACCACTGTATTTCTGTCTGCGTGAAGTTCCTGGAAGCAGTCTCGTGGACAAGGGAGCAAGAACGACAAATTGTGCAGCTCGTTTCATGTTTGCAAATCGAGGAGTCGTCTCCACTGCTAGCAAGGCTTAGTCCTGTGAATGTAAGTAACTTCAATTCTGACCATAAGGTTTCCTGTATTTTGAGTCTATCCCCGTGTCCATTGGGAAAATTGTAATTTCTACCGAAGCCCGAAAGACGGTGTCCCACTTTTTGCAAATCTCAGTGTGTTCTTGTGATCCATTTTGAAGTTAAGTTTGAATATCTTCTTGCTGCTGACTATGTGGCTGATCGTGAAGGAAACTGCAGTTGTGGACATGTTCAACGGGCTGGTGTATGCAGCTACACATAGCCATCAAAACGGCGCTACTGTGAAGGCTTTTGTAGCGCAGCTCTTGAGCGGACATGCCTCTCGGGACACCGTTCGGCAGGTTCTGGATAAGGCGTTTGAGCACAGTTTAAAGACAGTGAAGGACTCAGTCGAGGAGTATGCAAGTCCTAATGTGAGGGGTCATCATGATGAAATCGAAGCCCTGCAGAGACAAAATCTTCATACTGCCGTCGTCAACGGACGACACTTGCTTTGGATTGTTGAGAGAATGATCGAACTCAGAGTTGCCGAATCTGCTGTTGTGGAGTGGAGTGAGCAAGGAGCATTTACAGCAAATCTAAGACGTGCATTCAGCGACGATACTTGGAGAAACATTGCACCTGGGCTCCCTGCTCTTGTGCTTCGCTGCACGTGTCGGTTGGCAAGCGCTGTTGCTAATGGATCCATTATTGCTTCACAGCAGGTTGCTCATCGTTCTCTTGTTTGCTGGACGTAGCTGCAATGGTTCCAACATTGCATTTTTGTGGGTTAAACGGGTAATATAATTGGCTTCTTAAACCAAAGTAGACTGTTTCAGGAATTTTTAAACTTTATAAAGAGGATATATTCCCCTTCATTCATGCGATCGTCTCTCTATGGTCACTGTGAAGGCATATGAAGGCCTCCCTATGAATCAGGAGGAGGCCCGCGTATGATCGTTAGAATTATAATGAGACCTCTTCATGAACCATGGAGAAGATTCTCTTTATGATGTTTTTTATAAGTTCCTGAAACAATGTAACTTTACTAGGATCCTTGCTTTATAAGCTCCTTACAGTTGCGTCTGATGTGGAGGAAATGGATGATTAATGCTTATGTAACTCTTGCACAAGTGGTTCTTTGTTTGTGAAAGTGGGTGTGATTCACTTCACCACAACCTATGTTCTGACCTCTATGTTGCGGGTTATTCTTGTCAGGTACGTCTGAAGCTGGTTAAAGACTGGCTGCCTGTACTTGTTATATCTCGGGAAATTCAAGGTCGTGAAAATCAAAACAAACACCTCCATCAAGAACTTGAGGACGTATTCTTGAATATCATTCTCACTCTCCCAATGGCCGACTCTCAGAAACTTCTGCAGCAGTGCCTTAGCTTTGCTACTCGGAACTTGGAAGACTGCCCGCACCTTGTGAATGCTTTCAACATTTGGTTCCGTAGGGCAACTCAAGCACCTGCGATGGAAAGGGAAGAGATGGAGTCAGAGGAATGTTGAAAAGACCTGTATGTAAATGGTTGCGTAAGTTGACAGGTACATTTGGATAGAGACTGGTGTTTGTTTTATTTCTCTTTCGAGTTACAGGGACTCCATGAAAGGGAACTGCTTGGGCACTTCTGCAGATTAGACATGTTAATTATTTGGGTTCAATTTAGCTGTTGGATCTGTAAAAACGATGTGTTGCTACCAATATTTTGACACAGATTAGTAGTTAGGCCGGCGTATCAACCAAATGCTGAACTGCTGACTGAAACAGTTCGTGAAAAGATTATGGGTTTAAAAGGAATATTGTTTCTCTCCATTTTCATTTCATTGTCTATGATGAGTTGTATTTTCATTCATTTTATCCTGCACACACATTGCAGCTAACTCGTTATAGTTTATCCCCAAGTGCCCAAATAGCCAAAAATGGCTAGTTCTGTAGCCATCCTAAGATGAGTAAGATGAGTAAAGTAGTTACACCGTTAGAAATTATGTAAATCAATGTTTTGAAGTATGTTCAAAATATTATTTTATACTAGTTGAATTTTGAGAATCCATATTTCAATACAATATTGTGTAGTCACAAGATTGTATTCTTGGTGTGTTTTTGTCTTTTGAATGCATAGCATAGCCATTCACAGTGCCACTTTATAGTGTATACATTGAGTGCCTCTAAAGTTCCATTGTCCCCTTGGGGGACAATTTGGAGTTTGGATAGGTTCCTATGAGTTCAATTTATATTGTGATTTTTTAGAACTTCTTGAGGATGTGTAGTTTTCCGAGAAGTTTAAGGGTATATAATTTTTATTTCAATCCGATGTTGGATAAAGTTATGATGTTTTTTTAGTGAAACCAAATTCTAGGGGCAAGTTGGTCATTCACTATGTGCTTGACTTTGGAAGGGGGAAGGGTAAGAGTGGGCAATGGGTGAACAGGATGGGGTCGCATTGATTCAAGTGACCCTTGTAAAGTCCTCAACTTTACATAGATGGTATGTTGAAATTTACAATCAAGTAATAGAAGTAGTATCTATGAAGACGATTAGCTTTGGCCTTCCTAATGTTAGGAACACAGATGAACATGCTAGGTTTTGTAAGGAACATAATGGACCCTTTTGTGATTTTGCTCAATGTTATTTTCCATTGAGCTAATACATAGGCCTTTGAAATTGCAGAGACTTTAGGAAATGTTGCTTTTTCAAAAAAAATTTGAATCTTGTGAATAATGACTTCATCTTTCAATCTACCGTTAGAATTTGTGAGATTTCAAAGAATGGGGTAGTAAATCTAAATGCAAAAAAAAAAAATATTGTATTGTCATTTTTCACAATATAATAGCATTGCAAGATTTTCTTAGAAGTGTTGTAAGTCTCAAAATGATTTGAAAATTGGTGGATGTGTTCCTAACATGATTTTTGAATGTATTAGATTTTTAAATTCAAAGTCCATAGTGCAAAAAAATTCAACAAATGGTAGTCAAAGTCATTTGAAATTTCAAGATAGCGCCCAAAAAAATTTTCCCCAAACTTTGAATGTAAATATCTTCCAAATTCCAATCCATACAATCAAACTTGATGAAATTTTAATTACGTAATCTTTGTCAAGTTCAATACAACATCTTGTGGTTAGATTTTTGAAAAAATATTTTTTCTGGTTCTTTGGATGAACACATCAGAAATGGCAAATTTGAGTAGTTTCTAGCTAGAAAATGACTTTGGAACTTTAGGGGATTAAATTTTTAATTTTTAAATTTTCATCCCTATCCTTTCTCCACCCCACCCCCCACCCCCCCTCCCGTCTTATAATTTTCAAACACTAGAAAGAACCCACGTTAATTGGATGTTCTTACATCAAAGTTGACGGATTTTTTTGTGCATTCAATGTAACATCAAAACATGAAGATGTTACATTGAATGCACAAAAAAATCCGTCAACTTTGACGCAAGAACATTCAATTAAACATGGGTTTCTTGTAATGAAAAAACAACTTATTTGACAATCAATATGGAACAATTCACCTAGTATCAATATCCAATACTCATATTCAATATTCGGTACATATTCATATGCAATGTTGTATTCATATCCATATCCAATATTCATTTTGTATTTCATATTTGGACAATTTAGATTAAATCTCACAAGATTAACGGCTTGTGACTTTTTGAGAAATCAACAATAGTTTCAAAAGTTAGCATTTTCAAGAAAAAAAAATCAACAAACTGTAAATTTTTTGAGAGAGAGGGGCAACTAATGCAAACTAGGGTGAACAGCCTCTGTAATCACAATAGATAGTAATGGAATAAAGAGATAAATTATGAAGTAAAAATTAAAGAATAGGTGGACATCACTTTAGGATAATCATAATGTAAGAGTAAAATCTAATTATCAATGTTTTGATTATAACTTGACAAGTAGAGCCAAGAAAAATCTAATCATTTAATAGTCATAAATTAATTAAACAATTTAATGGAAAGTTAAGACATTGTATCACATATTGTTCACCAATAAATAATATATGGTAGGAGGCTCAAAAAGTGACCCTTTAAGGGCCGATCCACCTTTTTCATAGGTTTGCATGAATAGAACTATTTTTAGCTCATTTTTCAAAGAAAGATAAATGGATGCCAAATGTAACACAAGTAGTTTAATATTTTTTGAAGCATTTTTGAATTAATTATGAATTTGTCCCCTTACAACATTTAAAGCAATTTGAGGAAATGATTGACTCTTGGAATAAAATAAATAAATTTTTCTTGATTCATTTAGTTTGTTTAAAGATCACCTCCCATCCATTTTAGGGGGGACTACAAGTTCTTTCCAAGAGAAGGTTGAAATGGGTATTTTTGGTAGGGACAAATGCCTTTGATTAAGATCTAAACAAATTGTAAAGAAAACATATTGAATTTCAAAGTATGTACGACCAATAAAAGTACTTAAAAATATTTTAATTGTAGAGAAAAAAATTGATTTGATGAAAAACAACACTTCCATTAAAAGTGCATGTTGTTGGATAGAGAGAATGTTGCTTTAGAAAAACTACAATGTATGGGTTTTTTGGTTGCAACTAGAATTAGCCTACAATGTGAGGGAATATAATAGTATAAGCAATAAGATGTATAATTTAAAATATAATAATTGCGTTATTTAGCATATGAAATGGTATACCATGTAAAGTGCATACCTCAGCATTGAAAATTACATATTATACAATAACTTTTTAACCAAAGAGTCAAAAGTTATGAAAATTGTTGGGCCTTAAAGCTACTCCTTGGGCACATGTTATGCGAAAATTTCAAAGAATAAAAATAAAAATCCCATTTGTAGTGAGCTCCCAAAATTTCTATGTTGCCATAAAAAGTATTTTAGGCATTTAATGGTTAATTTAGAGGATTGAAAGAAGATTTTAGAGAAAAAAACCAGAATGTGCAAAAAATAGAAAGTAACTATAAAAGAATTTTGTAGTAATTATTATTTTTTAATTAAAATTTTTATAATTATAATTATTGATTATATATACATATAATATCCACACAAACATTGAATCATTTATTTGTTGTATTTGTAATATAAAAATTAATTAAATATTATCTCTACTACAAAATAATTAGATACAAGAATAAATTCGTTTGTATAATAATGACTTTAATTGAATCTAAATCTTCCTTAACCCCTACATGCCCGGTACGTGTTTTTTTAGTTACATAGCAATTTTGGGTAGGTATGTGTGGCTAGAGACTTTCATATTTTTAGCCCAAAATTTACTAGAAGGTGGAGACAAATAATATCTTTCATATGCTTTAAATTTCATGATATTTGGAAATATGAATCAAAAGTTATTGCCTAATATGTTATTTTTTTTTGGAAATGGGCAATCTGGGCAAATAAATAAAAATTAATTTTTCCATAAACAAAAATGTAAAATTGATTTTTTAGATTTATATATATATGGAAAGCTTTGAATCATTCAATTTTAATCAATGAGCCAAAAATTATGACGTGTTTTTGTTTGCAGGTAGTTATGGATTTTCTATTCTAAAGTAAACTTTGAAGTCCTTTATTTTACTCAATTTTCAATATTTTTGGAGATAAAATAAAATTATATGATGTAGATTGTTCATTACAACATTGCAACTATTGAGATTGGAATTTTTTAGTTCTATAATTAAATTCTTAACAATTTAGTATTTTAAATCATTCCCTATTGTTGTCTAATTACTATTTTTTTCCTATATGTTTTACAATTCCAAATGATCTGAAATTTTTCAAGCATGTAGCTAACTTGTCTAAAACAGAAAATTCAAAGAAGCACCACCGTTTTGAACAATTTTTCATAGAAAAGTGAGCTTGTGAAATATTGCTGCTTTGTTTTTTTCAAGGCCTAAGAAATGATTTCAATGAATTTTAATGCTTATATCTTGCAATCCACATGGTGGAAATTTTTGAATTTCTTACCACATATTTTCAAGTCAGCATACTACAAGATCCTTTGGTTACATGTGTAAAAAAAAAACGTTTTTTCAACAATTTGGTACTTGTACTAAAAATGGCAGTTTTTGAGTGTTTTTGGTGAAAACATGGTCATGGAACTTAAAGGGTTAACTTATAGTTGAATGCTAGCATATCAGCTTATATGCTTGTATGGCAACTTGGTTGTCCTTCATTGACTCCAAGTTCAGTTCAAGTAGCCTACTATTTTTATTCAAATGACCAAGATGTTTTTAAGGTTCACCAACTTCTCTTCAGTCACAACCAAAGTAATACACCTAGATATTTAGGAGCTTTTTCATGTCCAAAAGACGTCTCTCTAGACATTTGGTCATGGGCATCAGCTTAATGTAGTGTCTAGGGGATAAAACTGTGGTTATTAAGTAGATGTCTAAAATTAATAGGCAGAAGGTGTAGTGATTGCATCCAAAAACAACTCAACAGTTGGTACTAGCTAAATTGCTAAATTTCTTCATTAATGTAATAAAAAATTTCAAATTAAAAGTACTAATTAAGATTGCATCCTTAACAAGAATTGAACTTAGTATAGACCTTCACTTTTTGAAGGTGAAAGCTCCTTCCAACTCATCCAAAATGAAGTCATGAGAAGATTTTTAACCCCCTTGGAGAGCTGTGAGTTTCCTTAGCTGCCATTGTCGAGGGAACAACCTACAACTATTGCTTAATGTGGCATAGCAACTTCCATGTCACCAAAAACAAAATTTTAAGAAAAACTTAAAATTTTTTTTTTTTTTTTCATTCTAAATTTTTCAAATTTTTTTTTAAAAACAAATCAAAACTAATAGCAGTTGTTTCCAATCTACCAAGAGAATAGCGTTGGAGGAACATACTTGAAACGGCCCTCCAGCCCCCTCAAATCTCCTCTAATGTGTGAATAGTAAGAAAAAATTTGCATAAAATCAAAAGAATTTAAAAACCAAAGTTTTTACCTTCTTCAAATGGTTCTTTTGCTACCCTTATAAGGTACCTCATGATTGATATATAAATAAAATGCTTATAGAGTTAATGCTCAAGGACATTGGGACACAACACACAACTAACCGTATATAATTCTTAAAAGGAAAAAAATTCCATATTTGAAAATGAACAATTTCACTTATTATAATTTGAAAATTATAATTCAATTGAGGCCATATTCAAAATATTACAATCAATGAAGAATATTGCATGTGTAGTCTTTAGCATCTTGGTTTGTTTTTCAAGGGACTAGAGATTTAAGTTGAATATTTTATTAGAGGAGATTTGAGGCAAGGGGAGGGCCATTTCAATTCTGTTCCTTTTGCTATCAACCAACAATATGCTGTCAAATTCTTTTAATAATTTTAATTTAAAATTTAAAAATAAATAAATAATTTATCATTTTTCAAATAAATAATTAAAATAATAATTGATTATTATTATCTGATGTGGTAGTTGCTATGCTATGTCAGACAATTGTTGCAATTGAATTCCTACAATTTGAAAACCGAGAAGAACTTGGAGCCCTATAGAGAAGGTGAATAAAACATCCTATGATTCTAAATATGATTAGGAGGTTGGTGTTGTTTTAATTTTCACTTAGAATTTTTGTTTTATAAAAAAATAGAAAAGCATTGCTAACTCAAAAGGCAAAGGTGCAATATATTTGCTATCTATCTCTACTTTATTGCAATGTCTAGTGAGTTCAAACTTCAAAGTGTAACAATATTTGCAAACAACCAAGACATAAGAGTTAATTGTGAAGTGTGTGCAATGTGGGATCAAGAGCTAGAGTTTGAAAAAAAAAATGATGGAATTTCTTAGAGAACCAAAACTAAGGTTTAATGGAACTTGATGTTTTTTTTGTAGTATTCTTAGTTAAACCTTCTTGTCACACCACTATGAGCACCACTCTTACAATTGAGGACGGCCCTTATAATTAGCTCAATCTATAATAAGCATTTTTTTCATAAATCAAATCCACCTTCTTTCTAATTTCTTCCATTCTATATAAATGTAAATTAAATTGTCCTATAATTGTGAGTTATAAAATGAATTTACATATAAAGTGAAGCCACCTATGAATTACCAACCGTTGCCCCATCAACAATCAATAGGGGGTCTAAAATTCAAGAGAGGTTGTGATTAATTTCCAACCATTAGTTCTTGATTTCTGACCATCAATTCTTCCATTCTTGTGACAATACATGTGCTTGGTTTGGAGTGCCAAAGTGAACAACAAATATTCTCTTAGATGAGCAGTTTGGGAATAGTCTAAACATTAGACATGGGTCTAGAACTAACTCTTGGCTTTCAAAATTCATAGTAATTTCAATTTAACTCCTAAAGGTTTTTGACTATATTTTCACCAAAAATGCTCTGAAAATTGCCATTTTTAGAATGAGTACCAAATTTTAGAAAAAAAACATTTTTGAACACAAGTAACTATAGGATCTTGTAGTACACTAGTATGAAAAGATGTTGAAAATTTTTTCAAAAATTTCCACTATGTAGATTGCACGATATTAGCATTTGAATTGACAAAAATCCTTTTCTTGGCCCAATAAAAAACTAGATAGTTGCACATGATAAGGTCACATTTGTATGAAGAAATCTCCAAAATGTTGGTTACTTTTTGGATTCATTCTTCAAGGCAAATTGGCTACATGCTTGAAAAAATTCAGATCATTTGGAATTGTACAACATATAGGATAAAAATAGTAAATAGAAAAAAAATAAAGAATGATTCAAAATACTAAATTATTAAGAATTTCGTTTTGGAATTGAAAAATGCCAATTCCAATGGTTGTAATGTTGTAATAAATAGTCTACATCCTATAATTTTATTTTATTTCCAAAAAATACTGAAAATTTGAATTATATAAAGGACTTCAAAATTTGTTTTAGATTTGAGAATCTATAATTGCCTACAAACTAAAATCTTCATAACTTTCACCTCATTAATAAAAATGAAATGATTCAAAGCTTTCTAAGTATATATAAATCAAGAAAACTAATTTCAAATTTTTATTTCTTAGAAAAGTGTTTTTTAAAGAAATTTTTGGGTTGCCCAAAGTTCAATGAAAATCATATATCATGCAATAACTTTTTAACCATGTAGTCAAAAGTTATGAAAATTGTTGCACCTTAAAGCTACTCCTTTAGCATATGTTGTGTGAAAATTCAAAAAATTAATATAAAAAGTCCATTCGTAGTGAACTGCCCAAAATTGCTACCTTGTCGAAAAACGGAGTTTGGACCTTTAGGGATTAAAGTAGGAATACCATAAATGGTTGTCTCCCTTCTAATGGTTGAGTAGGTTGTTTTAAAACCAACAATATCTAGCTTTAAAAAAGATTATGAAAAATTGTGATTTGCTCACATTTGATTGGTTCACACTTAATTAGGAACAAGTTCTAGAGGTAACTGTTTTAGGTGAACCTATGAGACAAGTATGGGGTTTCAATGAAGAATCTACATTACATTGAATAAAATATTAATTCTTGAGAAAAAGAAATCATTTTTTCATTCTTCCTCGTCCTTGTTTTTGCACCTATTGAGTTC
Source organism: Pseudoscleropodium purum (assembly GCA_963969395.1). NCBI lineage: Eukaryota > Viridiplantae > Streptophyta > Bryopsida > Hypnales > Brachytheciaceae > Pseudoscleropodium > Pseudoscleropodium purum. The sequence goes on along the minus strand of OZ017800.1, from coordinate 14,075,763 downwards.
AATTTTTCAAGAAATTCTCCATATCATGTAGGCTAAAATGCAAATATTTTAATTGTTTTTGGTATTCCCACCTTAAGCGATAAAATTACCAAAATTTCTGCAATCCTTATCATTTCTATCAATGCACCCTTGAAAATATTTGCTTTGCCTTGCACTACCCTAGATCATGTCCAGAATTGCTTATTTGATTGGTTATGGGTGACTTCACCTTAATTATAATGTTTACTCGGGAAGAATACTTTTATTCATTGTAAGCTTACCGGTGGTTCTCCCTAAACATTGATAGGCATCACCTGCACACCATTCCTCGGCGGGCAGGCGGGCAAGTTCTGGGCAGTGCAGTAGAACATTTCCATCTGCCCGGACCAGACACCAGCAGAACCTCAGAACAGGAGGCGAAAGAAAATGCTTATCAGTCTCAACGGAATTCAGTTGCACCACCTTGCCAATCAACGTCAGAAGCATTCAATTGAAAGTTTTCAAACAATTACATTTCAAACAAGCATTCCATTTCTTAAAATTGGAAATTTTTCCACTGGAGCTTTTTGAATTTGCACACAACATCCGAAGCTTGTTTCCATGATACGAGCTGGGATCAGTTATCTCTCGCTAATTTCACGAGCAGGGGGTGAGACACTGTAGAGTGTTCGATTTGCTGTTATCTGTACTGCTCACACAAATTCTCTGCAATCCCCAATTTGATCAATGTGACATTGTTCGAAAGTTTTCCAAATGTGAAGAATGTTGTAGAATGTCATCGTAGAGAACCGCCTTAGTAAAGAGATTGAAGAGTATTTTTTTGATCACAACTGATGTGCATTCTCTTCATACGGACGCAGAGCAATGTTGCTGCCAATTGTGACGTAACCCACAAATCGAGCTCCTCGTCAAGGTTTCTCTCCCCATGCGCACGTTCATTATACTCCTGTTTGTTGAGTAGTTTAGCTTTTCTGATATGAAGAGCGCAATACTGTCTGGCAAGGACAGTCTCAAGCTTTGGAATCCTATTCAGTCGTTCCACCGTCCTCTCCCAGCCACCATCTTTCCCCTATTCCGAAGCAATTGGGGAAACAGTCGCCCTCGTGTTTTAGGTTTACGCAGCTTCACAACGTCGGGTTGGGTGGGTCTTTCAGAATGTAGGGTTACATTCCCGTGGCATTGCAACACTTCATGGAGCATCTTCTGGAACGCTGGACATCTTCATAAGGCTGGGAAGTCTCCTGAAGCTTTGCGCAGGTGAGTAGTTTTTTGTTTCTTGTGACCTAATTTTGGTTTAGGGTTGCCATCTTTAGGTCATGCAAGGTGGAGGCTACTCTCTCAAGCATTGTAAAGAACATTTAGGTGTGTGCTTTCATTGGAAGACAATTCGATGGATCTCACTGCGGTATATGAGCCGAATTTCTTTAGGATCAAATGTTTATCGATGATTTCTTATACAATTGTTCATAGTGGAAGGTTATTGGCCACTGTTGGAGGGGTATTTCCCCTATTTTCATTCAATAATAATCAGTGGTTGTAGACATCGAGACAAGTCATACTTACATCCAGCTTGATAAGTGGAGGCCAAATTAGTGTTGATTGGAAGAGATGAGTTGTTGATAACAGAGTTCAGTCAATAGGAGACAGGGTCGGGTCCGTAATGGGTTAAGTCCTCTATCTTAGGGCAACTAAGTCTTATGTTTTGAAGGAGGTGCTTGTTTTGTGCAGGCAGTTGGGGTGCTATCGTTTTGGGATCCCGAATCTGGATTCTGCCAACATGAGTAGCAGGCAACTCAGAGTTCGAAAGGAGAAGGAAACAACAGAGATGTCTCTCCAATTGCACACAGTGCAAAATGGAATCAGAAGCACTTCAGAGGTAGAATTTCTTGATTGCTTCAACTTCTACTTGCTCTGAAAGAAAACTGTAATACATTCAAACTTCTTTAGTGTCACAGAAAAATGCACATAATTATCTGTGGATTCTGTATCACTTTGACAATCATTAATGTTGCGTGTAGAAGTCATATTAAAGAAGTACTTGGGGTTGCAAGAGTCAGGAATATGGTGTAGAATCATCTTTCACACTCGTCAAACTCCTTATTATCACATTTGTAGAATGCAACTTCTTGTGACACTACAAAATGTGCTAGTGTGCAGAGTCAGTTTTGAGCTGGCTGCGTCCATTCCTTAGATTTGGTGATGTGAGAATAGGGGATGTAATATTAGAGAAGTCCATATTAGAGAGGTCTGGATGCATGTGAGAAACACATTAGGTGTGTCAGAGCTGATCCTGCTGAAGAAGGTGATTTAGAATCGTGGTCCCAAGTTCTGACAGGGCTAGTAGATTTGGAATAATAGCGTTGCGATGTGCCCAATTTGGAAGCAACCGTGCAATTACGTAGCAGGAACCTCGAGCTTTGACACGCGTATTTTCATGTCTGTAGATGTTGTGGTGATTGTCTTCGTAAAACCTTGAGTTTGAAACTCTGAGAAAGTTCATGGAATGATCAGAGGATGAAACATGCTGTGATTGCAGTCTTCCCCTGGAGGAGTGGAGAAACTAAATAAGGAAAATTTTGAGGTTGGTAGCTGGCAGTTTCAATTGTTGGAACGTCACGAGGCCAATAATCTGAACTCTTACACGGTTGCTGAGCTTCGGCAGCTATTAAGGTTCGATCTATACATATATTTTATTTCGGTTACCTGATTTCCTTTGGAATGTAAGAATTGTACCTTGCCGTTTGAATCGGCAGTTGTTTCTCAGGACTTGAATCTTGCAGTTCGATGCCAAGGTCTTGTTATGCGCGGATTATAACAATGGTGAACTGCATCTTTCTTGTATCTTTCTTTGTGAGAATTGCATTCAGCTCTTGTAAAGAGTTCTCTATCTACTTGATACTTATGCACCGTGATTTGTGGATCACAGGGAAATGAAGAAGCAACCAAAAGGCCAAAAGTCAGATTTACTGAAGACTGTGAAGAGTTGGCTCTATGACCACGGGTGCCAAACTCCGTCAGGTACGTTATCTTGGTTTTGATTCAAAAGTGATAGCCAAACTCTCAATAGAGATTTCGGGATAGTATAGTAGTCCCTTGCCGTGTAGATTCCGCGTTCTATAGGTTACTGAAGGCGAAAAAAATCCTATCTGAAGTATAGAGGACCCTATTGTATTTTTTTTAAATCAAAAGTTCACGAGATCAACCTTGAGGAGACCTCTTTTTTGTAAATTTTTCATTAGACCCTAAAAGTTTCGGTCTGCATGGCCTAGTAGCTGTAACGTCTGCATCACAAACTCTGCTCGCTCATGCCGTAGGCTTTGTGATTTCTGCGGGTCTTGGAAGAGTACCCTGGAGTCTGGTTTGAGGGTCTTCATTCACCGAGTCTGGAAGGAAGAAACTCTATAATATCCTGGGTTTTGTCCTCTGGGTTCTCTATAGTAAAATTAGTGAGATCTTTTTAGGGTTGTAGTTCATATTTTTCGCTAATCATGCGGGTCAAGAGAGTTTTCTAGACTATGATTGACTTGTTCCTTGACTGCTTGTAGCCCTGGAAGAAGAATCAGCCAAGAAACTGGAAGAAAACTCCTTAGACCTGGAAACACCTGAGAAGGTTACCATTGTATCGAAAACCAAAGCAGCTGTGCCTCAACGAACTAAAGCTCAGAGTGGCATGAAAAATGCAACTTCAGAATCCTCTCCCCGAACGAACAGAAAGAGGCGAAAGAATGAAGAAATAGGTGACAATGTTGTTGAAGGATCGCCAGTAGAGAAACCTGAAAAAAAAGTGAAATCCTCCAAAAAGGGTACCAAAGAATCTGTGCTGAAGGTAGAATCTGCCATGGATAATAAGGAGCCATGGACTGTTTTGGTACACAAAAAGCCTGAACCGGATTGGTTGGCATACAATCCCAAAACCATGCGGCCAGAGCCAGTCGCCAACGAGGAGAAAGTGGTGAAGCTGTTGTCGTGGAATGTGAATGGTTTACGGGCACTCTTGAAGGAGAAAGGAATTCAACATGAGCAAGGGTCTTTGATCGCTCGGTTGGCTGCGAGAGAGGACTTCGATGTGCTTTGTTTACAAGAGACAAAATTGCAGGTAAAGTTGGCTTCTCTTTGTTGTTTCATTGGCTCCGGAAAATTTGCAATGATAGAAAGCTCTTCTGTCCAATGAAAATGACACGTTAATTTAATGGTAGCATAAGGCCCCATAATACCAAAGATTGAATGATATAATTGTGACATGTGGATATAGGAATAATGACATTCTGTGATATTTGATTTTTGCAATGAATGATGACTATGAGGAAAAAGACTTTTCTATACATTTCTATTTGGATTAAGGTCACTTGCAATTAGCCGCTTGTTATTAATGGTCCTGACTGTCACCGGATGAGTTCGTTATTTGCTCGTCTGTTTTGTGTTTAGTCATTTCTGAATCCATCATTTAATTGAATATTCAGAGGGGTAATCTAATATTATTCAGACTGAAAATTTTGACATACATTCAAGCCTGTGCCTCCGCTTCGTGGTTATTAGGAAAAAGATGTTGAAGACATCAGAAAGTCTCTTCTGGCAAGTCATGAGGAAAGTTTGTGGAGTTGCAGCACCAGCAAGCTTGGCTACTCGGGCACTGCCATCATTTCGCGGGTTAGCAACTTTAATAGCCTGTCTTGTGTCCTATCAATAGTAGTTTCTTAGAATAGCTCGATATTGTATCCATGTATGACCAAAGTTCACAAAGAGCAGCAACATGCTTATTCAATGCTCTGGATGTCACTCTAAAGAGCTTTCATGATGGTACCTGTAGATGAAGCCTTTGTCAGTGCATTACGGACTCGGAGTGCCAGATCACGATAAGGAGGGTCGCCTCATCACTTGCGAGTTTGACAGTTTTTATTTTGTTGTTAGTTACGTCCCCAATTCAGGAGCGAAATTGGAAAGACTGGTATGCCTCTCTACATCAAATCTGTGACTCTCCAAGCTCAAGTTTTCGCCAAACCTTTTTGCTTTGAGAAGCATACTCAGTATGTAGTTTGCTTGTTTGTGCAGGAATATCGTACAAAAGAATGGGACGTCGCTCTAAGCAGCTACTTGAAGGTAAGTTAACAATACATAGAAGCAACCGAGCGTAGTTCCTATTATTTGAATGACAATATTTTTTTAAGTCCTCTTAGCAATTGATAGAGAACTCTCGCTGATCGTATGATTTGGATACCGTAAGAATATGTTATGAATTTTCAAAGTCTGACTCATAGGTGTACCCTTAACCAATCCTAGACTCTGCTGTTCAGATCGTGTACATCCTCACAATGAATCTACATTGTATACAAGCTTTAGGAGGGTCGTGTTTGGGTCAGGGTTTGTATCTTAATGCCTGTACACTGCTCAAAATGGAGCTGTTTCAGTACTAGGCATATTATAATTATGAAAAGCTGTGATGTCCAACGTCGTTTTTTCATATCAGGAATTGGAGAAGAAGAAACCAGTGATACTCACGGGAGATTTGAACTGTGCCCATGAGGATATTGATATACACGACCCTGCTGTAAGACTCAAAATTGCTTTTAATCTTGCTGCTGCTGGTGGTTGTACACAGACAATCGGACCAGACCGTAACGTTATGCCGTTGTTTAAAGTTATTGTGCATTTGAAGCCAAGCTGCATCTGTATTCACTCGATTTTTTATGGTTGATGAGTAGGTGACTGATTGAAAAGGCTGTTGCTGAATGATTCCAGGGAAACAAGAGAAGTGCTGGATTTACAGACGAGGAACGAGAATCGTTCCGAACAAATTTCCTCAGTAATGGCTTTGTAGACACTTTCCGGAAGCAGCATCCACTTGCTGTTGCTTACACCTACTGGGGGTATCGCACTGCAGCTCGACCCAAAAATAGAGGTACAAGCTTCTTGAATTTTGCTTTCTGTTTGTCTTCTATAGAAAAAAAGGCTCCAAACAACGTTAAGAAGTGTGACAGGAATTTTTTAGTAGGCCAGATTACTACGACTATATGCATGTGGCAGATTACTTACATCTACTTGCTTGCTGGGGTGTCTGTGAATTCTATTGAATATCTACTCTGAAATTATACGCATAATCACCCAATTGCTCATCTGGATGAAGTACCAGCCACTACCAAAAGTCACGAAATTATGCACTTTCAAATGAATCGAGTCTGTCCGTACCCTCTCTGCTTGTCCATCAATAGGAGAGTCATGAGCCAACTCGAGGCTTCTGATGTAGACTAAGGCTTGCGCACCTATAGTCGTCACTAATTACAACTGAGCATAGCTACTACTATCAAACATAAATAATTTTTTTATTGGATCTTTAACATAAATAACTTTTATTGGATTACAACGCACTTTAGCTAGCATTATCTGGATACCATATAAATAAGTTATGAATATTTAAAGTATTGTGTCTAGGTGTACTGAAAACCAATAATAGGCGACTAAGGCTCTCCTAGGCTCTCATGTTTTCATTGTCTAAATCTTGTGTAATCAATTCCTTGGTTTTTGTGACGCTTTTTAGTTCAAACGTGGGTGTTGCATTTTGGGTAGTGTTGAGGATTCCAACGCACTGTAGCTAGCATCATCTAGACACCATATAAACAAGTTATGAATTTTTAAAGTACTATCTCTAGGTCTACCAAAACCCAACAATAGTCCACTGCAGGATGTTTTAGGACTAAGCTGAGACTTTCCACTTGGGTGTTTTTGATGTTGTGCAGGCTGGCGTCTCGATTACTTTCTTGTCTCAGAATCACTCTCGAAAGATGTGCATGACTCGTACACTATACCTGATGTAGGTGGTAGTGATCATTGTCCTATTGGACTCGTTATCAGAACGTAGCCAACATTCCTTGATGTGGTCAATTCAGACTACTCCCCTGCTAATTAGGAGGCAATTTTAATTTGCGGAAGAAGGCATGTCGGGTCTCCTATTTGCATCTTTTGTACTATGTAGTCACCTGGTTACACTCAAATCTCTTTAATCTTACCACTTAGGGTCCCCAGTTTTTCACTGTGACACAGCCTGAATGTGCTACAGGTATTGATGGTGTAGGTATAATAAAGAGGTTTGAGTGTAATTGTATATTTTTGGTTTTCCCATGACAATGTAATCAAATTTTGAGTAAGAATCAACTATGACCAGTGTCTTTTTCTCTACGGGATCAACAATAAATGCAACATTCTGTAGATGATCCTGGAAATGCAGCATAGCATGACTGCTGTTCACTAAGCCGATCATCAAGACGTCGGTGGGGAACACACAGAAAATTGAAAGCTGGTCTAAAATCACTCAGATAGAAACAGCCAACCCGTTAAGATATTCAAATAACTTACGGTTAATTGACCTGTTGTAACGAAAACATCGGTTACTTTCCGTGCAACAGTACACCCCCTCAATAGTTGGAGTAGGTCAATGATTCCCCTCTCCAAGGTGTGCTCGATTGTTCTCTCCTGTTGTCAACAGATGTTGCAAAATATTGTAAGATAATAATTCGGAAAAAAAAGATATTATTTGCTCAATAGCTGTTCCTCCCCACTCGGGCATCTACCAAATTTTATACAAGAGCAAGGATGACCAATTCAATTAATCATAGTGTCCAAATTACAATTCAAATGGGATCAAGCTCTTGTCAATGAAAAAACAGTGGAAAATTGACCAATACCAGACAGAAAGCTTATCAGGATAATTCAAAGAGTTCAGCAAATCAAGTTGAAAGATAACATCTGATGTTGATATTTTGCGAATCGACCTTTACGGTTACATACCGAGATCATGGACACAACATGTACATCCGATTGTGGGAATGAAAAGTACTGTACACAGTGATCTGTACACACTACATGACTCCACAATGAAGATCTCCTACTCCAAACAAAAGATTCAATAGTAGAGGAAGTGATCCAAAACGCTCAGTCCCAGACGCATGAGATCTCCCATAAAAGGTAAGAATTGCAAGCTATAGGAACGAATCAATGTAACTCCTCAAATTGGACAATAGGAAGATGAAATTAATCAAAGAGTCGTGCCCTTGAAGAGAGAAATTATAAAACTAAAATCTGAAATTGATTATCGAAAAATCGATCTCTAGAAAACTGGGTTAAGTAAGCTTAACACGTCGAGATCATGGATACAGCATGTACATCCGACTCCGGGAAAAAAAATACTCTACATGGTTGCACCTTACGGCACCTGTACAATTCGAACAAGAATCTCTACACGAAACGCCAAACATACGCTAGAATAGTAGAGACCAAAAAACTCTCATCGCAACTGGGTTTCTTCTAAGGTACATAACGACTATTGCAGGGAGGTCAGCTTCTGCAAATCCTCCTGCTCTCCCAGAAGGTTTGTCTGCTTCATCGTCGTGGCCAACGACACTTGACTCAGAAGAGTCGACGGGACTTTTGACGCCGTTCTCCGCAAGGCCGGCATGTCGGAAGCAGTTCGTCGTAGATCCGCAGCGCTACTGTCGCTGTCCACATTGCTCGCGCACGGCCTCACCATCCCCAGAGCCAAACACATCACCAGCGCCCGTCTCCGGTTAGTTCTGGTATTAGCTTTGCCTGACTTGCGCACCCGCATCGAGCCTGTAGGAGCAGCAGCGTCGCCAATCACGCTTTCAACAGCCGCTTCAAGAACCTCCCCAGATGTGGTCGCAATTTCGTCTACAACGGTCTCTTCGGCAATCTGAGTAGCGGCAGTCGCGCTAATCTTCGTCCCCTTCACAGGCTTCCTCGACTTAGTCCTCTGAATCGCGGACCTCTCGAAAGTTGGCTTCACCGGCAATGGCAGCACACCTCCAGCTTGAGTACCCTGAGCACTCGTCGACAACACCTTCGCTGGCTCCAGAACAGCCATCACAGCCTTCGTGGAGGACGAACTCACACTCAACGCCATCGCACCAAAAAACACAAAAATCTCTACCTCGCAGAAACTCAAACACCTCGAAAACTCCAATTACAATCTCTCAATACTCCCCAGGATCGACAAAAACTTCGCCCAAGCTGAAGGAAACAACAAATTGATCTCTCTAGGAACTGAACGAAAGAATGGTGCAAACAGGCTCAAATTATACTCAAATAAGCGCAATCAAAGCGCATTCATATAGAAATCGAAGTGAGATCAAACTGAAAAGGAAGATTCAAGAGTGATTTCGACAAATTTGATGAAATTCTCGGCAGTGGGAACTAGAGAGAAAACTGAAGCGCTGGCTACGGCGGAATGGGGAAACTGAGGAACAAAGTGGAAGGGGGAGCGGGGTTGCCATATAATGGCGGGGGAGCACGAGGGGGCGACAAGTGGCAGGTCGGGGTTGGGAAGCGCGTCCGTCAGGGGCGGGGATACGGAAATAGGAGCATAGGGGCCAGGGGGGACATGTGGCGTCACTGGGGGTGTGGATATTTTATTGGGGGGTGGAGTCCGGTGGGGCCCAGGAGGGGGGGAACCAATGCTGGTGGGGTTTGAAAGTGGCCGTCAATGAAGTGTGGACACCGGTGGCTTCTTTTTTTAGTCTTTTTTGCATTGGGTTTGAAATCCTTGCTTGTTTTTTAATAAGAAATAAAAATTTATTTCTAAATTTATTTATTAAAACTATTTTCAAAACTATTTTTAAAATTATCTGTAGGTTTTGAGGATTCGGATGGCGAAATATGGAACATTGGTGAGTACGGTGGGCTTTTGACAAATGGGGACTGTGCATGAAGCCTTGCTTGGGAGGAAGCTTCTGCAATATACAGGTGGACGGTGAATCATAACTCTACACTCGTTTGTTCCTTTAGTAGATTGCCCTAACGGAGCCGACCCATATGGGGGTATGTGGAGTGCGAATTTCCAAAGTGCAGAAATTTTCCTTGACATAGAAATAGAGTTTGGAAAGGATAATATAGTTTTTCAAAAAAATTTAACTGAAAATATAGTTATCATGAATTTTTTAGCTGAACTATATTGTACAACATGGATTGGTTATGTGGATTTTTTTTGTTTTTAACCATGGGTTGGTTGCGGAATCAACCAAGGGCTGGTTGCAATATCGAGGGCTTGAAAACCAATGATAATGCGCCACAATTACTTTGGGAACTACACCACAATTTCATAGAAAAAGATAAGTCTATAGGTTGGAAATAAAGGGGGTGATAAAAATGGGTCGACTCCTATGAGGTGAAAACACCCAATAAAAACACATCAAAATAAACAGTTTAGTATGGTTAGAGGCACCTTTTCAAGAAGAAAAAAACAAACATTTTTAGGCATTAGCAATTGAAATTTATGATTTTTTTTAAATTGAAATTTTTGGATAAGACATGGAATTACTATAAACTTTCAAAGTTGAAACTTTGTAAGCCTTTGAAACATTAGACATAAAAATGAAATTTAGAGAATTGATCAATAATCAACTAAGTGACATTAATAATGGTTAAATGGCACTTCAGGGAACACTTTCAATGGAAGCCTACTTGACCAAAATCAAGGTACAAGTAAATAGTTTGGGATGTTTTCACTTTACACATTTTATGTAGATATCAACTACTCCAACCCTTTTGTTAGGATCAGCATAAATTAAAAACTTGTTCATTTGGGTCTCTTTGTTCTTTACATTTCACACTTATTAATCCCTAATCAATATGTTTTAGTAGAGGAGAAAAATATTGTTCACTACAAGAAGTTTCAATTTAAACTAATAGGTGTGGCCTACCAATCTTTATAAAATATAAATAAAAAATAAATACGTAAGAAATTGTTTTGTCTTTAATCTAGTAGTCACTCAAGGGTCACTATCTCTTTAGGAAGAACCATTGCCCCCTCAAAGGACATAATCAAAGTATAAGAGGTATCTACAATTTTAATTTTTAGCATGATATTTTAAAACTTTTTGTATAATAAGTGTACAAATTATCTTATTAGGTGTTGTGCTAAAAAGATTTTTCAAACTAGTTTACAAGTTCTATTACTAATAGAAAATTATAAGACAAAAAAAATTGTACCATAGGGGGTACATAGCTTAGATAAAGATTTGTAGTTTAGACAAAAAATTTGTAGGGGTTAGTTTTGTAGCAATTTTTTTTGCATAAATTAAAGTATGCAAATCCAAAATTAACATTGCCTAAAATGTGACACCTATATTAAGACCAAAAGTATCATTTTTTCCTAGAGATTGATTGCACAAGATGTACACAATCAAAATATGAAAGTCTACAAAGCACACTATTAAAGAATTTAGTACAATTAGAGATGATACTTTGAAAATTCATAACTTATTCATATACCAATAGTATTTAAAGAATGCATACTAAAATGCCCAAAAATATTTTTTTCTATTGCCACTAAGATGTAACATATATTTTATAATAGTAAATATACTCAATTGTAATTATTTCTGGATGGTAATAGATGAACATACCTTACAACTTAAAAAAAAGATAAAAATCAAACTTTTAGGAATTCAAACTATATGAAATGTCATATTTTAATTTTAACTCTATTCAAAAAATCTATTAATAGTATATTAGATTTCAAAATAAACTAAAGACCTTCAAATACAAATTTCTTTGATATTAATATATTGATTTGCAAATTTATAAAAAAAATTGACATGCTTTAAATTTTTCTTAATTATTTAGGAAATTGAGACAAATGTAGGAAATTCCAATGATAAATGACTACTTAGTGTGAACCACCTACCAATTTATTTTAAATAGGAGACTCTATTTGTACCACAATTTAGAGGCTATCCTATTTCATTTACTATCTTCTAAAATAGGTCATACACAAATCTTATCGATTAATTAATCACCCCACAAGTAAAAAATATTAAAAGTATTGAAAAATGATTTATCTACCTACCCCAAAAAATAAAAAATAAAAGACTCTGATCATTAGTATAATGTATGGAATACAAATGGAACACATATGATTATGACATATGGCATACAAACATGTTACTTATATATAATATTGATATGGTATTCCTACTAAGATATGTGTGGAATATATGATAATAGTCTATATATTATTCATCCCATATTAATTGTAATCTAGTATGTGTAGAAAAATCTATATATGGAAGATAATGAAAAAGTATTCTAATTCATTCACTTATTAAGTGAGGGGGTGACTGAGGCACAATACCTATCCATTCAATAGGGACACCTCTACACACTTTAAGGGGAAAACCATCAAAATAAACAATTCAGCATAGAGAGAGGTACCTTTTTGTAAAAAAAAGTATTTATTTTAGCATTAGCAATTGAAAATCTTGAGTTTTAAAAAAATAGAATTTGTTTGACAAGATATGTAATTTCTATGAATTTTCACAGTGGAACTCCTTGGGCCACTAAAACCATTATATAACTTGGTTCTAAAATTTTAGAAATGAGTCCTCTACATTCCCAAAACCCTATTCAAAATTGTGTTTTTTTGCCAACATGGTGATTTGGGGTAGCTCACTATGAATGGAGTTTTTATTTATTTTTCACTAAAATTTTCACCTAATATGTGCCCAAGGAGTATCTTTAAGGCCCACAAAATTTCACAACTTTTGACTACATGGTTCAAAAGTTATTGCATAATATGTGATTTTCATTGTTCATTGGGTAATCTGGGCAAGTAAAAAAACTTCTTTAAAAATAAAAATTTGAAATTGATTCTCTACATTTATATATACATGGGAAGCTTTGAATCCATCCATTTTTATTAATGAGATGAAAGTTATAAAGAGTTTCAGTTTGTGAGTAGGTATGGTTTTCAAAGACTCCATACCTACCCGTAAACTATAGTGAAACCTCTTTTACTACATAGGAATGGTGGAAAGTAGTTTTTAGCTTGATGCACATAAAGAAGCTCAAGTGCCAAAGGCCAATTAATTAAACATGCTTATGTTGTATAGTAATTGTACTTGATTGGGTGCTCATCTCAGAAATTCAATGATATCTAGCATAATCAACTCCATTGATGGTTTGTGTAGTACACTTCATGCATATAAGGAGTATGCAGATAAAGAACTAGAGTTAGTTAAGCAAGTAGGAAATTTGCATTATGAAAGGTTTCATTGTAAAACTCTTTATAATTTTTATCTTATTGATCAAAATGGATTGATTTAAAGTTTCATATATATATATATGTATATGTATATGTATGTATGTATGTGGTGAGGTTTCTAGATTGGTGTCTCCCTCATCTACGTTCATGGTAAGGTAGTTTGTCCATAATTTGCCCATGCTCAAAAATTGCTTTTTTAATTATACCATGAATTGAATCTATAGAAATGATGCCAATTTGGAAGTACTTTTGTATAGTTTTATAAGTAGTTGGGGACTAAGATTGATTTGGAAGTAGACAAAATTTGAATGTAAATAATGTGGAATTATGAATGGTGGGGCACCATTGATGAACAACTCTTTGACACTTAATAGCAATACCCATGACCGGCCTTCAATAGTACCCTATTGTTGCAAGCTTTAGCCGAAATCATATCAAATTCAATAGAAGTCTAAAAATTACAAATGAAATTGCCATGGATGTGTCTCCTTCTCTTCTTCCTTTGAAAGTTTGTTAGAAAATGCTTTGATTCACATAGAGGAAATCCTAACCCAATATGCTTTTAAATAGGTGATTTTTGTTGCACTTCCTACCATACTTTTAGAAAGCCTTCTACAAGAAGGGGTTCACAAACATTATTTCATGCATTAGAAGATTTTCAGGGGTCTAGGAGGGCTACGAGTTCTCTGATGTTTTCTGACTCTGCAAACTTGTCGAAACCAGCTACCTAATGTAGCAGAACGACTATCACGTCATTTTCCAAAAAAAAATCAATTGAATTCTTCTACAACTTTGTTTTGAATTTCAAGAAATTTATTAATTTTTTTTTCCAAACCGTTTCTTTTACTGCAGGCAAACTGCCAGAAGCACCAGCTTGAATCAGCCCTCCCAAACCCCCCAAAATCTTCTAATGCCATTTGAACCTACAGTGTGAAAGTGATGATTTTTTTACTTTTTTTTTTTTGAAAACTAGGCCAACAGTACAAGGCTACACTACGGTAGTCCCTACTTCCAACGTAGTGAATTTTCTGACCACAAATTGCAAAGCCGCCTCTCACGGGCTTCCCCAAGTCTGGCGATGCGCCACCTGGAGCCTTGCTACCCATTCCCCCACCGAAGCCCTTCTGCTGTAACTTCTCCGAGACAGACACCCACCTCAGATAAAGGTGAAATCCGATCATGCTTCTATTTTCTCTCAAAATTTTTTGGGTAAAACAGCTGACCCATTTCCAACCATTTATGCAATTACGGACATGTGGAGTGCAGATTTTCGAAGTGCAGAATTTTCCCTTAAATAAAATAGAATTTGGAAGGATTTCAAATTTTTCAAATTTTTTTAATTTTAAATATAATTATTATGAATTTTTTTAAATGAATTGTACTATATGACCTATATTAATCATATAGACTTTTCTATTTCCAATTATAGGCTGGTTGCAAATCAACCAAAGGTTGATTGCAATATTGAGAGCCTTGCCACAACTATTTTGGGAACCGTGCCATAACCTCATAGAATTCGAATAGCCTATAGGTTGAAAATGGGAGGGGGGTGATTAGAATGGGTCGGCTTTTTTATATCAAAACATGCTTAGTCAATCAATAGCTGAAGTAGAAGTACTTATTATGAATAACTTTAAGCGTTTAAGTGATGTGGGAAAGTTGTGGAAAAACTAAGTTTAGGGTGTGCAAAAATAAAGATGAGGAAGAATTTGTGAGTAGAAAAAATAGTTTCTTTTACTTAAATGAATATTTTATTGAATTTAATTGTGAATTTTCATCTAAGCCGATTCCAATCTCCTATACTCACCTATTCTAGTTAACTATGGTAAAGCCAAGAAGGAAGAGAGATGAATGGACAAGAAAGTACATACAATGAATCTTCTTCAATAAACAGTGCATTCAACTCTCCACAATAGGGCATCCTATGCAACCATCATAGGGGCTTGTTCAAAATAGGTTCTTCTACCATAGCCATTCAAGTAGTGCAATAGTGCCCAAGTAAGGGAATTGACCTATTTTTGGCTATTTAAGGAGTTACACATATCTGGAGCATAGATTTTCCTAAGTGTAGAAAATTTTCCATATATAGAAATAGAATTTGGAAGGATTGCATAATTTTTCAAGATTTTAGTTCTCAAAACATTATTACTATAAATTTTTTGGTTGAAGATTTTATTCCTCACATTGGTGATATAGACTTCCATGTTTCCAACTAAAGGCTAGTTGCAAAATTAACTAAGGGTTGGTTACAATATTGAGAATCTTGAAGCCAACCATAATGGGCCACAATTGCATTGGGAATTGTGCCATAATTAATCACTACTCATCTCCGGCTAAACAAAATTAGACCACTCTATACAACCGTAATGGAAAGGTGATCGAAAAGGGATTGGCTCCCATAAGGTATTATCCAATATTTGATCTACTTTGTGTTAGTTAGGATTGATTAGGGGTAGTCACAACTTCTTCAAGCTTAATTCAATTCTGAGAGAACTCAGATGTGGTGATTTTTGAATGGCACTCTAGGTGCTACATGCCTCTTGTTCTGTGACCTTAGATAATGTCATTTCTTCTCTTCTCTAGGTGAAGAAACAACATTTCATTCTCCGATTCTAGAGAATTTTCAATCTTCCACTCCTTTACTTGACTCCTACCTAACTGTGCTCATCACCCATTTGATGATTTCATCAAAATTACCCCAAGGATGAAATATTCTCTGTAATTTCCATTCTCTATGCTTACCGCACCAAAAGGGGTGTCACACCTTCTTCACCAAAATTGGATCTCCAATGGGTCCTTGTTCTTCTCACCAATTTCTTTGACTTTATAGAATTTCATTTCTTAGAGAAGGTGTGACATACCCCTATTGAGGCCATTGGATGTTTTTTCTTGTTTCTGAGATCAACCACAAACTCGTTTGAGTTTTATTTCTATGTAATAATTGTAATATCTTTAAGTTCTTGAGGTGCGGTTACAACTTGTCTTCTTCATTAGTCCTTTTCATTCATCAGTTCCAAATTTAAAAAAATAGTCAAGTTCTGTTTGGTTTCTTCAATTTACGACATCACTTAGGTAGACTGATATCAACTATAGTAAGGTAGAAGTACCTATTTTAGATAAATTAAGCATTTCAGATTGGATGATGTGGGAAACTCATAGAAAACTCACTTCAGTGTGTGCTAAAATAAGGTTGTGGAAGAATGCCAAAAAAACTGAAATTTTTTCACCAAAAATGAATATTTTATTGAATTTTAAAGTAAATTTTTCTCCTGAACCCATTCCTGTTTCATAGACTCACCTATTGTGGTCAGCTTTGGCACGTCTCCCCAAGCCAAGAAAGAAGAGAGATGAATGGATGAAAAAGTACAAACCAAGAATATATTTCAATGACCACAACATTCAGCTATTGTCCACAATAGTTTAGTCTATGACACAATTACAGGGGGCCTATCCAAAACAGATACTTCTACCTTACTGTTTTGTTTTGTTTTCTTTCTGGGTGTTGACCCACAAAAGCACACCATTGTGTTAGTTCTTTACATCCTGTAGAAATTGCCTTTATCAATCACACAGCCTGTTACGGCTACTGTAGACACTATTTTCTGAAAAGTGAAACCCTATCCAGAAACTTTGAACTTGTTTCTTCTTAATTTGTCAAAAATAAGTGCAAATTTGAGAGATTAAAGACCACAATTGTATTCTAGATGCACATAGCAAAGGAATTCAGCATACCTGCACTCATGGTGTATTCAGGGAAATATTTTTCCCATGTTGGCAAATTGATTTAAGGAAGATTAAAAAAAATTACATTTTTTTGAGTCAAAATTGAAATTATTGTGAATTTTTTTCCTGAAAATTCTTGTGCAACCAATTCTTGTTATGCAGGCTACTGTAATTCTGACCATAGGCTGATTACAAAATTGATGTAAGGGAATCAATGTACATGCTGTGATCATTCTATACTTTCAATGTACACAGCTTGGACATTTTCTCTGGAATTGGAAATTGGGGAGTGGTTGGAAATGGAACAACCTATATATTATAGAAATTGAACAGCCTATGTTGTGGAAATGCATGGGGGCAAGGTCGGAAATGGGTTGCCTGCTCGAGCTGCCAGAAAGTCAGCTGGCTTACGAAATCGATATTCTTTAGATGTGGCCAAATCAGGTGGTGACCAATCAGGGCTATCGAAACTTGGGAGAGGGGAGTGTTTGTATGTACAATGCATTGATAAAAAAAAAAAATACCCACATTCCAAAGCTCTTTATGAGTTCAAGTACCTCTTTGTACTTCTCCAATGTCAGCATGTACTACCCAAATGACTTTGATTATACTCGTGATGCCAACCCAATCTTTAGATGGCGACAAACATAGATTTGCACAAAAGGCATAGCACCACTATTCATATAATTTGGATGGAAATTCACTCCATGTTCTCCCCATTTAGCAAGTGATTCAGGTTTCAAGTAGTTTTCAAGGTAATTAGAGAGATCATGTTTATCTTAATATGTTTCTCTCATCGGAACATGTCAAGTGCATTTCTGTAAATAATGTGGTTATAGGCAGGCCTCAGCTTGTTTGCCACGTTCAAACTACAGATAAAAACAAATGTTTGAAATAAGAGCAGGCTTTCAGAGCTTCTTTTGCCACATTCCAATTACAGATGAGATTTGTTTAGAGTCAGGGTGGGCTTGAGCTGATTTGCCATGTTCAAATTACAGATCGATAATGTTTCGAAAAGGAAGGGATTTAAAAAAATCCCATGATTGTGCATACGTGTTTGCTACTGCAATTTCAATGGCAAGTGGATGAGGCTTTCAGCAACCATTCAAGCCAAATATCAACCTAAGATGGAATCGCCAAATTGTGGATTAAAATAGAATTATGGACATGTGATATGTATGAAAGTAACCTTTTAACCAATATGTGGATGGATGTTGAAATGTGGAGCACCACTATAACATTTTCTATCGCCACCTGGGCACTTTTTAAAAAATGAAAAAAAGAAGTCCTAGTTGCAATAGAAGGTGATGGTGCTTGTATGCATGTTGCACAAGAACCTTGGAGACAACACTAGAGCCTTTGGCAACATTGAACTTGAGCACTTTAGCTTTGTAGACTCCACAATAACATGAAGTTCCACCATTCTTGGCAATATCTCAACCATGGCCACCTCTCTTTCTCGGCTGCAAGGTAATCCAAGAACCAATGTTGATTTTCGTAGGAATGTAGTTTCCTTCCTCATCTCTTGTGTTGGAGGTGAAAATATAATGTATGGTGCTTCATGGCCTCTTTGAAATGACAAAAAAAATCAATTGGAAGTAGCAATGTTGAGTTGCAAAAAAAACCCTGCCAAGAAATGAAAGAATGGAAAAAACTAGGGTGTGAGCAAATCTTAAAATAAATTGACAAGAAACCTAAAACACATTTACAAGAAAATCCTTGTCAAAACTCTCAAACAAAAATTAAAGGCTTAGTAGGCATGTATGTATACCCATTTTTAGAATGATTCATTATGATATGTTTTGTATTGATTATTAATAAATGTTGTTGAAGTGAGTCACATTCTTTCTTGCATTTCAACCCTCTAATATGATTGTCTCTTATGCATCTATATAATCGTATGTATTGTCTTTTGACTACATAAAGATTTTAGTTCAATTGTTGAACCATGTTGACACATGACTACAACAAGATTATAATTCACTTGAGTCATTGTTTATATAATACGTCTCAACCAAAGCATAATTTGTTGTAGTCACATAATGTTCACATTTATGCCAAAAATGTGACTCTAAATTCAAAACATGATTGCATTCAATCGTAAAAAATATTGGAGACATTCTACATGAACTACCATATCAACTAAAGATATGGATCATGGCAGGCATATTTTACATCAACAAAGAATGTGATTCCTTAAAGTCATAAGTTACGTCAATTTACAATGACATTCCACATATACTACTATGTTAGCAAAAAAATGTAATTCATTGTAGTCAAAGCTCTGAAAAATATGACTACACAAAATCACATGTTAAGTTTATTTTTTTCCTTTGTTTAGGCAAGTCAATCTTCTAAGATCAATCAATGTATACACCTCAATCTCCATATTTATAAATATGATTGATGGCTAAAACAAATAGTTCGTAACAATTGAATCCAATCATAGTGCATGTTATCTATAGTGATTCCTATGTGAGTTTATTTTGGGATTTTGTGACTTACTACAATCATATTACATTATCATAAAACACCCATTTAGTTGAAGTGATGTGCAACAAAATTGAATTAGCCATTAGAAATGGAAATTTGAACTTCACTTGTTGCCAATTCAATGAATGAATTTTCATATTTCCACTATTACCAAATATTATTTCAAGTTTGCTACCTAATACTCAATCAATAATAACAAACACACAAGTTGTGATTAGAAATTGCAATTTCAACTCTAGCAAATGTCATGATTCAATTTTATACACTTCTTCAAATTAAAAATAATGAATTTGAAGAAGAGGATTTGAACATTGGAAAATTCAAATTCTCATGTACATTTGGACACTACTTCAATAGTCAACACAAAGCTCTCTACATTTTATCTATAGATCTTATTCAATAATCATAGAATATTTAAAAGAGCTCTCTACTAGTTTTGGAATAGACCTTGATAACTCTAGTGTTGTGAAGTTGGAAGCTAGTTGTTCTACAAGAGATGTGACAAATGAAATGCAAATGATTCAAAGTCATGTTGAGACATCTATTTAAGTAATAAAATATGTACAACTCATATTAGTTGATCCATACAAAAGTAGACAAAGTTCCTCAAGAAACTTAGCACAAGGCCCTTCACCTTCCAAGGTAGCTTTAATTTTTGAAGCTATAACTCTATCTTCCCAATAACCTTGAAAATGATCAACATCACTTCTAGCATATATGAGAAGGTTTGCCAAAGATTGTAAACAATTGAAAGCTAATAGCTTCTCAAAATGGTTAGGATACAAATCAACAACTATCAATACCTTCAAGAAAGGATAATCTGCACCTTCCAAACTTATCACTCTAGGGCAAAAATTTATACAAATTTCGTGCAAAGAGGTGCATGTTCTCAAGTCAAGCATATGAACTAAAGAAGGCAAATTATGCGATACCACATATTGTAAAGAATAGTAGATGCCTGCATAATCATCCTTGCTTGAATTCTCGGATAATGTAATTGTCACCAATTGTGGGAAGTTGTTGAGTTCTACTTCATGAAGGTAATCAAACCCCTCCAAATTCAATGTTGTCAAATAATCACAATTGAAAAGTTGCAACACCACAAGATTATTCAACCTTTGTATTCTCTTGCTTGCAACAAGTCGTGCACTAGCAAGGCTCATATCTACAGTACGAAGCCTAATAAGATTGGACCAACATCTTGTTGGTGTTGAAGAATCAACCATCAAATCCATTCCTCTAGGTTCAAATACACCCCATGCATTCTTCAATCCATTCACTTTATGGTCCATTACATACCACTTAGCAAACTCACGGTACAAAGAAGGGACAAAGATGTAATTGGTATCCATTCCTTGCACGAGGTGAAAATTGATCATGCCAGAATTTTGTAAATTCATCAACTGCATCAAGTGATAAATGCACATTCTTGTATTAGATATTAGACATAAAATATCTCCACACTAGGATCTCTCATTTACAAAAATCCACAACATACAGGCCTTGGGAAGTGCACATTCTATGCCTACATAATCCAATAAATCATTACAAAGTGCAATCAAAGATGTCATTTTCCTAAAAGCTTCTACAAATTGAAAACTAGAAGCCTCCATAAAACCCAAATAGGATGAGGAATACTCACTCTTCCTTTCATAATTGTTGGAGACTCATCATGAAGTTGACAAAGCTTCCTAATCTCTCTACTAATGTCGAAAGCAAAATTATACTTGGACTTTATTTGAAAGAGTGCAATATCCAAAAATACCAACTTTTCACTAAAATCAAAAGTGCTAAATTGCAAACCCAAAATATGAAAGAGATCTTTTGACAACCTCAATACATCCTTCACCAAGTCCATTTCCTTTTCAAGATGATCCTTCCACAACAAAAGTTGATTTCCCTTTGATCTACCCAATTGAGAAAAGAAATTTTGCCAACGCCATCAATGCCATAGGATGGTATGATCCACCCTGGGGGCAATCAAACTAACATTTTTGTATGCAAATTCCAAGAATGTTTTTTTCTTCCTTTGTCAATTCAGAAATAGCCTTCATAGGAGCAGCATGGTTTAAAAACAATGTTGTAGCTTCTTCAACTATCAATGTTGGCATCAACATGTACAATTCCATGTTGGATAATAAATATTCAAGAATTGCTTTGCTACTTGAAGTGATCAAGATTCTACTCTCTGGGTGGAATCCCATCTTCAAATAGTCTTGGACTTCTTCCAACAAATGTGCATAGGAAGTGACATTGTCAAGAACCAAAAACACCCGCTCTTGCTTTATGAATGTTTCCATTTGCTTCAATCCCTAACATATGCACATAAGCATATTAAAGATATTTGTTAACCATGAAAGGATAAACATATGACCATTTTTTCAAACTTCGACGTTCATTTACATATATGTTCTTATTTTGCAACAATACGTGATTGAAATCTTATATACATTTTGTACAAGTCTCTTATATAACCTAAGAAGTAACAATGTTTCTGTCAAAATTTGAAAATACCACAAATTTCTATATAAAAAGTAAGAAAAATTTATATGGAGTATGCTTACAAGATCTAAAACGTTTTCCAAAGGTAAATACTTAAATGGGCATGTCAAAATCACTACTTTTTGCTACTATGCATAGTTACTTTTAGACTTGTCAAGATTTCATATTGTCATGTTGGCAAGTGAAAATAGGCTCTAATGCACCGAAGACCACAACATTTGGATATCATACACAAAAGTTATAAAGAATCAAAGTTTTCATGGTACATGTTATAAAATTGTTTCTTTAATAAGTATATATTGATTTTGAAGATGTATACATTGTATTGATGGTGGTTTTAGACATGGTGACGATTACGGGATTCCCATTTTATAATGTCTAACATCATAGTGCAAGTCAATTTACTATGTCATTAGAAAATTAGAAAATTAACACTCATAGTAATAGGCCCAAAGATCAAATTATAAAAAAACACTCAACTCTACAAATATCTTTGAAATCTTAAATTAGAGTAGAAACTACCCTTAGAAAGCTTCATTTCATTTGTTGGACTTAAATTTAAAAACGATCATTGTCAAAATTGAAATTCACATCCTAGATTATGAGAATTATAGCTAGCTCTACTTTAGAAAAACTAAAGTCTCACATTCATTTGAAGTTAATTTCATTAATTATTGTCATCTCTTAGTAAATTGCAACAAGGTCACTTAAAATTAGAATTTCAAGACTTTTGACTTCACTTTCAAGCACTGCAAGTCATCAAATTTGAAACAAGAAGCAATATCATACCTTTCCAACACCAACACCTATGCAATCAACCATATCCTTCTCAAAGCCACAAAGCATTTGAAGCATCCACTTTTGATGCCGAGCTCTGGACCCATGCCTCATATCAACATAGCATACTTTACCCAAGAATTCTCCATAGAAGTAATCATGTAAAGCTTTCGCCAACATGGTTTTGCCTAGCCCAACCATTCCATATATTCCCAACACTCTTGCTCCTACAATTAGGTCTTCTACAAATTGTCTTGACATGGCCTACAAATCAATAGAAACTATCAAAATAGAACCAACTTCAACTCCTTACATCACCAAATCAACTCCCACTTTAATGATCTTCAAAGTCATTCAATGTATAAATTAAAGTAATTCAAAGACATTACTTCCAACTTCAAGAATATTGCAAATGAGTACTAACTAATGATAAAAAAAAAAAAGACCTTGGAAATCTAACATGCCTAGTCATAAGTATATAACCATACTCAGAAGTCTACATTAAATGTCAATGGCATTTGCATTTAGGTTATAAGTTCTACACAGTCATTATATCTTCCAAACAAACCAAACAAACACATTGTAACATTTCTAGATCCACAAATCAACACACATTGAAAAAGACACCATTAACCATCATAGAAAATTCAACATGAGTTACAAGACAAAGTAGTTCCCAATACCTCACACATTCAACCATAACCAACCATGCTTTTAGAGCTTCCAAAGAGCAAATTGGGAAGAGACAACTTGAAAATGCTCTCAACAACACACTTCCTATAAGCCACCTTTGTTGTTGCAACCTTTCCAAATGTCAAGCCATTTGACTTGCACAAGGATTTCACAGCCGCACTCCATTTAGATAAGTCAATCTGATCATCAAATGCAACATGTTCTTTCCAAATGGGCATCCAATGACCCTCACCTTTCACCTCTTCAATTGATAACTTCAAGAATAAAGGGAGCAATTTGAGCTTACCACCACCACCACTTGCATCTCGTTGAACAATAAAAAATTCAACTAGCTCAATCATTGGCCACTTTGAACTCAAAAACTCTTCCGACAACACAATAACCACAACATGACACAATCGAGCTACTTCAAAGATAAGAGGTGCAAAGTCCTTGCCTTTGGGCGGGGCAATCTTTCCTGGCCCTCATTCATGTCCCTAAGCATGTACTCCATTAAAAAAAAGACCCACTATGTTGTGTTTAATTAATTTATCCTTTGATACCTCTCCAACCAAATTTGGGGCTTTTGATTGCAAATATGAATTCATAATTTGCAAATTTTATCATTTGTGGCAAATAAAAAATTTCAACTTTTTTTCCTTGGGGCCAAATGAATGGGTTGAGGTGAATTGATCCCCTCACTTGTCTTCCAGATGTCATTCTAGGAGACATATAAAAAATAAGACCCCCTATTTTGTGCTCAATTAATTTATTGTACACACCTCTTCTACCTTAATTTGGGGTCTCTAATTGCAAGTATGTATTCAAAATTCACAAATTTAATCATGCATGGTAAATAAGAATTTTTTTTTTTCCTCAAGGATAAGCGAGGGGATCAATTCACCCTGGCCATCAATAGCCACTTAAGCAATACACAACTATCCAAGTAACTTAGGGCCACTTCACACTATAGTTGTCAAAGTTGAGAGGCTGTAGGATTGAGTAGCCAAACTTCGTTGAAAGTCCCAAGAAATGGGTAATAAATAGGCAAACTTGATGACCTTTCAACTATAGTTTGATGCTCCATAGTTTAGCCACCCAAACTTCCTTTGAGAGTCCATTGCTTTCTAGGCAATTTGGAAGGTGATGGCCTTTGGGTTGTATGAAGGGTTGAGAAGCCAAATTCTTAGTTTCTTAAAATGGGATTGGTGGAAACCCACAACTTCTTAACCTTTGGTTAGTGTGAAGTGTCCCTTATTACTTTGTATCTGATGTGGTTTTGAGAGTCCATTGGATGCTTCATCTATTTTGGAGATCCACCACTCATTTGAGTTATGGTTCTATAGAGTTGTAATGAGTTAAGTTCTTTTCTTGAGTTGCGGTTCAAAGCTTTCTTCTCTATCTTTTGCATAGGCACTAGTTCCATGCAAAAAACAAACAATCTGTGGCTTGTTTCTTTAGTTTCTACCAACACTAAGATGGAGGCACCAAAAACTGATCATTTAAGTAATTTGGGAGTAGATTCTATGTAGTATGAATTGGTGGGTATTTTTCTCATGTAGGAAGATAGGAAATATGAGGATTGTGAATTTTTTAGAATTTTACATCGGAAACTGAAATTATTGTGAATTTTGGGAGCCAAAAGAATGTTTGACCCATTACAGCCAATGTCTAGAGTCTTTCAATTCTAATCATTCAAGGACTACTTTCTTGCTCACTACTTTAAGACATGTGTCAACACTTTAATAGTGTAAACCTTGAAAAGGACAAAAAAAATAAATTCCAAGTTTCAGTTCTAGCCTAAGGTTGGTAGTAGCACATCCTAGAGGTTGAGTACTTAGTGTGGTTGGTAATTGGTGCCTGTACATTAAGTTATTAAATTATATCGATGCCACCACAAATTGATATACATTTGGACCTCATTAGCTATTTGGACAAAAGTGGAAGATTCTCTATCAAAGACAACTGCTAGGAACCAAAGTATAAAGTATTAGTTCATAGCAGCAAACATGATGTTGAAGCTCTCACCAATTGCAGCCTCGCATCACGATTGGAATTTTGGTTTGGATTTTCAAACAGTTTGAGATTTTGTAACACTTAGTGGGTAGTGGGTGGTGGGTGGGAAATCAAGGTTGTGACTTAGTTAGCCTAGAATGGTCAATAGGAGTGGGGTGTTTTTTGGACCAATGTCACCCTTATTGGCCTCATTGCATTGGCCAATTTGGAGGGAGGGACAAAGTTGGAGAAGTTAAAATGTGTCAATTTGAGCAAAATTTTGCCTAAAATAAAAATAGTGGTCAATGGTGATTGGACATTGCAACTAAATTATGGACAGAAAGTTCAAAACTGGTTTTGATCCTTCTTTCAAGGAGAGCCAAGTAAGTAGAGAACAAGTATTCTTGAAATTTTGGATTTTTCTTAAAAGTCAATCTTGCTTTGGTTCCAATCAAAACTTAGCTTTGATACCTTGTAATCTCAAGAGATACAAGAAAAGGGATGGATGCCCAATTACAAGATGATGTTCAATATTTTATCCCTTTTACTAGTTTTCATGAGAACCCAAGTTTTGATTGCCATTGAGTTCATTGATCCTCTTCAAAAGTATAGAAAATTTACGTCTTCAAAAGCTTAGTTAGCCACCTAATCTTGTTGTTCATGCATGACATTGGCCATCTTATATTCATTTAAAAACATAGATGTATTATAGTACATGACAAATCTTAACCAACTAATCTTTAACTTTGAAGTAACTTGGTGCCCTAATTTGTAAATGATAAACAAAAAACTTTGGAGATGGTATTTTGTTTAAGTAGTTTTTCTTTCATTCCAATAAATGCTTGAATATGTAAAAATCAATCTTTGTTAGTAATCAATTTGATGACATTGAAGTCAATAATATATTTATACAAGATATAAACAAAACTATGAACAATTTAGAAAGGACTTAGGTGTTAAAATGTATTAAAAGTACAACCATATAACCCAATTTTCATACTTTGAGAAAGATGGAGGCCAAGATTAAAAGGCTTGTACCTTTCCAAACTTCATTTTGACCTTAACTATGTGCCTAAATAGAAAGGTTTTGAAGAATCACATGGTATTTGCCAAACAAAAATCCAATAGAATTAGGATTAATTACAAGTTGTGAATGTCAAAAGATTTTCAAAACTACTAAGTTGTAATTGTAAAGAATTTTGTGATAATTGAGCCTAATGTCACATGTGCAATGCAATGGAAACTTGTACCATCATATTTGCAATAAAATGGTTTCATTTGTTTCAAAAAAGAGTGGTGCCTATCACTATGTACCAATATTCAAACTCAATTCTTCAAATTATGCTACATTTTGCCACTAAATCCACATGGAAGATATTTTGCTTTTTATTCTTTAACATAAAATCACATGCCCCTCCATAAGTTATGGATTTGGGGGGTAGTGAAGATATGAAATTACCATGAATTATTCAAGAGAAAGTGAAAATTTTCAAATTAAATACAAAATGTATTAGAAATAACTTGAAAGTTTATCGATAGTTCAAAATTATAGTATGAAAATCATAGCAAAATCCAAATTTTTGTGTCACTCCATGATAATTAACCGATCAGAGGTAGTTATACGTTGTAAACCTCAACTGCAATAAAACAATTCATCTGAGGGGTTTTCAAATTTTCAAACTACAGTGAAAACTAAACCTGGTGACTTTCATTTCATAGAATGAACTCAAATTCAAAAGAGGTCAGTTTGATGATTACAATCAAGATCAAGAAGTTCAAAATTGCCAAAGCAACGAAATGATGAGAACAATTTGAAACTTCAGTAAGAAGAAATCAAACAGTCATAGATACCATGATCAAAACAAAAAACTCGCTACTGAAGCGACTGCACAATCTTTCCTCAGACAACCAGAATGGTAAAACCGTAACATTCATTTCTGAAAACAAATTGAATTTCACCAGGAGGTCAATATCGGACCTTGGAGTCAAGGACTCGTGATGGCACCGACTCTGCCAATGCTTCATTTGATAATAGGCACCCCAATTCCATGGTGCACTGTGAAGGAAACTGAATTAAATACTCCAGCGTATAACCTCAACAACAAATGATACCATAGCTAGCAGCACAGCCTACCGGCTAAGCGACCAAAGACCAAGACAAAACGTGAGTTCTTACAAAACACCGAAAAAAGGATTATTGATGGCCGAGGTCAGCTCAGAGCCTGCGACGTTCAGCAACATCGCGTCCACTTTCTCCCTCGGCAGAAATAAGAACTCACTACCGTCTCTCTGGAATCCACAAAGCTGCAAGAACTCCACTCCACCTTGCAGGCTCCCAACTCTCTCCTGTAACAACCCGCACCAAAGTCAGAACGTGGCACAACACATGACTGAAGACAATCTCTCATTAGGTTCGCCCTTTAGTGTCACTCCAAGTCGAAGCAGCCTGAACGCGCAGGAAGAGGGATGGCACTACACACCTGGAAAGCAGCATTTGTCAACCGAATCTTTCGATACTTTTCCTCATCAGGATTTTGTGCTACGTTCCCTATATAGGTCAGCATGGTCTGAAACGCCTTCTTCACCCTAGCATCCTCATCCTGCGACAGAAACATGGACATCGAATTCAACAAGCCAGGATCGCAATGCTACCTAGAGACATATGAAATGACGAGCATGGTCTGGCACATAGTGAAGCGACGGAATAAAAAGCCGATAACAGGTTGATCTCTCCTATACAAGAAACGACCACCCATACAGCGCACAATTGAGGGGCTTCACCACCAGTGACACCCGAAAAGAGTTCTCAAAGTCGCCTACGTTGATCCACGGACTCCATGAGCTCAATTTGAGCTTTGAACGACAGACAAAGACGATACTCTCACATCACGCAGTACCGCACAAGAAAGACGAGGAGAGGTGACTGCACAGAGACGATGGCAATCGATATCAACCTTGTGAGCATGTTTCAATCCTCGCAAGCACTCCCGCATCTGCTCGGCCTTCGAAGCTGGTCTTAGAGGAACGAAGGGCTGCCACCAAATCATACGAAAACG
The DNA here is from genome assembly GCA_963969395.1 of Pseudoscleropodium purum. NCBI lineage: Eukaryota > Viridiplantae > Streptophyta > Bryopsida > Hypnales > Brachytheciaceae > Pseudoscleropodium > Pseudoscleropodium purum. The sequence continues at coordinate 14,047,518 of OZ017800.1, read as the reverse complement.
TTTAGTCACTGTGTCACAAGCCACAGAAGGGTAAACCCTATAATATGTAGACTTCTGTAATCTCCGAATCAACTGTAAATCACGTATATCTTAGGACTATACCTAGAAAGCCAAATGTACACTCATCGGCCATTATTTCCCATACATAACACGCAGGAGCCAGTGTAGGCATCACGTAAAACCTACTCATGGATCAGAGGGTGATCTGCATTAGAAGAGAAAACAACCGACCTTCTTTTCCTCTTGTGGGGGTGGTGCAGTCTCTGCAGTCTTTGGATCTTCAGGAGGCAAGCCCAGCTTTCGCCGTCTCTCCGCCTAAACAAGCACCAAACACAGCGTTCGCCCATTAGGTTCGCAATAATCCGGATTTCAAGATTGATGGCACTCACCACATTCAAGAGAGAATACAGAAGACAGATTCGTACAATACCTTATCTTCCTCCAACTTTTGGCGGATTTTCAGACGAGCACGCTGCTCTTCTTCTTTCTCAGCCTTCCTGAAGGCTATGATCCTAGAACCACAAAGTAAAAACGCTGAGCATCAGAAACGATGAACCTCTCTCAGTTGAGGTAGCCACGTTGACAGAAAATTAATAGGAGATTGTTCACATCCTCCAAAATGAGGTTCATAAATTCACTGCCTCGATACCTCGATAACTTCAAGTCCTTGAATAGCAAAGATCAGTGCAAAAAGCGTTTCAACTTACCTCTGCCGCTCCTGTTGTTCTTCGATGCGTCTTGCTTCTTGTAGTTCCTTACCAATGCGAATCCGTTCCTGCATTCAGATCTCAGCACAGCCTTAATTGCACAGTTCAGAGGACCATATACAAATAGAAGCAATTGGAATCTGAAAGTAAGCTCGGGTTCTGTTGGTGAAGGTTTTCATCTTTGGCATCTCTACTACCTAACAACGACGTACATACTTGCTGACCATGTTCCCCGCAACACATCAGATAATCTTACGCATACGTACCCTCTCTCGTTCTTTTTCCATCCGCCTCTCCTCTTCCTCTTTCTTCCTTTTGGCTCTCACTCTGCAAATGAAAAACAGGAGATTACACAACCAAATGTGTGCCAAACCAAGATCCATAATGCCAAAGTTTTGAGGTAAGACGACCGGGAGATGCTCCATCGACATAATATGACCGATGATGAAATTCATGATATGATAAGGAAGACTATATCAGAAAAAGATTCGTACACAAGTTCCTGGGCCTTCGCCTTGGCCTCTTCAGGAGTTAACAGCGACTGAATAGAAGTATTTGAGTCAGCAGCAACCTGCAAGTTCATTACCATAATCGATATTAGTTCTTCAACTATCTTACCACTATTCAAGGAAAGGATGTCATAAGAAGCTTAGACCCGCATCTGGTATGCATCGCAACAGGTCATCTCCTTCTCAACTCGTTTCACATCTAAAGCAGTTCCAAGAGCAAGAGGGTTCAGAACAATTACGAAACAGTCGAATGTTGAATTTAATCAAAAAACAAGTCGGGCGTACCAGAGGCATTTCATCAATATCGGGGTCGGATTCATGTTCCACGATCCAGTTCACGGCAGTCTCAACGTTGGTGGTCCCTGCACATGAACATACGTTCGTCAGCCTAAATGCGTCCCTCATGCAGCCAAGTCAAAAGTATTCCTAGCCCAACCCAACCCTATCTACGACCAAATAGGCTGCTGGATGTAAGTCGAAAACAACTGACAGGAGCTGCTACTGGTTCAAGCCATCTGTAGTTCTATATTTTGATCGAGTCCACGTTCTCCAGTTACTCCATAAATCTCCCCGGAAGTCCCTGGCGTGATTAAGCCCACAAAAGAATTGAAACTGTTCAATGCTATCAATCAGAAGACTAAGAAAAGTGGAGCACCTGTGAAATGAAGAGCACGGGTAGAACGAGCAGCAGGGAATCCCATCGATTCCAGCTCTGCCAGTGCTTCCTTATTCACTTCTGGCACAATCATCTCTGCAACGAATTGCACACCAAACGTCAGGACAGTTACCAAATCTACCACAACCTGGTTTGAGAAGGTCAACACCCTCACGGGGACCTGGAATGTTGCATGAGCTCAAGGGCACAGAAGTGACACTAGGAACTGTGCGAAGAAATCATCGACTACCTGGAGCACTTCCAGCACTCCCCTCTGCACCAGAACCACTCGGACCTGCAGCCGGCTTGGTCTCCAACACGATAGGTTTCGCCGTCTCTGCTGTTTTGTCTGCGAAATCGGCATGACCCGTTCTCTTCGTATGCAAATCTTGTTCCTGCGTTTAGTGAAAATACGGAAAAAACGAGTCACGATAAAGTCACCGGTTTCCTTGCTATTACTCTTATCGTCTCAAGCTTCACTACATTCAGGTAGCCAGAAATATTGTAAAGACTGGCAAGCAAATTGGCAAATGACGAATTCTAGCAGTAAAAAAATCACAGCAAAAGGCATTCAGTCCAACAATTTGCTCATTTGACAAATAAAAAAACACGGCAAAATGAGAGTTGAGAGGAGACCGTTTGAGTTCGGCATGGCTTGCCGCAGGTAGTGCACACCAAGTTGAGTACCTGAAGCCAGACAGACACATCAAGTGAATATAGAATTTGGTGGCGCCATTTCCCATTAAACCTACTCAAAACTGATTCAAAACAATCATTTTGAGACCTAATTTGAGCATCTAGGTCCTTAAGGAGTTAAATCAAAGCATGTCCGCAGCAACTCTAGTAGAGCGATTCAACAACAATTCTAAACAGAATCCGTGAAGAAGACCGTGATCCACGAAGCCTACGAATCACGTGGGAGCACAACGTAGTCGCTCCGCAGTCGGTATCTTAAATAATTAACATGATTTACGTTTACCGCACACTACTTATAGAAACAAATAAAAACCCTCAACTGGTAACTTGACCAGATGCGGATTGAAACAAACTCTTGCAAGAGACGCAGACTTACCTATAATCACGATTTGATAGGACAACACAAGAACTCATTCCAACGAACAAAAAAATGAAACTATTAAAACAATAATTAAAATCGTGATCGGTCTCTCCAACACGATCTCAAACCCTATCTGACAAATCACTACTTCAATCGCGAGTAAGCAGTCAACGCAAAGTATCCCAAGGCTCCCAGAATGCCAGTCACACAACAAGAGAACAGAGTCCAAAGCTCATGCCTACATACATAAATACATCACCTCAATTATCCCAAGCTTCGCACTTGTCACAACAACAAGAACAGGATAGAGAGTCTCGAATTCATCAAGAAATAAAGAATTGCATCGGCAATCGTCTCGATCGATTTCCAGACGGAAAACAAAAGAACACCGTCCCGAAAAACTCTCATCTCACTCATACGCCATAGTCGAACACGTTTTCCAATCCTAATTCCTCAATGCACATTCCTTCTCAAAGAGTAAACCGCGGACAATCAAAAAACATGAACGAACATGCAGAAGCGGCGCGGATGTTGCTATTCCGAGGGCCGGCGATCTCTGTTTCGATGCGTCAGCGGAGGAGAGTGGCAATGGGAAGTGCGACTGAGGTTAATGTTGTGAACTAAGTTACCGCCTGCGTAGATTCTTGGAAATTGGTGTGTCCGGTGAGCTCGGCGTGCTCCTGCGCCTCCTCCACACTCCGCAACTGCGCCTGGCAATCGCCGCACTCCAGCGACAGACCCGCCATAGCTCCACAAACGCCAACAAAACGCTCACGCTTACTTCCTTCGTCTTCCCCGCACAACCCAAGCCTCCTGGGCGGAATCGTAATTAAGATTAGTGTGTCACTAAACCCAATTAAGCACACTATTTAGACCCAATTTAACATAGTAGTCGAACCTAATATATCAAACTAAGGTGGAAGCACCCATAACCAATCAAATAAGCAATTTGGGAGCAGATTTTGTGTAGTATGAGTTGGTAGATATTTTTCTCATGTTGGAAGATAGGAAATATGAGGATTGCTAAATTTTCAGATTTTTATTCAAAAAATTGAAATTACAGTGCATTTCTGGAGGCGAAAGAACCCTTGACTCACAAGCAATGTCTAGAGTCTTCTAATTTTGATCATTCTAGAGAATACTTTCTTGCTCATTACTATAGGTAATGTGTCATAACCTATTAGTTGCAAACTTGAAGAGGACAAAAAAGCAAATTTCAAACTTTAGATCCAGTAGATCCGGCTTAAGGTTGGAATTAACACACCTTCTATGTTAGGTATAGACAATCTTCTATGTTGGAATTAACACCACTCTATGTAATTGGTGCCTCCACCTTAATTGAACCCAATCCAACATGTTGCACTAATAATGAAATTTATTGTTGGCCAAACTAATTGATTTGAATATGCTATAAGTTTTTTACTTTTGATAAATATTTTTACCCTCTTTGAATATTGTCAATATCTATCTTCTTGGTAAAAATATTCATCAACTGTAAAAACTTATAACATTTTCAAATCAATTAGTGTAGCAACAATTCGTTTCATTACTATTGTAGTTCTAAAGTCCTTTATAGTGTTTGATTTTGTCTAATGGTAATTTTTTGGATTGTAGTCTATTTGGGCAAGAATCATTTTGATAGGTAATTGTACACTATTTAGATAGAGAACATTGTTGACTAAAATGTCATAAAGATTTATATGTAATCACAAATAAATCACAAATATTTTTTTATAATAAAGTTAATGTAAAAGTCATAAAAATATCTTGCATTTTAGTCTCCATTTTATTCATATTTTAAATTGTATTTGAATTCTCATTCAACTTGTAATTCTTTTAGAACGAGAAGAAAGTAATATTGAATGAAATTTAATCACATATACTTGTTTTCTTCTAAAATTGAGGTATATATTCTTCTCTTACAACTCTTAGTTTTGAAGAGTTGATCAATAAATAATGTGATTTTTAAAGAATAAGAATTCTAAGTTATTTTAGAAAAGTATTGAATGAGAGTCAAATAGTAACTAATTCATAACTTTTTAATTAATTATAATATTTAGTGCTTGAACTAAAGAAAAAAATTGATTTAAACAATCTGAAACTTTATAATATTTGAAGTTCTTATTGAATAATATACAAAATGGAATGTGTTTTTCCTTGTATAATCTTGCTTTCTTTAAAATGTCCTATGTAATCCATTTTGACTCTTGTAAGATTATACTTTCTTTTCTTGGCCAAATATGGTAATAGTTCAATAGTAGAAAGCATTCCTAGTGTGGTGTTAAGAGGAAAGGGACTAATATATTGTGTAATTGAGTACTTCTATTTGTAATATGTAGATATTCAATGCATATTAAAGAATATGTTCTTTTTTGATAATCACAATCAAATTGAATATTATATACATGGTTGTTTTATAGAATTATTATATAGAATATTCAAACTCAATTTTAAAACCACAACCAAGTAATTCTTCTATGATTAAAATAATGTTCAACATGAGGGGCACATTTGGTATAAATGTAATCATTTTTGTCAAAAAAATGCCACATATCATCTTACATTTGGTTTATGTTGATATGAGCCTCTAAAATTTTGATGTAAAAATTCAATTTTGGCACTTTCTTGCTTAAATTGACCCTCACTTATATTAATTCTAGCTAGAAAAATGTCTAAAATCAATACATAAAATTCCAATTGAAGCATGTGGATAGGTAGCAATACCTCCAAGAGACATTTTTATTCTTAGAAATCTAAAAATGGCACTATATGAATACTTCGCAGACTCAAAACCACAACTTTTCAAAAGCCGACAATGACCCCAAAAGGGTCCTCTTAGCCCTTTGGGCCATTAATTAACCAACCCCATCTTCCTAAAAAACGACAACCATTGATTTTTTCTTAAACTACAACCCCTCCAACCGCCAGTCTCCAAAAAACATTCAAGAGATATGGATACATATATGTACTAGAATATGTACTAGGATATAGATATTGGGGTACGTATTGAGATACAGGTATGGATGCTGGAGTACGTATCGAGGTATAGATACACACATATATATCCCATATTCATTGCCAAGTAAACTTCATTTCAAAATTACAAAGAGGGAGAGGGGAGGGGCATATTGAAAAAATAATAATTTAAGTTAATTGTGAATTGATATGGGGAGGTAAATGAATTAAATAAATATTGAGCTCATGGTGACAGTTTGTCACAATGAGCTCAAAAGAGTAATAACTGCTCACTACTATGCTGACAATGAAAGGTGGAGAGTGTTATTTGAAGCAACTAATGAAAGTTGAGACATTTTGTACTTCAAGGTAGTACAAGAATTTGAAAGGGAGGTTATCTTTCATATAAAAGCTTTATAAAAAATTTGCCCTCTATTTTTTTACACACATTTGACAAACATACATAGTTTGTCAAATTTCAGATAATAAATTAAACAAATTCATTGTAACAAAGACTTATAATAAAACTTCATTAAATTGGATAAAACAGCAACATATGCTTTAGACTTCTAAGTCCACCTATAATAATTCAACTACATTCACTGATTTGCCCTAATAATATATGTGACACCAAATTTATCATGTCATACTATTGTGAATTAATAAATGTAATTAAAAATACTACTATATGATATCAATTTTGATAAGAATAAGTTTTTGTAGTTGTTAATTGTTCCCATCACTAGTATAACAAATCAATGTATTCTATAGTGTTTCATCTCACTCTAAATTAAATACTAAAGATTCTAAACCAATCCATAGCTTCAATTTCCTTTGTATACAAATACATCCATCCAAGTGCTTCCAAAGTTCATCATATTCTATTGTTTACTTTTTAACAAATTTTGTTTTGAGAAGCCATGTTCATGGGCTATGCTTAGTGGTTTGGGGTGTCTAAGTCAACCTAAACAATTAACTCTAAGGATTAACTTCTATATACAAAAATCAACCAAATCTTGTAGAAAAGACCAAAGATGTTTTAAAATACTATAAATAAAAGTGTACAATACTCACAAGAAGAAAATTAGAATTGTCGGTTGGCAAAAGTATAGGGAGAGGCCGATGAAAAGTGAAAGAGGCAATCTTTTAACTTTCAAAAGAGTAAATTTAACATTAGTCTTGAATTTTTCGGTTGTTTCTTGTTTGGCAGCATCTATAGAAATATAATTTACAAAGATTCCATATTTTTTCAAGATTTATTTTTCAAAACATAATAACTATGAATTTTTAGTTGAAGATTCTATTCAACCTATTCTTGTCATATAGATAATCCTATTTCCAACCATGACTTGGTTGCAAAATCAACCAAGACTACAACCAATTATAATGTGCGATGATTGCATTGGAAATTGTGCCATAATTCTTCTCTACATTTCTCCAACTTTGTCTTGTTGATTGGAAAGAGAGTAGCCTACATAATGAAAATAGGTACCTAGTTGGAAATGGGTTGGCCACCATATATATTGTGCCCATTGGGTGAGGCACCTTGTGTATAGAGCAATGTTCGAGGAGGAGGTCATTTTTGGACAAAAGGGGCTGATGAGAAGGGTGGAGCTTGATAAGGAGGCCCTTTTTTCCCAAAATGTCCGACAACAAAAGACATTGCCTAATGTAAACTATAGATGTAAACCAACTTGATATTTTTGGATGACAAAAAAAAATTTCGATGAAAAATTCATAATGCTCGATTATACAAGTAAACTTGCATAATCAAGTATTAAAAGAATGCTAATCCTAATTGTGGTATAAAAGACACTTGCAAAATGAACAAGACATCTCCTACCCATGGGTTACATAATAGCAAAGGTGTTAATAAATGATAGATTATAAAATAGAACTACCCATTACCATAGAGATTTGCAATCTAGGTATTTTGGAGAAGCTATTTATGAGTTCTCATATTTTTCAGAGATTGAATTGTTTGAGAGAAATCAATTACAAAAAGAATGAAGACATTTTGACAAGAATTAAATTTTGTGTAATTTTTTAAAGCTGAATTGTAAAACTGTGAGTAGACCTTTGTTGAAGCATGGACTGATGTGCCCGCTCTCCAATACACTGCCATCATGATAATGGATTAGTAAGATTGTGGTAATAGATGGTACCAATGACAGAAATGGGAGGAACCTGTAGGTGGCAGAATTGGATAAATGATGGTATTGGGTAGCTCTACCCTAAGCCAGTAATGGACACAATGTTGTAGTTGTGGAGTTCTGTGAAGTTGAAGGGGATGTTGATTTGTATGCATTGGTGAGTTGATGATTTTTTGGGATTTTTGGACATGATGTGTGGATGTGCATGGGTGCTATGACTAATTGTCCGGCTACTCGACTCAAAGCCAGAATTTGAATGATTATTGGATTGTTTAAAGGAGCCAACCCATTTTTTACCACTTAAGTAATTTGTGGTATTTGCAGGGCTGATTTTTCCACAGGGTAAATTTTCGCATGTGTAGAAATAGGCATAAGAAGGTATGTATGTATATATATATATATATATATATATATATATATATATATATATATTTCACAACATAGAATTACTGGGAGTTTTTTAGTGGAAAATGGCCTTGCTTCCATTCTAGTGATGTAGACCTTCCTTTTTCCAACCAAGGGTTGGTTGCAATATTGAGAGTCTTGATAGCCAATCATAATGTGCCACAGCTACGTCAGGAATTGTGCCATAAATAATTACTGCTCATTTTTCTGCACAAAAAGAGAATAGCCTACATTTTCAAAATGGGGCTGACGATCAAGAATGGATTGCCTCCCACAGTAGCAGCTAATGTGTTTGCGAGTTGTTTGAAGTTGTTTTGAAGTTATTGAGAACCAACTGTTCTTTACTTTTGTTCATTGTAAATATACCTTAAGTGTACTATAAAGCTTGACTTTTCTAGTGGTTTTCTAGTTTTTTTGAATGAGTGACTGAAATGAAGTAGATTTCTAGTAATAATAATGAAACTATTATTATATGACGTGGTATCAAAATTTCTGGCAACTCAAGAGACAATAGCCTTTTTGAGTTAGTGCAAAGTTGTGAGGATACGTCTAGTCTAAGAACAAACTTATTTACATATGAGCATCACCTATTGTCCACTTCAAAGGGAATGTTGCTTTCAAAACTTGCTCATGCACATATATGCTCTTTCCTATACGAAAGCAATACATCTAAGTCATGAAGTGGAAGATTCATGCAACACATTTAATCATTGCAATAATCATGAGAGAGTTAGCTTTGCATATTTGAGTCTCATCTTTTTATACAAATGGCTAGATGCTTTTCAACAATTGTCCTCATCTTTGATGAATAGTCTAATTGGATCACATTTCTGTAGGGTAGGGCGTACTAGCTCAACTAATCTTGTGTGGTATTTGCTAATAGCAGAATGTCTAATTCATATACTTGTCTTGTTGTTGCAAATATAGAGCATGGCTTGACCAAACAATATATAAGGGATGATGATGTATTTTAGAGAGGAACCTGAATACACCAAAGATGGTGGCACCTTAAGTGACCATGCATGAGCTCCTAAATCAACTCAAGCCATTGCTGTAGGCATACATGGACTTTGAAGAACCCAAATTGAGTCAACTTCTTATAGAGGTGAAGGATAAACAAGTTTGTGTCAAGAAAACCACTCCTAACAATTCCACGGAGTCCAAGGCAAAGGAACCTCTCGAAAAAAAGCTCTCTACACCTTAGAATGCATCAACAAACTCCATAGCAAAAGCAATATTCAAAGTAACATAAAAAATTAGAGAATTGTAATAAAGAAATTAATCGAAAGTGAGATAGAAATTGGCATTCTTGGACACCAATATTCAAATACTTCAAAGTGATTGTTCAAGCTACAAGTAGAAAAATTACAAGCATAAAATTTTTAATTACAAAAAAAAATTACCTTAGTTGTTGATGATGTCTTCCTCTAACATGGAAAAAGCAAATGTCAAGAGTGACATCCTAGTTGCTTGGTCTTGTAGCAACCTTCACCAAAAAGGTACTATTGTAAATATCTTCATATTGAATTTCATGAATATTCTTGTTTGTTGTCATCAACCCAACGTTGAGAATCTTCTTTCTTGTTTCTATTTTTTGTATATTTTGTTTCTTTGCCAATAACCTTCTTTCAATCATGCAAATTAAAAGATTCTAATAAATCTTTTTATCTAGTAGGCAAGTATTGGCTTATAGAGGATATACATGATTTCCTCCTCACCTTCTCTAATGACACACATTGCTTGATTTGATTTGTGTATAGTATGTGTCATTTGAGCTCTTCGTGTGTCTCTACCTAAAAAAATCCAATTCATTTATGCGTTTATGTCTATGCCTTTGCTATGGTTTTAATGACAAGATAGAAAATGAATATGCAAATTTTACATAAACATTTGGTTGTTGTATGTACCTAACAATTACTTCAATTTTTTGATACGTTCATTGGTCATTTCTTTTTCCTCTTTGATTTGATCATAATCCCATTCCAATGCTTTTATTTTATTTTTGGCCACTTTGATTTGCTTATTGGCCACCTCCAACATCATTTAGAAAGGCTTTGTGACCACCTCTACCTTCTTATCAATTGAATCCACCGTCACCTCCATCTTTAATTCTATATCCACACATTGAATTTCTGAATTCGTCTATGGTGGGGTGAGCCCAAAGTAACCTTCTCTTCTTTAAGTTCTACTAGAATTACACCATTCCAATCAAAGAAGATGGATCTAATCAAGGGAACTTCATAATAGCTTGAGCAACTAAGTCAATAGCCTAAAGACCTAAAAATTTAAACAAACATAAACAAACATTAATACAAAATTTGAAATCATTGAATTTATTTTGAAAATATAAAACTAACAAATCAAACTTGAAAACAATAGTAAGGCTCAACAAAAAAAAAATCATACCTGAAATTTGCAACTTCTACTTTTCAGAACACTCTATCAAAAGGTTATTGAGAAATGACAAAGGAATGCATTGATTTGCACTTTCCAGCATCTTCAAGAATCTCACTTGTTCCTCTACAAAAAGGACTTCAACCAAATTGTCACTAACCTTTGGACACCAAACTTCTCCTTTGCCCTTGCCTCTTCTTCCTTTATTGACCCCTCTTTGTCCCTTTATCCCTTTCTTTTGTTTCTTTTTTGAATTAGACATCTTTACAAGCCTTCACACCTATGCAAAGACCAATACAAGTTTATAAATTAGTCAAGTGAAAGTAGTCAAACTAGATTCACAATTACCAAGAAAAAAGATCCGGCTATTGAAACTTCCAAAATCAATAGATCAAGTGTGCAAGAGATTCCTTGATTGCCAAACCCTACTACAAATTGCACCAATCTGAAATCCTAATACTCTTTCAAATTTTTACTTATTGAGCAACAAATTGCCCCAAACCCCTATTGATCCTAACTTATCTACCTTCTCTCCACAAAGATGGCCAACTTTGAACCTCGACAATGTCAACTCATTGACACCAATTGATTCAAGTGGTAGACTAGTGCACCAATTGATACATGTGTAGTTTTCAAGAATTGTGTTAAAAGGAACAATGCCTAGTCATCCCTTGTGATTGATATTATTGAACAAACTCTTGGTTTCCAATTTTTACAACCTAAATAGTTGAAAGTCAAAAATCCTTAATGAAATCTTTAATGTAGCTTTATATAATTCTAGAAAAAAGCTCCTATCCCATTACTATACTAAATTTACGCTATTAGGTTCTAAAGTCAATGAAAAAAGCTCAATCAATACCTTACAAAAGAGATGAGATATAAGATATGAAATAATGACTACTAGCAAGAGGTTGGTATATGCATACATAGCACAACCTTGTAGAAGGAATTTTGAAGAAGCTTGCAATTCTATACAACGAAAAGGAAAATAACCTTAGAAAAGAAATGAAAGAAAATAGAGACATGAAGGTGGAAGACAAATCAACACTTAAAAAGTTTATTTTGTAAAGTCTTTTACCAATAAAACCCCGAAAAAACTTGAAAAGGAGAATAGAAACATAATAGAGAGATTTAGTTCATGTTACAAACCTTCTACAATAGATTCCAATAAAAAAACACAAAAATATACTTATTAGCAAGAATGCAATTACAAGGAACTCAAACCATCCAATTATAGAGAGATCAATCTCTAAAGAGCATTCTCCTTACTCCTAAGCTTTGTCTTATATAATAGAGAATATCAATAGAAGACTTTTAGTCCTTAAGAGTGGTAGACTAGGACTTTTTTCTACCTTTAATTTTTTTATTATTGTATCTATCTAAAACCATTCATTGAAGTAAAAATCCTACTCGTAGTCATATCTTATCCAAATCTTGGTCTTCTTCTTGGAGTTATCTAACTCCATGTTCCAACACACTTGTCTTTATCTAGGAGCTGTTTAATTCTATAGCACTTGTCATTCAAGTGGAGTTGTCTAAGTCATAGATATATAAATCTATTGTTTGGAAATATCTATCTCCAAACACTTCAATGTACTTGTCATCCAAGTAGAGTTGTCTATCTCCAATGCATAAATCCACCATCCAAAGATATTTATTTCTAAGCAATCTCTCCTTGTCCACTAGTGTACATTCCATCATGAATTCTTTCATTCATCCGTACATTCATCCATCAAAAGTTGTGACAAAGGTCAGTGTGATGTTTCCCAACTTAGGTTCCTATAAAAGTTATGTGTATTCTATAAGCATTCAACATTTTCAAGTAACCACCATCTACATAAATGAGATTATTGATAGGAACTTGTAAACCAATTTTTCATATATTGAATACATGCTTTTAATATTCCTATAAAAATCCATGTATTTATTTCTACACATTGTAATTGGGATGCAAAATTCAAATAACATACACAATTATATGTTTTCATATGTGAAGTACTATGTATGAAGGTGTATATGTATTTTATATTTAAAACTATATATACATATGCTAACCTCATTAGTACAATAGTCAAGATTCTAATAGATACACTCACCAATTATAATACATCTTTAAGGATAAATAATTTCCAATAGATGTGAACAATTTCAAGGTTTCTAATCTTACACTAATTAAGTATTTGTTCCAATCTCCTTCTCAAGGAGGGCAATCCTATAGTGTACAATTCTACACTAAGTATTTTTTCAATACATAAATCAAGGGCAAAAATTTGAACCCACTTTTTAATTCCCTAATAAATTCAATCACATAATACAAATCTATAGATACAAGTTATTAAATGGTCCAAATAAGCCATCAATAAATCCATCTCTATGCTCAAGAAATGCTATCAACCTAATGCAAATTGTCTACTATTTCTAGAGAAGAAAACAAAAGCACATAATTCAAGGTTTGTTACAAATCAATACAATAAATGTCTTTGTATAGTAACTTCAAAATGAGGTTGATGTCAACAATATTAATAATGCAAGAAAATGCAATAGATTTGGTTTGGAGAAATCAACAAAGAAGGCACTTTCCTTTCTTTAAAAGCCTTAAATCTACACTTAGCAAACTTCAAACATAAGCAATACTTGGAAATAAATTAAATCTCAAATAGTCAAAACTACTATCAACAAAATATAGATTGTTTATCCACCAAATTTTAATAGAGAAAAAGAAAATACATCACTTGAGTTAGCAATTAGTAAATCCAAAAGAGCGATCTAGCTAATGTCCTTCATGCTTGTGCCAAATAGGTGTGTTCATTAAATGAAGGCAATATACATAGATTGAAGATGGTTTTAGGTGAGTAATGTACTCAAATAGTGGGTCAAGGTAAAGATAATTTTAAGAAATGAAGTAGAATTTTAAAAATAAAATATTAGAGTTAAATGCCCAATTAAAATTAACAAAATTATTATAGCTCCAATCTAGAATTGGTGACAATTCCAACTTTTAAGAAAATTGGTTACTATATATAGTAATTGGCTATAATTTGGTAGGAAGAAGACCAACTATATGGGTGCTTTGTTAGTTGGGTCTCTCTGCAATTTTGTGTGCAGATCATAAATGCCTTAGAAAAAAGGTTATTATGGCGTTGCAGACTCTAATCCAACAGGCATGGCATTAGTAAAAGGTAGAAGGAGATCATGATTGATCTACATGTATGCCAATTGAGAATGCATATACAATGTAAAATTTTGCTATATGCTCAAGTGAGTGAAACACATTGAACTAGGGCAATACTTCTTGTTTTTTTAATATAGCATAGAAAGTATAACGACAAGATTTTGTTTAGTACCATCAAATAAGTCAACTCACTAATTTTCAAAAAAATTAATAGTACAAATATTAAGATATTTACATTTAAAATTAAATTTTTGAAAAGTCAATAGTTTCTTTTTCCAAGAAAAATGATTTTAGCCCTTGAGATACCTTATCTTACACCTTAAGATGCCCCTACTCACAAGAGATTTTTATGAAGTTATTCTTTTGCTCATAAGATGCCCATCAGAACATGACCAAGGCAAATTGACCCCTTCTATTGCCCTCAACTAACTAAGGCAAGAGTAAATGTAAAAAAATGGCCCTTATTTTGTAGTTGGTTACTTTTGTATTTTTTCATCTCACTCAGCTAGGCTTTGGAGCTTTCAATTCAAAATATGAATTCAAAATTTTCAAATTTTATCATGGATAGAAAATAACAACTTCCAATATTTTTCTAAAGTTTGAGGATAAGGACAATGAGAGGGTCAATTCATCTTGGTCTTCCATTAGAGAAAAAATGAGCCTTAGATAGGGCCTTCAAGCTTTGACTAGCCAAACTATTTTTTGTAGGGTACTAATCACCCTAGAGATATTGTAGTAGGGATATCCGAAATTTGTTGTCCTACACATAACATCATGAATGAACACTTAGGGGCCCCTTTTGCTTGGCAAAATAGGGAGCCCGAACATTGCAACTTCCTAATCAGTCAATGACTCCCTTGCAACTTTCCACTTAGCCAATGAAATTGAAAATGCAACTTTTTAGCCATTCAATGACTTTCTATAGATTTAACTAAATTCTTTTCCAAGAATCCAAAGCAAGATTATCCCAATCTCCAAAGAGGAGTGTTTTAGTCTACTTAACAATATTATGATGACTTCCACTTGTTGCAATAAAAACTTGTGCTTTATATAGCAACATACCTTCCATGTGTTCAAATCTAAACCTCACTTAGACAACGCATTACTACTATGAGAAGATCAAGTTTAATAAAGTACATTAAGGGCAAAACCTTATTATACCACATTGTCTTGCGCATGACTACAAGTAAACAAATTCAAATCCAAAAGTATTTGAAAAAGTGGGTACTCTCTAAACCATCTCTTTTTGCTACAATGCGTAGTCACTATTATTAGTACATTCAAATTTTCATATTTTCTTGTTGGCAAGTGAAAAGAGGTTCCAACATACCAAAAAAATACAATATTTGGATACACTATGCATAAGTTATAAGGGGCCAAAGTTTTTTTTTTATCATTTACTTAATGGGGTGTTTTTGAACATGAAAAATGTGCATATGGATATTTCCTACTTATCTATGCAATCAATTTTTTTTTTAAAATCAACACTAATTATTTTCAATAAATTACTACATAAAACCATAAAAATTGACTTAAAAAATGCACCCAAAATGAAATTTTGCATTTAAGAAACCCAAATTTGGTATGTTTGATTGGGATTGCATAAGAATTATGTAAGACTAAAAATGACAATTATATTCTCTTTTAAAAAAAATTCTTTGACTGACAAAAATACTCAACTAAACAGAATGGACAATTGAGAGTTGCCTGTTACTATATAAGTACATCCTACAAAAAAAAATCAAAGAACCCTCCCCTACTTTGGATAGTTTGATGAGGTAAGTTTAATCCATAAAAGACGCGGCGGCCATTTTTTGGCCGATCATATGAATGACAAAGAGTCTCTCCATGCAAGACAAAACTGCAACTATTCTTCCTTGGAATTTTGTGTAAAAAGGAGAGATCTTCTATAGTATTTTGACTTCCAATGAGTAAATTTGTATTTTTTTAAAGCCAGCAATTCCCACAATACTAAAACAGATGATTTCCACGGTGACCAGCTCGTCCTTGAAGGGTTAACACAAACCCAATCTCATTCAGTTTTTTTTGCACAAGTATAATAAGCTTCTGTTCCAGTGTTGTATACACATGCACAGCCAGTGCAATCGGCTGACAGAGCCCACTAACTAAACACCTTTGGTAGCTTATTCTCACAACCACCTTCTTATTGAATTCTAACATAAGCACCAAATTTTGTGGAACAAACAACTTGACTAAGATGCCGCAAATACTTGAAAAAACAAACATTGATTCCATTTCCTTGAGACATGAGAATGGCGACCAGACTACCGAGCTGGACCAGCAGGCGTGGATTCCACTTCGTCTTTCTCTTTGTCAGAGATTGATAACTTGTGTGGCCGGATTGCGTAGAAGCTATCCAAGTCGATCCCTTGCAAAATGTGCTTCAAGCTTGTCAAGTAGGAAGTATGACCGTCCACTACGTCCGTTAAGTCCACCTGCACATCAATCACAAGTACTAAGGTAGGTACACCCAAATGTGCCACTGACCTTAAACCTCCATCTACACTGTGTGTACAATACATCTTCAAAGTCAGTTCTGTACCTATGTGGAAGAAACACTTTTAGAACCAAACTTTCAATTCCTTAATAACTTTTGCATACAATATCCAAATGCCATGTTCTCTTGTGTGTTGGAACCTCCTTTCACTTGCCAACAAGAACATATGAAAATCTGACCAGTCTAAGAATAGCAAATAGGCTCAGTAGCAAAAAGTGGCGGTTTGGGGAGTACCCACCTTAACTTTCAGGGCACTATCAAAGCACACTTTTGAAGCACTCTATCGACTGTGATTGTACAATTTCATGACGTTCGTGACCCTAATCTAGTTGTAGAACCCTGGGTATGTGAGAATATTTGGGAATTTTTTTATAATATTATGAAGAAACTTCACTTCAAGTCATTGAAAGTTTAAGTTTGAGTAACCCAACAACTGGATGTTCAACACCTGGTAAGCTCTTTATATCGATGGCAACGTGAACTGATTTAGTATATATTCCAGGAGGCTTTTCAATGAGAGTGCGTGTCACTTGGAAACGTTCTTAATCATGCTCCATTATTGTTGATTCAGTAATATAAAATAACAGTAAAGGTAACTACACAAGAAGGATTTTCTCCATGTTTCTAATCAAATCTTTAGACTGGTATACCATGGATACTTAGGAAATGGTTCTTTATAATTGACCAAAATGAGGTGTCACTCAACAACGTACGTCTCTGAAAATTATTGAAGAACTAATAGCCATGCTACATCGTTGCTGCTTCAGTAAAAATAACAATAAAACTAATGAACAGTGATGGGTTTTCCCCGTTTTGCAATTGAAGTATAGAAGAGCATACAGACATGTCATGGAAACTATGGAAACCGTTTGTTCTATTTCATTACATTTTTTTGGAACCAAAATGAGGTATTACCGTTCTCAATAAACAAGTGCCTCTGGAAGCGAATTGGAAGTCAATGGAGCACTTACATTCTCTATTCCTGGGACGTCCACTGGATCAAGCCCTGCAAGCCGGTGTGTCCTGAAGCTGCATTATATCCACAAAAAAACACAGTCTCAGCTTGCAGGTCATCAATTAAAGATCGATGTTGCAGAGTTGTCACAAGAAAAAGGACGCAGACAACAACAAAGGCCCCCAAATTGATAGTAAGATTAATGTGCAACAAAGCATGCCAATTACTTATCATGGAGGAATGCTTGACTTCTTGGTGATTTAAATTTGGTGTATTTAGTGAGAACTTGCACGATATCAATTGGCATTGGACTCCTCAAATTTCTCAACTCCCACGCCCTTCTTCAAATGGTGTATTCTATCATAACCGGGTTTTTTTTTTTTTAAATGCTCACGTGGCACCATCCCATTGGAAACCCATCACCATTGCCATTACAAGTTGCAAGTCATAACCTTCTTTCCTTTCAACTTGCTTCCTACACCCTTGGATCAAGAAGATCAAAGGTTATAATTGAAAAATGTACAACCAGTTATGTCATTGGTTATCTAATACATAACTTCCTTTTAATACATAGAGTAGCTTTTCCAAAATGAATTACTTACTTAGCTCGATAGACCACCCCAAGGACCCAGTCGTTCTTGGAAAAGCCATTCACAAACCTTCCTGCCACCACCTGGAAGAAAAAGAGAGCATAATTTAAATGATGTTAGAATTTATCCTTTCAACTCGTAGAGATTTCAACATTGTTTCAATGAAAATTGGCATAAACGACCAACAAAGGTTTGTTGGTCTCTAATTTGTTGAACAATTTAAGATTTATTTGAACCATTTCACTACACACCCATTGACACAATTTATGCAAAACCTTGTTCTAAACTCAAAATTATATGGCAAGTGAAGGGTTGAAACATTAAAAGGATGTGAGGTGAACTGGAATATCATAACCTTGCGAACTGACTCCCATTTCGCTTTATCCAATGTTTGTGGAGTTCCTAAAAGGATCACCCGCTCAACAATGCCAATTCCTGCCAATTCAAAGTTAGCAAGTGCACGAGAACTTGTAAACAAAATGAAAAATTAATATAATCCCAAGTGAGATTACTCCATCGCATTTCTTTGGTAGTACAATGTGGTCTTGGTATGAAAAAGTGATGTCAAAGAGTGCATGAAAATTGAAAGGATCAAGAGGGTAATCTAAAATAATTTTAACACTTCTTGAACACCTTATTATCATAGTTATATGCAACTTCTTATGACATAACAAGCATGAACTTGGTGCTGTTTTTTCTAAATTTGGATGAGAGAAAAGAAGATGTGACATTAGAGATGGTGATAATAAAGTGGTCTAGTTGTACTTCTAGAGTGTTTATGGGAGTTTACCTTGATCCCCATGTTTGGCCAACTCTTCTAAGCATATAAATATTATTCGGGCACCTAAAGCAAATCCTGTGAGTGTGACAGGCCTGTACAAATGCCATACAATCATCTACATTTAGTGTAGCTAGATTAAACCAATTGGGCAATTAAAGAAAAAGAGCATTGTTTGTGACACTCTTTTTAAAGTATCAAAAAAAGTCTTGAAAACAACACTTATTAATTTGTAGTGGGAATCCTTTGGAAGATGTGGAAACTAAATAGAGTTGGAAAAAGAAAGACAAGTACATACCGATTGCCTTGATGACCCTCGAGCAAGATTGTGGCTAGAAGCTTCCCAGCTTTCTCCGACCTACTCATATGCAAACCAATGATTATCTTGACAATTGCTACACAAAGTCCATGTGATAATAGTTAGTAGAACAATGGACTCTTCATGTAAGTGAGTCTTGAGATCAAAATTCTTTTTCTCAACCTAATAGTCATTGATCTTCAAGAATGCACAAAACCCATCATCCTTCCTCTAATCTAGGATGAAATAGAACATACAAGAAGGGATACAAGAGTGAAGACGTCTTGTGTACTTAACATATTATTGGGTACAAGGTACCCAATAGCATTACTTATCCTGCTAAACAAACTATCTATGAACCACAAAAAACTTATAAGAACACTTCTCTTACTAAACATATTACTTATAAACTCTAAACTTCATGAACTTCCAATTTAGTGTCTACTTGACATTTTGAGTATGGATGACATCAATAGTCGTCAAGACTGGATGCCAAAGTTGGTTTTCAAATTCTAAGTTTCACGCATGTCACTTCACAAGGAAAAGCCAAGGTTGAAGCTTTGACATCTCAAAAGGCCCAAGCCCCAAGTTGCACCATAAAAAAGATAGAACAAGGGGAAGTGAGAAGAAGAGATTATAGAGAAAAGATGCCCCAAATCAAGAAGATGCTCAAAAATCTTGCCACCTCTCAAATGATTTATGTGAAACCCCAGTTTTTCAAAAAGTCTAAACTCTTCTTGAAAGTAGCTAGTATTCGCAAACCACATCCAAAGTCTTGTCTTCATGTGAACATTTAGTGTATGTGGATTGGATAGTGATTATTAGAGCTCACCAACACTAACGAAAACATTGTTATAGAATAGTAATGTCACCTGTCTAGAGCCATTCCCCACTTGCTATCAATGACGTTTGTTGCACCAAGAGCCAGAAGTGGGGTTGCCATAGCGGTGACAAGGCCACCTAAGACCGTGTACATGGCTCCTTGCTTGATCGCCTGTTGCGTCGCCTCTACAAACAACCAAACTAAATCAAACAATTCAGCAGTCATTCTTCTGTCAAGAGTGAAAAATGCCACTCACATAACATTATCGACCCTTTCATGACAAAGAACCCACCCATGTTGCAAACTACATAACATTTTGGAAGAGTTTTGTATGACAATTTTCTCTTCAATGTGTGAACTTGCATAACTTCTGCATACATTATTCAAAACCCCATCTCTGGAACGTCACCTGAGCTTTGCCACAATTTCCCTTTCAGTGACCCAAATAGCAGACCTCTCACTTGCACGCAATCAAAGGTTGTCAGTGAAATTTTCTCGGAATTAAATCAAGCTCGTCCTACCTTAGAATAGAATTGCTTTAGCAGAAAGGGTGCAGGGTTACTTAACTGGTCTTAAGCGTGTCCTGTATGGCAGTACTTGCTGTAAAAACAACCTCGGACTCCCAACGCAACGCATATCTGCATTATTTAATGGAACTGAGTGGCTGGGCATGAAGATCTAGAAAGGATGCAAACAGCACCTAGTTGCAGAAAATCAGTAGAAATGAGAGCTGTGGATCTTGTTATAGGTGGTTGTAAATTAAACCTCTCTAAATCGCCATCAGGAGCTTCCCAGGGTTGGACAAAGTCGTCTGCTTCAAAAGCAATGCCTGACACCACTATCTCCACTGCCAATCGCTGCAATCAAAGAACCATTGACGAGTTTAGAGCCAATGGGGAGGCTGTTCCTTTGTAAATTTCGATAGCAAGTGAGATAGAGAGGTGTTTATGGGAGCCTATGAAATAAAACATAATTCTTCATATACTTTCATTATATAAATTGTGTGTTCTTTATTTATTTTCCAAGGTAATCTAGATATTGTTTTCAGCAGCCTATGTTCACTCTGGAAAGACAAGGCCTATGATCAAGGAAGTCAGACAGAAAATTGTCAGATTTTTGGATGAATAAGTGCATTCTTTGTTTCTACAGATTCTCTCAAAGTCCTCCATCAAAATGGGACTCGAGAGACAAAGTTTATAGCCATACCCCTTGTTGATGATTGCTTCCCAATTGCACAAACTCAAATTCATCAATGTCACCAGTGCGCCGTTTCATCTTCTTTCCTGACAGTCCAGCTCCTGCAGCTGTTTATTCAGGAAAAAAAAAAATCAAGTTCAGACTTAAAACATCAACCAAACATGGCCATTCCAAGCTCTCAACAACAAAAGATTATCAATTGAAATGCAGTCCGCTGGTAAGGGTAAGTTTACCTCCAAAAGAAGCAGCCACGGCAGCAGACCCAATAGCACCAGACCCAGCCACTGCAGCAGCAGCTGTGAGTCCACCTGCCCCGAGAACCGGCACAGCCACGGCAACTGCCTCCAGTCCTGCCGCTATCGCTGGAGCTGCTAGACCTGGAAGCGCATCCCAAGTCAATCAGAATATGAATTAAGGTGTGATGCTCTTACTTGGTGGTAAGAGTGGAGTAGGAGAGGGTCTTTCGAACGCTTCAGATTCGATTCAATTGGTTAACAACAACATCAACACCAAGTGCAAACATACCTTTCTTGACATCACATTCTTGATGAGGGTGTTTCTGTCCTAGCTCATGTAAGTGAATAAGCGTCGATTTCATAAAACTGTGGAAATTCATGAGGTTGGCACTTTTCATGGCGAGCAATCTGAAACGTAAATCTATTCTAGTCCAAGTTTGTAGAGTTTTATTCAGTTGAGTATCACAATTTTGGTGCTCTAAAGCACGACAATAAAACAAATTTGACTGTAACATGCTTCCTTCAATTCTACCAGGGACTTTGAAATTCAAAATCCCTACAGGAAGAGCCGAGGAAATAGCAACACTGGGTGTAGTAGATTTGACTTTCAAGAGCATTTCATGGCTCACCTACTGTAAGGAGGAGAGTCGCAGGAACGAATTTACGGTACACCTTTGAATTGACATCACTTTGCTAACACTTCTCCTTGCACCAAGTGCAAACATTCCTTATTCACTTTCCTGTGTTCCCCCTGTCGTGGAACTCTGCCTTCATACTTGCGACAAATTTTGTGCAAGGTAAGCATCACTTGAAAGACATTGCCCCAGATTTCCGGAGTTTAGGGTTTTTAGGGATTATGATATAGGGTATAGGGTACAGGGAATTAGGGCTCAGGGTTTTAGGGCGCAGAGCTTAGTAACAATACCTCCAGTGACGAAGAGCAATGCTCCCCCAGTGACAGCAGCAGCTCCAATGATCCCCCCCCTTTTCCACTTCTTCCACTTGCTCTTCTTCTTCTTCCCCTCCTTCTGCCCCCCCTTCTCCAGCTCCTTCTCCGCCGCCATCGCCATGAACGCCACCATGAGCTCCATAGCCGACACAGCAGCCCACTCCACGTCCAGCCAAAGGGACAGCAAACGGAGCGCCACGCGATGGCGAGCGTCGTAGCCCGATTTCACTGCACCGAGCCCTTTAAGCTCTTCCGGGTCGCCTCCTTCAGGGTCAGACACGCAGGCTGCCAAGAGCGTGTAGAGAAGGGCTACTTTCTGGGGTTGGGAAACAGCTTGGGCCTCCTTCAATCCTAAGCTACTGTCATTGCTCAGTTGCTCCATCTGGGAGCTTGGCTTGGATGCAATGTCGTTGGGGATCGTCGACTCTGGGGACACAGTTCAATGAGCACGCTTAAACCCTAAACTCTTAACCATGATTTATTGGAAGAATTTTCACACAGTTCAATGAGCACCCTTCACCTTAACCCGTAAACCTTGATTTATTGAAAGAAATTTCGTGCACATAAGTCTCTCTAACTCAAGGATGACATTAATATTCTAGAATGTCATCCGCACTTGTTGGACTATCACTGGCTATGGCATACTTTGTTGCATATTCAAACTATGTTATTGTGAAAGTTTTTGGGACTCCAGGTGCTGGGATTAAAGAGGTTTGAGTGTGGTCATTTGGTCTCTAGGACTCTTTGTTCCCTTTGTGCAGTGTTGCAGATGCAACCCTGGGGAAGTTCGATTTGGGGTGATGATAAAAAAAACCCTTGATGGCACTAACTTTGAATCGTGAAACGTATAAATTGTTGCGTCGCATCCAAGACCCTTAATCAGTTTGATTCTGAATCTCGGTGCGACCATATTCAATGTCATAATGAGGAGTCCCTGCCTTACTGAAACAAGATTAGAAAAAACAACGTTGGGAAGCTGTTTCAACCAACCAAGAGGTTGAAACAACATCCCAATTTTGTTCATCTGATGTTCTTTTCTTACAAATTTTACAAGAGCGGGTTTGCACGCAATGAGCAGAAACAGAGCTCAGGCCCTGTAGCATGATTTGAAATTTAGGAATTCGATTATTTAACAAAACTCATTGCCACAGATTATACTACCTTGCTTCTGTTTGGCGCTCTCGACCGCAGCATCCACAGCTTTGGCCAGTGATGCCTGGTCTTCCTCCAGTTTCTGCGACTCTTCGTCCTTTTCCAGCAAGAGCTTCAAGAACTGCACGTGCATGTGGTATCAGTTTCCACTTGGGTTAACTTTGGTACCACACGCATCCCCAAACCCTAGCTCTTTTCAGCAGAGTTTCACTTTAGTTGG
The DNA here is from genome assembly GCA_963969395.1 of Pseudoscleropodium purum. Lineage (NCBI taxonomy): Eukaryota > Viridiplantae > Streptophyta > Bryopsida > Hypnales > Brachytheciaceae > Pseudoscleropodium > Pseudoscleropodium purum. The sequence goes on along the minus strand of OZ017800.1, from coordinate 14,023,795 downwards.
CTAAGTTCTAGTTTCGAGTGAAGGAGTTCTATCATAATCTCAATGAGGACTTAAATCTACAGAAGACAAGTCAGCCATTAGAACAAGAGAAGCTGCATTATAATCCGTAGTTACGCACTCCCGTCTTTCTGGTAGCTCAAATTTGGATCCCCATTTGAGGGGCATTCAAGATTACAACTTCGCATAACATATTTACTCTAAACTTGTAAGTCTACTGGCTTTCAAAGGTCAAGATCAAGTCCACAGTTCCAACAGTGAGTTGGGTGAGAGAATCACCGATGAAATGTGATGTTTAGCTTCCTTGGAGACAGAATTGGATTCAAGACCAGCCCACTCCTTCTCATCAATGCCCAAATATCTGCATCCAGTCACAATTAACGCTGATTGGAATCAGTGAACGTTACAAACTCGTAACCTTTGGAGAACCATCTCCAACAGATTTTTGCAAAAGCTTTTCAAGGACGATACAAGTAATGGAGGGTTCAAGAGTACCTGAACACATGGCGAAGTAGGCCACTGTTGGGGAGGCTCCATGAAACCAAAGCTTTTCCATCTTGTTCAGCTGGAGGTTCGACGACGGGAGGGTAACCGAATCCTTGTGTGGAGTACCGTTGCTGCAGCTGCGCTTGACCCAGCGCCAACGCAAATAGTCCCCCGGCGGCGTATCGATGCTTGCTACTCAGCTCCGCAGACGCCATAGCCGAGCCCTACTTGGAGTTTCGCTGCAATGGATTGCAACAACAAGAACTCAATCAGAATTAACTGGGAAACACGAGGTTCACAGTGGGTTTGCTAAAGTCTACTTCGTTCCTACTCGTGCTTTGTAACGTACGTCTACACGAAGACGTGAGATCAGAGTCATGGCTGAAACGGAGCAAGATGATCACCGAAGCCAGTACTGTGTATTCCAACCTGAATCGAAGCTTATGAATATCCTACTCTGATCTACAAGGTAGAATGTCGATCCTCGACTGTAAGTTAAGTTCACACTAGTACTGATAAATAAGGATGGCAGCTCAGCGGACGCCATAGCCGAGTCCTACCTGGAGGTTCACTGCAATGGATTGCAACAAGAGCTCAATCAAAACTGGGAAACACGTGATGTTGCTCAGAATGGAGCAAGAAGGATTGGCACTGTGTTGATCAAGATCACCTCCGAGACAATTATATATATTCCGATCCACTCTACATAGCTAGAACGTCTGTCTATCCTTAGTTTACTACAACACTAGAACTACTGATGAATTAGAAATGCAGGGAATGAGGTCCATGAACAATTAAGAAACTATGCGAGCTACAACTTAAGGCTGTAACTTCAGGGTGGTAGCTTCAAAACTCTAGATATGAGAAACGTTCTCACTTCACTATTGTACTTTTGAATGAATCGTTGCAACGGCGGCCTCCTTTTCTTTGGAGAAGAGCCAACTTATTAGAATCCACATTTCTTAAGAGTGGTTCATTGCAGATTTGCAAAAGAGGAACGAAAATTGTGGTTATCTAGTATTTTGATTTTCATAATTTGGTCATCTCATTTGATTTTCATAATTTTGGTGTAAATTAGGTCATCGTTATCAGTCGCAATGATCATCGAGGTTCTCCTCCCTGAGTTAACTTAAATTTTCTGTGACAAAGTCAAGAAGGCAATGAATCGGTGAGCGTTGGGGTGTTGACAAGTGGACCAGTGGAAGTTCCAGACTCGTCGTCGAATTGCAGGAAGCTGCAAGGACAGTGCTGTACGGGTGAATGGGGAATGACGGCAAAAGGAAATGCCGCCACGTGTGACAATCTGGATCGTTGACGTGGCAGACAACGTGGCACAGACCTTCCAAGACCGCAGCTGTTCCTTTTCTCCAGAAATATAGGAGCCAACCCATTTCTAATCACCCCGCATTTCCAACCTACAGACTGATCTCTTTGTGCGAAGTTGTGGTGTGGTTCTTGAAGTAGTTGTGGCGCATTATCATTGATTATCAAGCTCTCAATACTACAACCAATCTTTGGTTGATTTTGCAACCACCTTATGGTTGGAAATAGAAAAGTCTATAAGCTTATGACAATACAGTTCAGCTAAAACATTTCTCATAATTATATTTTGAATTAAAGATTTTGGAAAATTATATAATCCTTCCAAATCTATTTCTACATTAGGTGAAATTTCTACACTTAGGAAATCTACACTCTAAATACCTATAATTGCTTAAGTAGTTGAAAATAGGTTGAATCCTTTAAATTGGAAACACCTAAAACTATCAAAATATCATAAGGGAATTCAACATAGTTGGAGACACCCTTTTGAAGAAAAAAAATCACTTTTGAAGTGCTAACAATTGAAACTCATGAATTCGAAGAATTTAATATAATTTTTGAAGTAGAAACTCCCTAAGCCACTGAAACTATCACATAGTCTAGTAAAAAATCAGAAATTTAGAGAATAAACAATCAATCTATCTTAATTAAGTATGAAAAAAATATAACTACAGTTTGGGAGATACTTTCGATAGAAGTCTACTTGTACAAATAAACCATAAGTTTGTAAAGTGCCAAATACATACACCTAAAATGGACTAAACCCTCATATTCAAAGAACTTACATTTTAGATAAGAATTTAAATGGGAGGAATTTATAAATAAATCATACTTAATTGAAATTACTTCAAGGTAGATGTATTTCATTGTTAAATCAACCATGCACTAAAGAGCTTTGGGTTGAATACCAATGAATATGCCATGCAACATACAAGTTGAGGCCACTTCAATTCAAAGTCACAGTCTGCACCAATAATCTTGTTGAATCAAACTTTCATGGTACTTGAAGGTAAACTTAAAGTTTGGACTAGTTGAAAAGTTCTTTCCTTTCATGGCTAATGAGACACAATGTTTGCTATGTGTATTGACTAACAACTAATAAGTGCTTTAGAAGGCTTAGCAAATACTTTGACATACAAAGGCCTCAAAATAATAAACCTATAGAAGTAATGTGTTTGTTGGCAAGTTGTAGCACTTGTGTTATGGTTTTTTCTTCATACAAGAGCCCCAATATGACTTTGACTTTATTGTACCTATGTAGAAGCTTGAGTAGAAAAGCCCTAAACTCTTTGAACATTGGTTTAGGATAAATTTTGATTATACCTTCATTCTATACTTTAAGTATTTATGGTTATTCATACTATGTCTAAAAAATGTACACTAAGAACATTGTCAATCCAACTTTTTAATCCACACACTAACTTATCTTATTATCTTTTACTTGGTGTAAAATTAGAACTTGTAATTACTATCATTGGAAATACATCAAGATCTCATTGAAATAAATCAATAAAATTGAATTTGAATATTGGATAAACAAAATAAAGCCCATTGAAATAAACTAAAAGACAATTTTTTTTATGAATCACAACAAATCATAGAAAAATAAGGCAACAATTCAAATTTTCACTAATAACTAATATCCTATAACTACCAAAATGTAGGCATACTCTTTGATGGTTTTACAATACATCCAAAAGCAAAGATTTTTTTTTTTTCATTTATTATTAATATGAAGTGAATAAAACGATATTTCATTAGAATGATGCAATTGTTTATATGTATTATAAATAGATGAAACATGTAAAATATGGATGAATTTTAAATTATTCATTCAAAAGAATGCACTTTCCTCCAAGGAAAAAATTATATTATCTTAGGAAAAAAAATAGCAAAAAGTAGCAAATTAGTGATCTCATCTATTGAAAATAGGGAAATATATCACCTAATATTCCTTCAAGAAAATTCTTTCATTTATAAGTGCAATATTGCTCAAAAAATAAAATGTTACCCAAAAGGTTCAAGATCCTATTCTAAGCACTAGATCACATAAACAAATACCCTACACCACCCATCAACTCATTTACTCAAGAACATCACATTTGGACTTCATACATGCTTATATTATGGGATATAGCAAGAATATAGTAGCTTACTATAATTCTCCTCACATCATCACTTTGGTTTGACCACCCAAATGTACACCCAAATGTATAGTTGTCATTGACTCTAGAGTAAGAATCTATGACGGTACTACATGCCTTAACTTCACAATAAATGAAGTTAAGGCATGTACTTGTGCTATAAATTCTCATTCTAAAATCAATGTCCTATATTTGGGTGGTATTGGGTTAGCGGTTGGAATTGGGTATGTCTACCTTACATACAATTCAGTCACATTCCATTCAGGACAACGCAAGAACCCACAGCAAAAGCGCTAAAAATGCACAGTTGCACACAACTCTAACAAAACTTAAATTCAATGAAGTTCCGTGCTGCTACGCTTTAAAATCTTACAACGGAACCCGCTCACCCACCAAAAAACTATGACCATGAACATCGATTTCCACAAAATCCCTCAACTGTGACCTCCATGTCCATCACTGGCTTATAATCCATCATTTATTAACACCTTTGCCGCTACACAAGGCGCCTTACCCAGTAGGCACAATATGCAAGCAAGGACAACTTCGAAGCCGTCGCCAATCAAACCCCGCTCCACTCATTGAATCGTCCTGAACCCTACATACTTATACACATCCAGCTCCACCTCCACAGCGCTCATGTTATTCCTGCTATCTGGATCCACGGACGCCGTCCTAGAAAAATAGAATGCTCCGACACTCTCACCGGACCCCAAACCGCACTTTTGAAAACGAGCCCTGATTTGGATACCCCCACGATCACCATCACAGTCGCCGAGGCTGACTATTCCCATTCTCGCCATTCACATGCTACATACACGGGCTGCTTGGAGTCCGTCATCGGGAAATACGCCCGATCCTACTCTGCTGCAGTGATATCAAAGCTCCTACCTACAACCACCTGTTACGACTTTTGCGAAACCTGCCGATATATCTTAACCACGAAGTCCGCATAACCACTCGAACCGGCGGTTCGATCCTCAACTAGATTCGAGAGCACCAGACTTCCTTCCCTCGGTTGCTCTCCCTGCCTCACTGCTGTGCAAAGCTGATATACGGCTGGACAAGTTTGCCGGAGCGCGTCCAGACAGGAAAGCAACCGCTTGGAAGCCATATTCTGTTGTTCCACGAAAGCAATCTGTCACACACACAAAAATAGCATCGTCAGAAACAACCAATTTCGCCATGTTCACTCTTTCCGACGAACACACACCGCCACTACCATCCCTCCATGCCTGACCGCAACAACTGATTATCGAACGAGCACACATTCGGAGTGAAGTCTTGCTTCCATTCATTACTCGCGAAACCACTCACCAATGGAAGGTCACGGTCATACCAACATCAAAATCTCATTGAAAAAGGACATGCACGCTAGACCGCCAAACCAAACTCTATCTATGATTCGAACCCAAACTCGTCCAAGCTTTCAGTGTCACCACAAACTCTGCAACTCTCATCCAAGCAGGCAGACCAACCTTCGCGAAATCAGCACGGACTGCAGCCTCAGGTCCCAGCAGATCTTTCACGAATTCCGCCGGAAGAACCTTCCCTAACCACAAAACAAATCGCAACCCATCAAAAAGTAGATACGCTCCCCGAGGGTCGAGTTTCTCAGAAGAAAGTGCCAGAGGACTAGGCAGTCCCGCCAGACCAACTGGCAATCCCGCTTGCGGACCCTGCACATCACCAAAACCGCACCCACCATACACCCGCGGTCAACACCATCCCACAAACTTATCAACACCGACCTCCGATTATCAAGAACTGGCCCAGCTACAGCCCATCAAAATTCTTCCCAGAACATACAGGGAAGGTCACTGCAACAGAACCCTCCAATCAACAATCCCACGAAACGTCCACATAATCACCTGTATAAGGTACTGGTCCAGTCGCAGCAGTGTCGGGTACAGCAACTTCAGCAATCTCGGAATGGACATCGTCATCATCTGGAATCCCATCGCTGATCTCTCGTCCGGCGTGCAATCTCCAAAGCCACCTCGAAGTGCCATGTTGTTGATGATGCCGAGCGTATAAAGAGGAAGGAGCTTCAAACTCTCGGGGTATATCAACCTGTTGCTCGTCCGGTTCTGAATTGAAAACAAGTTCCGGTACTCACGCAAGCTCCTAACCAATCGTTGTTGAGTGGCTTGACGGGCATCTTCTAGTTTTGATTGCATTGTCTTCTCGATGGCTGCACCAATCAGAAAACTCACGATCGTTCAGATAAAGTACACGATCACCAAGAGCTCAACCAAATCGAACATGAAATAGCTTAATCCATTCCATGCGAAGAATCCACGCCAAAAGCCCCCACAATACTTAACAAGTTGTCGACGGCTGTCACAGCGTATCGGAACACTTCATAGATCACTTAGGACACAATTCACCTGATACCTTCAGCAGACTTACACTGCATGTAACGACCCATGTACCACATGCGACCACACAATAATTTTCCACCCGAGATGAACCAACACCTTCTGCGTCACTAAGGATTCAAAACCAGCGGCATCTCAAAAGTGGACTTCCGCCCTGTCGTTAGATTTCTCACCCCTTACCGTCCACTAACAACACTAAATACAGTATACCTACAAAACCAGACAGACTCACCGAGCATGCTCATCATACTAGCAATAGCTCCTACGTCGGCCGCTCTGTACAGTTCTGAAAGCTCGTTAACCACTGGTGTTGCCATCGTATGCACTCTGATTCGTCGTTCCCCTGTTGACGATGTGTATCTGCCGCAGTTCTGTCAAGGGAACAACATGACAAGCAACCAACATGACAAGCAACCAATCAACATTATCCCCTTCCTCTAATCGACCCGCCCCCACCGCCTGCCTGCTGTGCGAGAGTCGGTAAATCCAAAAATCCACCAAATGCTCAGCCTTCAGAATTCCCAGGCCATGCCTGTCGTCGTCTCACCATGTACCCTGGCAAGAATCCCATGCAATCCAGCAACAAGTCCCACCATGGAACAGCATCCGACACTACACGTCACCTCTACTTTAACAAACCAATCGTCAAAATAACAAACTAAACTGCTACAATGTCATACTATATGCCAAACATCTCCGACAGGTTAGAGGATACAGCAGGGCCACTTGGAAGTATACGGTCTGCGTTGTTAACAAAGTGTCTTCCAGCACCAGCTGCATCGCAAATGCCTTGTCGCAATCCACAGCAGGAAGGGCCATCAGGTCCGAACTTCGCAGCATGAAGTGCCCATGAAACGTCGAAAACCGGATTCCTGTCAAAGCCCAACCGAAACGCCTTACTGTGAGCTCCCTAATCCAGAAGATACGGGGCACAACTAAGTAAACCATGCTAAATTAAACCAGAAGCCACTGGCATACAATTGCATCCTCTGCAAAATCATACCAAAAATCACACGGAATGATTCAACGACATCCACATTCCAAAGACGTCCTCCTAACCACAGCCATCAGCCATGGGGTGTCGCAAACCTTGCACGTGGCTCACATACCTTTCCCACACCGTATTCTCATCACAGCCTCCCATGCCGTTTCTCTCGTAAGATCTCGACCCAGATCATAGCCGAATTTCTCCCCATGCAACTGAGCCTGGAAGGCAGGATAGTAGCATACCTGCCCTCCTGTATACCTTGCTAGTGTCCCTGTATGCACACAAATTCGTTACAAATTCAGTTCAGATGATTGTTTCAGTGCCCACTAACTCCAGAAACTCTCGTCATGCGTAATCTTTATGCATGCACCTGAATTCCTTCTTCATGACATGCTACCCATCCAAACATCCGAAAATACCAAGACCTCATTGTGCTCTCCATACAAAAAGATTCACATCCTATGCAAACTAACCCCAAGATTTAACGCGAAGCAAATCCACTTTAAGTTGCGCGTCACACGGACTCACCTAAAGAGGCAACATCAGTGTACCGTTCGCTAAAGGCATAAATGTTCACAGCAATCTGATACTTGGAAAAATCCGCGGCCATTTGTTTGTAATACTGCTCTTCTGTACCCCTAAGGTGGTGCTCTTTTTCAGTTCCATACATGCGAGGGTCATCGCCCCGGAGTTTCAGTCTTCCGATACCAAGAGACGGCAGAGTACTCTGAAAAACGAGCAATTTCCCTCCCAACTGACTCTGCAAAAATCAATGAAGTCCAAATTACTCCTACGATCTTCCAAAAACTAGTCACTCCGCCAAAAGATCACCAATTACTCACATGAAACATAAACAATTACCTGATTTTAACAATAACTCAATTACAGGCATACCGTAGAACCACATGAAATAAATTTCTCTGAACCAGAAAAAGAGGACAGCTTAGTGAGTCTAGGTCATCCAGCATTCTCATGACTACTTGTACGCACCATGACCAGGTGAGTCGCCTTCAGTGCGGGCCCAAGAGCGGACTCGATGTTCAAATTGTTATCAAACATCGAAGGCAAGCTGTCCAGCAGGGCTTCGACAACCGTCCTCGACTCCGACAGGTTCACCAGCAAATCGTCGGGAAGTGGTAGAAAAGGATCCTCCAGGTCCGCCACCACCATCATTTGCGGTTGAGTCAAGGAAGACTGCCACATCCAGACAGAGGCCATTCCTTAAGTTCTCGGAAACAATCCCTCGATTGTACTCAGTCGTTGCATACAAGCCGATAGGCAAATCACCAAAACGGAACCAACTATAGTTCATGACTGCCCATCCTCATGCTCCGTCTAAATCAGCCATAAATAACCAGACCGCACTACAACACAAAGGATGATCAAAAACCAAGCTTTCTAAGTTCCCAGAATACAAGCAACCAAATCCACAACGAGCAATCACAGAAAAGCCTCCACGTAACATCGATTAAGCGTACCCAACACATCTCAATGTGCTACCTAGATCAATAAAAAAGGCACCATTCAATGTGCGAAAAACTGAAAAAAATTCTTAAGAAAAGGTACTAATGACGACGGAGAGAGCATCACAACCATCTCGAAGGTCCGCAGACAAACAAAACATGATACGCAACAATTACAGCGCAAATGCAAAGCTGCGTGCAGTGCACACCTTCAGATTGTAGAAGTGCAGAGTGCTGTCGAATGTCAGAAACCCGATTTGCGTCCTCGGGAACCCCGGAAGCTTGTCTAGTGAGGCCTTGATGGTATCTGCAGCAACCTGCATCCAAGAAGCGCACCAAAGTTCATACAACCTCAAGTCTAGTACCGCAATACAGCCTATTCACAACACTGTCCTTCACTGCAAAACATCTTGACGTAATCTCTGCCAGGTACAAACGCAACCCCAAAAGAATAAACCCACGACAAGAAAACCCACGCACGCAAGGCTTACCTTCACCATCCCAGACTTCACAGCTGACAGAGAAACATCGATCAGAAAGAAGTACACGGGAGGCATCGGAGGCCGGACCATATACTCCGTCGAGGCCACGAACTCCACACTCCCACAAGAAAGCTCAGGTCGTTCGTCGGCGTCTCGACGCCGTCCGTTCTCGTCCAAAGGACTGAAGTACTCCACAGGGACTGCATAGTGCATACCACCGCTTCCCTTCAGTAAAAATGCAACCGAATCCCTCACATGGTCACAAGCACGACATCCCTACTCCCAAAACAACCTGTAATCGGCAATGGTACACAGGACGCTCCACCGACAGATTCACATCATGGAAATCGATCTCCACCTCCCTCCAAAACCATGAAACTTCTCTCAGTGCTCCATACTAACCTTCATTCAGTAGGGAACACACGTTGCAACGCCAACGACGACCGCCGTCCGTGAACATCACGTAAGCATTGATGTATGTCCGACACCGTCGACATCTTACTATCGTTCCCACAAAGTTCACCACTGGAACCTCCTCCTAAACGAAGCAAATGCAAGAAACCATCAGTCAGCACCATGTCCGCCTGCATCGCATTCCCTACCCCAAACAAATCATACCCGTCACATGACTGCGGTACCGCAACAACCCAAGCAAAGTCGATGAATCCACCATCAAAGCTCAAATCATCACCAAATCCAGTGTCGTACCCCAACTGGTGGTTCCGCAAGAGGGTGAGTCACAGCTCCCAGAGGCAAATGCCAACGGGAAACCAAAGAATGAGCGTTCGGCATGGCTTTCGTCGTCAGACGCAGGTATCGAGAATGACAGCTGAAATTTCCACCTGCCTTCTTCACATCCACAGGAGTGTCCACACGCTCCAGCGGTCTCGGGAGTGTCCCGGGGTCCACCGTGCTCTCGGGTGATCCCTGCACAGGCACCAACGCAAGCGATTGGAAGTCTTCCACCAGACCTTGCACTTGCTGATAGTTCCCACCGTAAGACCCTGCGGGCGGTGGGTGGCTGTACGCTCCGCCTTGCCCGTCCCCGTACTGTCCTGGCATTGGCGGAGGAGGAGGGCCACCGTAGAAGCCCTGCGACGACGGAGGGCCTCCATATTGAGGCGGGTTCAACGACCCAAACTGAGGAGGCTGGGGAATGCTCGACGCTGATCTTGGCGACTGCGGCATAGCATTATACTGTTGTCCCGCTGATCTTGGCGACTGCGGCATAGCATTATACTGTGGTCCCGCTGATCTTGGCGACTGCGGCATTGCATTATACTGTGGTCCCACGCCAGCTGCCTGTCCAGACGGCGGACCGAACTGGGGACCCTGAGCTGGAGCACCCTGCGAGGGATTGCCAAACGGTGGCCTGCCGCCTGGGGGTGGAGGGAACGCTCCGGACGCTGGTGCAGGACCCGGGTAGCTAGAGAATCTCGGCGGAGGGCCATACCCCGGTCCCTGTGGAGGTCCTCCCCCGCCACTGGAAGGACGAAACTGGCCAACTCCCTGAGGAGATGCTTGTCCAGGCGTCAAATTAGGTGAAGAAAACGACGGAGAAGGTCGAACTGCGTCGGGAGGACCTCCCGGAGGCGGGGGCCTGGCAAAAGGAGAAGACGGCGGGGTAGAAACCAGAGGCGACGGCTGGGATGTCTGAAATCCAACAGGGGGGCCTCCCGGCCGATAACTCGACGGAGGCCCTGTTGGCATTGGTGATATGGGATTCTGAAGTGCATCCGCTATGGTTTTGGGAGCTCCAGGAGCGTGGCCAGGAAAATGCGGACGAAACTGAGGACCGGGAGGAGGCCCGCCTTGCCATGTTGGCGGACCGGGTCTCGGAATTGCACCTGTGCAAGTATAAGACAAAGCATAACGTCAAAACATGACATTGTACACTCTGCAGTGGACAGCATAATCGGTTTCGCGAAGTTTACAATCCAAAAATCAAGATCCGCAATTCCCTCCAGACAAATCACTTGCAGTCCACAGTTCATGCTGAACCTGTGGCGGAAATCTCATATCCATTTGACTAAATAACAATTTGATTTTTTTCTTCACACATTACATTCGACGACTGACAAAAACGAGAGAATACACAACAACAGATACCATATACAAGAACGAGAGTGCAGCAAAAGGTGAATACCAGGAGCAGCAAAAGGTGAAAATTGCGGTCGAGCGTTGAAATTATTCGGGTTGTTAGGAAACCGAGGCGAGCCCGGGCTCCCCCCTTGCTGCTGCATATTCTGCGACAGTCCTCACATATCACGGCACTGCGTAATCATACAACGTAATTCACCGGAAAAAAAATCCCACACATTGCTACTAATCCAAGCTCCTACCACACCACTCACTTACCAAACGTCACTACGCTAGCATCACAACCAGAGCTTCGGCAATCCCTCTCCCAATCCCTCTCCTTCAACACTATCCAATACACTTAAATCACGGAAAATACATCGAAATCATCAATTGACGTCCGCTCAAAAACTCCTCCACAATCAATCGCAAACACTCCAAGGAGCTCCACCAAAAACCCACAGCCGAATTCATTCCAAGCATCATGATTAGGTCTTACTACGAATCTATATTTCTCAGAAAACCCTCCAAGGAGCTCCACTAAAAATCCAAAACGGAATTAATCCCAAGCATCACCTTTTAGGTCTTCCTAGGGATCAGTTATTTCTCAGAACATTCCAAACAGCTCCACCTAAAATCCAAATCCGAATTTATTCCAAGCATCACCATTAGGTCTTCCTAAGACTCAATATTTTCTCAGAACATCGTCACGAGCTTACTCCATCACGGCAGATCACGGAGCCTCTACAAAAGCACTAATCGGCAAGGAAAGCCCTCCCGAGTGCTCTCCCAGTGCTCACTTCTATTTCCCGATCGAGATTTCCAAGCAATGGAAGAGAGAAAAACAAACCTGTGAATTGCGGCAATTGTTCAGGCTCGTCAAAGAGTGATCGAAGCAGCTCCGAGCTCCGTTCCGTCACCAAACATTCTACAAACCTGCTGTTGGGAGATCCATGGGAAGATCGACAGCGAGCAATTGGAAAGGTCTGTTGTGGAATCCCTGAACGTGGAAATGTTCGGAGGCTTCCACGCTCGTCGCTCCACCTGCCTGCCTCTCTGGTTTTAGGGCGCCTCGACTCTGCGAGGCGAGGTCTGAGAGTCGTCGTGTGGACGAATGAGTGGAGGTGCGGTGGTCGGTTATTCGTCCACTCTGTTCAGGAATCTGTCCATCCATTCGGACCATCAATCAATTGACTGTATCAGCCCGGCATAATAATAAGTCCGTATCTGAGAGCATCTCCACCGGCCCCCGTGAAAATTCATCATGTGAAAATTCAGCACTCCGGCACACACTCACCATATTATAAGCTCAGTCGGTCGCAGGCACACATATGGCAATTGCATACCTTGCTAAGGTGGAAGCACCAATAACCAATCAAATAAGCAATTTGGGAGCAGATTCTGTGTAGTATGAGTTGGTGCATATTTCTCCCATGCAGAAAGATAGGAAATATGAGGATTGCTAAATTTTCAGATTTTTATCCAGGAAATTGAAATTACACTGCATTTCATGAGGCAAAAGAACTCTTGACTCATAAGCAATGCGTAGAGTCTTCTAATTCTGATCATTCGAGAGAGTACTTTTTTGCTCATTACTACAAGTAATGTGTCATAATCTTATTGGTTGCAAACTTAAAAAGGACAAAAAAAAACAAATTCTAAGCTTTAGAATCGGCAGATTCAGCCTAAGGTTGGAATTACCACCCCTTCCAAGTTGGGTATTGGTGGTGGTTGGTAATTAGTGCCTCCACCTTAGTGTGCTATGTGCCATTGTCGTAGTCAAAATAAAAGTGAAAGAAAGTTTCTAATTTTTTTATTCCTAAAAACTTCAAAACTCAATACCTTTCACACTATACATTCAAAGCAAAGAGTAAAGAACGAAGCCCATACACCCCTCCTTCTAGAGAGCTTTTTGATGTTACCAAGAATGCGACTAGGGGACATACAGTTTGGGAGATCACCGTAATATAGAAAAATAAGCAAAAACACTAATTTAAAGTATAGACTAGTGTACCATTTCCACAATCAAATAAACTAAATGTAATTTTTTATAAATTGAGATTTTAAAATAACTCAAAATTCCACACTATAGGTCCAAATGCCATGAAACAAAGCCCTTACATTCCTCCTCGCCAAGAGCTTTTTGAGCATACTAAGAATACGACCAAGGGATGCTCAGTTCCAGAGATCTCAATGTAACAAACAAAACAAGCAACCTAGCTTAAGGTAAAGATGGGATAATTCCTCCATGTTCTCTACTTCCAAACCTTCACTCATTCAAACCCATTCATTATTTGCCCCTTCATGGAAGGACGGCAAATGTATGCCACAAATATAACTTTGAATTAAACATTGACCCCACCCCTTGTCGCTTATACGAAGTTTCAACTATTGCCATGTACAAGTCATTGATCACTTAGATGGTTCAAGATGAGACCATCATTTGGGAGAGGGGCTTTATGGCCACACAATTCCAACTTTTTTGGAACAATGCTTAAGCCAAACAAGCATGAAATCAATGCTTTGAGGGCCTCTTGTTGGTAGAAGTTGTAAGATCACTTCTACAACAAAGTTGAAGATGTAAATTTGTCCTAGATATTTTTGTGCAATAGAAGTTGTTTAAGGAAACAAAAAACTATAATCATATATACACATAAACTAGAAGGCAAATGGATCACTATCACTAAATTCAAACACGTCAAAGTTTGATAACAACCATAGATTATTGTAATTGTTTATATTGACATTTGGTATTTGTTAAATTAGTAGGATTGTTGCCATTTAGTGTTCAAGTTTGTAAATAATGTTGCAAACTCTAAAATATCATTATTAGAGTAGTGCCTTTCTTTAATAATTTCTATTCAATTTCACAAAAATATTTGAATGTCTACAAAATATGGAAGGTTTGCCCAATGCTTGATGTAGTATGAAGCCTTGATACTTGGACACTTGCCTATGATGGCACTATCCCTTGTGCTCAAGCTCCACCCTTAGAGCACCTCCACCACGTTCACTTGATAACTACCATGAAATCTATTTAAGAGAGTTCAGTTGCACTATAGGCTCAAGAAGCACCCCGCTTCTCACAAAACACTCCATTGCGCATATAGAGTCTAAAATATATACCAAACGTTTCAAATGTTTATTGCTACCCTTGCATGACACCTCGCTACTATGTGATCTTTGTCGAGGAGTTGGAAATGATTCTTTGAAAATCAATTGTTTTGTTGTTGCCCTTGCGTGACACTTGGCTATTACATGATCTTTGCCGAGGAGTCGGGAATGATTCTTTGAAAGTCAATTGTTTCGAGTCATTGCGTGAAGTGTACTCAAAACACCGTAAAAATACCATGGATGCACGGATGTGCATTGCCTCCGAAACCTAGAAAGCATATAGCAACTACACAGTGGAGCTCAAAAGCAACGCATTCACACCACAGTTTCTGATTGAGTGCCACTTCAAGTGTGCGATGGAGAAGCTCTTACACTTGAGGTAACTTAGTACCATAACAAGTAGGAACACCCTAGAATCAAGGCTTCTTACTATTCATCAAAAGACTAGGTTTTTCTTACAAAAGTTAATTACATATTTGCCCTACACATGCAACTTATTGTGGTATTATCCTCTCTATTCCAAAATGATCTTCCTGTTGGACAAAATGATCAAGATTTTGGTTCAAAATAATATTATTTCAACCCGTTTCCAATTATTTTAAGGAAGTTGTTATCCATTTACCATATCTTCAAGAACAAAAATGAACATTTTTGAATAACTAGAAGATCATTTTTGGATGGAAAGAGTATAACTTCCAACCAAATAGAAGGCTTTTTAGTGTGGAAATGCATAATTAATCCCTAAAGTCCCATTGTCCCCTCGAAGAACAAATTAGATTTCAGGCAGATTATTGTAACCTCAATTTTTGGTGAATTTTTTTGAAACTTTTCCACAATAAGAAAAACTGATTAGCTTTGTGGGAATATAATTTTTATTTCAATTGGTGCCTAGGAGCAAAAGTTATACTACAAAAAGCTTGAAATTGAACTCAGCGGGTAGCACAAAAAAATCGCAAAAAATCAAAATAAATTCTAATTATTTTCTCCCTAAAATGTTATATTTTTGTCTACATATGAAGCTTTGATTCGTTCTATCTAGACTAATAATGAGAAAGTTAAAGACATTTTTTAAGAAATTTTAGCATCTTTTTCAAAAAATAACTTGTAGGAGTCATTTCTAAATGCAATTTCCACAATTTTTCACAATTTTTTTTGAGAATGTTTTGTTTTCTTGCTAAAACAATCTCACCATTGGGATTATTGTCTTTCAATCCCATCTTGGAGCTATTAATAATTTAGTTGTTTTTTCAATCTTAAACCTACTTCTACTTGACAATTTTTTAAAGAATGAAAATCAATTGTTTGTTTTTTTTAATTTTTTTCCTAGACTTTCAACTCAATTCTTTAACATAATTTTTTTATTTATTTATAGTCTATAGAGCAAAAAAATTCCACAAATGGCGGTCAAAGTCATTTGAAATTGCAAGCTAGTGTTCAAAAAAACTTTTTTTCAACTTTGAATGTTAATATCTTCCAATTTATATAGTCCAACTTCATGAAATTCTTACCACATGAGCTTAGACAAGTGAAGTACAAGATCTTATTGTTGGATTCTTAAAAAATGTTTTTTTTTGTTTTCGTGGGTGAACACAGCAAAAATGGCAATTTTGAGTGGTTTTTGACAAAAAAAAAATGGCCTACGGACTGCAAGGGTTAATCTCCATCACCACTAATTCAATGAACTATTTGTAGAAAAACTTAAACCTTTAAAGTTCTATGTCTATGTTTTCACCAAAAACGCTCAAAAACTGCCATTTTTAGTACAAGTACTAAATTTTTGAAATTTTTTTTGACATATGTAACCATAGGATCTTGTAGTATGCTAATTTGAGAATATGTGGTAAAAATTTCAGAAATTTCCACCATGTGGATTGTGAGATATTAGCATTCAAATTTACTAAAATCATTTTTTGAATATTGGTGGAAATATTAGCAAAGGATTTTGTTAAATTGTCTAAATTTTTTTGAATATTGTTGGAAATAAAAAAGAGCTTCTAGATTCTATTGACACTTGTTTTGGATATTTCTAATGAATTTTCAGTGTGCTAAATGTAGATATATCCAAAATCAAACCTACTCTTTTATGAATTGAGGTTGTACATTTTAGACAAGAATCTAATTGAGGTGGACTTAGAACAATTTACATTTAGATGAAAATACCATGTAAATATAGAAAATTATTTTCAAGGTATTTATAACAAATTATAATTTACTTCTAAGCGTGTTAATATTACTTTGCAATTTCATTTGCACAATTGTCTGTTGTTTTTTCTAATTCTAATCCTACATGATTTTGAAGTCCAAAATCTTATCTCAAATTCTTACTTTCTTCTTAGAAATTGCAAATTATCTCCATTTTAAAAATACTAGTCTTAAACTATAACCTTTGAAGTATAACCCTTGAAGGACAAAGCAAATCTAAGGGACATTTTGAAAAGTCAAACATGGTTTTCACATCATTCTTGATTTTAAATGTCTTTAAGCTTGACTCAAAATTTAATGTAGTTTCATTAAATTTTTTTTTTCAAAGTTATTTAAATTATAAATTTTGTCACATTTTGAAGGTAGTATTTTAAGAGCTCAAATATACTATTTTTGAACTTTTCTATCAAATTTCTCTTAGTTTGAGCTCAAAGAATTTAACCAGTTATACCACAATGTTTATTACTATCATCCCCATTTTTGTTAAAGATTTTATAATATTTTTAATTTTTTGGTAATTAATATCATTTTTTCAAAGAAATTAAAATAGAAAGTGATCAAATTTAATTTTATATTTTTAATGATAAAAAGATGAAAAAAATATCAAATTTAGAAAGGTATGTTTTAATATTGAAAACTAATGAAGCTTGACCAAGTAGGAACAAGAAATGCCTTTTGAGGGCTAATTTAATATCCATTTTGTTTAAAATGGCAGAACATGATTTCTTTGCATTTTTGGTAAACTTTACTACTTTCTTTAAATGGCTTTTAGTAATTAATTTCACCATCAATACTGTAAATATGAACTAATAGGGATTACTTTTTTGTTTTGTTTGTAACTTTTAACAATGATTTAGATTCACCCAATATGAACTTTAATCCCTAAATGACCTAACTCCAATTAATTAATTTGAACTCCAATTATTGGCAACATATCAATTTCAAGCAACTTATTACAAATGAAATTTTTTTTTTTTTTTTTTAAATTTTCACACAACACGAGGTCAAGGAGTTGCTTTAAGGCCCAACAATTTCATAACTTTTGACTAAATGGTTAAAAAGTTATTGTATGATATGTAGTTTCATTCTCAATTCATGTATTTCAAGCAAATTAAAAAAAAAACTTTTATAAGAAATAAAATTTAATAATCGTTTTCTAGATTATATATATGTAGAAAGTTTTGAATCATTCCATTTTGATTATTGAGATGAAAGTTATTAGGAATTTTAGTTTGCAAACAAGTGTGGAATCTCTACTTTAGAATAAACTTTGAAGTCTGCTTCATTTAACTAAATTTTCACTATTTTTGAAAAAAAAAATCATTGGATGTAGATTGTTTGTTACAACATTCCAACCATTAAAATTAGCATTTTTCAATTCCATAACTAAATTCTTAACAATTTGGTATTTTGAATGATTCTTTACTTCTTCCTACTTACTATTTTTTCAAACATGAATTTTTTTATATGTATTCCCAACTTATTTTTTTAGCATATTATAGAAAGTTGCAAGTTGTAGCATCTACACATTTGGGGATAAAATGTTTGAAAGATGAAATCTAACCATTTGGAAAGTACTGAAAATACTTTTTTTCGAAACCCAAGCATCATCATCTTGCTATTGGTAACGCATACTTTAACAAGTTAACTAAAGGATATTACAGTTGGGTTTGCTAAAAAATAAACATTAATTAACATTTTAGCCTTGCTTTGAAGATTGGTACTTTGAAGTAGTCTTGGACCTCTAAACATGAAAGAATTGTAGGGGTTTATTAGTTATCAACAAATTGCAAGGTGAATTTCTTTATGGATTACTAAGTGACTATAGGATATCGCAAAGTTTGTACCATTTTTGGTTGCATTTCAATAAGCTAGTTTTTATGCATTAAATTTGATAATTTTCATCTCACTAGTTTTTAGTAACTCTTATAATGCCAAGGTATTTTTTCATCAAAAAACACTCAAAATAGTCATTTCTATTGCAAAGAGCAAAAGAGTTAAATATTTTTTCCATATTTAACTATAGAAACTTGCACTATACTATCATAAAAACGTGTGGAAAAAATTTCAGAAAGTTTGACTACATAAATTGCAAGATATTTGCATTTAGAGCAAAAGAAGGAAATTTTTTTGCACATTAATTGACTATATTTTTTGGCTTTGATTAAAAACTTTGCATTATTGATTTTGATTTTCCAATTTCTTATCTTAAAATATTGAGTTGGAAATTGGAGAGAGAAAATTTTATAAAAAATTTATTAAATAGAAGTAAGTACAAGATTAAATAAAATAAAAATTGTTAATAGCTTTATAATGGAATTGAAACACAATAATCATAACAGTGAGATTGTTAGACTACAAAAAATTGAAATCTATCTAATAATGTTTTTTGATAAAATTAAATTTGAAAATGGATTCTATTAGTTATTTTTCAAAAAGATGCTTCAATTGCCCTAAAAACAAGATTGTCCATATCTTTCTCATTACTAATTCAAATAAAATGAACCAAAGCTTCAAATGTAGACAAAATTATTTTCTTTGAAGAAAGAATTAAAATTAGAAAATATTATATGTTTATGAATTTTTTTGCATTGTCCTTCAAATTGCTTTTTGGACTTAAGGTAGGCCCATAACTTTTGCTCCGAAGCAGTATTTGAAAAAATATATATATTCCAAAAAAATTTATGTAATTTTTTATCTTGAAAAAGAGTTTTAAAAAATTGAATCAAAAATTGAAGTCACACAAGCCTACCAAAAATTCCAAGAATCCCTTGAGGGGACTTTGGGACTTCAAAGTTTAATTTTCCAAAAACAAGCTCAAATTATTTATATATAGAAAAATTATATTTTTAATTATATTTTTATAATTATTTATGAATCTTAAAACATTCATTACATTATTATTAAATATTATAGGAGAGAAGAACATAGCTTTGCAATTTTATTACTTTCTTTAATGGCAAATTAAAATCAAATAATCTCATCAAATTAGTTGGTTACAATATTCAAATTGGTAAGAATAATTACACATGTAGAAAGTATTATATTGTTTAAAAGTTTTGTTAAAAATTGTTTGCATGCTTATTTGTCTCCCATCATTGTACCAATATTTCCAAGTAGAATTACCTTGTTATTTTGTGATATCAAATTTTTCAGTAATTAGACCAATCATTCATCATTCCAATGACAACCATTAGGGTGGAACTAGTCTAGTTGATTTTGGAAGTATCCTTTGGGATTTTTGTATTGACATATATCATTAAAAGATTTTTCAAGCCAAAAAAAGACTACAAGTTCTAGAATTGTTGGAAACTTGAAAACCTAGGAGCGCTGACATGTTAGCAATCTGACATGACTAAAATCTTGCCATGTTAAATAATATTTATTTATTTTTCTTCTTCTTCTTCTTATTTTCATACTTATAAAACTATTTTTTAATATTTTAATAATTTTCAATTATTAATTATTTTATATTCTGTACAACAATACATTTGTTCACAATTTTGGAAACGATTCCAAAATAGTCTTCCAGAGGCCTAAAAAACATCTAATGAGGGTCCACTTTGCTACCATTGAGGCACTACAATTAAAATTGAAGCAATGATTGGAATGATAGTTGCATATATTCAAATGAAGCATCAATACATTCAGTGCTAATATGATATACATGAGTCAATACTTAAAGGGCCTTATTTAACCTTGTAGCGTTACTATGGACACTAAGTGTTCAATGGATGACTTCATTTAAGACTATGTAATAGAGAAAAAACAAAATGTCTAATTTTTTTGTGAAGGTAATTGAGTACATTTTCAATGAACAATATTCCAAATTCCTTCATTGTAGTGGTAAGGTAACTACACTGAATTTCAACTGCTTTTTTAAACCAATGACTATAAATTCTTGGCCGAAATGTACTCCCACTATTCATGAATCTTTGGTTGACTTTCACAACACTTGTTTGTAGCACTTTGAAAATTCATCATTTATTCATATTGTGTAAAAAATGCATTCTAAAAGAATCTAGAATTCTTTTTTGACTACTAAGAAAACTATACAAAAAGTATTTCAATATAATAGTAGGAATCATGCTAAATTGCTTATTTGTGCAATTTTAGGTGTAGTGATTTTATAAACTTTCTTAAAGAAGAAGATGCTCAATCCTTGAATCACCCTTGTAGTGTATTTTGGTCATTTCGTGCTATTTAATCTTGATGTGAATTTTAGACACAAATTTAAAAAAAAAAAATTTGAGTCCAATTAAAGAAATGAAGCTTCTGAAGTAAAGTTTCTACTCCAATTGAAAATTTTGAAAGATTCTTAAATTTCAATATATCATAACAATATGAATTTTGGGCCTATAACCATGGTTTGTTGATTGTCTAATTTTAGGATAATATGGAAACTTTGGATTATACCTTGATGTTTTGCACTATATTATAGTGAAAATTTCAGATTTTTTGAGTATATTTGATATTTGATATGACTTTTCTTCATTTTTTTATTAAAAAATTTACATTAATTTCAAATTCCCCCCCAAAAAATTTGAATTTTTTTAAAGAATTGTAGTAGACATATGATTTCATCTCTTAAAAATAAATATAGATATTTTCATTCATATTTAGTTGCAAAATTGCAACAAAGAAAGTAATAGAAAGTGAGGCTTAAAATCAGTGGTCAAGGGCATATCCTTCCAGGGTTAAATTTTCAATGAAATTCAACTTGTTTTTAAAGGTGAATTAGGGATGCTATACACCCAAAGGCCAATTGCACAAATTTCAACCTTTAGTCCAATCACAAGTGAAGATTTCCAACCAGGCCTCTAGGTGAAAAACATCCCTTGAATGGCATCACCATTGTACAACTTGTCATTTATTATAGCATATTATTTATTAGTTATCTTGGTGATGAATGTTGGCAATGCTCCCTAAGTGAGTTTCTTGGCTTTAATATTATCTTTCTCACTTGATTTCTCAATATTTCATGACTTATAAGAATTTACTAGCTTTGTCCTCTTGGAATATAAGCATTGCGGTATAAGCATTGCGGGGATATTGCATTTGGTGGCATGTATTTAGTGATTTGAGAACATAGTTTTAACAAGTCATTGTGTCGCATTAGGTCAACAATGAATGTGGAATAGGTAGCAGCATATTTTATTCACTTTATTATAAACATTCTTTCAATTCCATGACATGTATTGCAGCTACCATATACTTCATATGAAAAATGAATATAAAA
Source organism: Pseudoscleropodium purum (assembly GCA_963969395.1). Taxonomy (NCBI): domain Eukaryota; kingdom Viridiplantae; phylum Streptophyta; class Bryopsida; order Hypnales; family Brachytheciaceae; genus Pseudoscleropodium; species Pseudoscleropodium purum. The sequence goes on along the minus strand of OZ017800.1, from coordinate 14,001,897 downwards.
TAAAAATATAATTGCCAAGTCATAAAATATTATCTTTCATTTGGTCCCTCTTTTCATTCTTATTAGTGTGTCTTGTGCTATTTCCACAACCATTGGGATGCCAAAAGCAATCATTTGAATAAAAGTTTAAGAACCACTCTCAGCATTGAATTGAAATTTTTTTTATTAAATGTAGTTGGTAGTTTAGTGCTAAACATATGCTCTCTTTGTCCCAAAATAAATCGAGGGTTTCCAAATTTACTTGTCTCAAAATTACCTTGACTCTTATGTACTACTACCTAGAAAACTTTTTTAGACTCACCTACAAGATAATTTTCTCAAAAAGTGGTCAACAATTGAATTATTTCTAAAACAACTTCTATTAAAGAAGTTTTTCAAACTCTAAGTTCTAAAGTATATATCCATGACATTTAAAGGAAATTCTACATTCTATTAAATTAAATTTTGGGGATATAAAACAATAAAAACTATAAATTTTCAAAAGATTTAAAAACAAAATTTCCCAAAATCCATTTTATATTCTAATTAAAAGAGGCATATTTACTAAAAAAAATCCATAGTAATTAACTTAATGACAAGTCACAATTAGGTTCCATTACTTGAGCCTAATACAATAGCACCTTTTCTTGGATTTCCTCACATGTAGTGGTGCCCTAAGATTCTAAGTTTGTTAAAATTTACAATTGTAATTTACTGACTAGTTTAGCTAGGGCAGGGTAGTACAAGAAATGGTGGGAAAATTTTGAGCCAAGCCCAACAAAACAGCACATGAAAACACAAGTCACAGCTTGAAGTTGCAGTCGTTGGCCTACGATGGCGTTCGACTTTAAAACCAACATGAAGCACACATGAAAAGGATGAAAAGGATGAGAAAATCATATACAAATATAGGTGATTCAAATTTCCGAAAGGAAGTCTCAACACGGACGGTTTCATAACTTCTCCTTGCAAGGGTAAATGGTGTTACAAAAATCAAGTTCAGAAAGGTTTTCTTGAGGGTCATTCAACTCATGCATCTGCAGATTTTGTAACAAACTTTGTAGCAAAATCCTCCGATTGCATGGTAATACAGTTGGTCGCACGCTTCCATGCGCTACCCTATATACAAAGCTGCTTCATCTCCACAGGAGGTTCCTGCATAAAAATTGGCTTCACATCCACAGGAGGAGGGTCCTGCATCCAAATTGGCTTCACGTCCACAGGAGGAGGGTCCTGCATCCAAATTGGCTTCACATCCTCAGTAGGATCCTTCGCCTGCAGGGGTACTACATCCGCTGGCGCCTTCCTAGAAGTATTCCAACGGTGTGCCGTGCACCCTGCTATACAAGGTGGAATGGGTGGCTGATCCTCAAGCCTCTCCATGACGAATTTATACACCTTGAACCCGTTGATGCCATCGCCGAGCTCATAGTTTAAAATAGTATACAAGCCATCGTATGAGTAGCCCAGGACACCAGGGCCATTGCTGCCATTGCCGAAATGCCCTCGAATCACCCGAACCGGCAACTTACGTTCAAAGTTTTTAGCTAATGCAAGGTTGCCTTTTGTCAGTATTTGATCGCTCACAAAAGGTGCTTGTTGATTGCGTTTCTTGCGACCTCCTTGCCCTACAACATGTCAAAACAACTTGTTAAATCCTAGTTGATTTCAAAACAGTCCGACAGCCTCATATTAAAAGTGCAAAAGAACTAGAAGCGTGATCTAAATAGCATTCTAAAGCAGCATAACAACAGAAGTAGCATACCTGTATAAAGAATTTTATCACCCCAGTCCCTATCATCCACATAGCCTGCCTTCGGCATCATGACTATAGCTGTGGCAGTGGGGATCATATCAGGAGGAGGACGACCGTAGTCAATTCCCACATTGGGAAGCCGGTGCAACCCGACTATAGCCATCTGATGCCGGTAAGTAAACGTATCACCAACTTGAACACCAGGAAGGTCACCCACATTCACACCCGGATTCACACCCGCATTTGCCCTCTTTATATCGTTATATGCCACAATGTCTGGTCGGCAATCCAACCCTCTTCGGTTCCCCTCCCTCACAGGTTCATCTGAAGTGGACTCCCTCCCAGCTAATGCCCTGGCTGAGATCGCATCTTTAGCTTTGTTGATACAAATGAGGTATTGCTGCAGGACCCGCGTAACATCAACTCGGGAGGTGCTGACAGTAGAATCTGCATGAAAGACGAGTAAGATGAGACAGAAGCAAACGGATAAGCAACGGAATGTTAACTACCAACTCGAACTGGAATACAATGAAGACTCTAAAAAATTGAATAAGACAAGAAAACGCTTACCATAGCGATAAGGCACAACTGCCGAAATGTCGGGAGGAGTCCAGTCGTGGCTTGGCCCAGCTTGGTCTCTTGAAGCAGCGGCGTCTTGAACATCGCCTAACAACATGAAAGGACAGTTCTCAAAACAAAGGATGTTCTGAATTGGCCACTAAATTGATTCAGAGAAGACGAGATGATGTGCAAGATGCATTCCAATGTCAAACTCTACCCCTTCAACCACAGAATGCAAAACGAAGGATGCTTAGTGGCTCACCAGCAGGTAGAGAAGGTCTTGGAACACTTACAACAGCTTGACCAGCAACAGCACGGTTGCCATTCCCCATGCCTGATAGTTGTGCATGCCCTGCACCAGACAACAACAACCTAGTGCATCAAAGGAAGGAAAATGAAACCATGAAACAGTAGGTGAGGTGAAATCTCACCAAAGCAAGCTGACTAAACTTGGAATGCAAATCGGCAAAGAGTTTAGAATCTGACTTACAACATTTACCTTTGTAAGAAGGCACATCTGCTGAAGTGGTGGGAGGGATCCAGCTGCGGCTTGGCCCAGCTTGCTCTCCTGAAGTAGAAAGAGATTCTCGTACGCTCCTGGGGGTAATGCCTGAAGAACAGCCGAGTCCATATGGCAGACCATATGGTAGACCTTTAGGTACACCTTGAGGAGGCGTTGGGTTAACAGAATAAGGAGAGCCCAGCGTCGTGTCAGGATTCTGTGGAACTAAAGCCCACAATAACTTCCCGTCTTGCACTATGGTTTGAAGCACGAACCCCCGGAGCTCTTGTCCTGGACGATGCATTCCCTGCATCGGGGGAGCTTCGAAACCATGGCTTCCCCTGCTATCCGCTGCCTGTCTCATATTGTCAAGCTCCGAATTCACAACGCTCGCCAAGTGAGAACTCTCGCTCGGCACCAACTCAGAAACCTCATTTGGCACGAACTCAGAAGTCTCATTTGGCACAAACTCAGGAATCTCATTTGGCACAAACTCAGAGCTCTTTTCCGGTTGTCTTAAGTTCTCAGTCTCTACCTTCACGGCATTTCTCAACAGAGAACTCTTTTCCGGTTGTCTTAGGATCTCAGGCTCTTCCTTCACGGTATTTCCCAACTGATGACTCCTTTCAGGTTGTCTCATGATCTCGGGCTCTACCATTGCGGGATTTCCTAACTGATGACTCCTTTCCGGCTGTCTTACAATCTCAGGCTCTACCTTCACAGCATTTCCCATCAAATGACTCCATTCCGGTTGTCTTACAATCTCCGGCTCTACCTTCACAGTATTTCCCATCAGCTGACTCCTTTCCGGTTGTTTTTCCGGTTGTCTTACACTCTCAGGCTCTATCTTCACAGCACCATTCAACTGAGAGATGTTTTTTTCCAGTTTTCCTGCACCTGGCTCTACCTTCACAGTATTCTTCACCTGAGAGGTCTCCACTGGGTGGTCGAACATGATGAAGCCATCGTCATCATCATCATCACTGTCAGAATCCAGTATTACAATCAATGGCCTAGGTCTTTCTTCGTGAGCTTGCACCACGACATCGGTTTCACCATCCCTTTGAGCCTGTTCGGACGAAAAGCCCAGTGCTTCGGTCACAGTCTCAGGCTGCAAAGAGTGAGCGGGCAAAGTCGTTCCAATTTCACCATTTCTTTGAACCTGTTCTGTCAAAATTCCCGGTGCTTCGGTAATTTTCTCAGGCTGCGAAGACTGAGCTTGCACCATGGATCTGACATCACCGTTTCTTTGATCCTGTCCAGACGAAGGACCCAGTGCATTGGAAATCGTCTCAGGCTTCGAAGAGTGAGATTGCACCATGGATCTGATTTCACCATTACTTTGAGCCTGTTCTGGCAAAATTCCCGGGGCTATGGTAATCGTCTCAGGCTGCGAAGACTGAGCTGGCACCAAGGATCTGACATCACCATTACTTTGAGCCTGTTCCGACGAAGAAGCCAGTGCTTCGGTAATGGGTTTGACCTCCGGAGAGCGAGCTTGCAGCATGGTTCCCTTAACACAATCTCTGAGCATCTGTTCCGCCGAAACATTCAACGCTTTGGCGATAATTTCAGCCTCTGGCATGTGAGCCAGAACTTCATTCCCACTGATGGTACCAATTCCAAGCCATTCATCACAGTGACCCTCGGGCCACATGTGCGAGTCATCTCCAAACTCGTCGTCCTCGAGATCTGAGTCCCCCGCATCGTCCAAATCGTTCAATAGATCGGTAAGATCGGTATCCTGCGCTGCAAACACAGAGATTCCTGTACCTCCAACCAGTGGTCTCAAATCGTCTCTCTCTTTCACCCCTAGATTTGCACCCTGACAGTCTTCAACGCCTCTATGAGGAACAGTAGGAACCAAACCATTTCCATTGACAAAACTACACGGCAAAGCACCGTTACCCTCAACTTTGACGCGCTTCTCAGCCCGAGCCTCCTCCAACTCTTGGTGGCTTCTCTCCCTCTTCACAGAAGCACATCCATGGACACCCAAGGCACTTTCCTGAAGGGACTCCGCGAATGGATTCCACCGAGCATCTGCAACCGAAGGGCCGACTTGATTCTCCAACGAAGAGGTGCCCACGATCGGCATGGCGTGAACAACTACGGAAGCATCCTTCGAGTATACGTCGTGGATTTCACCACAAAAAATCTCGGATTGCAGCAGAACACTTTCCTCTGAAGAACCCGGTCTCTCAATGTTCACTGTGTCTGAGAAAGCATCTACAGAGCTATTCTCTGCTTTCAATTCCCCACTGAGACCAACATCCTTGACAGACTCCACAGGCACGCCATTACGGTAGCCGTATGAATCTCGGCCCAGTAGGCTTGCTAGTTTCGGGAGCGCACAGTTCTGATGCATAAAATCACTTAATTATCTGATGCTTTGTAAAAGAAAAGAAGAAGAAAAAACAGGTCTGACTTCTACACCTGCACAGAAAACAAGAACTTTGTCAATCTCTATACACAAAGCTCACTCAGCTAAATTCTCTGCTCGATGAAATCACTTCTTAAATCAAGAATGCTGAACAAATCTCTTTGCTATGCAGGTTTAACAAACCAAGCAAGGAGAACCCCTAAGGATAGCTACTCAACAAGAAGAGTCCAAATCGTACACTAAGCTGAATCGAACTCTTAAACCTATATCCGCACGTCAAAGCGTCGGATGTTTCTGTCATACCAAATTACAACACTACGGCACACAATGTGCACTCCCAAATTGACCTCGCGGTACTTCAACACTACAAATTCAGAATCAAAGAAACTGCATCGCGTACAGAGCCAGCAATGGTGTACAGAAGTAGACAGGGGATCCAATCAGGAAGTAATATCCCCTGTCCTAGCACCAATCAAGAGACTACAACAGGAGTAACAAGGTACAGCACAATTTCCAACTATGAACTACTGCAACAACCAGCTGATCCCAAAGCTTTTATAGAGCAAAAAGCAAAACGCCAACGACCGAGGCTCTGATCCTACAATCTCTCTACCAAACAACGAGCTCCCTCATTCATGAAACAGGACAAAACCCAAAACTCATCATCTTTAGCGCCATCCCCAAGCTCCTAAGCAGCACCAATCGCGGTGCCAATCGTCAACCAAACACAGAAGTCACAAGTCACAGCAAACTCAAAATCAAGAACCTCATCTCCACAGGGGTGAAGAAATTAGCTGATCTCAAAAACACTGCAACGAAAAAGCAAAATGCTCACTCTGATCCTAGAATCTCTAACCAAAGCAACACACCTCTCGCCTACGAAATACTAAACAAACAACAAACTCCAAGTCATCCCCCCGACAAAACTACCAAGCAACGACCCGACCTTCTTCTTCCACACCCACGCACAAACGCGAAATCAAAAATGGCGAACCTCCAAACCTCCATAACCTCTCCTCCCCATGCACCGTCACCAACGAAACCAATAAACCTTCTCTCGTCGAACTCCTATTTCCCAAATCTCCTAAAACCAAGCACACTTCCTAACCTCTCGCAATTCCTTCAAAATCCACCACGACGCAACCATAAAACGCACATCACGACCATTGATTCTCCTTGAAATTCTCAAGAAAACGACAAGCGCATCACCGTTCGCCGCCAAAAGGGGGCCTCAAAACGAATGCACCTCAACTGCTCCTCGAACCTCACGAACTGATGACAGCCCAAATGAAGGACGCAATAATGGAGGAGCAGGCATCCCTTGGTTGGTTGTGCAAGTGCAAAATCTCTGTTTCTACCTGTGCAAATCTGCGAGATGGGGTCCTTGAAATTGCAACCCTAATTCCGCGAGGTGGGTTGATTTGAAATCGGGGAAGGGAGACAAAGGAAGCACTTGGGCGGGTGATGATGGAAGCGAAAATTGTGCAAACAAGGGAGGCAAACACTCCTGAAGAACAAACAAAAAGAAAGAAGGGAAAGTCTCGCTATTCAGGCGGACGAGACGGCAGTTCAGGCGCGTCTGCTCATCACGACGGAAGCGTAGCCTGGTGGTGGGGTCGCCTATTTTGTCGCCCGGGGGGTCGTTTTCGTCTCCACGTTAGCATTCGCGCTATTATTAGTTTTGGGGATCACCACCAAAGAAAAAAAAAATTGACCCCTATGATATGAGGTCATTGTCACTAATCACAAATGAGAGTACTTACTATTACTAGTAATATGTATTATTCTTATTGGATTTTATTTTTGGAAAGTGGAAAGAACATTCCAATAGCATTGTAGCAAATATATTATTTAGATACCAGATGAATAAATAACTTACGAATTGAATTTTTGCAAAGAATTGTAATCTTTTCATATTATTTTTATTTGTTTGAAAGCAAACTCTTTGTTTTTTGTTTCTTTTCTTTGGTCCCTATAGTGGATTTGTCTCCTACCTCAAATAGCTTCTTTTAGCCGAATGGGTTGTTTTCATCTCTATAATTATTTATTTGTTATTAGTTCATTTTTGTTATTAATTTCTAAATCAACATGAAATTACCTTTTGTGCAAGGTACGCACACCAATAATGATCACTAATAACAATTGGCAATGGTTATTGTTGCTAAATGTAATCTACGCTTAATTGATTTTGTTATTAGAAACTGAAAGATGATTCTATATAGTGATTTAGTATGTAGTATTTGGATATTATATGAATAACTTATAAATTTGAAAAGTCTCTGGTGTAATTCTAGTCTCTTTTATATTTTCTAATACTTGCATATCTATTCATTCAAATTCTTATTTTAAGTCCCTTCACTAAAGTAGCCCCCACTACTGTTCTTACAATCTAAGTTATATAGTAGTATAGTTGCTATAATTAATAAAGTAAGAAGAATTGAAAATAATGAATTATTTGGAAAAAAATTGGAAGTTTATGAGTTTGTACAAATATGTTATTCTTTTGAGCACCAACTTTGCAATGCTTGGTAAGTCATTTTCACCATTTGCGTACACATTCAAAGTATTCACTAAGAAATTGTCACTTGGGCCCACAATATTAAAGCTTCAATGAGTTTGGATTTCAGTGCATGTTAATGATCCAAATGCATCTGTTAGGTTTTGGTAGTGGATAAAGTCTCTCTTGCATATGGTTGGTTGCGTAGAAAATAAGTCACTTTGTTCTTAAAAATTTATTGATTGTACTACTTCATCATGAAGCCGAAGTGATTCCATCATAGAGTCTCTTCCTTACTTTCAATAATGAAATACGGATCCCGTAAGTACTTGATTTGGACTACAACATTACTCTAAGGATAAGGACAACACATCGGATGGACAACAATGGCCACTTGGCCCAGCCCTTAGAATTATGAGTGGATGTTACATGCACAACTTATAAATTTTCAATGTCTTGTCTTTGATTATAATTTCTTCTATTTTTCTATAATTTATGCATGTTTGCTAACTTGAGTTTTACTTTGAGTCCCTCCATTACATATTTATTATGATTACAAACACATTAAAAATCGAGAATGATTACTTCTTTAGAAAATAATTTTAAGTATAAGAATTGACATATATATATATATATATTATGAATTTCTTATCATCAACTTTTCAATGCCTTGCAAGCCATTTTCACCATTTTTGTATGCATTTATAGTACCCACTTTGCAATTGTTGTTTGCCCTAACAATACTACATGTTTGGATTTGGGTGTATGTTAATGATCCAAATGCATCAATAAGGTTTTGGCTGTGGATAGGTTTTTTTTGACATACAATTGGTCACATAGAAAATACACCACTTTGCACTCCAAAATTTGTTGATTGTACTAATTCATCATGAAGTCTAAAAATTTCCATCAAAGAGTCTCTTCTTCACCTTTAATAATGACATACGGATCTCACTAGTGCTTGATTTGGACTAGTGTACTATGCTATGGACAAGGACAACATTGATGGAAGGGCAATGGCCACATAGTACAATGCTTGCAATTACTAAGGGATGTTAAATGCACAATTTAGAAATTTCTAATGTCCTGTCTTTGAATATAATCTCTATTATTTTTCTATAATTCATGTATATTTGTTCCCTTAAATTTTTATTTTGAGTGAATCACCTCATTACAATTACCCCAATTAATTATTTGTAGTCTAGCTTATCTTCTTTTGTAGGATAGTATGGTTGCTCATTTTACTAATGCATTAAAAATTGAAAATAATGAATTTTCTAAAAAAGAATTGTATATTTATGAATTTGTAGCAATATATTATGAATTTTATATCATCAAAATTTTAATGCATTGAAAGCAATTTTCACCATTTAAGTAGTCCAAATCAAGCAATAATTATGGGATCCATAATTCATTATTTAAAATGAAGAAGAGGTTTTTTAAAAGAACCATTTGGACTTCATAATGAACAAATATTTGAGTGCAAACTAACTTATTTTCTAAGCGACCAACTGTGCTTAGTCAACAAATGCATTGGGATCATTGACATATCCTAATTGAATCCAAACTCAAAGCTTTTATATTATAGGGCCAAATGACAAATGCATAGTGAATAGTCTTATTGTGTACTTAAATAGTAAAAATGGCTTACAAGGCATTGAAAGGTTGATGATTCAAATTCATAATATATTTATATAAATTCACAAACTTACAATTCCATTACAAAAATTTCAGCCCTCGACAAGGCTACAAGTTTAGAACTGCTCGGAACTACCCTAATATAATTAGAGAGGAAATCCATTGTCTTTTCTTATTTAATGAAAGCTATTGATGTGGCAGTACTTGTACCACATCAGCGCCACGTTAGGTTTTCATTTTTTTTTAAATGTTTTATTTAAATGTTTTTATTTTTTTGTATTTGCAATATAGGGCATTAAAAACTGAATCCTTAACGGCCCTTGAAAGGGTTCAAATATTTTCTAATGTCTTTTCTTAACCCGTAAAGGACCAAATTGTTTTTTTTGTTACAACATAGCAATTTTGGGCAACTCACTACATATGGAGTTTTTATTTTTTTTCTTTGAAATTTTTACACAAGATGTGCTCAAGAAGTAGCTTTAAGGCCCAACAATTTTCATAACTTTTGACTACACTGTTAAAAAGTTATTGTATGATATGTCATTTTCAATGCTTAGCAAGCAACCCAAAATTTCTAAAAAAAACACTTTTCTCAAAAATAAAAACTTGAAATTGGTTATTTAGATTTATATAGAGAGAGAGAGAAAGCTTTTAATTGTCTTAGTTTAATTTATGCATTAGAAGAAATTTGGGGGCTCTAAAAGCCTATTTCGGGCTTGCTCCCTTGCAATTGTTCCTCGCAGCAAAGGGAACAACTTGTTGTAAGAAATTTAAAAAAAAATTTAATCTTCAAATTCAAAAAAATTTGAAAAAAAATAATAATTTGGGACAATGACATGGCAAGGTCTCGGCCACATCAATAGCCTAGTTCCTGTGATCCCAAACATTGCACCAGTCTTATTCCTAGCTTGATAATTTGTGGGCTTCTCAAGCCCTTAAATTTCTTCTAATGAGTTGAAAGTTATGAGGTGCTTTAATTTGCAAGCAATTGTGAATTCCCTACTCTAAAATAAATTTTGGAATCCTTTATTGAACTCAATTTTTAATATTTTTTGAAAAAAATTTAAAAAAATATGATATAGATTGTTTATTATTACATTACAACTATTGGAATTGGCATTTTTCAATTCCATAATTAAATTCTTAACAATTTAGTGTTTTGAATCATTCTCTACTTCTCTCTACTTACTATTTTTTTCCTATATATTGTACAATTGCAAATGATCTAAAAATTTTCAAATATGTATAAAACTTGTCTTAAAAAATGATTCCAAAGGAGCACTGCCATTTTAGACATTTTTTCATGTAAACGTGACCCTATGAAGTACAACTACCCGTTTTTTTTGTAGGGCCAGAAAAAGAAATTTTGTTACTTTAAATGCTAATATCTTGCAATCTATAAGCATTACAAAAAATTTCAGCCCTTTGAAAGGTTGTGAGTTTTGAACTCCCCAATATCCCCCTCTAGTGCAATTAGAGAGGAATTCAAATAGTTTTTTTAATTTTTTTAATGATAGCAGCTGATGTCAACTACTTGTGCCATGTCAGCAACACATCAGATTTTAATTCTTTTAAATATTTTTTCAAAATATATTTTTTTGAATTTTTTTGTATTTGCACTACCATATGCCAAAAAACACACCTTAATAGCCCTCCTAGGGCTCAGATTTTTCCTAATGATGGAAACTTTTGAAATTTTTGATACGTCTTCTCAAACCAAATTAATGTAAGATCCTATGGTTATATGTGTTCAAAAAAGTTTTTTTTTTTTTAAATCTGGTACTTGCACTAGAAATGGCAATTTTGAAGCGATTTTGGTGAAAACATAGTCCAAAATATTTAGGGGTTAAAAATTCATCATTTACAATTTTTAATGCAATAGGAATTATAGCAATTGTACTACCTTACAAAGGAAGATAACTTCAAGGGGAATAAACCTAGTGGGGGCTTATTTATTGAAGGAATTCAAAATAAGAACTTGAGGAAGCAAACATGTATGAATGAATTATAGAAAAATAAAAGAGAGTAATCCTTGAGTGCTCAACTCATGTTTATTAAAATCAAAACCCTTTTCAATTCATTTCAATCAAACTAACACCTAAAAAGAGATCCACATAAATTGACCATACTAATTGGTAGTGTAAACAAACTTAAAGCTAGAGGAAAAGAGACATTCCCTTTGACCGTATCATTGAAAAGATTATAATTGTCAATTGAAACAAGAAAATGTTTCAAAGGTTAAAATTAGAGAAGACTTTGAAAATTTATAAATTGTGCATCTAACATCCATTGGTAATTGCAAGTAATATGTCATGTGGCCATTGTTGTTGATCTATGCAAATCAAACACTTATAGGATCCGTATTTCATTATTTGAAGTATGGAAGAGATTCTTTAATGGAACTAGTGGGACTTCGTGGTGAACTAGTACAATTAATAAATTTTTTAAAGTAAAGTGGCATATTTTTTATGCAAACAACTATACAGAAGAAAGAACCTATCCACAACCAAAATCTACATTAACAAACATTCAAATCCAAACTCAAAGCTTTTATAATATGGGGCCAAGTGACAATTGCACAATAAATAGTTTAAATGCATTTGTTACTCTTTTCATAAGGACAACATAATGATATAGATGGACGGCAACAACTACTTGATATAGCCCTTAGAATTACCAATTGCAGGTTATGTGAGCCCTTAACTTGGCACTTGGAACTCTTGATTTATTTTTTCACAAATGTTTGCAACATTTTAGTGAATATTTATGTAACTATGCATAAATCTAAGTATTTGAATGAAAATGGTAGTAGTCCTTGCCAATTAAATTAGAAGGCTTTTTAAAAGTAGGAAATATGTTTATCAACAAGTTTCCACACTTCTAAGTCTTATTTAAGAGATTGTGAGGTCAAATTAGCAATTTTGAGCGATATGAAAATGTGAGAGTTAGTTAGACCTAGTGTCTTGTCTATGTAACCATTGATCATTGCGAGGTGCATGTGATAATTTGGCTAAGTGTCATAGTCTATTTTTAATTTTAAAAAGTCCTATAGTCTATGGAATCCAATTTGTAGAGAAATTGGATTAGTTATGCTAGTCTTGCAGGTAACTGCCAAATATCAACCAAAACAAAGAGTAGACAAAGGAAGAGGAGGTTGGAGCTTATAGAGAGGTGCTTTTAAGGTAAAAGCATGCCAAGAGATTCTTAGAGGAGCCGGTCATCCACAACAAACCCTAATACCAGAATGATTTCCCCTTCAGATGGAAATTATTGTAGAGTTGCTAATTTTAGCCTCTTCATGAATAGTGCAATTGGAAGTTTGATTTTGCCTTAAGGTTTTTTGGAACTTCTTAAAGATTGCCTAAAAAGTTTCAGGATTTTACAAGCTTTCATAATGACTCTATAGGAAGTCATCTGCATTTAAAATTGTTGATAAATTTGTAGAAATTATCAAGAGTGCGGTAAAATTCCACTAAAAATTAAAATAGAGTATTATGTGCTAATAAATTGCCCTATCAAGTTTGAGAACTTTCTGATAAGGAGAAGTATCAAAATCGGCAATAACATTGAATTTTACAAGAAATTACAACATGGCAACGGATTGACTGGCAAAAATGAGGAGTCTATTTTTACTTTTGTAGATCATCTTGCCAGCTTTGTCCAACCATTTTTTTCAACAAGTTTGACTTCCAAAATTTAGGGATTTTATCTACTTTAGGAATTACCATGAGTGCGTTTTAACTACGAAAATGACTAGGAAAATAGGGGTAAGGGCTCTACCGGACGAATTGGGGTCTTTTGAACACAATGGTGCAATTAGTTTTTGATTTGGAGTTGATCCTTAGAAGATAGGAAGGGTCAGCTCATTAAGTTGACTTTTTTAGGTAATTCAAGGTAATTCTAAGTTAATTTCCTAAATATCTTGGAGAAAATCTAAGATTTGATTTGGTTAGATTTCCAAATCTTGCCTTTTAAAGCCAATTTGGACTTTATGAGGGTTATTTAGAAATTGACTTTAGATTAAACACAAAATATCTAGAGTTAATTAGGATTTAATTCCACAAAATCATTGGAGTTGGTTTGATTTCAATTCTAAAAGTTTGATTGAAACATTGTCATGCATATTTCCTTTGAAAATTGAAAACTTGATTAGTAGAATTAGTTTGATTTTAATTCTAAAGTTCGATTTAAACATTGTCATGTATATCTCTTTTGAGAATTAAAAACTTGAATAGTAGAATTAGTTTGATTTTAATCCTAAAGTTTGGTTTTAAACATTGTCATGCATACCTCTTTTAGATATTAAACACTTGGATACTAAGAATTGGTTTGATTTTAATTCTAAAGTTTGGTTTAAACATTGTTATGCATACTTCTTTTAGAAATTAAAAACCCAAATAAATTCTTGACTAAATTAGCTTGGGATCGCTCCCGTATGACGAAGCATTGGCCTTGAATCTTTTGGAATTACAGTGAAATCTGAAAACAACAAATCTATAGTTCTAAGAGAAATATTTTAGGTCAAGATCTTTGTCGAAGTTAATATGGGGTCACCCTCGCGTCGCGAAGCTTTAACTTTATTGTTTGAACCTTGAAAAAAATATTATCTAACAAGTTTTGACTTGTTAGAAGCTATCTAATTTCAAATACTACTAAATTCCTTTTTTTTCTTCTTTGAATTCTCTCTTGATATCTTTCTCTTTCCAAAACCTTTGTCTTAGAATTTTCTAGGAATCTTAGATTCGAATCTACTCGTTAAATTAGTTAAAAAAAATCCCTAAAACAATCCCAAAACATTAGCTAATTAATTTTGTTTTATTTTGATTGATTTGTTAGTTAGTTTAGACTATAATTTCAACCTCCAACCCATTAGTTAGAATGACTTAGTTAAGTTTATATTCCAAAAATCCATAAAATTAGATTAGATTTAGTTTTTTCCTTTATAATTTGATTTAACCACCAAGTTCTAACATTTATAATTAGTGAGTTTGGAAGTATCCAAATTTGATTAGGAAGCATAAAAAGAGTCCATTGCTTAAAAGGCTAAAAACTGAACTAAATATAACACTATCTTTAGATTTTTATTTGAATCTACGTTAGAATCTATTGTGTACTTTTTTATTCTAGAGGGTGGAGTTAAAAACACTCATAGGTTACATGCACAATTTATAAATTTTCAATGTCTTGTCTTAAAATATAATCTCTTCTATGTTTCTATAATTTATGTATGACTTGCTTCTTCAAGTTCTTATTTTGAGTTTCTTTATCAAAATCACCTCCATTGGTTTATTTCTCTTTTAGATTATCTTTTACTATACAATAATGTGGTTATTATGATTATCAATGCATTAAAAATGAAAAATGATTAATTTTATAGAAAAGAATTGTAAGTTTATGAATTCATATAAATATATTATTAATTTATGATCATTAACCTTTCCATGCCTTGTAAACCATTTTTACCATTTAAGTATACATTTAGACTATTCACTATGCAATTGTCACTTAGCCCCAAAATATTAAAGCTTTGAATTCAAGTATAAGTGTATGTTAATGATCTAAATGCAAATGTTAGGTTTGGTTGTAGATAGGTTTTCTCACATACAATTGGTAGTGTAGAAAATACACCACTTTGCACTCAAAATTTTGTTGATTGTACTCGTTCATCATGAAGTCCAAGAAGTTCCATCAAAAATCTCTTCTTTTTAAGTAATGAAATATATATCATGTAGGTACTTGATTTGGACTATTGCATTACCTTATACAAATAGATGGCAACAATCACATGGCATAGTCCTTGGTATTATTAGTGGATGTTAGATGCACAACTATAAATTTTTAATGTCTTGTCTTTGATTATAATTTCTTTTATTTTCCTATAATTCATGCATGTTTGTTCCCTCAAGGTTTTATTTTGAGTAGAGTTCCCTCATTATAATTGCCAAAATTGGTTATTTTGGTTTTAATTATCTTCTTCTATATGGTAGTGTGGTTGTTATGATTACTAATGCATTAAAAATTGTAAATAATGAATTTTCTCAAAAAAAAATTGTAAGTTTATGAATTTATATAAATATTTGGTTAATTTTTTATTATCAACTTTTTAAGCTCTTTGTTCATATGTATATTTTGTGTTCTTTATTGGAGTCCATTGTCAAAGGTTTATAACACATGTTGTCCATGTCTTTAGTCTTATGCATCAATTAGAATCAAGTATTCTTAGGATCCATATTTTTATTATTTGATATGGTAAACAAACTTTCTAATGAAACCACTTGCACTTTATAATGAACAACTTTCAACTGCTTCTTGAGTGGAAAGTGGATTATTTTGTATACCACATATTTGGAGAAGAGAGCCTTATCCACATTCTAAATTTAATAGATGCATTGGGATTGTTGGAAAAAACTCCAACACAAATTCAAAGGTATTATACTATTAGACCAAATGTTAATTACAAAGTGATTGTTCTAAAAGTGTATATACATGAGAAAAAACATTTATAATGTAATACAATATTGATGCTCAAAAAATCTCTTTCTCTCTATATACACAAATTTATAAACTAAGATTATTGTATTGAAAATTCATCATTTTCAAATTTGAATGAATTACTAATAATAGCAACCATGCTACCATATAGACGAAAATACTTGTTGTGCAAAAAAAACTATTGATGGCTACTTTGGTGAAGGGATTCAAAATTAAAATTTGAGTACAAGCTGAATTGCATGAATTATTAAAATATAAAAGAGATTGTAATCAAGTATAAGACTTTGAAAATTTATGAGTTATTTATTATATATATATATATACTTGTAATTCCTATAGCTAGGGTATGTGTCTATTGGAGTCAATCCATTATGTCCATGTCCCTGGTATAATGCATCAATTCAAATCAAATATTTAAAAGATCCATATTTTTATTCTTTAAAGTGGTGAATGGACTTTTAGATGGGATTACTTGCAGTTCATAATAAGTGAATGTCAAGAAAATTTTGAGTACAAAGTGGCTTATTTGTATGCCACCTACCTTGGGCAAAAGAGACATTATCCGTAGTTCAAACTCAACGGATGCATTGGGATCATTAAGAAACCTGAAATTCAAAGGTACATTGTTGTTGGGCCAAGTTAAAATTGCAAAGTAAAATTTCTAATGTGTACATAAATGGTGAACATAATTTATAATACATTGCAAAATTGATGCAAATTTTTTTGTTATATATATACATACAATCTATAATATGTATGTATGTATATATGTATATATGTATGTAGTACTATATAACATATGTGTATACAAATTTATAAACTTAGAATTTTTTATTCAAAAATTCATCATTTTTAATTTTTAGTGCATTGCTAATAATGGCAACTATAGTTAGTATGGTACTATATGGATGAAAATATTCATAGTGCAAAAAAAATAGTGAGGGCTACTCTAGTGAGGAGACTTTGAATAAGAATTAGAGTGAGCAAACATGAGTGAATTTTAAGAATATAAATGAGACTATAATCAAAGACAACTTTGAAAATTAAATTTTTTATAAGTTATTCATAATTCATTTAGTATCGACATGTAACTCCAAAGGCTAGGCCCCGGGGATGTGAATGATTAATAATAGCAACCATGCTACCATATAGGCAAAAATAATTTATAGTGCAAAAAAAAACAATGAAGGCTATTCTAATGAGGAGGCTCAAAATAAGAACTTGAGTGAGTTGACAAGTATGAATTAGATTTTTTTAGTCTTGTCTTTGTTTATAGTCTCTTCTATATTTTAATAATTTGTAATGTTATTAGGCACTCAAGGTATATAGTGACACTTTGTGTTACTATACACTCCCCCCCTCAATTTTTATTTAAATTTTTTTATTTTACCACCCCCACTCACCCCTACCTATCATTTAGAATTTGATTTAATTTTTTTTTATCTCACCGCCCCTCACCCCCACCCCCTCTTGTAATCTTCAGAATCAAAGTTCTTGACAAACAATATGGAACAATTGATCCCATATCCAATACTGTATCCGTATTCAGTACCCGTATTCAATACTTGTATTCAATACCCATATTCAATATCTGTATTCAGTACACGTATTCACTAAGCATATCCAATACCCGTATTCAATATACGTATTCAATATACGTATTTAGTACTCGTATCTAGTACCCGTACCTATATTCGTATTCGTATTCGTATTCAGTATTTGTATTTTATATTTGAACGGCCCAGATTAAATTTCACAAGATCAACATCTTGTGATTTTTTGAGAAATCAACGTCAATTTTGAAGGTAAGCATTTTTTTTCAAAAAAGTCAACGGCTCACAAATTTTTTGAGAGAGGAGGGGGGGAACTAATGGGAAACTGGCGTGGCAGGCAAGTTTCAGTGTATAGTCTCTTCTATATTTTAATAATTCATGCAAAGTTTCTCACTCTAGTTCTTATTGCAAGTCCCCTCATTAGAGTAGCCTCCATTGTTGTTTTTGCACTATAGGTATTTTCATCTATATGGTTGCATAGTTGCTATTATTAGTAATGCACTCAAAATTTAAAAATATGAATTTCTAAAAAGAATCCTAAATTTATGAATTAATAATTTATTTTACAAATTTTTGAACATCCATTTTTCAATGCATCGTAAACCATTTTCACCATTCTGTATGCATTTAGAGTATTAACTTTGCAATTGTTAATTGGTCTTGTGGTATTCTACCTTAGAGATTGGGTTGGAGGGAGTTTTAATTATTCCAACATATCTATAAGTTTGGACTGTGGATAAGCTCTTTCTTACCTAAAGCACATAGTGTACACAATAATCCATTCTAGACTCAAAAAAATTGTTGATACTAATTTATCATGAAGTGCAAGTGGTTCCATCTAGAGTCCATTCAACACTTTAAATAATGAAAATATGAATCTTATTAGTTCTTGATTCTCATTGATGCATTACATTAGGGATAAAGACAATATAAATTGT
Organism: Pseudoscleropodium purum; assembly: GCA_963969395.1. Classification (NCBI taxonomy): domain Eukaryota; kingdom Viridiplantae; phylum Streptophyta; class Bryopsida; order Hypnales; family Brachytheciaceae; genus Pseudoscleropodium; species Pseudoscleropodium purum. The sequence goes on along the minus strand of OZ017800.1, from coordinate 13,983,598 downwards.
TGCCAATAGCCACGGCCATAGGGCCTAGCTTTTGAAGTTATAAGTGGATATTACATGAAGGTCTCATAAATCTTTAAGGTCTTGTCTTGGATTATAGTCTTTTTTATATTCCTAGAATTCATTTATATCTATTCACTTCAATTCTTCTTTTGTGTTCCCTCATTTGAATAGCCTAATTGCTTTTTTTGACTCTTCTTACAAGTTCTTATTTTGAGTCTTGTATTTTGAGACTTATATTCTTACAAGTCTTCATTCAAGTTCTTATTTTGAGTCTTCTTACAAGAATAGCTACCAATGCTTTTTTTGCACTACATGTTATTTTTGTCTACACAATAACATCGTTGCTATTATTAATAATGCATTCCAAATTAAAAATGATGAATTTTTCAAAATATGATTTTAAGTTCATGAATTTGTGTGTATATATAATTTGTACTACAATATATATATATATATAAGCCCTTATTTTGAGCATCAATTTTTCAATGTATTATAAGCCCTTTTTACCATTTATGTGTATGTTTAGAGTATTCACTTTGCATTGATTGTTATTTGGGACAATGGTACAATACTTTTGAGTTTAGGTTTGAGGATTTTTCAATGATCACAATGCACCTATGAGTTTGGATTATAGATTAGATCATCTTCACCTACCGTAGGTTATATACAAAATAAGCCACTTTGGACTCAAAAATTTATTAACACTTGTTCATCATGAGGTGCAAGAAGTTCAATCAAGAAGTCTCTTGTACACTTTAAATAATGGAAATACAAATCTTATAAGTGCATTAGACTAGGGACAAGGACAATTTGCATGATGCCAACAACCACATGGCTTAGTCTATAGGGTTACCAATGGTTGGTCTCCTAGCTTACCAAGCTTTGATTGTTTATGTCTTTAGGACATTTGATATCCTACAAGTTGCTATTCTAGCTTGTAATCAATGGCAGATCTCTTAGCTAGGGTGTAACCATGTAACAAGAAAAAAGATTTCATTGATGTTGTGAGTACATTATCTTCAAAATGAATAGTAGTAATTGACAAAGATGCAAAACAATGGCAGTTATATAGTTGAACGACGTATCTTTTGCTCAACTTTTATCTAAACTACACTAAAGTGAGCTTAAAAGCTAACCTATTAGAATTACTCTAAGATCATAGTAAGATCATTTTTGAATAATCTTTATATATGCTTATTATTGCTTCAAAATATCTTTCTTTGGTTTGAATAGAGTATTCTTGTTTATTTCATAGATATATAGTACATTTTTTTTTGGAGTTTTTGGAATGAATAATGATTCATTAGAGTACACTTTTCAAAATGTTTGTCATACGCCTTGAGGTTTTCAATGATAACTGTTATTTGGATGAACTTGTTATAATATAGAACAAAGACTTGAGAGTAAGACTCAATTTGGCCATACTAGTCAATAGAAAATACTAGATGAAATTTTTTTAGAATGAATCATAGTTGAAACTTCATCCAATCATAACATTTATTGGGAAGGACCAATTACAAAGTGTTTTACCATATTTGAATAGACATCTAATTCTCTACAATATAAATTAATTAAAATTTTGAAAGTAGCAACTTCAAAATAAAACCCTAGAGTTTTGGGCCAAATTAACCTCCAAACCCCAAAATGTAACTTTGGTAATTTTTACCAATCAATTTAAGTGAATTTGAAATACTTCGAACTTCTTAGTAGAAACTGCTCGTTCATTACTTGGAAGGCCAATCGGGCAATATTTAGGCACCCAACCTTAGGATTTTCAATCCAACAAAAAAAAAACAATATCACCCTCTTTATCTTAAAAATGGAGATAAAAATGCTCACAATTGCCGTTTGTTACATGTGAAGTTATATAGAATGAATTTTGAAAGTCATTGAGAATATAAAAGTGGAAGTGAAAGCGACAATAATTGTTACTAGCAACAATTATTCTTGTTTTTGTGACATTTGGAATTTTTTAATGTAAAATTCAAGATTTTTACATGGTACATGTGCACAACTGTGAAAGCCTCCCAAAATATTATTGTAATGGTATCAATCATTGTTTTTTGTAGTGAATTTGGAATCATATCATTGAAACTACAATCATTAGAGGATTATGAATGGATTTTTTTTCTAGGTGCAAAATGGCATTATTGTTGTTTAGACCTACTTTTGGCTTTTCACTTAACTCCAGTGAATACACACCAATGAGATTTGTATTGTTGTCCCTAATGTACAATTACATCATTTGCTACAAATGTCAACCTTTTTTTTTCAACATTCAATCAACTTCTAAATAGGAAATGCAATGCTCTTCTTGCTACAAATGATGCACAAGTGTAGGTTTTGGAAATTGGAGGCTCCATTTTTTGGTTGGGAGCAAGGTTATGAGAATTTAGTAATGGGAATTTTCACACGAATATTGAAGACTAGAAAGCATCATATTTCTATTGGAAATCAATTCTTCATTACTATTATTTGTTTATTCATTTGTAATTCTACTTTAAAATACAAAATTTTCATTGAAATATTGACCAACAATTTGGAAAAAAAATTTGAAACTATAGAATTATTATTCTATTTTAAAATGACATGGTAAAAAAATTACACAATTGTGTTATGGTACACTATCTCTTGAAAATTGTTAGGCAATTTTTTTTCCACCCCCCTCTAAGTGAAAAAATAGCATTTGTTGGATGAGATTAGAAAAACCTAAGACCACCCTGTGTTATGTGAATTAATAAAAAAAATGTCATTAAAGTCGCACTAGTTGTGTGATTCAAAAATAAAACAATAATTCCTTTTAAAAAGTCAATATATGGTACATATGCTAGTGATGATAGGACTTTGTTTAGGCTTTTTCATATAAACATGTAATAATTAAATCAAATATTCAAGTTAATTATTTTCATTGATTTATGAAATATACATAATAATTGACTTTAAAAAATGTAATTAATTGTAGAGAAAAAACTGAATATAAATTAATTCATTTCATAAAATGTAATTGGTTATAGAAAAATAACTAATTCTAAATACATTCATTTCACAAAATGAATTCAAATTATTTTAGTTCAAGGAATGAATTCAAATTAATTCATTTAAGAAAATTTTAGCAACATGAAGAAGACAAAAAAAGAAAAGGAGATATGTTAGTGAAGAAAAAAATGTTGAAGAGATTAGGGTTTAAGTTTGAATGTAAAAATTTTACATTTAATGAAAAAATGAGGAATTTAATTTTTTTAATGTAATTTAGGGTTTGTTGTGCAAGGAAAGCAATTGAGGAAGAAGGAAGTGAATTCGAAGATTGAGTGTTTTAATATAGGGAATCGGAAAATGATTTTTGTTCAATGGCTACATGCCACATGTACAAAATTTATTCACTAACTATCCTACTATTAGGCTTGTATATGGTTTTACACTATCCATTTAAAAGGTAATGTACACTATAATATACACTTGTGGAGAGAATTTAAGATTTTTTGAGCTTATTTTGAATTTGATATGATTATCCTAATTGTTTAAAATTTTATTATAATTTAAAATTTTTGCAAAAAATGTTAAATCTTTACAACTAATAGAAGATATGTAATGACAATTCTAAGAAATAAACAAACATATTAAATTTCATTTTGAAACTTCATTTAAAAAAGAAATTATGGATTTAATTTTTAAGTTTATAACTTTGTAAAAGTTAGATTGAAAACTACAAACTTGTTATGTTGGACTTTGGAGGTGTATATTGATCCCATAGATCCACCTTCTAATTCCTTATGAATGCCAAGTAAAACCTACTATCCATTTTTAAAAAGTCTAATTGGTTGCCTCATAAACCTTTCAAATTTTTATATTTTTTAATTCCAAACTTTCCAGCCTTTATTTTCAAAAATTCATTGAGCCCCAAAGGTTTTTAGAGGTTCCTATCTTAAAAAACTTTTCAACTCCCTCAATTGAAAAGCCACTAATGTTGGTTACAAATTTAGTTGTATGACTTCAAAATTCCATTATTTCTTCTTGACTTCATTCCACCATTTTAGTCCTAAATTCATTCCACCACTCAATCATGTTCTCAAAATCTCAAATAGACTCTATAGGCACAAAATGGACTATATATTTATTCACACAAAAAAACCAAAGATCATTCTAAAAATCACCTAAACTACAATAGTTCCAATCTAAAAGTCATCAATGGATTAATTAATTTCAATGCCTACTACTATAGAAAATATGCTATGTGTTGTTTCTACAACCATTCAAATAATTATATGATTTGTAATTGCCACAAAAAAGATGGCTAATTCCTTTATAAAATTCTTTCCATCTCTATTTATTTATCAACACTATTGTATGATATCAATTTTTGTATTATATTTAAAAAATACATTATTTATCTTACGTTCGAAAAAAATAATATTCTAAACTAGTTTGAAATGAAATGTGGTTGCTAACCTAATTTGCCAAGCCTACAATAATTTTTGTCTTTCAAGTGAACTAGCTTTCAATTTTTCTGGCCAATATATAAATTGTTATAGTTTTCTTGTACCTATTCAAAGTACCATACATGAAGGTCTAATTCAGCATTTAGGTGCCAAAATTGAAGTTCCTTATTAGACTCTCATGGATTGACATCACTTCACACTATTCACAAGATGACATGTGGCACTTTTTAACAACAATGACTTAATTTTTGTCAAATTTGACCTTCATGTAGGTACTCTATCTAAGTTCCACAAAGAGCTTATTTTAATATCCTCGTGAGAGTTCATGAAGTTCTTTATGTTTTTTCTGTTTTATAAAATTAATGTACTACTTTCCCTTTGTTCTAGTGTTCATATTCAAGAAATCATTAAACATTTCTATTGCATAGGAAAATTTGTTTTTTTTTGGTAGAAAAAAAAATTGATTTTCATGTTACTAGAGAAGCTTCTCCACAACTAAATAAAAAAGTTAGATGCATTAGAAGAAATTTGAGGCTCGGAGAGCTTGTTTCGGGGCCTATTCCTCGCAGCTATTCCTTGCAATGAGAGGAATGGCCCATTGTCAAAAAATAAAAAATAAAAAAATAAAAAAATAAAAAAAAATCTCCAAATGCAAAAAGAAATTGAAATTTTTTTAAGGACAATGATGTGGCAAGGTCTCAGCTATGTCAGATTGCGAGGTTGTCACTACATAGTCAAGTTCCCACAAAGTTCCGACAGCTAATAACTCGCGGGCTTTTTGAGTAGGTGAATTTCTTTTAATGAAAGTTTTACTTCTCTCACATTTCCCTATTTCTCTGTGTTTTGTTAAAATAGGGAATTAAAATTGTAAATGCCTATAGGGAAGCAACAAATGTTCCTTGTATTCTAATCATATTTTTATTTTTATTTTTATTTTTTGCTTTCTAGTGCTACATTGCATTGGAAAAAAGAATTTGGCTAAAAAATGGCAATATTCAAATCTTGGAGTTTTTCACAAGAAAACTTCAAATTAAAAAAAATCTTGGATGAAATCGCTTGATTGTGGATGAATATAGACATCATGTGATATATACGAATATGATCTTTTCTATCCAATAGGTGGATGAATGTTGAAATTTGGAGCACTACTATAACATTTTATACCACCACTTTGGCACTTTACAAAAAATGAGAAAAACAACCCTAATTCTCATGCACTTCCAACGATAGAAATTTCAAGTTCTAATTACAGAGCAGTAATTCGTCCATTGAGGACGCCCTTATTAATTGAATTAAGCCCTAGCCGCATTGCATGAGCTGGTCCCATCCTCATTTATTATTCTGTCTAAAATCTCCTTCTTCCAAAGACGGCTGTAATCTATAAAGTTCCCTCTATCTTAACCTTTTTTTTTTAACAAAACGGAAAAACCATTAAAAAATATCTTAAGCTTACAATAGCACCCAATTAACCAACTGTAGCTGAACACGGAAACACATAATAAATGATCTGCCGGTGGCTGATGCCCAATTGCAATTCCCTAGAGTGCCAAGTAGGCAGGGCTGTAAAAAAAACGAACTTCGCCATTTGTTCTAAAACTAAAACAAAAACAAAAAACAAATACAAAAAACGAACCAAAAAACACGAACCAGCCTACAGAAAAAGGCAACCTTATTCTTAGATTCAGGGTTAAGTTTTAGAGCATGCGGCGTTCATGCTGATTCCTTTTTGTTTTTTTATTTCATATTATATGATATATTTTTGGCACTTATCAACGTTGATTTCAACGGCGTTTTCTGCAGAAGCTTCACCGCCAGTACTTGTCGGACTAATGAGACCTCCACAACCGTAACCGAGCTCCCTACAAGTTGACAAAACCTTGTGATCAATCTCTCAAAATAATTCAAATTGCTACTACTAATCTCTGAAAGTCGATCAATTAAACACATCGCAGTAGGGACAAATGGTTTCACAAATTGTGTGAACCGAAGCAGTTGCTTTGAATCACAACCATCAAGGAAACAATATATCAACCCATAAAGCTAACTACAACTTACAAAACCTTACAGTCTCTCAAAAGAATTCATTCTGTAATTATGCTTTTTACTGTACAGTGATTCACCACGATCGAACTAATATTTTCTTCAAATTCACGTTAAATTAACGTTGAGGACGAATGGTTTGACAGATTCTCTGAGCTGCAGCAGTTGCGTTGAATCACAACCACCAAGGAAACCATCAATCCATGTAGCTATGGTCTACAACTCACCAAACCTAACAATCTCTCAGGAGAATCGATCTGGACACGCGGTATATATATGACGTAATGCTATTGATTCACCACAGTCGAATTAATGTACAGTATAGCTTTGTCAAATTGAATTGCTATCACTAATCCTTAAACACTAATTGAGGTGAGAGCGCCATATGTTGGTTGCCGCCCCATGTTCATGGGATAGTGCCAATTTAACTTTGAAATAATGTCAAGAATGAATGGTTTCACAAATTTTGTGAGCCATATTGAGCAGTTGTGTTGAATCACAACCACCAAGGAAACAATCAATATATCCATACCTAGCTACAATACCTTACAATCTCTTAAAAGAATTCATACTTTACATGTATACTGTAATGCTATCTGTCGATTCACCCCAGTCGAACCAATATATTCGTCAAATTGAATTGCTATCACTAATCCTTAGACACATCGCCGTGATCAGAACCATGTGATGCAGTGACAGAACACGGCTATGCGTTGAACTGTCGGCAGTTGAGCCGAATGTTGCCTTGGCTCCCCGTGAGCACATCGATGTTACCCATCTTGATCATTGCCGCGGCGAACTTGCTATTGAACGTGTTCACCACCGTCAGCTCCGCCACCATGGCCTTCGTCTCCGCATCCCCCTGCAACCCCTGGTCTGACGTCAACAACCCCTTTTGCTTCTGCAAATTCGTGTAATACTTCTCGTCCAACGTCGAGGGCGTGGTCAGATCCAGGTTGACAACCGCAGTGCTCCCACTGGGACACTGCTTCTTCAGCACCGCGGCGTAGGAGGCGTCCAAGGTGGGGTCGGCAGGAGTGGTGAGGCGGTTCTGGATGGCGCCGCAGGAGGCCACGCCGACGCTGTGGGCTCCCGAGAGGACCACCATGTCTTCGGTGGAGAGTCCGATGGCGGAGAAGATGGACTTGAGTGTGGGTACGGTGGCCGTGGGAGCGGGGAGCTTGCCGGAAACGTCGGATGCAGAAGATATTAAACCGTCACGGCGGCCCAAGGGGACCTTCCATGTGATTCTACCGCCCGAAAGCTGCAACACCGCGTGGTAGAAATCAGAAGAAAAATTCATTGGACACTTAGGAGATTCATCCCGTGATGGATTGCATCCAAACGTCGGATTTGCAAGCAGATCATTCTGTGATTCTGTTTCTAGAAAGCTCTGTTTTGTACCTTTTTGACACTGAGTTGAGATGCCAGGGCGGTGATGTCGGCGCAGGACACAATGCCGGGGCATTGCTTCTCGACGGCAGTTTTAGCAGCGTCGATCACTTCAAATCCCTGAAGGCTGAGATTGGGGCGTGCGTCTTTCTCCGACGGAGAATCGATCAGCACAGAACCATCACATCCCTACACATGTTACACACAATGATCACACATTAATATACAACCAAATGTTTCCGGTAGTTCAATTGTTAAAAACATGTCGAATTATTGTTAGGATTCCAAATGAGTATGCTGATTGAGTAGCTCATGACTCCACGTTGTAATTAATCGATTGCGATCGCAAGTTAGCAATTGGGCCACCAATAAAATTGACCTTCAATGAGAGTGTGGAGCTAGTCTAGCAGTATTACAGAAGGTCGTGACAAAAGTTTTTGCAACGGTTTCCCAATGATCACCAGAAATCTATTAAAAAATTTGCAATACTTAGAATAGCACTGTGCAAAGCATTTGCAACTATTTGAGATTGCAACAATTTTTGCATTCATGTGCAATATATGGTTCCGTGCTCAAGCTAACAAGTTTTCAGCACTATAAGACAAAGCATATAACTTCTACAAAACCATTGCAAAGTTATTGATGATGTGTTGCAACTGCTACTTCCTTTTACAGTGGGGAGTGATCGATGGAGAGAGAATCCTTACGTGAACGAAACAGTCGTGGAAGTGGATGCGGAGAACACCAGCGGCCGCAGCCGCGCGTCGATTCAAGGCGGAGTTAACAGCCGAGGTGATGACGTTCTCGGCATTCGGGCAGCTGCTCTTGTAGAAGTTGGTCGTCAGCTGCGCCTCCACTGACAAAGTTGCAAGTACCGCCACCATGAGCAGCAACCAAACCGATGCCGCGGGGCTCAGTGACCGGAAAGATGATCGATATCCCATCTTGAAGATCGATCGAGTAGTATCAATTTCAGGTAAATTACAATTTGTAATTCGAAACTGAACTCCGTTTAGTCGCACAGTATTTGAGCCAGCTAGCTAGTGCACTTACACCAATTGCTTGCAATGGCGATGATCAATGCGCTCATTAACTTGCAAATCCCATACGTGAGCCTCCGAACACGCAGTTGAGTGCAAAATCGAATGTGAAACTGAGTCCCGAATAGAGCTATTGCTGGGCTGAATTGGTGATGGTGGTGTGATATTGGCGACTGAATGCTTCGTTTATATAGCGGTTGCGGTATGTTCGAGGTCAACCAGACGAAAGTTCGGACGTCTAGGTAGGAAATCTCTGGTTGCGCATCCTGCATTTGACCTTCCGTGTACATTTTATGGAAACTTGTATTACACACTAGTGCTACTAGATCTGCTGTTGACATTGTTGGCGAAGTTGCAATGCTGGATCCTGTTTTCCTGGTTTGAGTGGACGACGATCGGTATCGCCGTTGTGGAGTGTTTCGTCTTCCGGCGCTAAGTTAGCGTTTTGCTTCGCGAGCTCCAGCTGGATGCTGCGAGGTTTTGCGGTCGCTTTGTTGAAAGAAACAGTTCCGCGTTAGCCGGAAGGTGTCGCCGACTCGCTGTTGACACGGGGATAGGGGTGACTTTGTGGGGATCCCACTGGATGAATGAATTATGAAGATTTAACTCCGACAGTCCGTCCACAAGGGCGACGGAGACAAAAAATGGTCTGACTGACGGATGGAAAGCTCTGCAGGGGACTATTTTTCATCCAATTTTTTTGGACTCATTGGGAGGAGTGGCATGAAGGTGTGGGCACCAAAAATTCAGTACCCGTAATTTTGCTCTATGCTGTTGCCACAGTCAAAACAAAAGTAAAAGTAATTTTAAATTTTCTTGAAATTCATAACATTTTTGAAATTCAATAACTTTGAATTACAACATAGGTCTTAATGTCACAAAATGAAGCCTATGAACCCCTCTTTGCAAAGAGATTTTCAATGCTACCAAGAATGCAACCAAAGATGTATTGTTCTAGAAATCTCACTATAACAAACAAAACAAACGAAAAAACCTAACTTAATGTATGGACTAGTGTACTTTGTATTGAACGTTGACACAATGTAATAAAATAAAAATGAACATAATTTTTTAATTCATAAACTTTTGTACCGTAGGTTGAAATGCCACAAAACAAAGCCCAAGCACCTGGCACCCCTCCTCGCAAAGGGCTTTCTGACAATACCAAGATCACGACTAGGATACACACAATCCAAGAGATCTCATTGTAACAAAGAAATAAAACAAAACAAAGGTATAGACTAATAGATTGATGATAGGAATAATTTTAAAGAAATATTGATTTCCAAAATATGAATTACCATGTAGTTTATTTATGTTGGCAATTTTTTGTTTGTTTCTCTAAATCTCAATTTTTAACACATAAAAATGATCTTCTTTTAATTTGAGATCAACTATTGAAATCAAGTGTATCAAATCTAGTTTCTACTTCAATTTGAACTTTGAATCTAGAATTTAGTCAACCTACAATACCTACTCTCTACTATGGAGTGTTGATTTTTAAAATTTTAGAATAACATTGTAAAAATATTTGCACCATGGTATTATCTAATCTAGTGTGCACCCAAACACATAGAATTTTTCAATTTGTATTGATATGAATTTTGTATTTGATTTGAAATTCTGTCACTTTTTATTATATAATTCACAAGTATTCCAAATTAATCTAAAAAATATTTGAATTTTTATTTCTAATCAAAGATATGTAATTAAATCTATAAACAATAAGTATAGAAATTTGATTCATATATAGTTGCATAAATTTAGAGGCATATATGAAGAAGATTTTTGAAGTTTGAAAAAGTGGTCATAGGCTTGTCTTTTCAAAGCTAAAGATTTGGTTATAAGTATTGTTAGATTCAACCCTAAGTTTTCATAGTCAAAGTTGCACATTTTGTACAAAAATCTATTGTGATGAAATTTACTCCTAAGGACCTTAGCATTTGTTGGATGTTGTAAAAATAATTTTGTCCAATCTTCAATAATGTGTCTAATATAGTTATATAGTTGCTCAACTCTCCCTAATTATTATATAAGCTTTTAATTCATGTAGCCTAAATGGAAAGAAAGAATAATGAAAATTTTAAGATTGCCTAGATTCTTCTCAAGATATATAAGTAATTCATTTTACCCAAAAAGCTTTGTAACTAAGTTTTCCATACTATCAAAGATTCTTAGGGTTTAGCATTGAACCATGTTGTAAATAAGTGCATTTAAGTGTTTTAGTTTATAATTATAAACACAAAAACAAGTAACAACAATTTGTTATATGTGTATATTAATTGGACTTGAACAAATAGAAAATATTTTATGACCCTCAACAAGACTATAATTCAAGAGTAATTAAAAAAATGACTAACATAGAGAGAAAATATACTAGAATTTTAGAGTTATTATTAAGACTTTGACACTATACTATTTAGTTTACAATGCATGGTTTAAGAGTATCATCACTATCTTGATAAAGCTTCATCAATGCTATAAAAAAAGTTTATTAGATGAAAAACAATTTCAGGCCAAAATAGGACCATTTGATTGCATGTAATTGTGTAAATGTAGAGAATATCAGCCAAAATTGTTTTATTGCAAAATTGCTAATGAAAGTCAAAATGTGTGCCTTGTCGGATTTTTGATTAAGTTTTTTTATAATTAAAAAATATTATTAATTTTTAAAACAGAAAATTTTGTTGTTTTCGTACATTTGCCAAAAGTCAAATGGCCATGTAGAGGGCCAAGAATTTTTGTCATAGTTTAAAAGGGTGTTCACTTCCCTTCAAACTATGCAACTTATATTTAGTTTCCAACAAATCATAAGTCTTTTTGTGTACAAATACAAAAAATGCCTTCTTCATTTATTACTACTGTGCTTCATGCCATTGCCCTGGTTAGAACAAAAGAATTTTTAATTTTTTTTTTAAATTTATAAAAACTTCATAATTCAATAACTTTCACAACTTAGGTCAGAACACTACGAAACCAAGTCCGTGCACCCCTCCTAGTTGAGGGCTTTCCAACAATACCAAATACGTGAACAAGAGACGCACGGCCCGAGAGACCTCAACGTTACAAACAAACAAACGAATAATCTAACTTAATAGAAGGATGATAAAGTGATAATTATAGAAATTGGAAAGAAATAACAAATAATGTTTATATGACTAGACTTTTTATCCAATTAAAAAATGGATAATTTGGAGTGGCAATGGGAATAATAAGGCAAATTTGAATGAATGTATATAGAATAAAATAAACAATTGATGTTTCATCCTAATCCACATAATTATGCTATATTTAAATGAAAATAATTCCATTGTTTTATGTTTACATTCAAGTCCTTCCGTCCAATGTTAGGGGAGAATTGTTGGTAACCAATTTGTTGTTAATAGTGTCTTAATTTGGAAAAATAACATGTTAGAGTTTGAAAAAAGAAGGTCCAAAATTTTGACAAAAAATTCATAGGATTAGCAACTAACTACTATGCAAAAATAAAAAATAGGTATGTAATGAGCCACCACTTTCATGAAATTGTCAAACTTTAGCTACTTGTCATTTTAAATCTGAAGTAAATACTTGGATTGCTAAAGGCAAATATTGCTTTAGGATTGGCCATCAAGGAGTTTAGAGTGCTTGAATAGGGTGGAAGTGGGTAAGCTAGTTTGCTCTTAAAGTAACCTTTTAAGAGTTGATTACATTTGGGAGCAAGTTAGACTTCTTGAAAGAATTTTCAATAAATTTTTGTAGTCAAAACCAAGTCATTTCATATTTTTTGGACCTTTGTAGAATAAATTATGAATTTTTGAAGGTGAAATACAATGGTTGCTATAAGCAACCACATCCTGAAATGTACATTGTCGGTACATTGAAGAAAGCAAAATGCACCTCGATGTTAGAAGTCACTTGTAGAGCAAGGTCGCTTTTAGAGCACCTTAGCTACCTTATTGCTTTAGGGTTGGTTGTGGTGGCCAACCCTTATTCTGCCATTTGTGTCTCTATCCCAATATTATTGAATTTGAAGTTCAATTTCGAAACCAGAGATTGTAGCCTCAACAAATTAGAAGTTGAAAAAAAGTGGTCAATGATTTGATACTAGAGAAAATGAACTAGAAGATGCTCCCACGAAATAGAGTATAATAGTATATTAAAGTTGGCAGCCACCAAGCTAGTACAGTTGAGAAATTCATAGATCTGACTGGGACGGCTAGGGAGGATTGACCCCTCTAGTGCCCCATGTTTTACCCTTATAGAGAACTCTGAATTTTTTTTTTTGCCACATATGATAAAATTTGCAAATTAAAAATTCATATTTGCAATCAAAGACCCCAAATTAACTAAGGGACGTGATGAAACACAAAATTTAAGCGGCACAGAATAGGGGGCAATTTTGACATTTACCCTCTGGCGGGGCAATAGAGCCGGGGTCAATCCTCCAAGGCCAACTGGGACGGAGAGTCGGTCCAGTTACTCCAGTATGTCAACAAGGAGAATCTCAGCAAGCAAGTTCTTGTGCACGGAAGGTCAAACGCAGGCCGCGCCGCTAGTTAGCATCATTTCCAGGAACTTTCCTACTTGCTCGACGCTCCTCGATCTAGTTGACCTTGAACATAAGTACGGACAACAGCCGTCAAGCACCGCTATTTAAATTTAGAATGAAGTCTTCGGTCGCCATAGTCTTGCAAACCATGTATCATCACAGAGCCAGCTTATGCTGGTCCAAATTAAGACCATCGTGAGTGAGGGTTGTGTCGAATTCCATTCACAAAACCTTAATGAAATCCGCTTGTTCCAGTCGTCAAATCAACCAGGTCTGCATGCGAAATAACAATATTGGATCGATCGACTCTGGAACTTTTTCCTGATTCAAAAGTACTCTTGTGGGAATTGAATTGTTTCACATTGAATCACAGGAGAAATCCAAAATGGAAATTAATTGGACAATGTGATTTTGTGTCCAAGTTCCATTCCTTGGGTACTCACTAAACCCTAAATTATAGTGAGCATCTTCCAGTCATCAAATCAACCAGGTCTGCATAACAGATATTTGGTTAATTTTTTTAAGACTGATACAGATTTCAGAACCTGAAATTCTGAAATCTAGGACAGGTATACAGTTCAGACTGCACGTTCTGAACCTAAAAGTGCCAACCTAAAAGTGCCAAGTTTGTAGAATACCGCCATTTTAATGAAAATAGCCGTTGCATGCAATATTGGATCGATCGACTCTGGAACGTTTTCCTGATTCAGAACTCAGAACTACCCATGTGGCAATTGGATTGTTTTACATTGATGCACAGGAGAAATTAAATCCAAAATGGAAATTGGACAATGTGAATTCGTGTCTAAATTCCATTCCGTGGGCATTCACTAAACCCTAAATTATAATGAGATGGTTCCAGTCTTCAACTCAACCAGATCTGCATACAATATAACAACAGGTCTACGGGCAGGGTCTGTATGCAATATTGGATCAACGAGTGCTCTTTGGTGCTTTAATTGTGTAACTTACAGGAGCTAGAAAGCCGAAATGGAGATTGACAATGCTCTTTGAGTCCGCATCCTTGTTGTATCCTAGTGTGTAGTCACTGGACATACATTGACTCTGAAATTGTTCGAAAATTCCATAGATGGACATTTTGAAATTCTCCTGTGATTAATGTGATTGGTGAAGCAGATTGATTTGGAGATGGATTGAACGCCGGAATGTTATATATGTATTGATTCACTACAGTCGGATTAATTAATCGTCAAATTGCTATCACCAATCTCGAACTGGAAGTTGAACTCACCATTTTTAAGGGAAAATTTGTGCCAATGTAATGCTAGGAAAACGTTGAGAACGAATGCTTGCACACATTCTGTGAGCCAAATTAAACAGTTCCGCAACTTCCGAACTAAACCCTAAACCCTAAACCACCACAAAAACAATCAATGCAGGTACGTACAACTCACAGAACCTGGCAGTCTCCCACAAGAATCCATGATGTGATGCAACCTAACGATTCACCACAATGGAACTGATATCTTCGTCAAGTTCAACGTTAGATTAATGTCGAGAAAGAATAATCTTGCAAGTTCTGTACAATGAGCCAAAGCAGTTGTGTTGAATCACAACCACCAAGAGAAAAAATCAACCAATGTAAATAGCTACTTGGCTACAACTCCCCAACCTCCCCATCTCTCAAAAGAATCCTTGATGTGATGCTATTGATTCACCACAGTTCATCGACCTAATTAATAGCTTTGTCAAATTGCTAATCACCAATCGCAGTGCCAGAAAACGTCTACACGTTGAACTGTCGACAGTTGAGACGAATGTTGCCTTGACTCCCCGTGAGCACACCGATGTTACCCATCTTGATCATCGCCGCGGCGAACTTGCTATTAAACGTATTCACCACCGTCAGCTTCGCCACCATGGCCTTCGTCTCCACATCCCCTTGCAACACCTGGTCTGACGTCAACAACCCCTTCTGCCTCTGCAGATTCGTGTAATACTTCTCGTCCAGCCTCGAGGGCGTGGTCAGATCCAAGTTGACAACCGCAGTGCTCCCACTGGGACACTGCTTCTTCAGCACCGCGGCGTAGGAGGCGTCCAAGGTGGGGTCGGCAGGAGTGGTGAGGCGGTTCTGGATGGCGCCGCAGGAGGCCACGCCGACGCTGTGGGCTCCCGAGAGGACCACCATGTCTTCGGTGGAGAGTCCGACGGCGGAGAAGATGGACTTGAGTGTGGGCACGGTGGCCGTGGGAGCGGGGAGCTTGCCTGTGACATCGGATGCGGAGGAAACAAGGCCGTCTCTTCTTCCCAGTGGGACCTTCCATGTGATGCGTCCTCCCGAAAGCTGCAACATCCCGCGGATGGAATCAGAAAATAGTTAAAGGGGACACTGAACCCTAAATCTGAATGTTCTAATCATGAACGCAACCGGGTCTGCAATTCTTCATGCAAAAGTGGATCGAGAGAACGCTTCATCTGGAGCACTAAATAATGAGGGAATCCTCATTAGAAATCGAAAATGGGAATTGGGCATAAGTCCTTCCGCGTCTATGGAGAATTGGAGAAATTTTCTTTCGTGCCCACATTTCGTTCCTTGTGTATCCTAGTGTAACACCATGTACTGAACATGGCTTACGAAGTTGTTCACAAGTTCCATGGATGGACATTTTGAGATTCTCCTGCGATTAATTAATGCAGCAGATTGACCTCGAGAATGAAGGTTGCACCAAAATTTCGAATTTGCAGATCATTCTGTGACTGGTACCTTACAGAGCTTGGTTTCGTACCTTTTTGACGCTGAGTTGCGACGCCAGGGCGGTGATGTCGGCGCACGACACAATGCCGGGGCATTGCTTTTCGACGGCAGTTTTAGCGGCGTCGATCACTTCGAAGCCCTGAAGACTGAGGTTGGGTCGTGCGTCTTTCTCCGACGGAGAATCGATCAGCACAGAACCATCACATCCCTGCACATGATACACACATGGATCACACATTAATATACAACCAAGCGTTTCCAGTACGTGATTCAGTTGATCAAAACACATATGTCTCAGAAATGGATCAAAAACTGGATGGAATTCAAATCAGATGATCAACTTGCTCATGCCGTCCTCCCACGATTGTGATCTCAGGTTTGCAATAATTACGACCACTAAAGATACGAGCCCGTACTGAGTTTGTTCTAAAAGTACTCTAGCGGGGGTAGATCGATGGAGAAAGAATCCTTACATGAACGAAACAGTCATGGAAGTGGATGCGGAGAACGCCAGCAGCTGCAGCCGCTCGTCGATTGAAGGCGGAGTTGACAGCCGAGGTGATGACATTCTCAGCATTGGGGCAGCTGCTCTTGTAGAAGTTGGTCGTCAACTGCGCCTCCACGGACAGAGTTGCAATTACCGCCACCATGAGCAGCAGCCAAACGGACGCCACGGGGCTTAGTGACCGCAAAGATGATCGATATCCCATCTTGATGGTCCGAGTGAAGTACTGTTGATTTCGAAACTGGGTCCCTTCGCTTCGCTTCGGTTGCTTCGTCTTCCTGAGTCGCACAGTACGGAAGCTTGCTAGTGCACCAATTTGGTTGCAAACCACCGACGATACTCGCAGTTGAATTGAATGATGATTCGGGTGCGCAATTGGGTGCAGACGTGAGCGATTGCTGAGCTGAATTGTTGATGATGGTTGTGACATTGTCGACTGAATGCATCATTTATATAGCGGTTGCTGTATGTTCATCAAGGTCAATCAGAAGAAAGTTCGGACGTTTAGCTAGCTAGGAAATGACCGATTGCGCATCCTGCATTGAACCTTCCGTGCACACACGGAAACTTGAATCACACACTAGCGCTGGCAGATCGATCTGTACGTTGACATTGTTGGCAAAACAATAATGCTGGATTCTATTTTCGTGGTTTGAGTGGACGATCGGTATCTCCGTTGTGGTGTGTTTGGTCATGCGGCGCTAAGTTAGCGTTTTGCTTCACGAGCTCCAGCTAGTTGCTGCGAGCTTCCTGCGCGCCACGGCCGTCGCTTTGTTGAAAGAAACAGTTCCGCGTGACTTAGTCGGGAAGTCGCCGTTGACACGGGGATAGGGGGCATGAACTTGGTCTAGTTGGATGTGTTTTGGGGATGTTGGATGAATGAACTGTGAAGGTTTAATCGTGGTAGATGGACTGACATCGGGAACTAACTCGCATTCTGTCTTAGTGCTGTTGCAATATTGTTTCAATGGTTTCACTCCATTCACAATATGTTGTATTGAAAGTGTATTGTTGCAGTAGAAAAGCAGTACTACAATAATATAATTTCAGTAGAAACAATGTGTTCCCATTGAAACTATATTGTTGTAGTACTACTTTTGTATTGCAATAATACATTTTCAATACTATATTGTTAACCCTTTACAACAGTACTTTCCTGATGGATGTCTTGTAGACTGAGCCGATGGATGATGGGAATCTTTTTATGGTGGATAAAAATGAAAATGTTCATATTTGGAAATTTTTGTGAAAAAGGAACTGAGGTCTTGAATAGTAGTTTGATCTCTAATGAGCATTGTTGGGTTTTTTTAAGCAAATGACTCACTTTATACTAAAAACAATGCTTTTTATAGTGACCAACTTGGCCTTTTGGAGTTCATCTTGCAAGGACATTGAAGTTAATAATTAGCCAATGGGAGGGTAAAGTTCTAACGTAGGTACCAATAAGACAGGTTCTCTATAGTATGATTATGACCATGCAATTGATTTTATATGTACTAAATACTTTCATTGTTGTCAACACCATATATGTTGTTGTAGCCATGCCATCTACAAGACCATCTAATTTTCAAAAAATTTCAATAAAAAATGTTTGTAAGAAAAACCTACTATTTTTTTATAGAGTTTTTTGCAAAAATAGGAATTTCAATGGCTGATATTAAGTGTACTTTCCAACATGGCAATCTTAGTCATTGATAGGAAAATCAATACTTGGAAGTACTATTGCAAGTGCTAAGAACATTATTATGTAGAAGAAAAAGATAACTTATTAGAGAAAATAAATAGAATTAAATATAAATTAATAATAAATAGAAAATTATGAAAAAAAACCCTAAAAATTGGCTACTTATGAAGACTTCATGGTGATTATCTTCACCAAAAGAATGAGATCTAGACAAGCCATCTTCAATGTTCAAAAATGTGCACACTAGGAAGTTCTATTTATACAAATGTGGAGGATACAAAATAATGTATTTTTAGATTTTTGTTGGTAAAAATATACCTATTTATGCTAGAAATAGATTACAAAAAATTTAGCTCTAAATCATTAATTTTGGATTCTCTCCATTACTAAAAAATCCTAAACTTTAAAGTGTGACAAATTAGCAAAACTGACTTTATGGCCAATTTCATTAAAATGGCAATATTCCATTAATTTGGCACTTTTAGCACTTCAGACCACACAATCTGAATTATTTTTTCTATACTAGAATCTACACCAATATTAGATTTTTGAAATCTACATATTTTCTAGATATTTGAAATTTATATATATCCTAAATTTTTTAGACTATTTGGTTTGATATCTATATTAAACCTAGATTTTTGAAATCTAAAAATAATCTAGATTTTAGTAATTTATACTTGTCCTAGATGTCTAAGTGTGAAAATGGCACATGGAATATTGCTATTTTAATGAAATTTGCCATATTTTAAATATATATATTTTTCAATTTAAAGAATAAAACACATGATTACAATCAAGACAAAGATCTCTAAATCTTCACTAAAATTTTCAAGTTAATTGAGTTTATACTTCAAAATTTATAATGGATGACAACTCGTCACTCTAAAAGTCTATGATAGAAAAAAGGACAAATTTTTTTTGCAATCACCCTAGTTTTTTCTTATCAAAAAGATTATTTTTATAAAATCATACTATTACAGGGAGACTAGGAGGGTATCCATATCAAAACTATATCCAAAAGAATTTGAAGATCATTATAGATATAACTTGGATGGGTCACACTATGTATATTTTGTGCACCACGTGCGGTGAGGGGGGAATTTTTAGGGGGCTATTTACCTCCAAGGCAAAAATAAAAAGGTCCCTACCATTACTTAATTTGGGAAAATTGGGTGTATTATAGCACTCTAAATAATTTTACATATGTCTAAAACATGTCAAACAACTTGGGTTAGATGGCAAGCCCATTAATTAGAGATAGAAATCTACTGGAATTCTATGAAGAACTTTGAAGTTCACAATCCAATTTTCACTTTTAAGTCTAATTCAGACTCTAGTCAATGTACCTACTACCTTCAAAAAGCTTAGAAAAACCAAGAAAAACTATAGATTACAGTTTTAAAACCAAAACATTAGCAAAACACATGCATCAAGTTTTGTGAATCATGTGCCACAAGTAGAAAATAATGCAGATAAAAATTGAAAACATTAACATCATGCATATGCAATAACAAACACTAATGTTAATCAAAATGTTTGTGAATATTAATGATAACAAACACTAGTGTTAGTCAAAAGAGAAAACACTACTATAGAGTCTTGTACAAATTTAGGCTCCACCAAAAAAATTGAAGATAAAACTCAAACTACATCAATGAATGATGCCAAACATGAAAACAAAAGTGGCTTGGGATGATCCCAACATTAAATTGTCATGACAATGTGTAAAAACAATAGGATAATACAATCCAAATACTCAAAATGTCAAGCAAAATTTATATGAATGTTTAAATGGGGGAACAAACACAAATTCTTGTCAAAACATTAACTACTACAGAGGTAAAATTTTGCTACTAGAGCTCATGGAGATTTCTACATTAACCAAAAATTTGCTCATGATCTATGAGCTAGGTCATCCAAATGTTAGAATTTGGAGTCTTCACTCCGCATGAGATGTGGAACTTCTACATCCAACCAAATTTCAAACACCACCATACTTCCCTAAGGTCTAGTAGGTTCAATTCATCCAAGTTGGACAATCGTAGGCAAGTTGGCATGTTTGTTTACAATAGCCAAGACCACTTGAACAACACAAGGTTCTCCTCAAAGTGCTGAATGATGTTCTCTACTAGGTGTACTATTGTTCTTGCAACATCTGTTGATGCCAAATGTAAAGCTGCAAACTTTTGAATGTGAACCACTAAAGTATGACTAGCCTTATTGAGAACTGCAAGCTAGACTAGCAACTTCAAGGTTGTAGCACGCTCTTTGTTGTTGATGCTCACACCCGCCCATCCAAACCATAAGTCAAACCGTTGAAGCATCCATTGAGCCAACACAGAAAGGGCTTGCATATCTCTCTTCACGCACAAAACAACCTCTTCCACCATTCTACAAGCAATCCAACGAAAATTTCACTTGTGTCGTCACTTCCAAGAGAAACAACTAAATGAAGCATTATCACAAAAAAGAATGTGGAACAAAAAGAATCAGTAGGCATAGAAAATTGCGACAACCCCTAAACCCATAGTACTAAGCAAGACACAACAAAACGCATAAAAAAAATGACATGCTTAGTCCAAATGAACTAGAACTTTCACACAATCTTGAACAAGAAAATTATACCTCAAGGTCTTGGAAATCATTGAATCTAGAAACATTGGAGGTGTAGGCAAGTTGCTGATCTCTGACTTCAACCAAACTTCCCTAAACATGAAGAATGCAACAACACCAACTTCAAAAGAGAAAACAAGGCCACTCAAAGCAATCCAATACAATCTAGAAGTGAAATAAAGACAATACACGCATGCAGAAATGCTCTAAGGATTCAAGAAGAGGCAATGACAGACTTACCCAACACCTGCATATCTGATCCAAGGTCTGATGAACTAGTCGTGTAGTGACTGCATGTGCTTGATTCTTATGATCCACCAACCTCAAAACTTGAGGTGGAGTTGCACACTATACTACCACACTTTTAGGAAGGCGAAGAAGAAACCTCAACAGAAAAGAAATCCTCAAATGATGAGCTAAAACTATTGGCTCAAAGATTTGGAACAAGTGGAGATGTAATAGTTTTGCGAACTTGGGAAGACACAAATCTCAACAAAACAAGGCAAATTGGAAGAATTCAGTATGCACCTTTGAATTGCGCATTGGAAGATAGAGCTTGGGAGCACTTCCACTCTTTTAAGTGCCTCAATGCATAGAAACCAAGGACTTTGATCACCGCCGCCAAGGTCTGGCAAAGCCATTTTGCTATAAAAACCAATTCATGAACAAAACATCGTTCTATGAATGAAAAAAAGAGGTAACCAAAAAGTGATGCTGACTGAAGTATGATTGATTTAGAAACATATCACCCATCGACAAAAAGGTAGGCCTCATACCTAACTCTCAATTCACAAATCCCATACAATCTTCATGTATTTAAGTAACTTGACATTCTGTGGTTTAGAATCTCTTGAAGTTTTGTTTTTAAGGCATTTGCAAATAGATAAACAACATACTTGATAGCCCACTTGATTGTAGATTCATGAGTCATATCAACAGGCATCCAATTAGTTTTCCAAATTTTTTAACTCTCACCTCTTGCCTAGCAAATTCATGTGGTTTGGAGCAAAATTTAATTTCATAAATTCGAACCCCTATAAGAAGTGCAAATTTCTGAGTTGCAAGATAAGGTGGTTTCAATAAAATTAAAATTAAAAAAAAATAACCATGTGAATCTACACACAACTCTTTATATGTAGAAGGGTCTCGATGCATAAATTCATATTAGCTTGTTTAGAAATCAATTGAACTATCAAGATCTAGAAAAAGAGAATTAAAACAAATGAACTTGTTAATTAAGCTACTACATCAATATGACTCCTAGTTTAGGAAAAACTCACCACAACAAAAAATGGCACTAGCTTAGCACATGAGGGCAAATTGGTTGTGTTTTGGATCAGAGATTCTATGCAAATTCATATTAAAGCCCTCTTTCTGATTACCTTTCTCTCCAGTAACATGTTGAATCTAGAAGCCTACTCATAATAGGATTCTTAGCATACTAAAAGCTTCATATCAAAATAAAAGATGTATTTTTCATCATGTGCTAAATTAATTGGGGCACAAATAAGGAATCACTTTCATACAATCACAAGGGATGTGTTTGGAATATGAGAATCCAAACATAGATCAAGAAGAGGATTGATTATGTATACAATGATTGTTTTATCCTTCCACCATTGTTGAATGATTCCAACCTACATCAATACAAGTCAAATGACGGTTAATCAAGTTCAAGCATCCTTGATTCCAATGAGGATCTTCCCACTGGCATGTTCTGCAAAATATCGAACTCCAGAAATAAGGGACTACCATCACTACCATAGAAATTTGTGCACAACCACAACAGTCGTCATTGGAACTAGTTTGAAAGGAGAAATACCACTTAACACTAAATCAAACATTGGAATCAAGTAGAACTTACTCCAACTTAGATTGCAAGATTTTTACGCGCTCTCTCAATTAACATACATTGAGTGTACGCATACTTAAAAGTAAGACACCATATGGAAGGTATAAAACAAAATCTAGTCGTTAATTGGCATGATAGGATGACAAACCTTCACTGCCTTAGTTGCTTGTGCTTGCATTTTTCCAAGAACGTCTAATTCAATCATAGTTAGCCCATAGTGCCGCCTCTTCAAACCTATAAAGATGGCAAGATTGTATGAGAGATATGAACAAGGGTAGAAATGTGGAAATACAACAGAAATTCAAATTCCTAGGGAAGAAGTTTTCAAACTTACTCCAACAATGAACCAACCCAATTATAGCAAGGATTCAGATCCAAACATGGCTCTTGCAATTTTGATCCATCATATTGATTTCTTGGTCACAAACTTCTTCAATTGTTTAGCATCATTTCGATCAAGAGAGTAGCCTCCATTCACAAGATTGTATATCATAGTCACAATACAAATAATGCAATCCATGCCAATCCATTTGCTGTCGATATGATCATATTTAAATTTGTCTCAACCAAGGTGTTTTCGGTAATATTGCAACACGACTTCAATGTGTAGGTTGTAAGGATTTCGTCTCCCATTTTCCTCCACGCGCACCAAAAGGTCAACAGGTTGGCATAATATACTAAATTGTCTTCCATTGTGGCACCTCATGGCCCGGACTCTACCCATCCACCAAGCACTGTCATCTAAGGCATGCAAAATGTTAATAACATTTAATCCAATAGCGGCATTTGGAGGACCACCCCGTTTTTGCTTGGTAGTAGCTCTCACCGTAGAAGACAGTCGAGTTGTATTCTGTTGGACAAAGTGGACACCGCAATTGCACCCAATACATAACGTCCCTGTTCTAGATGACATGCCTAATTGGATACAATTGTCATGGTTATTGAATTGAATGGCATGTTTAATTCGAGCCAACTGATCTTTAGAAAGGAAGTTGTTACCATTCAGTTATGAGACTAGAATGGACTTGTAAATGCAATGCCCATCTACTTCAACAGTTGGTTGAATTTTGTCATTGACTTGGATCTACGTAACTTGCACCTTAGCACAATTTAGCAGATCCGTCACTACATCTTGGGTTTCTTCTTCTAGTATTGCCAAATGATTAGATCCATCATCCACAAAATCATCTTCAATATAGTCCCACATCTAGGGTGCATCTTCTAGAATTGAAGACAAGGTTGCTTTTAGTTTTAATTGGTCACGTAACACCTTTGAGTCTCCATCTTCCCCGGATATGGGTCTGGCACTTGGCTTGTAAGCAAAGCTCTTTGGATCAACTCTCTCTACTACCGATGGCTTCTCATACCAAATTTTTTTTGGCTTGGCATTGTATACTTGGAGCCATGTTCAAAGATTGCAACATACCTTGGGCTTCTTTGAGCCCCTCTTGTAGTGATGATATTACTTCATCATTTGTTGAAATCATGCTATAGTCGCTTAAATTGTTGTGGTCCTCACCTACCTGCAACTTGTGAAGGGATTCCCAAACATTTTCCATCTTATTGTGTTGCTTCTTAAAAGCTAAACCATTCGTCCTGTACTCAATAGTTGAAATGTGGTTCAATGTATTTGTAATGTTCACCAATTCGTAGAAGTTATAAGCATGCTCATGGCCATTCATACCATCAATTCATGAAAAAAAATTTCACAAGAATCACTCCTAGTTAAATGTAGTGGAAGAGCTAGATTGGGGAATCTATTTCTAAAATGACAAATTAATAGTACTACAAAATCACATGATAATTGAAT
This sequence comes from Pseudoscleropodium purum, assembly GCA_963969395.1. Classification (NCBI taxonomy): domain Eukaryota; kingdom Viridiplantae; phylum Streptophyta; class Bryopsida; order Hypnales; family Brachytheciaceae; genus Pseudoscleropodium; species Pseudoscleropodium purum. Next base: position 13,958,976 of record OZ017800.1, on the reverse strand, counting down.
ATCAAGAAAGCATTGTAGGCTTACAAAAAATTTCGCCTCAACTAACCTTTGTGAATTTCCCCATACACCATGATCTCCATGCTATAACCATAGCCTCCAAATCTGGAAAAAAAAATGACACTTTGCTACACAATACTATTCTAGAGCAAAGATCCAACTTTAGAGAACAAAATATGTCAATGTAGGCTCCACAAATCTCCAAGTAAAATTCACTTCCAAGTGTTCTTTTGCGATGTAGATAATCCACAGCACGCATGGAAGCCAAACATGACTGAACTCTAGATTGATACAACCTTTGTGTTGAAGCCCAATTCTGGTTGTCTCTTCTCTCGACATCTTCCATTTTCAATCCATGCTCCTCATCCGTAAATGGATGGAATACATGCTCTATATGATTGTGGATACATAAATCTCCTCCTAACTGCAATGTTCTTGCAACTAATAGCAAAGGGTTAATTAACTTCTTTCCATTATGAATGTAGTTTTGGTCGTGCAAACCTATAGCATTACCGTATGTATATCTAAAGTTGTTGTAAACATCCACCCATCCCACCCTACATCAAAACGTATGCCAATGTTGTCATTATAATCTGCCAACATCAACTGTCTCCTATGGGAATCTCTGTCACTAGCATGTCCAATAATAGTCCCTACAACACTAAGACAATCTTTTTCCCAAAGCTTGTCAATCATCTCCCACTGATTTCTAACCCAGCTTGAATTAAAACAACTACAAGTACAACAAGCAACTAACACAAGACGAGGAAGTTTTTCATACAATAGATTTTCAACTACTCGAGCGAAACTCCTTGTCCTGTTGTTTGAAAAAGATTCTAACAATTGCCAGTATCTTTCCTCATCACTCTCAACATTTGGCTTGAAACTGGACACACAAACATGGTTCTCAAATGGTCTATAGAATCCAACAAAAGTATCCCACTTAGGTTCCCACACCACTCTTCCTTTCACTTTTGTTTCATCCTCAACTAGTATTACTGGTATCAACCTATAATATTGTGAGCAAACTTGGCATCTCTATAGATCTATGCCATTGTTGCAAAAAATTTTGAATGTTCACCAAGTATGAACTGAATACCTTTCCTCACATCCCTTTTGACTTCATTGTAGTTTGCACTTGCAAAGTTCAGTGCAAATAGATCAACCATTCTTTGACCACTATAGACTTTCATGACTTCCCTTAGACATTTCGTATTAGCACTGTAGTAGTTACCTCACGTTTCAAGGTTTACATTTTGTACAACATTACTAAGGAAGTCCCATAATACAAGCTTCCCACCAAAAAACCCTGATCTATAAGCGTTGATGATACTATGGCAGAATTTTATGACATTATGACCATTACAAGCTTCTGTAGCCAATTCCCACAAACTTGGACGCTTTACTTTCAACTGAACTATCCTAGCCTTGGCATATAAGTGCAACAATTTCTCAAATTATTGCTTCTTCTTCATTTCTCGACCATGCTTAGCAAGTTCCAAAATAGAGAGGTAACCGATGCGCCTCCCAGCTCCAGTGGTTCTAGTTCTTCTTTTCTCTGTACTACGATCTTCCCTTAGAATTCTTTTTCAAAAGTCATTTTCCAAAGGAATTGCACAGAACATGGAACAGCAAAGATCCGAAAAACCCTCACCTGATTTGTCAATTTTAATATACAATCTATGCCTAAACATACCATTGATATCAAAAACTTCAACACTTCTAGCAAAACTTGTAGTGACATGTGGTTCTAGATACTATACGCCTCCAATATGAAGGGTCATTAAGCAATTCATGTATAGAGTAAGAGACACCACTGTAAGAATAAATTAGACCCTTCAAAATCCAACATAGCAAGTTCAACATTGCATTTTTGTCAATGGTAGAATACTCACCTTCTTAGATTTCACCACTAGTAGTAGTCTCCATAGCAGTAATTTTAGACCTCCACCATTTTCCAAGTTTAGGTTGGTTAGAATGCACACTAAACCTTGAAGATAGAGCAAGCCTCCCTTTTCGTCCACTAAGTAGTAGGACTAGGCATTTTGTTGGCAATTTAGGCTGTTCAACAGCTTACAAGTACTCTAAGGAGGCCAAATGATGCTGCAAATCCATTTCAAATTCTTCTTGGGTGGACAAAGGTTTAGCAAATCATGGCAATAGAAACATCTCACTTTTATCGAGATTCTCTTTGGAGTGCCCTCTTTGAGTGATTGGAACACACTAAAGGGCTTCTACAAATCACCCAAACCTTTGTTGACCTCCTCTATAATCAAAATCCCATCTTTGATCAAGTTCTAGTGCATCTTGGGAGTCAATTGAATAGCCCTACCTTTTGGAGCAATGGATTGGAGGTGATCAACGTAGTGGAGGTTGTTCTGAGTACACCAATTTTTTACATGGTTGGTACTGAGTAGGTTCTTCCATTTGAAATTGTTGAACAAATTTTGGATGTTGATTTTGTCGTGCTTTCTATTGTCGTCCCCAACTTCCTTGCGACATTCAATGCAAAAAAATTTCACTACTCCATTTCCATAAAAATCAACGATTTTCAACAACCACCGATTATTTTTCAATGATGAACACTTCAAATCCCTTTTCATCTTCTCACTTTGCTCAAGGTAATGTTCCCAAACCTCCTTATCAATAAGTGTGGAGTGCAGTTGGTGGTCCAAAAAATTAGTGACCGTTGATGTCCTTGTAAACCTAAAATTCCCGACTTCATGCACAACTTGGACCCCACCTTCTTTTTCGTCTACCAAGGAAAAACCCCCACTTCACCTCTTGTTGGACTTGACACAACAATGTTGTCCAATCGATGCCGTTTGGAGGCTATTTCTTCACCCTCTAATTGCACTAGGAAAACAAAAATATCACCTACTACATCATTCAAAGCTTCTATTTTCTGTTGTATCCTACAACGGTCTTTGTTGTCCTAGAACTCAAACGGCTATTCTAGTATTACTTTTTCCTCCAAACTAAGTTTAAGTGAAGCATAGGTTTCTGATTCAAATACCTTCACTTTATTATAGAACTCTGGAATACCAAAATCACCTTCCATTGTTCATATCTTTACTTGAGTCACCATGAGAACCTCCAAACCTGAATCATGTTTCCAAACAACCCTAAATATGTAACAAACTGTTCATGAATTTTTGCCAAAATCGGGAATTCAAATGAAAATGCATGAGCCCCAAACACCCAGCAAACTGAAGAGAACAGATTACCCTAAAACCGGAAGAACCTCCCAAAGCTTCTATATACCACAACAACAATTCTTGGCCTAAATCGCCAAACACACAAGCCATAATCACTAACACAACTCCGGAATAGGACAATTGTAAATTTCTTCAAAATGAGGCGTTCAGAAATTCTAGAAGGCACACTAAAATCACTAAACCTTTAATCACCTTAAATTTCTATAAATATGCTTTTTAGAATGTTGAAAATTGCAAATCAGACAAATCCCCGCAAGGAACAACGCCAACTCTAGTGGGATCATCTTCCAAACCTTAAGTTCACAGAATTGATGGATGTAGGTTCATCCATTCATTTTCAACCAAACATTGACTTTTTCCTCTACCTGCAGTCTGATCCACTTTTGAAACCCAACAGTACCATTTTACAAGCAGACCATACTAAATACATGTAGACTATATTAAATACCCTATGTAGGATCCAAATTTTTAGCCTCTAAATTACATGTACTAAAATCTTAATGACCCATATTTCTTGGCTACCTAGATTATTTATAATGGATTTGGCACTTTCAATGTCCTCTACCTTATTTGTAATTTTTTTATAAATTTTACCCCAAATAAATAAAGTTCATTCTATCTTCCATTGCACGTTGTTTGTAAAACACACTAAGTGACCTACCCGAGAGATGTAAATAATGTGCCACTAGTCCAAAAATTGGATCACTTCTAAGGTACTATTTTGATAATAGGTATCATCTTTTTAAGATTGAAGCATTGGTTGTAGGTGTTATTATATTCAACCCTTCAACTCTCATATTCTAAAGGTACATACAATTTTGTACAAAATATTATTGGGTTTAATTTAATTCCTAAAAATCTTGGCATTCAAAGTAAGTGGATTATAAGTGCCTTTATGAATTTAGGGTGATTGCAAAAAACACTTGTCCTTTTTTGTCCCCTTTAGCCCTTTGCTTCAAACAAGTGTTTTTTAACACATAACTTTTGCAACCTATGTCAATTTTACATTAAATTTTGAAATAAAGGTATACATCATAGTTATAGACATTGACTCATTGAGTAATTTTTTCAATTTTTAAAAACTCATTTATTATTTATCAATAACCTCCAAATCTCCAATTACATACTTGTCTTTGCCACTTTGGAGAGTTTTATTCCCATTTTCAACCCAAAAATGCAAATTTGAAGGTCAAAATTGGAAATGAAGACTTCTACTACAGTTATACAAGATCACAATGAAATTTTCAAAAATAATAAAGTATCTACCTTCCACATGATAGTGTTTAAAGTGCACTACCTTTGCTTAAATGCAAAGAATACAATATTTTTTCCAATGATGCAAATGGTTGAAAGGAGCATCTTCAAATGCTTTTACTATTTTTGTTAAAATTAAACATCAAAATATCTTTCTTTTTGGTCTTTTCCATTTTTTTTGTCCAAAATTTTTTGAGGTAAATTTTTTGAGGCTTGAATTTCTATACATACTATTTAGAATGCTTTAAAATTATCTGTATTTTATTTTATTTCTAAAAAATTCATTCAAAAAGTCCTAATATTCATTGAAAAAGGCTTTTTTAGACAAAAAGGCAAATGTTTCTTGCAACAACCCTTTGATGTGAGAGCTACAAAATATATATGAAGTACATAAAAGTATTTTTTTTTAAATATTGTTTATTTGAAGTGATATGACTAGCATAGTTGCTCAGTGATTCATGATTTTTGTGTAAAGTTCATATAGGGTTGGTAAGAAAATAAAAAATGGCAAAAACAAAGATCCTGTATCTTTTTAGGCTCTAATTTATTTTGAATCTTCGTTCTCTTTCCTACTAGAGATTTTTAGGAAGTAATCAAATCATGTTGTTAATAAGTATAGGTTGTGTAGCCTTAGGTACCTTAGTTAGTGCATAATTCAAGCAAAAATCAAGCAACAACAAGGCTAGTTTATGTGGGTGCAACAACAAAGCAAGTTTATGTTTATATAAAGTGCTCAATTTAATGTTACTTTTGAAAGTTTTGAAAAAATTCTTAAAAGAACTTTATTTGTACATGTGGAAGATAATTGAGCAAAAAGTGTCATTTGGGGGGCTAATGTCAGCTTATAATATCACTAGTTTACTTATATCCAATTATTCTTACCATCCCTATTTCATTTAGAAATTTAAAAGTTTTATAAAAAATAATATTTCAAATATTCAATATTCAAATATAATTTTTCTTAAACTTTAAAATTTAGTTGAAACTAAGATTACATCATATCAATATTGCATCATTTATATAACTCTACAGTCTTGAAAAAGAAAACTTTTACTTTTATATATTTATACTAGAAATACATGTACATAATAAAAGTATTTGGTGTGCCAGGTGTGGTAATCATTTGGTGCCAATGGCAAAATAAATTATGACATTGTCATTTGATGTCTTTTCTTCATGATTGAGGAACCAAGTGTGATTTCTTTTCATTTAATGTTGATACTACAACTTCTAGTTGTCGATGACATAAATGAAACCATCTTGATAGCTACATCAAATCCTATTATTCCCCCTCATACATAGTAGTGTGAAGCAACCTTTATTCTCATGGCTGAAATTAAGCTTATCCAAATCAAAAAATACATTGTATCGAATCCAAAAATTCATTTATAGTATAAATAATTTTGTAATAAATTTGATTATATCCTACAAACTCAAAAGTGAAGTGCATGGTCAAATGAAAACTATTTGAGAAATACAATAGGTATGGTTGAAAATTTGAAGAGGGAATACTCTTATAATTTTGATAGTAACATTTGAACCAGCTTCAACTATTATTCATAAAAGCAATGAAGAATAGAATTGCTTTCTACCAAATTCCAAACACTCAATTGTTCACTATACCATAGCAAACAATATAATTCCATCAAATTGGGGGTATTTCATGCACCATTGTGGCATTTATATTAGTTCCCATAGCAATAGATCGATGCAATTAAAATGCAATTAACATAACATTGTGCCTTGCATTGTGCATTGTTAAGATTTCTACACACACACACCAACTCCCTAAATCATTTGATTTCCTTTTTTGTTTGAGGGTCCGTTGCTCCATTTTAGTTGAATTGAGCAAATCATTTTATTAAATTAGGTTGTTTGTTTATTTTGTTTGTTACATTGAGATCTCTCAGACTGTGTGTTTCTTTTTCGTGTATTTGGTATTGTCAAGAAGCCCTCGGCGAAGAGGGGTGCATAGGCTTGGTTTCTTGGCGTTCTGACTTAAGGCATGAAAGTTCTTGAATTTGAAGTTTTTATGAATTAAAAAAATTAGAAAATTATTTTTTCTTTTATTTGACCCTGGCAATGATACATGGCACATTACTTGGTGTTGAAAATGAAATATTTTGCAATTTATTTGTCAAGCCACAACCAACAACAAAACAATCAACCCTGGCATGCTATCTACAACTCCACAAACTTAACAATCTCTGTAAAGAATTCATGCTTTAATGCTATATTTCGATTCACCACAATCAAACTAATATTTTTGTAAAATAACCCTCAATGATCCCTAGAACTATGGAAAATTTTGATTAAATGGTGATATTCCATATATTATTTTCTCATTCCTTTCTTTCTTTAGATCTAAAGTCTAGGACTGTTATAGATTTTTTACCGCAGAGTTTAAACATAAAAGTGTCTAGTGTGTGGAATGCCACCATTTTAACAAAATTTTAGTTAAATACACTGCGGTGCAAGCTTTGTGTTGTAGTGGCAGGGAATGGCCACTGGTACAAGTGCACAACAACTTCAAAGATTACAAAAGCAATAATGACTTAGAACAAAGTTGATTAGGTCCAATTTATTATTTATAACACTATTATTCACAAAAAAATGAATATTTCGTCAAAATGGCACCATTTTTCCTCCATTTTTCCATTAATTTTCTTAGATTGGTATAAATTTCACACCCTGAAATCCTGAAATTTAGGACAGATATACAGTTCTGACTGCACGTTCTAAACCTAAAAGTGCCAAGTTTGTGGAATACCGCCATTTTAACAAAATATCCGTTAAAATAATGAACAAGCGACCGAGTACTTTCATACACTCTGAGAGCCCTGGCAATTGTTTTGAATCAGAAGCACCAAGGAAACATTCAACATGACCAGCTACGTACAACGCACAAAACCTTACAACCTCTCAAAATCATCCCTGATGTGACGCTACATGATTGATTCACCACAGTCGAACTAATATCTTCATCAAATTGCTATCACCAATCCCTGGAACTTAAGCAAATCTTGGTGAGAGTCATGTGTTGTAGTGGCTACTTGTTAAACTGTCAGCAGCTGCGGCAACTGTCGCCCTATTCCAGCGGAATTCTGCCAATTCAACGTTATTTGATTGAAGTCGAAAACGAATGGTATAACAATTTCTGTGAAACCAAAGCAGTTGCTTAACCACCAAGGAAACAATCAATCCATATAGCAACCTACAACTCACAAACCTTACAATCTCTCATTCAAAAGAATCCATCATGTAATGCTATCGACTGATTCACCACAATCGAAAGAATGTCTTCATCAAATTTGCTATCACCAAGCTAAGGCCTGAAACTTAAACACATGCACCACGTTTCGGAATTGTGACAATGTAATGTTAAATTAACGTCGAGAACGAATGGTTTCACAAATTCTGTTCAATTCTGAGCCAAAGCAGTTGCGTTGAATCACAACCACCAAGGAAAACAATCAATCCACATATCTAGCTATCTACAACTAACAGAACCTAACAATCTCTCAAAAGAATTCATGATTTGATGCTATTCATTTACCACAGTGGAACTAATAGCTTCGTCAAATTGCTATCACTAACCCCAGGACCCTAAATGCGTCGCGGTGACAGCTCGCCATGTGTTAACATAGTGCCAGTGGATGTCTACACGTTGAACTGTCGACAGTTGAGACGAATGTTGCCTTGGCTCCCCGTGAGCATACCGATGTTACCCATCTTGATCATCGCCGCGGCGAACTTGCTATTAAACGTATTCACCACCGTCAGCTTCGCCACCATGGCCTTCGTCTCCACATCCCCTTGCAACACCTGGTCTGACGTCAACAACCCCTTCTGCCTCTGCAGATTCGTGTAATACTTCTCGTCCAACCTCGAGGGCGTGGTCAGATCCAAGTTGACAACCGCAGTGCTCCCACTGGGACACTGCTTCTTCAGCACCGCGGCGTAGGAGGCGTCCAAGGTGGGGTCGGCAGGAGTGGTGAGGCGGTTCTGGATGGCGCCGCAGGAGGCCACGCCGACGCTGTGGGCTCCCGAGAGGACCACCATGTCTTCGGTGGAGAGTCCGACGGCGGAGAAGATGGACTTGAGTGTGGGCACGGTGGCCGTGGGAGCGGGGAGCTTGCCTGTGACATCGGATGCGGAGGAAACAAGGCCGTCTCTTCTTCCCAGTGGGACCTTCCATGTGATGCGTCCTCCCGAAAGCTGCAACATCCCGCGGATGGAATCAGTAGATAGTTACAGGGGACACTGAACCCTAAATCTGAATGTTCTAATCATGAACGCAACCGGGTCTGCAATTCTTCATGCAAAAGTGGATCGAGAGAACGCTACATCTGGAGCACTAAATAATCAGGGAATCCTCATTAGAAATCGAAAATGGGAATTGGGCATAAGTCCTTCCGCGTCTATGGAGAATTGGAGAAATTTTCTTTCGTGCCCACATTTCGTTCCTTGTGTATCCTAGTGTAACACCATGTACTGAACATGGCTTACGAAGTTGTTCACAAGTTCCATGGATGGACATTTTGAGATTCTCCTGCGATTAATTAATGCAGCAGATTGACCTCGAGAATGAAGGTTGCACCAAAATTTCGAATTTGCAGATCATTCTGTGACTGGTACCTTACAGAGCTTGGTTTCGTACCTTTTTGACGCTGAGTTGCGACGCCAGGGCGGTGATGTCGGCGCACGACACAATGCCGGGGCATTGCTTTTCGACGGCAGTTTTAGCGGCGTCGATCACTTCGAAGCCCTGAAGACTGAGGTTGGGTCGTGCGTCTTTCTCCGACGGAGAATCGATCAGCACAGAACCATCACATCCCTGCACATGATACATACATGGATCACACATTAATATACAACCAAACGTTTCCAGTGATTCAGTTGATCAAAACACATATGTCTCAGAAATGGATCAAAAACTGGATGGAATTCAAAAAAGATAATCAAGTTTCTCATGCCGTCCTCCCATGATTGTGATCTCAGGTTTGCGTTACGACCACTAATAATACGATCCCTTACTATGTGAGATTGTTCTGAAGGTACTGAAGGGGTGTGTGAATCGATGGAGAAAGCTAGAATTCTTACGTGAACGAAACAGTCATGGAAGTGGATGCGGAGAACGCCAGCAGCTGCAGCCGCTCGTCGATTGAAGGCGGAGTTGACAGCCGAGGTGATGACATTCTCAGCATTGGGGCAGCTGCTCTTGTAGAAGTTGGTCGTCAACTGCGCCTCCACGGACAGAGTTGCAATTACCGCCACCATGAGCAGCAGCCAAACGGACGCCACGGGGCTTAGTGACCGCAAAGATGATCGATATCCCATCTTGAGGATCGAGTAGGAATTGAAGTAGATTACAATTGTAATTCAAAACTGAATCCCGCTTGCTCGGTTGCTGTGTCTTCCTGAGTCGCAGAGCATGTAAGCTTGCTAGCTAGTGCCCTCACACCAATTTCTTGCAATGTCGATGATCGCTCTGCTAGCTTGCAAATCCTCGAAGTCTCCGATTTTCGCAGTCGAATGCAAAATGAGGCCGGTGCGGAAGACGTTACTGAATCAGGCTCGATCGGAAATGAGCCAGTGCAGTCACACCAATTGCTTGCAATGGCGCTGATGGATGTGCTAGCTTGTAAATCCCGTAATCCTCCGAATACGCAGTTGAATATTCACAATCAGGTGCGGAATTCAGCGATTGCTAAGCTGAATCCAATTGGTGATCGATGATGGTTGTGATATTGGCGACTGAATGCATCGTTTTATAGCGATTGAATTGATGCATGTCCATCAAAGTCAACCAGACGAACGTTCGGACGTTTAGCTAGGAAATGACCGGTTGCGCATTCTGCATTGGACCTTCTATCTGTGCATACACGGAAACTTGTATCGCACATTAGTGCCACTAGTTCAGCACGTTGACAATGTTGTCGAAACATTAATGCTGGATTCTATTTTTGTAGAGGATAAATTGTTTTGTTAAGCGGCGCTAAGTTAGCGTTTTGACTCTCAAGCTCCAGCTGGTTGCTGCGAGCGTCGTGGAAGCCACGGCCGTCGCTTTGTTGAAAGAAACACTGCCGCGTTAGTCGAGAGTTGTCGCCGTTGACACGGGGATAGGGGCGGTAAGTTGGAGCATGGGTTTTGCTGCCATTTTGCAACTTAAATATAAAGGAAAATTTTTATATTTCTTTTTCAGGATATGAAATCATATGTCTACAACACCGAGTCAAAAAAAATTCCAATTTTTTAGAGAAAGTTTGATATATCTGAAATATCTTCATAGATGTATATTATAGTGCATAACATCATGGTTATTGTGTCATTCTAAAATAAAAAAATCAGCAAACCACAATCAGAGGCCCAAAGTTCACATCACCATAAACTATTAAATTTTATAAATTTTATAAAATTTCTAACTTAGTAGAAACTATATGTGATAATATTTATTTCATTCATTGAACACAAATTCAAAAAACATCATTTTTATAGCTAAAATTCACATCAAAAGTAAATAGCAAGAAATAACCAAAATACACTATAAGGGTAATCTATGGATTAAGCATCTTATTCCTTAAAATAGTCAATAATACGGAGTATCATAATGAGGGAATTTGCAATAGTATTTACTGAAAATCAAGGGATTTTTTCATTTTCATGAAGTGCCAAAGTAGTGATATAAAATGTTATAGTGGTGCACCAAATTTCAACACTCATCCACATATTAGATAGGAAATATCACATTTGCACATATCACATGTCCATAATTCTGTTTCATCCACAATATGGCATTTCCATCCAAGATTTTTTTTCTAACTTGAAGTTTTTTGGTGAAAACTTCAAGGTTTGTTGCCATTTTTTAGCCAAATTAATTTTTTGGGTGCAATCTAGCATTAGAGAGCCAAGAAAAAATCCTACTATAAACATATTTAATTCAACTTTTCCAAAAGAAAATTGGATGCAAAAATATTTTTTTCCATTCTACAATCTTAGGTAAAATCATCCAATTAGGCAATTAGTGTCCGTGGCACCATTACAAGGTTAACCTTAGAAAGACACAACACCCCATGACCAAGCTAGGTAGTCACCAAAGTACTCTACTTATTAAACCAATGGGTGCATTATTTGTTTTTATAATTAATATGAAGTTATCTATTGAACCTTTTTGTTTGAAACATCTTTATAAGGTTTGAGTGTTGGTTTTAGGTGGATTTGAAATTGATCTTCTATCTCATGTTTGAAAGAATGAAAAGTGCACATTTGGGATCAGTGCAAGAAACACTAACTATTTTGGGTAGTGTTTTGAAAAACTAGTTTGTGTCCAATGCAATAACTTTTGATCTATGAACCCAATGCCCAAAACAAAAAATCTATTTTTAGAGTTTTTGATTGTAATTGTAATCATATGCCTTATTTTTGAGAAATTTTTAAAAATCATTTCATATTTAAAAACTAATTTTGTTGAGTAGTCAAACTTTTGAATTTAGGATTTTTTATACTAAATGCCAGATCAAATAAATGATTTTTGGTTGAAATTTTTGTGGCATATTTCTATTGTTGGTAGACATGTCTTTATCAAAGGACATCTAAGAAAACATTATTTAAATCCTCCACATTTGTACAAAGAGGCTCCCTTGCATGCGCACTTTTAACCATTAGAAGTGATTTTGACCTCATTTTTGGGATCAAATCTCATCACCATGAAGTTTTTTCCATTAAATTTTTTTAGTTTTGTCAAAAATTTATTTTTTTATCTTTTACAAATTAAAATGTGCAACTATGTATTTTCTTCACCATAATTCTATGTCCAAAATTTTGTTTTAGAAAACACAATTTGGACATTTAATTTGTAAAAAATAGGAAAATCAATTTTCGATGAAACTAAAAAAAAACTTAACGGAAAATACTTCATGGTGATGATATTTGACTAAACAAACAAGGTCAAAAACATTTCTAATGTTTACAAGTGTATGCACAAAGAGGCTTGTTTGCACAAACATGGAAAACATAAAATAAAGTTTTTTTGGATGCCTTTTAGGAGGGACGTGTCTTCCTAGTATAAGAATATACCACAAAAATTTTAACAAAAAATCATTAATTTGAACTGATATTTAGTATAAAAAAACCTTAAAACCTAAATATATGACATATTAACAAAATCGACTTTCAATTATAAATTATTTTTTTAAATTTAAAAAAAATAAGAATTACAATTACAATCAAGTTAGCTAAAAGTGGATTTTTCATTTTTGGCATTGGATTTAAAATTCATAAGCTATAGTAGATGACAAGAGAATCACTTTGATTGTAATATAAAAACAAGTCAATGATTTCTTGCAATGATAAAATTATGCAAAAATTTACTAGGGCTAGTTTTGCAAAATTGGTTGCAAATTTTATTTGCAAAGTAGACACCTAAATCACCATTGTTTTTATAGTGTATAATTTTTATTATTGGATAGGTTAAAATCTATATATTACTTTAATTAGAAAATAAAATTAGATTTCAATGCACCAAAGAATACAACAATTGGATACCATATACAAAAGTTATGACAAATCAAAGTTTTTTTGTAGATGTTCCTTTCTTGCACAATAGTTACATATTGATTTAGGAGATGTACATGATGAGAACATCTAATAAAGTGGCACATTCAGACACTTGACGGATTTCAATGTTACTTCATTAGTTGTCTTTGTGTTTGAAAGTAAAAAAGCAAGCATCGAATGCCATCTACAACATTTTAATAAATTATAAAATAAATATTACTTTGTTGGATATTTAGAGGTGGTGTTTAGGCTAGAACTTGAAAATTGCTCACTTCAAAGCTTGTCCCTCTATTTTCTTTTGATGATGTTTAAATAGAATCATGTAAAATGTTAAGTAGGTTATTCACAATACATGCATATGTATGCTCATGTAACCTAAATAAATATTGCATAAAGTTATAAACTTTTCTTTGATTATTGACAAGTCACAAATCAAGAACTATTCAAGAAAGAGGCTCATAGGGGAAAAAAAGCTAGAATTTTAGAATTATTCCCATTCCCAACCGTACAAGATGAATTTTTTTGAGAAATTTATTTTTAAACTAATTTTGTATCAAAAAAATCTAGTTTTATGTTGCCAAAATGATAATTAATAATCATTTAATACAATAGATGGCAAAATTGACCATCAAAGTTGAATGAATGAAGGACAAATTAAATATGTAGATGAAATATGATTCTTAAAGTATCCAAAATGGGTGGATGGATTTTGTTGTGCGCACTCCAAAAAAAAATTTAAAGTATTTAGAAAGAATATGGAAAAAGTACCCAATTTTGTCAATTATCTCTGACTTCTCTAAAACAAGGTTTTTTTTTAAGTATTTCAAATATGACCTTAACCCATTGTTGCTGGATGCTTTAATCTAGCCATCTAGGAACAACATTGAGCACCAAAAGTGTTTGATAGATGATTTTATTTTTCACCATAGAAACAAAAAATGAACCTATTCATTCAACAATTGGAGCATTTCAATGATTATTTTAGGCATAGGGTATTGCGTCCTTCTAAAGTTAAATATAATACACTATAATTGCAAAATACTAGAGCCTCTAATGAATGATGTTGAGTCCTTTTGAAGGTGCTTCAAACATTTATCCAAGGTAAGCCAACCTATGACAGAATGACTAGTTTGCCTTGTTAGTATTGTTGAACTTTTTTAAATTCCACATAAAAACAAATGTAAAAAGTGGGGTGAAGAATTGAAATTATATTTTTCGGACAAAGTAGAAATTTGTTATGACTTTTTGAAGTGTGCTATCCAATTGACCCAAGAGATTCTCTAGATTACTCTAAAACCAGTAGAAACTCAAAAAGTGAATCCATAATGACTACTTTATAAATTCACTTAAAGCTATCACAATTATGTTTCCTAACATGGCTACAATATGAAGGCCTAAATCAATCACTATTCATACTAATTTTATACTCAAAAGGTAGAAGTTCCTATTGCAATCACTAATCACTTCATCACCATCATTCAAGACATCAATTGTGGCCTCTATTCAATCTAATGTAGCCCAAATTTCATTTATTGAAAAAAGTTCATCATGAGTTGATGCAAGACTTCAATGGATCATTCCCTAGGTCTTTGTAATGAATCTTTTGTATGTCATACATTAATTTACCTTACATAACACTTTAAGATGTGACTTTGAAAGTTTCACACAAATTAGATGCAAGACTTCAATGAATCATTCTCTAGGGCCAAGGTGTTTGTAATGAATCTTTTGTATATCATATATTAATTTACCTTATGTAACACTTTAAGCATTAGAAGATTTTTGGGGCCTCTAGATGCTTGCGAGTTATCACAACCTGTGAACACAAGAAACAAGTTCAGCGTAGCGATCTAACATGGCCGAGACCCTACCACATCATTGACCAATTTATTTATTTTTAAATTTTATTTATTTATTTTTTGCATTTGGAGACTAAAAAAATTTTTTTTTTTTTTTAATGAAAAAAAAAATTCTAACAACGGGCCGTTCCCCTCGCTGCAAGGAACAACTGCGGGGGAACAAGCCCGAAACAAGCTTCTGGGCCCTCCAAAACTCTTCTAATGACATGACTTTGAAAATTTCTCACAAATTAAATGTGTATGTATTTGTATATATATATATGATAGTTTTCATTTGTTTGCAAGTAAAAAAGTCTATTGATTTTAATTTTGACTATATGCACAATATTTTAAATTAAAGGGTATAGGTCTTTCTACCTTTATCCCTAAAGGACCAAGCTGCGTTTTTTGGCAACATAGAGAATTTGGGGAGCTCACTACAAATGGAGTTATAATTATTTTATGCTGAAACTTTCATTAAACATGTGTCCAAGGAGTAGCTTCAAGGCTTGACAATTTTCGTAACTTTTGACTGCATGGTCAAAAAGTTATTGCAAGCAACTTGGGCAACTCAAAAAACTTCTTTAAAAATCACTTTTAAAAAAATTAAAAATTGGAAATTGGTTCTTTAAGTTATATATGAGTCGGAAGCTTTAAATTATTCCATTTTATTTAATGAGGTAAAAGTTATGAAGAGTTTTAGTTTGTGGGTAGGTATAGTTTTCAAAGACTCCATACATATCCGCAAACTAAAACTCCTCATAACTTTCATCTCATTAATCAAAATGGAATAATTTAAAGCTTCCCACTCATATATAAATCTAAAGAACCAATTTCAAATTTTTATTTTCCTTAAAAGTGATTTTTAAAGAAGTTTTTTGAATTGCCCAAGTTGCTTGTAGAACAAAGAAAATCGCATATCATGCAATAGTTTTTTGACCATCTAGTTAAAAGTTACAAAAATTGTCAAGCCTTGAAGCTACTCCTTGGGCACATGTTTAGTGAAAATTTCAGTACAAAATAATTAAAACTCCATTTGTAGTGAGCTGCCCAAATTTGCTATGTTGCCAAAAAAAGCAACTTGGTCTTTTAGGGGTTAAAGCATCTTTTAATTAGTCTTGTATTGAAAACTGCACACTACAACAATATATGCCATGTCAATTCATGTCCCTTTTTTTGTTTTACTTTCCAACACAAGTGCCTGAACCTTGGCTTAATACTTGGATCTCTAAACAATCTACACTTTCCATTCTCCAATTACAAGCGAACTTGGGGGTTTTCAAGGATAATACTAAATTCAACGTGCTCTTTTTACTCCTTGATTATTTGGTTTGGGATGGCATAATTACATTGTTAGAGGTTTTGTTAGTTCACTTGGAGGTCACAATATAAGCACAAAAAATTTCTTCTAGATGGAAGGAAGAAATTGCAAGGACCTTCAAGTTGAGCCTCTTATAGGCTATATTGAGTCAACATTTTGTTATTGTCCATTAAATTATAATTACAATGATCACTTATCCTAAGTATGCATTGAGGATGTTGTTAAGGTAGACCAATCTAATTCCAACATCTGACTTTTGGCCCCATCTTTACCATAGAATTCATCTAAACCTATTTACTTTCCTAATAAAATTAGAGCCTTAATCCCTAAAGGATCAAATGTTGTTCCTTTGGGGGACAAATTGGATTTAAGGCAAGTACCTATGGACTATCATGATCTTTTGAAATTTTTTTCATAGATATAATAATTGATTAGCTTCATGAAAATATAAATTTTTTTCAATTAATGCCTAAGAACAAAAGTTATGCCCAAATAAGCTCAAAATAAGGGAGATTGGGTAGCAAAAAAGAATCTTAAAATAAATTTTTTTTTCTTATAGATTATGTTTTTGTCTACTTTGGAAAGCTTTGATTCATTTTATTTAGATAAGACATGTGAAAGTTATGGACAATCTTGTTTTTCGAGCAATTAGAGCATCTTCTTGGAAAAATAACTTATAAGATTCATTTCTAAACGCAATTTTTACAATTTAAATAAAAAGTTCCAAATGGTTTCGTTTTCTTGCTAGATCAATCTCACCATTGGAATTAGTGTGGTTTAATTTCATTTGAAAGATATTAGTAATTTAGATTTTCCTTCTATCTTGTACCTATTTCTATTCAACAATTTTCTTAAGAATAAAAAATTTAAGTTTTTTTGAATTTTTTTCCAAGACCCTCAACTCAATTCTCCACCATAAAGATTTAGAGCTCAAAACTCTTGTAGTACAAAAAATGTAAGTTCAAAGTAAAAAAATCTAGTCATGCAAGGTATTGAAAAACTTGTTTTTATTACTTTAAACGCAAATATCTTGCAATTTCTGTAGTCAAATATTCTGAAATTTTTTCCACACATCCTTATAATAGTCAATTGTAAGATCCTATGATTAGATGTGCCAAAAAAAAGAATAAATTTTTTTACTCATTGCAATAGAAATTGCAATTTTCAGTGTTTTCTGCCCAAAAGAGGCATTTGCCTCTTTAGGGGTTTACTTAATGCCAACAAGGCTAGTAAAGTATCAATCCTTTATTGGTGGATACTTAAGTACTAATAGATACATGGAATGACAATCATCAGTTGTTTATAAGACGTCACTAACTTCAATTATGAATGGTTTTATAATTTTAGGGTAGACCACTATAGAGACTTAGAGAAATTAGAAAATTGTAATTCTACTTGGGTTTGATTCATGAAACATGCACTATAGACATGTCTCAAAAATCTGTGCCCATCCTACTTTTATAGCCAATTTCATTGAAATAGCAGTATTCCATTAATTTGGCACTTTTAGCAGTTCAAACTCCACAATCTAAACTATTTTTTCTGTACTAGATTCTATATTAGTATTAGATTTTTGAAATCTACATATCTCCTAGATATCTGGAATTTATTTGAATCCTAAATTTTTCAGATGGCTCCATCTAATATCTATATTAGCCTTAGACTTTTGAAATCTGAAATTGACCTAGATGTTAGCAATATACACTTGTCCTAGATGTCAAGGTGTGAAAATGGCACATGCAATACGGCCATTTTACGAAATTCGCCATTTTTGGTCCCAAGCAGACATTCAGATTGCAATCAGGGTGGTAATAGGCTCATCTATCTTACTTCTTTTCAGCACTCATTGTTGGAGATGCTTCTGCAAAACCCGAGTGTAAGTTAGAGCTAGCAACTATACTGTAACAAGGAGCTGTCTAGATAGATAAATAAAAACTCCGATCTTCAACGAAGGCTAGCGTGAATAAAGTGTTTGTTCATAATGACAATGAGCCTATGTCCAATGAATCAAGGGAGTACCTGTCTGTTGTAGACAGTTGAGAACTTGAGAGATCCAACCGTGGAACTGTTTGTTTGTTGGAGTCGGCCGCCGAGTACTGTATGTCAACATGGAGAATCTATCTCACGGAGCCAGCCGCCGGCAGTTCCTCGGCACAGAAGGTCAAACACAAGCTCCGCCGGTAAGTTAAGCCTAATTTCCACGACCTTTCCTCGTTGCTACGGGGTATGTATGACCTTCGATACACAGAGTTGCCGACAGCGGACGCTTCGCTAGCACCGCTCTTTGCAACCGATCATCAATGCACAGAACTCGCAGCTCATCGAGAATTCCAGCGTGAAAAGTCGACGTATGTAACAGAATTTGTGGATTTCTGCAGGATCGACAAGGGAATCAGATCTACAAACTCCTCCGAAAACAAACAAACTGATAATGAAATAGGAAGAGTTCTGATCGAAAAAGTCTCCGCAGTTTGTTAGAAGGAGTGTCTGAGGAAGGTTTAACTGTACGAATAGTACAACAACAGAAAGAAACACAATACCAAACTCCAATAGATCAAGTTTGGATGCTTCAAGGAGTTTCCCGTCATGTGTTTTTCTCAAACTCTGGCTCATGATCTGTCATTGCGCACACTTTACTATTAATCCTAGTTTGGGTGCTTCAAAAAGTTGCGTCATGTATTTTTTTTTAAAACTCCAACTTTTAGGCTCTTATTGCACTCACTTTACAATTAAGTGAATTAACTTGAATGTTGGAACAAAGACCATTGTGGTTCATAAATGAAAAGTATATTGGGAGTAGTTTGACTAAGGTTGAGCTATGTCTTGGGGCATAGTAGAAGAGGGTTACTCTTATTGCCTCTGTGTGGAAGTAGATTCTATGATAAATTGACAACCCATATATAATTGTAGAAATTATTGTTATTTTGAATTAGTGGTAAAGTGAGTATACCCAAATGAGACAAATTCTAATGAACACACAATAATAACACTGAAAAAGTTATAGTAATGATTGAATGATCAACTCTTTGACTCAAAGTTACCACCAATTCTCAAAAGCAACCATTGAAAAGGGAAGAATTTTTGGAAGCAACCAATGAGAGTTGAGACATTTTTTACTTGAAAGATGATTGTCCATTTAAGGTGAATCTAGTATCATGAGTAGGCTATCCTATAATCTCAACTTCAAAAAAATTATCTTTTGGCCTTCCAAATGAATGGACCAAAATGAGTATTGATTTTAGCTACTTATACCATACATATTCTAAAATCCTTCAAATCAAGTACGATAGTATATTGGAAAGTTCAAATGAAATTTCTATTTTCAATACATGAAGTATTTGTATAGATTTGGCTTTTGATTGTTTAACACCTAAACTCCCATTGTCTCTTCAAAGAATGAAATAGATTTTGGATAGTCTTCTATAGTCTCAATTTCTTTTTGTGATTTTTTGAATGTTTTTGGTAAAGATGGGAAAACATATTAACTTTCTAGGAATATAATTCTTATTTCAATCGGTTTTGAAGAGCAAAAGTTATACCACCTTAAGCCCAAAATAGAGTTTGTCAAGCAACACCAAAAATATCCCCAAAAAACAAAATTAAATTTTCAAAATTTTGATTTTCATAGAAGTATTCTTGAATATAAGGAAAGATTTGATTCATTTAATTTACAATCATAATGAGATAGTTAAGGATAATCTCATTTTGGGGGCAATTTAAATATCTTTTTGAAAAAATAACTTATAAGATTCATTATATTGAACTTTTGTCTTTTTCCTAATTTCAAAACAATAGTCCAATAGGGTTTAATTAGCTTTCTAGGACAATCTCACTATTTGGATTCATGAATTCCAATTCCATTTTAGAGCTATCAACAATTTATTTTTTCGTTTAATCTTATACCTACTTCTACTTAGCAATTTCTTAAAGAATGAAAATCAAGTGTATTTTCTTAAAGAAATTCCTAAACTTTCAACTCAATTCTTCAACACAAAAAATTAGGAATTCAAAATATGCAATGCAAAAGTTTTAAGTTAAGAAAATTCGAAGCCTAAAAGATTGATTCAAGCAAGGTGCAAAAGAAATGGACCTATTCATTTCAAATGCAAATATCTTGTAATCCATGTGGTAAAAAATTTTGAAATTTCTTCTACACATTTAAGATTATACTACAAGATTTGACAATTAGATATGTGAGAAAAACAATTTCTAAAGATTCTTGCACTTTTCAATAGAAATGGTAGTTTTGAATGTTTTATGATAATAAAAATGCCTAGGAAGTCTTTTGGATACTACATTATACTTTGTAATTCATATACACGTGTGTTGAAACTTTTTACTATGGGGGCTATAATTTAGTTATTATTTCACAATGGACATGTCCATATGTTTTTTCTACTTCTAATTTTCATCCATTTTCCTACACCCTCTAGTAGTCAAAACTAAAATTTGAAGCATTTAAACATCTCCCAAATATAATTAAAAAAATTTATGCACTTTTTTAGGATTGAACAATATGTACAACATGTACACTCTAACCTACATAAACAATATATATACAAACACTATATATCAAAAAATTCATACAAATTAATCATATACATATGATAGGAAAAAAGTTTACAAAAACTAAAATCCTACAAGTAGTATTATATTGGCTAAGCTTGATTTATGCACTTACAAATGCAATGGTTTAGGGTTCCAAAATCTTAAAAATTATGCTAGCAAGTAGACTAGTTTTAGAATTTAGGATTAAGAATAATAGAATATAGTACAACTATTTGAAATAAGACTAACTAATTATACATATACACAACCCAAAATGTGACATTGCTCATTATTTTGTCTATTTGCATACAGAAAATGGAAGCTCTTCATTCAAATTTCTCCCTTCGTTTTTAAACTCCCCTTTGTATAGATTTAGAAATTATGTACTATCGATCATAACAACGTCAATATTGTATAATTGTTGTAATATAGTATGTATCAATTAAGTGATGCTAATTAAAATAATCTGAATATTTTTTAAGTTATTAGCTTCAACATTTAAAATGTACCTTATAGTAGGTCTCACGTTGTTTTTAAAATAACCTTTAGTGAAGTATCCAAGGGAGTCTAGAGGTTAAGGTGGCTATGATTTAATAATATTTCACTCAACATTAATTAAAAATAATCATTCTATAAAACACTCCTTACTAGAAATGAGAATTTAAATGTATTTTTAATTCCTAAAGGACCAAACTGCATTTTTTGGGTGTATAGAAATTTTGGGTAGGCCATTGTGACCAGAAATTTTTATATTTAAGGTTTAAAATTTTTAAGAAGGTGTAGACAAGGGTTATCTTTCATATGCAATAAATTTCATGACATTTGGAAATAATAGTCAGAAGTTGTAGCCTAATATGTTATTTTTTTTCGTAACTGGGCAATTTGGGCAAATTAGAAAAAATCACTTTTTTCAAAAACCAAAATTTGAAATTGGTTTTCTAGACTTATATATACCAAAAAAAAGCTTTGAATTATTCCATTTTAATCAAGGAGTCAGAAGTTATGAGGATTCTTTTGTTTGCAAGCAATTGTGGATCCTCTACTCTAAATCAAACTTTGAAGTCTTTTATCTTACCCAATTTTCAATATTTTTGAAAAATAAAAAATTCTAGAATGTAAATTTTTTATTAAAACATTTCAGCCATAAGAATTGGCATTTTTCAATTCCATATTTAAATCCTCAAGAATTTAGTATTTTGAATCATTCTCTACTACTACCTACTTACTATTTTTTTCCTATATGTTGTAATATTCCAAATGATCTGAAAATTTTCAAGCATTTGGCCAACTTGTCTAGGAAAAATAATCCAAAAAAACCCCACCACTTTGGTCATTTTTTCATAGAAAAAAGAACTTGTGAAGTGTAGCTGCCCAGTTTTTCGCAAGGTTGAAAAAATGGTTTTGGTGAATTTGAATGCTTATATCTTATGATCCACATAGTGAAATTTTTTGAAATTCTTTCCACATGCTTTCAAGTCATCATACTACAAGATCCCATAGTTACATGTGTCAAAAATTGTTGGTTTCCAAAAATTTAGTAGTTGTACTAGAAATGGTAGTTTTGGAGCGTTTTTGGTGAATACATAGTCATGGAATTTTAGGGGTTAAGTACCCTTTTTCTTTCCCTTTAGATTGCTATGATTGTTTTCTTCCTAATCCACAATCTAGACTCATTTAAAAACATAGATGGTATTTTCCAAAAATTGCATGTTAAGTTTTTATAGGGTTAACTCCTAAAAGACCGAGGAGCCAATTTTGAACTTTTTGAGAACTTAGGGTAGTCTCTATTGATTTCATGATTTTGAATTTCTTTTATAAATTTATTAGGATGGATGCTACTCATCATAATCTATGTACAAAGCTTGATTACATATCATTTCGATATATTGCAAAAATTAGAAGGATTTTTCTTATTTCAATGTCAGAACAAGCAAAAAAAATATATTCTAAGAAAAAAAATTGGGGATTGTATAGATTGATACCTCCTGAGAAAAAATTAAACCATGCAATTCTAAATAATGAAGTAAAAGCTATGAAGAGTTTTATTTTGTAGGTAGTGAAGGTAGGAAAAATATATAAAGTCGTCTTTTACTCTCAATTTTGAAATTTTTCAATAAAAAACAAAAACAAAGGATACCAATTATTATATACAACATTCCCATTATTTGGATTAAGAATTTTTACTTTCTTATAAAAGTTGTTAGCAAATTAGTTTTGTTCTCATTCAATACTACCTTCTACTTTACAATTTTTTTTAAATGAGTATAAAAGTATTTTGGTTAAAAGTTTTTATATATGTTTTCAACCCATTTTCCAATATATTGGCTAAATTGCACAAGTTTTAGGACGTATATGTTTTTTTCTAAAAATGTTGAAAGACAAAACTTCACCTTTTGAAAGGGCTAGAAAAGTATATATTTTGAAGTTTAGGCACATTGAACTTGCAATCGGTGGGAATATTCATTCTAAAATATTAGAACAATGTACTTGAACAAGTTAACCAAAGGATCCTATGGTTGGATTTGTTAAAAATAAATATTGATGAAGATTTTGACCTTGCTTTGGAAATGAGTATTTTGAAGTAGTGTTGGGCCTCTAAACACATTAGTCTTTTAGGGATTAACAACACATTGCACCTCTTTCAACTAATCATTCTTTCATTAATTTTTTTCATGTTGTAAATTTCCAACACAAGAAGATTTAATTATTGTTGTGTGGAAAATTTTGAACTAAGCTATATACACCCAAAATTGCTCCCAACCCAATTGCAGCTCTTACTTTTTGATGTAATTAATTGCACCTTGTTGGCATCCTAATATAGTGCAAATTGTAAAGGGTTATATTATGATTTTTTCACCATGGAATCGGGGTTGCAAGGGTTGGAATTGAGTTGAAAACTCATTGTTTTATAACTTCAAGGAACACAACCATACAATTTAATTATAAGGCAAAATGTTCATTCATTGTTTAACAATGTGAAGGGGTGCTTTGAAATTAACATTACAATTGTGTAGGGAATTCAAAGAACTTCTAACATTAGAATCCAAATTATGGATGAGAATAGTCTTCTTTGGGGACAACAATAGGAAGTAATATATTTTTACTTTAACCACCTATAATGTATCTTTTTTTGAACTAAAAATTGAGTTAATTTAAAATTAATGTGAAAAAACTATGATTTGTTGGGTTGTTGCAAAAATAAAATAGAAAATCCAATCAATCTAAATACACGCATCACCCGAAGGAACACGAATTGATGTGTCATCCCACCGGCTTATTGAACCTCTCTACCAAATAAGTTCACTTGAAGTAGTGACCAATAACATCAAAGCAAAGGAAAAGTAGATATTTGTATTGAAGATATAAATTTACATAGATAATACATGGTTCTACAATTGGTGTAGGTCCAAATTATTTTGATAAAAAATTTTAGAGTAAACTTGTATATCCAATTGTATGGATGTGTTGTATGGGTCATGGTTTACAACTTTTGTTTAAAAGTCATTATTAAATAATCCTTGCAAGTAGTATTTTATAATACATCCTTACTTTTTTGAAAATTTGGAGTACCCTTGGTCTTTTAGGGTTTGTAGCCACAATGTAATTGTTTATAGCTAATAGAATTTTCTATCAAATTTCTTATAGATGAAATGTCCATCTTTCTCTAAGTTAAATGAAATTTATTGTAAAATACACAAATAACCATTTTTTGATAAATGCACCTCTTTGAAAGATTGGCTAGACAAAATGAATTAATTATTTTAAGCAATAGAACTTCTTTCATGTAGTTTGTTGGGTAGTCTTTTCATAGCAAAAAAATCTTGATTTGGGCAAAAAACTTGCCTTTGGATGATTTTTTAAACTCAAACAAATCAATAATGGTCATTATGAGTTGAAGAATAGTTTCTTAGGGCTTAGGGTTTAATGATGTATTCAGTAACTACATGAGCAATTTGAACAAGCACCTTTAAAATTAGTACTAGTAGTATATGGTTATTTCAAGGACAATCCACCTCCTACGTCTAAGAAGAGCAAACCTCTATTTTATCCCTTTTAATCCCCTTAAACACTAAAACTATTTACTACCAATGATAAAATTTGAAAAATTTGAATTCATATTTAGAATAGCATACCAAATTAGCTCATTTGGAATGGATCCAAATTATCTCATCATAACATACCAATAACATAAGCTTAGCTTTAGAGAGTCATTCAAGTCTACAAATAAAAAACCACCTTTCTTTTGTAGTTGGTTAGTTTTTTTATTTTAAAACCTTTTTAACCTAATTAGAGACAAATCTTTGATTCCAAATATGAAGTCAAAAACTTCCATCTACAATAAATAACAATGTTTAACATTTGTACCAAGATGGAATGTATACCAAACACGAAGGTTAGATCCAATATGGAATTGCTGAAATTGAATTTCGATGTCAAGTTTTGAGAGGCTCACATCACCTACATCAATGGCAAGATGACATGTGATACTTTTTGACAAAAAAGAGTTACTTAATTTATATCAAACCTATAGGATAGGTTGGTTTTTTCCTACCCAATTACATTAGAGGTGGTCAAGAAATACAAAAATTAACCAATCAATCCCAAATGAGGTAGTCTATTTTCTAGAGCTACTTTAAACCCTCTAAATAGTAGTCTTCTCTATGTTAAGAAGGTATTATGCTTTCTTAGATGTCTAGGAGGGACTTAATATCAATTCATTCAAGGATTGGGGGTGTTTGATGAAACAGAAGACTTATATAGTAGAACCACCCATTCCTAACCAGGGAACCATATCTTGCTTATAGGATACAACTATTTTCAACCAAAGCTTAGAATGTATTTTTTCTTCCTTTCCAAAGTTGGGACTAATCAAGTCATGACACATGTTGTAAAGTAGTGAGCAAGAGAGTAGTCCCAATAGAGTAGTGTAGAGTAGTGGGCACGACATGGATTTGAAGCAACTATCAACTTCCAAAATTCATAGTAAATTTAGTTCAAAGCATAAAATTTGCAATCCCCATAATTTTTATCTTCCAAGACGGCAAAAAATTTACATTACCTAATACTGCTCGAGAACATACCGTACAAGTAGTTGACTATACGTGGTTCTACCATAAGACAATTTTGTTCAGTGTAGGGGTTTCCTTTTCAAGCATGCAAAAGAGACCCCTGCCTCATTGATAAACAATGTTATGTCCAGCTGGATGGCTTGGGTGGAGTCCACTTGTCGTCATGCAGAGCAGCAGTCGTACAGGTGCAATTTCAGAGTGTACTTGCATATTCTCGAAGAAATTTGACTCGGAATTACATTTTGGGGGTCAAGAATCCGCGCTACAATGACATGATTTCAGGATTGAATGAGAAATTCTTTGAATTGAAGGTCATAATCAAGGCACCCCGTTCAAATTTCCAAATCGACTGTGCTTCTGTGGCGTTCTGGGACTACCGTATCCGATTGAAGAGGGCGTGTTCTAGTTTAAAGTGAGAACCTCTAGTGCTGTATGTTTTTTGATTTGGAAGATTATATATGGCAATGTTGTCGAAGTACATTTTGTTGGGTAAAGAATTTGAGCTAAATTGAAGAGATTTTAGGGTGTGAGTGAGAAATTTTTGAGTTGAAGGTGGTAATCAAGGCGCTCTAATATTCCAGTTTTCAAATGCCTTGCGAATTTAAGTGTGTCTACCACACTGCTGAAACGATGTTCGTGTGTTTGTGAATTTTACCCCAACATTTGACAGAGGTTTGGGGTTTAGGGGCGTGCTCGAGAAGTACCTGTAGTTCTGCATGTTTTGATTCGTAAGATTACATTTGGCAATGTTGTCGAAGGAAAATTTGTTGGTGATACTGGGGTATTGAATTTGAACGACAATGACGTGATTTTAGAGAGTGAGTATGAAAATTTTGAACTCAAGGTCGTAATCAAGGCGCTCTTTTCCAGTGATCATATGCCATGCGAATTTTAAGTGTTTATACCACACTGCTGAAAAGATTTCGTGAGTGTGTGAATTTAACCCAACATTTGACAGAGGTCTAGGGCTTGAGGGAGTGCTCAAGAAGTACCCGTAGTTCAGGTTAGAATCAAGGTACCCATATAAATATTCAAATTGGTATTCATCTCCAAGTATGTCTTCCAGAACTTAAGGCTCTAATCAAGGAACCATTCAAATTTTCGAGTTGCCATTCATCTCCAAGTAAGTCTTCCAGAAGTTAAGTTGATAATCAAGGTATCCATACTAATTTTCAAAACGCCATTTGTCTCCAAGTATGTCCTCCACACTTCTGAAACCATGCCCTCATTCTACCCCAAGTTTTTGACTGCGGTTTAGGGTCTGGGGCGAACAGGAAGAATCATGGTGAAGGCCGTGCGAGTGCACACCATTGGAGGTCGTCACCATCTCCAAGTTGAAGAGGTTGAGCTTCCTCACCCTGGTTGCAATGAAGTTGAGGTTCGACACACAGCAATTGGTCTTAACGACTCAGACGTGGAGGATTGTAGAGGCGGACTCCATCACCCGAGTCATCAAACGTTCACTCCTGGATGTAGCGCTGTTGGGGTTATCACTGAACTAGGTATTATGTGCCGATGTATTATGTGACTTTCAGATTTTCCATGGCTTTTGAAATTTGAAATTTGAAGTCTCTGTTTTTTGGTTCAAGTAGTTGTTGATATTCTTGACCTTCTAACAAGACTTCATTCTCACTTGAAGATTGGTTTCTCATTATTGTTTGCTTCGTCCCCAGGTGCTGGAGTGATGAATCGTTAATAGTGTTGTCTAGCTTTTTTTTTTCCTGTTACGAGTTCAAGTTTCAGTGGATGTTTTTGGAACTTTTTCCAAGTTAGTATACCCACTAGGAATTTTCGTTTTCACTGTTTGCTTCTTGGCTGTAGGGCTGTTTTTGAACTAGGTATTATGTGCCAAGGCATGAGTCTTTCAGATTCCTATGGCTTCTGAAATTTGAAGTTTGAAGTCTCTTTTCTAGTTTCAAGTAGTTGCTGATGTGTTTGAATTTTTAATAAGTCGGTATGCTCACTAGAAAATTGTTTCCTCATTGTTTGCTTAACTCCCAAATGCTGGAGTGCTAAACATCAACAATGTTGTCTGACTTTTTTCTGTTAGGGTTCAAGTAGCAGTGGATATTTTTAGAACTTTTTACAAGTTAGTATATTCCCTAGGAGATTGGTTTCATTGTTTGCTTAGCCCACAGGTATGGGAGTGGTGAATCATCAACAATATTGTATAGCTTTTTTCTGTTAGGGTTCAAGTGGCAGTGGATGTTTTTGGATCTTTTACAAGTTTGTATGCTCACCAGGAACTTTCTTTTTCATTGTTTGCTTTGAGTCCCCAGATACCGGACTGCTGAATCACCAATTAAGTTTTCTACTGTTTTTTTGTTAATGTTCTAGGAGCTGTTGATGTCTTTGGAATCTTTTGCAAGTCAGTATCCTCATTAAGAGGTTTCACTACAACAGAAGCGGGGAGGAGCAGGCGTTTGGGTTTACTTCAGAGTTGGCATGGAGGGGAGTTATGTTATATGTAATCGTAGAAAGCTCATTTGCAGGGCATTTTTCATTCTAACCACGGATAGGAAACGCCATTTGTCTTGTGTTAAATTGAATAACAAAGTGACCACCGGACTGAGAGTGTTCAATCATCAACAGTGTATCTACGATTTTTTGTTAGGGTTCAAGTAGTTGTTAAAGTTTTGGAACTTTTAACAAGATGGTTTCGTCACGAGGATGTCATTGTGCAAGATTTGTGTTCCACGAGAAGAGGCAATTCTCAAACGAAACATGCAAACTTCAGATGAGTTTTAGTAATTTTTTTAGGGTATTGGGAGCTTAGAATCGAGCTGGCTCACAACACAAGAAACAAGAGAATTTTGCAGTTATGCGTCTTCTGTTGTGAGCCAACATCACCAACGAAGAAGCTGCTGCTCTACTCTGTTCTTTGTTTTCCTCTAACACCCCTCATGGTTTGCTTTTGAGTCCCCAGGTACTGGAGTTTTGAACCATCAAATAGGCCAGCGAGTAGGCTACGTTAACCCACCCAACAACAAGGGAGCTTTCAGTGAGGCAAGTATAGTGCCAATAAACTGCTTAATTCCACTTCCCTCCAACATCACCGACGAAGAAGCTGCGGCTCTACTTTTCCCAGGCTTGACGGCGTGGATGCTGTTGAAGAAGCTCTGTCCCTTGAGGCGTGGTGATGCAGTCTTAGTGAACGGCGTGGCAACAGGACTTGGATCCATTATTTCCCAATGGGCGAAACATCTCAAAGCTGTTGTGATTGGAACTGTCAACTCGGAGGGCGATGTGGAGCGTGCACAAAAGAATGGCTGTAATGAAGTCATCGTTGTCAATCAGGACTTTGGCTTTGCAGATGAAGTGAAGGAGCTGACCTCTGGAGAGGGTGTGACCGTGGTGTTTGATTTGGAAGGGAAGAGCAATTTTGTAGATGTTGTGCATGGGTTAGCACCGAAGGGAATGTTGGTCAGCCTTGGTTGCAATGCACCCGTACTCAACCTCAGGGAACTTGCAGGTAATCGATGATCTTACCCCGCACGATTTAGTTCTTTTGCCTTGTTGAACTCAAAATTTCTGTAGTTCTGATAGAGTAATTAACAGTGTTCTCAGAAAGATTGTTTGAGGGACTTTTGGACATTATCGAGAATCTTTCCTACTCCCTCCTTCCCCAAATAAGTGTCCGCAGTTTTGTTGAAAAATACTTGATACCAATTTCATTGATCATGTTATGAAAAGCATAAATTCAAAAAGGGTCCAAATTTTAGATCATTAGAATCAATGAAGAACATTGCACATGTCCAGTGCAACCTAAGTAAGATTGGACCAAATGACCTACTCAGAACAACCTTAAAAAAACATGAGGTCCAAACAGGACACTTGTTTCGGGACGGAGGGGTTATGATTCATGGGAGAAATCTCAGTATGTTCTCGTTGAATATATGGAGTGTGTGATTGTATAAATAAGTGTGACTATAGTGAGATCCTTACATGAATAATAAGGAAGATTCTCTGAAGTTCTTGAAATAACCTGATTTTACTGAAACCTTGTTAAACGTTGGTCGTTAGCATCATTCTTATTCAAGGCAATCGTAACGTGCGGCTTCATTTCTTTTTGCCGATCGTATCACCTCAGTCGCCCAAGGGCAAGTTGGAAAGCAAAAACTATGTAACATTTTTGATAGGTGCAATACGATGGTCCAGTGATGAATACCTTCTTCAGACTCACTTGCTGATTTATTATGCAAAATTGCGAGCAGCTGAACTGTACAATCATTGCTAAACTGACAGTATAT
The DNA here is from genome assembly GCA_963969395.1 of Pseudoscleropodium purum. NCBI lineage: Eukaryota > Viridiplantae > Streptophyta > Bryopsida > Hypnales > Brachytheciaceae > Pseudoscleropodium > Pseudoscleropodium purum. The sequence goes on along the minus strand of OZ017800.1, from coordinate 13,928,925 downwards.
ATGTGTGCATGTGACGGCAGGAAGCAAAAGCTTGGTGGTTGCAGTGCCTGTTTTGGCCGATTATGTAAAGCACCCAGCAGAGCTTTTAGAAGGCGCACAATTCCTCTTCGACTTATACAAGGCTGGTGCAATCGAAGTGGAGATCGCTAATAAGGTTCTTAATATTTCTTTCCCTTAAACAATCAGCTTCTGTCGGACCTTGTTTTCTTAAAATCGGAATTCGAATCCGTAGTGTTACACGAGTCTTTCCAGTGCATTTAATAGGGTTTTCAGTATAATCAGACTTTTACACAGCATCATAAAGAGAATCTTCCTCATGATTCCTCATGGTAGGTCTCCTTGAGGTCAAAAATGATCACACAGAGGCTTCAATCTCTGTGTATCATGGTGTACAGTAGTCTGCTCGAAATGCGCCCATGCTCGAAATGCAATCATGACACAGAGGTACATTTTGCTTTCTTCAATGTACCAATTGCGTGTACATTTCAGGAGGTGGTCGCTTTTAGTGACCACTGCATTTCAACTTCGAAAATTTGTAGTAACTAATTCCACAAAGGTCCAAAAAATATGAAACAACTTGGGTTCGGTGCCATTTCCATTTTTCTTGGTCTCAAAATTTGCTGAATATTGTTTCAAGGAGTTGAGCTTCCTCCCCCCCCCAAGGCAATCAGCTCTGAAAACCTGGTTATTTCGTTCCAACATTCTGCTCGTTCAAATAGACTTGGTCAAGCGTTAGAGAGACACGATTTGAAGGGACAGAGAACAGGCTGGTCGCGAACAGTCTGTCAAGCCGAATCATTGGATAACTCTAAGTACGGTATGTCTGTGTAAAACTTTTGCAGTTTCTTTTCAATACGATCAACCAAGCACTTGATGCGATGAACGGAGAACCAGGATTATGTATCCTCATTCCACCGATTCCTGACCCCAGGAACGTTCCTCGTGGATCATAATTTCATGAGCAATCATCTCACCAGCAATGTTCTCTTACACAGGTACTTATCCCCTCTGATGTTATGATCATTCAGAGCATACATTTCCAGAGTAAAGATCACTTGAGTTTCATTGTAAACTTTATGAGAGTTTCAAGCTTATCAGCTTGCTTCGAATCTGTTCACCTCACTGCATTTCCATCGTGACATTGTGGAGAGCTACTTGCACATCTGACACTTAATGAGGCCAAAGTTGGTCAGGTGGAGGCAATCACCTACCCTACCCTATCCTACCCACCTACCACTTGTGTAACGTAGGTACACCCAAATGTGTCACTGACCTTAAACTGCCATCTACACTTTGTGTACATCTCCAAGGTCAGTTCTGTACCTATGAAAGGAAGAAAGGCTTTTAGAACCAAACTTTGTTCCTTAATAACTTTTGCGTACAGTATCCAAATGCCACGTTCTCTGGTGTGTTGGAACCTCCTTTCACTTGCCAACAAGAACCTATGAAAATCTAACCAGTTTAAGAATAGCAAATAGACTCAGTAGCAAAAAGTGACGGTTTGGGGAGTATCCACCTTAGTGCGGTGCAGAGATGGGTAACTAAAGCTGTAGAGTTGAAAGATATTTTGATTTAGTTGATTTCGTTTTAATTGTTTATAACAGAAGTAGAAAGATGTTCAAGCATATGTGGGTTTGATTTTTTTTTCATTTCCCTTTTGTTTTTCAGTGTTTAAGTTGTGAAAAACTCCCTTGCAAAATTGTCACGTGGCTTGTGGTATTGGTCAAAGTTGCCTTGTGTGAGTGCCCTCCACAGAAGTTCTGTTGATGGATACATCAGGATAAAAAAAATTAAAGAGGCTGTGTCCCAAAAGGGGGTTGCACAACATCACTTTTCAAGTTATCTGCAAGAGGATTATCTGATATCTTTTTCAGTGATGTGTCTCTCTCCTTGGAAGAGGATTGGGTGATCTGTTTTTTCTCTTCAATTATTGATCCAAAAGAATCTTCTCAGATGATTGGGTGGGTTTCTTTTAATTCTTAAAGGATGAATAACTTTTTTTTGTCAAAAAAAACACACTCGAAACTGCCATTTTTATTTCAAAGTGCAAATCATTTAAAACTGTCTTTTTTTGGCATATTTAATCATAGGATCTTGCAATAAACTAGTGTGAAATTGTATGGAAGACATTTCAAAAACTCTAATGGCAGAGATTTCAAGATATTTGCATTTAAAGAGAAAAAATTGTTTTTTCTTGTACCTTGTCTAACTTGTTTTTAAGACTTTGAATCTTCTTAACTTCAATTTTTTGCAATATAGAGTTGTGAATTTTTTTTTCTAAATTTAAGTTGAAGTATTGAGTTGAGAATTTAGGAAAAAAAAATTGAAAAAAAATCTGATTTTCATTCTTAAAAGAAATTGTTAAGTAGAAGTATATACATGATAGAAGAAAACTAAATTGTTAATAGTTCTAAGATGGAATTGAAATACACTTCTAATCCCAACAATGAAATTGTTCTAGTAAACAAATTAATTTGAATAGAACTTTTCTTTGGAAACTTGTGAAAATTGATTAAAAAAACAAATGTTATAAGTTATTTTCTGAAGAAGATGTTCTAATTGCCCAAAAAACAAAAATATTGGATTAGTTTCTCAATACTTATCAAATAGAATAAATGAAATATTTTTATGTGGAAAAAAATATTTTATATGAAATTTAAAAAAAAATTATTGCTAGTTTTTATATTGTCTACCTAAAAAACTCTAATTTGAATTTAGGATGGTAGAATTTTTGTTCCTAAGCACTAATTGAAATAAAAATTATATTCACCTAAAACTAATGTGCTTTTCTATCTTCAAAAGTAGTTTCAAAAAATCATGTCAAAATTTGAAATCATAAGAATCTACTCAAACTTTCATTTGTCTTCTAAGGAGACATTTGGTCCTTTAGGGATTAACCAAAAATAGAACACAATCTTCTTTTCTTTTAAAATATAAAGAAAATTGGCAACATTTGCTCTCTTGTATAGAATGTGTGTCATTAGTTGATTTTGGGGGCCTCTGGATGCCTACAAGTTATCACAACCTACGAACGTAGGGAACAAGTTCGGCGCAGCAGTTTGATGTGGCCAAGCCCCTGCCACGTCATTGACCCAATTTTTTTTTTTAATTTTTAAATTTCTTTTTTAATGAAAAAGAAAATTCTAACAGTAGGATGTTCCCCTTGCTGCGAAGAAAAATAGGCTTCTAGACCCCCCAAAACTCTTCTACTATTTAGGATTCAAAGAGGTATTTGAAGGTGCATAACAATTCCGATTGACCTCACTCAGTTGTTTGTAAAATTGCCAAGTACCAATAGGGGTGCAAAATGTTAGCCCCCCCCAAAACCTAGACACATATAGATACACATGTGAACATAAACATAGACATTTTGACTACCATTTTGAAGCAAATCAAATAACTAAAAGATGCATCTATTTTCAATATATTTGTTTATTTGACACTTTTGTCTGTTTGTTTTGAATTTTGTATCATTGAGCCTTGAAATAAATCTCTCAAAGAAGAAAATACCTGAGTAATAAAGTTTAAAACTTTTGTATTGTAGTTGAAACCAAGGACACCAAATTATTTAGGAGATGTTACAAAATACAAAATTAGCTAATCCAAAATAGAAGGCAATATTTTACAATGATCCCTACTCAATGGAAATAAGAAAGAAAACAACCTCCCCTCACCATGGAATTCTCTAAGCCTACTAAAGTACTTACACCAAATTGCAACATGTGTGCAAAATTGCCCATTGTAGACTCTTGCTTGATTGTAAACCCTCTTAATATGAAATGATGTTCTCTTGTAAAGGCTTAGGGCCCCTTCACATTGTATCCTAAGTCCCAACTTTCTATGTCTTGGTCCACTCAAATCTCAACTTTCTTAGAATGTAAAGGTGAATAAAATAACAATAAATGTGAGGCTAGGGATCTATAGTGTGAAAGTCAAAGTTTCAAATCTAAGTCCCAACTTGTCTTCCATATATTATTATATAGCAATTAAATACTCTAAAATGAATCTAGAAGTCAAACAAACATTTTGAGGGTACTTTCAACATCCAAATCTATATTGGACAGATTTGGAGAAAATCTCAATCCACTGATTTCCTAATATGGTGGATTTTTTTTACTAATTTTACATTCAAAAAAATTGTTGGTATGTGGAAGTTGAGCTCAATTTCCATTCTGGCTAGACCCAATTTTGACCTCCAAGTCCAACTTCTTTAGCCCCCCAACTTCCAAATAGTATTGCCATATAGGCATTTTGGAGTGATGTAGGACTTTAGATTTGGGATGTAGTGTAAAGTCCCAAGTGCCAATTTTCCACTTTCCATTAAATTTTAGATTTTGAAAATTCAAAGGGACTTGGCACTTACAAAATATTATTAACTTATATCAAGGGTGTCTTTTTGCTCCTCTAGAAAGCAGAAGCCCCCTCATATTGCAACTTCCCACCTAATCAATGATTCTAGACTACAACTTTCCAATCAACCAATGATATTAGTGTTGCAACTTCCCAACCAACCAATGAAATTAGTGTTGCAACTTCCTAATTAATCAATGACTGTTCGCAACTTTCTAGCCAATCAATGACTTTCTATAGATTCAATTAAATTCTACTGTTAGTAATCCATGGAGGGATTATTCCTGTCTCCAAAAAAACCGCTTTAAGCTAGTTAACAATTCATAGCATTGTTAATCGACTTATATGGGATAAAAGGCTTTTTACTTCCACAAGAAGTGAGAGCCCCCCAACATACCAACTTTCTAGCCAACCAATGACTCTCTTATAATTTCCCACTCAATCAATGAAACTAGCGTTACAACTTCCCAACCAACCAATAATTCTCTACAGACTATAACTAAGTTTATCCCAAAGCATATAAAGAGCCATTGTTATCCCTCCTCTAAGGAAGAAATGGTTCAATTAATTAACAATGTTATGTAGGATGTGGGATGTGGTTAGAAGTCGCCCTCATGCTCTTAGAGCATCCACATTGTGGCACGAAAGAGATGGCTAGAAGGCAAATGGCCAGGCCCAGGCTACTTTTTCTACCACATTATTGACTCGCCAACAAAATAGAAGAGCTCAAGCTATGAGTTTGGCACGGGATCCTCCCATATTACTCATCACCCTTTCCATGCCCCCAAATTTGGGATTCACTGTTGAAATCTCACCATTCCAACAACTTATTGGACAAGCAATAATAGTTTCATGAATAGTAGCCTACATGTGTTTGATATTGTGCCTCACAGTGGAAACTTGGCAGGAGAAATCAACAAAGAGATTTGTGGAGTCCATAATGAGACATTTGGTGAGTCTAATTTTCCATGTAATGGTGGCAATGCTCTTAATATAAAAAAAAATTAAAAAATCATCATGTGAACTGCACACCACGCACACCTTGAGTGGAAGGAGAAACAAAAGTGGCGTTTGTGGGGTGCTTATAAGTTAAGTTAGTGCAGACAACTTCCCTTGAAATCTTTTGGAAAGTCATGAATTGACCATAATTCCTTAGCTCTTTTTTTCCATCCCTTGTTTATATTGTTGAGAATCAAGTGAACTGAGCCAGTGGTGATGGCAGCAAGTCCACCCAGTCAACCGCAGACAAAAAAAGAAGAAGAAAAAAAAAAAGTGGGGTGGATATCATCATGGGGTCCTGCAATTTTGGGGGGCTTTTGAACTGGCTTTGGAAACTGATGCACTTTGGGAATCATCCGCAAAGTACGACTCTACTAAAGTCTGCAGAACTGGATAAACAATTTCATTTTGGGGGGCCGAAAATGACATTAAAAAAAAAAAAAACTGCAAAAAATCATCTGAGAAGGTGTCTGTGAAGAGCTTTGAATTCCTAGTGGGACTTGATGTTGCATGCTTGCGAACTTGCGAACTACACATGGGTTTTGGAGTTTGTGCACGACAATCTAAATACCTTACATTAATTCTTGAATGTCACAACGAATGTTTATAAAGAATCATCCTTTTATGTGAAGACAAAAATGTCAAAATGTTTGTCCTTTGAAATTTGTGCAAAAAAGGGAAGGTTTGGCATAGGTAGTAGTTTGACCTCCAATAAGTTAGTGCTTTTGGAGAGGGTGGGACTTTCAAGCAAATGATTCACAAGGTACTACCATAACCGATAAAGCATGGTTTCCCTACATGGTTCCATTGACAATCTAAAAGTGTGAGTCCCTCTAAATTGTAGAATATTGAATGAATGATTTTGTCATGTGGAGAAGCGATATAGTGGTGTTCAATGAATTCATAGAATGGTGACTTTAAACTTGGTCCAATTCTACACTAATTATTATTTTTATTACCATAAATTAAGCAAAGGACAAGGTTAGTAAATCTTTTTATTTTTTTTCCCAAAAGACTAAGGTTCGACATATACTCAAAATAAACAAAAAAATTATAATTTTTTCTTCTATTCACTAATTTTGGTTTTTCAAAAAATTGGCATCTATTTTTAGAATTATTGTACACTTGACTTATCCTACAACTATTATGCAAGAGAATGAAATTGTGTCTACATCAAAATGGATTTGCCTGCCTTGTAATCTACAAAACTAAAAGCCTTCAAGGCTTTTGCAAAGATCAATTCAAGTTTTGCAGATAGTGGTGGGAAATTTTCCTTGAAAAGAGAACATCAAGAAGTAGAAAGGATTAATAAATTAAGAATTTATTTCTTTTAAAAAACATGCAAACTTTTGCTTGAATGGTAGATATATAAGGCGGGTACCCCCCAAACCTCCACTTTCTGTAGATGTGCCTAGTTATTATTAATAGAATTATCATATTCTCATATTTTTTTGTTGACAAGTGAAAGGAGGTTCCAACCCACAAAAGAGCACAACATTCTGATACTTTATGCAAAAATTATGAAGGGTCAAAGTTTTTCTTGGTGGATGTTCTAAAATTGTTTTTTTCACAAACATACATATTGATTTTGGAGATATATACATAATGATGATGCCGGTGATGATTGTTGCAAGGTACAATTTTGGATGTATCCACCTTATACACACAACAACAATTGTTTGGGGATATAAGGTAAACTCCTCCATTCTAGGCCAAATAAAAGCAAGCCCATTGTCATCAAAATTATATTCGTGGTATATATTTTAGGACTTTCAGGAATGTACTTACATGCACTTGCAACAACCCTATGATCTTACAATTTCATTACTTCTTCTTCCCTTTTTTGGCTGCTTTCAATCTCTTTTTCTTGAGCTTTTTGAGGATTTTACTCCACACATGACGCACAAGATATCCCCTCCACATCTTTTGTATCTTGTAAGCCGACTTCAAACTTAGTTCACTATACCCAAGATTTGCATACCATTCATCATGCTTTCTCTTTGCCTCCGCAGCTGCATCGGCTAACATTTTCATTTCTGCCTCATATCTGTGGTGCAATTAAGTACGTATGTTTGTGTCAAAAATTTGGAGCAACTAAGAGAACCAAATAAAACTATCAATTGTACAAACATTTGAAAGCTCAATATTACATAATGTATGCGCACCAACAATCAACCCAAATTATAATTGAGCATAGTTACTCTAATTAAATATAATTGATTTATATTGGGCCTTTTTAGCAACTGAAAGGGGAATTCAATGTATTTTAGTATGCATTATTTGGACATTGTAAGAAAAATTATGGATTTTTAAAGTATTGTCTCTAGGTGTACTTAAAAATCTGACATTAGACTGTCACTAGACTTTCATTTTGAGATTGTATACATCTCGTTTAATCAATATATTTTTTTTCAAAATATATCTTTGGGTTCAAATGCAGGTGTTGCATTTTGGGCAATGCCAATTGTAACGTGGGTGTACATACCTTAGTAGTCAACCCTTCCATCTTTCATAAGAAAAGAATGCATATAGAAGGGAACAACACCTAAAATCTTCCAAGAGTACTTACTAAGAAACTATCTAAGTAAATTTATTTTGGATCTTATTGGGAGTCAAAAGTGAATTTTAGAATCTCTTAAAATGAAATTTTAGACATTTCGTGAATAAATTTCAAATTTCAAAGCACTTAGATAGGTGTACCTAGAATCATCTTTAGACTTTCATGGATAGGCAAGAATTTGTAGAACCAATTTTAGAAGTGGATCACAACTAAGTGTATTTATCTTAGAAGAACACATTCAAACACAAGTTTGGGTGAGTCCATTGTAGACAAAAATTTGTCTTATTAACCTCTAAAGGATAGAATCTATCATTGTTTAGTCAAAGTTCTCCACTTTGTATCTTCCATTTCTTTACTATTTATGAGTGAATTGTTTTGGTTTATTTTTCAATGACAAAATCATTTGTATAATATTTGTCATAAAATTTTCAATTTTTTTATGAAAATTTCAATATACCAAAAACATTTGAAGAAATAATGAATTTTTTTTATCAAATACAAATCATGTTCAAAAAAATTGAAATTCTCATAATAGAAGTACATTATAGTGTAGAACATTGTACTATAAAGAAAATTTCAGTATCGTTCTATATTTAAAAAGTGGGTAATAGTTCCTCATCTTCAAACTTCATAAAATGTTTGTTTAAAGGAATTTTTCTGTATGGAATAGAAACCAAGCTTTTGAAGCTTCATTTTGTTAGTTTTGCTCAAAAGCAAAATAAATTGTTTGATTTGAATATCCTCATACAATACTAACTCAGGTAGAAGAGCCTATTCTATATAGAATTCTGGTCCACTCATTGTAGAAAGTTTATTCTTGAGATGCATATTCATACTACATGTATTTCTAATAAATTTTTGTTGAAAATCCCCTGAATGGTCATTATTTATAATTTTATGTCTAGGACTACACTTAGAAACTCACATAAAATACCCCTCTCTCTTGTAGTGACTTTTGCTTTCATTTGCTAATATTATGATTTGATATTTTTCCTGAATTAGAGTTAGAATTGCTCATTTGAAAAAAAAATGTTTGTTTTAGGTGCAAATACCTTGTATGTGCCAGTTATTAGCACTTTGTGGACAACTCCATTTCAATTTTTTTTAAAAGACTAAACATCCCAAATATTAGCAAGAAAACTCACTGTGGCTCAATATCCGCAATTTGCATTTTCTTTATTTTAATTTCATTATGAATCTTTTCAATTGCCCAATCCATACATTGAGTATCGTTCTCATGGTTTGTAGTCAAATCAAGAACTTCTTTGCGCAACAACAAATTTTGTTTGCCCATGTAATCTATTACTTCCGAGTGTACTAATTTCTCTCTCTGCAGAATAAAAACATTAATTTGTTTCTAATTTATTCTTATTTAACAAATATATTTTAAAACATTTATTAGCTTACATGAAGGTTAAATTTGACGTAAATTAAGTCACTTTTGTAATTAAAAAAAAATGCTACATGAAGGTTAGTAATGTGAATGGTGTATTGTGATGTGGACCCCTGAGAATCTGACGTGGAAATTTAATTTCAACACTTCAGTGCCGAATCAAACATTCATGTGCAATAGTTTTCATTAAAAGCCCAAACATATGTAATAAGATTCAGGATGTAAAAGACATACTTCCAAGTCAAGTTTTAATTGTCTATTTCTTGCTTGTGCTTCGGCAAGCCTTATTTCACGATCACGTCGTGCCATATCACCAGTTGCAAGTAACTTATCAGCTCTGCAATTCATTTACTTAGATTTTTTTTTTAAAAGGCATAATCTAAAATATGATTACTTTGCCGTTTTCCACATTTTGATTTTTTATTAAATATTTTATGCGTTTTGAAGTGTTCGTACATGGTAAGGTAGAGTCTTTGTTAACCATATAGGATATTATAGGCTTCAATGACCAAATATGTGAGCTTTGCACTAGAAGTGTGAAAGCATTTAACTCCTAAAGGATTGGGGTTGTTTTTCAAGAGAAATTGTCAAAAACTGCCATTTTGGGGTGCATTGTCAAAAATTGAAAGTTAAAACTTTTTTTTTGAATTTCAACCCTACGAAAGTTTAGTAGGATATTATGACAATGTGTTGGAAAATTTTCAACCCATTTCACTATGTAGATTGAGAAATTATAACATTTGAAGTGAGAAAAAACAAACTTCTTTTTTGAGTAAATTTGTTTTTCTTTAATGAATTAAGTCTCTCCACTATTGAATTCTACATATTTTTAGATACACTTATACAAAATTTCAATATCAAATATAGAGTCTAACTTATTCTAAATGTTCTTGTAATGCAAACAAATTAAATGAGTTGGCGATGCACTAGTCATTTTTTGATGACTTTTTGTGTAATGAGAGTTTGTTTACTTGAAATCCAAATGGTGAAAGGTGAGAGACAAACATTTGAAATACATAAGAGAATTTTCAAGAATTTTGACTTTACAAATTGCAAAATAATTGGGCTTGAAGTTAGAAGCAAAATGTCTTTTTTTCTCAAAACCACCATGATATAGCTAACAAAATTTGACTCCTCTTGGAATGTGATTGAGTACTAAAATTTGTTGTTTGAGGCAATTTTATACCACATTTATCACTTGCATGCTTGCCAAATTTCAAAAGTAGATGAGAGGTTTAGCAAGAGATGCCGCAAAGATGCCCAAATCATAGAAACTATCCATTTGTTTGGAGGGAGCCTAACTTTTTGATTTATGCATTCAATTATAATTTAAAAAAAAAATTATAATAAGAACAAATATTTCCATCTTGTGTAAAAATTTTGTGATCATCCATTAAAAATTTGAATTCATATGATCCAACTTGAGTTTTCAAGTGTCTATTGACTAGATACTTGGTACTTAAGGGAGTTATCTTTAGACATGTAATTTTGCAATTTATTTTTAGCTCAATATAATATAAACATGCAAAAATTTAGATTGTGCAAGTTTTTCAATTGTTAGAGGGAAAGATTCAAGGCTCACCTATATAGTGAATGGAGATTTGACATTATACAAAATATTGATTTTTTTAAACAAATTTGATTTTAAATCCAATGAAAACTAAAGTTATTTTAATAATAACCTTCTTTATTTTAAATTAATTTCATAAAGTCACAAAGTTCATATCTAAATCTTTGTAAGATTTAACAAAGTATTTTACTAATTGATTGTAACATTTCCATACATTATCAACTTAATTCTCTCATATAAATCTTATTGATATGGGATCTTTGATAATTAATACCATGACAATCCAAAAGGAATCTTAATTTGAAAGGATCTCAAAAGATTGACTCTATGGTCTTTTGACTCTTTTGATTTAAATAAAATAAAATGTATGCTTATATTAGAAACTATATTATGTATAAACCAATATTGACTATGAACCAATCTTTCATTAAAACAAAAATATTTTATAAATTAAAATTCACTAAAAAAAAGCTCGTAATTTTTTTAATTAGAAAAATTAAATTAAAAAAGAAATAATATATAATTAAACAACAATGAACAACAATGATCATATTTCAATTATAAAATATAAGATATCAAAAGAACCATAGAACTTGTATAATTAGCTATCAAAGAAATTCTCACTTGTATTTATAAGCAATTCTTTGTTCTTTACGCATTTCTCTAAGTTCCTATGAAATGTAAAATATCAAAAAGTAAAATTATAACTATCATTGACATTTTAAATTTGATTTCAATGACATTGATGAAGTTGCTTTTATTAATTCTAGTACAATACTGAATTGTATACAAAATTTTGATCAAGTTTAATAGAATCAGATTTTTATAAAAATTTAAATATAAAATCTACTAAATTTTCCTTAAAAAACTGGTAAATTAGTTTTTCAATTACAGTTTTGTATATTTATAAATTATTAAGTTATAAAAGCATTGTAGTCAAAGTCAAATAAATTTTTATTTTATTTTTGAAATAATCTAGAATGATTATGTAGTGTATCATATATAATAATGTACAATTTATCCCCTACAGGACCATGGCCTTTTATTTTTTTGCCAAAAAACCCCCAGATTGCCATTTCTATTGTAAAGTATAAAAACATTTGAACATTGTTTGTTTTTTTGCACATTTAACCATAAGATCTTACACCTAACTAGCATGAATGTGTCATATAGATTTCAAAAATTTTGACTCCACAAATTGCAAGATATTTGCATTTAAAGTGAAGAAAACAAGTTTTTTTGCACATTGTAAGATTAAATTATTTGACTTTGAACCTTTTTAACTTAAAATTTTTGCACTACAAAGTTTTGAGGTTTAAATCTCAATGTTGGAGAATTGAGTTGAGAGTATAGGAAAAAAATTCAAAAAAAATTATTTTTTCATTCTTAAGAAAATTGTTAAGTTGAAGTAGATACAAGATAGAAAAAAAATGTAAATTAGTAATATCTCTAAGATGGAGTCAAAACGCACTAGTCCCAATGGTCAGATCATTCTAGTAAAAACTAAACCAGGTGGATTCTTTTTATAAATTGTAGAAATTGCATTCAAAAATGAATTCTATAAGTTATTTTCTTAAGATGATGCTCTAATTGTTGGCAAAATAAGATTGCCCATAACTTTCACACTACTAATACAATTGAAATGAATCAAAGCTTTCCATATAGCCAAAAACATAGTCTATGAGGAAAAAAATTTCATTCTAATTTTTCAAAAAGAAATTCTTGCCCTGCCTCCCCTATTTTGAACTAATTTTGGCATAACTTTGTTCTCGAGCACCAATTGACAAAATAGTTATACTTCCATAAAGCTAATCGATTTTTCTATCTAGAATTTTTTTTGAGAAAATCATGACAAAAATTAAGACCATAGGTACCTATTTGGAATCCAATTTGTCTTCCAAAAGGACAATGGTCTTTTAGTGGTTAAACATTGTGAATTTTTTCTATACAAATCAAAAAATAATTTGATAATTTTTAAAAATATTTGCCTACAAGTCTTTTGACTTATATCATTGAATGATGTAAATATTTACAATAAAATTAATTAAATAGACAATATAAAAATTAAATAAATAAATGTCATTGAAACTATATACCCTTTTGTACTTTATTAAATTTTGTGCCCATTCTTGTTTCTTTTCCAAATGAGCTTCAGCCTCAACTTTCATAAGATGTTTAGATATTTCAATTTTACATTTTAGATCTTTTATACTATCTATGGCCTCGGGCAACTTCTTTTCCTTTACTGCATTTGCTTCTACTACCTACTAATTCTTTATTATTAAATTATTAAATATATATTATTTTATTGTATAATAAGTATTCTAAATTCAAAGATAATTAAATTGTCAATAAGTACATGATCATTATAAATAACATTTATCATCATTTATGTAATTTCAAATCATGTATTTTATAATACAATTGCAAATGATTAATTTAATAAATTACTTTATTCAAAATTTCCAATGTACTCTTTGTTTCCATCTGATTATCTCCATTTCACCTACAAAATAAATTTTAAGCAATAAAATCCCCTAATTGAATTTAATATGATTTTTAAAAATTGCAATCAAATATTCAAATAGTTGAATGCAGTTGATTATTGATTATTAAATGTTGAATTGTCATATTTTTCACATTTTAGTAATATTATTACAAAGAAATTCATATGTTTTGAAATATTCTACTATATATAGTTGTTTTAAAAAAAACTAATTTTTTTGCATTAAAAGTATTATTATTATTTTGTGATTATGTGTTGATAAAATAAAATATTAACTTCAAATATTACAAGATATGCACAAATGATGTAGACTACATTTTTTTTTACCTCTTATACATTCTTCACATAATTTCATTTTAATATATACATAGTTAGCATTAACACACATTTTAAATCTATAAATATTATACATATTTTTTGAATGATGATAATGAGTTCAAAATTATACTCAATCAATATTATCAAAGATTAAAATTGGACCTCATGAAATGCCTTTCTTAATATGTCTTCAAGCCATTTGGCTTCGATTTCAAACTTAGATAAATAGATGGGATGAGGTAGAGTATAATTAATGAGATTTGTAGTGGCAAGAAGTTTTTTTTTATTTGCAAGTAATTTTTGTTCTTCTGGACTATTTTTGAGATTGATGTGACTCTCTGCAATCTACATCATTGACATACAATAAATAAAGGTCCATCATTCAATGAAAATTAATTTTTTTTCTAAATTATTTATATTTGTAAAACATTCTGCATTGCTTTTGAAATTTAAAGTTTTCTTTTATAGATTGATAATTATTGAATACTCTTATATATTATATTACCATTTTTGATTGGTGACATTTTTGTATAATATATCATTAAATTGAATCACTTCAAAGTTTCTACATACTAATAAGAATTAATAGGTTCAACTATGTTTCAAGTTTTTAAATATGTATTTTAATGTTGAAGATAATGAGATTTTACTTAAGAAAAATGATAGATTCTATTTTTTCCAAAAACATTTTTTGTACAAACATTTGAAAGCTATTTTTGTTTTACACTTTAATTTTAGTTAGATTCTTACCTTGGGGGAAGGCCCAATTTGATTGTTAGCAATATATGATTTAAAAAAATTATACTAACAAAATATGAAGAGTTAAAAGTTTGAATTAATAATTAAAATAATACTAATGAATGTAGCATACATATGTAGATTATACTATCATGTTGAAATGCACATGTCATATAGAATTAGCTAAGGAATAATCAATGTTTCATTGTTGATCTTACAAAAATATTAGTAATATATTCAACTAAGCTTATATATAAATATACCTTAAGAGCTTCCGGGAGTTGCATAAGAAGTAACAGTCTTTCAAGGAGTCCTTTTAAAAATCCAAGTATATGCAATCTATAAAAGGGATTAAGTTTTCCTTCTTCTACTTCTTCTTTTAATGATTTGCGATTTTCTTCAAGCGTAAGAATAGGAAGGTCATCACTAAATTTTTTACTCCCAAAAAATGGCATGTCAGCTTTGATATCACTATTAGACTTATTTGCATCAATATTTTCAGGCTCTGGTCTAATATTCATCTTAGTTGCATGCAATGACATTTTAGAAGGTCGAGGTGCTTCAGCAATTGACTTTCGTGCAAGTTGCAACTGTATATATGAATTTGATCCAATAATGATCAAATTATTAGTCTCAAAATTATTTATTTTTATTTAAAAATATTAAAAAATTGAAAAAATTTATATATCATGAAAAATGAACATTTGTAATGTGTCTATAGGTTTTATCTATTGTTTTCAAATCAACTCTTGTATTTAAAAAAGATTTTATAATATTTCATTAAAATAGTCATCATAATCATACCTAATATTGTATTTATATTTTATTCGAATATTAATAAATAATGATTTGATTTACCATTGATCTTCGAGCTTCAGCTCCAGCAGCTGGAGCTGATTGTTTATGGTCCATATTTGGGGGATTATCACCATTTTCCACCAATATAGTAGAACTCGTAGGTGTTGCCATTAAATCTTGATTTCCCATATATTAATAATTTTGTATATCATAGTATCACAAAATTCTTTTGTTTATAATTGCAAAGTTGAAAATTTACATTTTTTCATTAACAAAGTAAAACCATATATGTTACATAAAGTTTGTGATTTGGATTTTCATATTTTCTGTTTTAAAACAACTAATATGTTTACATGATAAAACAAAGTGATTTCCTAGTACAACAAACAATTTCTAAAAGATTTTACAATGTAATAGGAACAATGAAATTTGTTTTTAAAAAGCCTATGAATCAAAATTCAAAGTAGTATTTTTCTATCTTGTTAAGCTATAAGACCCACTCAATTGTATCATTTATCTTCCACAGAACCAATTTTTGAAAAAACTACTATATATGTAAATATAAAAATTTGATTGATTGTTTTTTGAGCATTCAGTAAAGATTATGTGAATAATATAATAGGCATTTGAAGTAACAATGAAGTTTGTGTTTAAAAATAAAAAAGTCCATATTAATAATAAAACTTGGATTCACTTATTTATTTTCAAAAAAATATTTGGGAGTATTCTTTTATGACCATGCCCTAAATTTCTACTTCAAGTTGCTAAATTTAACCATTATGTCTTGCCATTTTCTTTCAATTTTGCATAATCATATTTTAAAGTAATTTTTTTTGCTTTGTAATATGTTTTTCAATAAAATATAATAATCTCTAATTTTCTAAACAACCAAATTTTTGTCTCGTCTTTTTTGAGATTAAAATTAAGTTTCTTGCAAAAAGAATGGGTCAATAAACCTTTAAAAAATACCAATGCTATAATTATAATTTTTTATATTTTTACAAACTTTAGATGAGATGTAATGATGTTGAATTGGGATATGACATTGTTGTTCTTCAAGCATGAAAATAGCGATTTGCCTTTTAAATTGTAGAAATTTTGATTTAGAACGATATTAAACATTTAGTCAAAATAGGCTATTGCCTTATGTTTATTCCAACCAATAATGACAACTAAAGACTTATTTTCTTTCTATCAAACAAATAAATTCTTATTTTATTTTGATCTCTCAAAGAATTTACTACTTCTCTTTCATTCCTCGTTGAAACATCTACTATAGCAAACCTACATTCATTTAGGAGGTGGTTATCCCAAAAGCACATTTGAAAAACAAATTGCATAATGTTGAGGTTTTTATTAGTATGTGTGAAGTTGTGGCAATAATGGTTTTAAGAATAAATCATAATGGACATGCATGAGAATAATGAATAAATAATATATATACATCTACAAAATTGTATTCTATATTTTATGAAAAAACTTCTTCAATTTTTAAATTTATAGCTGTTAAAATTTTCATATATAGATATCATGAATTCTAAGAAGAAATTTTGGAGAATGTGACTCATTTTAAACAATTGATAACCAAATGTGTTCTAAATCATGGTGTTTGAGCTTGAGCAACTAGTGACAAAAAGGTAGGCTATCATGGTGTGCCTGTGAAGTTATGAAATTCTTAATGATTAGTCTTATTTGCTAATTGAAAGGATAGGTGGTAAGAAAAAAAATGTGAATTCACAATTCTATCTTGCTTTCACAAAATCTCATTGACCCAATATGAAAAGAGCCCATGGCCTCTTAAAATTTGACAAATATACTAATGCAAAATAATATTTTAGCCACTCAAGATTTCATTCAAATTTGCTAGATTCACTCACTTTTTTTATAAGGAGATCTTCAAAAATTTGTCAAATTTGTCCTTACTAGGCCCATTGATTTGGATGAATAAATTCAATATAAATTGATTTATTTGTTTTGATTATTTTATTATGATTTATTATTTGGAATAAATGCAACATTTCTTGGAAAAGATTCAAGTTTATAATTCAAATTTGAAACACAATACATCAGCATATGATATTTGAAAGAAAAAATTTTGTGCTCAAATTGATAATAGATATCTTTCAAAAGATTTTTTAAATCATTTTTGACTAATTGTAAGATACTCCCAAAGAAAAGGTCAAAATAATGAATAAAACAAGTACAAATCAAATTCTTACAAACAACTAGCTTACAACATTAAGCGAAAAAAAACACTTGCAACAAAGTTAATGCAAGAAGAAGCGGGAGAAAATTTAGCAAAGAATGCAAACAAGCACCTTACAAGAGCAAGCAAATACACAAACATTCAACTTGAACAATGACAAACACAAATAAGCAAACAACCTAGCAAACAAAGCAAATAAGGATGGTTGGAGTGAACAACTTACAAGATGGAGTGCAAAAGACATTAAGGTAAACAACTTTGGATGTATGCCACACCAAACAAAAGAAGTGAAAAACAACAATATCCAATAATCTTCAATTATTGCACAATTGCAATATCAATGATGAATTTAGAAATGAGGCAATCAAAACTCCATTTACATTGTTTGATCAACCAATTGGATTAAAGATATTTGGATGAGTGGCCCAGGAGTAGATTTTTTGAGAGGAAGAAAGTCAATTTTGGACTAGTACTTAAGGCATAAACCATATTGTAATTAGTAGTCATCATTAGAATTAGAATTTATTATTTTTGAATTTATTAAACATTTTCTCAACTTATATTTTATTTTACTTAAACCACAATATGTATTGCCTATCTTTCTATGTAGATGCATACTATCTAATTAAGCTATCAAAAGTCTTTGCTTCTCTCTACAACACTAGGATGATTAATTGAATCTTTTTAGATTTTTAAATGTTAAGAATTTAAAACATTTGTATAAGTAGGTTTATTATTATTACCATTATGAAAGATAATTTGGAAGCGGTTCTAATAAACAGCATTTGGCTATTAACAAATTGAGATTAATTTAATGTGATAGACTTCAAAAAGGCTAACAACTTAATACATCAAAGATAAAAATAATAGAATTTAAACAATTCAAGACCTCGTACATTTTTAATGACTAGATACAAAATAAATAGACCAAATTGAAAACTCTCTTTCTAAAAATGATGCATTTTAATCTAAGGATAAGTATTACATGGAACAATCATGGCTTCACAATTGTATGACTTTAATCTTCTTGCTTTGCAAAATGTTATGGATTTGTCTATGACATAAAATTTTTGGCAAGGATCCTAAAAATCAAAGCAAAAAGTAGTTCCTAGCTAAAGGTTTTATTGGAATTAATTATCAATATGATAAGTAATGACCTTGGCCATATCTACATACTTTGTATCTGTCCAAATATGTATCAAAATACTAGATTCACTTTGGTCAAATATAATTGATGCATTTGAAATATTCATTTATTGTATTGCATTTGCATTTAAATAATGGTGTCAAATTTAGTTTAAATTTTATTTGAAAAATTGAAGAAATTGAAGGAATTGAATACTCTGGGGAATATTGAAATTGCAAGACTTGCAAGATTTATACAAAATTTTAAGCTTCTTTTAAATTTTGAATTCTAAAATATTTTGAAAAGATTAAAATTTTTCTACTTATTCTTTCTATATAAAATTAAATGGTTGAAAACTATTGGAATTTTTTCCCTACAAATTCATTCAAAATTCAACACTCATATTAATTTTTTTCAATATATCAAAATATGAGATATGGATTATTCAATTAGAATGGATTCCATTAACTATAATAAAAATAAATTGATTTTTATTATTGCAACTAAAGGTCTTTAAATTGCTAAGAATAAAATTATTTCTTGAATTCATTTTAGTATTATTATTTATTTCATCTAGCACCTTCGAATACAAATTTTTAATAAATCAAATTGATTTTGTTATGTTAAAAGTTAATTTTTATCTTTGACTATATTTTTATAATACATATTGTAAAATTTTCCATTTATAATGTTTATGAAGCCTAAATCATCATTGTTTGCTAGAAAATTTTATATCTAATTGTTAAATAAAACATTATTAGCAAAACATGCAACTAAATATATTTTTCTATTGTGAACATTTTCAAAGATTTTCCTTTAGCCTTTCATAATCTACTTTTGTAGAATTTTTTTTGAAATTTTGATATAAATTTCAAAATTCATTTTACATTGAATCTCCTACCAAATTGTGGTGTATTAAAATTCAAACACTCAAGGAGAAGAGGTGCTAAAATAGACTCTAAAATAAACACTAGGAACATTTGCATTCTAATAGTGAACATGTCAAGATGTACATACTTTTAGAACGTTATTAACCTCTAAAGGACCATAGTCCCTTCAAGGAACAAATGGGATTTAGGGTAGATACCTTTGGGCTGAAATTTTTTCTTGATTTTTCAGAACTTATTTTGAAGATAGAAAAATTGATTAGCTTCGAGGGAATATAAATTTTTTTTAAATTGGTGCCCAGGAACAAAAGTTATGTCCAAATAAACTCAAAATAGGGGATAGGGGGCAGCAAAAATAAATTTCAAAATTTTCAATTTCAATTTTCTTTTCATAGATTATATTTTTGTTTATATGGAAAACTTTGATTCATTCCATTTAAATTTGTTATAAGAAAGTTATGGACAATCATGTTTTCCGGGCAATTAGAGCATGTTTTTGAAAAAATAACTTGTAAGATTTATATTTGAGTGCAATTTTTATATTTTTTCAAAAAAAAAGTTCCACATGGTTTAATTTTCTTGCTAAAACAATCTCACCATTGGAATAAGTGCACTTTAATTCCATTTTAAAGATATTAATAATTTAGATTTCCCTTCTATCTTGTACTTACTTTTACATAATAATTTATTAAAAGATAAAAATTAATTTTTATTTTATTTTATTTTATAGACCCTCAATTCAATTTTGCACTACAAAGATTTAAAGCTCAAAACTTTGTAGTGCAAAAACTTGAAGTTAAAAATGTTCAAACTCAAAAAAATCTAGTCTCGCAATGTGCTAAGAGATTTGTTTTCTTCACTTTAAATGCAGGTATCTTGCAGTCTGTACAGTCAAGAATTTTGAAATATTTTCTATACATTTTTATACTAGTTAAATGTAAGATCCTACAATTAGATGTGGAAACAAACAATTTAAGTTTTTTTTGCTTTTTGCAATAGAAATGGCATTTTGAGTGTTTTTTGGTAGAAAAAAGACCTTGGTCCTTGAGGTGTTAAAATTCATAACTAATTCTTCAAAGATGTAATAAATATAAAATGATGTTACCCTTAAAAGATGGGCTTATGACCATTGATTCCAAGCTCTACTATCTTTTACTCTATTTGCTACTATTTTGCAACTAGATTTGAATGAACAATTTTATATTTATTTTCAAAGATGAAATCACATGTTTACTATAAGTCATTAAATTTTTGGAAAACTTTGAAATCATTGTGAATTTCTTGAGAAAAAATGAAAAAAACTCATATTAAATATAGATTGTACAAAAAAAAATTGAAATTTTCATCATAGATATATGTTAGAATTTATCACATTGTAATATAAATTCACCTAAATTACCATGTCACTCTAAACTTAGAAAATCAACAAACCATGGTTATGTGTCTAAAGTTCATATTGCTATATAATTTTGAAATATTGAAATTTTTCAAAATTTCAATTAGAATAGAAACTACAGTTGATAAACTTCATTCCATTAGTTGGATTGAAATTCAAAAAACCTCATTTTCATAGCTAAAATTCACATCAAGAGTAATGGCAAGAAATAGCCTAATATAGTGTAAGGGTGATCCATAGATTAAGCATCTTCTTTTCCAAAAAAATTGCATTACTATAACTTCCCAATAGCTTGGTCAAAAAATAAATAATTAAAAGGGTGCTTAAATCTTTGAGAAATTACTTACCTAGTTTGCCTATACATATGCATATATGTATTAAGAGATTGCCAAATTCATATAAATTCAACTTGCTCCACACAATTTTATATATTTTATTTCTCAATAAATGTAAATATAGATTGGAGAGTTTTTTGCTTTGCTATTTTGAATGTTCTAAAGGACAATCTCTAGAAAACAAAACATATTTTTACACTCAACAAACCTTCATGCTTAATAAAACTACAACACCCAAAGTAGAAAGTTTAGGATTTGGAGGGCAAGACATGGATTTAAATAAATGTGTCCACCTTGAATGAAAGTAGAAACAACCATCTAAAAATGGTAAAAGCATTTTATATAAATGTCTAACATATTTTAATTATATTTTAAAATGATTCAATTGTAATATATCATTTTTAGATTGCTTCAATTTTTTTGTACTTTAATTAATTATTAAGCAAAAAATTGTTAAAGTTGCTAGGAAGTTAAGGTACTATTAAGTGAAAATGTATTCAAGCAATTTCTAAAAAAATTGGATGAAAAACATTTGTAAATTTCCATCCTGCAAAACCTAGGTGTGATTATTTGAAGAACAAACAAGGCCTGCAACATCCTTGAAGGGTTAATAATAAACGCATTTTCCATTCTCCTTTAAATAAAAATTTAACAAAAAATAATTTGAAGAAGTTTATTACTCCCAAAGATGGAAATCAACTCTTAAATGGTCAATTTCTTCACCTCCTCCCTTCAACTGTGAGCGCCTCAGCGCCTCAGCGCCTCAAATATGGCCTTTCCAATTTGAAAGATTTTCTTGTTTGACTTTTATAGTATTTTCAATGTTATGGTCAAGGGACATGTCCTTTTCCATCTAGCTCCGGGCTTGTCTCTACTACCAATTGGTATGGTTAGTTTATATGGATCTTTTTTTAGGTGACAATTTGATTGAAATGAATTGACAAGGGTCACAATTTGGGCGCTTAGGATTAATAACAAAGTGAGAATCAACAAGAAGACTAATAGCTACTTTTTACGACAATGGAAAAGTTCACCAATCACCAATTATTAGTAAGGAAATGGAGGAATATGATTGGGGGAAATTTTTTTTGCACTAGATTAGGTTTATACTATGGTCAAGCCTTGTTGGGTGGAGAACTTCAAGCATGGATGAAAAAATGACATTGTTGCCTATATAGCATCACTTTTTGTAAGGAGACTTCTCTGCAGGTCAAGTTTTTGGGGCAACGTCAATTCCTTAATAAAAAACTTGGTCTCCATAAAACACCAACTTCATTTATTGTCTTTTTCCTCATGGCATATTTCATTCATATGATTGAGAGCTTCATTTAATTCAAGTAGCAATAGCTCGTTCTTTGCCCCTTCTCTTTTCTCTTCAAATTGTGAAGTTGTTTGGTGAGCTTCAATTAAGGTAGGTACACCCAAATGTGCCACTGACTTTAAATTGCCATCTATATTGTGTGTACATCTCCAAAGGCAATTTTGTACCTATGTGGAAGAAATGCTTTTAGAGCAAAACTTTATTCCTTAATAACTTTTGTATACAATATCCAAATGCCATGTTCTTAGGTGTGTTGGAACCTCCTTTCACTTGCCAACAAGAACATTTGAAAATATGACTAGTCTAAGAATAGCAAATAGGCTCAATAGCAAAAAGTGGTGATTTGAAGATACCTACTTTAGTGAAGTTGTTTCAGAAGACTTCTCCACTTGGTATTTACACTACAGCCAAATAAGACCTTTTAAAATATTTCTTATTTTTCCATTTTCTCCAACATCCCACCAGTCCGTTGCCTCAAATAACCATGTAACTTATTGGATTGGCCATAAACTTCTTGACCCACTGATGCACTTCTCCAAGCGGCCCTAACCTAACCCAGCGAAGTAACCACCAACCACGTAAGCTTCCTTGTCAGCGCGTCCATATCGGGCGGGAACGAACGCCGACAGTTCTCGTCCAAGATTCCATCTGTTTCGTCCACTGGACGAACCTCCGTCCCCCAGCTTGTCAATTCCACCCATAACCGTTGATCCAGGGAGCCCTGGTCCGTTGGATTCCACCCGGAACAGTTCACCCATTGAATCCCCGGGCGTGACCCGGTGGAACCTTAAATTGCATTTCAGGAAGACGACTGGCTTTAGCTCCGGCTATTGCTGCCGGAAAACACTCCATTGCTTCCAGGATTGACAGCATTCAGCACTCAAATGTTACAGTACTGCCATCTATCTGGCTCGTGGTTTTCCTCCTCGGTTTAGCCTCCGTTTGATCCTAGCGCAGTCTCGTTTGGTGCCGTCTTGGTGGAGTTTTGGCATTTCTTGTTGTCCTTAGGGTTACAAGGGCGAGTTTAACGATGCTCAGAAGGTTTGGATGCGAATAGAGGATCGATTGTTGTGAGCTTTGGCGATGAGGACGGGCTTTGGGAGGGTTTCTTGGGGAGTGCCTTGAGAGAGTTTTGGCCGTGTTGTGCCCGGGGTGTGGAAAAGCGGTACGGGAGGGAGTAGGCTAGAATTTTTTTTCTTTTCCGAGTGAAGATTGATTTTAGGACTATTGAGGACGCCCAGGTGGCTGTGGAACAGGGTGATTGGACAAGGGGAAGACGGAGCCATTCTTTGGAGCTTCGATTGAGTTCTGTAGGGAGGAAGGGAGTTGGAGTCGCCATGGGCGATGATAAAGCTTCGCCTTCGCGGCCGGCAGGTAGTGACAGGGAGTTGCTCATGGCTGGACTCAGCGATGACATAGAGGATCCTCCTAAGCTTGGCCAACCTCCTCCTTCAGCTTATCATTCGGGCCGCGAGGTGCGTTGCGTTTTAGTTTACTGTCTTTTGGAAGGATTCTGCTCTGTCGCCGTTTTGTGTGCTGAAGTGGAAGTCGTACTGGTCGAGGCAGCTGTGGATGCTGTCTGTGCACTGACTATTTTCTCACGGTTGTATCTGGCCTTTACTGCCTTCATCGTGTATTCGTTTCCTTCTCAGAATTCGTCGCTTTGTTTCCCTCAACCTACACTTCACTTCTTTTTTTATCAGTCGTTTTTCGTTTCTTAATTTTTAAATTTTCTAGCTCGTCTTGCCGCTGTTCGACACTTTTAAGTGGCCTTATCAATATCTGTGGTTTGTAATATGCTGGAGTGAAACCTGTGTTGGTGGAGGCAGCTGTTTATGATTCTGGAGCCATTTGCTGAACTATCTATATTCTCACGTTTATATTGGACTTTTATTATCTTCATCCCTGTATTTATTCCTTTGTCAGAATTCCTGCTAGGCAGTTCGTCGGCTTTCTCCCCGACCTACTCTTACTCGTTTCTTTTTTCATTGGTTTAATTGAATTGAATTGATTTCTCGCTCGTCTGGGCACTGTTTCACTCGTTATGTTGCAATCCTTTGCTTTGTGTGAATCTTCCACTCTTCTCTGTTTTCTGTCGTGTTGAAGACTCTTGTCGAGTCTCAACTACAGAAATTCTTCTTCTTGTTGATGGTATTTGAGCCCAGAACCGATTCCCACTGGTGACTTAGTTTTACATTATCTAGCTGTCAACCTAAGGATTTGAGTAAAATCTTCTGTGTGTAATAATTTTGGGTAATGTTGATTCCACATGATGACCCTGTTCTTTTAGTGAATCTGTACTTCTGTACCAATTGAAATTAGTAAAATTTAGTTTTATCCACGATCTTATTTCATATTGTTACATGGACTAAAATTTTACATGTATTTTCCTTTGGTCTTTCTTTCCCCTCAGCTTCAGAAGAACATATGCTTATTCACGTTGCTCGAGGATATCTGCATGTAAATTTGTTATTCTTTCGTGGTGAAGGACCCTTCGTATTTTGATTTGAAGCAGTGTCGCGAAATTTAGAGAAGTATACTTACTTTGTTCATTTAGTAACTTTGCCTGTAATCCTCTTGTCAAGAGAGATTAGAAGTCTCGGAAGTATTACATGGGGTCGATGCTGTCTGTATCATTGAGCAAGAGTTTTCTCAACGTGTGATATATGTTATAATTCGCCTAGGTATAAAATATTTGTTCTTTACCGGGTCTTGTCAAGTTGTTAACCGTGATTGAATTGCACGTATTTTCTACACGAGTTTCTCACTATTATAAGGGATTACCCTGTGTGATGTCACAAAGATACCTAGGCTACCGAGTTCAAATATGCGAAATGCTGGAAGATCTCCAAGCTTCAAAGGAGGAGCAAATTATAATCAGGTGAAACAAAACAATGAACAGAGTTTTATTGTATACGACAACGTTTGATGTCAGGAGTCCCCTCGTGTTATTTTCTTCTTTGTCCTTCAGAGAAAAGGATGAGACAACCGTACACTGCTGTTTTTTGTGCAAAGGAATTTCTTCTCTACTCTTCCTTGCCGATCACCGTTCTGAATCTTCGGAAATCTGGGTGCTTCTCGGGCCACTCTGCTTGCCCCGTTTACACTTGATTCGGATTGATTTCTCCTGTCACTTCCTCTGTTCTCTTTTGTGTAAGTTTTGGTCCAAGTTTATATGGTCGCATATCGTGCTTCTACTCGTGCAAATCGTTAGGTTCGATTTGATCAAGAATGTACTAGTTGAAAGTGTTTGACGATCGTCTCGGTGTGACTGTTGTAAAATTCATGTAAAGCTGAAAAGCGAAAGGATTTGATTTGAAGTCTCTGACCGAAGTTTGTTAGTTAACGGGTATGGATGCAAATACATCATAATGACTATGGTCTTCTGTTGTTTTGTGACAGGCTTTTTATGGGTTTCTTTCAAGTTGGGCGTCAAAGAAGTTTATGAGTGGCTGGTGAGTTTTTTCTAGAATGGTACAACAATAGAATTCAGCAGTGTATGCATTATGGCAGTAGTGAACCGAGAATTTTATTTGAAGGCCAGTGGGTTTACTGTTTCAGGTCTTCTGCAGATTATGCCAGATAGCTGGGTTTACTACTTTAACCTACTGTGTAGTTGAATCGATTGTCTAGTTTGTGATGCGATTTGGAGAAGTGGACGTTGGTCGTTGACACAGTAATTTGTTTCTGTTAGCCGCTCTTAAGTCTTGCTCAGATAGGTAGACGTTAGCAGACAGACAAAATGCCTGCTTATATGTTCCCCTGGAACCGTTCAGTATTTTTCTATTTGAGACTGTTTTTAACCCTACAAATCTGCTGCTCACTAGTGCTTTGGGTTTATGAAACAGTGTGATATTATTGCCAATTGTCGTCACCTTCTACATTACGTGGTGGTTCATCAGATTCTTCGATGGGTTTTTCTCCCCAATTTATGATACTCTCGGCATTCATGTGATCGGTAAATGCACGGTCAAGGTTATACTGACCAGCTGTTTTGGAGTCAAATAGGTCATTATGTTATCTATTTCTTTTATTGGTGGCAATTTTAAAATCACTTGAATACAGTTTAAGTGGATATTGTCATTCGGATCCACATATGTAGTTGCGTGTGCGGGAATTGTCTGATGATGAATCCTGATGTATGTGGGAACTGTTGCAGGGCTTGGGTTTGTGACTTCCTTTGTATTTATATTTCTGGTGGGAGTATTCGTGTCATCGTGGATTGGAGCGTCTGTGTTATCGATGGGTGAATGGTTCATTAAGCGCATGCCACTTGTAAAGCACATCTACTCGGCTTCTAAGCAGATCAGTGCTGCTATCTCTCCAGGTACAGCTCCTTCAGCATGCTTTTAGATCCTCAGTTATCCAGAATAGGTCATAGAATCTTCTAGAGTCTCATGTTAGTGATGATTTCCGCGATAATGCACCGATCGCTTAACAACAATTTAAGATGCTGTCCAGGACACTGCAGTATTGTTACACAGAGTGACATCTAAGTAGGAATAGTGAACGCTCAGGTGACTGAAGCTTTTCTAGGACTTGTTCAAGAAGGGATGCAGTATGCGGAGTAACACATAGAGGCAGAATACGAGAGCATACTACTTGAACTTCAAGGATAATGAAGACCAAAAGATGAAAATTTGTTTATATCTACATGGAACGAGACATAGCTAAAACGTAAATGACCGGACTCATTGCAAGTTTATGTAATGCTAGTCAGCGCAGGTCTCAGTTGAGAACTGTTCTACACAATAGTACCGTTGTGGCGCTTCTTACATCTACATCGCGGATGCCTAGTTTTGGCACTGCTGAGAGTACTCTGAATCCCATCTTGGATGACAAATGACCAGGTCTACTCGACAGCGTGTTTGAACTAGGCAGTCCGCGGGCAGGTATAAGAGCCAAGTACAGCGTAGTTCCTGTTCGATGGAAAAAGATCCTTCCTATTTCTTTCCAAATTATATTGTATTTGATGTCAAGTGTGGTTAATGCCATTCTCGCTTGAGCAGATCAAAACACGCAAGCATTCAAAGAAGTTGCAATCATTCGACATCCTCGAGTCGGAGAGTATGCATTTGGGTTTATCACATCCACACTTGTGCTTCAGGTATGCTCTGCTTGCACCAGGCTTATCATTTTGTTTGTAACTCTTCAGGAGTGAGTCATATCTTCTGAGTCTTTGACAAATCCCCGTTTGGAAAGGTCAGGCTCATGCGAAATAGCAGTGTGTGAGGTTCAAGTAGGTACTAACTGAACGTGTTTGTGCATAACAAGTCGTTATACTGCTAGCATTGTGACTCTCACTTTAGAATTATGTGCATTAAGAATGAGAGAGTGCTGTTGCGCTTCGAGCAAAACTGTATATGCTCATTTGTTTGGATCTTGTTTTGGGGTCTTCAATTTCTCGTCTTACAGAATCATACTGACGTTTTCACTGGTTTCTGGTTGTGATGAAATCAGAACGACGATGGAGATGAGGAGCTGTGCAGTATATTTGTCCCCACCAATCACCTCTATATCGGCGACATTTTCCTTGTGAATTCCAAGGATGTAATTCGACCAAGCTTGTCTGTGCGGGAGGGTATCGGTACGACTCGCAGCCTTCTCTTCTTGCTGGCAGGCATTCCATTTTTCTACTTCATGTAATTCTACCTCGATGCCAGCTGAATTTTGTAGTGTGTAGAGCTCGTTTCAGTGCTCTAAGTCACTGTGTTCTTTTTAACAGAGATTGTGGTGTCTGGAGGGATGTCAATGCCGCAAGTGATCACCCCTAGACAAAGAACATCTCCAACTCATCGAATCAACATCTAGGCGAAGAGCCTTACTCGCGACCGGTATCTGGAGCTCTGTTAAAATGCTCCGTGTTACAGCTATTAAGGAGCTCGACACATGGTTAGGATTGACCATTTCTTGATAGGAGTCTTAGGTGTGGGAAGGTTTTTTTACATGTTTGTTTCTGTTACTGGTGGGTCTTACACGATGAAGTTACCTCCTTATCTTTTTGTATACAAGACACGTTTCTGTTCTTACCTTGTGTGTTTTTTTCGTAGATAGAACGTAGGTACTGATTTCAGGAATTTGACGAGTGAAAGCAGAAGACTACTGTATCAATTTTACACTCTGAATAGGGGAAGTGTCCTTTTTTCCAACTCAGGAAGCTGCAGCATGTTGTGTTTATATCTTCCCTGGTTTGATGTATAAGCGCAACACCTGTTTACCTACTACGGAGGGTTGTGTAGTTGCTGCGTTTCAGAAGTGCTGAATGAGGTGGTTAGGACCACCTGGACAGTGGAGGTGGAAAAGGACTGGTTTCGGGGATAGTATTGAGGTGTCGTGTATTATAGGCATAAGGTGAAAACACCCCAAACTGTCCGTGGATGTATACCTGTTCCTGACAAGTAGACTTGTATTGAAAGTGTCCCCTAAAGTGCAATTCAAACTATCCCCATACTTAATTGTGATTGGTGAACTATTGATTCTTTAGTTTTTGGTTTTATCACTAAGTTATATGATGATTTCAGTTGCCTAGGGAGCTTCTACTTTGAAAACTTGTAGTAATTATATGTCTTATTTAATAAGTCTATTTTATTTTAAAAAAAGATTGTGATTTTCAATTGTTTGTATTACAAAAATGTTTTTTCTTGAAAAAGGTGCCTCTTGAAATATGCTGAATTGCTTGTTTTGATAGTTTTGAGTGTTTTCACCTTAGGTGAGGTTTGCACCGGAGTATTTTCTTATAGGCAATTAAATGTCCAATATCTGAAAAAAACAATAGGCAGCTTCAATCCTAAAGAAACAAGGAATAAGTGATAAAAATGCTAGATTATAATGATGGTCCTACACATTATTGTGACAATGTTTTCAAAACCTCATTTCATCTATCATTTCATCCATCATGTAGAGCTAGCACATACAAAAATTACACACTCAAAATTGAAAAGAGCTACAAAATTCAAAACCTTCTTGCAAGGTATTATTGGGTGCTTTATTACTATATCTTCAATACCCTAGCTTATGTCTTTATGAACATAATTAGTTGTAGGTACTTAACCCCTTACCACCCAGAGTTTGATAAACTATTATAGCAACTTTTATAGAGTTTGGCAAAAATCGAGAAGTTATATAAAATTGGAGCCTTATTGCGTAGAAATGTCCGCATCAATTCAAAGTTACTTTCTATTTGGGGCCAACAGTCCAAAGAAATTGGATTACCAACAATGTGACGTGTGTGGAATTTGGGTTGATGGAGGTGATTTTAACAATTTTAGAAGCTTAGTACACCCTCTTTGTTACCCTCGAAATTTGTGCCAGATTCAATACTCTATAGAATTGCACGAAACTCAACATGTAAGCGTGCAATGGTAGGATAAGCGATTATGCAAAATTATGGGACTAATGAAGACTTCACGTAGATATTCTACAAGGAAGCCACGGTTTAGGGTGCTCAATTATGAAAGTAGAGAATTTGAGGGAGCTAAAATTTGATTGCTTTCTACACCCAGATAATGCTACAATTTCATTGCTTACTACCCTCAAAAATAAATCTCCTATTCATTCAAATATACATTTGTACATATAAGATATACTTCAAATGTCATAATATTATCATTTAGGGATGTTCAATTTAATTGAGACTAAATCACAAGTTGCCATGACTACTTTGTTAGAGGTGCACCCTACATGTCACACCCACCTATAAAAGGTGAAGAATGTTATTTGTTGCTTAGTTTTGATAAAAAAAATATATAAAACTAATTTATTTTATTAGCTCACTTAATTTTTTTAGATGTAGTTGGATAGATTAAGGTATGCAATTTTACAATCAACACTTATATTTGGACTAAAAAAATTCACAAAAACTTACACATTGATGATTGATTCAAGATCTATGCAATTAAAAGGTGAGAGTCTATGAAAGCTTAGTATTGATTTTGAATACATTTAAAGACCAAACACTTTGAAAATTCATAACTTACTCATAAAGTGTCCAAGTAGTGCATGCTAAAGTGCATTGAAATCCATTTTAGTTGTAAAAGTCTCTACTAAATTTTTTTTCATATTCAATTATAGTAACCATATTGACTTATTTTTAGTAATGATTGTAGATTTGTATAATTTATTTGATTCTATTTCAACATCTATCAATATTGATTCTAATAGCTTTGACAAAAACTAAATAAAGATATTCTCATCTTTTTGCAACACTAGTTGTTTGCCACTAAATACAATGGCATTCTTTATAGTTGCTAATTGACCCAAATATTACTAAGCATTTGCTCATACTCAATACTAGTTTTCAAAAGGAATCAATGGAAATCAAAAGAATTAGTCAAAGTATCTTGTACTTCATTGATGTTGATCAAAGAGAGTCTAGTCTCAATAATAGATGTTCCTATCACTTCAACTTTGAAAATTTGTCAAATATTCATTCAAACTCTAATTCTTAAACTACATGCATGCACTTTTGCTTTCATTTGCTAGTATTATAGTATGATATTTTCCTGAATTGTCTTTAAAATTGTTGGTTTGAAAAAAAATTGTTTTAGATGTGGATACCTTAATATTATTGGTAAACTCATTGTGATCATCTTTGCCAAAGGTAAGTTAATACTTCCTTAGCACAAAAGGTGGGTGCACCCCAAATTGCGCTCTCTTGAAAACCACCATGATTACTTTGTGCACATCTTTAAAATCAATATGTACCTATGTTGAAGAAACAATTTTAGAACCTCTACAAAAAAAAACTATAACCTTTTGTAACTTTTGCATTTGATATCAAAATGTCACATTCTTTAGTGAGTTAGAACCTCCTTTCACTTGCCAATGATAATTTGAGTAGTCTAATAATAGTAACTAGGCACAGTAGCAAAAAAGTGGTAGTTTTGAGTGTGTCTACTTTATTTATCACAATAATCATCAAAACAATGACACTAGTGTTGTTTTAACCCATGAATGATGTGGACAATGTTTTCTGACCAATGAATGACAAAAAAATCTCTCTATGTAGGATAGAAGTGCAACTATTCACCCTCCAAATTTTGTATGGAAAGGGGAGGCTTTCTACCATAGTTTGTTTTGCAATGGGTGTTCTCGCATTATTGTAAGCCAACAATTCACACGGTACCAAACCACATGATTTCAATAAAATCATTTGATGTTCGATTGCTGAAGAAATCAGAGGTTGCGTTCACACGATTCTGAAAAACGGGAGAGAATCGATGTGGAAAAGTCATAGATTCATCGCCGAAGAATCTGCAAGCAATCTCCCAGAATAAGGGCTTGATTCATTGAATCACGAAGTTGCACTTCCGTAGTTTTAATGGAATCATTTGCGCTTTCTTACAGTAGTTTTAGTAAAATCGTTGTCACGTTTGATTGCTGAAGAAATTGAAGGTTGCGTGCACACGATTCTGAAAACGGGAGGGAGAACTCGATGTGGATAAGGCACCGAAGAACCATTGCCGAAGAATCTGAAAGCAATCTCTCAGAAGAATTAGGGTTTGATTTATTGAATCACAAAGTTGCACTTGCATTTACATAATTCTAATGAAATCACTTGCACTTTCATGGTTTTAGTTAAATCATTTTCATGTTAGATTGCTGAAGAAATTGAAGGTTGCGTCCACACGGAGCAGATACTGCCACAGATCCATCGCCGAAGAATCTGCAAGAAATCTCCAAGACTTAGGGTTTGATTCAATCTCGGGTTGGCCACTTTGACGCCGAAATTAGGTTGGTACTTGGAATTCAAAGCAGCATCCGTAATGGCAGAAGGAGAGAGGATCACGCGAACCGTAGGCAGTGTGACTAGAAAGATTCGGTGTCGTGTTGTCGAGTAAAGATTGTTGTAAACCCTAAACCCTAACTAGTCCTGGCTCGGACTTGAGCTCGACGAAATTATGTGCTGGGAACGCGTGGCGCAATGAAGCTGGAAGACGAAGGAGAGGCACCGACATTATCGTCATGGTCATCAATTCGACGACGATCTAGCGAATTGCGGACTTGGTAAATGGTGCACAACTACTTGAAGGTTTCGTGAAGGTTTCCGGTTCTTTGGAAGTCCTTTTACCGTGGTGCTTGTTGCTGATCTCCGATTAGCGAGGAACTCTGAGAATTCTTAGGTCATGGTGCCATTCCGGTTGTTTGCCGCTCTGATCGTCTTCTTCATCTCGTCTTGAAGTCGTTGTCGCTGTTGTCGGTGCTGCGTGACGAAGAATACATGTTCTCTCCAGATTGGTGCGTTTGCACAAAAATTTGAGGTGGAGCTTGCTGATGGAGGAGTTCGGTGAAGAAGCATCATCGTCATCCATTCGACGATGATCTAGAGAATTAATAATTGGTGCGCACTACTACCAATGTCGTCAGGTCTCCGCCTTTAGAAGTGCCTTTGTCGCGGTGTTTGTCGCGTGTCTCCGATTAGCAAGACACTTCGAGAATTTTAGGTCATAGTGGTGCCATTTCGGCTTCTTCGTGTTGTCCGGAACTAGTCGTTGCTCTGCAGGATACAATTGTGACGAAGAATACATGTTCTCCAGGTTGATGCATGAACTAGAGGTGAAGCTTGATGAGGGAGGGATTATTGTTCTCGATGCTAGTAATTGTAACGAAGATTACTAGGTGAAGCGAAAGAGAGTGTGCACATGAATTAGTGTAGATTAGCTTGATGGAGGAGTACGGTGAAGATGTAAGCAATAAGATGGCGCCGTTGAAGTCGGAGCGCAATCACAAGAAGAAAGAAGTGTGCGAGAGTGTGTTGTCGCAGCTTGCGCTCAACGGATGTTACGATGATGCTGCCATGCCTTCATTCGCCGACGACCTGCAATCTCACTTCAACCGCCTTCCCACCAGGTAACAACCTCTTCTGAAGATAATATTTTTTTGTGATTTCTATATTTTTTTGTGATTATTTGAAAGGTGCATGAAAGCACTAAACAGAAGTGAGTTGAACTGATTTTTATGTGATTAAAAATTTGAATTCATTGGGACACATAATTAACCAATCCAGCTAAACCTATAATCTGTTTTCAGATACGCATTAGATGTTCGCATTGACAAGGCGGAGGACGTACTCACCCACAAGCGGCTGCTTGAAGAAGCCAAGTTGAACGAAAATAAGGGAGCATTCCACCTTCGTGCAATTCATGTAAGTTGAGCACCCGTTCGAATCACCGTGGTTTTCATGCAACCAGAAGGTCTATGATCCATGCATGGACTTGGCATTATAGTACTTCCCTCCGTTTATAATCGATTTAGTCGGCAATCATCACAATCTTTTTAATTGATCGCAATTATTGTCACCAGCGAGAATAGACCTTTGGGTGTGGGTTTTCTTCTGGTGCTTTCAATGACATTACAATCGGCAGGAATCGAGGTGGCTAGGTTTTCTGGGAGGGTTTTTTCACTGGATTGGTTGGGGCTTCAGGATTTATATGTCGATATTTCTTGTCCTGCAGATCTATCGTTCTGACCCCCAGGACGAACCAATGCCACAATCGGCTCCGAATGATACTGTTAACGATCTGCAGTATGTGTTTTTACATCTATTTCCTGAAGAATTATTAATATTTATCTTCTCAGTATTGACTCAATACTAGGGCTTTGCTGTACTGGATAGCAAGTGAAAAATGTGTATTAGTAGCTGTCAATGCTGAACCCGAGTCTGCTTGACGCCGTAGCAGATTGCACCCCCCTACTTTTGGGGTGTTATCCAACCAGGAGGATTTGACCTCCGAACGCAATAATCCTGTTGGTAAAGACGATGATCATGACAGCCATCACTCTCAAAGGTAACATGCTTTTACCTTTTGCTTTGGGGTTTGTTGAACTCTGGTCTACCTTGGAATCATTGACTGGAGTGTGCATGCTTTATTAAGAACCTGCCTTTTTTTTTCTTGAGGTTAGAATCTCTATTGAAAGTGCTCTAACTTCATCTCGGGCATATCGACAGTTCTGACACGTACTGGTCAAACGTGCCAAGGCATGAAGTCACTATTTCATCCATCGACAAACCCAAGCTTCTCAGTCAGGTGTGCTCTTGAAACCTGATGTTGGATTATTTTCTCAACGGTAACCCCTAAGTGCGTACGGTACATAATTGAAAGTTTCTGCAATCGACATTTGGCATTTAATAGTGACTTTCAAAGCAAATTTTTATCATTAAAAAATGTAGAGTATGATTTCTTCATTCTACGGGTACGTTTTTTTACCTGCCTTGCCACATACTAAAGATTTGGAGGCGGTCACTTTTGGCCTTTGGGGCACTTAGGGTTAAATGCTACAGTTCGCAAGCTGTACTGGTGAGCATGTAAATTTCAAGACACATATCTGACTCCACAATCAGGCATCATGGACGTTGATATGTTTGAAATTCCATGAAAATGAAAAAGCATTCGGAGTAATCTGCTATCAAAATTGATTGTCTCTCTTTCATACAAATATCACCAACGATTGCATATGATTTGACAAAGGAATGCCTTCCCTTGCTTCCATGACAGTACTGTCCTTTCTGTACTCCCTCTCAGATTTATACGTTGTCATCTCCTGTACTTACCGATTGCGCGATGAGATAATCTTTATGAAGCTGTTGAAAATGATTGAGTTTATACATGCCTCATCAAACTGAAGCTATTCTGTGCTTTGTTTGTACAGTTATCAGCATTGCTTGCAGATGTTGGTCTCAACATTCGCGAAGCACACGTCTTCTCAACCACAGATGGGTATTCCCTCGATGTTTTCGTAGTAGATGGCTGGCCGACAGAGGTAAAAGATAACACTTTTGGTTGCGGGTTACTTGATGGTTTTGCTAAAGGACTATAGCATGCCACGTTTTTTAGATGTTTTTATTCATGTCATTTTTATGCTCTTGATTTAATCAATTGGGATTATGTCTGTTTTGATCAGGATGTCGAAGATTTGAAGAATGCTCTAATTCGGGCTCTTTCAGCTATGGAGGTGCTGTAGGGTGATCCCATTTCGTGAATTTTTACAAACGGCTGCTGAATGAGTGGTTTGCGTTAGTTTGGGCTATACTGCACGGATTCATGGGCAATTATTTTAGTAGTTGAGTTGGCTTAGTTCTTATTTCCAAATGTTCACTAGGGACCCTGAATTGTGATTAATCTTGCCTCTTAAAAAGATTAGTTGAAAAAGCAGCCCCAAAAGGTGGTCTAGAAAACGTTTCAAATGGCAGGGTTTATTTCAGAAATTAAAGTTTGTGGGGTTAAATGTTCCAATTTGCAGGGTTTAGTGGTGGCTAGTTTTTGGGGGGAGGGTGGGTGGGTTTTTTCACTAGAAATCTCTTGGTGTATGGGTATTCATGAAGCTCGTTTTGTTCCTTAGCTCTGAAATATAACAGCCTTCTTAACGAGGTATGTAAGCATCTGTGTTTGTATGTGCACGGTGTTTCACCTATATTTAGGCATACGGAAGATCTGATAAGTAATCTGATAAGGTCGCATCTGAATTGTCAGGATTTCTAAATTTTGTATGTTGATGTTCAGCCTGCAGCCGTGACTAGACCAACGGCCACTCCTGAGCCTATTCCTGGCAGTGGGCGGTTTCTAGACGCTGTTCCGTCTCCACGTGGGACTGACGATTGGGAAATTGACAGTAGCCAGTTAAAGATCATCCGAAGGGTGTCAACTGGCTCCTCTGGAGTCATGTAAGTAAATATATTTTGGAAAAGTAGAAAAGTTTGGAGGGAATCAAGCTGAAGCTTTCATAATATTTGGTGTGATCGTAGGGGCAAAGGACGGCTGTAGGTGTATCTACATTCTTAAGTTGAAAGCCAATATTTGCAGTAATTTTGAATCTTCAATCAGTTTTCTCAGCTGCATATTTTAGGCTGATGGTAATCATTTCGTGTACAGATATCAAGGTACCTATTGTGGACAAGATGTGGCCGTCAAAATTCTTAACACAGGGCGCATGACCGAGGGCTTGAAGTTAGAATTTCAACAAGAAGTTTTCATTATGCGGTAATGTGCCATATGCCTGACCTCCAGTAGTTTGTGTAATAGTCCACCCTGGTGGATCCCTTTCACCTTCGGTTTGTATGCCCAAATGTACTGTCGCATGTCATAAGTCTTTGTTCCCTTTGAGAAAGTTGAATTTTTCTGTCGTGGAACAATTTCAGTATAATTTAAGCAACAGAGAGAGTTGAATATGGAAATATACTAGCTTTGTAAGTGGTTTGGTTTTGAAAAAAATGGTCAAGACTGTTTATGTTGGACAATCATTTAGGGGTGATCTAAGCGGGTGAAATGTTTGATGTGTTTATTACCCAAGACAACCGACAATTTCCTCCATTGAGCAAAGAATACTAACGTAACATCTTGTAGTCGACAATTTTAAGCGTCCTTAAATGATATTATTGATGTGATAAAATCTTCATATTGGTAAGATTTTTTGCAAAGCTGATTTTAGATTTTAAATGCTATTCTAAAATCCCAAACTTTAATGGGAGTACCATTTTCATAATCTTTTTATATACCGACACCAAAATGAGCTTTTAGTTGACAAAAAATTGGTTATTTATCTGAAAATGATTGTTAGGGTTGAAAGATTTATGGCATGTTTCGGAACTATTCATCTCTCCGTATGAACAAATTGAGCTCAAGAACTTTTACAGGAAAGTGAGGCACAAGAATATTGTGCAGTTCATTGGCGCTTGCACGAAGGCCCCAAATTTGTGCATTGTCACAGGTACATATTTAGTCAATCGTATTACCCTGCTATGCAATCTCTGTGATCCTTAATGCACCAATTCTCTTATCATGTTCATGGCCAACGTTTCTAGGAAAATTAGACTGTCAGAATTTAAGAGAGGATCATTAACTAGAGTTTTTCTTATGATTCATGGGGAGTGCTTTCTATGGACACAACGATATCATGGAGACTCCTTATGTGTCATGGGGGCCTTCACTATGAGCAGGTGAGCCATAGTGAGATTTCCCCATGAAAACTTGGGAAGTTTTCTTTATGAGGAGGCCTAAAAGTTCCTGAAATAATGTAATTCTACTACAGCCCTTTTTCATGGCATGGTCCGTGCTTTCTTTCTTGTCTGGGCAAAGCTCCAGGTCGAGGGCTGTTTATTACTTAAGTTGTTCATATGCACGCAGAGTATATGTCCGGTGGGAGTGTGTATGACTATTTGCATCAGCAAAAGGCAGTTCTGAAGATGCCAGCGCTGCTGCGAGTGGCCAGGGATGTCTCCAAGGGCATGGACTACCTTCATCGAAATAAAATTATACATCGTGACTTAAAGGCAGCAAATCTCCTCATGGACGAGAACGAGGTGTGCAATTCATTATTTATTGTTCCCAGCTGAAGTCACCTCTCTATTCTTTAGAGAGAATGTGGGAGATTTTTTACTTCAAACTGCTACTTGCTTGCCTTCTGATAAAGCCACTGACTTTGGATAATTTTCATGGGATTCTAAGGTGGTCAAGGTGGCGGATTTTGGTGTAGCGAGAGTTCAAGCACAGCCTGGTATCATGACAGCAGAGACGGGCACGTATCGGTGGATGGCCCCTGAGGTAACAATAGCTGGTGGCGCTACTTTCTACTATGAACACATCTGAGAAACATAACTCCCGGTTTAAAAGTACGTAGGCAGTAATATGTTCTGTAGTTTTATGACTAGCCATTGACTGTTGTGCAGGTTATTGAGCACAAGCCCTATGATTCCAAGGCAGATGTTTTCAGCTTCGGCATAGTGCTTTGGGAGCTCCTAACAGGGCAGGTAGGCATAGGTTTCATTCGTAACTATACATGCAACGACCAGATTTTTTGATGTTTCTACACTCAATGGATAGATTAAGCAATGGTTCGAACATGTAGAAGTTCTGGTACCCATGATATGTGAGATGTTTTAAAAGCAATAGTAGCATATTGGGTCTCATCATTCTAAAGAATAAAATTTCTTATATTTCTAACAAAATTGTAATATGTACTTAAAAGGAACAGTGGCACAATAAGGTTGCTGAATAAGTTTTTTGAATTTTTCAGTCTTGTAGGATTGTACTGCGGATCATGTAGAAAGAAAGAGACCTATGAAAATTATACATTTTTATTCGGGGTAGACATACTTGCGATTACCGTGGTCTCCTGTTTATATGTGTGACCAATACTTCACAAAATCACATGTCTCTATGGTGTGTAATTTGAAATTGTCGATTTGAAAAGAAGAAAACCCTGGCAATTTCAGAGCAGTTGGGGACTTGGGGTAAGTGTATATGTGGAGTTGAGCTTCTAGGGATACAAAGTATAACATATTGCTCTTGGGTTTCTTAAAGCCTTGAAGCAACCCATTATGTATTCAAAATCGAGATGTTTTACTTTCTGTGCGGAGTCTTTTGCAGGTTCCTTATGCAGAACTTACCCCTCTTCAAGCTGCAGTTGGCGTTGTTCAAAAGGTATCACCACTTTCAATGTGCATTAGTCCAGCAATCATTAAATGTGTGCATCCGTAGTTTTATTGTACCGGTCCTTTTGGTGATCTCTTTTAGTTCAAGGGTCTTACAAATTTTGAAAATTTGTACTAACGATTGATTCTACCAAATTATGCTTTCGTTCAGGGTTTGAGGCCACTCATTCCTGAGAACATCAATCCCAAACTCAGTGAGTTGCTGCAGCGTTGTTGGAAAGTAGACACAACCGGAAGGCCCACTTTCTCAGAAATAACTAGTGCGCTTGAGGAAATCCTGAAACAGGTAGGCAAGACCTGCCCGAAAATGTGATATGTGAATTTTTTTCACGGGCTTGTCCATTACGGAGAGTTCCATGTGTTGTTGTACGAGGGCTGACCACGAGTTCCACTCATTTACTCGGTGCACCTGGTCCAAGATTTAGAGTAAGGTGGAGACACCAATAAGCAATTTGGGAGCAATTTGGGAGCAGATTCTGTGGAGTATGAGTTGGTGGCTATTTTTCCCATGTAGGAAGATAGTAAATATGGGGATTAAAAAATTTTCAGATTTATATTCCGAAAATTGAAATTACAGTGCATTTTGGGAGGCTAAAGAACTCTTGACCCATAAGCAATGTCTAGAGTCTTCCAATTCCAATCATTCAAGACCGTACTTTCCTGCTCACTACTTCCTACTTTCTTGCTCACTACTTAATGTAAATGTGTCATAACCTTATTAGTCCCAACCTTGAAAAGGACAAAAAAAACTAAATTTCAAGCTTCAGATCTAGCCTAAGGTTGGAAATAGCACACCATCTGAGGAGGTTGGGTATTTGGTGTGGTTGGTTATTGGTACCTCAACCTTAGATAGAGTATTTGCAACTGATCTTTCCATCATGTGCTTCCTATTCTTCTATTTAGCATTGCGTAATGTTTTTTTTTGGTTGCACTACACTGACTTATCCTATTAGTGTGTCTGCGCTCACAAATAGGATAAATCATTGTAGTGGAAATCTCTGTTCCAGCCACGGAGTTTTCTTAACTTAGCTTGAACTGGTGACCAATTCCTATCAAGTTGGGTGGACTCCTTGTGTGGAACAGGACATGGTTGCTAATAAGTTACTGAAGTGTGACTTTTCTCTGATTTACAGTCTGGTTGTCTGAGCATAATTTATGACTTTTCATGATACTTGGTGACGTTGTGCTGCAGGTAAACCAAGACATTGCAGACGAGATGGCCCTGAAACGGAAGGACAGAAGGCCTGCAAGTTTGTTTTCACCACTGGGGCGGTAGCTGTTCTCAGTCTTCACTATGGAATGATTGCTGCATTACCTTAATCGACAAAATGAAAAAATTGAACATTGAACTCTGTAATTATGAGGTTGCTTTTGTCGCCCAGGCATACCGAATGTGCATTAAGATGCAAGGTAACTACACCTAAAATTGCTCAAATAAGCAATGAAACATTGTTTGTATTATTAAATTTTTGTTGGGCCTTGTGGGGGAGTCAAAAGGGAATTCCAGATTCTCTTAGAATACATTTTTTGGACATTGAATGAACAATCTATGAATTTGGAAGTGTTGAAATTAGGTGTGTACCCAAAATCATTCCCTAGGCTATTAGATTCAATAATCATGTGAATTTCTTCCCTCCCTCTTTCCACATCTCAATCCCAACCACTCCTTTGGCTCAATGCATCAAATATGCATCTCTAGTTCCAAAAATTTGTAGATGTGTCACTCTTCTAGTACCAAATTTCTATACTTTGTTTCATATTCACAATAAATTCTTTGGCTATTTGATTTATGAATCACTTAAAATTTTGTTGGTTGCATTGTGGCAATAATGGTGACTTTGTAGTGCATTGGCTTGTCTTCCTCAAGTCCAATTTCCTTTCAGAATTGCCTCTTCATGTCTTCTATTTCCATCTCTCAATTGTTTAGGCTTCAACCAACTTCAATTAGTCTCAATCTAGCTTGTTTTTGTGGTGGGTTATATGCCACTCCTGAGCTTAGGTCACTTCTATGTCAAAAAGTTGATCCACCCACAACATTGCTATACACATTGACTACTTGGCCTTCGTAGTAGTTGTTTGAACATGATTCATTGACATTTTGAATCTATTTTGCCATTGCTTTCATTTCTTGGTT
Source organism: Pseudoscleropodium purum (assembly GCA_963969395.1). Lineage (NCBI taxonomy): Eukaryota > Viridiplantae > Streptophyta > Bryopsida > Hypnales > Brachytheciaceae > Pseudoscleropodium > Pseudoscleropodium purum. The sequence goes on along the minus strand of OZ017800.1, from coordinate 13,887,862 downwards.
GCTTTGATACATTCTTTTGACCATTCAATTCAAGTTTTGTTTAAATTTGTGTTGTAATTCAAGTAAGTTTTTCTTCTCTTATCTTCCAATCTAAATTTTAGATAATCAATTTTCTTGCATCACAACTATAATTACATGGATGTTTATGAGATTGTTGTTTTCTCATTAGGTTTCAATTCTTACAATGTAGACAAAAACATTGAGCATTGAACAAAGTACTTTAATTGTTGAAATGTACAAGAAAGGCATGAATGTAAAGACATAGTTGAATTAAAGCAAATGCCTTGGTTCATTATGTCTTCTATTTTTACAAAGTAGAAAGCCTCTAGATGCCTAAAAATTCAAAAACAATGCTACTAACCTCAAAAATTATCTACTCATGCATTGCAAGATTTCATTTAGTTGACAATCATGATTGTCATAGATACTCACAATACTTGCAACCAAATTTGAACTTCATTGGTTCAACTCCTCATGTGTGGTTTTAAGCTTGTCCTATGTTGTTTTAAACTTCTCTTGTGAAAAATTCCAATTCATTAATACATGACAAATTCAATAATTCCATCATATGTAGATAGGAGACTCTATTAGAGAGTACTAACTTTAGAATAGGTATTGATTTAATAAAATTGATGTTCACGCTAAAGGTTCCAAAAGTACACTCAGTAGAGTTTTTTATGCTAATGTTGCCACAGACTTTTTCCATCGTGACGTCCATCAACATTGGTGGAAAGTGTCCTAATATATCAAGATTCACATAGGTCAAAAAATAAATAAATAAATATCTTTTTGGATGGCAAATTCATCAACCTAGATGGTCTATTTGTCATCCTAAATGGCCTATCCATTGATGAGATGGGTTGAATCCTAATGATTCATTGGTTAGTTGTCCATCCAACTGTAACGTGATATTAAAAACCTTGGCATTAGGAAGATTCAACAAACGCACTTCAACAAACCATTCATATATAATATATATTAGTACGTGATAAAATAATAAAGAAAAAAAACAAGTTTTATACAAACAATAGTTGTTTCAAGATGGTACTTGATCCCAATTCATTTGAGCATTATTATGCTACAATGCTCCGACGATCAATCATAAAGACTTATTGCTAGTTTCTACCTTCTCCACACTTTCCTCCAAAACCTCAAACTCCATGTATGCGTCCAAAGTATTGGCTATTGAGTTCTTCTACTAATTGATCAACCTGAAGTGCATCTTTGCTTTTTTGAGTTCTACTAGAATCACACCGTTCCTATCAAGGAAGGTGGATGCAATGAACAAAAACTTAAACTTTTGCAAAGCTTAACACATACAAAATCTATTTTGAGAATAATTATAATTCAAAGCCTCCTGGGGCCTCATTTTTTTCCTAATGGATTTCTACTATGTTTCACTTCTAAAATTAACTTTCTAAGCTTCAAAAACAACATTTCAAATTTTGACTTTAATAAATTTGTGTTACATAAATCTTCAAAAATCAACATAGTTTAGCGTTTAATATTTAAAGCAAAAGCCCAAAAATTCACGCGGTTTTACTAATCAATCTACAATCCAATGTAAAAGAAATTTTAAGTTTTTACTTTCAAATTTCATTAATACTTTTTTTGTAATAGTTGATTCAATAAAGTGGGTATAATCTATAGGTAATTATAAGCAAAATTTTCTTCAAAGTCAACATTAAATTATTCTTTTAAGTTGCATTTTATAATATTAAATTATTCAATAATACAAAGGCTTTTCCCAAGATTAAAAAAAAACTAAAGTTAAAATATTCTATGGTTTTTATATGTTAAGAATTCAGTAAACAAAGACATTAGAAAAAACACATCAACATCACACAATCAAGAGTATGTCAAACAAAATATCTACAATGAAGAAGTATTTGACTAAAATTGCAAATGGTTGTCTGCATCAATTATTCTTTCTATGATAATGAATAAATTACCTTTTTAAACATGAATCCTCCAAACACCAGCTACCAACGCTTACTAATGTTATAAGCATATCTTCATATATTTAGAGATTTCAGGGTTGACAAGACGGTCGGACGTTCGGGACGTTCGAACGCGAACGCTGTGTCCGCAGCGTCCGCTGACATTCGCAGACGCCGTCCGCCCCGTCCGCCCCGATACGGCCGTCCGATCGACACGCGGACTGATCTGGTCCGCATGATCTGGGCGTCTGCCCCACCCGTCTGCCTTCCGACGGCGAGAGGGACGCTGCGTCCGTTGGCGTCCAGACGTCCGGACGTCTGCGTTACGGACACTATTTTGGGGCGGACGTAGAGATTCGTCAACCCTGAGAGATTTGAACTACTCCAAGTTCCCTTACAAATTAAATTAGGAGATCTAGTTATTGTTGAAAAAACAGCATCTAAATATATAGTTATGACTTAATCCTTTATGGCTACAATCCAACTTTTAGGCAACATTTTCAAGTTAAAAAGTACTTTTTTTTCAAAAATTTATTTTTTCTATGCAAATTGAATTGAGTTATCTTTATCTTTTTACATTTAAAACTAAGATCGCTACAATAAAAAATTAATTATAAAAAAAAGTGATTAATTAGAGTTACAAAGTTTACTATTTAAAAAAAAAATTAGATCTTCTCATCATTAAATTTCATGCCTATTTTTCAAATCAATTGAAATAGCAATTTTGACCAATAATAAAAAAATCTAATTCTAAATATAGAAATTGCACATTAGGGGATTTTTTGAAGTTAAATCTTCTAAATTCATTTGAAGCATATTCACAAATAGTTTTGAAATTTTGATATTATAGAGACAGTCTACTCTTAATGCTTAACATTGTTTCCTTTGATGCTAACTTCAAAAAAGCTATGAAAATCATATTTTATAACATGTGTATTTTGTCCTCAACCCTTGGGTCTATAAAAGTTAAAGATGATAATAAAGTACATCAATTAACATTATGACAACCATAATCACTTCTAAGTTAAATTTACCACCTTCAAATCTTAGACAAGGATATACACTGATTAAAGGGATTTACACTACTTTAACAATTATTTAAAAGTTGATTTTAGATCATCTAACTTTTGCATACAATTCATATATTACATTTGTAAATGTCATTGAATCCCTTTTTTATTTGCTAACAAAGATATTAAAATTCAACCAAGCCCATGATAGAAGTTATATTTAGCTTGTAGCAACAAGTTAATTGTACCTTGCTAGAAAGTCATATCAATCTAAAATAACTAGTTTTCCAAGTTCAATACCCTGTTCAAAAAATTATAACACCAACATTCAAATTATTTTGGAATACTAAAGACCTAACCCAAAATTCTACAAGCAATCCCTCTTATCAACATCAACTCATGTATTACCTAAATTAGTTGGGTGTAAAAGTTAGATATAGGCCAAGATGATTTGGTTCAATTGGCTAAAAATGTCTATGACCATTGATCTTTAATGGAAATAGAATTGTCCCCATGATATGATAGTTGTCTACAACCTTTCACTCTGAATCATTGCACAAGAAATCAACAAAAGTTAAGTATTCCCAAAGCCATCAAACTAAGAAATAGACAAAACTATGTACAAAAATCCTACATTTAGGAATTTTAAAATCCTACAATAATACACAAGTGTCAATTTCAAGTGCCATGTTGGATTTGGATATGCTTCCCTTCCTAATGTAAGAAAAAATTGATGTCCAAAGAATGTGTCTGTTGCAACCAAATCGATGGCCAAACGTTTTCCTAAAGTCCCTATGAAAGCACATACTACTAGTGGAAAAAACTCATAAGATAACCAATGAGAGAACCACCCAATCCACCAAAGCACCCACAATTCCACCAAGTTGGTACTAAACTCCATTTATTTTCTTAAATGTGATTTCTACTACAATGTGCCTACACATTGGTTACAATGATTAACCCTCAAAGGATAAGTTGGTCACTGTGGAAATCATCCTTTCTGGTATTGTGTGAATCATTTTCTTAAAAAAAATCCAAGAACACTCATAGGAGGTCAAAGTGCTATGCAGGACCCTCCCCTTTCCACATAAAATTCCAAGAATGAACATCTGCACTTTTGTCTTGGATAGAAGGATTCTCTGTCAACCATGGAACACTAAACATTTGCAGCATCGTTAAGGGCTCAAGGTAGAAGCAAATTTCCTCTAAAAATTGATTGTACCTTTCCATGGTTGTGGAGGAATTCGCATTGGATCTCAAATCAAGCTTGGCCTGGATCCGATCTCCCAGAGACAAACGTGCCACTAGTGGTAACCACTCCTGATAAACCAATATGCCCAATTCCACCAAGTGATGGTGAACTCCACTAATTATCTTAGGCGTGGTTTCCACTATGCACCTACACATTGATCAAAATGCTTAAAGTAGGAAGCGAAATTCCTCTTAAAATTGATTATTTCAGGCATGGTTGCCCAATGTGCGCTCCATATTCGTTACAATGCTTCAAGCTGGCAGCAAAATTCCTGTCAAAGTTGATTGCAACTTTCTATGACTATGGAAGAATTTGCACTAGTTCTTGGTTCTCAAATATCTCAAGCATGGTTATCCACCAGTGCACCTACAAATTGGCTAAAATGCTTAAACTTGGAATCAAATTTCCTCTTAAACTGGCTTGTACCTTTCTATGTCTGCAGAAGACTTTCTGTGCTTCTTGCCCCAAGTTTGCCCTGAATCCTTACCAATTCTTCCCCCACCACCCTTGCCACCACCTCCTGCGCATATTTCCCCACCATGTCCTCCCTTGCTCTTTTCCCTTTCACCTTGGCTTCCTTACTATACACTACCACATGCTGCATCAGTTCCAACAAGTGACTAATAGACGGCTCAGCCCATAAGTGTCCTTTAAATGGTCCCTCTTCCACTTCCACCATTCTTTCCACTCGTAAGGGAAAACTGTTCCCCTCCGTCATGTACTCCGTCATCCCCGACCAGTTCGCCGGAAGCTCCATCGCCATAGCCTCCACATGGGGCCGACCCCAGCCTTCTTTTCTTGAAGGGAGGATGAAGCAATCAGCTGCTTTGTATAAAGACGGAAGCTGAGACTGTGGAACATGGTCTTCAAGCAAAAATACGTTTGGCCAACCGCTAGGAGGCTCCTGTATGGAACGTGAGGAGACAAACTTGGTGATGGTAGTGGCGAAGTTGTCGTTGGAGTGGTAAGGGTTGGTGAGGAGGTAGAGGGAGACGTTGTCAATGGCAGAAAAGGCAGAAAGGTAAGCGGAGAGGAGGATGTCCCAACCTTTACGATGCTCCCACTTGAAGATGCTGAGGAAGATGAAAGGATGGGAAGGGGATGGGTTTGTGGACGAGTCGAAGAGGGGGTTGGTTGACAGTAACCTGCAGGGGCAAAAAATTGAAAAAAAATTTAGTCGAATGGATGGAAGAGAATATTTATTTGGTTTTGTTTTTTAAAGGAGTGTTTGGAGGTAATGTAAAGCCTCCATTCACCATATAGCAAGGGAGAGGTTCCATGCACCGTACAGATGACCTTTGAGCCTTTGCCTACAACAACCTAGAAGCTTGTGCCATCTCAAATTTTGCACATTTATTATGCGTTAAGCAAAAATTCAATTGCAAAACCCTCTATGTCCATAGCTATTAGCAACATTGCGACAGAATGGTGACCTGAGAAATCGCACTCGAGCAGGGTTGAAGAACAAAGTATCCACAGGCTGCACCACCTTGACCAGCTTCTTTGCCACCACTCCAGCTCGCGTGAACGTATCGACATGGAACTGACTGGGAACCCAAACCTCGTCCATTCTATTACACCACAGGATGTGATGAGTCGTGACACTGTCTGTCTCGAACATGGTCCTGCCGATGACGTAGAGAGGCTCCTTGTATCCATTTGGAGGACATGGAGGTGTCATGTAAAGCGGAGGATGCCATGCCCCTGGCTCACTGTGGCACACCACCACGGCGTCGCTTAAGTCGAGGTCAATTGAGGACAGAGAGGAGAGCATTTGACGAACCTTAAACCCTAAACCCTTCCAGAAGGTGAGGCTCTCGGCATCTCCATGGTGACGGATGGCAAGCTTGGAAATCACCCCTATCTCCTCCAAGGCAGTCACATAGGAGATGGATTCCGAGCAGTAGCCACCACCTGAGAAGAAGGGAGCCATCCAGAGCAAAGAATGCTTGAAAGTTTCATGCTCGGGGTTTGCACTGCTATGTCTTCCCCACTTTGAAAAGTAGTGGTCTAGCCGTATGAACCCTCGCTGGAGAAACAAAGGCTAGTTTTTTTCAAGCAGATAGGGAACCCCTGTACTCAAAGCCACCACGAATATGCACAAGAAAATGGATGTTCTCCATGTTTGTTTGAAACAGTAGTAATGTCTACTCTTAGAGAGAGGTTTCGCATTATTCTCACTGCTTGCGAGAGCGTTCGCAACCGTGTTCGCAGCCATCAAGAAGGTTTGATGTTCACATAATTCAGGTGCTTGCAGAAGTCCAGTCTTCACTTTGAAAGTTGGCAAGTAAAGATATCAAATGAATGTCTCGTGCCTCTTTCCAGTGTGCTCAACCTCTGCAATTTTTCCATACCTGTCAGAAAGTAGTAAAAGCTCGATACAATATTGTAGCACTCTACGAAGGAAATCTGCTCATCGTTGAGAAAACAATAAAAATGGAACAAAACAAATTAGCTCTGGAAATAGAGGTCACTCTTCCTGAAGAAAGTTCGTGACAACTGCAAGAAATAGCAAATTGAAGGACTCATCCACATGAGCAGATATCAATATTGCTTTGGTAGAAAACACACACAAATCTGTTCTAAAAACCTCGCCACGTTTACAACTTACAGGATTTAAGTCAGAGCTGCTTTAGGGGTTTAAGGCGACTAGGATTGCAGGATTTTATACTAGAGATTTCAAACCCTAATTAGCAAAGCAGATTGCCAACAGCATACCGACCTACACTGCCCCTGGTTACTTCAAAATACAAGTACAGAAAGCCTTGAACCGGGTTTGAATGAAGAATTTAAAAGAAGAGGAACATAAGCCGAAAGGTTCCATCACAAAGCCAAGTCTCTACATGAGCAGAAACAGTTACCGTGACTTCAATCCTGGACTTCATCGGATTATCCCATAGGGCAAGACTAGCAATAGCACTCCTGTTGATTCACCCTCTGCCTGCATTGCTTCCAAACATCCTGAAAGTGCTTCACACACAATCCAAGCTCCCAATTCCAGACTCAATGCAACCATGAATTGGATGTCATTGGGCATCCAATCCACTCTACATTAACACACACACTCATTATCAGATAAATACATCACAGCAAGATTATGCTACCAGTTGATCAATCCAATTTTGTTGGACCGACACACAGAGTATTTTCAACTCGACCCAACATGGTGTTTATTACAGGCAATCATGTGATTACAAGAACACACAAGATGTGTAGAAAATGTGAAGTGCAGAAGAGAACCCTAATTACAGAGTAGAGAATAGAGACCATCGCTGTCATAATTGAATTTCATCGGCAATAGCACAAATTGGAACCAAGAATCTTCCTTCTTTCCAATTTTCAAAGGTAGTGAAGGAGCATCATCAATGCGGAAACGTGCATGTTATTCTCTCTTTGATTGTTTCACTGAATGAGGTGGTCGGGTCCGGAGCTCTGAGAACTACAATGGCGCTGAGCACATTCAGGAAGCCTAATTTTAGGGTAAAACATTCCCTTTCTCGAGCAAAGGCGAAGTTGAAGCAGAACCCTGATGGTGTCGGTCTAGGGGAAGCGCGGTTGTTTGTTCCAATTATTATGGACAGGGATCTTCACTGGAGTGATGAAGCTTTTATTATAGATGAAACATGGAAAAGATGGATAAAATTTTAATTTTTTATTTGTAAGCGTGTTTGTTGAGCACCAATTTTGCAATTTTGTCCACGACGGTGAGGGAATATATTGTCAAAATTCTCTCTCAAAATATTTATATTTTTTCTTTTGCAAATGAATTATTGTTATCCTATTAGTGAGTGTCAAGGGTACCTCTAAAAGAAAGAAGATGATACCTATACCAAAAATGCTTATCATTTCTCTATCATCAACAAATGGATTAATAATCCCAATCTTGACTACAATTTATCTAATAACTTTTGGTTTAACCCTAAATTACAAACAAACAAATCACTCACCTACTCAAATTTCAAAATGAACAATATATAGACTTTGCACGAAAACACCTCTTTTTGCTTGTATAATATCCTTCAAAACTTTACCTACTATATAACTTGCACCAAATTGACAGAGAATGGCTACATATGTTGTTGGACATATATTGCTCTAATGTACCAAACTTCACATTACTGAAGCCCTTGGCAATCAATGATACAATAAAGTAATACATGAAATTCAAAAATTATTTCTCTTACACAAATTCAAGTTGCTTCCGCTTCACTAATAACGAAGACATAGATGGAAATTAACAAGAAGAAACAATACTCCATTCACTACTACTATGTATATGTCCAAATACTACCAATTGCATATGTCTAATTGTGTGAATATACTACACCATACCTAAACACACCACCCTTTCAAAAAATCAAAAAATATAATTTATTAAATTCACATATTTTAATGACTGCTTCTCACAAGACTCTTTATCTTTCAAATTAGTACATACCTACCACTCCTTTAAGACATCACCATTTAAGGTTGGAAAACACAACCACTAATAGTGATGATAGTTGGCACATGTGGCACTACACATATTCCATCTATCTCCAAATTGCAAGATGCAATCGAAATTCCCAAAACAAACATAAAAAACACATTATACAACATCAACAACATTTCCATTAAACATGCTACATACATTTTTATTAATTGATCTCTACACTACCTTTTTTTCTATGTAGTTTCAATGTGTTCATTACCTAAGCTCTACTAAAAAGAGGCAAGAAGCATTGAGTTTCTTCTTTGAATCAAGCAATATCAACGAAAGAAAATAAAACCCCATTGAAGCCTCCCACTACCAAAATTCAATACCTCCCAAACCTTTGATTTGTAACTCAAGAAGTTTTTCATCACCATAAATAGTATCATCCACTTGAATACAACTTGAGCAAAAAAGATTGAGAAGGCTCCATATTGACTTACAAAACTCTTCTAAATTTAAAAAAAAAATTGATATTTAGAATCCTAAATGGAGAAGACCTTGCTAAGCTTATACTTACTCTATTCCTAAATGATCTTTTTAGTAGCCAAAATTTTATGTTAAAAATCATCTTGTATAAGGAAGAATAGGATTAGTAAGCAATTTCCCACTACAATGATTAATTCCATGAAAATATGGAGCATTTCCATTTTTAAGCCAATTGATTTTTTCCTATGTAGCTTTTCAATTAAATTTTTTGCCTATATAGGTTGAGTGGATTTATTACTCCAATAGGAGGTGATTACAAAAGCAACTCAACAACATGCACAAGTGGTCATTCCTAAATTAGTGCCATTTGGGAATTAGTGAGCAAATGAATACGCAATGACATTGTTGTCACTTGATTGGATCACTCCTATGAGTTTTTGAGGCATACAATTGAGTGGTCACCAATGCTCCTTAGAAATGGTCCAAAAATTCAATTTTGAAGTATTTAATAACCACACTTTGAAAAAGGTTTCAAAATTCAAAGTTTCAGGATGATATGAGTGTGCTAAAGTTTACTGGCAACTCTAAATGGGTTGGAAAAACATTCTTTCCAGCCTTATATAATCTCCTAACATTTTGTTCAAGAAAAAGATCATTTGGAAATGGAAGGAATACTCAATTCAAAATGAAAGTCCCTAGAAGTATAAAAACATTCTCAATAACATATACCGGTACGACCATTCACAAAAACAATAATGAAAAAAACAAAAAACAAATCCTATATCATGAAAATTAGTCATGAGGTCTAAACTCTTCCGCTCTCGACTCACAATTTGCTCCCATTCTCCCAATGACATGGGGTTTACCTTTGCAAGCGTGGCACGATGGCACGATGGCAGGTGGCGGGACAGGAGCTGCGGCGGGGCAGGAGATGCGGCGAGACAGGAGCATCAAGTCCGGGTGTGAGGGCCTACCTCTTTCCGACGTCGCGCCATCACAGCGCCTCATGTGCGCGGGTTGTTTGATGGACAGTCCGCCGTGCTTGAAATTTTGGAATTCTATTGGAAAGGAATCCAACGCAGAGATTGTGACTCTCCTGCATTGAGTTTCTGCAAAGTTGGTTCAAGTCGGTTCAAGTCTTCAAGAGAAGTCCAATCGAAATTTTTTTTATAGGTCGAAGCGGGGTAGAGGATTGGATAATGGAAGAATAGAAATTTCTTCGTTGAATTGACTGAGAGATGCATCTTCAGCATTGGGATTCCGGATCGTTGGCAATTTGTAGTTATTGAGCGAGGACTCGTTGTTGAATTGACTGAGAGGTTTTTCTTCAGTTGTAGGGCTTCAGATCGTTGGCAATTTTGTGAGTGTCGGGCGCTGTCTCTTTGTTGAATTGACGGAGATCTTCTTCTTTTCCAGTCTTAGGATTCGGATCGTTGGCAACTTGTGTCTAATCGCGCGATGTCAGGCGACGAACGAGGTCGCGATGTAGTAGAAATCATCGACGGCGCAATCGACATGAGTAAGTACGTAGACCTGGTGCGCGACCCTGGTGCGGGCGCCATCTCCACGTTTCTAGGTACAACACGAGACACGTTCGAGGACCAGCAGGTGGTGGAACTTCGGTACGAGGCGTACCACGCCATGGCGGTGGAGCAGCTCCGGCGCATCTGCACGGCCGCCCGAGAGCGCTGGGCGCTCACTCGAATCGCCATCGTGCACCGTGTGGGCGTGGTGGGCATTGGAGAAGCGAGTGTTCTCATAGCTGTTTCGTCGGTGCACCGGAAAGAGTCGCTTCATGCGTGTGAGTTTTTGATCGATGAGCTTAAAACGTCCGTGCCGATTTGGAAGAAGGAGGTTTACCAGACGGGCGAGGCGTGGAAGCAGAATGCCGAGTTTCTGAATCGCAGCAATCGAGGGGCAACGAGGACTGGCGATCCTGGTGTTTCTAGGGTTTAGAGGGCTTGCGAGGTACAGCCATACCTCCCTAATTGCTCCTTTGTGTATCAGCGCAATTCCGAGTTTTTTAATCGAAACTCGCGGGTGGCAACGAGGACGGGCGATCCTGGTGTTTCTAGGGTTTAGAGGGCTTGCGAGGTACAGCCAAATCTCCCTAATTGCAATTCTGCATTAGCACCCACTCTTTTAAATAGCATCAAGATCCGCGAGCTTCGATTAGAAAACTCAGTTCGAGAATCTCCGTATTCTCATTATCATACCTCTGGTGTCACAGGAGTATTCTCACTGTGATTCTCTCTTATATCGCACTGTTTTATATCTCTGGAGATTGAGGGAATTGATCCTGAAAGAGATTGAGGTTAGGATGGATCGCGTCTGAGGTGCTCTCTAATTGCTCTCTATTTGCTCTTTTTGTATTAGCACAATTTTGTAAATAGCGTCAGAATCTTAGAATGTTTCGTTTTCAGTTCAAAAATCTCGTGAATTCTCATTAGATTATCCTCTAATATCACTGGAATATTCTCACTAGCATACCCTCTTATAACTCACAGGAGTTTGAGATTCAAACATGCAAGTATAGAGCGGATTGAGTGAAAGAGATTGAGTTTTGGGTTCCTGAATTGAAGCTCTCGGGTGGCAACGAGGACGGGTGCTCCTGGTTTATCTAGGGTTAGAGTGCTTGCGAGGTACACCCATACCTCCCTAATTGCATTTCAGTATTAGCACACACCGTTGAAGATAGTATGAAAATATTAGGAAGTTAAGTTCTCTGTTCGAAAATCTCCATATTCTCATCATCATATTTCAGGTCTCGCAGTAGTGTTCCCACTGTGATACCCTCTTATGTTATACCCTTTTATGTCACAGGAGATTGAGGGCATTGAGTGTGAAAGAGAGTGAGCTGAGGGTTGTAGAGGATCGCGACTGAGGTGCTCTCGATGCTCGTCTGGGGTAAGGCAGGAAAGCCCAAATCGCCATTGCGCATGTTCCTCTTGGTAGATTGGTCAACTTTGAATATGCTTTTGTTGATAAATGAAAGAGGATTTCAAGGTAACGGAGACTGTCATTGGGAGATTGTATGCGAAAATTGTGAATCGTGAAAGTTTTATCAGCAGATGTTGAATTTGAGGTGTTATACATATCATTATGTTTTCTGAGATTTTAGGGTGGTGCTATTGGATCAGTGATGATTATGGATGTCTATTAGCTGTTTGCAAAGTAAACAATTCTTATACAAGCAAACCATCCTTGCCTTGCCTTGCCTTGCCATGCACACGATTATCAATGGAGGTTTTTGGCATTGCAAATGTTACTGCGTTGCGTATAAAAGTGACATTGAAGCAGTGCTTGCGGGGAGGATTGTAGTCTAGAACCTTGTCATGCTTGTCAGCTTCATTATTTTTTATATTTGTATGCAATTTCTTGGGATGTGTATGTGCGAACTGAGAGTGAGTTTTCAATTTGAGAACGTATATTTCCTGGGGTTTGGGGAATATATGAGGCATGCTATATGTTATAAGGTGATATTACAGAGGCTTGTGGTATAATGGTATAAATCGAAGGTTGAAGAGTGATGGTTATAGGCCGGAGTGGTCAAAATAGAGGTATTTGAAAAAGTCATGGTGTCGATGGTGTAATGTCTGTTTTGTAAACCAATTTTGGATGCATTGCACCCAATGGGATTCAAGTCATTGTTCAAATGTGAGTACATGCAAAATTTGAATTTTTTTTTATGGTATAAGTCAAGGCAAATTGTGTGAAGTTTTTCTTGTGAATATTTTTGTTTCTAACCTCAAACACCTTTAGCTTTGATTTTCAAGAAAACATTCAAGGTTTCTATCAAGGTTTCTATTTAGGCTTTCTATCATTGATTAATAAAATCTTTATATTTATAATATGTCCATGAAGAAAATTTTGATGAAATTTAATTTTTTTTTAAAAGAAAAATCATTCATATTTAATGTTAAAAAGAGATATTTGACCATTCACAATTTATTTTTTAGCTCTTGTAACCTTCTAAGGTGAAGGTTAGATGACATTTGGCTTTTATATTATAATATTAAATTGTTTGTTAAATCAATACAAAATTTTTGTTCCTTCAATCCAAATCCTTCAAATATTTGTTGTTTGATTAGTCTAATATAGGGTTAGGTCTAAATCACTAATCCATTAACTTTGAAAGGACAAGACCTATAATTAAAGTATTTTGTCAATAATGATCCAATTTATAGACTAGTAGGTGCACTTTTGTCTAACAATAATCTTGAAAGTCATCTATTAGTCACTTTTTGGCCTTACCATCTTTTATGGAGTTACATTTTTCCTATTATTATCCATCAAGAAAGGACAATTTTGTCTACTTCAAAAAATACAAGTCCCCCTAAATAAACCTAGAAAAAATAATGATGTGGGTCCATATCATATATAATATGGATACAAACTATATATATATATATATATATATATAAGGAACTCCAACATCCAAAAGAAGCCGATGTAAATAAAGTGCTTGTAATGACAATGAACCAATGTCCACTAAATAAGGGTCATTGAAACAAAACTACAATACTTATTTGGACATATATATGGAAATGAGAACACAACAATATATAAAAAAAATATGAATACATGGATATGAAAATACAACAATTTATTATTTCATATCATTTATTATCCTAGATGCCTTAACAAAAATATATGGTCTAGGGTTAGGGGATAACAAAAAAAAAATCTTGTAAGTTCTATAATGGATTTTCTAGTACCAAAGTAACTATCCTCTTGTATCACTTTCATTGACATATGAAACTATGTAGTTGGAAAAAAAAATGAAGGTGGTTTTTGAACATAATCCCATCTTCTTTGCTCTTCAATCCCTTAGTTCTTCAATCTTTTTTAGAATTTTTGGCATATTTTGGTTCAAGTCTATATAAATATATATTACTTATCTCGATTTCATCAAATCAATCATACAAAAGTAAATATTTTGTAAAGTCAAGCATTGGTTGGGACGAATGAAAAGTTTTGTAGTAAAAAAAGCCCATGGAACCTCTTTGTTCATGGTTTAAAATTGGCACATCAAAGCACTAAGGTATACTTTGGACAATGGTCCCATTTATAACACAAGATAAGGTGACCTATATTTGTAAATGAAGAAAATATGATCATGTGGTTTAGCAACTTCATTGTTGTATGACAAATAACAAATTGACACTTTTGAATAACACATTTTGGTTTGCACTTTTCAGAAATAGGTTTGCCTAAACATTAAAAGTAGTTTCGATTGTAATCTACACTTCCTCAATTTATACTAATTTCAAGCTTGATGAAAAATTAGCCGAAAATAGTACAATCTTCATTATTTTTAATTCCTAACTGAAAAAATTATACCCCTAACACTGCTTAATTGGACGTATGCTAAAATGCTTGGCATTGTCCAAAATATACCTTATAGAACTCCATTATTTGACAGTCGATCAAGTTTGGAAGAGAGGGTGATAACCTGCCGTGATATCCGGTATCTGATGACTGGCCCATCTAATATTTGATAACCCGGTATGTCAGGTTACCTGGGCCTAATGATCCATCCTTGTCCGGTTATATGGGAGATCATTCTGGCCCGGTTATCTGGTCCGGGCACTTTTTTCGGAGCCGTGTGAACAGTAAAATACACGGAACTGGTTCCCCGAGGTTCCCAACGCACGCGGTTCCGGAGTTCCGTGACGGCAACCCTCCGTTCCGCCATAGCCAGGAAGTTTGTTCTTCACATTGTGCGACGCTTGAGCTCTACGGCAGCAGTGTATTTATCCTTCACGTGACCAATTTCGGCACAGATCTGCATCCTATTCCTTTCTCTACGTGGTAAGAGATCTCACTTAGAGCACTTAGTGGGTTTTTTGGCGTAATTTGAATCATTTTTGGTGTGTTTTGGTGCTTTTAAGCGGCGTTTTTCTCTGCTGCGCTCTGAGGCAGTGTTGATGCTTCTGCGACAGGAGTTGCAAATTTCATCAGAATCTTCTTTTTTCGGGAGTGCTTTTGGTACGTAGACAGCTTTCTTGTTGTACGATCTTCTGGAGCTAGGGTTTGAGCTATGTCGCCTTCGAGTCAGCCTCCGGTGCTTCCCGTGACGCAGCAGGGAGGAGCTGCTACAACGACGTCGCAGTCTCCGATCTGGGCGCTGGTGGGCAAAGCGCAGGACGCGTTCAACTTGGCGCTGGTGCAGAAGCGGCCATGGGCGGAGGTCGTCGATCGGTCGCAACTAGCGAAGCCGGAGTCCTTCAGCGACGCCATCACGCGAGCTCGCAAGAATTGGTACTACTTCCGCATCAACTACTCTCTCGTGTTGATCAGTGCCGTGGCCTTGAGCTTGGTTTTTAATCCCGTGGCGCTCTTCTTCCTCGTAGCTCTTCTTGCCGGTTGGGTGTATCTCTACCTCATCCGCTCTGAGCCTCTGGTTGTCTTTGGGCGAACATTTACTGAACGGGAGGTTCTTCTCGGCATGAGCGTGTTCACTATCGCCATGGTCTTCATGACCAGCGTTGGCACCAGTCTCATTACGGCTCTCGTGATTGGAGGTATCATTTGCTTTGTGCATGGCGCGTATCGCGTCCCAGATGACCTCTTCCTGGACGAGCAAGAGTCGACTGGTGGATTCCTGTCGTTCCTCTCGTCGGGAACTGGAGTTCCGCAAGTGATGCATGTGTAGACCGGGCAATCAATGTATCAATATTTTTTTTTCTCTAGCTTATTTAACTCAGTTTCTGTTTTGTTTGAGTCGACCGAAGGTCCAATACTCCCGTGGTTGACCTCGACTCAGATAATTTCTAATTCATGCGGTATAGACGCCAGGGAATCCCTTATTAATCTTCTCTAAGCTAAAATGGTTCTTCCTACGGTTCGGGCATGGTGTTCTTTTGCCTCGCCTGGTTAGGAATTCTCGGCATAGGCCCCATTCAATTGTCTCGTAGAGGTAAAGGCGAAGGCGTTGACATATTTAGATTCCAGATTTAGGATGTCATATAGTTAGCGGACCGGAGAGCTTTTTGATATTCAGAACCTTCGCTGAGGTGTATTCACTTGATTTTAAACGGATTTCCAGTCTTTTGAGTCACTACCTGTACTGTATCCGTGTATGCTTGTTGACACCAGACCTAGAGGAGAGAAATTTGCTTCATAGAGATCAATGTAAATGAAAATTTAATGGAGGAAATTGAACCTTTCTAGATTAATTGCAGTTGTACAGATTCAAATTTTCAATGAAATCATTTGTTGGAGGTACACACTAAGACGTATTGGAGAAATAAAGCCCTAATCCCTTTTCTCATCTTCTAACCTCTCTATGTCATTATGTCATTGTATCTTTATATCTGGGGTTCTAGAACTTATCACATGAATGGGACTCCTATTGAACTTGCTACTAACCCATCACAACACTCAACAGCATAGAAACTTTTAAGACACTAAGCAGTGCTTGTCATGCTGAGCAGTAAATAACAGGAAAATTGAAGATCAGCATGACATGATTTTATCACTCGATGTTCAATTCAATACAGTTTCATTATTCATGGTTTGGTACAATGATGTATGTATTGTTGATGTTGCTCTCAACCCTAGCTCATACCAGCTGTTTACTTCGGTGATGCAGCATGGAATAAGGGCCAGGGAATAGCAATTAATTTGAAGGGAAATGTTCTAGGTTGAGAGTGGCTTTAATGGCTGGTGTACACTCTGTTTTGGTTTACTTGATTGGAAATATTTTGTGATTCTCTTAAGGCTTTTCATTGACACTGAAGTAACTTAAGTGGCTAGCACATAGAAGGAAAGGGATGTTGATTGTTGATGACTCTTTCATTCTTTGAATGCTTGGGTTCTGGTTGGCATCTTATGTGGAGCAAATGTAGATGACATGACACATAAAAGATGAACAATGTTTTTTTCCATGCACCATTGTTTGATACTCCTGAAACAAAGAGTTAAACTCAAAATTGAAGATAAAGGTCAGCAGGTTGGGGGACAGTAACTTCCAGATGCCCTAATTGTACTGACTGAAATTTGGAGGGACCAAGTTTGACAGGCTAAACCCAGTCAGGGTGAGTGATATGTTGTCCCAAGGGTACAAGACTAAGGTAGATCAGTCCATCATGGTCAGAATTAGGAGTTTGCTCTCATGCCATTCTTGAATTTTTGTTTATTCTAAAATTTCCACGTAAAGGCAAGTGAGAAATGGTGAGAGCAATTGAAATTATGTTTTTTTGACAAAGTATGAATTTGTTACAAATTTTGAAGTGTGCTATCCATCTTGGTCTAGAAGAACCTCTAGACTACAAAACTTGCAAAACTTGTATTTATAATGCTCGTCATATTCACCTTGAAGTAGTCACAATATTTCTTAACATGGCCACAATGTAAAGGCCTAAAAAATATCACTTCTTACAATGAAAGTTCCTATAGTGGTCATTAATCACTTCATTATTGTTGTATAAGACATTAATTATGAGCCAAATCTCATTTATTGAAAAAAAGTTGTAATAGAGTCATTCTTTAGGTGTCCATTATGGGTTGTATGACCTTAATGGTTTGTACTTCCTTAATAGTGGAGATCAAATTTTGAAGGTAAGATGTTAAATCTTACATTTTAAGTAGTGTTAGTAAGATAATTTGGGATTTTTGGGGGGTATATTCTTTTTTAAAAAGCCCCCTATTTTGAGTCGTGTCTAGGTATGTTTCAAATCTATCCTATCTAATTTGGGGTCTCTAATTGCAAATATGAATTCAAAATTTTGAAAAATAAAATTAATGTGAAATAAAACATTCTTGCATTTTCTCCTAAAACAAATCCAACCTATAGGCCCTACTTTGAATGCAAGATTTAACATCTTGCATTTTGAAGGTCCTTTAGTTGCTTGTTATATAATCCTCATAGGCAAGGTCCTCCAATTGGACCAAAATGACATCTAAAGGACCAAGTTGCATTTTTTGTTTGTATAGAAATTTTGGAAAAGTGCTTGTGACTAGAGATTTTTATGTTTTTTGTCCAAATTTTAAGAGAAGGTAGGAACAAGGAACATCTTTTATATGCACTAAATTTCATGACATTTAGAAATAGGAGTCAAAAGTTATAGCCTGATATGTTATTCTTTTTAGTAAGTGGGCAATTTGGGTAAATTAAAAAAAATCACATTTTTCAAAAACAAAAATTTGAAATTAGTTTTTTAAAGTTATATATACATGAAAAGCTTTGAATCATTCCATTTTGATCACTGAGTCAAAAGTTATGAGGATTTTTTGTTGTAGGTAGTTATGGATTTCCTACTCTAAAATAGACTTTGAAATCCTTTATATTATTGACTTTTCACTAATTTTGGAAAAAAATAAATTAATAGGATATAGATTGTTTATTACAACATTTCAACCACTGTAATCAGCATTTTTCAATTCTTTATAATTTAATATTTTGAATCATTTTCTACTACTACCTACTTACTATTTTTTCCTATATGTTGTACAATTCCAAATGATTTGAAAATTTTCAAGCATGTGGCCAACTTATCTAGGAAAAATAATCCAAAGAAGCAATACCATTTTGGTCATCTTTTCATAGAAAAGTGAGCTTGTGAAGTGCACCTACCCTACTTTTCGCAAGGTAGAGAAAATGATTTTAGTGAATTTGAATGCTTATATTTTGCAATCCATACAATGGAAATGTCTGACATTTTTACCATATATTTTTGATACTACATACTACAAGATCCTATGGTTAAGTATGTCAAAAAAGTTTTTTTTCAAAAATTTGGTACTTGTACTAAAAATGACAATTTTTGAACATTTTCAATGAAAATATAGTCATGGAACTTTAGGGATTAAAGTTTCAAACACTATCTAGATGAATGAGAAGTTGTTTGAACAAAACATCAATCCAAAGTACTTTGTTCATCATTAAATAGATGGATTCCCAATGCTCAAAGATAAATATTGTCACACATAGAGATGGATGTGGCAAATTAGTACTGTCAATTTTATTATAGTGCCAATAATCCATGAAACTAGCACAATCAATACAAGAGATATGCATATAAAACTATATATAAAAATTTAAAAAATTTTTTAAAAAAAAATTTAAAAATTTAAAAAAAAAAATATATATATATATATATATATATATAAAGTCTAGCTTGAAAAGTTTTATTTACTTAAATGGTACGATTTAAGATCTTTGAATCACACACATACAACAAAATTGATGTTTAAGAAACTTCACATATGGCTCATGCAATCCATTCATAGAAGATCTTGATTTTTAGGAGGGCAAGTGTTGGTTCTTATATTGTTGCTTATCTTGAAGCAATATTCCAACATTAAATATGAAGAATTCAAAGTGCCCAAAGAATGCCTTGGAGCCTTGGAGAATCAAGAAATCTATCTATTCATCTTGTCAATAGATGATTTTGTAGTTGATCTTAAAGTGGGCCTATTGTTTCAAGATCAAGGTAACTACACACAAAATCATTCAAATAATCAGTTCATCATTTTTAGGACTATCATTCAATTATCCAATTTTTATTGGATCTTATTGAGAACATGCTATAGAGTCAAAAGGAGATTTAGTTCTAAAGTGACACAATAATAGACGTTGGTTTATACCACGATGCTATCTACTATAATATGCATCTAATGTGAAACATTCATAGTAATATTAAATGTTCCAATCCCCCAAAAAATTTAACTTTTAAAACTTGTAGTACATATATGAATTCATTTTTGAAAAATAAAATATAAAATTTTCATTCATTATCTTGTTGCAAAATGGCACTAAACAATTCATATGATTGTAAAGCCCACCTTGTTTTTTGCACTTATTTGTTACAACAATGTGATCTGATCTTGAACTAGGGATGGTACATATTTGAGTTTCCAGACACATATAATGTGCACTTGGACATGGACTAGCAAAAACATTAGTTGCATGAGGGGTACAAGGTAGGGATATTCCAAACCGCCCTTTTTTTCTTTCATTGTTGACATTTTCTATTATTAGATTTATGACTTGACTTACAATTTTAAATTTTCTAATTGGTAAGTGATAGGAGATTTAATGTACCAATGAACTCATCATTTGGATATTGTATGCAAAAGATATGAAGAGTAAAAGTTGTTTTGGTAGATGTTTTTGGAATCATTTCTTTATAAATAGATACATATTGATTTAGGAGGTGTACTTTACTATGTGAGCTTCTCTTCAAGTGGTGCATTTAGGCACTCAGTACATATATTTGGGTGTCCCTAATGTAGCTTTGGTTGCCCATGGATAAAAGGAACTAAACTTTGAATACCTCACTAATCCCTAAAGGACCAAGTGACTATGCAACATAAGCAAGAAATCTTGCATAGATTTGCATGAAGTCCATTCTAAATAAATGTTTATGAAGTTTTGATGCAAGTTGTGAGCACATACTTGTTTTGTAGGAATATCATCTTCTCCAATCATATGTTTGAATCAAAAGTTATTCTGCTCCAAAATTTTGGGCCAATCTAGGAAGCATATGCAAAAGTCTTCTTCTACGTTTGAAAATTTGACAAGTGTGTATCAAATATGATATATAGGATGCAAAGATCAAATCAAAATAAATCACTACATAAAAAATTAAAGTTTGTTGTTCTTATTGAGCAAGGTTGGAAAAAACTTTGTCTTCTAACTTCAAATGCTATAATCTTTCCATCCATACAATCACAATTTCTGAAACTTTTTCTACACATTTCCATAATAGTCTAATATAAATTTGTGTGCTTGAATTTTTATATTTAAAAATAATATTAATACATTTTTAGTGCCCTACAAAGTGGAAATTTTTGCTTGAAATGCACTATGATCCATTAGAAGTTAGAGTTGAATGCAAGAAATTCTTAAATGTCCTTTCTTTTTTCTCCTTTTCTTTTCTTTCTTTAGATAGGTGGATTTTTTTATCATAATTTTGCATTGTATGTTAGTTTTACATAAAATTTAAACTAAAGATACATGTGATAATTGTAGACATTGAGCAATTTTTTGCATTTAAAAAAAACTATTTTACTATTTTCAAACAACCACCCCAATTGGATGTCTACCTTAGCCATTTTGGACTTTTAAGTACTATTTCTAATCCAAAAATGGAAATTCAAAGCTCAAAATTGGGATAGAAGGACTTCTTCTAAAGTTACACAAGTCCACAAAGAGATTTTTTTTTAAATGGTAAACTATCCACCTTCCAAATTTGCTCAAAGTACACTACCTTAACACAAATGCAAAGAATACAATTTTTTTCCAAAGATGAAAATAATTGAGAAGATCACCTTCAAATTAGGAATTTTTTTTTCTTTTTTTTAATCATTAAAACTCTTTTATTATTTTCTACAAATCAAACATCAAAATATTCATTTTCTTGGCATTTTCTATTATCATCTTTTTGTGCATAACTTTTAAAGATAAATTTTTTTAAGCCTAACTTCTTTAAGACATACTATTTTCAATGCTTTACAAATTATCCATATTTTAATTTACTTAAAAAATTATTTCTAAAATCATAGTATTCACTAAAATAGGGCATTTTGAGACAAAACAACTGATGTTTCTTG
Source organism: Pseudoscleropodium purum (assembly GCA_963969395.1). Lineage (NCBI taxonomy): Eukaryota > Viridiplantae > Streptophyta > Bryopsida > Hypnales > Brachytheciaceae > Pseudoscleropodium > Pseudoscleropodium purum. The sequence continues at coordinate 13,866,199 of OZ017800.1, read as the reverse complement.
CAATGCCCCATTAATAGTGGTTTTCATGCCTACAAAAAAGATAGAAAATATCATAGCAATATTGACAAAATTACATGGCCTTCTTTGTATTCAGAAACTAATGTTGCGTAAAGGTGAGCCACAAAAATTCCTATTTAAAATTGTATCATAATTATTTCAGATTGTACATGGAACTCTTGAACATGATTAATTTATATTCTAGGGTATTAACCCTTGAATGTTTTGGACTATGTTTACTTTTCACCAAAAACGCTTCAAAACTACCATTTCAATGTAAATATCAAATTTTGGAAAAATAACATTTTTGGACACATGTAGTCAAAAGATTTTGTAGTGATCTAGTTTGAGAAGATGTCAAAAAAAATTTCAAAAATTTCCACCGAACAAGCTTTGCATGCAACTAGTTAATGACATCATGGCTACAACTAGTCTCTTAGGGCACAAAAGAGCAACGAAAAACTTCTCAATTGAAGAATTGCTCCATTTTTTTTTTTATTCTTGCATTGTATGTGACAAAACAATTCCAACAAGACCCTCTATATCATCTGAAATAGGGTTTGAAGTATTGGTTGTGGTTGAAGAGCGACATGATTGACTTTAGATTGCTCTCGTCAACTTTGAAGACATGTGAAGAAGCTGCCCCGGGCTTTACTAGTACCGAGTCCTAATTACAAGACCTTTGACTTAGGATCAATTCTAAAAGTATCTTCAGTCCTCCATCAATAATTATACAATGCAATGGGACATGCCTTGTCAATTCATGTCTAATTTTAGTGGTTGTTTTACTTCCCGTTGCAAGTGCCTCAACCTTATCGAAGGTATTTGGATCCTTAAACCACTTGACACTTTCCATTCTCTAATCACAAGAGACTTATTTTGGGACATTATTAAATTCAACATGCCCCTTTTGTTCCCTCATTAGTTTGAAATGGCATGATTATGCTATTATAGGTTCTATTAGTTCATTTGGAAGGCATGGTATAAATTTTTAAAAAGGTGTGGAAGAGGAAGAAATTGTAGAAGCCTTCAAATTATTGAGCTTTTTGTATTCTACATTAGATCAATATTTTCATGTTGTCCATCAAAGTATAGTTACAATGACCACTTAATGTTTGCATTAAAAGCATTCCTATCCCCACTCAATATACCTTCACAAGACTTCCCACTCAAAGTCCAAAAAAAAACAAAAAAACACCTTGTGGCTCTAGGTGTTGTTTCCAAAGCATTAAGTGCACCATATTTTCATTCAAGTACCTAGGTTGGCAAAGATAGGGGAATTTTTGGTGGATTTTGGAATCCACCAAAAAAATTTGACTATTTTGTGATTTAAAATGAATTCAAAGTGTTTTAGAGAAATTCAAAATTGGATTTCAATGCACTTAAGTTATAGATCTCCAACAATGAACTCCAATTAAGAATATACATAATATTTATTAACTATAATTTTTTTACAAGGAGATCAACCATCCAACCATAGAGAGACATCAATCTCCAAAGAGAGTCTCTTCACCAAGCTCTGTCTTATATAATAGAGACTATAAATAAAGACTATTAGTCCTTAAGATAAACTAGGACTTATTTTCTACCTTTTAGCTTTCTATCCTTAGTCCTATCTAGAACCATCTACTAAAGTACAAAGTCCTAATTATACTTCTTCAATTATATCTTATCAAAATCTTGAACCGCTACTTGGAATGATCTAACTCTAAGTTTCAACACACTTGTCTTTATCTAAGAATTGTTTAACTCCGATACATTGGTCATCCAATTGGAATTGTCTAACTTGAGTGCTTGAATCTACCATTTAGAGATATTTTTTCCTAGCAATCTATATTTGTCCACTAGTGTACATTTCATCATAAATTAGCTCATCCATCAATGCATTCATCCATCAAAGCTTGTGACAAGGGTCATGACATCTTCAAAGCATTGACCATTTTGAACATTCTAATACCAAAAGCCCATGTTAGAAGGAGACAATTTATTGAGCACTACTCAATCACAAAGTTTGCCACTATTGCTCTCTTGTGGGGATTTCACTACCCAATTCTACGGTGGCAATGCACTAAAAATATCATCAATCTAGCATGTAAAAGAGGCATAGCAATGGTGAGTTTTGTAAGGATCCCAAAATAGCAAAGGAAATTTGCCCCAATGCTAACAACACTTTCCATGTTACCTTCCCAAGCGAGGCACTTTTTAGCTTGCATATGGCAAGAATTGGTCTTTTGTTATGACCTCCATGCACCTTAGCACTCCTCACTCAACATATATCATGGTAACAATGGAGTTTGAAAGGGTGCAAAAGAGCTCATTCCGCCACTGCTCCATCATATTTCACCTCCCACCACTATATCAGCAACTCCCACATTGTTGCTCAATCATTTAAGGTTTCAAATACCATTATTGGATTGAGGTGTATCCAATAGAGAAAGACACTATTAAAAAAAAGGGGGGGATAGAATACAAATGACATAAACCGTTGCTATGCTTAGTGACTACCATAGCATTGACGATGTTATATAAGGATGCTCTAATAACAATAGTACATCAAATTGCACAACCAATAGTGCAATCAACTATAGTAGAAGTACCTATTTAGGACATGCCTCTTGCAATGGCTTTATAAGCTAACCTATTGTGGACAACAATTGAATGCACTATTCATCGAAAAAGATTCATTGAACTCAACTTTTTTCTAACTTTCCCAATGAGTAATTTGTACATCCTTATCCAATTCATCTCTCTTCCTTCATGGCTTAGGGAGAAGTGCCAAAACTAACCATAATAGGTGAGTTTATGAGACCAAAATGGATTCGAATGTAAAGTTCACATTTATATTGAATAAAATATTCATTTTGGGAGATTTTTTTTTTTCATTCTTCCTCATCCTTATTTTTGCACACATTGAACTCAATTTCTCCACAACTTTTCCACATCGTACAAGTTGAAATGCTTAAGTTATCCAAATTAGATACTTCTACTTTACTTAATTATTTTGCCAAATCCTAAGATGAGAGAATGCTTTGTACCAAAATAATGCTAGCTCCATGCTTGGAATTGTCTACATAAAGCTTTAATAAAGTTGCTATTCAAAGTCATGCTCACAAGAAAAACTGATCTAGGTTTTGTTTTTTGTTTTTTAAACAAATGAAACAAACTTTACAGTTTATGGACTATATAATACCAAGTCTAATAGTTCATCACAGATGTCTATATTTGTACTTTTCACAAATCTAAGGGTGTAGAAAGAAGGGCTACGTTAAGAGTTATAATGCTTTTCAAACTATCCAATGGAATGGTGACAAATATGTCTTGAAATTTGAACTTGGGATTATGGGGTACATTAGGGGACACTACCACAAAATCGCCTCCTCCCCCCAAATTTCTTGCCTCTACAGTTACTATAATGGTTGCTGAGAATTCGGATGCCCCAGACATGGGTTTTCCAATGTCGGTCATTTGGTTGCAGTTGCACAGTAGCTCAGGCCTGCTTTGGGCGTTGCCCCGACCTTACCTTAGCGTGCGTTTCAAGCCCAATAGAACAGATACTTAAGATTTATTTTAACTTAGTTTACAGCAACCCAAGCTGCAGCGAACTCGTTCAATTTATGGGGAATTGGAAGCTCTGTCCCCTCCAAAGGTTTGTCCAAGGAGGAGGAAAAATTTAATTATTTCCACCACTCATGTGGAGAACAATGTCCCTTGGTTTTTTAATCATCCATATCTGCTGCAATACAGACAAGAAAAAAAAAAAAAAAAAAAAGAAGAAAAAGGAACATATTGGGCTTCAAAATTAATGATACAGATCAAATCAAAGAAGAAGAAGAAGAAAAAAAATGCTGCTGTGCTTCATCTTCTTTGAATTATTACCCCATATGGAAAGGTATGCTATTGATCCTATTTGGGCTCCAACTTCAATTAATTGTCGTCTGTTTGTTTGTGCCTCTTATGTACCAGTAGTGTACATTTGTAGTACAAAGAGTAGATTCCAACCAGTAGTGCACATTTGTGTGGATTACAAATTTTAATAAGATGTGGATTGTTGGTACATCAATGGGCACAAATAAGATGTCACAAATAAAGTTTGGCACAAATAGGATGGCATACTTTATAACATATAAGGTGGAATAACTCAATGTCATCGCTCATCCAATTCCAACATCTATTTGACCCTCCCATTTGTGTCAATCAACACCCCCCTTACCACAATTTTAGTAGTTCTTGGGACACTTGTAGTAGCAGCAACCTCACATTGCCATTACTAGAAGGAAGAGTGGGTGAGTGCCTTCCACCCCACTTCTTTGTCAAAGAATCAAAGGACATCATCGCTTGCTTGGAATATTGCTCACCCATCCCATGTTAATTACAGAGCATTTTATTTTATTTTTGATATAACTAAAAGATCTTAGCCAATAATAGAGATTACCCCTTGAACATTTATATCTTATTTGCTCTACTACCTAGTATTATAGTGTTATAATATAAGAAGGCAATGTACAAGCGATGGAAAAAAAAGGTGGCTATGCCATTCTCCCAGTGGTGGTCATGAAATCACCTCTACTACAGACTACTCGCATCCCTTTAGCATCACAACATTGCACTTGGAAGAGGGACACATCATCACGTGGGTTAGCATGGGCAGTCTACCCATGTTTTTATTACCAATTTAGTCCTGGAAAAATTTGAAAAATCACAAAAATCCATTTTTCATTAGAATTTCTTGATTCTACTTGCAAATGGCTTCTTTCAAATTTCCCAATCTCTCTAGAAAATACGTGAGTTGACAACTAGCTTCTCCAAAGTAGTAACTAGATAGCAAATTTGCTTGATAATAATAAATAATAAAGGTAAGAACACCCAAATGTGCCACTGACCTTGAACTACCATCTATACTATGTGTACATCTCCAAAGTCAGTTCTGTACCTATGTGGAAAGAAACGCTTTCGAAACCAAACTTTCTTCCTTAATAACTTTTGCATACAATATCCAAATGCCACGTTCTCTGGTGCGTTGGAACCTCCTTTCACTTGCCAACAGGAACACATGAAAATCTGACCACTCTAATAATAGCAAACAGGCTCAGTAGCAAAAAGTGGCGGTTTTGGGAGTACCTACCTTAGTACTAGGCATGCTTACCTTGATGGGAAAATTGTGAGGACTAGTTGACTAAAACTCACGCCTCAATCGATGCAAGATAAGCATCACCTCAACTTCCCGAGCACATGGATACCCAAGCGCTCATGTCTGGCAAACCCTGAGCCCTCTCGGAGAGCGAGACCGCACCTTCCAAGGTCCTGCTGCTCATGTCCTGCACGCAAGTGCTCAACTGCAAGCGCAAACTACAATACAATAATTCCGCTGGCATCGTTGTTTCGTAACGTACATCCAAGGAAGATGGACGAGTTTTATAGTTATCCATTTAATTTCAACGGAATGGAGTTCATTGATACGATAAAAAAAAAGGAAAAGAATAAAAAAAAGAGTATGACAAAAGGGAACCAAACCTCAGTCTGTGCACAAAGTTCATCACTTCCTAGGTCTCATCGACTAAGTTATATTAAAAAATCAATTTGAAACTCATGTCCTTTTGGAGATAAGAAGGAAACAAAAGAGTATGACAAAAGGGACAGAACCTCACTCTGTGTGCAAAGTTGAGCACATCCAAGGACATTGACTATATAAAGTATTATTCATGTGCTTTTGAAAATCAAATGTACCCCACTTATATTAGTAGCTATGGGAATTGGGACTTGTGAAACTTGGCAGCTTGTCGGTGATGTTTCTGTCCTTGGTAATAAACCCTCGAATGTTTCCATGCATCATCATGGAAATCATCCCTCTTGGGTACTGTGTGAATCATTTGCTTAAAATAAATACCTGAAGAATTAACACACATTGAAGGTGGAACTACTGTGTAAGATTTTCTCTTTTTCAAAGAGAATTTTGAGGACGAATATGTGCACTTTTGTCTTACATAGTCGGAGGATTCTTTGTCATCCATTGGGCACTTGGTGTTTACGGTGTCCTTCAAGGCAATTAACCCTTAAATGTTTGATGAATGATGAATGACAAAGAATCTTTCTATGTAGGACAAAAATGCAACTATTCATCATCCAAATTTTTTATGAAAACGTTAGGTGAAGTCTTGTATAATTCATTGACTTTCAATGAGCACTTTTATATATATATATATATATTTATTTATTTATTTATTTTTATTTTTTTATTTTTTATATTTTTTTAAGCCAATGATTCATATTGTAGTAGAAAGGATGATTTCCATGATCGCCAATGCATCCTTTAAGGATTAACCTTAGAAGGTTGTGCCCTCCATAACCAAAGTACACCAAAATACTCTTATTATTGGACCAATAAGTGCATTCTTTGTTTCTACAATTAACAATGAAGTCATCCATTCGACCTTTTAGGTTTGTAGTGTCCTCACAGGGTTAAATTTCAAATTTTGAAAGTAATCAAATATTGACAACCATTTAAGTTTCTAAGGTAGAAACATTCATTCTTGATTACTTAATTGGAAGTGTACATACATGTGGAGTCAAAATCACAATTAGGTGTTATTTTTGTCTTGTAGACAAATGGAATTCATTGATATTAAAATTAATATCAAAATTTAGATCATTTTTTGTAAAGTAGAAGACATTCAAAGTGATTGGTTTTAGGTCATATTGGTGACACTATAATAGACATCTATTTGACAAAAATGGGGTTGAATTGAATGATACCAAATAATTTTACCTTATTCCTTTTAATTCTATTATAGAGGAGTCTTTTTAATGTGTACCACCATGACAATAAATTGACACTACAAATTGTTTTCAACTTCAAACATAGTGCAAAATAGTTGTACAACTATTTTCTACTTTTCAATTTTTAAATGTAAAATTTCTTGTTTTCAATAAGTAATCTATAACTTTTAACCCTGGAGAGGCCCTAGTGTCTATCTATACAATTCATATTTAGCCTTATGACTTTTCAAATGTGATTTCATATATAAATTGTGATACATTGTTATTTATGTAATATTGTGATTATTAATTTACTTTGTACTAAAAGTACTTGATCAATGTTTTTGTGATTATATATGACCAAATTTATAATATTCTATTTGGTTCTTAGAGGGCTTTTAGGTCCTTTAAGGATTAACTAGAATCTTGACTCCACTTACTATAGGCAAATTAGCTTAAATTTATGATTTTAGATGGTATTTCTTAAATTAAATCCTAAGCAATGGGCCTTTCACAATGATCATCAACTATGTGCTTATCCATTGACTAGATGAATTGTGCATTCATTTCTTCTATAAAAACATTGAAAGTCATACATGACACACTTTTATCCCCTATGTCCTTATATAGAGTTAAAAGTAGTTGAAGACTTTCTCACACAGCTTCTTTTTCTAATTGGCATATATTACAAAAAAAACTACAATTAAAATGCCATCAGACTAGCTTCAAAAGTATGAAGAATATCAAAAAGCACCTTCTATTTCCAAAGTTCTTAAAATACTCAACCTTCTCTAGTGACACATTTTCTATTTGTACATTCTTTGTATATCCTCAAAATATATTATATTATATAAAAAAAAACTTTAATAATAGGATGATTCCTTCTCTAATGACACATTGTTTTATTCCTCACTCCATCTTTATCCTTAATATTGGTTGTATTATGTCAAATTATGATAAAAACAATTTTCCCACATTGTGATATATACATGAAGGAAGTGCAAGAATCTTTCTAGAAGCAATGTCATTAAAATAAGTAGAGTCTACTTTAGTATCACTTTTACATGCATCACTATTATAACATTCATGAATAGAAGGAAGAAGGGTCTTTCTATATAGCCACTACATCTAAAATTATTCCTTGTACAATTAGCCACAACTCATTGATAGGACTTCAAGCTTGAATTCCAAGATTTTATCCTAATAATTATTTTTTGTACAACTACCGTCAATTCAAGGACAATGAAGTTTGAATTTAAGATTTTAAAGCAAATATTATGTCATGTATAGTGACCCAAGATTCATCAATAGTGAAGCTTAAATCCAAAATTTATCTAGTCAAAAAGAACCTCAAGTAGGGAGAAGCAAACAGTCTGTAGCCCCAAAGTTGAAGAATGTTATGATTGACATATCACAATACTATTACTATTAACTATTAACCTTGAAAAAATGATGTAGATGTTTTGAGTCCAATTGATGTCTTTCAAGATTACTCTAAAAATAAAAATATAGACTTATCCAATCAAAACTCACATCATTTGGGGTTGAATACCTTGGTGATAGGTCTTGTCTTTCAAGGCTAATTTGGTCACAATTGATATGGCCATAATGTTATAGAACACGTGCATTGAGGATGGATTCTTCAAGAGCGGGGACGGGGGTCTTCAGTTCAGCGAGAGAGGTCTTCAAACACGGGGTCTTCGAGAGGGGTTGAGGGCTTTGCGAGACTTTGGTAACTGTCCTCGTAACGGTTTGGTTGATTCTTGTGAATTGCAACAACCATTAGGGTTTGAGGTTTGGTTGATTCTTGAGCATTGTCGCAATTTCTGTGGTTTGAGGTTTTTCTCTCTCATTTTCCAAATAATTTTCGCATTTTTTCATTAACAAGTCGAAGTTCAAAGCAATTGAAAAATTTCCACCATGTCGATTCCTTACATTTTCACTTACACGGCTCTGGCTCTGGCGTGCGCACTCGTCGCCTACTCCGTGCTCAAAGTCTCAAACTCGGCATCCTCTCGCGCTCGCCGCAATACTCCACTCCCTGTATGAGGATGGATCGCTTAAGATAATTTAGGTCGACAATTTGAAATTCAAACTTGCAAAAGTCTTGATTGAAGTGCTTCGTCTTCAAATCGGTTGGCTTGTGGAGCCTTTTGAGATGCTTCTTGGTAGCCAGCTGCGAAGTCTTTCGATGATTTATTATAATATTTATTGGATGTGTAAGCGGCGGTTTACTGCTGTGCTGTAATGGAGCGAGAAGATGGTGTAAGCCGTCCTCAAGTGCTGAAATCTGTGGAGAACAAGAATCCTCGCAGACATGAAGCTGATGTATTATGAGAAAGTTAGGGCTTGCACCTGGAAAAAGCAGGAACTAAAAGAATTACAAGAGTTGGTGATAAATGTCGAGTGAAGAGGACGAAGAAGACGAAGAGGGAGAGGAGGAAGAGCAGGTAATTGAAAATTTCCGTTCCAAGCACAGATTTCAATTCAAAGTATCAACCACAGTAAACACTCAAATCTCTGTAATCTTAGGGTAGTTTGAATGTGTGACGAGCGATACAGTCAATGATAGTCCACCAAAAGTGCAGGATATTATAGATTGTAGTAATAAAGAGGTTTGAGTGTTTAATTCCAAAGGTTTTATCACCTTGCAACCCTAGACATTATAAAGAACTTGAGAACAGGGTAAGTTTTTCTTAAGCTGGCTTTGGTTTGAAACTCTTGTTCACAGGAATTTTCGTGGAGTGGAAAATTCGAGAATTATGAACCAGTAGGGCCGGGCTTCGCAACGTATCCCAATGGCGACAATTTTTGGGGCTCTTACTACGACGGCAAACGAAACAGTTTTGGAAGATACACGTTCGTGAATGGTGCCTCCTATGAAGGAAATTACACCAACAACCAAAAGGCCGGGTTCGGCACTATGACCTATCCTGACGAAAGCGTATACACAGGTTTCCCTCATGTCTACTACACTGTTTGCAGTTTCATTTTCAACATCAGCTCCTATAACCAGTAAATGTAAAAACAATTATGATTTGAGAAGGTATAGGGTACTAGAATCGCTAGGACCTCATACACTCGAGCGAACTTGTTAGCACGAGTTGCAAGCGTAACTGGGCTTAATATCTTTGGCCACTGATCTTTTGAATGAAAATGAGGTTGCCTAATGTCATGTATTGTTGTCTACGACCTCCCACTTTCAAATTACGGAAGAGATTCTTACTTTGTGTTAATACTTTGATCTCAACAATTTGACTCCTGTCCAAATATCTCTTCTCTTCCATGCATCTCCCAAAAATCACACTCCTAAAGATATGCTTAAAATGTGCAACGAGTATCCTCTAGCTTATCCACAGCTGTAGTTTAGAGGTTCAAATGTGTACTCTCCAAGCATACATGTCACTCTTATGAAGCTAGCTTTTATCCAGAGAATTCAGACTCACGGACACATATCAGGTGTGCAGGTTCATGGTGTCAAGATTTGAGGAGTGGAGAAGGGCAGTATACGTATGCCAATGGCGACATCTACAAGGGACAGTGGTTTGAGGATAAAAAACATGGTGTCGGCACTTACTTCTTCAAGAATTCCATGTGTCAAGTAAGCAAGCTTAAGACATTTTGTTTAGAGCTAGCAGTTAACTGACATCCTTGACCCGGTAATCCACTGTATTAGGAATAGTACGGGTTCATGTTTGTTAGGGGTGATCCTGTCTGCAGAGAATTACGAGATTTTGTACTGGAATTTTCTGGTAGTTGCCCAACGCCTTTGGTCCGATTCTGTTGCCTTAAATTTCTCCTAGAGGGATATTTTGTCGTTTAGTATTAGGAACAGTATAAAGCGTACCAAGTTGATTGGAAGATTGTGGCATTGATCTGACTAGGTGGCGTGGATTGGTTGGTGCAGTTCATCGGAGATTGGGAGAAAGGATTCTTCGTGAAAGGTAAGTGGCCTGGAGGGAGTTTAATCACACCTACGTAAATCATGGATGATACATTTACCACCCTTGTAAGGATGCTCAATTGCTCAGGTGATGACCCTGTCTGCAGTGTAGCCTATCTTCAAGAGGGGTATTTAGTTTTTGTTGCACTCTCACTATCCTGTGGGTTTAATTCGTGACTTTTAAATGACAGAATCTCTTTGTATGCAAGTTCCAAAAGAAAAATTGGAGTTATTCTCTATTTATAACAATCCTTCGTGTGGATCATTTAGAGTAAACAAGATTTATTTGGGGAATTGAGGATTTGGAAGTGGCTGGTGAACCAAAAATGCTTTTGCCACAGTTCCATGAACCCTATTTTGGATTCATATTGTACAAATTGTACAAATATTGACTCCAAGATGCTTTTTTACATATTTATCTTGTCGTAGAATTACATAGATGTTATGAATCCATGGCCAGGGAAGTGGCTGTTCAAAAACGGTGATTTCTACGAGGGTGACTTCGCCAAGAGCAAACCTGAGGGGCCGGGGAAGTTTTTGTTTTTCAGGTCCAAATCAACGGTGACAGGCACGTTTGAGAAGAGCAAGTGGACACCTGGATCAACAAAACAAACACCTGCTAAAGAGATCCTTGAATATGCCATGAAAGCTTCGCCATCCTTATTCCCTCCTCCGGATGCCAAGAGTTTGCCTTCGTTTGTCGTTCCAATGAAATTTAAATAGCGCTAGATGTACTCCTACTGCAGAGCGTTCTTGAGTAGCTGCCAAAACTCCTTTGAAAAACGAATCCAGATGTTGTCTGTGCTCCATCATCTCAAGAGGGAAGTACCCAAAAGCTGTAGGAAGAACATAGGTATTGGCCACTCACCAAGTGCCATGCACACTCTACAACAGTGATTGTCAGACTTTTGAGTCTCTTTTAGGTGAGTTCTCACGACTTCTAAACTCAAGAATGTTTTATTGTGCACAGCAGGCAGCAGGGCATTTTCTCACCTTCAAATTACTGTTTGCCTAGAAACCTGAGAGTCAAGCCCATTTTCGTGAATGTAACTGATGCAAGGTAACGTTCTACTTCTGTGCAGTTGTAAGGTCTGATCTGCAGCACCAAACTCCCAGTCTGGGAATGTGGAGATTACATTGTGCTGTACAGGTGAAGGCAGCAGCAACATTCAGACACCTTTTAGTGACCATTATGTCTTTTCTCAACCTGATTCCAGTTTTACACCGCACATGCAAAGCAGCCCAAACAGGAATATGTACAATGACAACACCGTCCAAATAAGTAATGTAGGACTACTGTAGATGCACAGTAATATTGTAAGTTGCCAGCCTTGCCCCTGCCCAGTCCTTGAAAACTTCAATCTCCTCCTTTGGCCTCTTCGTTTGGCTCAATTGAATTATTTCTGCAATATTGCAGAACAGTATTATGACATTTTGGGGAAGACGCAATTGCATCCGTGACTAGCATACTCTAGTGTCATTCTTCGTTCTTGATTTTGTCTTTGTTTTCATTTTCTTGGTAACAACTAAATGAAAGGTATGCTACAAGAAACTTAAGGGAGCACAAACAAAGTGACCAAATTGGGAGAATTAGCCCATGAAGCGACTCAAAAGGACTAGGATCGAGAGAGATTATACCTCAAATTGGAGGAAGGAACAACTCCACAAACCAATTAATATGATGAAAACAGGGAAATGTGGGAGAAATAGAACGTACTTCACAAAACCATGAAATTTTGATGTGACTTCATCATAGTTTTCAATCAAAGTTTTTCATATTTTTAGGATTTCAACCTTTGTTGAATGCCATGTCTTGAATAGTGAATGGTTAGTTAGTATTATTGAGATGGGTAATATATTATTTTTTCTCATTGTCAAGTGAAAGGAGGTTTCAATGCATCAAAGATTGCATCATTTGGATATTGTATGCAAAAGTTATAAATAGTCAAAGTTTTTTTGGTAGATGTTCTAAAACCATTTCTTCAAGAATAGGTGCATATTGATCTAGGAGATGACACAATTTAGGCACCTAGTGCATTTGGGTGTTTCAACCTAAGATGGTAGTCTTGATGTGAAAGATGAACTCTTCAATGTTAATTTTATATCCATCTCCTTGAGGTAGATAATGACATTGCTCTAAATTGAATGGCATTCTTTTCAATTCTTCAATCATTGTAAGGGGAGTGCTAGCATGCGAGCATAGAATCTATAAGCCCATGAGTTTAAGAATTTATATTATAAACACTTGCTATGGTTATAGATGTCTATATTTTAGATACATATATTATAGATTCTTTTTATATTATAGTGTACCTATGTTATAAATACATATGTTATAAACACCTTCAAATGGTTGTAGCTACATACTTACAATTGAATTCAAGGCTCGTAAGGCCACATTTGAGTGCTTTGTCCTAGCATCATTGGCCATTATAATAACTTTTGTTCATATAAAATTCAAGGTTGTGGTTTCTAAACAAGTGGTATCATTAAATGTTTTGATTGATTATTTCATAGTTTTTAAACACCCTACCCCAACATGCATTCAAGTAAGGTTTGAAGCCCACCACTACCCATAATATATGAGTCATAAACTATCATTTTGCACACATCTCACTATACATGCAAAAATTCTTGTATCTTGAGCACCTGGCATCATATCCCTTCTCACAATGACTAGTAGAAAATTCTTGCTAGTAGGACAATCCGTCATTTTGCTTTGCTAATATAAAAATTATGTCTCTCCATAATAGAAAGTAAATAAAATTTGAATCTTTTTGTTTGATTGCAACTTTGCATAAGATAACCACATTTGATTCATTTGTGACTATGTCACAAGACATGTACTTATAGCATTTGTTCAATTCTTGAACTTAAAAGCAATGGGTTGATTTTGGGGTATACTTGTAGCTTAAAATCTACACACTAAAAGAGAATGAGGGTTTTTGCAACTACAATGTGGAACTCATTTTGTAATTGTATAAAACATTTGCAACTAGGTGACAATGTAAAGCCCGTGGTTGCAGTGAACAAGTTGCATTAGTTGCAAGTTTCTTTGTCATTTAACACCATGCAAAGAACTTCATCTTCGTGTGCAACTTATAGATTTGTAAATTTTAAAATATTAATCTCAATGATTTGTAGATTTTAAAATTTCATATCTACTTTATGTCTAAATTTTAGAATTTTAAAACCACCTTTTTTTAGATTTCAAAATTTCAGATCTACCTGCTTCCTAGATTTCAAAAATTCAACTTCATAGATTTCAAAATTTCTTGAATTTTAATTACTTTTTAATTTCTACCAAATTTATAAAAATCTAAAAATTGTAGATATCCTAGAATTCTATCAAAAAAATTCATTGTATAAGACTATGTGCAACATCTTACGAGTCTTATATATTCAATCTCATAGTACTCTTTACAATTGATATAGGACAATTGATATAAGACAAATGGGAATGAACTTTGAAAGCAACTGGGAAACAACTAGTATGCAACTAAGAAACAACTAGTCATTTTACAATTGCATGATAGTTGCATAGAACATTAGTTGTTTTTGCAACTATAGAATGACTACTTTGCAACTAAACAATGTATGAATGTTGTAAAACAACAACTTAAAACAATTACATCAGATTTGGTGCTAATAGAGAGGAAACTAGTTGCATGATAGTTGCATAGTAGTCAGTTGTGCAGGGCATGTTTCTATTCTAGTGACCATGCATTCATATGGTGTCCATAATACATACTAAAAGAATCTAGAACATTCTTCAATTCCAACAATGTACAATTCTTTTTCTACAAGTGAGGTTTTAATCAACCAAAAGAACATTCAAGATTCTATGATTTAACTTTATAATATCTTCAATCTTGTGACTTTGAAAGGTTATCTAATTTATATAGACTATATCAAATAGGTGGTAATTTGTAGCAAAGACATCAAAGGCTTCATGTTGGTTCATGATACAATCATGCTATAGAGAAAGTCACATGATTTTTGGTTGAATAACAATATGGACAAACATTATCTCATACTGTATGTAAGCCTTTTAATCCACCCCCAAAGTAAACTTAGACATTTGATATCCCTTGAGATAGCTTAACATTATGTCCAAATAACATTTACAAATTGTTAGTCTTCCAAAGGTTATTTTGTTTCATACAAGATAACTTCTCAAAGAGAATTCCAAATTCTCTTAGCATGCATTGCTTGAACACCGTATGAATATACTACAATCTTCAAAGTGCTCAAAATAGGTGTATCCAAAATCACCCCTACCATCACATGCAAGGTTAATTTGTACATGCATTTCTTGAACACCGTATGAATATACCACCAATCTTCAAAGTGCTCAAAATAGGTGTATCCAAAATCACCCCTACCGTCGCATGCAAGGTTAATTTGTACATGCATTTCTTGAACACTATATAAATATACCACCAATCTTCAAAGTGCTCAAAATAGGTGTATCCAAAATCACCCCTACCATCGCATGCAAGGTTAATTTGTACATGCATTTCTTGAACACTATATAAATATACCACCAATCTTCAAAGTGCTCAAAATAGGTGTATCCAAAACCACCCCAATCCTTTGATGAAATAAAGGTCATACATTTAAACAAGAATTTGTAAGGGGCCCATTTCAAAAACATGTCACACTTAGGTGCACACATCTTAAACATGATTGTGTCATGATTGTGTCAAATAACCGATATTACGACAAGTTAGGACATGAATTGCGGCCTTATGATTGACCCATACCACATGTCCAAAGCAAGAGAAGTGGATTTAAGTGGACATTTGGATCTTAACAAAACAAAACAATGAAAACAACTCACGACCAACTCAAACCTCCCCCGGGGCTATTGAGACGTCTCGTACTTGACACGGTCTCGATGGTGCCATTCCCTCATCAAGGACATCAAACCTTTCTTGTTGTGGCCGGGCTTGCAACACGTGTCCGAAACAGGATCCCATGAGGGGTTTTTTTTGTTTTTTTTCAATAACAATTTGGACGGGTGTGGTTGAGATATTACAAGACGTCTGTGTCCATCTTTAATTGCTGAACCCTCAGAGAAGCCGAATGGAGCCATTAATAAGTTAAGTTGTTGATGGAAGCTAACTTCATTGCAAATGCACGGGTTCTTTGACTACCGAACACGTGTTGGAAGCCCACAAGCTTTGTATTTGCAAAACGCCATTCACATCACACCAACATGAGTACATCGAAGAACGCATTGTCCGAAACTTCAATGTCAATATCAAAATTGAGCGGCTTAGTTTTGTTTGAGAAGAAGAAGGATAACTATGGTCTCTGAAAGATTGGCGTGGCGTGAATGGAATGGCTATTGGGAATGGCTCAACTATTTAAGCTTCGTGGACTTAGGGCTGACTTCCATGTGGAGTCAAGGTTGGTGAAGCCCGCCCATTAACAAATGGCAAAGAGATGGAGTTCTAAGGTGACTATTGAAATGAATTAAGATTGGTTCAAAATTTGAATCACTTTTTTGTAGAAGTACCTTGGTGATAGGTCTTGTCTTTTCGTGATTAACCTTTATAAGACAAATGATGTTTGTAAAGAAAAATTGTCAAAAACGGACAATTTGGAGTTTATTGACTAAAATTAAGAACTAAAACTTTTGGAAGAAACTTCAATAGTATGAAAGTGTATTAGACTAGAAAATCTAGAGCGTAGATGAAAAAATATTGCCCTTTGGGTTATAAGATTATAACATTTGAAATACACAAAGGTTTCTTTCAACCTTGCCAAACATGATCAATAGACTTCAAGTGAGCCCTTTTAGAGTGCGATTTTTGCTCTACTCACAATTGAGCCTTTGCACCTTTGAATAATAAAAAAATTTAGGTATACTCATGCAAAGTTTCAAAAGCAAATAAGAGGTCTACTCTAGTCTTAATAAACTTGCAATATAAGGTCAAGTAATTTGCCAATACATTTGCCATTTTTTGATGATTTCTTGTGCATTGGAGAATATGTTTATTTGAAATAAAAATAGTAGAAACATAGAACCGATCATTTAAATTTTTTTTTTTTTTTTCAAAACCATTGACCACATAAATTGCAAGATTATAGTATTTGAAGTAAGAAGATTTTTTTTTCAAAATTGTCTAACATACTTAAATAAAAAAATTTGGATCTACTTAGAGTGGGTTTAGAACTTAATTTTTTTTTTATAAATGCTATATCAATTTAATTACATACATTTCAAATTTCAGACCTAAATGAAAAATTTACTTAGCAAAAGATTCCCAAAATGTCTAAAGTGCCTATATTTCTTTCTTCTCGCAAAGTCAGTTAGTATGCACACCTTATATCAAAATTTCAAAAAAATATGTTCAAAATTGACTTTGTGGAAACCTATCCAAACATTCAATTGTTTGTTCAACGAATAATTGTTGTGTATATGTAAATTCATATTCTCAATCACTCGTTTAAAGTTTTTGAGCCCAAATTGCCAAAACTATTTTGAAATCTTCCTTCCAAATTCAACTATATAAAACACACCATTCCAATCCAAACTTCCATTTCAAACATCATAGAAAGGCCCCATTCCACACTATTTGTATTGGAATATAAACTATACAAACGAAGGAAAAAAATTTTGCTTTAGGGAGTTGATTGCACAAAATGAAGATAACATATATTTGGAATGAATGGAATATATATGCCTTAATTACACATTTTCATCAATACTTTGAGTTAGCATCAAATCAATACCAATTAGTTCATTCTAACAACAAAAGTATACAATTGGTATTGGGGTCATTATGGACTAGACTAGGCATGTGTTAAGTCAAATATAGGTTGGTAGAAGCCCTACTATACCTATTTTTTTGATGTTCATAGGCATATCTATAGGCATTCATAGAAAGCCCAAGGTAGCACCCTTCTATAAATTTTTTTTTTCAATTGTAACCTTGTTTCTTATTGCTTATCTACCAATAAAATTCATTCCCATATTTTCTAGAGAGTAGTATTATATTGCACTAGTCATTATGTGATAATAGAGTAGTTTACTTGAGTAGTTATTGAAGGAACTATACTAAATCTTGACCACTTTATAAAACTAACCACTACATATTTTTGCCTAGAATATACTTCTACTATTCATAAGAGTTTATGGTTACAAACACCAATTTTCAACACTTTGAAAATTTGTAGTTTATTCATACAATGTCCAAGAAAATCTAAAATCTCCTTCAGACTATCAACAAGATCCTACAAAAAGTTTTTCAATATAATAATGAAAACCTTGATGTTGAATTGCTTATTTGTGCAATTATAGGTGTAGTTACCTTAGTTATAAACTCTGATTGTTAATGGGTTTTTGATACTCCCTTATGACCCAGTCAAATGACTCTCTCATATCTTGTCACATTCCAACTAATTCAATCAACAAAATTTAGTTTGGATTTTTCTTTTATAACACCCTTGGTAGCAAAGATGCCATATATTGTATCCAAGAAGGGAAATTAACTTATTTCATCTACTATAAGGTGAATACCTCCAAATGCGTCACTAACCCTAAACTGCCATCTTCACTTTGTGTACATCTCCAAAATTGATTATCAATACCTAATACATGAAAAAAATTGTTTTAGAACCATACAAACTTTGTTCCTTTGTAACTTTTGCATACAATATCCAAATGTCACATTCTTTGGTGCATAGGAACCTCCTTTCAAGTGCCAACAAGAAAATATGAATATTTGACAAGTCTTGTAATAGTAACTAAGCTTAGGTACACGAGCAGAAATTGGCAGTTTGCAGGGTAAGCACCTTATGTGCCCATCCATGTGACTCAGACTAGAAATTTAGGTTATCAGGTCCTTCTGGTACTAAAGCAGAGAAGCAAACTTATGAATGGCTTCCTCAAGTCCAAATGTGAACGAATCTTTTCACGTGTCACATACATTTTAGGTTTGAAAATGGAAGTTCCAAAGTGACAAGATTCAAAATGTGGGGTTCGGTTATCCATGTAAGGTGTGGACTCCCCAATGCACCACTTTTTATTTTCGGATTATGGTTACTAATGATATTAATCCCTAAAGGACCATTGTTCCTTTCGGAGACAAATTGGATTTGGGACAAGGATGTGGAGTATCAATTTTCTCCCTGATTTTTTGGAACTTTTTTTTAGATGGAAAAATTGATTATCTTCATAAAAATATAATTTTTTTTCAATTGGTGCCTAGGAACAAAAATTATGCCTAATTAAGCTCAAAATAGGGGAGATTAGACAACAACAAAAATTTGAAATTTTGAAATTTTTGTATGTATGGAGAGCTTTGATTCATTTCAATTGGATAAGTGATGTGAAAGTTATGGACAATCTTGTTTTGGGGGCAATTGGAGTATCTTTCTAAAAAAATAACTTATAGGATTTACTTTTGAATGCAATTTTTTAAATTAAAAATCAATTTAACATGGTTTTGTTATCTTGTTAGAGCAATCTCACCATTGGGATTTGTGTGTTTTAATTTGGATATTAGATTTTCTGTCTATCTCGTACCTACTTCTAGTTAACAATTTCTTTAAGAATAAAAATTAGATTTTTTTTCATATTTTTCATATTTTTTTAACTCTCAACTCCATTCCCAATAGTAGAAAATTCATTTTTTCTATTGATTTGATTGTATTGATTTAGTTCACTTTTCTATTAATTACTGTAGATTTCTATCCAAATCAACATATTACTGTCTAAATCAACAATAAAAGTGAACCAAATCACTATGCAATCAAATCAACAATAAAACTAAATTTTCTACTAGTATCCCCACTATAAATTCTTAAACCGCAAAAATCTATTGTGCAAGAAATTTAAGTTAAGAAGGTTCAAAGTCAAATAATCTTCTCCCACATTGTGCTAAAAAAATTGTTTTCTTTAAATACATAAATCTTACAATTTGTGCAATCAAATTTTTTGAAATTTATTACACACATATTTATATTAGTTAGGTGTAAGATCTTATGGTTAGATGTGCAAAAAAAAGAATTTTCAGATTTTCTTACTCTTTGCAATAGAAATGGTAGTTTGAGTGTTTGTTGATAAAAAAAAAAAAGGCCTTGTTTATTTAGGATTGAATAGACTCATTTATTATTTATTTTTTCTATTTTCTTATTGGTATTTGAAAGAGGATTTTAATGCACTCAAAAACATTCCATTTGAGTATTCCTTGCAAAAGTTATAAAGACTCAAAAACAAATTGGTAGATGTTCTAAAAGCATTTCTTAAATCTCCTTCAATGGAGATAGATATTGATTTACTAGATGTACATCTAGTGAAAATGGTGCTTTGAGGTCATTAGTGCATTTGGATATCCCTAACTTAACCTCTTAGCACCTAAAGCCTTTCTTGAATTTCTACATATATATATATATATATATATATATCTGTGTGTGTGTGTGTAATAGTGTTATATTTACCTCAATTTCATCAAATTCATCATGCAAAAAGCATGCTCTTTACAAATTCAAGCATTGGTTTGGATGAATGAAATGTTTTGTGGCCCCAAACCCCCATGTAACCTCTTTCCTCATAATCTAGATTCTGTACATCAAAGTGCAAAAAGATTAACCTCAGAAGAACGCAATGGACACTAAGTATCCAATGGATGATAGAGAATCCTTCTATGTAGGACAAAAGTGTAGATATTTATCCTTAGAATTTTGTGTGAAAAGGAGAGATCTTGCACCCAGTAATTTAACCTCTTGCCAATGAGTGCTCTCAGATTTTTTTTTAAGAAAATGATTTGCATTTGCATGATACCTAAAAGGATGATTTCCACAGCAACCATCCCAGTCTTTCTAAGCCAATAAGGATTGACCCCTCGATTGCCCTGCTAGAGAGTAAATGTCAAAAATTGCCCCCTATTTTGTGTCGTTTAAATTTTGTATCTCATCGTGTCCCCTAGAGAATTTGAGGTGTCTGATTGCAAGTATGAATTCAGAATTTGCAAACTTTATCATATGTGGCAAATAAAAAATTTCAGGGTTTTCTAAAGGGTAAAACATGCAGCAATAGAGGGGTCAATCCTCCCCGGCCGGTCTTTCTGGGGTCAAGAATACTAGATCCACCACCTCTATTTTTTTTTAAAATAAAAAGCCCATGACCAAAGTCTTGTACCTGGAGTTTGAATTCGTCAATCCGGCGTAGATGTATTCAAATTTCCAATCAAACAATCCGTGCAAGTCAAGCCGCAATAACACATGAATCCAAAAACCTTGGGTAGGCCAGAATGTCATATGCGCATAGATGTCGCAGCTTTTCATCATGCCTCTAAAAAAATATTGGGATTGCAGACACAAAGCTACAAAGAATATAAAAAAACAGAGCAAGAGTTTTTTTTGGCTTTTCCTTTCAACATGTGGCCCATCAAACATAACCACGTCAAGTTCAACTTCTCTCTTTAATTTTTAATTTATTTTTTCGTGTTTTTTCTTTCGTGAGAGTGTGTGCACTTTCGGTTTGTTTGGCAAGGAATTGACTTTAGTTGGATTATGTGATTTGTGAATGATTCCCAGCCTCCCAAACCAAATTATCAACCACGAGATTTCATTGGTTTGGTTCATAACATGGGGCGGGTGGTCAATTGAGTGTAACATGAGGAAAATGGAAAAACAAATCATTTATCTTAGTTGACCTTTATTTCAAAGAAGAAGAAAACATAGGCTTCTAAGAACTCTTTGATTTTTTCTCCATTATATTAAATTTTCAACCTTTAATTTACATTCTTAATGTATTTGTTAAAGTTTTTATATTTGAAAATGAAATAATATTGTATTTCTTGAATTGAATTGGGGAAAACTTTTTAGCTTTGTATAATGTTATATTATTAATACCTAAATCCATATACTTATATATAATTTTTTATATGACATTTTGGCTAGAATATATAGTACTTATTTTTCTAATGAAAAAGATTTGCAAAGTCTTTAAAAAGGATTATGGATTTAAAACCATAGCCCAAGCTCAATTATCAAGCTTGATGGTAATGTTGATTGACTTGTAGATAAATCTTCCTTTTTTTTTGTCCCTTAACATACCTTTTTTTCATCACTTTGAGACTTGAAATGTTTATAGATTTGTTAATCCTAGAAAGACAATTTGACCATAAATTATACAATTTAGATAGGTTTAGAAATGAACTTGGAATAGATCTCTCAAATTTGTATTACAAGGCCTGTACACATATCTCATTTACAACAATGAATCAAATTGATTTTTAGATTACAGACCCAAATTAAAGTTATATTGCTTGAAAAAAATTGGGCATGTGTAGCACCTTGTAGGTTAGTAAGAATTTTTTTGTATTTGCATTGGAAAATGGTAGTTTTTGATAATTTTTTGCCTATAACTTACTTTGGTCCTTTTTAAGGGTTAAAAAAATATATTTAAAAGTATAAAATAAATTCAATATTCTTTTGAATGTAAACTATGATAGATTATCCTTAGGCCTTAGTCTTGATGGACCATCACTACTTAGTTCAAATTTCTAAAATTGTGAAGAGATAATATAATATTTAATATAAAAAATATTTTGATGGTACTTTAAATCAAAAGTGTTAAATACAGTGATTTGTTAAGATCTTTACTTGAATTGTTTATTGAAATTAAAATTAGAGGGTCAATTTTGAATCAAATGCATACCTTTAAACATAAGAATAATTGCACAATTTTTTTATAATCTATATCTTGGAGAATTAGCACAAAAATTTACAAAAATTTGATAGGTGCAAAAAGAGGAGTTTAGACCACTTGCGTTTATCCATTTTAAAAAAATATAAACATATTGTTCTTAAAATACAATGTTGTTTTGAGACCCAAAACTACTTCAAAATACTTATACCCTAAGGAAGGGTAAAATCTTCATCTATACTTTTTTTTAAAAATCCAACCATATGATCTTTTGGTTAAATTGTTCAAACACATCCTTACAAAATTTTAGAGCCAAAATCCCATCATTTGCAAGTTCCATGTGCAAAAAGTAGTTTTTTTGAGCCTTTTCTAAAGGTGAAGTTTTGTCCTGCAACATTTAAAAACAAACAAACTTATATCTATAACTTGTGCAATTTATCCAATATATGTTGAAAAATGGATAGAAAATAAATAAATAAATTTAACAAAAATTACTTTCATATTCATCTTTAAAAAAAAATGATCAATCTCAATGGTGAGAATATTCTAGTAAACAACATATATTATATCTTTTGTATTTATTTGAAAATTTTCAAAACTAAGTTCAATAAACAACTATGTTTTTTGCCTTCATTGCCTTCAAAATAAAACTTTTCATACCTACACTTCATTAATTGTAATTGAATAGTTTAAATGTTTTTGTTTAGATATCAATCTATACAATTAAATAAAATAGATTTTTTTATAAAAATATTTTTTGTTTTCCATTTTGACATTGAAATAGGAAAAAAAACTTAATACCTTTTGCAATATTTATTAGGATGATGAGAAACAAAACTCCACATTTAGATCAAGATGGTTAGCATTGACAAAGAATATCTAATGCCAAAATTCCAAATTATGAAGTCAATAGAGCTTACCATGGTTTTCAAAAAATATAAAGTGGGCTCTATAATGTTGAAGGGGTTAACCCCTAAGGGACTGAGGCCTTTTTTCTACCAAAAAACACTAAAAACTGCCATTTCTATAGTAAAGAGTAAGAAAAAAATTAAATTTTTTTTTCCACATCTAACCATAGGATCTTACTCCTCACTAGTATAAAAAAAGTGTAGAAAAAATTTCAAAATTTTTCACTGCACAAATTGCAAGATATTTGCGTTTAAAGTGGAAAAACAAGTTTTTCAACACATTGCGGAACTGAATTTTTTGCCTTTGAACATTTTTAACTGAAAATATTTGCACTACAGAGTTTTGAGCTTTAAATCTGTATAGTGGAGAATTGAGTTGAGAGTCTGGGGAAAAAAAGAAATTCAAAAAAACTTAATTTTCATTCTTAAAAAAATTGTTAAGTAGAAGTAGGTACGAGATAGAAGGAAAATCTAAAATATTCATATATTTTAGATGGAATTAAAATGCACTAATTCCAATAGTGAGATTGTTCTTGCAAGTAAACCAAACCATGCAAAATAAAAATATTTGAAAAATTTGAAAAATTGCATTCAGAAATGAATCCTACAAGTTATTTTTTTCAAGAAGATTCTCTAACTACCCGAAAAACAAGAATGTCCATAACTTTCTCATAAAAAATTCAAATTAAATGAATCAAAGATTTTTGGATAGAAAAAAATATAATCTACGAGGAAAAAAAATATTTTTCTTAAAAACTTCAAATTTTTGCAAATTTTTTTTTGCTGCCCGGACTGCCCCCCGTCCCCTCTTTTGAGCTTATTTGGTCATAACTATTGTTCCCGGGCACCAATTGTGAAACAATTTATACTCTCAGAAAGCTTATCAGTTTTTCTATCTTTAAAAAAAGTATCAAAAAATCACGACAAAAATTCAGCCCATAGGTACCTGCCCAGAATCCCATTTGTCCTTCAAAGGGACAATGGTCCTTTAGGGGTTAAAGGATTTGGCAACAAGCTTCCAAAAAGTATATTCTAGGCCTTTGAATTGTTTTAATTGCAAAACTCTCTTAAAAATCACAGTCTTAATTGGAAATTACAGGGAAAAAACTCTAACATTTACCAAAATATTTTGGTGGATTGTTTAACCCTGGAGCGCTCTGACATCCATTTTTTGGATGATGAACAGATTCAAGTTCTTGTTTTTGTCTTGTTCTTGCTTGGATGAAAGTCATCCTAATTTTTGGTGATACTTTATTGAGTTCTTGTCTTATCTAATGGTTGGATTTGGTGTTACTAGAATACAATTTTTTCTAAAATTACAAATGCGGAAGTGTGTCATGTGGTCAAATTGCATTGACTCTAGTTCAAAACTAGATTAGCAAAAATGAGGTCCTAGATGTAAAGAACACAAAAATTTCAAAAAATCACCATATCAAGAGAACCTCATTTTAAATCTATTCCAATAAGTTTTGCTCAAAAAATGATAATATTTTGCTTGTAATCAAATTTTGAAGGAATTTTGAAATTTTCCTTTCCAAATTTATAGAATAATATTGTTGATAGTATTGGTGAATCTAACCTTATGGATGGAATTTAAAATTCAAAATCTACAACTTTCCTTTGTATATCACTCCTAAAATATTCTTCCTAGTAGCACTTTATAATGATTTTCTCCAAATCATCAATTATGGAGAAGAGTTCAGACACTCGAGGGTTAATCTTAAATATTCAATTTCATAAAAGAAATTGTACCATCAAATAGTAACAAAAATGAATAGTTTATTTCTGTACCTAATATAGTATAATTCATTTTTTTTAAATAGTTTATTTATGAAATTATTAAGAAAAAATGAATTTAAAAATGTACCTGGGATCATTTAGATTTGGTATTGAACTCATAATAAAAAAAAGAAATGGGTTTTTTACATACAAACATTAATCTCATTTGCTTTCTAGTATTAACTTCTTTAATCTGAAATAAGTTTTGAGTATTGGAATGCTACAATCCAAACCAATCTCAATATTCTAGAAAGGCGTTAACAAAGACCATACCCTCTTTTCTTCTCCTGCTATATTTTGAAAATAACTCTAGCATTTAAAACTACCATATTGGACTATCAATGTTGGAAAAAAATAATTCTTAAAAAAGATGATGGAATTTTAGGATTTCTTTTTCAAAAGAACAACTATATGAAGAAAACACAATTTTTGAAAGAATATTCCTATTTTTAGTATCTATTTAACTTTATGTCCTAATGTTAATTAAATATTTGACATGAAATACCAATCTTGATAGCTAGATATAGTATTAGATATTAAAATAATCTATAACAAAACAAATAACAAAAGGTTTAGTTCATTGAATTCACACTGTCCTTTTTTTCATTGTCTTCTTCTTTGGCATTACAGTTTCCAAAATTCACAACATTCTATTTTCTCAAAGTCCACTACCTTTTGTATTCCAAAACTAAATGTATTGTAATCTTCTTGAGTTGGCAGCATGAAAATGTAATGATTATGACAATCCAACATTTTCACTTGCCACTAGTCAAAACTCATGATTTGCATAGACCAAAGACATGACCCACAATATGACCTACACATGATCGATTAAACATGCATGCTATTGATCTCATCTTATAGTCATTTCATTAGACCCACCAAGTTGCCCATATTAATTTCCACTTTACTCAAGTAACTGCACCTAATCACAAGTTGTTTGCAAAACCAATCCCATCTAGATTTGCCTTGCCTCTTTTCATGAACCTTTTCCAACCCCTAAACCACCCTAGAATCTATCAATTCTCGACACACCTATTTTCAGCACTCTGAAAAATTCAAAGCACACATTCACACATTGTCCCTAAAAAAAGGTTTGTGTAGAGAATCTCAAAAAACCCTACTACATACAACCCCTTCGACACATACGGACTCAACTCCCAACAAGATCCAACAAAAAAAATATATATATTACTTTGATCATCATAGTTTGCAAATGGTTACGATGTTCAAATGATTATATGATGATTCGCACCGTTTTGATTTGGGGGTGTGGTTCCCAAAGCATGCCTTCACATGCACACCACTCCCATTTGCAATGCTCAGCAAAAAGCTTGGCTTCCACGGAAGAAGTCTAAATGCCCTGCTTGCATGCACACAGAAATGCCTGTCGTCAAGCAGTACAATTTTTTTTTTTAAAATTAAAAATTAAAAAAAAAGCAGCAGCCAAGCTAGAAATAGGCCACTTGGGACTTAAGCTTTAATATTATTCTGATTCAAATACACAAGGAGTTCGTCATGCAAGCCATGGCATTTGCTTGTCCCTTTTGCTTTTTTCAATTCATACTTTTAAAAGAGTGGCGTGGAACCGCCCATGGAACACAAACATTCCATCCATGTGACGTGATTGCGACTTCGTTGACGGACAGAATCATCCATCCACTTCATTGGCCTTTTTTCATCCATGTTTTTCATTCATCCAATTGGACGAAGTCACCTATTGTTGGGAGAATGAATGAATACAAAGGCATTTACAACGTTGACTTGTAGTTTGCTGGGAACTTGTTGAAGTTTGAAGCCTGCTTGCTTGCCTGCCTTGTCTTTGCTTGCTTGCATGTCTTGCAATTTGCTCTCTCATTGGGGTTTTTTATTATGGGGTTGTTGCTTGGATGGTGACCATGGCGGCGTATAAGTTAAGGCCGGGATTTTTTCCCTTTGCATAAAAGTCAGTGGGAGGGATTTGGTGGTTTCTCCTAACTTCCAAAAACACAACACCCACCTGAAAATCGGTTTAAAAAAGTGTTAAAAAAGGGTCAAAAAAATGGTTAAAAAATGCTTTAAAATTGTGTGGCTGAACATGGACATCACTTGATTTTGACATCAATTTTTATTTTATTTTATTTTTATTTCCCCATTTGAGCAGCGGAGTAATTTGATATGAAGGGGACTGTTCTTGCCATGATTCAATTGGTGTTTTTTTTTGTGTCTGGACGATGACGCTCAAATTGTTACGTAGTTGACTATCTTTCCTCTCGTGGTCGGTCGGTCACTTTTATCTTATTAGAGTGAAAATATCTGCCTAGGGATTCTTCCAAGCACATGTGTACTTCGTTAGTGACTAATTAGTGGAAAGAAAAGCCTACATCGAGAAATATTAGAATTATGCATATCTAATCGTAGGATCTCACACTAGACTAGTGTAAGAATGTATGGAAGAAATTTCAAAATTTTTGACCTCATAGATGGCAAGACATTTGCATTCAAAGTGAAGAAAAGAATTTTTTTTTCTCCTTGCATGACTAGATAATAAGACTTTGAAATCTTCTTTTAACTTAATAATTTTGCACTAAGAATTTTAAATTTCAAGTTTTTTTCATGTTTAAGAATTGAGTCAAGGGTTTGGAAGAGAAAAAGATTCAAAAACAAAAACTTGATTTTTGTTCTTAAGAGAAAAATTGAAATAGAAGTAGGTACAAAATAGAATGAAAATCTAAATTGTTAACAACTCTAAGATGGAATTGAAATACATTAATTCCAAATGGTAAGATTGTTTTAGCAAACAAACTAAACTATGTCAAATTTTTTTATTCTTTTTAGTTCCTAAAGTTCTTTCATATTTAGAGGATCCAAACTATTCCAAAATACTAGTCTCAAAAGCAAGGCAAGAATCCTCATTTATGTTTATTTTTTAGCAAATCCAATTGTAGGATCCTTCAGTTAACTAATTAGAGTACACCATCCTTAAATTTCAGATTATATAACCTTACTAATTGCAAGATCACATTGCTTGAATTTTTTTTCAAGTATTTTCAACTCTTCCCAAATGGTTAGATTTCATCTTTAAACTTTTTATACAAAAATGCTCAGATCCTATAAATTGTTACTCTCTATGATATATTGAAGAAATAAGTTGGAAATACATATAAACAATTCTTTTTTTTAATATTTCATATACACACTTGAAAAAAAAAATTAAAAATTAAAAATAGAGTATGATTTAAAATACTAAATTGTTAAGAATGTAGTTTTGGAATTGAAAAATGCCAATTGCAATGGCTATAATCTTATAATGAACAATCTACATCCTATGATTTTATTTTTTTCCAAATTTTTTGTAAATTCAATGAAATAAAGGATTTCAAAGTTCATTTTACAATAAAGATTTCATAACTACTCACAAACTAAAACTCCTCATAATTTTCATCTCATTAATTAAAATAGAATGATTCAAAGTTTTCTATGTATATATAAATTTAGAAATCCAATTTCAATGTTTCATTCATTAAAAAAGCAATTTCTTTTAGTTGTCCAGGTTGCTTCAATTGATAAATAAACTACATGTCATACAATAGTTTTTTAACCATGGAGTCAAAGATTATGAATATTGTTGCACCTTAAAGCTATTCTTTGCCCTCTTGTTGTATGAAAATTTCAAAGCAAAAAAACAGAAATTCCATTCTTGGTGAGTTGCTCAAAATTTCTATGTTGTCCAAAAACCTTGTTTGATCCTTTAGGGATTGATAGTATAAATTTAGTTAAAAAATGAATCCTATAAGGTATTTTCTCAAGATTGCCCACAATATAAAAAGTTACATGATTTTCACCACTAATCCAAATGGAATGGAAAAAAACTTCATATATAGACAAAAACATAATTTTTGAGGAAAAAAATGAAAAATGAAAAAAATTCAATTATTTGTGATTCTTTGGCCTATTAATTGATTTTTAGTGAACTTAGGATGACACAACTTTTGCTAGTGAGCACTGATTGAAATAAAAAATAATATTCCCAAAAACTAATGTGATTTCTATCTTCAAAAACTGTTTACAAAAATCATGTCAAAATTTGAGGTTTTACAAGTATATCTAAAATTCCATGAGTTTTATTGCAAATTGCAATAAAATGATGAATTTTAGGAAATCTTCAAATTTTCAAATTGGAGTAAGAATTGCATTGAATAAGATTAATTTCATTCAATGGTTACAAATTAAAAAAGATCATTATTGTGGATTTGTCATTTTCTCATGCAAGAAAGTCAAAATATATCACTAGGAGGCAAAATGCAACACAAGTCTTTGTAAATGAATTCAAGAAACTACTTGTAAAGAATTAGAATGAAAAAAATTATTTTCTATCCTTACGGCTTCTATAAAATCATCTAAAGAACACAAAATGTCCTCTCATGATTTTGGGGTTAATCCCTAAAGGGACAAGATCTTCCACAAAGTGTTGCCAAAATATAATCTAATTAGTAGATAATAGATGTATTCTTCAATTTTTAAAAGACCTTGAAGGTCATTCATGAGACACTTTTTGCCCTTTGAGATGTTAAGAGAATCTTGTATTTATAAAAATTGCATTTCTTACTTCAATATGTATCCAATCTTGAAGATTTTGTCGATACCGAGAATATGTTCTATATTAATATCTATGACCTTATACAATGATTTCTTTTAGTATACTTTTCGATAGCATAATTCTTAAGATAGCATAATCTATGCTTTAGAAATACAAATTTTGACTCATATATTATTTTTGTATTCCTATATTACACTAATTTAATACAATAGTGAGGGATTAAAATTAGTGTCACCTCTTAAATGTTTTTTCCTATGAAACCTATTTTTTGTAGAAATTAGTATACTTTGATAATATTTCAGAAGTTTGCAATTCAATTTAAAAATATGGTTTGGAGAATTTGTGCTACATGCATTGATAGGATAAATTAGTAGAAGGTATTCCCACCTTACACAAACACTTGTCTCAAATCTTCATCTATGTTTATTTATTAACAAATCCAACTATAAGATCCTTTAATGAATTTGTTACATACACCTTCCTAAATTTTTTGAATAAGATCCCTTATCTATTGCATGATTGAATTGCTTGAATTTTAGAAAGAAGTATTTCAATTCTTCCCAAATGATTAGGTTTCATCTTTCAAAATTTTTACACACAAATATGTAGATCCTACAACTTGTTACTCTCCTTAATATATTGAAGAATTAAGTTGGAAATACATATAAAAAAATTTAACAAATTTTTTTTATATTCATGCTTAAAAAAACAGTAAGTGCAAAGAAGTAAAGTATGATTTAAAATACTAATTAAATTGTTAAGAATTTAGTTGTGGAAAAATGCCAATTCCATTATTTGTAATGTTGTGATGAACAATCAATATCCAATGGTTTTATTTTATTTCAAGAATATATAAAATTGAATTAAATAGTGGACTTCAAAGTTTATTTTAAAGCAGAGATTCTATAATTACCCACAAACTAAACTCTTCATAACTTTCATCTCATTAATGAAAATGGAATTATTCAAAGCTATTTCAATGTACATATAAATCTAGGAAAGCAATTTCAAATTTTTATAATTCAAAGAAAAAGGATTTTTTAGGAATGTCCAACTTGCTCAAGGAACAACAAAAACTAAGTATCATACAATGATTTTTTTTAATCACGTAGTCAAAAATTATAAAAATTATTACACCTTAAAGCTTCTCTTTGACCACATGTTGTGTGAAAATTTCAAAGAAATAAAATAGTAATTTTTGTTCTTAGTTAGTTGTCCAAAATTGCTATGTTGCCAAAAAAAATGCCATTAGGTCCTTTGGAGGTTAAAGAAAGATTGTAATTAGAAATTCAAATTTTGAATTGCAATTAATGGAGTTTTAGAGATTTATGACTTTAAAGTTATTATTTAAGAACAAAATCTAATTAACTTCACCATTTCAATTGTGCTCAAATTCAAAAAAGATTATTTGAGTTGATAAATTTAAATTGAGAATAAAAGCTTGAAATTGCCAAATTACACAACAAAAGGAGATTACTAGATTAAGAATCTTATTATGTAAAAGTCAATAATACCTCACCAAGGGAGTGTCCAATACCACTTGCTACAAATGCATTTAAAGAAAATTTTCAAAATAAGTTGGATGAGAAATTGTCTATACTACATCATTTATCAGACACAAATTAAATGTACTATCAATTTAGGATTCATCCCTAACAATTTAAACTAGATGCACCTTCATCACACTCAATTGTAGTTTTTACAAACTTTATTATTTTTAAATAAAAGAAAAAACTGTGATAAGTCTTATTTTTATCCATTGAAAATTTTGAAATTTTTTTTTTTTTAAATGGATGAATTATTTTAATTATAATATTTATATATTTGAATGCAAAATGATAATAAAATAGTTATATCTACAAAGTACTCAACAAGTTTCATGCAAAGTTTGGTACAACGTCAAGAGATGACAAGGCTCAAAAATGTTCTCCTAAATTAGGAGAAGAAGTTGCACCAAATAAAGGTGATCATTGTTAGCCCAAATTGGAAGAGGAAGCTATTATACACAACCAATTTTCTATTAATTGTAAGTTTTGCATAAAGTTTGGCGCAAAGGTTCAAATCATACCTTTTTGGTCCTAGGTGTGCACTACTTTACAGAGTGCATTTTCCATCCATACATTTATATTTTTAAAATTTAAAATTATAAATCACAAATTTTCATTATAACTTTTTCCTTTTATCAACCTTGAAGTAGTATATCTAAACTCAAAAGTTGAATCTACTTTGTGAAAGAATTATATACTTAAAACAATGCATAAATAATACATAAAATACAAAATCATCAATAAATTCATATAAATTTCAAAAACACCTTTTTCTACAATCAAAATGTTGAATTTTTGCATTGGAGTAATGTAAAAATAAAACAAAATTATAAAGAAAGTGCACTATATAAAGTTTATGCCATGAAAACAGATAATCTTCACTAAGATTGTTCTTGAGTAACTATAATTATTTTATTTTAGAAGCAAAAGCAATGAAAAATTCATTGAAAATGCATCACTTACTTACTTAGTCGATCATGTGCACAAACTGCATTCATGAATTTGTATTAAAAATCTGCATTGAAAATCAATTTGTGAATGCGAAATAACAAAAATCAATTTTTTTAATAGTTGATCAGTTTTAAAAAAAAAAATAGATTCAAGGAAATTTAAAACTTAGAATTTTAGAATTTTCAAAATGTGTAAATTTAAAAATCTCAAAATAAATAAACTTGGAAATTTGAAAGTAGAAATTTTGGAAATTTTAAGGCTATAGATTGAAAAATTGTAGGCAGTAAATTATTAAATTATTAGGTTTCAATGTGATATATTTGTTATCTTAAATTAAGTTAACCCCTAAAGCACGGAACTGCGTTTTCTTAGCAACATAGCAATTTTGGACAACTCACTACAAACAAATTTTTTTTACTTTTTTTTTATGAAATTTTCACACAACATTTTCCCCAGGGGTAATTTCAAGACTCAACAATTTTCATAACTTTTAACTATATGGTTAAAAAATTATTGCATGATATGTCATTTCATTG
Source organism: Pseudoscleropodium purum (assembly GCA_963969395.1). NCBI lineage: Eukaryota > Viridiplantae > Streptophyta > Bryopsida > Hypnales > Brachytheciaceae > Pseudoscleropodium > Pseudoscleropodium purum. The sequence goes on along the minus strand of OZ017800.1, from coordinate 13,833,541 downwards.
CTTAGCGAACAACTCAAAAAATTCTTAAAAATTCACTTTTAAAAAAAATTAAAATTTGAAATTGGTTTTTTAGATTTAAATATATGTAGAGAGCTTGGAATCATTGCATTTTGATTAATGAGATGAAAGTTATGAAGAGTTTTAGTTTGCAGGCAATTATGGAATCTCTACTCTAAAATAAACTTTGAAATCTTTTATTTAACTCAAATTTCAGTATTTTTGAAAAAAATTCAAAAAGTAGGGTGTGAACTGTTTATTACAACATTATAACCATTTCAATTGGCATTTTTCAATTCCATAATTAAATTCTTATCAATTTAGTATTTTGAATCATTCTCTACTTCTTTATACTTACTATTTTTTTTGTATATGTTATACAATTTCAAATGATTTGAAAATTTTCAAGCATGTAGCCAACTTGCTTTGAAGAATGAATCCAAAGATTAACCACTGTTCTCAAAAAAATTTCATACAAATGTGATCTTATGAAGTGTAGTTGCTCAGTTTTTCATAGGGCCCAAAAAATGAATTTCCTCAACTCAAATGCTAATATCCTCCCATCTACATGGTAGAAAATTATGAAATTTTTTCCATGTCTTTTCAAACCATTGTACAACAAGATCCTTTTGTTACATGTGTCCAAAAATGTTTTTTCCTAAAATTTGGTGTTTATACTAGAAATGATAGTTCTAGAGCATTTTTGGTGAAAACATATTCAAAAACATTAAGGGATTCATTGACACAAAATAGTATGTATTGTTGAATTTTGTATATTTTACCTAATGAACAATAGAAAAAATATTTTTGAAAAATTAAACTAACTCAACTATGAATTTTTTCAAAATAAAAAGACTAAACTTAACTTAATAAGAATTTGATTGAAAGATCATAGAATCTTTTTTGACGTAAGACATAAATCAATTTGTTAAAGAAATTTTCTTATTATTTATTATTATTATTTTTAGCTTAAAAATAAGTTAGAATATGATGGGATTTTTGTTATATTTACTAATGCGTTTTTTTCTTTTGAACACTACAAGAATGATAATCATAATTTTTATTAAATAATTTAATATTATCACTTAATATTGATAGACTATGTATAATCTTATGTTGTATAATTATAAATTTAAAACTACATCAAATTTATGAGTTTAGAACTGACCATTTAAATGAATTTTTATTATCCTACTACAATGGTAAGTTTGGCAATAATTGTTTTGGCTAATGCTTGATAAATTTGTATTGGCATATAAAAGTGTTTCAATTTTTAAAAATTCAGAATTAATAAATGCCTAAATTACTTAATTGTGAATCTAAAGGTAAAAATATATGAAAAAAATAATCGAAGCATCAAATTGTTAAAGTAAAATTTTATCATAATAAAACAAGTCTATATAGATGACTTCCAAAAAAATTTAATTACTTGTCAAAATTTTAACAAAATCTGATTCAATCAAATTCTGTGATTGATGTTTTAAAGCAAACAATGAAAGAAGGAAAATATAAACCACTATTCTAAGTTGCAGTAAAAAATATCTAGTTAATTAGTCCCTAGTGATTGCAAGTTAAATATGCCTAAATTTCTAAACGTATAATCTTCTAGGCCATCCAAAAGATAAAGTTTTGTCTTCCAAGATTTTAAGAAAGAAACATATATGTCATATAACTTATGTGTTTTAGTCATTTTGTTGGAAAATATATATATTTTTTTTCAACTTATAAAAATATAAAAATATATATATATAAAATCTCAATCATATTCATCTTTCAAAAGAATCAATCTTTCAATCATATTATAGAGTCAAAGGTGGTATTGAATGAAAAATTAAACCATTCAAAACTCTTTCAAATAATTGAAAATTGTTCATTCCAATAGTAAGAATGTTCCAATAAAAATCAATATCCTTTACGTTTTTTGTTTTTATTTAGAAATTTTCAAAATTGAGTGCAAATGATGATTTTAAATGTTTTTTCTAATGTTATTATATGCAAAATAAAAATCTTCATAACCTTCACTTCATTTTCTAGAACTAAATGGTTAAAATGTTTTAAAATAGGTATCAATCTATAAAATCTAAAAATATTAATTAATCTTTTTTTAGAATACATTTTTAGCTACCCAATTTGACATTCTAGTAAAAAAAACTTCTAAATTTTGCAATATCTATTGGATTGATGTGAAACAAAACTTCATCCGTAAATTAGGATGATTAGCATGATTAGCATCCATTTTACAATTTCTTATAAAAATTTCAAATTTTAAAGTGCATAGAGCTTGCCTTAGATTTTTTTTTAATACAAAGTAGATTCATTAGCCCTTTAGCCTTGATTATACTATAAGAAAGTTGTGTTTAAAGTGATGTCCAATGTGACAAACCCATGTTCTCATGTCAACAAAAACGTCCAAAGAACATCAATATTGACATTAATACATGGGCTTGTTATATAGGACATCATCTAAAATCCATTTAAAAAAATTAGGGCTCACTTCCAAAGACACGAGTTTCTTATAGTTTTAACAAAGCATGTGGCTCTTTAAAATACTATTGAAGACTAAAGAATAAAGACTCAAAGTAAGGAATCATCCTCTGTATAGTTTGGATGGTTAGGCCATCACATCTTTACAAAGAACTTTTTTTTTCTAGGTTTCCTTACTCTCTTTTAAAATCAAAGGTATTATACACTAGTAATGAATAACATTATCTAATTATCTAGATCTTTTCAAAATTCAAGATATTCTAAGTGAAGGTAAGAAAAGTATAAATCTTAAATATATTTAGATTCAAGAAATCATAGTCATATACCCATACAATATTGGTTTGTAAATTGAAGTCATCAAAAACCTCATTTTTATTTTGATATTTTTCAATTTACTCTATACCATCAATAATAACTAGTGAAATTTAATTGTGCAAATTTTAACCAAATGGCAAAAGGGAAAATTCTATTGGCCATAACAATTTCATTAGAGGAGCATTTAGAGACAATTTTTCAATTTTTGACTATATTTATGGCAAATTTGTAAAAATTAGCCAAAAATATACTAGATATAGAAAGTTGTTATGTGTTTATCAAAGAATCTGAAACATTCCATTTTAAATGGCTACATGAAATTAAAAAGAGGTAGGATAATTTTGTTAATTTTGAAAAATAATGAAAAAAAATTATTGGTAGTAATTCAAAATTGTGAGGTACATACTTGATGATATCTATATCAAAAGTAGGTGATACTTAGGTAAAATTTGATTGTTGGTCTTACAAAAAGAATTAATTTTGACTATTTTGATTGAAAAAATGAAAAGTTTTCCTTGTGAAAAATAACCAATATCTCTTTGTTATATCCAATTAGGAGAAAATAGTGCATAAAACACATGCTATTTGTATTGATTGAAGTTGTAGTACTTAGAAGAAATTTCAATGGTCTTTTTTTATTTTTCCAATTATAATGACCCAAATGTTCAATTTTCCATTGACAAAGTAGTCAATTTTGATTCAAAGATATATGCTGAATTTTTTATTACTTTATTTGATTGAATCAAAAGGTGTAATTCCCTATTTCAGAATGTTGAATTCTAGCTGAAATTGGAGACCCTCCTTAGGCATTTAAGGGTCAAAAATTTCAACAACTCAATAGGATCCAATATGTATGTATATATATATACTATAAATTGAAGAGGATATTCATTAAAATTGGAAAACTTGGTGTCTTGTTTTAACCCCTACAAGACCAAATTGTGGTTTCAACAACATAGAAATTTTAGGCAAGTGTGCGTGACTAGAGATTTTCATGTTTTGGGTTCAAATTTTGATAGAAGGAAGGGACAAGGAATATCTTCCATAAGCACTAAATTTTAGGAGATTTGGAAATATGAGTAAAAAATTATAGCCTAATATGTAGTTTATTTCTCAACTTGAGTAGTTTGGGCAGATCTGAAAAAAATCATTTTTTTCAAAAATTCAAATTTGAAATTGGTTTTCTAGATTTATAAATACATTAAAAGCTTTGAATCATTCCATTTTGATCAATGAGTCAAAAGTTATGAGGTTTTTAGTTTGTGGGCAGTTATGGAAATAAATAAATTGTTAATAATTTAGTATTTTGAACCATTCTCTACATCTTTCTACTTACTATTTTTTTCCTATATGTTGTATAATTTTAAATGATCTAACAATTTTTAGGCATGTAGCCAACTTGCCTAGAAGAATGAAAGCAAAGAATTGCAATCATTTTGAACATTTTTTCATACAAATGTGACCTTGTAAAGTTCAACTACCCGATTTTTTGCAAGGACAAAAAATGATTTTTGTCACTTCAAATGCTATTATCCTGCAATCTAAACAGTGGAAATTTCTGAAATTTTTACGACATCTTTTCAAAGTAGTGTACTACAAGATCCTACAATTACGTGTGTCCAAAAATGTTTTGTTTTTTTAATTTTGAAAATTGTATAAGAAATGGCAGTTTTAGAGTGTTTTTGGCAAACATAGTCAAGGAACTTTAGGGGTTAATCATCTTCATAAATTCAAAATAAAAAAGTGTTCATTAAATTAAGACAATTCAATAAATTGAGATTACAATGTGACAAGGAATTGCATATTCTCTTACATTTAAGTACCAATTGTAACAACATGTATATGCCTTATATCGTTAAGTGCGTCCATTAGGAAAAACTCCCTTTTATATAGTGTGTTATATTGAGAAATGGCTCAACACTTTTAAAGTGAAGTGTATTTCAACAAGACTACGTTCATTTCAATTAAGACCAAAAATACGTCTTACCATGCAAAGATGATTAACAATAAAAATAAAAAATGAAATGATGTAGACTTTTATAGACAAAACCTGAATTCCTTGTCATCAAAATAATATGTTAAAACAAATATATTCCATTGAAATACAATACTTAAGAAGATTCAATGCTATTCCTAAAATGGAAGAATAATATAAATATATTATTGAATTGTATCATAGCCATACTTACACATAGAATAATATCCTAAATATATTACCTTGCAAACTACAATACTTAAAAATCCTCAACTCTATCACAGTTAACAAGTACATTTATTATCACATATGTTTTGTTAACAATTCAAGTTGATATCAATAGTTAAGATTTTCAATTTTGAAAAAATAATGAGAAATACTGAATTAGGGGCACAATTTTAGTTTTATTAATTGAGGTTTTGACACATCAAGTGACTATTTATTCACTCACAACCAAATTTAGAAGAAAGCTAAAACAATTGATGACAAAAAATTTGTCCACTTAATTGCAACTTTTATCCAATTTAAGCAACTTCTATAGATTTTCCTCTAAAATGTACATAATTTAATTGTGGAAGTTTAGGATGTGCCTAGAATTTGTACTTTAAAACATTGTAATTTTTTCATTGAGTATTCAAAGACGTATACTAATTTACATTGGTACTTTGTTTCAATGGCCAATAATATCCAACAAAAATTGAATTAGTTTAATCATTATGAATATTATAAGAAATCATCCTAGTATATATATTTAAACTCTCAAATTAGGTTTCATATCAATATTATAATGGTATATTCATGAATTTTGGACAGTGTTTATAAGAATACATGTATGTATATGTAATAACTAGGAGGGTGGAAATAAGTTTGAAACCTATGAAATTCATTTTCTTATTTATGATGAAAGTAAGGTGAGACGGTTGTTGTAAATCTTAATCGTTGGATAAATTGTTTAGAAAATCAATGCACATATAATCCTTATTGGCATTTCTAGATGATCTATATTATGTGTATACATTACAAAAAGAGTGGCACAAAGGGGGGCTTGTTTAAGTGTTTTAGTTTTATTTTCTAGTTGAAATATAGAAAATAAAATCTAGTCTTTGAAATATACACAACTCAAGTATCTATCTAATGGGGATCAAAAATTTAAAACCAAGATATACATACTTCTAATATATCTATAAGTGCCAAATATATTTATGTTTAAATATAATTGTTTTTTGTTTTAAAGAAATAAAATTAAAGTCCTGGTATTTAGAATGTATGCAAAATATGACTTTATTTAAAGTGACAATTCTATAAAAATACACCATATAAATCCTAAGTAGTCTTGCAATTTGAAGTCTTTGAATAGCTTATGGTTTTGAAACTATTGTGTATATTGGCATTTTTTTCTTGTGACCTTGAGTACATTGATGTATTTATTTTGAAATTTTCTTTGAAAGGCAAATGGAATTGGCATTTAACACAAATAGTTTCAAATTTTTTGGAGCTTCAATCGTGAAGTTAGTTATCAATTTTTGAAGTTCAAATGCAAGAATTGTCACTAAAAGCATCCAAGTCATGAAATGCACTTTACGTCTACATTGTTGGTACAACGATAAAGCAAAATGTACCTCTATGTTAAAAGATGCTTTTTGAGCCCCAATGGCTAGTACTTTATAGACCTCCTATTTTAATCTTATTGAACATTTTTAGACACAATTAACAACAACTAAGATAGGATGTCCATATTTTGCTAGACAATGCTCTAAGAATTGTTCCTACTATTGAACCATGAATTGTTACTATAGGAAAGCAAAATAGTCGAGTGATGAACTAGTGCCAATTGGGATTTACTATTGTATATATAATGAGTGATGGGGACTAAGTTTGATTTGGGTGTAAACAAAATTTCCATGTAAATAATATGGACTTATGAGTATGGGACACTTCGTGCCATCCTAGGCAATTACATGCACCATATTTTTCAAGTTCAAGGCTTGTATGCCTTCATTTTTCATCTTCATTTGCACCATTGATGGAAATTCAATTGTTTGACATTTTATGTCTCTACCTATGGCCTTCAATAGCACCCTGTTGCTGCGAGCTTCGAAAAATCACATCTAGTTCAATTTTGGTTGAATAATTACGAATCAAGTTGCGATGGATGTGAAAATGTCGTCTTCTTCCCCTGAAAATTTGCTAGAAAATTCTTTGATCTGCATAGAAAAGATCCTAAGCCAATATGCTCTTAAATAAGCGGTTTCTGCATCTCCGACCCTTTACCCGTAATTGGAAAGATAAAAATTCATCAAGCACAAGAGATCCTTGCCTGTCCTATGAGAAACAGAAGGTTCTCAAACTACTGTCACAAACTCTTGCTTCAAAATAGGGCCCTTTGTCTGTGGACTTTCTTAGGGATAAGTTAGTTGGAATTTTGGAGAATAACTTATCCCAACTTCCGCGCACTCTTCTTTTTTTTTTCTTTTTTTTTCTTTTTGGGTGTAATTGTTCCCAATACCGCAACTAATGAGTTAGTGATCCTCATCTTGAAGGATCCCAATTTTTCTGGATTTGTTCCACTTTGAAATCACTGCAAAATCATTGAACATTGTATGGAATAATTGCACAGGAATTGGTGTTCATTGTCCCATAGATAAGATTTCAACTGGCTTAAATTTCTATCCATGGGTTCGGTTTGGCATGTTCCATTTCAGAAAAACAAAAAAAAATGGATTGGAGAGTGGCTGGACTGCTTGCACTTTAATTTTATGGCAATCAAATTTCATTTCATTTGTTTAGAAAAAAAAAAAAGAGAAATGTTTTGGAGAATGAACACAAAACAAATTTGTTGGTGAACTGAAAGTTCATGCCACATTGAGGGGAAGTTCTTAAGCAAGTGGTTCATGTAGAGTGTGTGGGAGGCCATATGAAAATAGAACTTGGAGAGGCAACAAGGATGTTTTTTGGGTTATAGAAGGTGAATAAAAAAAATATCAAATGTAAGACTTGGGACTTCATTGTTGGTATAAAGGCTAAAGTCTCAACTCTAATTCTAAACTTGACTCTTGTGCAATTTTACATAGCAATTAAGTGCTCAAAAAATGAGTCAAAAAGTCGAAAATTCATTTGGGGGCACTTTTAGCATCAAAAATCTACATTGGACACATTTGAAGACAATTTTAGTCCTCTAGGATGCCCTCTATGGTGTTTCTCTCCTTGTTTTAGGTTTTAGAAAAGTGGTTTGGATTTGAAAACAAAGTTGGGTTTCTCTTTTGACTAGAGTCAATTCGGCCTCTAAGTCCCACTTCTTTGGTGCCAAAACTCCTAAGAAGTATTACCATGTAGGGGTTCAAATGAAGTGACTTTGGGCTTGGGCTTGGGGATGTAGTGTAAAGACCCAAGTTCCAAGTTCTAACTATCTACCCATCAGATTTCGAGAATTTAGTGGGACTTGGGATGTAGGGTGAAGTAACCTCAAGGTATGTGCACCTACAATTGTCACTAATTTCAATTGAGTATAGTTATTATTGTAAATAATTATTATTTCAATTTATTGATAATTAAAAGAGGATTCCAACATACTTTAGGATGGATTATTTGGACATTGTGGGAATAATTTATGAGTTTTAGAAACACTACCTCTAGGTGCACTAAACTTCAATACTAGGCTCAGTCTATTAAGTCTCATGTTTTGATTGTACACATTTTAGAAGTGTAGGATGATTCTACAATTTTTATTATTATTTTATTATTTTATATTTATTAATTATCTAAATAGCATTGTACATATTTTCTTAAGATTTTTTACTTTCTTAGTTTCTTATTCAAAAACTTATTTTGGGCTTGATCTTTCTAGGATATTATTTCCTAAAAGATTTTAATACTGATTTTATTTCATTTTAAAATTTTGAATTTCTAATTTTAAATTACTCCTAAAAAAATTGATTGTACCATATAAACACAAAACAAACATTACAAGTGTTTTGTGGAATCATCCAATTTTTTTTAATCAATATTTAGATTTTTGTAACACTTTTAGTCTAAATTTAGGTGTTATTTTTTGGTCACTATTGATTATGTGAACACATACCTTAAATAATGTTGAATTATAGATAATTTTTGAGAATTAGGAAGCCCAAGAATACTATCACATATACAAGGTGCAAGAGACTATATTCCTTCCACAATTCAAAAGTCACTCTATTTGTACCACTTTGTATTAGTAGTGTACATTTCAAACTTTTAAATGTACTCTATTGATACACATTGGCCTTAAAGTGGCACAAAAAGTCTTAATAGAGATAACTTTTTTCTTAAGTCTAACTAAGAGATTCATGTTGTCTTCTTTATTTTCCTCTGATTAGTAAATATAATTAATAATCAACTACTACAATAGATAACCATTCTAATGCAACAACATTAAAAAGGTTTCATCAACCAATAGGATTTCATTATGAAGATATGGGGATGTCATTAGGATTTCAATAAGAACAAATGTATGAAAAATTGTGTGTACAAAATTGTGACAAAATTTGCCTCTAATTGAATAAATGTAATACATCAAACCATTCTAAACAAACTGAACTTCTATGGATGTATAGAAGTATAACATTGGAGGTATAGAAAGCCTTCCTAAGATATTTGAGCCTTCATAATTTATCTAAGAGCTTGTGGCCTTTTAATCCCTAATGTCCAAGGAAGGTCCTTCCTCTAAATTCAACCCCAAAATTGCCATATCAAAACTAAAAGTATAATTTTTTTCAATAATTTTTTGAAAAATCTAACTATAAAATCTTGTTCATCACTATTAAATTCGTTTATCCTCCAATCTTTAAAAGCTTTGATAGTAAGAATTTTGAAATATCTCCAATTAAAGTTTAATTCTTGAAGAAACAACAATTTTTTTCTCCAATTAGTATGACTAAATAGATGTATATTTAAAATTTTCACAAAAGTAGAATTTTTTGTATTCAACCAAATGTATTTATAAATAGTCAAAAACATGCATGACAATTTTTACAAGAATTGGAAAATGGAAGATTGTTTTAAAAGCCTAGCAATTTTAATGAAGAACATAGACAAAACAAAAATTTCATTTGCTAATGCATATTCACTACAATATGCTCTAAAAAACAATCAAACCCTTGCCCACTTGTATACCTTTGGAAATTTTTTCTTGGAGTGAACTTGATTGCCTAGGTTTCTCTCAAAAGACAATTTGTGTTGAGTATTTTTTAGGATTATTTGACTTTGAAATATCAACTAAGGCAAAGTTTTGTCCAAATTAAAATAAAATTGGCTATGAAAAGATAACATAACAAACTACATGTGATAATATAAAATTCTTAAAAATGAACATTTTAAAAATCTAGACAACTTCTAAAGTTAGGCAAAGACCATAGATTGGTTGATTGTGCATTTAGAGGTTAATGTTGAAACAACTTTGTGCACATGTGAACCAAAAAGTTGTCTACGCATAGTGTTGCAATGTAAATTGTTCCACTACATAAAGATGTTTTAATCCTTGTATTGGTTGGTACTAATTGAACTCAATGGAAAAAAAACAAATAAGGACAAAAGAAGGGGATTGATGAGAGAGAACAACTCTTTAGTTTGATGACAAAGCTTGTTAAACTATTGTGGATATCTTGCATTTTTGTCATTGCTCAGTGGATTAGGTAGCTTGTTAGCTATGCAACTTTCTAACATACTATTGCTAACAACAAACTACCCATATCACTTGACAAGTTCAAACCATTGAGACTCAAATCTACACCAAACTAGACAACAAAAACTCATACAAACAACCAAATCTATGAATTGATGCCTATTCTTTTTTATACAAGACTTTCATTGACATTGTTCAATAATTGAAGAGTCCCATTCTTTTAGCTTTTGTTTCCTTTTAGAAAATTTCATGTTGTATTTGGGTTTGGTTAGGTTTTGATTTTTGAAGGTTTGTAGCCTCACATATAAGGTATCAAATAATTGTAGAATAGAAAGGGATAACCAATGGATGAAAGGTAGTCCATTTGATGGAGTATGGGCTAAAATTCTTTGGCCAAGGTAGACAAAGGGGATGATGTTAGGGGGTGGTCTCTTTTTTCCTTTTTTCATAGTGTCTAGCCAAACAAAGTGTTTGAGGAGTAATAGTAAGCTATATAAAAATGGTATTGTAATGAAATTCTAGGAGTCATGATATTTTCCTTCTTGTAATTTTACAATGATATTATATACCTTGTTTGGAGTCAGTATGTATAATTTATGTTTGATGGGTTGAAAGAGACTAAATTGCAAGAGAATTGAAAGGCAAAATTTTGAAAGCTCAAATAACTTTGGTTTAAAAGTGTCTAATTATAAGATTTGGTGTGGATATGTATTAGTCGTTTTATTTCTATTAAGCTATAGAACTCTTATTTGGAAGTTATAAAGTGACTCCTATAGACTTGAAGGTGAAGGAGGTGAACTTGCTACCAAATTTAAGAAGGTAAATTTTAGATGACTATAGAAAGCATTGAAAAAAAGCTTTGGTTTTGAAATTTGATTTGATTATAGACAATTGTGTTAGCATTCCAAAAAATTATCTTATGCTTAAAATGATAAGTTTGACGAGGTTGTGGTACTTCTTATTTAAGTGTTTTGATTAAATTTATACAATGCTTATATGGCTATTTAGTATTGTATAAGATTTATATGACTTTTGTATGTAATAAATTTGTATATAAACATATTTGACTTATATGTATCATACAAATATGAATAGGCTTTGGTTTATATGTATGAATACATTTTGGCCTATATAAATATTAATATGTGGTCATTTGTACATATTGTATATAAAATGATATATGCATGTATATGGTGTGTATGAAGATATGACAGTCATTAAATTCTCTCATTTCATAAATCATATTTAGTTGCAATTAGAACCCAATTGTTTTTGAAAAGCAAATCCTGCATCCAATAACAATAATTTGTTACTATAATAAACCAAAAAAGTAATAATAAGATATAACATATTATTTCACAAAGTGTTATTTAGATTCAAAGGTGCAATGACTCATAGTGCAATAAATTCTAGATGAAACTTGTAGAATATCTTCAATGGTGGCTCTATTTCTCATGATTCAATAGTGCAATCATAACCAAGAAAATATTATATTATGAGTTACTTCCAATAAAATAGAAGCTTCTAATTCCTATAAGTCCAATTTACCAAACTTGGAATAGCTTTTAGAAGCAGAAAAAACTTTTTTACAATTTTCTTTTCAAGAGAATGGATTGCCTTCATAATTTCATATTAAAATAAATTTAAAAAATAAAATAACAAGAAAAATATTGCAAAGTGTCTAGTATTGGGCAATTGTTGTGAAGTTTAATATTCAGAAAAAGTGTTGATGAATATTTCATTCTTAAATTTCACACCTTTTCATAAGTGAATCAAAAGTGAAATTAAGACCAGTTATAAAAACTTCTAATGCCAAAGATAGAAATTCTATTCTTCATACATTTTTGAACTTAACCCTTAAATTTTTGTTGTCCCTTTAGTGAATAAAGTGGATTTTGGGTAGGCTCCTATGGTTTCAATTTTTATTGTGATTATTTGAAATTTAATTGAGGATAGTGAAACAAATTAGTTGTTTAGAAATATAATTTTTCTTTTGTAAGTGTCCATGAGCAAAAGTTATACACCCATGGGTCTAGGTCCAAAACAGGGTTTATTGGATTGGAATACCAAAAAATTCACAAAAAGTCAAAATAAAATTTTCAAAATTTTGTCTCACAAAATTTCTTGTCAATGTAGAAGGATTTATTTCATTCTATTTAGACTAGTGATGAGAAAGTTATAGAGTATCTTGTTTTGGGGGCAATCTAAACTTCTTTTTAGAAAAATAACTCATAGGATTCATTTCTTAATGCAATTTTCAAATGTAAAAAATAAGATTGACATGGTTTATTTTGCTTTCTAGAACTATCTCACTGTTGGAATTATTATATTTCAATTTGATCTTTAGACCTAGTAATAATTTAGTTTTTCTTTCAATCTCATACTCATTTCTACTTACCATTTTTTTAAAGAATGAAAATCAAATGCTTTTTTAAAACAAACTCAATAGACTTTCAATTAAATTACTCAACATAAAAAATCAGAAATTATATTTTGATGGTACAAAAATTTTAAGTTAAAAATATTCAAAACCTTAAAATCTAGTCAAGCAAGGTGTAAAAAAAGTAATTTTTTTCACTTCAATCACAGTATCTTGCAATTTGCATGTGGTCAAAATTTATGAAATTTCCTCTACACATTTTACTCTAGTCTAGTGCAAGATTCTACAATTAGATATGCAACAAAATATAATTTCTAAAGTTTTTTGCACTTTGTAGGAAAAATGGCAGTTTTGAGTGAAATTTGATGAAAAAAAACCCTTCAAACATTAGGGGTTAAATCTTTAAAACTCATTTAAAGCAAATCCATAAAAAATTTTGAAGATTTGAAAGTATGAATATTTTCTACTCTTCATGTTTAGCATTGCCTCTTTTGATGCAAACTTCAAAAAAGTTATGAAACTAATATTTTAAAACGCATTTGTGTTTTGTCCCAAATTCTTCGGTCATTGAGGATTTCATCAAAACTTGATTGAAATGGAGTTTACAAAATATTTAAAATCATTTAGATACATGAAAATGTAAGAGCCTATACAAAAAAATTCAACAAATCTCAAAAGACAATAAAAACAAAAGATTCAAACTCCCTATAGAAAAGGTGATTAAGACCAAAGTTGTTTACATCATCATTTAGAAAACTTTCACATTGATCATCCAAATTGGTAGAAAACAAAAGAAAATTGAATCTTTTATACTATATATCAATAAAATTTCAATATTAAATATTTTACAATGTTCCTATTTCTATCATCTTTATATATATATAATATAATATAATATTTAATTTTTTTTCATACCTCAATATGTATTCAATCTTAAAGATTTTGAGAATATGTTTCTTCCAATATTATTTAGTACCTTCTACTTTATACAATGTTTCTTATAATCAAGGTGACTTTGAACTAGCCTACATAAGATGGCAAAATTGATGTGACGGCAAGATCTGTATCTTAGAAATTCAAATTTTTTTACCATTACATCATTTTCTTATATTGCAATGTCACTTATAAAATACTAAAGAATACAAAATGCTTTGACTGTCATTGGGTGTGTCCTAAATAACTCTTCAACTCCCAAATTGGTTACTTTTGATAACTTTTGTTGCATTTGAAAAAATATTATGTGGGAGTTGGGTTATTTGTCTAGTTGTGTTGACCTTTTCTAATGGACAACTGTAAACAAGACATGTCACTAAAGCTACTTCTACCTGAGAAAAATCCAAATTAGTCTAAATCAAGAAGGTGCCCTACAAAATATTCACACCACTTTTTTGACCGGTTGTGAACCTTTGAGCTATCATTTTGTGATTATACACACCATGATTCTATATTGTTAATTGCCAAATTTTCATCTATTTTATCATTTTCGTCCATATATTTGAAGATTTGTAAAAAGGCCTTTGTGATGTTTTGATTCTGATTTATTAAGATTTTCCATTTTAAAACATTAGTTGTTCATTTTCAAAGGCATTTTTTGACTAAGTCAACACTTTAAAATTTTATTTTTGAAATTAAATTTGATAAAAATTCATAAAATTCAATTACAAGATACCATCAATTGAACACTAAAATAATGAATATCCTAAGATATAAATATGTTTTTTATTCAAATCTAAAATTCTAAATATTCACCAATATAATATATATATATATAATTTAAAATTTCAGGTAATTAGCCATACCACTCACTTTGTATTCTAATGAAAGTACAAGAATATACAAATTCTATTGTGAAAAATACTTGTAATTATTAGGTCAACTATTAAATTTTCAAAATAATTTGACAAGTAATCCAAAACTAAAATTGCAAGGCTAAGTGTCATTTTAAAAGTCAAACAATGATAGATTTAATTCATATGTTCAATTTGAAATGCTATTAAATTCAAGAAAATATGATAAATAAAAGTAAAATCTAAAACCTTATCAAGTTTTTTTGTTTGCATAAAATTGTGAAAATTGTGGATTTCTAACATCAAACTTCTCTTACCACATGTTGAATTACACTAATCTTATTAAAATATTTACTACTTTATCTCCATTTTTCTAAAACTTTTATTCTATATTCAATATTTTAAAATTAATATGTTTTATCAAAAAATTAGTACTTAGAAAATCACACAAATTAATTTAAAAAATTTCAATCGTAAAAAATAGAATAAAAATAGAATAAATTTGAATATTATAGCATAAGTACAATATCAGATTTGTGAAATGTATGCTTTAATGTAAGAAATAAATAAAGTTTGATTGCATGAATAAAATTTGTTGAAGTAAGGATAATCATGCGAATCATATCTTCCAATTAATTTTTGGAAAGCTTAAACTTAACTTCAAAATATATTTTTGACCTACTTGTAGTTGTCGGGTCCTATTTGTGTCCTATTTATGTTTTGTTTTTAAATCACTATTTTGACAAGATATGGTTGTTTGAATAGAGGCTAATTTTTTTAATACAATTGAGATATTTAAAGGATTTTTTCCCTCTTCAAACCTTTAAATAATTTATAGGACCTTATTTATGGGAGTTTATTGTCTTTCACAAGTTGACATATCTAAACATCACTATCCTAACATATATACAATAGCTTGCAAAATGTTTGATATACTTATTAAAATTGCCATCATTGATTGAGTATTTGGAGACTATTTCAACCAAATTTGGATACACTTGCATAGATTTCATTTTTATAGAATTTTATCAAATTTATTACTGAAAAAACTTCTCATACAAGTAATTTTTTTTCAAGATTTCTTAATAAGTGGAATGATAAATCTTTTTACAATTTTTTGGTAAGAATTTTACAAATTTTTAAATTTTATTGAGTGACATAATACTGACTAAAATATGACTCTAAATATTTATAATTTTTATAGTTTAAATTAATAATCACCAAAATTTGTTAACAAATCGAATTTTTGAATTTTTGAAGTGTATGAATACTTATGAGAGACATTGTACAATGGACATAAAAATGACAAAATGCAGTCCTATAGGTATTGGTGGTCAATCTTGCATTTGAATTTCTACTTCCAATTTTAACATTTCATCCATCCAATTCATCCATCAAAGAGATTGACCATGACATGACTCTAGATATTTAAATGCTATGAGAATGGAGATAGCCCACAATTTGTTTTCTCCTCTTTTAATCCTAAAACTTTAAATATATGAAATTGACACTAAGATATAAACACTTAGAAATGCAAATATTAAGATGGATACAAACAAAATCACAACCACTCTAAAAACGACATTGTCACTTTGTTTACATCTCTTAAGCCAATGTATACATAAGTTGAAGAACAAATTTAGAACATCTATCAAAAAAATTTGAACATAGACTCAAAATATCACTCATGTTCTTTGGTGCATTGGAAAAGGTTTCCTTTTACAAATTTTTTTCCCAAATTCTCACCTCAATTTTTCAATATAAAAAATTTAATTTGAAATTTGTAGTGCAAAAATTTTAAGTTAAAAAGGATTCAAAGATTTATAATCTAGTTGAGATAATAGAAAACAAACTTGTTTTCTTTACTTTTAAGAATTATATTTTATAATTGATACAATTAAAGTTTTTGAAATTTCTTACAAACATTCTCATACTAGTCTAGTACAAGATCCTACAATTGGATATGCAAATAAATAAAAATTGGTTAAAAAATTTTGTTGTTAGAAAACAAAAAAAATTGAATCATCTAAATTGTATTAAAAAAATCAATATTAAAGGTTCTGTAAAGCCCCTATTTCTATCATATTCAAATATGTACTACATACCTCAATATGTACTCAATCTTGAAGATTTAGTAGAAAGTGAGAATATGTCTGTTTGAATATTGATATCCTCTACTTAATACAATGCTTTTATATATACGTAAGGTGACTTTAAACTAGCCTACTTTTAGGTGGTAAAAATCTTGAGATGGCAAGAGATGGTTAGTTCAAAGTCTTAGAAATTCAAATTTTCAACCTTTATATCATTTTCTTATACTTTGCTAATTTATTATAAATTGAAGGCTTAATATTAGTGTCACCTATGAAATAATTTTTCTGTAGAAATTAATCAAGCTTAATAGTATTTCAACAATTTGAAATAAATTAAAGCAATATAGTTTGAATAGTTAATTAGTATTACATGCATTGATAGGATAAATTTGTATAAGGTATCTCACCTCAAACAAACACTAATACTTATTTGAAATCAAGATACCTTCTAACAAATTGGTCTCAAAATTTTCAAAGATCATATTATTAAACTACAAATATTTGAAATATCCGCCAATCTTACAAAAACCATTGTTGATACTATACTACATTTAATTGGATATCAAAAATATTATATGCTTCAATTGTCAGTGGTTTAGTTTTGCAGAACTCTTCAACTCCCTACTTGGTTACTTTTGACTTTTTGTAGTATTCAAGAAAATATTTGGATTTGGATTATTTGTCCGGTTGTGACGACTTGTTTTAGTAGGTAACTACAAACAAGACGTCTTGCCAAAGCTACTCTTACATGAGAAAAATAGATTTGTCTAAATAAAAAAAATAAAAAATAAAAAAATTATTTTGTTGGAATTGGCTTCTTTGTTTGGTTGTACCGACTTTTTTTTAATAGATAATTATAAACAAGACATGTTGCCAAGGCTACTTCTACCTAAGGACAAATAGATTTTTCTTTGAATAAAAAAAAAGACCCATAAGACAATTCACACACACGTGCCCCCATTTTCAGCAATTGTGAACCTTCTGGTGATTATGTCTACACATATCATGATTTCATACTAACAATTGCCAAAATTTTCATCCATTTTACCATTTCCATCCATATGTCTATGTTCTTCAATACTTTTCAACAATAATATTGGTTGCCACTCTAATTATATTTCAAGGTTTGAAAAAAAAAAAGCCTTACTATGCCCTTCTTACACTATGATTTTGATTTATTAAAATTTTCCATTTTTAAACATTAGTTGTTCATTTTTAAAGGCATTCTTCAAATAGGCTGATATTTTAAAATATTTATTAGGAATTAAATTTGACAAAAATTCATAAAATTCAATTATAATAGACCCTCAATTGAACACCAAAATTATATATATATACATGTGTATGCACATAATTCAAGCATAAGATTCTCAATGTTCACCAATATAATAAATTTTCTATGAAATTTAAATTTCAAGTAATTAGCAATTCCATTCACTTTGTATTCCAATGAAATTATAAAAGAATATAAAAATCCCATTGTAGAAAAATTCTTGTATATGCCAACTATTAAGTTTTCAAAATAATTAGGCAAGTAACCCAAAACCAAAATTGTAAGGCCAAGGGACATTTTCAAAGTCAAACAATGATAGATTCAATTGATGATTGAGTTTTGAAATGATATTAAGTTTAAAAAAATAAGATAAAATAAAATAAAATCTAAAATTTCACTCATTCTTTTATTTGTACAAAATTGTAAAAATTGTGATTTTGTAATTCTTCAAAGTCAACATCATAAAGCTCCAATATACATTAGAGGTGGATTTTGAAGATCAAATTTTTCTTGACACATGTTGATGAAGTACATTGATCTTAACAAGATATTTATCACCAAATCTCTATTTTTCTAAAACTTATATTTTATATTCAATATTTTAGAATTAACATGTTTTATCAAACAAAATACTTAGAAAAATCATTTGAAATTAATTTTAAAAATTTCAATATTGAAGAATGGAATGAAATTTAAGGTGTTTATTGTTATATTGGAAAACTATCAAATTCTTCAAATTTATGCTTCAATGTAAGAAACTAATAAAATTTGCTAAAATAAAGACAATAATTATATGAACCATATCTTTCGATTTTTTTTTACAAAATTTAAGCCTAACTTCAAAATATATTGTGAAGTTAGGCTTAGTTGTGAACAAATACTTATCAAAACTAGTTGTAGCTTCACACAATAAAATAAGTGTTTTTAGAATGTTAAACTTGTACTTTTAAAACATCCATCAAACAGGAATAGGCTAGTGGGTCATTGATCTTCAACCTTTTTAACCCCTAAAGTCCCAAGGATCCTCTCAAAGGATTTACAAAGGTTTAGGAAAGGACCCATTTTTGGCAAGATTTTTAATAACTTTTTGACAAGATAGAAAATTAAATTAGATTTTTGGGAATATGATAATTATTTTAGTCAATGCTCCAAAGAAAAATTATGTTGCAATTAGCATAAAACAGGTGTGGATGGGTACTAAAAAAACAAAAAATAGAAATAATTGAATTTCTAAAATTTCATATAAATTTTATTCTTGTCTATGTAGAAAGATTTGATTCATTCCATTTATGTACATAATGTGAAAATTATGAAGCTTCTTCTTTTGCATGCAAATTCTTGAAAAAAATAATATATTGGATCCATTTTTTAACTCAATTTTGACAAATTTTTAAAAAGCTTGCATATAGTTTAGTTTTTTTTTCTAGAACAATCTCACTCACTATTGGAATTAGTGAATTTCAATTCCATCTCAGAGCTATTAACAATTTAGTTTTTCCTTCTATCTTATACCTACTTTGATTTTAAAAAAATTTAAAGAAAAAAAATTCCAATGCTTTTTTATAAATTTTATCCCAACCTCTCAACTTAATTCTTTAGTGTAAAAAAATTTAACTTACAATTTGTACTACAAAAATTTTAAGTTAAGAGGATTCAAAGACTTATAATCTAATTAGGCTAGAAGCAAACAAACTCATTTGCTTCACTTTAAGCAATTTAATCTTGTAATCGATACAATCAAGGTTCTTCAAGTTTCTTCCAAACATCATCTCAACCTAGTCTAGTGCAAGATCCTATAGATATACAAATAAAAATAAATGCTTAAAATTTTTGGTGTCAAAAAACTTGCCTTGGGACTCTTAGGAGTTAAAAATGGTCATGATCACCGCTACTTATTGATGATTTTATATTTTTGCACCCAACATGTTGGAAAATTCATATCAATAGTTTAGTTTTTTCTTAATCAATTAATATGACTCTACTTGTATTTGAGTCTACCCAACTAATTCCCTCTCTAGAAACAATACATGCAACAATTAATTAAGCACATTCCACAAGATATGGTGATTGCAAATTGGGGAAGTTATAAACCAATCTACCTCAAAGTATATTCACACTTGGTGCGGTTAAAGAGTGTTGTTACCTAGGGTCTTGGGAACAAATTTAGACCCACTTCTAGATCAAATTTACATTGCAAACATCACCCCCTAACATCAAGTGCAAACATACTTTTACGTGTGGTAACAAAATGTGTACAAAGAGCCTCACCCTAACATGACCCTAGTAACTTAAACATTGCATAAAATTGTTAAACCAAGCAAAGCAATGGTCCTTGGACACTATATTGGGAAGGTATTATCATCTTTTCTAGATGCTTGGGCGAGACTTTTAATGGAATTCAAAAAGGATTAGGGTTGGCTATGGAGTCCATCAATAAGACAATTTTGTTCCCTAGTAGAAGAGGGGTCTCCTTTTCAAGAATTCAAAACGGGGGGGAACTCTGCATCATCGGTAAACAATATTATGTTATGCTGTGTGAACGGGGATAGCCCACAATTTGTTGTTTTTTTCCCCTCTTGTGGGGGTCTCCTAAAATAAAATATATTTATATTCATGAAAGTGACCCGAATGAAGATGAAAACCCCTAGAAATGCAAATTGATTTAAAACTTTCCTGTTGCTGAAAGTACTCCAGCTCCTGTTTGTTATGTCCCAGTTGATATTATTTTTTTTTTTTTTTGGATTCCACAATTGACAACGAAATTCATGTAACTTAACATACAGTACAAGTAACCACTCTCATAACTTAATATTGATAATTTTCCATAGCGGTGAGTCAGATATTATTCAGTAGTAGCATACCTTTATTATTATAATAATAATTTATTTATTTTTTATTGTTATTTTTTGACATAAATGAAACAGAATTTCTTATTATTGTTACTTTGGCCAGACTCTATTCTGTAGATACTGTAGATATGAAATAGTCTACCTATCATAATAAATATCCTGCCTGTGGCAATATTGTGTATTGAAGTGCCCATGTTAAATTTCCTGCCATGTCCTGATAACTTGACCCCCTCCTTCATACTCTACTCTATTCTATTCTATGTGCCAGTTATAACCGGTACACGTGTCCTTCTCAGTTCCACTCAGAAGGAGGCAGACTTTAGTTCAATGATATTGCTTTGGCAGTGTTTTTGTTTTTGTTTTTGTTCTTGTTCTTTGTTGTTTTTTGAACAAAAGAAACAGAATTCCATTGCGCTTTGGCAGTTTAGGTTTCTGATAACATAAGACAGAATTGGCTGGTTTGACATGTTCACGTTTTTGAACAAAAATTTAAAAAAAATTCCAGATATATAGATAAGCATGAGGAATGCAGAGAGCAATTGAAATTTTATTTTATTTTGACAAATTATCATTTTTGTTACGAATTTTTGAAGTGTGCTCCCCAATTGACCTAAAACAATCTGTAGACTACCCCAAGATCACACCAGAGTGTATTTGTAATGGTCATCTGACCCTCTAAAGTAGTCTCAAAATTTTTTAACATGATTACATTATTTTTTAACATGGTCATGACATAAAGGAATAAAAAAGTTAGTTGTTGTCATGACAAGTATGCTGACAAGTACTAGTTAAAAAGAACATTTGGAAGTCTTGAGACAAGGGTTTACATAAATGTGTTGCTTTAGATGAAAGTAGCAATAACAATCCAAAAAATTTAAGAACAACTTGGATGAATGCCTATTTTTTAATTTGTTCAATTTAAAAAAAAAATTCCTTTAGATTCTCAACTAAAATCTCCACCAAATGGATTTAAGTCTAAAAGCTTTGTAGTGCAAAAATATTGAAGTTAAGGGGACTTTAAATCGAAAAACTTATGGACAAAAAAACTATTTTTTTACTTTAACACTAATATCTTACATTTTATGTAGACAAAGTATAAAAAATATTTTTTACACATTTTTGTACAAATCTTTTGCATGCTCTTACCATTGAATATGTAGTTTCCAAAATTAAAAATGCAATGTGATTTGCTAATTCTTTTATAATTTTTGTCTTGTAGCTAGCTTTACAAAAATTTATTTTCATTATCAAATGTCTTCTTTTGGTTTTCTTTACCTATTAAATGCATTTTAGAATGCGCTTCAAGCTATAGAATTTCAAGTTCTAATTATAATCCCTTTACAAAATTAGAAGTTTATTTGGAAGGGCAACTGGCAAAATAGACTCGAGATGCTCAAACATTATGATGTAAACCTATCTAAATCCACCACAAGCCCAATAACACTGCATAATATTGATGCCCAATGCCATGTTGATGTTGTTTCATTTAATGTATTTTAATCTGGTTTGGACAAATGGTTTTGGCACATACTTGGAATGGTTTAGGACCTACCTATAGGTGCATTTATATTGTCTACACTACCCACTTTTATAATTCACAACAATTAGTTGGATTATAGAAAATGAACTAGTAGAGAAAGTGTTCAAATTGACACACCCTAGGTGACCTACAATATCCAAATCAACAAGTCCAAATCAACAAATAGTTGTTGACTTTGACTACATCGAGTTGTCCAAAGTGACTAAAATATGTCAATTTAGGGTGTAATTTCTACTACTAATGATTGTTTTCACTGTAAGAGGCTTGAGCTAGGCTTTTTAATGTATGAAAAAATTCATAGCAACCAACATTTCTTTTGTAATACTACGATCATGATGAATCAAAATGATATCATGTAGGTTTAGCTTAAGGTGATTACACCTTAAAGTCATCAAAATAAGTAATTCAACATAGTTGGATCCCCCTGTCCCCATTTTTTCTTATGAAAAACAACTTTGTAGTATTACCAATTGAAAATAATGAATTTAAAAAGAAAATATATAGTTTTTGGTAAGACAAGTAATTACTATGAATTTTCAAAATGGAAGCTCCCTATGCCACTGAAACCATTACATAGCTTGGTCATAAAATTGAAATTTAGAGAATCAATAGTCTACCAATGATAGTTAAGTTTAGGGACAATTTAATTGCACATTTAGGAACACTTTCAATACAATTTGATTTGTCAAGAATGTGTATATATATGTTTT
Source organism: Pseudoscleropodium purum (assembly GCA_963969395.1). Lineage (NCBI taxonomy): Eukaryota > Viridiplantae > Streptophyta > Bryopsida > Hypnales > Brachytheciaceae > Pseudoscleropodium > Pseudoscleropodium purum. The sequence goes on along the minus strand of OZ017800.1, from coordinate 13,810,482 downwards.
TGGGTGTTATCACCTTATATGAAATTGTATAGCAAAAAAAAAAAGAATTCCCTGATGGAGCAAAACCCTGAGTGATGTAGAAACATTTAAAAAAAAAAATCAGTTTTCATATATCAATTGTTTAGACACCTTGAGTTTTAAAATAAAATAACAGAAGGAGAGCGCTATTATAACAATTATGCCGTACTCCTGATAACCAGAATGTTTTCCAAAAATTCATCTTTGATTGCAGGAACAACTTTGTAGGCTCTCTAGGTTACCCCAAGAGCTCCTTTTTTTCCCCTTTACTTGACAAGCTACATTTTGTGCTTAGGATGACATAATTTTTGCTCCCAGATACTGATTGAAATAAGAATTATATTCTCAGAAAACAAATATATTTTTCTATTTGAAGAGAAAGTTTAAAAAAGTTTCTTCAAAATTTAAGATCATAAAAAATTTAAGTAAATTTAACTTTCATTTGTCCCCCAAGGAGATACTTGGGACTTTAAGGGTTAAAAATTACTTATTAAGAAGAAACTTATTTGAAGAGTGTGGTGCTAGTACACCAAGTTTGTTTAGAGTTTCAGTATGGAAGTATGCTTGGTACAAGACTACCATCAAATTGTTAGATACAAATTACAAATATCTAAAGAAATAAAAACATGTTTGTCATTGTTTTTTTCTTCTTAAGACCCAGAGTTTATTCCAAGAGTGTAACCAAGAACGAATAGCAAAAAATCAAGGGCAGCGCCCTAGAATAGAAAAATACATGTGTGTCATTTGACAAGAGCCAACTTCTCACCTAATGATTTTAAAGAACCCTTAGCTAGTTTCTATAATAAAACAAAACTCATGTTGACCTTTCCAATTGTAACCCATTCGAGACAATTTTTAGTTGAAATTGCCTTGAAATGGAGTCACAATTGGTACATGGGTTTGTATCAAGTGGAAGCAAGTTTGTGCTCGTTCAAGATGTTTTTAGAGTTTCATTAGCTATTTTCCTCCAATTCTCATATTGAACCATTTTTTCAAGTATCAAGTCTGATTTTTTTTCTTTTAACTCCGATTCCAAATTTCATAGACTTTTTCACCAATTTTTTTTTTTCCCCTATGGATGTTTTTAAAATTGCAACCAATTTTTTTCCCAAATCCCACCGGCTATAACAACCTGTACGAAACATTTAATTCGAGAGCCACTGTACTGTATGATCTTATCGCCCCCCCTTCTGACTTCTGAGTACAGTAAAAGATGGGAAATTGCTTGGCTCCTCGTCATGATAACCAGGAATAATATAAGCTGACGAGAGTGAAAAAACACAAACCACACTATATAAGAAAAAAATAGTGTAACTGAATTATACTTGGGCTAAGGGAATCCGGACCATCCCTTCATTTCCGCCCCGAAATTCAAACTTATCACATTCTGCATTGTGGCCCAATTCCAATCATAAGAGGCCCGGGGGAGGGCCGGGGCCAAGTTCGTGGTGGTGTGATTCCGTAATTTGTTTGCCGAATTGAATTGAATTGATGATTTCCGTGTCCGTTTATTTCCATAAGAGTTTGTTGGCCCCATCCTGTTGTGCCATGTGGCGCTTTTTTCTTCTTCTTCTTCACGATCCGTGAATAAAATTGTGATAAATTTTTGTGTCATGTACGTACAACAAACCGCTGATTGATCTTACCGGTTGGTGAGACTGACACGATGACGACAATGACGGGACGGAAATTTTGTCAATTGCCTGCAGTGTCCCACAACAAAGGGGTCTGCGAGTCCGTGGCCCCGGAGGGGGGGGGCCTCGTCCACCAGTCCCCCAGATGGATCTGTCCTTTCTCCCCGGTCAACTTTTTTTTTTAACCACATGGGGGGTGCTCCGAAATTGACAATTCATGGTCTTTGACAATTTGAAACTCCCCTTCAAGGGCCCCCTCTACATGTTACTCCCATGAAATTCACATGCTCATTGTTGTTGTCTGAGCTAGTTGGCTATGTCCTTTATTTGTAGTAATGTAAAACTCAAAAAAATTAAATTGAATGTAAATTGCAAGGGCAACTTCTTTTACGGAGCTAGAGTTGATGAAAGGCCGCCATGAAAATTTGTTTCCGATGGAGTAAGGGCTAGCCTTGTCCTTTATTTGTAGTAACGTTCAAAAAAAAGAAATGGAATTGTAGATTGTTGGAAGGGTGATTTGATTTTCAACAAAATTAGAATATAAAATGTTCCATTGAAAATAACTTTGAAAATTTTGTTTCCAATTAATGAAGCAGAATATTCCTCCTAATTTAAATAATTGAAAATACTTAGAAATCATAAACTATGCTATATATGATTTGAAAATGGTAGGAATAATGTGGACAATGTGAAGAATGTATAAAATATAGTGATCGATGGTAGACCAAAAGGTGGAATCTTTCCAAGTAGTGCTAAATTCATTTAATTATGATATTTTTTCTTATATTATTTCAATTGCTGAAATTTTTGTTAAATTGATAGTTTATTTGTTCCCATTCTTTTAAAGATTTTTTAGGGTTAATTATTATTTTTTAAGTTGAAAAATTAGAAGGAGACAAAAAAATTATGTACAAATTTTATCCATGGATAATTTGCAAGTTTTTGACCAAAATTTCTAGACCTACTTAATGAAATGTTCATCAAAGTTAATTAACAACTTTTATAAAGTTCCTATTTCTATCATCTACAAGAAATATGCATTTCATGCCTCAATATATACTGAATCTTGGAGATTTAATAGAAAATGAGAATTTGCTCATTCCAATATCTACATCTTTTTTTGTTGTACAATGTTTTATTATAGAGTAGAGAGCTTGGAAGGATTCTATTCTTTATTTAAAGTCACCCTTCATTTGGCATTTCTCAAAGAACTTTTTGACTTCCCATTTGGTTGGTTTTGATAACTTTTGTTGAATTCAAAAAATGCCTTATCGAATTTGGATCATTTGTTTGAATATGAACTTGTGAAGATCCTCGGGAAGACCTCTTTTTTAGATAGTTACAAATAAGATGTATCGCTAAAGCTACTCCTTCATGAATAGAGCCCTAGTGGCTATCTAAATCAAGAAAACAAACCACAAGAGGACCTACACCACTAATTCAACCAATTGTGGGAATCCTAGTAATAACTCCTTTACTCACTTACACCATACTAATGATTGCCAAATTTTTTGTCCATCTTATCATTTTCATGTATGTGAGTGTAGTTTTTATTTAATTTCAACACTATTATTGATGTTTACTCCAACTGTATATCAAAATTTGTAAAAAACACCTTGTTATCTTCCAACTACAATAATTGGATCCTTTACAGACACCATTAACAATAGGCCCATATTGGGCATAATTTTCACAATGGTATACCTTTAAAAACTTGAATGCACACTACTCTTCCAATGGTATCCACAATGGGCCCAACTACCATAATTTAAATAGAAATCTATAAGGAAACTAGGTTCATTGTCATTGTGTCATGATACCAAAGGTAGCAAGCACAACTTTAGGATAAATATCATGTTGGTGCACATTTCAAAACTTGAATATACACCATGATTGCAATGTTGCATACAATTGGACTTGCTACCATTGGTGTTTACAATGAGATTGATTAACTTAATCCAAATAGAAATCTATATGATTCCTAAATTAACTCAATGTCATTTTCATGTTAAGGTCATTAATAGATAGCAATGGATTATAGGATCAAACAATGCTAGTCAATCATGTATAGGGGATCTAGGCCCATTGTAGAAACCAATGGCAACAAGCCCATTGTAGGCATAATTCTCATGGTCATGGACGTTTTGAATTTGAGCATATATTGCCATTCCAATTTTACCTACAATGGCCTTGCTTCCATTGGTGTCCACCATAGGCCTGATCACCTTAAGACAAAAAGAAAATTGCAAGATTCCAAAAAATCCTTGAGTATTAAAACCCATTAACAAATATTATTAAAGGTTACAAAAACAAGCACAAATAGCCTATCATGTGCAACTAAGGTAGTTGGGCTTGTTATGGACACCAATGGTGACAAGTTTAATGTGGGCATAATTGTCATGGTGTTGTACATTTTAAAACTCGAATGTACAACACCATTCCAATGTTTCCCGCAACCATCTTGCTCCCACTAGTGTCCCAATTACCTAAAATCAAATAGAAATATCCAAGAGACCAAAAATTTCTAGAATGCCATTCCAACTTGAAGGTCATGAATAGGTAATAATGATTGAAAACCTAAGCATGACCAACCTAAAATGTGCAACAAAGATATCTAGACCCACTCTAGGCACTAAGTGCTTTACACCTTTCATGAGCTTACTACAATTGATGTCCTAATTTCCTAAACCTAAAATTTCAAAAACTCTTAAAATGTCATTCCAACTTGAAGTCCATTCATAGATAGTAATGTTTGCAAGACCTAACACAACCAGCCTATGATGTGCAACCAAATTACTTAGGCCCATGATGGACACCAAATGCAACACGCCTATTGTGCACAAAATTGAAAGGATGGCATACATTTCTAAATGATTGAAGTTGTGGCATATACCCACATTCATCCTTCTTTGATTGGTTTCCAAAGTGGACCTACTTCACTTAGCCCTAATACAAAATCTACAACCCAAATATAATATCTCTAAGATTTGAAAATTCCAAATAATTTCTTTACAACATGAAGGTCATTAATAGATTGTAATAATTGCAAAACTTGAGCATGGCCACCCTATGATGTGCAACAAAGGTATGTAGCCCACACTAGAAACTAAAGAATTACACCTTGTATAAGCTCATTCCTACTAGTGTAGCAATTCTCTAAACCCAAATAGAAAAAATCCAAGATTCCAAAAACTCCTAACATGGCATTCTAGCTTAAAGACCATTTACAAATAGTAACATTTGCAAAAACCATCACTGTTGATCTACGATATGCACCCAAATTATCTAGGCCCATAGATGACATTAAGAACAACATGCCTATCATGGACTAAATTGAAATGATGGCATATGCTTCTAAATGATTGAAGTGGTTGTATACACCCACATTTGGTCTTCTTCGATTGGTGTCTACAATGGACCTACTTTACTTAGCCTGAATATACATTCTACAAGTCAAATTCAAAATTTACAACCCAAATACATAATCAACAAGATTGTAAGATTCCAAATAGTTTCATTCTAATTTGAAGGCCTTTAATTGATAGTAACAATTATAAAATTGAGCACAACTAGCCTATGATGTGCAACAAAGGTATCTTTGCCCATGCTAGAAATTAAAGGCATCATGCCTCTCCCATTGCTATCCCAATTCACTAAAGCCAAATAGAAAAATCCAAGATGTCAAAAACTCCTAAAACATAATTTCAACTCGAAGACTATTTACAAATAGTAACATTTGCAAAAACCCAAAAAATCAATTTGTGATGTGCAATACCCAATGTACTTAGGCCCATGGTAAGTTAAATGATTCAAGCGGTTGCTTAAGCCTATATTCGGCCTTCTCCTATTGGTTTCCACAATGGACCCACTTTCCAAAATCCAAATCCAAATTCTATCAACAACCCAAATCCAAAATTTAAAAGATTTTAAGATTCCAAGATTCCAAATAATTTTGACATTCCAACTTGAAGGCCATTGGTAGATAGGAACAATTGTAAAATTGAGCTTGTGATGTACGATAAGGGTATCTTTGCCTACAATGGAAACTAAAGGGCATTAGGCCTTGCATGGATTTACTCCTATTGGTGTCCCAATTTCCTAATTTCAAATAGAAAAATCAAAGATGCCAAAAACTTCTAAAAGTCATTTCAATTGAAAACCATTCACAAATAGTGACATTTACAAACACCTATACGGTTGGCCAATGATGTGCACCCAAAGTAGTTAGGCCCATGATAGATGCCAAAGGCAATATGCCTATTGCGCCCAACATTGCAACGCTGGTGTACGCTTCTAAATAATTGAAGCCATTGTGCATGTACACCTACATTTGGCCTTCTCTCATTGGTTTTCACAATGGACCTACTTTGCTTAATCCAAAATACAAAATCTATCAACAATCCAAATATAAAATCTACAAGAATACAAGATTGCAAATAATTTTGACATTCCAACTTGAAGGCCATAGGTAGATAGTAACAATTGCAAAATGAGCACAACTGGCCTATGATGTGAGACAAGGGTATCTTCTCCCATGGTGGAGACTAAAGGTAGCACCCCTACATGAGCTCACTTCCACTCGTGTCCCAATTTTCTAAAATAGAAATATCTAAGATGCCCAAAACTTTAAAACGTCATTTCAATTGAAGACCATTTGCAAGTAGTAACGCTTGCAAACTCCAACGCGGTAGATAGTAACAATTGCAAAATGAGCACAACTGGCCTATGATGTGAGACAAGGGTATCTTCTCCCATGGTGGAGACTAAAGGTAGCACCCCTACATGAGCTCACTTCCACTCGTGTCCCAATTTTCTAAAATAGAAATATCTAAGATGCCCAAAACTTTAAAACGTCATTTCAATTGAAGACCATTTGCAAGTAGTAACGCTTGCAAACTCCAACGCGGCCGACCTATGAGATGCACTTGAAGTACTTGGGCCTATGACAGATGCCAAAGGCAACACGCCTATTGTGCGCGACGTTGGCGTGCTAGCGTACACTTCTAATTGATTGAAGCGGCCATGCATGTATATCCACTTTTGGCCTTCTCCCATAGGTCTCTATGATGGACCCACTTCGCTTAACTCACATATGAAATCTATCAACGACCCAAATATAAAATCTTCAACCCCCAAAAATAAAATCAAGAAGATTCCAAAATTCCACGTAATTTTAACATTCCAACTTGAAGGCCTTTGATAGATATTAATAGATTGTAACTATGCTAAGACATGCCGCCCTGGGTTAGTTTTATTGAGTCCATGAAGGCAAATTCCTATAACTTATCATTTGCAAAGGTGCTTGCTCCACTTCACCTCCCCTTTGCCTCCACTTCGCCTCAACTCCCACTCGTGTCCCAATTCCCTAAAGTCAAGATGCCAAGATGCCAAAAATTCTTAGAACGTCATTTCAATTGAAGACTATTCATAAGTAGTAACGCCAGCATAGCCGGCCTTTGATGTGCACCGGAAGTACTTGGGCCTACGACAGATGCCAAAGGCAACATGCCTATTGTGCGCGACGTTGATGCGGTGGTGTACACTTCTAATTGATTGAAGCGGCCATGTGTGTACACCCACTTTTGGTCTTCTCCCATAGGTCTCTAGGATGGACCCACTTCGCTTAACCCACAAATGAAATCTATGACCCAAATATAAAATCTTCAACCTCGAAAAACAAAATCAAGAAGATTCCAAAATTCCAAGTAATTTCGACATTCCAACTTGAAGGCCTTTGATAGATATTAATAGATTGTAACTATGCTAAGACAGGCCACCCTGGGTTAGTTTCATTGAGTCCACGAAGGTAGATTCCCATAACTTATCATTTGCAAAGGTGCTTGCTCCACTTCGCCTCAACTCCCACTCATGTCCCAATTCCCTAAAGTCAAGATGCCAAGATGCCAAAAATTCTTAGAACGTCATTTCAATTGAAGACTATTCATAAGTAGTAACGCCAACATAGCCAGCCTTTGATGTGCATCGGAAGTACTTGGGCGTATGACATGCCAAAGGCAACACGCCTATTGTGCGCGATGTTGGCACGCTGGCGTACACTTCTAATTGATTGAAGCGGCCATGTGTGTACACCCACTTTTGGCCTTCTCCCATAGGTCTCTAGGATGGACCCACTTCGCTTAACCCACAAATGAAATCTATCAACGACCCAAATATAAAATCTTCAACCCCGAAAAACAAAATCAAGAAGATTCCAAAATTCCAAGTAATTTCGACATTCCAACTTGAAGGCCTTTGATAGATATTAGTAGATTGTAACGGTTACAAAGGCCGGCAGCCCTGGCTCAGTTTTACTCGGTCCACGAAGGCGGATTCCCAGAACTTATCATTTGTAAAGGTGCTTGCTCCACTTCGCCTCCCCTTCTTATAAAAGAAAGCCACAGACGCCAGAAACTAGATCCGCTCACACTCCAACTTCCTTAGCCTTGTTGTCTCTGGAACCTCGAGCTTCCATCTGCTTGCTGCGAGTATTTTTGGTTTCGCTTCCAATTTGCGAGAGCTTCAAAGTTGCAGATTTCGGGAGCTTCTTGAGTTTTCTGGATCGCAAGTTTGTTGTTGAGTGTTCTGGGGAGGTTGTTTTGGGAAGGTACGGTGAGTGAGAATTGATTGCAGAAGTTGTGTTCTCCTCTTTTCTGGTTTACTACGAATTGTGTACCACACCTTGAAATCCAGATTGAAACCCAAACAATCTGATATATACCTCCGTCGTCTTTCAAATCTTTGCAGTCGATCGCAGCGTTCGTTCGCTGTTGAGAGAGACGGCTCTCTCCGTTTATGAGAGAGATTGGAGAACGTTGAATATGTTAATCAAAACTTGCCGTGATCGGTAATGAAGGCTTTGTGTGAGCTCTAGGACGGGGGAATTCGAAGCTTGTGGATTGAGGGGTTGACACTGAATCGAAGAGCGAAGTGCAAATAGTTTCGACAAGGGAAGCTTGTCGAAACATTACATTACAAAGAACTTGGGAAAGATTTCAGTCTTCTATGGACTCGTGCATTCTTAGACAAACAAGAGAGAAGGAGAGCAACTGCAGAGCGTTTCTGTGTTTCTACCAGTTCAGGTTCCAAGTGGAATGCCACAGCAAGCGCCCTGAGTGCGTGTGCATATAGAGGCACCCGCTTCTTTTTTTTGTTGTGTTTTGTAGCTTTCCAATTTTCTTTCCAATCTGGTAGTGGATTGTCTACCTTTCAGAGGGAGGCATTCAGGGTAGCACTCGCTACCTAGGCCCATGTGGCTTAGTTAGTAGAACTACCCCAAGAGAGTCTTCATGCACACTTGGTCTTCAAGTGTGAGATTGCGTGGTGCAATTTGTCAATAGAGTTGCTTTCTTGTGAGTCATTCGACGTAGCACCCACGATTCTGAATTCACGTCGATCGTAAAGAGAGATTGGAGCTTTTCATCATCTTTTCTTTGCCAAAAAAGGTGTTCAACTATGGGCGCTATGTCGAGATGCCAAGAAACTTCGGTGCAAGTGCATCCAGAGGGTGGGTGGTATCAGGTGAGGCTCTCACTCAATCCCCGTTTCAATCATCAATACAGTGAATCATCAACCTTTAGTTCCAACCATTGTAGCTCCTTCAGAAAAACACTTGAAGATTGACCCCTCCACATCACACCAAGACCCTTTGGGCTGCCTCTCAAGTGGGTTTTGAAAGGATTTACCTTTAAAACATCACATGGTTTCAAAACCCACTGGAAAGACAGCCGGAGGGATTTGATGTGGCGTTCAAGAGTTCAAGGGCATTATTTCACGAACATGATTGCCAGCAGTAGTGGAAATCATGTCATGTTCCAGAGTCACTAATGACAAATTCCAGTCGTATAGAATTCAGAAACTCCAGAGGGCCTGCTTTTCATGAAATATGCAAAAAGAAATGCTCTGGAACTAGACAAAAGGGAACCTCAGGCTTTGCCAGGTGAAGTATCATACAAGCTGCTACTGTTAGTAGTGCTACAAAGTGTTAAAGATACTGTCAAGCAGTGTACTCTTTACCCAAACCACTTTCATCTACTCTTTTGGGAATCAGAGAAAAGGTGGTGCTTTCAGTCAATGGTTTCTTGTACTAGTGGATCCCACACTTTGTTGCCTCGAGTACCAGACTTACCTGTCTGATTGTGTGTTCTTCTTGTTGACTGAATTGCAGGACAATCTCAAGCCACAAGCTTGCAAAACGCATGTGGATGCCGAGCTTCTGCAAAAGAGCCTGAATGCCATAGCTGCTTCGGAGGATGTCCTCGTTGAGGAACCGAAGCTCCCCAGCATGGAAGAGGTACTACTCTCACCACCTCTTTCATCTCACCACCTGGGGTTCCAATACTGTTACAAAGAACCGTCAAATATTTCAGCTAACCCGTTTTGCTTTTCTGTCTGCACTTTTTCTACAATCTCATAACATTGTTAAGCAAGTCTAATCGTTTCCCACAGTAAATGGCTAGAATCAGAAGATTGTGCACCTGCCAAACTCTTAATCGTAAGCAAATTGAGATCAACAAGCTTCATCTGTCTCGGCTACATTGTTTATCGGCAAAGTATGTTAGGCTTACACCTGCTGTCTCATATACAGCGCTCATGGGGTAATAGTGTTATGCTTGAGTTTTAGCCTCTCAGATGTAACTTGAAAATGATTTAAAGAAAACTTTCAAATGACTCTGAGCTAGATATCTGCAACGTTCTCAAATGCCATTCTCCGCAACAATGGTTTGAATGTCTAGCAATGGTAGTGTGGAAATTATGCAAGATATTCTGGAATGCCATTTTAGAGAAGCTCGCAAAAAAGAGTATTCAGGGCATTTTTACAAGAAATTCAGAACCCTAATCTGTCGAGCACGATTTGTGAGGTAGAAGTTGCTGCACGGCTCGTTCACGGCCACTATTTTGCATTAGCCGACTTGGCTATCCACGTAGCAATCTACATAGCAATTGTGTTCAGAAATTGGCAACTGTGTTTAGGGTTTGGGATTGATGGTAAGACCTTTGCTTGTATGCAGGCGTTGCCACACCACGTCCTCTCGGACATCATCAACCGCGTGGAAGACGCACGTGACTTGGCAAACTGCATGGCCACAAGCAAATCCATGAACGACGCCGTGTCTCAAGTGCGAACCCTAACCCTGGTCTGCAAGAAACAGTACTACGATCTCGCGCGAAAACGATTCCCAGTTCACCCATGCTCATACTCCGACTCCGAAGAAGACGAAGAAGAAGAGGAACAGTCCGAAGAAGAAGAAGAAGAAGGCACAGAATCCGAAGACGAAGGTGAAGAAGAGTCCGACAATGAAGATTGCTGTGAGATGTCGAAGGCGATGTCCATGTCCAGTTGCGGGAAATACTCTCCTCCCCACTGCCGTCCCTTCCCCGTCCACGTCTCATTTAAGAATGCTTGCCTGAACATGCTTCACCATGTGGACAATGTGGAGGAGCTAAGGATTGAAGTCGATCAGGAAATGCAAGGGAACATGCTGCTGAAGGAAGAGATTCACATGGTGGATTTCTGGTTGAGTGAACCCATGTTTGTGAGGAGGTGGCTGTCGGAGTGCAGCCAGTCGCTGAAGCATTTGACGTTGGTGGATTATGGACAGCAAGCCATCATGCGGCAGTCGCCGATTGTGCGCATCCTCTCGGAGACTTGTAAGCTCACCTCTCTACTCTTCTAACCCTAGAACTCCCGATCAAAATGCTTACGTGCTGGTCTGATTTCGACACTTAACCTAATTCCATATCCAAATATAGATCCGTAATGCTCATACTGTGATTCGTAAAGCTAACCTAAAAATTCTTCGCCATGGTCCTCAAATGTATTCCCAAAGAACTGCCATGATAAGTATAGGTTTTCCATATCCATGACCGATGGTAATGCTCATAGTGTAGTTGTGGGTACCGCTGACTCAACCTGAAAATTCTTCGCCATGGTCACCTTGATCACACAACGAAGAGTTCCAATGTGCAATTGACGTCATTTGTTAAAGATGAGTTCCAATGTGCTGATGCTCTCATTTCTGTCAAGATATTGCAATGTACTGACCCCTTCCTCGTTTTGTTTTCTTTTTGCCACAGGCAACCACCTCGAATCCCTTGAGCTTCGCAACATGTACCTGGACACCTCCGAGCTCCAACCGATGCCCCACCTCCGCGCCCTTACTCTCCGCTGCATCAAGATGACCGAACACTCCCTCTCCGACCTCAACGCCAGCATGCCCTCTCTCTTCACCCTCGCCCTCGTCAGCGTCTTCGGCATCCAAGTCGCTCGTCTCTCTTCCCCCAATCTCCAAGTCCTCTGTCTCGGTCTCTCCACTTCCGCCAAGATCATCGACCTCCACTTGCCCAACCTCCACAAGCTGCAGCTCAAGATGACTTGCCCCGACTCTCTCCTCGTGAACGCCCCCCAGTTGGCTTACGTCGCAGTTTGCATGGAGAATCGTGACCACTCGGTGGTCTCTTTCCAGAACGTCAACAACTTGAAGGAGCTTCTGTTTGGAGCTTCCCACTTCGCCACTTTGTCCAACTTGATGAGGACGAATCCGTATCTGGAGAAGCTGTTTCTGGATGTGCCGTGCATGGCACTGGGCGAAGATGGGAAGTGGGAAGGGGTGCTGCAAGGGGTGCCGTTGAGAGTGCCGGATATTGCAGCGTTGAAGGAGAACTGTCCGTTGTTGCATACGTTGAGCGTGGGACCTGGGCTGTGGCATGCTTTGGAGCAAGGGAAGATGCTGGAGAGGAAGTGGCCGGAGTTGAAGAGGCTGGTGGTGCACGTGGTGGTGGTGAAGTTGGAGACGTGTGTGGAGATGGTGAAGTGGATTGTGGAGATGGTGCCGACGTTGTTGGTGATGGAGATTTATGTGCATGAGGATAGTCCCGTGAAAGTGGACGAGGTTTGGGGGAAGTGTCGGAAGGAGGTGTTGGTGTGGGAGAAGTTGCACTGGGGGATGTGGAGGAGGAGCCTCAATTTCCAGTGTTTTAGTTTTTGAGTAGGGAGATGCGGTAGTCCTGTATTTGTAATGCTTGTATTTATATGAATTTTGGTTACAAGAGCCTTGTAATATTATGCATATTGTGATGAATTTGTGTTGCCGGACTCTCGACTGCTTCGTGCTTACAGTCTTGTTAATTCTTGTGTCTTTTGCATGAGGCTCTGTTACGTCAGGTTCTGTTGCGTGAGAAGTTGCGGCGGAGGAGCCTGGATTTTCAATGTTTTCGTTTTGGATGCTGAATTCCTGTAGTTGTAATGGGTGAATTCATATGAATTTTGATCCTTCTGCTCTTGTAATATGCACATCAATCTAGCCAGGCTCTCTTCATCCTTCTGCTCTTGCATTATGCATATTGAGGGAGCCGGATTCTCAACTGCTCAGTGCTTAAAGTCTTATTTGTTCTTGTGTTTCTTGCATGAGGTTCTGTTGTACGAGAAGGTGCACTCGGGCATGTGACGGAGGAGCGTAAATTTTTCAGTATTTTAGTTTTTGATGCTGGAGACACATTTCTGCATTTGTAATGGGTGTAATCATATGATTTTTTTTTATCACTCTGCAGTGCCGAACTCTCAACAGTTTCGTGTTTTTTTTGTCTTGTTTGATCTTGTGTCTTTTGCATGAAGCTCTGTTGTATAAGAAGTTGTATAATACAATACTGGGGCATTTGGCTGAGGAGTCTAACTTTTCAGTGTTTTTAGTTTTGGAGCTCGACATTTCTGTATTTGTAATGGTGGTATTTATTGATGGATTTTGATCCTTGTGCATTCATATAAGCTTCTGTGCTGCTGGACTCTCAACTGCTTAACTTACTATCTTGTTTGTTTGTTCTTGTGTCTGCTGAAACATCCCTTGCAATCTCGGGTTCTACAAGGGAAACTTGTATTAATTTGGTGATATTCTGTTAAAATGGGAAATTATGCACAACTGTAGTTAACTTGAATCCATACCTGTCCTTTCCCTTCACTTTGGAATGAAATTTTTTTTCCCTTGTGTCAAAATCATAAAAAATGAATCTAGGATTGTTCCAGTGTGTTCGGTTTTGGCTCTTTTTATTAGAGTATGCAGAGAGTCTTTGTAGTGTAGTTGAATTTTATCAGCACTGAAGTGAAAATATCCATAACCGTCTGTTCTCCCATTCTCTAAACAAGTAGACTTCTATTTGAAGTGTCCCCTGACATACATTTAAATCGATCCCATACTTAATTGCAATTGGATGACTACTTGCTAATTCTTTTAGATTTTATGAACATGTTGTATGATGGTTTCAATAGCCTAGGCAATTTTTATTACAAAAATTCATAGTAATTACATGTATTGTGACTCTTGTCCAAATATTCTCTATTTCTTTTTGAAAAATTCATGATTTTCAATTGCTAATGCTACAAAAATGCTTTAATCTTGAAAAAGGTGCCTCCAATTATGTTGATTTGCTTATTTGGATGTTTTTGGATGTTTTCAGCTTAGTTTAGGTGGTGTCAATGACATCACATCACAAATGCAGCTACCAATCTATAGTATTAAGGTATCTCCACCTAAAATCACACAAATAAGCAATTCAACATAGTTAATTTCCATTATTATCTTGAAAGATTATTTTGTGGGGGTCTTGTTGGTAATCCAAAGAAGATTCTTGTTTATCTCAAGAACACATTTTTAGAACACCGTACAATTAAACAATGAATTCCCAAAGTACTGGAAATAGATGTTTCGATTCTAAAACCAACCAGACTCTCATGGATAGTGGGAGTACATGCATTTTAGGCAAGAATCTGTAGTGGTCGGTTTTCGAAAGCGGTCAAAATCAGGTGTAGTTGTACCCTTGAAAGGAAGAGCTTGAATGTCCCAATGAATGCTTATTATTTAGTGGGCCGAGTTTGGGCATTTTGAAGCCTATTCTCACAGAGAGAAATGGTATGGAATTGAAGCTTGGGAGAAACTCTTGTCCATGTTGGCCGAGTCGTGTACTTCAAGTCTTTTTAAAAAAAATGTTGGTCGAATCTACGCACAGAGAACGACATGGGATGCTGAATACTTTTCTGTGGGTGGATGTGGAAGAAGGAACTAAGTTAAGCTTAACTTAACGTGCAGCATTCATTTACAGTCACAAGATTATATGCATGCTTGGGTGGATAGCCATGCACACATACCAACAGATCAATGAGTACTTCAAATTCCTTGGGATGTGCATGTGCAGTGGAGCATATCTTTGTGTTTTTTTGTTGGCGTGGTTCATAGTTTGTTGGAAGGTTCAGAAAAGCATTCATATTTGCAACATAGATGTGGGAAGTACACTTAAAATTGTCCAAATAAGCATCTGAGCATGGTTCTTATTATTAACAGTCCTTCAACAAACGAGGCACTTTTCAGTAAGGCAGGAATTGTGAAAAACTGCCACTTTTAGGGCAATGAAAAAGAAAAAGAAAAAGAAGAAGCTTTATTTGAAATTCAACCACACTGAATTTATTTTTTTGACCTTGCTTGCATGCTAAGGCCAACAAAACTTCAATCCCTCCTAGAGTGAGATATTTGTACTACAAATGGTTAGTTTTTTTTTTATACATATGCATCTAGTATCATGTTAGTTTAGAACATGCCAAATTTTAGAAGTAGAGGAGTTTTGCACATGCTACGAGAAGAAGCCCAAGGAATGCCCCAAAATTTCAAGGCAACATAACTTTCAATGTGAACATTTGATCCAAAACATATTCCCACCAAGGAAATGTTCACACATTCAATGTTAACGCCATGTCTCAAAATTTCATGAACATCCGACCAAAAGTGACTACTTGAGCACCTACCCAAGATATCTTGCGTACGTTGAACAATCACTTGGTACTTGGTCTTTATATTGAGGAGTTAAAACGGCCTTAGTTTATGTTGGATCATGTTGGTAATTGGAAGAGGATTTCATATTCTCGGAGTGTGTACTAGACTTCTACTTCCACATGATAAGCTCCACATGCCAGTGTATTCAGAGGCCCATTTGTCCTCCCAAGGAAGTACAGATTAGAGGCGGTTGAGTGCAACTAACCCCAAATCATGGTGGAAGTCAACAACCGACTTCAACCAAATTAACTAGAGCTCTTTCAAAGCACAGCAACTTAAGTAGCCGCGTGGAAGAGTCGCTTGGAACCAGTCTCATGCTGATCAAGACATGCACAATCCGGCCACTCGTTGGTAAGTTCCAGCATCAAATTCAAAAATAATCAGGATTTTCTGCATCAAATCTCTTTTAAGTTAGTCATGTAGACAAGCTTCAGGAACCCAAATTTCAAGCTCCAATTCACTGCCCTGTTTCTGCAAGTCTCATCTACACCTTTTTGTCAATTTCAAAAGACCAGGTGTGGAATATTCCATGGTGTACATTCTCATAATCATCGACTTCAAAATATTTTCTGATGTAATGCGATCAGAAAACGTCATGATCAATGACGCTGACGTCATTGAATTTGCTCACAGTGAGACTGGTTCCGAGGGAAGAGTTTCAATTGGCAGCAACTGAGTGAAGAATTTTGAGCATCATATATACGTTTACCCTTGAGAAATAGGATTTTTTCAAAGACAAAGCTAGAGATTACTCCATCAATTTCAATTGGCAGCATGAGAGAGATGACTCCCTTTATTCAGCCTGAATTCTTGCAGGCGGACATAACTGTATCTTGGTTACATTGACAGAAAAGAGGGAGCACACACAAGTCACGAAATTCTGTACGAAAACGTTTCCCCTTTGTAACGTCTTCAAAGACTCGTTCTCTACAGTAGTGACAACACCACAGCACCTCCTAATTACAGGTTTCCAAGATCGAACCATCCTGCCGTATTCAAGGCGTTCCAACAGAATTATTAGCAAATAATATAATAGGAAAACCACGACGATGTCTAGTTTGAAATTACTTCAAATTTTCGTGTTGGAATTTACTGCACTCCGTATCCTGCAGTGAGCAGCAGAACCGCCTTGATTTCGTCAGGTCCAATGGCCGCATCTTTTGCCTGTCCATTTCCACAACACCCAAATGCATAACATTATATACCGCATCAGTGTTGGAGAGGATTCTTTTTCCTCTTCACTCTAAGTTCTAAATATTGCTCACATCCTTGTGACATGGAAGAACGCAGGATTGGTTCATGGGCTGGGTCCTTCATGAAAGCTTCGCTCTCAATCTTTGCTTACATTGACCGTGTAACGCCAAGGAGAACAAAAAAGAGATTGATGACTGACTTTCAAGGTTTCTTTAGAAACAAAGAATGAAACTATTCATCATGTAATCGGATCATATTTTTTGACAAACTACATTGCTGATAGGTCTCGAGATTAACCTTAAAATGCTTTGGAGGACAAAAAATGTAAAACAAATGACTTTTAGAGACACTGGTGAAGCAAGAATCCATCCATGCATCTGGGAACATGATGATTTTGACTTAATTACATTGGTGATAGACCTCATCCTTTTGGGGTCAAGGCCCCATACATTCCAAAGAATCCCATTTTGGTGAGGACATAACTTGGTTTGGCGGGCAGGTATTCTCAGTGCACTCTCAACAGCTTGAAAGAGAAAAGTGAAATCCTAAACCCTGAACCCTAAACGAAACGAGTTCGGTTCCGAGCCTCACCTCAGCACGGAAGAGATCGAGAGCAAAGCCATTGAAGCAGCTGATGACGGCCTGCTGCACATCCAAGCCGAGAGCATCAAGGGCCCTCACAGTGGAGAGCAAAATTCCGGGACGACGAGCACAAAACATGTGGACATTGAGTGCTTGATCCCGTTGTCGCACTTCCACCTGCGCATATCACCACAATCAATCAGGACTCTTATGCAAGAATTTCTTACACTTCTAGAATGAACAAGTCAAGTGAAGAAGCCTCTCGAGGATAATTCCACCCCAAATCTGTTCAAACTCCATTACAATTGGCAGAATTTCGCCTTATATGGGATACAATTATCAGGGTTAAACGCAGCAAGATTTTGTATGTGGGATGAGCAGCTTGCGCACTTACCCTCGGAGTTTGGTTTTCAGGGTTGCGCAACAATAAGTCTGGGGAAGATGCTTATGAGAAAATATCCACCCCAAATCTGCTCTAACCCCATTACAATTGGCAGGAATTTGCCTTACAAGCGCTACAATCTACAGGGTTCAAAGTAGCAAGATTTTCAATAAGAGAAAAGCGGTTTATAATTCAGGGTTTAGGGTCTTGCGCATTTACCCTGGGAGATTGGTTTTCAGGGTTGGGCAGCACGGGGCATTCATCTTTAACTGCAGGAGAGAGGTCGTTTTGCATGGCGCGTCCACCCGTGGGGCTGGACGACATCAACCGCGAATGCTGCTGCTTCGAAGCCTCGAGCTCGGTATGAACGTCGCTGATGCGCTGCTGAAGCTCCTTCAGGTACTCAATGGCGTCGCCCAGAATTGAAGCTCGGTCCATCTGTTTGCCCACAAGCAGCATGGTCGTTACAACAACAAGACGACTTAACCCATAAAGGACCGGGACTTCGTGGTTTAGGATTTAGCCACTTCAGCCCAGTTTTGATTGATCAGACTGTGAAGAACGCACCCTAAAGGATCCTAACTTCATAGTTTAGGGTTATAGCCCAATTTGATTGATAAGAACATACTCATAAGACCAAAACTTCATGGTTTCGAGTTTAGTCCAATTTGGCTTTGAAGAACATATCAAACACTAAACACTAAACACTCAAAGCCAACTTTTACATCACCACAGATCGATGAAGAACATTGCACGTGTTTATCACGAAACACCTAGAACCAAACAAAAGAATACCCCCACATGAGGTTCAATTTGTGCTAATCTTGCGATGCAGCACAATTACAATCATCACAACAAAGGAAATACACAGATTCAAGCGCACCTTGGTGATTTTCGGCACCACAGATCGAAGCATGTACAACCGATCGTTGAGTTTCTTCCGCCGCCTCCGCTCGGCCATGAGGTTCTTCGCAGGAAGTCCCCGTTGCTTCCCACCCTTGTTACCCTTCCCATGAAGATCCAATTCAACTAATCCATGATTCCCTGCGCCTTCTTCAGGCCCGCCATCTCCATCACCATCGCCATCGCCACTCTCGTCCAGGTCATCGTCGTCTTTCACGTCGTAGTCATCCGCATCTAAGCTGATGTCATTGGGATCTTCTTGCAGGGCTTTGCCAGGCGTGTCCATGGAGGTCATAGAGTCATTGGAAGCAGGCGAGAGAGCTTGAGAAGTAAAAGCCTTCTGGAAGAGCGTAAGCTGCTGTCCTTGCAGGTAACTCTTGCTTGTGTGATATGGCACGACACCATTGCTGAGATTTTCAGATTCACTGAGCTTCTTGTCGTCTTGAGGAAATGATGTGGATGCAGGGTAGGGACTGTATTGTGGAAAGTTCGTGTGTGTGTTGTTGCTGATCATGTTGCTGAGGCTAATGTTGGGGCTGCTGCTTATGATGCCCTGCTGGTTGTTGAAGGTTGTTGGTGGTAGGTCTGAACTGAAACTGTCCATTGGAACGCTTCGGCTGAGTTGCCCACCTGCATGCACGATCCAACACTCTCTCAACTTTCCAACACTCTTATTTCGCAGGCAAGTGCAGCATTTGTAGTGATAACAGCACTCTTTCCGCTTTGCCACTCTTCTGCACGTAAGTGCCGCATTTGCGGTGATAACAGACCAGTACTGGAATGACGCTCTGTTACTTGAAGCACTTAAATCAATATGCCACCGTGTGCTTCCAGAGTTTGATCAATTTGGGTACAAGAGCCAATCTCTCTTGAAACCAGATTGTTTTATTACTCAATGTGTGGTGGTTAGTTATGCAATAAAATCAAAGTGGGAGGTTGTAGAGCACTATTGAAGAGACTGTAGAGATTTCCATCTTGTTTCAAAGCTTAGTGGTCATAGACTTGTAGCTCAGTCATGCTTAAAGCCGCTTACCATTAAAAGGTAGGTATACCCTAAACCAATAGCGAACTTAAAATCGACACTACGTACAAATCGCATACATTCAAGAACCTCCAATGTATGTCAATTTTACGCAATTTTGGTTTTAGGATCACTGAACATTGGTTTAGGGTATACCTACCTTCAGTCCAACAACCAGGTGGATTAGAAGAGAAGAGTTGCTACTGCTAACAGGCTCAGTAGAGAACATGATGGGATCAGGTCCCTAACAGTGCGTGTTCACAAACTTTGTGAAACTGAGCAAAACTTCTACCCTAATTACAACTGATCATCGTTGCTATTCTTAAACGGAAATTATTTTCATTAGATTTTATAGCTATGAATTTCCAAAGTATTACCTCTAGGTGTACCAAAAACCAATAGTAGGATCATAGACTTTCATGTTTATTGTGCACTCATTTTGGGCAGTGTTGATGATGGGTGTTCAAACGTAATTTAAAACCCCAAGAAATGTGAATACCGCAGTGTCAATTTTGAGAATTCAGTTTCACTTATCAGTGTTTTCCGCAACTTGATCAAGCTAATGTGCAAATCACATCTGGGGAGCCTGCTTCCGAATGATTTTAGTATCCTCTTCTTTAACCAGTAATGTCAGTACTGATTGATATACACGCAATTGAATAGATGAGCCAAGTGTATTATTTTGCAGTGTTCGAGGAATTGTTACCTTGAGAAATTTCGGAGTACCTGAGAAGAAACCACCACTGATTTGCCTGTGTTACGAACTATTACCTTGAGAAATACCTGAGAAGAGACCAGCACTGGAGCCCTGACCGAGGTCGTCCATGCCGCACATGGTGGACGGGGCCGAGCGGAAGCCAGTGCTGAGGAGGTTGTTGTTGCTGGTGTCGAAATTCAAAGACGACTCCAGCAAGCCGAAGCTCGAGCGAGTGTCGACGACGGTTGACATGTTGTTGTTGTAAGGGGAGGAGGAGTAGGAGCTCAGCTCCATCAGGGAGGAGGCTTCGGGGGTGTACCACTCGTCCTCGAGCAAGGCCTTGCTGAAATTGGGTGTTGCCGCGTTGTCCTGCAAAGTCTTCCTGGTGGTTAGAAAAATGAAATTGGATTCCGAAGGAAGCATGATTTTGGATACCGTATGGAAAACTTAGAAGGGTTTGAACCCTTCTAAATTTTCCATATGGTATCCAAATGTTAGGGATATGTATCATTTTGTAGTATTTTGGAGTGTCTTATTTAGTCATCTGTTCAAAGCTTTAATTAGTAGATGTTCTAAAACTTTCAAAAGTTTTTATAATGAGTTGAGGTAGTATACATTTTCAAAGTCAACTTTGCAGGATGTTGAAGCATTAAATTTAGGTAGGTGTTGCAACTAAGTGTGGCTACCTTATGGAGGAGAGAGAGAACCCGATGTAGTACTATTCATAAATTTTTTTTGAGGTTTGAGAATACCATACTTTGACATCCATGTTGGTAGTTGTGTTCTGAGAGGATGCTGGCGTCTTCCACGATGATCCTTCCTCAAGATTCGAAAGCATGCTGTCAAAGAAACACACATAAGAAAAGAAGCCCCTTGGCAGTGTCATGAGAAGTTTATACGATCTTAAGTGTATGAAATTTAATACTCCGTACTAATCTTGATGCAACTTTCATATGAACTTTACATTAACGAAATGGGAGTTTATGACTTTCAGAAAAATGGTAAAAAACACTTCAGGGTTCAAAAAGTTTTATATAATTGCAGTTTATTCTGAAGTTGCAACCCTGACGAAGTTACTAAAATTTCAATTACTGTGAAAGTCATATGAAAACCTTACATGAAAGTTGTATGAATTTGACAAGTGGAGCAATTTGTGATGCACACCAGGAAGTTGATTATGCAGCTAACGATAACAATTCCCAGTAAATGCCAACATGTTCCTGAGTGCAGCATTTAAGCGGAATGTTCGCAAATGTGATTTTCACAACTATCTCAAGCTGAATCAAACACTGCTAAAATGACCTGAAATTTCAAAATCAAAACCGTGGTAAAATTTCAAATTTCCATTGTTTGTAGCTATAAATGCTTCTGGGTAGATTTCTTTTTTGCTAAATTTCGCAACAGTTTTGAACATTGGGAACATCTGTGACTGGGTGGTAATCGAACCTGATGTCCGGCGTTGCAGCGCCCATCCACATATTATCAGAGTTCGACTGCGACGCCATCCTGAATGGTGCTGTTCAATTCCTACAAAACGGCAAAACAAACAAAGTTCAAGTCAGCAAGTTTTTGAAATTGACTACGGCGGAAACATCCTGCAACTTTCACCAACAAGAACAATTTCACCTTCTTCACTTGGTAATTAAGACCACAATTTCTTATATTTGAAACTCAATAGAACTGATTTCGCAACTGTCTTGACGTGCATAAACAAATGGTCTTGTTTGTTAAACTACGCCATGCTTCAATGTACCCAAATCGTGATATTCAAGAGAGAAAAAAACAACAGACTCGGTCGGTCAGGCCTTGCACAGATCATGAGAGGTTCCAAATTAACAGACAACAGGAGACTGAAGTGCCAATATATTTCCATTTAACGAGTACGAAAACTACATGTATTGAAAAAGGCGAACCAGAGAATCACCGAAGCTTCAGCAAGAGTGTCCATGAGTGAAAATATTACCTGAAAGTCCCAGTGATCGACAAAGGAGGACTTTTGCGATGATCTGGACGCTGCAACAAAAAGATCAGGAGATTAGAAAACTTCAAAGGTTGTGTGTGCAGATCGTGAAAATCAAAGGTTAGGGAAGATGAGGAGATGAGCCCATTATAAGACGAACTCGGTCCCTGGAATCATGAAGTCCTTTGCTACCACTCACCATTAATTAATATTTCTCAGAGTTTGTTCCCTGGCAATGTGATTCATGATCACTTCCTACTGCCCCCCCCCCCCCCCGCAATTAGAGCCAGCATCATGATTTCCTTGGAATTTAAAGCTACTTTGGTGATCATGTTGGTTGGCGAAGTTAGTGATTATGCTAGATCGTATACAGCCTAATTTGAAGCACAGAATATGTGGAAGTTCAGGGAATGAGGACAATGGATCGAGGTTGAAACCAAAGCTTCAGAAACCACAGCAAGAATGGGACTCTCTGGTGACACTTTGACTAAAAAATTGTAACCCATTTGTAACTCCTTTGAAAGTACTTCAAAACCCAACTTCAAAACCATGATCTTACTACTTGTCTGCGTTTTGTCAAGCTACTGACAGAGGTATGTGCACCCAGAATCGCCACCTGGCTACAATGTAAAGAATAGAATGCAATCAGTTCGAGGGGTGAGTATGAATGCACATACCTTGAGGCGAGGCAAGTTTTAGGCGAATTGGATGGACTTCTCGACTTCTAGAGCATCACTTGATTTCTCAAAAAATGTTCAATCTGGCATAAAACAACTTAACTTTTTGTGAGACCCAAAAGGCGAATAAATTTTCAAAGAGACTACGAAATTAATCATCATCAAAATCACTAATTTCAGCCATTGTAAGCCGGGTACGTGATCTCTCTTGCTGAAACAGGACAGTCATGATTTGCACTGATGCTCGCTCGCTGCGACGAAAATCTCTTACCAATCTAGTTCAAGAATTTGCAATCTATTCAAACACCCACCCAAACAAGTCTTACGGCTACTTTGTTAAATTAACAAATCCTGTTGTAATATCCAAACAGAAATCAAATACCGAACAACATCTTCGAGGGGCGCTACTTCTTCGTAACAAATCTTGTGAATGACCATGTTCAAGTTTTTCTCATGAATCTACTGAAGCCAGTTTCCTGATTGAAATTCCTTCTAAATGCAGTGCAGAAGTTCAACAAATGTTATCATGTAGCTATTTCTACGTTAACGTTGTTTCAGAAAACATCGAAGCGAATAAAGCTTTGTCACTCTCAAGACTTGAAAGAAAAAAAGCTAAACATTTCGTAAAGAGGGCTCTTGGCGACATCATCAGGCAAACGATGTTAAGTACCTGAAAGTCTGACCATAATAGTGTTCCTCTAGAGAAGAATTACAAACTCCGAAAAAAGACACTCAAATAAATCAAGGGCATTGTGTGTACTTAAAAAAGTTCATCAGCAACTCAAAGGAAAGGACCTTGGTGGAAAATCATTAAAAAAAAACCCAGATATTTCGTTAAAATGGCGCCTTTTCTCGGCCATTTTCCCATTAATTTTCAAAGACTGGTATAGATTTCAAACCCTGAAACCCTGAAATCTAGGACAGGTATACAGTTCAGATAGCATGTTCTAAACCTAAAAGTGCCGAGTTTGTGGAATACCAACATTTGAATGAAATATAAGTTAAAGATTAAAAGTTACATATACCCCAATTGAAATTTTGCTTCAATTTTATATGTAGGTAGATGTGAGTCTGCAAGCAACATATAATAAAACAAACCTTGATGCGGACTATGAAGACATCAACATTAACCAGGCCTTTCAAGGAATTGAGTTTGCCCTCTATGAGATCTTTATTTCATGACAGAGTTTAATAAAATACAAACAAAGACAATTAATCAGAATTGGTAGCAAACCAGGAGCATAGAGACGGATGGTCTCTGAAGACCAGGATCAGAAATAATAGTTATGCATTATTTTTCTATAAAACTTGAAGCTCTACACTTGACGTAATAATAATTGTCTATGCATTGTCCACACTCTAGAATCAACCCCTTGCTGGAAGAAAAATAAAACATTCAAAAGAATATAAAATAAAACATTAGAGGGTGTCAAAAGATTGATTGCTTAGAAAAGACGCTCAGGACTTCAAAATTATTGTAATGCAAAATTATACAAGGTGGACTAGATTTTGAGGAAAAGAGCATGCTATGTTATGTCCAACATTGCAATAAACCAGTAAATGGAGAACCCAAAATTGCCAGGTCAAAGACCTAACATATTGAGTAATAGATTGAAACAACTTACTTCCAAATTATTAAACAGTTCTGTAATTCTGTTGTTTCAACAGGATAAAATTAATAGTAAGGTAAACTGCCTCCTGGAAAATCTCATTTTTATTTCTTATAACTCATCACCAAATCCGAATGTGTGTATATATATATATAAATTCTTCAATATTTACCCAGTTAGTTCATTGTTAACCCATGGAATTGAGGAAAAACCTGGTTACAATTTGAAAACATCATAAGAACCAGTGAAAAAATCTACAAAATTATTTATTTAGATTAAAAATTAGAGGGAAAAAAAAAAACAGGACTGGGTACTTGAAAAAACAGTTTGATAAGGGAATTTTAAAAACGGAAAACAAAAAAAAACTAGTAAGTTTAAACTCAAAAAAAATGCCACAAACAGTAGTATAGCCAGTACTTGTCATTATGAGATTGGATTTATTGACTGCTCGTACTACTGCAAATGGTACTAATCAAATATTCAAGTGTGGACATTGAATCTGGAAACCACCTCATGTTTTTCTTTTAAGTTAAGTTAGCTGCTGGTTTTGTCATCATTTTGCTTGTCCTACTTCGTCAATTAGCTCTTCCAAGTTGTCAACAGTTTGAACAAGGGACATCATTATACCAAAAATCAAAGAAAAATGACATTACAAGTTAGGAACATCATCCATTGTATGTACACCAACAATATATATATATATAGTGTTGGTTTTGGGTGCACTATTGGTTTTGGGTTATAAATATCTGACCAACTGTTTGGACTTTCATATATATCAAACATGCATTGATTGTAGATGTAGTGCTAAAAGTCGCAGCATCTATCTTCTCTGACAAAAGGCGTTAAGGATCATATTTTGCTACATAACTTTCATTTCTGGCAAAATTTTGCTAGATTGTCAGAAATCTAACCTCTCTAGCTTCATCCCTCGATAAACTAGCCTCTGGAATGAAGGCAACAGAGGACATTGGTCCAAAAAAAAAAAACACTACTTCGGTACCTACACCTTTGCAACATTGATTGAACATGTCCAACCCAACTCTCTCTTTATCCACACTTGCTCTAAATATTAACAGGTCAATGTGACTATCAATCTCTTCTCTCTTCTTTTCTTTTTGTGTCAAGTATGTGCATCCAGAATCACCACTTTGAAAATGAAGATTCTCAGTGCACAATCCTCAATTTCATAAAATCACCCAAAACCACCCAAAACCATGCAGTAAGTTCATTTTGTTTGACAATTAATGTTTTCACAAGAAACTGTGCATTTGCGGAAAAGTCAGAGCTGCTCTCAACTCAGAACCTGTGAGAGTAGTTTACGAAAATCACCTCAAATTTCAGATCTACACTTATGAAGTCATTCTAGATTGAAGAGTGGTGGTGGTGGTTTCCAATTTGCAACTAACTTAAGAGTTTACATTTGAACACACCAAACGTGTGTCACCAAAGCAGGCAAGAAAAGCAAAGCAGCCGCAGTGTAATAAAAACCACCCACCAATTCTGAAACCTTCAGAACCCAAAAACATGAGAGAAACTAAGCTTAAGCTTATTCTATAAGTTAAATGGCTTTCACAGAATGAAGCCTTCATTGCCAACAGGAGTCCAGAATGACAGTGATCAGAATAAGTTAAGTTAGTACGTAACAACAACAGCACAACTTTCATCAAATTAAGGTAATGACAAAAAGAAAGAATTCAAAGCTAACCCTTGTTAAAATCCATGACCGAACACCAACAAACACACATACACACACACACCGCCACTGCCTTGAAATCAATAAGCAAGTGTTTGTTTGTACCTCCCAAAGCCAAGTATGATAGCGATATCAAAGTTTAAACGTGGTGCAAAGTCAATGCGTCTCCCCAAAAACAATTCCCCGAGTCCTGGAATTCAGTTAATCTCCCCCCTTTCAAATGCAACCTGGAAAAGTGGAAAATGGAGTCCTTGTCATATAGAAACTCCCGCAGCAGCCGAGGAAACGCTGTCAATGACAACACCTTCAGAGAGAGCACATACGTACAGTTTTTCCCTTTCGAAACGAAAATGATCGAACGAATCGATAAGAACGCACGCACGCGCGCACAGATCAGTGTACTTGGTGTATTGGAAAACCACAGAGGTTTGTAAAACCACGAATTGAAGAGGAGGCCGAGTGGTTCTGTCGAAACTTGGAGAAACCTTGACAACCTTGAGAGAGAGAGGGAGGGAGAGAGAGAGAGCATGGAAACCGGGAACACACGGACCAAATGATGAGGGACATTAACATATATGATGGAGCATGGATGCGTACATACATACATGAACCATGATGGTATGGGTGCATCCGGTTCGTCACCAAAAAAAATATTTTATTTTATTTTATTTTATTGAAAAAAAAAGAAGGACAAGGGGAGTCCGGGAATGGGGCGCCTGATGTGTCACTTTTGGGATACAAATGGAAGTGGGAGGCGGGGGTGTCGGAGCTCACAAGAAATGGGATGGTAGAGTATTCCAATAGCCTGGAATTGGGGCTGGAGAAAAGGGCGGCTCAGGGGCATGTGCAGCAGCACCAGCCCCTTGGGAGGGGAAAGGGAGGGGAAAGGGAGGGAAGGGGAGGGGAGCCCTGCCACGTAGGTTGGGGAGAGGTCCAGCTCAGCGCTTTTCCCCCTTCTTGGGGGGTGAGTTGGGCTCACGATGGGGGGAGGGGATGATGAATTTGGACATTCCCAAGGAATGAGATCTGGGGTGGAATTTGATTCTGTATGGCGGGGAGATATGATTGACTGGGGAAGCAAATTTGGGCACACAATGGGAATTGCCACTTGGGTCTGTCCAAATTAGAGCTTTGACAAACAACCACCCCCACCACCACCCCCAAAAAAAAAAAATTTTATTACTCAATTGAGTGTATTGAAATCTCAAATATTTAAAAGGATTTATTAGGTACATGAACATGTAAGTTAAGGCAGGACACTAAACCAACCCGGACAGGGAGGATTGACTCCTGTATTGCTCCATGTTTTTCACCCATGTAGAAAACACTGGAATGTCTTATTTGCCACATATGATAAAATTTGCAAATTTTGAATTCATATTTGCAACCACAGGTCCTACATGACAAGATAGGTGTGTCAATGTACGAAATTTAAGTGGCACAAAATAAGGGGCAATTTTTACATTTATCATTTGATGGAGCAATATAGAGATCAATCCTTTCTGGCCTACTAAAACCAGCCTACAAATTGGGTCCAACAAGGTGAATGTATCCCTTGGGAAAACACATGAATTTTTTTATTTGCCATTGATGATAAAATTTACAAATTTTGAACCCGTATTTGCAAACATGGGCCCCAGAATGAGCTAAGTAGGAGAGTTGGAAAACATATGAATTAGCACAGCACAAAATAGGATTTTTTTTTTCCACAATTAGCTTGGAGAACTTAAAAATTAATCCTATTAGGTCTAGTTCATAGGAAGGGTTTAGCACCTTGCTAAGTTACGCACCTTCCATTTGAGTGTTCAATTTTAAAAGTGTTTGTTTTTGTTTTGTTTTTGAAATAGAGGGGTGGTCTTTTCCTTTGAAAGTGAATAGAATATGACATTGAGTTTAATGAATTATAGGGCTTAGAGCCAAGAGTAACTCTATATCATTTTTTAAAATTTTGGATTCTTGTTGTGCTCTTAAATCTACTCCCTCTCTTTAAAAATAATATATCTATTTCACAAAGCAACGATTGAGAGTGAATATAGTATTTCTAAGCAAAGGGCGTGTTATGTATCAAAGAATGGTAGGGTGGGTGAGTTGGCAAACCAACTCCTTGACTAATCTGTCCAGGATGCTCTTCCCACTTTCTCCAAAACAAGTAAAGGAAAATTCATTACTTAAATGCAACCAAATAGTTTTTAGCTTATATTCACCTCGATTTAACAACACATTCACATAATATTGTACGTATTTAACAATGAAGTAGGGGGGTGAGTGCATCCTTGAAAAGGCCCCTTTACATAAACAAAATTATTCTATTAATGGCCCCTTAGCCCACCTCAATCCTTACATTAACAAATAAGTCCTTTTTCAACATCTTGTAAAGCATTTAACGCCTTTCCAACATGGAAAGGACAATTGCCTAGTCATACAACAGTGGCATGCATGTGAGCTGTGTCCACTCAATTTGGAATATTTTATCAATTTTTGCAAGACAACAAATTCACAAAATAGTCACGTAATATTGTCTTTACCAATGACATAGGGGCTGATTTGCATCCTTGAAAAGGGCCTCCTGTAGTAAACAAAATTTTGTTACTAATGGTTCCTTAGCCAACCCCAATTCTCATATTAACTAACAAGTTTCTTTTGAGCATCTAGAACAGAATAACACCTTTTCAAGATGAGAAGGCCGGTTGTCTAGTCATACAATGGTATGCATGTGAGTTGTGCATGTCCACTCAATTTGGAATATTTTACCAATCGTTGCAAGACAACAAATTCACAAAATAGTATTTTTACTAATGACGCAAGCATCAATTTGCATCTTTGAAAAGGATCCATTCACCAGAAAGCAAAACTTTGTTACTAATGGCTCTATAGCCAACCCCAATCCTTACGTCAATTAACAAGTTCCTTTTGAGCATCTATAATAGCATAACGCCTTCCCAAGATGAAAAAGCCAATTGCTGAGGCATACAATGGTACGCATGTGAGTTGTGTCCACTCAATTTGGAATATTTTATCAGTTGTTGCAAGACAACAAATTTAGAAAATAGATTTTTTACAAATGATACATGGGGACACTTGCATCTTTGAAAAGGACTTGTTTACTAGAAAACAAAATTTTGTTACTAATGGCTCTTTAGCCAAACTGAACCCTTACATTAACTAACAAGTTCCTTTCAAGCATCCAATCTAATAACATAACGCCTTCTCAACATGAGAAGGTGAGTTGTCTAGTCATACAATGGTATACATGTGAGGTTGTATCCACTCAATTTCGAATATTTTACCAAATGCTACAAGACAACAGATTCATATAATAGAATTTTTATTATTAACAAAGCAACAAGCTATTTGCATCTTTGAAAAGGACCCATTGACAAGGAAACAAAATTATTTTATTAATGGCTCCTTAGCCAATATCAAATCCTTACATTGACTAACAAGTTCCTTTTGAGCATCCATAATAGTATACTAAAAAAGCCAGTTGCCTAGTCTTACAATGGTATGCATGTGAGGTTGTGTCCACTCATTTTGGAGTGCTTTGTTAATTTCTATAACGCATAAGATTCATATAATAGTGATTTTACTAATGAGGCAGAGGGCCATTTGCATCTCTAAAATGGGCCCCCTTACAAGAAGCAAAATTGTGTTATTAGTGGGTTTTTAGCTAACTTCCAAAATCCTTATATAAACTAAAAAGTTCTTTTCCAGCATTCAAAATAGCATAATGTCATTTCAACATGAGAAG
Organism: Pseudoscleropodium purum; assembly: GCA_963969395.1. Classification (NCBI taxonomy): domain Eukaryota; kingdom Viridiplantae; phylum Streptophyta; class Bryopsida; order Hypnales; family Brachytheciaceae; genus Pseudoscleropodium; species Pseudoscleropodium purum. The sequence continues at coordinate 13,780,549 of OZ017800.1, read as the reverse complement.
GACAATTGCCTAGTCATACCATAGTATGCATGCGAGGTTGTGTCCACTCACTTTGGAATATTTTATCAATTGCTATCAAACAATAGATTCACATGATATTTAGTGTTTTTACTAATGATGCAAGGGGCCATTTGCATCTTTGAAAAGGGCCCCTCATATAGTAAACAAAATGTTTTTATTTATGGGTCCTCAACTAACTCCAATCCTAACTTTAACTAATAACTCCTTCTTATGCATTTAATAAAATATAAGGCCTTCTCAACATAGAAAGGAGAATTGGATAGTCATACAGTATTATGTATGTGAGGTTGTGTCCACTCATTTTGAAATAATTTATCAATTGCTACAACACAACAGATTCACATATTAATGTTTTTACCAATGTGGTAGGAGGACCTTTGCATCCTTTAAAAGGTGACCTCCACAAGAAACAAACTTGTTTTATTAATGGCTCCTCAAACCAACTCCAATCTTTGCATAAACTAATAAGTCCCTTTCAAGCATCTATGCCCTCCTAACATGAGAAGGACAATTGTAGTCTTACAATGTTTTGCATGTGAGGTTGTATCTATTCATTTTGGAGTATTATATCAATTGCAACAACACATTAGACTCACATAATAATGTTTTTACCAATGAGGCAAGGGGCCATTTGCATTCTTGAAAAGGGCCCTCCTATAATAAACAAAATTGTCTTATTAATAGCTTAATTAGACAACCCTAATCTTTACAATGACTAATTAGTCCCTTTCAAGCATCTAGAAAAGCATAAGTTAGGTCTTTCCAACATGAAAAGAACCACTGCCTAGTCATACAACAATGTGCATTTGAGGTTGTGTCCATTCATTTTAGAATATTTTAGCGTAATTTGCTACAATGAAATAGAAAATAATATTGTTTTACCTATAAGACAAGTAGCCATCTGCATCTTTGAAAAGGGACCTCCTTACAATAAACAAAATTGTTTGATTGATGGCTCTTTAGACAATTCAAATCCTTACATTAACTAGCAAGTTTCTTTTGAGCATCCAAGATAGTATAACACCTTCTCAACATGAGAAGTTCAATTGTCTAGCCATACAATGATATGCATGTGAGGTTTTGTCCATTCAATTTGGAATATTTCACCAAATGCTACAAGACAACAAATTTGCATAATAGAGTTTTTCTATTCATGATGCAAGGGGCCATTTGGGGGCCATTTGCATTTTTGAAAAAGACCCACTTACTAGAAAACAAATTTTTATTTATTAATGGCTCGTCAACCAACCCCAATCCTTTTATTAACTAACATATTCCTCTCAAGCATCTAGTAAAGCATAATGCATGCCTAGCATAGGAAGGACCATTGCCTAGTCATACAACATTATACATGTGAGGTTGTGTCCACTCATTTTGGACTAATCTATCAATTGTAACAACACAAAAGATTCACATATTAAGAAATGTTTTTATGAATGAGGCAAAGAATTGTTTGCATCTTTGAAAAGGGACCCCCATGCATATAGTGAAAGTTTTTGTCAATGACGCAAAGGGACCTTTGCATCCTTGTAAAGGGCCTTGCTATACTAAACAAAGTTGTCTTATTTATGGCCCCTCAACCAACCTCAATCCTTACATTAGTCCCTCTCAAGCATCTAGTAAAGCATAATGTCCTACCAACATGGGAAGGACAATTGCCTAATTATACAATGTTATGTATATGAGGTTGTATCTATTTTTTTAGAAATATTTTATCAATTGCAACAGTATATTAGACTTACATAATAGTGTTTTTACCAATGAAGCAAGGGGCCATTTGCATCCTTGAGAAAGGCCCTCCTATAGTCAACAAAAGTGTCTTATTAATGAATTTTTAATTAGTCAACCCAATTTTTATATTGATTAATTAATCCCTATGAACTCCCAGTCCATGACTTGGAACTCTTTTTTTTTTTTTTTTTTTTTTTTCATTTTTACAATTTCAAGATAAGATTATTGTAGAAATAGCCCAAAAAAAAGTGCAAAATCAAAATAGATTTATTACATGCCAATACAATGTTTGGTCATAAACATGGTGTTTTGCCGAAAGTAGATCCAAATCCTATAGGAAAATAGGTTAGAAACTAAGAATTTATATAAATTGTAGATATTAAGTACACTCTGCCCTAATGGTCTAAATCTACTATGCATGTGAAAAAATCTAGCTAAATTGGTCCAAAGATTCTATGAGAGTACCCTAAATCAATTTCCAAAGAGAGGTTTAGTTTTTGAATTGATTTTTGAGTTTAATAGAACCCTCAATTGTTAAGATGTAGGTGTTACAAACTAGAGATGGACTTGAGGAGGGAATCTATAGCCAAAGTACATAATTAAAGCATTGAAATCACATTAAGGAATTAAAACAAGGAAATCAATTTGCCAAGATTCTTCTCTGTGTGAAAGATTCCCTAGACACCAATAACTAAAGGAAGTAGGGGAATTTCATTCTTCCAAATTAGAGCTTTGACTCCAATTTTTTATTCACTTGAGTGTATTAAAACCTTAAGTAATGGAATTTAGGTACTTAAATATGCGAGTTAAAGCAGATGCTAAATGTGAACTACAAATTGGATCCATCAAGTTGAATTTCCACTAGAATCTATAGTAATTCAACAAGCCTCTTGCATAGGCAATTTCACCCTTGCAGTTTATCTTTGGAAAAAATGCAAGAACCTTTTATTTGCAATGTTAAATTTTTTTGCAAATTTTGAGTTCATATTTGCAATCAAGAGATCCAAATTAGCTAGGAGAATTGTTAATAATAAAATCAATATGGTAGAAAACAAGAGGTCTTTTTCTTACATTCACCCTTGGAATGATTGGACCTCTACAAAAAGATCACTACACTACAATAGACTCGGTCAGAATTTATCCTTTGAAAAAATACAAGAATTTTTTAGTTGCCACAAATGAAAGGATTAATGAATTTTAGATTTATATTTGCAATCAAATGCTCCATATTAGTGAAGGGAGTTGGAGAATATAAAATTAGCATCGCATAAATTAGAGGGCTTTTTTCACAATGACCCTCTAGAATTCAAAATTCACCTTGATGGACCTAATTTGTAGGACGGGTTTGGTGCCCTATTAATTTAAGTATCTACCATTTGAAAATTCAATTTAAAAAGGATTTTTTTTATTGAAAGTCCATAGAATATTGCATTGTAGCTAACAAATTATAGCACTTGGAACCACAAGTAATTCTATATCGTTTTTAAATTTTGGATTAATTCTATGCTCTAAGATCTACTCCCTCCATTTGAAAATATTATATCCATTTCAAAACACAATCATCAAGAACAAATACACTATTTTTAAACAAAAGGAGTGCTATATATCAAAGACTAGGGGGATAAGTTGACAAATCAAACCCTTGTCTATTATACTCAAAATCTTTTACCCAATTTTCCAAAATATAGAAAAATTCATAAATTCATAAAATAAATAAATGTTTCAAAACTAATATTTACTTGGTGTTCACAATAGATACACATAACATTGTTTGCCTATGCGGCAAGGGTTTGTTTGTATCCTTGAGAAGGATTTTGCTATACTAAAACAAAATTGTCTTATTAATAACTCATCAACTAAAGTTTACACTATTGTATTGTACATTTGCACATCATTATATATATGTATAATATTTTGAAGAAGTTCTAAGAATGTGTTGCGGACGGCAACTCTTGGACGGAATCAAGATCAGAATTGAGGGGATACCTCAAACAAAGACAAGAACAAGCTAGAAGTGAGGGGATTCCTCACACATGACTCAGAACGTGCTTCAAGATGAGAAAACTAGAAGATGTATTGATAACATGAAGTCAAGGAATGACTGGGTACAACTGGTGTTGAAGAGAGTGAGGGACAATGGCCCTCGACTCTCTATTTATACTAGACTAAGGAACCTTCCGGAATAAGGCCTTGGAAACCTTTGGAAATATCCGTAGGTCTTTCCGGAAGCTTGTGGAAGCTTCCGGAAACTAGGAGGATCTAGTGGAACCTTCTGGGAGCTTGTAGAAGCTTCCGGAAACTAGTAGAACTAAGTAGAACCTTTCGGAAGCTTCCAAATAGAAACTAATGAAGACTATTGGAATCTACTAGAATCATTGGAAACAACTTGTACACTAGGCCACCGCTTTTGAGAAGGTTCTTAAGAAGCATCCTTGTTGCAAAGGCGGTGGAGACTCTATTAGGGACGAAACTACTGGATAAGGCCCGGTATGGCACGTTCGTGACAGAATGTAAAGAAAAAAGCTTCAAGTCAAAGTATCAAGTAACTTTAAGTTGACACTTGTTGCCAATAGAGTTGTTAAAAGGACAAAATCTTTTGACAAATTTCAGAAGTCTAAAGTGCTCTTACTGAATTTATAGAATCTATTCCTAGTTTTGAAGTTCAACTTTGCAATGTTGAACTAGAGGGATTTTATGGAGTCGCAAGATCAAGAGGCTGATTCATAGGCGGAGTAAGAGCTTTTCTTGTCACAGTTGTCAAATCAACCATCTCAGTCCGCAATTTTTTCACCATTGCCATTCCATCTACGAGATAAAGCTGAACCTTCTTGTTTGCTAAAGAACTCTCATATAGAACAATGTTGGCATGAAAATCTTGATAGTGACGCTCGTATTTTGGTGCTTCTACTTCAAGTAGGATGTGTTGAGCAAAATGTGCGAGATGTGACATTTGAGGTGAATTACAAGGGCTTAAACGAAGACCAATATTTTTATATGATGAGGTCAGAGAGAGAAGGCACTATCTATCAACGTTGGTTGAAAGAGCTAATGAATCCTTTAAAAAAGGTTGAATGTGCAAATTATGTGGCTAATACTGTCAGGCGCATCTTCAAATTCTTGCAGATGGAATAGTACTCTTTTTCGATTACAATTTTTACCTCTGTTTAGTTTGGATCAAAGTTCTTTAGTTAATTTAAAAAATTTATGTTGTTTTTTTGTATTAAAAGTTGCAAAATAGGAGAATAGAAGTGATATGCCTATTAGTTTAAACCTTCGGGGTTCATTGGCTTTAGAAAATAAATAGAAACTTACCTTTAATTGTTTTTCTAGGGCCAATGAGGGATAAAAAAGTGCATGTGATGTATCTTGGGTTGATTAATCCTATTTTAGGGGTTTAGTAGGTAGTTCATCATCTTCTACCTTGGATTTGAGAGGTAGTTGTTGTTGTGTAGTGTGGGAGAAAAAAAAGGTTTGAACCCGAATTTTGATTGAAGATATCTTTTGTTGTACCAATGATTTTGTAATGAAATTTGGAAGAATTGTTTTTTGCAAGATTGCATTTTCAAAATGAGTTTGAAAGATTTATTTGAGTTTGTATTGAAAAAGTTATGAGAATCCAAAGGTAGAGTTTGTGGCTATTCATCAAAAGCAACTGAGACTTTTGAGGCTCATAATTCTTGTCAAAGTAAGCATTTTTAAGTGAACTTTTGAAAGAAGACAGTTTGTGATGTTAACTTTCTATGAAGCTACTACACTTGAGATTTGAAAAAGTTTAAAAGAAGTTATAGAGTACTGAGGGAAGAGAGGTCTGTTGCCTTTTAAAAGAAAAGGCTAAGACTTTGCTTGTCTATAACTTTTTGACAATACCTAAGATTGATTTGAAATTTGAGGAGAAGTTATTTTGTAAGCTCAAATTTTTAAGAAGCTATCATATTTGGAGTTTGGATAAAAATTGAAGAAGATATAGGATTTTGTGATAGAAGTCTATTGCCTTTCAAAAGAGAAGGTTGAGACTTTGCTTGTCTATAATTTTTGGACAATACTTTAGTTCAATTTGAATTTTTGAGAGGTGTTAAATTATTTCATTGGCTTTCCAAATTGCTATTGCATTTAATATTTAGAGATTGGAGCCATATTTGGCAATAGATCAAAGAAAGCATTTAAACTAAAGTTTGGTTTCAAATTTTATTCAACATTTCTTGAAGACTTCAAATTATGAAGAGTTGAAGATATGAAAATACAAAGACATGAAAATTTGTGTGTTGTGGCTTGTTATTTCTAGCCGGCTTTGGAGGCTCCTTGTCTTTATTTTCTTCCTAACCAATTTGGAAGGCTTGTTGTCTTTCATTTTTTCATTGTAAACTTTATTGCAGATTATATAGTAATTTAGTATTAGTCCTGTTTTATGTTTGTGGCGACAAAGTGGGATTGATCACCTATATGGTCAATCTTTATGTCGTTCCCATTGCTCAGACTTGCTTACTAGTCATCATGGGTTTAAAGTTTAGAAGCCAATTTTCAAATGGTCAGCTAGAGGTTTGGCCATCCCATTTTACATGTTCGAGGCCGTGGGTTCTTCTCACCTATCCTTATTTTAACTCTTATAGAGCTACTAAAAATATGCCAATAGGGAGGAGTTTGAAGATTGTAGAATGAAGACCCAAAATTGGAGATTGAAGATTAGAAGATTTGACTGAACTCCTTATCAAACTATTCCTAATCGCCACAAGAATCCTTGTGATTTCCCAAAGCAAATTGTCTTTACATAACAATGCCTTTCTAGCAAGTAAAGACAATTGCTTAGTCATACAAGGTTATACATGTGAAATTGTGTTCACTTATTTTGAAATATTTTATCAATTGCTGCAACACAACATATTCAAGTAATAGTGTTTTTGCTAGTGAGGCAAGGGACATTTGTATTCTTAAAAAGTTGCCTTCTATAGTGAACTAATTTGCATAACTAATGGCTCCTTAGCTAGTTCCCAAATCCTTTCATTAGCTAGTAAGTCTCTCGAGAGCATCTACTAAAGTAGAAGGTTTTTCCATCATGAGAAGAACAATTGTCTAGTTATACAATTTTGTGCATGTGAAGTTGTATCTAGTTATCCACTAATTTGTGAATATTTTATGGATTACTAGAATACAACTTGAAAATTTATAATTAGGACTTTTATCCAATATGGCATTACGTTATGAATGTTAAAAAAAGTTCACTTGAAAACAATTGAATAAGCAATCCAATACGGTTTCTATTATTGTATTGAAATTTTTTTGTTAGGTCTTGTTGGTAGTCTAAAGGAAGTTCAAGGTTCTTTTAGAACAAATTTTTAAGACAATGTATGAATAAGATATAAGTTTCAAGAGTATTGAAAATAAGTGTTTTAAAAAATGACCAAACCCCTCATAAATAGTAGCATTAGTAAAAAATCCAGATTTTTTGTTGTTTTGGTCACGTTGATTTGGGTAGAAATTTGTTCATGTGGACAGGAATTTGTTGATTTGAACAAAAATTTGTTGAATTTTTCCTAGATTAATGCGACCAAAACAACAAAAAATTTGAAGTTTTCTAATAGTGTAAGAATACATTTTAGGCTAGAATTTATAGGAGTTGGTTTCAAAAAGAGTTTGGTTTTACAAAGGGGTTGGAATTAGGTGTTGTTATGTTACATTGTTTTTATTTAATTTTGTGCATCTTATGCATTCATCAAACACTTTGGTCATTCAATTTGTTGACCACTATTTTAACCCCAAAGTGCTTGAAAAAAATAGTAGGATTGTTTTAAAAATACTAGTATAGTTACTAAATGATTGGATAAGAAAAAATATTTTACTACTAGAATACTTGCTAGAATATCTCATATTTTATACATAGAGAAACATTAAGAATGTTTGAGATTAATTTTTTATGCTATGTATGGGAGCAATTTTGACTAGGTGTTTGGTACACAAGTAAAGTGTTCCATTTGGAATTCCCTTTCCACTTTCCCCCAAAAAAAAATGTAAAAAATAATTAATTCATTAATTGAATTCAAAAAATGGTTTTAATTGTATTCACTTAGACTTTGCAACAAAGTTACATAGCATTGTTTACTAGTGAGGTAGGAGTCTTTTACATCCTTGAAAATGAGTCCCATGCAATGAACAAAATTGTTTTATTGATGGCTTTTCAACCAATTCCAATCCTTACATTAACTAATAAGTCCCTCTCAAGCATTTAGTAAAGTCATTAGAAGATTTTCAGGGGGCTAGGAAGGTTGTTTCAGGCCCATTCCTGGCGCCATCTCTTTGGTAGCTAAAAAATGGTCGTTGGTAGATATTTAAAAAATAATGATTTTTAAATAAATAAAATTTGATTTTTAAAATTTTTAATAAAGATTTATATGATGTAGTAGGCGCTATGCTACGTTGGACACCTTTGCGGCAAGTTCCCATAGTTTGAAAACCTTATAGAACTCGCAACCCTCTAAAGTAGCTAAATTTCTCTCAATGATGCCATATGGAGTGATGCCATATTGGTAGGAAGTCCTAATCAAAAACTTCCTTGTTGTCTTGTAGCAATTGATAAAATATTCTAAAATGAGTAGACACAACCTCACATGCATAACATTGTATGATTAGGCAATGGTCCTTTCCATAATAGAAAGGCATTATACTTTATTAAATGCTTTAGATGGACTTACTAGTTAATGTAAGGAATGGGGTTGGCTAAGGAGCACTAGTAGAAAAATACAGTGACCAAATCAATAAAACTCAATACAAAAATGTTGATTTGAACGTGTTGATTTGGATATTTTTGAACACAAAAGTGTCGATTTTTTAACAAAAAACTGTTAATTTTTTTGTTGATTCGGTCACATTTTTTTTTAATAAGTTAAATTTTTTTTTTCACAATTGAATAACCAATCTTAAGATGCCACATGGCATTGCCATATAGACAATTTAAAACATTCATGGGGTGTTGCCAAGTGGATGCATAGCCCTATATGCCATGTGGCAAGTGCCACCACCAAAGTTTGAACCTTAGACCTCATAGATGAGGTTTAAAGTTCAAATCATTGCACCACTTGTAATTTCACATGATTACAAGTGGTGTAAAAACTTATTTATGTATTTTTTGGAATTTTTTCTTACGGTCACTTCAAATCAGCAGACATTTGGGGCACTTTCACCTCATAAACAAAATTTTTAAGAAAAACTTTGAATTAACAAAAGTTGGGAAATTGATATATGTTTCACCTTCAACAATCCGTTTGAGATTTTGATCTTCCAATCAAAAGTTATGGACAAAATTCAGAGAAGGTACTTAAAAATGCAAAAAAGAATGTCCATTTCCACCCATCTCTGAATTTTGTCCATAACTTTTGGTTGGAAGATTGAAATTTCAAACGGATTGTTGAAGGTGAAACATATATCAATTTTCCAACTTTTTTTAGTTCAAAGTTTTTTGAAAAAAGTTCATTTACAAGACCAAATCACCCCTAAAGTCTGCTGACTTTAATAGACACCAAATTTTGTAGTTATTTTATTCTTAAATTTACATTGTATATTGAAGATTCTCAAAAAAATTCAAAGATTCTTAAAGATTCTAATTTTTTTCAAAATATTCTGAAAGAATCCAAAAAAATTACAAAATTTTTGTTGATGTTTTAATTGTACTATCCAAATCAACAAAAAAAAATGAGACTATTTTGTTAATTTGGGCACAATTAACAAAAATTTGTGAAAATAGACGTTATAGTATCCAAATTAACAAGAAATTGTTAATGTTTTGTTAATTTGGGCATTGTTTTTCTACTAGTGGAGCAGTTAATTATACAATTTTGTTCACTATAAAGGGATGCTTTTCAAGGATGCAAATGCCTCTTGCCTTAGTAGTATTTAAAAAACACCATTATGTAAATTTTTTATGATGTAGCAATTGATCAAATATCCCAAAATGAGTAGACACAACATCACATGCATAACATCCTATGATTAGGCAATGGTCCTTCCTAAGCTGGGAAGGCATTATCATGATGATTGTTAAAGTAATTGCACTTAGAAGTAACATAACAATCAATTCAAAATTGTTCCCATTATTATATAGAATCTTTTGTGGGATCTTGTTGGTAGTCAAAAGGAGACTAAAGATTTTTTAGAATACATTTTTTGGACAATGTATGAATAAACCATTATTTTCAAAGTATCGAAAATACATGTTTCTAAAACTACCCTAGATTCTTGTGAATAGTAGGAGTACATCTTAGGCAAAAAATTTCACATTTTGTAGGGGTTAGTTTTAGAATGGAGTGAAAATTAGGTGGTATTCCCTTATATAGAAATAGTGGAGTATATGTGGGATTAAAAGGGTGAATCATGTGGTCAATGTAGTGTCTCTTTGTCTATTGTTGTGGTGATATTTTATTTAAACCACCAAGGACTACAATCCCTTCAAGAGACAAAGTTAATTTTGAGCAAGTTCCAATGACTCTTATTTTTGGTGAAACTTTTTTTTCTAAATTTCACAAGGTAGAAAAATTGATTAGCTTTGTGGGAATATAATTTTTATTCAATTCATACATGGGAGCAAAAGTTATTTTCCAAAAAGTCTAAAATTGAAGTTGATAATCAATACAAAATAAGACTTTAGAGTCAAAATAATCATAAATTTTTTTTCTACAATACAATATTTTTATCTTCATATAAAACTTTATTTCTTTCTATTTAGACTAGAAATGAGAAACTTAAGGACAATCTTGTTTTTTAGGCAATTTAGCATCTTCTTCAAAAAAATAATTTATATCATTCATCTTTGAATGCAGTTTTAACAATTTTTCAAAGAAATTTGTCTAATAAGGTTAAGCTTATTTGCTAGAATAATCTCACCATTCGAATTATTGTGTTTCAATCCCATCTTAAAGCTATTAACAATTTAGTTTTTTGTTCAATCTTAAACCTACTTTTGATTAACAATTTTTTGAAGACTAAAATCCAAATGCGTGTTTTTTGAAAGAAATTTCCAAACTTTGAATTCAACTTTTCAATATAGAAATTTTTTAATTCAGTCTATTGTACAAATTTTCTCCACAAATGGCAATCAAAGTCATCTAAAATTACAAGCCAATGTTGAAAATATATATTTTTTCAACTTTTAATGCTAATGTCTTCTAATTCACATGGTCAAACTTCATGAAACTTTAATATATGATCTTAGACAAGTAAAGTACAACATCCTCTAGTTAGATTCTAAAAAAACATCTTTTTTTGTTTTCTTGGATGAATACAGTAGAAATGGCAATTTTGAGTGGTTTTTGATATAAAAATGGCCTTCATTCTTTAAGGGTTAATTTTGTCATTACAAGAAGAATGAGGCTTGCAAAGGCCTAAACATTCCTAGACAAAAGGGAGCACTAGTCGAAAAAAATAAAAGAATAAAAAAATTAGCAAACTTCAAGTGCCAAATTGCATGGGACAATTTAATTTACTCTTATAAGACCAAAGCCATTTTCATGTTAAAAACCACCCAAAACTGCCAATTCTATTATGGTCACCCAAAAATATAATTTTTTTTACTTCTTTGGAATATAAACATAGGATCTTATACTCCACCTACTATTTGAGTGTTCAATTTTAAAAGCTTTTATTTTTTATTCATTTTTTGAAATAGAGGGGTGGTTTTTTCTATTGAAAGTAAATAAGACATGATGTTATAGGGCTTAGAACCATGAGTGATTTTATGCCTTTTAAAAATTTTGTGCTATTTTTGTACTCTAAAATCTACTTCTTTTGTTTGAAAATAGTGTATCCATTTCACAAAACAATAATTGAAAATGGATATATTATTTCTAAATAAAAGAAGTGTTATATATCAAAGAATAGTGATGTGGATGAGTTGACAAACTAACCCCTTCACTTATCTATTTGGAATCCTCTTCCCACTTTCTTCATAACAAGTAAAGAAAAATTAATTACTCAAATGCAACAAAATCGTTTTTAACTTGTATTCAATTAGATTTAACAACACATTTATATAATATTGTACATATTTAACAATGAGGCTGGAAGGTGGGATGAATTCATCCCTGAAAAGGCTTCTTCAGAGTATACAAAATTCTTCTATTAAGGGCTCCTTAGCCCAATCCTTACATTAACAAATCAAACCCTCTAGAGCATTTTATAAACCATAATGCTTTTCCAATATGAAAAGGAATATGGCCTTGTTATACAATGGTATGCATATGACCTTGTGTTTACTTATTTTGGAGTACTTTATTTATTGCTTCAACATATGAGATTCACATAATAGTGTTTTTTCCAATGATGCAAGGACCCACTTGCTTCTTTGAAAAGGATCCTTATTAGAAAACAAAATTCTGTTACTAATGGCTCTTTAGCCAACCTCAATCTTTCCATTAACTAACAAGTTCCTTTCAAGTATTCAAAACAGCATAACGCCTTTCCAACATGAGAAGGCTAATTGCCTAGTGATACAACATTATCCATGTGAGGTTGTGTCCAATCATTTGGGAGTATTTTATAAATTGCTACAACATATGAGATTCACATAATAGTGTTTCTACTAATGGCAGAGGGGGCCATTTGCATCTTTGAAAAGGACCCACTTACTAGAAAACAAAATTCTTTTATTAATGGCTCCTTAGCCAATCCCAATCCTTACATAAACTAAGAAGTTCCTTTTGAGCATTTCCAATAGCATAATTCCTTCCCAATATGAGAAGGTTGATTGCCTAGTCATACAATGGTATACATGTGAGGTTGTGCCCATTCATTTGGAATATTTTAGCAATTATGCCATATTTAACTACTTTGGGACTATTCAATGAATTTTAGACAAAATATCGTGAAATCTCATGATGATAACATTGGAAGATCTCTAGGTTTTTGTAAAGATCTTCAGATGTTTTGTACTAATCTCCTAATGTTTTGCATAGATCTCTTGATGTTTTACATTGTCTCATAATGATCATTTTTTTTCTACCAATAACCATTATTAATTCTAGACTTTCAAAAGTCCAAAAGTAGTTACATGTGGCATAATTTCTAAAAATAATAAATTTGCATAATATTGTTTTTACTAATAAGGCAAGGAGACATTTGCATCTTTAAAAAGGTCTACATATAGTGAACAAAATTGTTTTTATTAATGGCTCCTTAGCTAACTCTAATCCTTACATTCACTTATTCGTCCTTCTCAATTATCTAGAAAAGCACAACCTCTTTCCAACATAGGAAGGACAATTGTCTTGTCATACAATGGTATACATGTGAGGTTGTGTCCATTCATTTTGAAATATTTTAGCATTTCCTTCAACACAACAAACTCACATAATTATATTGTTTTATCATTGAAATAGAGGGCCATTTGAATCTTTGAAAAGGGTCCTTTTACATTAAACAAAATTATTTTTATTAATGGCTCCATAGCCAACTCCAATCCTTACATTAATTAATTAGTCCCTCTTAAGCATTTAGTAAAGCATGACACCTTTTCAACATGAAAAGGACAATTCCTTCGTCATACAATGGTATACATCTAAAGTTGTGTCCACTCATTTTGGATTATTTTATCATTTATTCTAACACAACAAGCTCACATAATATTGTTACCATATACTAAGATTTTAAAATTTAGGAATTTAAAATTTAGGAATTTAAAATTTTCATTTCCACCCCTCCCTCCTTTTGTAATTTTTAGAAACCAACATAGTGACAATCAATATGGGACAATTCATTCCGTATTTGTATTCGGTACCATATCTGTATCCAGTACACGCATTTAGTACATATTCATATATGGTACTATATCCATATCCAATATTCATTTCATATTTCATATTTGAATGGCTCAAATTAAATCTCATAAGATCAATGGTTTGTGATTTTTTGAGAAATCAACGGCAATTTCGAGGGTAAGCATTTAAAAAAAATCAATGAATTGTAAATTTTTTGAGAGAAAGGGGGGGGGGGGGGCAACTAATGCAAACTAGGGTGGTATGCCTCTTTTCAGTGGATAGTTATTATCAATGAGGCAGGGGCCATTTGCATCTTTGAAAAGGACCTCTAGATAGTGAACAGAACAAATTTGATAATGGCTCCACAACCAACCTCAATCCTTACATTCACTAATTAGTCCCACTCAAGTATTTAGAAGAGTATAACACCTTCCTAATGTGGGCAGGACCATTGCTTTGTCATACAATGGTATGCATGTGAGTTTGTGTTCACTCAATTTAGAGTATTTTATTAATTACTAGCTACAACCCATGAGATTCATTTAATAGTGTTTTTACCAATGATGCAAGGGGCCATTAGCATCTTTGAAAAGGGCCCTCATATAGTGAACAAAATTGTCTTGTTAATGGATCCTCAACCAACCCCAGTCCAAACATCAACTAATAAGTCCTTCTCCATCAATTAGTGAAGTATAACACCTTTTCCAAAATGGAAATGACAATTGCTTTATTATACAATGGTGTGTATGTGAGGTAGTCTCTAATTATTTTGTAATATTTTTGCATTTGTTCCAACACAACAACTTCACATAATCATATTTTTACCAACAAGGTAGGAGCTCTTCTACAACCTTGGAAATGGCCCCCTATAGTAAACAAAATTCTATTACTAATGCCTCTTTAGCCAATCTCAATCCTTACATTAACAAATAAGACCCTCTAGAGCATCTTGTAAAACATAACCCCTTTTCAACATGAGAAGGACAATTGCCTAGTTATATAACAATATGCATGCGAGGTTGTGTCCAATCAATTTGGAATATATTACCAATTGCTACCAGACAACATATTCACATAATATTTTTTTACTATTAATGACGCAAGGGGCCATCTACATCTTTGAAAAGGACCCATTGACTAAAAAAAATTGTTTTAATAATGGCTCCTTAGCTCAATCCAATCCTTATATTAACTAACCAGTCCATTTCAAGCATCTTATAAAGCATAATTCTTTTCCAACATGAGAAGGACAATTGCCTAGTCATACAATGGTACGTATGTAAGGTTCTGTCCACTCATTTGGGAGTACTTTATTAATTGCTACAACACATGAGATTCAGATAATATTGTTTTTACTAATGAAGCAAGGGGCCATTTGCATCTCTAAAAAGGACCCCCTCACTAGAAAACAAATAGCTAGCCCACTTCAATCCTTAAATTAACTAAGAAGTTCCTTTCCAGCATCCAAAATAGCATAATGCCTTCCCAATATGAGAAGGCTAGTTGCCAAGTCATACAACATTATGCATGTAAGGTCATGTCCACTTATTTTGGAGTACTTTATTAATTGCTACAACACATGAGATTCACATAATAATGTTTTTACTAATGACGCAAGGAGCCATTTGCATCTCAAAAAAGGATCTCCTTACTAGAAAACAAAATTGTTTTAATAACAACTTCTTAGCCGACTCCAATCCTTACATTAACTAACAAGTTCTTTTCAAGCATCTAGAATAGCATAATGCCTTTCCAACATGAGAAGGCCAATTGCCTAGTCATACAATGGTATGCATGTGAGGTTGTGTCCACTAATTTAGAAGTACCTTATTAATTGCTAACTAGTAGGTTCCATTCCAGCATTTAGAATAGCATAACGCCTTCTCAACATGAGAAGACCAGTTGCCTAGTCATACAATGGTATGCATGTGAAGTTGTATCCATTCATTTGGGAGTATTTTATTAGTTGCTACAATACATGAGATTTACATAATAGTGTTTTTACTAATGATGCAAAGGGCCATCTACATCTTTGAAAATACTCACTTATTAGAAAACAAAATTGTTTTATTAATGGCTCCTTAGCCAACTTCAATACTTATATTAACTAACAAGTTTCTTTCAAGAATCTGAAATAGGATAACATGAGAAGGCCAATTGCTTGGTCATACAACATTATACATATGAGGTTGTATCCACTCATTTTAAACTATTCTATCAATTGCAACAACACAAAAGACTAACATATTAATAGTGTTTTTACCAATGAGGCAGAGGAAAGCTTGCATCTTCAAAAAGGGGCCCTATGTAGCGAACATCTTTACCAGTGATGCAAAGGGGCCTTTGCATCTTTGAAAAAGGACTTGCTATAGTAAACACAATTGTCTTATTCATGGCCCCTTAGCCAACCTCAATCTTTACATTGACTAATTAATCCCTTTCAAGCATCCACTGAAACATAATGCCCTCCTAAGATAGAAAGGACAATTGCCTAGTAGGACAATATTACGCACGTGAGGTTGTATCTATTCATTTTGGAATATTTTATCAATTGCAGCAACACATTAGACTCATGTAATAGTGCTTTTACCAATGAGGCAAGGGGTCATTTGCATCTTTGAAAAAGAGTCCCTTACAATTAACAAAATTGTCTCATTCATGGCTCTTCAACCAACCCCAATCCTTACAATGATTGATTAATCCATGTCAATTACCAAATTTGTCACTTGAGACTTTTTTTTCATTTTTTCAATTTCAAGATGGGATTATTATGCAAAAAGACCAAAAAAGAGTGCAAAATCAAAATAGGTTTATTACATGCAAATATAGTACTTGGTCATAAACATAGTATTTTGCCTAAAGTAGATCCAAATCCCGCATGTAAATAGGTTAGAAATTGACAATTTGTATAATTTGTAGATATTAAGTATAAATTGTCCAAATCCTACAATGCACGTGTCAAAACCTAGCTAAATTGGTCCAAAGAGCCTATGTAAGAATCCTCATTAGAAGAAAAACATGTCTAGCACAACTGACTACTATCCAACTAGTGTCCTATACAACTATTATGCAACTCTAATCCTCTCTACTAGCACCAATGAAATCTAAAGTATCTATTTTATATCATTGTTTTAGTTGCAAAGTAGTCATTCTATACTTGCAAAAAACAACTAGGAAACAACTAGTGTCCTATACAACTATCATGCAACTCTAAAGTGACCATAGTTGTTTCCTAATTGCTTTCTAGTTGTTTCCTAGTTGCTTTCAAAGTTTATCCTCATTTGTCTTATATGAATTGTCCCATATCAATTGTAAATAGTACCATTAGATTAGACATATAAGACTCATAAGTTGTTACAATCTTATACAATGAATTTTTTTGATAGAATTCTAAGATTTCTACAATTTGTAGAAATAAAAAAATACTGAAACTTCATGAAATTGAATTTTTGAAATCTAGGAAGAAAGTACTTCTAAAATTTTGAAATCTAGGAAAAAGGTAGATTAAAAATTCAAAAATCTAGAAAGAAGATAGATATGGAATTTTAAAATTTACAAATCTACAAGTTACAAATGTCGATGAAGTTCTTTGCATGCTATCATATGACAAAAAACCTAGTGACTAAACTATAATTAATGCAACCTAACCATTGCAACTATGGGCTCTAAATTGTCATCTAGTTGTAAATGTCCTATGCAGCTATTAAACGAGTTGCATATTGTAGTTGCAAAATCCCTCATTTTCTTCTAGTGCTTTAACCAATTTCCAAAGAGAGGTTATAGTTTCCAAATTGATTTTCAAGTAAAGTAGAGCCTCCAATTGTAAGCACGTAGGTGTTACAAACTCAAAATGGATTTGTGGAGGAAATCTACAACCAAAGTATGGAATTTACAGGTTGAAATCATGCTAGAAATTCAACAAGAAAATCGGTTTGCCAAGATACTTCTTCGTGTCAAAGAATCTCTAGATACCGATTACTAAAGGAAGTAGCAAGATTTCATTTGTCCAAATTAGAGCTTTGACCCCAATTTTTTTATTCAATTGAGTACATTAATGTCATAACCCTTGTGATACCTTCAAACCTTGATGGATGAATGCATTGATAGATGAAAGAATTTATGATGATTGTGGCATGACCTTTATGTCATGACCTTTGATGGATGAATGCATTTATGGATCATGAACTAATTCATGATGAAAGGTGCACTAGTGGATAAGCAAAAATTGCTTAGAGATAGAGATCTCTAGATGGTGGATTTGTGCATTAGAGTTAAACAACTCCAATTGGATGACAAGGGCACTGGAATGTCTAGAGAAAGATGTAGTAAAGTTGACAGCTCTACTTGGATGACTAGTGCACTAGAGTTAAACAACTCCCAAACAAAGACAAGTAGATGGAACTTGGAATTACATAACTCCAAATAGAAGATTAAGATATGGATAAGATATTTAGATAAGATATAATTGGAGAAGTATAACTAGGACTTTTACTTTATTGAATGGTTTTAGAAAGAACCATGGATAGAAAGCTATAAGTAGAAAAGAAGTCCTAGTCTATATTAAAGACTAATATTAATAGTCTTTATTGATAGTCTCAAAGATAAAAGATGGAGCTTGGGGGTGAAGAGACAATTTCTTTGGAGATGGATCTTTCTCTATGGTTGGGTGGTTTGAGCTCTTTATGATAACATTCATGTTTATAATTATATTTTGTGTTCTTGATTGGAGTTCATTGTTAGAGGTCCATAACAATTAAAATCTCAAATAATGGGATTTAGGTACATGAATATGTAAGTTAAAGCAAATGTTAAACTTGAACAACAAATAGGATCCAATAGGATGAATTTATGGTCAAGTCTATAGTACTTTAATCCCGAAAGAACCAAGTTGCGTTTCTTGGTGATATAGAAATTTTAGGCAGGTGTGTGTGACTAGAGATTTCTATATTTTTGGCCCAAATTTTAAGAGGAGTAGACAAGGAATATCTTTTATGTGCAATAAATTTCCAAACATTTGGAAATATGAGTCCAAAGTTATGGCCTAATATGTAGTTTATTTCTCAACTTGGACAATTTGGGCAAATCTAAGAGAACCATTCTTTTTAAAACCTCAAATTTGAAATTGATTTTCTAGATTTATATATACATAGAAAGCTTTGAATCATTCCATTTTGATTAATGAATAAAAAATTATGAGGTGTTTTATTTTGTGGGCAATCATGGATTCATTACTCCAAAATAAACTTGGAAGTCATTATTGAACTCAATTTTCAATATTTTGGAAAAAAGATAAAAACATTAGGCGAAGATTGTTTAGTACAACATTACAACCATTGGAATTGGCATTTTTTCATTCAATAAATAAATTGTTAACAATTTAGTATTTTGAATCATTCTCTACATCTTTCTACTTAGTATTTTTTTCCTATATATTGTACAATTTGAAATGATCTAAACATTTTCAAGCATGTAGCCAACATGCCTACACTACTATTTTGAACATGTTTTCATACAAATGTGGCCTTGTATAGTACAAATGCTTGGTTTTTGCAAGGATAAAAAAAATGATTTTTGTCACTTCAAATGCTAATATCTTGCAATCTACATGGTAAAAATTTCTGAAATTTTTTCCACACCTTTCCAAACAAGTGTACTATAAGATCCCACGATTTTATGTGTCCAAAAATATTTCTTTTCAAAAATTTGAAACTTGTACAAGAAATGGTAGTTGGAGCGTTTTTTGCAAAAACATAGTCAAGAAACTTTAGGGATTAATAAGCCTCTTGAGAATCGCACCTCTTCCTTAAACTTACCTCCTAGGCTAACCTGACCCATTACTAAGGTCTGTTTGTTTTTCCCCTCATTTTTTTTTCTTTTAAAGGTCACCGTCTCTTTCCAAAAAATAAATAAGCCTTTTGTGTAGGCAGTTTTACCCCATAATTTATCCCTAGGAAAACTGTAGGAACCTTTTATCTGCAACTCTAATTTTTTTTGCAAATTTTGAATTCAAATTTGAAATCAAATCTTCAAATTATCTACGAGAGGTGTTAAAGATAAAATTAATACATCAAAAAATAGTGGGTCTCTTATTTACATTCATCTGTGGTTGAACTTTTGCAAGAGGCTCATTGCACTATAATAGACTCGACTCAAATTTACCTTTGAAAAAATACAAGAATTTTTTATTTTCCACAAATGATAGAATTTACAAATTTTGAAAATTTATTTGCAATCAAAGGTCCTATATTTACAAGGGGAGTTGGAGAATATAAAATTAGCATGGCACAAAATAGAGGGCTTTTTCACAATGACCTATAAAGCTCAAAATTAATCTTGATGGACCTAATTTATAGGATGGGTTTAGTGCCTTAAGCATCTACCATTTGAATATTCAATTTTAAAAGTATTTTTTTTCAAATATTGAATGTTTTTTTCTATTGAAAATAAATAGAATATGGCATTGTAGTTAATAGATTGTAGCGCTTGGAACTACAAGTAATTTTATATGGTTTTTAAATTCTAGATTAATTTTGTGCTCTAAAATCTACTCCTTCTATTTAGAAATAGTATATCCATTTCAAAAGGCAATCATTGAGAATGGATACACTATTTCCAAACAAAAAGAGTGTTATATATGAAAGACTAAAGGAGTGAATAAGTTGATAAACTAGGCCTTTGGCTAATCTACTTGGAATCCTCTTCCTACTTTCTCCAAAATATAGAAAGAAAAATTAACTAATTAAATGCAAAAAATAGTTTATAACTAATATTCATCTAGAGTTCACAATAAATTCACATATATTTGTTTATTTATGTAGCAAGGACTTGTTTGCATCCTTAGAAAGGCCCCTGCTATAGTAAAACAAAATTATCTTATTACCTAACAATAATTCTTACATTAGCTAATAAGTCCCTCAAAGTCATCTACTAAAACATAATGCCTTTCCAACAAGGAAAACACAATTGCCTAGTAATACAAGATTATGTATGTGAGGTTGTGTCCACTCATTTGGGAATATTATATCAATTGCTACAACACAACAAATTAAAGTAATAGTATTCTTACACATGAGGTAAGGGACATTTGCATCCTTGAAAAGTGGCCCCTTATACTAAACAAAAATTGCAAAATTAACAACTCCTTAAACAACCTCCGTCTCTATATAAACTAGTAAGTCCCTCAAAAGCATCTATTAAAGCATAATGCCTTTCTAATATGAAAAAGACAATTGTCTAGTCATACAATGCAATGTATGTGAGGTTGTATCCATTCATTTTGGAATATTTTATCAACTACTACAACACAACAAATTCAAATAATAAAGTTTTTACTATTGAGGCAAGGGGGCATTTGCATCTTTAAAAAGCGGTCCCCTACACTAAACAAATTTGCAAAACTAACAACTCCTCAATGAGACCTCAATCCTTTCATTAACTAATAAGTCCCTTGAAAGCATCTCCCTACAACATAAAGCCTTCCCAACATGAAAAAGACAAGTGCCTAGTCATACAAGCTTATGCATGTGAAGTTGTATCCACTCATTTTGGAATATTTTATCAATTGCTACAATACAACACATTCAAATAATAGTGTTTTTACCAATGAGGCAAGGAACATATGCATCTTTAAAAAGTTGCCTTTGATTGTGATTAAATTTGCTTAATTAACGGTTCCTTAGTGAACCAAAATCCTTTCATTAATTAATAGGTCCTTTTAATGCATCTACTAAACTAGAAAGCCTTCCTAGCATGGAAATGACAATTGCTTAGTCATACAAGGTTATGCATGTGAAGTTATATCCACTCATTTGGAATATTTTATAAATCGCTACAATACAACTTGAAAGTTTATGATTAGGACTTTCATCCAACATGAAACGACATTATGAATGTTAACCCCTAAAAGACCAAACTACAATTTTTGACAATATAATAATTTTGAGCAACTCACTACAAATGGAATTTTTATTTTTTTTCTTTGAAATTTTCACACAATATGTGCCCAAGGAGTTCCTTTAAGGCCCAACATTTTTCATAACTTTTGACTACATGGTTAAAAAGTTATTGTATGATATGTCTTTTCAATGCTTGGTGGGCAGCCCAAAAATTTCTTAAAAAATCATAAAAAATCATGGAGGGATCGTAAAAGATGGAAGGGCTGATCGTAAAAGATGTAAAAGATGTAAAAGATGAAGGGATCGTAAAAGATGGAGGGCCTGAACGTAAAAGATGTAAAAGATGGAGGGATCGTAAAAGATGGAGGGCCTGATCGTAAAAGATGTAAAAGATGGAGGGATTGTAAAAGATGCGGATGGTAATAGATGGGGTTCAGTTCTCTTTCCCCCCATGCAGAACTGGAGGGAGAATCATGGACAAAACGACGACCTCGCAATCCAAGGAGTGAGAATCAAAAGAGAACACCCAGCATTGGACTAACTTACTTGCATTGCAAATCACGCGGTGCCTGCGGGCGGGGATCGAGTAAACAAAACTTTACATGCTCTGAGGATTATGGAATTCCTCCAGTGCAGTCAACTAGGGTTAAGCGGGCAGCTTCGAGTAGCGCCAATTGAGCATCTGAAATGAAGAAGGTAGGGATTCCGTAATTTCTTCAATCCAGAGCGTTTGGATCAATTTGGGTTAGAAGGCAGCTTTGTGTAGCGCTAATTGAGCATTTTGAAATGAAGGAGGGGTGACAGAGATCCTGTTTGTGGAGCATTGATCGATTGAGAGAGATGGCGGATCATTCGACGACTTTGGTTTCCTTGGACCTATTGTCGCTAGGGTCATGCATGCTAGCGATTTCATCTCCGTCGTCCAGGGGCCGCGATTTTTCGATATTGGTTGGTTGCATTCTCTCTATTTAGTCAATAAATCTTTTTTCACCCTTTGTTGGAAACCTTGCAATTCATTACGTTCTTGAGTTATCCATGTTTTAGGCTTTTGTGGATCACGATCAAGAGATTTGAGGGAGTCTGAGTTGTGCGTTTCTTCTGTGCGCATTCCCGTTTTGATGAATCGGGGATTTAGCCTCTTCATAATCCTCGAGTTATTTCTTTCGGTGAACTGTTTGGAATCTAATTTCATTCAGCATTGGAGACAATGAATTGGTGACGAAGAAGTTTGCATTGAGACTCCTAGTCATCGAATTTGTATGCCAAGAGAACAGGGATGATGTTTAGAATTCAGGAAAATTCATACAAATCTAGTGTGACCCCCCACTTATATGGAGAATTTTAGTGAATCTTCCTGACTCCAGAGGATGGTGGAACAATCAAAATTCTAGAAGAGAATGGAGAACATGTGGGAATCAAAAAAGTATCTCTGTATGCATGAATAAGTATCTTTCAATAATCTTTGTTAGAAGGAGCTGGTCCATACTCTATAGGTCATTCAAGAGTAGGCGAGTCATGGTTGTTGGGTGCTCCCTCTTCCCCAATTCCCTCATCTAGTCCTCAGTGTCTTCCAGTTAGTCCGTTCAACAAACTAATTGAAATTGATTTCATCAGAAATTGTTGAAAGTTTGGATGGAGAATGCACTGAAACTTGCCACCTTAGAACACTCCTTTTATATCCTTTCTCTTCATATCCTTCCTCTTCTTCTTCCAGCAAATAAGTGAATTCTTCTGGTAATTACAGTTTCTAACACTTAGGTGCATTTCCGGACTCACGAAAGAGGTGACATCAGTTGGGATGAACAAGGATGGTGCTCTTCTTTTAAGCTGGACCAAGGATCGGCATTGGCATGTACGACTGGTCAGTTCTCGCATTCTTAAAATTTTGTTAACCAATAAGAGTTTTCAGTAAAGTTAAATTGTTGCAAGAATTGTTAGACAGCATTATAAAATGAATCTTTGTCACGATTCATCGTTAGGTCTCTCTTCCGGTCACAATGATCATTTACAGACCTCCCCCTTTGTATCATGACAAATATACATTTTATGATGTTGTCTAAATGTTCCGGAAACAGTCTAGTTTTTTGGAAAGCGCTGTTAAATCTTCCTTGCGTATTTCTCTTACCAGTGAATGGGAGTAAAATCACCCAGGCTTATAAGTGAGGGGAAAAGGGTTCTAATTTTAATTTTGGGAGAGTTATAACGCTATTTCTCCAACCGATTCCACTGACATTGTTCCATTGCTTGGCGAATGCTACCAGGCACGACCTATACGGAGGTTTCAAGGGTCACCGAAATCCAAGTGAAACCTTTGTGCGGGCAAGTTTTGGACCTGGTGAGTCTCTTCTTGTTGGCGGTTTTGAGGTACTGACCTTCTTTGGACTCTGTCTCATGGTTCTTGGTTTGTAGTGAGTTGTTGTCCTTATCAACTTGAACGTTGAGGTTCACCTTCGTATTTTATTGCCTTCTTAGTAAGGTATCTACACCTAATTGCAACCCTCACCCAGAAGCGATCCCTGCAGATTTTTCCCCTAAAATATACGTGTTTTAAGTATGAGAGCATAGGGTTGATTTGGGGCACACTTTGGAGATTCTTAATTTTATCATGAAGTGTGCATAAATACATCCTCCGATGCATTGGAATCCTCTTTCAATTGCCAAGAAAAACAAAGTTCAATTATAGAGTCATGCTCCGGTGCTTATTTGAGTGATCTAGTCCCCACAATGTATTAATTCTTTAATTTCTTAATTTACACGGACCGAGCTTCACGTAGCGAAGCTGCTGTTTCAAGTTGTATGTTGACCAGTGAACTCGTTGATTTTAACATGCAAACTTGTAATTTGCTGAATGGTGCCCATTTTTAAGTTAGACCTGTCTTCGTGCATCAGGATGGGCTTGCATACATTTGAGATGTAAGTTAGCAACTGGAGAGATCCTTCAGAGGCTAGACAGCCACAGCCTCGACTGCCACACAGACATAGCCTACCAAGCTGTGTGAAACGCCCACCAAAGCCTGATTTTGAGCTGATCGCATGAATGCACTGTGAAGACATGGTGGTATGATGAAGAGCACCCACGGAATCAAGAAGGTGACATCTGATCTTGGTACATCCCTGTTCTAAGACCCTTGAATACCCTGTTACCACGAATCAGCTTATCATGGATTTGCCTTTGTTGATATTGAATGTTGTGTCATTGCTGGCAGTGTTTAGATGTGACAAAGATTACAAAGATTATGAATAAGTTCCAAATTGTTGAAATTTGCAGTAGTTGGGTCCTTATCACGAGCCTAGACTACCGCTTGCCATGAGTATTGCATTTGTGATGAATCTTATGAAAGCATCTTCAACTTTGATAGAACCTAGAAATGATATTTCATGTCTTTCAAGTGTAGTTTGGATGAGACTCGCATTGTAAATGAAAGACTTTTGAACTCTTGGGAAAATGGCCCCATGCAAAAGCTTAACATCGCTTACAATTTATCTGTTATATACTTATAATGTATTGACAATACACATGTGCTGGTCTCCCGGTCGTGAATGCTCTTTTATGCAATTTTAAGCAGAATGTTGTTGTTGGGTATGATGTTCCCAAGAATGGAGATATTTCATTTCCATGTTTTGTAAATGGCTTCAAATTTCTCCTCAAGTGTCACCCATTGTACTAGGCGGTTACTACAGAGTCGAGCACGGATATTTTGACAACGTGTGGGTGCTAACAACGTTTTCAACCTTCTCCTTCGATTTTGTTTGTACTGTATCCTCATAAACTAGTACAAACTTTCAATTTTTGAAAGAAATTGGCCATTTTCTCCAACTTGAAGGATTTCGATTCTGATTTTTGCCAGACTACCGCAGGAAGTTTGTTCTTAAGCTTCCGAAGGCCTCTAAAAACTGTCTTCCTCAACATAGTCTTGATCTTGCTTGTCTCGAGATTTAGAACTCCGTCCAGTATGAGCAGTTAGATTTACTTTGAAAATCGTAAGTGGCCAGCATGGAATTTTGTTTTGGTAAATTATTTTTGCCGATTTTTTTAAATAATTGGTCAAATTTTGTAAGCTCCCGTGGCCTAATGGATAAGGCATCTGACTTCTAATCAGGGGATTGTGGGTTCGAATCCCACCGGGAGTGCCAGCGGACGTTTTGGATCTCGTGTAATTGATTTTGTTCAAAGTTAATGCAGTTCAAAATGCAGTTAGTGCAGTTTAGATTGTGACAGCAAAGAGTTCAAAATCCAATAAAATCCAAGTTTGGGTGGCATGATGATTTCCTATGCTGGTGGTGCATTCAGTGGTGGAAGAAGATGAGGGGATTCAGTATATCAGTGCAAACTAGTAGTTTAGTTCTATAATACGGAGTATAAGCTTTAGTTTTAAGGGTTTGAAGTTTTGGGTGGTGTGGAACCTTGATACAAAGGGAGTCCTCTTGCACAAATAGATCGTTGTCTGTATTATGACGAGACTCGGATGGGGTGCTGGCTTGTGCATATTCAATAGATGCGACATCTGTCCTAAAGAGAACAACTAAACCTCGCAAATCATACCTGATATGGACTACATGTTTTTCCTATCACTTTTCTTGTCCCAATGTATACTGGTTGCTGACTTTTGTCATGGTTTGTGAGTTGCCTGGTTTGGTCCAGCATGTACTTTACCATGGTTTTTGAGGAGCATGTTCTGGCAAGCATTTCTTATGGCATGGTTTTTGAGATCCATGTTATGATTGAGCATTTGTTTGGCATGGATTTTCAAAATCGCAGCGGCACGGAAATTTAATAGTCTCGCCTGGAGGATCGACTCGCGTCTGCGCCATTCCTCTCCAGCTTCAAAATGTCCTTCGAAGTCGCGAAAAGGGACTCACATCCTGAAACCAAAGCTCAAATCAATGTTAGGAACAAATCCTTTGAAAACACAAACACAAGAGAGTGAGACCATGAAACCAACATCAGGAACGAATGCTTTTAAACACAAACACAAGAAAGTAAGTACACGGAGCTTGTGTTTACAGTTCGATTTACAGTTTCGATCTGGATATGGCGGCTGTTGGTTCTACCTGTTCGAATTACTTTCGAATTACTCGGAGGTGGCGTTGATGGTGGAACAGGGGCTAGTGCAACTGATATCCGACATGGCCCAACTGAAGTCGAAGAAGTGCTCCGGGCTATGATCTAGCAGCTCCTCGATCATCTCCGCGTCAAAATTCTCCTCCACCGACATCTCCTCCTGCAAGCTGATGCAGCTGTGCGGACTCGCACTCGAATCTTTACAGATATCTGTTCTGGCACGCTCCGGCATTGCAGCAATACGATCTGCAACAACGCAGCTGCGGCATCCTGCGGTATCGATTGAAGGAATCTTGCAAGGAAACCTCGAAGGGGAACGACGCAGAGGAATTTCGTTGCCCCATCCATCCATCCATCCACGGGAGGACGACGGAGAGTTCCATCCATCCATCCACCACTCCAGTTAACCCCGGCCCCAAACTTCAGTTGCACCCCGAACCCCGGTCCGAACCTCCACCCGAACCTCCATCAAAACCCCGTCCGAACCCCCATCCGAACCTCCACTCGAACCTCTTTTAAAAAGAGGGTTGGAAAACGCCCACGTAACGAAGGCGCTCCGTCAGCTGCGGAAATTGCTCCACAACAGGGTTCGCCGTGCTTTTCTCCGTTGTAGCATTTGCCGCAATTCCTCGGCCGCGTCGTCTTCACGGAGCCTTGCCGTGGCGATGACGACGACGACTTCACATCGTAGATTCTTCCTCTGTTAGAATTCTTCATCATCGCCGCTCACTCTCGCCTCACTTTCTTTTTTCGATTCTTTTCGGCATTTGAGTTCCGAATTTGGATCGCCTCTGTAATTATTAGGGTTTGAAGTGCTATGGCCGTTTTGGAGTTGCTTGTGAGTACGCCCTTTTTTTCTGTGATGGTTTGGTAGAGAAGAGTATTGGTAGTGGTGGCTTGCCGCTCGTTCTGGTGGTGGATTGCCGCAAGTAGCGATGGCGATGATGCAGGCGAGCCTCGGCGCTACCAAGGTGGTGCTGCTGGTCGGGGCGGGGCTAATGGGATCAGTGCTGATCAAGAACAACAAGCTCATGGACTTCGTTGGCGATCTCTCCAAGGTATTCGTCCTCTAGGAATTGAGTGATATTTTTCGGCTTTCGTTTTGGGATTGATTCGCTTTGGGAATATCGCGTTGCGTTGTTTTCTCCGAAATTTTAATGTTCAGTGTTCTGGTAGTGTAGTTTTGGAAAGTGGAGATTTGATCGTTCGAGGATCTGGTCTTCGAGGTGAATTGTGCAATAGGTGAGGTAGTACAGAGGAGCAAATCACCATTGACGTGCCTGGTTTTTTGTACTCTTAAAGTACAGTATCATAGAATTCTAAACCTAGTGAGACTTAATTGAGGTTTCATAACCTACAGAACATAAATTGACCTAATTTTCATCAAATTAAGTGTCGCTATGGATTTGTTGTTTCTCTATTTGGCGATTGAATCGATTGTGAGCACCCGTTATTGACGAAGACTATACTGTTGTCAGGTCTTGTCGAAGCATTTGAAAGAAGATGGACAAAAGAAGGAAGGGGGAGGAAATGATGCCGCTCTCTCTCTACAAGTCCAGCGACTAACGCAAGAGCTTTACAAGCTCGCATCTTCATCACGGACGGTGACTGTCGTGCAAGCAGGTTCAGGCTCTGGAATGTCAATCACCTCATTCATATTGCCAGCCGCTGTGGTTGGCACTGTCAGCTACGGGTACATGTGGTGGCGAGGCTTTTCATTCGGAGACGTCATGTACGTCACCAGGAAAGGCATGAACAATGCGGTGTCAGGGGTGGGCAAGCAACTGGAGCACGTTTCGGCGGCTCTTTCGTCGACCAGGAAGCACATGAACCAAAGATTGGATGGTGTGAGTAGCAAACTGGACGACAGCGTTGTGATCACAGGATTGATCAAGGATCAGGTGGAAGAAGTGAAGGGCACGGTGGGGAGGAGTATATATGAAATCGAAAATGTGAACCGGAAAATGGAAGGGTTGGGGTTGAAGATTGATGAGGTTCAGGATAGCCAGAACTTTGCTAATCAAGGTATCTTCCTGTTGATTGAATGGGTGCATCGCCTCAACCTCGTGGCTCCTGCCCAGAATCCCGAGCTTGCACAGAGTTTCAATTCCTGGTACCTGAAAGCGAACAACCTGGAAAGAACCACCTCCTCTCCTGCTGCTATTGCGCCTCCTGGCTTGAAGCAGTTCTTCTCTCAGGCCTTGGAATCTGCGCCCACCTCCACGAATTTGGCTGAGACGACACCTGCCAGGAACATTGGAGAGTCTAGACCAGCTGGCTTGAATTTGCCGAGTCCCGGTGGCTTGGGTTTGCAGCACCCTCCGACAAGGACAATGTCTGCATCCATGGTGTCCAGGCGGTGGTCTTCTGGTCTTTCTAGCTTTAGTGGAATTACAGGAATATCGTGATGTTGCAGGGATTCCCCCAGTTGATTTTTTCGTTGTGTTTGAGAAAATGTACGTACATCTTGAACTTTAGAATTTCAAGGAAATTGTTTTCCTGTCCAGATTTTGTAGGATAAGGTTGTCATCAATGGCTCTTCATTTTCCCTGCTCGATGGGTTCATAACAGAAACAAATTACCGATATTATTGACTAGTCAGTTGATAGTAGGGGAACTGTTTTACGACAGATACAGATTCCTCCAATCCGAGTACTTGCTGAATTTTTTCAAGTATTCAATCGACAGAAGACTATCAATGAAGCTAGACAGTTGCGCCTAGCAGAAAATTCAGGAGTGTTGACGTGTTGACCTTTTCGTGTGTGTTCCTATGCTCATAGGATTAAGGTTTGTACGATGACCACAGAATTGCGAGAAGTTCTTGTCTTTGTTTCAAGTTTCGGGGTTGGCGCAAGATAGCTAACTTTTTTAAGTGCTCACTGCTCACGAGGGCCAATCTGATTTTTGGAGTTGTAAGAGAAGTTAGTAGCACTTCATGACTATTCTCGTCAATCTTCAAACTGAGATCCCAACCAAGGTCTCCTACTCATCTATTGTCTGCGGCAGTAATGTTAAAATGCTACTTTCAAGAAGTCAACAAATCAGTATAACCCCTTATTCGTTCGTGAAGTTATATTCAATCTCACTTGCAATCTTGCTTTTCTAAGGGAAATACAATGCTCGTCAAATGTATTTTTTTTTTTTTTTGCAAATTTTTTTTTTTAGATTGAGTAATCTCATTATCCAAATTTAGGAAAAACTATCAACTGAAAATTTGAAGGTTCCAAAATTCATATGCTAAGGAATTTTGCAACATTTGTTATAAATAGTGGTTTCTACTATTAAATAGCTACAATAGGGGGCATCAAAGTTGAGTTATGATTGGGAATTTCAAGACTTGGTTTTGATTTCCATTCAAGGAGGAGCATACATGTGGCAACAAATACTTAAAAATTCTTGTTGTTTTCTAAATCCAATTGAATAGGATTGGATTTTCAGAAAATTAAAAACTTTCAAGAATATTCATTGGAATATGATTGATTCTTCTTGAAGGGTATCTTGCAAAATTGAATTTTGAACTTGCCATTAAAAACTAAGCTTTCATGCCTACTAATACAATCAACATTTTGGCAAGAAATGGAAAATAACTATTTTTTATATATTATACATGGATATGGATCTATTCAGTTTCTACATTAAAAACACATTAAAATTATTTAATTTTCACACATATTATGTGTTAAAAGACATAAAATGATGTATCTTTAAGAACACACAAATTCTTCTTCCACATAATATGTATTGAACCAAATTTCTTCAAGTGTTAAGAATGACAATAATACTACTTCAATGCATTTTTGTGTAGAAAAAACATGGAGCCTTTTGTTTGCAATAAAACTCATGAAAAAAATTCACAGAAAGAATTCATAAATCCTTTTGTTCTACTATTTTTTAAGATGATGGAAAAATCTAATGAAGGAATAATATGCTAATACAATGCCTTCCAAAAATGTTCAAAGGTTTGCAAACTTATCAATCATTCAACCATGGAGGAAAAATGAATGCATAAACTTACAAATTGTAATTTTATTAGAAAACTATGCAAAATATCTTACATGTTTGAAAAAAGCAATCTCTAAAATAGAGCTTATAAAAAAAGATGATAAAAAATTCCAAAGTTTGCTTATGATTTGAACACTTTTATAATTGCAAGAAGTGAACCCTTAATATTTTGTCCATTTTGCTTTTGTTTCTATTACAAAAGGAATTTAGTGTGGTATGCTTTCTACAAGCTTCCTACAATCATTTGAAGTGATGGAACAAAAATGCTTTCTACCACATGTCCCATAGTTTGATCATTCCACTTAGTGGACAATCATATTGATTCAATGCCCATTTGAGAATTGTTGATAGCTATTTGATTGGATTCAAGTTTAGCAATTGAACTAGCCTAGGTAAGAGAGTAAATGTTGTTGAGAAAAACATTCTATAAGCATCTTAGTGGTATGCACATGAATATTGTCATGTTAAAAAATAATAGAAGAAAGGTTTAAGTAAAACTCATGATTCGTCTCATTTGTCTGGTATAAATTTTGCTCTAAGATCTTACAATATTGACGTTGGTTTATATGGCCTTCAATTTTGCACACCACTCTAGTTCCATAGATGGATATACTTCCCTAAATCATAGTCCCCTCACCACCATGTTTCACTATCTCAAAACAATCCAAGATGAAAGTTGTCATAAGTTATGTATGCATCCAATACCAAGATATTATATTTGAACAAAAGCAATTCATTTTAGAGCCATCTAAAAAGATAATTTGTCTCAAATCATCTATAGTCTAATATTAGTGTATTCTAACAAATGCTAAATGATCCTTGATATTTTTTTTAGAAAGATGAATATTTTTTTTTCCACTCGTGCACTCAAAGTATGTTTGCAAAATGCACACCTTACAATATTTGCACTTGTAATTCAAACTCTTTTTGTGGTTGTTTGGATGCATCTTTTCCTATACCCATCCTTCCACTAGTGACTTCTAATATACAAAGACTTCCAATAGCTCAAGTCATCACATGCAGTCTACTTCTACACCCAAGCTTTACTTTGGAAACATATGTATGTTGTATGTTATGAACATTGCTTAAACTCACCTGTGTAGCTCTTGAGGTTTCTCTATGCCTTCTTTCTAATATGGAAATGAGACTCTTTTTGTTCAAGTATTAATGCTCTAGACATCTTGTCTACTTATAAAAAAAAGTTTGCAAATAGAAATTACTTTATGTAGATTATGGGAAAACAATTGTATAAAGAATTGGAAGTACAAATTTAAAATAGGTTGTGAACTCTATACAAATTGTCTTTCATATCATCATTATCATGGGGTTACAAAAGTATCCAAATGAAAGGCCTGGTTGTTCACCTTCCAGTTGTACAAACACATGCACTTCCTACATGTCTAATCTACTTGATTATTTTCTTAACTTGAATTGGGAGTTGACATGGCTTGAATCATGGAATTGCCACATGTCAATTTGCAAATATGGACATTCAAAATTGTATTAGGTAGACATTTGAACATTTTTGGAAGGCAAAGCCAATTGTTTTCATTAAGTCTAAAATTCTCTTAATGAGTTTTGGTTAGGAACTTACATATATCCTATTATATTCAATGATGTACCTACTAGTGTGTTTTCAGCATACAATCCAACCATAATAAAAACCCATAATGAAACATGAACTAAAAAATCTTTATCCTTTTGTAATTTGACATTTTTATAGTAAAAACTATTGCCATTTTATGACCTTAATCCTCACATAATGAGGCATCACCTCAATCATCAAACACAAAATTATACTTAACTTTTAAAGGACAGATTGGTGACCATAGAAATCATTCCATTAGTACTATGTGAATCATTGGATTAAAAAAATAAATTCACCAAATACTCATTGGAAGTCAATTACTATACAAGACCTCCCCTTTTCACACAAAATTTCCAAGATGAAAGAGTTGCATTTTTGTAAGCCTACATAGAAGGATTTTAGGTCATTCATTAGCTGAAAAATGCTTGTGGCATCCTTTAAGAGTTAACCTTCAAAGAATACTTTCCCTATGACCAATATAGTCACTAAAATTTTTCCATTATTAAACCAATAGATGCATTCTTTGTTTCTACAATGAATAATGAAGTCATCCATTAGACACTTTGGGGCTTCAACATCCTTTAATGGTTAGTTCCTAAAAGAAGTTACCCATGTTAATATGGTGATTGTATAGAAATGACCTAAAAACATAAGTGATGTTTATTGTAGCATATATAGTGTGTTGTATAGGGCTAATTCTTTTTGTAGCCTTACAAGAACAATTGAAGAGCATGTTATGAAATTTGCATAATTTTTGAGTAAGTAGAGAATTGTGAAAGATTTTCTTGTATTCAACCTTGCAATGATGGAATATAGAAAAAGTAAACCACATTGTGGTTCTTACCAACATCGGGGATGAAATAGAATGAATAAGGTAAACTATCCCATTACGAACAAAATTGGAGCAAGCCCATTGTGGACAAAATTGTAATGGTGGTGTACATTTTACAACTTGAATGTACGCCATGTTTACAATTTTGCACACAATGAGCTTGTTCCCATTTTGTTTGTAATGGAGTATTTACCTTACATGGATTCCTCATTTTTACAAGAACCTGAAAGTCATTCATTGAACACTTAGGATTTCTCCACAACATTACAGGGCAGCAGGGTAAAAAGGCAAAGGCATAAGGAGTTGAAAGCACAAAAACCAAAGCGACGAACACAGGTCATAGAAGCGCCAGAATCACATACGCCAGCTGGGCCAAGTACTTTTTCCGACACGGGCAGGCAGATTGACGGAGTTGCCGGAGGAGAACCTTTTTGTCCAGGCCGATTACTTTTTTATCAAGCTGGGCAGACACGACGGAGATAGGTCGGACGGAGTTCCCCGTTCGGACCGACGGAGACGGCGCGCGGTCGCACAAGGTTCCTCGACACTGGGGGCGTCGTCGGCCGGGTGCTCCCCTTCTAGAACCCTTTCACCGGGGTCCCAAGCGGGGGGTGTTTTTTTCCATGAATCCTCGTCCGTCGCATCATTCGATCGTTCTAGGGTTTAAGCTTCTGGCACCTTTCTCCCTTTGACCCGTCTTGTCTTCTTCAATCCAATATACCACCATCCCACCCTTGTGCTTCGGCGCCCATTCGACCGTTTGAACTACTCTGCGTCGCGCCACTCAAGATTCGCCTAATTTTTTTTTTGCCCTCTTCGTGAAGTTGCTCCGCCGATTTTGTGCAGCAGCTTGCAGTTGGATTCCAGCTCTTCGGGGACGCGCATTAGGTCGACGTCGCCGGGTTCTTGCGAGCGTTTCTGGAGGTTCTTGGAGCTTGTGCGTGGTTGCGTTTCGTTCGGCAGGGCTCGTGGTTGTTAATTTAGTTTCGGGCGTTTAGGTGTTCGGTGGACGAGCGGGGCGGAGTGTTTGATTTTTCTTGTTGCGGAGGGAGTGGCGAGCGCCATGGCGGAGAAGCTGTTGGATTTCAGTCAGCCTTTTGATGTCGGCCTTCTTGACGCGACTGTGGCAGCGTTTTACGGCACCGGCTCCAAAGAGGAGGTAACGTTTTTTGTATTGGATATTGGATAAGCTCTGATCGTGCTAGGGCATGAGCAGGTTGAATTGCATGGTTATTTGAAGCGTCTGGTCGAGTAGCGTGGACGCTGAAATAATTGTTTCTGTCGTCAATTTTCGAAATTTTCGACATTTTGGCTTCGGTTCTTGAAGCACCTGGTGCTTGGGGAGCTTCGATCTTTTTGTGCCAAATTTTTCAATGCATTATTCATTATGAAGCGCCTTTGACGATGAGGATATCGTTTCTTTACTTTCTACATTAATGACCGTCAAGTCTGCCTCTGGGGCAATGGGTAGTATATGACCTGTGTGAACTCTTCTTAGACAAAGTGCTTGCTTGGCTAGAGTGCCGGCGGAAGTTTATCGTGCGCTCAAGATCATATTTTAATTCTGGAGCTGCTTAATTTGAGGAATAGGCGTAGTGTGTTAAGGGAGATAGGGGTTGCATCTGAGCAAGGTGGATGCATGAGTGATGGACTTGTGGTAATCCGTAGTGGTAAAGCGCTTCGGAGTGTGTTTCCCAGGAGCACTGGTGATTTCCTGATTCAGCAGATCAAGTTCTTCTGTCCCTACCCTAACATTTCCTACTTTCACTGGAATTATGAAACCAGCGTACTGATCTACGGCGTTGAAAAGAATGGTGATTTCAGTGTATCTTATTGCAGTATCGGACTCTAGGTGTGATTTTGTACGTCATGCATTAGGTCAGATTTGGAAAATACTATGCGTTGCAGCTCGTCTGGCTTTGGACCTTATAGCTTCAGGATGTGCTACTCCATACTTCAAGCGGTTCGGGCGCACTTAAATTTCCTTCATGCTCAAGAGACGCGTCTTTGCTTTCGTCGTGTGCCTGAATCCCCGAGGATAGTGCTCCTCTTCAAATACTTATAGGTTCTTATAATAAAGGATTATCGTCTGCGACTTGATTGTATCCATTTCGTCCTTTGGCCGGTATCTATTTGAGGGCCTGGAGAAGTTCCGTTGCGTCAGCTGTCGTTGTACGATCGTGAGCCATTCAGGTTGCTTTTCTCAAATAGGCAGGGTTTTCACTTTCAGCCATTTCGGTAATGGAAATATTCTGCTGTAAATTCCGTGAGCTCGAGTGTTTGTAGGTGTGAGGGATTCTATGTGATCACCTCCTTGGTCAGATTGTAGTCATACTCACTTGTTAATGGTTAGTGAAGTTCACTGGACTGCTGGCGTTCTTGCATGTTAATTTAGCAAACGTGCGGGAATCTAAAACAGGACATTACCTTGTCAATGAACATTGGCAGCGAGGGAACAATTCGGCTGATTTATCTTTCTTCAATGCAGAGAGCTGCTGCCGAAAGGGTGTTAAGGCAGTTGCAAGAGCATCCGGATGCATGGACCCGAGTGGTGACTATTCTGCAGAATTCTACTACTGCAAATTCCAAGTTCTATGCACTTCAGGTAAGGATGTTGGGACCTGTTTGCGTGGTGAACTATTATGACTGATAGTACTGAAGCTGATTACTTTCTTTTCGCTGGAGACGGAGAAGGGTTACATGCAAATTTAGTGCCAAGTCGTTGAGTTTATTCTTGTGCTTGTAACTCACTCAAAGCAACGAATTGGTGCACCTATCCCTTGTGATGAAGGTGCTGGAGGGAGTCATTAAGTATCGGTGGAATGCGCTTCCTGTGGAGCAACGTGACGGCATCAAGAATTACATATCAGACCTTATTGTACAGGTTCGTTGGTTAAACCCTGACTTTCACTCGCGATCTGGATGGTCGTTTGATTTTTCGTTGTGCGCTTAGAATCTTGCGTCCATGCCTGTCTTCTTAACTTCCTTGTTCACTTCATTTTCCTTTCTGATGTTTATCCGTTTATTTCGTGTAGCTTTACAACATCTTTCTATGTGGGGTCTCATGTATTCTTACCGAAATTTCGTTCAATGCAGCTTTCAAGCAACGAAGCGTCATTTCGGGCCGAAAGGCTGTATTTGAACAAGTTAAACATCATTCTTGTTCAGGTATTGTTACATTTGGATGTAATTGCCAGCAAGTATATGTAGTGTGTTGAATCTGGCGTGATATTTCTGTAGGTTATGAAAGGACTTCATGAGTTGGCATCATTAGCAGGGGCCTTTTCAATGTTTCTCATTTGGTTTCATTTCCGTTGATCGGAGATGCCTTGAGTGTAACGTCCACTGATGTGGGATTTGCAACACGGAATTACTGACATTGAAATTTGAGGGGTTCTAATGTGCTCATATCTACTATGTACCAGTGTCCTCAGGCTTGACTCGGTTATAATTTTAGTATTTACAAGATAAATATGGATTTGGTGCAGGTTTTAAAGCACGAATGGCCTGCTCGATGGCCCAGGTTTATACCTGATCTCGTCGCAGCTGCGAAAAGCAGCGAAACACTTTGTGAAAACTGCATGGTCATATTGAAGGTAAGGTTTCATCTTGTTTTGTATTTATTCTTGGTCTTCTTGCTTTAGCTGAATTAATTAGCTGTTTTCATTCAGACGTTGGTGTAATTTCGATACCTGGACGCCGCTGACTCGGAATGTCGTAATACAGCTGCTCAGCGAGGAAGTTTTTGATTTCTCTCGAGGAGAATTGACTCAAAGTAAGATCAAAGAATTGAAAAATTCCTTAAACAGGTACGTTTTTCTTCGTGGCTTCTGCGTGGGAAGAAGGGTCTTCGTTTGTTGTATGTACCTTAGGAGAGTTGCCTTAGATTATCTGGAGGGCTTCAATGCTCAGTGTGGACCACTTGGGACCGCTTGAAGGCCC
Source organism: Pseudoscleropodium purum (assembly GCA_963969395.1). NCBI lineage: Eukaryota > Viridiplantae > Streptophyta > Bryopsida > Hypnales > Brachytheciaceae > Pseudoscleropodium > Pseudoscleropodium purum. The sequence continues at coordinate 13,743,741 of OZ017800.1, read as the reverse complement.
TGGCATATCCATGCGTGATTGCCCTTTTAGTCGCCAAAGTTGTGTACTGACATGTTGCATCTATGGGATCGTCGAACAGTGAATTCCAGCTCATCCATGAGTTATGCCAATATGTTCTGTCAATGTCTCAACGGCCAGAGCTTATCCGAGCAACACTGGCGACTCTACATGCTTTTTTGTCATGGATTCCCCTTGGTTATATATTCGAATCATCGTTGGTAAGTCCTTTGTTCGCTTAAATCGACGAGTGGTCTTGAGACATTGAACTAGTATTACTTGACTCTTGGGTTGTGGGGTACTTTTTATTTGTTGAAAGCAACGATCATGGCATGCCTTTGCACTCAGCGTTAATGTAAACTGATATATAGTTCATTTTGGTGGGAATTTTGGAGTCCCTGTAATAGACATTCTCTTCAGCATTATTGTTTTATGTGGTTCTCAGTGTTTGTTATCCAACCGTTCATGTTCCTTATGTTGGCTTTCAGCTCGAGACATTACTGAAGCTATTTCCTGTCGCCGGCTATCGTAACTTGACCCTACAATGTTTGTCTGAGGTAAGTGTTGTCACTTTACACCTGAAATTTCTCTTCTGCAGCTTTGTATTTGCCCTTCCAATGTTTCTGGTTCAGAATGTAATGCTTGAGCTCGTCTAGGTAGTCATGGACTGAGGAAAGCAATGAATCGTGCAGGTGGCTGTTCTTAGTTGCGGAGATTACTATGATGCCCAATTTGTTAAACTCTACACCATTTTCATGGTGCAGCTCCAGGTATTGAATATTGAAGAATTTGAGTTTAGATGGGATCATGTAGGATATTTTTGACGGATAAGCACTGCGAAGGATGTTACATGTTGAAATTTTTAAGAAGTCATCACTGATTCTACTACTGATGCCTGACATGCTTCCGTTGCAATGAGTATGCTATGGGTTTGCCTCCACATGAACTAGAGCAAGTGGGTGTGTACATTCCTAAAAGATGACTGTTGCTTTGAATTTTCTGCAGATTATTCTACCGCCAGGCACCAACGTTCCAGAGGCTTATGGAAGTGGGTCAGATGAGGATCAGGTACCCTGTTTTCTTAAGCTTTCATAATTAGATGGATCGTGGATGTTTTCGAGAATTTCTTTACGAGCTTAACTGGTCCTTCCGATTCATTATTCGGTCATTTTACAGTCCTGTGGTTGTGAGCACCCACTGCTACTTGACTTGAGAAAGAGTGGCGTGTCTAGCTTTTTTTACCTCTGGTATTCTTCTGGTAATGAGCTCAGAACGGTCATAGATATTATCTGGAATGTTGTATTACTTTGTAAACACTTCCCTTCGGATTGCTATTTCTTCCAGAGTTCTGAGGTTTTCCACCTTCTGTATTGCAGGCGTTTATCCAGAATCTGGCAATGTTCTTCACTGCATTTTTCAAGGTTTTCCATTGTTTTAGTTCCCTTTCGACTTGCTTCACCTGTGCACGAGCTTTCTGTTGTCGTATCTTTTAAGGCTTTTTGCTGCATACGATACCTGAAGATTTAATTATTTTTTCTGCTTAGACTGGTCAGGTTTCAGGAGGTATTTGGATGTGGGTTCGGGTATTTCCAGTGTGTTGTTAACTAATCTGCGAGACATTTGGGTTGCAGTCGCACATTGGGGTGTTGGAGACGTCCCCGGAGAATCAAACAGCTTTGTTGATGGGTCTGGAATATTTGATCGGTGTATCTTACGTTGATGATACAGAGGTTTTTAAGGTATGCATGGTCGAAATGGTCATAATTTCCTTGCTCGCTACGAAGTATTGATTTATCAACTTTGACATTGGATGTCTTTCCATTTTCCATTTGTCAGTTTTTTTCTTATGGGAATGAGTGTATGAGATGAATAGCTGTTTTTGCGGCGGCTCCTGATTATTTTTATTAACTATGGAGTGTTTGTATTGCTCTCCTGTAGGTTTGCCTGGATTACTGGAATTCACTTGTTTGCGATCTTTTCCAGTCTGAGTGCAACATGGAAACTCCTGCTTCACCTAATCCCCTCGGCCTTCAGGTAATAGACCATCTTTCACGCAAACGTGTTGACTGGCTCACAATTCATTTTCTCCAATACCGACCGAGATCTTTGGCATTGCGGGAATACTTTCTACTCGTTGTTATTCTGAGCTCACCAGTTCTTCGAAGGTTTAATGAAATTCAATTGAAGATTCTCTGTCATTGTGTGATGCACAACACACGGATGGTCTGGATGTCTTATTTTTGTCTCTTACATTCTATTGCTCTGGAATACCATTTGCCGTATGGCGACCCTGGACTGTAACTGAATCACGCATTTCTATATCCAGTAGTTCTGTGCACCAGCCAGCTATTTTGCTCACGATTTTGATAGTAGTTTTGAGGGTTGTAATTGTTGAACCAAAACTACCCTATTGTGGCCCCACGACGTTAAGAACACCCACCCTCTAGGATGAATCTCACCGCGCACTCTTTTCGACGCCGACTTTCCGACGTTCCCACAAGCGCAGCTGCTAGCTTCACGCTAACATACGATCCGAGCAGCAAACCTGGCATAATTTTGCTAATCGACCATTTCCAGCACGCACTTAGATTAGATCATGCAGGACCGTTGTAACATCCCTTCACTCCTTGTTAGCTGTGGGTGATGCTTGTTTTCTCCTGACGGTCTGTGACATGCAACAGAAGATGATGTTGAGATGTTTTGTTGTTGAATTCTTCACAGGTAGGAGGAATGTTGAATGGGATGGGGGCGCAGCTTTCCCATCGTAAGCAGTTGTACGCAGGGCCTTTATCGAAGTTGCGGTTGCTAATGATCAGTCGCATGGCGAAACCCGAGGAAGTTTTGATAGTAGAAGACGAGAATGGCAACATTGTACGCGAGACTATGAAGGACAACGACGTTCTTGTCCAGTATAAGGTACCGCATTTCTTCCTCCTTGTCGCCCTCTCCTGGAGGACCTCCAATGTCTTCTTCACGCTTTGAGAGATCCATGTGCACGATAGGATCATATGTGAACACCAGTGTCCGGCGATGCTCGCGTATTGATAGGTGTCTTTTGTCTGGTGATGTGACCAACGGTGGTGTTGAAGTTGGTGTCAAGTATAGGGTGTTCCGCTAGCTCGAGGGCCTTTCTTCAAGGTCCGTGCATGAGCGTTTTGGCGTTTTTCTGACTCCTAGCGTTGTGATCATCCAGATTATGAGGGAGACATTGATTTATTTGTCCCATTTGGACCACGAAGATACGGAGCAGCAGGTAATCTCAGTTCCATATCGCCGTCGATCCAGCATTGTAGGCGTTTCTGGAGTAGAATGGTTCCTTTCTTCTGCATATGTGGCTTAAGGACGGCGTCGATTCTTGTTTTGTGAGTCCTCGTGAACGTGTTCGTGTGGAGACTTGTGCAGATGCTGAAGAAGCTAAACAAGCAGTTAAACGGTGAGGAATGGGCTTGGAACAATCTGAACACCCTCTGCTGGGCTATCGGCTCCATATCTGGGTCCATGGTCGAAGACCAGGTAAATATTTCATCGCTTGGTTGTCAATAGTATCATGTGAGGCGGGTACGACTGTGTCATCTTAAAGGCTGTGAAATTCCCTGTGTCAATGCCATGCTCGGCAGGTGATTTCCTTTCTGTGTTCGGGTTTGCTTGACCTGAGTCTTCTTTTTGACGTGGTCCTTCTCTCCTCTTTTATTCATCTGAGCGTTTTGGGCGCTTACGGTAGCCTACTTCGTTCCACTTGTTTTGGCCGTTTCTAATGTGGTCGTGTTGTTTTCGGGAGGAGCAGGAAAATCGGTTCCTTGTGACAGTGATTCGCGATCTGCTTAATCTGTGTGAAATCACGAAGGGCAAGGACAATAAGGCGGTGATTGCCAGCAACATTATGTACGTCCTCCCCCTTGAAGTTTTTTAGTGCGGGTTCGTTCTGGCACACAATATGTAGCACTGATGTCCATGAAAATGTGACTTTCCTTCTTGCTTTTTAGCATTTTCGAAGGGTAATCACTTCAAGTGATTGCAAGGCTTGTAAAGTGCTTACTACTATACGATGACCGTATGCCGATCTAGGAAGAACTTCGGGTTGTTGCATATTGACTCAGAGAGTACATTACGTCGATTTTTCAAATTCTTGTGAACGTACTGCTGTAGTCATTTGATTCTTACATTTTTTTTTGTTAATACGACCTTGCTTGCACGTTTTCAGGTATGTAGTGGGCCAGTATCCTCGTTTTTTGAGAGCTCATTGGAAGTTTTTGAAGACGGTTGTGAACAAGCTGTTTGAGTTCATGCACGAAACTCATCCTGGTGTTCAGGTACGATACCTTACCGTTCGGTTACGGTCAGTTACCCCACGATTTCGTTGTATATTTTGGAATGGGATCCTTCGTGTTGTTGATGAGCTCATTTGTTCAGAATATTTGACTCGACATTTTGACAGCGGAATTATGTTCTTTATGTGGGCTCATGTTTTTTGTTGCAATGGTCAGGATATGGCCTGCGACACATTTCTGAAGATAGTTCAGAAATGTAAAAGGAAGTTCGTTATTCTTCAGGTACGTACCCCGTTTAAAGGTTGTGTATGTGGTGGAGTTTGCAGATCTTACTGTTCGCTGAATCCATTTGTTTTCTGTGAAGGTGGATATACAAGAGGATGCACGGTGTGAACATCTCTTTCAGACCCGTCCGTGTTCTGTTTCTGACGGAAGCTACTTGTGTTGCATTTCAGGTGGGAGAGACCGAGCCTTTTGTATGTGAGCTCCTGAAGGGCTTGCCAACAACTATTTTGGATCTGGAGGCTCATCAAATTCATACATTCTACGAAGCAGTATGTCCATTTCTTTTGTGCGACTTGATTGCTTCTTTGAGTTGATTTTGTTTGATGACGGGTAGACTGTTTGAATGAGCGTCGTGGCGAGAATGAGGATGCAGGAAAAGTGTCCGGCAATAACTCTGCGTCTGATTCCAGGTTGGATTCATGATTCAAGCCGAATCAGATCCTCAAAGGCGGGATGAGTATCTGCAAAAGCTTATGGAGCTTCCAAATCAGGTTGGCTATTGTTCGGTTGTTTTGGGAGCGGGATGGAATTTCGCACATGCTGGGTTTGTATGTTGTTTAGGTAGTGAAGGGATTGATGAGTGTTGGCCCTCAGAAGTCCTTTGTTGTTGAAGTCACATCTCGGTCAGACCCATTTGTTGTCTCCGAGGCAGTACTGTTTTACTGGATTCATTTCATTTCCGGGAAATCCGGTTGAGAATCGGAGAGTAGTCCAGTTACATATACGCTGATCCAGCTGTGCCTTTCGTGCAGAGATGGGTAGAAATCATCGGTCAAGCTCGTCAAAGTGTGGAGTACTTGAAAGCACTAGATGTTGTACGAGCTGTCCTCAACATTCTGCAGGTACGTATCCTGTAAGCTTGGAACTGGCCGCCCATGTGGTCAGTCTGATTTATTTCGTGAAGCCCTGTTGATGTAGGTTTGTCGTGAATCGATTTAGCGCTGAACCTCTCCATGAGGCGACTGGCTCCTTTCACTAGTGAGTTATTGACCCTGTCTTATCGTGGGTTGTGTGCAGTTGAATACTAGCGTTGCCAGCTCCCTTGGCCAAGCTTTCCTAGCTCAAATCTCATTGGTCTACCTGGATATGTTGAATGTCTATAGGTACGTGACTGCAGCTTACTGGAGCATGGTTTTGTCAAAGATTTATTTGCAGTTTGCTAGATTCCTCGACCGTAGCTTCGAACACTTGGCTGTGCATGTGACCATGATTTGTCTGCTCCTGCCTTTATAGGACTAGAGATTTGTATGTTCGGAGACTTCCGTGACAAGTTATTTTTTGTTCTTATGAACGCAGAATGTACAGTGAGCTGATATCCAGTAGCATTGCGGAGGGAGGCCCGTATGCATCCAGGACTTCATTTGTGAAGCTGCTGAGGTAGGATTTTTTGTTGCTGCATGTCGGTCTGCCGAACTCTTTCGTAGCTAAAATGTGCCCTTGCCTCATCTCCGGATGTTTCTGCACCGTGCGTTTAGAAGGCTCCGGAGTAGGTCTCGAAGTTCAGGTAGCTGTTGCTTATTGAAACTGATTCTTGTGGCCTTTTTGCAGGTCGGTGAAGCGTGAAACCCTGAAATTGATCGAAACGTTTGTGGATAAAGCGGACGACGCGGAACTGATCGCGAAGAATTTCGTCCCAGCTATGACGGATCCCATCCTGGGTGACTATGCCCGCAACGTGTCTGACGCTCGTGAGTCGGAGGTGTTGTCTCTGTTCGCAACTATCATCAACAAGTGCGCATCAGAACCTTTTCTCCATTTGTGGGTCTTACCTGTGCGCGGACTTCTTCTGTTTGATCCCCTGATTTTTGCGCCAAGATACTGTCGCTTTCTGGAAACGAACAATCGTTGTCTGTTAAGTTGATTGGTGAGAGGCGGCGATATGCCGGGGTGTGGTTCTTTCAAGGAAGTTCTATACTAGCGTGAGGTCGAGGCATTGAGTTTTTCAAGTGAATGTTTGCAGGTTAAAGAGCGCCATGATGGATGACGTTCCCCGAATATTCGAGGCTGTTTTTGCATGCACTCTCGATGTATGTGAACGCAGCAACCTAATACTGAACCCGATGTCTTGAATGTGGTGATCGTTTGTTTCCTCGTTGGTCGTGTAGGTTTAGTGGAGTATGAAGCCGTGGGTTTACTGGATGTGAAGTTAACAGCAGGTTCTTTGGTTTTACAGATGATTACTAAGAACTTTGAGGACTATCCCGAGCATCGTCTGAAGTTTTTCTCGTTGTTGCGGGCTATTGCGAGTCACTGTTTCCGTGCTCTTTTCACTCTGTCCAGCCAAGTAAGTGAACAGCGAGGCTTTTCATGTTTGCAGAGGTGACCTTTTGGTCCGTTTTATGGAGGAAGCATGGGTAGTTGATTCGTCATTTCTTTTCGATTCACCTCTCTTTTGTAGTTCTTTGCCCGTGAATCTGATATTCTGTGTCATTTGGCAGCAACTGAAACTGGTGATGGACTCCATAATCTGGGCCTTCCGTCACACCGAGCGCAACGTTGCAGAGACTGGGCTGAACCTGCTCCTGGAAATGCTGACAAACTTCCAAGTAATACCTCACCTTGTTTTTTCTGTTAGTAGTAGACCCCTCATTGGGAGTTTTGTGAGTTTCGTATTGACGCACCGATCCATATTTTCCTGTTCTAATCCAGTGCTGAATAGGATCTTGCCTTGGGTTCAGTCATTTCTTTGTCCCACATTCCTCATCTTTTTTTTTTTTGCGTCCGTCCCCATCCTGATGGCAGGTTTGAATGTATCCCGCTGACCTGTGTTTGTGCTTTGTGGTGGTGTTTTTTGGTACAGGCGTCCGAATTCTGCAACCAGTTCCATCAGACGTATTTCCTCACCATTGAACAAGAAATATTTGCAGTTCTGACTGACACTTTCCACAAGCCAGGATTCAAATTGCATGTGCTGATCCTTCAGCACTTATTCTGCCTGGTGGGATTTTGCCTCGTACCCCTGGCGAGTGTTTTTTCTTGGATTATCTTTCGTATATTTGGAGAGACTCGGCTGCTGTGCACTTCTGATAGCTCGTTTTCTCTTTCAGGTCGATTCGGGGGCCCTCACGCTACCGCTGTGGGATGCAGCCACGTTGGGTCCCACAGCCTTTCCGAACAATATGGAGTTCGTTCGGGACTACTCCATCAAGCTTTTGGGAACGTCATTCCCGAATATGACTCCTCTCGAGGCATGCGACTTCGTTTCCTTGCATTGCATTTTGTCTGTGATTCATGTTGATAGTCTATCTTGTTCGAGTGAGGGCTCTTCGATCCTTGGGCTTGCAAGTGAGTCATGGTATTCTGTGCTCTTGCTTCCGGTGTACAAGTTTGCGTAACCCCTGTTGATCCTTGTTTTGAGGTGGTGTGGCGCGACACATGTGGTTTTGTGAGACTGGCCTGCACGGGTGACATGTGGTTTTGCGACGGGTATTTTATGGTTGTGAGAAGCTTCCTGATTTGTGTTCATGGTCGATGTGTGTGCAGGTGACAACGTTTGTGAATGGCCTCTTTGATACCCGAGGCGAGTTGGGAGCTTTCAAGAACCAACTTCGTGACTTTTTGATTCAGTCGAAGGAGTTTTCAGCTCAGGTAGGGAACGTTGTGAAAGTGTTTGTGACGGTTCCTGGCCGGGATGGCTGCGGGTGTTTGCGGTTATGCTTGTGAATGTTATCGACGGTTGCAAATTCTCTCCTGGACTTTTTTTTTTTTCTGATCGTGGAATGGTTGTTGTGAATGCGGATCACTGATGTTGGAGAGCACTATGTGCAGGATAACAAGGACCTGTATGCTGAGGAAGCTGCTGCGCAGAGAGAGGCCGAAAGGAGGCGAATGTTGAGCATCCCTGGGTTGATAGCTCCAGTTGAACTCCAGGATGACATGACCGACCAATAGGCCCACATCTGTTGATGACCTGGAGACTTCAGATTCAATTTGTTGTTCAACTTCCCGTTCGAAACAGCGATGCAGCATGTGCCAGCTTCGACCTCTTGTAGTGTTGGTGTGGAGTTGTGCCGTGGATTTTGAGGACGGTTTGGGCCTGGTTGGCTTGTGTGATCTCAGGACTCGACTAGAGCATGGTGACATGTCCAGAAGTGGAGGATGATCCTGGCCAGGTTGAAGGTATCAGAATGACACTGGATTAGAAGAGCAGAGAGACCTTTTTGTAGGTGTTGCTCTTTTGTGATAGCCAGGGATGAGAGTGTCATACTCTCTTTCGGGAGAGAAAATTTTAGAGTTCGGAGTTGGAGGTGCCGGCCGTATCCTACTTGTGATGTCTCTGAGGAGAGGGATGTTTTTCGCGAGCTATTTTGTTCAGGCTGGCCTGAGTAACTTATGTCTCGCACTGATATCTCATCCGAGTTCTCAGTGGTTGAAGTAGGGCTGCCTCCCGTATGTTTACGTCAGTTGAGCAACTGCAGACGCTCTGAGCATTTTTGTTTGTCGTTAGAAACTTCTTGTGCATTTGGGTTCCTTGTTCTATGTTACCCGGAGTACTTGTCCATTCTCCCGGTGACTTTGCCTGAGTGCTGGCAGCGGGGAGGAGTTTTTTTCATCGACGTACAGTAGGTTCGATATTTAGAATAGGTTCGACGGATACTGGTAGGGCGCGTATGCTTGTCCTTGTGAAATCCGGAGTCGTTCTTACTTGAAGTGTTTTTCCGAACGCAGAGCTGAACGCACATTCAAATTTTCCAATCTCTGTATTGACCTCTTCCGTATGATATCCTCTCTTGTTTTCGCAGCCCTTCCCGTGTCATTTCAAGGACTGTTGGTGAGCTGTGTTTTATTTGAACTTGCGTGCTTGAATTTTTTTCGTTATGGAAGTAATAAATCCCACTGGGCATGGTGGTTTGTGGATTATGTTTTACTGGAATACAAATCTTGCACTGCAGTGGTGTGCAGAGTCCAGGGAGTTCTGTGGTGGAATCAGACCATTTCCTAGCTTTGTGAAGGTGATTTGAAGAGTGTAAATTGTGTTGGTTGGAATCCTCCTTTTTCTAATGCGATTTGGCAATCTGCTGGATTTTCTGTTTTCCATTTGTCTATTTTCCTTTGTAAGGAAAAAGGGTCTGGTTCATTTATTTCTATATTTTTTTTCTCATTTCAAATTTTTTTTCCTTAGTTCTATATATTTTTTGTTAGTACTATATTCTTTTTTGTAGTTCTATATTTCTTTTCTCACTTTGTTGTTTCAAGTATCCTTGGCAAGAATTAAACCTGGCCAAAGCCCCTACATTCTCTGGCCAAGGATGTAGCCTTCAGAAAATGCAAGGATCTAAAAGAGGGTCCATGTATTTTTTGGAGGCTGGTTAGTATGGTTAGTATTTCAAGTCAAAATAAGTTTCTACCACTACCACCAATGTCAAATACAACACCTAAGCAAGAGGCATCACTAACACTAGGTCTTCTTGGAGCATTCAAATAAGAAGTGGGATTAGCAAACAAGAACCTATACTTGCTATCATTCTTCCAAAGACCAATAGCATCACATACAATATCACCTATACGCTCATTTGGGCCTTCTAAGCAATTCTAAGCATTGCATCTAAGTTCTTATTGCTCAACCTATTCCTAACTCGTGTCTTGATCAAATTTTGTAGACTAAATGCACGTTCACAAGTCATTGTAGAAACACATTGTATATGAACTAGCTTAGAGAGAACAAGGATGTTAGGATAGCATATTTGCAAGGCATGATTCTATGTTATGATTGTTATCATATCCCATGAGTCCCTAAAATTTTTGTCACCACATTTCATGGTACATTGCAGCTTGAATGCTAGAAACTCCTGCTTACATGTTGTGACATTCACAAGAGGAGGGAGAGAAAAACCTATGTGTAATTGGTCTACTCCAAAATGGTCTAGAAGACTCTACAATTTAGCAGCACACTAGTTTTGCAAGCCTACTTGCTTTGAGGGCATGTTAATAGGGTTGAGAATTTTAAAACATCAAATAATATCATTATCCTTAAAGCATTTGTCCAAACCTGCACAAATAGCCTCTATAAAGGATTGATGGAAAACCAATGCTTCTTCAAGGTCTGTATCAAGTTTGCTATGTTGTATCTGAAAATTGTAGAATATGTTGCCCCTTACTTCTAACTACAACTTCTTCAAGTAACCACTGTCAAGACCATAGTCTAGCATGATATGATAACCTATGTCATCATTAAAAGTAGTTGTATTCAAGTTACAATTCTCCACAATAAAAAGCATAAGAATTTGAGGATTTTGAGCAATCTCAGTGTGGATTATACTACCTATAGTAGTGACATCAATAAATTTGCTTTAAAATACTTTAGAAAGCATGGCTAAGGAATGCAAAATATCAGCTAGGAAATACAATATGTAAATGAACTTGAATTCTCCAAACTTTTGCAAGGTAGCCTTAGCCTCAACTGAATCCGAGTCATCCATATCTCTGAGAAATAAGAGCACAGATTCAAGTGAATCACAAAGGGTAGTGACTGATTGCCAACTATTGAGCCAACAAACATTATGATACCATTTCATGCACTTTTTTGCATCAAATAGCTCTTCTTGCAAGGCCAATAGGAAGTGCTTTCTCTTGCTAGACTTGTTGAAGAAAGAAGAGACAAAATTTAACAAGGAATCAACTTCCTTGGACAACACCTTGTAGGTAGGAACCTTGGTGGCATCCAGGGTTGCAAGGTTCATTTGATGAACCACACAATGACAGGAGAGAAGGAAAGGATTCACCTCATTTCAAATGCTTGTGGAGACACCAGTCTAACTACTTGCAATTATGCTCGCTCCGTCACTTCCAAATGCCACCCATTTCTTCATATCCAACCTCCAGCTACACACATTAGACATGACAATGTTGAAGATTACGGTAGAATCCTTGCCACCCTCTATGTGTAGCAAATCTAAGAACAAGGTCATAAGCAAGCCTCCAATAATTATAGTAAAAACTACGAGATGGCTAATAACACTTATGTTAGTTGATTTGTCAATCATAATCCCCCCAAGGGGAGAATTCGGAATTTGACAAATTATCTTCTTCTAGAGCACTACTAAAATGCATCAAAGAAGATCGCTATATGAATTTTCATCTTGGTACATGCTAGTAGTGATTGGAGCTTTTATAGATAGAAGCAATTTACACAATGCACAAAACTTAGCATAGGGAAGGGATTGCTTCCTGATAAAGTACGTTGCGTAGAAGAGTGTTTGCATTGCTTCATCACAAGTGCATTAGATGCTCAAAATCTCCTTCATGGTTTTCTCCCCGTTGGTAGCTTCCCACAAGAATTGCTTGTGCTCATTGGATTAGCTGTGGTCCACAAAAGCACTGACTTCGAAATTTTCTAGAACCTTTCTTCACATCAGGGTTGATGAATCTCAACGTCCACCCCAAAATAGCGTCTGTTTTCCGGACGTCCGGACGTCCGGATGCTAGCGGACGTAGCGTCCCTCCCGCCGTTGGAAGGCGGATGGGCAGGGCGGCCGGGCGGGGCGGACAGACGAGGTGGACTGACGGGGCGGCTTAGAAAACCCGTTTTGGATTTTTTGTTTTGATTGTTTTCACGAATGAGAGATTAAGAGTGAAGTCATTTGGATTTTGATTTTTCTTATATTGCAATTGCGATTCAATAGAGTTGTATATCACTATTTATGTAAAAGCTAAAATATGAAATATATTTTTAATTTTTTTGTTGAATTTCATTTTGATTTAGAAACAAAATCACTTTAAAATCCAGCGAGATGTATATCATCAATAAACAAACAATTTTATAATAAAATGATTGAAGAAACCATTGTCATTTGTCAACATGAGCTCCATATATCATGAGCAACTAAACAATCAAACATCTAAATTCACATCTCCACAATTCCTATGGACGCCAATCCACATCTCCTTTAACCTCAGCCTCACTACTCTCTCCTACAGCTCTCCGTTCAAAATCTTCATTATTGAAGTCATCTTCATTGTCGGAGTCATCTTCATTGTTGGAATCAAGTATCGTTGTCTCCTTCAAGTCTTCTCTCGAAGTAGGTTTACTCCCTTCTTTTGAATTTAATTTTTCTTTTTTTACTTTGATAGAACGATTAAAGGCTTTTTGAATAGGAACCTTTCTTTTCTTTCTATTTGACAAAGTAGCAACATTTTCATCAAGAGGGGTCCTATTCTTCATTGGAGAGATAGCAAAAGGTTGCATTTCTCTTTTCGCTTTCACCTTACTCGATTCTTGAACCATCAATCTCGATGTAGGGTCGACATGTCCATGAACGGTTATCTCCACTTTGGCTTTCTTTTGAAGTAATAGAGTGCCGTTTGTTGATTTGATGGGTTCTTGCACCATTCCTTTTCCTAAAATGCGAGCACGCAAAGATGCCAATGGCATCCGATCACTATCCGTATCACTTAGGCTTGTAGGTGATGACGCTACTTTCCGTAGATTACCGCTTGTAGAAATTTCTTTGGAAATGTTCATTAGGCGTTTTCCATATCCAAAGCTCTGAGAATCATCCAATCGTGTGCTAACAGACTTCAACGGTATTGGTGGAAGAGCACTAGATCTTGGTACTTAAAAAATTGACTTAATTGGCTCTTTTCCTTTATCACTCTTCACAATTGCCGAATTTGTGACTGCCATCCCAAGTGAATCACTATTTTTCTGTACCCCAATATTTGGTTCTCCCTCATCACCACTATTGTTGCCCACATCTTTTGGAACGTCCACCTCCATCACCGCATCTTCTCTTCTGTCGTTTCCTTGCACTACATTTAATGCCACAGATGGAGATTGAGAAATTAGAACTTCATTTCTCCCCTCATCATCAATAACATTCTCATTGATTTTCACCTCTTTGGCAATAGCGTTTGCCTTTTCCGATAGAATGTTTTCGCTATTCAAGAATCCCATTCCATTGCAATATGTAGTTAAAGAAGGTAGATTCTCATGTACCCCTACATTGTCCTCGTCTTCACAAAAGGTATATGCATCGTTTGCATTGTCGGGAACGACATCCTTGCGGTTTAGATGATAATCATGCGTATCATTCACCAAATTGGGAAAGTCTTGCATAACGTCTTCATCTCCCTACGCTGTCACACGATTGAAGTCATTCCCGCCATCTACAGCTGAAAGGGCCCTTTTCAAATCCTCGTCATCATTGTCATCATCGTCTTCTAACGTCAACCTATCTCAATCCTCTGATTCCATCGGATCCACATTATCATTATACCATTTTTTTTCATCTTTTTCCTTCGATGCGTTTAATACTTTGGAATTGGTATACACATACACCAAATCCGTTGCTCTCTCCGGCTTCAATTTATTTCGAGATTTGTTGTGAACAAAAGAATAGTTGCTCCAATTCCATTCACATGAAGATGATGACACCGGTTGAGCCAATATCCTCTTCGCTAATGGAGCTATAAACTTGCCACATGCACCTTTAAAATCCCACCAAGCATGTGCGGACAACATTTGATCTCCCGGATTCAACATATTGTGGAATGGAGGTTCCTTGTGTCGAAAAGCTACAAATTCCTTCACCATTGCTGCATATTCATCCGGTTTACATATTCTCTCCAAAACTTTCTTACATCCTGACATTGCATCTGCGTCATCCGCTAGCTCTTTGTCATGAAGAAGGTATGGATTCAAAAGAGCTGCGGATGATTGGAGATCGTTGTCCACCATTCTTCTTCGGGCATAAAAAAACTGTACCAATGGAATTGCAAGTTCTTCTAGCAAACAAAATGGTGGACTTTGTAATCCGTTCACGTGCTTCTCTAACTTCCTCATGATATGCAACACCTTCCCCATGCATAGTGATTTTGAATCCAAATCGTGAAGTGCATATATGATTGGTTCAACTGTCTTCACATAATTGATGGACCGATTCCAAAAATGGTCATCAAGAACAATTTTCTTCACCGCTAAGGCCAAGTCTTTTGGTTGGACTTTGGCTCCACGTTTCTTCTTGAGAGTATGTACATACTCAACCCATTGCGGATCTACCACCGTTTGTTCCAATGTTCCTCTCAATTTTGTCAAACGCTCCATCATGATAAATTTAGAGGCAAACCTTGTATCCCCAGGCATCAAGAGCCCAAGATTTGGCGAATACTTTTGCAATAGAGCTAGCGGCATATGTCTCTTCTTGATAAATTTAGCTACAAGAACTCCTTTATCCAATTTGGAAGCAATCCATTTTTGTGCAGCCCAATCCTTCAACAACAAATTCAATGCATGTACCACGCACCCTTGGTAAAAAATATGAGGATATTTTGTAGATATTACATCCCATGCGGACGGATTCACGGGAGCATTATCCGTAGTTATTAACACGACGTTCTTGGACCCCACTTGTTCAATGAACTTTTCCAACACAGCTGCCAAGTACTCCGCATTTTTTTCACAACCACTTGTATCCACAGATCCAAGAAATTCTTCACCTACGGATGATACAAGCATGGCATTGATGAGAGGTCGATTAGTCACTGAGCTCCATCCATCAATGGACAATGTTGCTCCAAATTTTCGAATGCTATCTTCGGTTCGTGCATTCAACTATGTCTGAATGTTGGTCTTCGCCTCATTCAACAATTTGTACCTAAGGTCGTGGTATGAGGGAGGAATGTATGGCCTACCGAATGCAGCCATTTTCTTCATTGCTTCTTTAAAAGCTGGATTTCAAGCCACGGAAAATGGTATGTTCGCCGAATAAAAAAAATTTGCCCACACTGAATGTAATTTGCGTCTATAACCTTCTTCAAATCCATTCACTAAGCTGCCTTGCCTCTGAGGCCTAGAACTTGATGCCCTCAGGGTTTCACGTTCATTAGAAGCTTCCGTACTCAAAGTCATTTCAGTTGTGGCACATACCATTGATATCAATTCTTTGGATGCTGGACAAGAGTCTTCGTGGTCAGAATGCGACACAACCTTTCCGGCCGAAAACTCTTGGACATCTGAAGGGCCAGGGTTGCCATCTACATTGTCCATTACAACGCGTTTTGGAAAAACTCTTTCGCAATGCCGAAATAAATCTCGAACTGCCATTGGTAATCGTGGACAAAGGCTCACCCCTTTATCACGTACACCTCCAGGCCCAAAATAGCCTAAGTGGCTAAACATACGGCTGAGCTTCTTTGACATGCTCACTTTGCAAAGCCTACATTTTACTTTACCACCCTCTTTCACACTAAACCAAGGAGAAAAATCCCCCGTCGGTTTGGCCACCATACTGACAAGTGTATATTTTACCTCAATTTCAAAAGAAACCAATAAAATGTTTTAAATTTGAAACCCACAACGTGACAATGTATACAATATCAATGAAATTAGTCACACAAAGCTTTGAAAATCAAAGCCCCCTCGTCCACCGAACTATGCATTACCAAGCAAGAGACATAATAAATTGAAGCTCATAGCCCTTGGAAATCTTAGTGTTCGGTTTTTCGAGAGTGAATACCAAAGCTTCTCCTCTAACATTTATAGTCCCCTCCAGAAAATTAAAGGTTCATTTTTAGGGTTTACATTCAAAAACAAGCAATGGCCCGGACGGGGCTAAAGCGGACAGGTAGACAGGGCGGATGAGGCCGGCGGATGGGGCAGATAGGGCGGGCGGACCGGTTGGGCAGGGCGGGCGGACGGGGCGGTCGAGCGGACAGGCCAGACGGGTCGGACGGACAGGTCGGATGGGCGGTCAGACGCGCCGGACAGGGCGGTCGGGCGGGAATGTCCGCACTGTCCGCCTTCCGACGCCATCCGCGCTTTGGACACGCCGACCGCCCCACTTAAACATTGACCGCCGACGGCGTCCGCCCAACTGTCCATTGGTGCATCCTATGAGGCCATTATTACTCAAAAAGAGCGGTAACACTTCAAAAATAAAACAACTTAATAATCACTGCTAAATGAGGATCAATGTAATTGATTTATCATTTTTTTTTTCTTAAAAGTAAACCCTAAACCCTATAGCCTAATTACCCTAAACCTTTTCTTTTCTCCCCTAAATTGTTTTACGAATGAGGGGAATGTGGTTAAGTTGATTATGTTTGGATTATTTACTCATATTATTCTTCTAAATAGGTTTTGAGAAGATCTGAAGATGGTGGGGATTTTTTTAAAGTTCATTAGGAAATCAAATGTTTTGCATAAATAATCAATTCCATTTTCATCGTAAGCAAATGAAATTTAAAAAAAAGGCCCCAATACATAATTAGAATAACAGTTTAATGGATTTCAACCTCATGATATTTAATGAAAGGTTGTGATTTCTCATTAAAAGTGCATCACAATCTTCAAATGAACATCGAGTCTTTCATATTTTTTAATGAAATTTTAATTAGATTTGGAAACAAAGAAAAAGAATCAATGTTTTAACTTTCAAATCATGTATGGCTATATTTTTCCTTAAAAACATAGAAAAATTCGTTACTTGAGTTGGTGGAGTAGAATACATTATACACTTATACATGTGCTATATTTAATTATTTATTTTGAAGGGTAATTCCAATATTCTTATTTCAAATGTTTTTAAATATTAATTTTAAAAAAGAGGGTTCATTGTTTAAAGATCTAAAAAATTGACAAATATAATTTCTATTATAAATAGGAATTGAATTCGGAATTCGAATTTTGAAATGATTCAAATGAACAAGATATTGATTATAAAATATTTCTTTGTTTGAGTTTTCAAAATGAATTCACGAAACAATTGCAAACTTTTGAACTTAGGTATATGGTATTGTTTTTGGTTTGTACTTTGTAGAGTATAATACTTCAATTTTAATCCTAAATAAATGAAAAACTCCACATAAATGAAATGATTCTATGTATTGCACAAAGATTTCTACCAATTACTATGATAATTAAATACATTGTTACATTTCATAAAATATTCTACATAGAAAGAAAAAATCATTTTAGTTTTCAATCATGATAAACAATGTCTTCTACTCTTTTTGTTATATATTCATTTTGTATAATGTGTACATTGTACAATCTTTGAGAGCAGGGTAGTTCATTTTTGACTCTCATTGAAATAGAAAATAGATTTGAGTTTGGATTTTGAAATCATTATGTATTCTACGGTCTTGCAAGAATGCATCTTGTTCCTTCCTTTGAATCCTTTTGATATTTTTTTTTTTCCTTTGCTTTCTCGTAGGGCTTTTATTCTCTTGTTCTTTTCATTTGACCAGCCTATTTGGCTTGGCTCTTAGTTTTTTGGTTTTTTTTAATGCAATGGGTTATGCATATGTTATAAAAAATATATATTATTTATTTAAAATTAATATATTGATGAACAAACGCATAAAGGCATTGAATGCTTTCACATTTAAAGTTCTAAATCTATCATAAATCATTCTTGCAAATTTGAATGATTGAATCGAAAATTTGAAAATGTAATTATAAGAGCTTTCAATTCAATCAATTGCATAAATCATAAATGTTGAAATGCAACTTGTATGAGTTTAGCATCTATGAAGATTAATTTATGTCATCCACATGCAATTTTCCAATTTAATAAAATGCAATTGAGTACTTCAATTTCTTTCGTTCCAATTCTTCAAGTAACATTCACTTCATATCTTTCTCTATTTGTTTATTTAATTTTTGGGAACAAATGGAAAAACCATTTTTTTCTATATTTGAACATGCACTCTTATTTGATTGATGAAGAATAGATTTATGAAATATATAATCATTGATTTGTTCATGTTGATTTATCTAATATATTTTATATATGTATATATATTTATATATATATATCATTAAAGGAGTATGGAAGACAAGATTGACAGATTGTGTTCGAATGTTGTTGATTTTGAAATGATTTAGTACTATATCATTTATAAGAATATTATAATAGTATTATGTTATAATATTCCTAAAACAATTGCAACAAATATTAAAATACATGCTAAGTTAGGTTTGTTAGCCTACCAATTGTTCATTAATAGACATAATTGAATAGCCCCCTTAAATGAAACATTCAATATTTAATATCTTACAATCCAAATGGTGGATTTGTCTAAAATTTTTTCCACATCTTTTCCAACTAATTTACTACAAGATCCTACAGTTACATATGCCCAAAAGTATTTTTCTTCCAAGACTTGGTATTTGCACTACTAATGGCAGTTTTGAAGTGTTTTTAGTGAAAAGAACTTTAGGGGCTAAACATCTATACCGTTAGATTTTGAAAAAAGAACAATTTGCTTCATTGGGGATAACTATAAGTCCATGCTCTTTTTCGATAGCCAAAACACACTTGCAAGGACTTGGACATTTAGTGGTTTACTAAGTGATTAGACATCAACTAATTCAATTTAATAGTAGAATTTTTATTCAACTACCTTCTTACAATTGCTTTATACACAATGCAATGTGAATATTTGGGTACTTATATTAAACGTCGCAATCCTTTTGGAATTTTTGCACATTTTAGCTCATATCTTTGTACAAAAATATCATTTACCAAGAATTCATAAATTTGGTCATAAAGGAAGGCTATCTTTTTTAATTTTAAATTTTACATTGAATGAATGAAAAGTTAGTTGGACTATACAGTGCCATGAAGACCTTTGTTTATCATGCAAAATATGGACGTCGAAGCGCTTCCGGGTGAAACCGCCCCGTCCGCCCTCGTACCCGTCTGCCCTCATACCTGTCCGCCCCATCCGCCTAGACCCCTCTCCGCCCAGACCCTTCTGCCCCGATACTTGTCCGCCATCCGCCCCGTCCGCCTCGTCCGCCCTGTCCGTCCGATCCGGCATCCGCCCTGTTCGCCCCGTCCGCCCCGTCCGCCCCGTTATGGCCGATGCGTCCGCCCCCCCGGACCGTCGGATCGGGCGGACGCTTGATTTGTCCGCCCGTGCCCGTCCGATCGGGCGGACGGGGCTCAAGGGTTTCGGGGAGGCGGACGGCCGATGCGTTCGCCACCCGCGGCCCGTCCGATGGGGCGGACGGGCTGTCTGCCGTGAGCCGTCGGATCGGGCGGACACCAGATTTGTCCGCCCGTGGCCGTCCGATCGGGTGGATGCAGCTGTAGGGTTTCGGGGAGGCGGATGGCTAATGCGTCCACCAGCCGCGGCCCGTCCGATCAAGCGGACAGTTTGGGGTCATCCGCCGCTACCCGTCGGATCAGGCGGACGGCAGATTTGTCCGCCCGTGGCCGTCCGATCGGGCGGATGGGGCTGTAGAGTTTCGGGGAGGCGGACGGCCGATCCGTCCGCCACCCCCGGCCTGTCCGATCGGGCAGACGGTTTGGGGCCGTCCAATGGGGCGGACGGACCGTCTGCGTTGTCACTTTGGCTTTGCCCCTTGTGAATGCAAGGTGGAACGGAGAGCTTAGTGGTTCATCCTCCATTGGCTCCTTTCCGAGGCAAGGCAAGAGTGGTTTATTGGGGCCCCCTTGTTGCCAATTTTTTGGACACTTGCGCATGAATTCAATTTCAAATTAAAAAATTTGATCTATATCAATTTCATTTGTCACGATGCCGAACGGGAAGAAGGCGGTTGCGAAGCTAAAACATGGAGAGGGACCATCAAACTTGGAGGTAGCTCGCCAAAATCCTTTGGAAGAATGCAAGAAATTCATGATCAAGCGCATCATTCAATTTTATGAATCGGAAACAACATTGTTTTTAGACAATAAGTACATCAGATATCAAGAGGAGTGCGTGTCTAAATTCAAGGTAGACATGACACAGATGTTGTTGGATGCATTGAATGTGGCAAAGTGGCATGACGAAATGCATAAAATGTACTTCACCAAATGTTTGGAGAACAAGGTTCATGACGCTTTGTGGAATTCCAAAGTCATTTTGGTTAAATATGGCAAGGAATATCGACCCAATGATGCCTAGTTTGAAGAAGTGACTCTGAAAGCGAACTTGTTTAGGGGGCGATGTGCTCCATTCGCCAAAAGGCACAATCGAGTTGGTTCAATTGGTTGGTGGAAAAGCAATGATGGAGTTGCTGAAGCAGAAAGGACCAAACGACACCTCATAGCACTTCCAAATACAACACGCGTGATTGCTGTTGATGATAGAACGATGAAAGGTGGATATGCAACGATTTGAAAGGTTCGTATTGAAGGATGTCCAGGAATACTTCTTTATTGAGAGTTTGCGGCAAAGAAATCCATTCACCACCAAACTCGACCCGATCTTGCAAAGTTAAAACATCAAAACGAATCAATGGCTATTCGAATTCCACACGCGGGTGTGATACGATTTGTTGCAGTGCACGGAACGACGTGTGAAGGTTATGCGTATTGGTGGAATGGTGGAACTCTTCGACAAATGTTGAATATGGATAAGGACTTTTCAGACAACATTCAAATCCATTTGATGTATACGAATCCAACCGAAGAGGAGGTTGTAAAAGCTCACCGTTTAGGACAATATCGGAAGAAGCGCACGGAGTTGACATGGGCGTTTATGTATATAATGTATGCAGTGCATCTTGCTGAACATTTGCACAATGATCTTTCTCCGAACAACATCTTGTTGCATTTTCCAGAAGATGAGTCACGTGTATACATTGGAGTTTGCGATTTGGGCATGACCACCTTAGCTTCTCAGCCAATGAAGTCTTTGTACACATTCACATCAGCAGATGAGATGAAATAAACTTTGCAGAGGAGATGGTGGGTGGATCCACGTATTGCATATTTGCATAAAGCAGGTGCAGATGTGGAAGTCATTCCGATGTATTCACGTAAGTCGGAAGAGTATGCCATTCGAAAAATTGCTCGGCGGATGAATGGAAACAACATGTCAAAGGCGTATTTCAACTTGCTACGAAAAACACCTAGTGTGATACAATTTGCCTTTCATGACTTTGTAAAAGTGTTTTATGCTTACTTGAAGCGCATTTTTTCGAAGACTGACGATGAAAATACTAGTTTGGCCCATGTGATTACGCAATTTTCTAATACATATCGTTGGCCGATGCCAGATGAACATTTCCGCCATTTATATTAGATTGGTAGTGCAGAAGTAGTAGTTGAATAGGTTATATAGGCATTAAAAATTAGTTTAGAAATATAGAGTTGGAATGAAAAAAATTATATGTGCAATTAGCCAAATGTGCACAATGTATGGTATTCTATATTAAATTCAATACATTTTGCCCATATTGATTATATTTGTATTTGTGTTGATCTCGATTTTTTAAATAGTATATATATATATTTGAAGTCACAAACTTTTTTAGTTTGCCTTTTGAAAATGAATTGGAATTTTTTCATAGTTTCAAGACTATCATGGACTCATGGTCAAACTTTATAATCTTTCAATTTATAAGAGACATTGTTTTGATGACAAATCGCGAACCATTGCACTTCATTTAACATTTAATTGTTTAAAGATTAAGGGAGTGACCGCGGGGCAGTTTGGGTAGGGCGGTCGGGGGAAATAGGGCCGTCAAAGCGGATAGGGCGGACGGGGCGAACGGGGTGACAAGCGGACAGGGCGGTCCCGGCGGACGCTGCGTCCGCGGGGACCGCGAATGTCAGTGGACGCTGCGGACACAGCGTCCGCGTCCGGACGTTATGTCAACCCTAAATGTATCTAATTATCATAGTAATTGGCAGAAATCTTTGTGCAATATATAGATACATTTCATTTATGTGGAGTTTTTCATTTATTTAGGATTAAAATTGAAGTATTATACTCTACAAAGTACAAACCAAAAACAATACCATATACCTAAGTTCAAAAGTTTGCAATTGTTTCGTGAATTCATTTTGAAAACTCAAACAAAGAAATATTTTATAATCAATATCTTGTTCATTTGAATCATTTCAAAATTCGAATTCCGAATTCAATTCCTATTTATAATAGAAATTATATTTGTCAATTTTTTAGATCTTTAAACAATGAACCCTCTTTTTTAAAATTAATATTTAAAAACATTTGAAATAAGAATATTGGAATTACCCTTCAAAATAAATAATTAAATATAGCACATGTATAAGTGTATAATGTATTCTACTCCACCAACTCAAGTAACGAATTTTTCTATGTTTTTAAGGAAAAATATAACCATACATGATTTGAAAGTTAAAACGTTGATTCTTTTTCTTTGTTTCCAAATCTAATCAAAATTTCATTAAAAAATATGAAAGACTCGATGTTCATTTGAAGATCGTGATGCACTTTTAATGAGAAATCACAACCTTTCATTAAATATCATGAGGTTGAAATCCATTAAACTGTTATTCTAATTATGTATTGGGGCCTTTTTTTAAAATTTCATTTGCTTACGATGAAAATGGAATTGATTATTTATGCAAAACATTTGATTTCCTAATGAACTTTAAAAAAATCCCCACCATCTTCAGATCTTCTCAAAACCTATTTAGAAGGATAATATGAGTAAATAATCCAAACATAATCAACTTAACCACATTCCCCTCATTCATAAAACAATTTAGGGGAGAAAAGAAAAGGTTTAGGGTAATTAGGCTATAGGATTTAGGGTTTACATTTTTTTTTTAAAAAAAATGATAAATCAATTACATTGATCCTCATTTATTAGTGATTATTAGGTTGTTGTTTTTTTGAAATGTTACCGTTCTTTTTGAGTAATAATGGCCTCATAGGATGCACCAATGGACAGTTGGGCGGACGCCGACGGCGGTCAGTGTTTAAGTGGGGCGGTCGGCGTGTCCAAAGCAGCGGACGACGTCGGAAGGCGGACAATGCGTACAGTCCAGACGGACGCGGCTATCGGATGAGGTGGTCAGTTGGGGCAGGCAGACGGGGTGACGGGCGGACGGCGCGTCCGCTGCCGAAGCAGATGTCATCAGTCCGGGCGGCGGACGCGAGGTTCGGGGCCACTTCGCGCGGTCTGGGGCAGGTCCGACGGCGGACGGCCTCTAGATCTGGCGGCGGACGGCTATAAGGGTAGAGTGACTTTCATTTCTTCTCACTTCAATTCTCCTTCGGTGCCAAGTTGGATGTGCTACTATTGCTTTATGTGCTAGTTGCTCCTACGGGGTGGAGAGTTGGGGTCCTCTATCTTTTGTTACTATGTTACGGTTGATGCCATCACTTTTGACTATCATCTGAGATTTTTTTATTCACTTCAATTGGTTATTGAATCCAATTGACAATCATGAACGACGAAGGTGATCGAAATATTGATGGGGTGACTCCGGGAAGCGAAGCCAAGAAAAAAAGCAAAGTAAAGGGGGCTATACATGACTTTTGGCTTGACATTTTAAATGACCCTACAATTAAAGCAAAGAGCGGGTGGGAAGATGAAGATGCAGAGTATTGGACATCAAAAATGTGTAGGACCTATGTTAAAATGTACCACATTGACAAGTTGTGGCCTCAGGAGTCACACAAGAGTCATACACGGGATTTTTGTTGTAAACCATGGACTTGCAACAACAAACATTTTGTCCATCGATCTGCGGAGGTGTGGCGTGTTCTATTTGGAAACAAGCCCAGAAGCAAAGGCTATATTAATTATAGCGTGGCGTGTATGGTTTACGCGGAACTTATATTAGAGCGCAAGATCGATTGGAGCACGTTTCCGACAACAACAGCTTGCCCACTTCTACTTGAAGCCAATCAAAAGGACATTCCCGACTTGTACAATTTAGAGGGAGAAATAGAAAAAGTATTAAAAAATACTATTGAGGTGAAAACGGATGGTGTGGAGAAAGCCTCAAATGTTGAAAAATTATGGTCTATACAATCTCCAATAAAAGCAATCAATGAAAGCTCTTCGAAAAATGTGGGGAAAGATGTGGAGAAAGATATAGAGGTGCAGGAAGGTGAAGTCTTTTCTACAGCTCCAACGCGTTTGACCTTTACACCAAATGTTGCGGCACAAACGCAAACGGAGTGTGTAAACAAAGGCAAGGTTTGCACGGGACGCGGAGAAACTTCAAAAAGTAGAGTAGACAAAGTCTTGGTGGAGAAAGTGGCAAAGGCTAATGCTACAATTGATAGTTTGATAGCCAACAATTATTTTGGTCTACAAATCTCCGCTTGTGCATCAAGGCGTTGAATCTAGTCCAGCGTTAAGTTTAGAAGACAAAGTACATACGCCTCGTGGACAAGGCGTGACATTTGATAATATATCCTCATTATGGAGTTCCGAGCATAAAAAACGAGTGGAGGAGTTTCCGTTTACAGTGTCATTGCCGAGTCTTCTACATCGAACCTTGCAAAACATGTCCAATCCAAAACAATTGAAAAATCTTTTGAAGCTCTCGGTTCAGTTTGCTAACCTTCATGAAGAAATAGGCAGATCGTTTAACCCCGATGATGGTGCTACTGCTGTTCCAATGAGTCCACTTGCAGATCCAAAGAATGTTGCACATATACTTCATACAGCTTTCAAGATGACGATGTCAGTTGAATTTTTAGCGCAAGTTGCTCCGACTTTTATGAATTTGGTCAAGGAGTTTTCTTTCATGGCACCAGAGATGTTGAAAGCTGCTATAGCATTTCAGAATCTCACGAAGATTTTCGGACCACTTTTCGAAGAAAGAGATATTCACATACTACAATTGGTGGAATATGAAAAGAAAATTGCTGACCTTGGAGGAGTGGAAGCAAGGTACAAAGTGTTGGAGTTGAAATTAAAGACTTCGGAGAGTGAGGTTGAACATTTAAATCAACAATCATCGAGGCAAATGGAGGAGTTGATGAAGATGCGTAAACGGATTGCAGAATTACAAGGGACCTCCAAAAATCCGAATGAGGTTGCAATCTCATCAATGATTGTACTCGGAGACAATCAAGAGACTCAAGAGAGTGAAGATAAGCTCTCTCTTCCTTTTGATAAGGCCGAAACAAGCAACAACCCTGCCATTGTGAATGTACAAGAAAGTCACGACATGAGCATGTTAAAAGCGACACAACAACCATCAATGGAAAAGCTTTCATCCGTTTACGTGAATACAGAGACGCAAACGGAGAGTTGTGACTTTGAAGAGTTGAAGCATAAATGGGAGGAGGCAATTGAAGCAAAAGGAATCGTTGAATCCAAGTTGAATCGATTGCAATTGTGCTTGGATTTGAAGAAGTTTATGCCATCTAGCGGCTTGGAGTCTCGATGGTTAGCATGGGTACAAAGACTCCAAGACAGACCCTCTATAGTATCTCGAGCAATGGTAGGTCTTTAAACATTGGCAATGGAGTCGAATGAAAATTGCGATGCCATTCAAAGCTCTTTGAGTTGGTTCAAGACTATGTTTGACCAACATCTTTCAAAGGGATATACGGAGATCACATGTTGGGGAGACATGGATGCCATGTTTGAGCGGTTAAACCATACAAAGAAGGACCAAGCTCCACCCATCAATTGGGCCTTGAAAGTAGAGGAAGGATGGGTCCCTTACAACACACTTTCAGTATACATCAATGTGAAAGACAAGCAAGTGGTGCGTGCTTGTGATCCAGCCTCTCCAATCTTGGATGGTTGTTGTAGCCTTTGCCAAGGCCTCTTCGGACCGGAAGGTGCGGTAACCATGAGCCAATGTCGCCACACTTTCCATATCACTTGCATTGTGAAAGCATCACTCATTCGTTCGGTGTGTGCCGAGTGTCGTAGTCCATTGAGTGTTAGGTTCTATGAAATGTTTGGTATCTTGGAAGCTATATCTCCAGACCACGAGTACAATCGTTGGAATCTTCCTCTTGATCAAGCGCCGTACAAATTCCAAAATTATCAACATTGGGGGAAGCCAATCCGGTGGAATGCAAATGAACAGAGGCATAATTTGTACGAGGAATCTCAGCAACCATTGGATTTGGATGTGTGGATGACTCACAATAGAGAGGTGGAATTGCGGGCTCAAGGAATCGTAGATGACACGGCCCGTGAAATGTTTTATCGTAACATGGGAAGACATTGGAGCTTGCAACACGAAAAGTTCTTTTGTTTTCCAGATAAAAAAGTGGAGAGAGGACCAGAAGACAGTTGGGTGGAGATGAACCATGGAAAAGAGTTCGATGAGCAGTATAAGGCATACGACCACACCCTCGTAGGTAGGGCCCTTCTATTGTCGAAGTTGGAAGAGGCTGTAAAAGTTCATGCTGTCTACAATACAAATAGACTAACAAGCACAGGACATTCATCTGTAAATGTGGCAGCAGCACTTGATAGGCGCATTGGCGATATTATAGGGCATTGGAAGGCTTTCCTATTGGATGGAGACTGCCTCACAGTATGGCAAGGGAAAGGAGATGATGAAGTTGTTCAAGCGATGGTAGATCGTGTGGAGAGCAACTTAAGAACCTTGAAGACAGATAAAGTCGATTTATCACCGAAAAGAAAACAAAAAAGAAAGCGTAAAGAGGACGATGACTTCTATCCGGAAACCAAAAAACAATTTCATAAGGTAGACATCGAAGTTCAATTTGGAGGGCGAATAGTCCGTCCAAGTCAACAACGGTCAATTCGTCAATCATCTGCTAAACTCCTTGGTACAACAGATTTTCCTTTTGTTTTGGGAGAAGGTAGTGGTCCATCCAGTGGAAAGTAGGATTTGAGGAGAATTTTGTTTTTTAAAAACAATGGTCCTTTCATTGTTTAAAAACAAAAAAGAATGTGAAAGATTTAGATCTTAAAAAGATCGTATAGGATTCAATAGTGATATTGGAACTATGTTTTCATGTATTTTGTTTATACATATATATTTATATATAAAGATGCTATATTTTCATTTGCATATAAAAATATTTTTATATGTACATCTTATTTTACGTGGATGCATTCATTTTTGATTGTGTAACATTCAAATTACATAACAATATAAAATTTTCCAATGACTAATGGCAATGCGAAGTCCGCCCCGTCCGCCCTCTCCATCTGCCCCGTTTGGTCTGTCCGCCCGACCACCCCGTCCGACCGCCTCGTCTGTCCTATCCGTTCGACCCGTCTGCCTTGTCCGCCCAATCGCGCCATCCGACCGCACTGTCCGACCGACCCGTCCACTTTAGCCCCGTCCGGGCCATTGCTTGTTTTTGAATGTAAACCCTAAAAATGAACCTTTAATTTTCTGGAGGGGACTATAAATGTTAGAGGAGAAGCTTTGGTATTCACTCTCGAAAAACCGAACACTAAGATTTCCAAGGGCTATGAGCTTCAATTTATTATGTCTCTTGCTTGGTAATGCATAGTTCGGTGGACGAGGGGGCTTTGATTTTCAAAGCTTTGTGTGACTAATTTCATTGATATTGTATACATTGTCACGTTGTGGGTTTCAAATTTAAAACATTTTATTGGTTTCTTTTGAAATTGAGGTAAAATATACACTTGTCAGTATGGTGGCCAAACCGACGGGGGATTTTTCTCCTTGGTTTAGTGTGAAAGAGGGTGGTAAAGTAAAATGTAGGCTTTGCAAAGTGAGCATGTCAAAGAAGCTCAGCCGTATGTTTAGCCACTTAGGCTATTTTGGGCCTGGAGGTGTACGTGATAAAGGGGTGAGCCTTTGTCCACGATTACCAATGGCAGTTCGAGATTTATTTCGGCATTGCGAAAGAGTTTTTCCAAAACGCGTTGTAATGGACAATGTAGATGGCAACCCTGGCCCTTCAGATGTCCAAGAGTTTTCGGCCGGAAAGGTTGTGTCGCATTCTGACCACGAAGACTCTTGTCCAGCATCCAAAGAATTGATATCAATGGTATGTGCCACAACTGAAATGACTTTGAGTACGGAAGCTTCTAATGAACGTGAAACCCTGAGGGCATCAAGTTCTAGGCCTCAGAGGCAAGGCAGCTTAGTGAATGGATTTGAAGAAGGTTATAGACGCAAATTACATTCAGTGTGGGCAAATTTTTTTTATTCGGCGAACATACCATTTTCCGTGGCTTGAAATCCAGCTTTTAAAGAAGCAATGAAGAAAATGGCTGCATTCGGTAGGCCATACATTCCTCCCTCATACCACGACCTTAGGTACAAATTGTTGAATGAGGCGAAGACCAACATTCAGACATAGTTGAATGCACGAACCGAAGATAGCATTCGAAAATTTGGAGCAACATTGTCCATTGATGGATGGAGCTCAGTGACTAATCGACCTCTCATCAATGCCATGCTTGTATCATCCGTAGGTGAAGAATTTCTTGGATCTGTGGATACAAGTGGTTGTGAAAAAAATGCGGAGTACTTGGCAGCTGTGTTGGAAAAGTTCATTGAACAAGTGGGGTCCAAGAACGTCGTGTTAATAACTACGGATAATGCTCCCGTGAATCCGTCCGCATGGGATGTAATATCTACAAAATATCCTCATATTTTTTACCAAGGGTGCGTGGTACATGCATTGAATTTGTTGTTGAAGGATTGGGCTGCACAAAAATGGATTGCTTCCAAATTGGATAAAGGAGTTCTTGTAGCTAAATTTATCAAGAAGAGACATATGCCGCTAGCTCTATTGCAAAAGTATTCGCCAAATCTTGGGCTCTTGATGCCTGGGGATACAAGGTTTGCCTCTAAATTTATCATGATGGAGCGTTTGACAAAATTGAGAGGAACATTGGAACAAACGGTGGTAGATCCGCAATGGGTTGAGTATGTACATACTCTCAAGAAGAAACGTGGAGCCAAAGTCCAACCAAAAGACTTGGCCTTAGCGGTGAAGAAAATTGTTCTTGATGACCATTTTTGGAATCGGTCCATCAATTATGTGAAGACAGTTGAACCAATCATATATGCACTTCACGATTTGGATTCAAAATCACTATGCATGGGGAAGGTGTTGCATATCATGAGGAAGTTAGAGAAGCACGTGAACGGATTACAAAGTCCACCATTTTGTTTGCTAGAAGAACTTGCAATTCCATTGGTACAGTTTTTTTATGCCCGAAGAAGAATGGTGGACAACGATCTCCAATCATCCGCAGCTCTTTTGAATCCATACCTTCTTCATGACAAAGAGCTAGCGGATGACGCAGATGCAATGTCAGGATGTAAGAAAGTTTTGGAGAGAATATGTAAACCGGATGAATATGCAGCAATGGTGAAGGAATTTGTAGCTTTTCGACACAAGGAACCTCCATTCCACAATATGTTGAATCCGGGAGATCAAATGTTGTCCGCACATGCTTGGTGGGATTTTAAAGGTGCATGTGGCAAGTTTATAGCTCCATTAGCGAAGAGGATATTGGCTCAACCGGTGTCATCATCTTCATGTGAATGGAATTGGAGCAACTATTCTTTTGTTCACAACAAATCTCGAAATAAATTGAAGCCGGAGAGAGCAACGGATTTGGTGTATGTGTATACCAATTCCAAAGTATTAAACGCATCGAAGGAAAAAGATGAAAAAAAATGGTATAATGATAATGTGGATCCGATGGAATCAGAGGATTGAGATAGGTTGACGTTAGAAGACGATGATGACAATGATGACGAGGATTTGAAAAGGGCCCTTTCAGCTGTAGATGGCGGGAATGACTTCAATCGTGTGACAGCGTAGGGAGATGAAGACGTTATGCAAGACTTTCCCAATTTGGTGAATGATACGCATGATTATCATCTAAACCGCAAGGATGTCGTTCCCGACAATGCAAACGATGCATATACCTTTTGTGAAGACGAGGACAATGTAGGGGTACATGAGAATCTACCTTCTTTAACTACATATTGCAATGGAATGGGATTCTTGAATAGCGAAAACATTCTATCGGAAAAGGCAAACGCTATTGCCAAAGAGGTGAAAATCAATGAGAATGTTATTGATGATGAGGGGAGAAATGAAGTTCTAATTTCTCAATCTCCATCTGTGGCATTAAATGTAGTGCAAGGAAACGACAGAAGAGAAGATGCGGTGATGGAGGTGGACGTTCCAAAAGATGTGGGCAACAATAGTGGTGATGAGGGAGAACCAAATATTGGGGTACAGAAAAATAGTGATTCACTTGGGATGGCAGTCACAAATTCGGCAATTGTGAAGAGTGATAAAGGAAAAGAGCCAATTAAGTCAATTTTTTAAGTACCAAGATCTAGTGCTCTTCCACCAATACCGTTGAAGTCTGTTAGCACACGATTGGATGATTCTCAGAGCTTTGGATATGGAAAACGCCTAATGAACATTTCCAAAGAAATTTCTACAAGCGGTAATCTACGGAAAGTAGCGTCATCACCTACAAGCCTAAGTGATACGGATAGTGATCGGATGCCATTGGCATCTTTGCGTGCTCGCATTTTAGGAAAAGGAATGGTGCAAGAACCCATCAAATCAACAAACGGCACTCTATTACTTCAAAAGAAAGCCAAAGTGGAGATAACCGTTCATGGACATGTCGACCCTACATCGAGATTGATGGTTCAAGAATCGAGTAAGGTGAAAGCGAAAAGAGAAATGCAACCTTTTGCTATCTCTCCAATGAAGAATAGGACCCCTCTTGATGAAAATGTTGCTACTTTGTCAAATAGAAAGAAAAGAAAGGTTCCTATTCAAAAAGCCTTTAATCGTTCTATCAAAGTAAAAAAAGAAAAATTAAATTCAAAAGAAGGGAGTAAACCTACTTCGAGAGAAGACTTGAAGGAGACAACGATACTTGATTCCAACAATGAAGATGACTCCGACAATGAAGATGACTTCAATAATGAAGATTTTGAACGGAGAGCTGTAGGAGAGAGTAGTGAGGCTGAGGTTAAAGGAGATGTGGATTGGCGTCCATAGGAATTGTGGAGATGTGAATTTAGATGTTTGATTGTTTAGTTGCTCATGATATATGGAGCTCATGTTGACAAATGACAATGGTTTCTTCAATCATTTTATTATAAAATTGTTTGTTTATTGATGATATACATCTCGCTGGATTTTAAAGTGATTTTGTTTCTAAATCAAAATGAAATTCAACAAAAAAATTAAAAATATATTTCATATTTTAGCTTTTACATAAATAGTGATATACAACTCTATTGAATCGCAATTGCAATATAAGAAAAATCAAAATCCAAATGACTTCACTCTTAATCTCTCATTCGTGAAAACAATCAAAACAAAAAATCCAAAACGGGTTTTCTAAGCCGCCAGGTCAGTCCACCTCGTCTGTCCGCCCCGCCCGGCCGCCCTGCCCATCCGCCTTCCAACGGCGGGAGGGACGCTACGTCCGCTAGCATCTAGACGTCCGGACGTCCGGAAAACAGACGCTATTTTGGGGTGGACGTTGAGATTCGTCAACCCTATAGCCGTCCGCCACTGAACCTGCCCCGGACCGCGCGAAGCGGCCCCGAACCTCGCGACTGCCGCGTGGACCAGCAACGTCCGCTTCGGCAGCGGACGCGCTGTCCGCTCGTCGCCGCGTCTGACCGCCCCGTGCAACCGCCCTGATCGACCGACTCGTCCGAGTGCCCCGACCGACCGACCCGTCCGACCGCCCCATCTGACCGGCGCCCTGACCGACTGCCCCGTCCGACCGCCTCAACCGACTGACCCGTCGACCGCCCCGTCCGACCGGACTGTCCGCACTATCCGCCTTCTGACGCCGTCCGTGCTTTGGACACGCCGACCGCCCCACTTAAACACTGACCGCCGACGGCGTTCCCCCAGCTGTCCATTGGTGCATCCTATGAGGCCATTATTATTCAAAAAGCGCGGTATCATTTCAAAAATAAAACAGCTTAATAATCACTGCTAAATGAGGATCAATGTAATTGATTTATCATTTTTTATTTTTTTTAAATGTAAATTCTAAACCCTATATCCTAATTACCCTAAACCTTTTCTTTTCTCCCCTAAATTGTTTTACGAATGAGGGGAATGTGGTTAAGTTGATTATGTTTGGATTATTACTCATATTATTCTTCTAAATAGGTTTTGAGAAGATCTGAAGATGGTGGGGATTTTTTTAAAGTTCATTAGGAAATCAAATGTTTTGCATAAATAATCAATTCCATTTTCATCGTAAGCAAATGAAATTTAAAAAAAAGGCCCCAATACATAATTAGAATAACAGTTTAATGGATTTCAACCTCATGATATTTAATGAAAGGTTGTGATTTCTCATTAAAAGTGCATCACAATCTTCAAATGAACATCGAGTCTTTCATATTTTTTAATGAAATTTTGATTAGATTTGGAAACAAAGAAAAAGAATCAATGTTTTAACTTTCAAATCATGTATGGCTATATTTTTCCTTAAAAACATAGAAAAATTCGTTACTTGAGTTGGTGGAGTAGAATACATTATACACTTATACATGTGCTATATTTAATTATTTATTTTGAAGGGTAATTCCAATATTCTTATTTCAAATGTTTTTAAATATTAATTTTAAAAAAGAGGGTTCATTGTTTAAAGATCTAAAAAATTGACAAATATAATTTCTATTATAAATAGGAATTGAATTCGGAATTCGAATTTTGAAATGATTCAAATGAACAAGATATTGATTATAAAATATTTCTTTGTTTGAGTTTTCAAAATGAATTCACGAAACAATTGCAAACTTTTGAACTTAGGTATATGGTATTGTTTTTGGTTTGTACTTTGTAGAGTATAATACTTCAATTTTAATCCTAAATAAATGAAAAACTCCACATAAATGAAATGATTCTATGTATTGCACAAAGATTTCTACCAATTACTATGATAATTAAATACATTGTTACATTTCATAAAATATTCTACATAGAAAGAAAAAATCATTTTAGTTTTCAATCATGATAAACAATGTCTTCTACTCTTTTTGTTATATATTCATTTTGTATAATGTGTACATTGTACAATCTTTGAGAGCAGGGTAGTTCATTTTTGACTCTCATTGAAATAGAAAATAGATTTGAGTTTGGATTTTGAAATCATTATGTATTCTACGGTCTTGCAAGAATGCATCTTGTTCCTTCCTTTGAATCCTTTTGATATTTTTTTTTTTCCTTTGCTTTCTCGTAGGGCTTTTATTCTCTTGTTCTTTTCATTTGACCAGCCTATTTGGCTTGGCTCTTAGTTTTTTGGTTTTTTTTAATGCAATGGGTTATGCATATGTTATAAAAAATATATATTATTTATTTAAAATTAATATATTGATGAACAAACGCATAAAGGCATTGAATGCTTTCACATTTAAAGTTCTAAATCTATCATAAATCATTCTTGCAAATTTGAATGATTGAATCGAAAATTTGAAAATGTAATTATAAGAGCTTTCAATTCAATCAATTGCATAAATCATAAATGTTGAAATGCAACTTGTATGAGTTTAGCATCTATGAAGATTAATTTATGTCATCCACATGCAATTTTCTAATTTAATAAAATGCAATTGAGTACTTCAATTTCTTTCGTTCCAATTCTTCAAGTAACATTCACTTCATATCTTTCTCTATTTGTTTATCTATTTTTTGGGAACAAATGGAGAAACCAATTTTATCTATATTTGAACATGCACTTTTATTTGATTGATGAAGAATAGATTTATGAAATATATAATCATTGATTTGTTCATGTTGATTTATCTAATATATTTTATATATGTATATATATTTATATATATATATCATTAAAGGAGTATGGAAGACAAGATTGACAGATTGTGTTCGAATGTTGTTGATTTTGAAATGATTTAGTACTATATCATTTATAAGAATATTATAATAGTATTATGTTATAATATTCCTAAAACAATTGCAACAAATATTAAAATACATGCTAAGTTAGGTTTGTTAGCCTACCAATTGTTCATTAATAGACATAATTGAATAGCCCCCTTAAATGAAACATTCAATATTTAATATCTTACAATCCAAATGGTGGATTTGTCTAAAATTTTTTCCACATCTTTTCCAACTAATTTACTACAAGATCCTACAGTTACATATGCCCAAAAGTATTTTTCTTCCAAGACTTGGTATTTGCACTACTAATGGCAGTTTTGAAGTGTTTTTAGTGAAAAGAACTTTAGGGGTTAAACATCTATACCGTGAGATTTTGAAAAAAAAACAATTTGCTTCATTAGGTTTAGGGTCTAAGATGAGCCGTCCACCCTGTCCACCCGATCCGGCGTCCGCCTTGTCCGCCCCGTCCGCCGCAATATCCGTCTGCCCTGTTCGCCCGATCCGGAGTCCGCCCTGTTCGCCCTGTCCGCCTTGACCGCCCCGTCCGCCCCGATACCCGTCCGCCCAGTTACGGCCGTCCAATTGACACGCGGACTGATGTGGTCCGCATGATCTGGACGTTCGCCTTGGGGCGTCCGCATATATATATGGGGAGGCGGATGGCTCATTCCGAACAATCGTTCTCTTTTGGAGTGGGCAGACCAGTGCATTGGAAGCTCTGCGCGCCCCTTCCGCTTTGAATGAACGATTGTTGTGGCATTGTTACAAATTTTCACAAAGTTCACGCTTGTAAAATTTTAATTAATTAATTAAATCAAAATTTTGGTTCTTAAGCTTTCTAATTGTTTCATTCTCTTTGCTTCGGCTTCATCATGCCGAAAAATATAACACCCAAAAAAAGTAGTCGAAAGGAAGACACCAATTGTTCGATTGGAATGCTTAGGCCGATCCATTGTGCATGGGTGAACTGGTATTGGAGGAAGAACCAACAAGAGTGTGGGATTGCTCAATGTGCAAGAAGTATGTGAAAATGACTCACATTCAAAAACTTTGGCGACGTGAACGTGTAGAGCACCAAGCGCCACGTTGGGAAGGACAAATGTCTACGTGCCAAAGTGAGCACTTCAAACAACGATACACACAAGTGCATCGAGTTCTTGGCATTAAAAGCGCCAAACCAAATATAATGAATTATAATGTTATGGCAATGGTTTGGGCAGAGATTGTACTCCATAAGGACGTGGACTAGCGTACCGCTACAGATTGCAATGTGGAGAACTATACGCGCACGGATGCCATTATAGATACACAGTGGAGGGGCGCAAGCGATTGTATGCCAGAGTGGTCCAATCGAGGTTATCTACAACAACCTTCAGTTGTTCTACGAGATGTTGAAGATGCATGGACAGATGACGATGATGACGATGATATGTAAGCGCCTGTCACATTTGGAGTTAGGCACGAGTGGGTAGAAGAACAAGAACGAATTGAATTCGAACAACAAATGCAAGAGGCAACACACAGAAGCCTTCAAAATCGTGGACGGCAAGATAGGCATGGTGGGTCCTACGGACATGAATATGGAACGCGAGAATCTGAACAAGGAAGAAGTGGTTCATACTCTAGTTACGATCCTCAAAATAGATATGAAGGTGGAAGAGGGAGCTATGGATCCACGCATTATGGTGGCTCAAGTGCAATTGGTTCTTGTTATGGCACTCCCCCTGAAATTGGATCTCTAGGTGGAACAGGTAGCTATGGCAACACGCACTATGGTAGGTCTACTGAATCTAGTTCATATTATACGACGCCCACTCAAGTGGGCTCTGAAGGTAGTGGAGGAAGCCATGTAACCCCGCAGTATAGTTGCTCTCTTCACGGAAGCGTCCAATACTATCCGGGATCAACTAGAAGTGATTCATACCGGCATCATGGGGCCTCTTATTACAGGGCTTCAAATGAAAGAGGATCAGAGCCTACTACTCCGGTTCCTCCTCCCACTTTTGGAGGTTCAAATTATGGACAAGGAAGTGCACCGAGTAGATATCACGAAAACTACAAAGGTGGTCTATTCATTGGAGTACAAAGAAGAGGCAGCGATCAACAATTTGAGTCCAATTCAGATCCTGAATAAAAAAACATGCAAGTATATAGTGAGCATGTATTTGCTCAATTTTCTCATTTTTACTCTCACGACAAATATAGAGCACTAGATTGGTAGAAGTAGTACAAAATTTTAAATGAATAGAACAATTTTGAACAACAATTTTGTTCACTTTTTCAAAAAGTGTTGTATAATAGTGTACACCAAGTATGTATGTAGGCAAGCATATTGTTGAAGACATCATTGTATTATTTTATAATAGCGTTGATGTATAAGGCTATAAGCGACTTTGATAAATAATAAAAATATGAAGAAGAAATGTAATTTTGTAAGAGCCATATTATGTCTATTTTTGAATTTAGCATTCGAGGTTAAATATGTACTAGCATGGTGTGTATTTTGAAATTATTGTTATGTGTTTATTACATTTAGAAACTCGTAAATGGTATAAATGTATTTCTAATTAATTTATGAAAGATTGAATTATTTGAATATTTGAAATTTTTTTATTTTTCATTTAATGATTGCTAAAAACTAAAATGATTTCTTATTTGTATGAAGAAATGCCCAAATTAGACAATTAGTGGTTCTTCTTTAGATTCTATTTTCAAATATGAAAAATAAATCGGATCGGGTGGACGCTTGATTTGTCCGCCCGTGCCCGTCCGATCGGGCGGACGGGGCTCAAGGGTTTCGGGGAGGCGGACGGCCGATGCGTTCGCCACCCGCGGCCCGTCCGATGGGGCGGACGGGCTGTCCGCCGCGAGCCGTCGGATCGGGCGGACACTAGATTTATCCACCCGTGGCCGTCCGATCGGGTGGATGCAGCTATAGGGTTTTGGGGAGGCGGACGGCTAATGCGTCCGCCAGCCGCGGCCCGTCCGATCAAGCGGACAGTTTGGGGCCGTCCGCCGCTACCCGTCGGATCGGGCGGACGGCAAATTTGTCCGCCCGTGGCCGTCCGATCGGGCGGATGGGGCTGTAGAGTTTCGGGGAGGCGGACGGCCGATCCGTCCGCCACCCCCGGCCTGTCCGATCGGGCAGACGGTTTGGGGCCGTCCAATGGGGCGGACGGACCGTCTGCGTTGTCACTTTGGCTTTGCCCCTTGTGAATGCAAGGTGGAACGGAGAGCTTAGTGGTTCATCCTCCATTGGCTCCTTTCCGAGGCAAGGCAAGAGTGGTTTATTGGGGCCCCCTTGTTGCCAATTTTTTGGACACTTGCGCATGAATTCAATTTCAAATTAAAAAATTTGATCTATATCAATTTCATTTGTCACGATGCCGAACGGGAAGAAGGCGGTTGCGAAGCTAAAACATGGAGAGGGACCATCAAACTTGGAGGTAGCTCGCCAAAGTCCTTTGGAAGAATGCAAGAAATTCATGATCAAGCGCATCATTCAATTTTATGAATCGGAAACAACATTGTTTTTAGACAATAAGTACATCAGATATCAAGAGGAGTGCGTGTCTAAATTCAAGGTAGACATGACACAGATGTTGTTGGATGCATTGAATGTGGCAAAGTGGCATGACGAAATGCATAAAATGTACTTCACCAAATGTTTGGAGAACAAGGTTCATGACGCTTTGTGGAATTCCAAAGTCATTTTGGTTAAATATGGCAAGGAATATCGACCCAATGATGCCTAGTTTGAAGAAGTGACTCTGAAAGCGAACTTGTTTAGGGGGCGATGTGCTCCATTCGCCAAAAGGCACAATCGAGTTGGTTCAATTGGTTGGTGGAAAAGCAATGATGGAGTTGCTGAAGCAGAAAGGACCAAACGACACCTCATAGCACTTCCAAATACAACACGCGTGATTGCTGTTGATGATAGAACGATGAAAGGTGGATATGCAACGATTTGAAAGGTTCGTATTGAAGGATGTCCAGGAATACTTCTTTATTGAGAGTTTGCGGCAAAGAAATCCATTCACCACCAAACTCGACCCGATCTTGCAAAGTTAAAACATCAAAACGAATCAATGGCTATTCGAATTCCACACGCGGGTGTGATACGATTTGTTGCAGTGCACGGAACGACGTGTGAAGGTTATGCGTATTGGTGGAATGGTGGAACTCTTCGACAAATGTTGAATATGGATAAGGACTTTTCAGACAACATTCAAATCCATTTGATGTATACGAATCCAACCGAAGAGGAGGTTGTAAAAGCTCACCGTTTAGGACAATATCGGAAGAAGCGCACGGAGTTGACATGGGCGTTTATGTATATAATGTATGCAGTGCATCTTGCTGAACATTTGCACAATGATCTTTCTCCGAACAACATCTTGTTGCATTTTCCAGAAGATGAGTCACGTGTATACATTGGAGTTTGCGATTTGGGCATGACCACCTTAGCTTCTCAGCCAATGAAGTCTTTGTACACATTCACATCAGCAGATGAGATGAAATAAACTTTGCAGAGGAGATGGTGGGTGGATCCACGTATTGCATATTTGCATAAAGCAGGTGCAGATGTGGAAGTCATTCCGATGTATTCACGTAAGTCGGAAGAGTATGCCATTCGAAAAATTGCTCGGCGGATGAATGGAAACAACATGTCAAAGGCGTATTTCAACTTGCTACGAAAAACACCTAGTGTGATACAATTTGCCTTTCATGACTTTGTAAAAGTGTTTTATGCTTACTTGAAGCGCATTTTTTCGAAGACTGACGATGAAAATACTAGTTTGGCCCATGTGATTACGCAATTTTCTAATACATATCGTTGGCCGATGCCAGATGAACATTTCCGCCATTTATATTAGATTGGTAGTGCAGAAGTAGTAGTTGAATAGGTTATATAGGCATTAAAAATTAGTTTAGAAATATAGAGTTGGAATGAAAAAAATTATATGTGCAATTAGCCAAATGTGCACAATGTATGGTATTCTATATTAAATTCAATACATTTTGCCCATATTGATTATGTTTGTATTTGTGTTGATCTCGATTTTTTAAATAGTATATATATATATATTTGAAGTCACAAACTTTTTTAGTTTGCCTTTTGAAAATGAATTGGAATTTTTTCATAGTTTCAAGACTATCATGGACTCATGGTCAAACTTTATAATCTTTCAACTTATAAGAGACATTGTTTTAATTTTTTTTCCTATGTGGTTGAATCCTTAGAGGACCAATATGTGTTTTTGGGCAATATATAATTTTTGGCAT
The DNA here is from genome assembly GCA_963969395.1 of Pseudoscleropodium purum. Lineage (NCBI taxonomy): Eukaryota > Viridiplantae > Streptophyta > Bryopsida > Hypnales > Brachytheciaceae > Pseudoscleropodium > Pseudoscleropodium purum. Next base: position 13,704,379 of record OZ017800.1, on the reverse strand, counting down.
ACGTGTGACTGTAGATTTGCTTATTTTGGGCTGAAATTTTTTAATAGAATGTAGGGATGAGGAATATCTTCCATATGCACAAATTTCATGACATTTGAAAATATGAGTCAAATCGCAAACCATTGCACTTCATTTAATATTTAATTGTTTAAGGATTAAAGGAGTGACCGCGGGGCAGTTTGGGTAGGGCGGTCGGGAGAAACAAGGCCGTCAAAGCGGATGGGGCGAACAGGCGGGGCGGACAGGGCGGACGGGGGGACAGGCGGACGCTGCGTCCACTGGAACCGCGAATGTCAGCGGACGCTGCGGAGACAGCGTCCGCGTTCGTATGTTCCGGACGTCGTGTCAACCTTGTATGTAGTTCTATTCAATCTAAGCAAATAATTGTACTCGAAGAATTCAAAAAATATATAGAAAAGGATGACATTCCAAATTGTTGTTGGATTATACAAGTGAAGATAATTATGTTTCTTTTCTTATATTATTACACAATTTTGTTAAATTCATATTGTTACAGAATTCTATGAATTCATGTTGTTGCAATAGTTGAGTGGATATTGAAAATTAATAAGAAGTACTTGCTATCAAAAAATTGCTTTTGTACAAGTAAAATGATAAATGCTCAAGTTAGGGGAGGAAGGAATATATTGAAAGATCATTATAAAAAAAATGCTAAGATTCTAAAGAGCACTTGAACCACCTCATTGCTATGATGAATACACATTGTGTGGTTTATGTTTAAATTAAATGTGACAATTATCCATATGAAGAATTGTGATCTATTCAATTTTTCTTTACTTATGTTTGTCCAAGTTAAGAAACTTACCTTGCAAGCTATAAAACCAACCTAAAATGATTTGTCAACATACCAATAAGTTTATAATATATGCTTAACAAGTATTATTATATTTGAGCTAATTTATAAGTTCAAAAGTACGCAAGTCCTTTTATTTCTAAAAGTAGATATGGTAGAGTTACTAACTCCCATTATAGGGCCCATTGGATGAAGTAAAGTAAAGTAACTTGCAATATTTTTCCATGAAGAGCATACATGATTGGCAATGGCTTATTATGAGTAAGTTGTCAATTGAATTCTACCATCTATTGGATCTTCCAAAACCTAAGGATGATCTAGATAACTCCAAAACTAAAGCATAGAAGGAATACATGTGTGTTATATATGGAGGTAGGTTCTAAAGACAACCCTAAGTTGTAATGCTATATGTATGGATTAGAAAGGTTCCATATGTTTGTACTTATTACATAGCTTGAATTGGTGAAAATATATGCTCATGTGGTTGATTTTCATTTGGTTTCTTTTCTTTACAGAACAAGAGACAACCAACAAGGTTTACTAGAAGAAAACTGCGTTAGAAACCATAAAAACGTGTGACATTGGTTTTGTTGTGTTCCTAGTTTTCAATGCAAAATTCAATGTTGGAATGCCATTCCAACATTGAATTTTGTATTGAAAACTAGGAACACAACAAACCAATGTCATGCGTTTTTATGATTTCTAACGTAGTTTTTTGTAGAAGTTGCATTCATGAAGATGGTATAGCAAATCCCTATGGATCAAAAGTTGTTTATAGTGCTATTGGAAGGGTGCTTCATGCAATACACTACAATTGCACTAAACTTATCTACATTAGATTGGAACAATTCGAGTTTTTTATGCATGTGGTGAATTCAATTCCTCTATTACATGTGATTTTAAGTTAATTTACTTATGATTATGATGAATTATAATTTATTCATTGTGTTGCATATGTTATTTTTTTGAAAATTCATATCCTACAAAATTCTTTTGATTGGAAATGGTACATGTGTAGATGCAACATTGAATTTTGCATGAGCATCTTTGATTGTTTGATGAGCATCCTATTGGCAAGGTGTTTCAAGAACTTTGCTACATCATCAAACTATGATAGCAAATTGTACTCCAATTTTTGAACAAATACTTAAATTGATATGATATGATTGTGATTGTGTTGGTACTTAGCAAAATCACTTATTATACACAATCTTTGTGAGGTTGTAAGATGTTATATTAGCTAGTACTTTTGGATCAAGGTCATATAACAATCAAAGACAAAAGAGTGGTTGTAGAAAATACTTAATATATTTGTCTCAAAATGGTTGTTTCTAATCATAGGATTGCCATTGCTACAATTACAAGTATTATATGGAAGTAGTGTAGTTTAAAGGAATTAAAAAAATCATTCATGTACTATGCACAACTACTAACTATATTTCTTACTACTCACTACTCACATATTGACAATTTTGCCTTCTATTATATATCCTTTGCTCACATGTGGTTTATATATTTTCCACTTAGTTCTCTAGGAAATGAAAGCATAAATATACAAGTAACAAGAAGAGTATGTATCTTTTCCTTCACTCAAGAAAGAAATTGCACAATTATACAAGAAAACTACTCATTAGGAAAAAATTGAATCCAAGAAGGAATTGCTTTGTAATGCAAAAATGTGGGTGGAAAATAGCCTTCTCAACTCACTAATTGCACCAAAATTTTCTTGATGGCCTCAAATTTTTGTCATGATTATCCAATCAATCTCCACAATTTCTTGGCTTAGTCATGGATGATGGCTAGTACACACATCCCACAAATTTCCACACACCAAGTGACCACTATCAACTTTTAGTGATCCTATGTGGTGGTTATAATGAAGATGTGGACAACCTCATATTCACTCCAATTAGTACTAAAATTATTAAAAAAAATCAAAGCCCCTCAATGGATTAAATTTTGGCCTAATAAAGGCTAAGTTTGTTATGGAAAATCTAAACTCAATAGTGAGCCATTTGACATTTTGAAATTATCTAGGGAATTGTGCAAATTTAGGATAATAAAAAAGTGTATGTTTTGTTTTTTTATTACAAGTGTTTTTTGGTGCCTAGTCTTGCATGGCACACATTGTGATCATGTGAGATAAATAAACACATATATTTTTTAAATTAATTTTTTTTGTATATATTCATTTACATGTAGTCAAATAGTCCACTATTGGATCCAAATTTCTTGTAATGCAAGACCACTACATTATATTTTTCACAAGGAATAAAGATAAAATTATAAGTATTTTTTAACATATAAGATGATGAATATATATATACCAATTGGAAAGATATTAAAGGGAATATTGACCTTTTAATCAGGGTTGATAGGACGTCCGGACGCGGACACTATGTCCGCAGCGTCCGCTGACATTCGCGGTCCCGGCGGACGCAGCATCCGCTTATCCCCCGTCCACCTGTCCGCCCGTCTACCCCGTTCGCCCGATTACGGCCGTTCGATCGACGCGCGGATTGATCTGGTCCGCACGATCTAGGCGTCCGCCTCGGGCGGTCGGGCCGTCCGCCCCGCCCGTCCGCTTTCCGACAGCGGTCGAGACGCTACGTCCGCTAGCGTCCGTGCATCTAGACGTCTGGAAAACGGACGCTATTTTGGGGCGGACGTTGAGATTCGTCAACCTTGCTTTTAATTGATCTCAAAGTAAGTCATTAGTCATAGATGATGGTTCGTTTATGCCAGGGTTGACACGACGTCCGGACGCGGACGCTGTGTCCGCAGCGTCCGCTGACATTCGCGGTCCCAGCGAACGCAGCGTCCGCTTGTCCCCGTCCGCCCCGTCCGCCAGATTACGACCGTCCGATCGACGCGCGGACTGATCTGGTCCGCATGATCTGGGCGTCCGCCCCGTAAGTCTGCCCCGCCCGTCCACTTTCCGACGGCGGTCGGGACGCTGCGTCCGCTAGCGTCCGTGCATCCAGACGTCTGGAAAACGGACGCTATTTTGGGGCGGATGTTAAGACTTAAGATTCGTCAACCCTGGTTTATGCTTATAAAATTGAAGACTTTTAATTCTTTTTTCTCTCCTTGCCCTCTACAATTTGGATTGGTTTGATGGGTTTCACTTCTTATTTGACAATAAGCTTTATGTGTCATCTTTGTCATGACATTGTGTTCAAAATTAAATTTATTAGTCTAGTCTATTTTTACAATAGATTGGTTCCATTCATATTTTACGATACCCATTTTCATTCTAGAATCACTAAAAGAAAATGAGGGATTTTGCAACTACAATGTGCAACTTTTTTGTAATTGCATAGGATGTTAACAACTAGGTGAGTAGGTGACAATTTAGAACCTACAGTTGTAGTGAACAAGTTGCATTTGTTGCAATCTAGTTGCTTTTTTTTTGTCATCTGACAACATATAAAGGACTTCATCAACATTTGCAACTTGTTTGCAACTTGTAGATTTGTAAATCATTGAAATATTAATCTCAATGATTTGTAGATTTCAAATTTTCATATCTACCTTTTTCTATATTATAGAATTTTAGAACTACCTTTTTCTAGATTTCAAAATTTCAAATGTACCTTCTTTTTAGATTTCAAAAATTCAATTTTATAGATTTAAAAATTTCTTGAATTTTAATTATTTTTTTATTTCCACAAATTGTAGAAATCTTAGAATCCTATTAAAAAATTTCATTGTACAAGACTTCGACAACTTACAAGTCTTACATGTCCAATCTAATGGTACTTTTTACAATTGATATGGGACAATTGATATAAGACAAATGGGAATGAACTTTGAAAGCAACTAAAAAATAACTAATTATAGTCATTTTAGAGTTGCAATCTTTTCCTAGATGTTTCCTAGTCATTTTTTGCAACTCTAGAATGATTTTTTTGCAACTAAAACAATAACATAAAACAATTACATTAGATTTGGTGCTAATAGAGAGGATTATACTAGTTGCATACTAGTCGGTTGTGCTGAACATGTTTTTCTTTTAGTGAATGCTAGTCTTGATACATCAATACCATCATGCTTGGGCATTTTTCCCCAAGTCATGAACAAAATAAAGAATCTACTTGGGTTGCCATTGTAGTGTGTTATTTCTTTACGCCAAAGTGATAAACCATTTTCGGCCGTGTAGAGAAGTGCAAAAAGGTGTTGATATATCAAAATTATTTGTGGAACATCTAAAGACGGGCAGGTGCATCTAATTGGACAATTGGGCAAGGACCTCGCATATGTATGCCTAAAAAAATTGGCCATGAAATCCTCATTTAGGGTGCCTTTTGCTCCTTGTTAGGCTTGGTATGATACTATGCGGAACGTACTAAAATTCTCATGAAGATTCGTTTGAGGGCAACTTGACCCACCCAAAGTTCCAAATTTTCCCTAGAGGTGAACTAAGAAAAGCTAGTCTGCAAGCTATTGAGCATAGTGGAATCGAAAAAACAACAAAAGCCTCAAATCCTTGCCGTACTTGAAGGTGGTTTCGTAGGCATGTCCATTTCTTGAATTACAAGTCTTTCAATGAAAAAAAAGCCACATAGTTTAGTCACCCTATCAGCGAAATTGCTTCGGTGCTTCAAAAAGCTCTTCTAAGTAGCTCCAAATTTTTTTAAAATGCAATTTCACTGTTGCGATGTATAGTTTGAAGATGCTCATTGCAAAACACAACCATGCTTTGATGTGAACCCGGAGTACTATCGAGCTGCCCTGGTTCTAGACTACCGCGTCAATACTTCCGTGCAATTGGAGGAATGTGGGAGGCTTCAAAACTCATGGGAATTCAATCAATGACTAGTAGGTGGAACAACTAACTACATGGTGTTCATTTGTTCCATTCCTATGAACACAGAGGTAGTTGAGGCAGTTATATCAATCCTGTGATCACAGCCAACAAGTGACAATACAGAAACCAACTTCGAAAATTTGATATTATATTGGCCGGATGAAAGTACAAATTGGGTGGTGCACTTACAAAAAGGTGTGAAATCACTAAGTATTACCTATGAAAAAACAACTTGGATGTTCGAAATGTAGTTGTGAAGGGACTCCTTGCACTTGCACTACTTCCTATTAACATGAAAGCTACTGCTACCTCCATTATCATGGCATTCCTACAAAACGCTTCACCCCTAAATAGATACTTAGTCGGATGCCAACCATGCCAAGTAGGAGATTACTTTGCTACTGAAGTGACCCTTGAAGTGCGTTGCTATTGATACGTCGTCCATGCATCCACGTCCACGGCTTCCTGCTTGAACTTTGTGACACTACAAACAGCTTCCTCCTTGCAAAAAAGGACCAATGTTTGAACAATTGTGTAGCCATATCTTAGCTACAAATTTAGCATCCATGTGGACTAGGTGCAGGGTTGACAGGACGTCCGGACGCGGACGCTGTGTCCGCAACGTCCGCTGACATTCGCGGTCCCGGCGGACGCAGGGTCCGCCTGTCCCCCGTCCGCCCGTCCGTCCACCCGATTACGGCCGTCCGATCGACGCGCGGACTGATCTGGTCCGCACGATTTGGGCGTTGGCCTCGGGCGGTCGGGCCGTCCGCCCCGTCCGTTCGCCCCGCCTCGCCCGTCCGCTTTCCGACGGCGGTCGGGACGCTGCATCCGTGCGTCCAGACGTCCGAAAAACGGACGCTATTTTGGGGCGAACGTTAAGATTCGTCAACCCTGACTAGGTGATAATAAGTTTGCTAATAGAAGAAAGCCCCTATACAGCCTAGACAGAAACAGTTTTGTTTATGGCCACATAAACAACACTTTCTCCATTGCAGTCTAGTAGATTGGCATTCATGGAAGGCAGGGTTGATGAATCTCTACGTCTGTCCAAAAAAGGCGTCCATAACTCGGACGTCCGTCCTCACGGATGCTAGCGGACGCAGCGTCCCTCCCGCTATCGGAAGGCGGACAGGCGGGGCGGACGCACGGGGTGGACGGCCCGAGGCGGACGCCCAGATCATGCAGACCAGATCAGTCCGCGTGTCGATCGGACGGCCGTACCGGGGCGGACGGGTATCGGGGCGGACGGGGCGGACGGGGCGGACGGCGTCCGCGAATGTCAGTGGACGCTGCGGACATAGCGTCCGCATCCGAACGTCCTGTCAGCCCTGATGGAAGGTGCGACTTGACATGCTGAAGCTTCCCATTGTGCAACCTACTTGAAATGTTGGGCAACATAGCTAGGATGCCACCTTGTAATGAAAGTCAGCCCTGGACATGAATTGACTCAGGAGACCTTTGCCCTAACTATCCAAGCAATGCGCTTTGTAAAGCACGTATGCGTTTCCAAAAGAGATATCTAGCACAAAGAACAATAGCCGATGCCACCACTTGTGGGACATAATTTGTACAGTATATTCAACACAACACTGATCAACAACGTCTATCCCTCTGATCATTTCTTGGTATTCCTTTTGAATGGGGGATTTCAGATACGAATCACACCTACCACTCACCCACCTCATTGTGGTGCATCCAATTGCTATAGGGTCAAAAGAGGTATTGAGAAAGTGGACCGGACAGCCATCAAACCATACACACATAGCCATGCAGTGTGACGTGTGCATAGTCATAACTATTGTACCCCTTAGAAGGTTTTCATTTGCATAAGGTGTGAGTTGTCTAGGCATCTCTACGTGGTTCGGTTTCACTATTCCATTGAACCAAGTCCCTTGAGACAAAAGAGCATTGGCTAAAAGAGGGGAGTTAAAGAAACGATCTGTCACTATCACATGGTTGAGTTGTCTAAGGTTTGCCACTAATTCAAGCACGATCTTTGTTCTAAGATTCTTCTCAGGTTTCATGCCCTTCTATCCCTCATAAACTATAAGATTATAGACAGAAATGGTGAATTTTTTTTTGTACTAGAATCTATATTAGTTCTAGATTTTAAAAATCTACATATCTTCTAGATATGTAGAATCTATACCAATCCTAGATTTTTCAAATTGCTTAGTCTAATATCTATGTTTGTCTTCGATTTCTGAAATCTAAAACTGACCTAGATGTTAGCAATGTATACTTGTCGAAGATGTCAAGATGTGAAAATGGCATTTGGAATATTGCCAATTTAACAAAATTCGCCATATAATAGAACTTACTACTGGCGCAACACCAAATCTTGATGCCATATTTCACTAGCTTGTCTTTTATATACTGTTTTATATTACACCTTCAACCTTTATAAGTAACGATGATCTCATCGCAAACAAGGTGTTTCCCACAATTATACCTAGCCTTCAAACGAGCTACAAAGTTCTCTATCAACCACCGACACTTCCCTATCTTATCATATTTTAGAGCACTCTTATCTTGAACTAGGAATGTGTTATCTACCAAATGGACACATGACACGATCTACTCAAAAGATGGGTATTCCATGACATGTTTCATTACTAGATAAGTGTAGAAAGGTTGTTTCAACCAATAAGACCTAATGCTTGGTTGTTGTTTGAGACCCATGAAAATGCAGACTCCTAGCCCGGCTAGCCGAGCTTTGAACTCTGTTATAGTGAGATGTTGTCATTTTTTGTGCCTCGGGTGTTCTACGCTCTTTTGGACGGTATAGGCATTGGTCTCTTACATTTGGTTTAGAGATCACAGTCCAACCAAAATAGTTCAAAGAACTCGTGAACTGGCACCTTCCACCTACTCTGTCTACAAAAAGGCTAGGGCAAGGTCCTATGAACGTCTCCCTATTTCCAAACTAGTGTAGTGTCCACCACATTCATTAGAAGATTTTTGGGGCCTTTGGATGCCTGTGAGTTATCACAGCCTGCAAATGCAAGAAACAAGTTCGGCGCAACGATTTGACGTAGCCGAGACCCTACCACATCATTGACCAAAATTTTTTTTTTGCATTTGGAGACTAAATTTTTATTTTATTTTTATGAAAAAGGAAATTCTAACAACGGACCGTTTCCCTCATTGCGGGAAACAATTGCAAGGGAACAAGCCCAAAATAGGCTTTTGAATCCCTCCAAACTCTTTTAATGCCAATGCAACTTGGTATAACGTCCTTCAAATGAACAATCATCTACAAAACATCAGATAGGGGACCCACCTCTTCGCAAAAGTTGGGCTTGTTGAGTTCCCAATTCGAGTTCCTGGCATCAAAGTCGTATGCGAAGTCCAAGTATTGTGCTGACCAATTAGGGACATCGCTATCCCCTCCTTTCGACTCCTCATTGTTGGGACTTGAAGACAACGGCAACAAATAGTCCGAAAACGTCACTTCTATGGTTGGTAAAAATGTAGGCATGACTGGGCTCTCATCTGGAGATAGTGGGGGCAATTCCAAGTCTCTAGCAACAAGGAATTGGGTAAGCCCCTCAACACTTGCAGATGTGGATTCAAACTATTGTAGTAAACTTTGCTAAGAGCCGCCACAATTTTGTGGAGACGTTTGCCGCAACTATCGAGTCCTCTACCCCCTTGGATTAGATGGCCCAACACTGTGTAAGCCCTCAAATGAACAATACTTTTCATGTAAGGCTCATTCACCAATCACACCAGAAAAGTCTACAAGAACCATGTTGTCCCTAGTCACTACATGAATGAAAGTCCAAACAATTTCGCCCCACATGGCCTAGCCCCCATTCGCTATTGGGCTAAGGCCAAAAATTAAAGTTTCCACCATCCTAAACTTGAGAGGCACATCCAGGCATTCCGTAGAGGTGTGAAGCCCCAAGATAGAATCCTGCTCATGCAGGCAATCTTCACTCTCGCATGAGTTGTACCATCCTGTAGAGTTATTGCTAGTGAGTCTTCCCTTGCCTTTGTTGTCGGTGCTACACCTCAATGTATAAGGGGTCTCTTTGCAGTCCGGAAGAGTTACTGGTAGTCATGGCAAAGTGAGGCCAAGGGAGACTAAATGCGCTCATATTCAGTAGTCTCATTGTCGTATCCTTTGATAGCAGTGAACTGATGTATTCCGTGAGAACTTGCAGTTGCGTCTACAGCTGCTAGTAGGCTTTACACCACTCGTTGCCTCTGGATGGTGGGCCTCAAAGTTAGTGGTGAAGTGTGATTGTTGCAAGTAATGCCCAATGGAACCCACCTAGGCGGTGTAATCAAAATTTCAGGCCTTCTCTTCGCCCATGACTTCCCTCTAACCTTCACTTGTCCTCTGTTCTCTCCATCTCCATCTCAGCTTGATTTGCCCCTAGCCCCTCCATGGCCAAATGGGCTCTACTGTGCATCTACACTACAAAAAAGGGGAGGAATGACGTTTCCACTAGGGCCCCTTCATGCTTGTGCCCGCTGAATTCCCATTGGTGAATTCAAGCGATGTTGGGATGATTGATTCTTCCTAGCACTAGGCAATTGCATGTTGTCTTGTACTTTCTACAATGGAGAGGTCAGAGTTGTCACTTGACAACTGAATGTACCACCGCAACCTTTTTCTATTGGGAAATTCCGAGACGATTTCACTTGAAAGGACACAAGTACTTTTGGTCATTGCACCGTCAACTTTTGGATCCCTTGCCTCGATGGGTAGTCTACTTGAATCCTTGGGTGCCCCTCCGCATTTTTCGATGATATGTGCTAATTCTCCGACATTGTAGCGTTTTTTTTGGCGATGTCCTGCATTCACCGCTTGACACAGTGTTGCATGTTCGGGCTGTGGAGTGCCAAACTCTCCCTTGCTGTTGCTCTTCCGACCTCCCTTTGGTTCATTTGCGATGACATGGTCCGACCACAGCTCCTGAATTAGGGCATCAATATGCTTTAGAAACGGAGTTCTTTCCCTCCATCCTAGAACACAACTTGCTTGAGCTTGGAAGTTGTACCTGAAATTATGATTCGTGGGCTTTAGTAGCCAAGGCTAGCTCTTGTCAACTACACGAAGTTGATGCAAGTAATTCCCGTCCAAGCAGCTCAAAATCTTCTTTCTCTAGCACTCATTGTACCCTTGCTCTAAAAGCCACTCGTCTACTACATTAGTTGCACCCTCTAAATGGTTCGGTAAGTCATAGAGCAACGAGCTTCTTATAGAATCCATGTGCTCTCCTCTTTCCCAACACAATTGGAAATTGTACGTAGCAATTCAAGCTCCCTCTTCAACCTTCTTTTTCTATTGATTACAACCTTCGTTCTCCATCCTTATATATCCACTACTTGTCCTCACGCTTGTCTTTGAGAATTCAATTTCAATTAGGCTATCTCTTAATGCAAGTGGCAGCACAACCTCTTGGCCAACCATAGTGCTAGAATGGAGCTGCAACAATGACAATGGATTGTGGCTACTTTATGCAAGAGGACTAATCCACAAATTCTAATGATGCTTCTTACAATTCAAACCCTATTTTAGTCGCACTCTTTAGTAGCGGTGCTCCACTATTTTGTACATGAAGCCGACAGGAGCAGGATCCAAAGCAACCCAAAGTTTTGAAATTGTCTTTCCATCCTCAAAAATCTCATGCCTAAAACCCTCACTCTGAAGCCACCTCACCATCCTCGCAGACCGTCGCCAACGGTTGATCTTCGGGTACCCATGCTATGGAATCCAGATTTCAACCCGGTGACGTCATTTCTATTGCAGATGTAGACACCTTGACAACACTACCATTTTCAATAAACCAAAACTCTAAATAACACAAAAAACACACAAGGAATCCTTTCATTGAACAACACATGTCATTGCAAAGGTCTTAGGTAGATGTACATGAAGTCCTCAGAACATTTTTACAATTGACGCGTCCAAGTGTGAGATTTTTGCCTTCAAAAAACTGTGACACTTTCTATCCTCTTTGATAGTTTGGGGTTAATAAACCAAGCTTACAAGATAAAATAGGTTTGTTTGATTTAGACAATTTCATATTTGAAAAGATAAGAGAGGAAAGTGTATTTGAATTTCTTTTGTGTCATCATCATCAAAGTCCTCTTCTAGACTTTAAACCTTCTCAATGGCACTGTTATAACTTATGGATTATGGTGTATATATTTTTCAATTGGAATTAATAAAACTCTATAGCTCCTAGGTTTCACATCCAAATCACAAATGTTGAATACATCCCAGTGGATGTATAATTCTCATACACAAAAACACTCTAGAAGGCTCCAAATTAGATTCATTACCATTCTAAACTTGTCCCATTGAATGCATAAGGGAGTAGTACCCATAACCGTCAAAATAAGCAAGTCGGTAGAGTTAAAGGCATCTTCTCTTAGAAAAAATATTTCTTGCAATATTAGCAACTGAAAATCATGAATTTTAAAAAAAAAATAGAATTTATGGACAAGACATCTAATTTCTATGAATTTTCAAAGTAGAATTCACTAGGGCATCCTAAATCACATTCTAGTAAATCTACCTTGATTCTCACAACAAAATCTAAAAAATTCAAAACCTACCAATCACAATTAAGAATAGATGATGGTTACAAAGTACTCTTAGAGACAATTTAAGGACACTCTACTAGCTAGTTATGGGTACAATAACAATTATGGATGTTGCTACCTTAATTCCTCTTGCACAAAACATTCTTCAAGGATCCAAACTTAATTCATCACCATTCTCACAATTTCTCATAATTGCCCCTTTGCAACCAAAAATGGTTGCATGGCTTTTAAAGGGTTGATTGACACCCATTTTCACTGCTCATGAAAGGTAGTCAACCCATTTCCAACCACTTAAACAATTATGCATGTCTAGAGCACAAGTTTCCTGAGTGGGGAAATATTCCCATTTATAGAAATAGAGATTGAAAGGATCCTAGAATTATTCAGAATTTTATTTCTCAAATCATAATTACTATGAATTTTTCAATTGAAAATCCTGTCTGGCAAGACAGACACCGAACCTGTTCAACGAAGTGGGCCACGCAGGGTGAAAATGCAGGATTTAAAAATAAAATTCACATGATAAAATTTCCAAGAATGCTGGAATTGGGGTGGTTTCATGGGGAATTGGGTCGAGGGCTGAATTGAGCACTTCCACCTTCACTTCCAGGTCATGCCATAAGCCGAAACCTGACCAATCCAAAACTCCGGAAATTTTGACTCCATACCCAAACAATATCAAGACCTGAACTTCAAGCCAGATATAACTTAGTACAGCCTGACAATAAAACTCCTGGTAACAAGAAGGATTTGAACAAAGTGCGGAAATCATACTAATATTGAAATACAGATATTGAACATTGAGCTGAGCGATTGAGAGACATTTCCAGTGAAAAGACTCCTCACAAGCAAAAGCCCCGGTGCTCTACCTATTTCCTTCGAACCTAGACTAAATTAAACATCTACTGTACGTCGATGAAAAAAATTGTTCACCGATCCCAGCCCAGCATTCAGGCAAGTAGCTCGGGAAAAGATTAGTAAAGTTAGCATAAAGAAAGGGACTCACGAATAGAAAGAATCTAACTGCACACAAAAAAGGTTCAGAGCATCTGTAGTTTGCCAGCTACGGTAAACACAAGAGAGGCAGCTCTACTTCAACCACTGAGAACGCAGATGAGATGGAAGTGCGGGACACGTTATGATCAGGCTAACTTGCCTGAACCAGAACCAATGCCCTCCCATAAAACATCCCTCAGAGGCATCACGAGTAGGATATGGCTCCTCCGAACTCCGATCTCTACATTTCTCTCCCGAAAGAGACTATGACACTCTCATCCCTGCCAAACCTACACATGGTCTCTGTGCCCTTCTCCAGCGTCATGTCATTCTGATACCTTCAACCTGGCCAGGATCATCCTCCACTTCTGGACATGTCACCATGCTCTAGTCGAGTCCTGAGATCACACAAGCCAACCAGGCCCAAACCGTCCTCAAAATCCACGGCACAACTCCACACCAACACTACAAGAGGTCGAAGCTGGCACATGCTGCATCGCTGTTTCGAACGGGAAGTTGAACAACAAATTGAATCTGAAGTCTCCAGGTCATCAACAGATGTGGGCCTATTGGTCGGTCATGTCATCCTGGAGTTCAACTGGAGCTATCAACCCAGGGATGCTCAACATTCGCCTCCTTTCGGCCTCTCTCTGCGCAGCAGCTTCCTCAGCATACAGGTCCTTGTTATCCTGCACATAGTGCTCTCCAACATCAGTGATCCGCATTCACAACAACCATTCCACGATCAGAAAAAAAAAAAAGTCCAGGAGAGAATTTGCAACCGTCGATAACATTCACAAGCATAACCGCAAACACCCGCAGCCATCCCGGCCAGGAACCGTCACAAACACTTTCACAACGTTCCCTACCTGAGCTGAAAACTCCTTCGACTGAATCAAAAAGTCACGAAGTTGGTTCTTGAAAGCTCCCAACTCGCCTCGGGTATCAAAGAGGCCATTCACAAACGTTGTCACCTGCACACACATCGACCATGAACACAAATCAGGAAGCTTCTCACAACCATAAAATACCCGTCGCAAAACCACATGTCACCCGTGCAGGCCAGTCTCACAAAACCACATGTGTCGCGCCACACCACCTCAAAACAAGGATCAACAGGGGTTACGCAAACTTGTACACCGGAAGCAAGAGCACAGAATACCATGACTCACTTGCAAGCCCAAGGATCGAAGAGCCCTCACTCGAACAAGATAGACTATCAACATGAATCACAGACAAAATGCAATGCAAGGAAACGAAGTCGCATGCCTCGAGAGGAGTCATATTCGGGAATGACGTTCCCAAAAGCTTGATGGAGTAGTCCCGAACGAACTCCATATTGTTCGGAAAGGCTGTGGGACCCAACGTGGCTGCATCCCACAGCGGTAGCGTGAGGGCCCCCGAATCGACCTGAAAGAGAAAACGAGCTATCAGAAGTGCACAGCAGCCGAGTCTCTCCAAATATACGAAAGATAATCCAAGAAAAAACACTCGCCAGGGGTACGAGGCAAAATCCCACCAGGCAGAATAAGTGCTGAAGGATCAGCACATGCAATTTGAATCCTGGCTTGTGGAAAGTGTCAGTCAGAACTGCAAATATTTCTTGTTCAATGGTGAGGAAATACGTCTGATGGAACTGGTTGCAGAATTCGGACGCCTGTACCAAAAAACACCACCACAAAGCACAAACACAGGTCAGCGGGATACATTCAAACCTGCCATCAGGATGGGGACGGACGCAAAAAAAAAAAAGATGAGGAATGTGGGACAAAGAAATGACTGAACCCAAGGCAAGATCCTATTCAGCACTGGATTAGAACAGGAAAATATGGATCGGTGCGTCAATACGAAACTCACAAAACTCCCAATGAGGGGTCTACTACTAACAGAAAAAACAAGGTGAGGTATTACTTGGAAGTTTGTCAGCATTTCCAGGAGCAGGTTCAGCCCAGTCTCTGCAACGTTGCGCTCGGTGTGACGGAAGGCCCAGATTATGGAGTCCATCACCAGTTTCAGTTGCTGCCAAATGACACAGAATATCAGATTCACGGGCAAAGAACTACAAAAGAGAGGTGAATCGAAAAGAAATGACGAATCAACTACCCATGCTTCCTCCATAAAACGGACCAAAAGGTCACCTCTGCAAACATGAAAAGCCTCGCTGTTCACTTACTTGGCTGGACAGAGTGAAAAGAGCACGGAAACAGTGACTCGCAATAGCCCGCAACAACGAGAAAAACTTCAGACGATGCTCGGGATAGTCCTCAAAGTTCTTAGTAATCATCTGTAAAACCAAAGAACCTGCTGTTAACTTCACATCCAGTAAACCCACGGCTTCATACTCCACTAAACCTACACGACCAACGAGGAAACAAACGATCACCACATTCAAGACATCGGGTTCAGTATTAGGTTGCTGCGTTCACATACATCGAGAGTGCATGCAAAAACAGCCTCGAATATTCGGGGAACGTCATCCATCATGGCGCTCTTTAACCTGCAAACATTCACTTGAAAAACTCAATGCCTCGACCTCACGCTAGTATAGAACTTCCTTGAAAGAACCACACCCCGGCATATCGCCGCCTCTCACCAATCAACTTAACAGACAACGATTGTTCGTTTCCAGAAAGCGACAGTATCTTGGCGCAAAAATCAGGGGATCAAACAGAAGAAGTCCGCGCACAGGTAAGACCCACAAATGGAGAAAAGGTTCTGATGCGCACTTGTTGATGATAGTTGCGAACAGAGACAACACCTCCGACTCACGAGCGTCAGACACGTTGCGGGCATAGTCACCCAGGATGGGATCCGTCATAGCTGGGACGAAATTCTTCGCGATCAGTTCCGCGTCGTCCGCTTTATCCACAAACGTTTCGATCAATTTCAGGGTTTCACGCTTCACCGACCTGCAAAAAGGCCACAAGAATCAGTTTCAATAAGCAACAGCTACCTGAACTTCGAGACCTACTCCGGAGCCTTCTAAACGCACGGTGCAGAAACATCCGGAGATGAGGCAAGGGCACATTTTAGCTACGAAAGAGTTCGGCAGACCGACATGCAGCAACAAAAAATCCTACCTCAGCAGCTTCACAAATGAAGTCCTGGATGCATACGGGCCTCCCTCCGCAATGCTACTGGATATCAGCTCACTGTACATTCTGCGTTCATAAGAACAAAAAATAACTTGTCACGGAAGTCTCCGAACATACAAATCTCTAGTCCTATAAAGGCAGGAGCAGACAAATCATGGTCACATGCACAGCCAAGTGTTCGAAGCTACGGTCGAGGAATCTAGCAAACTGCAAATAAATCTTTGACAAAACCATGCTCCAGTAAGCTGCAGTCACGTACCTATAGACATTCAACATATCCAGGTAGACCAATGAGATTTGAGCTAGGAAAGCTTGGCCAAGGGAGCTGGCAACGCTAGTATTCAACTGCACACAACCCACGATAAGACAGGGTCAATAACTCACTAGTGAAAGGAGCCAGTCGCCTCATGGAGAGGTTCAGCGCTAAATCGATTCACGACAAACCTACATCAACAGGGCTTCACGAAATAAATCAGACTGACCACATGGGCGGCCAGTTCCAAGCTTACAGGATACGTACCTGCAGAATGTTGAGGACAGCTCGTACAACATCTAGTGCTTTCAAGTACTCCACACTTTGACGAGCTTGACCGATGATTTCTACCCATCTCTGCACGAAAGGCACAGCTGGATCAGCGTATATGTAACTGGACTACTCTCCGATTCTCAACCGGATTTCCCGGAAATGAAATGAATCCAGTAAAACAGTACTGCCTCGGAGACA
The DNA here is from genome assembly GCA_963969395.1 of Pseudoscleropodium purum. Taxonomy (NCBI): domain Eukaryota; kingdom Viridiplantae; phylum Streptophyta; class Bryopsida; order Hypnales; family Brachytheciaceae; genus Pseudoscleropodium; species Pseudoscleropodium purum. The sequence continues at coordinate 13,687,373 of OZ017800.1, read as the reverse complement.
ACAAATGGGTCTGACCGAGATGTGACTTCAACAACAAAGGACTTCTGAGGGCCAACACTCATCAATCCCTTCACTACCTAAACAACATACAAACCCAGCATGTGCGAAATTCCATCCCGCTCCCAAAACAACCGAACAATAGCCAACCTGATTTGGAAGCTCCATAAGCTTTTGCAGATACTCATCCCGCCTTTGAGGATCTGATTCGGCTTGAATCATGAATCCAACCTGGAATCAGACGCAGAGTTATTGCCGGACACTTTTCCTGCATCCTCATTCTCGCCACGACGCTCATTCAAACAGTCTACCCGTCATCAAACAAAATCAACTCAAAGAAGCAATCAAGTCGCACAAAAGAAATGGACATACTGCTTCGTAGAATGTATGAATTTGATGAGCCTCCAGATCCAAAATAGTTGTTGGCAAGCCCTTCAGGAGCTCACATACAAAAGGCTCGGTCTCTCCCACCTGAAATGCAACACAAGTAGCTTCCGTCAGAAACAGAACACGGACGGGTCTGAAAGAGATGTTCACACCGTGCATCCTCTTGTATATCCACCTTCACAGAAAACAAATGGATTCAGCGAACAGTAAGATCTGCAAACTCCACCACATACACAACCTTTAAACGGGGTACGTACCTGAAGAATAACGAACTTCCTTTTACATTTCTGAACTATCTTCAGAAATGTGTCGCAGGCCATATCCTGACCATTGCAACAAAAAACATGAGCCCACATAAAGAACATAATTCCGCTGTCAAAATGTCGAGTCAAATATTCTGAACAAATGAGCTCATCAACAACACGAAGGATCCCATTCCAAAATATACAACGAAATCGTGGGGTAACTGACCGTAACCGAACGGTAAGGTATCGTACCTGAACACCAGGATGAGTTTCGTGCATGAACTCAAACAGCTTGTTCACAACCGTCTTCAAAAACTTCCAATGAGCTCTCAAAAAACGAGGATACTGGCCCACTACATACCTGAAAACGTGCAAGCAAGGTCGTATTAACAAAAAAAAATGTAAGAATCAAATGACTACAGCAGTACGTTCACAAGAATTTGAAAAATCGACGTAATGTACTCTCTGAGTCAATATGCAACAACCCGAAGTTCTTCCTAGATCGGCATACGGTCATCGTATAGTAGTAAGCACTTTACAAGCCTTGCAATCACTTGAAGTGATTACCCTTCGAAAATGCTAAAAAGCAAGAAGGAAAGTCACATTTTCATGGACATCAGTGCTACATATTGTGTGCCAGAACGAACCCGCACTAAAAAACTTCAAGGGGGAGGACGTACATAATGTTGCTGGCAATCACCGCCTTATTGTCCTTGCCCTTCGTGATTTCACACAGATTAAGCAGATCGCGAATCACTGTCACAAGGAACCGATTTTCCTGCTCCTCCCGAAAACAACACGACCACATTAGAAACGGCCAAAACAAGTGGAACGAAGTAGGCTACCGTAAGCGCCCAAAACGCTCAGATGAATAAAAGAGGAGAGAAGGACCACGTCAAAAAGAAGACTCAGGTCAAGCAAACCCGAACACAGAAAGGAAATCACCTGCCGAGCATGGCATTGACACAGGGAATTTCACAGCCTTTAAGATGACACAGTCGTACCCGCCTCACATGATACTATTGACAACCAAGCGATGAAATATTTACCTGGTCTTCGACCATGGACCCAGATATGGAGCCGATAGCCCAGCAGAGGGTGTTCAGATTGTTCCAAGCCCATTCCTCACCGTTTAACTGCTTGTTTAGCTTCTTCAGCATCTGCACAAGTCTCCACACGAACACGTTCACGAGGACTCACAAAACAAGAATCGACGCCGTCCTTAAGCCACATATGCAGAAGAAAGGAACCATTCTACTCCAGAAACGCCTACAATGCTGGATCGACGGCGATATGGAACTGAGATTACCTGCTGCTCCGTATCTTCGTGGTCCAAATGGGACAAATAAATCAATGTCTCCCTCATAATCTGGATGATCACAACGCTAGGAGTCAGAAAAACGCCAAAACGCTCATGCACGGACCTTGAAGAAAGGCCCTCGAGCTAGCGGAACACCCTATACTTGACACCAACTTCAACACCACCGTTGGTCACATCACCAGACAAAAGACACCTATCAATACGCGAGCATCGCCGGACACTGGTGTTCACATATGATCCTATCGTGCACATGGATCTCTCAAAGCGTGAAGAAGACATTGGAGGTCCTCCAGGAGAGGGCGACAAGGAGGAAGAAATGCGGTACCTTATACTGGACAAGAACGTCGTTGTCCTTCATAGTCTCGCGTACAATGTTGCCATTCTCGTCTTCTACTATCAAAACTTCCTCGGGTTTCGCCATGCGACTGATCATTAGCAACCGCAACTTCGATAAAGGCCCTGCGTACAACTGCTTACGATGGGAAAGCTGCGCCCCCATCCCATTCAACATTCCTCCTACCTGTGAAGAATTCAACAACAAAACATCTCAACATCATCTTCTGTTGCATGTCACAGACCGTCAGGAGAAAACAAGCATCACGCACAAAAAATAATGTCCAAGGGAATTACACCCAGAACTAATCGGTACGGAATGTCGATCCCGAATTTTGGATAATGAACAGTTAGGATGCCCATACTGGTTAGTTGAAGAACAAGTGGAGTTGGGGACAATTTGGGTAACGATTGGGTCCATTTCTGGTAATGTGGAGGTGGCTGAAATTACTGAAGAGGGGACAGTTTTAGTTAAATTTTCCGTGAATTCAAACCCTTCCTTGGGCAGCGTGTTGATACTATGAATATCTTCTCTTGATACGCTTCAGAAGGATTTTGGATTCACCTAGGCACAATTACTCGTCCCTCGACGCCAGTGCACCAATCGAGATGCAAATTCTCGAGCCTCATCTAAATGGACAAGCGTTGCAAATTAGTCTACGGACCGGTATGAAAGAAATCCTACTTACCTGAAGCCCCAAGGGAATAGGGGAAGCGGGAGTTTCCATGTTGCACTCGGACTGAAAGAGGTCACACACGAGTGAATTCCAGTAATCCAGGCAAACCTACATGAGTGCGACACAAACATTCCATTGTTAACAGCAATACTCTGCCACCACTGGGAGAGCACATTTATCTGGCCCAACCATTGCCATCCCACGAAAGAAAAAACTGTAATAGTTGAAATCCTATTTCAAAGTTGATAACTCATTACTTGGGGGCAAGGAAGAGTTCTAAAATCACGATCATAACATTTGCAAACCACACGAGACGATGGTAAGCTTTCCATAATCTATTATTGACGGGCAAGTCCAGTTCTATAACTCCAGTTACCAAAACCCAGCACACCCACATTTTGTAATTTCAGATCCAAGAATCATAAAATCAGGTAATTGAAAAGAAAAAATCACCAGCAAGCTGGTAAATCTCTCTAAAAGAGTTCATGAACATTGCAACCGTGCATACCTTAAAAACCTCTGTATCGTCAACGTATGAAATACCGATCAAATATTCCAGCCCCATCAACAAAGCTGTTTGATTCTCCGGGGTCTTCTCCAAAACGCCAATGTGTGACTGCAATCCCCCAATGTCTCACAAAATTAGAGCAAAACACAGAGCAAGTATCCGAACTTCCCTTCCAAATAACTCCTGAAAACCTAAGCCCTATAATGCAGAAAATACTCAAATCTTGAAGCCTCATATGCAGCAAAAAGCCTAAAAGTATACGACCACAGAATGCTCGTTTTCAGGTGAAGCAAGTCGAAAGGAACTAAAATAATGGGAAACCTTGAAAAATGCAGTGAAGAACATTGCCAGATTCTGGATAAACGCCTGCAAAACAGAAGGTGGAAATCCTCAGAACTCTGGAAGAAATAGCAATCCCAAGAGAAGTGTTTGCAAAGTAGCAAGATATTCCAGATAATATCTATGACCGTTCTGAGCTCATTATTAGCAGAACACCAGAGGTAAAAAATGCTAGCCACGCCACTCTTTCTCAAGTCAAGTAGTAGTGGTGTTTAGAACCACAGGACAATCAAAAAGCCCAATAACGAATTGAAGGGTCAGTCAAGTACAAACCCATTCAGAAGTTCTCAATAACATCCACAATCCCTTTAATTAGGAATGCCTACGGAAACAAGGTACCTGATCATCATCTGACCCACTTCCATAAGCCTCTGGAACGTTGGTGCCTGGCGGTAGAATAATCTGCAGAAAATTCAATCGAAACCATCTTTTAGGCATATAAATGGACACGTCCAGGGTTATGCTAACACACTTGTTCGAGATCATGACGAAATAAAACCCATAGCATATCCATAGCTGCGGAATCACATCAGGTATCAGAAGCAGTAGAATCAGTGATGCATTCGTCATAAAAATTCAACATGCAACATCATTCGCAGTACCTGTCCGTCAAAAGTATCCTACATAAACTAAAAATTCTCCAAAGATCTGTACCTGAAGCTGCACCATGAAAATGGTGTAAAGTTTCACAAATTGGACATCGTAGTAATCTCCACAACTAAGAACAGCCACCTGCACGATTCTTGGTTTCCTCAGTCCATGATTACCCAGCACTGTATGGGCGAGCACAATCATTACATCTTGTTCCAGAAACACAGCAAGCGCCAACAAAAAGCTGGAGAAGAAAATATTCAGGTGTAAAGTGACTGCACTCACCTCAGACAAACATTGTAGGGTCAAGTTACGATAGCCGGCGACAGGAAATAGCTTCAGTAATGTCTCGAGCTGAAAGTCAGGCAAATGAACATAAATGGTTGGAAACCAAAAACTAAAAACCACATATAGCAGTAATGATGACGAAGAGAATGACTATTGCAGGCACTGCAAAACGGTTACCAGCATGAGTTCTGCAACAGTCAACAGGATACTCGAGTGCAAAGGCATGCCATGATCGTTGCTTTCAACAAATATAAAGTACTCAGCAACGCAGGCGTCAAGTAATACTAGTTCAATGTCTCAAGACCACTCATCGATTTACGCGAACAAAGGACTTACCAACGATGATTCGAATATATAACCAAGGGGAATCCATGACAAAAAAGCATGTAAAGTCGCCAGTGTTGCTCGGATAAGCTCTGGCCGTTGAGACATTGACAGAACATATTGGCATAACTCATGGATGAGCTGGAATTCACTGTTGGACGATCCCACAGATGCAACATGTCAGTAGACAACTTTGGCGGCTAAAAGGGCAATCACGCATGGATATGCCAGGGCCTTCACATGATCCCGACTGGTGCACACTGAGCATTGAAGCCCTCCAAATAATCAAAGGCAACTCTCCTCAGATACATAAAACAAACAAAGCCCATTATTCCCACGCAGAAGCCACGAAGGAAAAACGTACCTGTTTAAGGAATTTTTCAATTCTTTGATCTTACTTTGAGTCAACTCTCCTCGAGAGAAATCAAAAACTTCCTCGCTGAGCAGCTGCATTATGACATTCCGAAGTCAGACGCTTCTAGATATCCAATTACACCCACACCTGAATGAAAACAACTACTTAATTCAGCTATAGCAAGACGATCAAGAATAACACCATAACAAGCGTAGACCCTACCTTCAATATGACCATGCAGTTTTCACAGAGTGTTTCACTATGTTTTGCAGCTAAGACGAGATCTGGAATAAAGCTGGGCCATCGAGCAGGCCATTCGTGCTTTAAAACCTGCACCACATCCACGTTTATCCTTGTGAACGCCAGAATTGCACCAATAAGAGCTAAGCCTAAGGCCACCGGCACGTAACAGATATGAGAATCTTAAAGTGTATCAAATCCTGAAAGGGGCAATATCATACTGCAAATCCATGCCCGAAAGTTGCGCTCAAAGACATCTATGAAATGTACACATATATCTAAAACGATCAAAAGATCACCATTAATGATGACAACTCGTGAAATCCTCCATTAAACAACATCAATACCATGCTAGATACAACAAACTAAACAAAGCAACATGTACTTGCTTGCAACTGCATCGAGGTGCAACCATACCTGAACAAGAATGATATTTAACTTGTTCACATACAGCCTTTCGGACCGAAATGACGCTTCGTTGCTCGAAAGCTGCATCGAAAGAGAACTTCAGTAAGGATACAGAAAAACCCAAAGAAAGGTGTTGTAAACCCAGACGACACAAACGGACAAATATCAGAAAGACAAATGAAGTGAATAAGGACGTTAAGGAGCGAGTCATTGACGCAGAAATATAAGCGAACAAAACGACAGCGAGATCACATGTGAAAGTCACGCTTTAACCAATGAACCTGCACAATAAGGTCTGATATATAGTTCTTGATGCCGTCACGCTGCTCCACAGGAAGTGCATTCCATCGATACTTAATGACTCCCTCCAGCACCTTCATCACAAAGATAAGACCACAGAAACGTTGTTTCAGGATGAGGTACACGTCAACCAACTTGTAACTAGATTTCTATGTGACCTTCCCCTGACTCTAACCAAAACGGTAGTAATCTACAGCATTACTAGCACTCCTTTAAAGTTCAGTTACGTACGCATGTGGTGACGCCTTACCTGAAGCGCATAAAACTTGGAATTTGCAACGGTAGAATTCTGCAGGATTGTCACCACTCGGGTCCATGTATCCGGATGCTCTTGCAACTGCCTCAACACCCTTTCAGCGGCAGCTCTCTGCATTGAAGTAAGATAAGTCAGCCAACTGCTTCCACACTGCCAAAGCCCTTCGACACAGATATATTGCTGAATTCTATTCCTGCACGTTTGCTACATTAACATGCATGACCGTCGGCAGTCCGGCAAGCTTCACTCAACAGTAACCGGGGAGTATGAGTACGAGGATTCGAGTCCCCGATGGAATACAACGACCCGTCCCCTTGAGCATGAAGGAGGTCCAAAATCACGCGCGAATCGCTTGAACATAATAGAAGGAGCACAACCTGAAGCTGAGAGGCGTAAAAGACCAATTCGTAAGCGACGCACCGTAACGTGTTTTCCAAGTCCGACCAAACGCATGACATCTACATGATGACACCTAGAGCCCGATGCAACAAAAGATGCACCTAAACCACCATTGTTCTCATAGGCTGGATTTCAAAACCTCAGTGTAAGTTAGAAATGCTAGAGCAGGGACATGAAAACCTTGTACTGCTGAATCAGGAAACCACCTGTGCTCCAGGATAACACAGTACGATACTCTTGACCACTACGGATTCCCACCACTCCATCACTCGTGCATCCAGAGTGCTGGGATACAATCCCAGTCTTCCCGACCCACTAATGACAATTCAAGCAGGTCCTGAATTTGATCTTGACCCGACGATAACAACGACACACTTCCGACAGCACCCTCCAAGGCAAAGGCTTTGTCATAGAGGAGCTCACACCGGTCATTTGCAAGCATCGCTGCTGAAACGATTTAAACGATGTGCATTAAAGCAGTAACTAATGAAACGACGCCAAGCAAAGTGTCCATCGTCACTCAATGCACAATGCACGTCAGAAATTGTTCTGAACTCCCAAACGACGGGTGATTCAAGTACCCGGCGATAATTTCGAGGATTGATCACAAAAACAATTATTTCAAGGTCCACACTTCCAGGGCACAAACTCCAGACGAAAATAAAGCAATTCAGCCTGCTCATGCCCCTCACACGATCAGCAGCAGAGATCGGAAAACCATGAACGAGACGATCATACGCTCTGACTATTGCTCCTCCCAAATAGCCTAAACAATCACGACCACAGAGCCCAAGGAATCACGCGAATGTTCAAACCTCTTCAACCAATATAATAAATACATTACCTCGTCTTTGGAACCGGTGCCATAAAATGCTGCCACAGTCGCATCAAGAAGTCCGACATCAAAAGGCTGGCTGAAATCCAACAGCTTCTCCGCCATGGCACCCGCCGTTCCCTCCGCAACAAGAAAAACAAACACACTCCGCCCCCACTCGTCCGTCACCTCAAACGCCCGAACCAAATTAACCACCAGCAGCCCGACCCGCCGGGGAACGCAACTTAACCACGCAACAAGCTCCAAGAACCTTCAGAAAACGCTCGCAAGAACCCGGCGACGTCGACCTAATGCGCGTCACCGCATGGCTGGAAAATCCAACTGCAAAGTTGCGCAACGAAGAGGAAAAGAAAAAAAAATTGGCGAATCTTTGAGTGGCGCGCGACGCAGAGTTATATAGTAGTAGTTCAAACGGTCGAGTGGCGGTGAAGAAACCACTGCGAGTGTGATGTGTATTGGATTGCAGGGACGCACGAGTCGGAGCTTAAACCCTAACAAGAGACGATTGTTGCAGATTGAACGAGGTGATTCATGGACAACCCACGGGCGCGGCTGGATCGAGTTCGCGGCGATGGCCGCTCTCATCACTCTCTTCGTTGAAAGGTTCTAGAAGGACGGAGTCACTTCACGACGACGGAGGAGGGGTAGGGACTGAGTTCACAGCCCGACCGAGCGTCCCAACACTACAGTGTAGGCGGGCCCCACCCCTCTCTCTGCCCTGGCTCGAAAAAGTACCGTACTCGCCGAAAAGCTTCGGTTGGTAGTCACTCTGTTAAATGACAATGTAAGTTACACTCTAGCTCCATAATATCACCAAACTTGCACTGTAGCACTTGCGTTCTGGATTGTGATAATTGGACTTTGTCCAAGCGCTTGGTACATCACTGGACATATTCTTTGGGCCAGCGGGGGTTTCTTTTGGGGTTTTCGGACAAATGGTTATGTGGCCTTTTCTTTCAAGAAAGTTTTGAGTTTTATGGCTTCATTATGAATTTAGAGTATACAATTTTGAATATGTAATTTTGGTATGTGTTGCACGATGGATGAAATGAGGTTTTGAAAACATTGTAGCAACATTGTGTAGGTCCATCATTATAGTTTGGCACTTTTTAGTACATTCATCCCGTTTTTTCTAAAGGCTTGAAGTTGCCCATTTTGGGGGGAGGAAATTGGGCATTTAATTGCCTAAATCATACCATGCTTTGGATTGGTTTCATACATAGGCACCCACTTTATATTATGCTTTGAACATGGCTACCCTTGTTTGCCCAATTTGGCACACTCAAAATTTTCCATATAATTTTGAAGGACCTTCAATTTCCTTGTCCTTCACCTTTGCTCACCAACACACAGCCCATAAATAGTCAAATGACCACTCATCAAGTAGAGTTAGGGATATAAAGCAACTAAACGTAGGATGAATAGTCATTTCAAGTGCCCATTCATTGACATGCTAGGATTGAGTGTCAAGAGAATATTGTGAAGGGCTTGTAAGTTAGCACTTTTCATCCTCATTTGAAGAATGTTGAATCCAAAGCCTGTACCAATGGTCATACTCTTAAAGTCCTCCTTGCTCACCAAACTTGACACATTCAAATTTTTCATCTAATTTTGAAAGGCTCTCATTCTTGCTCATGAAATACAATCCAAAAGTAGGCAAATGACCGATCATTCAAATGAACAATGATTTCAAGAATCATTCATTGACATGCTAGGTTTGAGTGTCAAGAGAATATTGTAAATGGGCCCGTAATGCTTTTTATCCACATTTGAAGAGAGTGTGATCCTTAGCACATAAGGGGGGGCCATGCTCTAAGAGACCAATTGTTGGTTCTATTTCTAAATCATAGAAAGCAACAAATAAGATTTGTTTAATCACCAAAGACCACTACTACTTCTTCATGTCAAAATAGATTGTTTATTCAACCAAATGCAAATAATTTATTTGTAAAAGTATGATAAAAAAAAAAAGCCATCACAAAGTTGAGCAACATTGTGATATGAATTAGTGTATAAAGAATAGGGCAAACTTGTCACATTGATTTCATTATAAGAATACAATGAGAAGTATTGAATCAATTTACACAAATAGTATGGATGGATATTTTTGGTCCCCCGAGGTCTTTGGAGATTAATCTTTAAATAGGGTTGTTAATTGAATCTAATGGATTTAAATTGAGAATGATCCAATACTTTTTTTCATGACATGGTTGTTTATATGGAGCTTTTGAGTTTTTAAAGTGCCACAAAATTGAATCACCATAATTCTTTACCCAATTCTAGAATTTGAATTCAATTTGGGAACTTAATTGATGGCCTAGTAGATTATAAATTAATCTCAACTTCAAATCGAGCTTGTGATCTAATATCAAGTGGATCCAAGCAATTGAGAGAAGTGTTTGGCTCATGTTGGGAGTTCATGAAAAAGATGGCAAGATAATAAAGGATAAAAGTTACATTTGGTTTTAGAAGTCCTTCTTCTTGAACCCAACTATAAATTAATACTAATTGATGTACAATACAAAATGCCCAACATACTTGAGACCACTATTCAAAAAGTTGTCATATACTATTAGCATTCAAATACCATCTTCAAAGCTTAGGGAGACAAATATACACCATTGCTTAAAACATACATTAAATGAATTACTAAACAATGTGATATAAGAGGTCTTAGATGCATTTAGCAAGTCAATGTTATGAAGTACAAATGCCTATTTACAATTTAGTTTAGAATCAAAAATATATTTTGTTTAAAAATATCTATCATTACAAAAAATTTCAGGCTTTGGGAAGGTCGGGAGTTTCGAATTGCCCGCAACTACCTCGGTGCAGATAGAGAGGAATTCCACAGTTTTTTTATTTTTTTTATGAAAGTTGTTGATGTGGCACTACTTATGCCACCTCAACACCACATCAGGTTTTCACACTTTTTTAATATTTTTTTATTTTTCTGTAATTGCACTGTAGAGCACCAAAAATAGAATTCTTAACGGTTCTCCATAGGGCTCAGATTTTTTCTAATGGATATTACCATCTTTTATCTATAATAAAACACTTAGCCAAATGAAGTTAATAAAATTATAATATATAAGATAAGATATTAGTGTCATTTTGTAAATAATAAAATGTAGAATTCAAATATAATATTTTATATAAAAACACTTTAATTTGCCATTACAAGCAAACAAAAAAAAGAAAAACAGCTTTTTTTCATTGACATTTAATTACTAACAATTGCATTAATATCCTCTAATTTCTTTATTTCATTGTTTATTTAATTAAATCTGGGCAATACCTTATTTTGGGGGGAATTTGTGCATAGTTTTGCTCATATGTGTGCCCAAACATTAAACTCAAGACAATTTTATCAAATTTTTAGCATGAAAGGTTGCTAACCCTTACAAATTACCTTGAATAAATGAAAAGTTATTAAGATTAAATATTTGGTCCAAGCACTTTGTACATTATTCTAAATATGGCTATGTGAATTCTTAAAGATTATCCTTAGATAAGTTTTTTACTCATTTACAAGTTTGAAATTTAATTGAAATTATCTTGTACACATCAAATTTAGTATAAAATGTTGTTTATACAATCAATTCTAATAATCTTATAAACTACTTATCATGCCATTCCCAAAAATTTGCACAATAGAAAATACAATTTGCAATTTTTATCTTGCATAATTAACATTCAATTCTCATTCAATCCTAATCATGCACCAAATGTCACTTTCAAGAAAACAAAACTCCATTTGGGATGAATTATTTCATTTAATATGTATGATAATTGATTGAAAAACATTGGTGATGAATTCTTAAATTTGATTGTATAGATATGTATTTTACAAAATTTAGGCATTATCCCCCACCATTGAAATCTTTGCAAAAGAAATTGTGAAACTTTTTTGGAGATGCTTATTGAAAAAATGATATGTGTGTGGATGTTTCCTACATATCTATGCAATTGAAATTAAAAAATGAATCACCAAAGTTTTTCAATCAATTATCATAAATATTAAATGAAATAATTCACCAAAATTCCATTTGGGGTTTTTGGAAGTGAAAGTTGGTATACTTGATTGGGTTTTTTTGGATACTAATAATCAAATGTTAATTATGCAAGATAAAAATTTAAATTATATTTAGTTAAAATATAGAGATATCCACTTCTTCAAAGTTTGGTCACATATTGCTTTACATTAAATTCTTCTTCAAGTATACTTTTGTTACTTAAAGGGGTGTTTTTTAATATGAAAGATGTGCATATGAATGTTCCGCACATATCTATGCAATTGAATTAAAAAATTCATCATAAATTGTTTTCAATAAAGTTTTTCATTGAACCATAAAATTGAGTTCAAAAATTCAAAAAAAAAGAATTTAGACTGAAATTTGATATGTTTGGTTGGGATTGTGTAAGGATGCAGTGATAATTATTTATGATTACTAAAATATACCAATTATACTCTATTTGAATCGCTCAAGTAGTCCGGTTGCAAAATTATTGTACCCGACTGTACTGTACATTTGAGCTGCAATATGAACTATATAGTATGAAATTCATTTTTGGGTTAATAAAATTGCAAGAGAAATTTTATCGTTGCCCCCCAAATTTTGGCAGCTGCCCGTCAAGACACGTGAACGAGGGCTGTTCCCCGTGTGATTGCCTGACTTCAGCGTTATGAGTGGTCTTGCCCTTCAGCATTCCCTTTTCTTCGCTTGCACGGGCATTCAAGGTCGCGGCCTTCCTACGCGAACTGGCTCCAACGGAGTTCCCTAAGTTCCCTAATTTAAGGGCACGGTTCCCTTGACGTTCCCACTTGGGGACGTGTATTTCCCGCCATTGGTAGTCCCCACCATCCAGGTTTTCCCGCCAGCCCTTTACGCGAACTCTACCGTTCCTATTCGAATTCATTTTCAGCAGGGGAATCACCAAATGCATCAGGCGGCATCTACTGTTGGGAAGTTTTATGTTTCTCCAGTAATGCACATTGTGTAATGTCCCGGTGTTCTTTTCATGGTCTGGGTGGACATTGGCTATGGCGGCAGGTCAGATGCAGGGTGCGAGATTAGGATATTTGAAGCAGATTGCTGGCGGCTTAAGAGTTTTGAGCGCCGCGCATTGTCTTCCGCAGTTGTGACTTCCGTGTGCTCTTTCGTTGGATTGTTGAAAGGCAGGTTGCGGTGGGATAACGATTGAGGTGACCGGGGTTTCTTCTGCACCTGGTGCAAGATTTCTGGAGCTCGCTGAGACTGTTTGCAATAGTAGAGGATTAGATGAGAGGGGAATCCTCAGCAGCGACTGGCTCAGTGACTTGTTCGCGATATTAGTCATATACAGTTAAGGTCTACTACGGCTTTGGACCAAATTAGAGTGGTCTGCAATGGCGAGCAATGGAGGTGGCAGAAGAACCCGAGGACCTGCTCCTGAGATTTCTGCTAGGGCGGCGGCCCTTTCAGAGCTTAAGAATCTTAAGGATAAAGGTGGGCGAAGGGTGGACACTTTTCAGGTTAGGGAGGAAGAGAAAATTTACGATTCTCTTTCGGAGGCGGATTACAACCTTCTCGTTGTCAAGAGGAGGGAGGAAGTTAAGAATTTCGTCGTTGCTGACGATGGATTAGGTTACGCGGATATTGGAGAGGAGGAAGATTGGAATGTAGATCAGTATAGTGACGATAGTGAAGACGAAGATGGTGGCACTGGCAAGAAGAAGAAGAAAAACGCAGATGGTAAGATGAAGGAAATGGCGCCACAGTTCCTTTTGCAATCCTGTCTCTGTTCAATTTGGAAGCGGAGGTGTAATTTACTAGTGCTTCTGCGAGTTGTACGTTTTCATGTACATTGCATGTTTATCATGCTTTGTGATGAGTTAATTATCTTGTGACAATCGATCTGAAGAGGATATTTTGAATTTGAGCAGAGGTCAAAAAAGATGTGCCGAGTAGGAAAGCGGCTGCGTTGTCAGCTGCTGCGTCCTTGATTGGAAAGCAACGTCTGGCAAGCATGTTTACCTCTGCTTCAGGTATTCCTTCTTTGGGAAGGCGCATGCGGGACGACAAAGGAGTTAATACGGAATCTATTTTGGATGACGTGCTTGCTGGAATTTCTGCTGACGACGTCGATCGCGAAAGAGAGAAGCGTAGGCGACGTGCGAGTGAGTATCTTGTCTAGTCTTCTAAACTTTATGTGAAGCTCACCGGAAAATTGAACGATTGTCAGAATTGGTTCTAGTTGCATGTTTTGTTTTGAGATTGTTAGTGACAGACATAATTGTACTCTTAGGAGCTTGAACAATGTCTGAAAGACTTTTCAGCTGGAACGATGAGTTTGGAGTAACCTGCTTCATTCGAACCCCTCGCAATTTCCTGTGTCAATCTCTCAAGGGGTAACTTTGGCTGAATTTGCAGACATCCGCACATCAACTGGTGTGCAGGACGTGGCGTTTCAACCAGCACCTGATAGGCTAGTTCTGGATACTCTCGGGAAATCGACATCGGTAATTTCTTGTCCCTTCATTTCAAGGACGTATTCATCTCTCGACTCATGAACTTGCGACAATTTTAATCCTGATGAGATGGACTCTGATACAATTGCAGGAATACCAGAATACTAGTTCCTCTTGCCCGACTATGGATATGCCAGTGAGCGACCATCTAGAAGACGCACATGTATTAAATGATTTACCAGTTGATACCGATCGCCAAGGACTCGACCAGGATCCCATTGACAATGGCGTTCAAACGGTTTTAGTAGAGGAGGTCGGAATTGACGAGCTCGATAAGGAAGCATCTGATGATATGTCTGCTAAGCTGAAAGTGGAGAAGGATGTACCACCTATGGTTCTCAATGCTAAGATAACAAAAGTCGAAGATACAGGAAAAGGAGCAACGGCGGCGTGGCATGCAATCAGCAAGGGTGTGACAGGGAACGTTGCTGCCGCGGATGTAAAGAAAGAGGATGACTTGAATGATAGGGTTACATCTGATGGCAGTAGTTTACCTTTGAATGCTGAAGGTTGTCTCCCTTTCTTCTTAATCGACGCCCACGAGGAACCATACGGGGGTAATCCCGGTACTGTCTACATGTTTGGAAAGGTTTGTATCCATACTCACTCCTGAAATACCTGTATAATACTCCCGAATTTTTACTCTATAATTCCTGTGAGATTTTGTTTCATCTTCGTCATACCGTGTGCATGCTTGGCTGACTCCATAGATTATACTTCTACCAAACTGTAGGTGCCTGTCGGTGGAAAGTACGAAAGCTGCTGTGTGGTAGTACGGAACATGCAACGCTGTGTGTATGCTGTCCCTAGCCCGAGCACTTTTCCCCCGAGTACTCTTTCAGAGCTTGAACAACTGAAACCCTCTGAACAGTCTGATGGCAAGGCATCTTTTAGAGCGAAGATCCAGGTTCGCATTATTCTACGCCAATTTCCCGAGGACTTGATTTAGATTCTTGATTTCTCGAGCGTGTGAGGGGGCTCTTTACGTCTTTTATATCGCAAGCGTCTCTGTTTACTCACATGTACATCGTAGCTTGATATTGACTACTGTCACCCCTAATGATGTCGTATACTAATCTCCTAATCATCATCGAGACATGACAGAATTCAAACTGGAAACTACTTCGGGATTTCTTCCAATTTGTACTTTAATCTTGCCATAAATTTGTGTTGCCTGGCGAGTCAACAGTTTCTCCGAGTACCTCTTACTGGCTCATAGCATGAGTTGTACCTACCCTCTTGCATGGAATTTTTTGGAGTCGAAGACCTAAGAGTGGCACCACTTTTGTCTCCTCAAAGCTTGTAGATTTTTTGATTTTGCAGGAACTAGCAACTGATTTAAAGCAAGAACTAGCGGACAAGCTTATGGATTTGAACGTTGTCAAATTCAGTATGTATCCCGTCAAGGTATGCTTGCTTGGTCGCGGAGCAATAGAGATAACTACATTATCACTTTTTGAATCACTATCCCTTGCAAAGTTTTTCCAACGCTCCTATGATGTTTTGAATCTAATTTTGTACTACAATCAGTGATCTTATTGCTGATAGAGAAATGGCTACTGTTATCACATATTAAGACATTATAAAAAATATGTTCGAGCATCACCTAATTGTTTTAAATTCGGTGATTGAACCTAGATTCTTTTCCTGTAACGCCTTTGCTCTCTGATGTTGACAGCGCTCATATGCATTCGAATGTCCAGAAGTGCCTACTGGAGAGAGTTACTTCATGAAACTTACTTATCCATTCAAGGTTGGTCTTTTCTTCTTTTTATCCTAGAAAGTTGCTGTTAATCACGCTCTTGTTGAAGCTGCGTAAATTGATGGTAATTAATGTACATTTAGTTGCAGTTATTGAGTGACACTGAGGATGAATGCATTAAAAAGTGATGCACGATCAACGCTTACTGTCTGTGTATTGCAGAATCCTCCCCTTCCCAATGATCTGAAGGGGCGAAATTTCGTTAAGGTCCTCGGGACACACTCAAGGTATCATCAGAACTAGGGTCATGCTTTAGTCTCGTAATTGGTAATAAATTCGGACTGTAAATATGTTTGTTTAATTCTTTGGTTTCATTCCAATCCTTGACAGTCTACTTAGAACGGAGGGATATTTTTAAATTGCTTCTAAATTCTAAGTTGCATTTGCGTCACGTAATTGCCATTTGTTCATGGTTATGCTCATGTTTGTGGTGGAAGTCGATAAATGACGGGTCTTGTAATTTTGGTTCGGATTTCAGTGCACTAGAACTCTTGCTGATTAAGAAGAGGGTGAAAGGACCCTGCTGGCTTTCTATTGCTAAACCTCAGCTTGTTGCGAGCTCATCTCAGGTAAAGTGCAAATTTGGACCTAGTTCAGTGCATATATGTCTCAAAACGAGCATTTACTGGACTTGTGAACGTTCAGGACTAAGTACACTGTATGTTTTCAATTGTTCAGGTGTTCACCTTTAGAAATTCAGTTTTGATTTTTAACTTTACGCTTCTCAACTACTTCAGATAAGCTGGTGCAAGATTGAAGTGAATATAGAGGATCCCAAGGATTTGATGGTGGCTGCTCCTGGGAAGGGACCATCTGGGATTCCACCACTTACTGTGGCGTCTCTTAACCTCAAATCTGTCATCAATCACAAGGATAATGTCAATGAGATCGCCTCAGTCTCTGTAGTGTACTGCAAACAAGTGAAGGTGTGCACCCTATTGCAGCGTTGAGTTTTAATCAGAACATGGATGATGTTTCTTGCTTGTGTGCTCCTAATTGCGTGTTTTTAGTGTTTGGAAATGTGCCACCTCGTTTCTTGTTTTGTGTAACATTTTCTATTGAAAGCAATGTTTGGAAGAGGAAATGACATGGTTTTGCGGTACTGAGTTAGGTGGACGCACCCATGCCTCTTGCTGAATGGAACAACCGGGGAATGCTAAACCACTTCAGCATTGTACGAAAATTGGATGGTGGAATATTTCCCATGGGCTTCACTGCCGAAGTTACAAAAATCAACTGCAATTCTACGAACACCCTTACTGCGGAGAGCAGGTATATTACCCATTTTTTGTTGGTTTTGGAATTTGTCAACGTAAGGATCTGAACTCTGGAGTTATGCAGAAGAAATTGAGATGTAGGATCTTTCTGTTCTGGCTTATGTTGTCGATTCTGATTTTTGACCAGTGTTAAGAGACACTTAGCCTATTATTGCATGGAATAAATCTAATGTCCAATTTAACTTTCTGGTCTGTTAATCGAGTGCTGCTAACCACTGATAAGATTCTATGAGCCTCTGATGAAGTAAAGGAATGTAACAATTTAGCGGGGATTACGGGTCACTTGCAGTGAGAGAGCCTTGTTGAACCTGTTGATGGTCAAATTGCATCAGCTAGATGCTGATGTGCTCGTGGGACACAACATATCTGGGTTCGACCTTGATATTCTTCTTCATCGGCTGCAGGTTCCACACTCATAGTCACATCTGTTGGATTTGTTAATCATTTATGTCCTGACTGTTGAACTTATTCCAAACAATCTCTGAAGCCTGTCAAGTGGTTTTATTCTGACAGGCCAAGAAAGTGGCAAGCAATATGTGGTCGAAAATAGGAAGGCTAAAACGCTCTGTAATGCCTCGGCTAAACGGAGGAGGTTCAACTTTTGGCTCTGGTGCAAGTCCAGGAGCCCAAACATGCCTAGCTGGCCGCCTTCTTTGTGACACGTACTTGTCCTCTCGAGAACTCTTGAGAGAGGTACACGCTTCACTTAACGTTCATTACCCGCTGTTTGACAGGTCCATGAGATTCCTCTATTCTAATGGCCAGCTTAATACTTGGACTTGTGAACCTGCATATTCAGAGTGCATAAAGTTATCAATTATGTTGTGCAAATGGTTGAGAGCTTGAGTAGAATGAACTTACAAAACTGAGTCTGAAGATTGTTTCAAACATTGTATCGGATGTTTCTGATAACGTGGTCAAACGGTTGCTGAATTTTGTATTGACCCATCGCCTGGGGATTCAAGAATTACGTTGCTATTACTTTCCTTCTTATTTGTGAGAGACTTGGTCATGGTCTGTAGGTCAGCTATTCTTTGACTCAGCTCGCGAAGAGTCAGCTGGGCCGGGAGAGAAAGGAGTTGATGCCCTCACAAATTCCAGGAATGTATGGGAACTCCTCCTCCTTGCTAGAATTGGTAAGTTCTCTTTTTTTAAGCAAATTGACGACTGAAGGTTATCAGATTCTAGTATGTTTTTGAAGGAATCTCTCTGGTCCCGAATATAGTTTGAAGCAATGTGTTTCTCAAGGGAACTACCTCTAGTTTATGTGTTGTCCTGCACAGTGGTTTACTGTGAAATGTTTCCTTCGTTTCCTTGTACCAAGTGATACTGTGAGGATAATATATGAAATGGTGATTACAGATTGAATCCGGAGAGACAGACGCGTGGCTATCCTTAGGTCTCATGTTTCATCTAAGCGTGTTGCCATTGACCCGTCAACTCACGAACATCAGTGGCAATTTGTGGAGTAAGACGCTGCAGGTATGGGTCTAGGAAACATTCAAATTTGACATCTCATTTGGACAGTCTTATTGGCACTTGAAATGAGTCAAGGATCCTTGATTGAAGGATAGTGGGCTTGTTTTCTTCATATGTTTTGTAGGGAGCTAGGGCACAGAGGGTGGAATATCTTCTATTACACGAATTTCATTTGCGAAAATTTATACTTCCTGACAAGCTATCGCAAAAGGAGAAGGAGAAAGAGGCTGGTAAGAGAAAAGTACCAGCTCTTGGAGATCTACAAGCAGATGGTGACGATGGTTACAATCCTGAAGCCATTTCTGACAATGCTCCTGGCAAGAAAGGGAAGAAAGGACCTGCATATCTTGGAGGCTTGGTCTTAGAGCCCAAAAAGGGTCTCTATGACAAATTTATCTTGCTACTCGACTTCAACAGTTTGTACCCTTCCATCATTCAGGTTCATCCTAAAAGCTTCGAGTCTTTTAGTGCTATTCGATTCTTTGTTTCGACTTTTGAGGTCCTCTTTTACCTGGTATTAGAGACAAACTATCTTGCATTGAAATAGATTTTCTTTTTCTGACATCTGCATCTCACCTTCCTTGAATTGCACTAATGATCAGATTTTCATGTTTCACCCTTCAGGAGTACAATGTTTGCTTTACAACTGTGGAGAGAGCTGTCACTGGCGCAATTCCTTCCCTCCCTTCAAGTGAAGTGCCAGGTGTACTTCCTCAGGTACACCATCGGCATTGCCTGATTTTTTGATTCCATTGATGCATGAATTTGGTTGTCAGATTTTAGTCTTGCTGTCTTGGCATAGCACATATCACTAGTTTATGTAATGCTCGATGCACTACAACTGTATGACATTTCCATTATATAATATACAATGTGGGAGTGTGCTGATGATGAGAGTATTGCGAATGGACAGGTACTGAAGGGTCTGGTAGACCGAAGGAAACAAGTGAAAGGGTGGCTGAAGAAGACAACTGATATTTTGAAGTATCAGCAATTCGACATCCAGCAACAGGCTCTTAAACTCACTGCCAACAGGTACTTGCTGTATGAAATGCAACCATGTAGCTCTTGAGTTTTGAACTCTCGTAAGGATCAGCGTTACCATATATCAGCATGCAGATGAAATTAATCTTCCATCCTACCTTTTCAATTTGGGCATGTTGCCCATTCTTATTAGCCATGACTGATTAGTTCTATGAGTATGACGCTGTTCTGTTATGTGCAGTATGTATGGATGCCTTGGATTTACTAATTCACGATTCTATGCCAAGCCTATTGCAGAACTTATCACTGCGCAGGTATGCCTTCATTTCTGCAGATTAGTCATTTAATGTGTTTTGAGCCTCTCAATGGAAATTCACCAGTTTCTTGAATATTTCGTAAAATTTTGTGCTCTTGGAATTTCTTAACTCAGGGACGTGAGATTTTGCAAAGCACTGTGGATCTGGTGCAAAGTTCTTTGAATCTAGAGGTTTGCAACTTCTTCATTTTACTTTCAAATTTCACCTCTATTTTTTATATTTTATTTGTTCATGTTGACATGATTATTCTGGTATAAAAGTGCATACTTGTATAGTAAGCTCTGCAAAGGGCTTGGTATGGAATCCTGAAAGCATTGAAATTGATGCTGAACCGAAGTAGTTGATTTCTGATTTCCTGAATATAATTAGGAGGCTAGCAAAGACGAAAATTGACTTCCTTGACCACTATCCTTCATGAAAGTGAAATTTAATTCATATGAGTTTGCACTAGTATCTCTTACTTTCCACCTAATCTATGATGTATTTCCTAAGGTGTGGGGCATGATGTGTGGTTTTTGACAGGTAATATATGGGGACACAGATTCTATCATGATTCATTCTGGACTTGAGGATCTTATGGCAGCGAAGACCATAGCTGCGAAGGTCATTAGAGAGGTATACAGCTTCATTCTCTTCATAGTTTTTCTGGGTGATGCTATCTTCAAGAACTTAGATGAAGTACTTGTTTGACATCACTTTTGTTCAACCCACTTCTGCAGGTAAATAAGAAATACAGGCTCTTGGAGATCGACCTGGATGGAGTCTACAAGCGGATGCTGTTGCTCAAAAAGAAGAAATACGCTGCTGTCAAGGTGCAATCGAACAGCGATGGCAGTGTCACAGAGGTGCGTATGATCTCCAGTGCTTGTTATCCCTCTTGGAAGGCTGAATCAATCTTTTCTGTACCAGCTGTTGGCATAGGGATTCCTTGTTATCGTTGCTATTCGTGCAGCACTTGCTAAAGCCTTCATTGCGTAGCACTTTTTGTGCCTTTACACTGGAAGCTACTAAAGTTAAGTTTTCTCATATCAGGTCATAGAGCAAAAAGGACTTGATATTGTGCGACGTGACTGGAGTTCACTCTCTAAAGAGATAGGCAATTACTGCCTGGAACAAATATTGTCTGGCGGGTAATATATCCTCTTCGCCAACATTTCTCTTCACTTTTCTGATGAGGATCTGGATAATGTAATTTTTCTTTGCCGATGGAATGTGCAATGTTAGGGAGCTCCGTTGCATTTTATTTTAACAGCTTTGTACGTCTTAGGTCTCGCGAAGAAGTGGTGGATGCCATTCACTCTCAACTACGGAAGGTGAGTCCGCTTTAGAATTTTGGATGTTGCTCGCATGTATCGTGTCAGTTGGAACGAATGCTTCATGTGCGATACCTTCTAGAATGTTTCTACTTGAACTGTTATGGGCTTTGACTTATCAGATGCACCTTCAAAGTCTATCATTAGTAATTATGATTAAATGTGATCAAGTTTTGATGCTCGACAACTGAGCCTTAGATGATAGACTGAAAGGGTAATTATGGATTTGACCTGCAGTTACAAGAAGATATGAGGAGCGGGCAGATTGAACTTGATAAGTACATTATTACGAAATCTCTCACTAAACAACCCGAGGATTATCCAGACGGCAAAAACCAGCCCCACGTTCAGGTTCAGACTTGTGCTCTCTCTTTCGTATGCGTTGAGATTATTTTCTCTATATATTCTTAAGATTTTCTTGTATATTGTGTAAATGTAGTTTTGTGTGGAGGGGAATATAGGTTGCCGTCCAGAATTGAACCTCCACTGTGACTCTGTTCAGCGAAATTAAGTATTCACATTTTCTGCACTTCTAGGTGGCCCTAAGGCGGAAGCAGAATGGGCACCGGGTTTCTCCCAGCGACACTGTGCCCTACATCATCTGCATTGAGAAGGTCTGCAATCCTATATTCTTAGTGTTTTAGGACGGTGTACAATTACAAGGACAAGAAGTTCTAGTATTCCTTTTACAAGTTTCTTGTGATATTTGTGTCATTTCTACTTGCACTACAGCCAATTGACTTGGAAACTATGAGGCGAGATCATCCATACCAGGTCCTTCTGTTAACTTCAGTCATGAAGCCAGATTTGAATCAGTGCTCATGATAATGCATCACCTTATCTGCAGGGCTTAGAGGGGCCTCAAGCTAGAGGAATAGCAGATAGAGCGAGACATCCCGATGAACTCAAAGAAGAAAGTTCTCATTGGTTGGTGGATGTTGAATACTATATCTCTCAGCAGGTGAAGCATCCAAAGCACCCTAGATCGTGCACGTGTTTTGCCAGTTATCTAGAAATCATAAGGAAGAGCATTGACATTGGGTAGCTTTACTTTTAGATCTTGTTAGAAGGGTGTCATGCAATTTAAAATGTTCTCTTGAATTGCAGATACATCCTGTAGTATCCAGACTCTGTGCACCTATCGAAGGAACTGATGCTGGTCATATTGCTGATTGCCTGGGATTAGACTCCGCCAAGGTACCCTTACATCTATCTAACTCAGCCCTACGTTTAGAAGCCTGTGCATGAGTTTTCCTATCGATGACCTCTAAATTTCTTGTAGTTTCTTGTAGTTTTTGACTCGTTAGTCTCTACTTTTGTGCTTCAGTTTCTACAACGACAGGCGGCAATGACCTTGGACACAGATTCGGCTCGTCTCACCTCAGCTTCCATGCTTGAAGATGATGATCGGTACAGTATTTCTTGGATGAATAATCATTTCTGAAGATGAAACACTGTATCTTAAGTTTGAGGGCATATCTATTATTGATTTTAATGCGAGTAGGGAGAACCTGATTGTTGCCCATGTGTTTCATTTGCAATCAGGTACAAACTCTGTGAGCCATTGGAGCTTGTGTGTGCACAGTGCTACAAGAAGTATGCTTTCACCGGTGTGAGTGAAATCCTAGCAGCACGTGCTACTCCAAATGAGACCCCAAGCACTAGTGCGGCATGTCCTGATCCTCTGATGTGTGCTGAATGTAATCGATCTGGTGGTTTAAATCAGGTTTCTCCCGCCATGCTGTCTAATCAGGTCAGTACCTTCCCCATACCTTGATAATTTCATGTCATTGCTATAGATGTATGAGGGAATATGAGACACCATATTATCGAAACATAAATTGTGAATGACATCTATTGTGAGTTTGCAATCAAGTTGCTTTTTATTTAGCTGGTGAGAGTACGACATTGTGCAGGTCAAACTACGAGCTGATGAGTTCATCAAACGGTACTACGAGTGCTGGATGATGGTAAGGCTGTACATGAATGGTATAATGCATGTAATCTACAATGATTTTTCATTCGTTTTTTTTTATAGTAAATCAGCTAACGTTTGATGTTTAGCAGTACAGAAGCAACTAAGTACTTCCACTTTGTGACTTGACACCCCACATTATGGTCTACAGTGCGATGATGAGATGTGTGGGCATATTACGCGGAACGTAACATTACAACGTGTGGGGGACGCTGAAAAGGGAACTGTTTGTCCTCTCTATCCTCGGTGTAGCGGTAGACTTCGTCGTCAGGTGAGTACCTTCGGATCAGTAACACTTGTCCCTCTGAGTGTCAACATTAAATTGCTAATTGCAGATATTCATGAAAGTTTGAATTTGCAATAGGTTTTTACGAGTCCGACCCAAACCCATTTACATCAAATGCAGTGTTGGGTTTCTGACATATTACTTACTCTACACAAGTTGGATTGGCATGTACAGTACACGGAGGCACATTTGTACAACCAGCTGACTCAATTTTATAGGTTACTGGATGCTTCACGTGTTCTTGACAAGGTACTTTCGTTTCCTCCAAAGTCGGTGTCTGCACATTAGAGCATTCGAATTTGACAGGCACTGTAATTTTGTTTCATCTACTTCCTCTTTTGTGTGGACTTCTTGAATGTATTCATGAATGCTAACCCAAAGAGATTCAGATTGTGGACGTAGGTGAGAGAATGGCTGCCGAGCAGAAGCTGGCTCCTGTGCGTACTGCCACTGACTTGGCTGTCCAGACTATCAACAGCATTCGCAGCAAGTGTGCCTACAGATTTGTAAAACTGCGTGACCTGTGTGTCACTGTGGCTGACCCATGGGCTGCAGGTCAAGCTGTTAGGTAGCAAGTCCTTGTCAACGAGAATAGCATGTGCATTTATGACGTCTGTAAATTTCCCAGTGTAAACTTGCCCCTATTTTGCCATAGAGTTTTGTGCGCTTTCTAACTGTGAGTAGGACATCAGCGAAATTGTTTGATCTCCTGGTAGTGCCCACAGAATCTAAATTGAACTATACTAATATGCTTAGTCCGATTAGGACAATCATCCTTTTTTCATTTGTTCTATTGGTTTACTTCACAATGCAATTCCTGTTGAATAGGAATCAGTGATGTCCAATTACACTCTGGGTTGAAATTGTTTGACTTTGATGTGTCACGTGCACTAATAAGATAAATTAGTGCCAACCAAAGTTTTCCGAGAGTTACACAGGAGCTAATTCGGGAACTGTCAGTCTTCAGGAGCGAAGGACTCAGCAAGTTCTTCTCATATTTTACTAACGTCAACTATTTTATTTCACACCATCCTAAACCAACTGAGAATTATGAAACCCGCTGAGAATAGTACCGGTATGCATACTTAGCAAATCTTCAGCAAGCTGGCAAATATTGCACACCAACTCTGGAAGATTTCTTGCAGCTGTGAGGTAATTGTTGTATGAACTATTGTATCATAAAGCTACAAAACTTGGTTTTGAGATACCTTTGTGGTAAGTTGTTATGCATCAATTAGAGGGGTTGGAAGGGATATTTTTTTTTACATTTTTAAACACCAGTTTTTGAAATTTGTTCATAACTTTTGATTGGAGGTTGAATATTGCAAATGGATATTTGAAGAAAAAAGTGAGCTTAATTCACTGACTTTTCTAAGTTAAACTTCTTTTCTTTAAAATTATTCTCTTGTCTTTGATTGAAGTTTGAAATTGTATTCCACATGTAATTCTTGTTTTTAATTTAACTATGAAAGATTGAGCTTCTACTAATTTTCATGTACATATCCTACATGGATTGTTTTATTGCCTACCATCCTACATGTATATTAACCCCTAAAGTTTGAAAACTATATTTTCATCAAACATGTTCAAAAATTACCATTTTCAATACAAATATCTAATTCTAGGAAAAAAAATTTATATTGATAGTTGTAAGGTAGAATCTTGTAGTATGGTGACTTGAAAACATGTGGTAAAAATTTCAAACTTTTCTACCATGTGGATTGCAAGATATAAGCATTCAAATTCATTAAAATCATATTTGGGGCCTTGTAAAAAATCAAGGGCAATTGCACTTCACAAGCTCACTTTTCTATGAAAAAAATGTCCAAAGTGGTGGTGGTTCTTTGGATTCTTTTTCCTAAATGAGTTAGCCATGTGCTTGAAAAATTTCAGATCATTTGGAATTGTACAACATATAGGGAAAAAAAGGAAGTAGACAATAGTAGAGAATAATTCAAAATACTAAATTGTTAAAAATTTAATCATGGAATTGAAAAATGACAATCCTAATGGTTGCAATGTTGTAATAAACAATGTACATCCTATGGTTTTATTTTTTTCCAAAAATATTGAAAATTGAGTAAAATAAAGGGCTTTAGAGTTTATTTTGGAGTAGAAAATCCATTACTATCCACAAACAAAAAAATCCTCACAACTTTTGATTCATTAATCAAAATGGAATGATTTAAAGCTTTCCACGTGTATATAACTTTAAAAAAAATTATTTTTTGAAAAAAGTGATTTATCTAATCTATCTAAATTTTCCATTAACGAAAAAAAATCATATTTGACCATAATTTTTCACTCATATTTTAAAATGTCATGAAATTTAGTGCATATGAAAGATACTCCTTGTCCCCCACCTTCTATGAAAATTTGAGCTAAAAATATTGAAATCTCCACTCACATGCATCTACCCAAAATTGCTATGTAGCCAAAAAAACACATGCTAGGCCTTTAGGGGTTAAGAGCTTGTCTTTTCATTTCTAAGCATAGGTTGTAATGGCCCTTGAATATTAGCTATAACATCTTCTAATTGAAAGTTGTTGTTCTTTGTTAATCACCTATTTGTAGTCCCATAAACTAATTGCATTTTCAAGAATTTGAAATCTATGTTTCTCGTTGATTGAAGTGCTATATAACATTGGACAAATTTTACATTTAATTGCATGTTTTCTATTGATTGAGGTCGGTGTTTTTTTCTTGGTGATTAATTGTTAATTTGTATCAAAATAATGGGTCTTGCACCAAACCCTTAGAAAAAAATAGCACTAAAAGAGTAGAAAATTGCTAAAAAACTTCAAATAATAATTTTTTAGATGAAACTTCTCGATTGTAGATGAAAATAGAATTATAAATGTGTAGTATGTACTAATGTGATATTTTTTATTCAATATGTGGATGAATGTTGAAATTTGGAGCACTACTATAACATTTTGTATCACCACTATGGCATTTCATTAAAAATGAAAAAAAATTCTTAGTTGAGTTGTTGTGTAATATTGGGTGATATTTACATAACAATGTGAATAGTGTCCTCATTTATTGATCTAACCACCACTCTTTTCCTTTGCCAACTTGTTGTCCATCTAGGATCGGTATTTGATGAATAGAAGAAGTGTGAATACATACATGATTCTCTTTCAAACAACGCTCCAAAGACTCAGCCTTAATGCCAAATGGAAACCTATCATGAAGTATGTTAGGGTGGACTAAATTCAGTGGTGTCAATGCCTCAAAGGATGAACTTCATACATGTGGTCTCTAGTAGAGTGGACAATTGTACACTACTTGTGAATGCATTGAATAGATTCCATTGGCAATGGTACCATTGGTCATATGCATAGATGACATTAGTGTCTTGGAAGAAATTTAGACAATCCATTTAATACCTTAAGGTAGAAACATCTAAAAGTGTCAAAATAAGTAATTCAATATAATGGGAGGTACCTTTTTTTAGAAAAAATATTTTTGTAGTAATATCAATTGAAAATCATGAATTGAAATTTTTAAAAGATATATAAAGAAATAATTAATTGGATATGACATATAGTTTCTATGAACTTTCAAAGTAGAAGCTCCCCAAGTCACTAAAATTGTCATATAGCAAGATCTAAAACCAAAATCTAAAAAATCATAACTCAACCAATAGCAATTAAGTATGGAGATAGTTTCATGACACTTTTGAAGGACACTTTAATAGAAGTCTATTATGCAAGAATGTGTATTTGGATGGTTTTAGGTGTTTCAACTTATTGTTAGGCAAATCAACCTATAATAGGTTGGCTTGCCTTGTAGGCAATATTGAAAAATTTTAAATTTTTTTCCACAATTTGGTCACGGTGAAAAACTGGGAGTGCAATTGAATGTTTTTTTAGTCAAAATGTAATTTGAAGTATATTGCACAATTGACTCAAAGAATTTCTAAACTACCCCAATGAGAAGTGTATATCCATAATGGTCATATTAATCACCTAGAACAATCACAAAGTTTTTGAACATAAAGGCTTAAAAAAGTTTTAAGAAAGTTTACAATATGAAGGCTTAAAAAAGTCACCTTTTGTATTGAATTTATATTCAATAGGTGAAAGTTCCTCCTTCAATCACTAATCACTCCACCACCATCATCCAAGACATTTATTGTGGCTACTAACTCAACCTAATGTAGTCAAAAATTCATTTACTAAAAATGTGTTGTTGTAGGTTGATGCAAGATTTTAATCCCTAAAGTCCCATTGTCCCCTCAAGGGACAAATCAAATTTTGGGTAGGTTCCTGTGACCTCAATTTTTGGTAAATATTTTTTAAACTTTTCCATAAGATAGAAAAACTGATTATCTACATTGGAATATAATTATTATTTCAATTGGTGCATGGGAACAAAAGTTATACTACAAAAAGCCTAAAACTAAACTTGGTGGGCAGTACAAAAAAATCACAAAAAATCAAAATGAACTTTATTTTATTTTTTCTTGAAATGTTTTATTTTTGTCTACATGTGAAGCTTTGACTTGTTCTAATCGGACTAATAATGAGAAAGTTAAAGACAATCTTATTTTTCAGGCAATTTCAACATCTTCTTGAAAAAATAACTTGTAGGATTCATTTCTAAACGCAATTTTCAGAATTTTCCACAATTTTTTTTGAGAATGTTGTGTTTTCTTGCTAAAATAATCTCACCATTGGGAATATTGTCTTTCAATCCCATCTTGGAGTTATTAACAATTTAGTTTTTTTTCCAATCTTGGACCTACTTCTACTTAGCAATTTTTTAAAGAATGAAAATCAATTGCTTTATTTTGGAATTTTTTTTCCTATACTTTCAACTCAATTCTTCAACATAAATTTTTTTAATTCAAAGTCTATAGTGCAAAAAAATTCCACAATTGGTAGTCAAAGTCATCTGAAATTGCAAATCAATGTTCACAAAAACTTTCTTTTTCAACTTTGAATGCTAATATCTTCCAATCTATACAGTCAAAC
Organism: Pseudoscleropodium purum; assembly: GCA_963969395.1. Classification (NCBI taxonomy): domain Eukaryota; kingdom Viridiplantae; phylum Streptophyta; class Bryopsida; order Hypnales; family Brachytheciaceae; genus Pseudoscleropodium; species Pseudoscleropodium purum. The sequence continues at coordinate 13,658,684 of OZ017800.1, read as the reverse complement.
TTCATGGAATTTTTACCATATGAGTTAAGACAAGTGAAGTACAAGATCCTATGTTTATATTATAAAAAAAAGATTTTTTTTTCTTGGATGAACATAGCAAAAATGGCAATTTTGAGAGCTTTTTGATAGAAAAATGGCCTTGGGACTTTAGGGGTTAATGGATCACTCTTTACATGACTATCATGGGATAATTTTCCTATTATAGGTTAAGTATTTTATCCCCTATATAAAAAATAATTAGCAACTATGATACCAATTTTTAATATTAATACTAATGACAGCAATTTACCAAAGTCACACTATTTGTGTGAAGTAATAAAATTGTGTAAAGTAATAAAATTTTGAATTTGTCACCATGATTGTTTTTGCACCCTTTTCACTTGCCTTTACATCATAATGAGTTTAGACTAGTAGAAGTTGGTTGTAGCAACAATGTATCTTATGAAAGCATCTCTAAAGCACCCTATAAATCTAACTTCTTGTTTATATAAATTTAAAGTCAAATTTGCAATCATTGTTTAGAAGTACATCCAAAAAATCACATGAAATAGATGCAAAGCTTTTAGAATTTGGACATTCAACAATCAAAATATAATTCATTGGCAAGTATGCCGTCTTTAAGAAATTTAGTGGCTAATTAAAGTATTTCAATATTCCATTCTATTTGATTTTGAACATTTAAAGAAAAACTAATATATTAAGAATTGATGAGGAATTTGCAAAAATACACAATTAAAAACTATTTGGATTTGGACAAGCTTTCTAATGATCCACTTTGCAAACATAGTGGAATTTTTAGTAAAAGAATATGGTAGATTGATAGACTTGGGTCAAGTTTTAAGTCCAATTTTTACAACTTAGCATCATGCTATGTTGTAATATTTGTAATCACAATAAAAATCACATGCTACAAGATATTGTAGTAATGTAGCAACAACAACAAATGGATGCATGAGTCAATAGGGAACAATTCCACAATTCCCTCCTTGTCAAAGATTCCCATGTAAGAGTTATTGGAAGCAATTGTAAAACACTGTCAAGAAATCTCCCATGTATCTCCTAAGTGGATTATTTTGCATAATTAGGACTTAAGGCCAAGCATTTTTCAAGTCTTTTCGTTTAATATGGCATTACAAGTTCTTTATCTATTGGAAATTTGTTCAGCCATTAGACTCCTTATTATTATGTTGAGTAACTTGTAATCTACTCACAAACTCATATCATTTGCAAATCTTGATTTGAAATTGTATAAATGTTACTTCAAATTAGGTGTATCAAGTAAAGAGCCCTGTGTGATAGGTTGGCACTGATAGAGTCGGGATAGCACTCCTAGGGTCTCAAGGGTTTCAAAGTAGTATGAAATCTTTTAGGGATTCAATTTCTTGCCCCTAGTTTATACCATACCAAAGTTGCTCATTGTCGGGAATTGCTTTATACATTTACTACTTCATTTCATTTTGGAGAATGTTAAATTCCTTAAAATATTTTTCAATGATAAATAGAACTAGCATTTAATAGAAGTAATTTTCTATTATTTGAATTTTTGTGTACATTAAGATTGTAGCATACAACAACTCAAGTGCCACAACCAACATCAAATATGCAATCAAAACTAAGCAAAAATGCATAACAAACACACCTCAAATGGATGAAACTCATTCCAAACTACAATGGATTCTCAAAGGGTTCCATCTATCATTGTAATTCAATGTAGAATGGTCATGATGTCACTTCATGTAACAAAACCATTTTGAAATTAGTTACAAACTTTGGAAGCTAAAATAGCATAGAACCCTAAAAGTGATATGTTCACCTTTGGTACATTCAAAACTCCAACATGTAAAATAATGTTAGAGGCTTGGCACTTACCCATTAAACGCCAAAGAGGTGACCCTCAAAATCATCCTTTTCCATTATCGTGTGAATCACTAGCCTCCAAAATTGCAAAATAGTCATTGCAACTCAAACTATTGTAGAAGACCTTCCCTTTCCAAATCAAATTTTAAGGATGAATGATTGCAATTCTGTCCTATATAGTTTGATTCCTTGTCATCCATTGGACACAAAACATCCACCTTGGCATTCAAAGGTTAATGGCCCCTTATTGTGGTATTGTATGTGAAGGTTTGATTTGGCACCTAAGTGCCAAAATAATTTCTTTTTCCTGAGCAAAAGATTTCGGCAACGAAAATTATCAGTATTAGGATTTCAACATTTTAGTGTCCAAATTTTTTTGTGTTTGGCAACTTCTAAGTTTTCTTGTTTGGAGGAACTGGTCGTGTAGGGGTTTAAGACGTGATATAGGTTTTCAAAAATATTCGAAAATTAGGCAATATGGATGAAAGATTTCTGCAACATTTTGGAGAATTCACTTGTAATATTTCAAACATTCAGACATACCAAAAAACACTTAATTTATGTCTGAATCTGACCTTCACGTAGGGTATTCAACATAACCCTGCCCCCCCAGACCGGGCCGGGTTTCACGTGCGGTCTGGATCTCACAAGGGACCCGTGCACCACCCAGGGTCGGGCAGGTTTTCACAAGCCAGGGCAGAGCAGTGTCACTACTGGGAGAGCTTGCATCGCCGTCACCAAGGCCATCGACAAGCAAATTTTTCTAAATCCTTCGAGAAGAAATCCATCTTCGGATGTCAATTTTGACGAGACGATGCATGGAGGATCTTCGTGTGAACTGCAGGATTGGCGATTGATGCGGCGCTCGGGAGGTGAGTTTTTAGGGTTTAGGTGGTGAATGGTGGCCAGCCTGCGATTTCAGTGTCAACTTGAATTTGCTTCGTGTCTTTTGCATCTAGTTTGTGGTATTTGACAAGAGTTTTGTAATAATGCGGTGATTTTAGGGTGCTTGGGAGGTGAGCTTTTAGGGTTTCTGTGGTGAAATGTGACCACCCTGCGATTTCAATGTTGTTTGCTGTGGCATTCAATCGAATTTATTTTTTGTGCAATTCAGTTGTATTTTTGCGGTTTCAGGGTTTTTCGATCGAAGAAATTGCCGATGAGGTCAATAGAGATAGCCTACCTCTGCTCTGATTTCAGCGTTCGGCATTCGTTATTAATCGGAAACTGTTTCTGTCATAATCAGGTCAACCTGAATTTGCTTCGTGTCTTTTGCATCTAGTTTGTGACGTTTGACCAGAGTTTTGTATTACTGTATTGATTTTAGGGCTCTTGAGAAGTGAGTTTTAGGGTTTAGTGTGATGGAGTGATGATATATGGCCAAGCTGAGATTTCGGGGTTGGTTTTTGTGATACTCAATCGTGTTTGTGTATTTGCAGGTGCTTTTCGTATTTTCTGTTGAAGGAATCGCCAAAGTGTTCAAGAGATTTGGTAATTCTACTTGGAACTCAACGGCATTTAAGTATATTTCTGTCATAATCAAGTCAACTTAAATTTACTTGGGAATTTTGTATGTAGTTTGAGATGGTTGATAAGAGTATTGTATTTTGGTTTATAGACGTTTTGTATTTCTTTGCTGGCGATTCGCATTTGATTTGTGGAGACAATCGTTAGCGTTTTGAATTTTGAATTTGGTTATGTATGTAGACAGCGTGTTGAGCTTAGCAATTCGAAAGATGAACTCTATAGTAATTGGAGTAGGAGGCGTTAGGTGCCAGCGTAACAGAGAGGACATTGCTGCAATTCTTGTTATAGCTCGGCGGCACTTGGATGGAGGAGATGCGGCTTCTGCCTTACAAGCTGTAAGTGGAGCACTGGAACCTAGTATCAGTTCGCTTGAAAGCTAGTTTACCTGCATTTATACAGATATCTGCAGCTTCCATTCTTGTGCAGTTTATGGACCACATGGATGTTACGATCGTTGCCATCCCCGAGACCATGACTTGTCTATGTTTTAGTAGGCAGTACAGGGTTAAAGTTTCCTCCTGGTCACATGTTTGCAGTTCCCTCGAAATTGCACCTTGCTGTATCATGGTCCACTCAAAGAGCTCGTGTGAAAGGTCTCAACTGTATCATCATGTCGAATGGTAGGTCGTTGCAGCTCTGCGTAACATAGGAGGGGACCAGGCAGTTACATCTGCATTGCGAAGAGCTCAAGAAGTGTATAAGCATGGTATTCGGACCACCGAAGCTGCCGATGAGCTTACGGAATTATTCGCCCAATGTGCTATTGCGACGCTTCCTCTTTCTTCGAACGCTCCAGGGCACATGTCTGTAGAAACAGCGGTGCCAGTGGAAGTGTCGGATCCCAATCATCGTGATATTGGAAGCTGCATTCTGGCAGAGAGCGGCAGGGAGCAGGTGATATTGGATGCTTCGGCTGATGGCAGTAGCTTCTTGTGTCACCAATGTGGCGGAGTTGTGAGCAATTTACGAAGAGATGAGCACTTTGCTTATTGGTGTTCTGGTACTCCCCGGAATTGAAGTATATAAGGTATGGTAATGCTAGCTGATATTTGATTTGAAGGGTTTGATAGTCAGGGCATCTCTTTTTTGATAGATGCAGATAGCCAATTGAGTATTTAGTCTTGACTTATGTGAATTGTATTGAGGAACGCACTTTCGCTCTTCTATAATGGGACACTCCATATTGTGACTATTTGAGCTTCTGAAACATGAAACAGAGGAATCTCTGACTACACATTTTGTGGAAAATATATTAGTGGCATCTTTATGGACGTATCATACTAGAGAGGTCAGCTTTCCCAAGCATTCCATGTTGAAGAAAAACAACAGGAAAAAATTATGTAACTTACTATGTGTATAATGCATTACCTTAGTTTTGGTTGAGAGGTTCTATATGAAAGCAACATTTGGGTATGTATTGAAGTTGCCAGTTTACATGTAACTCATGTTCTTGAGTCGCAATGTTTGTAGCTGATGCGGCAGCAGCCATGTTTACGATTCATCACTGAAACGGATGATCTCTCTTCTGCAGAGTAGTGTTCATGTGCATGACTTGCACATATATGTTGTTAGTCATGCTTTCCAGGTCACAGGACTATTTGAATATCATTATTGTGGATATCTGTCTCCTGTTGTTAAAGTTCTTTGTATGTCTACAAACAACAGTAAGGTTGGAATGTTAGATGTTAAAATTCTAGGAAGTACTTTTTTCTGGCTACTGCTTCAGGTGTTACAGTATCACAAAGTTCTTTGTGTGTGTACACATACCACTGAAGGTAACATCCCAATCTTTGTCCTTGTTTTTGCTCCAGTATTTTTATGTGACCTTGTCCTGCTTGACCACTTCATCTCTCAGAAAAAGGACACGTATGAATAGGAGCCTTGTACTTGAAGAAAATGCATTTCATCTGAGGTTTGACAAGTCAACAACCATCATTACTATTATCCTTTTGTCTGTTTCAACTCTTGTAACATGGAATCTTGTACACTGCCTACCACTTTTTTTAATGTTACTTTCAACTCGAAAGATGACTATGAGCTCCAACTAACATCAAAATAACAAAATAACCTCAAATGCATTTGGCGTTTTAATTGACTTGTGGGACAAAAATTTACGAGCAATCACCCCTTCTAAGCATTTTTCTTTTAATTTCTTGTTTGCATTCTGGAGTAAATTAGGGTGCTCTAAAAGTGACCTAGTTCTAAAAGTGGCCTCTAGCTTAGAGGTACATTTTTCTTTCTTCAATGTATCAGAGGTGTACATTTTAAGAGGGGGTTGCTTTTGGAGACTACTATGTTTCAACTTCAAAAATTTGTAACTAATTCTAAGAAGGTCCAAAAAATATGAAACAACTTGGATTACACACCAATTCCTTTTTTCTTTGTATGAAAATTTACTGAAAATTGTTTCAAGGAATTGAGCTTCCTTCAAAATACAGCTCTTAGAAGGTTACTTTGAGAGTACACTACCTTAAATTAGTTCTAAAATTTGCTGGAGGTGAATAACAATATTTCATGATTTTGGAAGCTACAATACAACATCTAATAAATTACAACAATTTTTTTGAATATCTAACATTTTCATCATTATGATCTTTTTTTTTCAACACATTTTTATCATTCAATTTCCTAAATCTGACCAAAACATTTGAGATATTTTCAAAAGTTCTAAACCTTTTAAACCATTTTATTCCATTACAAACCAATGGTCCCAAGGCCAATTTTGATTCCGTTGTGACCGGCGTGACAAGCACTTTCCACTGCAAAAGGAAAGAAAAAACGTCACTGAATTCCCCCCTTTGAATACCGTAACTTGGCAGGTACAGACATTGAGTACAACCTACACGCCTCCTGTCCTGACACGTGTCTGTACCACTCATTATTCCCTCAGCCAATGGGGCGCTGCCACCTGACCCCCAGTCTGATTGGGTCCCTTGTACAATCAATAAGGCTCCGTCTCCATGTACCTTTCTCAAACAGACTTCTCAGGGCTTGCGCGGTAGTTTCCAAAGATTTTTCCTCACTGTACAACTGTATAGTATTTGACTTCAAGCGTACTGTACGTGTATTACGATACGGAAGTCACTAGTGAGTGGGATGCATTCAATAGAAATGGGGTCTCAATGTGTGTCAAAAAATGAATATTTAATATTTAAAATAATATAATATTGATGTTTTATTTTTTATTTTTTATTTATTATTATTATTATTATTATTATTATTATTATTATATTTAACATTTGAGAATGTTGTGCCAAAAGCATTCTTCTTATCCGAATACTTGGGATGATGTTACAAAGAGAAGCTACATTTTTTTTATGTAGTATCTTTTGTTGGATCTTGAGCTCAATTATACAAAGCTTTGTCAATCCATACAATTTGGTACACACAATTCCACAATTGTGATATTGGTCTACAATGGAATTTAGATGTCACTTGAATCTACACAAGAAACGATTATTCTTTTAGTTGACTCTAATCTCAACATCAAGTGAAAGGTGGTTCAATCCATTGTACATTTTTTCTTTGATTTATATTCAAGTGTACCAACTTATAAAAGCTACTCAAGTTAACTCTAGTAAATGGCTTTAGTTTTTAATTTAAAAAAGGTTTTATTTTATTATTTTACATTTAAATTGTCCAATGTAATTTTTCTAAAAAATTTGAATTAGAGTTTGAATTTGGATTATTTGAGTCTCTTCTTTGTTCTTTAAAGTTTCCACTTAGGTATTGTAAGTGTGTGGAAAAGTACAAAATAGGGGTAGTTTTGGTGAAGAATCTCACATCTTGTTGGTCATCTAATATCAAAAGGATTTGATGACAATTTTATGAATAACAACTTATATACCTTAGCTTAGACTATTCGGTTTGATTTGGTTTGTTATAATAATTTTTTCAAAATAACTTATCCCGTGGATGCTTCATTGGTATTGTTAGAAAGCCCTCCATGAGGAGGGATGTATGGGCTTTGTTTTGTGGTGTTTGAACCTACAATGTGAAAGTTATAAAAATTCAAATTTTTTGTAAATTAAAAAATTACTTTTACTTTTATTTTGAATGTGGCAAAATGCATTAGAGGAGTTTCAGCTCTATAAGTTTCCAACACTTCCCAAACTATGAGAACTACCTTGCAGAAGCTCATTGATGTGGTACAATGACTTCCACATCTAAAAAAAATATTTCAACTTTTTTCTTCATTTCAAGAATGAATTTTTTTTAATATATTTTTTTGGGAACATCCGTTTATTGAAACTGTAGGGGGGAATTGTGGGGAGCACTAGCTTGAATCAACCCTCCCGCCCTTGCCTCCCCCCCTCTAAAATCCTCGAATGGCACAAGGCACACTAAGGTTGATGCACTAGTTGTCAACCATGCCCAGTGCCTAATTTGTAGAGTGTACAATTTGTATTCTTAAGCTAAAACTCAAGCTTAAAATGTTTTTTTTTGGTCTTTTGAAGGTTGGGACTAGTATGATTATGACACATGTCTTAAAGTAGTGATTAGGAAAGTATGAAGTAGTGAGCGAAAAAAATATTTTTAGAATGATTGAAATTGGAAGACTTTAGACATTGGCTATTAGTAAAATGCACTTTTTGGCTCCCAAAATTCATAGTAATTTCAATTTTGGGAATAAAATTCTAAAAATTTTGCTATCTCTACATTTCCTATCTTCTTACATGAGAAAAATTATACCACCTCATATTGCACACAATTTGCTTAAAAAATGCTTCAATGATCAACTATTGGTGCCTTATCCTTAGTTGCTTTGAATGTATATGTTGTCAACATTTTATTTTTGGGGGATAACAAATGAACCACCATTGCATTAAAAAGAAAAAAGTCACCAATAAATAGCCAAGCCAAAAGGTTGGATAAATGAAGAGAAAAGAGCATAGAAAAAAGGACAAGAAACTGGACCAACTCAAAGGAAAGAGCAAGGAGGAGGGCCCCTAGTGATCCAACTAACATTTTCAAAATCCTTTCATTCTAGAATACACAAGAAATATGGTTAAGTAGGTGTTGCCAAACCAGTAACTAAATTGTCTATTCTCGAAAGGGAAGAATAATTTTGCATCAACAACCCTTGATCCTGTGGACATAAGTTCATTGCCATTATGAACAAACACTTTATTCATGCTGGCCTTCTCATAAGACTGGAGTTTTTATCTACCTTACCAGACGTGGACCCAACTAAGGCCGTTTGTTTCAACAGAAGAAACAAAAACAAAACCCTGGACCCAAGGGCGGACTGAGTTCCCTGTTAAAATTATCAAAAGGACAGCCTATGGAATATAAATTGTCCATTCGTTCCAAAAATAAAAATAAAAAAAAGTAATCAAAAGGGTAGAATACCGTTTCAATCGAAGCAGGAAAACACGGTTAAATAAGATCGCAGCACGTGGTGGAATCGTCCAATCCACAGGCGCCATGGTCGGTCCCACTTGAAACGCAATCGACCAGATATTTATTACAGAAGCTCGGTACTTCGCCTGGATCCCCCAAACCTCGAGCAGAGCGCTGCGGCGACTGTCAGGGGTGGGAGTATCTTAAATGTCAAGTTGGATGTCTAACCCCTTGCCAATCCGACGTGGAAGAGGCGCCAGCTGTGATTATTCCTACGTGGAATTCCAACTGGGATTATTACGCACCCGTAATTTCTTTACCGTGGCAGGTGACTGGCCGGTGGGGTTGGATGCTGACAGTATAGGAGGACAGGACGGAACTTCCCCCGTTTCCCGCTGGCCTGTTTTCATTATAGTGTGTTGTGGGGTCCGGGACTTGCCAGTGCAATGGTTTGTCGTTCTCGTTGCACTGGTGTACTGGAGATCCGGCAGTCCGGCACTCGACAAAGGCGTGCGGGGCTGGAGTTTCGGCACTCGGCAGGATTGCATGGTGAGGTTTTATGAGGGCCTTGGAGGAGCTTTTGGTGGCGTTTGGAGGTGTGTTTTCGCAGGAGTGTGTGTTTGGATTGAGCTTAACTTAGGTCTCTAGGATGAAAGAGTAGTTGTTGAGGAAAGAGAGAAACGACGAACGAAGAAGAGGAGTGAGGAGTGAGGGTTAATTGGTTGGCGATGGATCACGCTTTAATTGCGACCGAGATGCGGTTGCAGGAGGAGAGTGAATTCGTACGTGCTTGAAGAGTGGACAGGCTGAGGTTTGAAGTTGCTGGTGGCGCTAGCTGTGGAACAGTGAGATTTGCAAGGATCGGAGTTTCTGTGACTTTCAATGTCCGTTGCGAGTTGGAAGAGCGATTTACTGCAGGTAGACGTATTGCATGCGCTCTTTGTGTCGGAGTTGAGACGGAATGAGGTTGGAACCGAAGTGGAGATAGCATTTTCGTAGGTGTTGTGAGGCGCTTCTTGGTGGATTACTATTGCAATTGTTGAAGGTGGAAGAGCAGCCGAACAAGCTCGGTTACTCGCGGCGTCGTTGAATGCGTTATCTTCTCGGTCGAGTTTTGAGGAAACAGGTTGGAATTGAAGCGAACATGGCGTATTCGCTGATGTTCCTTGCGGTGGATTATCATTGCGGTTGCGAAGGTTGAAGAGAAGCCGTGCAAGCTCGATTACTCGTTGTTAATGCGTTTTCGTCATTACGGTATCCTGCGGTTGTGTGGAGGGAAGATGCTTATTGGCGAGCAGTTAGGAGAACCGCAAGATGAATACAGTGTCTGCAGTACAGAGGATGCTTGGGAGGACGACGCCGAAGAAAATGCCTTCGTCGAGGAGCAGCAGCAGCTATGGTCTCTCGGATCTTGCGTGCATGGAGGAGCTTCCTCATCCGGCTCGAAACCTCACGGTTTCCCGTGTTGTTATCATGGTATTATGACTTGCTCTTAGCATGTTTGGAGTGCACGTTAGGGTTCTCTTGGTTCATTTCTTGGCGGGTAATCGATTTTAGGAGAACATTGTCGAGGGAAGGATGTTGCTGGTTGGCGTTGTGTTATGTTTACATAATCGAGGATAGAAGTAAGCGGCATATGTTTTTTATTGTTTTCCCTCATGTTCGTATGGCTACAGTTCTTTTCAGTCGGGCGAACTGAAACTTACAGCTCTGCATTACACAATTCAGCTGTGCATTGTATTGATCTGTTCAGACCTGAGTGGAATTTCGTAACCAGTAATGCGTATTTGATATTTTATTGCATTAGATTCTATGCTGAGGACTAGTGAGCGACCATGGCTGCAACTTTGGTCTCAAGACTATCCTGAGACTTTGTAGTTTGAAGTGACTAATCTAGCAAAACGCGAAACGCATTCTATTCTAATAAACGATGCTCGTATTTTTATCTTGAAGTTCCTTCTTTCCAGCTTTTACCTACCTTACACTATAGCATCTGGTTTCAGTTGATTTTTATGAACTTAGTGTACTGTCTGACGACTTTCATTAGGTTTCCTTATTGTGACATTGCCAGTTTTCCCTCAAGCTTCACTTCATTCAAAGGCAGGTGTTGTGATTGCAGTAAGTAGAACTTGTATATTAATATTAGAGCGGTCCCTTCTTACTGTCTCGGACCCAGTTAAATATTTTTGCCAAATGTTGAACCTTACTGAGTGCTCCTGTCACGTTACAGTCTTTATATCGCTGTAATTGTAAGATTTTGAACCTTGAATGGAATGAATTGGTGCAGGTCACCGTGGCAGTTCTGGTGGGAGCTCTGACAATCAGCACTTGGTATTTTACACATAGCTACCCGAAAACCGCAGTGGCCAGTTTATCAGAGTCACTGCGACATGAAATACTTGTAAACACATCGGAACTTCTTGATGTAATTTTTAAGATGAATTCGTATAGTTCGACTGCCCTTCTCAACCTGATGGACAAGAAGTTTTTCGGCGACGATTTTGGATTTGATTCAATAGAAAAGGTATTCAATTCTCCTCCTCGATCGTGTGATGTCATGAAATGATTTTGCAGCATGTCTTTGAGGTATATTCCGGAAACGAGTTCGGTTCTAGAACTTTGTGGTTTAATATCTGATATAGTATAACTCTAGGCCTCGGTTTTTGTAACATGCAATTGAACTCGTATCATATCCCAGCTCCCCATTCTGGTTGTCGTTCTTCGACTCTTTGCTCCTCATATTGTTGCGTATAGGTTTTGAAGATCTCAGTATCATTCGACCGAACTTGATATACCTTCAGCTATATTTATTTAAGTAATAAGCTGTATGGTTCTGTGTACTCAATGTTCTTGCAGGTACGGTTAGCCACCTGGTCCATTTTCAAAGCAATGCCAACAATCACAAGCTTAGGTGTAACAGCTTTGAACGGTCTGACAGCACTATATGCACGGACCGAGGTTGAAGGTGACCGTGGACACTATTTAATTTCCTCGAACACCACTTCTGAAGATCCCACATACTATAAGGAACTTGTTGATGCAAATACTGGTGATCCAATCGCACCTGCCGACGTTGAGAATATAGGGCCTTTACACCACAGACAATGGTTTAGAGATGCGATGGAATTGCCCAATAAGAACATCTCCTGGATCGTTGAGCGCAACCCTACAAGTAAGTTTATCCACTAGTTTTGGCATGCTTCGCTGTTTTTTTCTCGTGTGGTTTGCACATCTTATTAGCCTTGCTCTATGTCATGGAGATTTAACGATCATAGATCAGGTTATTCTATTTATTAATTCAAATGGCTTGGACAATGCAGATGGAGAAGCTTTCGTGCAATGTTCCATACCCGTACAATCTCATCTTACTAAAGAGTTTGCTGTAATCCATTCCGGACACAGTGCTAATGCAATCAACGGATTCCTTTCCTCTCTTGACTTGAAAGGTAAGTACTGTAACAACTGTGTATACTCTAGTCTTGAAGTTGGGTGATGATATGAATTGGATGCCATAGGAGCGACTCACTGCTGATCTCGAGATCACAACTTTGAACGTATTGCCCGTCTGCTTGGTAAACTTGTGGGGAAATTTACTCAAATATATTCATCATGTGTAGGTTGATAGAAAGATAGCTAGCGTTATTTTGTCTGGCGTTTTTTTACAGAAAGATGGTACTTTTTTTTGAGATCATGTGATACTGTTTTACACTTGCAATATATGTACTGAACTTTGTAGCAGGGGGAAGGGTTTTCATTTCGGATCAGCACGGACGGCTTCTTTTCTCTTCAGATGCTACGGCTTGTGTGCCACACAACAAGTCTGAGTGTGAAGCGGCACCGGTGCAGACGGACTCTCTACTGCATGAAGGAAAGTACTTCCTTCATAACAAAGTTGGATTGGAGACTCTTGTCATGATGCGAACAAACTTTCCTGATGTGAATATTCGGGGTAAGCGATACTCTATCGATAGCTGGCCGTATGAGTTTCAAACTGTCAAGCTAGCGGTGGTGATCATGATTCCTCGGCACAGTTTCTGGGGTCCTATGGACTATTACACAAGGATTACATGGATTTCATTACCACTGCTCTCTCTTGGAGTCGTTTTCATCGGATGCAGTCTTATTTACTTGCTGGTCGAGCAAGTCCAAGCGGAGGAAAAGCTTAGAGCAGAGATTCAGAGGCAATCCGAAGCAAAGCGCAGAGCAGAAGCCAGCCGCGATGCCAAGACCAACTTCTTATCGAGTATGAGGTAATTATGTAATCAAAAGTGCGTACGTTGGATAACTTTGTCAGTCAGTAGTAGCTTTTATGTTTCCAGAGAAGAAGGGAATCACAATGTAGGATGTATCTTGTGTATCACCCTAGCGATCTGTGCCGCGTGAGCGGATACCGGTCTGGGTCATGTTGGTCACATATCCTTGTTGACAGGTAGCGTAGTCGGACGAGTTTCTCTTGTGAAGGCGCTGATTAGGTCCGGGAGTGATGTAATTGTTGGATGGATTTAATTTTTGAGTCTTAGGTTTAGGAAGCGGCAGGCTTCCGGCGTCACTTAGTCCTTTGCTGAGAATCTACCGAGTTTTTAAAAGTTAATCCCGTCCAAACTTTCTGGTGTTGGGGACAGTCACGAGCTGCGGACACCAATGGCCTGCATTATTGGACTTTTGGACATGCTATTGTCTGAGAAATTATTGGAGGAAATAGCTAGTAGCGTGCGTCAGATTCATCGGTGTGCCACTTCCCTTGTTGCTATCCTAAACTCTGCTCTTGATATTGCAAAGGTATGTATACCTTCTGTAAGCATTGCTACGTAACTGCTCAGGTCTTGTGGTCTTATTACACTGGTTTTGACAATATCTCTGGATTTTGCAACGATCATTTTGTGCTGATGTGGGTCTTCACTGGTATCAATATTCTGCCACTCCGTATGCGTAGCTTTGTATTGGTGTTTGTCTATGAAACGCGTAGCTCCTATTCCTACGTTGCTCCTTGTGCCTTCTCTATGCGCATTATCTGTTTCGATTTAGCTGAACGCTTGCATTCTCTTCCCACCAGCTGCTCAGTTGGTATTGTACCGAGAGTGCATCCCACTAAACTTCTTATTGCAGACTTTTTTTCTGACATCAGGATTACTGACTGGCAGGTGGAATCTGGAAAGCTGGTGTTAGAGAAGGCAGAATTTGATCTTGAAGCAGAGTTGACAGCACTTATTGATGTCTTTTCGGTGCAGTGTGATAACAAGGGTCTCTTTATCTGCCTTCAGCTTGCAGGTCAGACGTCTTCCTAAGTGCAACATTAAATCTTGTGTTTCCACGAGCATTAGTGGGAACACACTTAAGAATTTGAACCATTTTTGTTATGTATGTAATTACGAATGCAACATTTTCCATATAGGACTTTGCTGATGTTGTTGATTTCATCCGTTGTTGTGATGTCATTATTGTCATGCAATAATTCAGATTCGTGGATTTGTGTAAATCCGTCAGATGATGTGCCGAAGAACGTGGTAGGCGACTCAGCCCGAGTCATGCAAGTCTTCACAAATTTGATTGGTAACAGTATAAAGTTCACATCTCAAGGAAGAATATCTGTTCGTGCTCGGCTTGCATCAGTGGAGGAAGGTTTTCACCCTACTCGAACTCATCGCCGTAGTTTCAGTTCATTCTCCCTTGATATGTTCACTGAGCTTCCAACCAGTGATGAAGTGATCATATTGTTCGAAGTCGATGATACGGGACCAGGGATTGAACCAGGTAAGGATTCCCTACAGCCCGCACCAATCAACCCCATCGGATGGTGATGGAAATGACATCTCCTCTTTCTTTCATTCATGCGATAGCTTACCTGACCTCGTTCACAATGCTGTCACGGATGCAGCGTTGCGGGAGCGTGTATTTGAGAATTTTGTTCAGGGCGATGCGAGTACAACTCGAACGTAAGTCTCTCGTGGTTATGATCAGTGCGATGCGATGTGTGACAATTTTACTATCTCATGTATTTACTATTCTCGTCCTTTGTTTGCTATCTTCATGGGTAGGAGTCTCTCTGATGATCATCTTGGTGAATGTACAGGCACGGTGGTACTGGATTAGGATTGGGCATTGTCAAGTCGCTGGTACATATAATGGGAGGCAACATCAAGATTGTGGAGAAAGCAGGTCCAGGGTCTGTATTTCAGTTCACAATCTGTTTCGAGCGTTCCTTAAAACCTGAAAAGATGCCCTACATTCTACCGTCTTCCTTGCAAGGAGCTGAGGTAGTCCTAGGAATTCCAAATGCAGATTGTCGCGCTGTTGCTGCTCACTGGGTCAAAACCTGGGGCCTCGTAGCCCACGAAGTTGACACATGGGAGGAGATATTGGTGCATATGAGAGCTCTGAATGGATTTCCAGTGGACGTGAATAGAGGGTCTACAGGTTTGCTCAAGCGGCAGCATGCAGATTTTTTGCCGTCTTCACCCACGGGCTTGGGGAAGGCTCCTAGAACTCAGAAGCGGTCCAGCCGATATGACTTTTGGAAAAGTTGGCAATTTATCGGTGCAAAGGCGTTGAGTGGACAACAACGGCAAATGATAATTATCGACATTAGTCTCTTACCAAGCATTATTGAGCATGACAGTCTGGAGGAATACTTGCAACAATCGGGTTTTTTAACTGGTAATTCCACCTTGTGCCTTGATGCTCTCGGACTAGAGAAACTTCATTTGAATGACCGGCAGTTGATAGACATCCAACGAAATCTTCTGGTTGTCTGGGTAACGGCATCCAACACTCCCGAGCCCGTAAAGGCTGCTTTACGGTCCGTTAGAAACTCGATTGCTGTGAGACGGCCATTACACGCGACCCGGTTGAAGGAGCTCCTTTATCAGATAGGAAGTGAAGTGGGAGATTGCTTGCCAATGGATGCTGAGAGACCGAGAGTACTGTCATCAAACGCCTTAGCATATGCCAAGCAGCAGGAGTGGGATGACCCGTATAGATGTGACACCGAGGTCTCTCTTCCAGGTATCGCCAAGCCGGAAATGTCACGGTCAGTTCCAGTGACAGCCTTCGATAAACCACCCAAAAATATCTCTACAGCATCTCTCTTGATATCTGGTATTGAAAGTCAAGGTGCTAAAACTCCCCCTAAGCCTCTCAACCTTCGCCGCAGGCCTAGGATGCAGTCCCCAAAAGGTGAGTTACCCCCGAGGGTTGTCTCGAAGCCCTTAGAGAAACTAGAAATCCTGGTGGCTGAGGACACGCCTCTTCTTCGGAAACTTGCTGTTGCAATGTTGCAGAAACTTGGGGCCACCACACATGAGGCCGGCAATGGACGGGAGGTTTTGGATGCTGTTTTGAATCGTATCAACAATAGAAAGCCACCTTTCAACTGCATTCTTATGGATTGCCAGGTACCAGTTTGTTAGACTCGTGGTTTTGGTAAAGCTTCGTCAGGTCTCTCGAGTTTGTTCCTGTGCATTGAAATCCTTATTTGTATTGCTCTCTTGTTTTCTCGTCATCGGGAGGTTTTCAGTGTATGTAGTTGGGCTTCGAGTCCGATTTGAATGAATTTTGTAAATATGACAGATGCCACTTATGGACGGTTATGAAGCTTGTAAGGCAGTGCGTGACGCCGAAAATGAGGAGCAGCAAAGGACGTCCATCATTGCCCTGACGGCCAATGCTATGGCCAGCGATGAACAGAAGTGCCTACATGCAGGAATGGATGCGTTCTTAACTAAGCCTATAAACCAAGATTATATGGTCCAGGTCATTCTACAAGCAGTGGACCCTCAATTTTCCCAAAGAGCTGGAACGAGCTCCATGATGCTCCAAATACACTCTACAGAGGTTTCAAAGAATGGTGTCACTCAGAAGCCGGGTCTCAGGGTTTCCGTGAAATGAGGGCTACAACCATGACCTTTACACGTGACTTTGGTGTATTGGTTCTGTGAATATTTGAGGAGGATACGTGTCTGTTTTTGTCAGGAAGCACTCGAGTGAGGATTCAATCAGCGGGGTTGGTAGTGGCATTGGTGCAACATTATTTGTCGATACATGAGCCAGGGGCGACCAACTGCCAATGGTATGATTTTCTCCACCAGCCCCTCCGGTTTTTGCCGTTGACACACTCATGGCAGCGATATTGTCACTCTTTGGCTTGTGATCAGCTTTAGATCAGATCTAAATAATTAGTTATTACATCCTCATCGAGTGAAGCTTATATCTTTCAGGAGGCCTGTAAATCATTTTGGGAGATAATTCTCTCGTGTTACAGATGCACAAGTATGATTGCAGCTACTGATTGCAAGCACGATATTGGCACCTGAACAGATCTCGAGCATTCACCGCTACCTCTAGAACCGCATCTCGTCAAGTGGAAATAGCCAGGTATCGATGAAAAGAACGATACTACTTTGTGACCTCATTTCAATTGCACTCACAGGTCAGGTAGAATAGTAGTATACCAGGCATATGAGGAAGTTTTTTAAGGAGTGTTTCCATTTCGGATTTAGTAGATGGTCTGCTTGAATCGGTTGCTTCAAAACCACTCCTGATGGCCATGTCATGGTGTTTTCCTCTCTGTTACCTGATTAAAGCATTGGAGGGCTTCATGTCCTCATCAACTCTTGCTTTTGCAGGAAATGTTGAACTTGTACTGTACGATCTGTTTCCCCTGCTGGATACCGTAGCTGCTAGGCTGGTTGGGCATAAGCCTGGTCAATAAATGGTTTAGGATTACTGTCGTGTACTGTACCTCTGCAGTGTAGTTACAGCAGTTGTGTGTTGATTGACTTTTCACAACGTAGATAGGCTTAGTTTGATCGAGTGAGTTGAGACCTGCATGATTTGTTTTAACCCTGGAACGCCTGCAACGCCATTCTGTGGCTTTTGGATGACAATCCAACGAGCTGTAAAGCTATCGGAAGCACTTTTCATCCCCATTTTCCTTATTCACCTTTCATGTTCAGTTGTGAAGAAGATTCAATTGAGTTTGTAGTCTTGCCAGTGTTTGTCTTTACATAAATGAGAAGTTTTAAAAAAAAATGGATCACAAAATATGCTAATTTAGTGTATTTAGGGAAGTTGTTGGTCCTTGCTCTAAATCTGAAATTTCTCCATAAAAATGATGTTTCTTGAGTTTGAGCCCAACTAACAAAATGAAGGTCATCTATTCTAGTATACTCCAATTTGAATTTTGGAAAAATTTCTAATATTGAATATTTGATTGCAATTTGAATTTTGGATGTATTTTCAATGTCTATTGAATTCTAATTATAGAATGACATGGAAATTGAATTTACACTATGATATTTTTCATTGTATTGTACACACATGGTGAAATTTTCAGGTCTATGGAAATAATTTTCTAATTGACATGATTTTTCTTCACTTCATCTTCAAAAATTCTCAAAGAAATCAATTTTTCATGAAAAAATCTAAATTCTTTGTGAAATACTGAAGACATGTAATTTCATCTCTGAAAAATAAATATAAAAAATTGCATACATATCTAGTTACAAAATGGCAACAAACTAAGTGATGGGCAGTGAGGCTTGAAATCAGTGGTGATGGGTCTGTCATTTAGGGGTTAAGTTCGTATCAAATCTTTGGTCATGCGATACCCCTGAGGCTTGTTTATCTGAAGTCTTTTGAACTGAATTATGTTGAGGTTATTATTTTGTCCCTCTAAGTTGATGCATAAATTCTACAAAGGTTGAATGTGAATTTTGCTTTGCACAGAAGTTCCATTGGGCTGGGGTAAGCTGACCCCCTCGCTTGTCCCGGAGGGAAAACCCTGAAATTTTTTTATTTGCCACAAATGTAAAAATTTTCAAATTCTGAATTCATATTTGCACTCAGAGGCCCCAAATTAGTGAGGAGTGTAGAGAGTGTAGAGCATCGATTACCACATAGTAGGGGGGGTCTTTTTTTACATGCACCTTGGAATGACTTTCGGGGTACAAGTGAGGGGGTTAGTTCACCCCAACCTTTCATTGGTGATGTTTGAAATGAAAGATGGTTTTAATCCTTCAAGTCCCATTGTCCCCTTAGAAGACAAGTGGAAGTTTGCACAAGCTCCTATGCTCTCAATTTTTGGTGCAATTTTTTGCAACTTGTTTATAATATTAAAAAAATATACTACGTCAGTCCCAAAATGATCTTCCTTTTGGACAAAATGTTCCAAACAAAGGCTAAAAATAACATTTTGAAAACCCATTTTCACTTTTAAGTAGAATTTGATGCATTCTTATTATCCTACAAACTTTGAATTTTGAAGCCCTTTTCAAAGTGTGGTTTTGGAATATTGAAAAATAGAATTTGGGGGGCATTTTCGAAGAACACTAGTGGATACTTAATTGTTGAATATGTGGTCAACACTTTGTAAGCACTTAATATAAGCCTAAAACCATGTGTGGACCTATTTTTTATTTTTTAGAGTTTCATCTTCTTCAATTAGGCAATACTCAGAAAGACACAAAAATTAAGAATGAACAATGTTGATTAACTCCTTCAATCATTTCATTTGTCTTTTCATTGATGATTGTACAAATAGAAGAGAAATTATAACTTAGAATTGCTTTATTGGTCCTAAATGCCAATCTAAAGCAAAGTTTGACCAATTTACAGCATACAAAGTGCAACATGAAGATCATTTTGGGACAAAAAATTAAAGCCAATAAGAATATCATTTTGGAATGGAGGGAATATTAAATTTCTTGAAATATAATTTTTATTTCTATTAGTGCTTAGGAACAAAAGTTATGTCCCAGTAAATTCAAATCTTAAGTTGTTGGATTAGGAAATATTGTGTAAAAATTTGAAATAATTTTTTTTAATAATTTATTTCTTGTAGATTGTATTTCTTCTAAATGGAAAGCTTTGATTCATTCCATTTGGATTATTAATGTGAAAGTTATGGAAAATCTTGTTTCATGGGCAATCACAAAGAAAATAGTATATTAGACAATAGTTATATACTCAACTACTACATAACCAATATATAAAGGACTAAACATTAGTTGCTTTATCATTACCAATGACTATCATATAACTATTATATGACTGATACAAAATCCTTACTAGTATATGTAGTAATTGTTCTAGAAAATAACTTGTAAATGACTACTATTCAATTCGATACACTAGACTACAATTGCTATGGTAGTCATTCTTTAGTCATTTGCAGCCAAACCTTGAACCCACATGTGTGATTTATGACTCCATTAACTCATAGTCAAGTCTTCAAACTCATCTAGGTCCTAAATCACATAGGATAGCCGACGGCCCTTCAACCATGCCTCATCAACAAACATGGTTGATGAACTTTTTCTTTACCTAGTGGATGACAAATAATCCTCTCATCCTAAATAAAAAAAATGGCCTAAATAACATGTGTACTATGACTCCAACCTTGAAATGGTTCATACAATTATTCGATCGTTGTGCGCATCCACCGTAACTAAAAACGAGTAATTTATTGTCGTTATTTACAACCTTTTTCTCATAAGTGTCTAGTCACTAGTGAACTCCAACTAGGGGGTGAAGAGGGTGAGGATGTTTTAAAGGATAAGAAGGGCCATCCTCAATTTAGATCTAGAGAGAATATAGTTGCAATCGGTTACAATTTTCTGTAAAGTCATTAAATGATTGCAAACCACTAATTATTGTGAAAGATGGCTTGATTGGAGCATATGACTATCAGTGTGTTAAAGCATCAAATCTTAAACCAGCTATAGATGAGACCTTAGTTGTTATCAGTGTGCAAGATACACTTGAAAAAATACACATTGACAATAATCTTAAAGATGACAATTCTTATTTAGGAGCCTTGGCAAATTTTTCATACAAGTTTGATTTTGAATAATAAAACAATGCACAATAACAACATTTGGTAAGTTTGTTGGAGCAAATTTTCTTTAGAAAATTAGGGCGTGAAATGTAGTCCACTTCTCTTGATTGCACTAGCTAGTGTAATACCAAAAAAGATTGACATCAACTCAAAAAAATGGCAAAGGTTATATAAAATATTACCTCAAATTTATTCAAAAAGTAAAGAGAAAGTGGCATGCTAGATCCAATACACTAGGAATATCAATGAACTTGGATTAGAAATAGAATGAGAAATAGGTACAACTTTTCAAAAGGGCAAGAATGAAATAGTCAATCAATAAGTATTAGAATCATATGTAGACCAAAATGTGGTTACTACTAGTTCTAAAGATGTTGATACGGTTGGAGTTGATTGTGTGGTAAAACAACAATATGAAATTACAAGCCTATCTATAGCAATACATAATAAGACTAAATGCTCTTTGGGTTTCAAAGATATTAAAGTAGCCTATGAAAAACAGGACTTGAAAGCAAAGCAAATTGAAAAAATGATGGACAACAATATCATGAAGGACCTATATGAATCTAAAGGAGGATATTATATAAATACAAACCTTATCTTCATAATACGAACTTTAGAGATCATCTTATTTCATGTCAACTTTATGAAGTCCACAACATTGATTATCTTGTGGTTTCCAAGGTTCATAGGGGAGATTATGTCAGTATTTATCATGCTATTGGTATGCCAAAGTAGGAGCTAACTTGGATTACAAACCCTTTCATCAAAGGTGGAGAAGAAGTGATTCAATGCATTTTTTAAATTGGATGGAAAAGGATAGAAATGAATATTCAAAGAAACAGGAGTCATTTTATCTAAGTTGAAAATTAATCAAAATTTTGGATAGCCTTTGTTCTTGGATACCAAGAGACTTCATTAAAGATTAAAAGAAAATTTCACTATAAGAAACTTGAGTTTTAAGTGATGGATTTTAGGTGACATTCAATATAACATGTGTTTTTATGTCAACAATAATGTCTACCATAACATTTGGATGTTATAGGGGACATTATTGTTGACATAAAAACATAAGTTGTTATATTAGATGTCACCTAAAATCCTTCATCTAAAACATGGATTTTTTTATAGTATTTGCAAATAATGCGTGCTATTACCTCCTCTATGGTCTCACAATTAAATTGTAGTATATGGTTGAAATCAAGGAATAAATCCTCAAACGAAGTATGGAGGGAGTGATAAGTATTGGTGGAATGCTACTTTTATGCAAGCCATTGTATATTCAAGAACCATGTATACATCTAGTATAATGTTGACAACTCACATAGAGTGACTTTTGACTATAAAAAGCCATATTGGATTTTGTAGCATTGAAAAGACCTAAAGAATAATTTTTTCACATTTGTGTCTTTCTATGATAGCACAAGGAAAATTTTCTAGACTTCTTGGTTCACTACTAGTCAACAAAGTATTGCGGAGAGGTTATGAAAATGAGCACAAGGAACTTGAGCAAGCATGTAGGTGTGTTGGTTGGAAACAATATATTACTTCGTGTGACTTAAAAAAAAAAATTCTTAAATTTACAAGGTTTAATATGATTTCTATGGCAATCTTATCATTGGGATTAGTGTGTCGCAATTAGCATTGAACTAGAATAATTTTAGATTAGCATATTTCATCTCCATTTTAGAGCTATTGCAATTTAGTTTTTCTTTTTGAAAATCCAATTTGAATATAATGTAAATTAATTGAAGTAGGATGTTGAAATATCCAATTCAACCTTTCTATATATAATATGGAAAGTATTGCACATTAATTTATTGTAACCTTAATATGGGAATAAACAAAGCATTTATAGAAGCCCATTAATATATTTGACATAATTAATATGTACAATTAACAATAGATATGAAATATGTTACAAGGTGTTTTTGAGATTATCTTTTGCATCTATCATTGACATTCATAAAAATTAGGCACAACAAACATGTACTAAGTAACTCAACTTGCATGAATACTAAGAAATAGAATTGTTTGTTGGAGTTGTTAAAAACAAAAATACATGAGTGCATGAGTAGGAGTCTAATACAATATTATTGTAGGTCCAATAAGATGTAAGAATTGCTAAGTGAGTGGTATATTTGAATGATGATGATGGATACTATTAGTAGTAAGAGTATGCATAGATTATGATAAATACTTTGTGTTACCAAGTGAATGACTATTGGCTAATTGAAAGGAAACCAAAGTAAATATCATGTTAGAACTATCAATTTCCAACAAGGGACCCATATATCCAACCTATAGGGTGCACTATTTCCAACCAAGAGTGAAACAAATTTTCAACCAAAGCTTTAAATGTATTTTTTCTCCTTTTCAAAGTTGGAATTAATCAAGTCATGATACATGTTTCAAAGTAGTGAGTAGGAAGTAGTTCTTGAATGATCTGAATTAGAAGACCACACATATCAACTATGGATTTGGACCAACTATTGGCTTCCTAAAGTCATAGAAGTTTCAATTCAAAGCATAAAATTACTCAAAACATTGCAATCCCCATGATTTCTATCTTTTGACTTGATAGAAAATTTACATTACTTTATACAACTCTAGTTGACTATTGTCAAATTGCTACAATGATTGACTATTGGTGGTCCTACCATACTTAGACTTGGTATATTTGATAGAATGTAGGCCAAGGATTGTTGGCTACATGTGTATAGATTAGACGTGATTGAGTCATAAATGTCCCATAAACTATCCATAAATTCCTTAATTACTCACCAATAAAAAAATTGACACATTATCCTTTGTAGACATTAATTCACTAATTCTTTTTTTTAAATGAATATATTTGGATGTTTTTCTAGATGGAATTGAGGCCAAAAGTAGGGGCAAAATTGGACAATGAAGAAAATTGGGTTGATCTACCTTAATTATTGTCAATTTCATTGATTAAGATGCAGCCTTATCATCAAGATAGTTCCTCTGAAATTATCAAATTCTTTGTGGATAAACATGACTATGCATTCTTTGTTTTTATAAGTTTCTCTAAAAGTCATTCATTGAACTATTATTATCTTTTAGAGTGTTTCAAGGTTAAATTAGTCCAATTTTAGATTTTTAAATTAAAATTAATTGACATTTGTTAAGGGTAATTGCAAGAAATACTTAATGATTTTGGCTCAAAATGGTTGTTTTTCAGTGTTGTACTACCAGTACTCCCAGTCCTACGAGTACTATGCAATTTCCTAACTAGGTGAATCCAAACCGACTGATTGACTAACATTCTGATTGATTGATTGGATGATTGACTAATTGATTACCTAGGCGAATGGGAGTGAATATCGTTTTTGAGAGTGGTCCTAACAAATGTAACATTTATTGCAAATTACTAAGTACTAAGAAGTAGTAGTCATTGCTTTGGAAGACTCCATTAGGTACTTGGACCAAAAAATAGGTGAAAACAGGTAGTTTCATTTGGTCATTTTTAGTAATTACAGAAAAATTGAAAAAATTAAAAGAAAAAATGAATTATTCTAATCTTTTCTCTAGTCCCATGTGAACAAAAATTCATCATAAATTTTTTTTCCCTCTTCATGGTGCTTGTGCAAACAATGTCCACTTTCAACCCATGTGCAACCCTTACACTAGATCCTTTGCCAACAATCTCATTAGACAACTTTAGAATGTTAGTCCACCTACAATAGGTCAAAACTTTGGCTTCAAAATCGCATTTTTGGTCCCCAAATAGGACTGAAAACCTCCAAAATAGCCAAGGTAGACACCCAATCGGGGTCACCTTAAAAATAGTAAATTATTATTTTTTAAATTGAAAAAATTACTAAATTTCTAGATCCACAACATGCACCTCTCCTCCAATTTTCAATTAAAACGGATTTAAACCGCAAAAGTTATGAGGAAAAAACACCTTCATGGAGACCAAGGGGACACCCAAAAAGGACAAGTGTTTCTTGCAATCACCCTTAATGCAAAACTTCAAAAAGTATGGTGGGTTGTATGTGAGATTTACATTTTGATCAATCTACATGAAGGTCCACATGTCCCAAGAAAAATTTGCAATGAATGTTGCAAAATTTTGCAAATATAATCCCTAAAGGACTACAACCTTTTGGGGGTCAAAAAACACTCAAAATGGTCATTCTATTGCAAAGAATTAAAAACCTTGAAAATTGCCTTTTTTGCACATTTTACTCTAGGATCTTGCACTAGACTAGTATAACAACATGTAGAAGAAATTTCAAAAACTTTTGATCACACATATTGCAAGATAATTGCGTTTATAAAGATGAAAACAAGTTTTTTTGTGACTCTTGTCACTAGAGTATAAGGCTTTCAATCTTTTGAATTAAAGCTTATTGCACTACAAAGTTAGAATTTAAAAAAATCATAATTTTGAAGAATTGAGCTGAGAATCTAGGATGACAATTCATAAACAAAAAATTGATTTTTGGTCTATAAAAAACTATTAGTGATACAAGTAGGTACAAGATAGAAGAAAAAACTAAATTTTTCATAGCTCTAAGAAGGAATTGAAACACACTAATCCCAATAGTGAGATTGTTCTAGCAAGCTAAGCAAATTGAACCTTGTGAACTTTTTTTGGAAATTGTGAAAATTGAGTTAAAAAATGAATCCTATAAATTCATTTGTAAAGAAGATACTTTAATTGCTAGAGAAACAAGAAGTTCCATAACTTTCACACTAAGAGAGATTTGACAACTCTAGAAGACTATGAATTTCCCAGCTCTGAAAATGTTGAAAACATTGCTAGATGTGCAATCTAATGTGGACAAAAGAATGTCACATCATATCTCAAAAAAAAGTTCAATTTTTTTTCATTTTTTCATTTTCCAATTTTCCCAATTTTTAAAAATTCTATCAACACCGCATTTCTTATCTACCATGGGGACAATCAAGGGAACAAGTCTAAAACAACCCTTCCTTGCCTCCAAATATCATGTAATGTCACTAATTCAGATGTAATGAACAAAAGCTTTCCCTGTAAACAAAAATAATCTATGAGAAAAAAAATTTAATTCTTCAAATTTGTAATGTTTTTATTTGTTACCCAACAAACTAAGAAGAACAAGCTTATTATACCATAATAATTGCTCCTAGGCACCAATTGAAATAAAATTATCTTCCTAAAGAGATAATATATTTTACCATTTCCAAAAAAAGTTTCAAAAATCATGTCAAAAATTGGGGTCATACAAGCCTTTTCAAAATACATTTTGTTCCTTGAGGGGACAATGGCCCTTTAGGAGTCCACAAAATTAGCATTATTAGTAGCTTCCTAAGATATGCAAAATTGACATATTATATATTATTTATCGCCTAAATGCCCAAACTGCGTTTTTAGGCAACATAAAAATTTTGGGCAGCTCACCACAAATGGAGTTTTTATTTTTTTTCACTGAAATTTTAACACAACATGTGCCCAAGGAGTAGCTTTGAGGCCTAATACTTTCCATAACTTTAGACTACATGGTTAAAAAGTTATTGTATGATATGTACTTTTCTATGGTCAATGGGCAGACCAGGCAGCAAAAAAACTTCTTTAAAAATCATTTTTTTAAGAAATTGAAATTGAAAATTGGTTCTCAAGATTTACATATACTTGGAAATCTTTGAATCATTCCATTTTGATCAATGAGTCAAAACTTATGAGGAATTTTAGTTTGTATGAGTTTGTAGGTTGTTATTGAATCTCTACTCTAAAACAAACTTTGAAGTCCTTTATTTAACTCAATTTTCAGTATTTTTGGAAAATAAATAAAAACAGTGGGTGTAGATTGTTTATTACAACATTACAACCATTGGGATTGTCATTTTTCAATTCCATATATAAATTGTTAACAATTTAAAATTTTGAATCATTCTCTACTCCTTTTAACTTACTATTTTTTTCCTATATGTTGTATGATTCTAAATGATCTGAAATTTTTTATGCATGTAGCCAACTTAGTTTGAAAAATAAATTCAAAGAATAACAACCATTTTGGACATTTTTTCATACAAATAAGACCTTCTGAAGTGCAGCTGCCCGGATTTTCATAGGGCCAAAAAATGAAAATGTCACTTCAGAAATATCTTGCAATCTACACGGTTGAAATTTCTGAAATTTTTTCCACATATTCTCAAACAAGTTTACTACAAGATCCTACGGTTACATGTGTCCAAAAATGTTTTTTTATTTAACACTTGGTATTTGTATTACAAATGACAGTTTTGGAGCAATTTTGGTGAAAAGATAGTCAGAATCGTTTAGGGGTTAAATATTGAGGGTTGCTTGCAATATTGACTTTAGTTTGTAGTGGCCTTGTACGTGCAAAAACAAATTACAGTATGTTAAGATATGCTACTATTCTAAGATGTGGAATTATGGCCTAGTGGCATATATATTCCCATCACAATCTGTAACATATCAAAAGTATGGATTTATAGTTGTCTCTAACAAAACAACTTGTTTTTTTCCTTCTAAATCTAACCATATAGAATTATAGATGTTTGAAGAGCTTGGTTATTAGTATGCATGACTAATTTTGAGTGTGAAATTGCTTAGGCATGAGTTGTGAGATTATAATATAAAAAAATGAAAATATCCTATTTTTAGTATATATGCTACCTTTCTCCACAATGTTTGAGAAATTTGCATATAAGAGTTTTTTGAGATTGGAGTTAACATGAACAATTAGAAATTATGTTAGCATGCTAAAATGCACAAGCAAAGACTTTATGTTCAAATGAAGAGCTATCAAGTTCATTACACAATCCACCTTGTAGTTGTTGAAACGCAATTTTTTCTATTAGTAAAATCACAAACACCCATTCCATACCTTAAGTTTGTTAGTTAGTTTAGTTTGTTATAGTGAGATTTCTTTGATTGTGCATCCTCCAACTGCATTATTAATATCATCAAAAAGCCCTTGGTAAGGAGAGGCACATAGACTTTGTTTCATGGTATTTTGACTTATGGCATAAAAGTTATTGAACTTTAAATTTTTTATAAATTAAGAAATCACTTCTACTTTTATTTTGATTGTAGCAACAGCATGGGGTACACTAGTTCATACCTTAAGTTAGGCTATTTGTTTTGTTTGTTACATTGTAATTTCTTGAACCGTGCATCCCTTGGTTGCATTCTTGATACCATTGGAAAGCCCTCAATAAAGAGGAGTGCACCAACTTTATTTTGTAGCATTCTAATTCATGGTAGAAAAGGCATTGAATTTCAAAGTTTTTCTGAATTAAAAAATTACTTGTAATTTTGTTTTGTTTTATATTGTGGCAATGACACAAGGCATAGTAAGGTGGAGGCATCTATTACCAACCATTGACCCATCAACAATCAATAGGGTGTTTGGAATTCAGGAGAAGTTGGGACTAATTGTTTCCAACCATTAATTCTTGGTTTCTAATCATCAATTTGTCCATTCTTTTCATGACATATGTCTTTGGTTAATTTGGAATGCCAAAGTAAATAAGAAATAATCTCTTAAATGAGTGGTTTTGGAATAATTTAAACATTGGACAAGGATTTAGACCAACTTTTGCTTTTCAAAATTCGTAGTAATTTTAGTTCAAGCAATAAAATTACCAAATTTTTTCAATCCCTATCATTTCTATCTTTATTGATAAGTAAATATTTGCTTTGCGTTATACTACTCCAAATCATGTCTAGAATTACTTAAATGGTCGGTTATGGATGCCTTCACCTTAGTTAGGATGAAAGTTAGGCGTAGAAGAAGCCCACCTCCTCTTTTGATGGAAATTGAATTCATCAATAGTTGTATAGCTTGAGTCCAATAAACTTACAAACTACTTTTTTTTATTCATTTAGCTTTTTTTTGTAGAATGTATAGTTTAATTGATATATTTTGGTTAGGATAATTATCATTGCATCCTTACGCAATCTTAATTGAACGTACCAAATTTCTATTTCAAAAAAACAAAAATTCCATTTTTTTTTTTCGTGAAATTTTAAAGTCAATTTTCATGGTTTTACATGATATTTTATTAAAAACAATTGGTGATGAATTTTTGAAATTTGATTGTAGAGATATGCAAGGAGCATCCATATGCACATCTTTATCTTCAACAAAGATCTTCAAAAAAGCTTCAATATTCCATCCATAGAGATTTCAATGTTCGGGTGATCATACCTAAATTCCGTGAAATAGATATCTCTTTATTGTAAATAGATTTTTCTATTTCCCCTATACATAGTAACTAATTTCTTCATTTGAGCATGATGGTACAATCACTTTACCAAAATCCAGTTTAAATATAGAAATATTCATTTCTTCAAAGTTTGGTCATGTGACACTTTTCATTAAATTCTTCATTGATCATATTTTTGTTACTTAAGGTTTTTTATTTTTTATATGAAGGATGTGCATATGGGTGACTCCTACGTATCTTGCAATTGAATTAAAAAAAATTCATCACCAATTGTTTTCAATAAAATGTTATATAAAATTACAAAAAATGACTTAAAAATTTCACCCAAAATGAAATTTATCTTTTTTTAAACTGAAATTTACTATACTACATTGGGATTGGGTAACAATTGGGTGATAATTGTGCAAGACAAAAAAAACCAGTTTTGTTCTATATTATGTATAAATCTTTGAAAGACTCAATAAAGCAGTTTGTAAGTTTATTGGACCCGACCTGTACAAGATGGGCGGGCTGATTGAAAACAATCACAACCGTCTGCATTACCAGAATCCATCGGCGGGAGTTCAAATTCTGCCCATCAAGTAATGATGGCACCTGCTTTCCCGCGTGCCACTTCAGCCACCCTTCCCGCCATGTCCGACTGTTCTCCCGCCTTTCCTGGTCGCCAGTCGCTTGGTCATGTTGCTGGATCGGCTGTAACTTTGCTTGCTTGCTCTGCCACTTCGCACAATTCCAGCGTCATCCTTTGTGCTCTGTTACAGAATGTCATCACTGCTCTTAGCCACAAATCCTTTAATTCTACATTTTGATTTTCGAAATGGAAAAATACAAGCTGTCCGCCACTGTAGGTAGAAAATATGCACCGCTAGTTAATCGCAGTCGTATGCTTCATGAGCAAACTCCGAAAGCAGATTTTGCCCTTTACGTGAGTGTGGTGCATCCAACATTGATCTATGGTGTGATGGCTCCATTTATCCACACGATCCTGTTAGGAATAAACGCCCAAAGTTCCGATCTGTAAGAGGGTTGGAGTTTGTGGGTGATGGTCGCTGTGGTTTATTTAGCTACGTCAACAGTCTCAGGAACTATGACTCTGCGCTTGAATTTCGTTTGCTGGAGGCTCAGAGAGAAGTGCACTTACTGAGAGATGAAAAGGAAGTTCTCATGCGTACTGTACATGATAAGGAAAGATTATTGCAATCTGCTCTGTTTGAGCTGCAATCTCTTGGACGATTACATCGAGAAAATCAAGAGTGTTTGCTTCGAACTACTGAGCAGCTGAAGTGTGAGGTCAATGCCCTTAAATTCGAGAATGAGCAGTTGATCGTGTCTTCCGAGAGTCGTATTAGCTCATTGAATGCCCAATTGAAAGATGAAAGCGATGACCGTATACAATTGGAGTTAGATTTGTGGGTGGAGATTGAGACTATCAAAGAGTCTCACGCAAAAGTCTTATCTACCTGCGCTTCTGAATTGAAACGTACAAAAGCAGCTTTGAGACGCCGTGATGCTCTGTTACAAAACCTAGGGAAGACTCCGTTTGGCTGCAGACGACGGATCGTGAGAGGCAGGAAAGATTTGTCGACACTGGCTCCAAAAGGAGGACAAGCGAAGAGAACCTTGCGATTAGCCCATAGCATCATATTGCCTGCTACTGTAAAAGATACCCAGACGACGAGCAGGTTCAGCGAACCATGGTGCAACTCTACGATCCAACACCTTCCGGTAAGTAAAGTCGTGTATTCTCTTCGGATTCCTTGAAATTACCATTCTGAAAGTGTCGTAATTCTTGGACAGAGATTCCATATGATTTGCCTTCCTAGAAGCATGTCTTTGGATGATGATGTTGATATCACAATATTTGCCCTCCATTCAGTCCCGTACTCTGAACTGAAGTTTATTTTGGGTATTGAGGAGCCTTCAATTTTCAAGAGAACCTTTATTGAATTTGCGGACTATGTACTTGGAGACACCATAATCCTGACATGTTAATTTACAGCAAGTCGATAACATTGTTGTGATTGTACTCATGTATTGTTGGCTTGTTACCGACGTCCCAGATCTAGGTGCTACTATCTCACTCTGGTGGGAGTCACCGACGTTTCAGATTTAGGTGCTGCTCTCTTCTTTTGTGTAGCTCGAGATTGGGTAGTATGAGACAGTGGATAGTGGTGATACAGGGGATAGTGGTGAAAGTGAGGTTGAATGGGAGGACAACAGCAGTGCAGTGGCAATAACAGCGGTTAGATATACTGTCACCGTTCTTTTTAGGTTCCCTTCCATTGTTGTGCCTTCTTCGTCTCTTTATCATATGATTCTGTTTCATGTTCATCATTAATTGTGCTACCAATGCTTGAGGAGTTATGATGTCAGAATATTGATGAACCAAGCCGGCAGTGCTTTCAATTCAAGTCGTCATCCGCTGTTTTACTTTACTTTTCTCATGTAGTGCCAATGCTATATTTTTTCCTCTACACATAGTTATCGTAGTGTACAAAATGCTTCTGATTCCCGTCTTTGAAGTTGTCAGCCTTAGCACTGACTCAAGAGGAGCTTGAATTTCAAGATTTGAAGCAGCACGCCGTAATCTGATTGACGTTGCCTCACGGAGAGCGCCAATTCATGCTCTTCCCCAGTTAGTCATCCGGGAACCAGCTGAGGGTGCTAACAGAACGTCAATATTCAACCAAGTGAGGCAGCCATGATTCTATGGAGCCCCAAACAGGTTCGACATAGCAGTCTGACGTGGCTGAGACCCTGCCACGTCATTGACCAATTTCTTTTTTACATTTTTTAAATTACATTTTTTTTCTGATAGCGGGCCGTTCCCCTTGTTGTGGGGGAATAGGCCTGAAACAGACTTCTAGACCCCCAAAAACTCTTCTAATGATTAGCAAGTGGTGCACTGTTGAGGACAATGTTAGGGATATTTTTTGAGTTTTACCAATCTCATTATTCCCCTAATAATAACATTATAAGTTTATCATAATGATTGGTTTATGATTTCTGTTAGTATAGTTGTACCAATTGCCCAAAACTCTTTCTAAAGCGTGTCAATTCGACTCACATTTTGACTAGACAAATCTTACTTTCACACCCTTTCTTTTTTATTTTTATACTTCCTTTTGTAAATCATTCGGCCTCTCTTGTGATAATAAAACATGATTGAAGTTCTGGCTTGGTTGGCTTGGGGTATCCCTCTTTGGACACACTAATTAGGTTATTTTTGTTGAAAGCCTCCAAAGTTTGTTTAATTTATTCATTTTGATCAAGTAAGAAGATCCTAAAATTAAAAAAAAAAAAAATTGTTTGCTTCAACATGATCAATATGTACATTCTTGTTGAGTTTTTTAAGTAAAAATAATCAAATTCGTGAATCTTTTCATAGATGTGAGAA
Source organism: Pseudoscleropodium purum (assembly GCA_963969395.1). Classification (NCBI taxonomy): domain Eukaryota; kingdom Viridiplantae; phylum Streptophyta; class Bryopsida; order Hypnales; family Brachytheciaceae; genus Pseudoscleropodium; species Pseudoscleropodium purum. The sequence goes on along the minus strand of OZ017800.1, from coordinate 13,626,519 downwards.
AAAACACTGAATTTTGGAAATTGCAAGCTTTATAGTGCATAATTTTATTAATATTTATTAATAAAATTAATTATTTTATGTATTGGACCACTTTATGTAAGTCACATCCAAAAATGATATTTAAAAAAATTATTTGATAATCCAAATGCTTGTTTTTGAGAATTTTATGTGTTGAGGACAACACTTACTTTTTTAACTAAAAAATTTGTTAAAAATTTGTAAAATTCTTTTTCTGTGCTGAATTTTTTTTTTTCTGGATATATTACAAGTTTAAGCATCTAAAACCACATTTTGTGAAACTATACTTTATTACATTTAGAAGATTAAGCTGTTTGACACACTGTGGTAGACTGACATTACAGTTAAGACAACGTTTTTGGGTACCCCAAGCCAAACAATGGAGAAAATCCAAAGATTTCTTTAGACGACCTAACATGGTAATATATTATTAGTTATTGATATGCTTGAATTCTATATCCAGTATCCAGTGCCGACGTTTTGCAGTAAGTAAGCAAAATTTGACACTGCTCGCACCTTCTCTTGGTTAAGTTTCTTGAGATTGATACACTGAAGTCATAACCCTTTTAGTCGGCGCAGTCTAATGTACTGTACATTGTACTAGTTAATAATTCAGAATTTTTGTAACACATCCCAGTTGATCAAGAGACGAGGAGACCAACCAAACCTTCATCAAGAGAATGGGAGAGTTGCACTTGGAAATTATTGTTGTTCGCCTGAAGCGTGAATTTAAGGTATGAGTAGCTAGCGCTGGACAAATTAATATCAGTTTTGAATGACAGTGGATGGGAGTCTGGTGATTGTGTGATTTGTACAATTGTCCCCAAAATGGTGGTTTTGCAGCATCCTTCAGTAGTACTTGCATGACACTGTATGAGAACAGGGATAGACCTCTCGCAGGATGTAATATTTTCGAGCTGTGACTTGAGTTCCTGGAGAAGTTCATGCTTCAGAATACTCCTTTATTCGACATAATCGAGGGCAAATGGTTTAGGGTTTACGTCTTCTTTGTAAAATAAAAAGTCAAGCCATGTGATTACTGACTGCGTTAGTGTCCTCCTTTGTATCCATCTATCATGTGTCAATGATTATAGCTGCATAGTTTTTCACCAATGATTATGTCTGAGCTGGGCGAGCAGGAGCAGTTGAACTGTGAATTGTGAAGCAAAGTAACTTACAGTACAGAACCATTGTCCGTCGTGACTCTGTGAGTACTCAAGAAGGCACGACTCATTCAGATCGACACGAAAGGCATGACGCATTCAGATCGACTCATTCAGATCGACACGGAAGGCATGACTCATTCAGATCGACAAGACAAGAAGGCATGACTCATTTAGATCGACAAGAAGGCATGACAAATTGTAAAGTTGTAAGTGATCATTCAAGGGTTTCTTATTTACAGAGAGAATGACAGGAACATGCTCGTAGTAGAGCAACATTACTTCATCTTTATGTACATGTACAATATATACAGAAGCAATTGATCTATACTTGCTAGAATTCTCAGCAAGTTTCTTAAGTCTATCTAGAAAATCCAAGGAGCCGTCGTCTCCATGCCCCAAGGAGAATCGGGATAATATTGCGCATCAAACACGCTGGTGGAGTCTGCATTGGAATTTCTCAGGCGCGCCAATTCCGAATTCGTAATTCGGCTGCAGCAAGCTTTTGCTGCCTCCGCGTAGTTCATTTTGTATGGTTCCACGACTAATGTGTCAATCTGCTCCTTGGAATTCTCGATCACGGGCATGTCTAGATCCATCTGGCGTGTGTCAATCTGCTGCTCGGAATTCTCGATGGGCGTGTCTAGATCCATCTGGCGGTAAGTAGCTACAGCATCGTCCGCGTAGCTCACGTTATTTGGATTCACGGGTAAATTATTCTGGGTCCATGTCCATGGTTCGTGGCTAGATGCAACAGGATTCTCCACCTCCAGAGTCCCGTACATGACCTCGGCGTTATTGGGGGCGGACTCGGAGACCATTTCGGCCATGTTATCTGAGACCATATCAACACACGGAGCCTCATTGTAACTCACACCAGCCCCCGCGAAATTCATCAACTGTGCATCTTCGTTGCTCCAAGTCTGAGGCAACGCGTTGGCGACATCGGCAGTATAAGAGAAGGCATTTTCGTTGCTCCAAGTCTGAGGCAACGCGTTGGCGACATCGGGAGTATAAGAGAAGGCATCTTCGTTGCGCCAAGTCTGAGGCAACGCATTGGCGACATCGGCAGTATAAGAGAAGGCATCTTCGTTGCTCCAAGTCTGAGGCAACGCATCGGCGACATTGGCCGTAGAAGAGAGGGCATCATCATTTGAACCCTCAACCTTCTCCTGTGCCATTAATTCTTCCTCAAGGAAATCCCCAAACTCAGCATCCTCACCATTTAAAGGCGAAGAGGTGAAATTAGCCCCATAATTCTCCTCCGCCTGTGCCAATTCGGTGCCACGAAAATTTGGACACTGCACATCTTCACCCATCGCAGTATTTGGGAACCAGTCGGCAGCGGGTTGAAGGAACGTCTGTTGATCAGAGGGCACTGGCATGAATGAGCCATCATATGGTTGGTAGCTTCCATTCACAGAGCCATTGGAAGCATTTGGCAGTGGCTCGGGCACGCCTTGTTTCTGGCGACGCGGAGCTCTTGCTTGCGCTGCGGACGAGGTGTGCACTAGACGTCTTTCCTCGCCGGTCCCCAACAATCGCATTTGAAATTGTTTTCCACAGCTGAGGCATTTGAAGCGTGGCTGCGAGGAGTTGTTATTGTTGTAGTACTTGAAGAGAGCGTTGTCGGCCACGCCACAATGGCGACATTGGCGCGACAGACTCTTTAGCTCATCGGGGTCCTCGTTACGCTTCTTGGCGTAGGTCTTGCCCTGTGGGCGGCCGTGCGACCCCAACGTGAAAAATTTGTGGCAGTGGTTGCATTTGTACCGAGGTTGGTCCGCCTTCTTGTTATCGAAATACTTGAACGAGCTATCTGCAGATTCAAGTCCGCAGTGATAGCAATGGTACAGTTCTTGCGCTGCAACAGTTTCTTGGGTGTACGCCATTGTACTGAAATGCGATGCAACAGAGACAGTATGAAGGCGGGGAAGAAGGCTTGGAACTAACAAGTGTTGAGGGCGCGCTAAGAAACTACAGCATTGACTATCGTAAAGAGCGAAGTGGAAAACTCTGAGGAACAACAGTATGGACTATCTAAAACAGCAAAGTGGGAAACACTGAGAAACGCAACAGCATCCAACTCTCTAGAATGGCGAAGTAAGAAGCGCTGAAGAACAACAGCATCTCAATTTCTCGAATAGCAAAGTGGGACTGAAAAATGGGGGGGAGGCCCTGGTCTTTATACTCGGGATGAGATTCTTCTCATTGGCCGCAGTCATTATTCGTGTTTTCATTGGCTCCTTCATTGCGGCGCACGGGCTCAGTGATGCCCTCACCGTGAAATTCGGGATGCCATTCCGTGAGTCGGCGAGATCTGCGGTCGACTCGGGATCAGCCCTTTTTTTTCGTTTGTAGGACAAAGCCAGATTGGCGATACATGTCTGACCTTGCGGAGCCCCCCTGGCGATGTAAGGAATGAAAAGCTTTTGAAGCTCTGAACAAACCCAAGCTATTCCAAAGAGTATTCCTAGAACCTATTTCGTTAGGTGTAGTATACACACGCACGTACAGGCTGCTCGATCACTAAAAGCTTTCACTCTTAAATGTTTCTATCATTGTTTGGGATGCTTGTTTCAGAATGCATTATGGACGGCAAGGTTGAATAATGTCAGAACCTCTGCTATAGACGGAGTTTATGATTGTGCTTCACAAAACCCTTGTACTACAGTTTTCAGCCCATCATTCCTTCTTGCCCTAGTTAGTGAGTTCAGAAAATTCCTTCCCACTCAAATTTTTGAGTTGGGAAGGAGCCCCTTCTTGGGTTCATATTCTTATTCTTCCTAATGATATGACACCAAACAAATAGAAATATGCAGGGAATTGGGAGGCCATTCCATCATTTGTTCAGCTTGCCCAAATGCAGTCAAAAATTGTGGCTCAGTCTGTTCTAGAAAAGCTCGCTTTGCATACATGAAGTGTGTGACCTACATAACCAAACCAAATATGCTTTGAGTTCTCCACATTCGCTTAAGAACCACTCTTTAGTATATCAGCAATGCATGTGTGCCAATTTTAATTCAAAATCAATGAATATATACTCTTGAATTCGACTTGATACTCTTGTAATACAAACTCTGAATACTCTCAATTCAACTTCAAAAGCGGTTATCTCCAAAAGAAACCCAAATGGAAGTGGCTGCAGAACGCAATGCAGCACATACTGCAGTCAGCACAACGAAGATTTTTGGAATTCCCTGCTGGCATTGTACTTAAAACGGATATTTCGTTGAAATGGTGCCATTTTTCCACCATTTTTTCATTAATTTTCTTAGACTGGTATAGATTTCAGACCCTTAAATCCTGAAATCTAGGACTGGTATATAGTTCAAACTACACATTCTGAACCTAAAAGTGCCAAGTTTGTAGGATACCGCCATTTTAATGAAATATTTGTTTTAAACATTCCCTTTTACAATGACCTCTTTTAACAAAAACACAGGCAGCGTGGCAATGTGATCATCACAAGGAAATTTATTATGGGAAAATTTGTGCATTTCTCAGTGTTATGTGAAGATGTCCCCACCTCTAAATTAACTCAATTTATGAAATTCAATATTCTAGAATATACACTTTGTGCCTCTAAAATCTAATTTTAATGTAGATCTTAGTGCACATAATCAATACATTTTGGAGATTTTGGAGACTAAAATGTACTAAAGGAATATGTAAATAATGATCTTCCAATCTCATTGATTTGTACATTTCAAATTTTTTGATGATCTAGAGACCCTTTTCTAGGTTTCAAGAATTCAAATGTTCAAATGTTAGTATTATATAGATTTCATTTTAAAAAATGTTTTACAATTTCATATTATAAAATTTCTTAGGTTTAGGGTATAGGAACTTTCAATTGAGGGAGCTGAAAGATTTTTCAAAGAAACCAATGGAAATATCTTTGAGGTTCAATTAATTTCCCAAACAAAGAAGGAAATTTTGTGTAGGAATTATTTGAAGATCCCCTCCACAATGCCTTTCCACAATGTGTGACATTATTTTAACACCAAGAAACATATGAACTAGCAAAAACCAATAGTACAAAATTGTTGAATCTCCTTCTTTTTCATATGGAATTTCAAAAACTTTGTTGTACTTGACATAATGAAAATGTAATATTTTATATGCAAAATGACTCAAGACAAAATGAACATGCAAACTTTATTACCATCTTACAATAGTATTACTCTAATATTTTTTGGAGGTAAACATGCATGTATTATAATATTTTTTTATTCCTTGCATTAACTTTAGTAGCTATATCACCACTTACAATTCAAATATCAAAGGCCAAGTTCAAAATTATTGCAAAGTGGATCAATATTTTTTAACAAACTTCATGTATTATCCATCACATGAACCTTCAATTTTTTTAATATCTCCCGTCTCATAGTGTAATGAAATCGTCTACACATGATCACATTGATTTAGAGCCTCTATGGTAGGAGGTTCTGAAATGGAGCATTTAAGGAGAAAATCAGGTTTGTAGAGTAGAGGAGCCGACCAATGATTTTTTGGGGGTAGATAGACAGGTGGAGTAGAAATGAATAGCAATTGAAATTGTAATTTTCCAACTTAAAATGAATTGGTTATGATTTTTCAAAGCGAATAGTGCATAGGTTGCTATTTCTAGTGATAGACCTCAATAAAGATGAATTGACATGAAGCTCTAAAAAAAGTAGAGCAGTCCCAAAACAAACCAACAAAGCTCCAAAATGCATGCATAGAGTTTTTTAAATGAAGCAAGGTAAGTGTTTGCTTCCTACCTCAGTTGTTGTAGCTGCAATCTATTTTTATTTCAGATTTTAATTGCACATTAGAAGTGTACATTCCTAATTCTTGAAGTGTACATAACAATCTTTTTAAATCACTGTTATATATCATAAAAGTGAACATTTGGTTCAGTAAATGAAAAAATGCAGTCCATTTAAGCAACCAAATGCTCATTTTATGCATGGCTCTATGTGCGGTTCTTAATGACTACTCCATTTTTGGACCTCCTACCATACTACATGGAAAAAAAGTGTTTGAATCAATATGATAATCAACTTAGATATGTTGGTTAGGACGTTTTGGTTTTGACAATATTCAATACTTCTATGTTGATTTTATTTCTTGATTTTATCAAATTCAAAAAATATATATTATTATTCATAAATCCACCATGTAAGTTGCTATATAAGCAAAACTTACCATGCTAGCAAAGTTGCCAAATCAACAAACTTGCCATATGGATAGGAATACAACGTCAGCAACTAGCATACAAGCAAAGCCATCATTGGGGTTTGAACCTACAACCACATAACATAATGATAGGGCACATAAATGACAAACAATTTATTAAATTTTCCAAAAAAGACTCTACACTTTAAGATTTAATTTTTAAAAATTCAAAACTATATTCAAAATAATTCAATGTATTTAGCAAATGAATTTGGAATACTACTTGTCATGGAATCCAAAAAGTTCAAAAGACAAGCTCTTTAAACAAGTGGGGTGGTAGGAGGTAGGAGGTAAAACAACTCATAAGGAATATAGAAATTAGGATTAGTAAGAGCTCAACTACTCATAGTTAAGTCAAAAGTCAAAATTGTGGTTTAAGTAGAATTTTAGACCTCATTTACTTAGTATAGAATAATTTTTTTCAATGAATATAGAAAATCAAGCTAACTTTCATCTCCAAAAGTCCATTGAGGGGTACTTGCAAGAAACACTTGTCCTATTTTTTTGTCCTTTTGCCCTTGAACAAGTAGTTTTTACTCATACCTTTTGTATTGTTTGTTTGTTTGGTATTAAAATTTGGAATGAAGGTACATGTAGTAGTTGCAAAAATTGAGTGTTTTTATCAATCTAAAAAAAATGAATTTACTATTTTTAACTTGCCCTTGATTGGATGTCTACCTTAGCCATTCGGGGTTTTTTTAGTCCTAAATTTGACCCAAAAATGTGAATTAGAAGCGACAAATTGGACATGTTAGAAGTCTACTAACATTACAAGGATTGACAAAACGTTTTTATGAATAGAAACATGTCGGTAGTATTTATGGGGTCAAAGTGACCTTCTTTTGCATAAAGGCTAAAAAGAGGGGAAAAAATTCCACAAGAATTCTTTGATGCAATGTCACTGCCATCTTGTCTAGCAAAATGATTTTTTTATGGAAATTTTTAGGATTTTTTTAGGTTTGCTAAAAATGAAAATGTCTACAAATCCCTTTTCTACTATTTTTTTTGCTTCTAATGGCTTTTGTAGTACCCTACAATAGTCTACAATATTGCATGATACTATATAGTATTGAATTGATGGTTTAGATCTACATGCACCTAGAATTGATGGTTTAGATTTATTAATGCGTTGTTGACGAATAGTAATGGTAGTATTGTATAGTACTATCATTACTATGGCCAAAAATGTAGTTTTGGGCCAAAAAATTGAAGTGAAGAGTGTTTTTTACAATTGCCCTCGGATTTTGAGACTCTAATAAAAAGTTACAAGCAAAATTCAAAGAGTGTTTGGAAGAGACATTTTCTTTAACAATTTTAAACATCCTCTCTAAAATTTGTTTATAACTTTTGATTGGAAGCTTAAAATCTCGTATAGATTTTTAGAGAAGAAAGTTGAATTAATTTCACAAATTTTTTTAGTGCAAAGTTATTTTACTATGCCAAAATAAGATACAAAATTATACTTTGCACATAATTTCATAACAAAATTTTGAGGCCATGGAAGGGCTATGAGTTTTTTCATCTCTAGTACCTCTGCAATATAAATATGGGAAAAATAAAACAAAAAATTGAAAAAAATCAATTTGATGTGGCATTTGACTTGGCATTAGTAATGCCATATTAGATTACAAATTTTAAGAAATAAGAAATTATTTTTATTTTTATTCTTTTCCATAATTGCATTGCTCGGGTGTAAAAATGGCAGCCTTCTAATGGTTTCAAAATCTTTGTGATCCTGTATTTTGACAATGAGTGGTTAGGCTTTCTTTTTCAAATTATCTCCATAGCCTTTGAGGATTTGTATGACAAACAATGAATTTCATTATAAAAATGATCTTTCCACCAATCATTTTTTCTAAATGCCAATGAAGTAAGTCCTTCACCTTGCCATCTATAAAATTCTTAATGGTAGATGGTTGTTTGACTTTATTTTGGACTTTTCTACTCATATTAACATATTTATTTTTTAATATCTTGGCCATTTGTTATTTTTGAATTTCAAAATTCTTCTTATTTTTCTTAATTATTTATTTTTTTACTTTTAAGGAATTATTTTCACTATCCAATAAAAAGATGCAAACAATATGTTTTTGATTAATCCCCTTTATTTTCAATTTTTGAAAGTCATAGACCATCGATTTGCTTGTAGAAAAAAAATTGAAACTAATCCTCAAGCCGTTAATTTGGGTACAGATATGGGATACAAATAGGAATATGATATGGGATATGAATAGGAATATAGACAACATACATTGATACCCGATACAAATACGGATATGGTGGAATAAAAATCCCATATCAATTGTACATCCCATTTTCACTCTAGAATTACAAATAGGGTGGATTGGTGGGTTTGGATTGGATTTGAATTGGGAATTCTTAAAAATTTATGTTCTAGTAGGGGATGGGAGGTAATCAAATAAAGATTCAACTAAATTCAACTAATTGTCTAGAAACATGTTCTCTCACTATCTATCCACTTGAAAGACATCCCCCTATATTTTTACTAATCTTGTTTTACTACTACAATATGTGGAGAAATGGAAATGATATTTAAAGGATTGCTAAATCAACTAAGCAAATTTTATTTTTGTTTGAATCAACACAATTATGTTTATTGGTATTTAGAGGACTACCAAATGAATAAAGCCCAAATTTTTTGGTTGTGATCAACATAAATATATTGAACTTTTGTTGATTAGGGTCCCATTTTCTTTAGATAATGCTCCTAAATATTATTAGGAAGCATCTTATGTTGATTGTACACAAAGTTTGCAAAAGAATAAGATCTTGGAATGTAGTAACTAAATTTCAATGAATTGAGTTAGAAACAATAGTCTCAATACATCTACTCTGTCTAAAATTTTTTTTTTCCAAAGTCACAGTATTCACTAAAATAGGTCATTGTAAGCCTAAAACATTAGGTGTTTCTTGCAACAACCAACATAATTCATTCAAAGTATGCTTGTAGACAAATATAATTTTTGGCATATACATACATGTTAGTATTGATGAAGAAAAAGCTCACAAAAAAACCAATTAGCATGAACCAACACAAATCTATTTGTTTACCACCAGCTATCAAACACATAGAGCTACAAAAATCTTGATGCAACTTTGTATGAAATATTCAAGTGTTGACTTATCAAGAAGAGGCCACTTAGATGATTCAAAATTAGAAAGTGCAATTGGTTCAAGTCTACCAAAACCACTAGGCTTACATTGAGGTTTGTAGAAAGAGTCATAAACAAAAAACTGTCCATTAAAAACTAAGAATGTGATTGGTTGCCATGGATTTGCTCTCCAATCTCTACATGCATAACCAATTAACCACAATGACTACAAGACTACTTGTACTCCAAAGGATACAAATCTACACATAATGACAATGATTTTTCAAAATCCAAACACTGTTTTGATTCCAAAATTTGCAATAGCCAAAATCTAAATTAAAAAAATCAATGTAAAGGGTTAAAACATACAATTATATGTAGTGTCATGAACTAGAGTCCTTGGATTGATATCGAGTGACACCTAATATAGGCATGCTAGACTTGCATTTACTCTAAGAAACCCATGTTTTAGTTGACAAGGCCTAATTTTTTTAACTCATTTTAGTAGACATTCAATGCAACAAATTCATGTTTTTATGTCAACAAAAGCATCCAACATAACATCAATGTTAACATAAGAACATGGGTTTGTTGCATTGGATGTCAACTAAAATACTTTAAAAAAAATTAAACCTCATCAACTAAAACATGGGTTTCTTATGGTAATTGTAGAAACTGCCTTTATGTTTGAATTCACTCTAAAATCCAACACCTTTAATTTATAAGATCAAGCCTCCAATGACTGCACCCCTTGCTTTGTCCAAGCATAACATTCGCCTACAAATTAATTTCTACTCTCATTGGAAAATAATTTCCCTCATTGTCCACTGAATTGTTCAAAAGTACCACCTATGTAGTACTATGTGGTTTCATCTCTTCCAAACAAGCAAAGTGAATTTAGTGAAGATTGCAATAAATTAAATGACAACAACAACCAAAAAAAACCTAGTGGTGGTGGCTCAGAACTCAATGGCAACAAAAACCTCAATTACAAGAAACCTTACTGAGACTGAGAAGTAGATACAACAAAAATCCACATGAAACCCCTAGCCATGCGGATTCTTACCACTAAATCCAAGTCAAACAAACCCTTGTTCAGTATTAGAGGATTTTCTGGGGTCTGGGAGGGCTGCAAGTTCCCAGCCATTCTTTGACTCTACGAACTGGTCGAAACCTGTTGCTTGACATGGTGAAGCGATTGCCATGTCATTTAAAAAAAAATTCAACTTTGTTTTTCATTTTAAGAAATTAAAAAAAAATTCAAATTTTTTTTTTGACAACACGGTGTTCTCTTCATTGCAGGGGCCAACTACTTGAAACGGCCTTGCTGAACCCTAGAAAATCCTCTAATGAGTTGTTGACATTAGCCCGTTTTTCTGGCACCATGGGGCTAGATTGCACCATTTCAAAATAAATTTCTACTTTCAGCCAAATAAAAATAATCTTTTTCACCAAAAAATTTCCATTTCTATTAAAATTGTGGATGAAGTTGCTTGCTTTGAATAAAAAAAAGTCCAAGAATATGATTGAAAAGTGTTTTTTGGTCCAAGAGATGGATGAATGTAGAAATACAATTGTTTTACCAAATTTTAAGTGATCACCATCTCAACACTTTCTCAAAAAGCTTAAAAAAAAAAGGTTGGTTGAAATTGGACTATCGAATTATTGGGTCCAATGCAAGACAATGTGTACAATGCTCTCTACATTAACTATTGCAATCATTGCACTCTAGTAGCAATCTTTGTCTGTTGGGTAGCTATCACTTTGTGGAGGCCTCTTCAAAGGTCGACTCTCATCTTCATGTACAATATTTCTAAATCAACACTTGCATGTTTAAATTTTTCAATGGTAAAAATCATGAAAACAATTTATTCTTTCTATTGGGACCATTTTCAAAGCAAATGGATTTAAGTACAATTTTTTAGATCTCAAAATCAAGTAAAATTGGCAAGCTTGTTTACATAATGGGAGTGATCCCTACAATGGCCCTACAAAGGCACAATGTATTATGCACTATTAGCACACATACACCTTTGAGGACCTCTAAAAAATCAAATATTTGCCTTTTTTTTGGTTAAAATTAAAAGCTTCTAATAGTTAACCTTCAATGTTGCCTATAAAATTCTTTAAAATAGTCAAAGAAATTTGATTACTTGTACACAAATGAGACATAATTTGGATTGACCATACATGATCAATGAAGCAATTAGAAGTTAATATAGCATTATATAATTACATTGCAATTTTAATCTAACAATAACTTATAGACAGCTTATAGATTTCTTAGAATTGCCAAGAATATCCTACATTCTTGATTCAATCAAAAGTTTTCAAATTTCATTTGTACAAGAACCCAATAAATTTTTCAAATTCCAAATAATTTTCAAATGTAAAAAAGTTAAATTTTAACAATTTCAATGAAGGTGGGTGTTATAGAATATATGGAGATGTGCCAAGATGTGTGACTAATTGTGTGGAATTGAAAAAAAAACAATTTAAAAATTTATTCTAGTGCTTATGGAAAAGAGGGTCTAAATGAAGTCTATAGTATTGCAAACTCTAAGATTCATTAATTTTTGAACCGTAATTGCATTTTGCTTCAAGTTTTCAGTGTGGAAGTGCTAAGTACCTAACATACTACAACTTTTGTATTCACTTTTTAACTTCTTCTTCACTCATTCTTGTGCAATGACTTTATAAATGCAAATGTTCCTAACACTAATTAAATTTAGTGAGTCACTTGTATGACTACATTTCTAAATAAAAATTGACAAATTTTTTCTATATATCAAAATTACTATTTTGTAATGTTCCATACTACAATATACTTGTATTGTGAATTTTCAATTTCTTTTTTAATCATAGTTTGCATTTGATATGAAATTTATTCAATCTTCTTGAAAAGTTCACTAAAATTTGAAATGTTATGACATATATTAGACATGTGATTTTATCTTGAAAGAATAAAAATTAAGAAATTCATGAAGGATACAGAGTGGCAGTAAGCCCATGCTCGGGCGAGCGGGCAGCGGGTAGCGGGTGGAGGAAATATTTCCCAGCCTTCCTTGCCAAGACCCCCCTCCCTTCCCTGCCAAGACCCCCTTCCCTTCCCTGCCAAGACCCCCCTCCCTTCCCTTGCCAAGACCCCCCTTTGCCTTCCGTCCTTCCCAGCGGCGCTCAGTTAGGTCTCGTCTCTGTCCCACGCAGTTCCGTTGAAACTTGGAGCAGAAGATTCTGATTGCTCACCAAGTCTCATTTCCTTGCCGAGCGAAATCATAACTTTAGTCTTTGGTTTTCGCAATTTGCATTCATTTGTGCGGACAATACAAGCGCGGAGTCGAGGTTTTTTGGCGGTTTAAGGGTTTGGAGGGATGCCGAAGGTGCGCACCAATCGGACGGTGTATCCGGAGGGATGGGAACTCATCGAGCCGACTCTGCGCGATTTGGAAACCAAGATGCGTGAAGGTCTGTAAGCACTGCTGTCGGCTTTCTCGGTTCGTCCGGCATTTGAAAATTCAATAAATTTCTTGTTAGGTTCGGGTTTTGTACGTTTCTTCACTTTCGAGGGTTACTATCCGCTCTGCCTTTGACTGTCAATTTTCAAATAACAAGCGATTTAGGTTTAAATGGTGTTTAGGGCTTTTAGGGAACTTCTGCATTGAGTGCATATGAGAGCCAGTTGTGGATATCCTCGTTTCTTTATTATCTCCACTTGTATTTCGCATATCAAATTTTTGGTTAGGTTAGGGTTGTGCGGTTTCTTCACTTTCGAGGGTTAGAATCAGCGCTTGCCTTCGACTCTCTCTTTCTGTTGTCTTCAAATTTTAAGCTATGTTTAATGGTGTTTAGGGTTTTCAGGGAACTTCTGCATTGAGTTAATATGAGAACTAGTTATGAATATCCTCCTTTCTTTGTTTTCTCCGCTTATACAGTGCATTTCAATCGTAAGGAACCTGGAGTTGGACAGGTGCTCAAGGTCGACTTTTTTTAATGTAATTTTGTGGCGTGCAGCTGAAAATGAAACTCATGAAGGCAAGAGGAAGTGCGAGGCTTTGTGGCCAATCTTTAAAATTTCCCATCAAAAGAGCCGTTATATCTACGATCTTTTTTACAGGCGGAAAGCCATTACCAGGGAGCTATTCGACTTCTGCTTAGATCAAGGCCACGCCGATAAGAACCTCATCGCGAAATGGAAAAAAGTAAGTACCTAGTACCTCGATCAGTTCATGTAAACTTCAACCTACTGTGTTGCACATCAGGTCTGGGCAGTGCTTTGCCAAATGGCATAGTGTTTGTCCCGGATCTTTGGGTATGTTACTTTAACAATGTGTGAAATGGCCGTTCTTGAATTGCAAGTATGAAATGGAGGGGTCTTGTCTCGTGTCTCGATAGCTTCGGATAGCGTAAACACATTCCTTGAGCTTAAATTCTCTGAATCAAAAGTCGTGATGAATGGAAATTTTGTCTGACTTTTGAATTTAGGATGTTATTGTTATACTGTGTGATTGTGAGTTAGAGTTCGATTGCATTCTACTAATTTGTAGTGATTTCTAATGTTGTTGTGATATTTTGCGCATTTGGCAGTCCGGTTACGAGCGTTTGTGTTGTTTGCGGTGTATTCAACCCCGTGATCACAACTATGGAACGACTTGCGTATGCCGAGTGCCCAAGCATCTGCGAGAAGAGAAGGTGATCGAGTGCGTCCATTGTGGTTGTCATGGATGTGCAAGTGGAGACTAGGCGCTCCGCCTGTCCTGACTCTGATTGGTACAGAGGATTGGTTTTTTTGTACAATTTTAGACTCCTGTAGATCCTCAACTCGGGCGAAGTAGGAGTGCATAGCTTTTAAGGAACGCACGTCAGAGATTTTGCAAAGTTCAGAGCCTCAGCTTCTACTGGCAAGCTGGGGTATTTTCATCTGTGATTTGCAACAGTGCGGTGTCCGCAGAGAGTAATCTTAGTGTATTATGATTCTTGATTTAAGCTTATTGGTCGAGGTTTGATGTCATACTTTGTCTTTGCACGCACCTCTTACACTTGGAGATTCCTCGTTTTCTTTTCTCTACGAGTTTTTTTAACACTATTTTAGAATTGGCTTTATTAGATTGAGCGTCTGAGACGCCGCTTCACCTTCCTTTTGAATTCTGTTCCATTTCGTCGTGCAATTTAGACCTGTGATCCTGGATAGAGTTGGCCTGTTTCTCGCATGCACCGTGATTCGACTAAGTTACGACACAAGCTGCTCAGGGTCCAAATGCGATAGTACGTAATCAATTGAATAGAATTGTACTATGTTATCAATTCATATCATTTCAAATTCAGAAATTTAGAACTTTAAATGCAAAACCTATAATTCAAAAAAAGAATTATATATCAAATTTATCATATTATCAATTTACAAAATAAATGCAATTTACTTCTGTAATGTTTAAACATATATGTTGAAATATCAAATTTATCAATTCATCAATTTACAAAAATACAATTTACCGAATTAAAATTTGAAGATCAGAAAATTAGAATTTGGTTGATTCACATATTTCACGAGTTTATAATTCCAAGCAATGCAAATTTTAATTACAGGTCATTGATTGTAGTTAGAAGAACATTGAAGCTATTGTGTTGAAATTTAATTAAAGATCAAATTTAAGAACTAACAAATTGACAAACTACAATCCTTAATTTATATGTTAATAAATTAAGGTATTTAAAAAATTGCAATTTTATAATTTACAATTTCAAGATTATAGATATTCAAATTCATAAATCGACACGTTTAAAGATTTCAAACAATTGGACATCATTAGTAGTATTATGAAAAACATTGAAGCCCAAATGTAGAAATAAAGCTATCCCTTATATTGATGCAAAATATGTAGAGTTTGGTTATTCTAAGGCCTTTGAGGTTCAAGATGACTTTGCACGACTCTTTATATAAGCTTAACACAAATACTTTTTTCTTTTTGTTCTAGGTTGCCGATTTTTGTTGTATCTTATAGTTGGGTTGATAATAAAAATAGTTTTTTTTATTGAGGTTACAGTGGAAAAGGTGCTAGGGACTAGGCACCTACTTCCAATTATAAACTAGCTCTAAAGTAGTGAGATGGAAGAAGTTCATAATTAAATTAGTTCACTCATTGTTGTGGATGCAACAACTCAAAACCACATTGAAAGTGTTCTAAAAAGAATTTGGACCAAAAGAATCGTCCACTAATGTTATACCAATCTTAGACTACATGCCTACTTATGGATTTGCAACACCTTCATCTTGACTATTTTAAACTTAATTCCATAATGTAGATGGTATGAATTTAGTCACACAACAAACTACAGAACATTAGAATTTTAGAAATTCAGTTTTGTAGTTTTTTGTAGTATTTGTTGTTGAGGGCCAACTAAGTTATAAGCTTGTCTAGCTACCTTACACCAACACAAATTCTTGAAAGGTACCAAAAAGGTGGAATATCACCAATTTGATAAAATCAACATTAAAAAATAGTTGAATTGCAAGCAATGGAGCCTAATTGATAAAGCAATCTTTGAAGAGTAAGCACAAACACCAACCATCCTTGTTATGTTTGTACTAAACATTTTTTTTTTAAAAGAAAGATGTGTTTATAGAAGGTATAAGTACCTATTTCGGAGATGCCCCTCATAATGGCTTCATAGGTTGACCTATTCTAAACAACAATTAGATGCACTATTCATTGAGAAAGGTTTTCTAGTTATTCCTTCTTGTCCACTTGGCTCTTGTTCCTCTTGGCTTTGAAAAAAGTGTCGTAGCTAACCGAAATAGGTGAATCTATGTGACAAGGATGAGTCCAGGTACAAAATCCATGTTTATATTCAATAAAATATTTATTTTGGAGGAAAAATTTTCATTTTTTTTTCATTCTTTCACAACCTTATTTTTGCACACACTGAACTCAATTCCCCATGACTTCTCACATCTAATTTGAAATTATTTCCTATGTCCTTCAGATAAGTTAAGGGAATTTTTATCCAATGTTTTTAGGAAGTAGCATAAACACATTTTCAATGAATAGATTTGAATATTCCCTCAATGAAGTAAATTCTTTTGTTTTGAAGATGCTTCATCCACAAATCACCGTATTGTGTATTTTGGCAATTTATGAATTTGAGCCAGAAGATTTGAATTTTGAGTCCAATTCCAATTTTTCCTCCAATTTGGAAATTTCCTAAAATTTAGTATTTTATTGCAAATTGAACTTAATCTTGCTGTGATCATGATGTTGATAGGTCAGAGTCTGATTCTTTCAGGATCAAATTTTGAAAGTTCATCAGTAACGTTCCCAATAAATTATCATGTAAGATCATGAGATAAAATTTTACTTAAAACTCAAGAGAAGTTCGTTCTTTAGGAATTGAAGCTCGGAATGCTTGATTGAAACTGCATAAGAATGCAATAGAGTAGGAATTGCATCCGATTGCATTTGAAAATGGGTTGTTTGTATGGAAAACTCGGGTGTCTTAAAAAATTTGGTACTCTACTGCAGAGAAGTTCTACACGGAGTATGATCCTGCTAGAACAGTGGCCAACGTGTGGTGGATTATACAATATGCCTCAATTGTGCTGATGAGAACTCATGGGCACCTTCGGTACAGATGAAACAACTCGTCTACGGATTTTTAGAACGCCCAATACAGCACAAAATTGTTTCGCTCAAATTCAATAGAGACGAACATCACTATTGACGGTAACGCATAGAAGGCAAACTATTCACAGAAGAATTCCAATGAACAGCAGCTCCTAGAAGGTAACTAACCAAGTATCTCGTAAAACTAGTTGCTTAGATGGCTGCGAAATACTCCTTGCTGAGCTTGGAATCGGGCTTCATTGTCTTTTCTCCGGGCTTCCATCCGGCGGGGCAGACCTCATCTGGGTTGTCTTGCACGTATTGCACAGCCTGAGACATTCAAAGGTGCATCAAACCAGAATCGACGGAGGTGTAGCAACTAGAACAACAAATATTTACTGTCAGGGAAGTATCAGAATCGAAAGCGAACGGTATTTAACTCAGACTTGAGAATACACAAGTATCTAGTCAATTTAGAGTCATACCTGCAATGTGCGAAGAGTTTCGTCAACGCTACGCCCAATACCAAGGTTGTTAATGGTCGCATGCTGGATGACACCCTGCTTGTCAATAATGAAAAGCCCCCTAAGAGCGATGCCCTGCAAAGAAGAAATCCATGGGCTGGGTTAGAAGTGATGAACCGAGAAATTGGTCAATTAGCAAATGATGAAAATCGGTAAAACTGCGCGGTTGTAACTTCAGAGAAACTCTTCATTCCTTCTTAGTAAGCGATATTCTTTCTATATTACATTTTTCTATATTAAGTCCACGCCATTAACATGCGTCAAAAAAGTCGTTTACTGTATTAACTGCCAAAGATGAGATAAAACTTCCCATCTCATCTGCGAATTAGTACCTATGTCCTGTAATGGACCGGACTCACGAAGTTACAAATATATTGTCTACTGCTTCCTCAGAGTGTTAGAATGATTGAACTTTAAGAAAGTTGGAATTTGTATAAGTTAAGATTCATTTCCTCTCTCACATAGAGGGCAGACTTCACATTGAACTGTATATAGATACAAGATTATAGTATTTCAGAATCATCTATTATATTACATAAACAATATCCCGACCTTCTGTCTCGATTTCATCTATGTCACCTTTCCATCCTTGTTCTGGAGTCCTAGAATGGAGCCCGTTGCAAGGATTTACGTTGCAACGGGGTGTATTGGTACATATTAAAAACCATGTACATTACCTGCTCCGGAATCAAAACATTGAAGGCCTTCGAGATCTTCTTGGTAATGTCTGAAACAATGGGGTAGTTCAAGTCGCCAAGGCCACCGGTCTTCCTATCGGTTTGAATCCAGGCAAGATGCGAGAACTGCAGAAAGTGTGAAAATAAGATACCTAGAGGTGGAATAAAAACTATGAATACTTCTCTTCATGAGAAAATGCACAGCTTGACTGTCAAATAATTCCGACCCTGTAGAAGGAACAATCCCAGAACGTCTACATGACTTCACAAGACATTCTTGAACTTCTAGGTAGGGGACCCTGTACTTCCCATGAAATGTTGGCCACTGTAACACAAATCATTGCTGTTACAGTGACACTGTAGAAGGACCTCCCAACCTCCCTGTTCAAGAATGTTATGGAGTCAATTTAGAAGAATACACTCACAATGCAGCTCGCCTCAAACAACGTACAATGAGACGGAAGAGGTTGGTATAATTACCACGCTGTCGGTTGACACACCGATAACCTCAGTGTCAAGCTTCTCGAACTCGGAGTGCCGGTCACTGAAGGCAGTAATTTCTGCAGGCACCAACTCCCACTATAAGGGCACGACTCTCTTCAATACTCGTAATAATTTTGAAGATCAGGCGAGCTTCGTTCGCATGCGCTCGGGTAACGGGGACTAAAATCTCGGAAAGAAAAATACATATACAATGTATATATTCAAGCATTCAACAAAATTAGCATAATATTTTGCTCCAAGAACAGATAATCATTCCTCACGAAGGTAAATAGCTGGTATTTAAACTCCCATCACAGAATTAGCATTAGCACCTGTTGGGCACACGAATGTGAAGTCCAATGGGTAGAAAAACAAGATGACATACTTCTTTCCAATGTATTCAGAGAGCTTGATCTGCGTGTTTGAAAAAATTCTGTCAGTCAAGATATGAGCAACGTCCTTCGTCTATAGCAGGTTAAGTTTGTAGTATTTCAAGCAAATGTATATTCCTGTGTTTGAATTTAGAGTTTGATAGAACGGCAACATACAGGAGCAAAGAACAGCAACATTTCTTGCATTACATCACCGTAATTGGAAAACCGCTCACATGCTCAGAAAACAGTCACCAGTCATTGACGAGACGAAGAAAATTCCAGAAGATAAAGCTCGAGTAGGAGGGTCGAACCATACCTTAATAAATTCTTGGTCAAACACAGCCTCTGCTTCAAAGTCTGGCGCAATGTTACCGATGAGTGGATCGTATTGACCCTGGACCCGCACAGACGTGATAACAAATTTAGTATTCTGCAGGTCCTGGATGCCCAATTACAATCTCTCCTCAATACGCTCGAAGCACACACATCCAAAAAGTAAAGATGAAAAATGGCAAAGCGAAACCGTTCGAAGCCAATAATAGAATCCAGACTGACAATATGTGCTATAAATGAGCGCAGACTAATTCGTTTACTCACGTAATCCCAAGGTACAGTATTTCCATCGACATCAGACCAATTCACCAAAGATCACAGGAGCTTGTTACCCCTCACAAGGTGAAATCGTATTACTGACAGTGAGGCCACGTCCTGATTTCGTGACAGTGCCAGAGTTCGTCTACACAAACTGAGCAGGACTCGTGTAACAATAGAGTTTGACACACTCGCTGGAGAACGCCAGTTACAATGTAGTAGTTCTCCCGCAATCCAATAAGAAATTTCAGTTTCCAATACCAAACAGCGAATTCCGTCATGTGATAGTCTTCCGTTTCCGTCGATGTGAGAGGGTACTGTATATCAATGGGAGAGTTTAATGTCTTTTCGTATTACCAACAGCATCTTCCGCCAATATGTCAATCAACTTCCCCAAAATTTCAAATTTATTCTACATGCCACCTGTGCTCATCTTCTTGAGGTTGAAAATCCCCGCCAGAAACGAATAAAAAGTCCAGCCTTTAAGTAGTCACTATCAGACCATTGCGCATTGTTTCTAGCAAGTTTGAAATCTGTTCCAATTAACTGATAAATCTCAATAAAGTAATAAATCCAATTGAATTATTTCGGATGAAAATGTTGGACATCAATCGAAACATGCAAAGCAGTTCTCGACCTAAATCGCACCGGAAACTCGCTCAACCATTTCCTTCCATTACACTCTCACACACACACACTAAAATTCAAAACCAGAGACAAGTCTTGACGTAATCTCGTTAATAACACGAGAGTATCAATGGCGCTACGGACGCATCGACCCTGACCGCTCCATCATATATTATATAGCACATATCAAAACCCCAGACGCTACGAAAACGAAACTAAAAAAAATCCCACCATGGCAACAAAAACTCTTCACCAAAACAAATATAATTCATCAGATTCTCTCGTCAAACCAAAACCACTCCAATATTTATTACGTCGCAAATATCATTTAAGTTCATTCCCAACTAAATACGCTTCACAAAGAAATTCACCATTGCAAGAAGTATGCATCCACCAAAACCAGACATTATTCTTCACATTCTCTCGTTGAACCACGACACTACCACCGCCTCGACCAAAACCGCTCCATATTAAATATTACATTGCAAATATCAGTATCCCTATTCCAAATAAAACACGCTTCAAAAACGAATTCACTATTGCGACAAAAACAAAAACATCCACCAAAACCAGACATAGGCAAATTCTTCACATTCTCTCGTCAAACCACAAGGGTGCCACCGCCTCGACCAAAACCGCCCGATAATTTATTACATCTCAAACATCAAAATCCCTATTCCCAGCATAAAACGCTTTAAGAAAGAATTCACCGTCGCAACAAGAATGCATCCACCAAAACCAGACAGAGGTAAATTCTTCACATTCTCTCGTCAAACCACAACCTCGTACGTACGAAGGCCACAACCAAAACCTCTCTCTACATCACGAATACCTATCAATATCCCATTCTCCACGAACCACTTCAAAATTTCCACGAATGCATGGACTCACCGCAGTAGCGACGACCACGCCTCTCCGCTGCGAGTTCGCCTTGACTCCAGCTCCAGCGCCGCTTTTGGCGACGGCCACATTGGAGGAGGCGAGACGGGCGCCGAAGCTCTTCCCGAGGCCGGAGAATGCCTTGGGCACAGCCAACGAGGTGGAGGTGGCGGTGGCGGTAGCGGTAGCGGTGGAGGGGCGAGCAATGGCGGCCGGGGAGGCGGCGACGCCGGAGGCTGCAGCCATCATAGCGCACGCCATAGCCAGAGGGGATTTTGCAACAACACGAGGTGAAGCCCTTCGGAGAGGAGGCGGAGTGAGAGGTGGACAGACTTTGGGAAGGGATTTAAGGGCAAGGAGGGACTTCCCGGGCGGGGATAGGGGCGGGTCTCTCGAGGCCTGGGCTTCGGGCCACGCCAAGGAGACTGTGCACCGTCTATTTGTTATCCACTTGGCGATGGCCGTCCATCTGCTGCTGCATGTAGATATCGGGCCCCTTTCTTGGGCTGCAACAGCGGACTTCCACGTTCCAATTTTTTTTTTTTAAAATTGGGCCAAACTTTGGAAGAGAAAAGAAATTTTGGAATTCTACGTGGAAGTGTGTAATGTTTTGCTAGAAGAGAGAATATTCGGCTAGAATTCTTTTTGGAAAGAGGCTCGTGAAATGTGGGGGAGGCAATTTTTTGACTCTTAGAAAATTATTGGGCTTGAACCTTTTTTTCAGTTGCATTCGGTTTGACAACAAGGCAAAGCTACTCTTAGAATGAATTGTTTCTCCCTACTCACACAGACTGAGTAAAAGCATCATGAAACAATAGACAAAGTGAAAATTTCAACTCCAAAAAATGTGGAACTTCATTTTTTAATTTCAATTCAAGGTGGAAGTTTAGAATCAAAAATGAATTTCTAAGAGTTTTGTCGAAGAGTTTTATGATGTTTTTACTCAATCTATGTGAGTTGGAAGGAACTTCATTCTAGGAGTAGCTTTGCCTTGTTGTCAAACTAAAAGCAACTAATAACTTCAAGTCCAATGTTCAATATAGTTTCCAAAAGTTAAAAGTCCCCTTTTTTATGCTCCAAAAGGTACATTCATACCTAGACCTAGCAAGTATTCTTTGTAGTGATGGTACATGACTTTTTCAGAAGGTGTTTAGACCATCATTTCTTCATAACCATCAAACATGCTCAGCTACAAAGCTAGCAAGGCAATTATGAACAATGTATACTAAAAAAATTTAAGACCATCCATAACACTCTGATATTACAAATTGTTGTTACTTAAGATTGAATCTTTAAATTTTGTAGATTCTTCAATACTAACAATGGTCTTTCATAATACAACGAGATATAAAAAACTACATAACATTGCCCAAACTATTTAGTGAACATCCTTGCTTACAAAAGTGCTATTTTGTGAGCATATAAGTGTGAGCTTGTGAGTAGTGAGCAAGGATTATGTGAGCATCGAGCTCAAAAATTTGAAGAAACTCTAAAAAACTCAATAATATTTCTAAAATACAATCCATCTTAAAATTTTGGTCAAAATTTACTATTTTCAATAAAATTTTGTACCTAATACTATGGACCTTTTATCATGGACCTATTACCATGGACCTATTACCATGGACCTATTACCATGGACCTATTACCATGGTTATGAAGAATTTAGATGAAAATTATAATTTTCAGTATTGTGTTTAAAATATTAAAGTATACATTATGAAAATGATGAACTAAATTGATGTGAAAGATGAATGGAGATGGAAATAAGTTTGCATAGAATATTGGTTGATCACTATCATATAGCAATGTAGGTCTTCTTGGGGCTAATAGAAGGCTACCAATAATTTTTTTTGATGCATTATTGTTGAACTTGCTTAAATTTTAAAAAACAAGTTGTTGATTGTGAATTTTATTTTGGTTGATCATTGTCTTCTTGCATTATGGATTTTCTTTAGGCTCAATAAAAAGGTACTAAGACTTTTTTTTGATTTGCAAGTTGGTGAATTTGTTTAGAATTTTAGAAACAAAAATTTGTTCATAGGAATTCATTACTTGTGGAAAGAGCTTACCACATTGAATTTCATTTTTGTTGATCACTATCTTGTAATAGCGTGAGTCCTCTTAAAGCCAATGGGAGTACCTACACTTTTGTCTTGATGTGTTGGTAATTAGACTTATTAAGATTTTGGAAGAAAATATTTGGTTGATATAGATTATTTTTGTAAGAAATGAGCTTAATTACACCAAAGTGTTGATTAGTTGATCATTGTCTTTTTGTGGGCCCTTCCGGAAGTTTAATTCTTCCATCTTTGATGTCCAAAATAGTGGTGCATCTTTGAATTTATTTTTTTAGACGAGTTGGATACATGCTTGAATCCAAATGGTTGAAATGTTGTAATAAACAACATACATCTTATGTTGTTTTTTTTCCAAAAATATTGAAAATTAAGTAAGACAAAGGACTTCAAAGTTTATTTTAGAGTAAAGAATCCATAAGTGCCCGCAAACAAAAACTCTTTATAACTTTTGACTCATTGATCAAAATTGAATGATTCAAAGCTTTCTACATACATGAAATTCCAGGAAACCAATTTCAAATTTTTGTTTCTAAAAAAAGTAGTTTTTTAATATGCCCAAATTGCAATTTTAAAAAATAATAACATTGTAGGCCATAACTTTTGACTATAGTATTCAAATGTCATGAAAATTTGCTCACACAAGAAATAAATATGCTACACACCTTCTATCAAAGTTTGGGCTAGATATATGCTAAATATCAATCACAACAGCATGCTTGAAATTGCTATGTTGCCTAAATCAATAGGTTGGTCCTTTAGGGGTTGTAGTAAGTATATTCATTTATGACGATTATAGGTGTATAAATTACCTTATAAAATAGAACCACCCATTTTCAATCAGGGCCACATATCCAACCTATAGGATGCACTATTTCAAACTAAGGTTGGAACAAATTTTCAACCAAAGCTTAAAATGTATTTTTTTTTTTAAAGTTGGAACTAATCAAGTCATGATACATGTCTCAAAGTAATGAGTGGAAAAGTAGTTCTTGAATGATTGGAATTGGAAGACTATACATATGGGGTATGGGTTTGAACCAATTGCCAATTTTTAAAATTCATAGTGATTTCAATTCAAAGCATAAAGTTATGAAAACAATTGCAATCCTTGTGATTCCTTCTTTTGACGTGATAGAAAATTTATATTGCCTTATGACTTTCATTTGTGAAGTTGCTAAAGTGGTTGACTATGGATGATTCTACCAAACCTTTTGTCCATGCAAAGCCTCCTCTCTTTGGCTTTAGAGTGAACTCGACAACAGAAAGATACCGGACACCTCCGTCCGTCCATCCGAATTATTGACGAAGACCGGGTATGAGGCTGAGGCCGGGCGCCGGGACGTCACGTTGGAAACCCATCCCATGATTCACACCCTGGTTCCTTTGCTCGCAACCCTTGAGCGTCATCATCATCATGCCTCTGTCCCGGAAGCCCCGCAGATGACCTCCCTTTCGGAGCACGACATGTCCAATCTTGTTGCGTTTGGCCGCTTCCGCTAGCTTTCGATTGATCCATGCCGTGCCGTGTTCACGTTTGAGCTCCTGTCCTCCAAATTTCATGCTCATTTGAGCCCTGGAGAGCGAAGACGCCGTGAAAACCGAAGTAACTGACTCCGGGGGAAACTGAGCGTGATTTTGGCGTCGGAATCGATGCTCTGCGTTTCCGGGACTTTATTGGCGGATTGAAACGGACTCTGAAGGGGTAGGAGCCGTTTGGACAGTCTAACGTGCTGTTTCGAAGACGCAGTTTCACCTTAGGGCGGGGTTTCGGGATCGCATTTGGCGGCAGATTCCACGCTCGGTGACATTAGAGGTCAGAGACCGAGCTCTTACTGTTTCTTTTTGGAAGTAAGCGTGCCGAATTTTTGGTCATCAGATTGGGAAAAAGAAGAAGAAGTGCAGGTAGTCTTTGGAGAAAAGGTTTGGAGGAGAAGGGAGGGATATAGGACGTTAAAAGGCTTTACTACTCGAGGAAGAGATTATCTTGGAACACGCGATTTGCAATCGTTTGTGTGCTTAGGTCAGGGACGAATTTGCGGGGAAGCGAAACATGATGGGAATGAATCCAATCGGAGGTTTCTTCTCGGGTGGACTTTTCGGATCCACCTCTGAGTCGTCTTCACCTCGTGCCGAGTCCCAGGAGGTATGGACAATGTAGTACCCCTCTCTAACAATTCTCTGTCACTTGGCCCGTAATCAGGAGTCTTCACCCCCTAACGATCCGTTTGCATTGCTTGAGCAGATTGTCTCGGTAAGTCCGGATGGAATACATGCTTTAGTTGCGAATAATTAGCTGGTACATGTGCAGATGATCAGCTGAAATGAAAGTTAGAGAATGTTAGGTAAAAGATAGCAGTTTTAATTGATCAACCGCAGTTCGCAGCTGTACGTGAATAATGAATGTGAGATATCTTTCACTCTTTGCAAGTTAAGAGAACCTTCATTATATGCTATTTCCACATTTACAGCAGTTTTCTGTCTCTGGTCCATTTATTGTTGGTATCTGTTGACACGATACTCTGTTTTCTTGGGAACCCTAGATTGGGCATGTATTGTTTCGACACTGCAATGTCTATAGAGTATGATGTTATAGATCGAGACATGCGGACACTGTAATTTGCAGTTGAGGATGTAGTGATATGGCTATGGCTGTGGTTTTAGACTCGGCTATGTTTTTTCTCTTGCTTGAATCTAGAATGTGAAGGTGGAAATATTGGAGTGGTCGTATGCTGCCATGTTTTCTTTCCCACTTACTTTTTTGGATCCTGTCTTCATATATGGAGTGCTCCAAAAAAGTGGGGCGTGGAATTATCATATAGTCACTTATTGGGGTTGAATTTTGAACTATGGCATAGATGCAGTTGAAAAGTAAGCAAGTGGAGATCTTACTGATAGCAGGCTATGTTCTCTCTTTTTCTATTCTTTTAGGAACATGATGGTGATGTGGAGGACGTGGAGCAGGAATCGCCAAGAGAGTCTCAGTCAAGGTCTTTACAATACCTCAATGTCGATCTGTTTGTTTCATGTGAATGTGACGGAATGGTGTTGAACACGTCATATTTTGGTTCTAAGATCTAATATTTAGTTCATTGTGAATATTCAGTGGCTGGAACTTTGGGGGATTTATGAAGACCATTGCAGAGAAGGTGATTATCAACCAGTTGTCTTCACTAACAGATATTTACACAAACCATGCGTAGAGCATGGGGTTGTTTTATATGTTTAGGAGTGAAATTTAGTAATTGATTATCATTGTAGAACGCAACAACTTTGCATTATTGTGAAAGATGCTCCCTATTTCAGATCGAAACATTCTTTTGTGATTCTATGCTTTATGGGCTGGTTTCATCACAAAGCTGAATTGTTATTTGAATTTGCAGTCTGGAGGGGTTATTCAAACTTATCAGCAAGATTTGAAGGAGTTTGGCATCGGTTTAAAGAAAGAGACAGAGGCAATAACGGGGGTCACTGCTCATGTTGTCAAAGATCTCCCTTTGTCCCTAGAAACTGGTGCCACAGTGGCTCAGGTAAGGATTTACCATCAAAGTATTGTCAGATAAGTTTCGTTTAGCTTGTGGTGTCACTTGCCACTGTAGTCTCTATATATGTCCTCTTGCGTTTTACTCTTTGACGCTAGTATTACAGCTCGTCATTGATCTATTTTGTTCGTCTGGTCTGCAGTCTGAATGCTTGAGAAGCTTTGGGATGTATTTGTGTAGGCGCTGTGTTTCTGAAATGACCTTTTTGGATTACTAATGTTTTCAGGAGTCGCTGGAGACTGTCGGTCAAACATTGGAGGATTTTGGAAGCTCGGTTTGGCGCGGGTAGTGCTCAACTTCAGCCCATCCATATCCTTTCTTTACTATGATTCGAATCATGACTGATATTTTATTCATTGTTCGATTTAGAGTACCCTTGCATTGATTCTCATTGATCTTTTGATGTCTGGCAGAACATCAGAGATCTTCGCACATGTGAAAGAAGCAGTTCTCACTGTTGATGAAGATACAGTGGGAAGTTCTAGTTTGGACTCTCATCCTTTACTGGGAGACTCGTCAGCTTCTCTTTCAAACACGTGAGTTTACTTCTGCGATTGCTTCTTAATCCCTAAAGAACCGGGGTTACGTTTTTGGTAGAAGTTGTCAAAACCTGCCATTTTCAAATGCCATTTGCATTGAGCAAAAATGAAAAGAAAAAGTTAGAAAAAAATTAAGTGTACAAAATTGTTCTAGACTACTGTGTAAATGTGCGGAAGAAAATTTGGAAACTTCGACTGTGTATATTGCATGTATATAGCGTTTGAAGATAAATATAAGATTTGACCCTGCCGAACAGGGTCCGCGGACGTTGACTATTGACTTTAGGAATAAAATTATTCATGCAAGAATTTCCACACTTCGTCAGAATTTCGAAAAGACCTATTCAGAATTAACTTTGTAGAACCTTCCCAAATTCCCATTTGATCACTTCAAGACTAGTTTTTCTTTTACTGGTTAAGGATGGGTGATTCATTTCAACATAATTGTGGGTCTGGTTTGCTTTCTCTTCTCAAGTCTGCAACATCAGGTGGAAGGCTAAGATATGTTGGCTATCATACTTGTCTGTGTTTTTTGTATGTCTAGCACTACGATACCTGGGTCTTTGAAATACACATCGATATTTTGATTCTATTTGTAATTTTGTGCACCTGGTATGTTAATTAGTCATTCTTCTTGGCCTGATGTGTGCACACTTGCGATCAATGACTTGTCTTACACCTGTGTTGAATATTTATCAGATTTTTATATTGTAGTAATAGTTGCCTTCCTATTTTCCGACAGATAATTTTCTGTACTCAGAGTCTATTGACTTACGAACTTGCTTATGTTTGTTTGAATTGTAACTGCAGGAAGTACAGTCGTTATGAAGCCCAGGTACTTTTCTCTAGAATTGTTGAACAACTCAACATTCCTCCACTAATTGGTTATGCTGCTGCTAAATTTTGGCGTTCGGGTTTTACTTATCTTTATTTCAATGACTCTTGGTCGTGTCATCTGGCTTTCTGACTTCTGTGATATCTGCTTACGGTCCTTTTTGTCAATCTGCGGCTCAACCTTTAGTAGGGAGGTCCTGCAGTGCTGTGTGTACCTACGGCATGCACTTCTCATAACTAAAGTTTTGGCCTAGTGGGTATTCAGTACTAAGTAGATATGCTTTCTAACTATGTGGATTCTCAAGAAGTGATGTCCTCTTAAACTATTTTGTGACAGGTGAATGCTATGCAGCGAGATAGCGGTACTTACTGCGACGAACCTGAGGATGAGAAGGATTTTTCCACTTGGGTGGCTGACTTTAACCTCAATGATCGGTATAATTTTAATTCAATGTTCTTGAATTGAACGCAATGATGTTGCTTCTTTAAAGATTTGGTGTCACCCTTTGCAACTGCAGTTACCTGTATGTAAAAATGCGTCCCTTGCAACCTTTTGGGTTTTATGAGCAGAACCGGAATGAAATCCACAATCACGCTTTGACTAGTGTAGTTCATTACAGAACAGATTCATACCATCTCGTTGACCGTGTCGTAATGTGTTAGGTAACTAAGTGTTTGTTGTTCAGAACTGAGGAGATTGAAGAAATTATGTCAACAAATGCGTTCATGCAGGAGCTTCAGAACCAGATTGGTACGATATCGCAATCCAGGCTATTTGTTTCCTGTTGTATATTCTTTTTACTGCTGTAGTTAGTCCGGTTGTGCAATTACTCTAGGCCCACAATAAAGATCTTGATTTCAGACTCTTCAGTTCCTGGAGATATTTCAACCCACATTATAATTGGTAACCGCTGTTTCCTCCCCCACAGTAATTGCATGGAAAAGTTTTGTTGAGGCTCTCAAATTTTTCAGTTTGTTGTTCGGTTGAGTGATCGATTGCTCCGTAATTGTAGTATTTTAGCTACTCTGTTGGTGAAGGGCTTTTCATCCTAAAATTGTTCTAATGTAGTTTTTGGAGTAATTTGTTATGTTCAGTGAGTGAAAAATGTTCAGCTTTGAGGAGTGTTGCAGGCTGAAGGTTGATGTCTTTCTCTCTTGATGATCTGTACTTGTTCGTTGATACTGATCTGTGCTTCTCTGGGTTCAGTACCTGTTGTGGTGGAGCACAGCACTTTCTGGACTCGCTACTTTTATCGCCTCAACAAGCTGCAACAGATTGAGAATGCCCGAGTCAACCTTGTCAAACGTGAGTGTGGTTTGGGCATAGCTTTGAAGTTCTTACTTTTAGAATAATTTGTCCTGCAATGTGCCCATGATCATGTTGACCAGGGTCTTTGATATGGAAGAGCATTGTGCAACAGGGGCATTCGACGGAGAGGAGGATGAGGATCTTAGCTGGGACGTTGACGAAGATAAGGAAGCTGAGGAGCACGTTGCACCTTCTGAGACAGTGGTGGAGGGTGCTGAACTGACTGAAGCCCTCACATCCACACGAAGTATCGAGGTTCCTGTGGCTCCCTCCACCGAGGGTAAAATTCTTTTTGAAATTTTCAATCCAAAGAGTTGATCTATTTAAGTTTTTGCACTTGGAAGTAGTGTTGGGTGTTTGTTGGTTTTGCTACCGATTATATTGTACTTGGATATGATATTATCACTTGGATATCTCATTCTTCTATGTTGTGAATTCAGAGGCGCATGACGAGGAGGAAGCAAAGAGTGAGGGGAGTGCAGGGAGTGAGTGGATGGTTGTTTCTGAAGACAAGGGCTCAGGAAGCTCAGAGCCTAAGACATCACCATCATCGCCCATTTCGGAGAGGTATCTGGTTGTGCATCAATTACTTGTTACTAGATTAGACTGATTCCGAATAATACTTTTCCTTGTTATGTTTCAAAGGAACGATGAGATGTTTAGCATTTTCTCGTGTACATACTCTGCTAGGTCATGTTTGTGCGATGAGGTTGCTTGTTCCTATTCATATCTCTGATTTGCATGCGTCGCTGGCTAATGTTGAAGCCTCAGCTGCACAAGTAACCAAGGTTCCTAGGACAGGTTCTTCATTTTCACATTGTCTGTTGTCGACGATTTTGCTGCTGGAGTCTTGACCTATTACTGATATCTCTGGCTCCAGCGTCATATCAAAATTGTGGAACGAAAACTAGTCCATATTTGTTCACCGTAATAGTATTCATTTCC
This sequence comes from Pseudoscleropodium purum, assembly GCA_963969395.1. Classification (NCBI taxonomy): domain Eukaryota; kingdom Viridiplantae; phylum Streptophyta; class Bryopsida; order Hypnales; family Brachytheciaceae; genus Pseudoscleropodium; species Pseudoscleropodium purum. The sequence goes on along the minus strand of OZ017800.1, from coordinate 13,596,002 downwards.
TATTCGCATCCTTTTTTCTCGTTCATCCCCCAGCCTTACCAACTTCAACGTTGGTTTGTAATCTCAGCACGCCACGTTCTTGTGCTTCTCAAATTTTCTGCGTCCAGTGTAATCTGGAGCTGAAGACTTTCGTTTGGTCTTTTATTTTGTTGCAGGCAAGAGACTGAATCCTCTATACCAACCAAATCTGAGGATCATGAAGTGGATGGAGCTGAACTTGACCAACTTGGAGAGCTAAGCATTGATGGCGATAACGAAGTTCCCCTTAAGGAGAAGGGGAAAGAGAAAGTATCAACTCCAAAAGGTCTCAATGTAGCTACCGGGGAGGAGAATGAAGAGGTAATGCCCTGTCCTTCCTGCTCAAATTAGAACTTGACCAGAAACACTTTTTCGTTTCTCATGTCGGGAGACACAGGGACCGCAGACGCACACTACCCGGGGTTCCAAGAACTTAAAGGGATAGAGTATTTCCGAGATCCCTGTGAGAGAAATGACAAGTGTTTATATTCGGAATGTTTTGCATTCAAATCGAACTACAGTTGAACACCGATTGTCCAATTTTTTGTGAATACCGTAGTCACAGAGCAGATTCGTCCCTTGACAGACGGAATTATGATGACTTCTCGTTTGTTCACAGCCGTTACTCAGGGGTTCTAACTCATTAGGAAATAATATTATCACTTTTGGAATTCTTGAAGTTTCGGGGCGAACTTGCTTTGAGTGCACGGTATGTGAAAACCTTTAGATTGAACACCGGGATAGATAAGTGATGGTAATACTTTTAGTCGTTCATTATTCATGGAACAGAAGTACTAGGTACTGGGCCTGTCTTCTGAGTTGAGAGAAGCTTCATTCATAGCTCATGATGTCTTGCTTTCGTCCCAGGTGACTTTTCTACAGAATTATCCATATTTGTGAACAAATATGGAATTTGAGCACAGGTTGGGCGTGGCAACGACAGATGCCGTTCGAGTGTTTATTTGTGAACACATTCCGTAAAAATTTCTCACAAGTTGTACCGTCTGTTGAAATCTTCCAATGAGAAGTGGTAAGCAGTGTTCTATTCTGTAGTAGTAGCCATTTTTTCCTCACATGAAGTGCGTTGGATTTTGTGACTCCAGGAGTGGGGGGAGTGGGAGTAGCCCGCATCAATTCTCAAGGTATCAGCAAATATCCAATTCCAAGTACAGTCAAATGGTTTTTTCCCTTTTTTTCCATGGTGACCCTCTTCATACGGATGTAGACGATTCGATGCGTCCTTATGAAAGCAGCATAACACTGGTTGAATGTCTGCCGCCGACTTGTTCAATTTGTATAGCTGTGATATATATGCAGTCCATTCAATGCTAGCAATTTTTAGCATCACCATCGTTGGTTGCGACGTACCCACCAGTCCACCACCCTTGCCAAGTCAAGCTCTCCTTTGCGCTGCCAAAACTCATGAGACTCCAATTTGCAACGCTTTGGGCTCGTGCTTGGTGCATGTCGCGATATTTGTGGTTCTATGCGAGAGGTGTCGGTGAACCTTTTGTGAGTTCCGGGCTTTCAATAAAGCACTATTTTACAATTTTTATTGAGACCTTTACTAATTTGTTTGGATTTCTAGTCGTGCTTGACCACAGATGCACACAACCGCGGGTAATTAATGAACCCATTTGGGGATGTTCTCATCCATTCATGCACGAAAAAACGATTGATTTCACCGAAACTGATTTTCTTCTTAGATTCTTGTGTTAATTTTCTAACATATGTTTTGTATGGATTTTTAAAATTCCTCTTTGCAAATATTCTATTATTCAAACATACAAGCATGTTTCATCTTGAAACTAATTTTCCTGGGTAGTGTAGCCCTTCCAAAATTTCTATAAAATAGTAATACATGGCAACTGCCTCGAGGTCCTGCCTCGAGGTCCTTTCGAGGTTAATTCATTAGAAAGTGGATCATTTCCATGAATGCCTTCAAATGGATTGTTATTTATAAAGAAATAAAAATCTATATGCAAAAGGACCTCCATGGTGATGTACACCATGCAAGGTATTTTACAACAAAGTTTGTGTGTTAATGTACCAATTACATATTTTTTTCAATAAATGGGATTTGGACTATTTTAAGTTGAATTAGTGGCTACAATTAATGTTAAGGTGATGGTAATCAAGTGATTAGTAATTGTAATATGAACTTCTACCTTTTTAGAGTAAATTTGTTATAAGTGAGTTTTTTAGGCCTTTATATTATAGCCATCTTAAGAAATATTGTGATTGCTTTAACCCCTAAACATTTGGATCCATTTCCAAAATTGACAATTTGGGAAAAATCATTATAAAGTGTTATTTGAAAGAATATTTTGGAATTGACATACAAATAAAAGTTGTAGATTTTGAATTGTAGATTCTATCCATACAATTAGATTTACTAGTGTTATCACCAATATTGTTTTATAAATTTTGAAGGAAAATTTCAAAATTCCTTCTAAATTCAATTACAAATAAAATATTATAAATTTTTGAGTAAAAATTGTTGGAATAGATTTGAAATGAAATTCTCTTGACATGGTGATTTTTTGAAATTTTTGGGTTCTTTATCTCTATAACTTCATTTCTACAAATCGAGTTTTGAACTAAAATCAATGCAATTTTTGACTTGACATACTTCCACATTTGTAATTTTAGAAGAATATGCACTCTAATAACACCAAATCCAACCATTGGATAGGACAAAAACTTAATAAGGAACCTTTACAAATTAGATGACTTTCATCCAAATAGAACTAGGAAAAAAAATTGAATTTCAATCTATTCATTGTCCAGAAATTAGACGTCAGAGCGCTCTAGGGTTAAAAGATGAGTGAAATGCCTATTATAGAACACTTTTTATTGGCTTTGGACTAGTCTAGAGACTCTTTTAAACCAAATAGGTAGTATACTTCAAAAATTCATAACAAATTCATATTTTGTCAAAAATAAATAAATTTCAACAGTTTTCTTCATTTTTTACATTTGTCCTTGTAAGAAAAAAAAATGAAAATGCAACTATGTCAATAGGGCAAACCAATCATTTTATATGTCACAAGTTGGTTTACCTTAAAAAAATGGAATTGGAATGTTTGTACATTCATTTCTTGAGTGACTTCATAATGTTTGTAATGATGAAAAGATCAAAACAATTTTTTCATAATAAATGACCTTAACCAAGCCCTCTATAACATCGCCTCTTCCTACTTTCTTAGAAGCAACTCATCCCTTTATATCTTTTCTTTTTGTAGTCTCTTCCTAATTAAAGAGGACAAAGTTAATCACTTTGACAAGGTTGATCAATAAGCATATGCATTGTACAAACCCTCCAATTCATTGATATACATCAAGGATTTCTTTTGGGGCCAATGTCCCCTCATTGCCCTCACTCCAAAATCTAGTTCTAGGAAGGATAAAGCTAGAGAGGTCAAATTTTGGCAATCTAGCAAAATTTTGCCAAAAATAGAAGCCCTAATGTACATATAACAAGCTAATTTTTTTTGCACTAAGTTGATGAACAGATGTCCAAGAGTGTGGTATAAAGAAAATGTCTCTATTTCAAATATAAAGCCTTTTCAATGATCAACCCAAAGCTTTGACTAAAAATCTAGACATACAAAGTAAGAAGTTAGCTCAATAAATTCAAAATCCTCAATCCATCTACAAGGCACTTGATTGAGCTTCCACTTGATTGTATAACAAAATTGAGTAGTTGATTAATCCTTAAAAAACCAGCCGTATGTTTTTGGCAATATAACTTTTGGGGGCAAGTACATGTAAGCAAAGATTTGACTTATTTAGGCTAATTTATTTTTACAAGGTGTGAACGAGGAATATCTTCCATGAGTATTAAATTTCATTTCGTTTGAATATACAAATAAAAAGTTATGATGCAAAATGTTGTTGGTTTATCAACTTGAACAACCTAGGCTAATTTTTAAAAATTATTTTTTTCAGAAATAAAAATTTGAAATTGATTCTCTAGATTTATATATATATATATATATATATATATATATATATATATATATATGAAAGCTTTGAATCATTCGATTTTGATCAATGAAATGAAAGTTATGAAGAATTTTAGTTTGTAGACATTTATGGATTTCCTACTCTAAAATAAACTTTGAAGTCTTTTATTTAACTCAATTTTCAATATTTTTAGAAAAAACAAAACCATAAGATGTAGATTGTTTATAACAATATTACAATCATTGAAATTGGCATTTTCAATTACATAATGAAATTCTTAACAATTTAGTATTTTGGGTTATTTTCTATGTCTTTCAATTTGTTATTTTTTCCTATATATTGTACAATTCCAAATGATCTAAAATTTTTCAAACATGTAGCCAACTTGCTCTGAAGAAAGAATTAAAAGAATAACCATCATTTGGGGCATTTCTTTTATACAAATGTGACCTTGTAAAGTAAAGTTGTCCATATTTTTATAGGGCGTGAAAAAGGATTTTTTGTCAATTCAAACGTTGATATCTTGCAATGATATCTTGGATTTTCTTTTTTAAATTCTACATCTTTTCAACCTGTGTATTACAATTTTCTACAGTTAAATGTGTCCAAATATTTTTTTTTTCCTAGAATTTGATACTTGCACTATAATTAACAATTTTGGAGCTTTGGGGATAAAAATATAGTCAAAAACCTTAAGGGGTAAATCATTTTGGAGATCTAGTTAGTTATTTCTTCAACACTTGGGTGAGACTTGGACAATACTTGATGATGTTTATATCAAAACTAGGTGATACCTAGTAAATTTTTCACTCTTGACCTTAAAATATAGCAAATTCATTTGGCCAGCCACTCCTAGAAAAAGACATCCCACGAGATACTATTCACACCTAGAATATTTGAGGGTTTAGGGTTTTAGAGTTTTTAGGGTTTAAGGTCGAAGACGCGGGCATTTTTTGAGTTCCAACTACGGACTGCTGGGCTGCAAGGGATGCGCTTGTTGCGGTTTACACTTTTATTTTAGGGTTTAGTGTGTGCGCTCCGTTGTATCAAGCCTGTGAATCTCGAAGCTTAATTGTGCGAGATTTTCTGCGAATTTCAACTGCTCGCGCAGAGGATCTCTGCGCAGTGATGGCCTCGGTACTTCGAAGTTGTCAGTAGTGCCTTTGAGGGGTGTCGGCACATCAAGCTTCGAGTTTTGCAATTTGCGAGGAGCCTGCAATCACCGAGTGACCTCTTCGCAGATCATTCAGGATGGGTAAGGAAGTGGCGGTGAAGAAGGGCAAGAAGCGGAAACAGCAAGAGGATGCAACGGCTGCGGAGCAGCAAATCAATGGAGCTCAGAGCAAGGAGAGGGATACGTCTGAGGAGCCTAAGGTTGAGTCCGAGGTCCAGAGAGATGATGAACCTGCGGAACAAACGGAGGCGGAACCACAAAAGGATGGGTCGAAGAAAAACAACAAGAAGATGAAGTTTGACATGGAAACTTTAGGAGGTGGAATCGCGCAGGTTGAGGGGATAATGAGTACGACTGCTTTTGAGTCGTTACCTGTTTCAGAGCCCACTAAGAATGCTCTTAAGGACACCGGCTTCACTCACATGACTGAGGTATGCTTGTCGTGTTTCTATCTTGTCATTTTTTCTTTTTCTGATATAGTTTTGGGGCTGAAACGAATTGCTGAACACAGACACGTAATTTTTGCGTTTGAAAGGTTGTTTGGATGTTTATCTCCAGTATCAAACTTCGAATTGGTGTTTGCTGCAGATTCAAGCGCGGTCAATTCCTCAGCTTTTGACTGGTCGTGATGTTCTAGGTGCTGCAAGAACTGGTTCTGGGAAAACTCTGTCATTTGTGGTACCCGCTGTTGAGTTGCTATTTCATGCGCACTTCATGCCACGGAATGGGACTGGTGTGGTTATAATCTCTCCTACGAGAGAGCTTGCTATGCAGGTTAGTCTTCCAGTGTAGTGTTGTAGATTCACTCCCTCCTGAAAGCATTCTATATTTTAGCCGCGTTAAACCCTACACTGTCTTGCTTTTGCTCCCCTGTGAAGGTTCTTCAGGTTTAGGGTTTAGGGTTTAGGTTTAGACCGTGTTTTGGAAGTCTTAGGTTGTGTTTATTCTTCTCCTGAGATTGGATTTTGAGCACTCTTGTAGATTTATGGAGTTGCGCGAGACATCCTGAAATATCATAAGCAAACGCATGGTATCGTCATGGGGGGAGCTAATAGAAGAACGGAGGCTGAAAAGTTGGCGAAGGGAGTGAACTTTTTGGTTGCAACCCCAGGCCGTCTCCTTGATCACCTTCAGAATACAAAGGGCTTCTTGTTCAAGAACCTGAAGGTCTGTAAGGGTTTTATTTTTCTTAAGTTTGCGTAAACTCAGATGCCTACCGATAGACTTTGTGTGGTGACTAACGAGAGCGTACTCTTTATGAACTAGACACCTTGAAGATTTTTGTGCGACGTGTAAGGAATAGTGCTTGTGCATGGAGTGTCAGGGCAGAAACTAATGGCTGGACGTCTTTGTGGCTGGCGCAGTGCTTGGTCATAGATGAAGCTGATCGAATTCTGGAAATTGGGTTTGAGGAGGAAATGAAGCAAATTATTAAGTTGTTACCCAAGGATCGACAAACGGTTCTTTTCTCGGCTACTCAGACTACTAAGGTCTGTACTGTACTTTGACACTTTGATATGCAGTACTTCGGTGGTAATTGCTGAGATTTTCGTTTGTGATGAATGATTCGAATCTCCTTAATATCTTCATTCCTAGCTATGAGAAATTTCATTCAGTTAGTTGCAATACTTATTAATCTTTTTTTCCCACGGCAGGTTGAGGATTTGGCGCGGGTTTCGTTTAAGAGGGCTCCTCTCTATATTGGTGTAGATGATGGTCGGTCTAAGGCCACAGTGGAAGGACTCGAGCAAGGATATTGCGTAGTTTCAAGTGCAGAGCGTTTCTTACTCCTTTTCACCTTTTTGAAGAAAAACGTGAAAAAAAAGGTAGGCCTATTAAGACAATTTTCTTTTCTGTTGATACTTCTATGTTGGAATATTCGTACGTAGCGTACCAGGTTTTGGTCTTTTGTTATGTGTTGTTGGTGCACTGGGAGTCATTGGGTTCTACTTGAGGTAGGGGCTAGTCTAGTATTAGAATGCTCGCTGGGCGGACCTGGAGTTCTATGGGGATATGAATGGCGACAGAATCCTATCCCAAGCATAGAGGACCCCACTGTAAATATAGTAGGCAGAGGTCATTAAAATCAAGCCTCGGAGGATCCCTGTTTCGGAAAGTTTCGAGTTGACCCTATGTGGGACGGCTTGCAAGACCTAGCGGCAGTCCTGATTCCGTAGGGTTTGTGCTTTAGGACGGGTCTTCGAAGACGCACCTTAAAGTCGAGATTGGGGTCCTTCATCTATAGGGGGTCTTCGAAGCGTCAGTCCCAGAGGAAGAACTCCCATAGTATGTTGGGTTCCTCCTTCGGGTTCTCTATTGTAGAAACTAGCCTTGAGCTATTCTGTAGTTCAAGAAGTAAGATTCGTCATCCAGCAGGACAGCACAGAGTATATTCACAATCATAAGTTTAGTTTTTAAACATCCCCAGTCATTTATGTCCCTGACCGAATAATGTGTTGCTGGAATACAGATTATGGTTTTCTTCTCGTCTTGCAACTCTGTGAAGTTCCACAGTGAACTTCTGAACTACATCGACATTCCTTGCCTCGACATTCACGGCAAGCAGAAGCAACAGAAGCGAACATCAACTTACTTCGAGTTCTGCAATGCCGAAAAGGGTATCCTCCTCTGTACAGACGTTGCAGCTCGTGGGCTGGACATCCCAGCAGTGGATTGGATCATTCAATACGACCCTCCAGATGACCCCAGGGAGTACATTCACAGAGTGGGTCGGACTGCAAGAGGAGAAGGATCTCAAGGGCGTGCTCTCCTGTTCCTCATTCCCGAAGAGCTGGGCTTTCTCCGCTATCTAAAGGGTGCTAAAGTCCCACTAAACGAGTACGAGTTCCCCTCTAGCAAAATCGCCAATGTGCAGTCCCAACTGGAAAAGCTCGTCGAGAAGAACTACTATCTTCATCAGTCAGCTCGTGATGCATACCGGTCCTACTTGTTGGCTTATAATTCTCATGCTATGAAAGATATTTTCAATGTTCATCGGTTGGATTTACAGGTATGCCTCTTTCTAAGTACATATCCTCAATAGTTTCTGAAATTCTCAATTGCAAAGCCTTGTCGCTTTGTAGGTTTTAAACATTTAAAGAGATATCAGATGTTCAACTGAATCTTTCTAGTTTCTGTTCTTGCACTGGAGTGGAAAATTAAGTTTCCGAGTGTTGTGATTGTTGCAGGCTGTGGCTTCTTCATTTGGATTCAGCTGTCCTCCAAAGGTCAACCTAAACCTCGACAGCAATGCGGCTAAGTTTAGGAAAAAAGGCCCAAAAGCAACCGAGGGACGCAGTGGTAAACATGGCTTTAACGCAAGCAATCCTTATGGTAAGAAAGCAGGCGGAGATAAGACCAAATTCACTCGCTTTTGATAGATCCATACTAGCCTTTTAATTTTGACTTGGAGTCCCAATGCAATGTGAGATCTCCACATTCCTTGCTAGAGTTATTTATACTGGCATAAGCTTTTAGGCATAGGTCAAACGACTGTAGATATGATGAGTAGCTTTTAGGGTTAGCATGCACCTTGGGGACCTTCTGCTGCGGCATGTTTTAAAATTTGCCGTGAGCTTGGTTGCTGTGGATGTCTCCTAAGTTTTTTGCAGAAGAGCTGTAAGAGTAGCTGTTTCGGACAACCTCTCGTAGCTAGAGAATGGGAGGTGACTTTGCATTCAATTTTTGTTCCCTTAGGATAGTAGAGAATATCCAATTTGAAGATCCATTTTTGTTGTCTTTCACACTTTGTTTGATTTCTTTTTTCTATTTTTCTTGCTACGCATTCAAATGTTGGATATGTGCACAGTAAGCTTGAGGTATATGAACCTTTTGCGGTTGGGATAAGGAATCCTCACTCCCTCTATTTCTAAATGATACCAGTGTTTCCTTAAGGATGTTTAGAAACAGAGGGATTATTGTTAAGGGAGATATGCTTCTGATAATACGTTTCTCATGTTTGAAATTGCTATGAATTTTTGTAGTATAGAAGTACTACAAGACATTGGAGAATTCTTGATCTATTGGTATAAGTTATATCCATTCAAGACTTCCATCATAGTGTTCATATCATCTAGTAATATGTTGGTATATTGGCTAGTCTATAATAGAATTATTGGGTGGTCTTCCTTTTAATGTTGCTCCATTCATCCTATGATCCTATCCATTATATTGATTCAGATATATTTACCTCTTGTCAAATTTTGAGATATGTATGTATTGAATCAAGAGGCATTGACAAATTAGTTACTTGACATTTATTAGTTAGTGTACACCAAGGGTGTATTGGAGAGTCATCAATCATTATAGTTAATTTTGTACCTAATTACAATGCAACTTTCAATTTCCTATTCACCTTTGAATTCAATCTAAAGTTTATAATTTAAAACAATTAAAGTTTTGTAACTTAATAAATTTGATTGTTGAACATTTTGTCACTAGTAAGGATGAACATATTTTTTCATTCTCTTTGTTTTTCAATGTAGCTAAATAGTATTTTATAACTTAGAAGTGGATCACTTTAAATTGCTAATTGGCAATAGTTATTTTGTTCTTGATTTCAATATTATTCATACAAGTATTTGTTTTTAAATTTGAAATCAACTAATGAAATGGAATGTATAGAATCAAGTTTCCATTTCATTTTCAAATTTTATAAAATTCCAAAATTTATTTATCTTATTGCAATTTCAAGTATACTATAGTACATTTTTATAATGTATAATTATGGATCAACTATAGTTTAGTGTCTAGTGATTTTTTTAATATGATATGATGTAAGAATTTGGTTTATACTACAATACTATATTTTATAATGTACAATTATGGAGTAATTTTTAAACTCTTTGAATTGATATTATACTTACATGAATTCCTTCAAGTATTCCTTCTAAAATTGAATATAATTTCAAATCTTCCAATATAATCTAACAATTTACAACTATTGATATATTATTTTTTATATTAAAAAATCAATCTCCTAAATTAGGCTATTTTTTTGTTTATTTGTTACGTTGAGATCTCCCAGACTATACATCTCTGGTAACATTTTTTGTACCATCGGAAAGCTCTTGGCCAATGATCTCAAACTAGCTAAAGTTCACTTGGTTTCTACTTAATTTTTTCAACCCTCAATATAAATTTGAAAAAAAATCTTCCCAAAATGAACATTTAGCCAATTATCCTATACCCATTTTGATATCACTATTCTCAACAAAGAGGGGTGCACGGGCTTATTCCATGGTGCTCTAACCTGTTCCATGGTGTTTTGACCTACAATGTGAAAGTTATTGAATTTCAAAGTTTTCATATGTTTTAAATTTTTTTAAATGCTCTTACTTTCATTTTGACCGTAGCAACGGAACATGGCACACTAGTCAAAACCTCAAGATATGTTGTTTGTTTTATTTTGTTTGTTTGTTACGTTGAGATCTCAAGGACTATATATACTTCAACCACATTTTTCTTACTGCTGGAAAACCCTTATCAAGGATAGGTGTATTAGCTTTATTTCATAGCATTCCAATTCACAATGTGAAAGTTATTGAAGTTTGAAGTTTTATATATATAATTTTAAAAATTAGAAAATGATTTTTACTTTTATTTTGATTGTGGCAACGGCATAGGACACACTAGTGTAAATGAATATAGAGGGGGGGCTTGAATTTTTCTTAATTTTTCTTCTTTTTTTAGAATGTATAGGCAAGAATTTTTTTGTGATTGGATTTCCTTCAAAATTGACTCAGATTTATTTTTTAATGCAATGGTTCTTCCATTCATTCAAAAATTTAAATTTAAATTGTTAAATTTTAAATTTTAAATAAGTTGAGTCAAATTCATGTCCACCAATGAATGGGGCGGATGCTGGGGCCTATTTATAGGCCCATAAGCAGGGCCGTCACTCGCGACTGAATATAAAAATAATATTATATAACATATACAATACAGCAGGGCACTATAGTCCTAATCTTTCTTACACAGTGATTTCATTGTATAATTTCATTGTTATATTTATTGGGTTATATAATATCACTGGTATCCTCCAGAGTTTTTTATGCTCAATTTTATACTCACTTTTTTTTCTGATTAATTGACATCTCTATTTTTAAATGAATCATTGGTATTTTCAAAGAGGGAAAAAAAAACTTTTTAAATAAAAATTTCAAATAAAATCTTAAATAAAAATTTTAAATGAGGAGATGATGGAGCTCAGATGCCATCATAATGGTGGCATGATGCCCATTTACATTCATGAAGAAATAAATTTAGTAAGGAAATGAAAAACATTGTGCAATAGAAAGTCCGTCCTCCATACTATTTGTTACAAAAAAACAGAAACATAAAGTTAACATTTAATGAACAATAAATTGAAAGTGGATATGATGTTCCAAATTGAATGATTTAAATTTAAATTATTTTTTTTTTTGACAAAGTCAACATTTTGGATCATGTAATCAAAAGCAAGTGGAATGCGTCATATTTTGTAGAAACTACTCCGTATTTGTATTTGAATTTGAGGCAAAAAAATCCATTGGTTATTGAGACGCTTCCTTGTATAGTTAATACTTCACTAAATTTTACTACTCATTAACTATACATTCTATAAGCTGCAAAAGTGAGACAATAGATATTAATTAAATTTTTGAGGCATATCAACAAAGAGAAGTAATAGTAAACAAAATTAAAAATAATAGACTAAAAATCACAATTTTATGGCTTTAGAAGTTGTTTCAAATCTACCACCAATCTACCACCAATTTAATACTAAATTATTTTCAATCTACAAAATGCTCACTTGATTTGAGGCACTTTAAAGTTTTGAAGAGTGGTTTAGAGCTAAAACAAAGTTGTTGGATGTTGATGAGCATGACACATTTCTTAGGAATTTTAGATGCAAAATTTGCTTAATGGGGATAAAAGGATGTTAGGGCAATTACCTACACCTCAAATTTTAATATATTTTTTTCCCTATTTTAACTTTTAGAATATTTTGTGATTCTTAAATTTGGTAGAAAATTGACTCAATAGAAAAGGTCCAAGTGAAGAATGGACTTTTTTGTTCACATCTCTCCCAATGGTTAGGCAAAAAACATGGAAAACTAAATATTATGGAGTACTATAGACTCATAGAGACTATTTCATTTCAAACAAATAATATGCAAAATAAGCATTGATGTACCATCAAATGAAAATATTTGTATGTCATCAAAATGAATGACACTTACAATATTATGTTATTTCAAATAGTGTCTTCTATTTCATTAAAATGAAAAAAAAATATTCATTTAAAAAAACTATAAAACACCTTGGTTGCATTTCTCCTCATTTTGTTAATAATCTCATTAGATGTTTTTGGTCATTCAACCTATAAGGGAGTGGGACTAATTGTTGTTTTTAATCATTTTGGAGATCTAGATAGTTATTTCTTCAATACTTGGATGAGACTTGGATAATACTTGATAATATCTACATCAAAACTAGGTAATAGCTCAATAAAATTTGACTCTTGGTCTTAAAATATAGCAAATTAATTTGGCTATTTTGATAGGAAAAAAAATGAAAATTTCCTTTACCAAAAATAGCCAACATTTTTTGCATGTCTCCTATTGGTGAAAAATCGTGCATTCAAAAAACAATAGGGACTACAAATACTACCTCTTTTACCTACTACTCTTCAATGATTGGAAAAAATGGCAATTAGTTCAAAATTAGCTAGTGGATATGGAAAAAAAACTCGGTTGCAATTTGAATACAATGGCCAAAATCCACTGAAAAAATCTATAAATTTTCTATTTAGAGTAAAAAACAGGGAAAATAACCAAACTCATTTCTTCAAAAATTGATTGAATATGAGAATTGAAGGAAATTAGTTGGTAAAACTCAGTAAGTTTCCCGAAGTTTTAAAAGGAAAAATAATGAAAAATTCCTTTACAAAAAGTAGCCAACATTTTTTGGATGTACCCAATTGGCGAAAAATCATGCATTCAAAAAACACTAGGGACTAGAAATAGTGTCTCTTTTCAAATAGTGTCTCTTCCCAAGTCTCCCTTTCCCCCTCGATTGCTGATTCCCGAGTCTCCCTTTCCGGTCAGTGGTGAAGGACTTCATGACCCACTTCGCTCCAGAAAAAGGCATCCCACGAGACACCTTACTCAGTTCCCAAATAGGAGGCAGCAGAGCAAAGCAATTCTAAATGCGGCACCGCCAGACTGTCTGCTGCGTCATCGTCCTCCTTTTTCGCAATGAATTCTTCTTTTGCAGGCACACCCAAAACAGCAAACAAAAAAGAAGAAAAGAAAAAGAAAAAGAAGAAAAAATCATTCACCTCGCATGCAAGAGAGAGAGAGAGAGACGGATGCAGCTTGTGGAAATTGGAATCGATCAAGCTCACAATCGCATCGAATTCGTCCATTTACAAGCTCACGGCACGCCACACTCGCGCTCCTCACTTCGTCTTTCTCTCTCTCATTTCCACCACGCAAATGATGCAACTGATGCAATCAGTTCCCTTTCAATTTGTCCCCGAAAAAAAAACACTACACGCCACCCACCAGCCTAAATATATGAAAGACAGAAAGACCCCATACTGGATGCCTGTCGCAAACTTCAAACAAACACAGGGCTTCCTTATAATTAGACATCCCAAGGGACTTGTGCGACACTGCGACCCCACTGAGTGTCCTGAAATGGATTCAATCCAAGCGAAATTTGAGATTTTACAGTCGGGACCGATTGGAACCAGTCTTTGGTCGGTCGGTCCCGATTTTGGTGCTTTTTCGTGAAATTTCTGTTTTTTTCATTTTGGGATATGACATTCAATTCCGTGGGTGCAATTGGGCGCTAGAATTTGGCGAATTTGCTTGCTCGCGCTTCGCCCTTGTGACGGAATTGAATGGTCGATTTCTCGCGTGCGCAGGTGATGCGGGTGTCTGATGATTTCTGTGAAGAAGAATATTCAGGTTTTTCGTTTGGTGAAATTGATCTATCAATCTCCCGTGATCAGTTCTTCGCATATGTGTGACAGACATTCAACGCGAGTCAGAGTAAAAAAAAAATGAATTTGGAATATGAGGAACCCGCAGTTTAATGAGCAAGACAAACAGGGGAAAGATAGAGTGAAGAGACGATGAATCCGGGGAGTTCTCCGTGATTCTTCACACAATACAAGCAAACGCAAGCCAGGGGACGTTGTTTGTAATAAAATATTGGTGGGTTTAGGAGAAACCCTACAATCTCTGGGAATGAGCGGAGCAATCGAACCTTGTTTTTCCATTTCAGAACGGAATCAGCGGCGTGGATTGGGAGACATTGGGTGGATTCGAGTCAGACTTGCTGTTTGCTGTGAGGGACGGTCATGGGTTTCAATTCCAAAGGCGACCTCCCGCTGTCTTCGGAGACGGGGTCTCAGATGCTGAATCAATCAAGACGTAGGGAACGTAACCTGGAGTTCTAATTAGAGCTATGGCGTGAAGTTCAAGGCAAGCTTCTAAACAAGGACCCAAGAGCCTTCCACTTCATAATAATCTTAAAGGAAAAAAAAAACAATCTCTATCTAGGAGAATGTGCCTTCAAAAGTATGAAATGGCTAGATTTCTTTGACTCTCGCTAAGAATGATTAAGACAATGCACTTGTGGATGCACATAGTGAAGGGGCTTTGAAATTTCCAAGGCCCAATCATAATCTTACATATTAGGTGTGATGAATTTACGATAGCTTGAAATCCACTATTCACAACATTCTTGAAGTAGGGCAAGATGGGTCCTTGAAACATTTTCGAAATGGAAAACACTACTTTAACAAACATTAGTAGAAAACAATCATACCTCATTATACCAAGCTTTAAGACCCACACTTGGTTTTATTTGTGATAACATGACAAATGAGGCCAAGTATGAGTCTTAAAAGTAAGTTTGGTCTTGTAAAGCATGTTCTCTACTAGTGATAATTGAAAATTTAGCAATGAGCCATTTGTTGTCTTGCAAAATAATTAGTTCATTTGGTTAATCTTTTTGCTATAAATGTATCAAATCATCATACAACCAATTGCAAGTTCCATGGTCTCCTTCAAACTTATTTTGAACTTTTAATTTAGAACCTAACAAAAACCAAATTCTTTTAACCATAGAAATTTACTTGTTGAATTTTAGGACTAGTGTAAACTTGGTCTGCATAAATCAAAGAAATGATCCACAAACGGCTATTTTAATCAATCACAAGGGTCTTCTTGAGTGGTTCATTTCTCTTGCCATACACATACAATGTTTCTACAAGTGTAACCACTAAAATATAATGAATAGTTTTGTTTACCAATTCTAATTGTATTCCTTTGCTTCTTTGTTTTGATTGTTGGAAACAATCACCTGCTAGCCAATTGTCTAATATTATGCAAGCAACCACTAGTAAAAAACAACATTTCAGACGACACAAAACAAATGATGTTTTTTTGAAAACTGCATTCCTGCAAACACAAATTTTCTTAAACTGCATTCGTAGAAACGCAATTTTCAGAAAACATCATCTGTTTGGTATTGTTTGGAATGTTGTTTTCTACTAGTGAACACAACCTCCTACCAAATGAAATTCTCCCATTTCAGAGCAAACTTTCATGTATTGTTGGAATCAAAAATACATTTTCAAGTTTCCCAAAGTTCCAATTGCCTTTGCCAAGTTTCAGAATGCTTTCTACTTCCATGTAAGTACGAAGAAACTCCAAGTTAATAAGGTAGGCACGCCCAAATGTGCCACTAACCTTAAACCGCCATCTATACCATATCTACATCTCCAAAGTCAATTCTATACTTATATGGAAGAAACGCACTTAAAACCAAACTTTGTTCCTTCATAATTTTTGCATACAATATCCAAATACCACGTTCTTTGGTGTATTGGAACCTCCTTTCACTTGCCAACAAGAACATATGAAAAATCTAAGCAGTCTAATAATAGAAAATAGTCTCGGTAGCAAAAAGTGGCAGTTTTGGAGGTACCCACCTCAGTAGTAGTTTGCTTCATTGTCAAACTAAAAGCAACCAACAAATGTTAAACTCCAATATAATTTATTTTTTTAAAACAACTAGTTTTCCAAACGTCGGAAACCTTTCTCTCCCAATTTTCCCGAACCCTTCCACTCAAACTTCCTCAACCACCACCACCACTTCTTCTCCTCCTCTTGCAACTAATACTGAACTTTTCCACACGTTCATTGTCGACTTCCGAATCTTCTTTTCCTGGTCTTTTTTAAGCAAGAGTTGGGCTGAATGATTCTCGGTGCATGGCAGCAGGCAGCAGCAGGCCAACGTTCCCCTGCCTGCCTGCTGCTGCTGTTCAAATTTGTGCCGCAGCTGAGGTGGGCTCAAGATAAGGCTCTCAGGCCTTTGCCTTTGCCTTGCCTGCAGTGAAAAAAGAAGCTTCAGAAGCTCCGTTCGTCGCTCCTCCTCGCCTCGCCTCGCCTTGAGATGGATGGAACTGGAAGCAAGCTGTGTCCAGTTGTGGACCATTCAGAAGCAAGGAAAACCCTTCCTGTTCCTAATGGCGGGCCAGCAGGCGAAAGGGAGTGCATAAGTTATCCCGTTCCTTCCTTTTGGGGTGCACAGTAATGATAATCAGCTCCGTCTTTACTGAGGCCAAGATTGGCAGCGCCGGCTCTATTCTCAGGAGGCTAGACATTATCATTACTGTAGTTTGCTGGTCCGCAGAGAGCAGCGCAGAAGACGGAGCTTGCTTAATTGGGCTTGCAACAGAACGCCTTTGGACTGCACACCCAGTCTGGCGCTCGGGAGGACGGGCTTCGACGCAATCAAGGCTCCCGCACTTGCCAATTTAAGCAAGGCAGGCAGCGAGGGAGGGAGGGAGGGACGAGGGAGAGGAGCCTGGCGCATCGCATCGCTGCGCAGCGCATCAATCAGGGCAGGGAGAGGCCTACTTTGGTGGTCCCGAAGAGATGGTCAAAGGGAGGGCTCGTTGACTGAAATGAAGTGGACAGACGGGACTCGACGGGGACTGAAGCTTATTCCATGAAATCTCGATTGACTGGGCTTTGCCGTCTTGCGGATTTAGAGCATCCCCACGCATGCGTCTCGCGAAATGGATGACTTTGTAACGGAGGCTGGAAAAAATGCCCCACCTATCCCGCAAAACAGATGACTTGTTTCACGGCTGGCTTGTAAAATACAAGATGATTGGCAAAAGAGGGTCATTTTGCTAGCTGGAACTCAGTGTGCTTGCGGTGTCCTGTTGTAGATTTGTATATTAGGTAAAAACATATTATAATATGTTATATTGGGTAGCTTCAAGGTGACGTCGCTCTGACATCTATTTAAGAGGGTAGTTTGCCTTAGAACTTCATTACATTCGAGTAGCAGACTTTGTTTTCTACTTTAGAGTTAGAATGTCGAACTGGAGAGTTTTTTTTGAGTCTCAAGATGAAGAGCTTCAACCAGAGGTTGAATTCGAGCTTTCATTGTCACAGCTACTAGATCAATCCCTTTTGGAACGGGATCTTGCTTTGCCACTTAGGCATCCTCGAGATGAAGCTGGGCCTTCTTGACCGCCGAAGCAACCTCGCGTGGAGCGGCGATGGCACGGTAATCTTGATACCAATGCTCGTGTTTTGGTAATCTTGCTTCAAGTTGGGTGTGTTGAGCCAGGCACTCGGAAAGTGACTTTTGAAGCGAGTTATGAGGGCAAAAACATCGATCATTACTATTGTATGGTTCTGCCGGTGGAGAGTAGTCGTGGCCACCAACGTTGGTTGGAAGGTCCAGTCAACCCCTTGATGAAGTCCGAACGTACAAATTACGTTGCTGCCACCATCAAACGCATTCTCAACTTTCTGCAGATGAAATGAAGCTGTGATTAGAACTCTAGTTTTTTATCTCTAATGAGCATTTATTAAATGTTAGTTACTAATTTTATACTTTGAGTATTTTATTAAAATCACAGTGTGTGATTTTAAACGTTTAATGAGAAGTTAGTATTTAAAAGTTAACTTGGATTTTAGAATAAAGGGAGAGTGTGAATGGGGATTTAGTTTGGCATCTTAGGTGGGGTCTTGGTAGGGGCATGGGCTGATGTGCCCCCACCCCTCACTTGAGATAGGGAGGAGAAGAGGGAAAAGATGCTTAGTTAGTGTGTGTAGGAAGGAATAGAGAAACTTGAGTGTGGAAGAAAATCTGAGACTTCGAGGAGTGATATCTCCCATTGTATGAAGATTTTGGTAATGAAATTTGATGAGATTGTTCCTTATGAAATTGCCTTTCCAAAATGAGTTTGCAATTTTGATTTGGAGTTAGGATGAAAAAGTTATGAGCATTTGAATTTGAGGAGTTTTAGTGCCTTTCATGAAGAAAAGGCTGAGACTTTGTCAAGCCATAGCTGACGTTCAATCCATCAAGTTGCAAGAAGGATTTTGGAAGCGTGTTCATCTTAATCTTAGCTTTCCAAAGAGTGATTAAACTTAAGATTTGGAGTTCGGAGGAAGAAGTTATGGAGGTGTGATGACTTGGAGGTTGGCTGCCACTTGTGAAGAGCAAGGCCGAAACTTTGGAGGGCCATAACCTTTGGTCAGTATAAGGATTTCTTTTGAAAATTTTATAAGTGTTAGTTTGTTTATTTATCTCTCTAAATAGCTATCACACGAGCTATTTGGAGTTTTATTGAAGAAATTATAGAGTGTAGGAGTTTAGAGGTTGAGTGGGTTCTCAAAATAGGAGACCGAGACTTTGTTGGGCTATAACTTATGGACAGAGTTTTAGTTCTTAGTGAAATTTTCACATGTTGTAGCCGGATGTGTTAGCTTTCCAAATTGCTATCACACTTGTGTTCAGGGTTTGTAAATCAAAAGTTATAAAAAGTTTGAAGAGACAGTGGTTGGTTAGCGAGGAGGAGAAGAGCCGCCACTTTGTTTGCCTATAACTTTTGGACAGTAGTTTAGAATAAAGTGAAATTTGGAGAGGTGTTAGGTTACTGGGTTAGCTTTCCAAAATGCTATTGCACTTAGCATTTGGAGTTGTGAGCCATCTGTGGCACTAGATAAAAGGTCGCAGCTACTTTAGGGTACGGCTTTGAAGATTTCTCATTGTTTTTTTCAAAACATGAAGACTTGAAGATTGAAGACTCGAAGAGGAATGTTTTGGGTTTTTTTTATATGTATGTGTGGGATGTGGCTTTGTTATTCCTCGCTTGATTTGGAGGCTCGTTGTCTTTTATTTCCTTTTGCTTTGTAACCCTGGTTGCGGGCGGTCTAGATAAAACCAAGACTTAACCCCATTTATTGTCGTGGTGACGAAGTGGGGTTAATGGCCTACATGGTCGAGACTTGCTTATTCTCACGGTCTGGAGTTTTGGCCAGCAGACCGTGAATTTGAAGTTTAGGATCCCATCATTCGGACGGTAGCTCGTGTCTACTGTCCCGTTTTACCCGTCCCGTATCCCGTGGTTTCTTATCCCTTCCTTGACCCTTATACCTATCTAGAGCCTACATAGGATAGGCCAACGGGCACCGTTTGAAGACTGAAGATTGAAGAAGACACCAAGTATACAACCAACAGTTGCAGCCAAACACCCCGTGTGTTCCTAAAGCGCGCTCCTCTCTACCCGACAGCGTCTTGCATAATAAAATGCAACAAACTACTCTACACTTGTTGCGTCACTTTTATAATCAAGACAAACTCTCTGAGACACTTGTTGTGTCACTTTTATAATCAAGACAAACTCTCTGAGACACTTGTTGTGTCACTTTTATAATCAAGACAAACTCTTTGAGGCACTTGTTCCGGCACTTCCTTGACATGCCTATAATTCGTTCAAAGTCGGAGCCCCAATTCCAGCACTTATTGATTCTCGATCTCCACATAGTACACTTCTCTTGATTTTCGATCTCCACGTGCATAGCTGCGTTGGCTTGTTAAGAGTGAACCGGTGGAGACGCAACACCTTACCTGGCTTGCAAAGTGGATGGCTCTGCATTTTGCAAGCTGAAATTCCACCACATTTTGCAAGACGGGTGGTGATGCGATGTTATATGGTTGCCTTCAGTTAAGGTCTTAGTAGATCACTTTTTCAATTACAGCACTAACCTTAGAAAATTTAGAAACTCGGCTCAAATTTTTACCACTAAGAACATCAAGGACAAAAAATGTTTAATGAACGACTTTTAAAGAAACTCTATGGAGAAATTAGGGTGCTTCAACAATTAGGTTGCCTTACCTCCAAAAATTATGTCATGATTCCTTGCTTGACCCTATGGAGGCACAAGTGACTCTTTAAACCAAACCCTCAACCATTGCACCAACCCATGCTAGGCACATGATTTTGGGTTGATGAAAATTATTGCATCCTTGTATAATAGTATTGCTAATAAATATTTCTATAATATAAAATGTCAAAAAATTAGCGAGGAGGAACCTAATTTCACTATATAGTGTAGAAATGAGAAATCACCTATATATCATGAATTTGATCATTTTTAGGTGACTACTTTGATCTTCACTTGAATTCATGAGAGACAAGATTAAAGCATTAGTTGCACTTCTAAGAGAAATTCCCAACTATTGGTAAGAGAATTTTATGTGTACATCTATTTGCCTTCAACCTGAATAAAGGTTTTACATTCTTAATGTCAAAGTATGGTTTTCCATGTTTATTTTAACACTTTTTAATGAATGTTTTTGCTCAATTTTTTTTTGCTTAACCAAGGCATGCAATGCTTATCAATGATTTTGGCAACCAATGAAATTTATCCTCAATGAACTTCTAACATTTTCAAAACATGTATTCCAAATCCTAAATCATAAGTGATTGTAGGACAAAACTTGTGGCTATATTAGAATATTGAAATATTTAATTAATTTCAATATTAAAATACTTCTTAAATTGCTAAGAAGATGAAAAAAATTGAAGTTACTTAATAAATACCTTGTTCAAATGTTTATTTGGATAGTTTCCAAACATGGTCATTGTTATAGTTTTCTATAAAAAGACTACTACATGTCCCCATTTCCCAACACTAAGAGGTAGACAAGGTATCAATCTTTAGGGTAAGGAATAATATCCGGAAAATGTTGACATTTGTTTCTAGAATAGTCTTTGATGACCTTGGCCATATAGTACTAAATGCATACAGGCACAATTAGACTCAATTAAATTGTGGTACAAATATGATGATTTAAAGTAGTTTTTTTTATTTTGGAACAGTGTCCTTCTTGTTGGCTTCACTACAAAGGCTAGTTTCTAGAGGGATGAAGCCAAAGAGGTTAGATTTCTGATAGTTTGGTGAAATTTTGCCAAAAAAAAGCCCTGATTTAAAGTGATTGCACTTTAAATCATATATGAACATGGAATTCATAATTTTCCCATCTAATTTTTTATTGAATCTTATTGGACATAATCATAGGTGATTCAAGATTTGTTTTGTATACATTTTTGAAGTAATGTATGAATAAATTACAAACCTTTTTAAGTGTTCAAAATAAGCGTTTTAAAATCAACCCTAGACTTACAAATTCAAAATCTTGATACTTTGAATAAGAATCTAAATGAGGCACTATTGCAAATGTTACAAATAGGTATGATTACCTCACTTGGCATGGTTAGAGCATCCACACTTTTGCTCCAAACCTAGAATTGGGATGTCTATTCGAAGGTGTCTTGGGATTGGAGGTCTCCATCAATGACCTTGCAACAATTTAAAAAAAAGGCCCTTTAGAATTGGTTGGGTAGCTCAATGGATGAAGTTCTACAAGTTGCTACAAGGATTTTAGATTTAGGAGAATCTATCATACAAATAACGATAACTAATGCATAAATTGGCTTTCTTTTGGTTGGAGGGCATATGCTCTTATAAAGCAAGGGATGTGGGGTGACACCATTGGATTTATTTTGGAATAGTAAACGCTTGCATGTCCCCCCCCCCCCCCCCCCCCCCTTCCAATTGTTGGTACATTCATAGCAAAATTGATCCAATCATTTGGAATCATCTAACAAAAGCAATAAATTGCTAATATCCCACCTTCCAAACACGTGTTTAGTCTTGGGCCTCGATTATGTACAAGATTGGGGTATCAAAGCTTGCCCTCCAAATTGAATCTTGTTTAGGCCCTCAAAAACTAGTTATGTGTGTCATTTGCCTTTAACCCTTAAACATCGATAAGGACATTTGGTGTCCGATGGATGACAAATTTTTTTTATAGTAGGACAAAAGTTTGACTATTTATCCTTAGAATCTTGTTGTGAAAAGGGGAGGTCTTCTATAGTAGTTCGACTTCCAATGAGAATTTTTTCAATATATATTTTGCCATTGATTCACACGTATTACAAAAAAATTCAGCCCTCAGGAGGTTTGCGAGTTTTGACCCCTCCCCATTGTGCAATTAAAACTAATTTTTACTTTTTATTGTCTTTCAATGAAAGTGTTTGACTTGTGCCACATCAGGGCTACATCAAATTTCAATATTTTCTCAATATTTAAAATATATATTTTTAATTTTCAGTACTTGCACTACGGGGGTCCAAAAAACAAAACCTCAATGGCCCTTCCAGGGGGGTTCAGATTTTCCCTAATGGTAACTGAATGAAAAGGAATGATTTCCATGGTCACCCCTTCGTCCTTTGAGGTAGGTGATGGTACTCTCAAGTAAGCATACTGTTTTATTAATTTTTTTTAGTATATTATTAAAATCTAAACCTAATTCTATTGTGATTAAAAAAATACTTCGTACTTAGGAATCTCTCCACATAACTTACTGTACAGTACAGTACTTGGTGAGTGACGGCTGGCTGTCATGAAGAAAATTTGAAACCGGAACTGGGCCCTGTAACTGGGGTCTGACTGAGTAAAAAGGTGAGTAAAAAGTGGAAAGTAAAGCCCCTGCCCTGCCTGAGTGGATCGGATAGCCATCCCCTGTATATACTGTAGTGTACTGTACAGTGTCTAGTGTTTTGTTTTAAAAAAATTTGGGAGCATCTCCAGCAGTGTCCGCAGACCACCATATTTGAGAAACCGACATCAATCCACCTGCGAACGAAATCAAATCTCGGGGCACGGTATCCGAGCTCCGTTCATTGTGATTGGAGGAGCCCAACCAGCCCCAGTGAGAGGACTGGGCTATAATAAGAGAAGCACTCTCGACTTGATAATGAAGATAATAGTAACTAGTCTAAGCTCTAGTCTCTAGCCAGCCCTAATTTTTTTTTTTTTTTTTAAATTAAAATTAAATTTTTTATATTTTACAATGCTCTCTGTAAATTTGGTGGGGTAGTTGGCTTCAGTGATCGAGTCTAAGCCTGCCCGGTTCTGGCGCATAGATTAGATTAAAAAATTATTTGGCACAAGCAAGCCCCTCTCATGTGTAGTTTTATTTCAGTCCTTGTCTCAGTTTGTTGAGTGCTCCTATCTCTTCATGTCCAACCTTCTCGCTTGGTTGTTTCACCATGGTTCTTTCAACATGTGAAGTCCCAAGGCCATTTTTCTGTCAAAAAACACTCAAAACTGCCATTTTTGCTGCGTTCATCCAAGAAAACAAATAAAAATCATTTTTTTAGAATATAATAGTAGGATCTTGTACTTCACTTATCTTAGCTCATGTGGTAAAAATTTCATGAAGTTTGACTATATAGATTGGAAGATATTAGCATTCAAAGTTGAAAAAGAAAGTTTTTTTGAACACTAGCATGCAATTTCAGATAACTTTGACTGCCAATTGTGGAATTTTTTTACACTACAGACTTTGAATTTAAAAAAAACTTATGTTCAAGAATTGCATTGAGAGTCTAGGAAAAAAAATTCAAAAAAAGAAAACACTTGATTTTCATTCTTTAAAAAATTGCTAAGTAGAAGTAGGTCCAAGACTGGAAAAAAAGTAAATCGTTAATAATTCTAAGATGGAATTGAAAGACAATAATTTCAATGGTGAGATTGTTTTGGCAAGCAAACACAACATTCTCAACAAAAAAAATTGTAGAAAATTGTGAAAATTACATTCAAAAATGAATCCTACAAGTTATTTTTTCAAGAAGATGCTAAAATTACCCAAAAAACAAGATTGTTGTTAAATTTCTCATTATAGTTCGAATAGAACGAATCAAAGCTGCACATGTAGATAAAAATAAAACATTTGAAGGAAATAAAAAATTAAAATTTATTTTGATTTTTTGTGATTTTTTTTGTGCTACCCGCCAAATTCAATTTGAGGCATTTTGTGGTATAACTTTTGCTTACGAGCACCAATTGAAATAATAAGTATATTCCCACGTAGGTAATCAGTTTTTCTATCTTAAGGGAAAGTTTCAAAACAATTCATCAAAAATTGAGGTCAAAGGAACCTGCCCAAAATCTAAATTGTCCCCCGAGGGGACAATGGGACCTTAGGGGTTAATACAATGTTTCTCCCATTTGTTAAAAAATAAGTTTAATCCTAAAGCATTTCAAAGTCCATATTTTGTACGATGAACATAATGTTTTGTAGCATTCACTTACTCATCAGAAAAGTACCCCCGATTGGAACAATATTGTTGCAAATGGTTTGCAATATAGTATTGAAAGTGTATTGTTGTAGTACAAAAGTAGCACTACAGCAATGTAGTTTCAATGGAAATGCAATGTTTCCATTGAAATTATATTGTTTTAGTATTGCTTTTGTATTACAACAATACACTTTCAATACTACATTATGAGGAGTGAAACCATTGAAACAATATTGCAACAACATTGAAATAGAGGGGGTAGTTCCTGACAAACTTGTATATCATAGTCCTACAAACTTCTCATTCATTCAATCTAATACTTGAATCTTGAAGAGAAAACCTTCCTTAATGTTCAATTTCTTGAAATTGTAGTAAATGATGTTTTTGAAAAAGATATAGGCCATAATGTGCAAAAAATCGAAAAAGGATTGAGGCGTTGAGGGGTTAACCCTTGAATGTTGAGGTGGACGTTTTGTGTCCAATAGATGACACGGAATCAAATTGTATAGGAAAGAAGTGCAACTATTTATCCTCAAAATTTGTTTTGGAAAGGGAAGATCTTCTACAATAGTTTGATTTGCAATGACTACTTTGGCAATTTTGGAGGCTAGCAATTTATATGGTAATAGAAAAGGATGATTTTAAGGGTCACCCCTTTGACATTTAACCCCTAAATGGTTTTGACTATGTTTTCACCATGTACCAAATTTTAGAAAAATAATATTTTTGTAAACATGTAACTATTGGATTTTGTAGTAAGCTTATTTAAAAACATGTGAAAAAAATTTCGAAAATTTCCACCTTATAGATTGCAAGATACTAGCATTTGAAGTGACAAAAATCCTTTTTTTGGCCTTCCAAAAATTTGGGCAACTTCACTTCAAAAGGTCATATTTGTATGAAAAAATGGCTAAAATGGTGGTTATTCTTTAAATTCATTCTTCAAGTCAAGTTAGCTACATGCTTGAAAAATTTCAGATCATTTGGAATCATACAACATATAGGAAAAAAATAGTAAATAGAAAAGAATAGAAAATGATTCAAAATACTAAATTGTTATCGATTTATTTATGAAGTTGAAAAATTCCAATCCCAATGGTTGTAGTGTTGTAATAAAAAAATCTATAATGTTTTTATTTTTTCCAAAAATATTGAAAATTTGAGTTAAATAAAGGACTTCAAAGTTTGTCTTAGAATAGAGATTCAATAACAACTTGCAAACTCCCACAAACTAAAACTCCTCATAAATTTTGACTCGTTGATCAAAATGGAATGATTCAAAGCTTTCCAAGTATATATAAATCTAGAGAACAAATTTTAATTAAAAAATAAAGATTTTTAAAGAAGTTTTTTTCGCCGACCGAACTACCCATCAAGCAATGAAAAGTACATATCATACAATAACTTTTTACCCTTGTAGCCAAAAATTATAAAAATTGTTGAGCCTTAAAGCTACTCCTTGGACACATGTTGTGTTAAAATTTAAAATAAATAAAATAAAAACTTTGTTTGTAGTGAGCTGTCCAAAATTTCTATGTTGCCAAAAAACACAGTTCGGGTGTTTAGGGGTTAAGGATTAACAAGCCTCTTGTGGAGGTCTTGCCAAGGGTGAATGTAACAAAAAAAGCCCCCCTCTTTTGTACACTATAAATTGTATTCTTGACACTTGTGAAAACTAATTTGGGGCCTTTGATTGCAAATTAAGAATTCATTTTTTTAAAATTTGTGTAGAAAATAAATGGTTTCTTATGTTTTTTCCATAGTCAAGGCCTAAACAAGGCCTTGTATGCCTTTTTATTGTGAATGAAGAGTTTGTTGGTACCTCAAAGGCATGAGTCCCTAAGACTACCTTTTGTTGTTGCATTTGAAAAGGTAGATTCTATAATGACTAATATTATGGTAGTTTTCAAATGTTTTTTTACAACCTTTAGTATAGCATTCGGAGAATGAATTGCATCTTTTTCTTTAAAGCCGAGAGGATGAAAGAAGCTACTTTGGATTTTTTTTAAGACATTGGGTAAGCTCTAATGACTTTATAATTTGGAATTCTTGCATGAGCTTTTCCTAGGATGGATGCTAATCATCCTAATCTGCATATGAAGCTTTGTTTCAAGTTATATTACAAAATATATATAGAGAGAGATTTTTTAATTTCAATGTCTAATACAACAACATACACTTACCCCAATACAACAACATAATGTTCATAGAATTCACATATCGCAATGTGCCTGCTTCTCTCTATCATCAATAAAAGCTAAAGTATATAAATATCAATCATTGATACAAAACACTAGTATAAGAAGATGGAACTCTCAACCTTGTTATAGTAGTCATTACAAACAAGCATGAAGAATAGTATATATCCCATCTTTCAACATACAACATGACAAATTAAAAATATTCTATTATACAATTATCCAAGCACTAAATATTATGAATGACATTTCAATATTGCACTCCACTACATTACTATACAAACAAAAACTCAAAAACAACCAAACCTTACCATACACATCACACTTTTGTAACCCATTTTACATTACAAAAAATTTAAACATTCCGTTCATCAAAATAACCTTAAAACTACTTAAAATTGCAAATATTCAATTTCAATGCAAACAAAAACAAGTAGATAATCACTCCATCAATAGATAGTGATGATTAGAGTCTATTCCAAATGGAAATATCTAATCCTGGTGTCATTTATGCTAATTCATTTGGGCTACTTTCAATTCATGCCAATCTGATAAAGGGTTGGAGTTCTTCTCATTCTTATGAGAAGTTTTATTTTCTCTCTCTTAAGAAATTCTAAAAAACTTACAATGTCATTTTTTGAATTCAATTTTGGTTGACTTCTAATATAGTCTAAATTTTCTAAGCTTGGACCTTGATTGGTATTGCTCCTTTTTATATGATTCAAAGTGATAATGGAAGTAGAAGGAAAATAAATATGGATATAAGTTTATCTTGAAAGCATTTAAAATCAATGTTTATCCTTTGCTAGAGGCCATTTAGACATCTAAGAGTTATTATTTTCTTATGGGTTGGTTGCTTTAGCAAAATCTCCTTTAACCCAAAGTGTTCAAACCAAAGATAGCAATATTGATTTAATAAAATCAATTTAACCATTGCAACTTCACCAATAATATATATACCATTGATTTACATAGAGTATTCTTCTTTTTAGTGATGTAGATCATCATTTTTCTTGTCTCTTTTTTAGTGAATATCAATTAGACAAAAGTGTTACTAATTTCATAAGCATCCATAATCCATCATTCATCCATCCAATAAATGATTGAGCAGTCATGGATTATAATTCAAAAATTCCTAAAAGACTACTCTTCAAGTAGAATTCTTTTAGCGAAAAAGGATTCTCATTTTCTAATATATGTTGCTTCTAAAAATTGAGGAGAACAATTAATTTACTCTTTTGCATTTTGTCAATTTTTTTATAGAGAGTTCAAGTCTACAAGCTAGAGCAACAATCCTTCTTTCTTAAGCACCATGGGGCCAAATTGCAACATTTCAAACAAAATTTCTACTTTATCACAATGGGGAGTTTAGTTATTTTTTTGATGAAGTGTTATTTTTATAAGCATTCATCATCCATCCAATAAATGGTTGAGCATTTAGGAGTTATAATCCAAAATTCTATTATTAGAAAGTTATTATTTGACATTATAATTTTTTTAAAGGATGCTTGTTCTCTAACAAATGATAGCATACAATTCTTTTGAAGAGATAATTCTTGTTTTCTAACATATGGTAGTCAATATTGTCGAGCATTTTGTCAATTATTAATAGGGAGTTCAAGTCCATGAATTAAAGCACCAACCCTTTGTTTTTTAGGCACCATGGGGATCAAATTGCACCATTCCAAATTAAATCTCTACTTTTTCAAAATGGGGGTAAGTTAGTGTATTTTTGTCACAAAGTGTTACTTGTTTTTATAAGCATCCATCATCCATCCAATAAATAATTGAGCTTTGGGGGTTGAAGCTTATTTATATGCTCTCCCAATGGGCAGAGAGCTACAACAAGAGCTGCATGGAAATACAAATTCCACTTTTATGTGAACCCGGTAGGTGGAGAAGGGATACAATTAAGAGTCGACATGTATTCCATTAGTTTCCACCAATGGAATTGTCTATTGATATCGGTTGAAAATGGAGTTCCTTCTTTTCCATTGACTACCTTGGTAAGACAATTGGTAGAGGCCATTTTGTCTTCTTGCTTATTTTAGGTTCAAGTTTGTCCACCAGGTGAGCATGTAAGCCTATCTTTAAAGCATCTCCGTGCATTTGGCTTGAGGGATGACTTTGTAAGAGAGGCCAACCAAACTACCCCATCTGTGTAAACTTACCATCTGCTAGGATTTCCAAGAGACTTAGTATAAAAATAACATTTTTTACTCTAGTAGTTTTCACAAGCTAGAATGGCACCTTTCTCTTAATTTGCCCCCAAGGCTTAATCAAACCCGTGAGCCAGATTAGTTATTGTTCCTTCCATTCTTTTTAGATTTCTCTATTAATATACATCAATTATTTATTTATTTTTAAATTGCCCCACTCGTCCCGCAAAATAGATGACTTGTTAACTAGGTGGCTAGCAAAGTTATCCATGGCTTACAAAATAGGGTGCTTTTGCAAGCTTGCAGATGGCTTGCTAACATGTTGGAAGACAAGGTCAGACAAAATGGAACCACTTGTTTGGTAAACGAGACAAAGTTGTTGCAACATTTTTAAGAAGAAGATAAACTTCCTATGACACTTCTTTTGGCACTTCTTTAATGTACTTGTAGCTCGTTCAAAGTTGAAGCTTCAATTTCGGCAAATCCCTCAATTCTTGATCTCCGTATATTCAACTCATTGGCTTGTTAATAGTGAATGGTTGAGGCGCAACATACCAACCAACTTGCAATGTGGATGGCTCTGCATTTTGCAAGCCAAAAATCCTCCACATTTAGTAAGATGGGTGGTGATGCTCTTAGTGCCACTTCACATTTGGAGGTTGGGCCAATTTATTATACCAGAGGCCAAATCCTCACTTGTGATTGGACAAAACACTAAAATCGGTCCAAATCCCTTTACACCTAGAAGCCATGTCAATTTGGTGCAATGCATTTTTTTTTATTCAAAAAGGACATGATGTGGCATAGCCCAAGCTTGTTGAATTGGGTGCACCAAAAATGGGAGGCCAACTCTTGGCCTAGGGATCAATGTCAAATTTCAATTAAAAAAATTATTTTTTTCAACAAATCAAATCCATTGGCTTTTGGACAATCGGCCTCTGAATATAAAGTGGCCCTGAAAATTTCAACCCTCCTCTCTCTCCCTTCTAGTTTTTAAAAAATTAGCCTGACTTCTTGGCCTTAAGGCCATTACACTTTGGAGAATCAGCCCTATATAATCTTATTGTAGTGAGTAGTTGAAGCTAGCCTCTAACCCAAAAGGGCTTAAAATTTGATGCAATCAACCTCAAGGAATTTTTTTTTTTTTTTTTTTTTTAACAAATGGAAAGAACCATTGCATTAAATAAAAGAACCAAGTACAAAGCAGCCAAACCAACAAAGGCTGGACAATGAAGAGATAAGAGCAAAAAAAGACCAAAAAAAACCAAGAAACCTAAAGAAAGAGGCAAGAGGGGGGGACCCCTCTTGTTCCAAACAATACAAGTACCAACCCTCCAGGCTAGCACTGAGGATGTGAGCCAAATTTTATCAAACTTGGCCCAGATTCCTCAAATTCCTCAAGGAAAATTGGCCCGGCCTCTAAGTATAAAGCGGCCCTTAGTTACAACTACTCTACCAATCAATTTGAAGGCCAATACTAAATTAAAGACTACTAATATCCAACTGAGGATCAACTTTAAGAAAACCCTCTGACAGATCTAACGTACCGCCTATTTGCCTATTATTTCCCAAATAAAAGCGAAAAGCTCTGACACGTGAAGACTAAGAATAAGTAGTAAGTGAGTTTCCGAGGGTTCTTCCGTCGGAGCTCCGTCAGTCCGTCTTTTTCAAATTAAGTTAACGTACGTCCAACTCGTCCAGTACGGGGAGCATCAAGCTGCATGGGAGCCCAACAACGCTAAATCTAATTTTAAATTGTCGTTCCAGTTTAAGTTAGCATGGCTTCGTTCAAATTAGTCGATTTCGGAGATTCGTTGGAGATTGATTGGATTGATTAGTAATCCTTTTTATCTCATCAATGGAAATTTACCCATGTTTCAAAAATAAAATAAAATAAAATAATAATCCTCTTAATAACCAACCGTCAGGCAGGGGGAGGGAATAATTAAGTTATTATTTTTATTTATTTATTTATTTATTTAAATTTTGATAACAAATGGCGAGCCAATTAAGTTACCATTGACGGAGGAATTCGTGGAAAACGAATTGGAGATAGAATTTTTTTTAAGAGGATAAGCTTACTCGCCTTCAGGCTAAAATACGGTAGTGACTGTTCTGCATTCGCTAATGCCAATTATTAATAGGGAGTCCAAGCCCACCAACCCTTCGGTTCTTTTTGGGGGTACCGTGGGACCAAAATTGCACCATTTCAAAATAAATCTCTACTTTCTGTTTTTTTATGAATGGAAGAACCATTGCATTAAGAAAAAATCCACCCATATAGAAACAATGAAGCCAAAGGCCGGACAAAGAAGAGAAACACAAAAAAGAAATCCTGAAATGAGCTAAAAAAAGGTGCTAGGAGGGGGGACTCTTGGTCCAAATGATATGGTTCCATTCCAATGAGCTAAGGCTAGAGAGAGGGTCCAAATGCTATCAAATTTCTGCCAAATATTATGTGCATGTTGAGGTTGATGTTTAGTAGCTAATTGCACTGCTTGGCTAGATTCTATTAAAGAACTTTATTTTATATGAAAATTAATAGAAAATGTTCAAGTTTTTATTGTTATTTTCATTACCAAAAATTGATGATGTTTTCTAACCGAATCTTTGACCATATGTTTGGAGTCAACTTTGAACAATTAAAAATAGAATTAATCAATTTTGACATCCAAATGATATGCAAGGCCATAATTGTGGGACATTGTAGGATTATTTTAACCCCTAAATACCCAAATTGTTTTTTTTTGACAACATAGCAATTTGGGGCAGATCACTGTGAATAGAGTTTTTTTGTTTTTTTCTTTGAAATTTTAACAAGACATGGGTCCAAGGAGTAGATTTAAGGCCCAACAATTTTCATAACTTTTGACCAAATGGTTAAAAAGTTATTGTATGTTGTGGGTTTTCATCACTCAACGGGCAGATTGGGCAACAAAAAAAACTTCTTTACAAATCATTTTCTTAAGAAATTAAAATTTGAAATTCATTCTCTATATTTACATATACCTAGAAAGCTTTGAATTTTTCCATTTTAATCAACGAGACAAATTTTATGAGGAATTTTGGTTTGTAGAAGTTTGTTGGTCATTAGTGAATCTCTACTCTAAGATAAACTTTGAAGTACTTTATTTAACTCAATTTTCAATATTTTTGGAAAAAAGGTGTAGATTGTTTATTGCAACATTACAACTATTGGGATTGGAATTTTTCAATTCCATAAAAAAATTCTTAACAATTTAGTATTTTGAATCAATTTCTCTCTTTCTTTCTACTTATTATTTTTTTCCAATATATTGTGCAATTTCAAATGATTTGAAATTTTTCAAGCATATAGCCAACTAGACTTGAGTAACCACCATTTTGGACATTTTTTCATACTAATGTGACCTTCTAAAGTGCAATTGCCCGGATTTTTACAAGGCCCAAAAAAGGATTTTTGTCACTTTGAATGTTAATATCTTGCAATCTAGACGGTGGAAATTTCTACAATATTTGCACATCTCTTCAAACCAATATACTACAAGATCCTACATTACATGAGTCTAAAAATATTGTTTTTCTAAAATTTGGTACTTATACTAGAAATGGTAGTTTTGGAGTGTTTTTGGTGAAAATATACTCAAATTCATTTAGGGGTTAAGGTTGCCTTCTCTCTCTTTTTTGTTGCAACTTAGACAAAAGAAGAATTGTTCTTGAATATGATAGAAGAAAGCTCCTAAGCCTCAAGATAGTGAACTCTAATACAAAGTCCTACCTTTGAAGTCATCATGCGATTATTTTATTGTTTTGGCAAATGAAAGCTGAAAGTTATAGCTACTTTGAACACTGTATGCCGAATTGATTAAATGAATTTGTAAACAAGTACTAACTACATTGCAACGTGTCTCTATGTCTCCAATTTATATAGTTTGCTCACAAAGTTGGTCTTTGAAGCAATCTCTTTTGCTTTCTTTCGGCCTAAAACATGTTATTTATCTTTGATTCAAAAGTTATAACTCGATTCAAAAAGTTTTACCTCTAAGTTCTAGGCCAAGTAAATTTGGTAAATGTCAAAATTGCCCCCTATTCTGTACTCTTTAAATTTTGTATTTCTCCTTCTCTCTCCACTACATAACATTCGGTAGCTGTTAGTCTCTCTACCCTCCCCCCAACGGAATGGTGAGGAATATTCCACACCATTCAGTAGTTAT
Source organism: Pseudoscleropodium purum (assembly GCA_963969395.1). Classification (NCBI taxonomy): domain Eukaryota; kingdom Viridiplantae; phylum Streptophyta; class Bryopsida; order Hypnales; family Brachytheciaceae; genus Pseudoscleropodium; species Pseudoscleropodium purum. The sequence continues at coordinate 13,562,832 of OZ017800.1, read as the reverse complement.
GAAAACATGTGTCGAAATTTGTTAGACTGTAAGTAGCCAGCCAGGTTCACAGCATGCCATGTGATGGAATTCTTAGATGATACTTGAAGAGAGGATAAAAGGCAACCTCTTTGCAGGCTAGTGAATGCTATGCTAATTTAGAGTTTGTGATTGCAAATATGAATTCAGAATTTGCAGATTTTACCGTATGCGGCAAATAAAAAATTTCAGAGCGTTTACTTCAAAGGTAAAACATGGGGCAATAGAGGGGTCAATCCTCCCTGCCCGGGTCAAAACCCCTCAGCACATTCATGAAGCTCAGAATTGAAGAGAGTAGGGCAGCGGGCAGCTCACACACCGAGAATAGCAGTGCGTAAAAGAGAAAGGAAGGAGAAAGAAATGGAAAAGAAAAAGAAAAAAATAGCAATTAAAAGAAGGGGAAAAAAAGCATTAATAATTATTCTTTGCCGAGAAAAGCCCACTAATCAATGCAAGCGTATCTACGAAGACGTTATAATAGGCTGGTCGCCTACCAACTCATCAGTTTGCTGCTTGTCTGCTCCCTTTGAACTACGTTACCATTTCTCTGCAGGCTAAGCTTAGCTAGTGCTCTCCGTCGCTGTCACAATCGTCTCTCCATCCGACGTTCTTCGCAATACGTTTCCGTCGTGAGCTCTGCCTTCTTAGTATCGATCTCGAGGTCAAATTGCGTGTCTCTGCGATCATATTGCGCTAATTTGAAGTGTTATCGAAGCGGCAGTTGCACGTTCTTGATCTTGGCGAGTGATTAGCGGCGTCAGTGTCGAATTTGTATTTGAAGCTGTGTAGTGCTGTTTATGAACAGGACGTTGCGTTCTAAGAAGGGAGCCGTTGGAGGTTTTTTATTTGAGAAGAAAATTGACCGAGTTCGGAAGTAACTTAGTACCATTGCTTCTGTTTTATTTTTAGCATCGGTCTTGCTTTTTTTGCGATTTCGTTGAATCCTCTATATAGCTGTGCGCTAGTGTGGAGTGTTGTTACGTTGGTTCTTTCTTTGTGGAAGGTTCTTGGTTTTGGAATGCACGAACTTGATCCGAGGCGTTCATGTGTTTCGTGTTTGAGAGGAGTTGGAGATCGTGTCTTTAGCACTGGAATTTGAAGAGGTTTAGTGCTGTTTTAATTTCGAGGTGGATGTTTTAGTTAGGTGCGGTTCGGTGTAGAGAGCGTTGAGAGTTGGAAGGTTGGACTGCGTTGGCTTATTTGTCGTAGCATTCTTGCGTTCTTGTTTACCGGGATACGAGAATTATGACTATCATGACAAAGAGCATGGCGCCGCTCAACCAAGCGTTCCGCACGTGTTCGAGGAGCAGAGAGCCGGATGGCGAAGCGCCTCGGAGTAAAAGGATTTGCGTTCGTGTGGACGGTGGTGTTGAGACTATAGGGGAGTTGGAAGTAGCGAAGAGAGGCCTCTCTATGAAGGGAGTTGCTGAACTCGATGCTTTTCGGCCTGGAACTCCGTCTAAAGATGATAAGCCTAACGAGCCGGTTCGGAAATTGGCTGGAGGATGGGAGGTTTTGGAGCCTTGCCTTCTTGAGCGTGTCACTCGGTCGTTGTCTACTTCCGACCTTTGCCGGCTTGCGCAGGTGCTTAATCGAGCTCCTGAAGAGAGCACTCAAAGATTCTTTACTTCAATGATTCTATTCTCGTAGAGTATAATGTCCTCAAACACGTGCGAAATATTATGCTAAGCAGCAATGACCTGTGTTCGCCATCACTTAGAACCTTTTAGAATTTAGATTATGAGCAATGTGAGGGCAAGTCGTACGTCCTCTAATGCTCTTGGCATGTACAGTATGGTAGCTTCACGGACGGTTTGGCTGACTGTCTTCTCATTTTTGCAGGTCAACAAACACTATCGTGAGTTGTGTTCCCGGGATGTGCTGTGGAACTGGAGAGCGACAGAGAAATTTATTGTGAAAGCTGTGGAGCAGGAAAACTGGCGGTTGAACTTCAAGGCCGCGTTGACCGGGTCATTGCATGCTGCGCCGCTCGATTCCTTCACAAATTTGCACTTCTCTGGAGATGTGACCATCGTGGACCCGTATGTGCACTTTGACCAGTTCTACTTATTTTTGAAGTGTTAGAGCGGGTCATGAGTTGGATATTTCTTCGCGATTTGTCTTCAGTTTCAGGCGTTCCCTGTCGGTTTATGGCAAATTGGTAGATTCTGATAGAGCCTTCAGAAGAGCAGCTTTACTGCAGTTTTCGATTGGAATTTTACTTCTTGGTTTCGAATCTCCGACAGCATTTTCTGAGATCTTGTGTGTTTGATATGCAGCTTCTGCTTGTTCTTCCAAGGCAGATCCAACTACAGCAAGCAAGTGGAGCTCCGGAAGATCGTGAAACAGTTTGGCCATAATGATTTGGTTCTGACGTATCGTGGCATACAGTGTGCGGTTTTGCGTACGAGCTGTGTTATTCATGACGATGACACCGCCTTTGAGGTTTTCCGCAACAGTCAAGAAGTCGGTGCAAATGTAACTACCTGTGGTGTAATCGCCGTTGTTCCGAACAGGTTGGTCTCGAAGCTCATTGAAGAGAACGGGGGTGTGCCTGAGGAGGTTCGTGGTGTGATTGTTCCTGGTGTTGATGGCATATTGCGATGCAGCTCGGATGGTGATTTCATTATCCGCCACTCAAGAGCCAGCGGAGGAAGTGCCGTAGACTCTCTATGCTCCGGAGAAGCCCAGTCTTCTGACATTGTGTGCTCAACAGGTATTTCCTCGTCTCCTGGATTTTGTATCACTTAATTTTCTGCGCATACAATTTATGATATTTTCCGGAAAGTAATGAAAGCCTCTGTCTAATGTCTGCTCAATTAGAGTGATCTATCGTGTGAAGATATTTGAGGTCACTATTTTTCCTAGTGAGGTAGAACTGTTAACTTTGCGTAGACATATCTGTCTGCTGTTGACATTTCAATATGGTATTGTAGGTGGGAGCTGGACCGAGGACTCCGACAGTGAAGATGAAGAGGAAGAGTTAACCGACGAGGAAATGGCGGAAGCTGTTGCTGAAGTAGCCAAGCTCACGAACTCTTTCACTGGCGTGCAGCGCTTTCATTGCAACGGTGAAGGATTGATTCACAAATTCACGAACTTTGAAGTGTCGATGCTATCATGACTTTGTGAGAAACGATAATTTCCTCCCTGCAGCAGTAGTGTATATACCCAAACCTTGTAACACTATTAGTTCAGTTCGACTATTCTTTTCTTTCGCTCTCTTGGCGAAAGGAAGAGCAGTCTCTAGAATGATTTTGCAGCTGGTCAAGAGGCATGGAATCTTCATAGTCGAGGATCACCGTCTTGTATATACCTGTAATTACGAGCTAAAGATACCATGTCCTTCGAGTGTACACATCTCCTTCGGAATTGCGGCATTTCCTTTCAGTTCCCTAATACTTTGATATTATACAAATAAAGTTTGTATTCTGATGTATAAGCTTGTGTGTATGATGTTTCAAGAGCCACCCCGGTAACTTGTTTCTTTGAGCGCTCCTGATTTACAACCTTGGAGACTGTTCTATGCATGACTCGGATCTTGAGGTATCTTTGATTTCAACCAGTGACACGTCGCTTGTGCCAAATATATTGTTATTGTGACCAGAATAGAAATTAGGTGATTTCCTCCGCACCTGTTTCACATCAACTCATACTACTGTCTACGAAAGCCACTGCAATTGGGTTTGATTTGCGCCAAGTCAATAAATAAAGAAATGGGTCATTTCGGTTGGGCTCCAAAAATAAGAATGTATGACTGGGCCTCCAATGCGATAAAGTTAACCAATCTCTGCAGTCGTTGCAGAACGTAATTTCAATGTTCATTTCTATGACATATCTGGACTGTGAGCGTTGCTTGCAGATTGCTTTGCAAATTGCAAATAGGTATGGTACAAATATACAACCCCACCGGGGCTTTTTTTTAATGGCTAAATTTTGCCACACTGTCAGAAATCTGACCTCTCTGGTTTCAACCCTCCGAATACTGGCCTCTAAAGTGAAGCCAGCAGGGGGACACTAGTCCAAAAAAAAGCCCTGAACCCCACCCATCCACCCAAAAATAAAAACCGGCCACAAATAAACGAGAGGATTGCAACATCCAAGTGCAAAGCCAGGTCACACCCCAATAGCGGTGCCCATACTAATGAGGTGCGTATACAGGTCAGCCAGTCTCTGCCCGTACAACAGTGGGTGGGTTGGCTAAACAACAATGTTTTCTTTTAACATAAATGGTACCCACTTTGCAGGTAAATCAAGCCTCCATTGTCTGTAGTTTTTTTTTGACACTCACTCAATATTTTATGAATTTTAACAATAAACATGTATTTTCATTGGTTGCCTCAAAGAATGCTTCAATGATCAGTGGTTGCTCTTGAAGTTTGTGTGATACTTTTGCAAATAACAAAGTTCTTCTAATGTAAGCAAGTTCCATCAGAAAGTAGCTTTGGAATTAGAAGAAATGACACTTTAACCCCCTCAAGTCCCAACAGTCCCCTCATGGTGTTTCTTGAAGGTTTGGATAAGTTTCTATGATTTCAATTGGTATCAAGAAGTTTTGTTTAATCATCAATTTTCCTAAACCCTAAATCCTAAACTTTTGGGAGTATAATTTTTATTTCAATTGGTACCTAAGAGCAAAAGTTTTTGTCATCTAAATCAAAGAGCAAGCATGCCTAAATATATTTAACATTCAATGTAAACCATAGGATCTTACATTAGATTGGTATAAAAATGCGTAGAAGAAATTTCAAAAACTTTGATTACGTGGGTTGCAAGATATTGGAGTTTGAAGTGAAGAAAACTATTTTCATTGCACTTTGTATGACTATTTTTTCAAGATTTGAATCTCTTTAGTTAGAATTTTTGCACTATCAATATTGAATAAAAAAAAGGATGTCGAAGAATTGAGTAGGAAGTCTAGGAAAAAAAATTCAAAAACATACTCAATTTCCATTATTTTAAAAATTGTTAAGTACAAGTACCAAGGTATAAAATAGAAGGAAAATCTAAATTGTTAATAGGCTTGAGGTGGAATTAAAACAAAACAATCCCAATGGTGAAATTGTTCTAGCAAGCAAATTAATTCTAAACTTTTTGTGAATTTTTTGTGTTGCTCAACAAGTTCTATTTGGGGCTTGTTTTAGCATAAATTTTGCTCATGGGCATTGATTCATATATATATATATATATATATATATATATATATATATATATATATATATATATATATATATATATATATATATATACTCCTCCAAAACTAATGTGTTTTCTTATCTTCAAATTTTTTTATAAAAAATCATGACAAAAATTGAGATGATAGGAACCTATATGGAATCCATTTTTGTCCCTTGAGGGAAACATGGACACTAAAAGGTTAACTACTATGCCAAAATCATTGAGAATCATTCACCAACAAATTGTTATAAGAAAACTATAATAATAAGCATTTAGAACTTCACAAAGACCTTCATTGACATCACATAACATAATTGCTTATAGAAGTAATGTAGTTGACACTATTTTTATAATATTCAAACTCAAATATTATTGTTGTCATTCAAATTTCAGTCTTTCTCATGTATCTTCAACAAATTTTAATCAAAATATCATTCAAGTGCACACTTATTATACCATAGTCATCCAATTATAGTAGAATTTGTGAAAACAAATCTTGCAATATTGAGACCCTCAAATTATTTGAAATAAAATAAATAAAGTTATATTTCTAAATATAACATATTATGTCACTAACAACATTGTTTGAGAAAAATTTGTGAAGAGATTAAAATTTTTTGCTCTTTGCATTAAAAATAAAAAGTTTGAGTGTTTTTTGAAGAAAAAATAGCCTAAAGACTTTAGGGGCTAAGTTTAACTATTTTAACTAACTTGGAAACAAACTCAAATGAGGCCAAGGATCTAGACCATAATTCACAAGACTGCCAACAAATGAATCACATCGATCACATGAGGTAGCATGAACATCTATTCAACCTTAATGCAAAAAATGATCATTTTTCTAGTCCACTTAGAATCAAATTATAACAAATGTCCCATGTAGTTTGAAAGTGGTTTGTCTTTCAAAAATATGACTTTTTATGGACATGAAATTAGAGTTTGAGATTACTATCATTTGAAGTGTATAAAAAACTTATGTGAATTAGATTTGGAAATATCCAAATTTGGATATTAAATGTACATATGTCATGTCACATGCATGAATTCTTGTTGTAAGGCACAATTTGCTATGGTCATTGTAGTTTTAAAAGTCAATGTCCTTCCAACGGTATCATATATCAATTTTTGGGGGTCTAAATTGAGATTTTATTTATGCCCATTACCATAATTTTTTGATGTGGCTTTGAATGACGAATCATTTAAGGTTTTAACTCATTGTCAAGCAAAAGTTGTATTTCTTGTATGTCCGGTTTGTTGTTTGCATTGATGTAATACATCTCAAGGATGTGAGCAATAAGGTTTATCTTTATGTTGCCTATATACAAGTCTATTATTTATTGCAATTGTGCATTGCCATATAATTTATCAAATGTTACATTTTCACATGATATAGTCCCTAGTCAAAAAAATGTCTTCTTTTTTTAATTATGTGGAAAATTGCATGTTTTATATTGTACATCCTTTAGGTTATCACTTTAATTAGTTTAAACTTCTTGTACAATGATATTTGATAAACATTTAGATTTCAACACCTATAATGTAGTTATGTGGTTGACATTTATAATTTTTTCATTAACATTGGAAGTAGTTATACGAAATATTAATAGAAAATGATCAATTTGAAAATACAAGGTGGAATAACCTAAAGAGACTAATCCAATGAAGGTTTGTGATTTTTTATTATCTCAAGCTTGTTATATAGCTTATGTAATTTAGAATGGCTTGAAAGTAATTTTAATCTATTTATTAATCTTGATCCTATTATTTCAATTACTTAAAAATAATAATCTTTATTTTGGCCTTTAAAATAAATTCTTTTAACATAAATTGATTTTAGATACACCTATAAGGCTATAACCAATAAGTTGATAACTATTGCTTATTTAATATTGTTTCCAACACATACTAATTAACCCTTCAAGGCCCATTGACAATTTTTTGACAATGGAGATTTTCAATGAATCACTCCACTTTGATATTTTTTGCATGTGGATGTGCTTGAAATTTTTAATTTTAATTGCAAAAAAGTAAAGATCATTTTATCTAATATACATAGAATTAATTGTGGAAAATATTGATTGTTGAACTTTTAGATTATAATAATTTTGGATGATCAACTTTATTGGCAAAAATGCAGCCTTGGGGGAAGAAAAATTATAAGATGAGTAATTCTTTTTTAACACCTAAGAAAATGGTACTAGAATCTAAAGAATTTTTTTTAATTTAGTAAAATAAAGAATAAAAAATTCTCTCAAATTTGTACACATTTTCAAACTAAAGGAGTAGAAAGCCAAAAAATAACCAAATTGAATCCTATAAAATTATTAAAGGAAATTATATACAAATCTATTTTTGAAATTTGACATTTGATATCATTAGCATATTCATTGAAACATGTTCAAAAAATTTGGAATCATTCTAATTATTTTTGTATTCTTAAACATACAAGATTGAACCTAATATTTTTTAAATTTCTAGAAATACAATTTTTGTTTCTCTAGGAGTAATTAGTTTGTGCAGAGAAAAGACTAGAAATGTCCAAAAAAATGTTTTTTTCCATCTCTACTATTTTTTTTTATTGGAAAAATATTATGTTTGATCCCTTTTTCTATTAAATTACATTCCTAAATAAATTTATTAATATTTTATACATTGAAATTTGGAAATTTGGAAAATGCAACAAGTATATAAACTTGTTCCTCTATAATTTCCTAGTTTACAAAGTATTGAGATTTGTTTCACCCTACCAAAAATTCACCATTGAAAATTTGAAGAGGTAACAATGTGTCTTCTTGGTCCTTGAGGGATTAAGATAACCTAGAAAAAAATTCTATTCACAACAAGATCCAACAAAAATTATGAAAAACCAATAATAATTCTATGCTCAAATATTTATTTGGACAATTTAAGTACATATCTTTAAACAATATTGCATATACATTGTGGGATATACATAACATCTTAAGATTCTTAGAAGAGATTCTAATCAAATATTCTATTCAAATAGCTTCATTGATTTCATTTAAATTAATTTAAAATTTATCCAATGGAATCCAATAAATGGATTATTCTATTTCCAATTTTACCAATTTCATCCAAATAGTTTCTAAACCATTGTTTTTAGGAGTGAACTAAAGAGTTAAATGGAATCATTTTGAGTCCTATATTAGTACTTTGGATGTTAAATTTAAAGTTAGAATACATTCATATACTATTACTAAATTAAATTTTTTATGCATGAAACAATGACAAATAATTATTTTAAAAGTTATTTTGATATAGATTCCATGGATCTTCAATTTGGAGAGGAGACAACTCAATGTCACTAAATTACATTGCCCTTAATGCCATCTTAAAAATACCAAGCACAAATTATGAATTGAAAGAAAGACCAATTGAAGTTTGAGATTATATAACTTATAGAGTACTTCTATTTGTTTGAACTTTTTTGCAATTAAATTTTTTTTCTAAAATTTTGAATTCAATTTATAGAGTACATAAATAAATCATTAGGCTTTCTATCCTTTAGGTTGTAGTATATTTCAAGATTTTGATGATTTATTAAGGTTTGTTGTAAAATAATTTACAAATGACGTTTCACATTTTAGAACAATGTTTTCATATAGAGATAAAATCATTATTTATTAAAATTAAGGCTGGTAGATTACAAATATACAAATGGGGCTCCATTTCTCTTCAAGCAAGTGATTGAAGAGTTTGGAGCTTGGAGATGTTGAAATTTCAAAATGTTCTTATATATATTTTAGAATTCAAGATTGCTTGTGACTTGATACATTACAAAAGAAAAGACTTACCCCAAAGTAAGCTAGATGACACATTGTAGATGAACTGAAGGATAGGTTGAAAACAAAACAATTGTGTCTTCACTATTTTCTTCTTGTACTTGTATTATTTTGTTAGAGATCCAAGGAACAAAAGGATCAATAATTGTTTAGAAAATGACAAAAAGACCTCATATACATCAATGGAAAAAACAATTTTAATTGAATTATTACTTGTATCAAATTGGCCAATGTTGAAATGTTATCACCAACAATTTAATGTACTACTATGTATTCCAAAGATGCGTGTAGACTTGGATTTGAAATTAATCACCCATCCACCCTTTTTTCAAAAGTCCAAACTTGTTGATTTCTTTATTAAAAAAAATTCTTCCCTTGATTGTTGTTGATCTCTAATTTAAACAATCATTGCTGATCATTGTTGATCTTGACCATTAGATATGGAATACAATATGGGATATGTGTTCTTGGTACAAGTTTTAAATACACAAATATAGATATGAGGTGTATTATTACAAAATACATAGTATATATTGAATATGTACATACCATACAAAATACGGATATAAATACGGATCCCAAATAGTCTGTATTATTTTAGTTCATCTACATCTTTGAAGAGTACAAATGTGGGGTGCAAGGGGTCATGTAAATAAAAAATCTGACTGTGAATTAATTAAGTAGTTTAACTGAAAATAATACTTTTGTCACTATACACCCAGAAAATGCAATCCATGCATCTTTTAGGTATTAATTCTGCAACAATTTAATGTACTATAAATAAATTTATTCAACTATTGAGAAGGTTTTTTTAATTGAATTTATCTGAATGTAACGGTACAAATATTTATTTTTTAATTTTCATTTCACTTAAATTACAAAGACATTCTCTTGAACTTCAACAAAGGAGAACAAAATAATGCAGTCCACAATTAATAGAATATTTGTTCAAAATTGAGATATTCGAGTGTAATAATCAAGAAAAAATAAATTAACTAAATTGGATTATTAATTAATTAAAAAATATATTTTGGGATCATCATTATTATTTATTAAACGCTTTTAACTTTAGTCAGGTATTAATAAACAGAATGTACAATCGAAATTCCAAATCAAAATATAAATTTACCATTATAACTAAAATTTTAAAAATTGCTTTGTAATTCAAGATTTGTGTTTAAATATTTGATGAATGGACTTCAAAATCATTAAAAATTCAAAATATTTATTAACTTCTAATTTAATTTTTTGGGATAATTTGGTGTAATTTGTTTATATATCAAGTATTTAAGCAATACTTCAACAGTTTAATGGGATATTGATTGATTAGTTTACAAAAGTACCCGGCTTGGAAAACTATAATCTTCATTCATTGATCTTAGAATAATATGATTATTTTTATTCTAGTATATTACATTGTAATTTCTATATATTTGGTTCAAGAGACTTTAATTTGAAAATGATTAGCTTGCATAATTATTTATTTAATGCCTAAAGTTTTATTGTCCCTATGGGGGACAAAATTGACATTGTGTAGGTTTTTATGGTCTCAATTTTTCAATTTTTGTTATGATTTTTTTAAACATTTTTAGGAGATAGAAAAATACATTGATTTTTTAGGATTGTAATTTTCATCTCAATCACTGCTTGGCAACACAAAAAACTTACAATAAATAAAATAAAATAAAATAAGAATTTCATTTTGTATAGAAAATATTTTTATTTGTATGGAAAGATTTGATTTATTCTATTTGAAATAGTGATAGTTATGAAGCATCTTGGTTTGGGGGCAATTAAATCATCTTCTTGAAAAAACAATTCATAAGAACCATTTTTTAACTCCATTTTCATAATTTTTCAAGAAAATAAGTTGCACAAGGTTCAATTTTCTTGCTAGAACAATTTCACCATTGGAATTAGTATGTTTTAAGTCCATTCTAGAGAAAGAAGCATAAGTTTCTAAAATATATTATATAAAATTTTCATTTTCTTATGTAGGAAAGTCAAAAATATTACTAAAAAAGAATATTCAGTACCATTCATTGAAACTAGCTTCAAGCAAGTCCACCCAAAGAAATTGAGTGGAAAATTGTTTTTTTCCAACCTCAAGCTTTCTCTAAAATCAACACTTCTCCTCTCACAGGTTCTAGGTTAATACAAGACACAAAAAATCTATGTGTTTTTAAAATTTGTTTCTAGAATTGAAAACAACCTTTCATACAATAGAATTATTTTGTTCAAACTCCAAAATATATTTGAAGGAGTGACTTTGAGGTTAGAATTGGTTTAGCCAATTTTGGGAGTGACCTTTGAGGCTTTCGTATTGACATATATTAGGTTCAATTCATAACATGGGGTGCATTTTGGATGATTGTTTGAAGCCACGAGTCCATAATTAGAATGAACTCACAATTTGAATGATACAACAAAGCTAAAACTAATTTGGTGGACTGAAGTAAGGATGAAAATAATGAGATTTTGAAGCAACAACAAAAATAAGTGGATTTTGAAGTCACATGATGCACATAATAAGTGTCTTTTCAATTGAAGAAGTTGAAAAAATGTTTTAGAAAACCAATGGAAACCTTTGAGGTTCAATAAATTTCTAAAATATAGACAAAGGAAAATTTGGAATTTAAAAAAAAAAAAGTTGCATGTAGAATGGGATCATAGGTGGTAAATAGGTAATTTTCATGGTGTAAATTGAAGTATCAACCAAACCTCTAAATATCCTAAATGCTTATTTGGTCAATTGTAGATGCATGATTTTGGATAAAACAAAATCTTGTACAATAATTCCTAAGGTTTGGGAATATTCTTAATATAAGAATCCACATAAATGATTTTTTTCATAAAAAATTTGTTATTTTTGTTCCAACTTCAAATTTCAATTATTTCAATTGTAGCTTCAAATTTTTGTTATTTTTTTCCTAACTTCATTCCATTAAATTAATTATGACTTCAAATGTACCTATAAAGAAGACTCTAAGGTCATATCTTGAAGGGAAGTGCTCCAATCCTACTTATGACACCACACTAGAGGCAAGCTACAAGGCACATTGATACATCATTGACAAAGGGGACTGGTTCACATAATTCTCCAAAGACTTTTACTATACTTTTGAGGCTCATATATATGTATAAAAATTTACATAGCGAGATTTCCTAATCCAATAATTGGTCCCCAAAACCTTTAGTCCTACATTAGTGGTAGTATAGAAAGCAATGAAATCTTAATAAATTCTTAATCAAAGCTATGCCAAACATTCTAAATTTCACATGTGATTGATACACTCTTCTATTGATTTTATCACTACTCATCTTTAAAATTATTTATAGCACTAGGGCTTTGATTTGAAAATACAAGAGAATCTTTTTCTATTAGAGAAAGAAATTTGGAGATATAGGATGGTAAAAAAAATGATAGAGGAGTTGGCAACGGGAATAACTAATGGTGGTAGTTGGAGTAGGATTCTAAATGCACCCGTCCATTTTATACACTTATGGTTGGGTTAGTTATTCTACCATCTTTGCCCACTATATTCTCTTTATTTTATAAGTTTGTTGACTTCACTTATTTATTGCTATCTTTTCATCTTACTTTGTTGAACATGGATTTTAGCAATTCTTAAATACATCCTATCATTGATTTCCTCCAAATTAATTGACTTTTTTTTAATAATACATTAGTCTTGGACATTCTACTTTTACAAATTTAGAAATATTATCAATCTCTATCTGTGGCAATGCTAATTGCTGAAGAATTTAAATTCAAATGTAAGATCTTTTCTAATATTCTAATGTATTCAATAGATTTATACAAGAGATAAATATGATAGTCATTAAATGAAATATTGTTAGAAGTTGAAATCTTGATAGTTTTGAAAAATTGAGCTAAATATAGACTTGTCAATTAATTGTGTAATGCCTCTAAGAATAGTTACAAAGAGTGTCATTTTTTGAGAATATTTGTGAAAGACATTTGATGATTTTGAATTTGAGGTTAAAAAAAAGTGCTCGATCCAAATTTTTTAAAAGGTTGTAGTTTTGAATTTGAATTTGAATTTGTAATATTGATATTACAAAATATCATTTGAATTATTGTTATTTTTTTTGTTTTAAAAATTGGACAAAATAGTGAGTTCATTTATTGTCAAAAATGTTTGTATACTAATTTTTTTTAATATTTAAATTTATTGGAATTTAATGTATTACATTCATTTTTAACTTAAAAAATAGAATGTAATTTTATTTTATTTTTATAAAAAGAGGATATATGCACAGTTATATAAAAAGATGAAATGTTACAAATGTATGTAATAGGCTTGTTGGTGATTTAAGAAATCACCCATGAAAAGAAGAATTAGAGACGAGATGGTAAAGAAAAATAAAAGAAGCAACAAGGCAAATGTGGCAATTGAAAGCTTGCAAAAAGAGACATCCAAGATGTTGAGGAAACAATATAGTCACAATTGGTGGGCATGGAGAGGCACCGGGAAGAAATTTGAAATGGATTACAAATAAAATACATAGATTGGTAACAAAAAACAAATCTTTAAACATGGATGAGACAAAGTGGGAAAGAAAATTGATGCAAGGGCCATCACCAATAAACCCTAATTGGTGTCCTCGACCCAAACTTGAAATTCCTAACATTGAGCCAACTACACCAAGGAGACAAGGAACAAGTGCACAATCTCCTCGTGGAATCTATGACTTTCCCATTTCCCCTCAAAGTCCTGGAGGAGGCATAGTATTGAGCCCACCAATAAAAACAACTCCAATGAAGACAACACCAAGATCATTGTGGATAACACAAGACAACTATATTGATTTGGTGCCAAATTGCATTCAATATAGTCCTAGAAGCAATCACCCTAGTCATGGATTTGGAGATTGCAACATTGAATGCGATAGTAATAGTAGAAATAGTATTAATGGCAACAAAAATTTGGGAGACAAATTTGAAATGTCATCATCTTTGAATCAAGGGGACAATGTTTTGGTCCGTTGTAATAAAAGCAAATGGCTTGTTGGTCAGGTGTAAATTTCTAGTAGTTCATAATTTTTAAAATTTTCTCTAATATTTGTAATAAAATCTTATGTTTCTAAATTTTAAAGGATAAACTAAATCTTTCATTTACAAAAATAAAAATATGATCAACTTATTCTTTTATTTTAATAGTGTTCAAGTAGACATATTTCTTTTTTCTATTGGAATTTTTTCAGGTGAAGCGTATATCAAGTACAAGTATTAAAGTATGGATTGGTGAGGCAGAAACATTGGTTGATGTTCCAGTCGAGTTGTTTCCAACTCACTTAGCACGTATGGAATGTGCAACAATATGCTCTTCTCCTAGTGAATGCTATACTACACGGCTTTATAATATGCAACAACAAATCAAAACTCGAGTGCAATGTGTGAGACCTGCACATTTGTCACATAGACATCTATTTCAAGTCATTTCACCTAACAATTCAATGACTACTTCTACCCAAGAGGTTCAAAATTCTTAAACCTTAATAAATCATTACTTTAAGTAAATAAATTTTGTACTATGCTATATTGCTAAATACTAAGAGTAGTAAAATCAACTTTTATAAGGTTTGTACTTGAAATTTAAGTAAAATTTTTTTAATTTATTTTCCTAAGTCAATTCAGCTAATTATTCTAAGCACATTATATAACATGATATGTTTTAATTCTTAAATAATAAATAAAAAATTATTTGAGTTTATTTCATCACTTCATATCTAGAAAGTAGAAACTATAATTTTTAAAAAAATTTTAAATTAAATTATTGAAATAAAACTAAGATTAATACTAGCATTAGATCCTCTCAATTTGATTCAATTAGGTAGTAATTGAAAAAATATAGTAACTTTGATGAGGAATTTTAAAATTTAAATTATTTCTTTCTAAAATCATTTTATTTATGAAAATTAAATAGATGGTACCTATGATTAGATATAATAATTTATTTTAATATCCTCAAGCCTTTAGAATACTACTTTTGGCATATTTTTGAAATGTAGTATTAGTGTGTGCAAATTTTTCTTGAAGATTGATTGTTCTTATTAATACAGATGTGCCAAGTTCAATGCCCAAGTCCTACATCTACAAACCCAAGAATAAAGTGTGAAACAAACCCTCATTTTAAAGCCTTAAAGGCTTGTAATCCAACAAATTTGCTTGAACATATTGCATATTTGGAAAAAAATGGGATCATCCCTCCAAAACACTCTCCACTACATCAGCTAGGGATTTATTCTGAGCAATTGAATACAACAAGAGAAGATTCAAATCCACTAGAAGCTTTGTTTGATGGTCACAAAGGATTTGGTAATTTACAAGCCCAATACAATTGGAGACTACATATGTATCAAAGGAGTCAAGGTAAATCTTTGTCTTTTCCTATTGTAAATTGAAATTGATTGAATTCAAAAATCCAATCAACAGTATTAAGTTTAAAAATTCAAATTTTAGTCCTATATAAATAGTGCAATGTATTTTTGAAACTTCAATCATAATAAATTCAAAGTATGCAAATTTTATAGTTACAAATCAAGTTTTTAAAGAGAGCTATACAACTTTCAATGAGTTCACATTATTTATACTCACAATAAATTTGACCTAATATTATGCTTAAGTGGATTTTTGATGGAATTCTTATCATAGTTTCTTTTTATTGGTACTACAATGTAATTGAATGAAAGAAAATTATGTGTTGGCAATTGAAACTTATCAAATACATATAATTGAACCTTCATAAATATATTAAATAAAAATACCAATTTCTATTCATCTATTTTGTGTTTTTGTTTTAGAAAATAAATCTAGCTATCCAAGACCTTCAACATTGCTAATGTTGAATGTCAATCTAAACAATGAAGGTACACCAAGTTCAAATTCACCATTTCTACTTGGAAAAAATTTCAACAACTACCAATATATTAAAACATCACCACATGGAAGTCCTCAACAACTATATAACATTAATCAAGAACCACCAATGCATGCTTCTTATGAAAATTCACATGAATCTACTTTGTATAAACCCCACTATGAACAATTTGTAGCACCACAAATGGTGACAAAAAGTACGATGACAAATTTTGGAGACACTAAGAGTCCCAAGAGACCACCTACTCCACCACCACAATTGTTGACAAAAGGTATGATGGATCTTAGGGATAGTAAGAGTCCCAAAAGACCACCTATACCATCAAATATCAAAGGTAAAGAAATATGTGAAGATCGAGAATGCCCAAGTTGGGCAGAAGGCACTGATTTCCATCAAATTTTGGTAAGCAACCAAGGTATGTCCCTTGAAAGGTCTGTCTCTTTAGATAGTTTCAAGCCACCAAATTTTCCCGGTTTAGTAGCCCCTCGATCTCCTGGAGCAAGACCATCAAAAAATACAACTGTTGCACCTATGTGGGTGACAGTTATTGACAATGGACAAAATACTCGCAAATTATAAAATTTTGTGTATACTTATGGTATGATTAATTCATTAATGAATATTATAATATGGTTGATTCATTAATGAAAACGACTTCTTGAGGTCTTAGAGGTGAATAAAGTGTGCAAATAGTCCCTTAAGGACCAAAGGAAAGTTCAAATTTTCAAAATTCAAATATAAAATTCAACTTAAAATAATAATTTTATAATGATTTTCAAACAAAAGTTGTTAAATATATTTCATAAACCACATTTATATAGTTGGATTAACTACGACATTAACCAATATTTTTGACTAATTATTCAAAAGTAAATATTAAAAATTCCTTCTAAAATACATTGAATATTTTTTTATTTCTATGATATTTTTACAAAGTGTAACCAATTCAAGAATTTTTTCACTAATTTCAAAATTTAAAGATTTAATTACAATGATATTTTAAGAATTTTATTCACTTATTTATTCAAGTTTTTTAAGTGTCATTTTTAAATTGAAAGATTTATTTTTTGAGGTCAAACATACTTATACATATTAATCCATAGAATATTTGAAATTTATTTTTGAAAAATGTACACCGTACAAATAAAAAAGAAATAACACAATAATTTATAGTCATTTAGATGGATGAAACAATCAATGTTCTCTGTAGTTGGGACATGGTTGCATTCATATGTTTGCATTTTGAACATCTAGTTCTTGAGGAATTAATATAACAATACATAAACCATTGTAAGCTAGAAGAATTGTTAAAGTATGACTAGTTCTAAACAAAGGAAAGACAAATATATAATTTTACGACAATACATAAACTTTAGGAAGGAGTGAACAACTAAAATTGACCAAGTAAATTTAATAAAATAATAACTAGTTTTAAACTTCTTTAATTTTGTTGGCTCTTATTGACAATTGATAAAATTTGACTACACATCTTGGCATCAATTTGATGTACACAATGTAATTAAACTAAAAAAACTTTAAGTGTTAATTATAAGTGTATCCTGAAACAACCTTAAAACTTTAGGCCAAAAACAATAGGAATTGCATTTGGAAGAATATTGTACTCCATTCAATTCTTCATTCAAAACACACTTAATCCTAAACTAATGACTAAATTATAAAACTTCAAGAATTTTCAATTTCTAAGCCCAATTTAACTTCAAAAACTAAATAGAAATCATTTATTTTTAAATTCTTATTAATGAAATTACATGCCTTAAAAGAAACTGAATTCTAAATCTTTAATATTCTTTAATTCTACGCCCTATACTTTGGCTACTACAATTGAATGAAAATGATATCATTTCTATTTATTACAAACAAAATCACATCTTTAAACAATTTCTATAATTTTGTTGCAATTTGAAATTGCCATGACTTTTTATAGAAAATTTGAAGAAGGTTTATGACAAATACAAGAATGCTTTAAAAACTCAAGATTTTCATGGCAATATTTATTTAGAAAATACTTAGACTATAGTATTGAAATCTAACTTTAAACTACAATTAAAAAAAAAAATTGAATTTCAGGGTTTTTTAATTCAAAATTTACATAGAAACTAAATTTGATAGGTTTCACTTGTTTGGTTGAACTAAAATTCACAAAAGATCAATTTGATGGTCAAAAGTGAGAAGAACAAAAAACTATAAGATGGCTAGAATGCACAATGGTAGGGTGATCCATTGTCATTCCTTTGTCGTTGCATAAATCAAAGGTTTTTTTTTGCATAAGATAAAATGATCCATTGTTTTCCTTTGATTTTCTTGGATGCACAAATTTTTTTTAAATGGAAAGTCAAAGATTATTAAACAAATATTTAGGTCAATTCATTTTTAGTAAAAAAAAGGACATTTTATAGGTGGTCAAAGCAAAAACATATAGCTTCCCTATGATGTATTGAGTGGAGGATTATCTCATCTATTTGAATTTTAATGTAATTCTTTCAACTCCTTACATAGTTGCAATGGTAATCTAAAAGCATTTTTTCAAATTAATTGAAGTTTACCATGCAACTTTTACCATTGTAAAAATGACTATGGAATAATGAATGAACCTTTTACCATGATGTTCATTGAAGTTATAAATTGTGACTTTCCACAATGACAAAGTCCTAATGGCATGTGTAGAAACTATATGGTGTTCATTGAAGTTATAAAATTGTGACTTTCTACATTGAAAAAGTCCTAATGGAACCCTTTTCAATTTTCACTATGTATTACAAAGAGGGTTTGCAATTGGTTTGGGTGCAATTTTGGATATGTATACCTTATATGGTGTTCCATTTTCAAATCCCATTTTAGAGTTTGGGCAATCAAAGACTATACTAAATGGTTGTTATAGACATCAATGTATCCTCTAAAAAATCATCCAATCTTCATTGTGAAACTAAGAAGATCCTCACTATAAAAAAATTGTGTTTTAGGAGATGAATTTTAGGTGACATCCAATACAACAACCCATGTTTTTATATCAACAACAATGTCCGCCATAACATAATATGGTTTGTTATTTTGGATGTCACCTAAAATCTGTCATCTAAAACACAAATTTTTTATAGTGGAAAATGCCAATAGCTACAACTAAACCAATTGGTTTCTTCAAACTCTAATGCAAAGATGCTATAAAAAATGTCTTCAAACTCAAACTTGTGAATGCTCTTGTTCATTGCCATCAACCCAACTCTGAGAAGTTTTTTTAACTTTTGTCATTTTTTGTAAATCCATCATTTTCCCAAAACCTTCTTCCAATCTTCTCCATCAAAAGTTTACAAAAATACCTTTCCATGTCTCTCCAACACCAAGAGTTGGCTTATCTAGGACATTAATGATTTTCTTCAATGATTTTCTATCAAATCATCGGTGAGATGTACATGTTGCTTTAACTCTTTATATGCTATTTTGAGCTCACCATGTGTTGTTTCTCTTGCTATTTTGAACTTCTCTTGTGTTGTATCGAACTTTTTATGTGAAAAACTCCAATTCATTAATGTACAATGATGATGGCAACTTTAGATGAGGGGCTATTAGAAGTATCCACTTTAGAATAGGTATTGATTTAACAAAATTAATGTTTATGCTATAGGTTTCAAGAGCACACTAGGTAGGGTTTTCTATGCTAATGTTGATATTGACTTTTTGTATTGGGATGTTTGTTGGCATTGGTTAGGAAGCGTCCACATGCATTAGGATTTTTGTCAACCAATTTATTTATTTATTTATATTTTTTTCATTTTCATTTTGATAGCTTGTTCAACGATTTTTCCATTGAAGTCAAAGGACAAACTGCCCCAATTTTTTTTTCAAAATCATGATTGACATTGGGGTTGAATCTTGATGTTTAATTAATGAGCCATTTGTTTAGACATGACATGATGCTAAAACCTTGAGACTAAGAAGACCCAATAAATCCACATCAACAAACCATTCAATTATTAATTCATATAATTTTTTTAAGTTTATCTAAAAGTTGAATTTCTTTATAAAATTTATTCAAATAATTTTTTTGAGATAATGTATATAAAATCTATTTTGAAGACATCAAATGAATTTTTTTTACATCAAACATAAAAATTTGATAAGTTTTTAAATCTAATTATTTAATATAAAATAATTTAAATCTATAATGTATCTATATCATTCTATCAAAACAAAGCACTAATCATGTTTTATTTCAATTTATTTTAATTGGATTTCAATTAATTTATTCATTCTTTTTCCATTATCAATGTAATTTGTTAGTTTGTCCCCTTCCATTTATTTGAATGCAACACATTGTAATTCATAATGCTTACACTTGGCCAAGTGAATTGATTGTGTGGCAAAATAGGTAGTAAATTTTGGATATTTGGATATGTTGTATACTATTTCTAAAAGTGGTTTCAGGTCCATTGAAGAATTCAATTGAATAAATACATTCAAATGTAAAATGTAGAAATGATTCACTTTCAATTATGCATTTAGATGGCTTAATTTTAAATCATTCATGATCACAAAGTCATTAAATGATTCTTTCAACCATAACGTCCACCCTAATATCAAATAAATTATATTGGAAAACAAAATTCATGATTTTTCTATTGAAGATTTTAAGCAAGAGTGTCTATTGCAAATCTTGATGTTTTAGTATTAGAGACTCTTGGAGATGAGCCTGAAATAAACTAGATTTGAGGGGGGAAATCACATGAAAGATTTATTTGAGAAGCCATATTTCAATTGTGGTTATGCATAATTATGTCCTTTAGCCTCATTTTTTTCATGACCTCAATTTTATATTTGACATGTAAAAAAGTAGGTTGAAAGACATCAAATCACTTTTTGCAATTTTAATACCCTCTTGATCAAACATCAATCTTTCAATCCATTAGTGATATTCTTGTGTCTTGTTTTTCTAATGTGATCCACAACACATCCACCTTGAATTTGTATAGTTACAATTTAAAAAAATTGATAATATTTACCAAAAGCTTTGGCTTTTTGTTGAGTTCTGAGCAAACTCTAAGAAGCTCAAAAAAGGCCTCGGACATTTAATGGTTAAGGTTTAATGACAAGTTTCTGTACCTGAAGTCCTGTACTAGACTCCCAAGCATTTGAAATGGTAAGCAATTGGAAGCGATCCAAACAGAGAGGAACCTACTCAGAGAAATCAGAGTAATAAACAATACTGTATTTTATGTCACCTTGAACTTCCCCATATAATGGACTCCTTCCAATTTCAAATGTATGTACAAGACCCTGCAGGTTCCTAAGAATGTCCAACACCTATTGGCCAACTAAGCATGTCATGGCCGTTGGAAGTTTAACTACCACATATTCTGTTTCTTCCATACCCAATCAAGAGCTAAACGCTCTGTTCATACAAGTAGACGAATACTGTACAATCTGTTACCTTCCTGAGCAAGCCAACCCCCATCCGAGACCTGCAAAAAATTACACGGCAATAAGCCTCGCCAGAACACAGCTACTGTCACTTGATGTTCCTTCATACTCGGTATGTCAACCGCAACACGAGTATCAGCCTGAAACCGTCGAAGAATGTTCAGCATTTGCAATATGAAGTTTGTTGCTGTGGTTTGAACTCACACCAGTACTACTCTCAACCCACAGGTCCTTGAGAGGAAGAGCTGCTCTGGCCACCAGTCGATGTAGTTGATGATGCTGGCTGCGATGCAGTGTTTCCGATAAGCCAGTAAAGGGCCCATTTTAAATTACAGAGAGTATATTTTAGAGCTTTTGTCCACTTCTCTTGCCGGTTGAAGCTCTGCGTAATAGTAAGCCCTTCGACTTTATCACTCTCAATCCTGTAAAGATGGTCACAAGATCGATGAGCGACAATATTAGAAGGGACCAAATGCTGAAAAAAATCACTAGCAGAAAATCTGCGCCCGAGGTATTTCAGACAAACTAGCTGCGCAAAGCCCTACCAATTACCACGCCAATTAAGGCAGATTCCAATGAGAACTCTGCTTATTGTAACGTGTCTAGGTTACCTGGAATAACTATGATGTGATTCTCTACTAGTGAAATGGCGTATTATCTAAAAATAAATAAGGCTCACTTAAACAAAAAGCACAGCAGATTGGAACCAAATTATGATAATTGAAAGACCAGAAGCTATTATAAACTGGGGGAAGAGACCGAAGGTTCAGACCCAATAAAATGTGCAACCTCAAAATCTTTCAAATCCTTCGTTATATGAAACCTCAGTGTCCAATGACCCGGTTATGGATAGCAGACGACTTTGGGCCATGGAAATAAGGAAAAGTAAGTTGTGGATTGCTAACTTGTATGGAAGCTTGAAGCATTTTTCAGCTGATACATTAGCTGCCTTGTCCCTGGCATTTGCAAACTCAGCAAACTCCTTCAAACACGCAAGGTAGAAAGTCATGGCTTTGTCATACCGTGAGCTCCAGAAAAGGTTCACCGGTCCAAACCTGAATGCAGGAAGTAAAATGTATCAACATCATTCTTTGGAACCTAAACTTGCCACCGATAACACTCGCAATTTAATATCACGTATAACACGTATACAGAATCCTAAAGGGTAAAGAGCGGCAAAGAGATGTCAAATTTTAAAGGGTAAAACCTTATCCAAACTTACAACTCGTAGGTGTTTTTATTGTCAGCAACCTTTGGATAACTGCCCATTGGTATTATCCGGTAACTGCAACAGCATGGGTATAACAAGAAACTTAGAAGAATGCACAATCTAGCAAAGAAGAAGTGACACTGCGTAAATGAGAAAATGCCCTCTCAAGAGAAGTGTGTTCTCGATCAATCAAGAAAGCGAACATAATTATCGCTTACTTTAAACTGAGACGATTTATAAACAAAAGAAACCACCACGAACAGACAAACATCACGTTGAGAAGCATACGAGAAGTTGAGGCGACAGTATTGAGCCATCGTATGCAAAAGCAAGCACGCCTGACCCCAGGCTGCATTGATTTCATCCCATTCCACCTGCAGGGAGAGTTATCATTCTTTGTTACGCTGAAACCTCACAAAATAATAAAACTGCAACACCATGAAACAAAATCACTACTTGGATCCAGTTGAAAAAATTTCAAGTATTCTTAGGCCTAGCCGGCACCAACCACGTAGCAATCTTAGTAACTGAAATTAGTCACTAATTAGCGCTACTTACTTGGAGCAGACGTTTCATGTTTGTGCAGTGACTATATAGCACGATATGACTTACTGGTATGTTAGGCAAGCGTCCCAATCGGAAATTGTTGATAGTACCGAAATCTCCATCATGCCAGATGTGGAATGCATCATTGAGTACGTTGGTGCGTTTTAAGAGCTCTAGCTGCGATTGGACAACCTCGATCTTTGCCAGAATGCCATCTCTGTCCTCCTATATGGGGCCACCAGATAGCCATAGAATTCAGGTCAGACAGCCATAGCTAGCGGGATGAATGCGTATTGAGCTAGTTCTCAACTTTACATGTGGGCTCCCGAAAAGCATCACAACTTCTAAACCAAGAAAAGTTCGTCCTGGAAGCTTTCAAGAGGACCAGAACCAAAACATGAGAACGGGCAGAATATAGACCAGCTTACCTGATGAACAGTCAGGTTCAGCTTAAAATCGTTGCAATCATGCCAGAATCTGCACTGACAAAAGGTGAAGATTAATATCATTGAAGAAGCAAAGCAGTAAAATCAGAAATCAGCGTCTTGATAAAGAGCGCATTGGTGTAAGGTCGAGAAGCCGTGAAACCAAGTGTCATAAAAGCCAGCTCTGGTTCACCATACTTCTCCTCAAGTTCTTGAAAGTCTTTGGTCTTGCGCTCAACTTCTTGAAGTTGAAGCATCACCTCCCCCTTCTCTTGCTCTACCTCCCTTATCGCTGCTTCCAGCTTCCTTTCCTCTTCTTCTACCTTCAGAACCGACAGAAGATATTCAAGTCAGAAAAATCATACGCAATATGGAGATAATAGCGGGTTGACCTACAGAAGAAATTGAGGACTCAGAGAAGAGCAAGTTCGTGAAAGAGGAAGACATGCATAAAATAGGAGAGAACAATAAAGATTTGCCAAGAATATACAAGGGACTATCGTGAGCTGAATTTTTCATGCAATACCCATTCACATTAGTTTCGAATAGCAAACATAAATTCTTACGATAGATGGGCCACACGGCGCCTATAGAGAATATGGTAACAAATGCTCTCTCGTGGGAAAGAAGCGTGAAGGAAACCCACAGTGATTACTCAATTTTGGGTTTCAAAGGTAAATTCACACAACTCGAATCGTCGTTTGGGGAGCAAGATTAAATCGGGGAAATGCTAAGCGTGGTAAGACAGACGGCCGCACCTTGATTTTTTCTTGCCTAAAATCCTCTTCACTAAGAGCTTCCGTGGATTCCTTCTCAAGCCGATCAAGGGCAGACTGATAGGCCTTGATATCATTATTTACATCCTCCATCTGCTTGTCTAATTCTTCCGACAATGCACGCATGCACTCTAAACACAGAGGTTGATCCACCTGTAAGAAATGAACCATCTAGTTAGTTTGTGAAAAAACACGTACTAAGGCACACCCACTCAAGGTACCAAATTAAACAAGGAAAGAAAAAGACACAGTATAAGCCACGAATGAAGTGGAAGACGTTTTCTGTACGAATCCAAGTATTCAGTGACCAAGGATGTCTTTCAATAACATATTGAACAACGACGACTATCAATTTTTTTGTTTTCTGGTACATGAAAATCGAAGTGACCTGCGTTTGCTCGGTTGCAATTTGAAACGCCCGTGAAAGCACATTGACCGTCGCATTAAAGCTTGCATTGCTAGTGTGCTGACCACCGGTATGGCCTCCACCGATCCCTCCCATATGGCCCATTGCAGCTTCCCCATGAGGCTCCAACGTGTACATAGATGCCGCTGCGGAAGGCAACACCACGAAAGACTCGTCCATAGCCCGTCCACCATGAGCGTCACCAATTGGATGCGGAGGGGGAGCACCTGCAGCTGGGGTGGCCCCTGTAAAATCAAATGGTACTCCATCAGTCTTTGAGATCCCATAGTAAAACTCAGAAATGTGCACCAAATCTAGGTCGCAGCGTACAACCAAGACAATCTCATTGTTCACGTACACTTATAGAAGCCTCAGCACCCAAGGTTCAAAGATTTAGGCTGAGTACGAAGGTAGGGAAGACAGGACCTGCCGTGCAGACCCAGCGTTCTATATAGTATCAAAGGCAGATGAAGTCCCATTCAAAGAATAGAGGACCCTAGTGCACTAATGAAAAACAGAAGATCAACCCCCAGGGAGATCTCGTTTTTCTAAAAGTTAATTAGACCTTAGGGAGAACAGTGTGTGCGGCCTAGCATGCATTCCAACATTATGAGCACCCTGAAGCCGGCATCAGGGGTCTTCATCTGCGGGGTCTTCAAAGTATCCGGCCTATAGTACGCGGACTTCCTCCTCCAGATCCTCCAAGGTACAAAGTAGTCATGAAGATACACCAACTTAAGAACGCATAAATCAGTTTCAAGCTGAAACACACGAGATAGTAATGTCGGATCCAAATCAAAACCGCTGACGACTGAGAGGCCGTAACTTCAGTGCTGCAAGAGCAGATCAAATACCCAAGTCAAGAAGTACGAACCTGGAGTTGGATAGTGTAACCCCCCAGTTCTAGGACGAGGTGGCGGGAACCCGGGTTTAGGTCCGCCCTGCTTGGGCAACACCACAAAAGAGTGATCCATACGGCTTCCTGCAAACAAACTCCCACTTCCGTGCACTGATGCTTGCGCTCCTGCAAGAATGTGGTGCGATTTATAAATCGACATACAACTATCGCTTGAATTGGACAGAAAATAACTTCAATGTACCGTGCACTGCTGGCCTGTAAGGCAGATGCCCCAATTTGGCCATGCTTCTTTAACCATACGTCTAATAATTTTACTCAATACAGCACCTTCAACCAATGAAAACTGCTAAAATTCCATTCGTGAAAAGTGATTTGGTTTTAGCATTTGCAAGCAAGGCTTCAAGGGGTTAGAAAGGTCAGAACAAGCAAAGTCTAGTGCATGGAACTGGGAAAAGACACCACAGTGACATTCAAAATTCATGACACAACTCCGAAAATTCCGAAGGGTTCCATTTGCTCTGAGCGAGAACCAACCAATTCAAAAATGAATTCTCACCGTCTGCACATAGGTCAGATCCATGTTCAACGGAACTCACCTTAGATCCAATTAGGTTATATAGATCACAAGGTAAGCAATTCAGGTGGAACATGACCTTACAGGAAGACCTTCACAACAACCTACGGTCATGATAAAACCCTACAAAAATCAAGAACAATAAAATTCGACGAAATCCATAAATTGTAATAAATAATCAGTTAAAGCACCTGAGCGTGCAGGCTCGGCAGCAAAACGTTCGACAAAAGTATCGGCGCCAGGGAGAAGAAAAGGGTGCCGACACATTTGACACTTCCATTTCGGCAAATTGGGATCGCCTCCCAAGCCCGCCCTTCCACTTCGAACACCTCCCTCATCCTTCATCGTGACTAGCAAGACTCAACCCGCGCGAAACAAAAACTCTGTCAAATCCGCCAAAATTTCACAATCACCACACGATTTTCACAAGCGCCACGCTAATTCCACAAATTTCACAAGAAGATTTTTATAAAGCACAATTGAAGAGGAAAACACTGAGAATTTTAAAGGACGAGAATCCACTTACTCATCGCCCAGATTTGATCGATGAAGCGCCCTCCCTGGCTGCAATCTGCGGCATCGTCTGTCGGAATCGGATCGAAAGAGAAATTCCCGAGCACAGCATCGTCAAGAGGAGGTGAAGTGTGCGAGCGAGTGATCTACTTCAGCAAATTCCACCGTTAAACTGGCAAACTATTGCGGAAAGCTCGACGTTCTGAAACCCTAAAGCTTCCGAGGAACGAAACCGGCTGTAGTCGGTGTTGTGTTGCCGGTGGGATCGAGTGTCCCCAATTCTGAGCGAAAGGGCATGTCCACCGTGGCACTGTACGAGTGTGCACGGGAAAAATGAATGAAAATCATCTGTGCTTTATTAGCCTAACATCCTTAACCAAGCTAGGAGTCTCCTTTTTAACTTTTAAGAAAATGACATGCCTCTAGGATAACATGTTTTCAAAAGGAAAAATGAGGTGATTACATTTCCTTGACTCATAGAAAACATTAATTTTTAGACCTATATTAACTTGGGTGTTTCAATTGTGTTTAAAAGACCGATGCTCCACAATTTAAAATGCTATAAATTTGAGGCTAATAGTTATATGAAAGTTTGTCTTAGCAAATTATTATTTCATTGCAAGAATTTCTTATTTGTCTCATTAGTGCAAAGTGCTATCTTCTCTTCCAAACAACCTCAAGGCTCTCAAATGACTCAATGCAAAGAAAATCTCTTTCATTGCTAGTCTAATGAAGTATTTGTAAAGAAGAACTAAAGTTTTGTTGGAGTTCTTGTTTGAAACAAAATTGCAATTTTTGCTTGGCCAAAGAAGAAATTTTTGCGAGATCAAGTATAATTTTCATTAAAAAACACACAAATGTAGAGCTTGTTTAAAGTAGTATTGGAACTACTATGAATGTATTGTACTAACTTTCATCAATTTCTTTGGTATACAAGTTGATTAATATTCAATCTTATATGACACATACTAATTGTTTTACTTTGTATTTTTCAACTACAAAATATTACGTTTTTCAAATTTTAAACAATTAACAAAAAATAAGATTTTTTCATATATTTACTAAAAAACTGTTTTAAAACTGTTTTAAAATAGAAAATTGCAATGGAAAAAATTATAGTGATTTTCTCTAAGTGAATTAATTTTTGTAATAATCCAAAATTTATAAATGTTTGATTTTGAAGCCACACTAATAGGATAATTTAATGTACACTGAGAAGCACTTTGCATTGGCTACGGATCTATTACATCTACATAATTCTATAATAAAAGAAAATGAAGGCATCATATATAATCCATATTTAAACCTACATAAATCAAAATTTAAATTTACTAAATCAAAATTACTTTGATGGATAATTCAAGGAGTGGTTTATTACAATAAATTCTTATAGTCATTCTAGAAAACAATTTGTCATATAGTTCATGAACAAGATAAACTTTAGAGAAAAAAATGAATCAAATGAAAATGAATTATGTAACCATTCAACTATCTTTTTAAAGATAGCAAGATCAAAACCAAAACCAAATGACCTCTTTTATGCTTTACGGCTTCCCAAGCAAATTCCTCTTTCTATGTAAATTATAATTAATGTAGAATACCTTTCATGAACCACATATGACATAAGAATCATTTTCTATATTTGAATGCCTAAATGTTATATACAAATTATGGTGTACACTATGTATTGATTTTTATTTTGAACCTCTTCAAGTATCACCACTAGGAAAAACATCCCTAATCAATAATGCAAAGTTGAATCCAGACATCATGATTTGGCAATTTTGAACTTAGATGTGTTGATTTGGATGTTTTCTATTGATTACCTACCTTATCTTGATTCAAATAGCACATTCTAGTAGTGTATGATAATAGTATTTATGGTGTTTTATTGAATTAGATTTAAGAATTTTAAGAGAAGCTTAAATATATTTCTATGAAGTGAAGATGGTCTTTTATTCCTTTTGTACCACTTTTATTTTGTTCTTTTGGTATTTTTTTGCTACTTTCAACCATTAGATGATATTTAGGAGGTCAAAAAGCTTGCAAGTTCTTAAGTTGAACCATAGAAGGGAACTTTGCAACTACAATGCCATTGCAATAAGCTAACATGGTCAAGTGCCATGTCCCTTAGTGACATTTACACCTTAAACTCACTTCCGAGTGCTCCTTGTAGCATTTCACTCCTAGTGACACCAAAGGTTACGATGACCTAATATTTACAACATATATATAACATTAAGTTCCTCCTCAAGTCATAAGGTTTTCCATTCCTCCATGACTCCTAACACTTATTTTCAATACTTAATTCCCATAAAACATTGGGCATGTCATTTGATGACATGGGATGGAACTTTCATTGATGTCCAAGTATTGGATGGCGGTACTACTCCCTACCAATGCTAACCACCCTTAAATAGGCCCCAACTTTCCATTAGGCCCAACCACTTTCACATTGGGACTCATCATAGGACTCACTAACCGAGACTCAGACCATGGCCTAGTGTAGAGCAAGACACACCCAATCGGTATCAAAGAAAGCACAAGTACTCCACACAAGTGGTGGTGAGGCTCCAACACCAACTTCACCACTTGTGGCCACTTTGGCTTGCGTAACACCATTTGGGAGTGAAAAGAGAGAGAGACCACTCCTCTTCAAAGTACTCTCTGTGGAATTTGGTAGTCCTCCCATCCTATAGGTCCCTGGGAATATTGAAGATGGCCCTCCAAAGATCAAAGTCCCATGAAGGTTTAGTATTTTTGGACTCTTTGGATGTCTATAACTTTTAGCTCACAATTGATTCTCTCGAGATTCTTAGCATTTTAGAAAGTTCTTTTCCTAAGTTTTTCAATAATATGTGGCATGATCCATTTGGCTCAAGGGATCATCCCCAAATCCCAACTCCCATGTCCCACACCTTGGAATGCGGCAAGGATGCACTAGGATGCCACCCAATTCCTCCCAAGTAGAGCACTACAATGCTCCGATTGCTTGAGACTTCTAATTCCTAACACCTCATCTCTTGCAAGGCTTGGGGAGTCACCTCCAACGTCCCTTTTGCATACTAAAGTGGCACGGGTACACCTCAAAATGAGGGTCGTGACACCAAGACCCTACCATGTCATATAATAATATTTTCAAATTCAAAATTCTTTTTTCAACTTTTTTTCATTTATTTTCGTTTTTAATATTCTAACAATAATTCTTCCACTATAGAGGGATAGCAAGAAGAACAAGCTTGAAATGGACCTCTCTTGCCTTCAAAATTCTTCTAATGAAGAGTTCATGATAATTATCAATATATTACCGAAAAGAAACCTCCTATAATTACTAATGTGGAAACAATCAACTTTACTATCTATTAAAAAATACTAGTTACAAGCTCTTTAGAAGCTAGGGGCCATCTAAGAGATAAATAAAATAAGAATGAGGAGTCTACCTAGGCAAGTTTTGTTGAATATTGGTATAAATGTGAATACAAATACTTATACAAATACAAATATATGTGGATACTTATATTCATACAAATATAGACAAGTATACATGCAAATACATATGTATATACCCTTTGTATTGATATGGGTGCTAATTATCCCATATCTTTTATTGACAATGTACATCAATTGAAACTGGTATTTAAAACATTCAACTTTAGAAAATAAAATGTAAAAATTAGAGAAAGATACTTGAATTGAGGCTTGCTGCTTGAAACTTGAATGTATTGAGTGACTATCCACTCAATACATTTCATACATGATTTTGAATTATAAATCATTGAATTGTATTTGTATCTATCTACTAGCTAGCCTCATGAATCACTAAGTTATATTCTTATATATGGATTTCTAGCCTTGTTGAAACTTCTACACAAGGTAAATAAGTTTCTTACATCAATCAGTTGTTGACATATTGGTTACTTTTAATTATCATTAGGATGGCATTTCCAACTTGTGTATTTTCTCAATGCAGTAGAAGTTGAAATATTTCATTATTTTTTAAAGTCACATAGATTTCTAATTGGACAATGTAGTCTATTCTAAAACTTTTGTCCATATATTCAACAAGCTCTTTAAGAAAACTTGATGAGATATTTTTTATACTTCTGCACAAATTCAAGACCAATTTCAATGTAACTCTATAATAATGCTTTAAAGTTTAAATTTCTTTATTGACCTTTATTTTTTCAAGGATGGGACATTAATATCAATTTTGGAAGAAAAAACAACACCGTGATTAGAATGTATACTAATCAAGCCTTGTTGTCATTTCTAAAAATTTGTCAATTTGAATAAGAATTCAAATGCATTTAAAATTAAACTTAAACCAAAAGTAAATAATTCCATGACTTTTAGGATATTATTTCTACTATTCATGTACAATACCCTCCAAAAAGTCTTGCAACCCCATTATGAAACCCTTCAAACTTTTTCCTTTTTAACTTCATTTAAGAATATTCTATAAAATCCATCCTATTAAATTTATTATTTTATGCAATCTTGGTCATTATACCAAATTTGAATTTAAAAAAACAAAAAATCCATTTTTGGTAAAATGTTTTGTATGTGTTTTCATTATGTTATATAATAATTGATTAAAAAATATTGGTGATGAATTTCTAAAATTTTATTATGGAAACATTTAAGAAACATCAACGTGGACATCTCACTTTGAGGAAAAAAACATTAATTAGGAAAAATTTTACTCTATAGAGAATTCAATATTAAGGGGTTGCCTTTCCAAATATTATCAAATAGAAATTTCTAAATTGTTTTTATATTTTACTTATTTATCCTTGTATTATGATTGCTTTGTATCTTTGAGCATGATAATGCAATTGATTTGCCAAAACCTAATTATAATTTAGTGAAAATTGTCATACAAACTTGGATTAGCGACCCTTTGACATTAAATTCTTTGTAGTGTAAAAATTTTCCTAAGTAATGTGTTGTTTTCCTCAAAGTGAGATGTACATATTGATGTTTCTTAAAAGTTTACACAATAGAATTTTGACAATTCATCACCAATATTTTTCAATCAATTATTATATAACACAATGAAAATACACACAAAACATTTTACCAAAAATGGAATTTTTGTTTTTTTAAATTCAAATTTGGTATAATGACAAAAATTGTATAAAATAAAAAATTTACTAGGATGTTTTTTATAGAATATTCGTAAAATAAAGCTAAAAAGAAAAAGATCAAAGGGTTTCATAATGGGATTGCAAGACTTCTTAGAGGATACTAATACATTTATAGATTAGAAAAAATTAATATTTGTTTTGTTTTGTTAGTATTGAAATTTTGTTCACTAGAATATTACATATAATAACTCTTTTGTTATGATAATTTCTTCAAAAAGACAATTCTCAAGCAAAAAACAAAAAATGAAGGATATGTCCTTTACAAACTTGTTTCAAGCAAATTTACTCATTGAAAACTTTGAAGAAGTTGGCAAGTTTAACTTGTAAAGTCTATAAAAATTCACCTTAATTTTTTTAGAATAATTAAATAATCAAAGAATTAAAAAATTAATCATAATTAATATATTGAATTCAGTGCCATGTATTGTTTAATTGCAATCATTAATTTGTATGATGCAAAATTTGACTAAATTATATTAGCTAGAATTCTATAAGCCTACAATCTGATTTTATTAATAATCTATACAAAATTTCAATATCAAGATCTTGGAACTTTGAATTAGACCATTTGAAAAATATACTATCTATTTTTTATATTTTTAGATTAGATATTTGTTAATCTTTTATATTAGGATACAAATCTTTTGCAATTTCTACACTTTTGTATGTTTCTACATTGAGTTTAATAAATTTTTTTTAATACTATCATTTAAATTATAGTTTGCTATTGCTTAGATATTTCAATTCATTTTTTAGGTTTTAACTTAGATTCAACTTAGTTCTTATAGTTAAATTTATATTTTGAAAATAATTTGATTTATAATAAAATTTGAGATCAATATAATTGGTATACCTTTTGAAAATATTTAGAATTGCAAATTTTTTCATCAAATTACTTAGAGTCCTTTTACAGTTTCAATATC
Organism: Pseudoscleropodium purum; assembly: GCA_963969395.1. Taxonomy (NCBI): domain Eukaryota; kingdom Viridiplantae; phylum Streptophyta; class Bryopsida; order Hypnales; family Brachytheciaceae; genus Pseudoscleropodium; species Pseudoscleropodium purum. The sequence continues at coordinate 13,530,116 of OZ017800.1, read as the reverse complement.
AATTTGTCTTGTTTCATGGGCAAGTCGTACATTCTGAGGAATGAAGAATTTATTGAACATTCTTTGAGGTGCATCAACAACAGGTTTCGAACTTACAACACTTCCTCTCAAACTATTTGTAGGAACTTTTGCTCTATAACCATAAAAACAATCACATCAATTATATACAATGAAAAAAAAGTTCTAAATAGTTTCATAAATAAATCAATATATGCAAAAAGGTTTTTTGGTAGGTACACAATAAGAGTGCATTTCTTTACAGCTATGTAAACAAATAAACATGCCAAACCTTGCCATTCAATATGATAATATGTTGGTAGAAAAGTCATTCTCAAATTCTCTTAATTTAAACTATCTAATTGAAATGTCATTATTACTAAGTCATATGTAATATATCTCTACATTTTTACCAAATTTGAAATCATTTCACTACTCTTCAATTAACATTTCTATACAAATTTTGAAATATTGATAAAAAAATTGACTTGAATTCATAAAAGATATAAATACATTCAATATGGCAAAAATCTTAAAATATAGAATTGTGCCATGATATAATATATGTAAAGATATTGACAACGCTTCTATCAATGTATTTTTTTAATTAATATAATAAATATTGTATAAAATAATAGTATAAATATATAGAAAATCATTATAATGGTCTTACTGGTAAATAGGAGGTAGCTTTGAATCTTGACGGTTCTGAATTTCTTGTACTGTTGTTCTATGCACCATAGCACCAACTTTTTTGGCCATTTCTACTGTTGCTAAATTAAAATCTTTGTCAATCGACCTCTATGCCACATACAACAAATGAAAGATAAAAGTAGTTACTATTACATTGATTAAAATTTAAAAGTCAATTTATAGATACCTATTGACTATATATTATAAGCCAAAATTATACATATTAAATAGAATAGATATTTGATGTCATATCTTGTAGATTTGACAATTAGTGCATTTCATCTCTATTAGAATAAAGAATTTAGGCATATAATTTTATAATTTATAATTGTCTAAATTTTAAAAAATATAATAAAGAGACAAAGACTAAAAATATTAATGTACTACATAAAAAATATTATAAAATCAATATTTAAAAATCAATTATATCCAAACCTCACATGTGTGCTTTGCAAGGTCTTCTTTTGGAAGTGAATCTGCATGCTACATAAATATGAAGCACATTGCTTGAGCCAATACAACTTGTATATAGATGCAAATGTAGTTTTGATTATAGTTGTTGTAAATGCAATGATTTTTGTACTAAACAATTTTAAAAACAAAAACCTTACATTCTTTAAAAAAAAAACTTCAATATAAACTAAACACCTTGTACAACAAAAAATGCTAATTATATCATGAAATAAAATGATTGTTGAGAAAGATATCAATTCTTCAATAATGGCAAAAATGTCAATTTTTTGTAAATAAATGTAAACATTGGCAACAATTACTTGACACCATGAAGGCCTTTGGTTTATTTTTGTTGAACTTAATGAGACTTTTCGAATTGGCATTGAAGATGGCTCAATACTTAATTTCTTATGAGGAGGAGTAGGTCTGGTTGGAAAATAATCATATTGAGTACGCCCTTTAGCACGATCTTTTCTTTGAATCTTTCCTAAAATTTCTAAATAGCTATATGTACAATCACATTATAATTTACAACTGTCAAATCATTAAAAACAATTTTGAATAAGATATGCTTTTTTAGCACTTGAAATTCAATTATTGTAGTTTTCAACTATTCTAATATGACTATTTAATTCACTATAATTTACTTAAAGCTATTCAATATATAAAATATTAAATGTAATCCTAAATTCTAATAATAGAAATAGAAATATTGATGAATGAAAATTGAAAATTTTCTAACAAATAGAACAAATTACATAAATCATGTAAAATGATGTAAACTACTCACTCATATTGAGATGGGGACTTAAAACGACCATCATCAAGTGGTTTAAGCTTTGGTTTAAGGGTCCACTTTTGAACAGGATGTCCATTTAATGGATTATAAATTTGCTCATGCTTTTCCCTAAATGTTAAAATAATTCTTTCATATTTCATAAAATATTCATTTTGCTATATAGAGGATGCAACGTTATAAATTTGGATTTTTTATAATTATTAAAATCATATTACAATATGACACAATGAAAAAATCATTTTTCAATAAATATTAATCTTTAAAAATATTTACTTAAATTTTCTTATTTTCAATTATTTGTGCATGTTATCAAAGTATTTATAATTGAATTTCATATATTAGAAGTGAAAGATGTACCAACAATGTGCTACATTTTTTTCCATACTTTGGAACATGTTCAAGTACATTTAATCCTTGGCCTAAACATGAAGGCATTCCCCAATATCCCATATTGAATCCTAGTGGCTTTGGAATATCAATCTCAAACCTAGACATATTTGAATTGTAAACATGTTAATCAATGAAGTTATTAAGAAAGTCCAAATTCCTATACTACAATGTACAAATTGTGAAGATTGTAAGAATTATAGATTTAATAATAAATTTGTATAGAAGACATTTAACAAATAACTAGTATAAACAAAAAAAAAAAATATGCTGTTAAATATAATTTAACCCCTAGAAGTTAGAGACTATGTTTTCACCAAAAATGCTCTAAAACTGCCATTTCTAATACAAGTGCCAAACTTTAGAAGAAAAACATTTTTGGACACATATAACCATAGGGTCTTGTATTATACTAGTTTAAAAAGATGTGGAAAAAATTTCAAGATTTTCCACCATGTAGATTGCAAGATATTAGCATTTGAATTAACAAAAATTCTTTTTTTGGCCTTGTGAAAATATGGGCAGCTACACTTTACAAGGTCACATTTGTATGAAAAAATGTCCAAAATGGTGGTTACCCTTTGGATTCATTTTTTAAGGCAAGTTGGCTACATATTTGAAAATTTTTAAATCATTTGGAATTGCACAACATATAGGAAAAAAATAGTAAGTAGAAACAAGTACAAAATATTTAGAACACAAAATTGTTAAGAATTTAATTATAAAACTGAAAAATGCTAATTCCAATGGTAATAGTGTAGCAATAAACAGTCTACATTACATGTTTTTATTTTTTTCAAAAAGTATTAAAAATTGAGTTAAATAAAAGACTTCAAAGCTTACTTTTGAGTAAAAAATCTATAACTATTTGGAAACTAGAACACTTCATAGCTTTCATCTCATAAATCAAAATGGAGCAATTCAAAGTTTACTAAATATAAGTAAATTTAGAAAACCAATTTCAAATTTTTATTTTCTAAAAAAGTGATTTTTAAAGAATTTTTTGGGGTGTCCATTGAACATAGAAAATTACATATCATGCAATAACTTATTAACTTTTGAACAATGTAGTCAAAAGTTATGAAAATTGTTGGGCCTTCAAGCTACTCTTGGTCACATGTTGTGTGAATTTCATCAAAAAAAAATTGTTCGTAGTGAGCTACCCCAAATTGTTATGTTGTCAAAAAATGTAGTTTGGTCCTTTAGAGAATTAGAGGTTAAGATGGTTAGGAAAAGGTATAAAAATGAAATGATTAAAAACAACATTTCAATGATAAGTCCTTGAATTAGGAAAACTTTCAAGCCACATGAAGGCTGCAAGTTTTAAATCCCTTGTTGCAATTAAAGAAGAAATAAAATTATTTTTTATTATTTATTAATTTAGCTTTTGATGTGGCACTATTGGTACCACGTTAGAGCCACATCAGGTTTTACTATTTTTTTACTATATATATATATAATAAAAATATATATTTTAAATTAAATATTTTTTTCTATCTTGCACTATAAGGGGTAGAAAAATAAAAGCTTAACAGCCCTCCTCAGGGTTCAAATTTTTCCTTAGGTAATTCATAATAAATCAAAAAATACATAGCAAAATCTCAAAATGAAAACATTTTTTTGTAAAAATAAAATATTCAATAAAATAATAAATTATACATATGACTCTATGAAATTAAATAGAATAAATTCCTTTACTATGTTTCATTAGTAATTTTTATTATATAATCATTGATAGATTTCAAATATAATGACTAGTAAAAATAAAAAAGTGTAAAACTCAACCCGTCATTATGCCTCAATTGTTTTGATAGATTTAAATATCTACAAAATCCAAGAAGTATAATTAATAAAAGGATCCATCACTTTCAATCATTTTCAATCACTTTTAGATTCAAAGAAGACACCAATTACATAACAATATAATCAAAAGTATACAACAATAAAGGTAATGCAATTATCAAAAATATTGTATTGATTAGGCTTACAATTGGATTACAACAATAATAATATGTAAAGAATTAATGAACCCTTGAGGCATTCTTTAATCCTCTTTTAAATCCCAATCTTTATAGAAAGTCTTATTCTTTTGCAAATTTAAAAGTATTATACAATTTTTGACCCAAAAACTTTACGAGTTAATTAGAACATTAATCTAATTGTCTATTCATTAGAATTTGATGATAGTATATAATTACACTTGTCTTTATGTTGAATTAATTGATAAACATTTTTTTTTAAATAATCTAAATTTCTATCTTAATTAATTTAAACTTCAATTAATTTCTAATTTGATTTTTTGATTTAAAATAAATAAATTAACAACTTTAAATGTTTCATATTTACCTAACACTTCCTTTGTTATCAAGGTCAATAAATGGTTTGAACTGATTAAATTCATCATCTGTAAAATACAATCCAAGAGTCTCCATAGTATAACGAAAGGCATCAAAGGTGACCTATCAAATTTTTAAAATGATGTTAGATGTCATGTACATGGCCATGTACAAACCAATATTGTACATGTAAACAATATTATATTAAATAGAATAATTTTTTTTCACAAACATAAATTTTTCTTCTAAACATATATTTATAAAGCCCGCTATTATTTTTTCAAACCAAATATTAATGTTATAAATCTTACAAATAAGAAGAATACCAATGAGAGTATGTTTTACCGAATTTTCTGTAGGTTGAGGTTGTCCATGGTAGCGACATAAAATTGGAAGTTGTTCAGCCCTCCAATACATCTACAAAGATATAGGTAGAATATGACTTAGAAAAATGATGTTTGGATTTTTATGTTTTAAAAGAACTTATACTTTTAAAACTAAAAAATAGAATTATTAAGAGTTAAGTAAAAATACACTAATATTGGAGCTCTTACATTGTCAAGAATCTTTTCACAAGGATTAGTTTTCTTCCTTCTTGGTGGAATTTTTTTAGATTTTAATCTCCTATATTCTGATCATATAAATATTTTTTAAAACAACAATAACCTTAATTGGTATTTTAAAGTAATGTGAACGTACATATAAAAATCCTTCTTCTTTATATTTTCAACATATTGTGCAATTACACAAGCAGTTTATAAGGATGATAAATTGTTTGAAATAAAACTAAATTAAGAAAAAAACATAATATTCCATCTTCTAAATTACAACATACTTATTTCAGGTGTTTCTTCAGGCTCTGTTGGATAAATAGGCTCAAGTGGATTTGATGGTTTTTGACGTTTAAATCCTTTATATCTCTTTCCAATATCAATGTCATGAAGCTCCAAACCCGCCCCATAAAACATTCGGTTCCTCCTATAGATATTCAAGCATTAGATGAGGAAAATCTCTCTATGCATATGCCAAGTGTGTGTGTGTATTTATAATTATATAGTTAACAATGAATGATTCTTCATCTCTCTATTTGGTGCCACTATATAAATTAGGGGAGCAATATAAACCTTAATCTATCACTTATAATCCATTAGACTTAGTGATTATCCACAACATTGAAATCTATAAAGATATAGGAAAAGAAAGTAAAAAAAGTTGTACATCCATATCCATTTCTTGGGTTTGCATCCTTTCCATGGATCTGGTACATTTTCTCCTGGCAAAATACATCTGCAAGGGATTTTATAGAGAGATTTTGACTGTGATTTTTCTATATCATCATTTCGCAAGTTACAACTGTAATCTCGGTTTGTCCATTTCTGCAAATGTTTAAGAATTAACAATGAATGGATATCGCTAGGGACTAAATGTGGTTTGGCTCTTAGAATTGAAGAAACAAATGAAGTTTCTACTCTATTTAGGAATTTTCATACAACAAAGATAAATTCTTGTTGCCTTAGTTGAAAAAAGATGCCTCATTTAACAAAGAACATAGAATTTTTTAATCTTAGATCTTGATCTTGAACTAAAGTTTGTGATAATAGAATCTATATTGTCCTACTACTATATAATTCAAATTTATCCAATATTAGAAAAAAAATCATTCCTTGGACTTATTACCATTGACATCTTTGAACCTGAACTTGACTTCTTCAAAAATAGAGGATGTAATACTTCAAATGTATTTGAAATGATCTACAACAAAAAAAGAATAATAATTTGTATTCTAGACCATTTTAAATGAAGAATCTTATGGGGTAGTTCTATTGACTAATTTTTATGATGGTTTTAGATAGCTAATGCTACCATTGAATCAAGAATGAAGATCTCAATGGTAAACAATCTAGATTAAGAATTGTAAATAGATAGTGTCAAAATTATAAATACAAATTATTTCTTCTTGTAGACCAAAAAAAACATAAATTTTTGATCCATCATTATATATATAGACACACATATATTTAAGGTATTTTTGTGATTTTTCAAGTTGTCAGAGGCAAGACCTAAACCCCCTATAAAATGTCAATGTAGATGCATTTTTGAAATGCTTCAAAAAACATCCAAAACTATTTACCAAAGAAATTACTGAAAAATCATATATAAAGTTGAAGACATTTCAAAAAAATGGTCATCTTTGTAACACTTCAACAATCCCTCTACTTAACACTATTGATGTGTAGATACTTTTGAATTAAGCACTTCTACCTCAATACAAACAAAGATTTCACACAACATTCTTCACCCCTAAATGCCTACAAAATACATAATAAAACTAACATGTGCTATAAATTATATCTACTTCAACCTTTTTTATATTTGCTTTAAGAAACAAGATGTTAAGCATCACATTAGAAATTATGCATATGGTCAAACTATGAAATATATATATTGATCTCCTTCAAATCAATTTTAAAACAATTTCTTCTAGAAATTCACCAAAAAAACGATTTTTGTTTATAATATCTCATTTATCTTATGATTGATAAAAGTTGGAGTTTCAATTGATTTGTGAAAAATGATAAAGATTTAAGAATGAAATCACCAATATTCTTCCTTAATAGTGAATACTTTGCACTATTCTACTTAAAAAATCTTTCGACAAAAGTGATTTCAATTTGGACCAAAAAATTTCTAAAATTACTATCAAGATCGCATATGTAAATTAGAATATTTCAAAAAGAATTCTATACTAAAAATCTATCTAAAATTGGACAAATATTATAAAATAGTTGACTAATCATATAGGGATTAATTAGCTACCTATGCCCTCTTGCAAAGGAATCCATATTCTTTTTGTGCACAATATTAAGCTAATCTCAAGTAGGAAGTACCAAGTGCATAAAGAAGACAAGGACAACGTCCCAAAGTCAATCATTTGAGAATTGTTTTGCTTTCCATATTCTCTGTACTATAAAGAAGGATAAGTTCTATATTTTGACATTGTGCACTAAAACACCTATGTAATTCTATAATATTCATTAAGCATTAATCTTAAAATTCCTCTTTGTGTAAAGCACTTCTTTCTTGAAGTGTTATAAAATTCTCACAAAGGACCTTGAAAACCCTTGGACCAACTTTTCAATCTAGCAAGTTGTTGTGAATTTATTCAAGGTTGTGCCAAAATGAATTTGCTTTTACATTGCACCACTATTTAGATTGTCTTCGTGTAGTAGAAGAATAAATAGACATACCATCTTTAAGAAATAATCATTGGGTTTGAGCTGATATGAATTGTAGTTTTCTAAACCCAAAATCTTTTAGGAAAATTCCTTTGAGAGTTCCAAAAAAATAAGAGTTTGTACACCTTCTTAGGAACCAAAAGTACTCTACACTAGAAATCCCTCCAAGTTTATTCTCTAATTATAGTTATTAAATACTTACATAAAAGCCTGATGGCATGGTGCATGGGCCGCTTGCTAATACATATTGAGGATCCAAGGGATTTGTACGTCTGTTGGTCATAAGAGTACCTTTTGGATTCTTCGGTTTACCATCAGGTTGAAGCAACCAAATGTTGGGATAAGGCTTGTTCAAACACTGTCCTTCACCCACCATTCAAGTCTAATGAACATTAGCACATCAATCGTGTAAAGTAGAGGATTCTAAAAGCATTAGGCACCTAATCCCTTCTTCTACACCCATTGTTGAGATTGTCCCTCTCCAATCTCAAACCCAAGCCTAGGCATCTTAATGTTGAGTTGGAAGACACTAAGTACTTGACTCTTCTACCAATTATCATGCCAACATAGTTTAGGAGTTTAGAAGGAGTATCACTATATCCTTGAAATGAGCCAAACTTCTTCAATATAGAATGCAAATGAGGAATGCACTCACCATTGGGTCCATAGGATCCTTGATGCCACATTGATTTGCTTGTGCTCCTACAATGTCTTCCGTCATAAGATTTCTGGAAATACATGCCGGTGGGCATGGGTAATATTCTTTGAGAGTCTCAAAAGGCGCATAGTCAAGCAATGCGTCATAGGGGATTGGCTTCGGCTCCGGAAATGGCTCTGGCGGCCGGGGTCTTGGAAGCTCAAGATCCATGATTGGTTGCTGGTGTTGTTGAAGACACACAAACTAAAACAATTCCCTTAGCTCTTCAGCTGACAATCACCTTGAGCAGAAAGGCTTGTAGTTGAGTGCACTTGAATCGTGCCATCGACTTTCTAGCTAGGAACATAAAGCCGACCGTGAATTTGCAAAAAGAACATCCATTACACTTAACTAAGGAGTGTCTGATTATGCATTCCTTGAGCTAAGAGCCTTTCATGAACGTTCAAACCTGTCTCTGCACCTAGCAGCCTCGAAACTGGACAATTTCAAACCTTCCCGCTGGTCACCTCGAACGAAAGAGCTTGAATTCTATCTCTCTGAAAAACATGAAAGTATCATCAGCATCAGCACTTCAAAGGAATGCGTGAATCCAGGGTTCAGACGTTGAAAAAAACATGAGTTATCAGAAAACGCATGTTTCCGTTCTCACAATTTTCGATTGCAATTTGATTGTCTTATATCGATTCTGTAATTTCAGACTCTGTTATTCAGTTGCAAGCATACAGCCAAAGATTGAAAAACTTTATAAAACACGTTCAAATTGGTGCTGAATTAGGAATTGGAGAACAAGAATCTTCCATTTCCCGTAGCGAAGCAGAAGCATGATCATGACGCTTTGGAATTCGCAATAGCTCTGACCACCACGTAAACGTTTGCTTATTTGTGCAACGAATTGCATCATGACGACTTGAGAGTATTGTTCCTTCACCTAAAATGTAATCATCGTCCAATTGTCGATGAAATCGAAATTTCGAGATAACTTGAAAGTCTACATTATGCATTATTATACTCTCGACTCACTCCTTTCAACATGTCCCAAAGATGCAGAGGTGAAGGGGAGAGGATACGTAACCTAAACCACCTGCGTGCTTTCCGTACCCACATAGAAGATGGAGTAAATTCCCCAGAAATCTTCCAATTGAACCGCGGAAAAGTTGTATGCTAAAACGTCATGAGACCAGGCATCGTCTCCCAGGAAAACGAGAGACGATCCATCGCTGTTGCACCGGCGACCGATCCACATTGCGGGAAACGAACCCTAATTCGAGGGCATGTATCCTTTAGGGCTGAAGAGGCATCTGGGCTTGAATGTCTCGTGTATCAGATGAACTAACTGCCAGCCAGTGGATGCATCTTCCCATCCACTCGTACCGATGAATTTCATCCATGTTTGTGAGTCAGATTAATCAAATAAGGATTAAGCAACCATTTTGCATAAGGGACAATTAAGAGAATATTGTAAAAATATTGTGAGATTGGTGATTTTGGTGTAAAGATATGAAGAAATTTTTTTATGAATGGAAATTATGCATTGAATGGGACAAGTCCAATATGATTTGAATAAGTAATTTAGGAGCTAGGGAGCTTTACACAACTCCCATAGAAAAATACATACACTAAAATAATAAGAAAAAGGTTACCTAAACTGTAAGAATGTTGCTCAAACTTGTACAAACTTTGTAATTTGCACATAACTCCAATCTGCAAAGAATGCCAAATGGCAATCTCCACGGCATGTGTAAGAAAATCAAGAGTTTTGTAATGAAGTACAATTTCAATTGACACATAAAAGACTTGAACTTGATCATTTAAGTAAATGTCATGTAGGCTTTTCTTAGTTTTTGTTGCAACTAGGACTAATTCATATATTAGGGACATGATGAACTAAACTTATTTTCCAAAATATGCTCAAAATGTCCAAGCAACCATATCTTTGTACTTGAAATGCAATTTATTATAAGAATTGAAAGTAGGGCTAAAAAGAAAGGCATCATTTAATTTCATGGCTTACAAAATTTAACTCTATTGGTAGAATTCATGATTATTTTTAGCTTCCATCATTAATGCATTGTGAGTCTTAGAAAAAATAATATTGAGAGAAACATAGCATTAGAGTCTTAAATTTTATGTTTATCAATATTTTTTTGATTCATTATTGATTATTGTAAATGTTGACTAAATATGAGTTGCTACATCAACTCAAATAATATTCAAATACAAAAAATCAAACACTACTAGATGTTTTGAAGGTCTTACAATAAATTATTATGTTTTTAAAAAACTTTGTTTTAATACATTTAGTCAAGCATTTTGGAAATTCTTGTACGTGTTAAAAATAATAAATTCAAATCAATGTTAGAGAGTTTAAAATGGGAATTGAAAGGAAATATTGTTAGTAGCCAAAATGAAAAGGGCAAACTTCAATGATAAATGAAATCAATCTTAGAATTTGCCAAAGTCTTGTAACAAGGCAATTTGCATTGTGGAATAGCAAATTTGTTTTTAATAGTAATAAAACTTACATATAATTCAAAATTACTTCCAAGATCACAATTAGGTCATCTAATGTTCAAAGTTATCAATTGTTTGTGAAAGTTGGAAAACATGCAGTGATGTTTTAAGTAATTGGAATATTGTAATAGTGTGGCCTTGCCCTCCCTAATATTGCCTTCTTGTGCTCATTTTGATGGTGCAAAGAAGAAGAGAGTTTACTATTGTTTTTTATCTTCATCATTAGAAACACTATTAGATATATTTGTTTGAAAAAGTGAAAATTTCTATAGTTCACAAAACATGTAAACTTCAAACTCTAACCATACATCTTCTTCAAAAACAAATATTAATATATTGTCTTCCTTTAGCTAATAGCTAGAAAATGCATAAAAATTAAACTACTACCAATTTGTATGTACATTCCCATGACTTCCACTTTTAAATACATTTTTTGCCTCTTATATATAATTCACTTTTAATGATAGGAAGTACAAAGTCTTAGTGTGATTGGAAATTGCTTTTGGACATAACAAGGGACCTTAGATGAATACTTTTAATTTATACCAACCTTCTAATAGGTTTGAGTTCTCATATATTATTCCTTATATTAGTTGTTTTGTTTGATACATTGAAGTCTTGGGCTTTCTTGGTACTGGGCATGGGCTTTGTTTATGGTGTTTTGATTGATGGAAAATTAAATATTGAATTTCTAAATTAGAAAATCATTTTTACTTTTATTTTGACCGTGATAATGGTACAAGGCACACCAATTTGTACTTTAAGTTAGGCTATTTGTTTTGTTTTGTTTTGTTTGTTTAGTGAAATCTCTTGAACAGTACATTTCCCGGTCACATTCTTGGTACCGTCATAAAACTCTTTACAAGAAGGGTGTATGGGCTTTGTTTTGTGACATTTGGACTTCTAGCATGAAAGTTATTAAATGTCAAAATTTTATGAATTATGTAATACAAAATCATAAAATTACTTATATTTTTATTTTGACCGTGGGAATGGCACGTGAATGGAACATGAATAGAATCACACTTCAAAGCACTGAGAAGTGCCCAATGAACAGAGTGACCTCCTCATGGACGAAATTCATCCAAAAGTTCCAATCGGTGTTACCGGCACACGACTACGAAGAAAAAGAAAAAGAGGAAAAGATCTAGAAACACCAAGCAAGCAGCAAATAAAAGATCTAGGAAAACATTATCCTTCCAGATCGCTTCGTTGGCTCCTATTCGCTCCTACCAAAATTCTTTCAGCCCAGTACTCACCCCTCTGACCCACCCATTTGCCGGGTGACCCTTCAGTTCAATCGAATGGAATCACCCGGAGAAGCGATGGGCGACCGCTTCAGCCCGTCACTGAATCTCAGGACTGACCAATTGAATGAAACCCCAAACTGGATTGACACCCGGAGAAACGGAGGGCGACCTCTTCAGTCGGTCTCCCACCGCTTAATCCTGTCACCCTCCTTCTTTCAGGAAAGTCAGGGGCTAGCATTTGCGTTTGAAGTTCTGGCTATGGAGGTCGACCTTGTCGCTCATCCCTTCGAGAGGAACAAGTATAACGCATCGCATCTCGTTGGCCGACGCTTGCGTCTGCCCATCCCCGGGGCTCCATCGCCTGTCGCTGCCGCGCGCATTGCACCAAACGACGCCCTCTGAGCTGCTCTGTGCCGTTTTTTCTGGCCATTTTTGACCCCGGGTACCAAGGTTTGTGGTTTGCACTTCAAATTGTCGTCTCTGGCTCCGTTGCGTTCGCGATTACGCTTCCTTTCCAGATTTTTAATTGTCTTGAGCAAACTCAGGGTGTTTTGAATGCTGTGAATGTTAATTTGATGGGAGCCTTATCTTGTGAGAGTATTCGGGTTGACGGAGAATTTGAGCTCTGGAGTGGACGGTGGTAAGACTTTTTGGCATCTTGGAGGATTTTCACGGTGGAAATTGAGTTTGAAGTCTTTGAAGTTGCGGAGTCGTTCGATCGAGCGTTGATCTTGCGCATTAGTTTTTGCAGGTCATGAGGATTCCGCAAGCTGTGGTCGACGGCCATTAGCGAATTTGAGCCTCCTTGCCGAGTCAGAGCTGCCGCTTCTTCGAATTTGTGGTGACATTGAGAATGGCGCAGGCAATAGGTGTGACGGGCCTGCAAGGAATGCAGGTGTTTCATTCCAGTAAGCAGTCCCTGTCTACCGACGTCACTCTAGACAGGTTGCAGCAATCGCAGGATGGAGCTTCTTGCTTCCGTCAAGTGTCTTTACCACCGATTGTTGCCATATCGCTAAGTACTAGTAGTAGCGAGGATTTGGTGGCGGGAAAGAAAGGAAAGAAGAAGGGAGCCTTACGGACTCGCAAAGTTGTGGAGACGTCGTCAGTTCGTGACCATCATCAGACAGCAGCTCGTGCTCTGAGTGTGCTGCACGAACGATTCTCCACTGCATTGTATCATAATATTGCCTTGACGGAGGATGAATTGTCTCGATACTCCATCATGTCGCCAGATGCATCTACGATCCTTGGGCAGTCTATCCTTGAAGCGCAATGGGCGTTGACTCTGGAAGAGCTTATGCGCGAAGAAAAGGTGAAGGAACGGACGGTCACTAGGAAAGCAGGTAAAGGAAAGTCGGAGAAGAAGAAAGATTCTTCCTTAGAGGCAGTAGAGGACACATGCACCGAGAGCACCTCCACTGTTGAGGACACTTGCGCGGAGAGTACTTCCGATGTGACCACCGAGCTCGTGGTAAAATCTGGCAGGCCGTCCGCTCGAACTCGTCGCTTGGAAGCTCGACAGAGACGAGTTGCTGCAGCTGGGAAACCGACGAACCCTGAGGTTCTTATGATTCACCCTCTGAAGAAATATCAGAAGGGAGAACGTGCAAAGCCTGTCAAGACTGAAGGAGTTCAGGATTACTTGACCACTTACTTGCGAGAAATCACGAAGATTGATCTTCTCACGAAACAAGAAGAGATTGTTCTCTCGAAGAAGTTTAGAATTGGCCTCAATCTCATAGAGGAGAGGAAGAAGTAAGTTTGGGTGTTGATGTTGCATGGCATGGATTATTCAATTGTTGACCTACGTCTCTGGCTATTATATGAATTGGTATACCAAAAGGAGACTTAATACTATTTGTTTGAAAATATGATCCGTGTTGGATTTGTTGACAACTTTCAAGGATTTTACACTCTAATCAATTACTCGATTACTTAATTGATCGTTGTGAAGCTAATCATGTTGAGGTCGTGATTTTTTTCAATTGTGGAAGTCGATCTTCTGTAGGTCACGTTGCATGAGTGATGTTGCTTTCTGTTCTTGGTGATTGAAAAATGCCAATTACTGTTAGGGAGCTTTCGGTGTAGGTCGCTGGAGTTAGAGTTGTATCCAATGTGTATGTTGATCCGTATTTGTTAGTGGGGTTGTGTTATCCATATTAACTGGTTTTACTATTGCAGATTGGCTGCTGAGCTTGGTTATGAACCTTCGAAGGAAGAGTGGGCTCCTTACATGGACTTATCAATTGGAGAATTGGTGAGGAAACTTGGTGAAGCAGAATGGGCGAGAGATAAGATGGTGATGGCAAATTTGCGACTTGTAGTTTCAGTAGCGAAACAATATCATAGTTACGGACTTGAGATGGCCGACTTGATTCAGGTACTCTCATTATCACTTCATTGCTTATCATTACTTATTCTTTGGAGAGTATTGTGATACAGTAGTGAGAGTCCTGTTTGTCTGAATGTTCGTTGACATTGCTTCTGGGGAAGCCGTAGGCATGCCTCTTTCTGATAAATCTCGCCTGTGGTTTGACAATACTGTGGGGCATGCTTTGATATTTAGATGGCCGATGAGATAATAAGTTTGTGCCGTTGCCTGGCAATTTGCATTCTCAGGAAGGTTCTATTGGATTATTACGTGGAGTAGAAAAGTTCGACCATACTAGAGGATTTAAGCTGTCAACTTATGTTCATTGGTGGATTCGTCAGGTAAATATTTAGTCGATACAATTTCATATCTTGACAATTTGGTTCCAAAGAATTAGCTTGTGCTCCTAAGAAGCCTTCTGTGAGAACGATTGCTATTGAATACTGGTCGGTTGTGTCATAATCGTTGCTAGATGTGATGCAATTTTGGGAAGTGGAAGTGTATTCTCCTTTCTAATTTATGGTGCATTTGCAGGGAGTAACTCGTGCAATAGCTGATCATTCCAGAACTGTGAGACTTCCAGTTCATGTACATGATACATTGGGTCGCATCAGAAAGGCAAAGTCAATGTTGCTTTCTGAAGGTTGTGCCGCTTCTGTTCAGGTATGATTTTGACATCTCTCAACTTCTTTGTCGATATCATAACTTCTTTGTTAACTTTGTAGCAGAGGCCCTTTCAACTGTCTTTACTAATCCTTGCCCTTCGTTTTTACTGCAGGAAATTTCAAAAGCGACAAGTCTGACTGGCACTAAGATAAAGAATACTTTGCAGGTATCAAAGAGTACCTGTCAATACCTTCAAGTTCTTTTTTCGGGTCTAGAGGTTTGGAGTGCGAGGAACTGTTCTGTATCTGAGAGGAGTGGAAGCCACGATTCTACAAAAGAGTTTTGTCTGACTCTCGGCAGTATTAGGCTGCTTTACTATAATGGGTCCGGTCACGTATAAGTTGACGCATTTCTCCTGTCGAGTCAATGACTAATGGCATCTACCGATGTGTTCATATGATAAATTTAGATTGATACAGAATACTCTTGTCCGTTCCTCTGTACTGGAAATTAGAAAAATTCATATATCATTTTTCTGACTTTTTTTGGTTGCTTACGCTAGGTTACCAAGAAGCTAGTGTCTCTGGACATGGAAATAGGACGAAATACGCTTCAAAACGGGGATGGAGAGACGCTTCACAGTGTAAGTTCATTGATCATTCATATATGACCGTGTTTTGAGGTCTTTGAGTAGTCCGAGCTCTCTTTCTGCTCTGGTAAATGGAATTGTCCTGTACTATAGATACTTCCACTCACGAGATTAGAGGCGTGAATCTAGAGGCGTTCGATGGAGATATATTTCCAATGTGCATTGTCACAAGATTCGTTTCTCCTACTGACTCATCTTTTTGCCATGATTTTAACAGTTGGTAGCAGACAGAGACACAGAGAATCAACCTTGGACAATTGTAGAGAGAATGCTGATGAAGGTATGGTGTGGACATTCATTGCATATAACATGTTAGTTTTAGTTGAATAATCGATGCACAAGTTCCTCCTAATATTGTGTCACTGAAGGTAATTTCCTTAAAACTGTTGTACTATTCGTGGAAACTTTATCCTAATTTCCGTTTTATCTTATGTAGGAGGATGTCGATAAACTACTTACATCACAGTTAGGCCCAAGGGAGCGGGATATTGTACGACTGCACTATGGAGTGGGTCGCCAAGACGGTTCTGTTATGTCGTTGGAGAGCATCAGCCACAGGTTTGTCTGATTTTTCAACTCATGAGTGCTCAACCTAAAAATAGTTATTGCACTTTGTTAACTATTAGTCGATTACAGTAACTTTCAAAACATCTTTCTATCGTTGGAAATGTGGCGTGTGAAATCCGTCTCTTATTTTGTCACCTTGAAGGTTCCTGAATGATGTATTTTACTGCGAAAGACATGGAAGTGACTGCTTTTAGTCGTTTGGGCCCTTACCGGTTAGATTCTCGAGGCGCCTGAATTCTTCATATGCTATTGATTTCAATTGTGGCCACAACTCAAGGATTTAGCTTTGATCCGAGAATCACCTCATTTACTATATAGCTTATTTCATTTTCAGTAATTGTGATATCACTCAGTGAACGATTTTTTTTTTATCTGTGCAGATATGGAGTTTCTAGGGAAAGGGTACGTCAGTTGGAGACAGCAGCCATGCGGAAGTTGCAGATCAAGAGTAGAGAGCAAGGACTCGACCGCTACTTACATTCCATTTAGTCGTCTTCATCCTGTACAGTCGTCTTCAGCCCATCTCAGCTCAGGTTTTTTGTGAGCATTCTGTGTATCAATATACTGTACTACATTCATCTCATTAGTCATTTTGAGAGATGCAAGGGAACCTCGACACGTTTTTGGAGAAGCTGATATATTGGATTTCACACTTTTTGGTGCTTCATCCTAAGATTCGGTATGATTCACGTCCTCAAAGTGAAGAAATTTGCAGATACAGAAGGCAAAAGCATCAGAAGATAGAAAGGGAGGGTTTGTAGGTTCCGTGCTCAAGTTGTATATTGTATTTACGCTACCCATGAAATCAGGTTGACAGATTGGTTCTTTTGTCAAACCTTTGGGGCTTTTCAAGACTTCCTACCTCGTGAAATTGAAGGTAGATTGAAGCTTACTGTCACCAATATGAAAGTTTTATCTCACTGATCAATTAAGTTATGAGCAGAACAAACATGCTCTAATTTCCGAGCTTATATATTCCGTTACATGGGAAGATTTCCTCTTTTGCGTGTGAAGTTTGTTGCCTTCGTCACCATCGGTGTAAGGTATGCATCCCCATCATCGTCCTTCCTAATTTCGTTTCCCATCGAAATTTCCAGTTTGCATACTGGAAATTGTTCGCTTCGTTGAAAATCAAGTTCAATAGTAAACTGAGTGATTATGTGCAAATTTAAGCTTTAATGGACACGTCTTTTTCGCCAAAAGCTGCCATTTTCTAGTCCATCGAGTAAGCCTTTTTTTTTTTTAAAGTTCTTTTTGAGCCTACGATTTTCTACTAGACTACGGTACCTTACCTTGGGAATTGAATGGGTGTGAACTTATAGGTACATATAGGTGTGCAGGAGTTGTGATTGGCCCTGTAATTCGGACACCTTTTGCGCTGCACGCTTACAACTGCATTCCGTCGTCAGTTGAAGTGTTGGGTTCCCTCCAAGTAGGACTTAGTTTGTGCATTCTGCTGCAACTTGGCCTGCATTTTCACTCCTTGGGACATACCTGATTCTTGCTCCCTGGTCACAGCTTCCTTCCCTCACAATCTAGCACAGTTAGTAAGGTAGGAGGTCCATAAAGCGATCATCTAAGCACTGAAACTGAATTTTGTGGAGGTGAAACATCTTGAAATATTTTTCAGTAAATTTTCCTTGAAAGACAAGAGGAAATGGCATGTGGCTGAAGTTGTTTCATATTTTGGAGCTTTGTGGAATTAGTTATGAAATTTTGAAGCTGAAGTGGCATAGGGCTGTAAAAGCAACCACCCCTAAAATGTACACCATTTGTACATTTTGGTACATTAAAAAAAATCAAAATGTACCTCTTGTGTCATGGTCGGTTCAAAATGCCCGCTTGCAGTTTGAGCCTCCTACCGTAGGGGAAAACAAAACAAAAAAAAGGCGGAGCATGTGCAAAGACATGCCTTAGAACCTCCAATTTTCAGACAACTTTTCATTCCAATGTACTGTATAGTAAGGTCTGCTTCATTTATGAGTTCTGTGTTGCAGGAGTGTTCACTAAATTTCAGAAACTTGAGAAAGCCATGTCATGTTCCGAAATGAACCGATTTTGGAACCGGAAGTTGTGTTGGAATCGTATGGAAGAGTACTTCAACATCAAAAGAAATATTTACATTGAAACTTCAAAATCATATAACATTTTTTTAAGCATAGAATGTCTACTATTTTGGCAAGAATGTCTACCCTTGGCTAAAATCATCACTTCAATTCAATTTGGCATGCTTGCAATCAATGTTTGTAGTTGCTCTAGACTATCATCATCCCATATTGCTTGAATGCATTCAATCATTTCTTGTTTGTTCTTACATTACAAATTTTTGAACCTTGCAAAGGGCCATTAAGCTTTTATTTTTTGACCCCCTCATATTTATTTTTATATATAAATATGATGTGGTGTTGACGTGGAACTAGTAGTGTCACATCAAATTTAAAATTTTAAAAAATAAAAAATAATCTTTTTCTTTTATAATTGCACCGGGGGGGTAGGGGTGCAAAACTCACAAACCTTTTGAGATTTGAAATTTCCTCTAATCAGCTTTTCATGGGGGCATAGCAAATCCTTCATGATTTTCTACAAGTTTTCTATTGGATTTAAGTTGGGGGAGTTTATAGGCCAATTTAACTTTTTCATACCAAGAGCTCTCTTCTACATTGCAGGAGCTTTCTTGTGATGGACTGAAGCACCATCTTCCATAATATTAAGTTTCTATGATTCATCATGTATAAAATAAAATCTAGAGAGAATACCTTTGTAGACATTTTGGACAAAATTCATTCCTATTCACTCACCTAGAGGCATAAAAATAAGAGGGCATTTATCAAATCTTGTAAAACCTCCCCATACCATTACCAAAGTCCATCAAGATTTGAAAATAGGGGCAACGCAATGCATATCTTTTGTGAGTTTTTCTCCAAACTCAAATTTATTTAGAATTCTTGCCAAGCTCAAAGTTGCCCTATCCACACAAAGCCCGATCAGGTGGAGTATAAGCCCCTCCACCACTACAAAAAAAAAAAGATGAAAAAAATTTGAAGCACATACTAGAGTAGTCACAAGAACGAAGGAAATGTAGGATGATTAGGAGACCTATGAAGGGAATAATTGTGGGTACCGAGGGTAGAAAAGCCTGAAAGATTGAAGTGAACCATTGTCTATGGAGGGGGAGCAAAATAATAGGTGCTAAAGTATTGGGAAGTAAGCATCACAATCGGCAGTTTTTGGATGTCAAAGTAAAGGCCAATTGCAGCAAAATGAATTATCATAGTTAGAAGACTACGTCCTAGATATATTTATGAAGGTAGCCTGTAGGAATTGTAGGGTGGCAATCATAATGAAAGCATGAAGCTGGAAAGTTTGTACAAAGTTACGGAAGGGGATGCTAAGAATTTGTAAATGAAGTAGACCTTGGTATAAATATATATATAAAATCTACGAATGCACACATTGAACAACAAATTTTTAGAGTTTATGGTTGAATTGCTTGTATTCAAAGTTCTTTGTGATACATTCTAATTTTTTATGAGTTGTGCTGGCATTGCAATACATCTCTTTCCTCAAGCAATTGGGGGCATCATTGGAAAAAATTGGTGATGATGTAAAATTGGAAATTGCCAACAAATACATTGATTTTTATGAAATTTTCAGTTTTTTTATTTAATGGATAATGATAATTTTTTCTTTTTGGAATTTTTTGATCAATTATGTGCATCATAAACTCTAGTCTTCATACAAAAAATTGAATTCCAAAATGTATTGTATAATTGTAAAATATAAATTGGGCGCAATCTCCATTTTAACAAATATTTCAAATACAAGGGTGTTAATATATAACAATGGTCTATCTTGCAACCTATACTCTCTCTACTTTGGTTTATGCAATTTCATACTCTCAATACCAAAAAACAATTCAAATTCAAATATTGTGAGAACCAACAACATTTGAATGTTTGTCAAATTATTGATATTTTAATTTCTATAAATCTTCATGTCCTTCAATTTTTGTATACAACAATCTGAAATGATGTATACCAACATGTTAAGGCACAAAAAGTTTGTTTGAAGTTATGAGAAAAAAATTGAAAAAAGATAAAACTAACTTTTAGACATGGCTAACTTTGAAATTAATTTTCTTTCAAATCACAACTAATTTTTTCTTCAAACTTCCATGGGAAAATATAATATGTTGCACACTACAACTTCAATACATACATATACATATATATATATATATATATATATATATATATATATGGATTTTGTCCATTGATGCTTATAGTATGGCTATTTGAATGAATGTGTGCCATATTTTTCATGGTTGTCATAGTAGACGGACGTCCAGTTCACCCGTTCGTTAGAGGTCCCGCTTGTCCGATACAGTCAACATATAGTTGACTTTCTGATAATGGAAAAATAGGCCATGTGGATGCCATGTGGATTAAGGAATGGTGGACGGATGGACGAGATCGTTAGGGCGCGGACAAGATCGTCTGCGCCCTGGATTTCGCATTCCGAGGTGACGTGTCATTCCGCAAAATTGCACAAGTTACAAAATTAAAGCTGTTCGGACCGTTCGTCCGTCTTGTACGATGACCCTAACTTGCCCGTTATGACAACCATGATATTTTTACTCAATTTTGTTAGTCGTTGGAAAACTAAAGCCACAATATTCTATAATTGTCATGCACTAAAATTTCAATAAACAATTAGATTGGAAAAGATACTCCAGCATCATTGAAATTCTCATTTCTATATAAGCCTATCATTAGACACTTTGCTATCATTGACTAATGTGAATATGAAGTAGGAAAACTTTAGATGAAATTGAAGTCTTTAACAAGATTGTGAATTGCTAGACAATTGGAAACATGAAAACTTTGTGACATGAGCAATCTAATGTGGTTGGGAGAAGACCATGTCAAATAATAATATTAAACTATTTTTTCAATATGTTTATTTTTATATTTAATAATTAATAAATTATTATATAATATTTTGATAGGAGTGCATTAGTTCACAGCAAGTAGAATAACCCTAAAACAATCTTCTCATGCCCTCAAATTCCCTCTAATGATAATTGAAAGAATTAAATTCACTTAGAAAATTAAGAAGTTTCGACATTGAGCAATTTTATACGGCCAACCAATTGAAAGAAGAGTTCATAAGAAGTAAATTCCAACCTACCTCATTGACAAAGTTAGATTCCTTATATTTTTTAAGTTCAATCTCTTATATTTTATAAATTGAATCCCTTTCATCCTATAAATTTAGAATGTAAAGAATTAATTAAACTAATACTTCAATCAACATCATTGAAACCCAAAAAACTTATAGAAAAGAAGGAGATTCAAATTTATTGAGTCTTAAAATCATCATAAACAAAAAATATAATGATAAACGATTATCTTAATATTTAACTATTTGTTGTCGTAAACATTTTCTAGAAAAACTATGTAAATATCCTATAAAAGAATTAAAACAAATAAGATGTCATTTTACATCCTTTCTAAAATACTAATACCTATGTTTTAAAATAAATCCAAAGTTTCTTAGAAATGTCTAGATTATTGCATGAGCTATTCGTATATTCAAAGAACTGTTTAGTTGTTGTAACTTCTACTAAATCCTATTAAGTGTGAAAGAATGGAAGTCAATAGTAAAAAGGTGTGTATTGAAAACAAGCATTGAAACTGACAAATTTTTGCCTTTTTTGAAATTGCTCCAATAGTATTAATTTTGATCACTTTCTAAGTAACGTGATGGTATAGTGATGTCCATTGACGTCACCTATATTCAATTCCAATGATGTCTTGTGATTCAACTCTAGGATATTTTCAACATGAAATTTGTAAATAAGATAGAAGCATCAATAGTCAAACATTTAGAAGTATGAGGTGTAGGAAGTTTTTTCCATGTAGGAAAATAAGAAATATGGAGATTGTGAATTTTTCAACATTTAATTCCCAAAATTGAAATTATTGTGAATTTTAGGAGGCAAAAAGTAATGTTGGCCTATGATTGATGTCTAGAATCTTGCCATTTTAATCATTCAAGAACTACTTTTCCTCTCACTATTTCCTATTTTTCTTGCTCACTACTTTTAGACAAGTGTCATAACCTTATTAGTCACAACTTTAAAAGGGACCAAAAAACACACATTTCAAACATTTTTTGAAAATCTATTTTAGCCTTGGCTATAAATATTACATCCTACATGTTGAATACTGGACATGGTTGACAACTAATGCTTCTATCTTGGTAGTTTTTGTATAGTTTTAAATTGAATACTTTGCCTTCCATTGGTTAGAAGTCGTATTTTGATTAATTTTGCAAGGATCAAAATGCTATATAGTCTTTGGAGCATGATATCTACTTCAATGTTAGAACTAGTTTCACTTGTTGATTCAGTTGTGGAGAGTTGATTTTGAATTTAATTTGGGATCAATATATTTTGAAAATCCTTGGTTTAAATCTATTTTGGGATGGAGGTAGTACATTCTGAAAGTAATATTAGAAATATGTACAAGTGGCAACTAATATTTCTATTCATCACATTAAGAATGTGAACATACTAGAAATATGTACATGTAACAATAATACCATGAAAAAATATTAAAATGGTGCTTGGGATGTACATGATTTCGATGACAGATTTTCCGTGTTATATTAAAGGATCTACACTAAACCCAAATTCCGTTTATTAATTTTAGATAACTCCATACTTTTTAAAGTATAGTAGCCAACCCATTTTCAACCACTTAAGCAATTCTGCATATTTGTAATTTTTTAAGTATGGTAGCCAACCCATTTTCAACCACTTAAACAATTCAGCATAACTGGAGACTAGGTTTCTTCAATGCAGGAATTTTCTCATGTACAGAAAAAGGGTTTAAAAGGATTCCATTTCATTAGAGGAATTTTTCACCCCTAGCAGGGCTATGAGTTCCCAAACTGTGGGAACTGCCCGGCACGGAGCCGCAGTAGCTCGCTGACGTGGCATACCAACTGCCACATCCGAAAAAAATGGAAAAAAAAATTTCAACTTTCTTTAAAATTTCAAGACTAATTCTTCTTTTTTTTATATATATATTTATTTTGTCAGAAACGGCCGTTCTTCAGATCTGCAGGGGGGAAGTTTGCTACGCAACTGCTTAGAACGGCCCTCCCAGACCCGAGAAATCCTCTAATGTTCCAAAATTTTATTTCACAGAATTTAGTTACTACGAATTTCTTTCGAGAAGATTTTGTTCTACCCATTCTTGACATATGGGTCTTACCTATTTCCAATAGTTGCAAAATCAACCAACACTGCAGCCAATGGTAATGCACCATGACTGCATTGAAAATTCTACCATAATTAATCTCCTGCTTTTCTCCTGCTGATTGGAAAGAGTGTAGCCTATATGACGGGAATGGGTCCCCAGTCAGGAATGGGTCGGATATCATACTTCGGATCTCAATAGTTCAGAGTACACAATCGACATGTACACAGTAGGAACGAAATGAATGGTTGATTAGACCCACCTGCATACGCAACCTGCATAAGCAACCGACAAAAAGAACCAAGATAAACAGTGGGTTCAATAGAATAATAACTTCAATACCAAAGAACTAGCCATACTTGAACCTTTTTCACCACTAGACTGAATCAGCACATTGGCTACTTTACAAAAACTACAACACAAGAACTAACACCACAAGAAATGCCTAGACATCATGAAGCCCAAAACAGATCCATTTAGTCCACCGATCCCTCCTAAAAACTCAAAATGTAGATCACCAAGTCTGACTCCGAAAACACTCGTCATCCACACATTTCAAAAGTATCACAAAAAGCAAGTAAATCACACGAAGCAAGGTCACATTTTCCAAGACTCCTTTATGAAATTGCTCAAAACAAACAACAGCAAGGAGCGACTCCTCCGCTTGCCACTGGACATCCAGAACGGCACTAGCAAAAATCAGGCAAAATTGTCTGAAAGCCAGCAACAACCCTCGGAATCACGCCCAAGCAATGAGGCAGTAGACTAGGAAGTACGAAATCGAAATGACTTCACGGCCTCCACTTCTCTGCTAAAAACAAGAAGACTGAAAACTGGAAACCCAGACCTCCTCTCCAGAGACCCGGGTCGCCAGTCGGATGTCAGAGCCAAACGACAATCCCATACACCAGCCTACAACCCAGGACTTTTCGCTGTTGCACCCGGCTTTGAAACCCCGTTCCCCAAACCAGGTCAAAGAGCAGGAAACGCAAAAACTCCCTACCACAAAGAAACCCCAAACACCAGGACGCCACCATCCCAGCGGGAAAGGATTCCAAGTGTAGAACATCTCAGGCCGAATCGCTGATGACGAGGTTCGCCAGCTGGTCGCTGGGAGGGTGGTTAGGCACCGATTGGGCCATGCGCAACACTTCCATGGCTTCGGCCACCTTCGCCTTCAAAGCTTCAGGAGACTCGATCAAGTGCAAAACCTCCGTTTGATCCATCTCCAGAAGCATACCCGTCACCTTCCCAGCAAAATCATGCTCCAAGCTGTCCACTAGCGGATACAGCTGCTCGCCCAGCATCTGAATTCACACCAACGAACGCACAGATTAGAAATGAAAGACGACCAGGAGCGATGTCCTTCTCAAGAATGGATGTGCAACTCAGTGGAACACTCAGAGAGAGGTCCAGAAACGTACGGCGCGCTGTTGCTCGGGTGGAGCAGACGCCAACGCAGACGAAAGAGCACTGATGGGCAGAGGCTGGTTGTTCCCAGAATCGGCACTCGCCACTGGAACACCTCCAATTTCCAGCGGGACAGGAAGCATGGCACCCATTAGGCCCTGAGGAGGAACGGAGACGTCAGGGGTGTTCCTCGCATTAGGGGTGTAGCGGAAGTTCCGGTTGCCACCACGTTGGATCATCTACAAGATAGAAAGCCACAGTAAGATGACGAGTCCCAACAATATCGCCCGCCGCTCCTGAAACATCATCAAAAACGAAACGCGAAACCCAGAAGACAACGACTCGAAATTCAATCTTCGTGACGAAACCATCAAGGGAACGAGTCTCCACACTACCATAGCAAATTTCTCACCAACACTTATCGAACGACCCAAGCATCAAAAGCGACTACCCTGGCCAACACACTCAACAAAAACATCGCGACAGACATATACCTGCTGCTGGGGCTGCTGCTGTTGCTGGGGAGCACCGCCACGACGACCGCCCGCCCGCTGGCCTTGCTGGCCTTGCCTCAGGGGAACGTTCGGATATCCAATGTAGTTTGGAATCTGGGGTCCTCCGGGACGGATGATCTGGGGCTGATACCCATAAGCAGCAGGCTGAACAAACACAACTCCACAACATCAACCATCGCATTCTCACACGCCTCCAATACCACAAACACAAAAAGACTCAAAAAAAAGCTCAGCACCACAACTTAAACCGAGAATTCATCGTCGTCGTCACCAACTGCGCTAAAAACACATTCGAAGGCCACACGTCACGGTTCAAATTCCGGACCTGAAGTGGAATGGGACCAGAAGGATGCTGACTATAGTAAGGCATCTGGGGACCCATCCCAGGGGTACCAGGATGGTACATCGGAACGCTTGTTGGAGCTGCAGGACCAACAGGAGTCCGCATCTGGGCAAACGCAGCCTGCACATAGCGGACACAAAATATCAATAAACGAACACCGAACAGCGCAAACGACCCAGCATGGGTGGAACACGTTCAGAGGCAAAACATTCAATGGCAGCACCGGGCGGTCAGGATGGCCAGAAAGATGCCACTGTCCAAGTCATTAGTGAAAAAACGTGAAGGTGCTTTTCACGCTGCAGACCTGCCATATCTGGGACACACCCACATTCACACTGGTCACTCTCACTTACTTGCAACCTTGCCCTCCTCTCCTCCTTCCGCTGCGCCAGAGCAACATACAGAGGCTTGCTTCCCACCATCTTGCCGTTCATTTCAGTCACCTGCATGTTTCCAGCAAGTCCGACGGTTCAGGAAAAGCGAGACATGGATTCAGGACAGGAAAACAGCACTCGCACAAGGACATGGAATCAACACATGGCGACTGCATCAGCAGTTCCAAACAAATACACATCTACGAAATCCACAAACTACACAATCGACACACGAAACTAGGAACAAGCTCGTCGCAAGCACTTGGTTCCAAAAAAACATAAGAAACCGAGGCTCCAGGTTCCCACACGGCAATGGGACAGAACTCACCGCTCGGGTTGCCTCCTCGGGGGAAGAAAAAGCAACAAACCCAGAACCACGGCTCTGACCCTGAGGATCTCGCATCACCTGAAAAATACGCACACACGCACGAAGTTCAGAAAACAACAACACCGACGTAACAACCCAACTGAAGGGGACCAAAAACAACGAACGACGAGAACAGAGGACCCAGCAACGTAGCGAAAGAACTTGGCCCACGGCAAAAGGACCGCCGTACCTTGCAGGACGTAATGGTGCCGTACTCCGCGAAAAGCTCACGCAACTTCTCATCATCCACGGTGTCGTCTAAATTCTTCAGGTAAAGGTTCACGCCTTGGTACTTCTCGATCCTCTCCTTACGCTCTTGCTCGAACTTAGCGCGCAGCTCAGCCTCGCGCTCCGATTTCTTCTGGGCGCGACCCACGTACCATTCTTTCTCATCGATCTTCTTGCCGTTCAAAGCCTCCACAGCCTTCGCGGCATCTTCCGCGTGCTCGAAGTTCACGAACCCGAAACACTTCGACTTCCCTTCATTATCCCTCATCACCACAGCACTGCTGATGATGCCGTAAGCACCGAAAGCCTTCTTCAGGTCGTCATCAGTGGTGACGTCTCCCAGGTTCTTCACGTAAACGTTGTTGAACTTGGAAACTCCACCCGATTGATCCCTTTCCTGACGACGAACAAAAGGGCCGACAAACACTTGCTTGTCATTCAAAAGCATGCCGTTCACTTTCTCGATCGCAGTCTGAGCGGATTCTTCTTGCTCGAACTGAACGAAACCGTAACCCTTCGACTGACCAGAACCATCGGTCGCAACCTTGCACGACAAAATGCCACCAAATGCAGAGAACGTGTCATGCAAGGCCTTGTTGTCGATAGCCTTGTCCAAGTTCTGCAAGCTCAGGAAAGAGAACCACTTAGAGAAAACGATACGATGTGCTGTCATGGCCGAACACGACGAGAGGGTAAAGAGGACAAGCGAAGGGAATGAACTACAGAAAAGGTGCTCGCATACCTTGATGAAAATATTTGCTGTGCCACTCTTACGAATACTAGGGTCTCTGTGGGAGAACATGATACGAATGGGTTTGCCATTAACGACAGTGAAGTTCAGCAGCTCCAATGCACGAGTGGCTGCAAAACAACGCAATGGCATCTCAGTTCTTGGAGGTCATGACAGCACATGCGAAACTTCTCCCGAGAAATCAAATCAAAATTTCCTTGAATCTGCGGAGTGGACAGCCGAAAACCCTGAACACTTCAGGGTTTACCACTCTTCACCAGAATGTGACGACATCCGGAAACCACGTGCATTCTGGTAGGTTATCCTACAAAAAGGGTCGACGACACCTCTCTACTTCTACAAGTGTCTCAAGCTTCTAATAAACAACAACGTCGGAACCACACGGCGTTGGATGGACCCGGAGACGGAACTAAAACCCTAGCCACATCTGAGGCGATCAGAAAGAAACCTCGGAACCAAATGCACACCCCACTATAAATCAAATCAAATCAAGTTCCCCAAGGACATACCATCTTGAGCGTTGTTGTAGTTCACGTAGGCATAACCCAAAGAACGCCTCGTAATCAGATCGCGGCACACACGGATCGACACAACCTGGCCAACCTGGCTGAACATCTCATACAACTGAGCTTCGGACACATTGGGCTCCAGGTCGCCAACGTACAGAGAAGTCGACACAAACTGCGTGGGAGCCGCGCCGGCCGCGGCTTGGGCCGCCTGCTGCTGCTGCACCGGAACCTGAGCTTGCGCCATGATTGATGCTAACACAGTCCCGGATGAAGCGGACCGAGGACCCTCAACAGCTCACGACACCGCGTCTCTCTTTGCCCCGAACAGGTGGAGTCGCGCTTTCCGGACGTCTTTCTTTTCTGTTTTTTTTAATTTTTATGATTATTTGCACCCTGCTGCAACAGAGTTCCAGGGACCAAGAAACGGCGACGAAAGAAACGCACCGCGTCTTATCTCCCTCCCCCCGGTTGGAATCTCTGCTTCTCCACACGCACCACCACAAACAGAAAAATCCTGCTCTCTAATCCAGAACACAACGCAATACAACAACCCCCGACGGTCAGTCGACGGCCGCAAAATTCTACCGCACGCAACGCTAGCGCTTAACCAATAGACCTAACCTCTAAAACAGTCCTCAATCTGTCCACCAGTAAGCCTGCTCTCCAGCGCCAAACCCTAATGAATCCAACCAGAAAGAGAAAAAAGGAAAAAAATTCGAAACCCTATTATACCCATGAGCACATAGAGACTCACTTGGCGAATCACCGACGCGGCGGCGGTAGCAAAGAATGAGCAGCGGCAGGTGACAATGAGTTTTTTGGATTTTGGTCACGGTCTGCTGTTGCTGCGAAGGAGTCCGGCGAGGTACTTGCTGCTCACGCTTGCTTACTGAGTCGCCCTGTCGTCGTCGTCGTCGTCGTGGTGATGGGGATGAGACGCCGTGGGCTGGTGGAGTTGCGGTTGTTCTTTGCGAGGTGGCCGAGCCTCATCGCGTCATGTCCTATACGAAGGCATGAGGGCCGAACAGGCAAGGCCTTGGCCAGCGCCTGCTGCTGCTGCAACAAGACGGACGGACGACGAGGTGCGAAGGGGGACGCGCGACGGAAAAAAAAAGGGGCGGAGGCAGGGAGCCAGCAGCCACACCAACACAATTTTACTCCAACCGGCTCCCCCGACCTAGACTCCTCCTACTCGCGCGGCTGACTTCGTTGCCTGCCGGATACCTCATGTCGCCGCAGTACATCTTTGACTCACCGGGTATCGAGTGTGCCCATATACCCGCCAGATACATGGTGCAGGTAGTTCCAAGCATTTTTGTTTTTTTATTTTTTTATCATTTTGGAGAAGTAGACAGTTATTTCTTCAATACTCATGTGTTACCTGGGTGACATTTGGTGATATCTATATCAAAATAAGGTGATACCAAGGTAAAGTTGGCTATTGGTCTTCAAATATAGCAATAATTTGGTTATTTTGATTGAAAAAAATGAAATTTTTCTTTACAAAAAAATAGCCAATATCTCTTGGATGTAGCCAAATGGCAAAAGAAATTGTGCATAAGAAAAAACCTAGACTTGAATCAATACTAGAGTTTGTATGAGCCTAAGAAGGAAGGAATTCTTTCCTCGTTCTTAGTTGAAGTTCCTAGTCCTGTTGCAACTAATGAACGGGGAGAGTATAGGGTGATTCAACTTGTTGACCTTCTTTTCACATGTCATTCGGTGGTTCTCTATGGTCATTCACTTGTTGCCTAAGCTCAGTCATTTAATTTAGTAGAAAACTAGTTTTTCGCTTTTAGGTTTCATTCTTTCAATTTGCAAAAGCAATTAGTTAAAAAAAAATGACAAATAAAATGACAACTTGGTTCAAATACTAAGTTGAAGGCAATTCATAAATTCATGGCAATTTGCACACTCATTCAATATTGATTTTAATATAAGATAAATAATCATTTCAACTCATATTGGCTCTCCCAATCTTTGAAAACTAGATTTTTAATCAATTATATTTGACTATATCCAATTATATCCAATGGCTACTTGGTTAGTAATCAACAAGAGATTGTATAAGGTACTTTTTCATTTGTAGTTCATTTCCTATAATTAGAATTTTTTATTTGGTTATATGACTCTGAATACTAAAATTAACCCCTAAATTCCCATTGTCCCCTTGAGGAGAAATCAGATTTCAAGAAGGTTCCTATGATCTCAAATTTTGGTGAATTGTTTTGAAACTTTCTTGTAAGATAGAAAAATTAATTATCTTTGTGGGAATATAATTTTTATTTCAGTTGGGGCCCAGGAGCAAAAGTTATACTACAAAAAATTTGAAATTGAACTTGGTGGGTAGCACAAAAATAATTGCAAAAAAATCAAAATAAATTTTAATTTTTTTTCCCTAAAATGTTTTTATTTTTGTCTACATGTAAAGCATTGATTCGTTCTATTTGGACTAATAATGAGAAAGTTAAAGTCAATCTTGTTTTTCGAGCAATTTCAACATCTTCTTGAAAAAATAACTTGTAGGATTCATTTTTGAATGCAATTTTCACAATTTTTCACATTTTTTTTTAGAATGTTGTGTTCAATTGCTAAAACAATCTCACCATTGGAATTATTGTCTTTCAATCCCATCTTGGAGTTATAAATGATTTAGATTTTTTTCCAATCTTGGACCTACTTCTACTTAGCATTTTTTTAAAGAATGAAAATCAAGTGTTTTTTTTTAAAAAAAATTCCTAGACTTTCAACTCAATTCTTCAACATAAATTTTTCTTAATTCAATGTCTATAGTGCAAAAAAATTCCACGATTGGCGGTCAAAGTCATCTGAATTTGCAGGCCAGTGTTCAAAAAAACTTTATTTTTCAACTTTGAATGCTAATATCTTCCAATCTATATAGTCAAACTTCATGAAATTTTTACCATGTGAGCTAAGACAAGTCAAATACAAAATCCTGTGGTTAGATTCTAAAAAAATGATTTTTTTGGTATTCCTGGGTGAATGCAGCAAAATGGCAGTTTTAAGTGTTTTTTGACAGAAAAATGGCCTTGGGACTTTAAGGGTTAAGATAGTAATTTATTGATGTCACTCTATAAATTTTACAATAGCTTTTAGATCTCTCATAGGTTAGTTGCAACTACTTGTGATGCCCCAAACAAGTAAATAATATTTGGTGGGCCATGCCAGAATTCAATTTCTTTATCCTTAAAGGCTTTTGACTATATTTTCACCTAAAACATTCCAAACTGCCATTTCTACAACAAGTACCAAATTTTAGGAAAAAAAACATTTTTGGACACATGTAATTGTAGGATTTTGTAGTACACTTGTTTGAAAAGTTGTGACAAAATTTCAAAAATTTCCACCATGTTGATTGCAAGATAGTAGTATGTGAATTGACAAAATTCTTTTGGGGGCCTTGCAAAAAATTAGGCAAATGTACTTCACAAGGTCACATCTGTATGAAAAATTGTCCAAAATGGTGGTGCTTCTTTGGATTCATTTTTTTAGGCAAGTTAGCTAATACTTAAAAAAACTCAAATCATTTGGAATTGTACAATACAAACATATTGAGAAATGTAGTAAGTAAAAAGAAGTACATAATGACTTAAAATACTAAATTGTTAAGAATTTAGTTGTGGAATTGAAAAATGCCAATTCCATTGGTAGTAATGTTGCAATAAACAATCTATACTCAATGTTTTGATTTTTTTTCAAAAATATTGAAAATTGAGTTCAAAATTTATTTTATTTTAGAGAATCCATAATTGTTGGCAAAATAAAACTCTTCGTTGCTTTCATCTTATAAATTAAAATGGAATGATTTAAAGTTTTCCACATGTATATAAATAAATATAGAAACTAATTTCAAATTTTTATTTCTTGATAGAGTGATTTTTAAAGAAAATTTTTCATTTGCCTGAGTTGCTTGTTGAGCAATGAAAATTACATATCATACAATAACTTTTTAACCGTGTAGTCAAAAGTTATGAAAATTGTTAGGTCCTAAAGCTATTTCTTGGATTCATATTGTGTAAAAATTTCAAAACATAAAATAAAAATATTGCTTGTAGTAAGCTACCCAAAATTGCTATGTTGCTAAAAAAATGTAGTTTAGGGCTTTAGGAGTTAACCTTGTAAAGACACTACAGACCAAAGTGGTCTGATTGATGATAGAGAATCCACATACATAATTTTATGAGGAAAAAAATTGAAAGGTCTTGCACAATAGTTTGATCCCCAATGAATTAAGTTTTTTAAAATAGATGATTCACACTATCCTCCAAAGTCTCATTTTCACAATGACCAGTCTATTTTCATAGGGTTAGCTTGGCTATCATGGCCATCTAGTTGTGCCTAGCTTGAATCACGATGGAAGGAAGAGGTTTTGTATTACAAACCTCCCACAACTTGTAACATCAAATTACAATGCACTTTAAAGATGAACACAAAATATACTTATTACAAGAACGTTATATAAGAGCTCAAACCATCCAACCATAGAGAGTGATCAATCTCCAAAAAAAAAAATTTTCATCACCCCCCAACTCCATCTTATATCATCAAGACTATCAGTTAATAATATAGACTAGGACTTTTTTTCTACTTTTAGCTTTCTATTTGTGGTTCTATCTAAAACCATCCACTAAAGTAAAAGTCCTAGTTATACTTCTCCAATCATATTTTATTTAAATCTCTTATCCATATCTTGATCTTCTACTTGGAGTAATCTAACTCCAAGTTCAATATGCTTGTCTTTGTGTGGAAGTTATTTAACTCCAATGCACTAGTCATTCAAGTAGAGTTGTCAACTTCACTACATAAATCTATCATATGTAAATATCTATCTCCAAGCACTCCAATACCCTTGTCATCCATTTGAAGTTGTCTAACTCCAATGCATAAATCCACCATCTGGAGATCTCTATCTCTAAGCAATCTCTACTTATCCACTCATGCACATTTCATCATGAATTAGTTCATGATTTATAAATGCATTCATCCATCAAAGGTCATGACATAAAGGTCATGATACAATCATCATAAATTCTTTCATCTATCAATGCATTCATTCATCACGGTTAGAAGGTTGTCACAAGGGTCATGACATTTTGTCTCTTGGCAAAAACTTCATTGAGTTACTTTGTGCATATTTGGAGAGTTATGGTTCAAGTTATAGTAGAATAGCTCTAATATATTGTTGTTCGTCCATCCCCAAATGATCTTCTAGTTCCTCTTAATGTTTTTGTCAAAAAATGATCAATTTTGTGAATGGATTATAGTTTCCTTGAAATACTTAGAAACAACCATATTTGAAATAACATTATTTTCAACATTAATCCCAAATATTTTGTCCAATCAAAAAATCATTTTGGAACAAAGGAATAATGTTTTTTTAGAAGGGAAGAATGTTTTTATGCATTATACATGTATTGGACTCATTTGTCCTAATATGATGAAGAGATTAGTGTGACCTTGAAATGTAGTGTCACCCAAAAGTTCATTTGGGGGGATATTGGTTCAATAATATAATATTTAACCCTACACTAATTCAAAATAGTGTGACTTTGGAAAATTAGATCCACATAGAGTATTAGAAAAAATCGATGTAGTGCTATTTAGATTTAGTAAGTCTTTACAAATATAATTAATAAAAATATTCTTTTCATTTAAAGAGCTATCTCAACATATAAATTTGTTTTGTAGCACACCCTATTAGAACAAATCAATGTAGTAACTTCACTTCATATCCCCTTGCATTTATGTTTCTAAGACCATTATTTTGAAGATATTATAAGAACTTTGTAGTGGACCTCTAAGGTGCCAAAATAGAGAGCTACACCAAAAAAATAGTGTTGGCTATATTGTGTAGATGCATGGTGATAAAATAACACCGTTATAGTGGACCTCAAAGCTCTAGAGTAGATTGCAACCCTAATGCTAATGTAACTATGAGGCTTCCATTCTATGTGAATTAAATCAAGAAACATGACAATGAATAAAACTTCTTGAAAAAGTCTCTAAGACCATAGTTTTAAGTGGATTTTTTTTATCAACCAATATAATTGATTTTGAACATCGATTTATTGAAAACGAACTTGTAATTGTCAATTTGACACTACTTCTAGAAATATATGAAGACCAAACAACCATTGATATTTTTATTGACTCACAAGGTAAAAAGACTTATTAACCAATGGTTCAGCTTGAATGAAGTCCCTTCACCTAATATTGAATTTATCCTCTAAGCTCCTAAATTTTGGTTTGTAAAAGAAGCATGAGTTTTGGAAATAGGTGGCAGAAATGATAGAGAAGAAAATTTTAGAACATTCAACATATGAGGTATCTGCTTGTGAGTTCCCAATTTGTTACTTTGGACTTATAGTTTTCTTTTTTACTTTTTCTTTTCTTTTTTTCTAAGTTTAAAGCAAGTTTTATAGACAAAAAGTTTTTAAAAAAAAGAGTGTAAATCAAATTAGAAATATTTCATGCGAATATGATATTTGGTCTTAAATAGTGTGTTATACTTAAAATAAACCAAGATAGATTAGGATCCTAGAAATAGTAGAAATTGTAAATATTAAGTGAATAGTGCCCGGACTCCCTAAACCTACTATGCACATGAATCAATTTGGCTAAATTTTCCAAAGAACCCCATTGAGATCTCTAAAATTAGTTTCCCCCCTAAAAAAAATTTAGTTTTTTAGTTGTTCTAAAAAATAGTACAGACTTCAAATGTTAGCTTACAAGTAATACAAACTCCAAACAAACAAATAAAGGGCATCTATGGCAAAAATATGGTGCTTTAGGATTGAAATCATGCTAGGAATCTAATGGAAAATTTGGTTTGCCAAGATTTTCTTTCATATAAAAGACTTTGTAATTACCAGTGATAAAAGAGATAACGAGATTTTATTTGCCATCTTCAAATGTATAGAGTAGAAATATGAGCCTACATATTTTTGTGGGATACTATGAGAGGTTCTATAAAAATTCCTAAAACTTTTTAACTTTCAAAAAATTCTCTTTTAGATGGTCAACCACTCAAACCTACAATGGGAATTTTTTAGAAATTATCTAAGTTTAGATGAAATCTCACTAAAAATTATAACAACTTTTTTTATGCCGGTAATACACTCCAACAAGTTTTATGACATTTCAACATCTAGAAGTACCCCAACCAACGAGATTCTCCAATTTCAACAAATTTGGAGATTTAGTATAGAGTTAACTGGTGTTTTGAGAGCATACAAATCAAAATGATGCCAAAATGGGGTCTTTTCTTGCTCCCCAATACCTTCCAAAGAGTCTTTATTTATTACTTTCTTAAGAAAAAGTACACTCAAAAAGTTAAATTTTTACATCTTTTTAGTTTTAAGTTGATCAATATTAAGTTTCGATGATTTTTTGTGATGGTAAAAGGGGAGGGACTTCTAACAACTAATTTTGGCCTTTTAAAGACAATGACACAATCTACTTGAGATTTGGAGTCTCTCTCCCAAAGTTAGAATTTTGGACCATCACAAAAAGTAGAAAATCCAAAAATGAGGATGAAAATCCTAAGTGATAGGATTACCATTAGAAAAATAATAGAGGGGATATCTTTGGGAAAATATTTAAGGGCACCCATTTTCTTATCAAAAATACCTTTTGTTGATACTTTGGCTCCGTTGAATCAAGTTTAGTGGATTTTTGACCATTTGAGCCAAATTTACCAAATGGTTGTTTAAAAGCCTTTGTTCCTTGATTGTACTTGTTTTTTTGAGCTATCTTTAAAGGACATTGGTGTCCCTTCAAAGCTTATATCTACATACATTTATTGTTGGTTTTTATACCAACTCATTGTTTGTGGAGTTGTTTTGTTTATTTATACTAATCCTAGGGATTAGCCCCTTCCATACCTAAGCAATGCCGCTAAGGGATCCCTCTAGTGTATGTTTTTGAGTGTGCATACTACTAAGTGGAAATTCCTTAAGTGGAAAATCCCCTTGAAATTGTGTTTTGGTTATATGAACTTGTTTTGTATGAACTTGTTTTGTACTAAGTTGTATTATATTGACTTATTTTGTACTAACTTATTTTGTTCCATGTTCCTTGTTCAAAAGTTGTCCCTCATTTCCTTACTTTCCAAATATGACAAAGTCTTGGCTTCTTTA
Organism: Pseudoscleropodium purum; assembly: GCA_963969395.1. NCBI lineage: Eukaryota > Viridiplantae > Streptophyta > Bryopsida > Hypnales > Brachytheciaceae > Pseudoscleropodium > Pseudoscleropodium purum. The sequence continues at coordinate 13,493,676 of OZ017800.1, read as the reverse complement.
GTGCCCAAGTGTTTAGATTTTATGTATTAGAAATAAAAATACAATGAAACTTTGAACTATAGGTTTTATAGGGAAAAAAATCCCAAGAAGTTTCAAAGTTTGGCCCTAAGTTTAGTTTTAAGACCATTGGTTCTAAGTTCAAAAGCTTAGTTTCCAAATATTCATAATTGTGGTTACATTTAGCTAGTTTGCAAACATTGAAGCATTCCAAAATACCAAGTTGGCCTAAAAGTTTAGTATCAAAATTTAGTTTCTAAAATTTAGTGTTCAAATATCCAAGTTTAGTTCCCATCATTAACATTCTATTGTTTAGTCTTCAAAAGTTAGCACCAAAAACTAGGTCCTGGTGCTTTAAATTCCAATTTAGAAGCCCCAATAGATATCTAGTGTTAGAAAAAAGCAAGTTCCAGTTGTATAAACCAACTAGTGTAAGAAGGTCAAAAATCAAAATTCCAAAACAACACCTCAAGGCCAATCAAACAAGCTAGCAAGCTTGTATCATGCAACTTTTTTGTCCTAGAGGTCTATTGACTAAGAAACAACCATGTCACACATCTAATTAGTGTAGTTGGAAATTATCAAGAAATAAGGTAGAGAAGGAAGAAAAAATAAAAGTATAACCCAAAATTTGCAAAAAGATTCCAATAGCATAATCAAAACACTAAAGAAGGAAATAGAAGCTAAATTAAAAGAATGGAAGTTTGGTTTATTGATAACAACTAAGAAAAACTCAAGAATAGGAAATAAAATGCATACAAACTCAAACTAGCTAGTAGAAAGAAGAAAGGTTGTGCACTAGCCAATGAAGAAGTTTAGCAATTGATAGGATAATGTGATGATTTAGATGCAAAAGAAGGAAATTAGGTGGAGATCCAAAGATTCCAATTAGCCATTACAATTTTAGAATAGACAATTATTGGCTTTAGATAGTAGGAGAAGATTATTGCATTATTCAATTATTGTCTTGAAATTTGGAACAAGCATTTTACTGCAAAGTCATCTAGTGAATCTTGATTATTTAATAGATTAGAAGTCGAAAGAAAAGAAGTAGTGGAAAAGAAAAAGAAAAAGAAAGAAGGACCAAAAAAGGAGACTTAGGAGATGATAGGAAGTAGTTTTTTAGAATTCATTTCCACAACTTGTAACCAAAAACTTTGAAAATTAAGTGGTAAGCACAGATTGAAGAGGAACAAGATGGCAAATTAAGAAGGTTTTGAAGGTCTTAAAAGAGAATAATGACCTACTTAGAAATGATCCTTTTAGTATAATAAGTTTGTTTCAAGGGGGACGGTCAAGTAGGGAATCTATGCTAATAGGTTCTATATTTAAAATCAAAATATATGAACTTCAATTTAATAATCCAACTTGGAATTTTATAGCCAAAAACATTACTACAACAACACTGCACTTGTACACTAGAATCACAATTTGCACTTACTCATCACATGATGCCACTTACACAACTAAATCACACCATAATTTAATTCCAACTTGCATTGCCATTTTGCAACCATAAACACACACATAACCTCCAATTAGGCTCACAAATCATTTCTTCACAATTTCAATCAATTTCCACAATCACAAACGTCCATACATACACATCACAAAGAAACTAATTCAACTGTGTAGATTTGTATATTAATCCAAATTAGTGAGTATATTACCAATTAAAGTTTTACAACAACAAGATTGGATGAAGATTAGTAAAATTCATTCAAAATAGACAAGAATATAAACTTAAAAAATAGTGAAAGTTCAAATTCTAGAATTGAAATTGGAAGTTCATTTCGACTTTTGAATTGAACGTAATTAGTAAATGAAGTTTGAAGAACTGATTAGTAATTAAACTTCATCCATGCATAATCTTTCATAAGAAAAGTTCAATCTTCAAGTTCCTTAGCATTTAGAAAGGTGAATTAAATCTTATAAGGAACAAGTCTTAAAAGTTTAAAAAAAATAAACTATTAGAAGTAATTCAACATCTTTAGGAAGAGGTAGAGGTCAGCTTGAAATTTTTTGAAGTTAATAAGGTAGAAATTTTAATTGAAAACCCTTTAGAAGAAGATTAGGAGAGTCCAAAACTATTTTACAAGTAGAAAACCAAGTTAAGGCTCTATAAGAAATTCAAGGATGAAACTTAGAATGGAATTCGGATGAACATTTAAAGTTTCTATCCAACAAAAGTCAAATTTAGAATTCAAATAGTAAATTTTATACTAAATTCATAGCCAAAATCTAAAGTGAAATTAAATTTATGATTCATTAGAAAAGAATGGATGAAGTTTGAATTGCCTCTCCAAAGGACAAACTTTATTTCATCATAGCTTTCATTAGAAGGGATTTGAAGGCAATGGAAGCCCATTTTAGGCCCATTCACTTTTTTGTTCCCCTGTAATGAAAGAACGGCTAGCTATTAAATTTTTTTTTTAAAGTTGAAATTTTAAAAAAAAATTAATTTTATATGACATGGTAGGGTTTTGGCTACATCATACTGTTGTATTAGAGCAGTTCTCTTGTTCCCCAAAGCTTGGAAATTTGCAAGCTTCCGTTGCCCTCAAATCTTTTCTAATGAGAGAACATTGAATTTGAACAAAATTTATATATTTAGAAATGGCATGGTCTTATCTATAACTTAAGATTGATACTTTGTGACTATAAATTCTTACTTCAAAAACCACAATAGCCTTGTTTAGTTTGTCCAATTGGCCAAAAGTTGGTTTTCTTTTAAATTTTAATTGATTCATTTTCTAAGTTCATACCTAATAAGCAAATAAAAAGATGCATTTCTTGGAAGGTACAAGAGACCACGCCTAGACATTCAATTAGAAGAAAATTCTATTTAAACACTAAGGACCTACTTGTGCTCATTTAATACCAAAAGTGGGTATTAAATTGCTCACATCACTCTAAATCCAAGCCACTTTTGTTTTACCAGTCCTCTTCTTTAGACAAGACTCTTCATTAAATACTTTGTAATTGAATCATTTTTTATTTGCAATTTTTTATAGAATAAAATGCTTAGCTCGTAAATCAAAAGAACATTAAAGTATAAAGTGGTTCTAGAAAAGGTCAACAAAATTTTAAGCAAAGACAGCTTCCACCTCAAGGCCATACTATAGAGACAATTTAGAATTGATGTCAAATTGACACTTTAGCCAAATGTGGAGATTATGATCAATATTTTAAAGAGGGGCCAACTCCTAATAGAAGATGTAAATGGCTCTTTTGTAATTTGGAAGCAATGTCTTATAAGAACCACGGTATGAATCCTTATTTATTGTTTTGTTGATTAAATGTGAATCCAATTGAGCTAAATAGGTTGCAAATTTGCAAAAGAGACCAACTATGCATTTTTGACACTTTTTTTATCTACTACATACACTATGTCATAGTGTTGTGAGCTTGTGAAGATGTAGATGTATAGCAATTAGGGTTTAGTTGTATAGTTGTTGGCACCATGTAATTCACTTGCCTTGCAATTTTATAAATTTAAATGTCCATCTATTTTGGTATGCTATGATTGAACTTGGATAACTTATTCTATGGAAGTAATTGAGCATAAGTAGGGGGATATATATCTAAAGAAATCTAGAACATGGTCACTTTGACATTAGCCTACTTCTTAAAAAAAATAAACAAATTAGCATATCCACATAAAAGTTGATTTCTTCTAAGCCACAACTCTAGAAGAATTGAGGTAGAACTGAAAGTAAAAAATAAAATTGTAAATTATACACAAGTAATAGAAATGAAGAATAATTTAATTGCCTTTAGAGCTAGGAACAAAAAATATTTAAAAGAAAAAGCAAAACATATAGGCAGATTAAATAATTCAACAAGAAATGAAAATTAAACCAATAAAGAGCCAAATACTACACCAAGTAGATCTTACATGTAGTAGTGGTCCATTGGCATTATAGTAGTATTACAGTTGCAATTCATCTAGCTAACTCTACAAATTATATGCCACCAACATAAGTTGGCAATGGACTAAACTGAGTAGTGACTATCAACATATTGATTGGGATCTCCTTTATATATGATCCATTACATACTCAATCATTGGTAATGACCCTCCAAATAAGCAATTTGATGAAAAAAGAAAGCTTTATCCTATACAACTAGTATGTCCAAAATTACAATTCCACTACAATTAAAATCCTAGAAAAGTCAGTTTAGTCATATATGAGCCAAAGTTGTCCTACATGACTAAAATTATTGTCATTTATTGCCCTTTTTCTATTAGTAGCATGTACTTGTAGCAATGGTGATCTATGAAATTAGAGCCGTGTACCCATTTTTCTTGGCATGATTGAATATTGCATTCCTCTTTGCCCTTTCTTTGCATATTATACAATGGCTTCTAACTTTGACACATAGAGTGTAGCAAGGTGATGCCATCTTGATGCTCTTAACCTCTAAAGTCCCATTTTTTCCTCAAGGGACAAATGAAAATTCAAATAGGTTCCTATAATCTCAATATTTGGTGAATTTAAAAAAAATTCAAGATTGAAAATACATTAGCTTTAAGGGGATATATTTTTTTATTTCAATTAGTGCCTAGAAACAAAAGTTATGTCATTCCTAGCACAAATTTCAGCCTGCCAGGTAGCAAAGAAAATCTACAGTAACTTAAAATAAAAAATTGATTTTTTTCTCATAGATTATATTTTTTTTCTACAAAAAATCTTTGGTTTGTTCCATTTGGATAGGTGATTAGAAATTTATGGAGCATTTTTTTAAGAAAAAATAGCATATTGCATTCATTTTCAAATTCATTTTCACATTTTTTGAAAAATTAAATTCCACAATGGAAACTCTATTTGCCAAAACAATCTTAGCAATGGGATTAGTGTATTTTAGTTCCATCTTAGAGATATCAACAATTAAGTTTTTTCTTCTATCTTGTATCTACTTCTACATAATAATTTCTTAAAAATGAAATTCATGTTATTAGTTTTTTTTAATTCTAAGACTCTCAACTCAATCTTTCACAATAACTTTTTTTCATTCAAAATCTAAAATGCAAAAGTTTTAAGTTAAGAAGATTCAATGTCTTACAAACTAATTTGCTATGGGCCCACAATGCCCAAAAAACATATTTTCTTTTACTTTGAATGCAATTATCTTGCAATCTCAATTTCCTAAGTTTTTAAAAAATTTCTCCTATACATTTTCATATTAGTCTATTTCAAGATCCAAAGGTTAAATAGGCCAAAAAATTTATTTAATTGTTTTTGCTTTTTGCACTAGAAATGACAATTTTGAGTTTTTTTTGACATAAAGTAGGCCTTCATGTGGGAGGATTACTGCATGCATCCTTCACATATATCTTCTACATCTCCATCTATAAAAAATTGAAAGAAGACAACTACTTTATTCTTATTTGTTTCTTTATTTATATATTTATTCTTACATAACATGTACTAGATTCCAATCATCCATGCTGCCATCATTTTTGTTTGACGCCTTCATGCCTTTTAAAAGAGATGTTGAACCCTAATATATGAACTTTCATCTTGCATGAGCTTTGTTTGTAAGCAGATCTTCTATGCAATGCTTGAAAAGAAAGAAGATCACTAATGACATCATCATGTACTAATAAAGCGTTCGATCTCTCCACTTGTGCTATAAATGTTGCATTTGCCTATTTTTACTTTGTTTGGAATGTTGATGCCTCCTACTTGTTAAGTATTCATTTTTCCTTGTTTCTTCAATCTAATCATTTGTCCACTTTGTATAAGGTTTCCTACAAAGCTATTAGAGTGGATAGTGACACTTCCAACAATAATGGTAGTAGACAACTCGAGAGATGATAGGGGTGCTACACAACCTCTAATAGGGATTTGAACCTTGGTATGGGAGATGATGGATTTTGTTGTTGAGGTTGCAGCATCTAAGGTGGTAGTTTGGCTATCAATGGGGCTTGTGGACATATTGTTGTAGAAGTGAGAGTGCCACCAACAAGTATAAATAGAGGGGTACATGGCACTCCTATTGCATTGTTGTTTTCTTTATCATTCCTCCCTACCTTTAGCTTCAAATAAATGATTTCAACTAGAATTTTGCATACTTTTTCTAAGAATGCTATTTAATCTCTTTTTCCATTTTTTATTCACTTAAGCAATTTGGCAAAGGGACTATACCATTGGAAATAAAAACACTCAAGGGACGTGTCAAGTGCCTTTTCTATATCTACATTTAAACAAGGTAGGAAAAGCAAGTATTTCTCACTCAATATTCCAATAATGTAATTTGAATATGATCTAAAAGCACATTGCTCAATTCTCAACCTTTTCACAATTTTTATTGCATCAAAGGCCACCCATGCTAGACAATGTAGGAGCACAAGGAAATTTGACAACTTACACCTAAGCATTTTTAGCAACTAATTTATGAAAGAGAGAAGGACTAATCTATATTTTTTTTAAATGTTGCACTGTAGAAAACGATAACGGTAATTGTAAGAAACACTTGTTGTTTTTGGCTCAAAAGGCCTTAGTATTAGAGTACTTTGACTTTTCGAATAGTTTTTTTTAAATAAAATAAAATATGAATAATTTATAAAGCATTCAAAATAATACATGTGTGAAAATTCAAGCTTAGAAAAATTTATCTTTAAAAATTATGCACAACAAAAGAGTGATGGAAAATGCAAGAAATAGATATATTAGAAGAAGTTTGAGGGCTCCAAAAGCCTATGAGTTATCAAGCTGGGAACACGACTAATGCAGCGTCGGAACTAGATTGCTAACATGGTTGAGACCTTGCCACATTATTGTCCATTTTTTTTTTAATTCTGACAATAGGCCATTCCCCTCGCTACAGGGAATAGCTGCGGGAGAACAAGCCTAAAATGGGCTTCTAGTGCCCTCAAATTTCTTCTAATGCTTTGGAATTTGATTTTCAAAAAATAGTAAAATATTCAAATAATTTCAATAAAAAAATTCATTTTTCCTACCTTAAAGATGCTTATTTTTTACCACTTTGCATTATTAAAAAATAAAAACTATATTCTCTGCACATATACTAAGGTAGTGCATTTTGAACACATGTAGAAGGTGGGCACTTTGATAATTTTAGAAATCTTTTTGAAGATTTTTTTAACTTTACTATAATTCATTGTATCCCAATTTTGACTTTCAAATTTGCATTTTTGGATTGGAAATAGTACTAAAAACCCTTGAAATGGCCAAGGTAGACATCCAATTGGGGGTAGTTTGAAAATAATAAAATAGTTTTAAAATAAAAAGATTAGGAATGTCTAAAACTACATGTATCTTCATTTCAAGTTTCATAGAAAATGGACATATCATGCAAAATTTATGAGCCAAAAATCACTAGTCCAAGGCTAAAGGGATAAAAAAAAAGGACAAGTGTTTTTTACAATGACCTACAATTATTTCTACTATTTTTAATTGTATCATTTACATGTTTGTTGTTTATGTTGTATTGCATCCTTGAATTGCCATTTCATGTGGTGTTCTTTGCTAGATTATAGAAGGAACTTGAATAGAAGCAAGTTGTCTTTGACCATAAATGTAGCTGTAGTTTGTTGTCTAGATGTCAACGCATCCTAAGAAAGTTTTTTTCCCCGCAACTACCATTTTTTTGCTAACTATTCACCTTCAATTTAGCTTGACACATTGATTATGCGTGTTGTTGATGTGGCTAGTTGACCATCTCTTAACTTGCACAATTTTTTGTTGTCCCCTCACTTTTCACTAATTGTTAACCAACCCATCACATAATCACATGATCCATAATATTGGAGTACAGTCACCAAAACCAAAATCATAGAAATATATTGTAATTTGTAAATATTGCATCTACAACTATACAAAAATAAGGTTGATCCCAAGATTGCATCTACAACTCTCTTTTTAGTAGAAGCGGACCGTCTTACTCCCCTAATTTCTTGAATGAAAAATATACTCTTTTATGTCCTTTTCAATGGGGCCATGTCATTTGTTGATTACTTTGTGGCTACACCAATCAACATTTTAGGGTTCAGATAAGAGACCCTATTTGTACCAAATGAATAGCTTCACCACTTTGTAGTACTATGAACCACTAAAGAACATTAGAAAGTTTGAAATGTGCACCTCTAATACATAGTGACACAAATAAGGTGAATTCCAAATTATAGACAAATAAATAGGATCACCTATTTTATTACAAATACAAGTTCCAAATGCAATGGCCTGCATAACAACCGTGTCCAACCATCTTTTAAAGAATAATGTGAACAAGTCTATTACCACTACTAAAAAAAATGGTTTCCCTTACACACCAAGTTGTGACATTGTAGCTTGCTACTCTAAAGACAATCTCCTTGTATTTAAATGGTATGCGACATAGGTTTAGAAAGTGTCTTCTCACTAAATATAAATGGTACATTGAAAATGGATCATTCATTACCATATGTCGACTAATTGAAATCTAACATTTATAGCTTCTCATTGTTTATAATTTATCTTGTGTGCTACATTGCCCTTTAGTTTTTTATTCATCTTAAGATTGAATTGTTTAGATATAACTTCTCATTCTATCTAGACACCATGTAGAGACAAATATTGAACTTCTATATTAATCATACTTGACCCTTTTATAGAGGTGATCTAAAGGCTACTTGATCACTTGAAGGACATGTTACTTTAGTGCACTCTCATCTCAATTCCACCTTCATGAATCCAAAGAATACATTCTAGAATTAAAAAAACTTGCCACAAATACATCAGGGTGGATTTGGAGTAGTAGTAGCCTAGTTTACCTTTAGTGAGCTTCCAAGTCAATAATATATTCGTTTTACATAAATCTTTAAATGTTGGATTCATGACTATAGAAATCATCCCTTTTGGTGTTGTATCACATAATCAACTTTATAAAACACCAAAGTACTCATTGGAAGTTAAACTATTACACAAGATCTCTCCTTTTTGCACAATTTTTAAAGATAAACAATTGCACTTCTATCCAATACAAAAAGATCCTTTGTCATTCATCAGCCCAAAAGATGACAATAGTATTGTTTAACCTTGAAGTGCTCCAATGTCCAATTTCTCAAATACAAATAGATTGAAAAATACTTTTCTTTTTCATTACCGCTCAGATGAAAGTCATACTAATTTGTGGAGATACTTTATCAAGTTGTTGTCCTATTTAATGATTGGATTTGATGTTACTAGATACATATTTTTGTAAAATTACAAATGAGAGAGTGTATCTAGTGGTTGACTAAGCCAAAATTGCATTGATTGCAAATGTGTTCAAAATTTTTGCACAAATGAAGTTATAGATTTTAACAACACAAAAATTTCAAAAAATCACCAGATCAAGAGAACCTCATTTCAAATCCATTCCAACAAATTTTACTCAAAAAATGTCAATATTTACTTGTAATTGAATTTTGAAGGAAATTTAAAAATTTCCCTTTCAAAATTTATAGAAAAATATTGGTGATAGCAATAGTGAATCTAACCATACGGATGGAGTGTGAAGTTCAAAGTCTACAACCTTTTATTTGTATATCAATTCCAAAATTTTCTTCCAAATAGTACTTCATGACAATTTTTCTCAAATTTTTCTCAATTGTTAGGGGTTAAGTGTTACCTTCGATCTTTCTGACAGTGATATAAATATTATTTCAATTTCTCAGTTGTTTTACAAAACTAAACTAAAAAAACCCTCACGCGCTGGCTTTCTCTCCGTGAACATTGCAATATGCTGGCAGATTAATCATTTGAATAATGAAGTAACGAGTCACATGAGACTGTACAATCGAAACCGCAGCCCACTTTACACTCAACCCAGGCGAAGAAAATCTAGCCTACTTGTGCCACTACAAAATTCTGAAAAAGCTCATAACGAAGCTATCCAGAAAATAATCAACTAAATCACGGAAAAGTAGTATCTAGGAGGCACTGGACCACTACTCAAAACCCGACCACTTATGATTTTTTTTCCCTCTCAGATCCACACTCTCACTAGATCTACCTCAGAAGAAACACAACCGTCCTCATTCTCAAACGAGGATTTCTTAGAGCTCCAGTCCGCCAAAATTGGGTGTTTTACACAGGTTGATCAGCAGGTATGGAAATGCTGAGAAAGGTGCCATGAAACACAGACCGTAGAGCCGTCTAAATCTTGCCAGCACAACGAGCCCGCTGTTAAAGAAAGTCGTTGCATGCGTAACCCCTTACAACTGGTGGTACTTCCAACCATGTTTTTTGAGGGGGGAAAGGGGCTTCATCAAAAGTTATTAGGAGGTTAAACAGCCGCAACAAAATAAAATTTTATGGTTAAAAGAGAACCTTCATGGTGCTTCATTTCTTTTTTTGATCCTGTTTTTATCCTCCTGGGCACATGCAGTCAAATCGTCAAGAATATAATGGAGTCGTAGCTCCAGTGAGAAGTTCCATGTGTGCAGTAATTAAGCTCGGGCATGAAGTCGCCTTGACCAGTTCTAGCTTGTTGGCATGACGGTTAAATCTGAGGGTATAATCTTCATCTTCTTTCACACTCCCGTAGAGCCAGCAAAGGACCTGGTCAGCAAATGCGAGACAAACCCCGCCCTCCCAGTGGTGCTTTTGCTTCACACGCTGGGTAATATCTTGCGGTTTCATCACCTCTGAGTAGAGAAGCCGGCCAGCATCATCCCTGGTCAAATAATACAAAACACAAGGTTAGTAAAGAAAGTACTGGTGTTCCAAATCCTCTATGTTTACAAAGGACCAGGGGAGAATAAAGACCAGGTTCACTCTGTCTACCTTCACCTTACAAACCAGGTGCAGTAACAAGAAAAGAGTGTCAACAACGCGACTACTACCGTACAAAACTTCAAACAACTGATAGAAAAAACTTGAAACAATCAAAATCGATGCATCGTTAACAAGTTTAGAAACAGAAGCATACACACGTTCACATGAAGCACGTATGAATCGCAAGTAGAATGGTTCACTAACCGAAAACCAACGACAATGCGCTGCACTCCTGCAAGAAAGGACTGAATCCAAAACTTGAGTAGCTTATCCCGCTCGAACTTGTCCACGGTCCTCGCATCCAGTGCTCGACTTGTTTTGAGTTCAACGAAGTGTCTTCTGCCATCAGCACTTGCATCGTAACAATCCATTTCGGCTCCCATAATAATTCTATGAGGACCAAGCTTTGTCTTCACCACTGCACAATACTCCACATTTGCGTCCACAGCACTCTTCCTTGCATTTCCACTGGCTTGACGTGATGACGGAGCCTCAGTAGCGAACTTTTCAAAAGAATAGCCCCAATAACATCGTCGCTTCTGCATTTCAACATCAAGATGAGGAGCCTCGGGAAGCTTGTGCACGTCGAGGTAAACTGTGCCCTTGCGTTTATGAACACCCATCTCCCAAACGTCTTGTCTGTTATACGCTGTACCAAGAATCTTGTTCAGATTGTTACGGTACGTGACAAAGTGAATGTTATCGAGAGGAATCTGCTTGTTTCGTATACACGCTAATAGATCACCAAATCCACTTCCAGCACCATCCTCTTTCTTCTCAACGTAAGTATCAAAACCATCGTTCAAATCAACACCACTTTCCTGAAGTATATCACGACGAAACCTGCATTCAAGTTCAACACAAGTGAGCAAGTAGTTGGAAAAAACACGGGGAAGCTAAGGCCAAGAAATGCATCTCGATTACACAACTGCTTGCACATTTCCTTGAATTACATTAGTCAGAAGTACACATCCGCCTCACCATAACAAAAATGAATTCTCTTTCAAAACAAAATCACACATAAGATTTCAGAGAGGCAGAGTATCTCCCCCGAACTAACCTCCGAAGACAGCTCTCGTCAAATAGAACCGTTCCGTCATCGTTCCTACTGTAACCTGCAATGTGAGAAGGCTCCTGAAAAGGAGGACACTTCACTCGATACATGTCGTTGTTGTGACCTGTCGCCCCGAGCTTCATATCAGCCACCAGCGGTTCCGCTGCTCATCAAGCAACAACATGTAAATCAGTACAGTCCGGCAGGCGTATTCAAATCGATATTATAAAGTTCCACGACTGCCACTACAACAATTGATTTGATAGTTAAATTCTCAGCTTATCTGCATTGCACTCCCTTTCTTTCATGCAAATTCTCTATCCTCAGTAACTATGTTTCAGCAGTTGTCTTCCGGGACTTCACAGGCCGAGCCTGATAATGCGAAGTCTAGATTATTATACGGCAAGTCTTTATGACAAATATAAATAATGCCATTCGTGATGTCTAGGCTTGCTCATTGCTTTTCGAGAACTTAGGCACTTCGTTAGGAAGAGAAGAGGAGAGAAGGCTAGATAATTAAAGCAAGCCTCTTCGATAAACATAAGTAATGCCATTTGTGATGTCCAGGCTTAAATTGATCATTCCTCTCCAAGTGCTTATAAAATTAGCTCGGAAGAGAGGAGAGAGAGGACGTACAGGGCCTGCCACCCCTGCCAGACGGGCCACCAAAACTAGAGAAATTGTTCCAAGGAAGAAGGGATCCAGAGCCATCCCCTCCTCCTCCACCTCCACCTCCACCTCCTCGCATATTCCGAGGTCCTGAGTTTCCTCTTTCCGGCGGCCCTCGCCTGCCACCGGCATCGCGAAAATCTTGTTTTCTCGGAAACGAAGATGGCGGTAACGTCGGAGGTCGCAACGCACTCACAGCACTAGTCTTCATATAATCTTCGTTATTTTTTCCGAACAAATCCTCCTCTTCTTCCTCCTCTTCCTCCTCGTCACTATTCTCACTCCCCTCGCGACCAGCATTCTCCTCATCACCAATCACTTCTTCATCGGAGCTCTCGTCCGAATCGGAGCCCCCGGAAGAAGACGACGAGTCTTCCTCCACCTTCGAACCACTGACCTCCGCCATGAAGCTCTCACACACACACACACACACACGCAGGTGATCGGAGAAGAAAAAGCCGGGATTCGCCGGGGCGAGAGAGACAATTCCAACCTCGAGAAAGTTGTTAAAGCTAAAGAAACTCGTACGATACTGCACTGATGTGTTTCAATGGCAGAAGATACGGAGAACATGCGGAATGCCAGACACTGCTGTAGTGCGTGGAATTCAGCATAGATGCAACGAAGGTGGAGCCGAACTAGAAAACCCTAGCGAGGTCGGAGAAGATGACCAGTTCTGTTCCCGAACTGTCGAGTACTCCGGAGAGGGCGAAAAGTTTTGACCGGAACTGTCGAGTATCGACTTCCAGCAGAAACGGGCAACACTTGGAATGAACGCACCAAACCCTCTCTTCTTCAATGCCATTCTGGAATATCTTGCACACTTGCCACACTATCATTGGTGATAGCACACTTCTCTCACACTTTGCCTATCATAGACTGAAGTCACCTTCGACACAATTTCACCAAATAAATATTCAAAAATCTAAAGGGTTGTTTTGAAGTTATTTGGCAATTACTATATTGTTTTCTTTAACCCTTTGAATGTTGAGGTGGACATTTTGTGTCGGATGAATGACAAGGAATCAAATTATATAGGACAAAAGTGCAACTATTTATTTTCAAAATTTGTTTTGGAAAGGGAAGATATCCTACATTAGTTGATCCGCAATGACTACTTTTGCAATTTTGGAGGCTAGTAGTTCACACAGTAATAGAAAAGGATAAAAGGATGATTTTGAGGGTCACCCCTTCAATGTTTCAAGATTAACTTTTAGCAACCCTCAAATCCTTCAATCTTGAAAGTTCAACAATTTTATTCATTGCATAGGAAAGTGATAGACATGACTCCTCCACAAGGCTTTTAACGAGTTCATTACTTTTCATAGTTTCCCTCCCTTGCTATAAAGTTCAATTCATGAATTTAGATTCCTTGTCATTTAGTGAATATGTATTTATTTAGTGAATTAATCAAGTTGTACATGTATATTTTCAAACATTTTGAATTTCTTTATATTTAATTTTTCTTAGATTCAATAAAGTAGCTTGTAAATTTCTAAAACCATTTGGCTTCAAAAAATTTCAATTATTTTTCATTGAAGGTGATCTTATGATACAACAATGGGCCTTTGAAGCATTTAGATACAAATACATTGGTACCTCATAAGATGAAATCTTTCTAAACCCAATACAATTGTACATTCTAGTACATTGATTTGTACTATTAGTGAAGATGCAAAATTAATTTCACTCATAAAATTGTATTAATTCTTAAAATTGAAACAACACAATAACAAATGAGCTTGCGTTGATTTAATTATTTTAAAAATACTATGATTGATGAATTGGCATCACATATACCAAGGGAAAACAAAAAGAGAAGTCATTTTATTCTTTCATCCTTTTTCACTACAAGTCAAGGCACTCTTTGAATTTGCTACCAACTTCAATTCCACTTCAACACTAGAATCTTTGATAGTCTCTTTGAATTTGCTATCAACTTCAATTCCACTTCTACACTAAAATCTTTGATAGTCACTACTCACTAGTACTTTGTACAAAAATTGCTTGTGAAGCCATCTTGAGAGTTGCAATCTCTATGCTTCCATGCTACCCTATGTGACTACCCTTACTTTGAATGATTATTGCTTACTTATAAAATATTGAAATAATCCTTATTTTAGTATTTTGAAGTAACTTTTAAAATTCAATATATCCAACAAAAGTTTGAACAATTCACATAATGTCAATATGTATTCACAATGCCAAAAACAGTCAACAGCAAGTGCCCCAACCTCATATTGGATGAAGGGGAAACCATATAGATGAAACAACACCCAAAACTCTCTTTTCAAGGGGGCGGCAAAGAGTTTAATAGAAAACTATCAGAAATATAACACCTTGACCATAAAATGCTCTCAATTTCTCCAGTGACATAACGTATCACGTCCAGTGCACTTTGGAGCGGACTCTTCATTCACGCCACCCCGGAGTTCCTTCTTCTTCACACTATCACAGATGTGCAACTGGAGACTGATAGTACTGGTAATGGCAATCATTACTGAGAGGCTCTGGCAAAACGCCCCAGTTGCAGAAGATCACGGATCAAAGCAGCAACCAAGGTGCCCTTGGGCTGTACATGACGGTCTTCACGATTTCATCAGGTAGAGCAAAATCTTCTTGAAATACTGAAGTCGGTGCTCTTGGATGGAATAGCACAAACATCATTCCAAAAACAGAGGTAAAACATTGGTAACACAAGCACAGCATGATATAATCCAAAGTTTGCCCAAAATGTCAAAAATCTATACAAATCTTGTAGAATCTAGACATATCAAAACCAATGAATAAATAAAATCAGCATATTCAATAACAAGTGCACTAGAATATCCACAGTAACAACTCGACTGCATACACTCCATCATGAAGGTGATAGATAATCTGAATATTAACGATCAGAAGTCAATCATTCAGAGCCGCAATACAGAGGTGAGCACCAGAGGATTTACACTTTACAACTTGAAGGATATTGAAAAGTTCATATGGTATAACGGTGGTAGCTAACTACCACCAATTTGTTAAAGTCTGTACATCAATAGTATACAAATACATGGCACTTAAAATTACATTACTAAGAGAGGAGCTTCTCACATAGGTGGTTCACACTAACCTGAATGAAATGTTGGATCGACAAGCTGATCAAAAGATCTGCACAGACGAATCAAAACATCTGGGATACGATAATGAATTCATTTGTGTCTGCTCTGCCTCGCTGGCAAAATCCAACCGTAAACATTGCAGTTACAAATCAAGGACTTGGCAGGCCACAAGCTCAACAGTGCCAAAGCTGGCACTCGAAATTGTCTTCCACCCAAACTCAGACTCCTTAGCCTGCTGTGATTGAGAGTTGTCTCCCAACTCTGCCCTTAAGACTGCCACATTGTCGTTAATATCCTTTGTGATGACGTGGAGCTTTCCATCAAATCCAGCCAATAGGTAGGGCGACTCCGAATCGCTAAGATCAAGTAGGATCGGCACCTTCTTCAGGACAACCTTCCACACATCCTGCTCAGAGTCATAGACCTTGATCTTGCTTCCATCCATGGAACTAGTAGGGTCAAGAGCATATAGCTTCCCACCCACCACAACAGATAATTTTGTTCCTGCCTGCCGGGCAGGCCAGTCCTCCCCCATCCCAACCGGCATCTCGGCCCACATATCCGTTGCAGGGTCAAAAATCTCCCCACCAACATCTACAAAAAATGGCCAAGAGTACAAACTCTGGGGTACACACAACCTTCCATTAAAAGCAGCCATACCGGTCGCAATTGGCTTCAACATATCCGCAAGAAAAGCTGAGGGAAGAACTTGTGCTTTCCGAAATGGCATCGAGGCAACTTGAGACCATGAATCCGTCTCAGGGTCATAAACTTCCGCGGACTGCAGAGGGGTTAGGCCCCCTCGTCCCCGATCAACTCCACCAACGGCATAAAGCTTGTTGTCCACAACCCCTGTCTTGCAATATGCACGAGCAACCTCCATCGCCGCTGACGGCGCCCACCTGTTCGTCCGCGAGTCATACCTCCAGACTGCCCGCATAGCACTCGCCCATGAGAATCCCCCTAGAACATAGAGGCTGCCATTGATGGCTCCTGCCGAGCATCCACAAAAAGGTGTCTTGTCGAGGGCGCCCTTTCGCTGGAACCAACCTCGAAAAATTCCAGTCAGTCGCATTGTCCGCAACGGACCCAAAGGAATCCGCCACCCCCATGAGGTCTCAGCTGCCTCCGGCTTTTTAGAAATGTTGGCAATTTCAGGCATTGGAGGCAGCTTCCTCCATTTCCCCTCCACAGGGTCTAGCACGTGCCACACAAGACGCTCTTCTTCATCCTTCATCAATACATATAACCACTCCTCGGTCACTCCCAGATCCTTTCGCAAATTGAAGATTTCTGGAGTGGAGAGGACATGATACCATGACTTGCACACACAACGCAACAGAGGATGGTTACCCCGTGAAACCCGGGCCAAGATTTGAAGTGATATCTCTTCAGGCAAGCCTGGGATAATTGCTGGTTCATAATCATTACTGATGCGCTGCCTTTTTGTTGAGTCACTATTGGCAATCGACACTTCGCTTTCTAAGCTCCGCTCCGAACTCAAAAAATTACCCATTGTGGGGTGACGATGTCTGCATAAAACGAAGCGTGCCGATTTGCTCCAGCACCATGAACACCAAGAACGCTGTGACACGGAGAATGTGAGAGCCTACATGGCAATCATCATGAATTTTTCACTTCCTGTCCCTGCGGCGCACCACTACAAAACTCAGGTCTATAGGCATCACCTTTGTTCCTCAATACCACAGTAACCTCCAAATAGAAGTACAAAACGCAATGCATAATTTTACATAATTCTCAGGTAGTAAAAACACTTGAAGAAATATCAAAAGCTCAGAAATATCTCCTGAGTTGTCACGTTTGATGTCAGACACCCCGTTCATCAATGCAGATCAACAGAGTCTTCAGCCTTAATTGCTCGTGACTTAAACCATCAAGCAGCTACGTATGAGTAGAAAATCGATGACAGATAATCCCGAGAACAGATGGTAACATTATGAGCAATGCGCCATCCTGCTATATGTACAGGCAGTGGCCAGTACACATTAGAAACTGTATTCGAAACGACTTGGCACGATATTGGAAACTAAAGAAAGATTACAAAGGACATTGTTGTGTCTACACCGGTATATCAGCTCGACGAACCAGTAGCTAAAGCTGCCAAATGTTTTTTCACATCACTTCGAACTCAAAACCTCGGGAAAAAATCTTTAGGGTCTGTGGAAGACCCGATGGTACACAATTGATATATTCTAATGAGTAGATCGTGCTTACAATGTCACCTCAATATCACTACGTCGAACAGTTGTGGCAATTCAAATGACTAGAAACTTCAAAACCGGTGATAAAGTAACCGGAACACAAACACACCGTTCAGACAGCACGGGACGCGCACAGAAAGAAAAACACAGCAATTCAAGTGTATCCGCTGGTCATTCTGCACAACGAACTCGCGCTTTCCTGCGTTTGTGATCTAAAGAGCCTGGGAAACCAAATGCGAGACAGAATTAAATCCACTGGAGGCTTCTCCAAATACCCACCACTAAGATCAATTACACTTGCAATTGACATCTTCAACCTCACAACACAACCAAAATCGTGAACACAAGTCCATTTCCACAATCATCCAAATAAACTCGCCCTACTCTCTAAGTCCTTCTACGGCACGTACGCCCAAGGAAATTCCAAATTCCAAATGGTCTCTCCCTTCTTGCAACATTCGATCCCTTGAACCCTAACTCACTCGAGGTCAAGAACCCTCTGATTGCCAATCAACTCCAAAACACGACCTCCCAGAGAAATCACAAGCACAGTGACAAGAATGGCGTGAAAACCAATAACACAAAGAAAGAAAAAAATGTCCAATTTCGAATTCCTTCGAGCGGAATCCCGGAGAAAGGTCCAATTTATCCTGTCCAATAAAATCTTCCTGCAATTAAACACAAAATGACCAGTGTGGCAGACAGAGTTTACGAATTGCAAATCCTCCGACAACGAGAAACTGAGAAACCAACCAAGAGATTCAAGATTCCCAGACCGAGCATCACGCCCGATTTGCGCAAGATTCGAGACTATGGTACCTGGTGGAGGAATTGCGCTGCCTCCCTCCCTAAGTTACGGCCTGTGAGCCTGCGGTCGTCAGGAATTAGATGCAAGCTGGTAGTTAATAAGATCCCACAGCGCAAGGGGAGACGAAGGGGAAGAAACGGGGAAACCCTAGGCGAGAGGGGAGGAAGACGATGACTGGTTCCGCGACGAAACAGTCGAGGCCGTGACGCCGTTCATTATGGACTTGGGGTGTGAGTCAGTGGTGTGTTGTCGTTTGCTCACCGCGTGCCCAATTCTCGTCACTTTGACGGAGTTAACCCTTATCATGCTAGGCATACCCTATTTCCAAGCACCTACCCCAAACCGTGCCCTCCCAAATCTTGAAATTGAGTAGATACTCAATTCAAGATGTTCACTTCACTTACATCAAAATTGGGGCGTAGATTTAGAAATCTTCAAAGGTTAGATTTTGAAAAATCATTAATAATTCATCACATATCAAAAAAATATACATCAAAATATTGTGGATTTTTTGTGGGATTGCCAATAACATCCAAAAGCATTTATAACAATTTAATAATGGAAAATCCTCTATATATCTCGAGTATCCGATGGTAGGCCTTTCTTACTTTAGGACTATTATTCCTTTAGGGGATAAATTGGATTTCAAGTAGGTACCTATGGGCTGAATTTTTGTTATGTTTTTTTGAAATATTTTTTGTAGATAGAAAATTTGATTATTTTAGTGAATTTTTTTTTTTCAATTAGTGCCGAGGAATAAAAGGTATGCCCAAATAAGTTTAAAATAGAGGAGACCGGGCAACAAAATAAATAAATAAAATTAATTAATTAATTTCTTATAGACTATATTTTGGTCTACTTAGAAAGATGTGATTCATTTCATTTGGATAAGTGATGTGAAAGTTATGGACAATCTTGTTTTCTAAGCAATTAGAACATGTTCTTGAAAAAAATAACTTGTAAGATTCAATTCTGCATGCAATTTTTACAATTTTTACAAAAAAAAAGTTTCAAATGGTTTGGGTTACTTACTAGATCAATTTCACCATTGGCATTAGTGTGTTTTAATTTCATCTTAAATATATTAATAATTTAGATTTTCTTTCTATCTCTTACCTACTTCTATTTAACAATATTTTTAAGAATGAAACGTTTAAGTTTTAAAACTTTTTTTTTTTCCTAGACCTTCAACTCAATTTACCATTGTAAAGTTTTAAAACTCAAAGTTTCTAGTCCCAAAAATTCAAGTTAACAAGGTTCAAAGTCAAAAAATTTAATCATGCAAGGTGTTGAAAAACTTGTTTTCTTCACTTTAAATGCTAAAATCTTGCAATCTCTACAGTAAAAAATTCTGAATTTTTTTTCACACATTATATACTAGTAAGGTGTAAGATTCTGTGGTTGGATGTGCAGAAAAAAGAACTCTCAATTGTTTTTACTCTTTGCAAGTAAAATGGTTGTTTTGAGTGTTCTTTGGCAAAAAAAAAAAGGCCTTGGTCTTATAAGGGGTTAAAGTCCTAACATCTACTAGATAGATTATGAAAGATTTTAGAGATTCTTATAGGAACTATACAAAATAGATGAAATACATCATAGTATGTTGAGAATGCAAATTTTGTCTATTCTTTAGTAAAGTGAGTGGTGTGATCACTTGAAGTTTCTAAAGTCTCATCTTTGTGTAAGGTTTTAATAAGACCATATCAACATATGAAGGAAAAAACTTATAAAATTTAAAATTTTAGGTCTAGAATATTCTTAGACCACAATTTACTTTGGTCCAAAGCTCAAATTTTACATTTCTTTACCTACCAAGGATTTATTGTGGGTTAAACAATCATTTCACTTTCATTGAGACTATTAAAAATCATAAAATCACTAAAAATCTACGATGTTAAGATATATTTTATCACTAGAAAATATACAAATGTTTATGTAAATATTATCACCTATGATCTTGGCTACGATTTCATTATCATATTTGTAAAGTCACCTACAAAAATTTGGCACTATAATTATTGCCAATTGTCTCCTTTACAATTGACCAAACTAATTGACTTCTTGTTTAAAATAATTGATTTGATGACTTTAACAAGCAATCTAAACAACGTTGTCATGTAATGCTCTAAGTAACATAGTAAATTGTTTACAAGGCATTCAAATGAGAAGAATTGTAGAATTAAGAGTACCATGTGATAAAGACTATCTGCATCTAAAGTCTCTCATCTAATAGGCGACAACTTAGGCTAATGTAGGGATCAAAAAATAGCCTGAATTTTGGGCGATTGTAGATTTTAGTTAAATGATATTTGTTGAAGGATTTCACAATTGTACCCAAAAAAGAATCCAAAATTTTGATCCAAGTCCTACTTTTCAAACACCCAAACTTCCAAAAAATGCTACTCTGGCCTTTGTCTCAAATAATGTCAATATTTCTTTTGTATTTTAGAAAAGAAACATTGGTATTATTTTGAAACAAAGGGAGTATTACGTAAATAATTTTAAGTGATTTGAGGCTTAAGACAACTTGTATAAAGTCTAAAGCCCCAATTTTCATCCTTCTTTTAGATAAATGTTGAGAATTCTAATGGAGTTGGATTGGAATGTAGCAAAAATTGGTTCTTATATGTAAATAAATCTCAAATATTTGAGGGATCTGATATAAAGTAATTGCATTTCAGCTACTAAGACTTGTTTGCAAAACTTCCCTTATCAATATTCTTATACCAAATGTATGCCTTGTGAATGAGAGCTTGATTGATTTAAAGAAATCCTATTTTCAAGTGATTAAAAAATTTACACTTTATTCATATCATGTTCAAAAAATACAAGTGAATGATTATCTATTTGGTTTCCCAAAAGATTCAACAATAATGTAGAAAATAGAATTATGTTAACTAGGTCTCAAGCTTATTCAATTTGCATCAGGTGTAATTATGTTAAATTTGATATGTTGTGACATCTATAAGCATATAACTTATCGAAGAAATACATATGGAAAGAGATAAGTGTATAACTAAGAATCTTTTACAAAATTTAAAGAATCTTTACTCACCCAGGGCTTCAATAAGCCTTCCCTCCAAAACCACTTACTTCAATTGTACTATTTTAGCAATTGTGAGTTGTTTAAAAATGGGGCTAAGGAGGATTGACCTCTATATTGTCCATTGTTTTATCTTTGAGTGAAAACATTGAATTTTTTTTATTTGCCACATATGATAAGATTTGCAAATTTTGAAATCATTATTTGCAATTAGAAACCCTAAATTTAGCTTGGGGATGGGGAGAAGTACAAAACTTAAGCAACACAAAATAGTGGACAATTTTTACATTTACCCTTTGACAAAGCTATACATATGTCAATCCTCCCTAGCCCCTCCATGTAGTTTCAATCTTAGATAAGACAAACACTCAATGAAAAATATTTGATTACTTAATGATTTATCATTATTAACATTTTTTCCTTCAATGATGCTAAAATATTTAATATATTATTTATTTTATAAATATCCTGATAAATAAATAAAAACATTTATCATTAAATTAAAGAATATATATAGTGCATTGAACATTGTATAGAATATTAAATTTTTGTATTTTGAAATCATATTAAATTTTTATTTAATTATTTGGAGAATATTAAACTAGTTTATAATTTGAATTAAAAAATTTTCTTCTTCTTTAATACAAAGATTTTTTTGTTATTGTCTTTTTAAATTTGAGATTAATGTAATTTTTTAAAGTTTGTCTAATAAACAACTTGTGTAGTGTTGTGCATTTGTTTAAGTGTTTTTTGTGATTTTTTTGTGTATTCTTTTAATTTTTAATTTTTAGAATAATTTATCTATAATTCAATTTAATTTATAGAAACAAAATTCAATTGAAAGTCCACAACTTTCATACTTAAGAACCCAAAGTGCAAAACAACTTTGATGTATTTCTACTCATTGAGAGCTTTTTAGCAATGCTTATGATGACATCAAAACTACTATACATTATTTTTCATAATATAATTCAATTTATGATCTTAAAAATTGCTCACAAATCTATCATACATCCAAAAGTGACGATATGACTTTAGTGCAACCCTCATTAAGTCAAGTTCTTCAATGATATAAAGAAAATGAGGGATAAGTGCACAACTAGGAATATCTCAAAATTACATCAACACAAATTAGAACAAATGTTACCGTTGTATTTTTACTTTTATTTTTATTCAACTTTTACTTCACATACACAATTATATAAAGGGTGCAGAGTCTTTACACTCTTCATTAATAATGAATCAAGAAATCAAATTCTCATCTTTGAAATATTAATGTTCAAGTTTTGTTTTTAATTGATTTAAAAGCTCAATTCTTCTTCTTCTTCTTCTTTTTTCCTTTTTTTCCTTTATTCCTTCCCCTCCCCCTCCTTTTACCTTTTCATGTTAGTCCGGCGGCCCCCGAATGGTCCATTTCTCTCAGATGTGACATTCCATCGATCTGTAACCGTATGAAAGCGATAGAACGGTACCCGGCGGGTAGGTCCGGTGGGTAAGGTATCCGGGTCTAATCAGGCGGGTATAGTCAGGCAGGTATGAGCTGGGGAGCCCTAGGGCGGGGAAAGACGCTTGGGTCCTTGTGTGTGTTGCTGTTGGCTCCCCGCCTCCTTCCCTCGTAGCGTCTGTCGCGCGTTCCCCTCGCCCTCGTCGTTGGCCCCTCCGTCCCGCTGTTGCAGCAGCACAGGCGCTGGCCAAGGCCTTGCCTGTTCGGCACTCATGCCTTCAAGGACATGACGACGACGATGAGGCTCGGCCACCCCGCGAACTTCACCTGCGGCTAAACAAACGGCACTCACGACTCACTCCGCATCATCACCACCCTTCGCAGCTTCAACACACGGCCGCAGCCGCAGCCGCAGCAACGAGGGACCAAAATCCAAAAAAGAGACGGAACGCGTCGCTATCGTCAACTGCCGCCTGCAAATCAGCTAGCCTCCGCCGCCGCGTCGGAGTTTCGTCGGGTGAGCCTCTATTGCGTGATCACGGGATTTTATAGGGTTTCGAAAGGTTTTGGTGTGTGTTAGAATTAGGTAGGGTTTTCTGCTCTTGGATTGGATTAGATTCGTGGAGAAGTGATTGAGGACTGTTTCGGAGGTTAGGTCTATAGCGGGATTGCATGTGGGAGAGATTAGCGGCCGACGGCTGACCGCCGGGGGTTGTTGTGTTGCGTTGTGTTCTGGATTAGAGAGCAGGATTTTTCTGTTTGTGGTGGTGCGTGTGGAGAAGCAGAGATTCCAACCGGGGGGAGGGAGATAAGACGCGGTGCGTTTCTTTCGTCGCCGTTTCTTGGTCCCTGGAACTCTGTTGCAGCAGGGTGCAAATAATCATAAAAATTAAAAAAAACAAAAAAGAAAGACGTCCGGAAGGCGCGACTCCACCTGTTCGGGGCAAAGAGAGACGCGGTGTCGTGAGCTGTTGAGGGTCCTCGGTCCGCTTCATCCGGGACTGTGTTAGCATCAATCATGGCGCAAGCTCAGGTTCCGGTGCAGCAGCAGCAGGCGGCCCAAGCCGCGGCCGGCGCGGCTCCCACGCAGTTTGTGTCGACTTCTCTGTACGTTGGCGACCTGGAGCCCAATGTGTCCGAAGCTCAGTTGTATGAGATGTTCAGCCAGGTTGGCCAGGTTGTGTCGATCCGTGTGTGCCGCGATCTGATTACGAGGCGTTCTTTGGGTTATGCCTACGTGAACTACAACAACGCTCAAGATGGTATGTCCTTGGGGAACTTGATTTGATTTGATTTATAGTGGGGTGTGCATTTGGTTCCGAGGTTTCTTTCTGATCGCCTCAGATGTGGCTAGGGTTTTAGTTCCGTCTCCGGGTCCATCCAACGCCGTGTGGTTCCGACGTTGTTGTTTATTAGAAGCTTGAGACACTTGTAGAAGTAGAGAGGTGTCGTCGACCCTTTTTGTAGGATAACCTACCAGAATGCACGTGGTTTCCGGATGTCGTCACATTCTGGTGAAGAGTGGTAAACCCTGAAGTGTTCAGGGTTTTCGGCTGTCCACTCCGCAGATTCAAGGAAATTTTGATTTGATTTCTCGGGAGAAGTTTCGCATGTGCTGTCATGACCTCCAAGAACTGAGATGCCATTGCGTTGTTTTGCAGCCACTCGTGCATTGGAGCTGCTGAACTTCACTGTCGTTAATGGCAAACCCATTCGTATCATGTTCTCCCACAGAGACCCTAGTATTCGTAAGAGTGGCACAGCAAATATTTTCATCAAGGTATGCGAGCACCTTTTCTGTAGTTCATTCCCTTCGCTTGTCCTCTTTACCCTCTCGTCGTGTTCGGCCATGACAGCACATCGTATCGTTTTCTCTAAGTGGTTCTCTTTCCTGAGCTTGCAGAACTTGGACAAGGCTATCGACAACAAGGCCTTGCATGACACGTTCTCTGCATTTGGTGGCATTTTGTCGTGCAAGGTTGCGACCGATGGTTCTGGTCAGTCGAAGGGTTACGGTTTCGTTCAGTTCGAGCAAGAAGAATCCGCTCAGACTGCGATCGAGAAAGTGAACGGCATGCTTTTGAATGACAAGCAAGTGTTTGTCGGCCCTTTTGTTCGTCGTCAGGAAAGGGATCAATCGGGTGGAGTTTCCAAGTTCAACAACGTTTACGTGAAGAACCTGGGAGACGTCACCACTGATGACGACCTGAAGAAGGCTTTCGGTGCTTACGGCATCATCAGCAGTGCTGTGGTGATGAGGGATAATGAAGGGAAGTCGAAGTGTTTCGGGTTCGTGAACTTCGAGCACGCGGAAGATGCCGCGAAGGCTGTGGAGGCTTTGAACGGCAAGAAGATCGATGAGAAAGAATGGTACGTGGGTCGCGCCCAGAAGAAATCGGAGCGCGAGGCTGAGCTGCGCGCTAAGTTCGAGCAAGAGCGTAAGGAGAGGATCGAGAAGTACCAAGGCGTGAACCTTTACCTGAAGAATTTAGACGACACCGTGGATGATGAGAAGTTGCGTGAGCTTTTCGCGGAGTACGGCACCATTACGTCCTGCAAGGTACGGCGGTCCTTTTGCCGTGGGCCAAGTTCTTTCGCTACGTTGCTGGGTCCTCTGTTCTCGTCGTTCGTTGTTTTTGGTCCCCTTCAGTTGGGTTGTTACGTCGGTGTTGTTGTTTTCTGAACTTCGTGCGTGTGTGCGTATTTTTCAGGTGATGCGAGATCCTCAGGGTCAGAGCCGTGGTTCTGGGTTTGTTGCTTTTTCTTCCCCCGAGGAGGCAACCCGAGCGGTGAGTTCTGTCCCATTGCCGTGTGGGAACCTGGAGCCTCGGTTTCTTATGTTTTTTTGGAACCAAGTGCTTGCGACGAGCTTGTTCCTAGTTTCGTGTGTCGATTGTGTAGTTTGTGGATTTCGTAGATGTGTATTTGTTTGGAACTGCTGATGCAGTCGCCATGTGTTGATTCCATGTCCTTGTGCGAGTGCTGTTTTCCTGTCCTGAATCCATGTCTCGCTTTTCCTGAACCGTCGGACTTGCTGGAAACATGCAGGTGACTGAAATGAACGGCAAGATGGTGGGAAGCAAGCCTCTGTATGTTGCTCTGGCGCAGCGGAAGGAGGAGAGGAGGGCAAGGTTGCAAGTAAGTGAGAGTGACCAGTGTGAATGTGGGTGTGTCCCAGATATGGCAGGTCTGCAGCGTGAAAAGCACCTTCACGTTTTTTCACTAATGACTTGGACAGTGGCATCTTTCTGGCCATCCTGACCGCCCGGTGCTGCCATTGAATGTTTTGCCTCTGAACGTGTTCCACCCATGCTGGGTCGTTTGCGCTGTTCGGTGTTCGTTTATTGATATTTTGTGTCCGCTATGTGCAGGCTGCGTTTGCCCAGATGCGGACTCCTGTTGGTCCTGCAGCTCCAACAAGCGTTCCGATGTACCATCCTGGTACCCCTGGGATGGGTCCCCAGATGCCTTACTATAGTCAGCATCCTTCTGGTCCCATTCCACTTCAGGTCCGGAATTTGAACCGTGACGTGTGGCCTTCGAATGTGTTTTTAGCGCAGTTGGTGACGACGACGATGAATTCTCGGTTTAAGTTGTGGTGCTGAGCTTTTTTTTGAGTCTTTTTGTGTTTGTGGTATTGGAGGCGTGTGAGAATGCGATGGTTGATGTTGTGGAGTTGTGTTTGTTCAGCCTGCTGCTTATGGGTATCAGCCCCAGATCATCCGTCCCGGAGGACCCCAGATTCCAAACTACATTGGATATCCGAACGTTCCCCTGAGGCAAGGCCAGCAAGGCCAGCGGGCGGGCGGTCGTCGTGGCGGTGCTCCCCAGCAACAGCAGCAGCCCCAGCAGCAGGTATATGTCTGTCGCGATGTTTTTGTTGAGTGTGTTGGCCAGGGTAGTCGCTTTTGATGCTTGGGTCGTTCGATAAGTGTTGGTGAGAAATTTGCTATGGTAGTGTGGAGACTCGTTCCCTTGATGGTTTCGTCACGAAGATTGAATTTCGAGTCGTTGTCTTCTGGGTTTCGCGTTTCGTTTTTGATGATGTTTCAGGAGCGGCGGGCGATATTGTTGGGACTCGTCATCTTACTGTGGCTTTCTATCTTGTAGATGATCCAACGTGGTGGCAACCGGAACTTCCGCTACACCCCTAATGCGAGGAACACCCCTGACGTCTCCGTTCCTCCTCAGGGCCTAATGGGTGCCATGCTTCCTGTCCCGCTGGAAATTGGAGGTGTTCCAGTGGCGAGTGCCGATTCTGGGAACAACCAGCCTCTGCCCATCAGTGCTCTTTCGTCTGCGTTGGCGTCTGCTCCACCCGAGCAACAGCGCGCCGTACGTTTCTGGACCTCTCTCTGAGTGTTCCACTGAGTTGCACATCCATTCTTGAGAAGGACATCGCTCCTGGTCGTCTTTCATTTCTAATCTGTGCGTTCGTTGGTGTGAATTCAGATGCTGGGCGAGCAGCTGTATCCGCTAGTGGACAGCTTGGAGCATGATTTTGCTGGGAAGGTGACGGGTATGCTTCTGGAGATGGATCAAACGGAGGTTTTGCACTTGATCGAGTCTCCTGAAGCTTTGAAGGCGAAGGTGGCCGAAGCCATGGAAGTGTTGCGCATGGCCCAATCGGTGCCTAACCACCCTCCCAGCGACCAGCTGGCGAACCTCGTCATCAGCGATTCGGCCTGAGATGTTCTACACTTGGAATCCTTTCCCGCTGGGATGGTGGCGTCCTGGTGTTTGGGGTTTCTTTGTGGTAGGGAGTTTTTGCGTTTCCTGCTCTTTGACCTGGTTTGGGGAACGGGGTTTCAAAGCCGGGTGCAACAGCGAAAAGTCCTGGGTTGTAGGCTGGTGTATGGGATTGTCGTTTGGCTCTGACATCCGACTGGCGACCCGGGTCTCTGGAGAGGAGGTCTGGGTTTCCAGTTTTCAGTCTTCTTGTTTTTAGCAGAGAAGTGGAGGCCGTGAAGTCATTTCGATTTCGTACTTCCTAGTCTACTGCCTCATTGCTTGGGCGTGATTCCGAGGGTTGTTGCTGGCTTTCAGACAATTTTGCCTGATTTTTGCTAGTGCCGTTCTGGATGTCCAGTGGCAAGCGGAGGAGTCGCTCCTTGCTGTTGTTTGTTTTGAGCAATTTCATAAAGGAGTCTTGGAAAATGTGACCTTGCTTCGTGTGATTTACTTGCTTTTTGTGATACTTTTGAAATGTGTGGATGACGAGTGTTTTCGGAGTCAGACTTGGTGATCTACATTTTGAGTTTTTAGGAGGGGTCAGTGGACTGAATGGATCTGTTTTGGACTTCGGCGTGTGCATTGTTGACTGAGATGCCAAGGGGTATCGTCGTAGACCTGAGCCTGAGCGAATGGGGCTTCATGATGTCTTGGCATTTCTTGTGATGTTTTTGTAGCTTTTGGAAGGAGCCAATGAAGTGATTCAGTCTAGAATCCCTTTGAGAAGGCGATAGCCCGAAGTAATTCACGGAAGGGAAATGCAGAAACAATAGACAGTCACGGCATCTGTTTTGCAGATCTATTACGGCAGATGAGGAACTCATAACCCTTGATTACGACTGTTTTCGTCGCTAGTAGGGTATTACCGAAAACTATTCACCCGGGTAATGAAGGGCACGCATTTCTCTGCATTTCCTGGCGGTGGTTTATGTGTGGAACAAGGAATTGATGCGTTCGTGAAATCAATGTAACAGAAGTTGGACTTAGATAATTATCCTTGAGCGAGAAGCACTGTCTGCAGAATCTGTGGTTGAAATAGCTCGCCCTTCCCAGAGGAATTTACATTCCATCGACGTTTACACCAATTACACTTGAGGTTAAACCGGTAGCAACCACATTTCGATCGAATCGAAGAACTTCAGAAGTCCTCACGAATGGTCCTTTCTCTGCAGCATAGGTCAATTTTGAAGCTCTTTGCAAATGCCGAGAGTTGTGGGTGTTGTGGGTAGTCTCCTTGCTTGGAGGTTTGTTGGTCCAGGGTTTAGCATTTCGGAAGGTGGCTGAAAAACTCATGGAGAGCGATTCTTGTATGATACTTTGTGTTGCGATTGAAGTCAAGGGGGTATTGGCTCTGAGGGAGTTTTTCTTTCTTAATTTAGGGGTTATCAATTTTGGAGTTGGGAACAGACACAGTTGAAAGGTTGCTCGAAATCTGCATTGATGGATTCATGTGTGAGTTGTTGTCTTATTCATTGATTCATGTCTTACAGCGGGTCATGTCAAATTATTTTCAAACATTCATCCATGTATTGCATAGAAAATATCACATTACTATAGCACACATCACATATCCAATATTTTATTTTCATCCATAATCTGGAAATTACGTGCAAGATTTTCTTTTAATTTTGAAGTCTTTAGGCATAAAACTTCACACTTTAATTTGACTTTTTTTTAAGCCAAATTTTTTTTTTGGAGCAGATGCAGCAACTTTTGAAATATTTGATCTCACACAAGGTTTTGTATTTAGGTTGAAGTCAAGTTTTTTGGAAGCTGCAGATATTGGGGTTGTTCATGTGGAGGCGTTATGACTTACGTTTCTTGTTCGTTACGAGTTTCAATCTTCAATATAATTGTTTATCTGTACAAGTTCCAGTATCTCGTGCAGTGTTCTTGCTGCTATAGAATAGCGCTAAGGCATTTGAGAATCTTAGAGATTGCTACTTTCACTTCTGAAACTTTCTCCGGACTAAGTTCTAGTCAAGTTTTCGGAAGCTGAATTCAGTAGA
Organism: Pseudoscleropodium purum; assembly: GCA_963969395.1. NCBI lineage: Eukaryota > Viridiplantae > Streptophyta > Bryopsida > Hypnales > Brachytheciaceae > Pseudoscleropodium > Pseudoscleropodium purum. The sequence goes on along the minus strand of OZ017800.1, from coordinate 13,463,838 downwards.
AGTTATTCATGTTAATGTCATGCTGCTGTTGAAGGCCTGAGTTAGGTAACTACACCTAAAATGGACCACTCTTTAAAATTGACCCCTATTTTTGAAGCAAAAATAAACAAGGAGGATTTCCAAAATGGTGCACATGAAAAGGACAATTGAACCTTGAGTAGTGTGCAAATCTATTAATAGAACTATGGTGGTGATAACTTTACTTTTGTCGTAGATGAATAGTTGACAGAAATAGAGGACAAAATTGTGTACATTCATGCATGTTCTATATTATCATGTTGTTGATCAAGTACTATTCACCTTCTAGAACGGTGATGTTCTGTATTCCAAGCTTTTGCAATTGAGTGATGATGTTTGTGCAAGAAGCCTATTGAAGTTTGCATATGTTTGTTGTTTGTTTGTAAGGTTGCTAATTTGAACTCTGAGTGTAATTGTGTATAGAACAAAAGGTTATGGGCTTAGACAAGCACCAATTTGCGTATTCTCTTACTTCTTTCGTAGTTTTGTTAGCTTATCAAGAATGCTTGCTATGCCATCTTTTCAGGTTGCCTATTTGCAAGGCAAAATTGATTTGACTTCTACGATTCCTAACGTCATAACTTCTCCATTAGTTAGTCCACTTGCTTACTTTCTTTTTCGTCTTCCTCCGGCAACATTCATTCAAGCTTTTCATTCTCTGTCAATTCCTTGCACTTCTTGTGGTTTGGACTCTAAGGTTGGAGCCTAAGTTGATCACTAGAGTCATTGTGATTATAGAGTGATTAGAGCAATTAAATTGAATAAGTAGAAGTAATTCATATACTATTCAAATTTTTCTAATCTTCTTGTTTTCTTGAACTTATTTCATTGTATCAATTTCTATGAGCTTTCTCAATAGTCTCCATTCAGATTGTGGATGTTGCAAAGTCTTAGGTGTAGAGTGTAGTCAATATTGTTTTCATAGTTTTAAGGAATGCATTCAACAACTCATCATTCATTTTTCAAGATTTTTGTACATAGATTTTTCCATCAATGAATTGATTTTTCCGTGGCATTTAGCCATTGAGAGAGGACAATGCACTTCCAAGTGCTCCAATATCTGAGATTTCTTAGCATCTCAAGTTGCTAAACAACAAGCACTTCAAAGCAAAAGAGATAACTACGACTGCATTGCATTTGATTCTTGATTGAGATTTGAATGACTTCAGATTAAGATTTACATGGCATTGAGCAATTCAATGGCACTGACTTCCTTGCATAGAAGTTTCAAATTGTCAATCTTCTTGAAGTAAAGCAATTACTTTGGATTGCAAAGAAAAAAGAGAAACAACCTCATGCGGACGATGAACATGGACTTAATGACTAGCTTGAATAAGACTCGCAAGTTGTTGGGATCATTATATCTTCTATTGAGAAGCACTTGCATAAGCCATTACGTATCACCTGCACTGCTGTTGCTCGTTAGGAGCGATTGCATGAACTCTATGACACTAAATCAGATGTTGACGTTCATCATTTACATGCCCATTTCTATGCCTTAATTTTAGAAACTTATGATAGCTTACCAGACTTCTTGGCGGAAATTGAGGAAGTGGCAACAAAATTATTAGATGCCACTTATCCTATGAGTGATGAAGTGATGATGGTTAAACTCTTAACCAATCTTCCATCCTACCTTGGTAATTTTTTACCTACTTGGGAGTTATCATTAGTTGAGGACCACACTTTGCAAAACTTGATTAAGCTATTGCTTCGAGAAGACAAATGAGCATGTCAATGGGAGATCAAAGAAGCTAGTACTTCTACCTCAGCATTCATGGCTCAATGTTTCTCTACTTCATGATTGCAACACATTAGTGGAAGTTTTGCACACCCTAGTGCTTTGAATCAATGACCTTCTTATGGTAGTTCATCTATACAAGGTAGACCTCAATTCTCCAATGGGAGTTATATATATCTTGGAACATTTTATTGACCTCCTCCTATACAATAGAACTTCAACCCAAGATTAGTCCTTCTATCTCATCATTGCAATGGTCCAACTTGTCGTCATCCTCAACATTCTGGTACACAACTTCATCTAATATTTTGTTTGAAAAAAGGAAGAAACAAGCCTTAGAGCTCTTAGAATTAAAGAAGATCACACACTACAAATATTGTGGAGAATTCAGTCATTGGTTCAATGAATGTCCTTATCGTAGGGGGAATCCATTTTTACCTCAAACCTTGGTCCATGCCAATTTTGCTAACTCAATCCCACAATATTATCCGAAAGAACATATGAGCAATAATCCATTTGACGTAACATGTATTGATAGCCTCATGCCTTCTAATGACATTTCAACATTTACGGATCCCAAATAATCTTTTACTTTGCAATTAATAGATCCTATAGCTGCCAAAGACTTTAATACATACTTATTCTCAGATGTTTTTATCCTCCAATCAGATTCAAATTCATCATATGAACAATCATTCATGGCTCTTGATCAAAATTCTCCCTAGTATATTACAACTTTCCAATCTTGGATAGCAAATATAAGAGCAACTTGTCACATGACCAACAAAGCTCATTGTTTCACAAGACTACAATCGTTACTAGATAATTAGAAGATCTCAAACTTAGCAATTAGAGGCAAGGTTTGTTATGCAATTGCAATTGGAGATATTAAGATAAAAATCTTTTTGCCACATTCTATAGTACTTGCTATTTTAATGAATGTCCTTTATGTTCCAGGTTTGGGACATAATTTGTTTTCGGTAACCAAAGTTGCTTTTCAATAAAACTTGTTATTTCAAGCTAATCATTTAGTATGTTCTATTATCAAGGACAATACAATCATCATAATGGGGCATCTTATTTGAGGAATAATTATATGTTCTAAATATTGATGTTGAGATTCCAAGTTTTCTTCATACAACTCTTATTGTGGTACCTTTTTGAGATATTCTTGCATTAGTAAAGTTGTGCACATTGGCCACTTGGCAATGAAGACTTGGCCATTTACATTGCGATATGATTCAAAAGATGGTGCAATTAAGTTTGGCATATGGCCTTCACATTACTCTTGGAAGTGATTCAACTCTTTTTTGCTCTAAATGCATCCTAGGCAAGAATTCATGAATATCATTTCCAATTAGTATTAATTGCCATCAAGTAGACATCCCCAGAGCTATATTTCACAATGACATTTGTGGACCTATGGAAGAAGTATCTTATGAAGGAGCAATTTACTATATGTTGTTCAAGAATGATCATTCTTTTTACAGATTTGTTTTTTGCATCAAGCAAAAATCTAAAGCACTCCAACTATTTTAAATTGGTCTTTTGTGAAGTAATACAAATTACTCACCAATGGATTCAAGTGTTGAGAATTGATAATGGTGGTGAATATGTCAATAAGATTTTTTAAGCCTATCTTTTGTTAGAAAATATTCGCTATAAACTTATTGTTCCATATACTCCTCGATATAATAGTATGGCAAAAGGGGACTACAAGACAATCATGGAGATGGTCAGAACATGCATTCATGACCAATAATTTTACCTCAAATTTTGGAGAAATGCAATTCAATACTCAATTTACAGACTCAATTGTACTAGTACAAGATTACTTCATACTTTAATGCCATTCGAGCTATTCACAGGTTTGAAGCCTTCCGTTTCTCATATACGTGGCTTTAGCACATCTCTTTATTTTCACATACCCATTGAAATCAAAACTAGATTACAACCAAAGAGTTCAAGAAGATTATTCGTTGGCTATTTTGAAATATCTAAAGCTTAGAGAATTTGGGATTTGAGCAAGCATCAAGTTATAATTTCTAGGGACATCATTTGTGATGAGTCTACTTCCATGATTTCAAAATCCATCTAATTACTTTACTATATTGAGGGTCGCAAACCTTTGGCTCCTCTTGATTGTTCTATTGATATTTCAGCTATCCCTATAGTAAATCAAGTGATTGCATTGGTTGAATTTGATTCTTATAAGTAGAGTCAAATTGATTTGAATCCCATCCAAATCAATATTTCATGTTTTCAACTAGCTGTAGTTTCGACAACTTTTTCTAAACCTCAACAATCAAAACAGCCTCCTGAAAAATATTTTTTGACTCAATATGCTTATTCTAGCTTGGTTGTTGATTTGCCATCGATATCCAATTCCTTTAATGATGCAGTGCAATCTCCCCATGTTCAACAATAGATCAAAGTAATGAAAGATGAGCTTGCATTTCTTAAGAACAATCAAACCTAAATTTTACAACCTTTACTAGTAGGGAAAAAAGCCATAAAATGTAAGTGGGTTTTCTCATACAAATCTAAACCAGATGGTTCACTTGAGTGATTCAAGGCACGCCTTGTAGCCAAAGGATTCTCTTAAAAGTCGGGCTTAAATTTTTTTGAAACTTTTTCCCCTATTATATGTTACAACACCATTTGCACATTACTGGTATTTATAACTTTCAAAGATTACAATATTATACAATTTTACATTACTACAACATTCTTATATAGAAAATTATTTGAAGAGATCTTTATGTTACAACCTAAAGAATTCATTGACAAAAAGCAGCCTACATGGGTTTGTCACTTATTTAAATCAATATATGGTTTATGACAAGCTAGTAGAGTCTGGAACAAATGCTTTGACACTTTTCTCATTGGAGAATCTGTGCAAGCTTGTCCTAATGATAAATGCCTACATTTTTTTAAAGGATTTGTTTCTTTTCCTATTGGTTATTTTTATTGATGATGGCTTAATATGTTCCAAGTCTCTTGATTGTATTCAATCAACCTTAACATCGATGAAGGGAATTTTTAAAGTGAAGACTAAAGATCTAGAGGTTTACATTGGCATTCATATATTTTGTGATTGTCAACAACAAGTTTATATTCATCAAGCCCTCTACATCAAATCTAAGCTTCAAAAATACCGTATAATTGATTTAGTACCATGTTTGATTCCAGCTGATTCTATAGTTTATCTTAAAGACACTTCATCGATAATAGATAATTGACTTCATGAACAATATCCATATAAAGAAGTACATGCACTACAAGAGAAAGGGATATTTTAAGTATAAACCTAGTAATATAGTTTTTTAAGTAATGACCTTTAAGGTGTCTTTTTAGTAAAATTTTATTGAAAATACATGTAATGACATTTGGTATTCCATGCTTTTACAATTGAGCGTTGATGTTTATGCAAGAAGCCTATTGAAGTTTGCATCTATTTTATTTTGTAAGGTTGCTAGTATGATTAGTAAGTATAATTGTGTATACAACAAAATTTACAAAAGGTCTATTTTTGGTGCACTTTTATTGTTTTAGCTTCCTATTACTATCATTTCTTCTCGTGCATCAAATTCATTTTGGCATCACCCAACTTACATGAGTGACACTCTTAACACCCTACACCTTGCTTCTTTGAAAATTTGTAACTAATTCACAATGCATCCAAAAATTATAAAATCACATGCAATTTGATTCATAGTTCTTTAGCAATGTGCAAAAAATATTGTTCATTTTTTTAGAGCATATTGGTTATGCTACATAACTTATTGGTGCCATTTTAGGTGTAATTACCATAGTCAACAGTGAGCAATGTAGAGAATCAACCAGACATATTTGAAAGGGAGAAAAAGACAGTCTACTAAGGTATAGGCATTTGAAAGTATCCTTGTACCCAATGGTGTCCTTTTCTAAAAAGGGGAGTCATTTTTTAACATAAATCTAAATATACCAAATAGAGCTTGTTAATTGTTGACCAACATGGTAAGCCATATATGATTCATCTAGATGTGCGTTTTAAAATGACTCCCTTTTCTAGAAAGGGACACCATTGGGTACAAAGACACCAAGGCTACATGCATTAGTGGTGGTTGCTGCAAAGAATCGTGGAGTGTTTTTTTTTCCTCAAAATACCAAGGGTTTAGCAATTCGGGAGGAGTTTCGCCAAACAAAAGTAGATCATATATGATTGAAGGGGATTGGAAGGATTAAAGAGCCAAATTCACATTAGAAGAGTTTTGGAAGGTCCAGAAGCCTGTTTCAGGCCTGTTCTTCCGCAGTTGTTCCTCGCAGCAAGGAGAACGGCCCGCTGTTAGAATTTTTTTTTCATAAAAAAAAAATAAAAAAATTAGTCTCCAAATGCAAAAAATAAAAAAAAATAAAAAAATTGGATCAATGATGTGGCAGGGTCTCGGCCACGTTAGACCATTGCTTTGAACTTGTTTCCTACATTCATAGACTGTGATAACTCGTAGACATCCAGAGGCCCCAAAAAACTTCTAATGTGACATGACACATTGTTTGTGGATTGAAGTGGATTCCTAATCAATATTTGGAAGTGGCTTACATTGAAAGTTATTCATGATGAAGGTGAAGGAGTTATTAACCCTTAAAGTCCCAAGACTTTTTTTTCATCAAAAGACTCTCAAAATTGTCATTTCTATTGCAAAGAGCAAAAGTTTGAATTTTTTTTTCATTTCTAACTATGTAAGATCTTGCACTAGACTATTATGAGAATGTAAGGAAGAAATTTCAAAAACTTTCACTTTGTAGATTGCAAGATATTTGCATTTAAAGTGAAGAAAACAACTTGTTTTTTGGCTTTGAATCTTTTTAACTTCAAATTTTTGCATTATTGATTTTGATTTTTTAATTTTTAATGTTGAAGAATTGAGTTGAGAGTTTGATGAGAAAAATTTTAAAAAAAAACACTTGATTTTCATTCATAACTTTTTACATATAGTATTCAAATGTCATTTTTTGGAGGGTGTTGAAACCTCTTTTCACTTGCCAATAAAAAGAAATTAGGCTTAGTAACAATTAGTGGAAATTTTTGAGGTGCCTACCTTGTGATGCATCATTTCCGAAGGGCTACAAACCATCAACAAATCAAATCTTCAAGTTTTAAATCATTGAGAGTAACAAAACTTCTCTCATAGATTGAGTTTGCTTTCAAGGATATCCATATCAAAAACATCTTCAAAACTTTCTAAGAAAATTGGGTCAAATCTAGGTGAAATTTGCCCTTGTGAAGCCATGCTACTTTATATCACGAAGTATACATTTGATCCATAGAGGATATGTTAGAACTCCCAAAGCCTTGTAGACATTGAAATCCCATTTGCTATTACCATAAGTTGAAAATTCTCTAAATATTTGCCAAGACATATTATTCAATGAGTGTAATGTCTAGTGACTGGTTTACCTAAAGCATGTTCAACTAAATATTACTAATAGTGTGGTACGCAAATATAGTAATTTGAGGCCTTTAGTCACCAAATGCTTGACATAGAGGGAGTGCATTATTGGTTTTAAGATAGAAATAAATCAAAGTCTCCCTTGCAATATTGAGAATATGCTAGTTTTTATTTTATTAGGAAAAGAAATTCCTACTATCATTATGACCCAAACTTTATTTTTTTAATGACTTTTTCATTTTCATTTTTACTATGTAAAGCTAAAAAATTAAAAAATTGATGTCTCTTCCTTGCAACACAATCATCAACAATTCTATCTACCAACGCAAAGCCCTACTTCTTTTTGGCTTTCTCTATATGTACTGCTTCCACATCAGCATCAATGAAGTAGATAGTACTACCTTATAATAGTCCCTTTCTAATTGCATTGCCCTAATTCCGTTACCCGGTCATAGACACGACCGTGGCAATAGGTCGACCTACCTTGGTCATAGGCACGCCACCAAGCGTTCCAAGCTTTTCAGCTCGTGGATTGATTGGGAACAATGTTTTCATGGTCCTCACGTTCCCACGTTCCCCGACTGCAATATGGTGGCGGAAACCCTAATCTCCTCTCCTCTTTGGGTCCTCGCTCGCTCGCGCACTCGTCGGAACTCTCCCCTTTGCCAGAGCCAGCACTTTCGGCGAGATTCTCACCTTCCAGTCATGGTGGAACGCAAGGGTGAACGCGTCAGGTTGTTCCTCGCTACACGCACTTTTCAATGACCTCTTGCTCTGAAGGATTGGTGCATTATGACCCTTCGCAGGATAGCTTAAGGCAATGGAACTGTTTTAGGACTTTTTGAAGAAAATCTGGGTTCAGAATTATGTATCAGTCTGCGGGACTGAACAAACCCTAGAAGAGTTGAGGTTGTGGTTGTGGAGGTGGCGTATTTGTCGGTTTCTGATGAGTGAGATTTTGTGATGTTTGAACAGGTTGTACGTGCGAGGAACCATCCTCGGTTACAAAAGGTATGCATGTGCGAAAACGCTCTAACTAGATTTGGAGTCGTCAGTTTTAGGGTCATGTATTCAGTCTTTTCGTGATGCTATTCGTCGCGTCCGCATTCGATTTCGAGTTTTGATAATTTTGCATCTTTATATCATAATTGCAAGCTCTTTTAGAGAAAATCGCCGTTTTTTCTTTCTGGAATTGAGATGCGAGAGAATGTGCCGAATAGTTCAGAGGTCATTCACTATGTCCGTGCTCTATGTCCGACAATGGCGCATAATGATGTTCCTAACCCTAAAAGTATTAGGAACATGATATTTTGGCGTATCAGAATTTTATGAAGCCCTTTATAAAGAACTGTAGATAAGCCTTGAAATCATGAACTAATATTGACGGTATCGGACGCATTGTCGCTGAATTGAGACCTTATTTTTATGCAGATCCAAGTCCAACCAGTATCCAAGCACCTCGCTCTTGCAGATTGAGGGTGTCAACACATCTGAGGAGGTGAACTGGTACCTCGGAAAGAGGTTGGCTTATGTTTACAAGGCCAAGACCAAGAAGAATGGATCCCAGTTCCGCTGCGTCTGGGGCAAGGTTGTCCGCCCCCATGGTAGCAGTGGAGTAGTCCGTGCTAGGTTCAGGAGCAATCTCCCCCCTTCATCCCTCGTAAGTTTTTTCTTCCTCACCGGAATTCTACCTTTCGTGCCTTTTTTCTCTTGTTAGAGCTGAATATTTTAGGTGTCGATTCTCTGAGATTTCATGGGTTAGGTTTTGTTAGGGTTTTTGACCTTGTCGACTACAGTAGATTATGAGTGGGATATCTAAATATGTTTGGCCACGTTTGATGTTTGTGCTGTTAATATTTCAAATCCTATGAGGATTATAACCTCTGAAGGACTTCTGTATATTTTTGATACAGTGTATTTTCATTTTATGCATTTATTTGATTAACATGACGAATACTGGCACTAATGATCTGTAGAAACACGGTTCTCCGTTTCTAAATTCTCTTGCTTGAATTTGGATTGAATCTCGTATAGATTGAAGTCACAATAAAACAAGAATAAGCGCATACACTTAAGTAGCTCTCCTTGATCCTTAATGGTTAATTAATTCTGATGATTATGTCGTGCAGGGTGCCAGAGTGAGGGTGTTCATGTATCCCAGCCGTATTTAAACAGGTAAAACTTCTGAATTGGTAGGGTATTCTGGATATTGAAATGGAAGAGTATTATCTGTTTGCTGAAGTCTTCAATCTGACTCTACGTAAGGTCTACTTAGATTGGTTGGAGCCCAAAGTTGGGTTGTTTATTTCTCACGGATCGTTTTTTCCCGTTGTAACATATGCAGGACTCTTGAGCAAGCTGCAGTTTTGAGGTGCGGTAGATTTGATGACCATTCGGATATAGGAATCTAGCAGAGAGTTGGTGTCTTTTCAATTTCAAGCATTTGGGGACCGCGGCTGGTGCCTTAAGGGTAGCGGCACCCTACGCTGTTTGAGAGTTCTGTATGCATAATTGACATTAAATGATTGCGCCCGTGTCTCTCAAAACTGTTGATTTTATATTTCATAAGCTACTTTGTTCTAATGTCTTCACCTTGGCAGTCCTTTTTCTTCAATCTTCTAATAAATAGTTACTGGTGAAGCGTCCCAGTATATGAACAAAGTTTTCCTCGACGGAGCTAGTCATTCATGAACCCCAGGAAGCAGCTCCTCGTGCAATTGGAAAGGTGAGATTTCGCTGTTTGGAACAAGTGTCGGTATCAAAAAGCCGCAGACTTCCTCGGATTTATGAATTACAGGGCCGTGTGATGAGAATTTTCCCTGGAGCTGATTCTGCGTGCACGTCATACACTACACAGAATAGTGAAATTAGGTTGCCTGACTTTTTACTCGACTTTTGACCCTAAATAAATATTTGCTCTATAAGAATGCACTACTTTTGAATTATATTTGTGTAATTGGGACTTATGAACCTGCATTTGTACAAATGGGAATATCTGTATGAATATTTGTTGACTTTGATGACTTTCTTGGGGTAAGGCAACCCAATTATTAACCCCTAAATGCCTAGAGCCTTTTGGGGATTGAAAGTATCATTGCTTTTGAAGTATTACTGGTTTAATTGTTACTAAGGTTTAGAAATCTCAATTGTACAATCTTGTAGTGTATGTATTGTAGATGATGTGAATCAAATTTGGAATCATTTGGCCACATAGATTGTAAGATTACAATGTTTTAATACTGAAAAAGTATGATGAAATTTTCCTAATGATACACTTGGAGGTGAAATTGAATTTCTAATCCTATCCAAATGAAAAAACTTTAAACTATAAAGTGCTTCAAACCAACATAAACATACATTAGCAAAGGAAAATATTGTTTGAATGACTCATTAAGTCTGCGAAATGGTTTTGAAATGTCTCAAAATAGCAAAAAAATAGTTGCAAAAAGTGTGCTGAAAATTTCCTAACAATACATTTGGAGGTGAAATTCAATTTCTAATCCTATCCAAATGAAAAAACTTTAAACTATAAAGCGCTTCAAACTTACATAAACATTTATTAATAAAAGAAAATATTCTTCAAATGACTCATTATATCTGCAAAATGGTTTTGAAATGTCAAAAAATAGCAAAAAAAAAATAGTTGCAAAAATTGCATGTAAGGTTGAATTCCCTTCTACTAAAATACTTCTTAGACACTCATAATTTTTTTTGGTTGATATGAAATTTAAACCACATAAACTAGTATGTGCAACTTTCTCCCCAAAAATTATTTATAACAGACACTATATGAAGAAGAAACAAGCTACCAAAATTCACTATAATCCAAAAATGTTTGAATTTTGAACTTTGAATTTCTCCCAAACGTTCCAAACAACTTGGATTAATATGAAATTTTTATCACAATTACTAGACTTCAAGAGGAGTCTAACCCAACAAATTTGATTAAAAACAAACACTAGATGAAGGAAATACAAGCCTCCAAAGTTGCAACCATTATATACCAGGTTTGCAATATTTAGGGAATTTCTAACTTATGGTAATAACAAATGAGATTTCTACATGTGCAATGATAAACTCAGAATTCACTTTCAATAAATAAAAAATCTCTTTCAATAAATCAAAGTAAAAACACACACACACAATAGCTTTCCATTTTCGATCTTTTGGAGACAACTATTGTTGTCCACTAGGATTTGAATGTGGTTGTGTGCACTCCCTTATGCTCCCTCACACGGTTGCAACGGTAGTCCAAAAGCAGAATCCGCTTTCAAACTTTTGACCACTTAATATTCATTTGTTTCCAAGAAGATAGTTATGGCAGGTTTGAATGCCGCCATCCTTGTCGATGAGTGCGAGGGAGACCACGTGCTGAGTATGCAATAACTTACTTGACAGGGCGAGCCTGGAAATCTTGTTTGGGTTGAAGATTTCAGGGGTAAGATATTTCAAAATGAGGCGTGTTTTTGCAGAATATATGCACCGATTAGAAAGTTCACATGACATACTCTGAAAAATGACAATATCAAGTTCACATGACAATATCAAGTGCAAACTCAATGCACTGATTTCTTAATTATTTTTTCCAAGTGACATGGTTCAGGGTCACCTTTACAAGACACACCACTCCTGTTAGCATGCAAACTACTTCTGAAGTGCAGAACTAATGCAGTACAGTGTACTGAAAAGAGGCGAACTTTCTTGTTCTTCCATTCCACCCGAAAAACTGAGAGCCATTGATTTTTTTTTTAAATCCTCCCCCCCGGATGCCATTGATTTTGAAAAACAACTCTGGATGTGGATAGGGTACAAATATGGTATAGATATGGTACAAATATGATACAAATATAGTACGGATACAATATGATATGGATACTGTTTAGGATACAAGTAAGGGATAGTGGAATATGGGTAAAGGATATATCCCATATCAAATGCCACCCCAACTTCACCCTCACCTAAAAATTACAAAGGGATGGGATTGGGGGTGGGATTTGATTTCATTTGAATTGGTTTTTGAGCTTACGGGAGGATGGAAAAAATTAGATTTAATCTCTTTTTTTGAATTGATTGTGATATAGTTTGTCCCAATGAGCTCAATAGATGTAGTTAGTGCCTACACAATAGAAACTTGGAGCAATAGAAAACTTGTTAAAAAGCACTAGAAAGCAATATTTGTAGTTTAGTTTGTCAATGAATCTTGGAGACATTCTTCAAAGTGCTTACTTGGGTTTGTAGAATTGAGAAAGGTGGTCTAGAACTAATATCCTACTTGTCAAACTCATTAGAAGATTTTTGGGGCCTTTGGAAGCTTGCGAGTTATTGCAGCCTGTAAACGTAGGGAACAGGTTTGGTGCAGTAGAATGATGTGGTTGAGCCTTTGCCACGTCATTGCCCCTAATTCTTTTTTTGATAGTGGGCCATTCCCTTTGCTACAGGGAACAACTACAGGGGAACATGCCCGAAACAGACTTTTGGAGTCCCAAAAAATCTTCTAATGCTATTCCTTGTCACATAATTTGCGTACTTCTAGTGACATAATAAAAATGTAATAGCAAGTGAACAGAGTAGGTTATGTATTAGATAACCAATGAGCCACACTAGTAGTGAATTGGTTATTGGACATAGTTGGTTTTACATTTTTCAGTCACAACTTTTGATCTTCTTGATACAAGGGTGTAGGAAGCAAGTTAAAAGGAAAGAAGGTTATGAGTTGCAACCTATAATGGCAATGGTGATGGTTTGCCAATGGGATGGTGCCATGTTAACATTTAAAAAACAACCATTGGTTGTGAATAGGATAAGTCTATTTCCTAGGGTTTGGTGAGAATCAGTGGCATCTAACCAAATGAAAGTTGTGTGTATCTAATATCACAAAAAGTGTCTTCGACTTGCTTACTAGAGCAAAATGATCTTGGTAAATAGAGAGCACCAGACAATATAATTGAAAATGTTGTCTTGAATGCTTCCAGCAAAGATTACTGACGTGGAAAAATATCTAAATGGATTGAAGCAATAGAAACAAGTCAAACTTGTACTAATCCTATGAGGATGCCTGCAATTTGATCAATGGATGACTTCATGATCAACTATAGAAACAAACAAAGAATGCAACTATTGATTCAATAAGCGGAATATTTTGGTAATCACATTAGTGTAGGGGTGGTGTCCTTCCAAGAAGGAAAATTATGAGAATTTAGAATAGTGTGTGTCAACTTCAAAATCAGGATGCATAAAGAAACACAAAACCAAGGATCTTTGGTGAAGTATATCTGCATATAAATCTTCAAACTCTACTTCAAATGCCGTAGTATGATGTTGCATCTCCTTTAGACAAGAAGTCAATTTTATTAAGTTACTCCAAAATAGAAAGCAATGGCAGATGGAGAAAAAGGCAAGTGCAAAAATTGCTTGAGTGCAAAAATGAAGTACACTGATCGAGATCCCTTCAATATCACATCCTTTGTTCTATCACCAAACTCTAAGAAACAATTTATCGAGTTAAAAATTTCACTTTGTACTCTCACTATCGCACTCATATGAAGTTTCATACAAATATAATACAAAGGACTTAAAAACAAAAGTAAAAAATATTTTATACCATCATCTTGATTCCTATAACTACAAGTACTTCTTTGCAATTATATTTCCATGCAGCACTATTGATTGTCGAGATGTTAAAGACAACATTTGGGAAGTTTTTGGAGTTGCCTTCATAAATTGCCTCCTCTTTAAAGGAGGAGCCAAGAGGATTTTCAAGGATATTGGTTGCATCCTCTCTTTATCAAAATCCCATGGTCCATTTCACAATATCATAAGTGAATAAGTTTGTCACAATGTATCCAAAAGATAAAAACATAGTAACAATTATTGAGCTTTTCATATACTAATTGCATCTTGAAGAAGCAATTTTATGTATAGTCAAGTAAAAAAAATACTTATCTCAAAGTTTTTTTGTTCTAAATTTTCTCAACTTTTAGTTTGCCATTTGTGACCACATGATTTTCATCTTTTGTATTCCAACTTTTGTATTTTGATCCCTTTTATTCAATATATTGTAATTGAGCCTTGATATGAGCCATCCTCCATTGGTTGGATGATGAACATTTTCAAGAGCATACTAGTGGAGTTTTATAGAAATTTATGAAGAAATGAAGTACATTGAAGTATTCTAAAAATAAATTTGAGTTTATTTTTTAGCAGTGGTCATATAGTGCCTCATTATATTTGTGTAATACTTTGAACTAGTTCATATTGAGATGAGAGAAAAAAATAGTTGTAGAAATAGAATTTTATATCTAGATTTATCTCAAGTCATAATTCATGCCTTTAAAGCTTCAAATCTACAATCTACCTCCTATTAGGCTTTCTTCTTGTGTTCTAGGCAAGGTCTCTACAATGCATATAGTTATATCTTATTTTCTAATATTGCAAAACACAATGTTGTAGGCAACAACAACATTTACAAATACTATTAGAAGAGGTAGTTTATAATCTGTTTCACGTTTGTCAAATTTGTATTATCACATTTTTATACTGGTTTTTTTAATGCAATACTTCATACAAGAGTTAGTTTTAGCAACAAAGTGTCAAAAGTTGAATTTCCAAGTCAATATTTTAGAAGTTTACTTCTTTATAAATGAATTTCAAGATGGTTTAGAATCTATTTTCAAACACTCACTATGTTGCATAAACATGGTTACTTAGGTTTTTGTTGTGTGATATTAGGACTAACACAATATATACACAAAGGCATTATAGTGCAAAAAAACATTTGGGAAATAAAACCCAAGGAATTCCTTTACTAATGTTTTTAATGTGAAAAAGGTTAAGTTGCCTATTGTCTTGTGTCTAAGTTCACTTTAAAGGTTGAAAAGACACTTATTTCAATATTTAAAGAAATAAAGTTTATTTTTTCATGTTATAGGTAGATATGTTATAAACATCTTCAAATGGTTGTAGTTACATACCAACAATTAGATTCAAAGCTTGTATACTCACATTTCTACGCTCATAAGCTAGCATCACTGTTTTACTATGTAATTTTCCTACACTAAGTCAATTTGTCTCTACTAAAGCTTTCACAAAACATAGTAAAAATATTGATCCAATTGTCTTATAACCTCAATTAAAGAACATGTAGATTTGGCGTTAGGTAGTTTCAATCATAGGACGGTAGGACGAGTGAAGGAATGATGGGCCTATTTACTATGTATGTTCCCATATGAGGACCCATTCTAGTGATTGTCATTCTGAGTGCATAGTGACTATGTCCTTGAGGCATTCACACCAAATGAGCATTTCTCTACGAAAGGGGTCAGTTGCTTTGAATAACTTGTGCGTGACTCCACTGTAGTCACACTATGCAAAAGTATCTAAACACTAAAAAATAGGTTCTAATTATTGTTCACTTCGATGGAGGTGCATGCCATTTGATTATTTAATTTTTACATAACCCTGTGCTCTGTGTGCTTCATTTCTCTTGAACATCTAAAGTTGTCATTGTGAGAAGTGTTTTCTCATTGAAGACTTCCTTGTCTAAGCTTGCTCTTGCAAAATCTAAAGAAGTTGCTTCAAAAAAAGTGTTGTCGTGACTGGAAGGTTGTCGGAACTCTCAACTCACTCTAGGTTTTTTTCACGCCTTCATTCCTTTTAATTCTTTGCAATTATGTTTTCCCATTTGTATTTGCTTAACGGAACTACCTTTTGGGATATGATCCCACATGCACACATGCTCTACACTCATCCTACTTTTCTTTCCTTGTTTTGTTTGCACCATTGATGTAAGTGTCCTTACTTCATATGCATTCCTATTTTTGCTTCCATTGTATTGCTCCTTCAAATTTAAGGCTCTGATTTCAATTTTGTTCTAGGACATGGCTTCATCTCAGATTGTTAATGAAGTGCTTTTACAAGTGTTTGCATTTTCAATTTCTTGAACATGTGCACATGAGCTTTTTGATTTATGCATTCATCCATCACTAATGCCTCCAATTAGCTCAATGGTTTTCCTAGAGAGTTTTACGGATATGCTTTCTTTTACTTCTACAATACTCTTGATGTTGCTATCAACACATCAAGCCCTCCA
Source organism: Pseudoscleropodium purum (assembly GCA_963969395.1). Lineage (NCBI taxonomy): Eukaryota > Viridiplantae > Streptophyta > Bryopsida > Hypnales > Brachytheciaceae > Pseudoscleropodium > Pseudoscleropodium purum. Next base: position 13,447,559 of record OZ017800.1, on the reverse strand, counting down.
GAAATGTGTGTCAAAGATTTGAAGGAAGTAGAGGTGGATGTCAAAATTGACTTTGAACAAGCTCCACACGCATCCAACAACAGGTATATTGATGTGGACTCCATTAGTCGTGCAACACTGCTTTCCTTTAGACTATGGACCAGTTTGGACTTTCTTAATGGGGACCTCGGGTATTGGATTAAAATGCAGTCAACAACTTGATTTTCAAGATTTCTACTAGAACAATACGACAATGATAAGTGAATTACAATGTTCCGAATGTCCAAATTACTTGTCTTTTCTTTAGTTGAACTGCTAAAACCTACAATTGCAAAGGACACTCGATATTGTTTGGCAATTCCTGTTGTTTTCCGTGTGTGTTGTACTCTCTTCAAATTGATACATGGAGCAAACCTCCTTGTATGCAACAAAATGTTCATTGTTGGCCAAAGCTCTATGTTCATGGTTGTGAGCACTTATTTATTCACCCTTGGTAAATAACAATTACAACCGAGTTTTCGTAAGTTTTAATTAGAAATTGCCCTAGGGGTGTCTAGTGTCAATCCATTGTGACTTCTAAGCAATGAATTTTTTCCTAACTCCTAAACATGAATATCTTATAATTTAACCAATAACTTAGTTACAATCTTCACTAATTATCCCTACTTTCATAGTTAACTGAGTCTCAATGGTTTTGGAGTAGAAGTAGAGATAGCCTAAATTAGCCTTCAAAGGTGAAAAAAGACCTTATGCCATTTCTAAAAATATAAAATTCACTTCCATACAAGTTTCTTAGTAAAAATTATGGATGGATGAAGTTTGGCCTTTAAGAGGTCCTTCAAACTTCATCTATTGATTTATAATAATCTACAATTCACTTATTACTTCCAATTTCACTTTTATCCTTTGTATTTCTATCACAATCTAAGTTTCCAATTTCATCCTTATCGGATGATTTATACTAAATTTCATCCATTATACCCTCTAAACTTCATCCATTCATATCTTGCTCATCTTAACTCCAAATTCTTTGTGCAATATGTTTTTGAAAACCTCTAAGTAATACCTATAAGGTTTTTATATTGTATGTTTGAAAAATATAATTCTAAGGACTTGAATAATACTTCTAAGTCAGCTAGGTTGTAAAAGTAACTAGAAAAGGAATGGGAATAGAAATTAAACTACTTAGATACTTATCTTGTGGTTTGTGTCATCAAAGAGGTAGTTGAAGACTCCTTCAAACGCCTTGTTGTTGGCCATTTCCGGAATTGCCTTAGGTTTTGATTACGGCTTTAAAAACAAGTTTTAATACAATTTCCTACTTCTTTGTGAGCTCCCAATTCGTCACTTGGAGACTCATATATTTTCTTTTGTTTTAAACCACAATTTAGAATGAAGAAAAGTATACAAAAAAACAAAAAAAGAGTGTAGAACCAAAATAGGATTGTAAAATGCCCATTATAGTATTTGATCTAGTTTTGATTGTATACATAGAATTCCCCTAAAATTAGCCTGGGAATAGTAAGAAAATCACAAGGTAGTTGGTTTTGTACGTTTGAGTCATAGCCCTTTAAGAACTAAATCCCACCATGAATGTAGCCATTCATAGCTAAGTTGGTCCAAAAGATCCACAACAAGGCCAATAGGTCTGGTCTTAGAATTAGGTTTCGAATTCCCCATTAGAACAACGAATTCCCAAGAAACCTCGATTGTTAATATGTAGGTGTCACAACCAAACAGGGTTGACGAATTTCAACGTCCGCCCCAAAATAGCATCCGTTTTCCGGACGTCCGGACGCACGGATGCTAGCGGACGCAGTGTCCCGACCGCCGTCGGAAAGCGGACGGGCGGGGCGGACGCCCAGATCGTGCGGACCAGATCAGTCCGCGCGTCGATCGGACGGCCGTAATCGGGCGGACGGACAGGCGGACGGGGGACAGGCGGACGCTACGTCCGTCGGGACGCGAATGTCAGCGGATGCTGCGGACACAGCGTCCACGTCCGGACGTCCTGTCAACCCTGCAACCAAAGGATGGGGATGTAGAGGATTCTACTATCTAAGAATGGTCTTTTAGGATAAATCCCATGCTAGGAGTTCAAAAATGAAATCGTTTTTTTAGAATTCCCTCATCTACAAAAAATTCCCGCACCATCGACAATTCAAGGAGATGGCCATTTTAGATCTCTACTAGCCAAGTTTGCTAGAGACAAAACGGACTTGCATGCCTCCCATAAGACTCCTTAAGAGGTCTCATGGTGATTTTCTAACATCTTTTGACTTGTAGAAGAACCTCATTTGGGCGGTCAACCATTCTAACCTCCAACTGGAATTTCGTGGAAATTATCAAGTTGTGGTAAAATTTCACTAAAAATTAGACTAGCTTGTTTTATGCTAATAATGTGCTCCATTGAATTTTGCAACATTTTGATAGTGGCAACATTCCAATAGAGGCAAAATTCCTTGAGAATTAATCACATGGTGGTTCCTTGCGATGTTGACCATCACTTCGGGAGCACATGATGGCAAAATGGAGTCAACAAGGAGCCTTTTCTTATTCTTTTGTACCTACTGGAGATCACAAGCTAGTTGCTTTTCTCAAAATAGGGAACCACAAAGAGTTGGGAACTTACTCCAACTTAGTTTTTAATCTACGGTAGCCTTTATTGGATTTTTGGTCTCAATATAGGGCATAAGGGTGTCTTGAGTTTAAAATAATAATTTGGAGCCAGTGGCGCAATCTGTTTGGCATTTGGAATTAATCTCTAAAAGTTAGGATGTTGGTCCAGCATGTAGTAGATAGTCAAAAGTTTAGGAGTAGGATGAAAATCTTTGAGGATGAGGATGAAAATTTAAGTTGATAAGGTTACTAGTAGTAACTTAGGGGGAGAAGTGGTCCCTTGAAATCTATTTAAGGGCTCTGTTTTCCTCTCTAAAATCACTCCCTTCATTTTGTTGTTGAGTCCATGGGTTCAAGTTGTTTTGATATTTAGCATTTGAAGCCAAACCCCCCTATGGTGTTTTTTGGAGCACTTTTGGCTCCATTGTTGTTCTATCTCAAGCTTTTGGAAGGTCTTTGAAGACCCTTTTACCTTGCCTTGAGTACTCTTGTGTACTAAAGTGGTAGAGTTGGAAGTCTTGTCTTTGTAAGTCTGTAAGTCACTTGTGTGGTTTAAGAAGTCTTTTTGCATCTTGTACTAATCTTAAAGCAACTCCCCACCATACCTTGGCGATGCCACTTTGGAGGGTCTTTAGTGTGTGAGTGGTGTTGTTAAGTGAGGAGTTTTATTAGACAATTGACCCTTGTTCTACCTTGGTGTGTTTTTGTGGTAACTAACCTTTTCCTAAAGTTTTCCTTGTTGAGTGGATCTCCTTTTAGGATGGCAAAGTTTCAAATCCCCATTGTGTATATGTATAAAACTAGGCATAAAGTGACTAGGGGGCGTATTGGTATGTGCAATACAGATTTTTGTCCAACACACATTTCTGGTCTATTCACACCTAAAACCATAATAAAAAACTATAGGAAATTAAAAAAATAAAGATAGAGTCCTAGGTGACAAAACTGGGATTCACACCTAGTTATGTTTGCTTCCTTACCAAGCGTGGGTAATTAAGCATCCACATTCTTCTTCCCTTTCTTTCTTCTATCACTATTCAAACTCAATTATTGTATTTTTAATGTTGACTTTTGATGTGAATGGAATATTTGATACAACTTCTAAGATAATAATTTATTTTGAACCTCTCATATCCTTATCTAAACCTTTTATGGTCTAAATAGGCCCTTCTAGATTTTTTCCTAATCTTTAATCATTCATCTAATTTCCCAAATTTCTCTTTAAATCTTCACTTCTTACTTGTATCTTTCATTCTTCTCTATTCTAGCCCTAGTTAATTCTAAGTGTTTTTTCCCTTTCTTTTCCAATTGAGAGTTTTGTTACTTGAGAGAATTCTAATGATTTGTTTCTACTCTACTTTGATGCCTTCCCTATTTGACTTCCTACTTGTTTTTATGCAACTCTTCTTCCTCCAATGTTTATTTTAGTTTTGGAAGAGCCCCCCTTTTTTATACCCAAATATGTTGTTGTTTTTCTACAAAATTTTGGAACAATTTGGAACCAAATTGTAGCCAAGCAACACATTACAGACCCATAGGGAGCCCTTCAGGGTCTATCTTTTAGGGAGTTGGGTTTGGGGGTTGCTCATCAAGGTTTGTTTTTGGAGAGTTGAGATCAGGATTGCTCCTTAGGGTCTAGTCCTCGAGGAGTCGAGTGCAAGGGTTCCTTTGTTAGGGTATGGTCCTCGAGGAGTGAGGTTTGAAGATCACTCCGTCAAGGTTAGTCCTCGGGGAATCCCAATATTAGGAGGTCACTCCATCAGGATTGGTCCTTGGAGGTTCAAGTATCAAGGGTCGCTCTTCGGGATCTGTCCTCTAAGAGTTGGGTGCAAGGGTCGCTCCTTTATTGTTTGGTCCTCCAAGAAATTGGATTTGGAGGTTGCTTCGTTGGGGTCGGTCCTCAAAGAGTTGGGTGTAGGATTGCTCCGTTGAAGTCAATCTTTGGGGAATCAGGTACAGAGGTCGCTTTATTAGGGTCTGGTCCTCGAGGAGTTGGATTCATTAGGTAATTTCTAAAAAATATAGTAGAAAGAATTCTTACCGTACTCAAATTTTTTTCCTTCTACAACTCGCTAATTCTTTGTTAGGACTTTCTTTCCTATTATTTTTGAACACTAAAGTTGGGAGTTCCAAACCATGTTTTGGATCCTAAACTTGCTATACTAATGGAAAAGAAAACCCAAAGATCAACCAACATGTGAATTTTGTGAAATTTTTCTAACTATCCAAGCCAAAGCTTCACCATTGGATGAGAAACTTTGTGAATTCCTAGCAAATTCTAAAACTTAAAGCCAAAGCTTTGCCAAAGGGTGGAAGATTTTGTAAATTCCTACCAAATTCTAAAACTTAAAGCTAGAACTTTGCCATAGGATAGAAAACCACTAAATTATACAACATCAAGACAAGTCAATTTAACACATAAACAAGGCTTCAAATACACTCTTAAGCACTAGAGGCATCACTAAGGTACAGAAGGGGAATTCTCTAAGGTTAATAGCAAGGACTAAAAAGACTTGATAAACCCAACACAAGGACTTCAAAACTATAATAAATCAAGGCAAACCTTGAAAGGACCCCAATGTCCTTCAAACAGGCTTGGAAAATATTAACAATGAAGCTAAATGCTTCAAAAAATACAAATTTGGCAACGTTGGCACGCAATGGCCAATTGTCCAACTAAGTGGATCCAAATTGTATAAGATGGTTCAAAAATGAACCAAAGGGGTGATTCAGGAGAGAAATAAGAGCCCATATATACTTTCCTAAAGGCCTCACTTCCCCCCAATTCCTACAAGGTAATCTTATCATTTAAAATTTTCATCCTAATCTTAAGAATTTTAACTTTCTATGTTGGTCCTACATTCTAACTTTTGGAGAAATTCTCCAAATCATAAATAAATTGTGCCAATGCCTTTAGAAGGCCAATTTTAGCTTTGAAAATCTCCAACTCCCTTTGCCTACCTCAAAAAATCAAAGAATCCTAGTGGCAACTAGAAATTGGAAATAAGGTAAAAATCTATTTTGGAATTTACCTTTTTAGCCAAAAGTAATTAGCCTAGGCTTCTAAGTAGGTTCAAGGGAGTAAGAAAATACCCTAACTTTTTTTTATTTTGATGACGTGTGTCTCGATACCCTGGTCAACTCCGCAATTGAACTTAAATTTTGTAGACTTTGGAAGATGTTAATTTTGGCACCTCCTGTTATTGAAATGTCACAAAACTTGTCAGGGCATTTTATGAATATAAAAAAAGCTATATTAAATTTTCATGAGATTTTATTGCATCCAAGGTAATTTCTATAAATTTACCATAGTGAATCTAGCAATTGATCATTTAGAAAAAAATCTTTGAATGATTAGATAAAACCGAGACTTTTTTGAGTAATCTCTCGTGAAATTCCTCAAGAGATATGCAAGTTTATATTCTTACCTTGTACATGTGAAGGAGTACAAATCCCACTATCTACTTTAACCCCTAGATGATTTTGACTATGTTTTCATCTAAATCACTCCAATACTACCATTTGAAGTACAAGTACCAAATTTTAAGAAAAAAACATTTTTGAACACATTTACCCATAGGATCTTGTATTAAACTTGTTTGAAAACATGTGGAAAAAATTTCAGAAATTTCCACCATGTAGATTGCAAGATATTAGCATTTGAAGTGACAAATTTCTTTTTTGGCCTAGCAAAAATTCGGACAACTACACTTTAGAAATTAGAAGGTCACATTTGTATAAAAAAAAATGTCCAAAATGATGGTTACTCTTTGAATTAATTTTTCAAATCAAGTTGGCTACATGCTTGAAAATTTTCAAATCATTTGGAATTATACAACATATAGGAAAAAAAAATAAGTAGAAGGAGAAGAAAATGATTCAAAATACTAAATTGTTAACAACTTATTTTTTGTAACTTTTTTTATAAACAATCTACATCCAATGTTTTTATTTTTATTCAAAAATATTGAAAATTGAGTTAAATAAAGGACTTCAAAGTTTGTCTTAGAATACAGATTCAATAACAACCCTCAAACTCCCACAAACTAAAATTCCTCATAACTTTTGACTCACTAATCAAAATGGAATGATTCAAAGCTTTCCAAATATATATATATATATAGAAAGAGAACCAATTTCAAATTGTAATTTCTTAAGAATATGATTTTTAAAGAAGTCTTTTTTGCTACCCGGACTACGTATCGAGCAATGAAAATTCCATATCATACAATAATTTTTTAACCATGTAGTCAAAAGTTATGAAAATTATTGGGCCTTAAAGCTACTCTTTGGACACATGTTGTATTAAAATTTCAGCAAAAAATAAATAAAAACTCCATTTGTAGTGAGCTGTCTAAAATTTTTATATTGCCAAAAAACATAGTTTGGACGTTTAGGGGTTAACTTCTAGTATACAGGGAATCTTTTACAAAAAAAAAAATCTTGGCAAAACAATTACGTCATTGGACTCCTAGCATGACTCCCACTTTAAATCACCGTATGTATGTCATAAATGCCTTTTGTTGTTTCATTTTGAATTTCTCTACCTACAAGCTAATAATTGAAATTTCTACTATTTCGTCGATAGAATGAAGAAATTGAAACTTATCATAGAATATCTACTTTAAGATTCTCATAAGATTTTCTTGGACCAATTTAATCAATTTGTGTCTCATTGCACAAATAGATGTAGATAATTGGGCAGTTTCTACTAACATGCTTACTATTTACAATATGTAGGTTTTTATCCTATTTACTTGCGGATTTGAGATGTATTTAGAGAAAACTAGGTATAATGCAACCAAAGGTTGTATTGGTATGTGCAACACTAATTCTAGCTTAACACACTCTTTAGGTCTTTAAATACCTAAAACTACACTCAAAACATATAAGAAATCCAAAAAATAAATCTTGAGTCCCGGATGACAAAACCGAGACTCACAATGGTGCTCTACGAAGTCGTTCAAGCTATGAATGTTGTGCTTTGAGCAGAAATTTTCTAGCCACACTTTGATGTTCTTCACAAAATGGAGTCCAAATTCTGACAATTGTTTGGTCTTCTAGAAGTACTAGGTGCCATTGATGCTTATGTCTCCATTTCAAAGCCTAGACATGGCATAGCAGACTATTATTATTTCAAATCCAGTGGATACACATTCAATTGTCAAGCAGTGGAAGACAATCAAAAGAGTTTTCTAGACTTGTTTTTTGGAATGCCGGGCTCCACAAATGATGCATGTGTTCTACGAAGGTTCACTCTGTACATGAAGGCTTCAAGAGAAATGCTCTAGGGGCCAACACAACTTCCGAGGCTTCACACCATATCTACTTGGGGATGTTGGATACCCATTACTTCCTTGGTTTATAGTGTTTCATCATGATCATGGTCATATGCCCATTGCTGAAAGCCTATTCAACAAAAAACAACGAAGAGGGAGAAGCATCATTGAGAATGCATTTGCTTTTCTAGTAGATGTTTCGAGAATTACCTAGCAAATTTGAGTTTTATGTTACTTTTCTTCATGATATCATCACTTGCTGTGGTATTCTACACAATTTACGTCTACATCAATCAAATGGTGACATTAAATGCCTATTACAAATTCTCTATAGTAAAAGATACAATGCAATCATTGAGGAAGAAAGTGGAATTCAAGAACCTCTAGAGACTGCGAGAGATGACAGTGCTGCATTACTTGGATTGCAAAAGAGGATGGACTTAGATCTTCACCCAGCTATGTTCCAAGGTCTTCATCTATGAAGTTCGTCTTGAAGATCCAAATATGAATGCATCACTAACTTATTAGAGTGCCATCGTTAATTTTCCTTCATGTTATGCAATTACTATAATTAGGTCTTCATTGAATTGCATTGTGGTTATTTTTTCCAACATCAATATATGTGGACTCATCATTAAATATGAAGAAAGAAATGGAATTGCTTTATTTCTTAAACATCAGCAACAAATGCTAGAACTTTGCACAATTTGTGCAAGCGGCAAAGGGAAAAACTAGATATAGTGGGGCTAATTTTTTGGAGAAAATGCTGCATGAAATCTGAAGACATATGTATTGGGAAAAAAACTTAATCAACAAAGACGGTATACTTTTTGTACCAAGTTGACCTCCACTTTCTAATTGAGACTATCATGTGTGCATACATCTCAATGAGCAATTCAAAGTCGCAACGGCTATAGAGATGGTGCTTTGAGGCGGTCAATGTTGCCAAGCTGAACAGATGTTGCTACTCCAAGTTCAGATGACATATTCTCCTCCAAAATGGACTTATGTACAATGTCTTTTGCTCAAAATTGGATCTCCAACTCAAGCAATTTTGATGATGAAAAATAAATGCATGCTTTCAACATAGAAGACAAATTAGAGAGGCATTGCACTACCTCTCCCTGCTTCATAATAGCTAGTTTAGCATTGTCATTTGCAAGTCTAGGATTATCATGGAGGTGTCTATTACGCTCCCTTTGATAATCCATTTATTTGGAAAATAGTTTGAGTTGAACTTCAATTTTTGATCTTTCTAATGCATGACTTGCATAGGCCATGTTTTTCATTTGAGTTGCCATGATGTGTCCAATAGATTTGATTGCCTCTGCTATTATGTTATGTCCACTTAAATGTTTTTGACGAACACCCATAATCCGTAGTCAATGGAGCACCGCATTGTCTATTGTATCATTGGAATTCAATATTTGTGAAGTCACACCTACACGCAATGTTGAGAACCACCAAGGAATTGGGGTCCATGTCAGGGTCAAACTATTCCCGCTCACGTCCAATCACTAGAAAAATCATGTGTTTATTTAGATATGGATTGTTTAATTTGATGCTATTTACTTGTGTGTTCAATGTAGCAATACTATGTTTTTCTGTTGTTGAAGACGTTATAGGAAACATTAGTGGACGTCAATGTTGACATGAAAACATAGGGTTGCTGCATTGAATGGGCAAGTAAATAGTGTCAAGTTAGACAACCCATGTCTAAATAAACATGGGATTCTACTAGTGGATAGTACTTGATGTCAAGGTTGGCTAGGGCACAAAAACTAGCGAGAATGTGCTTGACATTTGCTACTCGCTTGAGTTGTTCAACACATTGCTGTTATTAGTTGTAGTATTTGGAGCAATGGCAATGACATGCATGGCATCTTCAAAGTTATGTTCATTATTTGCATTGGTATCCATGTCTTGAACATCATCTACTTCTGCTTAGAAAATACCATCTTTGTGGGAAAGTAGGTCTTGTGTGTGAGGTGGTCTCATGCTCAATCTTCCACCTGTACTACTAGTAAATTCCATGAAAAACTTCATAAGGAAAAGACCTCGGCAAGTATTTAGCTTTGCGTTGCGCGTTTGTCATGTTCCAATAGGCACTAAAGTTGACACTGGTTCTAGCAAAGTAATCAACTAGTCATTCATAGTCTGAAATGAATTGGTTCTATTTACTCTTGCATGTAGGGTTGTCATGGAAGCACAGGAAAAAACTAGATCTCATGACAAGAACAGTGCTCCATTGCTACATGTTAGAGTCACTCAGTCACTATACATCAAATCTTTGGCATCCATAGTGTAGTCCTCTTCAATGTACTTTTATCATTTAACTTGAATGAACGCAAAAACCTCAAAGGCTTGCCAATTGGGACCTTTGTCTTTGCAGCGTCGCTTGGCTATAGTGGCCATGATAGTTGTCTGAGTAGTCTCAAAAGTGGCCATGGAATTGCTCATTGCATTAGTTTGCTCTACTGGAAAGTACATTCTAGCATGGCCATTATTTGCACATGAAATGCTTGGTACAATGAATATCAGTTTGCAGAGAAGAGACTAAAACAGGAGTTGTATAAACTTTAATTGACATTGACATTTGTGAAGAAGACCATGACAAGCACATGCAAGAATTAAGAACATAACATATAGAATTATTGCAACATACCATCAATAGTTCTTATGGTAAAAGCAATAGTAGATCTCACTTATCTATTCCGTTGGTGACCTTCACAAACCATTGGGCACTTAGAAATTGAATTGCAATTTGCAGACACGGACGTACAACATTCAAGAGAATGGGAATTAGAGCAATTACAATGTCGGCAGTAAATGAAGTTGACGGCTTAAATCAAACCTTTAGATGCAGCTGGAGGAGGACCACATGAGTGTCGTTTGGTATTCTCTTTGATGTGCATTTCAATAGTCTGGTACCACTATTGACGTAGTAGGGTAGCATTATTCAGAGTACAAATAGCTCAATAGTTCACAATGAGTACATGCATAGACAGCATGTAGATAGAGGGAAGTGAGTAACGTGTACAATTTCATTAGAAGAGCTGCATAAATGATTTCATCTAGTATACTACTAGATGTATTGATAATATGAGCGTTAGTGGATCTTCAATTAACTTCAAGCTTATATCCTAACTTTTCCAATGCTTGTTGGTGAAGCTTTCTAGAAATAATTTTGTGGCCTCCAAAATACACATGTTGCTTGCATATATACTAGAGGGGCTCCTCTGTTAAATGAGCCCGTAAGAAAGGGCGTAATGACTTCCATTAAGTTAATCGCCCAATTTTCCTTTGGTTAAATTAAAACAATTTTTGTAATTGACATCTACGTTTCTTGGAGATATTGGTACGTCTGTAGTTGCAATGCTGTTGAAGTCATATAATTCTTGGGTCCCCTAGGCAAAGATGTAAGTACGGTGGCACAACTATGACCACTGTTCTTTCAATGGGCCACCTTAGCTTCCACCTTAGATTGGCATTCATGGAACAATGGTTGTCTGAATGCTCCATGGGTTACCTCTCCAATAATGCTAGCTACTTCTCCCTCTAATGCCAGGTCTCTACGTTCCTATAGTCAATTTAACTATAGGTTATATGTAAGGCAATTTACATACATACACATTCAACTCTCATTCATAGAGCATGACACCAAGATGTTGCACTAAAACATTCCAATTTACAATTCACATGCATTCAAATATCACTTTGGCTTATAGTTGCTAAGGTAATTAAAATGAATATTTAATCCATTATTAACTATGCAATTCCTTACTTCAACTCGTTTTCCATGTCAATTTGCCATACAACTTCTCACAACTTTCATAGTCAATTTTACAACTAGTTTATAATGCAACCAAGTTATGAACTTCTAGTTGAAATCCAATTGTCTATTAAATTGTCAATCCTTGGCTACTCATAATACTTTATCTAAAGTAAAGTGATAACTTGTGTAAATAGCTTGCCAATCTTTGGCTTTATCAATTATTCTCTATCACAAAAGAATGTTCAATTAATTTGACAAATCCTTTGTTAAAATTTACCATTCTTTGGCTTATAATTAAAATTGCTCATAAGGTTATATTCATTAAAATGGGACAAAATGGTCATATTTAGACTTTCAAATCCTTCTTATCAAGGATAAGTTGTTGAAATCAAGGATAAATATAGACAACTCTATGTCTAATAATAGAATAAATTACAAATTTAAAATATACATTACATAAATACCCCAAGAAATGTACAATGTTCATGAAGTCAAACAACATTGAAATACACATATGCAAGGGCACAAGAAATAAACAATCAGAATGTACACAACAAACTACAAAACATACGACATTTTTCAAAATTGAATCATTTGATAATCGATGAACATATAGAACAATTTATGCCTCTCACAATAAAGTTCTATTCAAAGACTATGTAATTGGAATTATGGGCAATCGAGTGCAAAATCTATTGCTTCCATTTAAATAAGGAATTCTATTACTGATTTTTGTATGTACCTAAAAATACTATTGATACTAAAAAAAGTATTTATTTGTTCGGAGTACTCAGTAAACATAAATTGTTTATCAAAGCATCGGTTCAAGTTTTTGAAGAGTTGTTTGTTGCCTCCGCTACACGAATCTTTGCCCGGCCTCTCATATAATATCTTCGTATCGAGAGGTCCCCGTTGGTATACTTCTAATATTGAACGTGCTACTTGTCTCTATTGAGCGTGAATCACTACCATCCACTTTTCGCTTTAAATTGCTTCGAAGATTCCCTGAATTTGAAAGAGATCTAGAAACTGGTAGAGACGATGTAAGCCCTGATCTTCTGACATTGTGCTTGAACGCTTATCTATTTCCAAGTGAAAAAACTCCACCTAGAACCCTACGTTGAAATATACCTCTTGTTGATGGTGTAGACCCACTACTAATAGACTGTTCAGATAAAGAGCTTATACCCAAAAAGCAAAGGATCTGACTTGCACTACATGATTTCTGTTGGGTGATCTTATTTCTGCCCTCTGTCGTGGTATCCGTGATAAAGTTGCTGACCTTCACTAGTGCAAGAGTTGATGCACTGTTGGTCGAAATTTTATTGTCGAGTCGAAAAGGTTCAACACCTTCCTCAATATGAGTATAGAATTTTCTATTCGAGGTAATCTGGTTACGTGAGTTTGGCAAATACAAATCCACATCACTTGGTGAAAATTGTGCCCGCTTCAACGGAGACGGGGAGCAAAGCGGGGTCCTCACTGCTCCTCGACTTCCAGGAGGGCTGTTCACGACACCTTCTTCTACATTTCCCTTGGAGAAGTCAATGGCTGCCGATGCCGCATCTGTGGCTGAACACATCACATAAGGCTTTGAATGAAGGTCCCCAAAGTAGCTTCCTCCATTTGATTTAGACATCCTTGAGAGAGACGTTCCCGATCCAGAAAGTAGACTCTTCGTTAGCCTCTACTTGGGTAGCGAGCGAAGAAGTGATTGACCAACCTGAATGAATAAAAGTATATAGGAATGAGGCACAAATTATCCTCAACCCGATGATAATGAGGTGAACAAAAAGTGATGCCAGTAAAAGAAGGAAATATGATCATACAAAACATTCATCACAATTACAGTTTGCAATCAAAATCATACAATTCAGCCCGAGCAAAATTTACTGAATGATCAATAAAAAAACACTTAATGTCCAAAGTCAGTTATATACAGTTCTCCATTCCCTAAACGTCTCTATTTTCTAGACGTCCCAGACTCGATCACTAAATCAGTCCTTGGTAGCTCATAACAAATGCCAAGGGTGGCAGCAAACTCTCTCATTCCCTTCAAAATATTCCACACTAGGTGATTTGAATTCATCATTGGTGCAACACCAATCTTATGAGTCTCCACAGGTTTGCACAAGTAGCTCGGGTCACAGCTTTCTTGCAATTGACGAAGCTAGAAGGCTCGACTTCCCATGAGCAAATTATCCCCACGAAGTTCATGGTCCAATGGCTTGAGAAACATAGCATTACCGCGTTCATTGCACACACTCTTCTCCGGGAAGTCATCAGTGAGAAGAGTATTGTCTTTGCTAGAAGATGACCCATCACAAGGATGAGAGATCAGCCAGAACTGTTAGAAAAATGAGTTCGTATGCATTTTTAGGGTGGTGGAGGAGTTTCCTCCCAGAGGTTTCAAATTTCCCACACTACTCTTGTCCTAGAATGTCGAAGGGAGGCTTAGAGCACTGAGAAAGGAATTCTGCCATAGCCTCCTCATTTCTCTTCAACATTGAACTCCAAACTACAATACGATTTGCAGACTTCAGATTACAATTTTCTATTGGGCAAAAAACACCGCCAATTTCATATTATGCCACGTACGAAAGATGATTTCTTACATTAAGCCGGTTGCTATTTGAGCAAGAAAATAGTACGCTATGACGACTCTATTACACTCCTCTACATAATCCAATTAATCACATATGGATTCATCGTCCGCGCCACACAATCAAGGACTGGTGAACCCCTCTTGTCAACCAGAATAAATACATATGAGGACCCCCAATTAGATGTGGCAGGTTCATGCAAATTAGAGAACGCGTGCAACCATGACATAGCAATTTGTAGACACAGATCAAATTTTTAGTATGGAGGGAGTTTGGAATGTGTACCTGAATTGATTCGCTTGCACAGGTGTTGTCGATGACCATCCTGGATTTTTTTTCTTCTTCTGTAGCATCCGCAGCATCATCTCCCTCATAGTCGACGAGCTGCTCGTCTAACAAAGGATTCGAGTAATGCAAGTCTTCCTCGTCAAATCCTAGATGGTCATCCTCACCTTCTTTATCCCCCTCAGTGACTGCTTGTGGCTCTATGTTCTCAAATTCTTGCTTGTTGTCCTTCTCTACAAGATTTGGTTTCCCAGTTGTAGTGGTTGGACTGTCAACTGAGGAGCACAACTTCAGCTGCGGCTGATCAGAGGATCTCTCATCAGAATGTTGAGCCACAGAATTATTAACATTGACTTCTACAGCCTCCCCAGTGGAATCTTGTGATCTATCCTCGGGCCAAGGATAATTGAACGTAGTGAGGGGAGTTCTATGGAGCTCGGGATCCTGAGATGTGCAGACGTCCACTACCTCTGCACCACATGGCTGCTGTGAACCCTGATCAAGTTGTGACTGAGTTGGCTGAGAGGATATTTGTGATTGAAGTGCCTCTAATTTCAGTCTCAATGCCTCATTCTCGCATTTCTGACTCTCCGAATAATCCATGACCTCTTTCAGCTTATGCTCCTTCTCCCTATCCTCTTCATCCTTTCTTTTCTGTTTCTCCAATTCCTTATCCCACCAGTCATACTCCTCTTTGATACTTGCAACGATCTCCGTTGACCTCGGCGAGACTAATAGTGCAGAATCTCCAACTTTTGGTCTCACAACAGACTTCTCGATGATCTCAGTGTCATCGTCACTGTCACTGAGAATGAGAACGGGAGTCTCAGTGGCCAACTGTCGCAGCTTAGAATTTTGATTTTCTTAGTATACACCCAAATAGGAACGGAAACTAGTCATTAGCTAACCGGATCCGATTAGGTGGGGAAGGAAAACTCCGAATTAGCACGGAACGTGAAGTAGTGGGCCTCTTGGATCTAATCCGGTCAGGATTAACTAACGACGGAAACGGAATGTAACACGGATTAGGTCTAGGACTGGATTATGATGATGAACCGGATTATGATGGTAAACCGGATTCATGATGACAAACCGGAAAGGGTCTAGGGACTATATAAGGAGGAGCTTTCACTGTTGCACCCCCTTTTAGAAACTCGACCTTGAGAGCGCGCGGTTGAGTTTTTGGAGTTTGTGCGTCTGGACGTTTGTGTTTTGTCTGTTTTGCTTCCGGTTGAGATCGGAGAGAGGAAGTGAGGAACGGGACGTGCGGCTAGAAGAGAGTGAGGTAGATGTGAGTGGGAATGCCTCCGCTACGTAGGTCGAGACAAGCGAGTCCCTCTGCAAGTGAGGTGAAGCTCCGGAAAGTCATTCCGGTTATTCCCTCCACAGAGCCGGAAAAGTCTCAACTCATGGATGATCTCAAATCCATGGGTTGCGTAGGGTTTGCCGAGAAACCTTGGGGTTTTAGGGAGGAGAGAATGGTCAAGGAGCTCCTCGGAAAGTTGTCCAACCAGTTTGACAACACCGTGAGGGGAACTCCCGTCAGCTGGAACGAGGGGATGTGGAGAGCGGTTTACGGTTTCCGGGCAGGAGGTTTGGGAATGGCGAGCCGGAAGGATGAGTTTGTCCGAGGGAAGTTCAAGGGAGCCGTCAACCCGAAGGACGGATACGCGGTCGAGGATTGCTTGGATGACCGACACCGTCGGCTCCTGCAATTCCTGGTTCCGGTTCTTCACCCGGAAAAGCCGACCAGGGTGACGATCACCCTCGGCAACACCATTTTCGGTGCCCTCAGTGGTACCCGGAAAGTGGACTGGGCACGGATCATTTCCGATCTCGTGGCCCAGCTTGTTAGTAGGGTTGGGAAGAAAAGGGCCACTCCAGTGTGCCCTTATCTCTTCCACCTCTATCGGGAGAACCAAGTCCTCACCGACATGGAGGAGAGGGCGTGGAAGACGCAGGAAGTGCTCCTGAAGTATGGGGAGTCGGAGACGGATGACGAGGCGGAATCCGATTCCGGGTCAGACCGGGAGTCCAGCGAGGAAGAGGAGGAGTCGATGCCGCCGATCAAGCGACAGAAGCTGACGCCTCCACACAAGCGCGGGACGCCTCCCGGTCAAGACAAACCGGCCCCGGAGGAGAAACCGGAAGCCGAGAAGACCAATTCCGGGGGAGATCCGGATATGCAAGATCCGTTCAACGGTCTGATCAACGTCCTCTGCAACATCAGGGCGGATTGGGAGGTGAAGCACAGGACGCTTGCGGCAATCGGCAAGTTGGTGGGTGCGGCACCGGACAGCAAATTGGCGGAACAAGTGGCGGAGTGCATCACGAATCCGGAAGAGACCCGGAAGCAGGAAGCAGAGATCCGCCGGTTGCAGGAGGAGGTGGATAAACTGAAGGCAACTCTTTTTGCCTATCAGGAAGACGTGACGGCCGCCCGGGAGATGGCGGAAGAGACTCGGAAGATAGCCGAGCAGATCAAGGCGGTCCTGGGAGAGACCGGAACGGCCGCTGCCAAAGCAAAGCTCTTCGACGAGAAGATCCACGAAGAGAAGAAATTATCCGGTTCCCGGATGGTCCGGATTCTCGCGGACTTCGCTGAGCAGGTGGAGACGACAATGGTGGAGGGGCGGAAGGCAGCGGACCGGATCGAAGAGAGCAGCCGGAAGCTGACGGGAGCGACGTGCGACAAAGGTATTCACCTTTCGGACATCTCTCTACCGGATCTCTTTCCGGACGCGACCATTCAGAAGGATAGGAAGGATTGGACTCCTGAGTCCAAGAAGTCTGCACGGACTGGGACTCCGGGCACGAGACCGGATATCACCATCGACCTGGAGTCTCCACCCGGACCGAATCCTGCGGAGGGGGAACGGGTCCGGAATTTGAGTGAAGTCTTCGAGGAGCTAGTCCCGGAGACCGGAAGCCCGACGATAGGATCTAGAGTTGTAGGGTAGATAGGATTTTAATTTCAGTTAGGAGTAGGAGCGGATCCGGATCCGGATCCGGCTCAACAGTATTAGGTTAGACCGGAAATTAGATTAGGGTGGCGGCGGACCCCACGGGTTTTCCGCTCCTTTTTGTGCTTTTAGGGTTTTTACCCTTTGTATATAAATCGGTTCCTGAGATGGGAACTGGGAGTTGTTCATTTTGCAAACTTCTTGTACTTTTCTATTCTCTTCATTGTGTATCTCTCTCCAGCGCGACAGGATTGTATGATGTGGAGTTAGGATAGTACGAGTTGGTTTGCGAGTGATTTCTCCCCTTGGTGTTTATTTTCCGATCCAAGGTGCGTGTGAGTAGGTACCGAAGAGTTGGGAGTGAACTTAGTTCCTCAGCACGTCTAGAGTTTGAGATTCCGGGTGAGAAAGCCGTTGTTAGGCTAGGTGGGTAGGGAGGGATTCCTTAGCTGCGCTAGAACTCCCGGGTGGGAAATCCGGTTGAGTGTCCGATCTCCTGTGAGGTCTCACCACCCGTATGGGTAACGGAAGAACTTTAGTTGATGTTGGAACGGACGGGTGCACTTGTAACCACCTGTCTTCGCACGGATCGGAAGTAGCATCAAGGTCGTTGTAGTACGAGAGGGTCGAGTGTGGGGTCTTTGTGTGACCTACGACCCGGATTGCTATCTGGGTTGTTGTGAAGGACCAAACCGGATCCGGATTAGCTTAGGAGTTTAGAAGGTAGGACAGTGGGTCTTCAGCCACTATAAATCACGGAAGGAGTGGTGGGCCTACCACTCTCAAAATTAAGCGGCGACCCCTCTGATGGTGAAACAGAGGCAAAACCAAACCGGATAGGATTACGGGTACAGGATGACCATCCGGACCGGATTGGTCAGGACGGATTTCCAGGATCGGAAATTGTGAGATCCTGGGATTTAGGTATTTGTATGGACCGAATAGTAAGTAGGACCGGAAGAAGGAGTAATCCGGTCTGTAGTTATCCGGTGTGGTGGTATTTCTAGTTTTAGATCTAGGACCGGAAAGTAAGATTGGCATACTGACTGAGCTTAACTGCTTAATAGAGCTAGATACTTCACAGGATCTCGTGGGTTCGATCTTTAGAGTCACTTAGTTATACTCTAGAGCGATTTTTGTGAGTATAATGGGGAATTGACCTGCCCTGTGCTGCGACACCAACCCAACCATTGACTTAGAGCACTCAGTGTGACGATCCTCACTACCTGTTTCTCCATCTCCCACACAAGAAACTACCTGCCTCTGTGCGTCTAGTGCAAGATCATCCAAACGCTGCAAGTCCCATTCATGAGCCTCCGCTAGTATTTGCAGGCCTTCATCTTGTGCCGGCGCTTGCACACTACTATTTCGTGGCATCTCTTGCCCGCCGTCCTCCAAGAGGTGAATGTCAACATCTTCTTGCGCAACGTCCACATCTTCCATATTCTCTCGAGCAAGCGAACTAGGTGACCTGTTTGTCCCAAATTCGTCGATGGGAGGAGTGTCTTCGTCTACACTTGCCTCTTGGGAGTGCTCTGAATCCGAGCCGCCATCATCTTCCACGCCATCGTCTTCACATGTGGATGCAGCCGCATGATCCGCAGCCGCCAGAAGTGTCGGCTGAACGAAGTAATTCCCATAGGGTGAATTCGAATGGAGAAAGTCATTCATGTCTAATCTGTCAGCGAACTTCACCATTCCTCTCTCCCTCTTATAGACGACGCTGTCGTCAATACCGTAGAAGAATACACCGTACATCTGCATTAGAGAGGAATGGCAATCAGTACATTCTCGTATCTCTGATTTCATCAATTAGAATCATCTCCGTCAGATCATCCTTGAGTCGAGGATGACTTAAGTTATCACTAAAAACAAAGTGGAGAACATAAAAAAATCAACATAAGCTTATAGTATCCTCGAATCGAGGATATATGCACTTGAGCGGAGCTATTACCTTTGCAGCTAGCATGCACTTGGATCCGGTGTAGATTCCCAACACGTTCTCACCTGGACTCACAAATGTGGACAACATATCCAAATAGAACTCCATCCTCAGTTCCGATGGATAGATTCTCCACTTCGCCTCATTGTTTCTCGCGGAATCATCATAGTACGCCATATCTTTCAGCGTCCTATACTCGTCCTTCACACCGATTTCAAGGAGCTTAGCGTTGGTGTCATTCTTCTTGAACAAAAAGATGAGGTACACTTGAATTGCGCTTGCCCGGCTGGATATGTTGTTTATTCTCTCTGCCTTAATTACCCGGAATGTAACAAGAGAGCTTTGAGTCGTAATCTTGCATTTTAACCGCAATAAAGTTAGATACAGTCTCCATATCTAGAAAATCCCCAACAATCCAGAGCCAGACACTGGGAGTGTCAAACTTGGGATCCAAGTGGGTAGACAGGTAGTTTAGGAATGGTAGAAGTGTGCCAGAAGTACTTGACTTGCTAGCCTTCTGTTTGGGTGCCTCGCGGAGATCGAGTATTCCAAAACCTAGATACCCGTTATTGTACTTCCATGACGAATTTTCCACCACGAACATGGCAACTCTCTCAAATCCCCGAATGTCGACATCTCCAAATGGCTGCCTTAGACGATACTTGAGTTTGACGAAGCGCTGAAACATGGGCAGAAGGTCGGGAAACTTCTCACTGAAATCTTCTGCTCGTTTTAGTTTGCCTTCATTTGTGAGCCGCTTTGTGAAATAGGGGATTGGAGTGGTAGCAAGCAAGAAGTCCCATGTTGCTGTTGAAAACTGGTGCCTCCGTTTCCACGGCTTCCAGGTCTTGTTGACGACGTCTCCAGAGTCGTCCCTGAAGACTAGAGTCTTCTTCACAGCGAGCAATTCTTCGTGAATCACTTTCTTCCGCTTCCGACGGTCGACCCAATCTGCAGCGTTCTGATTGTCTTCAATCAGAATTCTTGTTTTACTAACTGAGACCTTTGGGTATGGCCGTGTCCGCTCCGGAGTCTTGTGTAGCAAATGCAGAGCAAAATCCTTAAGATCTCTGTCCGTGAAATAGCCACAATGCCTGAAGAACTCCCTCTTTAGCGAACATGATTTAGGGTTAAACTTCTTGTCTGCCCTATACTCTTGTCTGGTTAAGGGATCTATCAATCTACCTTCGGAGTAGCCTACAAGAAATTCATCCCAGAGTTTGTAAATCTCATCACGTAGGGTGATAATCTTTATCTCGTTCTTCACGTCGGTGGTGCTCTTGATTGTTGCCCCATCTTTCTTAGGATTGATGTTTCGATATCATGTCAGGACCAAGGTTGTGAATTTCTGCATAGCACACATGAACTGTGTGAGGCAAGTAAATTTAGACTAGACAACAAGAATTATCCTCAAGTCGAGGATGAGTGTGAGACAGAGACAAAATCGAAGTCACTTCTTCTAAGCTAAGTCTTACTTCACAGTTCTGCACAATTCTAAAAACTATCAAACACATGATAAAAGGCATATGATCATTACCCTCAACTCGAGGATAGCCAGAGATGGAATTGACATACCGCATACTGCGTCAAACTGGCTACGGATGAGTTCTTGCGATTCACTGGTTCGTTTGAGAGGAGGCAGGGTCTCCCTAAGTCCACCCACACGTTGCGTAAGCTAATAATCTGATTTCCCTAGGTCGGCTGGGCATGGTTAATGTGGTTGGTTTTATTGTAGAACTCGGAGATATTCGTCAGCTTCACGGGATCAGTAGTCCATACAATACTTGCGTTCCATGTCTGGAGCTCCTTTCGTCGCTTCTCTCCACACCCTCTAATCTGAAGTTCTTTTGAGGCCATCACACTGTGCTGCCCGTTGATGATCATGAATTCTCCAGACTTGATGTCATCCCACGATTTTGGGGCACTCTTCAGGAGTTTGCCATTTTCATCCACAAGAGTCAGGCACAGCTTTTGCCTTTGAGTTTTTGCGTCTCCAAGTTCCACAAGCTTTTTCTTGACAACATCAACCATGTTTCGCTCCAGCTTCCTCACAATGTATGTGTCCTTCGCCAAAATGCATTTCTCAATGGAAATATCGAAAGTTTTACCATAAAAAAGAAAGCACTTCTGATGGTTATCCCAGAACTCCTTCTGGTACTTCGTAAACTCCTCGTGATCTTCCTTTGCTCATACAAGCTGCTCCCCCGCACCAGGGAGGTCAATCAATATTGATCCTGAACTCCCGGCTATTCGAGTCTTTTTGACTGGGTTAGACTTTTTGCGCTTACTATTTGTATCGCCTTCTGTACGCTCTGCTGCCTTCCTCTTCTGGTTTCCTGATCGAGGTTGTGCCCTCGTGCTCCCACTCCCAGGTGGTGCCCCAGATTTTTCTTTAGTAGGAGCGCGTTCAATTGATTTCCCTGTAAGGTTCTGGTGACTTCTGGAGAAGGTTTCCAGAGCAAAGCGATCAAGAGAAAGGAACATCGCAGCCACTCGACGGATGTGGGCTGTAGAGGACACATGATTCCACGGCCAAAATTTGGTTTCGAACTCATCCGCCAAAAAGTCTAAGTGCGTCCCTATGAGGTATGATAATAACTCTGCTAAATCGAACCCCCCTAACTCAAGTCCAACATTGCAAACAATTGAATGGACGTGTGGGAGGGGGTGACTACTTCCATCTACTTCCTGGAGAACGATTACAAGGTAATCTGATCGGTGTTGCTCGATCAAAGTCACCTTCTCATTGAGGTTCCACGGCATGAACCTGATTGTTCCCTCTGGCTGGTATCTGAGGAAGACGTAGTTCTTCTGTCGATTTACCCCAAAGTTCCATTGATTGACTACGTCTTTGAACTTCTACAGCTCCCCATAGTTTTCAGCCATTTCCTCGAAGAATGACACTTGTCCCAAAGGATTCTAGAAGGGTTCAATGAGGAGCTCTGTGTGGGAGTAGTCATATGTAGAGGTCTGGTCGTTTTCTTCCATTTTCTGGTACCCTGTCATATGCAATTAGGACGTGGTGTAAGCTTAATGTATTACATCTGTTTTTATCCTCGAATCGAGGTTATTTTTCATGGCTATGTACTGGCTTAGGTACATCTAGAACTAACTTCAGTCGAGTGTGATAATTACAGGCATGATATCCTCGATTCGAGGATACATCCTTTTATCGATCTAAGTGATTTTCCCCTTCACGAATATAGCAGAGACATTCTAGATTGATAGAAATACAATTGACATGGTGTAGTCAATTTATTTTTTAATAGAAAATTCTATTTCTGGGTTTTGTGTGGGGTCATTATTGTTAGCTCCTCTTTATCCTCGAGTCAAGGATAATTGTTTTTAGTCATTTCCTTCTTGCTCATTTTGTGTTCTAGTATTTTAGATATGTCGTTACATAGAATTATGTAGTGGAATTAGATGATTCCATTCTGTAATTTGATCTTCCGGATTTATGATTTAAGATTTTTCATTAATTCCTGGAAGAAGAGGTCTTCTAGGATATCCTCGAGTCGAGGATAATCGATTAAAATTTTTGATGAAGTTTTAGTCTCAAGGTTTTTATCCTCGAGTCGAGGATAAGTAAATAAGAAGCTGGGACGATCCGGGAACCAAAACCCTAAAATTTATCAGAGCTCTACAGGCCTGTTTGCGTATTATTCTTATTGCATTAGCACTCTACAAACTGAACCAGAACTCAACCAAAGCACTCTACAAACTAAACCAAACCATTAGCACTCTACAAATGGAAGCAAAGCATCACTTAGTTGGATTAGCACTCTACAAATTGAACCAAAATTAAATGAAAACTGAATCAAGATGCAGCTTGCGTACCAAAAACAAAAGAAGTTTGACACCAATGTGAATCGCTGAAGCACCCACCGCAAACTGTCTACAATCAATTGCAAATTCCCCACGCAACTGCCAAACAGAACTTCGAATTCTTCCAAGCAATATCAATGCAAATCACACTTACACCTGCAAATACACAATCAAAAAAACTAACATCAAATTCTACAACTTGATGTGCAACTTGAGCAATGAAACAACAACTACAAAGATAAAGTGGCAAGAGATTCCTAAAACTTGTAAAATTCGAACACACGAGAACAAGGACTGCGATGCAGATCATGCCACAGAAGCAAACTTACCACACTTGACCTCCCGCACTTGTCTTCCCACATTTGTCTTCCCACAAATCTCAGTGAGCTGAAACGCGAAACCCAACGAAACTGAATCAAGGGAGGAAACACGAAACGGGAAATCCAACAAATCTCATTGATCTGGAACATGATCACCAGCTTCTCCCTTGACCGTGAGCCTATCCCTAATGACACTTGCCTCCTCTTCACGCCCAGGATCTACAATATGGAAGCCAGTGGATCAGTACAATGCGATTGGCTTGAAACGCGAAACGCGAACATCTCTCATACAGATCCCAGGAAATTGAAAATTGAGAGCGATCTAGGCGACACTCTCACAGTCTCACCGAAGTCATCGCAGACCAGAATGGTTGTGAAAAGAAAAACACAAAAAGAAAAACAAGCAAGACTCCAGCGTCTACAACAACACTCTCACCCTAACCTCAAATGAACACCAATGCATCATTTGAAACAATTTTGCGTCTGCACCAAAGCTCTCAAACATCCGAACTAAAGCATTCGCGGGACTGAAGCAATCCCCAAAGGGTGGAGCGATCGCGGAACTAACGCATTTGCGTGACAAGAGCAATTTGCAGCATTCGTGGATCTAAAACCCTCCAGTAACGCCCAAACCAAAACGTCACACACTAGCACGTCATTCTAGCACTCCTAACCTCCAACAAAACACTAAACCCTAATCAAGTCGGAGTATGCACGAACCTGAACTCCGACCGGCGCGCAATCCGAGGATCCACCGAGAGCCTTCCCAGAGTGCTCCAAAAATCGTGGCACCTCCCAACGAATCTTCGTAGGTACACGCGTGTGCAGACCTCCTATAAGCAGGGTTGTCAGGACGTCCGGACGCGGACGTCAGAACGCGGACGCTGTGTTCGCAGCGTCCGCTGACATTCGTGTCCTCGCGGACGCAGCGTCCGCCAATCCCCTGTCTGCCAGTCCCCCGTCCGCCTGTCCGCCCGTTCGCCCGATTATGGCCGTCCGATCGACGCGCGGACTGATCTGGTCCGCACGATCTGGGTGTCCGCCTCGGGCCGTCCGCCCCGTCCGTCCGCCCCGCCCGTCCACTTTCCGACGGCAGTTGGGACGCTGCGTCCGGACATCCAGAAAACGGACGCTATTTTGGGGCGAACATTCAAATTCGTCAACCCTGCTTGTAAGTGGCAATGGCAGGTGCAGGGAGTCAGGGATGGAAGCTGAAACAAAAACCCTAAACTCTGATTACCAGCTCCGTCGAAGAAGCCGTCGCACCACCGACGATGAAGCTACCCGCGCTACTACATGGAAGCCCTCCATTTGCCCGGCGCCGCCGCCCAATCCGCCAAAAGAAAAGGTAACCTGCCCCCTCCCCCTATACATATAACCCTATCCAAAAAAGTAGGGTTGTAGATAAAAAAATTCATTGATTCTCCAACAATTTCGAATATTTAAGATTTTTGCCAAGTGAAATAGAAAATTTCTCTAAAATGACAAAAAGGGTTAATTTTTACTCCCTAAGTGTTGGTAAATCTTTTTAAATTAATCCAAAATAAGGGGGAAGAATTACCCAAACCCTGAGCAACTAAATTCATACATTTAATTAGGCCATCATGATTCAAAAAAAATATGGTGCTAGTTGTGCATGCTACAAGATCAATTTTTACCCCACAAGTGTTGGTAAATTTTCAAAACTAAGAGAAATAAGAAGTATTCAATGTGTATACACAACTTGCACCATATTTTTTTTGGGCATGATGTTAAATATTCCATTAGACTTTAATCTCTTAAACCCTCAAATATAGCACCCGAGGTTTGGGTAATCATTCCCCTTTGTTTTTACTTTTTACTAGTCAAAAAAATGTACCCCCAATTCCAAAGTGACATAGAAATTATTCCATGTGCATACACAACTTGCACCATATTTTTTTTCATCCAAGGAGTGAGAGATTCCATGACATTCTATGTTCTCGGTGCCCTTAAGTACAGCACCTGAGGTTTGGGTAATCATTCCCCTTTGCTTTTACTTTTTACTAGTCAAAAAAATGTACCGCCAATTCCAAAGTGACATAGAAATTATTCCATGTGCATACTCAACTTGCACCATATTTTTTTTCATCCAAGGAGTGAGAGATTCCATGACATTCTATGTTCTCGGTGCCCTTAAGTACAGCACCTGAGGTTTGGGTAATCATTCCCCTTTGTTTTTACTTTTTACTAGTCAAAAAAATGTACCCCCAATTCCAAAGTGACATAGAAATTATTCCATATGCATACACAACTTGCACCATATTTTTTTTCATCCAAGGAGTGAGAGATTCCATGACATTCTATGTTCTCGGTGCCCTTAAATACACATTCAACAAAGACCTTGCAATCAAATTCAACTATAAAACCAAATTTATCCTCTTGTTTAATTGACATATAAAAGTTTGATATTTCTTGCTAGTGAAAAAAATGCATTTTCTATTTAAGTTGATTTTTTCAATTAATTTGATGTGAGAATCTCTATATACATATTAGAGTACTTTATATTTTTTTCCATAAAAAAGGGATGCAATTATGGGTATTATAATTGTATGGTAAAAATTTAAAATACATTACAAACCAAAGAAAATGAAATGAAATGAAAAATGCACAATACATAGTCACTTTGATTTAAACACATAGAACTTTCAATTGCAATTTTTCCTCCTATTTTTTTCAATTTTGAAAATTTCAATATAGAATAGAAAGAAAACTTGGCAACCTTCATTTTTATAGTTTACATCAATTTCCTAGTAACAGTCAAACTTATTTAAAAAATTTCAATTGACCTAAACCAACTAACCAAGGAGCATCCACTTTTTGGACGTGTTGACCTTTATGGGATATTAAGTCTTTTTTCTTGTAACTTCTGCTCTTTGAATATTTATTAAATGTTCGTTATGCAACCTTGTGAAAATATCAATTGCAAGGTGGTAAGGCAGGTAAGCAGTGAAAAATGTTCCATTGAATGAAAGATGCCATGATAACTTTTTCATAATTACTTGTAAAACAAAGGGGAATGATTACCCAAACCTCGGATGCTGTATTTAAGGGCACCGAGAACATAGAATGTCATGGAATTGTTCACTCCTTGGATGAAAAAAAATATGGTGCAAGTTGTGTATGCACATGGAATAATTTCTATGTCACTTTGGAATTGGGGGTACATTTTCTTGACTAGTAAAAAGTAAAAACAAAGGGGAATGATTACCCAAACCTCGGGTGCTGTATTTAAGGGCACCGAGAACATAGAATGTCATGGAATCTCTCACTCCTTGGATGAAAAAAAATATGGTGCAAGTTGTGTATGCACATGGAATAATTTCTATGTCACTTTGGAATTGGGGGTACATTTTTTTGACTAGTAAAAAGTAAAAACAAAGGGTAATGATTACCCAAACCTCGGGTGCTGTACTTAAGGGCACCGAGAACATAGAATGTCATAACATTATATTCACTATTTTGGGAGTTTTCCAAGGAAATGAGAGTCTTTATTCCAGAACCTTGCAACTTCTAACGCGCACAAGCGACAAACAAAGAGGCCTCTAGGCCTTCAATCACCTAGGAATCCAATGCCATGACATTCAAAACCAATGCACACATAAAGATTTCAGAAATACCATGCATTTATGAGGCACGTCTTACTATTAATAGAATTACTTCAATACTTACAAATGTAACTCTAGGATGAATCCATCCAAAATGTTTTTTTTACATCTAGAATCAAGACCTAACAACTACGAGATGAATTCTTCATCTTCTCCAAGGTCTTTAGAATTTCCGGTCCGCGACTATACCCTCCCTTATTGATTGTCCCACACTGTCGAATGAATTCCCAGCTCTGTGTTCTTAACGACCTCTCCTCCCACGCGTCCCAAGTACGAGTCGACGAATGACTACCCGGTGGCGTAAGGACTTTCCTCTTTAGTCTTCCTACTTGAGTTTGAGCACAGCAACGTGGGAGTGCGAGTGCAACAACAGGGAGAGCATCATTTCTTGGATGTTGTCCAACAGGCACATATTTCTTTACTTCTGGTGTGGATACCAAGTAATTAGCATCTTCATACAGCTTCTTTTGCGTCCCTTTCTCCGAAACAATTGGCGACATTGACTTCTCTCGAACCTCCCTAGAACGCAATGGAAACGGCGAGCACGACACGGGCAGGCGCACCTTCTTGTTGGGAGGACTATTTACCACTCCGTCCTCAATGTTCTTGATGGAGAAGTCCATGGATGAATTCAGCGTAGGCGCCGAGCAAAGGAAATTTCCCGTACTGAGAATAACGTACTGTCCATAGTCAAGGATGGAGTCCTCCGACGCTTGACAAGGCATGTCCGCATTGAGCCTCGTTTCGCTCAGGATATTCTGCATCTAACAGAAATGGAAACCAAATTAGCATGAGAAACATTCCACAGTTGCATCACCTAAAATCACTACAGACTTTTAAGAGCATGCCGCTTCTAGTAACGCACAAATAAAGGGACTCCGGACTACCGAAACGAAGATTATAACATGCTACACATTAGCGCGACCCGCGCTGAAGTGCAACTACCGCATACATATGACCTGATAACTGCTGCACATGCAGCATAATCGCCGAAATAAAAATGAGTTGCATACCTCGGGAAGCAACACTAAATAAGAACACTAGGTGACCCCCGGACCACTGCCATCAGTTTGTCGTACTCTCGACGACCCCTCTCCTTGCACAACATTTTTTTTCCAATCTTTCGTTTTACATTTTGGCGGAAGGACTTGAGCCCAATGTCCCGGTTGCCGTGCAATTGTCGGAACCAGGGAAGTAGGACCCCTAGAAGAAACGTGTCCCTGTCACCATTCCCTCGATTACTCCAAGGATCCACTAATATGACATTCTCTGGGTTATTCATGACATGCTTGCGAGGACTGTCGTCGACTATGACTGTATTATCCAGCGAGAAGGATCCCTGGAAGCCAACAGTGAGGAATTCAGCATTTTTGAGGAACAAGTCCTTATTGGATCCAGGTTCCTTATAAGTGGTCATCCTTCCGAACTTATCCTTGCACTTGACCGTCTTACATGAGTCCTGGCCAAGAACTAGGAAGGGGAGGCTTCCTTCTCTGAAAAGGTATGTACAGATTTCCTCCGTGGTAGACTTTTTCATGGAGCTCCACACGGAGATGATTGCTATTTTCTCTAACTCCTTCAAGAAGTGAGCGCAATCTGGACGGACGTAGACGGCTTTGGGCCCAACTACTGCAGCCACTACGGCAGAGTGAGGCTCTGAGTCCCGATTAAATTGCAACCTTGACCCCTATGACTTCCAATCCTCGTAG
Organism: Pseudoscleropodium purum; assembly: GCA_963969395.1. Taxonomy (NCBI): domain Eukaryota; kingdom Viridiplantae; phylum Streptophyta; class Bryopsida; order Hypnales; family Brachytheciaceae; genus Pseudoscleropodium; species Pseudoscleropodium purum. The sequence goes on along the minus strand of OZ017800.1, from coordinate 13,418,634 downwards.
AAGCATAGAACGCCATTGAGGTCTAGGATGACGTTAATCCACTTGTCTGCCACCCCCGACCTCAATGACCGGCACACTCCCTTGGATTCCTCCTCACGAGCTAGTGCAGGATCGGATTCCTGACAAGAAACGTAAGAGTTTGAGGCCAGTTACGATCGTGAAACTGGCTGAGATGGGGAACCACGTAAAATCAACCAGGAAAGTATGCCACAGGACCGGCAAAACCATGACTGACTGTGTCTAATGAAGTCATGAGAAGATGAGAGAACCGTCATACCTTCGGTACTTGAGAATGTGAAGGCTTCTCATGTCCTTCACGACGCGTTAGCGAATGATCCCGCAATGCAATGTCATTGCCGATTTCCAAAGACAAGGGATGATTCAAAGGTTCAACGTCCTCAATCGGGAGGGATGATTCCGCTGGCAACTCATAGTGATCGACAGGATACTCAGACTCTGGAAGCGATTCTCTAAGATTTGGAAGGCCTGCAATTTTCAAGTGGACGCAAGAATACATGTAAGTGATATATTACACTGTCGCAAACAACAGATTTACAATTTGGAAAATGTGTCCACTTTGGTTGACGCTGTTCAAACTAGAAGTACATAAAAAATGAGCACTGTATCTGAAATGAAAACTACAGGTACTCTTCTACGATACAGATTAGCGCGATCCGCGCTAAAACTACAACAGAAAACACTAAGTTTTCATTGGGCAGAACCTGCTGGTGGATCCTCGGTGGGCAGGGCATCACTTCCAGGCGCCACCTCGGAAGTATCCATGGGTAGGTTCTGCGCAAGGCCTATCAATGACGTCTCCCCTTGCGCTTCTGCTCTGGATTCGAGGTGCTTCTCCTCTGCTCCGGCTGCCTCAGGATTCGTTGAAGAAGACGGGTAGGCTACATCACCCTCGCACGGGGGAGGGGGTGTCGGCGTGGGCGCTTCCGCAGGAAGAGGCGTAGCATCCTTGAGCGGATCCTTGCTGATATTGGAACCAGATGGCTGTCCCTACAACTGCAAAATTGGCTCTCCAGAGGTCGGCAGCAGCGTCGCAACGGGCTCGATACCGATCTTCTTGATCAGTATTTGGAGCATGTCCCTGTTCTGTTGGGAGAGCTCCCTATTTGCCTTTGACTCCTCTCGCATCCATGCCTGAGTACTCTTGTGGATTTCTATGTTCGCCAGCCTTTCCTTTGCATTGTCCGCCCTCATCTACGCCAGAGCCAGCTCAGTCTGTTGCTGCACCAACTCGGTCTGTTTTTGCATGTTGGCTAGGGAGATGGCATTCTGCTGCTGGATCTCCACCAGTTGCTTAGCAATACTGGTGATCGTATCCCGCTTCCTCTTCTTGTCCGGCCGTCCCGATGCAATTGGAGTCCGTGGTGTTTGAGAGGGAGGAGGCAACATAGAGCTTGCAGACGACCCCGGAATATCTGTGGACGGACGACTGGTTGGTGTAGTCATCTCGTCTAGTCCCTCAATCCCGACGTCTTCAAATTCTTCTTCTTCTTCTTCCTCCTCCTCCTCGGAATCATACAGGACTTCATGAGAGACATGAGTCTGCCTATTCCTTTGCTGACTCAATGGGGAATTCTGAGCGGACCTCAGTTTCCTCCTAGAGGAGGAAGGGACTTCGGCAGAGTGGGTGGAGTAGCTGCTGTCTAAGAAGTCCGCAATGTCCAACGTCATTGCCTTGGTACAAATATCCTCCCACCACTGCGACAACTCCGATGTACCCGTTACGTAGACGTCCACCCCACTCATCTGTCAAAGACAAACAAAAGAGTTGTGACCGTCATATCTTGCAACATGCATTTCAGCGCGACCCGCGCTGAACTGACATAGCACATACACACAGCAAATAAAGATACATATCACAAAATAAATGAAATTAGGAATTGCTATTCAGAGCGACTCGCGCTAAATTGAGGCCACGGTGCTCACCACCGAAGCGCAAGTCAACTTCCCCCCTGTGAAGGCAGAGAAGACTGCCGTGCCCGCCTTTGCAAATGCCTTCACCAGCCAGAGCTAGAATTCCATACGCAGTTCCGTGTTATAAATTCTATACTCTAGCTCACTATAAGCACAGGCCTTCATATAGCGAGCTGTTTCGGGACAGTTGAACTCCGACGGAATGGTGACTTGATTGGTGTTCTCAGAGTGCTGCAAGAATATAAGGAACACCTTCTTTGGTGTCTTCGCGGCCGCAAGATCCCCAAGCCTGTCATTTTTTCCTACAGAGTACAAGGAGTAGCAAACCAAGTATTTGTTCAAATCCTTGTTAGACTCCACGAAGATCGTCACTTGGGCCTCTTCTTTCTCGTCCCCACATATGAAGAGCCACGACTTGACTTCTTCGAGTGCTGGCTTCTTGCTCTTTAGAAGTGAAGACAGAACCTCAAAGAAAAAAGGATTCTCCATCGTAGAGCTCTCCTTCTTCTCCACCCCTGGCATCGACCGGAAGTCTATAACCCCGAGAGATAAACGATTACTTGTCTCCGCAGTCCAGGACTTCACCGGCCAGTCCTTGTACTGGTTTCGTGCCACCTCATATGCCCGATAGTATGCCTTTGCGGATGGCCTTTCGAATTTGGCTTTGTGGTCAAGAAATGATTTAAAAAAATCGTATGCGTCTTGGGACAACTCAGAGCACGTCTTATGCTTCGCGTGCGTGCTCTTCGCTTTGCCAAAGTAGGCTTCACCAGGTCTCTCAAGGAGGATGTCCATTGTCGCGCTAGAGAAGAGGCGCTCCTTCTTAAACACCTTCCAATTCTCGCTGATCACCTCGTTCGTTGAGTTGAGAAGGCCAAGGCTGGGATCAATCGCGTGAAGCTCCTTAATGACGAGATTCTTCCGCTTACGGCGCTCTACCCACTCCTTGGTGCTGTAACAATCATCCTGCACTGTAGAGATTGCCTTCACTGTCACCTTAGGATATGAATGCCTGCGCTTTCCACCCGTTTGATTCAGAAGGTGTTTCGCAAGCTTGGATAGTTCCTCATAGCTGAGATTGCCCAAGTGCTTGAAGAACTCCCGATTGAGCAGACAATTCTCGGGGCTCCAGCTCGCCCGTGCGTTAAACATCTTGTCAGTGTCGGGGTTAATCAGTTCCCCATGCGCGGCTGCAGAGATTACTTCACTCCATAGTTTATAGACGTCATCAGGTGCAGTAATCAGCCGCAACTCGTTCGTCAGCTTCAGCTTCTCCTCCCTCCCCTTAGTCTTGGAAATTTTCAGGCTCTTCACAACCTCGATCAGTGAAAATCTTACGTACATGGCCTTCTCAAACGCCTACAGAATAACATGAAAATCAGTTGTATTATGCACTCGATCCACATATTGAGAGATTGCAATATACCATAATCAACTCAAGGAGGAACACTTTAGCGCGACTCGCGCTAAACTGCATACCTAGAAATTTTCGCGGTTCTTCTTGTTCTCAACTGTCCGCCGACTAATGGTAACAGCTCCCACAAATTTTGCTGGAGTGGGATTCTTCGGTCTTCCCATTGCCTCCCATATCGATCGAGCTCCTAAAATATTAGTCGCCCACGACGGCTGCACTGCCACAAAGTGATTGGTTCGATTGTAGTAGGCAGAGATACATCTCAACGTCTCCGCATCCTTCGACCAAACAACGAAGCAGTTCCACTTGCGGAAGTGCTCTCTTTCTTCCTCGTTCACCTTGTTCCTCTCGTCCAGCATAAATTTGCTAGCTGCAACACTGTGCTGTCCGTTTATAATATAGAATTCGCCATTCTCAATATCCTCCCAGTTCTTGGGCATTGTGTCGTGCCCAACAAGCATAACGCAAAGTGTCTGCTTCATGCTTTTGTCGGGGATATTGAGCAGATAATTGACCATATCTTCGACAATGTTGTCCTGCTTGGAGCGTATATTGAAAGTTGCCGGTGGATCTACCAATTGGGAGACGTCAATCACTTTCTTCTCCCCAACCTTGAAGATGTATGCGTCCTCGCAGGTCGCCCAAAATTTCTTATAGACCTGGCTCACTTGCTCGTAGTTAGGTTTCTTCTCTGTTGCCCGTGAGTGTGGAACATTGGACATCTCGTCCGCATAGCTCCCTTCAGCGACCTCAGACACTTCAGAGTCCCGAGTGACCGGTTTCCGTTCTAATGGAGATGGAGCATCCTTCTTGCCTTTCTTCTGTGGAGTTTTCTGTACACTTTTCCTCTGCCCTCGGCTGGTACCTGACTGTTGACCCACGTTCAGTTTTGAACCTTGATTTACGCCTTGGTTCATTATCTCCTTTGACACAGTGCGTGGTTGGTTCATTTCATTCTGCTTTTCCATCTTCCCCTTCAGCATGTAGAAGTCATTGAATAGGAGCCGAATTTTGCTACACAACTTTTTCCAGGACAATGGAGTTCCGTTCGCGTTCTTCCACTCGTTATTGTCCAATTTCTTCTCTATCTCTTTCACTTCGTCTCTGTATGGAGTTGGATCGAGGCTGCTCAGGAATGGACTTAAGTTGAAGGGAATTAATACCGAGTCGAGGCAGATAGCAAAGTGGTATTGGTCCCTTCTTGACTCGCTAGGTACCGTTGTCATGCACTTGATTTTGATCATTGGGTGGGCGTCAGCCTCGATGTCTTTGATCTTCTCGTGGAAAGAGAGTTGTAGGAAGCACTGCGATTTCTTGAATTTGTAGGAAAAGCAGAACTGGTTGATGAAAGGGATCGTGAATAAACTCCATGCTTCTACTTCTTCTGGATCTTTGAAGACCCAATACTCCCCTTCAATCAAGTGGTCTTCAGCAGCCTTGTCGTCATCTAAGAACTACACATCAGATCTCTTGAAGTACATCTCGAGCGCCTCCAATTGGTTTTCCATTCTGTAGCGTAAGAAAATTCCGGACTTCAGTCAGTCCGGCAAAACACAAACCGAAGTCTCTGCAGATCTTGAAAATAATGATGCATTTCAGCGCGACTCGCGCTGAAATGACATTTATAGCGTTCCATTATGGTCTTACTATTACAGACTTTCTGTAAATATTATAGAAATTTTATAGTCTGTAGATGAATTTACGTACATATTTTTGAGTCTCTCATTCAACCACTGTTTTCTGTGGCGGCGACTGTCAGATTCATAATTGTTTTTGGTGACACTGAGAGTAATTTCATCCGGTAGAATAACTTTTCATCATTTTCTCCAATTGCATATTAGCGCGACTCGCGCTGAACTGCTTTATACGTCGTTATCGTTGTTAATTATTTGGTTTCTGAAACTTCCTTTGCTTTGCTTTCAAGATCATAGAATGTCGTTTCAGAGCGGCTCGCTCTGAATTGTATCCTATTTGTATGCGGATGGACTTCTATAGTAATGTATTTCTTGGAATCATTTCTGTTCTTCAACCTGAGAAATGAATTGGTAATGTAATGCGTTTAGTGCACAATTAAGAATTCGTCATATTCTATTTCTAGAGAATTTGATCGGAAATGGAATGAGTTTTATGAATATATTATGTCGAAGGAATGGTGATGATTGACAGTTTAGCGCGAGTCGCGCTAAACTGCCTTACTGTTTAGTTTTTTACTACTGTCTGAATCTCTGTTCTCTGGGATGCCCTGGTATTGATGATTGACAGTTTAGCGCGACTCGCGCTGAACTGTCGTGCATCTTATATACAGCATGTCATATCTATGCAACCACTGTTCGTGAGTTCCAGTTAAGTTTCTAAACTAACGTCTGCGACGTAAGTTAATAGTGGAGCATGTGTCGTTTCAGCACGAGCCGCACTGAAATGACAAATGTTAGGATTCAGAATGGATTCAGGTCTGGTAAATTCTTCTTTCATTGCTTTCATTTCAGGGTTTGCCCATATTCATCTGAAGGTTCAGGGCTAGGGTTATGTCGCAGCACAGGGCAGGTCAATTCCCCATTATACTCACAAAAATCGCTCTAGAGTATAACTAAGTGACTCTAAAGATCGAACCCACGAGATCCTGTGAAGTATCTAGCTCTATTAAGCAGTTAAGCTCAGTCAGTATGCCAATCTTACTTTCCGGTCCTAGATCTAAAACTAGAAATACCACCACACGGATAACTACAGACCGGATTACTCCTTCTTCCGGTCCTACTAACTATCCGGTCCGTACAAATACCCAAATCCCAGGATCTCACAATTTCCGATCCTGGAAATCCGTCCTGACCAATCCGGTCCGGATGGTCATCCTGTACCCGTAATCCTATCCGGTTTAGTTTTGCCTCTGTTTCACCATCAGAGGGGTCGCCGCTTAATTTTGAGAGTGGTAGGCCCACCACTCTTTCCATGACTTATAGTGGCTGAAGACCCACTATCCTACCTTCTAAACTCCTAAGCTAATCCGGATCCGGTTTGGTCCTTCACAACAACCCAGATAGCAATCCGGGTCGTAGGTCACACAAAGACCCCACACTCGACCCTCTCGTACTACAACGACCTTGATGCTACTTCCGATCCGTGCGAAGACAGGTGGTTACAAGTGCACCCGTCCGTTCCAACATCAACTAAAGTTCTTCCGTTACCCATACGGGTGGTGAGACCTCACAGGAGATCGGACACTCAACCGGATTTCCCACCCGGGAGTTCTAGCGCAGCTAAGGAATCCCTCCCTACCCGCCTAGCCTAACAACGGCTTTCTCACCCGGAATCTCAAACTCTAGACGTGCTGAGGAACTAAGTTCACTCCCAACTCTTCGGTACCTAATCACATGCACCTAGGATCGGAAAATAAACACCAAGGGGAGAAATCACTTGCCAACCAACTCGTACTATCCTAACTCCTCATCATACAATCCTGTCGCGCTGGAGAGAGATACACAACGAAGAGAATAGAAAGGTACAAGAAGTTTGCAAAATGAAAAACTCCCAATTTCCATCGCAGGAACCGATTTATATACAAAGGGTAAAAACCCTAAAAGCACAAAAAGGAGCGGAAAACCCGTGGGGTCCGCCGCCACCCTAATCTAATTTCCGGTCTAACCTAATACTGTTGAGCCGGATCCGGATCCGGATCCGCTCCTACTCCTAACTGAAATTAAAATCCTATCTACCCTACAACTCTAGATCCTATCGTCGGGCTTCCGGTCTCCGGGACTAGCTCCTCGAAGACTTCACTCAAATTCCGGACCCGTTCCCCCTCCGCAGGATTCGGTCCGGGTGGAGACTCCAGGTCGATGGTGATATCCGGTCTCGTGCCCGGAGTCCCAGTCCGTGCAGACTTCTTGGACTCAGGAGTCCAATCCTTCCTATCCTTCTGAATGGTCGCGTCCGGAAAGAGATCCGGTAGAGAGATGTCCGAAAGGTGAATACCTTTGTCGCACGTCGCTCCCGTCAGCTTCCGGCTGCTCTCCTCGATCCGGTCCGCTGCCTTCCGCCCCTCCACCATTGTCGTCTCCACCTGCTCAGCGAAGTCCGCGAGAATCCGGACCATCCGGGAACCGGATAATTTCTTCTCTTCGTGGATCTTCTCGTCGAAGAGCTTTGCTTTGGCAGCGGCCGTTCCGGTCTCTCCCAGGACCGCCTTGATCTGCTCGGCTATCTTCCGAGTCTCTTCCGCCATCTCCCGGGCGGCCGTCACGTCTTCCTGATAGGCAAAAAGTGTTGCCTTCAGTTTATCCACCTCCTCCTGCAACCGGCGGATCTCGGCTTCCTGCTTCCGGGTCTCTTCCGGATTCGTGATGCATTGCGCCACTTGTTCCGCCAAGTTGCTGTCCGGTGCAGCACCCACCAACTTGCCGATTGCCGCAAGCGTCCTGTGCTTGACCTCCCAATCTGCCCTGATGTTGCAGAGGACGTTGATCAGACCGTTGAACGGATCTTGCATATCCGGATCTCCCCCGGAATTGGTCTTCTCGGCTTCCGGTTTCTCCTCCGGGGCCGGTTTGTCTTGACCGGGAGGCGTCCCGCGCTTGTGTGGAGGCGTCAGCTTCTGTCGCTTGATCGGCGGCATCGACTCCTCCTCTTCCTCGCTGGACTCCCGGTCTGACCCGGAATCGGATTCCGCCTCGTCATCCGTCTCCGACTCCCCATACTTCAGGAGCACTTCCTGCGTCTTCCACGCCCTCTCCTCCATGTCGGTGAGGACTTGGTTCTCCCGATAGAGGTGGAAGAGATAAGGGCACACTGGAGTGGCCCTTTTCTTCCCAACCCTACTAACAAGCTGGGCCACGAGATCGGAAATGATCCGTGCCCAGTCCACTTTCCGGGTACCACTGAGGGCACCGAAAATGGTGTTGCCGAGGGTGATCGTCACCCTGGTCGGCTTTTCCGGGTGAAGAACCGGAACCAGGAATTGCAGGAGCCGACGGTGTCGGTCATCCAAGCAATCCTCGACCGCGTATCCGTCCTTCGGGTTGACGGCTCCCTTGAACTTCCCTCGGACAAACTCATCCTTCCGGCTCGCCATTCCCAAACCTCCTGCCCGGAAACCGTAAACCGCTCTCCACATCCCCTCGTTCCAGCTGACGGGAGTTCCCCTCACGGTGTTGTCAAACTGGTTGGACAACTTTCCGAGGAGCTCCTTGACCATTCTCTCCTCCCTAAAACCCCAAGGTTTCTCGGCAAACCCTACGCAACCCATGGATTTGAGATCATCCATGAGTTGAGACTTTTCCGGCTCTGTGGAGGGAATAACCGGAATGACTTTCCGGAGCTTCACCTCACTTGCAGAGGGACTCGCTTGTCTCGACCTACGTAGCGGAGGCATTCCCACTCACATCTACCTCACTCTCTTCTAGCCGCACGTCCCGTTCCTCACTTCCTCTCTCCGATCTCAACCGGAAGCAAAACAGACAAAACACAAACGCTCAGACGCACAAACTCCAAAAACTCAACCGCGCGCTCTCAAGGTCGAGTTTCTAAAAGGGGGTGCAACAGTGAAAGCTCCTCCTTATATAGTCCCTGGACCCTTTCCGGTTTGTCATCATGAATCCGGTTCATCATCATCATCCGGTCCTAAACCTAATCCGTGTTGCATTCCGTTTCCGTCGTTAGTTAATCCTGACCGGATTAGATTCAAGAGGCCCACTACTTCACGTTCCGTGCTAATTCTGAGTTTTCCTTCCCCACCTAATCGGATACGGTTAGCTAATGACTAGTTTCCGTTCCTATTTGGGTGTATACTAAGAAAATCAAAATTCTAAGCTGTGACACCTTTCTTTCATTTTGACCATTTTTTCCAATTTGTTTTCAGAAAACTTTGAAGTAAGTTTATTTGCATATTAGAAGCTTCACGAGGAATCTCAGTTAATTTCTTTGAAGCTCCTGTTGGCATTGAGATTATGCAGTCGTAGTACATACTTCTTGGCCATATGATTTTGCTTGGTGGATTACATAACTGCGATCACGTATGTGCTTCTCAGATCAAACAATATGTGGTACGCAATTTAGCAATTTCATTTGTGGGATCCATTTGTAAGGACAAATTGTATGCATGTTCGTACACTGCAAAATCAAAGCAGTAGCATTGTGTCGACGAACTAAATTAGATTGCGAAGAAGTGCAATCTCTAAATTTCCTCCTCAGAATCTTGATTTTAATAGAAATCAAATAACACCTGCACTTTTACTGTCGATGGCGGGGGCGTGGCTTGGCCAGGTGCTAGTCTGTGTGCAGTTCAGCCAACCCGCCAGCCCCATCTGAACCTTGAAAACCCGCGCAAGTCTATCTCGCCCTGCCACGTGGCCAAGCGGATGGCGGGTGGCGTGGCGGAAAACTAGCATGTGCGTCTGCTCATTGACTTTGCACTTCTTTTTGTAGACGTTAACCTCGGATGTTTAATGCAGACACACCCTTTTTAGAATGTGGAATATCGAAACTGTAGCCGCAGCGGATTTTTGGCCATGATGTTGCAGGCCTTATTTTAGTTGACAAATAGTTTTACAGCTATCTCGTTCCTGAACTTTGGCATCAATCGAAAGTGCTTGCCGTCCTAAACATGGCAATTGACGTTCGCGCCTATTTTTTCCCGCTGCTCACTCTCCGCGCCTTCTCCCTTGCTGAAAAGATGTTTTCTCTTTCATTATTTTGCTACTCTTCTTTGAATTCGTGCATTGGAACTCTGGTATGCATTTTTGATGTGTGGAAGTTTGATCGCGCGCATTCTTGTTGTTAGATTCGGAGTGTAGGATTGTTCAGAAGTAGTGGAATTTCGTTGTGCAGACTATGGATTTTACTTTCAGCGGCGACCTTGTTTTCGCCTTTGTTCAAAGTTTCATGGGTTCCGTAGAGGTTGTGGAGTTCGAACAATTCGGAATTTATGTAAGGTTGAGGCACCATGTTCTTTTCCCCTGAGACAAGTGATCATCATTCTGTTGTTCTTTCATTCTGCACATTCTATCTCATAGTTATAGGTTTGGTTTCTTTTTGTTTATCTCATTCTTCAGTGCTTTGTATTCGTTGTAATTGTTATAGTCATTTGGTTTCTTGATTTCGGATATGAGTGATTGCATTGTATTTTTTGTATCTTTGTAGTCGGTTGATCGTATGATTTCTACACTTGGTGATTGCTCCGTAGCTAGTATTCTGGTTTGATCCCACTTCTGTGAATGGACGGACTTGATGAAGAGATCAAACCTCCGCTTTTTACGGAACATGATGAACCTATTCAGTGAAATCACCTAACCTCGAGTCGAGCATAATGAAATGAATACGGTGCATTGGAAGTATCCGTCGAAGTCTATCCTCGAGTTGAGGATAGTCTAAATCAATAAAAGGTAATTGAATATGAAATATGAAGAAAAGAGTAATGCGGTTTACGAACTTGATTGTATTGCAAGTATCCTCAATTCGAGGATATCATTAGTTGATTGTACCCACATCCGTGTGGATGCGTAGTGACTATCATTAGGTGAAGAAATTACGAAACCCCCTTTGTAAAGTTAAGAAGTTAGAATTTACGAATCTCCTTGTCCCATTATCCTCGACTCGAGGATAATTGTATGTATTTGACACGTTAGAAATATTAGGAAATCATAGTTATCGTGGAGAAGGGGAAAGATGAAATTTCTGATTTCTAAAAATGTTCAGACAAATGACAAATATCCTTGAGTCGAGGATAGTTTTATTATTCATAAATAAACAATTGTCTTTATTACTAACAGTGAGGTACGCACATAATTTTTTGGTTCAAATTAGTACTATTGTTTCAGAGGACCATGATTGAGAAGAGGTTATTGAAGCCTTGAGTTCAGGGTAGTAACTAGTTTAAATTTCATACTCCCATCTAGAGAATTGCGTGTGAATGTTCTAGACTGAACAGTAAATAATTCTGAGTCAAACATCTTCATAGTGTTGTACGTGATGTTTCTTCTTTTCGGTTGTATTTCTCTTAAATCAAATTGTAGTGTGCATCAGGAAGTCTTGATGCTCCTGAACAGATTTTACTGTGTCCTATGAAGTTCTTCTGTTGACAGAGCGAATACTCTATTTTGTTTGTAATGGAAAATGTGTAATAATCAATATCTTCTGTTAATTAATTGAATCACTGAATGTAGTGAATATTATGAGTTTTGTGTTTAAAAACATCCTCGAGTCGAGGATAATCTTTTCTTGTATCTAATTTGTCTTCATTGTTGTGCAGAATGGACACTTCTATACCAAATGAGTTCGCAGTGTCAGTGCCAGTATTGCCTCCTGGAGTTGCACCATGCGAGGGTATCCCTCGCACTACTTGGTATACAAAGTGTGTTATTCTTCAAAGTGAATATGGGGTGGAGGTGGCCAAAGGAATTTGTCATAGCGTAGATGCCGACCTCGTCATTGACATGGATGGAAAGCCTCTTGGTGACGATAGAGTCGCAATACAAATTGCAGAGTCTTTGTGTGAGACTGAAGTTCCATCTTCTTGGATGTGGTCAATGCGTTCTTGGCCAATTTCAAGGGTATATTTGAATGGAGCCAGCTTGTATGACCATGATCAAACCTGTATCTTTAAAGCTGCAGTTAATGCATCAAGGCGGCGAGTTCGGGTTGGAGTTCGTACCTATGAGAGCGCTCGGGAGAGGCAAGAGCCAAGGAGCCTTCCAAAGAAAGAAGACCTCCTCACCCCTCAAGCAATTGCAGAAGTGTCTTCCAAGACTTGTGTGCAAAGAATTGCTTGCAACCATTTCCACGTGGGCAAATTCAGGCCATTCGGTCTCAGATTCATGTAGAGGGTAGAGTATATTGGCGAAAATCGCGTCTTCTTGACGTGCACAAGCAAATGCACTGTGATGCAAATGGGAAGGACATGATAACATGGTTGCTCATGAAGTTTGTCCTACTGCATGGTGCACAATCCATGGAGTTTCAAGGGCTACCTTCTATAGATACAAGGAGAAGTCAAAGAATGATGAGAAAGCAGAGCATCACGGTAATCTTGGGTTGAAGAAGCCCCGATCACATACCTTGCAAGGTACAGCTACACTTCGATTGCTTCTTGAAAACAGTGCTGACCACATGCCACATAAATCTCGTACACTTGCGTCGGGGGAGAAAGTTCCATCTATGATTTTGCCATCTGCTTTTCGTTGGAGGGACATCTTGCCAGAGATTAATATTGTGAATTCAGCATTCCAATTGCAACATATATCAACCAGTAGTTTGAGTAACATTCGACGTTCATCATTTCCAGAATATGCTCCAAAAGCTCGTGGTGATAGTTTTGCACGTTGTGGTGAGTGCGATAGATTAAAGCAGTTGAAGAGTGCTTGTACTCCACGCTCGCGGGCTAAAGAAGTATGGACAAAGAAGCTGAAGATACATCTTGCCGGGCAACAAGCACATAGAGAGTTGTACTATGCAAATCGCATGATGTCTAAGAAGCACCCTGATAAGGTTCTGACCATCATCCATGACAAGATGGATCATTCAAAGACTGCTTCTCCTCATTTTTCTCATAAAAGCAAGGCCATTGATTCATTTATGAAGATGCCCATTGCTGTTACAGGTATGATTGCTCATAGTCATGGAGATGTGCGATATGCGCACTATGGGTTGGACATCTTTCCTACAGATTCTAATCATACTGTAGGATCCATTGCAAAATTATTACGAGACTTGGAAGCTGAACCAAAGTTCTCATCGCGTGAGTTGTTTGCCACAAATGATCCAATTCATGAATTGTCGAAAGCGGTGCTAGAAGGTTTTGAGATTTGTGAAGAATCTTTACCTCCTCGTCCTAAAGAAGTAGTCCACCCTCAATGTCTACCTCCAACATTGACTCTTCAACTTGACAATGCTTCTGGTGACAACAAGAATCGTTGGATTTTTGCCTTTTGCTCTCTTCTTGTATTCAAAGTCGTTTTTCGTGAAATTTACATTAATTTCCTCATTGTCGGGCACACTCACGAAGACATTGATGCTTTATTTGGTCGTTGGAGCACAAAGTTGAAGACAAATGACTATCCAACACTTCCAAGGTTGATGAAATCCTTCATGGATTGTGAAACGCAACCTGTGATTCCTCATCTCATTGAAGAAGTTCCAAATTTTAAAGGATTTTTGGAGGGGTACCTACATACAGGCGATGATTCTCTTCAAGGCCATTCACAAGCTCAACAATTTAAATTTTACAAAGATACCAATGGATGGCCTTTGATGCAATACAAAATTCTCTGTACAGACAACGATTGGTTGCCAAAGGAAGGTGGTGGAATTCGTTTGTGGAAGGAAACTTTTGATGGGTGCCCTAGAATTCCAAGGGGGAGTCCTGCACCTCTAGCTCCACAACTAATGCGTTGTTTTGATGAAGTGTGTAAGGGGTTAGATGGATATATTGCATTTTGGGGAACAATGGCTAATCAAGATTTGTCTGGAGAGTTTCGAAGGAAGAATGAGCTAGTGATGAAATATTGGCAAGGTGTTAGAAGCGCTCTAGAAGATCCACTTTACCAGCGAGAGAGTTTACGGGATGGATTCTGGCCAAATTCAATGATTTCGAATGAGGAAGAAGACCAATATCTAGATGATGGCACAGTGCGTGAGGAATATGCTGAAGATGCTCCTTTCGTTGGTCGTAGGCGTGACCGTCCACAATCTTCATTTCGTGTTGGTCGTGACGTCTTTGCGGGTTATTTTGTTGCAGTACGGCCTGTTGATGGTGATCTTCGTCCATTTTGGCTTGCTCGAGCAATCACGAATCCTACTCCAGATCCTGGACATATCAATTCTATCCAACTGCAGTATTGGACGCCTACATCTTTTCAACATATTGACGAGAAAACATATGCTGGGTGGAAGTTCAAGCAAGGAAATTTATGGTGCGAGGATAAAGCTATTTCTCCAAGTTGGACGCACACTAATTGTATAATGACTGCTTGGAAGCCGCGTGTGAGAGCAGGGACTTCTGATCCTCGAATCAAAATTCCGAAGGCACAAATTAGCATAATCCAGCAATCTATAGATGCCTACATTGCTGGAGATAGTGGTCATGCAACCATGCATGAAGATGATTAGTCTTTACTTGTAGTGAAGCATTAGGAGTTGTATAAGTTTATATGTTAGTTTCAAAAATATATTAGAGAAAATTAAAAAAACTAAACAAAATTAAAAATATAAGGCTTTTGGAAATTGAGTGTTGTTTATTTGTTTTTAATAATATGATTAAATTTTTTTTTAAAATAGAAATATAAATGAAAAAAAATTAGTTATTGAATAAGTTCAAATAAAAAATTAAATTTATTTGAAAAGTTTGTTTTGTATTGTGTTGACTTATATTTTTTGTATGTTATTTCAAAGTTAAATATTGTTGATTTTGTGCTATAGCACTATATAATAAAAAAAATTATATTTTATCATGTATTTCTTGATCTTCATATTTTATTGAGATAATTGATGTTTGTTTATCTTTAATGTTAGGTGCACTTTTGTATTTTATGATGAGCAATGTTGATGATGTCTACCTAGGCATATACAAATTCTATTTGCAAGCAATTTCGTAACCAAGTTCTTTTATAAATGGTCAAAATGCAAATTTTATTAAACCCATGGAGTGTTAGTTTCTACAAAATTTCCAAGCATTTCTATCCAAAAAGTCACAATAATATTATGTATACATTATAATGTGCCCTTATATTAATATGAGATATAGATTTTGTGATGACAAAGATAATTGTGTTGATTTGATTATTATTCTTACATAACTTCATATTTTTTATAGTATCCTATAGTCTTAAATTATTGAATATTCTCAATTTAATGAACGATTTTGTATACTAAATTTAGGGTCATGTTTAAAATGAGACTCCACTTTCTCTCATTTTAATGAATATGGCGTTTCATGAGAATTAGGCATTACTAACTACACTCACATAGTTTAGCCAATCTCTAGCTAACAAATATCATAAAGAAAAATGCCAATCATTGTCAAATTTTCACTCTTAAATAAACCAATCATTGGTTTGACTATCATAGTCTTAAATAATAAAATGGCACACAACTCTCAATAAGGCAACTTGTCAATTAAGTACAATCAAGTCAATTCCTTGCTAATACAACATATATAGTTCAAAAAAACTCTACAAAGCTTTTAGCAATGACAAATAGATTCAATAAACACAAGAACTTTTGATCCATGCTGAATTGTCTAATTCATATGAAAAACACTAATCACTAGCTTCTCAACAATGCACTCCAATTTAATCAAGAATACACATAGTTTCTAGCAATAACAAATTGACTACTCAAATTAATGACAAGCTTTATTTGGGTGATTGCAAGAAATGCCTACTGATTTTGTTGTGTTTTCAAAATATTTATGTTTCATTTTCTGGAGTATTTTAAAATTAAAAAAATAATTTTAATTTTTTTTTAAATATGGAAAATGTATGCACCTTTAAGGTGAGGGTAACCACCAAAGGGAAAGGAATAGAAAAATTCTCTAAGTAGGAAAACTAGAAAAGTGCCAAATCTTGAGAAAAAAGATACTTTAATGTTTTCATTAGGAAAAAATAGGAAAAGAAATTCAAGAAATTCAAGAATTTTTTTCTATTCATAACAACTCTATGGAGATAGTCATTGAGTCATTCACCAAAAGAACCACCAAAATAATATTTTGTATATTTCAAAATGCAAATAGAAAGAAGCTCACTTTGTAGACTTCTACACAATATATAATTTATTATTTTTAGAATTCCTATTGACAATAGCTATAAGTCTATTAGATGACCATTTATTTTAAATTTCAGCTCCAAATTTGTGTTTGGGATACTAAATAATACTACCTTTCCAAAGTGATAAGCATGATATAAAATTGGGGGTTATCTTTGGATAGCAAAGATATCTTTGGACATTTTTGAAAACTAAAAAAAACAAGCAAAGTTTACAATAGTCATGAATAAATCTTGAGTCATTTGGAGCCAAAACACAAAGTATGGCCAAAAAACAAATCAGCATGCTATATATGATGCAAAATAGTACAAGTGTGTCTTTCAATCACCCATTTTGGCTATGAGTCTATTTTAGATGATAGTTTTTGAAAATGAAATTACTCTCTAATGAATTGACCTTCATACTATAGCAATGAGAATTCCTTACACTCTCTCTTTTGCATAATCCATCATTTAATCAACTCAAGTCACTTGTTAACTAATTGTCCATCCTCATAAAAAACTAGACAATTTTTGGCATCTAGTTTTTAATAGGACTTCATTCACAAACCAATTGTCTCCAATTATAGGATTTTTACAAAGATGATTTGTCTCAATAATTTGCATTTCCAAATGCCAATCTCTAGCTACACACAACAATTGCCAATCCTTAGCTAAGAAACATACACGCGAGACAATACCAATTCCTAGCTAATTGACTTGTCTAAGAAAGCAATGCCAATTATTGACAAATAGAAACATACAAAGATAAATTATCAACTTGGAATTTTGATTAAAAGAGAATACAAATACAAAGCTAAAAAAAAAAGACGAGTAAATACTACAAGTTCAAAAGAAAGAAAGAAAACAAATCAATTTATACATTTGCAACTTCCTATCACTAGAAGAATAACATGTCTGCTATAACCAGTTAAATGCAACTAAGTATCCTAAGCAACTATCTTGCAACTATATCCCTCTCTATTTGCATCAAATTTGACATGTACATTTTGTTAGTTGCAAAGTAATCATAGAATGAACTGTAGGATTACTAGAGTATATATAAAAGTTGACATTTAATATTATTGTGAGGTATTCTACAACCATCATTCATCATAGTTGTTGATGCGGACAACTCTATGTTTCGTAGAGTCTACTATGTTAAAGCTCAGTTGCATATAATCTAAATTCGACTACAATTTTACTAGAAGACAACTAGAGTTTTCTGAGACTTTGACTAGACTTCAACTACAAAATGATTAGAATTTGTTTACAAAACAACTACACTTTGAGTTTTTAGTCCAAATTCTATGGAATTTATTGTATACCAATTACATGGGCCTTGGTTTTTTAGACAATTTGTAATTTCAAGTTCACTACAAGTTTTTTTGTTGCAAGAGATTCAATGTAACATTTTGCTACATCAAGCCAGTCCAAAGCCACACGAACACTTCATAAGAGCAAATAATGGCTATTGTGCCTTATGGTATTATTTATCTACTATCTATCATGATACACTTCATTTCTAGTTGTCTCTTTTTTTTATGAACGGTAGACTATTGCAAACAGTTGTGCATCAAGTCCGTTTCAACAAAGAAACATTGCAAATATAGTTTAAAATTTAAAAACAAGAAATTTGTATAGTCCATAAGTGGTTTCAATATCTTGCAAATGCAAAGAGGTTGTCTTTGGTAGATAACTCTATGACTCCAATCAAAGATGGAATAGTAGATAGAGCAGGTACATCTTCTGGAGTAGTTAAACTAGAAGCTTATACAATTGTTTTCATGAACACATATGATTGTGCTCACAAATTCTTGTTGAACACAAGCTTCTTTAATTATGCAATACTATTTTCCAACCTTCATTCCTTACATCATCAACAAAAAATATTTGGGTTGCTTGGCTTGAAAATATAAAAGGATCATGCATTACTAGTAGAAAATTGTGTTTGAAAAAATGTCATATGAACGCAGAAAACACATTTGTAGAAATACCGTGAGCGAATATCAGCATATTAGCTAGCATATGTTGAATTTAACGCGTTTAACATGGAAAAAAGCTCATACTAACTCTTTTGTACGTTGTGTTGCATCTCCTATTTGACATGTTCTGGAAAATAGTACACCATTGCCATGTCCTTATGTACATGGATGTCATTTCTACTTTTATGCCACGTAGGATATTAGATATCATGCACCATCTCATAGCCCTTTCTACCTATTAGAGACATGTGTTTAGAGGTGGTTGTTGTAGAGCATGCATTGTAATTTTTTCTGACAAATGCATGAACAAATGGTTAGGTGGCACATGAACATCACATTCATTAAAATGGGAGTATGGAAACCTCCCAAAATAATATTATTCATTTGTATGTCCATAAATCAAAGTTGAGTTGTACTGAATTTCAATTGATGGGCATTGAATTTATTAGTTGCAATGAAAGTATAGTTTCTATTAAAATAAGAGTTTTGCATAGTCAAAGTGTCCCCTTAGTATAAACTATGGTTCATTATGATAACAATGATTACCCATATAAGTGGATCTTATGCCCTTTGTTGGACACCAAATCATGAGCACAATGGTTGGTTGTAAAAGGTTGTATATCTCATTTAAGTGGTTCAAGTTCAATTCCCACTAAATTTGCATGAGTGACTATACATTGAAACTCGCCTGCCACCCCAGTTTTCCATTAGTTCCCCCCATCCTCTCTCAAAAAATTTGTGAGCAGTTGATTTTTTTGAAAAAAAATGCTTACCCTCAAAATTGACGTTGATTTCTCAAAAAATCACAAGATGTTGATCTTGTGAAATTTAATCTAAGCCGTTCAAATATAAAATACAAATATTGAATACGAATACGAATATGGGTACGGATACTGGATATGAGTATTAAATACGTGTACTGAATACGGATATTGAATACGTGTACTAAATATGGGTATTGGATATGCGTACTAAATATGTGTATTGAATACGGATATTGAATACGGGTACTAAATACGGATACAGTATTGGATATAGGATCAATTGTCCCATATTGTTTGTCAAGAACTTTGATTCTGAAGATTACAAGAGGGGTGAGGGGTGAGGGGGGGTGAGATAAAAAAATTTTAATCAAATTCTAAATGATAGGTGGGGGTGAGTGGGGGTGGTAAAATTAAAAAAAAAAATTTTAAATTGAGGGGGGGAGTGCATAGTGACACAAAGTGTCACTATACACCTTGAGTGCCTAATAACTACATTTTTCACATTTTGTGACTATGAGATATATGTGACTTTGTGCTCCTAAATCACCTAAATGAGCTTTGCATGCAAGAAAGTTGTAACAATCAACCAACCCTATTCTCCAAACTATGACAAGTGTTTAATGAATTAATAAAACAAAAAGTAGTCTTACCTACTATCAATTTTTTTTCAATCATATCAAATTTTCAAATCAAATTTACAAAGTCAATAAACAAAAAATGACTTCAAAATAAATACAAATAAATATAATAGCAAATATATTTAATGATATGTATGAGTGCTTTTGCTGTGCAAAGCAAATCATACAATTTAAAAAGTAATTTCAATAGGAATTTATAGAGCTAAAGAAGAATATTCCAATTTGAATAATCTACTTTATAATATGCGATATGAAATCTTTTGCAATTAAGAAAAAACATTAATACCATAAAAAAAAACACCAAACATAAACTATTGAACATAGCTTGAAATATTGTAGAGAATTTTTCTATCTCCTAGATGCTCAAGTGTAATTATACAAAGCCAAATTTCTTGTTGATGACATCAATATAAGCAGATGGGATATCCAAGACACATTCAATTGTGTTCCTCATCTTGAACTTCTATAATATCATAAGAAAATCCGTTTTCTTCCAAACTAGATTTTGAGTCTTCTCAACCTTCCAACACAATCTCTTTCTGGAGTCTAATCTAATATAGCACTCTAATACATTTTTATCTCTTGAAGTAGGCCAAAATATTAAACTAGCACATAAACTAGTTGATTTGGGTTACTAAAAGGATCAGACTAGGATCTAGCACTCTACATAGGCTTTATATATTTCTCTACTGGTTGAATGCTAATTGAATAACCTATACAAAGTATATACTCCATTGTTCCATCCAAAATGATTATAATGTGCAATTGCAAAATTATTCTATGAAGGCAACATCTTCAACAAATTTTTTGTAAATCTCACTATCTTTGGCAATTTTGGTCATTCACTATTGCTTCAATTTGAATAGAGAAATAAAACCCATCTAAAAAAAAATTAGATAATTCAATTGGCTCCTCCAAAGTTATACTCACCGCTTGCTAGTGGAATACCAAATGTTCATAGCATCTTCTATACTCTCCACTTCTAATTGTTGCCAAAGAATATCCCCTAGTATTTGATGAATCTACACAAACTTTTCAAAGAAAAGGCTGAGAAATCTAGGCTTAGCAACAATTGTAATTGTAATAAACTTTCTAATCATGAAGGCTTGCCCCAACAAAATACACTTATTGAACAAGCCAAGTATGCAGAAAATAATTCTACTTGTCTATAATATGTAGGATCTTCAAAATTTTGATTGTAAAATGAAAATCTCCCAAGGAACCATTACAACCAAGAATAAGGTTGAAATTCATGTTGTAACAATTTTCCTTGGCCACCAATAGACCATTAACCACTATCATTGTGTAGGATGACAACTTTCGTACTCCAAAGCCGTCAAGGGCTACTTTCTTAGTTTGGAATCTCAACCATCTTTTTAGATACATTGTAAACCTCGTCTTCACTAGAAAAGATGTACTCTTACATTGTTAGCCTTGTAGACTCTATGGTCTTTGTACACGATTGAGCACATAATGTAAACTTTGTGATTATAGAAACCAACTAATTTAAGAATTGCAAGGAGCCAAATATATATTTTGCTAAATGCAGTTCATATTAATTCAAGTTAATTTTTAACCAAATATATAGACTATGAATGGCTATTGTACTAGCTAGTATCCTTGTGTGTACAATGGAAGATTTCAACTTTCCATCCATTCCAATCTCAAATTTTTGTTGACACTAAATAGAAGCACATAGAATTTCTAGATTAGATTGCAATACAAACTAATGTACTTGTCATAATTATTTTTATTGTTGTAAATACTTCTAAATCTATAAGTGTAATCATATGTATAAACTATTGTAGTTATTGCAATCTACAATTTGGAATAGAAATAAAAAAATAATTCTATTTTAGAGTATGAATAAAAAACAATCAATATATTTTTGAGCCCTTGCTATTTTTGTTGTCTTGTTGGATGCCTTTCATTTATAACCTAATGGGCAAAGTAAATATGCATGACTTTGTGCCATTTCTATTTATTTCAAAAGAAAAAATAATTTTTAAATCAATAAATCAAATTGATTGAACAATAGAAGAAATTAAAAATCAAATCCAATGTGAATTTTCTTGTGGTGCAAATTCTAGGTTCAATAAAAAATTGAATAAAAAAATGACCTTAAGAGCAAAAAAATCTATTCACTACTTTAGAATTCAAGGGCATTGAAAGCTTGCACATTTATTTTAGAACAAATTTTTTCTCTTATTTTTTTAGCTTCAATTTAAACTACTATATTTTTGTTAAATGACTATGAATCCCTATTCAAGTAATTAACAAATTTTAAATTTGGAGGTCATGGACTTCCTACCATTCAACTTAAATCAAGTTGAATGAAATTAATATCCTCAAAATCCATTGACATATGTATATGTATAATTGCATACACTCAAATTATAGAATAATAAAAAAGAACTAATTATATATATCAAATCAAGTTGATTCGACTACAAATAGGGAAGTAGTAATAAATTCCTTTCAAGTTAAATCTCATCAACATTTTTGTGGGTAGTTATAGTCAAAAGGACCAGAAAAGTGGATTTAACCTCTAAAGTTCCTAGACTATGTTTTCCTCCAAAACACTCCAAAACTGCCATTTCTTATACAAGCTTCAAAATTTAGAAAAAAAAACACACTTTTGGACAAATGTGTCGCAGCACAGGGCAGGTCAATTCCCCATTATACTCACAAAAATCGCTCTAGAGTATAACTAAGTGACTCTAAAGATCGAACCCACGAGATCCTGTGAAGTATCTAGCTCTATTAAGCAGTTAAGCTCAGTCAGTATGCCAATCTTACTTTCCGGTCCTAGATCTAGAACCAGAAATACCACCACACCGGATAACTACAGACCGGATTACTCCTTCTTCCGGTCCTACTAACTATCCGGTCTGTACAAATACCTAAATCCCAGGATCTCACAACTTCCGATCCTGGAAATCCGTCCTAACCAATCCGGTCGGGATGGTCATCCTGTACCCGTAATCCTATCCGGTTTGGTTTTGCCTCTGTTTCACCATCAGAGGGGTCGCCGCTTAATTTTGAGAGTGGTAGGCCCACCACTCCTTCCGTGACTTATAGTGGCTGAAGACCCACTGTCCTACCTTCTAGACTCCTAAGCTAATCCGGATCCGGTTTGGTCCTTCACAACAACCCAGATAGCAATCCGGGTCGTAGGTCACACAAAAACCCTACACTCGACCCTCTCGTACTACAACGACCTTGATGCTACTTCCGATCCGTGCGAAGACAGGTGGTTACAAGTGCACCCGTCCGTTCCAACATCAACTAAAGTTCTTCCGTTACCCATACGGGTGGTGAGACCTCACAGGAGATCGGACACTCAACCGGATTTCCCACCCGGGAGTTCTAGCGCAGCTAAGGAATCCCTCCCTACCCGCCTAGCCTAACAACGGCTTTCTCACCCGGAATCTCAAACTCTAGACGTGCTGAGGAACTAAGTTCACTCCCAACTCTTCGGTACCTAATCACATGCACCTAGGATCGGAAAATAAACACCAAGGGGAGAAATCACTTGCCAACCAACTCGTACTATCCTAACTCCTCATCATACAATCCTGTCGCGCTGGAGAGAGATACACAACGAAGAGAATAGAAAGGTACAAGAAGTTTGCAAAATGAAAAACTCCCAATTTCCATCGCAGGAACCGATTTATATACAAAGGGTAAAAACCCTAAAAGCACAAAAAGGAGCGGAAAACCCGTGGGGTCCGCCGCCACCCTAATCTAATTTCCGGTCTAACCTAATACTGTTGAGCCGGATCCGGATCCGGATCCGCTCCTACTCCTAACTGAAATTAAAATCCTATCTACCCTACAACTCTAGATCCTATCGTCGGGCTTCCGGTCTCCGGGACTAGCTCCTCGAAGACTTCACTCAAATTCCGGACCCGTTCCCCCTCCGCAGGATTCGGTCCGGGTGGAGACTCCAGGTCGATGGTGATATCCGGTCTCGTGCCCGGAGTCCCAGTCCGTGCAGACTTCTTGGACTCAGGAGTCCAATCCTTCCTATCCTTCTGAATGGTCGCGTCCGGAAAGAGATCCGGTAGAGAGATGTCCGAAAGGTGAATACCTTTGTCGCACGTCGCTCCCGTCAGCTTCCGGCTGCTCTCTTCGATCCGGTCCGCTGCCTTCCGCCCCTCCACCATTGTCGTCTCCACCTGCTCGGCGAAGTCCGCGAGAATCCGGACCATCCGGGAACCGGATAGTTTCTTCTCTTCGTGGATCTTCTCGTCGAAGAGCTTCGCCTTGGCCGTTGCCGTTCCGGTCTCTCCCAGGACCGCCTTGATCTGCTCGGCCACCTTCCGAGTCTCCTCCGCCATCTCCCGAGCGGCCGTCACGTCTTCCTGATAGGCAAAAAGTGTTGCCTTCAGTTTATCTACCTCTTCCTGCAACCGGCGGATCTCGGCTTCCTGCTTCCGGGTCTCTTCCGGATTCGTGATGCATTGCGCCACTTGTTCCGCCAAGTTGCTGTCTGGTGCAGCACCCACCAACTTGCCGATTGCCGCAAGCGTCCTGTGCTTGACCTCCCAATCTGCCCTGATGTTGCAGAGGACGTTGATCAGACCGTTGAACGGATCTTGCATATCCGGATCTCCCCCGGAATTGGTCTTCTCGGCTTCCGGTTTCTCCTCCGGGGCCGGTTTGTCTTGACCGGGAGGCGTCCCGCGCTTGTGTGGAGGCGTCAGCTTCTGTCGCTTGATCGGCGGCATCGGCTCCTCCTCTTCCTCGCTGGACTCCCAGTCTGACCCGGAATCGGATTCCGCCTCGTCATCCGTCTCCGACTCCCCATACTTCAGGAGCACTTCCTACGTCTTCCACGCCCTCTCCTCAATGTCGGTGAGGACTTGGTTCTCCCGATAGAGGTGGAAGAGATAAGGGCACACTGGAGTGGCCCTTTTCTTCCCAACCCTACTAACAAGCTGGGCCACGAGATCGGAAATGATCCGTGCCCAGTCCACTTTCCGGGTACCACTGAGGGCACCGAAAATGGTGTTGCCGAGGGTGATCGTCACCCTGGTCGGCTTTTCCGGGTGAAGAACCGGAACCAGGAATTGCAGGAGCCGACGGTGTCGGTCATCCAAGCAATCCTCGACCGCGTATCCGTCCTTCGGGTTGACGGCTCCCTTGAACTTCCCTCGGACAAACTCATCCTTCCGGCTCGCCATTCCCAAACCTCCTGCCCGGAAACTGTAAACCGCTCTCCACATCCCCTCGTTCCAGCTGACGGGAGTTCCCCTCACGGTGTTGTCAAACTGGTTGGACAACTTTCCGAGGAGCTCCTTGACCATTCTCTCCTCCCTAAAACCCCAAGGTTTCTCGGCAAACCCTACGCAACCCATGGATCTGAGATCATCCATGAGTTCAGCCTTTTCCGGCTCTGTGGAGGGAATAACCGGAATGACTTTCCGGAGCTTCACCTCACTTGCAGAGGGACTCGCTTGTCTCGACCTACGTAGCTGAGGCATTCCCACTCACATCTACCTCACTATCTCCTAGCCGCACGTCCCGTTCCTCACTTCCTCTCTCCGATCTCAACCGGAATTAAAACGAACAGAACACAAATGCACAGACGCACAAACGACAAAAACTCAATCGTGCGCTCAAGGTCGAGTTTCTAAAAGGGGGTGCAACAGTGAAAGCTCCTCCTTTTATAGTCCCTGGACCCTTTCCGGTTTGTCATCATGAATCCGGTTTACCATCATAATCCGGTCCTAGACCTAATCCGGGTTACATTCCGTTTCCGTCGTTAGTTACTCCTGACCGGATTAGATCCAAGAAGCCCACTACTTCACGTTCCGTGCTAATTCTGAGTTTTCCTTCCCCACCTAATCGGATCCGGTTAGCTAATTACTAGTTTCCGTTCCTATTTGGGTGTATACTAAGAAAATCAAAATTCTAAGCTGCGACAAAATGTAACCATAGGATCTTGTAGTACACTAGTTTGAAAAGATGTGGAAATTTTTTTAGAAATTCCACCATGTAGATTGCAAGATATTAGCATTTGAAGTGACAAAAATCATTTTTTTGTCCTTGCGAAAAATTGGGTAGCTAAACTTTACAAGGTCACATTTATATAGAAAAATGTTTAAAATGATTGCAACTCTTTGAATTCATTCTTCAAGGCATGTTGGCTACATTTTTGAAAATTTTTAGATCATTAGAAATTGTACAACATATAGGAAAAAAATAGTAAGTAGAAAGATGTAGAGAATGGTTCAAAATACTAAATTATTAATAATTTATTTATAGAAACGAAAAATGACAATTCCAATGGTTTTAATGTTGTAATAAAAAATCTTCACCTAAAATTTTTATTTTTTTCTAAAAATATTGAAAATTTAGTTCAATAACGGACTTCAAAGTTTATTTTGGGATAGAAAATCCATAACTGCCCGCAAACTAAAACACCTCATAACTTTTGACTCATTAATCAAAATGGAATGATTCAAAGCTTTTAATGTATATATAAATCTAGAAAATCAATTTCAAATTTGGATTATTGAAAAAAATGATTTTTTCAGATCTACTCGGACTACTTGAGTTGAGAAACAAACTACATATTAGGCCATAACTTTTGACTCATATTTCCAAATGTCTTGAAATTTAATGTTCATGAAAGATATTTCTTGTCCATACCTTTTATCAAAATTTGGGCCAAAAATATAGAAATCTCTAGTCACACGCATTTGCCCAAAATTTCTCTGTTGCCAAAAAATGTAGTTTAGTCCTTTAGAGGTTAAGGAATAATTAGAAGAAACCCCTACATATATGGGTTTATGTTTTGAAAACCCTAGAAGTGCCATAAGCATTTCTTTTTGTCAGTTTTAAGAATCTAAATGGGTGTTTGAGTGTCAATTAAGGAATTGGGAGTAGTTTCCAACTCTAGACAAAAAGTAGTAAAAACACTTAGTTTAGATTCCATGTAGGATTTTTATTAGGACAAGTGCATGCGGCAATATTGGCTAAAATTAGAAAAATTAGGGTCAATTTGGCTTCCTAGTATCATAAAAGTTCATAATAAAAGGTTGGGTGAAAATCACATTTCAAATGCGAAAGTTGGAAATTTGCCATCAAGAGTAACTTTACAAGCAAAATCCATGAATACCATATGTAGGCAGTTACTAGACGAAAGAGGTGTTTTTAGTATGAAAACATGCCAAGAGCGTAATAGTGAGCTCAAACTGCCAAGATTCTCTCGTATGAAAATTATTTTTCTCTGGAAGAATTAAAATTAAGAGAAGTAAAATTATTTTTCTTTTAAAAAGTGCAAGTTAGACTTGAAACTTTGCATAGAGGATTTGGGGACTTCCTAAAAGTTACTAAAAAAATTCGTAATTTTTGGAGTCATAAAACATGACTCCATGGGAAGTCAACCAATGTTATCAAGGATGGAAAAATTTATGGAAATTCATTTGGTGATGTTGAAATTCCATTAAAAACTAGGATAGTGTATTTAAGTCTAAATAAGCGCCTACTCAAATTTCGTGACTTTTCAACAACAGTAATTACCCGAATTAGCAGTTCCAACAAATTTTAATAGAATTTCAAAACATTCCACAAATTGACCATCAAATTATAAGCATAAGAAGGCCAAATTGAGCCATCTTGGATTCTTTCCTTACATTCTTGAACCTTCTACACAAAACCTGGCTAGTCAAAATTAGAAAAAACCACAAACTCTAAAATTTAGGTTTTCACCTTTCCCACTAAGATGAAAAACGTTGTCTTTTGTAAAGGTTTTTGACTAGAAAGTTAAAAGTTAAGGGGGCTTTAGAACAATTTGGATCTTCTAAACCCAATGACGCAATTTGTTTCTCATTTGAAGTTTTCCTTCAAAAGATATAGGACAATCAACTATAGGATAGAATTAGGTGTAGTAAAAGTTAATATTAGTAATTTTTTATTTACTTAGTTAGTTTTAGAGTAAAAGGAGGAGGTGGAGGTCCTTAGAAATGTAAAAAAGGGCTCTCACTAACTCCCTTTGCACCCTGTTTTTCTTGTTTTTGTTAGGCCAACTTGTAGGCACCTCGTTCTTCATTTTGCTTGTTGGTCATTTGAGACCAATCTTCTTGCTTTCATTTTTGTTTGGTTGCCACAAGGCCTTCACTTTGTACTATGGCCAATTTTTTTGTGAACCTTGCTTTTGCCTTTGTGTTTTGAGCTTATTCCAAAGGACTTGGGGGTCCCTTTGGTTTTGCTTCTTTTTTATCATTTGAATACTATCACTAAAAGACTCTTGGCTGAATTCTCACGATGTTGTTAGCCAAGAACTTTTAGAGCTTGCTTGCCTCTTTTATGTTGAGTCTTTTAAATTCCTCATGGAGCTTTTCTGGTGAGAGATTTCACAAGTTGTTGTAGTAAATCTCCCCTAAAGCCTAGATTTAGGAATGAGTGGTCCAAGTATTGTTTCTTTCTTCCTTTGGGAAGACTTGGATGAAATCCAAGTTTCCAAGATTCCTACTATATGCCATCTCTACATCATCTTGTTGTTTTCTTGGGGTATAATTGCCCTATACATCGAAGCTTTGTTCCTATACTAAACTTTGTATTCATTCTAAAAATCCTCTTGTTGTGTGTGATTTCTTAGAATTTGGAAGGCAAAACCTTGCCCTTACAATATCCAATTTAATTTGGATTAAGGATCCCCAAAAGGAAACGCAAGGGTGTGGCGAGCAACAACCAATTTTGGGACAAACTAAATTGGCCTAGTTGGTTTTAAAAGAAGCAAGAAGTTGAAAGAAGAGAGAGTTGTCAACAGAATAGAAAATTCAAGATGAAGCAATAAATTGACTTTTTTGCCATAGTTTAGAATTGAATTCAAAAGTCAAACTATAAAAAACAAAATAAAGAATCAATTGATTTAATAGAGGTTCTAGAGGTTAGCTAAAGTAGAGAAAGGTTAAGAAGCTTAGTTGGGATAGATTTGACTTTAAAGTATATTAGCAATACTTCAAAAGAATTAGATTTTCAAAGATTTCACTTAAAAAATTGGAGCCTTCAAAAGAAAAAGGAAAAACTTAGAAAGAAATTGGAAAAAATAAAATAAAAAATCAACTTGGAACAAGCAAAAGGAAGCTTGGAAAGTAGATGCAACCACAATAAGTCTAATTACCAAGAATTGAAAATATATGAAGAAATACGGAGACAATGGAAGGAGCATACACTCAAGTGATGGAGTTTGAAGTGCAAACCAGAGAAGAGAACACCAACAACATTGAGGTTAGTGCTTAAATCCAAACTCATAATTACATATCATCTCAATTATAATTTCAATTTCACTTTGCAATTAAGAGTTTAAGACCGCAGGTATAAATTGGAGTCAGACCATAAAATCACTAGCAAAGTAGAATTAGGATTTAAATTGCATAGAGAATTTTTATAGCTTTCCAAAATCTGGTGAAAACTCCAAAAGTTATGCTTAAATGAAGCTTAACTTAATTTTAGATGAAAAATCAAAAGGAAAAGGAATTTAAATGAAAATTAAAGAATTAGCATATAGTGAAAGAAAGAAAGTAAAAGAATAATAGAACCAAAAGAAAGAAAATAAATTAACCAACCAAAGTGGTCAAAATTTATTCCAAAATCAATTTAAAAAATGAGAACCATAGCATTTTATTTTATTGGAAGTAAAAGTCAAAAGCAAGTGGAATCAAAGAACTTCATGGGGACAAGTCAAAAGAATTAGTAATAAATTTTGATGAATTGGTTAACGGTCAAAATTTACTTTTTAACTCTTTACTAGGAATCTTGAATAGGAAAATTGACTTTTATCCAAAGATAAATTAAAATCCTGAAGATAATTAAAAATCATTTAACAATAAAAGTAGAAGTAGAATTAAAATAAAGTACATTGAATGAAAAATCGTAGTAAAAATAGATGAAAGATTATAAGATCACCCAAAGGATTCTTATAAAGAATTTAGATTATAGAGAAAAGTAGAACTTGAAAGATAAAATTAAGAGCTTTAAAAAAATAGAAGATAATCCAAAAATCCATAGTCAATTCCAAAAATTAGAATAGAATTAGGACATATAAATTTCCATTATTTATCTAAAAATCTACCAATCTAGGATTCTAGTTAGGATTTTGTAAAAAATTTCCATTGCTTGGAAGGCAACTCATTTATTACAAACCAATCATCTACAGAATTTGATCGATAAATATAGAACCCAGTTGTGCATATTTGGTCTTGAGGGTAGAAATCAAAACACTTGCAGGCTTCCACTCTTTTTTGGGCTTTTGATATAGAATTATCACTTAAATTGCAAAATTTAAAATAAGCAAAACACTATGAGTCCCAAGTGACAAATTGGGAGCTCACATAGTCCGAATACAATTTAAATTGTTCTATGAAAACAATGCATTTTCTTCTTTGAACCTTCCATCAATTACCATTTTTATGTTCCATTCCACATTCATGTCCATTGTCAGACATCTATAAGAAAATCGTTTTTGTTCAAAAGTAAAAAGACACTTATTGTAAGTATGTAGCTATCTATTCTAGATAATCTTATATGGCGTGAACATAAACTCTAAGTGATGGATGTTAATGTGGAAAACATTGCCAAAGGTAATATTTAAGTCTGCTCAATATTTCAAAAGATGTCTTACATTGCTCATTCAACATCTCATTGTCTATTCAATGTAATCAAATATATGCACATCAAATAGCATGTGTATGTAAGAGGTCACATTTGTATGAAGATGTAGACAATATTGTCTCAATCGATGTCTATAGAAACTCTTGTACGTCTACATTGACGTCTCTAAAAATAATATTGAATATGTATGACAACCACAAGTTGTGCTAACATGGCATGCCATGTTAGGCACCATGTCTTCCTTTTCTTTGCAAAGCATGTCATGTAGATGTCCTTCTTTTGTTTTTTTACATTAGCTAAGTGTTTTACTATAGACCACAATAAATTTGATTAATTTACCTACAATCAAAATGGGTTTACTCAATGACATAGTAGTCTATGTTTTTTTGGAAGCTCCAAAAAATATTAGTACATCTTCATTCAAATCGAATAAAACATCAACATCAAAAACAACATCAACTTGTTTTTATAATAATATGACATCATTCCCTATAACATCCACAAAAATCTATCTTTTCAAGCCATCCACCTTTTGACATTTTGATGTTTTATGTGACATTGATATCTAGAAACTAACACCAAAAAATACATGGATTTCTTCTTGTGAATTGTTGAAGTTTGTAGGATCAACCAAATTCAAATCGAAGGGACTCTAGTATGCTATAGAAAACAAAATGTAGGTAAAACCAAATGCCTCCATCTATGTCATGTACTCATATAAAGTATATTTCTCTTGTTTTAAATATGCTAAATTTTTTTCAATATATAAGTAAGATTTTACTTAAACAACATCTTGTATTATTTATAAGTGTATGTAAAGCTTTTTGGCAAATTATGCTACAAAAATAAATTTCAAAAATTTTAACCAACCAATTAATAATAACCTTATTTTTGGACTCACCTATAATTCTAAGACTAATTCTAGTGCCCTCACTCCCCTAGCCAATTGCATACAAAACAAATAAAAAGTGATGACAACTAAAAATAATAATGAAAAAAAGTGAAAATACTAATTATTGCAATTAACATTGAAGAACTTGTATTAAACCACCATATGCATTGTAGTAGTTATTTACATCCTAAAGAAATAAGTAAATATCATATAATCTTATTTTTCTACTGTTGTTAAAACTTACAAGGGGATAAAATGATCAAACCACTAGTCAAATGAAAATGGGGCAAAATTCTTGATGAAAGACATTTAAATTTGTTGCATCTGATGAATTATTCAATTGAAGTTTTCATGCTCATAGTTACTAAAATGTAATTGCATGAAGTACTTGATTTGCACAAGTTTCCCCTCAAAGTAATACATTGTTAGAAAAAGAATGAAGCCTCAAGACTTTGCTAGCTTTGGATTGGTAGTGCAAGCAATGCAAATTAAAAAAATTAAAACTTAAGTAATAAACTCTTATATGGCACCTAAAGCACTACTAGTCCAAATCCAGCAGGGTTGACACGACGTCCGGACGCGGACGCTGTGTCCACAGCGTCCGCTGACATTCGCGTCCCGACGGACGTAGCGTCCGCCTATCCCCCGTCCGCCTGTCCGCTTGTTCGCCCCGTTCGCCCGTCTGCCTGATTACAACCGTCCGATCGACGCGCGGACTGATTTGGTCCGCACGATCTGGGCGTCTGCCTCAGGCCGTTCGCCCCGTCCGCCCGCCCCGCCCGTCCACTTTCTGATGGCGGTCGGGACGCTGTGTCCGCTAGCGTCCGTGCATCCGGACGTCCGGATGCACGGACGCTATTTTGGGGCGGATGTTGACATTCGTCAACCCTGAAATCTGGTAGCCCTCTTGAGATCTCATTCTTTTTTTAATGCTTGCAAACTAAGATTTTCATAAGAAATGTATTCCATTTTCATACAACTAATTCATGACCTTTATAAAAAAATTGAAGAAAATTTCCACCTTATGATTTAGGTATATATGAAATGCACATTCAAAAGATATAAAAGTATAAAATATGCATTTTGAAATCCTTCAAAAGCTAATCAATGATTTTGAAAATGAAAGTTAAATATAAAAATGCAAAAAATTCTAAAATATCATAAGCATAAAAAAAATACAATTCTTGTGAAGGTAAACATCAATATTCAAAAATTCAATTTTTTTCCAAGTGGTATCAATGAGATCTCTAAATTCACCTTGATGAAGCAATATTTTGGGGGAAATTTCTTCATTTACTCCATGTAGAAATTTTTTCATTGATGTTTTCAATGTAATTATTATTCATACATAAAATTAAGTTGTTAGTTTTATTTGTTACATTGAAATGTCAATAACTATGCATCCCCCTAGTTGGGTTCTTGGTATCGTTGGAAGCTCTTTGTAAGGGGGTGCATGGGCTTTGTTTCATGGTATTTAGACCCATAGCATGAAAGTTTAGATTTATTTATTTATTTTCAAATTTCAAATTAAAAAAATACTTTGATTTTGATTTTGATTATGACAATGATGTACTAGTCCTTGCAATAAATTAAGTATTTTTTTGGTTTTTTTTGTTACAATGAAATCTCTAGAATCGAGCATCTCTTAGTCACATTTTTAGTACGGAAGAAAAGTTCTCTATGAGGGTGCATAAACTTTGTTTCATGGCATTTTGGTTCATAATAGAGAACATATTGCATTTGAAGTTTTCATAAATTAAAAAATAGAAAATTACTTTTATTTTTATTTTATTATATTATGGCAATGGTAAAGGGCACACTAGTGTACACTTGATTGGTAAAAAACTTGCTTCTATAGTTCTATCCTAAATTCACTATGTGGAGTCATTGTAAGAAACATTGGGTGTTTTCCATAGCATTTTGGTAGAAACTGCGTTTTTGCCACAAAGTACTATGAGTACTACGTAGCGGAACAACTTAGTTGTTGATTGGAAAAATCGACAACTAAAAGTACTATTGGGTTACTTGCAAGTACAAAAATAGGACTATGGGAAAAAAAGATAGATTGTCACAAAAAATAGAAATAATGAGGTATAAATTAATAATAAAAAGAAAACCATAAACAAAAAAAAACTAAAAATATTTCCATTTGAGTAGACTTGATAGTGATCAAATTTCACCTAGAAAATGAAGTTGACACCATATTCAATGTTTAAAATTGCTCGTACAAGAAGGGAGCCCTATTTGCATGGACCTAGAGGACATAAAATAATATATTTATAGATGTCCCTTCGTAGGCATATGCCCACCTAATATAGCAATAGACCACGAAAATTTCAACCCTAGATCATTCAATTTGGATACTACAAATGTAGTGAAATCCCTTGAATTTCAAAGTGTGACAAATTAACAAACTGAAATTATTATTTTTTATTTCTAAAATGTATAAGATCTGATACCCATCAAATTAGACATTTCCAATAAAAATTTCAAGTTTTTAGGACTTGGGATTCAAAAGTTGTACTAGAAGACAACAATGTCACTCTAATTGTGAGCAAAATAGGACCGGTGTTTCTTGCAATGACCCTTCGCATATTTCATAATGTGAATTTTCAAAGTTATTTCACCAATGCAAATATAGTATTGCTATTTGACCAAAAAAAAGTTATACTAAATTGTATAATCATACAACTACTATAATCAAATGAACAACAATTCAATATAAGTATTTCAATATGAATGATTATTGGGAAATCTTAATATCCATAAAACACATTGAATCATCATTCATTTATCTAAAATGTCTATTTAAACAAAATCATCCTAATTTTGCAATCTCCATCTATTCAATGCAATAATTTAGTACTGAAGAGAAATAATATCAAACTTGATTACTACTTCAATAATTTTTTTAAAGGTTTTAGATTGAAATAAAGTCAAGTAAATTGATTAAAATACTAAAATTGATTAAAATTTCCTTAAATATATGAAACATCTTCAGTTCAACTCCAAAAAGACATCATAAGTAAGTCAATAACACATTTCTAAATCTATATCCATGAATAAGATGATGACAAATCAAATTTGGGGAGAGATTTTAGCTCTTCAAACACTTTGCAAGTTCCATCAAAGATGAATCTTTTCACCAATAAAAATGCATAGCAAAGAGATTTTAGATCTTTGATCCTCTCTAGAAGATCCATTAAGGATAAACACCCTTACAAATCCAAGTACAAGAAACTTCAACTCTATATATCTTTGGTAGAAGTTCCATCAAGAATAAACACCTTTACAAATCTAAAAGTATATGAGACTTCAATTCTTTGATACCCTCGGGAAGTTTGGTCAAGGATGAACACTCATCCTTGACCCAAGTGCCTTATAAACTTCATTCCATTGATACCCTTAGGAAGCTTCTTCAAGGATGAACACCTTAACAAATCCAAATGTGTGAGAGACTTTAACTCTTTGATATCCTCAGGAAGTTCTATCAAGGATGAACACCTTGACAAATCCAAGTACATGAGAGACATCAACTCTTTGATACCTTCAAGAAGTTCTATCAAAGATGAACACCCTTGCAAATACAAGTGTGTGAGAGACTTCAATTCTTTGATATCCTCTTGAAGTTCAATCACAGATAAACACCATGACAAATCTAACTGCATGAGAGACTTCAATTCTTTGATACCTTCTAGAGGTTCCATCAAGGATGAACACCCTTGCAAATACAAGTGTGTAATAGACTTCAACTCTTTGATACCCTCGAGAAGTTGTGCCAAGGATGAACACCCACATAAATTCAAGTGCATGAGAGACCTCATCTCATTAATACCCTCTAGAAGTTTGAATAAAGATGAACACACCCACAAATACAAGTGCGTAAGAGACTTCAACTTTTTGATTCTTTTTGGAAGTTTCATTAAGGAAAAACACCATGACAAATCTAAGTATGTGAGAGACTTCAACTCTTCGATACCCTTTGGAAGTTTTGTCAAAGATGAATACTCTCCCAAATACAAGTGCATGAGAGACTTCAATTCTTTAATACCGTCTGGAAGTTTTATCAAGGAAGAACACCCTTGCAAATCCAAGTGTATGAGAGAATTCAACTCTTTAATACTCTTTGGAAGTTCCATCAAAGATGAACACCATGACAAATCCAAATGTATAAGAGAGTTCAAACCTTTAAAGTTTAAATGATTGCCTTTGATTCCAATAGATTGAGGTATGCTTAGCAATCATAAATCTCTCATATTTGAGAAGAAGCCTTTGTGAATCACCAATCTTTCAATATCCTTGGCATATGAAATCTTTGATAATAAACAAATTTGAAGAATTGGTAATTTAAGGTTTTTGGAGAACTCAACAAAAGTACAACCTATCATTGACACAATCTTGACATGTTTTCCTATTGCTAGAAAGGTTTCAAATACCTTCCCAACTTGAAAATAACATTGAGATGCTCATTCATTGGGTTTAGCCTTGCTAAGGATGTGATTTGCAAGGTCTCGTAGAACATCATGTATTTGAACATACTCTCCATCTGCAGACATATCAATCAAGGATCGATCGTCTAAGTCAATCAAAATTGATATGCCAACATCTCTTGTTTCTTCAACACTTCTAGAACCAAATAGTTGTTGTGCATGCCATATGTCACATAAATTGCTCGTTGAAATTTGATTGTCTTCTGGAAATGCCGCAAAATGTAAAGAACTTTTTTTGGAGGTATCATCTAATTCATCATAGCTATATTGCAAGTGACTGTAGAGTTTCTTCTCCACTTCTTTCTCAACAAATTTTGAGTGGGGCATTGTCATTGTTCCTGTCAAATAGTTTAAAGTATTATGCCACTCTCTTTCATTGGTCTTTTCCCACATTGCACTACTAATGACTTTGATAGTGAGTGGAAGTCCATCACATTGCTCACAAATATCTTTGGCTATGCCTTCAATTTGAGTTGATGGAGGTTTCTTGCTTACAAAGGCATGCATGCAAAACAACTCCCAACTATCCTCCTTGGATAATGATTGAAGGCCATATTCGTTAATTTGAGACAAAATGGTCATTTTGAGACTTTCAAAACACAAGTGCAACGTTTTTTTGACAATATAGTTGTTCAATTCAATGATAAATAAAGTTTAGTATTGAATGACTAAGCAACCTTGAGACTGCAATTTCAAACAAATGCAGCCAATGAAGGAAAATTACATTAGTACACCGTATAATTAGAAATTTTTGTTCACATCGAAGGAAAAATATTGAAAGAGTTTGCACTCAACAAGTTCAATTTACTTGGAATATTAGACTATATTATTCTATTCTGAATGGCTTGTAGCATTTCTTCATAAATGAACTTCTAATTTCTTAGAGTTTGTGTGTATATACAAAGTAGTTGCTTGCTTTGTTTTTCAAAATACTAGATTTTTACATTATATCTACCTTGTTATTAACCTATAAAGTCCCAAGGTATTTTTGAAGACAAAGACCATTCAAAACTACTATTTCTATTGCAAAGAGGAAGAGAGTATTCAAAGTCTTGCAAAAAATACTTGAAAATGTTTTTATTTCTATTGCAAAAGAGCAAAAAATTGGCTTTCTTTTAGATTTGACTACAGGATCTTGTACTACACTAGTATAAAAATGTGGAGTATGATGTTTCAAAAACTTTCACCACGTGCATATAAAGATATTTACATTTAAAGGACAAGAAAACATGTATTTCCTAACCTTGCTTGGCAAGCTTTTTTGGCTTAGTTTGAATCTTCTTAACTTAAATAAATTTGTAGGACGCATTTTGATTTTATATTTTGGGATGTTGAACAACTGTGTTGAAAATGTAGACCATAGAAATTCAACAACAAAGTACTAAATTTTCACTCATTCAATTAATACTAAGCAGATGTAGATTCAAGGTTGAAATAAAAACTAAATTCTTAATAGTTCTAAGATGAAATTAAAATACAATAATTCCAATGGTCAAATTGTTGTAGCAAATATACCCAACCTATTTAACAATGTTTTTGGAAGAGGGTGTCAAAATTGCAT
The DNA here is from genome assembly GCA_963969395.1 of Pseudoscleropodium purum. Lineage (NCBI taxonomy): Eukaryota > Viridiplantae > Streptophyta > Bryopsida > Hypnales > Brachytheciaceae > Pseudoscleropodium > Pseudoscleropodium purum. The sequence goes on along the minus strand of OZ017800.1, from coordinate 13,381,607 downwards.
TTGATGTGAGTTCTATTAGTTGTTTTTTCCTGAAAATGCTCAAATTGTCACAAAAACAAGATTGTCCATAACTTTCTCATTACTTCTCCAAATGGATGAACCAAAGCTTCAAATATAAAGTTAACACAAATATGACATACAAGAAAAAAATATCAAAGAATTTATTTCAATTTTATTGGGAATTTTTTGGACTGCCCAGTCTCCTCTAAAATTCAGCTAGCATAATGAATGCTTTCAGACACCGATTGAAATAAAAATGAAATTTCCCTAAAGCTAATGGATTTCTCTATGTTATAGGAGTTTTTGAAAGTTTCACTAAATTTCTTGAGCTCATAGATATAGTACTAAACCACCCTTCTCTTGGGGGAACTATTGACGACCCCGTCCTCCATGTTTCCCTTCGAGTAGTCTATGGCCGCGGACGTTGCATCGGAGGCGGAGCACAACAAGTACGGTTTGGAAAAAGGTGCAGTGTCACAACTGCCATCCATGGACTCGCTACAAGTTCAAAAAGACTTTTCTGATCTGGAAAGGAGGCTCCGCGTGAGCCTCCCATTTGTAGGAAGGCTTGCATCAAACGGGAGTCCAACCTGAAGCAAGTACAGAATATTTAAATGCTTGAGACATGATCCTCCAACAAGCAACAACAATCGCTAATAGCATTGACCTAATTGGACACATAAGAAGAAATCCAAGGAATAGAATAAAAAATCTAAACTTTGAAATTTTTTTTCAATATTTACGAAACATTATTTACAAAAGATTATTTCATACACGAATATAATAATACCACTGCCATTTTAAATGTGGGTACATGGGATGTTCACTTCCTACGACGGCCACGCCCTATGACTAAACCTATCCCAGGAAGTTCATATCATACACCGAAGGCTTTGTTGGACTTTCTCATTGCTGCCACAATTTGTTTCATAGAGAGATCACGAGCAGTGAAAGGGTTCACGCCAAGCCGGTTCTCTTGGACATAATCCCGCAATTCTCCATTTTGGCAGTTCAAATGTAGACGCCATAGCCATGGTAGGAGCTCCCCCATAAGAACATCATTCTGAAGTTGTTTTGAAGCCGTAATGCTATGCTGACCGTTGATAATCATAAATCGCATATTTTTAATGTCCTCCCATTTCTTTGGCTTTTCCTTCAAAAGCATTTTCTGATCATCAACTAGAGTGAGACACACTTTTTGGCGTTGACCTATTTCCACCATTTGAATAAGAACTCGCTTCATGTCATTCACCATATTCTGTTGCAGTGTGCGAATGACGTATTCGTCGCTCGCTATAATACACTGTTCGATGTCGACTGTCACTGTAACCATGTCAAAGAGGAAGCAGTCCCTATGCTCCTTCCAAAAGTCTTTTTGGATTTTGCCAATTTCCTCAAAGTCTGCAATTGGACCTTTGAAGGCTGCTAACCCAACAGAGTTTGTAGTCAAACTTGAGCCTGAACTAGTTGCACCTTCTGTACCAACTATGAAACTCTTCCTTCTCTTTCGACTAGTTTCTGCTCCTACTGGTGCACCCCTCTTCTTTGGCTCAGATCTTGTGTTCCCTGGCTTTGCTCTACTTCCGGATGTTGTGGGAGCAGACGGCCATGGTGTTGCAAATCCAGTTTTTTGCCTCCGTCCTTGTATTGTTCTTCGACCCACTAAATGCTTCATAAACAGTCTTCTAATATGATCAACTCTATATCACATCAATATACTGAGGTTCATATTCTAAATTTCTAGAATTGTTTAGTTATCGGTGAGTTGACGATAACTTTGATGATAGAAAATAACATACAAAGTGATCATTTATATATTTTAGGCTAGCAATTACAATTGATTATTGTGAAATGAACACACCCTTAGATTTGAGTAAAAGTCATCATTGACTCAACGATAACTTTGTATATATTTCACAAAAGTTGATTATTGTGAAATGAACGCACCTTTGGATTCTACCAAAAGTTATCATTGACTCAACGATAACTTTGCATATATTTCTTGATAGTTGATTATTGTGAAACGAATGCACCCTCGGATTTGAATAAAAGTTATCATTGACTCAACGATAACTTGGCATATATTTCACAAAAGTTGATTATTGTGAAATGAACGCATCTTCGGATTTGAATAAAAGTTATCGTTGACTCAACGATAACTTTGCATATATTTCTTGACAATGGATTATTGTAAAATGAACGCACCTCTGGAATCTACCAAAAGTTATCGTTGACTCAATGATAACTTTGGATATAGTTCACAACAGTTGACTATTGTAAAATGAATGCACCTTTGAATTCTACTAAAAGTTATCGTTGACTCAACGATAACTTTGCATATATTTCTTGACAATGGATTATTGTGAAATGAACGCACCTTTGGATTCTACCAAAAGTTATCGTTGACTCAATGATAACTTTGCATATTTTTCACGACAGTTGATTATAACTAATACAAAGCAGTATACCTCGCGATTATAACATTCAAAAACACAATGCACTTCCAGATGGACCTAACATGGGTTCTTTTCACACAAATTTTGCTTCAACAACATCTACATGGGGCTACATGACCAAAGACTCTTTTCCGGTTGAGAAAATATGAGGAAGCGTATTTTGCAATTGGAACAATACAATGGACACCGCACTTCCTAACATGAATTCCTTTCATACTAATTTTGTTGGAGCGACATCCACATGGGGTTGCATGATCGAAGACTACAATGTGATCTACAAAAAATACGAAGTGTACTTCGCGCTTACAACAATGAAAAATACACCACGCTTTTTCATGGACCCAACATAAAATCTGAATACTAATTTCTTAAGAGGAATATCTACAAGGGGTTGCATGACCAAAAACTACAATATTCTCCGCACAATAATTGAAAAGGGAATTTTGCAATTGCAACAACGCAAAAGACACTACGTTCTTCATACACTAAAAATGAATTCTTCTTATATCAATTTCATAAGAGCGGCATCTACATGGAGTTGCATGACGAAGGACTAAAATTTCCTCCGTAGAAAATATGAAGCGTACTCCAATTACAACAATGCAAAATACACTGCGCTCTCATGGACTCATCATAAATTCCGTTCATACCAATTTCTTAAGAGCAACATCTACATGGAGTTGCATGACCGAAGACTACAATTTTCTCCAAACAATAATTGGAAGCATACTTCGCGATTACAACAATACAAAGACACCACCTTTCCTCATACACCCAACATGAATTCAAGATATACCAACTTCAAAATAGCAACATGTATATAGGGTTGCATGACCGAAGATTTCATTTCTCTCGACGGAAATGAGAAAAGCAGTTGTGACACTTGTGATTACAACATTGAAAACCTAAATGCGTCTCCTCACAGATTCAATATGAACTACTTCCACACCAATTTCTTAAGAGCAATGGCTACATGTATGCAGATGCTTCTATGTTTGTTCAAAACAAACAACAACGGCAACACATTGGTAATGCTACAACCTATTTGAGGATAATGGCACTTACTCGAAACTCATAGCAACGTCCATGCTCGCCACTGAAACTGTCAAACTTGGGCCAGAAGATGTTGGAATACAATACGCCGCAGTCCGCAAGAGTATAAGAAAGCTCAACAAAGGAAAATGAACAAGTCAGCTACAGAAAGACTGATTAATTTTGATGTGAAATTGGCACAGAAGATGGAGGTTCCGGAGAAGGTAGACAGAGCTTCTAGAGAGTAGGCGCGGAAATACTTGAGCAAAATGTTCTGGATTTTTGTATTTCCCTCAAATTCCTCAACATCATTCCACATCGGCGTACAACTTCTCTGACATCACTTAACGCTTTGAGCAATGTTAGCACATTCCTTGTCAGGTTTACACCATTGGAGTGTGGCGCCTTTAGTATGGAATCAACAACAGATTTGCCAACATTATAATGTTTATTAATAGTGTATATATTTATTCACATTCTTTGGATGATATTTGATGAATTTATGAAGGGCTGACATACCATGAAACAATACTTCCCAACAGCTACACACTTAAAGTAGGGGGGCTCAAAAATCATTCATCTAAAGAAAAAGATGCATTTTTATTATTTTCGTTATTTTTGATATTTCGTTACAATATAACAAAATAACAATATGACAAAATTAAAAAATTAAAAAAACAAGTATTACTCAAATAAATACTAAAAATTAAAAAATTTTAAATTTTAAATTTTAAACTTTAAACTTCAAATTTTAAATTTTAAATTTGAATTTTAAATTTTAAATTCAAAATTTTAAAATTTATAATTAACAATATAATAAAATAACAATGTAAAAAAATAACAATATAACAATATAACAATCATACTACTAAAATCATAACTCCCATTGTAATATTGTAAATGCTACCATTAATACTAAGGACTACTGCTTGTTATGCTACGCATTTATTGTATCACATTGGTAAAATTATGATACATTTCAATAGAATGCATGATAATGATTTCAATAAGTCTTTAAAATAATTATTTTAAATTTTTGGTAAAAGTACTTTCAATTATGCATACGTAGATATCATATTTTTTCACAATGTGATATTTCAGAAATACAGTAGCAATTTGCATCACCTTTGTAATATCACTTATTACAAAGAGTGATATTATAGAAATAATATAGTTGTTGCAATTAAGGTGATATTAAAGAAGATTTGTAGGGTGATATTATAGAGGTAGCAATTCCATTGCTTCTCTTGGCTTACATTTCTATGATTTTGTGCTTTTGTGAGTTTTGAGCTTTCATGATTTCCATTTTCAATTGCTATTATCAAATGATTTTGAGAAATTTATTCAATTCAAGCAATTTTGAATTTCACAACAATTAAGCTATTTACAAAGTTTTTGATATTTATAAGTTTTTCTTTTCAATTCTTCAATTTGAGGTGCCATTCTTTGTAAAAAATTGAGTCAAATTTCTAATGCATTCTAATATACGTGTATCCCTCATAGTATTCACTATTGCATATATTTCATTCATCATTCTATAAATTCCTATTGTACATTTCAATATATGCTTACTTGTACAGGAAATTATACAAAGATTTTTGTAAATTTTAATTAAAGATTTATTGAATTTTTTTCACATTTCAGGTGGAAAGTGAATACGCTCAGCGAGACATAGTCGAAATTGAAACGGAGTGTTTTTTTATTTGGAAAATGACGGTGCTTTCATGAAAACACAGAGAGAACAAACAATTAGGCTGGCTCACTCAGCAAACTAATTAAATGAACTGGTAACTAAATTAATAAAATGAAATATGGTGTTAAGGCAGGTACCCCCAAAATTGCCACTTTTATGAATTGTGTCTAGTTATTATTGTTAGACTAGTCAAATTTTCATATTTTCCTATTGGCAAGTGAAAGGAAGTTCTAGTGTACTAAAAAACATGACACTTGGATACCATATGCATAAGTTATGGAGGGTCAAAGTTCTTTTTGGTAGATGTTCTCAAATCATTTATTCAACATATGTACATATTGATTTGGGATATGTACACAAAGAGATGGTGATGGTTTTAAGTAGGGTGTAATTTTGGGTGTACTCACCTTAGTTCTTTATATTGATGAAGTGTCCGGAATTTCCCAATCCTTAGAAGAAATCCTCTCTACAACCCACAATCACCAACATGGGTAAGTTCCACAATAGTTTGTCAAGGACTTGGGATTATAAATTCATTTTCAAGCTAATTATGTAATTATAAAGAGTGAATTATTATTGTTAGTAATTTTTTGAAAAGAAATAGGCTGATATAATATAAAAATAATATATAAGAGTGATTCCTTTGATTCAAAAATTAGAGGTTGAATTTTTCAAGGATACACACACACAAACTCACTTTTCCATTGTACAATTTGATGCAAGGTAAATGAAACTGTGACAAGCAAAACGTCCAATGTAGAAACCCAAAAAATGACACAACATAGTGGCTTATATCAACTCTTGACAAAAAATGTGCAATAATAGAGATTTGAGCTAATTAGTTAGGATTAGTGGCCACAATCAATGTCTTGATTGATGGTGAAGGAATTATTAGTAACTATAGAAGGAACTTCCATTTTTTTAGTATAAATTTGTGACAAGAAAGGAACTTTTTTATTCCTTCATATCATGGTCATGTTAGAAAATATTGTGACTATTGTAGGTGGTGAGATGACCATTATACATACACTTTGGGGGGGGATATTAAAAAATATGATATCAAAATTGACGTTCAGGATCTCCCATTGTTAAAAAATATGATATCAAAATTGACGTTCAGGATCTCCCATTGTGCCCAAATTTTTTTCTCTCTTAAAATTCGCAATTGTAATCCCCCAATGAGACTCCAGATCAAATCCTCCCGTCCTTCGCAAACAACTTGAAGAAGATTGCCATCGGGCTCAGCATTATAGATCAAACATGGAGGGGCTAGAAATTCACTGCCGCAATTAAACATGTGCGTTATCGTCCTCAGAATATGGTTGAAATCGGCCGGTTTGAACACCTGAATCGATCTTTGAGGGTACAAAATAGTTGCCTTTGAAGCTAGGTACAACCGCCCTGGAAAATAATAAGCTCGACGTAACTGCATTGTCATTCGCTTTTTACATTGACTAAATGTTTGGAACTCCGCAATCCTTGGTGGAAAACTTTATCTCCACTCCCACTGGAAACAAAGTTTAGAGACTGTTGCAAGTGAATTCAAAGGCTTCCTTCACAATCCTGATGATTTAAAGCATCTACAAATTGCATAATGAGTGCACTGTCATCACATCAAAACCCACCCCAACCGTAACGATAGGATACGAATGTAGCAAGGGAACCGCAAGCAACCAAGTGTTTGAATCTCCCTCAAACATCAACACCTTTTTGTTACTCATTGAATTTAGGGTTGGAGAAAATCAACATTCCAGCACATTACATTACAAGCAAGGGGAACTACAGCGCTCGAAGGACAGGACATCAGTTCCAGTCAATCGAACTGCTTGAGAAGTAATCTAACCTAAGCATGTTCTATATGGAACACGAAACTTGTATTTGATAATAAACACACACCAACAATAATTACACACCAAAGAAAGTTGAATCTACAGATTTGAATATACATAGATTCAATTAAGAACACAAAGTTTGCACATACTCCGCAAAGCCTGCATTTAATCTTGAAAAAGTTTACATCTCCCATAATAGCCATCCAAATGGATTCTTCATAAAACTAATCTCCCAGTTGACCTTGTGTTGACTACCTAGCCTCAACAACAAGTTTAATGTCGCCTAATCAATACTAAATGAGAATGTGCATCTTGTTCCCTTCCATGAATCTGATTCGGTGATGAAGGAATTGAAATAAAAGCAGAGATATAAGGTAAACCTGCCTATGACAGGCAAATCACCCATGACAGGCACCTAGGGAACCCCCCCATTACAATCTTCCATCAACCCATGAGAAATTTTTTCTTAAAAATAGAATTAAGACTACATTAGGTTGATTTTTAGTTGTCATCAAAGCCTTGGAATATGGTTATGGAGTTATTAATAACTGTGATAGAACATTGACACCTTTCTAGTGTAAACTGTTAGTAAAAAGTTATTTTTTAATTTCTTTATGTCATATCCATGTTAGGAAATCTTATAACCATGTTAAAGAATGTTATGACTGCTTTGGGTGGTAAGATGACCATCATGGAAACACTTTTCTGCTGATTTAGGGTAGTCTACAGATTTTTTTGGGCAAACTGGACAGCAAACTTCGAAAATTCACAAAAAATTCATATTTTGTCGAAAAAATAAAATTCTAGTTGCTTCCTTCATTTCTCACATTTGTCTTTGTACAAAAAAAAATCAGATTTTTTTTGTCAATGGCAATAGGACAGATCAGCCATTCTGCCTGTCATAGGCAGGTTTACCTTATAAGGAAATACTAATAAGCATTGGTCCAAAGAGCAACATCGATCAACTTTTTCAACTACTTTCAATTCCATCAATATGAAGCATTACATCTTCTGTTCAACATGGCCTTCTGCTAAGCCCAATGACAATGAGGATGGAATAAGAACATACTATCGCACTGCAATGTTTTCTCCATCACCTTGGAGGAGCACAAGGTCTTCGTTGAGGTAGTCAAGAGTAGAAGCTGCATGAAAATACAACCATTCCCGTCTCCAATCGAAATTTTCAAGGATAGGCATTTTAGAGCCAATTATTTTCTTCAATCGCATTGTTAAGTGCTTTGCCGTTGATATATCCAAATTCTTGAAAGTTTCACTTCTTATCAAACTTGACTTAAATAAATGATGACTTACGAAATCTTCATATGTCAGTGTACAGTTGCCCCAAAGATCCTGTAATTTCCTACTAAACTTCACCTGATGAACAAAGATAGTCTCATTTTCATATTGTGTAACAAAGGCAGTACACCTAGTGTGAAACATGTAAGGGAATGTACCTTGAAGCTCTTCATCTTCTAGTGTGACCCTATTATTAAACCCTGCTTTTCTAAAAGCTAGGAAGCATTCTCTAGTGATGAAGAAATTGGTACTATTAATAGGAATTGATTTGGGCAGGTAATTGAGTTCATCAGAAGTTAAACCCACTCCAACACTTCTTAACCATCCAAACAATTGATATGTTTCTCCTCGAAGTATCGGCTTGAACGTATTGAAAATCAACAAGGCCATCTTGAAGTGCAAAGATTGCCACCAATCCATGACCATGAATATGATATTTGGCAAGGTGAGGCCTAAAGCCTATTTCTTTTCAAAAAATTACTAACAATAATAATTCACTCTTTATAATTACATAATTAGCTTGAAAATGAATTTATAATCCCAAGTCCTTGACAAACTATTGTGGAACTTACCCATGTTGGTGATTGTGGGTTGTAGAGAGGATTTCTTCTAAGGATTGGGAAATTCCAGACACTTCATCAATATAAAGAACTAAGGTGAGTACACCCAAAATTACACCCTACTTAAACCCATCACCATCTCTTTGTGTACATATCCCAAATCAATATGTACATATGTTGAATAAATGATTTGAGAACATCTACCAAAAAGAACTTTGACCCTCCATAACTTATGCATATGGTATCCAAGTGTCATGTTTTTTAGTACACTAGAACTTCCTTTCACTTGCCAATAGGAAAATATGAAAATTTGACTAGTCTAACAATAATAACTAGACACAATTCATAAAAGTGGCAATTTTGGGGGTACCTGCCTTAACACCATATTTCATTTTATTAATTTAGTTACCAGTTCATTTAATTAGTTTGCTGAGTGAGCCAGCCTAATTGTTTGTTCTCTCTGTGTTTTCATGAAAGCACCGTCATTTTCCAAATAAAAAAACACTCCGTTTCAATTTCGACTATGTCTCGCTGAGCGTATTCACTTTCCACCTGAAATGTGAAAAAAATTCAATAAATCTTTAATTAAAATTTACAAAAATCTTTGTATAATTTCCTGTACAAGTAAGCATATATTGAAATGTACAATAGGAATTTATAGAATGATGAATGAAATATATGCAATAGTGAATACTATGAGGGATACACGTATATTAGAATGCATTAGAAATTTGACTCAATTTTTTACAAAGAATGGCACCTCAAATTGAAGAATTGAAAAGAAAAACTTATAAATATCAAAAACTTTGTAAATAGCTTAATTGTTGTGAAATTCAAAATTGCTTGAATTGAATAAATTTCTCAAAATCATTTGATAATAGCAATTGAAAATGGAAATCATGAAAGCTCAAAACTCACAAAAGCACAAAATCATAGAAATGTAAGCCAAGAGAAGCAATGGAATTGCTACCTCTATAATATCACCCTACAAATCTTCTTTAATATCACCTTAATTGCAACAACTATATTATTTCTATAATATCACTCTTTGTAATAAGTGATATTACAAAGGTGATGCAAATTGCTACTGTATTTCTGAAATATCACATTGTGAAAAAATATGATATCTACGTATGCATAATTGAAAGTACTTTTACCAAAAATTTAAAATAATTATTTTAAAGACTTATTGAAATCATTATCATGCATTCTATTGAAATGTATCATAATTTTACCAATGTGATACAATAAATGCGTAGCATAACAAGCAGTAGTCCTTAGTATTAATGGTAGCATTTACAATATTACAATGGGAGTTATGATTTTAGTAGTATGATTGTTATATTGTTATATTGTTATTTTTTTACATTGTTATTTTATTATATTGTTAATTATAAATTTTAAAATTTTGAATTTAAAATTTAAAATTCAAATTTAAAATTTAAAATTTGAAGTTTAAAGTTTAAAATTTAAAATTTAAAATTTTTTAATTTTTAGTATTTATTTGAGTAATACTTGTTTTTTTAATTTTTTAATTTTGTCATATTGTTATTTTGTTATATTGTAACGAAATATCAAAAATAACGAAAATAATAAAAATGCATCTTTTTCTTTAGATGAATGATTTTTGAGCCCCCCTACTTTAAGTGTGTAGCTGTTGGGAAGTATTGTTTCATGGTATGTCAGCCCTTCATAAATTCATCAAATATCATCCAAAGAATGTGAATAAATATATACACTATTAATAAACATTATAATGTTGGCAAATCTGTTGTTGATTCCATACTAAAGGCGCCACACTCCAATGGTGTAAACCTGACAAGGAATGTGCTAACATTGCTCAAAGCGTTAAGTGATGTCAGAGAAGTTGTACGCCGATGTGGAATGATGTTGAGGAATTTGAGGGAAATACAAAAATCCAGAACATTTTGCTCAAGTATTTCCGCGCCTACTCTCTAGAAGCTCTGTCTACCTTCTCCGGAACCTCCATCTTCTGTGCCAATTTCACATCAAAATTAATCAGTCTTTCTGTAGCTGACTTGTTCATTTTCCTTTGTTGAGCTTTCTTATACTCTTGCGGACTGCGGCGTATTGTATTCTGTCGCAGCACAGGGCAGGTCAATTCCCCATTATACTCACAAAAATCGCTCTAGAGTATAACTAAGTGACTCTAAAGATCGAACCCACGAGATCCTGTGAAGTATCTAGCTCTATTAAGCAGTTAAGCTCAGTCAGTATGCCAATCTTACTTTCCGGTCCTAGATCTAGAACCAGAAATACTACCACACCGGGTAACTACAGACCGGATTACTCCTTCTTCCGGTCCTACTAACTATCCGGTCCGTACAAACACCCAAATCCCAGGATCTCACAACTTCCGATCCTAGAAATCCGTCCTGACCAATCCGGTCGGGATGGTCATCCTGTACCCGTAATCCTATCCGGTTTGGTTTTGCCTCTGTTTCACCATCAGAGGGGTCGCCGCTTAATTTTGAGAGTGGTAGGCCCACCACTCCTTCCGTGACTTATAGTGGCTGAAGACCCACTGTCCTACCTTCTAGACTCCTAAGCTAATCCGGATCCGGTTTGGTCCTTCACAACAACCCAGATAGCAATCCGGGTCGTAGGTCACACAAAGACCCCACACTCGACCCTCTCGTACTACAACGACCTTGATGCTACTTCCGATCCGTGCGAAGACAGGTGGTTACAAGTGCACCCGTCCGTTCCAACATCAACTAAAGTTCTTCCGTTACCCATACAGGTGGTGAGACCTCACAGGAGATCGGACACTCGACCGGATTTCCCACCCGGGAGTTCTAGCGCAGCTAAGGAATCCCTCCCTACCCGCCTAGCCTAACAACGGCTTTCTCACCCGGAATCTCAAACTCTAGACGTGCTGAGGAACTAAGTTCACTCCCAACTCTTCGGTACCTACTCACATGCACCTTGGATCAGAAAATAAACACTAAGGGGAGAAATCACTTACAAACTCACTCGTACTATCCTAACTCCACATCATACAATCCTGTCGCGCTGGAGAGAGATACACAACGAAGAGAATAGAAAGGTACAAGAAGTTTGCAAAATGAACAACTCCCAATTCCCATCGCAGGAACCGATTTATATACAAAGGGTCAAAACCCTAAAAGCACAAAAAGGAGCGGAAAACCCGTGGGGGTCCGCCGCCACCTAAATCTAACTTCCGGTCTAACCTAATACTATTGAGCCGGATCCGGATCCGGATCCGCTCCTACTCCTAACTGAAATTAAAATCCTATCTACCCTACAACTCTAGATCCTATCGTCGGGCTTCCGACCTCCGGGACTAGCTCCTCGAAGACTTCGCTCAAATTCCGGACCCGTTCCCCCTCCGCAGGATTCGGTCCGGGTGGAGACTCCAGGTCGATGGTGATATCCGGTCTCGTGCCCGGAGTCCCAGTCCGTGCAGACTTCTTGGACTCAGGAGTCCAATCCTTCCTGTCCTTCGCCATAGTTGCATCCGGAAAGAGGTCCGGTAGAGAGATGTCCGAAAGGTGAATACCTTTGTCGCACGTCGCTCCCGTCAGCTTCCGGTTGCTCTCCTCGATCCGGTCCGCTGCCTTCCGCCCCTCTACCATTGCCGTCTCCACCTGCTCGGCGAAGTCCGCGAGAATCCGGACCATCCGGGAACCGGATAGTTTCTTCTCTTCGTGGATCTTCTCGTCGAAGAGCTTCGCCTTGGCCGTTGCCGTTCCGGTCTCTCCCAGGACCGTCTTGATCTGCTCGGCCACCTTCCGAGTCTCCTCCGCCATCTCCCGAGCGGCCGTCACGTCTTCCTGATAGGCAAAAAGTGTTGCCTTCAGTTTATCTACCTCCTCCTGCAACCGGCGGATCTCGGCTTCCTGCTTCCGGGTCTCTTCCGGATTCGTGATGCATTGCGCCACTTGTTCCGCCAAGTTGCTGTCCGGTGCAGCACCCACCAACTTGCCGATTGCCGCAAGCGTCCTGTGCTTCACCTCCCAATCCGCCCTGATGTTGCAGAGGACGTTGATCAGACTGTTGAACGGATCTTGCATATCCGGATCTCCCCCGGAATTGGTCTTCTCGGCTTCCGGTTTCTCCTCCGGGGCCGGTTTGTCTTGACCGGGAGGCGTCCCGCGCTTGTGTGGAGGCGTCAGCTTCTGTCGCTTGATCGGCGGCATCGGCTCCTCCTCTTCCTCGCTGGACTCCCGGTCTGACTCGGAATCGGATTCCGCTTCGTCATCCGTCTCCGACTCCCCATACTTCAGGAGCACTTCCTGCGTCTTCCACGCCTTCTCCTCTATGTTGGTGAGGACTTGGTTCTCCCGATAGAGGTGGAAGAGGTAAGGGCACACTGGAGTGGCCCTTTTCTTCCCAACCCTACTAACGAGCTGGGCCACGAGATCGGAAATGATCCGTGCCCAGTCCACTTTCCGGGTACCACTGAGGGCACCGAAAATGGTGTTGCCCAGGGTGATCGTCACCCTGGTCGGCTTTTCCGGGTGAAGAACCGGAACCAGGAATTGCAGGAGCCGACGGTGTCGGTCGTCCAAGCAATCCTCGACCGCGTATCCGTCCTTCGGGTTGACGGCTCCCTTGAACTTCCCTCGGACAAACTCATCCTTCCGGCTCGCCATTCCCAAACCTCCTGCCCGGAAACCGTAAACCGCTCTCCACATCCCCTCGTTCCAGCTGACGGGAGTTCCCCTCACGGTGTTGTCAAACTGGTTGGACAACTTTCCGAGGAGCTCCTTGACCATTCTCTCCTCCCTAAAACCCCAAGGTTTCTCGGCAAACCCTACGCAACCCATGGATCTGAGATCATCCATGAGTTCAGCCTTTTCCGGCTCTGTGGAGGGAATAACCGGAATGACTTTCCGGAGCTTCACCTCGCCTCCAGAGGGACTCGCTTGCCTCGACCTACGTAGCTGAGGCATTCCCACTCACATCTACCTCACTCTCTCCTAGCCGCACGTCCCGTTCCTCACTTCCTCTCTCCGATCTCAACCGGAAGCAGAACAGACAAAACACAAACGCTCAGACGCACAAACGACAAAAACTCAACCGCGCACGCTCAAGGTCGAGTTTCTAAAAGGGGGTGCAACAGTGAAAGCTCCTCCTTTTATAGTCCCTGGACCCTTTCCGGTTTGTCATCATGAATCCGGTTTACCATCATAATCCGGTTCATCATCATCATCCGGTCCTAGACCTAATCCGTGTTACATTCCGTTTCCGTCGTTAGTTACTCCTGACCGGATTAGATCCAAGAAGCCCACTACTTCACGTTCCGTGCTAATTCTGAGTTTTCCTTCCCCACCTAATCGGATCCGGTTAGCTAATGACTAGTTTCCGTTCCTATTTGGGTGTATACTAAGAAAATCAAAATTCTAAGCTGCGACATATTCCAACATCTTCTGGCCCAAGTTTGACAGTTTCAGTGGCGAGCATGGACGTTGCTATGAGTTTCGAGTAAGTGCCATTATCCTCAAATAGGTTGTAGCATTACCAATGTGTTGCCGTTGTTGTTTGTTTTGAACAAACATAGAAGCATCTGCATACATGTAGCCATTGCTCTTAAGAAATTGGTGTGGAAGTAGTTCATATTGAATCTGTGAGGAGACGCATTTAGGTTTTCAATGTTGTAATCACAAGTGTCACAACTGCTTTTCTCATTTCCGTCGAGAGAAATGAAATCTTCGGTCATGCAACCCTATATACATGTTGCTATTTTGAAGTTGGTATATCTTGAATTCATGTTGGATGTATGAGGAAAGGTGGTGTCTTTGTATTGTTGTAATCGCGAAGTATGCTTCCAATTATTGTTTGGAGAAAATTGTAGTCTTCGGTCATGCAACTCCATGTAGATGTTGCTCTTAAGAAATTGGTATGAACGGAATTTATGATGAGTCCATGAGAGCGCAGTGTATTTTGCATTGTTGTAATTGGAGTACGCTTCATATTTTCTACGGAGGAAATTTTAGTCCTTCGTCATGCAACTCCATGTAGATGCCGCTCTTATGAAATTGATATAAGAAGAATTCATTTTTAGTGTATGAAGAACGTAGTGTCTTTTGCGTTGTTGCAATTGCAAAATTCCCTTTTCAATTATTGTGCGGAGAATATTGTAGTTTTTGGTCATGCAACCCCTTGTAGATATTCCTCTTAAGAAATTAGTATTCAGATTTTATGTTGGGTCCATGAAAAAGCGTGGTGTATTTTTCATTGTTGTAAGCGCGAAGTACACTTCGTATTTTTTGTAGATCACATTGTAGTCTTCGATCATGCAACCCCATGTGGATGTCGCTCCAACAAAATTAGTATGAAAGGAATTCATGTTAGGAAGTGCGGTGTCCATTGTATTGTTCCAATTGCAAAATACGCTTCCTCATATTTTCTCAACCGGAAAAGAGTCTTTGGTCATGTAGCCCCATGTAGATGTTGTTGAAGCAAAATTTGTGTGAAAAGAACCCATGTTAGGTCCATCTGGAAGTGCATTGTGTTTTTGAATGTTATAATCGCGAGGTATACTGCTTTGTATTAGTTATAATCAACTGTCGTGAAAAATATGCAAAGTTATCATTGAGTCAACGATAACTTTTGGTAGAATCCAAAGGTGCGTTCATTTCACAATAATCCATTGTCAAGAAATATATGCAAAGTTATCGTTGAGTCAACGATAACTTTTAGTAGAATTCAAAGGTGCATTCATTTTACAATAGTCAACTGTTGTGAACTATATCCAAAGTTATCATTGAGTCAACGATAACTTTTGGTAGATTCCAGAGGTGCGTTCATTTTACAATAATCCATTGTCAAGAAATATATGCAAAGTTATCGTTGAGTCAACGATAACTTTTATTCAAATCCGAAGATGCGTTCATTTCACAATAATCAACTTTTGTGAAATATATGCCAAGTTATCGTTGAGTCAATGATAACTTTTATTCAAATCCGAGGGTGCATTCGTTTCACAATAATCAACTATCAAGAAATATATGCAAAGTTATCGTTGAGTCAATGATAACTTTTGGTAGAATCCAAAGGTGCGTTCATTTCACAATAATCAACTTTTGTGAAATATATACAAAGTTATCGTTGAGTCAATGATGACTTTTACTCAAATCTAAGGGTGTGTTCATTTCACAATAATCAATTGTAATTGCTAGCCTAAAATATATAAATGATCACTTTGTATGTTATTTTCTATCATCAAAGTTATCGTCAACTCACCGATAACTAAACAATTCTAGAAATTTAGAATATGAACCTCAGTATATTGATGTGATATAGAGTTGATCATATTAGAAGACTGTTTATGAAGCATTTAGAAAGTGCCAATGGCTTTTTTTACCTTAGACCTACTGCAAGCTTATAGTATTTATCATTGACTCAACGATAAACTATTCAAAATCAGATTACATTACTTTTGACATTAGATGAAAGTTAACACAATACATTTTTAAATTCTTTAGAGTCAGTCCATCTATATCTTATCTATTCTTACTTTTCATCAAGTTGATGATACATTTCTAATACTCTAGCATCATCAGTTGTTTAAGGGATGTGTATTTAAATTAATATTTTGGGTACTTTTTCTTGCAGAACATTTCATACACCTGAAGAGTTTACAACTTCTGTACCTACACTACTTGAAGGAGTTTTTCAGTGTGATGGAATTCCTCGAGCAAAATGGAATACGATGCCAGTCACTATCAGAAACAATGCTGGAGATGATGTCGCAAATGCAATTTGTTATAATGTGGATCTCGAGCTTGTCATCGATACAAATGGAGAGCCTTTGGGTGATGATCGAGTGGCCATTCAAATTGCAGAGTCTTTATGTGAAGAGGAAGTTCCATCCTCTTGGATGTGGTCAATGCGATCTTGGCACATTAAACAAGTATTTCTGAATGGTGCCAGTTTGTATGACCATGACCAAACGTACATTTACAATACAGCTGTGTCTACCGCGAACAAAAGAGTTCGTAAAGGACTTCGACAGTATGAAAGCATGCGTGAAAGGCTTGAGCCTAATCTTCCTCCAAAAAAGGAATCCCTCCTCACAATGCAGTCTATTGTTGAAGTATCAACTATAACATGTTGTGTGAAAAATTGCTTACAGCCTTTCCCACGTGGACAAATTCAAGCCATCCGGTGCCAACTTCATGTGAATGACGGAGTGTATGCCGCAAGAAGTGTCTTCTTGAGGTACATCGGCAAATCCACAAAGACAATGACGGCAAGGATTGTATCACCTTGAAAGGAAGGGAAGTGTGTCCTCTAGCTTGGTACACCATCCACGGTATATCAAAAGCAACTTTCTATAGGTACAAGGAAATGGCTAGAGCTGGGAAGCAAGCAAAGGGGCACAGGAATTCGAAGTCCAAGAAACCCCATACACATACCTTGCAAGCAACTGCCACGCTTCTAACATTGCTTGTGTCGAATGCAAACAAAATGCCACATAAAACTAGGACAATGGAGTCTGGAGAGAAAGTGACCACAATGGTTTTGCCATCACCATTTCGTTGGCGTGACCAATTGCCAATCCTCAATGAGGCCAATGCAATGTTGAATTTATAGCCAATATCATCTAGTGGCTTGAGCAACATTCGGTGTGCTTATTTTCTAGAGTATGCACCAAAGGCTCGAGGAGATACTTTTGCGCGTTGTGGCTTGTGTGATCGATACAAGCAACTTAGATGTGCATGCACTCCATTTTCGGTTGCACAAGAAAAGTGGTCTACACTTTTAAATATTCACCTTGTAGGCCAAAGGGCACATAGAGAATTGTACTATGCAAATCGTTATATATTTGAAAAATACCCTGACAAAATGCTCACTATCATTCATGACAAAATGGATCACTCCAAGACGGTTTCGCCACACTTCTCTCACAAGACCAAGTCGATAGATCCTTTTATGAAGATGCCCATTGCTGTGACGGGTATGATAGCACATGGTCATGGTGATGTCCGATATGCACACTATGGCCTCAACATATTTCCAACAGACTCAAACCATACTGTTGGATCCATTGCAAAATTATTGCATGATTTAGAAACACCTCCAAAGAATTCTTCCCGCAATTTATTTTCAGAAGAAGAAGGGCAATCCTTGTTAACAAAGGCACTTTTGAGTGGTTCAGAAGCTTGCTTGGATTCACTACTTCCCCCTTTTGATGAATCACTTTTGGCTCATCCTCTTCCACCAATATTAACTTTGCAGCTTGATAATTGCTCTGGAGACAACAAGAACCGATGGGTTTTTGCCTATTGCTCTTTGTTAGTGTACAAAGACATTTTCAAGGAGGTATACATAAATTTCTTTATTGTTGGGCATACTCACGAAGACATCGATGCTCTTTTTGGTCGATGGAGCACGAAGTTGAAAATGAATGACTACCCAATACTTCCGAAGTTGATGAAATCATTTATGGATTGTGAATCACACCTCGTAATTCCTCATCTTATAGAGGAGGTTCCGGACTTCAAGACATTTGTGCATGGATATTTGGGTACAGGTGGAAATTTTTTAGAAGGTCATTCTTTTTCCCAACAGTTCAAGTTTTCTATGAATTCTAATGGATGGCCCATAATGGAGTATAAGGACCTTTGCACTGACAAGGACTGGTTGCCGGAAAATGGCAAAGGAATTCGGTTGTGGAATGAGACTGAAGATGGGCGTCCTAAAGTTCCCAATGGTAGTCCACTACCTCTAAAACCGGAGCAGATTAAAGCCTTTGTTGAGGTAAAGAAAGGATTAAATGGTTTCATTGCTTATTGGAACCAAATGGCCAACGACGATGCCTCTGGAGAATTTAGACGAAAAAACGATCCCATCAAGAAGTATTGGGTGGGTGTTAGAGCTGCATTTGATGCACCTCTACAAGTGCGAGAGAGGCTATTAGATGCTTTTTGGCCTACTTCTAGAGTCACTCATGACGATGTTGACCGAAGGCAAAGAGATGGCACAATGAATGAAGAAGAAGCAGAGGATCGCCCTTTTGTTGGACGTAGGCGTGATCGTCCTCCACCTTCATTTCGTATTGTATGTGATACGCATGCAGGTTCATTTGTTGTAGTGCGCCCTGCAGATGGTGACCCAAAGCCATTTTGGCTTGCAAGGGCAATTACAAAGCTGAATCCAGATCCATCGCACATAAAACAAATCCAAATTCAGTATTGGACACCAGCTTCGGATCGAAACATTGACATAGAGACTTATGGTGGGTGGGACACAAATGGAGGGATTCAATGGCGTGAAGACACAATAATATCTTCAACATGGTCGAATACAGATTGTATTATGACAGTATGGAAGCCTAGTTTTAGAAACGGAACAGCAAACCCGCGAGCATCAATTTCGAAAAAGCAAATTGAGATCATCAAAGCATCATTGGCAGCTTTTATGGTTGAAGAAGAGACTATTTAGAATCTTCAATCCACGGATGAAGAATTCGTACTTAAATAAGTGAAGTGTTGTTTATATAGTTGAAAATATTATTTTTAGTTTTTGCATATTTTGAGCTCTACACATGGATATATGAATGTATTAAGTTTGTTATGATACAAAAGCAATCTAGCGCCAGATGACTACTGATTTCTATCAATGAAGTCATTTTTCTTATTATGATGTTTTTGAATTCTCTGCAAATGTATTGCACAATCATAAGGGATAGAAATAATTATGTTTCTTTTTATTACAATATGGAATAAAGAGTCTTTAGACCCTAAATCTAAACACATGCAAGTCTCAATTTAATGGATTGTCTCACTTTACTGTCTTATTAATTGCAGTATTTCTATATTCATAATAAAATTTTGCAAAATTTAAATGTTCAATAAGCACTTGCCACTTTCCAAAACAATAAGTAAATGATTACACATGGAAATTGACATTTGAAAGTCTCAATATTCCCCTAATGTCTCAATTTAAGTAGAGCTTTTTCTACTACATTTTCAAGTTGTATGAAAATGAGACCTCACTTTGTCTCAAATTAACGAATATGGCCTTATTAGACATCCACTATATCTACACATTTGACACATTTCAAAACGGAAACATCATGTGTGGTAATCAATGTTATTGAACCTGGTCTTTTAGCAACATCCAACCATTCAACCATTGCACGATTGTTTGATGGATAACAGTCCCATACATCATCCAAGATTAATAGAATTTTCATCTTTTGCAATATTTGTACCAAAAATCCATGTTGATCTTCGAGATTCCTATGCATATAGTTGCAGTTATAAGTACCACCATCATCAAGTAGCTTAGCCATGGTCAAATAGAAGGATTGTATTGTGGCATCACGCCCAATAGTGATCCACAAGATACCACCTCCTTCATACTTTCTTTGAGTATCTTTGTCATTATTGACCATCTTTGCAAGCAATGTTTTACCACTCCCACCTCTCTCCTTCAAGCCAATAGTCATAGGTGCATCCATTCCATTCCCTCCATTTACAATTTTATCCTTCAACCTCTTAAATGGATTTGCCATAAATGGCACTGTTATGACTAGAATGTCTTGTACTTTTGTATTTAGGATATCTTGCACTTTTGTATCTAGAATACTTTGCACCATTGAACTTGTTGTAGATGGTTGTAGCATAATTTGATTAGATTCAATTACTTGAACAGTGCAAAGTGTAATCAAATTTGACTCAAATAGTTTCCTCTGAATTTGATTATCAATTGCTATAATTTTCAAAGACAACTTTGCTTGCTTGATGTAGTTGATTTGATCAATCCATTTCTTCAATGAACATGCTTCTACAATGATCTTGGCATCCTCCAAAAGATCATACATACTTTTGAGCCATGCTTGGTAGCTCATATTTCCAATCATTGTAGACTTCGCAATGTCATTCAAAAGTAGTGAGATTGAGTCTAAAGTCACTAACAGACTTTTGCAATTTTCCTTACACCAAGAAGCCATTTTGGCTACAAAGATCACATCTTTGAGTAATTCTCCTACAATAGCTCCAAGGATTGCTCCTTCACCTAAACCCGCCATGGCAACCTGTGTAGCATCATGTACTACCTCTTTAGTCAATGTAACAAAAATTGGTTCAGTTTATGATGTTTTATATCATAAGTCTATTATGTGGGCCCAAGGGAAAAAATTCCTATTCAAAAGATTTCATTTTGAACAAAATATCCCAAATCTTCTTAAACTCATATTTTAAATAAGATAAAAGGTTTCAACTTTTATTATTGAAAAATTCATGATAATTTCAATTTTTCTCAAGAACACTAAATAACTTTGAATGATTAAAAGATGCAAACATACAAAAACCTTACTTGTGATTTAATACAAAATAAATACAAAAATTCAATGCATATAAAATCAATAAATGTGCATAGTAGGAGAGAAACATTTTTAAGTCTAAAAAAATGATGACTTTACAATGATTTGTAATTTCCTCACAAAATATGCATACATGTATGTACATATGACTACATTTTGTATAAATATAAGCAAGTGCAAAAGAGTAAAAGAATTTCAATTTCAAATATAGTCAAAGGCCTATCATTTTCAAGAATCAATTGTGATAGGTTGAACAACAAATTAGAACTAATCAATTGACTTTTCTAATTTTGAAGTTGTTTCAAATGTAAAATTGTTACAAGAAAAAAAAAACCTACAATAATTATGCAACATGCTCCCTCTTCATTATTGTTGTAGAACATCCATCCTAAATAATACTCCACACACTATAGTTAACTTATTGATTTAAGTAGAACTTCCAAAAATTCTAAAGTCTAAAAACAAAATACTTACAAGATCACAGGGTTGACACGACATCCGGACGCGGACGCTGTGTCCGCAGCGTCCGCTGACATTCGCGTCCGCCTGTCCGCCCGGTTACGACCGTCCGATCGACACGCGAACTGATGTGGTCCGCACGATCTGGGCGTCCGCCCCGTCCGTCCACCTTTTGACGGCGGGAGGGATGCTGCGTCCGTGCGTCCGGACGTCTGGAAAACGGACGCTATTTTGGGGCAGACGTTGAGATTCGTCAACCCTGCAAGATCATGATGCTTGAAATTGAAACTTTATATGTAGTTTAAAATTCCAATTGAAAATTTCAAGTATAGCTAGGAGAAGAATGGGGCATCAATAGGGTTGCCACTTTTAGACTAGAAGTAAACAACACATTGTAGAAAAGAAAAAGAAAAAGAAAAAGAATTTAAAAAGATTAAGATACTAATCCATTGATTCCACTCTAACAAACTACAAAATAATTTTTTAAATTTTTTAAAAAATCAAAGAAAATTTGAAATCACAATCTACCAAAGTAGATTGCAAGGTTTTTTCAAATTTTTTTGCTTTTTATTTATTTAGTAGTTTGTTTTTCATTGTTGGTTACAACTCTTCAAAATGAGTTAGCTTTTTGGATGCCTCCATTCTCTTCCTAACACAACCTTCAAACTTCAACAAGCTTTTTTTTAACAAACTTGCCAAAGTTGCCTCAAGGGTCTTCAACAAAATGATAAATTTTAAATTTTATATAAGACTTATTAGATGCACATGAAACAAAGCTTGACTAATAATGTTAATACAATTTGCCACCACAATGCTATTGTAATAGGAATAGGCATATTTGTCCGTGTTATAGTAGCTTGTCAATCAAGGATGATCATTCATCCAAAATATAGATAGTCATCTATAAAATGAAGGAACGCACAAGCACTGCAAAAAAAGGACCTTCCTTTTTGAAATTCAAGAATGTTATGTAGTTGACAATGTACCAAAAAGAGGCAGGCAACCTTGTGCATGCCACCCCCTACTTCTTGAATTGTCGATTATTTAAAACAAATTAAAACCCCTCCAGCTACTATTGATTTGATTTTACGAATACATTGTAAATGCTGATGAATGTGGTCCGTCGATCCTTCTAAAAAAATTGTAGATGAAGCGTCGGATGTCGTTGATCCAGATTCAAATCCAGATGTTGATACATATATAGATACAAGATATGGTTACAAAATACGGGTACATATATGGAAAACATATATTAACACATGATACAAATATTGTACGGGATACAAATACTATATGGATTATAAATATTGTATGCTATATAGATACTATAAGGTATATAGATATTGTATAATATACAAATACTATACAATATATAGATGCTATATGGTATACTAATACTATATGGGATACCAATATTATATTGGATATGGTATGGGAATTTATTCCATTTCAAATGCTACCCCCACCTTCACTTCAAAATTACAAAGTGGAAGAATGGAGGTGGGTTCTTTACAAAAATTAAATTAATTTTAAGTACCTTCATACCCTAAGGAATTTAATAATGAAAAATTGGATTTTGAACTCGTTTGTGACAATTTTGTCACAATGACTATCCTCTCAAAAGATGGCTTTCCTCTAATTTGCATTAGTTGCCCTCTCTCTCTCAAAAAATTTACAAACTGTTGATTTTTTTTTCAAGTGCTTACCCTCGAAATTGCCGTTCATTTCTCAAAAAATCACAAGTTGTTGATCATGTGAGATTTAATCTAAGCCATCCAAATATGAAATATGAAATGGATACCGGATATGTACACAATACTACATACGGACATGGGATGAATACTAAATATAGTACCGGATATGAATACAATACCGGATATAGATACGAGATGAATATTGAAAACAAATATTGGATACAAATATAATACTAGATATGGGATATGGGATGAATATTGAAAACAAATATTGGATACAAATATAATACTAGATATTGGATATGGGTTGAATATTGAATATGGATATTAGATATGAATACAATACTGGATATGAATATAGGAAGAATTATTCCATATTGATTGTCACTATACAAGTTTTTGAAAATTACAAGAGGGGGGAGGGAGTCTTATAAATGAAAATTTTAAAATCTATAAAAACCCAATAATGAACACAAAAATGGAGGCACTTTGAAGTAGATAGTAGGTACTTCTCCTCACTATCCAATCAAAAGATGTAGAGTTGCCTCAAAAGAGGTAGAGCTACCTCTCTTGCATCACCTATTGACCCTAAACCCTAATTTTTAATTATAAGCGGTGAAGCTCCTACTAATTTTAATTTACATATCCTACATGGGGTTTTCTACCTCCTACCACTCCATATGCATATAAACAACTTCTCTTTTTGTGGACAAATATTATATATGATGGAAATCCTTCCCAATCTATGTGATGTGGATGTCGAATTAATTATTTTGAAAGAATTAAAAGTTAAGTTATATGAGTTTTAGGCAAATCTACCTTACTTGGTGTCCTTGACGCAGTTGTTGTTGGGCAGAGAAGAGCAATGAAGCCACGATCTGTAAAACCACTCACTAAATTTGCACTTAGCACCCTTGCTTGGTATGTCTGTCGTGGAGTTGCCCTATATAGGGCTCTTGGAAGCCCTCGGTTTTAGAACCAAATAGGAGAGGACTTTGTAAGTTTATAGATACAAAACTACAAATAGGCAATTAGCAATTTTCAACATACAGGGGACCTAAGCTAGTTCTATAATTGATAAGTATCAAAAATTGGTGCCTTTATCCCTCAAGCCTTTCTCTAATAATGAATTATTAATATTTTGTTTTGGAGTTTGTTTAATTTGCTTCAAGAAAATCTATTTCATCGTGTAGGAACAAATTGATAAAGATTTTAAGTACAAGCACCAGTTGTCAACCAATCCAATACCTAACCAAAGTTGGAACAAATTTCCAAAAAAGGTTTGAAATGTGGTTTTTTTGGTCCCTTTCAAGATTGTGACTATTAAGATTATGACACTTGTACCAAAGTAGTGAGTAAGAAAAGTAGAAAATATTGAGTAGGAAAGTATTTCTTGAATGATCAGAATTGCAAGACTCTAATGTAGAAGGCTTAGAAAGCACCCATCTACGAGAAAAAATCCCCTTATTCAAAAATGGATGGATCGAAAGATTGTATCCATTTTTAAGGGAGAAAAAAAACAAGGAGCATAGTTGTGGATATTTTAATTTTAATTTTATGACTTAAAGTAAAGAAGATATGACTTTTCAAAGTTAGAGGTGCCTAGGTCCCTATGAATGCTTACAAGTGTAATTGTAATCAATCAATATATGCCATCAAATATAGTTAGTGAATATAAAAATGATCCTAACATGCCTTTGAATGGAGCTAATGAGTCTTAAAATGATCCACTATACATTTCCATTCAACTCACTCCTAATTGTAAATCAAAATTTATTGCAACCCTTAAACATCCTAGCCATGAAAGAAAAATTGTTCATATGATAACATAACAAATGAATTCATAACACAAGTTTCATTAATATAAGAGATGCAAATTGAAATGAACTTCTAAAAACATGGCCATACTCAAAGCCTACAAAATAGAGCTATACAAAGAGGGAGAGGTAATCATTCGGAATACAATTATCAACACTTCAACGCAAGTAATTGACAATTAGATACTTACAAACAAAATCTTAGACATACCTCGATGTTGTCATCATTCATTCATAGTTAACCCTTCAAATGATACATCATATATCCAAAATATTGACTTTAAGAACGGCATTATATACAAAACAAGTCCAATTACCAAAAATTATACTCTAGGATAGACTAATGTTAATTTCCATAGCCCTTAAAGACATCAAAAATCCATGACGTTCTAAGGTTAGCATAAAAGAAGAGCAAGCTTTTAACAATGCAATAAATGCACCCCCTACAAGAAAGATATAGATACAATGTTGAGCTTAAAGTAGTTGTTGACCTCCATCTCATCTTGATATGCTCAAAACATTATGGCACATCACAAAGGATTATCAGCATAATTCGAAATAGCTAAAAAATTCTTGAGCAATCAACAAGGAATACACAAATAAGTGCATCATATTTTAGAGCCTCTCATCGGCATTTGCAATGATTCCAAGTAGTGGCTCTATCTTGTCTTCCTACATCAAAAATCAACAATTAGAAAGCAAAGAAGTCCTACAAGCCATTGTAAATAATGCGCTTCTCATTGACAAGAATGAAGATAGACAACTCTTGAAGATGGCAACTAGGATACACATGATGAGGGTGTGAATAATGCAAAATTGTGAGAAGAATCCCAAAATTTTGAATTCTAGCATTAGTGAAGGACTAAAATCAAATCATGGGAGAACAATTGCATATCATAGTAAGTGGTAAGAAAGTTTCAAAGCCATATCAAAGCGACTCTCTAATACGTTCTATAAGTCTTTGAATGTAAATAAAGTCCTCCGCTACCTATTCTAAGGAAAAAGAAGATACCGAAACCGTTAGAGACATGCTCTCATCTCCTACTCTAACCCTTTTTACCAACAACAACTCATCTATTCTTACACTTGTTTGGCTTACAATTAACAAGTTGGGTATAAGCATGACTTAGCTAAGTTTCTATATCTGCATTCTTAAATGGAAAATGCACTCATCCACTATCACCTACAATCATCTATGACCTTGTACTTTAAAATGATTAAATGAGAAAATCATACATAGCGATAAAAGCTTGATCTAGATAGATTTACCACTTTCACCTAAAGTAATCTCTCCACAATTCTATATATTTTCCAAAAGTATTACTCTTCCACATGCTAAGATGCTAAAAGTGGCACAAATGCACTACCCTACCCTACCTAATCTAAAGGGATCACTTGCAATTGTATATTAACAAGTACCTTCAAGCCCTTGCTGAAATTGTTGCAACTTAGTTGCCTCCTCTACAGTTACTTGAAAATGGAGCGCCGAAGATACTTGAGCTCTGCAATACTTTCCTTAATGTCTTCCAAAGAACGATGCTGTTGTTTTTTGGAAGGCTGTTTTTCGGCCTCACGGGGATACCAACGCACACAAAGTGCACGAATGCTGCTCACATCCACCAACACATGCGAAAACTCGGCAGCCAATGCGGGCATATACTTCTTCATGAACTTGAGGTCTACATAGACCGAATTTCCGGCAAGTAGAGGTTGCCCATTGTTCCCTCTTGTATGCTTTCGCACAAACTGCAACACCTCTTGCTCAGCTTGTTGCTCCGTCATTGTGCTTGCTCGCACGCTTTCTGTTAGTCCACTCATAGCATGGTGCTCCGTGCACCAGTCTCCCATCCCTACAAGGACCTCTTCAGGTTGCGAGATCACAATATCAGGACCTTCCACCATCTTCTCTAACTTGCCATCTGTTATTATACAAGCAATCTCTAGAATCTTGTCTTTCTCGATATCCAACCCAGACATCTCTAGGTCAATCCAAACTAGTGGCATTCGCATTCGGGGCACCTCCAACTTCTCTTCCTTGCCCTTTCCTTCACCAAGTTTCTTCTTGCCATTGCTAGAATTGTTGGCTACATTCTGTATATTCTTCTGTTCCTCCTCTTCTTCCTCACTCAACAAATTAAGTGCAGAGTAACGATTCTGAAGCTTCTCCATCAAGATGGAACTTTTCTTTTTCAAACAAACCCAACTAATTGAAAAGCAAACATTGTACAACTACTCAAAACCCTAATTTTCTTGCAACACACAGAAATTCTACACAATCTAACAATCAAAGTCCTTCTGTAAACTACTCTCTACAAAAGTACACATATCTTTCACTTCAAAAACTCTCAAAACATCCTAGAAACTCTCAGCAACTTATTCCAAAAACAAATTTAAATCTCCTTCAAAGATAAGAACGTTCAATGTCGTTGACTTATTTCAGTCCCAACTGATGATTTTTGAGCCAAGCAATCTAGATGTGAGCCATCAGTGGTTCGATGCCAATTGCTCCAAGTCCATCGATTCTGAGACACAAATGAGCAACAAACTTTCAAGAATCGAAGCACACAGATCATATTCATGAGCACATTCATTAACTAGAACTCCTAAAGTCTTGAAATTGCACAAACAAGCTCCCCTGCAATTATCTTAAAAAAGCTTACTATCTCATTTTGATGTGTGTTGAAAACACTAGTGTAGGTTGCTTAGAAGCACTAACAAAAGGTTTGCAACAATGGAAATTTTCAAACACCCAAAAAAATTCTAAAAGAACATGCAATGTTACATCATTGTACACCATGTCTCCATCAATGGTTCCAATGCCAATCAATCTCTTCTTCCAATAGCTTGAAACAGAGATTCTAGTGAAATTCGAAGAAGATAGATTTCTCCAATTGGGGCTCTAAATAATGCTCCTCCAACAAACTCCACCATAGTAACCTATATAGCACCATATTTTACCTCTTTAGTCAATATAACAAAAATTGCGTTTATTCATAACAATTTTACTTGTAAGTTTGAAATGCAAGCCAAAAGAGAAAACTTCATATTAGTTTCAATTTTTCTCAAGGACACTAAACAATTGCAAATGACTAAAATATACAAAACTATAAAAAAGAAATACAAAAAGAAATACAAAAAGAAATACAAAAGATCAATACACATAAAATTAAAAAACATTTTGAAGTTCAAAAGAAAATACAACTCAACAATGGTTTGCAATTTCCTCCCAAATAAAAGATTTTCAAATTCTAATATAGTCATAGGTCCATCATTTCAAGATTCAATCATTGCAAATTGAACAAAAATTTATAACTTGTGAATCAACTCTAATTTTGATGCCATTTCAAACATGAAAATATCTTAAGTCAATTCCCCATATAGTAATTATATAACATGCTCCCTCTTTGTTGTTGTCATGGAACATCCATCTTTAAAACATTTTAGGTAATTTATTAATTTATTACTTTTAGAAATTCCAAACTCAAAAAACACATCACTTGCAAGATTACAATGCTTGAAATTGAAACTTTAGATGCACTTCAAAATTAAAGTTGAAAATTTCAAAGTAACATGATTCAAACTTTGGCAATTTTCCTCTTCCAAATTTGCTAGTGACCTTCATAAATGATAAATTTCATAATTTTTGCAAAGACTTACTAGATCCACATTAAACATGAAGATCACATTTAGAAGCTATACAAAAGATCCTTCAAAACAAGAATCAAACATCCAAAGCAACAAAAACCTACTCCAAAATGCAACAACCCATTTTAGACAATAAATTTAGGTCCAATACATGGTTCTTTAAGGGATCAAAGGAAACAAAATATTTGATGATGAAATAGTCAACACACTTAACTAGACAACAAAGAACAAATTGTAGGTGAAAATGTGGAACACACTTAGACTCATTATCAAATTGCAAATACTTTCAACCTCCAAATACTTCTCCAAATGGATCAATAATGTTAAGAGTGATAATCTACAAGAACGTATTCACATATTAAAAATTACAACAAAGGAAATTTAATTTATCAACATAAAATAACACTAAATTGACAAGTAGATGTATGCTTGAAGTTAAGGCAACTAATGCTATGACAAATTTTAAAAAGGAACCCAAACACCTAGAAGCTCAAACCAAATTACCATGTAAAATAGAGTGTTCACATGTAAGTTCAAATCCATTCAATTGGCAATATTCCACAAACCAAAAATTGTAACATCTATCTTCACAAAGGTCAAATTTCATACCACGAACTAGGAGAGAATAAGATTCTAATCTAAGGCTACTCATCCTAAACCATGCTAAAGTAATGGAAAATTGCCAATCCAATGAAATTCATGTTATGTGAGGATGTGACTAAAAGCAAATGACATATGACCACACTGGGAGGTTGTCTCTGGTTCATAAATTTCCATTCCCGCACAACATTCTTGAAACGCAAGGCCTAGGTCTCCTTACCGACACAGTGCCACTGTAACACGAACAAGCAAATTCGTCCACGTTACAGCAGCTTCAGCTTGTCAATCAAGGATGATCATTCATCCAAAAAGTTTTATGGTCATATGTCTAAACCCTAAACCCTAAACACAAGAAGGCAAGGCAATGTAGAGAAAGGACCCCATTTTCGAAGTTCACAAATATTATGCGGTTCAACATGAAAAATTTATACAACTGCCTTTTCCACATTCCACCTCGTGCAAAATCGTCTGGGAAATTCTTCGTGTTTCACTGGATATGCCAGTAAACGAGAACTGCGATAATCACCTTGAGTGACCTCAAGAAGCATAAAACCTCCAACAATTATACACAATGAGTTACTACAATCACAACCTCCTTGCAACCATAGAGTATGCACACCTAGCCACACATACATCAAAGAACATTCCACAGTACCTTAAGCTTTTGGAGTCGAAAGATCACTTATTCACGACATAACACTCAAATACGCCTGATATTGTTGAACGGCAACGGAAAACGCAAGACTTCGCCACTTCTGTCACTGCTTCGAATGCATCATGCAGAACACTAAGAACTCCAAGAAAGGCTCCAAGCAAGGCTCCAAGAGTCCAAGCACGCAAAATGTTTGAAAAGAGGCTCTGCAACTTTGCAATGAGGAGAAGCAACGCTCGACGAGGAGACCTGATCAGACAATCCGAGGCAAACCCGAACCATCGACAGTTGGGCCTGCCTTGAATTTGTCAAAAAGCTGGCTCAGAATCTTGCCCATGTGACCGAGTTCATGGACTCGAGGCGAGCGACTATTCCAACGCTGGGTCGGTCCAATGGGGAGATCCTGTGGACCAGCCGCAAGCATATCTCCAAATCGGGGCTCCAAGCACGCAAGGCTCCGAGCACGCAAAACGTTTCCAAAAGAGGCTCTGCAACTTAGAAGCAACACTCGGCTAGGCGACCTGTTCAAACAATCCGAGGCAAGCCTGAACCAGGCGACAGTCGGGCGTCAAGACTCCTGGCAGAAATTTGTCAGAAAACTGACTCAAAGTCCTGCCCATGTGACCCGAGGCGACCAAATCTTCCTATGTGTGGTCGGTCCAATGGGAAGAGACGCGCTTTACTGTAGACCAGCTCGAAACGTGTGGTCGGTCCAATGGAGAAAGACGCGCTTTACTGTAGACCTGATCCAGAAATAACTTGGAGTGTCAGTTGTTGGTGTTTTTACAAGAGTGAAATCCTGTAGTTAAAATCACTGCAAATGTCCTTCCCGGCCACTTGTGGCGGGTGGCTTACTGGCCTTGTAATTTCACCTCTGCAATGAAAATCCCTTTCATTTTTTTATTTATTTTTAAATCACTGCAAAAAGATTGTCAGTTTAAAGTCATTGAGTGTCAGTTTTAAAAGTCTTCGAGTGTCAGTTGTTGCTGTTTTTATACCAGTGAGGAGCTTGGTCGTAATCAATGCAAATAAGGGAACAACAGACTGTCAAGCGAAAATAACAGAAAACTGTGCAGATGAACGTACGCATGTGAATAATTCTTTTCATTTTTCCTTACAATCTTAAATTCCTGGGTGCCTGCGCGCTGACCTTGAAGAAAACAAAACAAATGGATTCGTTGGCTGGATTGTTACTTATAGTAGTCGACCCATTTCTGATCACCCCCATTCTTGTGATACACTCTTCCTTTTCTGATTAGCAGGAGATTTGCAGTGATTAATTATGGCACAGTTCCCAACGCAGTTGTGGCGCATTGTTATTGGCTGTAAGATTCACAATATTGCAACCAGCCCTTAATTGATTTTGCAATCATCTTATAGTGAGAAATAGAAAGGTCTATATCACCATTATAGGTCAAAGAGAATCTTCCACTAAAAAAGTCATAGTAATTATATTTTGTGTAGTAAAATTTTGGAAAAATTGAAAATCTTTCCAAATTCTATTCTATACATGGAAAAATTTACGAATTCAAAAAACTTGCACTCCAAATATGCATAATTGCTTAAATGGTTGGAAATGGGTTGGCTACCCTATTCATGTTGCCAGCGAGAGTTGGGGTTCAAGTATCCTAGTCGCATTTAAACAAGTAAGTCATGGATGGATGAGAATCGTTCTATAGAAGATAGAAGTCCAGTTGTTCATGCTTCGAATTTTGTGTGAAACGGGGGAGATTTTGCAGAGTAGTTTGACCTCCTTGAATGCTCTTGAGTTTTCTCTAAGCAAATAATTCATACGGTACCAAAAACGATAATTTCCACGGTAGCCAGCCCGGTGTTCCAGGGTAAGCCATGGATGGCATATTTGAAGTACCGTAGAGGGAGAATAATATTATCAGTTCCGAAGTTATTTCTTGTCATTGATTGTGGAGATTCATATATCCTTTTTTTACGGCAGTATTTCAAGGTTTGTAACGTACTGTGTCTGTGGTGTGTGGAGCAGATGCAGGGCTCTTGGCAGTCCTTAGTTTCCAAGCTCAAATGGGAGGTATGAGTATGGATACGTATTTCTCAGAGAGCTGTTCACCTCCATGGCTGTTCTCAGCATGTGTGGACTGTGGAGTTTTGAAGAGCTCTGCATTGATAATTGATATCAAAAGTTTGTGCCCCTGTCCCTGTAGTTACTCCAGTAATCAATCACTGGTCTTTTGCTTTCGAGTTACAAACTTGCCTGAAGAAAATCCGTTTCGTCATGTAGGAACAAAATGATGAAGTTTTAGAGGAACACAGTTATTGACATAGAACTCACACGCTGCTTGCATCCTCGAGGAACATTTTTTTATGTAGCCAAGTAAAGAATATGCCATATTGAACTAATTCTGGACGTACTGCGCAAAGTCCAAAATGAAATAACATGAGTGCCGAGTGCAAATCGGGATCTTTGAAGTTTGGTCTAACTTTCGATTTATGACCTCATGAATTACATGGGGAGATACCTCGACAACGGCATCCCAGGATCTGGCTTGCACTGCATTGGTGTACAGTATAAGATGTGCTCGAGTCTATGCTGTAACTTTGAATTTCATTGGGAGATCCTTTGAGTCACATAAATCTGGTTAACTCTCACTTTGCTAACGTGGTCAAGATATTGACTGGCCTCGTGTGCAAATTGAGTTCCGCCTTAAGGG
Source organism: Pseudoscleropodium purum (assembly GCA_963969395.1). Taxonomy (NCBI): domain Eukaryota; kingdom Viridiplantae; phylum Streptophyta; class Bryopsida; order Hypnales; family Brachytheciaceae; genus Pseudoscleropodium; species Pseudoscleropodium purum. The sequence goes on along the minus strand of OZ017800.1, from coordinate 13,348,865 downwards.
AAAGTGAACCTGTCCTTCCCGAGTTCTGATATTCCACCTTTATCTCCGACTAAGTGCTCATGTGGGACATTCAGGTACCAAACCGCCTATATCCCCAATCCAACAATGGCGAACATGGTGAGCTGTCTGTTGGAATGATCGCTAATTGATGATAGAAATTCTACGTTTAACTAAATTAATTCTGAATAATTATCTTTCCTTTAGTGCTTTCTAGCACCCTAAACACAACCCGCAAACATGGAAATTTGGAGCACGATGAAACCAAGAAGGAATTCAGATCGATCAGTACAGTGATTGTCAATATCATTAATCAGTAACGAACTATTGAATTACAAACCGAAGACAAGATGAGTCAAACTTTGTGACCTTGTGCACGCTGTCGATCCGACTGTCCTAGTACGTACCTTTTCAAGTCAAGAACGTGCACAGTGCAACTCTCAAGACACCGCAACACCGGACTTAGTTAGCTCCAGGGAGGATTCTCGAACTTGTTGAGTACGTTCAAAGTAGAATCAATGCTATTTGGTTGTCATTTCCCCTCCCTGTGAACTCTCTTTGCTAAGAAAACACCATGCCAACTAGATATGAAGGCGTGTTGACAGTCTCTGATTTGCAGGGTTATATTAACCGTTTAGTGACCGTGGTTGATTTTGGGGGTGAGCAAAGTTTTTTAACACAAATTTGGAAAAGGAAAATTTCATTACTACTTCAAGGAAGTAATCCCAAATCAGACTGTAGGAATTGATGTTGTAGGCTTTATCTAAGAAAAAAACAAAGAATGAACATGATCTGACGGTGCAATTTGATGTGAGTGATCTTCAAAGTGCTATGCAACGAAGTAGCATAATATATTATTGCCACTAGTGGAGAACACAGGTTTTAATGACATTTTAAATGACATTTGGATGTCATTTTAGCCACCCGCAAAGGTGGTTGAAATGACATCCAAATGTCATTTTAAATGTCATTTTTTTGATGTCATTTAAGCATCCCTGTTCAAATGACATTTAAAAATGTCATTTCAACATTTCTATGTTGTACATCTTCATTGAGAATAATCAATGTGGAATGAAGATTTTTGATAGTTCAAATTCAATTCAACATATAACTCTTGTTCAAGAATTATGCACATAATGTACATTTGAAGTTTCAAATGTTCTTCAAAACATAGATCTTATAATTCCAAAATCTTTGCAGCATGTACATTTGAATTTCTAAAAATGTTACAAAAATTTGCAATAAAAAATTCAAAATGAAACAACAACGTAGATTTCAACTAAAGAAGCCTTTTGAAGATGTGCATGCTGGTATCAAAAATCTTCACAGGATTTCGAATTACAATTCTGAAATCTTCAAAAAATGTAGATTATTTTTGTTCCACAAAGAAACTGAATTTCAAATGAAGAAATATGGTACATTTCATTATCTTAGGGAGTGAAAAAAAGGCATTCCACATCTACAATTCTACATTGAATATACAATGTATCCAAAACCCTTAATTGCATCCATCTACAAAATCTTGAATCCTACATCTACATAATGACTACCTACTGTAAGTAGCTCTGGTACTCTGAATGATGCTAAAATTCTTTAGCCTTTCTACTCATCTTGCATGTCCACATCCAATTGGGACAAATTAATTGGTCTTATGGACATATTCGTTCATATTGATAGTTTTGGAATGAGCTATGCAAGTGCCATGAATTATACAATAAAATCGCTTGCTTACTAGACTACAGCCTTCAACCTTAGACAAATGCTACCGTGAAACAGCCGAAATAATGACAATGATCATGATTCTTCTATTTGAACCTTCAAGCATGTGAAAATGGTATCTCACGCCTCTCGACATCCTACACTCTCTCAATTAGGAATCCACCATCAAACCTGCTTCGGAGGAGGTCTTCAGTAGCTAAAAGGAACACTAACAGTTAGAGGTCATCATCGATAGAGTTGAAATATCTTATCACTCGCACCAACTCTCTACCACAGTTATTTCAACATAAAATCAGGTTATGCCAAACGTATATATGAAACACTACTCATAATAACCAGGCTTTTCTAAACAATCAATAGCAATACTGTGAAGCACAAGGATATGATCTGCCACAAACCTATTGGAAGACTGGTGAACATTGTTGATAGAGACTTGGTGTTGCAACATCAACAACGATGCTTCAATAAGCCTGTCTCCCACCACAAATAAAGAGTCAATTGTCCACTCTTCAAGCATTCTAAAACAAGTCTTGTTTGCAAAAGCTGCAAATCAATGATAGAAAGACCTGAATGTATCCAAAACCTACTCAAAATAAAGATTGCCAATGATGAACAGAAAATGCTTCGACTGAGTACACTATATACATGTAAAACTAGGACTCAAAACAAATGCAAGTCTTTGCAAATGAGAGCACATGAAAGAGCAACTTACATGGACAGCATAGCCAATCTTTTTGGTGGATATCCTCTTCGTCCAGATAGAAATCCTATCTTCAACCCTTCTTACAGTCACCACTAACCTGTAAATGTCTTCCCCTTCAAATTGCTCTCCAATCATCACCAACAACTGCACTTGCACATAATTCATTGTACACAACAAAGATTAGGGTTTAGGACATGGGAAAAATTATACAAATTATCAATCTAAGCAAAGTTTACAAGCAGCATGAATAATATCAATACTGCTAGTTACCTCCATGAGAACACCTCATTCCACTTCATTTTTCCTTTTTGCTAGAGTTTGTGCTATTTCCTTCACTTTTTCATTAGTAGGAAGGATGCCATGTTTCTCTTTCTATCAAGAACACCACATCTTTGTTAATGCATGGATAATCAACATTATCAACATTATAATGAAGCTGCATGATAATCATTACACTATCGCAAAGGAACTCACATATCGATGCTTGATTTGGACAAATCCTCCACACCCAGCATGGCTTTCTGTCTCCACCTTCTCTCTTGTTTCCGTTAGTCTATTTGATTTCTCTATAAACTTAGGACTTTTCATCATTTTCTTGACATCTTTCTTCTCTGCAGTTGTTAAGGCTTTGCTTTCACATTTAACCATGCTCACTACTCTATACTTTCTTGTTCTTATAATTTGATTCAATTTCACCTTTGCCCAATCATTTGTCTAGTCCCTAGAGAATGTTTTCCAAGCTGCATTAATGATTAATTCAAATGTTTTTCCTAGTACTTGTGCATTTTCAATGCCAAGAGGAAAAAGAGTTTCGTGCTTTGCATGATAACATATGCAGTAATTCTCAATACCCTCGACCATTCGGATTCCCAAAGACATTTATTTCCACAACAAGCTTGTTATTTTCATCTTTTTGCGGTTTTCCAGCTTTTCTAAGTTGTCTCAAATAATTTGCTCTAAACTTCAGTTTTTCATGTCTTTCCTCTCGATCTAGTGCAATAAAATACAATGAAACAAACAAGGTATTAGATAACAAAGAATCACCACAACTTTGTATATGCAATGAGCATCAATATTTCATGCCTACAATCTAATCTAAAAATGTTCAAATGAAAAAAATGATTGCATTCTTAAAATTCTTAAGTACTTTAAACTTCAGCACTCAAAATTGACAATATGCAAACTACCAAATGTAGATACATTTTACATTGAGCATCAACATGTTACACTCATCAAATCAACATTTTTACTTGGCTAGGCAGGTCTCTGTCATTACTTGGAGGAGGTATTGTTCCTTCATCTTTAAAACTGATGGGTGATTCTTCCGCACCAATATCTATGGTCAATCTTTCTTCTGGCTTTGCAATAGATTTCACAATAACTACATCGTCATTTACAATATAGGTTGTTACTTTCAAAGGCATTTTTCCACCATGCCCGCTTGCTTTTTCCTCTCCCTATACACCAAGAACAACACAGCGTTCATTTCATTACCAATTCTACCATCACATTCAGATAATTCACTTTAGAATCATCAAAAACATTGCAAAAATGATAATGAAAAAAACCACCAAGGATTCAAAGAGGATGCCTCAATGATGTCGCAAACTAGCTTGCCAAATGGATCCTTCCTAAATGTTTCAATGTCTTCGAATTTGCTAAGAAGGCCGTTCAGATTGGACACATCAACTCCATACTTTGAAACAAAAAATTGTTCAATGTACATCAAAACATCTCGTACAACAGCAGCATAATACACCTCCTTCCTATAGATTTTGGCATAGACTTCCACAATTTTCAATGCCACCACATTTGCATTTCATAAACTCAAACTTCTCAAATTCATGAACAAACAACTATATACAAGTATATGATTTCCGTATATCCAAGACAAAAGTTGCTACTATTTTACCCATTTTTGAGTCATTGAACTGCTCGAAATGACTCCGCGACTCCCCATAGGCTGCCATCATGTAACACTTGTAATCTCTCCAAAAATCTTTAATATTGCACATCTCAACAACAAAATTTTTATCAATCACTCAAGTTACAAGTTACTTCCAGCTTCTTAAATATTGGAAGTTATTGCAATGTCTTCATTACCAACAAAAAAAGGCTTGCAAACATTTTGCAGATTAGTTTTCATATCTGAAATTCAATGCTTGCATTACCACTGCTGTCATTGTCTTCAAACATAATTCTACATTTCCATCATTTGCTACCTTCGACAGGGTTCCAAGGAAATTCTCTACTTCAGCACCCATAGTGCAAGCAGTAAATCCTAAGGTGACTCACAACAACTGATAAATTTTTAGTGTGAGTACACAATAAACCCTAGTGTGTCCCAAAAATTTCAGTGTGAGTATACATTAAACCCCTAAAAGACTCCTGACAATGACCAATCTGCAGATTCAAAGATTCACAACAAGACAGATCTACAGTTTGGAAACAACCAACTTGATAAGATTTGTCAACAATTTCTCACGATGAATGCGGGACTCACCACCTCTCTACCACTACTACCAAAACACAAACCGTTGATCATTCCCCGAAGAATAACTTTGCAAATCAACAACCGCAAATCATTACAACTTTGGTGTTGTGCCACCGTTGAAAGATGTGGACACTCCCGTTCATGTTCACGTTTCGTTCTTTAAGATGGGTAGCACTTCGTTGTCCTAGAGCATCAGAAGTCTCCTCGTCCTCACGACCGTGCTCCTCGCAGCTGCAACAAACTGCTGTCTTTTCCTTCCCGAGGTGCTCAAAAGTTACTCGGATTCTAGTGTGCCAAGGCTTTCGGTGGGTCACAATAGAGCAACATTTCTTCCAGAACTCCTCAAATCGGTCTCAAGGCACCACTGAACCACACAGACAATCATTAGCATTCATCAGCGATGCGTCATTCCTCACAAGGTTGGGAGTTCCAAACACAGCATCCCGCCAGTTGTGAAGCAAAGCCAAGGTGTACCGTATGTGAGCAGAATTGTTGTGAAACCGAGAACTACATCGAGACTTCAAAGCTAAATGAGGCGCTAAAGAAGGAGAGACGAAACTCCAGGGAATGATGAGAGTGAGAGTGTGCACGGAAGGATGATGAGTGAAAGTCTAGGAGTTGGTACTTGGGACAACTTGCCCTCAATCTTGGTATGTCAAAGGAGAACAAAGCTTGGTTGAGCTACACGGCAGAAAGAGTCTTGGTATGTCGATGCAAAATGTTGGAAGAGCATGCCATCCCTACAGCCATCACGAATAGGGTTTCCGGAAAATACTTCTTGCCCTCAGGCTGACACTTGTCTTCAAGCACAGTGTGGTGCACAGCAGATGGCAGTCAGGGAGGGCCATGCAGCGATGTCTAGAGTACTTGTGTATAGATTTAGAAATGCATAGATTATGAAAAATCTACTTATAATGTACATGCAAGAAACTTGTAATGAAGTGATAATCTGAAGACTACCAAATTCTGAAAATATTGTGAATCGTGTCTTCATCTTGCTCTCAAGATCTACCAAACTCTTAATTCGTTTTGAACTGGCAGCTCGAAATCTACCAAAGTATCAAAAATGTCATTTGAGTAGGGGTGGTTGAAATGACATTTTTTCAGTTCATGGTTGAAATGACATTTTTCAAATTATGTCATTTCAACATGTCATTAAAACCTGTGTTCTGCACTAGTATGCCCATAACTTTTGAAACATGCCTTCATAATTCATGAGATTGTTGGACAATGTTTCTATTGTTCTTAGGTGTCAATTCCAAATAGAATCACATGAGTTGTTGAATATATATATGCAACTTAGAAGGTATGATTCAGGTCAACCTTCTTGTCTTTGGACAAGTATAGCTACCTTGTTACTGCACAAAATTCTTGGAAACTAAATTTGTTTGGAGCGCATACTAAAGTTCTATTTGCGTTACATTTTGAGTTTTTTCAAATACCCTATATTGAGGGCAATAAAAGACAAAGAATCCAAAATTCGACCAAAAATTGGTCAACCGGTCACTAAAGGGTTAAAGAAAAAAAATACAAACTTGTATGGCTGAGGAGCAAACAGTCTAAGTCTACTGAAAATCCTCACGATGAATAGCAGCAGAGCCGACCTTGGAACTGGAGGGCGATTGCAAAGGCTATAGAGCTGGAGGAGGCGACTAGAAATTCAAAGCATTAGCAAGGGAAACCTAGTTCATCGTCACAAGCTTCACCGGTTCAAAAATTCAATATCTAATGCCGGAAGGTCATAACATTCAGTCCCTTTCAGGGAGGCTGCCCTGGAGGCCTCATCCACAGAATTCATTCACTGGCTATAGGAGAAAGAGGGGAAGGCCTGACAGTGTGTCCAACTGAAGTTTGAAGTTGTTTTGTTTTTGGAACAAATGAAATGGAATTGCATTGATTGAAACTGATTTTTACTGAACTTCAATTTGATTGACTGACTTGACGGATAGTTACAACTGGAGTAGCTAATACTTAATGTGAACTTCAATTGACTAACCAACTAACTTAAATTTAATGAATCAACTACTTAGTTTCTAATTACAACTGGACTAGTTGCTAATTACAATTGAACCAGTTAGCCAATAATCATGTGAACTAATTAAATCGGCTCAGCTAAATTGAATCAAATCAATCAGTGACTTTCATGTACCTGAATACATGCGCAATTATTACTGACAAATTTTTAACTGGTTTAAAACATGTATGCAAAAATTGACACTTTTTTTTAGCTGCTAACTTAGTGCCAAATATTCAGCACCATATCATCCGATGAATGTTATGATAACAACACCTAAATACGAGAGTTTTTCAAGCCCGTCTACCTCAAAGGTTGAATGACAGAAACATTTGATGTCATTGTCGATAAACTCAACATGAAATGCAAGCCCAAATGCTTTTGTAATTATTTAACACTTTAGTAATATTTTGCAAATTTTCAAAGTTGAGAATTTAGGGTACCCTATATTAAAACTCACTTTGAATAGATGCACTTGAAGCACAAATTGTCTCAATTTTTCTTGGTTGCTTCAAAAAACTTTCATTAGAAGATTTTTGGGGATTGGGAGGGTTGCTTCAAGCAAATGCGTCGCAAACTTCCCTCTTGTAGTTTTTGGAGAACAATTGTTTCTGACAAAATAAAACTCAAAAAAATTAAAAAAAATTAAAATAATCTTGAAATGAAGAAAAAATTGAAAAAATATATATTTTTTTCAGACATGGCAGTCACTATGCCACATCAATAAGCTGTTGTGGCTCCTTGTTGGGTACTTCCCACAATCTGGGAATTCACAGCCTTCTCGGGGGTAGAAAACTCTTCTAATGCACCTCTCATTGATTGAATTCAATAAGTTGACTATGGTGATTTTGATTTTGAATCATGGAAATGTTCATTCAATTCAAAGGCACTTTTTGTGTTAGACAACAAAAATGTTGTTATGTGCTTCTACCTTACTTGGACAAAAATTGCAAGTCTATAGCTCAAATCATTGTGTATATTAATTCTTTAACAAATTCAACCAGAGGATCCTCAAATGAATCAACTACATCTTTTTAAGGTAGTATAACTTTTGACAAGAAATTGAGAATTGAAAATCCCATTAGCAAAAATGTTTGATTACCTCCTAAATGTTTAAGACATCCATTTTTTGTGTGGACCAAACTTTGAAGTCAAATAAAATCTCATTAGTTTGTTTTTTGAATAAACTATTTAAAAAAAATCTTTTTGAAATCTAATTTAACCATCAAAACTCTAATTTTGAAAATGAATGATTTTGATTTTTCTTGTTCAAGATTTTGTATAATGATGCCTATTGCAAATCTTAATTTCTAGGATGTTGAAGGTTCTTGAAAATTAGCCTCAAATACAATAGATCTTAGAGAAAAATCACTTTAGAAATTCTTTTAAGATAATTACAAAATAGATTTTGAAAAGCCAAAAATTGATTGGGATTATCCATGATATGCCCTTTAAATAATCTCATATTTATTTTGTGACTTCAATTTAAAATTGGACGTGTGAAAAGAGGATTGAAAGGCTTCAAATCACTTTACAATTTTAATACCCTCATGATCAATGATTATAATCTTTCACTCTATAAGTGATATTGTTGTGTTTTCTTGAAATTCTATATGATTTCTAATATGTCTAATTTGTACAATTTCAAAAAAATAGATAAATTCATCAAAATATTGGTTTATTGTGAAATTTTGAGCAAAGGCCTAGAAGCTCAAAATTTAAGGTTGATAATTTCATATTATCGTAACTTAACCAAACCAATGTCAAACCTTCCTCTGACCAAATGCTTGCACCTTACTACTTTTGTCAAAGCTATTACAATTTTAAGTCATTGTTACCAAAGTCCAAGTGCGGACATACCTTTAAGCATATAGGGATTAACCAATGTACATCTTATGTTTTTGTTTCTATTTGAAAATTTACAAATTGATTTAAGCATGAAAAACAACTTTGCATGATTTTCTTACCTTCCTTGCTGACAAATGAAGTTCCAATTAATTTTTGTAGCATCATTTGGAATTGATTTAATGATTGAAAACTTTTGAGTACGTATCCTGATTTCAGACATTTAATAAAATTACCTAATATTATATTTGAATAATAATTTTTACATAACTACTTTGACATTTAAAAAAAAAAGGAAATTATAATTTTTACTATATTTACTGGAATGATGTGAAACAAACCTTTGCATGTGCAATAAGATCATCAGCACCAACCGTAATGATTTTATGCAGAAATTTCAAATTGTGAAGTCAATAGTGCTAACCTAAATTTTCAAAAAACTCAAAGTCAGCTGCTGCGTTAAGTATTAAGCAACTACTTCCTCTATTAAAGCAATCAATATTGAACAAGATGTCTTGTAAAAAGTTCACTGGGACTTAACACTTTAACAGAAAGCTTTGCTCTCCTTCTAACTTGAAGAAGGGTTAGGTATCTAGACAGTGGTATCTGCGAATTCCGCCATTCTACCTCACCTTGTGTGTGTGCGTTCTATGCAAATCGCTGGTGATTAGCTGGTGTCCTTCTCGCCCTCGCCTTTTTCTTGTTTCGCCTTTTCAGTGTTGCCGCATTTTGTGAGCGAGAGATTCGAAAGCTGAGCCATTGTCATTGCCAGTATCCCGAGATCGTCACTACAAGACTTCTCACAGTCCGAGCATACATTGTGAGAGGGAGGAGATTGGAAACAAAGCCTCCACGGAACCCAATTCTGGAATGTTGCATATTCAAGCGAATTCAGGGGTTAGTATTCAGTTGTTGCGCAACTGGTGTGCTAAATACGGAGAATGCTTCGGCAGAGAAAATTCACACTGAGGGTGAGCTGAGGATTACTAACGAGACGTTGTTGTAGACGTCGAAGGGCCTATTACAACGGAAACAAGGGCTGGGAGTTGGTCTTTCCTTCCGGAATTTATTTTGTTGTGTGGGAATCCTTTCTGATCACCCCCCTATTCTAGTTATGTAGGCTACTCCAATTAGAAGATTTTTGGGGCCTCTGGATGCTTGCGAGTTATCACAGCCTGCGAACGTAGGAAACAGGTTCGGCGCAGTGGTCTGATGTGGCCGAGACCCTACCACGTCATTGACCAAAAAAAAAAAAATTAAAATTAAAATTTTTGCATTTGGAGACTAAATTTATTTTTTTATTTTTTTATTTTTTTATGAAATTTTTTTTTGACAGCAGGCTGTTCCCCTCATTGCGGGGAACAGCTGCAGAAGAACAGGCCCAAAACAGGCTTCTGGACCCCCCAAAACTCTTCTAATGTCTTTTGAATTAGTTGGAGATGAGCAATGATAAATTATGACACATTATGATTGGTTGCAAGACTCTCAATATTGCAACAAGCTCATAGTTGGAAATAGAAAAACCTATATGACTAGTAGAGGTCAAACAAAATCTTCAAATAAAAAATTCATAGTAATTATATTGTGAAAATTAAAATTTTGAAAAATTATGGGATCCTTCCAAACTCAAATTCTATACATAGAAAAATTTCTGCATTAAAAAAACTAAACTCCAAAAATACGAAATTGCTCAAGTGGAAAAGGATCAACTTCCTTAATTGTTTAATTTCATCAGTCGAAGGAGATGGAAAAAATTCCTGTACCCTGTGCACCCATGTTGAGGACATGAATGGCATGGAATAAAAAATGAGTAAGTGATTTGATTGCCAAAAATTCTACAATGAAACAAAGTTTTATTCTTTGTTCACAAGGATTTGGGATTCAAGCTTGCATGGAGTACACTCTCTAATGATTGGATGATCAAAGTGAATGTGATTTATTGGAGTTGATAGTGCAAATATGGATGACCATAAGTGAATAATTGGGTGGTCCAAACAATTGTTCTTGACAGAGAACATGTGGTGAATGGGTGGAAATGAATCCATGAAATTAAGAAGAAGCATAAATTAGGGTTCATGCATGTTGAATGGGTTGTTTTGGATAAATGACAATGTCAGAGACCAAATTCATAAATTTGGGAGCTGTGAATGATGAATTTGGATACGATTATGGCATGAGAGAATTGAGTAGCAATTTTAATAATTGAAAATTCCTCATATGAAGAATTGGCTTCCCACACTACTCAAAGCCAATGTGGCATGCATAGTTCTTAATGTTTTATTATGATATGCCTTCAACGAGAGGGAATTGTTTCAAATGGAACATTACATACTACAGATCATTGCCACCATAGTAGACATCTATTGTGTCACCTTTGAACTTTGGGCTAGCTATTGCATTTGATGTTTTTTTGCCATTGGAGTTTGATTCTTTTGAGGGAATCTTCAAGGTTGAAAATCCACATTCAACTTTCTAAAGGTGGAAATTTAATCCCTAAATGCCTAAGGCCTTTTTTTTGAACTTTTACAAATTTTTCCTAAATTGAATAAAAACCCAATATTTTGATAAGTTGCATCAATTCTTTTTAAATTGTAACCATACAAATTCAAACTAGATATGTTAAAGATTAAAGAAACACAACAATAGCACTTATGGGTTGAAAGATTATTATGTTTGAATATAAGGGTGTTAAAATTAAGAAAGTGATTTGAAGTCTTTCAATCTTCTTTTCACATGTTAAATCTAAAAAATTGGTCACCAATAAAATATGAGGTTATAGAACATAAGATGCATAACCTAAATTAATTTATGGCTTCTCAAAAACTCTTCTACAATTTTCTTAAATGAATTTCTAATGTGAACTTTTTGCCAATTTCTAGTGAATTTGAGGCTCATTTCCAAGAGCTCTTGACATTATGGAAAGTCAAGATAGCAATGGACACCCTTGCACAAAATCTTGAATAGAGAAACCATAATCAATCATGTTCAAAATTGGATTTTTGATGCTAAAACAAGACTTCAAGAAGAATTTTTCAAAAATACAAACTATTAAAAATAGCAACTCGGTAAGGTTTTATTTAACTTCAAAGTACTTTCAACACCATAATTTGGTGTCTTAGACATTTAGGGGTTAAATTCTGATGCTATTACAAAAACAAACCATCCATTGCTATGCCATGTTTTCTTCAATTGAATTCTCTAAACACCAAGTTTGTGTACAAGTCTTCCTAACTAAAGATCTTTCAATCCCTACTTGAGCGCAATAAAACATTTGTAATAACAAATCTACATCATGAGGTGGCTCCTAAGTACGACAAATTATAAGCTTATTACTTGAGACCATGAAATCTCCATTGTTGCAACCTCCTGGTGTATTTTAACACGTAGTTAATTAGTCGTTATATATTGAAATTAATGGCGGTGTGTGTGTGTGTGTGGTGTTATGGCATTATGTAGGAATGCCATAATTGCAATTGCTTCATCATTCCACCCAACCTTGTCAACCTTGCCAAGACAACAAGATGAAATCTATATAGAATTTGACAAGCACCATTCTTGGATGTGGAATCTACTGGTTTCAAATTGTATTGGGATTTTTAAAGGACACACTATCGACTATTGCAAGAATTGTCACAAAGGCAATTGAAGAAACAGCCTTGGATGGAGAGGTAGAAAGTCACATCACTCCATGAAAATATACCCTATGCAGATTCTTATGTAAAAATATAGCCATCTTAAATACAATAATTAAGATAAATAGTCTCACATCAAATATCCTCTTAATCTGTGAACAATTCGGACTATGTTTTCATCAAAACCACTCCAAAACTAACATTTTTAGTATACGTATCAAATTTTAGAGAAAAAAAATTTGACCACATGTAAGAGTAGGATCTTGTAGTATGCTGGTTTGAAAAGTTGTTCAAAAAATTTCAGAAATTTCCACTGTGTAGATTGCAAGATATTAGCATTTGAAGTGACAAAAATCCTTTGGGGGGCCATATGGAAAACCGAGCAGCTGCACTTTGCAAGGTCACATTTGTATGAAAAAATGTCTAAAATGGTAATTACTCTTTAAATGCATTTTTCAAGTCAAGTTGGCTATATGCTTGAAAATTTTTAGATCATCTAGAATTATACAACATATAGAAAAAAAATAATAAGTAGAAAGATATAAAAACTGATTCAAAGTACTAAATAGTTAACAATTTATATATAGAATTGAAAAATGCCAATCTCAATGGTTTTAATGTTGTAATAAACAATCTACACCTAATGTTCTGATTTTTTCCAAAAATATTGAAAATTGAGTAAAAAAAGGACTTCAAAGTTGGTCTTAGAATAGAGATTCAATAACAACCCGCAAACCTCTAGAAACTATAACTCCTCATAACTTGACTCATTGATCAAAATGGAATGATTCAAAGCTTCCCAAGTATATATAAATCTAAAGAACCAATTTCCAATTTTAATTTTTTTTTAAAGTGATTTTTAAAGAAGTTTTTTTTGTTGCATGAGTTGTTCACCGAGCAATTAAAAGTACATATCATACAATAACTTTTTAACCATGTAGTCAAAAGTTATGGAAATTGTTGGGCCTCAAAGCTACTCCTTGGGCACATGTTGTGTTAAAACTTCAATGAAAAAAGAACAAAAACAAAAAGACTTCATTTGTAATAAATTATCCAAAATTGCTATATTGCCAAAAAATTCAGTTTAGACATTTAGGGGTTAATGCAAGTAAGTAACTTAAATTAGAGGGAGTAATCTCTCCAAGATTACTAAGCACTATCTCCTTACAATTGTCAAGCAACCTATTTTTATTCACCCCTCCAAAGTAAAAAAGTCTTGGGCTTTTGGGAGATTAAGCAACGTGCATCCTATGTTTTTGTTTGTATTTGAAAATTTACAAATTTGAGTACAAAAAAACAACTTTACATGATTTTCCTACCTTCATTGCTGATAGAATAAATTCCACTTAACTTTTGTAGCATTGTTTGGAATTGAATGGTTAAATATTTTTGAGTAGATATCATTCTAGATAATCAAATAAATTTACTTAATATTTTATTTGAAATTCTTTTACTTAACTACTTTGACATTTTCAAAAAAGGAAATTATAATTTTTGCTATATTTATTGAAAAGATGTGAAACAAAGCTTTGCTTGTGCATTAAGATGATTAGCACCAACAATGATGATTTTATGCAAAAATTTCAAATTATGAAGTCAATAGAGCTTGCCTATGTTTTCAAAAAAATTTAAGTGGGTTGCTCTTAAGTATTAAACAATTGCTTTCTTTATTAGAATAATCAATATTGAACAAGGTGTCTTATGGTAGAGCCACCCATTACCAACTAAGAACCTATACACAACTTGTAGAGTGCAACTATTTTCAACTAAAGGTGGATCAAATTTCCAACCAAAGCTTAGAATGTGTTTTTCTTCTTTTTCAAAGTTGTAACTAATCAAGACATGACACATGTTCCAAAGTAGTGAGTGGGAAGTAGTTCTTTAATGATTGGAATTGGAAAACTCTACATATTGGTTATGGGTTTGGACTAGCTATTGACTTCCAAAATTAATAATAATTTCAATTCAAATCATAAAATTACTAAAAATATTGCAACCCTGTGATTTTTATCTTCCGACATGATAGAAAATTTACATTGCCTTATATTGCTCTGGAACATACGTGGAATCGCTAAAGTAGTCAACTATGGGTGATTCTACCATATACAAAGTTCACTTGGACTTAAGACTTCATTAGAAAGCTTTGCTCCTAACTTGAAGAAGGGTTAGGTACCTGCCATTCTACCAATCGGTGATCGCGTTGTGTGCGTCCTATGCAAATCGCTGGTGATTAGCTGGTGTTATTCTCGCCCTCGCCTTTTTCTTGTTCCGCAATTCAGTGTTGCCGCATTTTGTGAGCGAGAGATTCCAAAGCTGAGCCATTGTCATTGCCAGTATCCCGAGATCGTCACTACAAGATTTCTTGCAGTCCGAGCATACATGGCAAGAGGGAGGAGAACGGAATCAAAGCTTCCATGGAACCCAGTTTTGAATTGTTGCACATTTAAACGAATTCAGGGGTATCCAATTGTTGCACAATTCGTGTGCGAAATACGAAGAATGCTTCGGCAGATAAAATCCACACTTGGGGTGAACTGAGGATTACTAATGAGACGTTGTTGAGTTGGATCACTGGCCAATGTACATGAGAGGCTCGATTCTCATCTGTGCGGCTGTATTTTCCAAGCTCTTGTGACATTCAGTATGGCAGAAATCGAAACCAGGAAATGATGTAACGTGACAAAGGTAGCCCAAGAGCCGGGCTAGTGGCCTCAACATGAATCTGCGAAGATCCAGGGCACTCAAACCAGCTACATATAGAACAAAATCCCACCAAGGATGAGGATCTTGTAGTGGAATCAATGATGCCACTCAAAGGATTCGTGAATCAAAAAACGAATGAAGACGAGAGAGATGACAACGTAACAACCGCAGCAGAGCCGAAGACCCAAACTCACGAGTAAGACAGCAGCGCAAGGCGAAATTGAAGAGACAAGACAACGCCAAAAAACGAAGAGAGCAAGGGAATTGAGCAGGGCAAGTCCTAGCTGGAAGCACACGACGAGGAAGCCCAACAAGATTCCAACCCCGAGCTATATTTAGTAGGGCTCATTTCCGAGAGCATCAGGGCGGAATCGAAGACGACAAGGGTCACGTATTCGGCCCAACGACAGTCCCGAGGAGAGACGGCGAAGAGAACAGAAAGCAATGACGAACCAGGTCAGGGGCCAAAAGGACGGAGCCAAGGCGGGAGCAGTCGTCGAAGGGCCTACCCTACAACAACGAAAACAAGGGCTGAGACGTGGTGTTTTCTTCCGGATTTTGTTTTGTTGTAATAGCGTAACCTTTAAAAGGACGAGCTGGTCACAGTAGAAATCATTTCCTTTGGAATCGTGTGAATTGTTGGCTTAAAAAAATGCAAAAGCACTCATTTGAAGTCAAAGCTAGTACTATGGAAGACTTCCCCTTTTCTCACAAAATTTTGAGGATGAATAGTTGCACTTATGTCATGCACGGAGAGATTCTTTGTCATTCATCAACCAAAAATTGTTTGTTGCACGTTTATGGGTTAATTCCTTCAATTAAAAGGGATGGGAGAAAATCCATGTATGCACTCATGTTCAAAGCATGAATGGTATGGAATAGAAAAATGAGGAAGTAATTTGATTGCCAAAAATTCTACAATGAAACGAAGTTTGGTTCTTTGTTTACAAGGACAAAGTTTGGGATCCAAGCTTGCACGGAGTACACTCTCTAATGATTGGGTGATCTAAGTGAATGTGAGGTATTCGGGTTGAGAGTGCAAGTATGGATGGCTATAAGTAAATAATTGGGTGGCTCAAACAATTGTTTGTGATAGAGAATGGGTGGAAATAAATGCATGGAATTAAGGAGAAGTATAAACTAGGGTCAATGCATGTTGAATGGGTTGTTTTGGGTGAATGAGGGTTTTAGAATTCCCTTTATAAGGACCAAATTCATCCATTTTGGAGGGCCCTAAATGAAGAATTTGAATACAATTTTGGCATGAGGGAATTGAATAGTGATTTTAATCATTGCAAATTCCTCATAAAAAGAATTGTCTTCCCATACTACTTAGAGTCAATGTGGCATGCATAATTCTCAATGTTCTATAATGATTTCTCTTCAAAGGGAAGGGATTATTTCAAATGGAACATAACATCCTACAAATCATTGTCACATGATGTAGACATCTACTATCACCTTTGGACTTTGGGCTAGTTGTTGCATTTAATGTTTTCTTGCTATCATATTTTGATTCCTTTGAGGAAATTTTCAAGGTTGAAAATTCACATTCAACTTCTTGAAGGTGGGAATTTAAATTCTAAGGCTATTACAAAAATAAGCCATCCATTGTTGTGCCATGTTTTCTCGATTGACTTTTTCAAACACCAAGTTTCTTTGCGAGTCTTCTTGACTAAGGGTCTTTCAACCCTTTTTGAGCTCAATAAAACATATGTGACAACAAACTTGCATGAGGTGATTTATTGTGTCCAAAAATCATAAACTATTAATCTAACTTCAAAACATCAAAAACTTCCATTACATCTACTAATCCTTCTTTGTGGAGATATACAAACTAACCCAGGACCCATGCCTAATATACTTACATCACATCTATATACATAAACAAAGATGTAAAATGTATTTTATACCATGTACAATAAAACCACAACCCAAATACCAACACCTAGCAAAAACATTTGCACCCACAATAAACACTATATACCCTCAACACAACAACACAATTATAGACTACTGACACTTATCACGATATATTTATCAAAACCAACAACACCCACCACCAAAACTTTTATTTGCACTTATTATCACAATTAGCCCACATTTAAAAACATGTGATCAACACTTAATACAAATACCATCTCTAGATTGGACCACATCTCTATTAGAGAAAATGGCTTTACTACAAAACCCACTAGAACACCACATCACAACACCACACCTATATACACAATTTAAAGATAAAAAAAACAAAAAATCATTGAACCCACCAATTCAATTCATAAAGAACTTTATGAATTTATCAAACATACAAATGAACCAATAAATTTACAACTTTATGCTTAACAAATTCCCATTTTCACCCGAAAATTTACTCATAGAAGCACTAAAATGCAATGACCCTTTAGAAGAATACTCCCACCCTTTGCTGATACCAGATCCACCCCAAATACATACTACAATGGCACAAACATTAAACTATAATACACATATCACCACATAGAATGCCTCATCAATTAACACAACTTTACCAAGCCTACACCAATTAATATCACTCACACCAAATATTCTTGCTACAATAACAATCCAAGAAACCAAAATTGCTACAACAAAATCTACAAAATACATTCAAAATCTATATTCCCCCAATACAAACTAATATTTAACAATACACATGCACTAACAAGATGTACACAACAAAGAAGACCCTATACACCAAGAAGAGGGGGGCTCCTTACCCTTATAAATAAAAAAATATATATATACCCAAGAAATATCACCAAAATCCCAACTCCTACTAAATTCTCTCCATACTTGCAAATAATAAAAATAAACAGTCACCCACTACAACCATGGCTCCTTCTCCACATGTATATGTCCTCGCATATAGATGATCTACAATTGATTCCAAAAATTCAACATCACATCACTAATCAAATCTCCCTACACCCACATCATATTTACATAATATATAGGGACTTTAATAGAGACATCGTCCTTATTGGAAGACATAATGAATCGAATATAACTTCGCCACAAGTAGAAGACATAGAATGGCGTACATTTACAGACAACCTTCAACTTACATACATACTCACAAATAGTCCATACTTTAGACAAGGAGGTAATAACTATACCAAAACCAATCTAATAGATGGTTTTTACATAAAAGTACCTAATTTGATTATGTATACATCAACCACAAATCATAATCACAATCTCAACTCACACCATTCACATGTAACATTGCATATACCATCAAACTCACTACTAGCCCAATAATACCAATACAAAATAAATCCCCAAGAATTTTAAACCCCATCCTACAAAAAAATATAGAAAAATTTAAAACAAATTTTTCGAAGAACATACATTACAAATAAGTGAACTCACTAATATTCTCAATAATGAACATATAACAAATTGCCAATGGCACAAAGCATGCACCACTTTAAATCACCACATATAGAGTATATCTAATAAAATACTCGAAAATTGTAGTGCACCTCTACTTCCTCAACTAACAAACCTTACATCACAACAAGGAGGTTTCTTAGCAAGAAAACTACAAAAAAAATGGAAAACTCACCTCTCCACATACCACTTTATTAGAAAAGCAATACATATAACAAAAAATAACACAAATTGGACAACTCATCCAATAATAGAAAAACTCCAAAATTACATCCATGTATACATCCCACCACTTCCATTACAAGAACCCAACCAACAAGAATGGATTAAAATACTAGTCAACTTATCCAAAAACGCAAATATACAGGCCCACAAGATTACTATACAATATACACAAAGTTGTATCAAAAAAACAATCTCAAAATATAGACAACTATATGAAAAAAGCCCCCCCCCAAAAAAAAAATATTCAAAAGTTTGAATACACCTCCAATAGATTGCATCATGGACAGACACAATAACCTACTAACAAACCCAAATGACATAGCCAATGATATATACATTCAATAATCTCCGCTCAAAAGAACTTTCCCAATTCAAATCAAACTTCTACTATAATTTGCTACAATTGTGGCATCTCGGGGCATAAATCCCCTGATTGCAGAAAGAAAAAGCGGAACTTTGCGAGCAAGCCTGGTTCGTCAAAACCTCATCTTAACAACTCAGCGAGTGAAGAAGAAATAGAATATCTTTTTACAACCCTTGACTCTCTCCAAGCAATTTCCTCGATGTGGTACATCAACTCTGGTGCTAGCCACCATATGTCGCCTCTGAAGACACTATTCAGAAATTATAAAGTATTGGATTCCCCTCGCACTATTCTCCTTGGAGATAATACCTCCTACAATGCTATCAGAATGGGATCCATACTTTTGTGACTGCCTATTGGCCAAACTTTACTAATCCCAGATGTGCTCTTCGTCCCAGGATTAGCAAAGAATCTCTTATCTGTCGCCTAGATTACACAGACTGGCAATACCACTATTACTTTTACAAACACTGAATGCATTATTGCTACCCGATCTCCAGAATCCCAGAAACAAACCCAATATAAACTAAGCAAAACCGGCAACTTATTTACCCTCGGAATTGGCATTGAGCCTTTCGATTCAGCTCATAATATGATGACTTCACAAACATCTGATCTTACCACACTTAAATGGCACTATAGACTCAGGCATATCAACATCCGTTCTTTATCTCTTATGAACTCTAACAATTTAGTAATTGGACTTCCTCCAATCAAATCAACCTTACCTATATGTCAAGGCTGTATTTTTGGAAAACACTCTAAAAGTTCTTTTCCGACTGATCCTGCAACCCGGGCTCTTGTCCCTTTAGCTTTGATTCACAGTGATCTCTGTGGACCCATGCATACACCTTCTTTTGGTGGTACAATTTATTTTGTCACGTTCATTGATGACTTCTTGAGATTCACTCACCTTTATTTCCTACATAGGAAATCTGATGTTTTGACCCACTTTCAAACCTATAAAGCCCTTGTGGAAAATCAACATGGTGATTCTAAAATCCTTATTCTCAGATTTGATAACGGGGGTGAATATATTTTCCACCAGTTTCAACAATTTTGTGTAGCTCATGGCATTCAACGCCAATTTACTAACCCATATACTCCAGCGCAGAATGGAATCTCTGAAAGGAAAAATCGTACTTTAATTGAGTCCGCAAGATGTATGCTTTACATTGCTAAATTAAATGATTCTTTTTGGGCAGAAGTAGTTGTGACTGCATGCCATTTACAGAATTGTTCATTTACTTCAACTTTAACAAATGTTACTCCATTTGAACTTTGGACAGGTATCAAACCTGATCTTCGAGACCTTCGTATTTTTGGTTGCCCAACATATTCTCATGTTCCAGATGAGAAGTGCACTAAACTTGACACAAAAACTTTAAAGTGTATATTCATTGGTTATAGTAAACCCACTGGCACAAAAGGTTATCGATTATACGATCCAAAGAATAATCGTTTTTTCTCAAGCTGTAATGTAATTTTCTCAGAAGATTTATTGCTTCCAGGGGGAGATCTTATTTCCCAACAACCACCTGATGAACTCACTATTGAGACTAATGACTTTTATAATATTCCTGAAGTTACCAATACTCCTTCATTGACTAGGCCGCTCATCCCTCCAATTTAGCAACACTTTCCTGACCCACCATCGCCGCCTCATTTATTACAAGATTCCTCTATTAAATCTTCAACACCCTCTTCGCAGCGCTCTCCTCTCCAAAGACCTCTATTTGTAACTGGTCTTTCTCCTCGACGATCACAACGCCGCACTAAGGGACACTAGCAATCAACTAGATATGAAGATGAAAGCAACTATGCCTTTGCTTTCATGACTCAGGTTTTAGACCCTGCCACTGTGACTGAAGCACTTTCTAGTCCTGATGCTCTTCAATGGAAAAGTGCCATGGATGCCGAGTATAATTCCTTAATTCAAAACAACACCTGGCAGTTAGTTGATCCACCCCTCCATCGCAATATTATTAGTACAAAATGGCTCTTCCATCGGAAATACAAATCTCATGGTTCTTTAGCTTGCTACAAAGCTCACTTCGTAGCGCGGGGTTTTTCTCAACAAGTAGGTATTGATTATAATGAAACCTTCTCACCTGTTATAAAAATGACATCACTACGACTTTTATTGGCCTTCGCCACTATATTGGACTACCACATTCATCAAATGGATGTGACTACCGCCTTTCTCAATGGCATTTTACAGGAAGAAATTTTTATTTCTCAACCTGAAGGTTACATCCACCCCAGTACCCAACATCAAGTGTGTCAATTGCTCAAGTCTCTTTATGGGCTTAAACAAGCCTCTCGAGTATGGTATGAACTGTTTGCTACTTTCTTACTAGACCAAGGCTTCTTAAAATGCATCTCCGATCCTAACGTTTACATCAAAAGATTTCACTCTGTTATTTTATTAATTGGCTTATATATTGATGACCTGGTCCTCATTTCCAATGATCTATAGTATTTATCCCTCACTAAATCGTTATTTTCACAACGATTCTCTATGACGAACAATTTTGAGATTGAATATATACTTGGAATTCAAGTTCACTGTGATCGCTCAACCAAGACCCTCACATTATCACAAGCAAAATATATTATCAATATTTTGACTAGATTCCATATGTTTGACTATAACTCTGTCAGTACTCCTCTAGAAGCTGGGATCCATTATTCTCGTGAGCAAAGCGAGAACCTCACTGATGCTGAAATTGTTGCCATGCAAGATGTGCCTTATAAGCAAGCCCTTGGAGCCCTACAATATCTTGTTTCTTGTACCCGATGGGATATTGCTTTTCTTGTCAATCATTTAGCTCAGTTCATGATAAACCCAGCTCCCGTACATTGGCTCGGAGTTAAACGAATTCTTCGTTATTTAAAAGGTTCTATGTAGACTGGTCTTACTTATTGTGGAGCTCACTTTACACCCTCCATACAACATCATTTAGTAGGCTGGATTGATACTGATTGGGCTGGGGACCTTGATACTCGTCAATCAACCTCTGGCTATATCTTTCTTCTGGATTCCTCGTGTATTCTCTCCTGGAAAAGTCATAAGCAATCCGTTGTCGCCCTTTCCTCAACCAAAGCTGAGTACATTGCTGCAGCTACTACGACCAAGGAAATATTATGGCTTCAAACCATTATTGGCAAACTCCAATATTCTTTACAGCTTCCCAGCATTCTCTTCTGTGATAATCAATCTTGTATAGCATTAACAAAGAATTCTCGATTTCATGATCATTCTAAACATATCAGTATACGATTTCATTTTCTTCGTGAACAAGTTGCAAATCAACTCATCAACCTTGTTTACACCTCCAGCACTCATATGTGGGCCGACATCCTTACAAAATCTTTACCCAAAGTTAAACACCAAGCCTGTCTCCTCGGAGTTCAAAACCTTAATGAACCTCATGGTTTATCGAATTGATGAACAGGGGGAGCTTCATTACAATTTTTCAAACAATTTTTCAATCATTATTTTTCAGCTCTTCAGCTGAAGGGGGAGTGTTAGACTAAATTAGTTTAAATCTATATTAGTAAACTAGAACGTCAACAGTCACACCGTTACTTGTAACTAGGGTCGCTAGTCTTACAACTCTTCATGAGTTATAAGAACACTATCTCTCTTGTATAAATTATTATTAATATATGAATATCTCTCAAGCACGTTGTGTATGTATATTTAAGTGTGTACACGTTACATAAATTACGAATATGATACCATGGTCTTTTTTCATAGTCATTTAAGTGTGTTTTGACTATGAAAAAAGAGCATGGGCTTGTCATTATCCTCAATGAAGCAAATTTTTTTTTTTTTAAAACTAATTGTACGGATGTTTAAAGAACTTTCTTATTTGTATACACCAATTTTGAGTGCAAAATTGCGTAAGAGATGTAAGATTACATCAAGAGAAATGTAAGTTTTTTAATTTTTAGTATGTTGTCCTTTCCAACAATGTTTCAGAGATTTGCACATAAAAGTTTTTTGGGATTGGAGATGACATGAACAACTACAAATTGTGTTAGCACACTAAAATGCACTTTCAAAAAACTTAATTTCATACAAAATGCTATTAAACTCATTACACAATCCACCTTGCAAATGTTGAAATGTAATTTTTTTTTAATAAGTATAAATCACAAATAACTCAAAATCAACACTTGCTTCTTAAATTTTTCAATGGTGAAAATCATGAAAACACTTTAATCTTCCTATTGGGTTCATTTTCAAAGCAAATAAATAAGTACAATTTTTTAGATCTCAAATCAAGTGAAATTGGTAAATTTTGTTCAAAGTTGTGCAATGAAGTAAATTAGAAAGCTTTACTCTTCCATTAATGGACACATATGATTTTGGAGACCTCTCAACAATCAAATATGTACCTTTTTTTAGTGAAAAAGGAAAGTTTTCAATAATTAACCCTAAAAATTGCCCCCAAAAAACTTAAAAATAGTCAAACAAATTTAATTGTCTAAACCAAAATGAGCCTAAAATTTTAGATCGACTATATATAGTTGGTTGGGCACTTAGGGGTTAAACACAAAGAAAAATGTTTGAAAAAAATGATGAAATCACCAAACCCTTCTCCACAAAAATACTAGATTCATTAATATTTGGATGAAGTTTAACAATAATAGATCATTTGGTGGATGAACGTAGGCATTTGGTTGATTCTAAGTAATTTTTCTTTATTATCATGCATTTCAAGGTGCAAGTTGCTCTACCAATAAAAGAAACAAATAAAAAATTATCAATTTGAAGTCACCTTCTAATTTTCAAGGAATCCTACACAACATTATTAACCAATACTAGAAGGTCCCTTTTCACTTCCTCCACAAGTGGGATCAACCAACCATCCTATGACTCTTTGTAGAATGAAATAAATTCAGTTTTACAAATTGAGGGAAGAATTATCCCAATCACCTAGGGAAAATGGTTTAGATTGATTAACTTGTAAATGCCTAAATTGCGTTTTTGGGCAACATAGAAATTTTAGGTAGCTGACTACAAATGGAGTTTTTGTTTATTTATCTTAAAAATTTTAACACGACATGTGTCCAAAGAGTAGCTTTACGGCCCAATAATTTTCATAAATTTTGACTATATGGTTAAAAACTTATTGTATGATATGTACTTTTCATTGCTCAACGGTCAGCCTGAGTAGCAAAAAGAACTTTTAAAAAAATGATTTTTCTTAATAAATTAAAATTCAAAATTGTTTCTCTAGATTTATATATACTTGGAAAGCTTTGAATCATTCCATTTTGATCAATGCATCAAAAGTTATAAGGAGTTTTAGTTTGTGGGAGTTTGTCGATCGTCATTAAATCTCTATTCTAAGACAAACTTCAAAGTCCTTTATTTAACTCAATTCTCAATATTTTTGGAAAAAATTAAAACTATAGGTGCAAATTGTTTATTACAACATTACAACCATTGAAATTGGCATTTTTCAATTTCATAAATAAATTCTTAACAATTTAGTATTTTGAATCATTTTCTACTTCTTTCTACTTACTATTTTTTTCCTATATATTATTTAAATGCAAATGATCTGAAATTTTTCAAGCATATAGCCAACTTAAATTTAAAAATGAATCCAAAGAGTAACCACCATTTTGGACATTTTTTCATACAAATGTGACCTACCCTATGCTTGGGCCAGATTCATTAAAAAATAAAATTAAAATAAATGAATATGGCCTATGATGAAATTTTTAGAAATTCTATTGAGACATAATTGGAAAGTGTAGAAAAGATTGATTAAAATAATTTGAATCTTAGAAAAAGAACCACATGAAAAATGAAAAATAATAAAAATACCAAGGTGATTGCTTTATAAATGTAAGAGAATCCATGATTTAAAACCATGTATTTGTTGTAGTCCTTAAATTCAATAGACATCAATTTCATGTCCAAATTTGAAGGTGGACTACCAACCAATGTAAAATAAAATCTTTTTTTGGTACTTATAATGGAGAGACAAAAACATTGATAGCAAAGTTCTAAATAAGTTTATATGATGATTTTCCAGTTAGGAATTGTTATGGTGATTAGCATTCTAAAGATTGATGTGCCTTGCACTTGAAAAACTGTCAATTTGAAGAATTCTGAAACTCCACCTATTGTACCACATATGTCTACTTGACCATAAAGCTAGAGGTCCCTACCTCTAAAGTCAATGAAATATTCTTCTTTGTCTATAATGAAATTCTAGAAATTCTAAAAGCTACTAACAAAAAGGATTTTCTTGAAAAAGAAATGATTTTGAATTGGCCATTACAAACCTAACCTCAAGGTACGGTATTGAAGTATAGGTGCCCAGATTTTCGCGAGGTCAAAGAAAGGATATTTATCACTTCAAATGCTAATATCTTGCAATTTACACAATGGAAAATTTTGAAATTTTTTCCACATGTTCTCAAATAAGATTATTGTAAGATTCTATGATAGCATGTGTCCAAAATTATTTTTTATTCTAAAATTTGATACTTGTACTACAAATGGCAGTTTGGCAGTGATTTTGGTGAAAACATAGTTAAAATCATTTAGGGGTTAAAAGTATTATCCTCATTGATGTAATTGTATAGTAAACATTTGGTGGTCAGTTGGTCACTTGTTTCCAAGAATATTTTATTGGCTAACAAGTTTGGCTAGGGACTAACAAAAGTTGCAGTGGCACCAATCCCAAGAAGTCCACATCTTTTGACTTAGCAAGCCATGGCATCCGAGTTTGGTATCAACTCTCGAAGTTTTGTTTCATTTAGAGGCTATAAAATCAATTAAGGAATTAAATCCCACACATGATCAAATCATACTTTTGAATTAGTTTAAGACTATAGTAAATGTGTTGTTGCTAATGATGAAGTTTTTGCTTAGGATTTATTTATATATCATAAGACAATTATTAACCCCTAAAGTCTCATGAGTCTCCTTACGGAATTTTTCAAGGTTGGAGTATGTATCTATGATTTCAAATTTAGGCAAGATTTTTTAAAATCTTTTTTGAAGATAGGAAAATTGAATAGCTTTATGGGAATAAAGTTTTTACTTCAATTGGTTCACACAAAAAAGCTTTGCCAAAACAAACAAACATGGGTACCAAAAAAATCAAAAGTTGAAATAATTGAAAAATACATATTTCTTGTAGATTATATTTTCCCTATTTCGAAATATTTTATTCATTTCATTTGGATAAGTGACATGAAAGTTATGTAGCTTTTTATTTGGGGTCAATCTTAATAAATTATTGCAAAATGATGTATTAGATCCATTTTTGAACTCAATTCTAACAATTTAAAAGAAACATTTGCACATTGTTTAGTTTTCTTTCTAAAACAATATTCTTGTTGGGATTTGTATATTTTAAGTTTTATCATAGAGCTATCAATAATTTAGTTTTTCCTTCTATCTCATACTTACTTTAAGTTATCAATTTTTTAAAGACTGAAAATTACAAGGGAAGGGGGCAGGAGATTTTTTCCCTAAACTCTCAACTCAATTCTTCAACATAAAACAATTAAAATTCTCCATTTATCATACAAAAACTTTAAGTCAAGAGGATTTCAAAGCCATATAATTTAGTCAAGCTAGGAACAAAAATATTAAATACCCATATCTTGTGATTGATATGGTCAATGTTTCTAAAATTTCTTCCACACATTTTCATGCTACTCTAATGCAAGATTTTACCATTGGATGTGCAAAAGAAACAAATCAGTTTAAAAATTTTGCTATTTGCATTGAACATGACAATTTCAAATGTTTTTTTTGTCAAAAAAAAAAAAATGACCTTGAGACTTGAGGGGTTAAAATTGCGACTGAATGCTATTCAAAGATTCCAAGTATGGGTGGAATGTAGCTTATTTAATGTTGCTTTTTGTTCCTACAGAGTGAGGGGATTCATGTGTCCCGGCTGCATGTTTGAAGTGTACTGTTAGTATTATCAGTTCTGAAATAATGAGTGAGTGGTTGTCTTCAACATGTGGGGATCCAAGGGCTGGGGTGAACTGACCCCCTCGCTTGTCCTTGAGGGAAAATGTTGAAATTTTTTATTTTTCATGCATGATGAAATTTGCAAATTTTGAAACCATGTTTGCAATCAGAAGCCCTCAAATTAGCTAGGAGGGGTGCAAAGGATAAATTAATTAGGCATGAAGTAGGGGATTTTTTTTACATGCACTCATGCACCCATGGAATGACTTCCAAGGGGACGAGCGAGGGGTTGAGATAACCCTAGCCGGACCAGCCCTTGGTGAGCACCCCTCCCGGCCTTTGTTTCGAGAGGATCCCAATTATGGAGCTTCCCACACACTACTTGCATCCTGGACACACATTCTTGTATAGAGGCAAGTGAAAAAAAAATTACTGATTTCAAAGTTTTGCTTCTAAACCTTCTCTTTTTTTTTTTTTTTTACTTTCATCACCATTTTTTCACCTTTTGCTTTACATCCTTTGTATCCCAAGTTTTGGACTTCAATTGCTTTTATTCAATGTATTATAATTGAACCCTGATGTGAGTCATCCTCCACTGGTTGGGTAATGAACATTTTTCAAGAGCATACTATTGGAGCTTTTTGAATAGATGAAGCACATTCAAGTGTCCTAAAAAAGGAAATAGGGCTTTTTCTTCATTAGTGGGACTAGCTTGGTCATTGAGTGCCTCATGATATGTGTGCAATAATTTGAATTGATTCATGTCGAGATGAGAGAAAAGAAATAGTTGTAGAAATGGAGATTTTATGTCTAGATTGGTCTTAAGTCATAATTTATGCCTTAACTTCAAAGTCCCAAGGCCTTTTTCTCATCATAGAACACTCAAAACTGTCATTTCTATTGCAAAGAGAAAAAATCTCTTAAAATTGTTTTTTTTGCACATTTAACTATAGGATCTTATACTACGTTAGTGTGAAAATGTGTAGAAAAAATTTCAAAACAATTAACCACATACATTGCAAGATATTTACATTTAAAGTGAAGAAAACAAGTTTTTTTGCACCTTACGTGATTACATTTTTTGGCTTTGGATCTTCTTAATTTACATTTTTTGCACTAAAGATTTTGAATTTCTAATTTTTATATTGAAGAATTAAATTGAGAGTCAAAAAAATTCTTTAACCCCTAAATGCCCAAGGCACCAAAATATGGTGTCAACAATATTTTGAAGTTAAATGAAACCTAACCAAATTGCTATTTCTGGTAATTTATATTTTTGAAAGATTCTTCTTGAAGTCTAGTTTTAGCATCAAAAATCTGATCTTGAAAACAAATGATTATGATTTTTCTATTCAAGATTTTGTGCAAGGTTACCCATTGCAATCTTGACTTTTTGTAGTATTGAGGGCTCTTAGAAATGAGTCTCAAATACACTAGGACTTAGAGGAAAAATCACATTAGAAACTCATTTAAAAAAATTATAGAGTAGATTTTGAGAAGCCATAAATTGATTGGAGTAATGCATGTTAGGCCTTTTAGCCTCATATTTTTCTGATGACCAACATTTTAGAATTGATATGCAAAAAGGGGATTGAAAATTTTTCATAGTTTTAACACCCTCATGGTCAAACGTTATAATCTTCAACCTTATAAGTGATATTGTTGTGTTCTTTTTTCCTATGTAATCTTTAACATATCTAGTTTGAGTTTGTATGGTTAAAATTAAAAAGAAACTGATACAACTTATCAAAATGTTGGCTTTTTGTTCAATTTAGAGTAAATTTCTAGAGGCTCAAAACAAGCCTTGGGCAGTTAGGGGTTAAAAGAAAATTTAATTTTCTCCCATTAATAAGTTAATAAGTAGAGATAGGTTCAAGATTGAAAGGAAAACTAAACCATTAATAGCTCTAAGATAGAAATGAAACACACCAATCTTAATAATGAAATTGTTCTAGCAAGACATCATAACCTTGTGAAATTTTCTTTTCTTGAAAATTGTGAAAATTTAGTTAAAAAATGAATCTTACAAGAAGATGCTTTGATTGCCCTTCCTCCAAAAGATTGTCCATAATTTTCACATAATAAATCCAAATGAAATGAATCAAAACTTACCATGTAGATAAAATTACAATCTATAAGTGAGAAATATTTAAAAATATTTCATTTAAATTTTTGTGAGGGTATTTTTTGCCCACCGATTTAAAATTTGGGCTTATTGTGCCATAATTTCTATTCTTGAGCACCAATTGAAATGAAAATTATATTCCTAGAAAGCTAATATGTTTATCTATCTTCACAAAATGATTCAAAAATTGACAACAAATTTTGAGACCTCATGAGCTTCCCAAAATCCATTTTGTCCTCTAAGGGTACAATAAAATTTTAGGGGTTAAAATTTCCGAATCTACATTCTACTTCATGTTAGGCTTTTTTCTTGTGTTATAGGTAATGTCTCTAGAATGTATAAAGTTATATCCCATTTTCTAGAATTGTATAACGTAATGTTGTAGGTGAGAATAACATGTCCAAAATACATGAGACAAGGAAGTAGTTTAGAATCCTTTTTACATTTGTCAAGTTTGTATTATCTCATTTCTATCTCATTTTTATAATTGTAATATTGCATGCATGGATTGGTTTTAGCAATGAGGTCACAAGATTCAATTCTCAAGTCAAAATTATAGAATTTCACTTCATTATAAACAAATTTTACAATGGCCATGTGACGTAGTTTTAACAAATTATCCTTCCATCTTGAAATAAATATGGGTTTCCTAGAAATGGCTAGATTAATGTGTGAGTTGTTCTTATCTTCAAAGGATTGCATAGTTATCGTAGCTTCTACTAAACTTTGCTAAGTGTGAAAGAATGGAAGTAAAAAATGAAGTGGTGCATGTTGAAAACACGCCACAAAATTGCCAAATTTGTGTTGTTTTTGAATTTGTTGTAGTGGTATTAGTTTTGATCATGTTTTGAATAAAGTTAGTGCAGTGATGTCCATTAAGACCCCATGTATTCAATTCCGATAATATAGTGTGATTCAAGTCTAAGAAGTTCTCAATAAGAGATTTGTTAATAGCAATTTTTATATAGTTTTGGGTTGAATTCTTTGCCTTTGATTGATTAGATGTTGCATTTTGATTCTCTTTGCACGTATGAAATTGTTGTATATAGGCTCTGGAGCACGGTGTCTATGGATTTTTTTGCTTTAGGGTGTTCAAACTAGCTTCAATTGATGTCCCTCAAGTTGTAGAGACCCAATTTCAAATTTAATTTGAGACAAGTAAATTTGGAAACTACAGATTTATTTTGAGACAGAGGGAGTATAATTCCATCGATAATATTTATATCAATGAGGATTTATGTGGATTGAATTATCAAACACCCTACATCAACTCCAAAACTAGTAGTGAACAATTTGAAAGGTGAATCAGTTGAAGATGTGGCCCATATATTTTGTTGAATTAGAAAAAATGATTTGGTGATGATGTTTTATATAATTTGCATCTTAATTGATTGCTCATTTGCTCAAACCCCAATTTAGTTAACTATAGACAAATTCACAAATTATGGACATTCTCTATGATTGAAATGTATCTGTTGGCAATCAATATTTGTACATTTTACATTTCTTTAAATTTTATTTGATCCAAAATGATGATTTTGATCCATTTTAACTCAAAAGTCCATACATTAGAAGATTTTTGGGGCCTTCAGATGCCTGCGAGTTATTACAACCTACGAATGTAGGAAACAGGTTCAGTGCAGCGGTTTGACGTTGCCAAGACCTTGCTATGTCATTGACCATTTTTTTTTTAAAAAAATTTTTGCATTTGGAGACTAAATTTTTTATTTTTTTATTTTTTTATAAAAAAGAAAATTCTGACAACGGGCCGTTCCCCTCGTTGCGGGGAACAACTGCGGGGGAACATGCCCGAAACAAGCTTCTAGACCCCCCAAAACTCTTCTAAGGCTTGGACTACATTTATATCATAATTCCATCATTTATCTACAAATGTGATGTTAATTTTGGATTGGACAGTAGTCCATGATTAGTTAAATTGGGATCTTTAGAATTTATTTTCAAATACTTGGTATGTTGCACCAACATGGTTAGAGTTTTTTTCTTCTTTAAATCAAACTATATTATAACACAACAAGATACATAAAAATGTAACAATATAAAGTTCAACAAGAATGAAAAAGATTTTAAAACTAAGGACATGTTTGTAATTGGAGTTAGGGATGATGTATGTAATGTGAATTTGGTCCGATGTAGGTCTAAATTCGTCCCTAAGATCCTTAGTAACAACATTCATTAGCACTAAGTGAGAATATCCTTTAATAATAGTAGGGATTTATTCCATATCCTATACTCAACTTGTCACTAAAAACCACTACCTTGTTGGACTATTTAGAAAGAGGTGTAAGTCTATGCCTTATTTATATGTCTACAATCACTATTCTTTAAATGAAAATGGAGCCATGTATATAGGTCTACATTATCCCACATTGAAATCAAAAAGAAATTTATATATAGTGATAAAAAATGGATCTCAATGCAATTTATTTTTGTATCTAAAAATCCTTCCATAATTGTATAAACCTTTGAAAAATTACACTTCTAAAAGTCATTAAAATGCTTCAAGTCATGCAAAATAATATTATCATGAACTCTAAAGCCTTCTTCCACCATGTTGTACAAGAAGTGCTCAAAGTTGCTTTTTCCACAAACATTCATTGGTGCTTCTATACAAGTAACTTAAACAACTCCATGTAAGACTTACTTTGAGTTATCATCTTTTCATACATCTTTGGACAAATCAATTGAAAAATAAAATATCAATTTACACGACTTTTGCACTGCAGCATTGAACATGTCTGTAAATCTACATCCAATTTGATATTAAACTTGTAACACCACAAAAATTTCCACTTGAACATCCAACAATAGAGGATTTTCATGAAGTTTGGAGGGTTGCGAGTTCCTTGGGCTGCTAGTGTCGGAGGAACAACCTCGTAGTTGCTATCTGACGTGATATGGCAATTGCCATGTCACCAAAAAAATTGAAAAAAAATGAATTTCTTTCTATTCCAAGTTAATTTTTTTTTTTAAAAAAACAAAATTGATAATGGAAACAACGAGAACAGGGTCGGGAGAACAGGCATGAAATGGCCTTCCCAACCCCCCATAAATCCTCTAATGCCGTAAAAAGACAAAACATAATATCATTGTTTATAAAAAAAATTTAATCCTAACAAGGACCAATAGTTGTTAAACTTTGAACTTCAAAGTCTCTAATTTCTCTTATTCCAAAGTTACAAAAGGGGCATGAAATTTTTTTATCTTCATCCTCTAAAGACAAAATAGTATGCCTTCTATAAATCATAAAATCTTTTTTAATCAGATGAAATTACAACAATTTTATTTTATTTTAAAAGATAAAAGACATTCATTCAAAAACATAAGTGTTTAAAAAAAATCTAAAAATTCAACAATAGAGTATACATTAGTGTGAAGAAAAAACACAACCATAGATACATAATACTATCAAAAATATTTTAGTGTGAAGAAAAAAATCCAAGGTTATTCTAGAAAATAACACACCAAGACAATAGACTCAAAGTTCAAATTGCAATAGAATATTCAATTTCAAGAATTTCTAAAATTTACATGTTGGAGTAAAAATTGGAGTTTATAAACATCAATTCATTAATTGATTATAAACTAATAGAAAAAAACTTCAAATTTATATTTTTGAAAATGAAGAAATTAGTTGGCACGAACTCATGACAAATATTTTATTCAATGTGAAATAAAACCCCTACAAATGCAAAATAAGTTTAAGAAAATAATGGACTATCCGTAACACTAGTTTATTCATTGGTTTTGCATTCCTGATTTATTGTGGTGTTTCTAGGATGAGAACTAAACCAAAATACTTGTATTCTGTCCAAAACAACACAAATTTCATCTTCACTAATATATTATTTCTAACAAATTCAACCGTAGGATCCTTTAGTTAACTTGTTTAAGTACATTCTCCTTAAGTTTTAGAATAAAATCCCCACCCACTTCAAGTTTAACCCCTAAAGTTTCTTGACTATGTTTTCAACAAAAATGCTCCAAAACTGCCATTTTTAGGACAAGTATCGAAAAACAAATTTAAACATTCTTAGCCACATCCAACCATAGGATCTTGTAGTATGATAATTTTAGAAGATGTGGGAAAAATTTCAGAATTTTCCACCGTGTAGATTGCAAGATATTAGTGTTTAAATTGACAAAAAGCCTTTTTTGGGCCTTACTAAAAACCAGGCAACTGCACTTCACAAGGTCACATTTGTATGAAAAAATGTCTAAAATGGTTGCAACTCTTTGGATTCTTTCTTTAAAGCAAGTTGGCTACATGCTTGAAAAATTTTAGATCATTTGAAATTATACAACATATAGGAAAAAAATAGTAAATAGAAAGAAGTAGAGAATGAATCAAAATACTAAATTGTTAATAATTTAGTTATGTAATTGGAAAATGCCAATCCCAATGGTTGTAATGTTGTAATAAACAATCTTCACCTAGTCTTTTTATTTTTTTTTCAAAAATATTGAAATTTGAATTCAATAAAGAACTTCAAAGTTTATTTTGGAGAAAAGAACCCATGACCGCTTGCAAACTAAAACACCTCATAACTTTTGACTCATTAATCAAAATGGAATGATTCAAAACTTTCTATGTTTATATAAATTTAGAAAATTAATTTGCAATTTTTATTTTTGAAAAAAGTGATTTTTTCAGATCTGCCCAAACTGCCCGAGTTGAGAAATAAACTACATAGTAGGCCATAACTTTTGACTCATATTTCCAAATGTCATGAAATTAAGTACACATGAAAGATATTACTTGTCCACATTTTCTATTAAAATTTTGGCCAAAAATATGGAAATCTCCACTCACATGCACTTGCCCAAAATCAATTTGTTGCCAAAAACAGCAATTGGTCCTTTAGGGGTTAATGTGTCTAAACTTCAAAAACTAGGGTTCAAGGTTCTTCACAAAAAGAAAATTTTGTTGATTTACATTTTAAAAAGAACACCCATATATGATTTGAATCCGTACAATTTAGCTTGTTTGTTGGAAAATGGATTGTGAATACTCATAAAATAGATTTAACCAAAGAAAAATTCTTATAGATCTTCTATTAAATCATTGATTAGAATGAGACACTTGATGAAATTTCTAGTGACTTTTACAAGAAATTGAAAATTATTAATTCAAATAGTAGGAACATTCTAATAAACAATAGGTATCTTTTTTTTAAGAATTTAATTGGAAATTTTCAAAATTGATTTCAAAAAATGACTTTATTCATATTTTTTCCTTTCTTGGTTGCAAAAATATAAGTCTTAATAATTTTCACCTCATTATTTCAAATTAATGGTTCAAATGCTTTTTGTATAGAGTTCAATTTATATAATTGAAGATAATGAGTTCATTTAGTTTAGAATGTAATTTTAGCAACCCAATGTGAGATTGAAATTTTAAAAATTAGAAACTCGCAATATTTATTGGAATGATGTGAAAGAAGCACTTTATATGTAGATTGATCCTCAAAAGACAATTGATAACCTCATATTCAAGCTTTCAAATCAATCACACCATTTGCTACTTTTTCGCAAGTATATATGAAAGAAATTTTAGTTTTGTACGTTTTAGATATGCACTTACATGTCTTCTTGGAGTCAAAAATATTTCAATTCTTTTAAAGAATTGAAATTTAATGTTAGTTCATTGAGGAAAAATTAAAGAAAATTCATATGAAATACAAAATATATTTGAAAATATTTGAAAATTTCACCATGGGTATACATTATAGATTATAAAATGATAGTATAAACCAAAGTTATTATGTTGTTGTAATATTATAGAATCAACTAACCATTATTATAGGCCTAGAATTCAGATTCCAAAAAAGTATGGAGTTTTAAAGATTCTTCAAATTTTCCAATTGCAGTAGAAATTACACTTGATAAACTTTGAGTTTCATTCATTCTCAATTGACTCTTCTTCTTCTAAATAATTAACAAGTCAATTGTGAGGGATTATTAGAACTATTTGCTTGAAATACACTTGAATAACTACCCCCCTCCAATTATTGCAGCATCATAAAATTTGTGTCATTATAGAATTTCAATTTTAAGGAAATTAATTTAATACAATACTATTCCTATCCTCCCAAATTAAAAACAATGTAACTTTGATGAATGAACTTAGAGGATCACTTTGTACATTATTTGGTAGGGTTTGGTGTAAACAACTCAAGATTCAAATGTTTCACCTTTAGCAAATTGAAAGACCCTATCATTTGTTGCAAATGATCAAATTTAAATTATTTGAATTCATATTTCAAGCAAAAGGTCGTAAATAAATGCAGAAAAGTTGCAAAATAAAAAATCAACCAATTCCCAAACGAAAGATTTTTGAAGGCCTAGGCACCATTATTTGGAAGAAGGTCAAACCAAGATATATTTTTTTATTCTATAACATAAAAATCTTATATTTTCATTTTTAACTCCTAGAGTTCCAAAGTCCCTTCTATGAGATTCTTGGAATTTTAGACAGGTGTAAGTGACCTTAATTGTTGAAATCACTTTTTGAAACATTGCTTGAAGATAGAAATCACATTATCTTTAGGGAGGTAAAATTCATTGAAAATTGTTGTAGTTTTTCCATTTCAATTGTTGTTGGTGTTAGAATGACTTCATACTTGTCACTTGTTGCTTTATTGCTACTAAAAGCTTTATCTTAATTTTTATAAAAAATTTATCGCAAGTTGGTTAATTTCTAAGAATTTACCAAAGTTAGTTATAGTGAATGACTTTTCGAAAACTAATTTATGCAATCCAAAAAAATCCAAAACTATACATGTGACCTATAGATGTTCCTATATTCTAAGTCAATGCTCAAATTTTTGCTTTGCACTTTTCACAAGAAAGTTTGGGTGTTACCTTCTATCGTGTTAGATGGATTGAAAATCCGTTAATTGGTGTGGAATCTTGATGAACCAATTGCATTGTTAGGCTCCTTGAATGCTTTAGTCTTAAAAGCACCTATCTTTGGTTTTCAATTGCACCTTTCTTAGTATTGCTTGAGTATAGGTTCTACTAGGTTCTTTCTAATCTTCTACTTTTTTCTTAAAATGGCTAATACTTTGATTTAATTTAATATAAAAGAAGAGAATGAACTTTTTTCAACCTATAGAGGGATTCATGTCACATGGAATATTGAGACTCTTCTTTAGCCAAGTTTTTGACATATACATGGTAGGTTTAAACTTGGTTGTATTTTGGGAAGGATATTTTGCTAATGATCTTTTGTATTATCACACACTAAACCTATGCTTCCTTTCAAACTCCTAATTCACCTCAAAGTGAATGATTGGAGTGTTTTAAGCACTTTGGACTTTGAAGGGCCAAATGTTGTATTGGTAAGTACTTTACCATTTATTGTCTAACACACTTTTAAGAGATTTTTGTTTATAAAATCTAATAATGTTGTGCAAAAAACAAAAACAAAGTTGAGTCCAAAGTGACAACTTAGGTTCTCACATAGATACACATGCCAAATGCATACAAACAAATAAAAAGTGATGACATCTTTGAATTAGAAATTAAACAAAAATTAAGAAAAATGATGAAAATAGAAACTAATTTTTTTTTGTTAAAGAACTTCTATTATACAACCATATTTGTATAGTATCATTGTAATTGCAAAACAATTAGCAACTATAGATATGAAAGAAATTTTTTTGCTAGCTATGATTGTGCGAGCCTAAAGGGTAGACACAACATTTAAGTTGTGACTACATTTGGTGACTGGCTTAGACACGTCAATGTCCTGGTGTACTCCTCATCTTAATGATCTTCTGAGTTTGTAAAGATGAAATACAAGCATGTTAAACTAGAAAGCTTAGAATGACTAGTCTACAATGATTACAAACACCAATACATTGTAGCAATTATTGACATCCTAAATGACTAACAATAGAAGAAAGTTTTTTTGGTTACACTTTTTTTACATACTCTGAATTGATTCCAACTTATTAACTAAAATACACAAGTTATAGGGTACAAGTGTTTTTTCTAAAATGTTGAAAGACAAAACTTCACCTTTTGGAAGGTCTAAAAAAGCCTACATTTTGAAGTTTACACACATTGAACTTGAAATTGGTGGGATATTCACTCTAAAATTTTAGGACAATGTATTTGAGGAAGTTGACCAAAAGATCCTATGATTGAATTCATTAATAAATAAATATTGATGAAGATTTTGACCTTGCATTAGGGATGAATTTTTGAAGTAGTTTTGGCCTCCAAATATGAACAAATTTTAGGGATTAAAACTCACATGCCACTAAAATAATCAAACCACTAGTCAAATGAAAATGGGGCTAAGGTCTTGATGAAAGACATTTTCATTTATTATATTTGATGAATATTCAATTGAAGATTTTATGATCATTAATTCAAAAAGTAATTGGGTAATTGCACACTAGGAGGTACCAATTCTTGTAAGTTTCCCATATGTGACACATTTTTGCACCAAAATTTTACTAAAAAATCTATCCCATCTTGCAACAACCAAATTCATGATTTAATCAAGATATCCTTATGAGAAAAAGTTCAAGAACTTTTCCACCTCATTGTTTGCATAAAATGCACATTCAAAGAAATAAAAGTGTAAAATATGCATTTTTAAATCTATCATTTTAAGATTTCAAACATGGAAGTTTTCATCAAAGTGTCAAAAAAGTTATAAAATAGTATGAATATGAAAAGTACAATCTTTGTAAAAGTAAACATCTATATGAAATGTTCAAATTTTCTTTCAATTGTTATCAATGAGATTTCTATATTTAGTGAGCATGAATGGATGATGCACCTTGTTGAAGAAAATGTTTTGTATACATTTCCTCATTTAATCTATGTAAAGATTCTTTGATACATGTTTTCAATGTAATTATTTATTATGGATACACTATTGCACTTGTTGGTAAAAAAACCTTGCTTCTATCCACAATTCAATGCACATTTAATAGTACAAACTCTCAAAGTTCTTTAACCAATGAAGATATAGCTAGATGTGTACTTTGACAAAAGAAAGGGTACTACATTGAATGAACAGTCACCCAACTACTTTAATTGAATCTACAACAATTCTACAAAAATATTTCAATATAAATGAACATAGGTGAGTCTCCATGTCCACGAAGCACATTAAATCATTGTTCATTTATCTAAACTATCCTTGTAAATATAAATCAACCTAGTTTTGCAATCCATATTTAGTGCAATAAATTAGAATTGTAAAAAAATAATAAAGAATTTGAAGACTAGTTTATTACTCTTGGAAAATGTTTTTGATTGAAATA
Source organism: Pseudoscleropodium purum (assembly GCA_963969395.1). NCBI lineage: Eukaryota > Viridiplantae > Streptophyta > Bryopsida > Hypnales > Brachytheciaceae > Pseudoscleropodium > Pseudoscleropodium purum. Next base: position 13,310,365 of record OZ017800.1, on the reverse strand, counting down.
AATTCAAATTTTCAAAAAATTGAAATTGCTTAAAATCTCCTTAAGCAAATGAAACAACTTCAATCTAACTCTAAAAAGGACATAAAAAATAAGTCAATGATACTATTTGAAATCTCAATCAATGAAAAAACATGTAGACAAATCCAATAGCATGAGAAATTTTAGCACTTTAAATATTTCAAAAGCTTTGTTAAGGACAAATGCTCTCACTAATTAAAATGCATGGCTTGAGAGACTCAAGTCTTTGATATTCTTTATAGGTTGACTCGAAGACACCCCCCCTTACAAATTCAAGTGTGTGGGGAACTTCAACCCTTTGATACCTTGGAAAAGTTGTATTAAATTAAGGATGAACAATCATGCAAATAAATTCAAATGCAAGAGAGACTTAATTCCTCAATACACTAGAAAAGTTGCCTCCAAGGTGAGAACCTTGGAAAATACAAGTATTGGAGAGACTTTAATTCTTTGATATGATGATGAAGTGGAATCAGGGATGAATACCCTTGCAAATCCAAGCACATGAGAACCTTCAATTCTTTGATACCCTTGAGAACTTAGGTCCAAGATTGATAAACATTATGACAAATTCAAGTACGTGAGAGACTTCAATACTTTTGGAAAGATACATCAAAGATGAACATCTTTCCATATTTAAGTGTGTGGGAGACTTCAATACTTTGACACCCTCATGAAGTTGCATCAAGGATGAACACTCTTCCAAATTCAAGTATGTAAGAAAATTCAACTCTTTAATACCTTGGGGAAGTTGCATCAAGGATGAAGACCCTTCCAAATTCAAGTATGTAAGAAAATTCAACTCTTTGATACCTTGGGGAAGTTGCATCAAGGATGAACACCCTTCCAAATTCAAGTATGTAAGAAAATTCAACTCTTTGATACCTTGGGGAAGTTGCATTAAGGATGAACACCCTTCCAAATTCAAGTGTGTGAGAGACTTTAGTTCTTTGATAACTTTGAGAATTCCATTAGGAATGAACATCCTCACAAATCTAACTTGATGACAAACTTTACCTTTGTGATACCCTAGAAAAAGTTGCAAAAAGGAAGACCACTGTAACAAATCTAAGTTCGTGAGAGGCTTCTACTCTTTGATACCCTCGGGAAGTTGCGTCAAGGATATATACCCTTGCAAACCCAAGTGCATGAGAGGCTTTAGTTCTTTGATACCCTCCGGAAGTTGCGTCAAGGATGAACACCCTTTCAAATGCAAGTGCGTGAGAGACTTTAGTTCTTTGATACCCTCGGGAAATTGCATCAAGGATGAACACCATCTCAAATCCAAGTGTGTGAGAGACTTTAGCTCTTTGATACCCTCAGGAAGTTGTGTCAAGGATGAACAACATTTCAAATTCAAGTGCGTGAGAAACTTCAACTCTTTGATACGCTCGGGAAGTTGTGTCAAAGATGAATACCCTTCCAAATGTAAGAGCATGAGAGACTTTAATTCTTTGATATCCTCGGGAAGTTGTGTCAAGGATGAACACCCTTCCAAATGCAAGAGCATGAAAGACTTTAGCTCTTTGATATGCTCGAGAAGTTGCGTCAAGAATGAACACCATCTCAAATGCACGTGCGTCAGAGACTTTCAGTTCTTTGATACCTTCGAGAAGTTGCGTCAAGGTTGAACACCCTTCCAAATCCAAGTATGTGAGAGACTTCAGTTCTTTCATACCCTTGGGAAGTTGCATCAAGGATGAACACCATCTCAAATTCAAGTGCGTGAGAGACTTTAGTTCTTTGATATCCTCGGGAGGTTGTGTCAAGGATGAACAACATTTCAAATGCAAGAGCGTGAGAGACTTTAGCTCTTTGATACCCTCGGGAAGTTGCACCAAGGATAAACATGCTTCCAAATTCAAGTGCGTGAGAGACTTTAGCTCTTTGATATCCTCGGGAAGTTGCGTCAAGGATGAACACCATTCCAAATCCAAGTGTGTGAGAGACTTTAGTTCTTTGATACCCTTGGGAAGTTGCTTCAAAGATGAACATCCTTCCAAATTCAAGTGAGTGAGAGACTTTAGCTCTTTGATACCCTCGGGAAGTTGCATCAAGGATGAACATTTTCGCAAATTCTTTCATACCTTCTGGAAGTTGCATCAAGGATGAACATCCTTCCAAATTCAAGTGCATGAGAGACTTTAGTTCTTTGATACCCTCAGGAAGTTGCGTCAAGGATGAACACCATTCCAAATACAAGTGTGTGAGAGATTTCAACTCTTTGATACCCTTAGGAAGTTGCACCAAGGATGAACATTCTTCCAAATTCAAGTGCGTGAGAGACTTCAACTCTTTGATATCCTTGGGAAGTTGCTTCAAGGATGAAACCCATCTCAAATCCAAGTGCGTGAGAGTCTTCATCTCTTTGATATCCTTGGGAAGTTGCGTCAAGGATGAACACCCTTTCAAATCCAAGTCCATGAGAGACTTTAGCTCTTTGATACCCTCGGGAAGTTGCGTCAAGGATGAACACCATCTCAAATCCAAGTTTGTGAGAGACTTCATCTCTTTGATACCCTCGAGAAGTTGCATCAAGGATGAATATCCTTTCAAATTCAAGTGAGTGAGAGACTTTAGCTCTTTCATACCCTCAGGAAGTTGCATCAAGGATGAACAACATCTCAAATCCAAGTACGTGAGAGACTTCAGTTCTTTGATACCTTCTGGAAGTTGCATCAAGGATGAACATCCTTCCAAATTCAAGTGAGTGAGAGACTTTAGCTCTTTGATACCCTCGAGAAGTTGCACCAAGGATGAATATTTTTGCAAATCCAAGTATGTGAGAGACTTTAGTTCTTTGATACCCTTGGGAAGTTGCATCAAGGATGAACACCCTTTCAAATCCAACTTCGTGAGAGACTTCCACTCTTTGATACCCTTGGGAAGTTGCATCAAGAATGAACACCATTCCAAATCCAAGTGCGTGAGAGACTTCATTTCTTTGATACCCTCAGGAAGTTGCGTCAAGGATGATCACTCTTTCAAATCCAAGTGCGTGAGAGACATTAGCTCTTTGATACCTTCGGGAAGTTGCGTCAAGGATGAATACCATATCAAATCCAAGTACGTGAGAGACTTCATCTCTTTGATACCCTCGGGAAGTTGCGTTAAGGATGAACACCCTTTCAAATCCAAGTGCGTAAGAGACTTTAGCTCTTTGATACCCTCGGGAAGTTGTGTCAAGGATGAACACCATCCCAAATCCAAGCGCATGAGAGACTTCATCTCTTTGATACCCTTAGGAAGTTGCGTTAAGGATGAACACTCTGTCAAATCCAAGTGTGTGAGAGACTTCAACTCTTTGATACCCTCGGGAAGTTGCGTCAAGGATGAACACTTGGTCAAATTCAAGTTCATGAGAGACTTTAGCTCTTTGATACCCTCGGGAAGTTGCGTCAAGGATGAACACCATCCCAAATTCAAGTGCGTGAGAGACTTCAGCTCTTTGATATCCTCGGGAAGTTGCGTCAAGGATAAACACTCGTTCAAATCCAAGTGCGTGAGAGACTTCAGCTCTTTGATACCCTTGGGAAGTTGCGTCAAGGATGAACACTTGTTCAAATCCAAGTGCGTGAGAGACTTTAGCTCTTTGATACCCTCGGGAAGTTGCACCAAGGAAAAACATCCTTTCAAATCCAAGTGCATGAGAGACTTTAGCTCTTTGATATCCTCGGAAAGTTGCGTCAAGGATGGACACCATTCTAAATCCAAGTGCGTGAGAGACTTTAGCTCTTTGATACCTTCGGGAAGTTGCATTAAGGATGAACATCCTCTCAAATTCAAGTGCGTGAGAGACTTTAGTTCTTTGATACCTTCGGGAAGTTGTGTCAAGGTTGAACACCATGACAAGTTTAAGTGTGAGAGGGATGTCAATCCTTCGAGATTGAGAAGATTGTCTTTGATTCCTATACAATGAGACATGTTCAATAAGCGTAAATCTTTCATCCTTGAGAAAAAGCCTTTGGGAATCACCAAGCTTTCTGTATCCTTGGCATGTGAAATCTTCGATATTAAACACACTTGAAGATTTGGTAATTCAAGGTTGTTGGGGAAATGACAAAAAGTTGAACCTATCAATGATACAATCTTCACATGCTTTTCTATTGTTGGAAATGTTTTAAATACCTTCCCAACTTGAAAGAAACATTGAGATGCCCATTCATCGGGTTTAGTCTTGCCCAAGATGTGATTGGCAAGATCTCGTAGAACATCATGTATCTCAACATAATTTCCATATGTAGACATGTCAATCAGCGATCGATCAACTAAGTCAGTCAAGATTGGTATGCCAATATCTCTTGTTTCTTCGGCATTGCTAGAACCAAATAATTCTTGTGCATGCCATATATCACATAAATGGTCGATTGAAATCTGACTGTCTTCTAGAAATGCCGCAAAATGTAGAAAACATTTTTTGGAGGTATCATCCAATTCGTCATAACTATATTGCAAGTGACCGTAGAGTTTCTGCTCCACTTCTTTCTCAACAAATTTCGAGTGGGGAATTGTTGTTGTGCCTTCCAAATAGTTTAAAGTCTTACGCCACTCACTTTCTTCATGCTTCTCCCACATTGCACTACCAATGACTTTGATAGCAAGTGGAAGTCCATCACATTACTCACAAATACCTTTGGCTATGTCTTCAATCCGAGTTGATGGAGGTTTCATGTTTACAAAGGTGTGTATGCAAAACAATTCCCAACTTTGTTCCTTGGACAATGATTGGATATCCATTGTGTCTAGACATTTGACACATTTCAAAACGGAAACATATCGTGTGGTAATCAATGTTATTGAACCGGGTCTTTTGGAAACATCCAACCATTCAACCATTGTACGATTGGTTGTTACAGAATGGTTCCATACATCATCCAAAATCAAAAGAACTTTCTTCTTTTGAAATACTTGTATCAAATATCCACGTTGATCTTCAAGATTCCTATGCATATAGTCATGCTCGTAAACACCACCATCATCAAGTAGCTTTGCTATGGTCAAATAGAGGGATGGTATCGTGGCATCATGCCCAATAGTAATCCACAAGATACCACCTGAGCCTTCGTACTTTCTTTGAATGTCTTTGTCATTATTGATCATCTTTGCAAGCAATGTTTTACCACACCCACCTCTTCCCTTTAAGCCAATCGTCATAGGTACATCCATTCCATTCCCTCCACTCATAATTTTGTTCTTCAACTTCTCAAATGGATTTGCCACAAATGGCACTATAATGTTTGGAATGTCTTGCATTTTTGTATTTGGAATGCTTTGTACCATTATACCAGTTGTACATGATTGTGGTATAATCGCATTCTTTATTTCAAAACCAATGCAAAGTATAATCAAATTCGACTCTACTATTTTCCTTTGAATTTGATTGTCAATTTCTATGATTTTTTTAGACAACCTTGATTGCTCAATATAGTTGATTCGATCAATCCAATTCTTCGATGAACATGCTTCTGCAACAATCTTGGCATCTTTCAAAAGATCATAGACACTTTTGAGCCATGCTTGATAGCTGTCATTTGCAATCGTTGTAGACTTTGCAATGTCATCCAAGAGTTGTGAAACTAAGTCCAAAGTCTTCAACAAACTTTTGCAATTTTTCTTACACCAATAAGCCATTTTGGCTACATTGATCACACTTTGAAGTAACTCTCCTACAGTAGCTCCAAGTAATGCTCCTCCAACTAACTCCGCCATAGCAACCTACATATCATCATATATTACCTCCTTAGTCAATGTAGTAAAAATCGTTTTTATTCAAGAAAATTTCGCTTGTGAGTTTGAAATGCAAGCCAAGGGAGAAAATTTCATATGTAGTATTTAAAAGATTTCATGTCAAAGGAAATATTTTAAATCTTTTGTAGCTCATCATTTGAATGGGATAGGAATTTTTTTAAATGAGTGTTGAAATATTTCATGATAGTTTCAATTTTTCTCAATAACACTACACAATTGTGAATGATTAAAATATACAAACATATAAAAAAGTTATGTGTAATTTCATCTCCAAAAAGAATACAAAAATCAAATGCATATAAAATCAAGAAACATTTTCAAGTTCAAAAGAAAATACAACTTCATAATGATTTGCAATTTCCTCTCAAATATACAATCATTGTATGTAATTCATATGAAGACATATTCTTTACAATAAATTCAATAAAGTAGGCACGAAAGAATAAAAGATTTTCAATTCCAAATATAGTCGTAGGTCTGTTGTTTCAAGATTCGATCATTGTAGGTTGAACAACAAATTAGAACTCATGAATCAACTTTTCTAATTTTGATGCCATTTCAAACATGAAGGTGTCCCAAGACAACTCCCCCTAAAGTAAGTATGTAACAAGTTCCCTCGTTATTGTTGTCATAGAACATCCAACTTTAGAACATTTGAGTCAACCTATTAATTTACAACTTTTTCAAACTCAAAGCTCAAAAAACACATTACTTGCAAGATTATGATGCTTGATATTCAAACTTTAGATGTACTTTGAAATTGAAGTTGGAAATTCAAAGTAACAAGATTCAAACTTTGGCAATTTTTCTCTACCAAAATTATTAGAATGGCCTCCCCAAATGAGAAATTTTATAACTTATGCAAAGACTTATTGGATTCACATTAAACATGAAGAAGATTGCAATTATAAGCTATACAAAAGATCCTTCAAAACAAGAATCAAGCATTTGAAGAAACAAGAACTTGCCCCAAAATGCAACAATCCCCTTTAGACAATAAATCCAAGTCCAATACATGGTTCCATAAAGGCTAAAAGGATTCAAAATATTTGTCAATGAAATAAACACCACACTTGAGTATTTGACTAGAGAGCAAAGAACAAACTCCAAGTGGAAATGTGAAATGCACTTCCACTCATTAAAAATTTGCAAATGCTTTCAACCTCCAAATACTTTTCTAAAATACTTGATCCATAATGTTAATAATGTTCATCTCCAAAAACATATTCACGCATAATGAAATCTACATCAAAGAAATCTAATCTATCGACAAAAATTAACACTAAATTGACAAGTAGGTGTGTGCTTGAAGTTAAGGCAACTAATGCTACAACACATTCTAGAAAGGAACCCAAACACCTAGAAGCTCATACCAAAGTATCATGTAGAATACATATGTAAGTTCAAATTTGTTAAATTGGCAATATTCCACAAACCAAAAATTGTGACGTCTATCTTCTCAAAGGTCAAATTTCATTCCACAAACTAGGAGTTTAAGATAGATAAAGATTTTGATTTAGGATTGCACATCTTAAACCATACCAAAGTAATAGAATATTACCAATTCAATGAAATTAACGTTATGTGAGGATGTGACTAAAAGCTACTCACACATGATAACAATGGGAGGTTATCTCTGGTTCATAAATTGGCATTCCCGCATAACATTCTTGAATCGTAAGGCTTGGGTCTCTTCATCTACATAGTGCCCGCTGTAACATGAACACGCAAATTCGTCCGTGTTACAGTAGCTTATCAATCAAGGATGATCATTCATTTTAAAAGTTTATGTAGAAAAAGGGGACCCCCTTTCTCTCAAGTTCAAGAATGTTATGCGGTTCACAGAGTTGCCAACACGGAAAATTTGTACAACTGCCTTTCCCACATCTCCCACGATTCGTCTGGAAAATTCTTGATGTTCTCTTGGACATGCTAGTAAACAAAAACTAGGATAATCACATAAGTGACTTCAAGAAGAAAAAAAGTCTCCAACAATACACAAGCAGTCGCTAGAATCACAACCTCCTGCATCCACACAGAGTATGCCCATCTAGACACACATGCATGAAAGAAACATTCTCCGTTACCTTCTGCTTTTGTGTTGCCGATATAACGCTCAAATACGCCTGAAGTTGTTGAACGGGAACGGAAAACGCAAGACTTCACCACTTTTGTAACTTACTGCTTCAAATGCATCAGCCAGAACACTGTTGAGAGCTCCAAGCAAGGCTCCAGCAAGGCTCCAAGCACGCAAAATGCTTGAAAAGAGACACACTGCAACTTTGCAGTGAGGAGAAGCAACACTCGACGACGCGACCTGTTCAGACAATCCGAGGCAAGCCCGAACCAGCGACAGTCGGGCCGGCCTTGAATTTATCAAAAAGCTGGATCAGAATCCTGCCCACATGGCCACGTTCACGGACCGAGGTGAGCGACTATTCCAACGTTTGGTCGGTCCAGCGGAGAGAGACGCGCTTTACTGTAGACGAGACGTCATGTTCCCATCGAGCATTTCATGCGGTCTGACCCCGACTTCGTCGCTGCCCGGACAAAAAGGCCAATTTGCCCGTCACAGTGCCTCAGACTCGGCTCTGCGGGTCCTTCCCTGCTCTGTCATCGCTCCATCTTCCCCCATCCAGAGTTTGTTTCTCCAACTTCTCGAAGTCTGTTGCCGATCCGTCTGTTCAATACTCGTACTCAACCTGCTATCGAGCATCTGACCTCAGAGCTTGTCATAATTAAACCGATTAACTCTCAGTTTGCCAGTGTCATCAAGATATTGACTAGCCTCGTATGCAAATTAGGTTCCGCCTCCAGGGAAAGTGAACCTGTCCTTCTCGACTTCTGATATTCGACCTTTGTCTGCGACTAATTGCTCGTGTGAGACTTTGAGGTACCATACCTACATCCCCAATCCAACAATGACGAGCATGATGAGTTTGCTGTTGGAGTTATCGCTAGTCGATAATACAAATTCTACATTGAGCTACATGAATTTCGAATACTTATCTTTCCTTGAGTGCTTTCTAGCACCCTAAACACAACCCGCAAACATGAAAATTTAGAGCACGATTAAATCAAGAAGGAACTCAGATCGAAAACGCAAAAATTCACCGCTTCTATCACTACTTCAAAAGCATCATACAGAGTACAAAGAACTATGAGCAAGTCTCCAAGCACGCAAAATGCTTTGAAAAGAGGCACTGCAACTTTGGAGCACGATGAAATCAAGAAGGAATTCGGATCGATCAGCGCAGAGAATCGTTTGATGTGCAGTGATCTTTGAAGTTTTGTCTAACTTATGACTTATGACCTCATAAATTACATGGGGAGATACCTCGATGACGGCATCCCAGGATCTGGCTTGCACTGCATTGGTGTATAAGATGTGCTCGAGCCTATGCTGTAAGTGAATTTCATTGAGAGATCCTTTGAGTCACACAAAACCGGTTAACTCTCACTTTGCCAATGTGGTCAAGATATTCACTGGCCTCGTGTGCAAATTAAGTTCCGCCCCCAGGGAAAGTGAACCTGTCCTCCAGTTTTGATATTCGACCTTTGATTGCGACTAATTGCTCGTGTGGGACATTAACGTACTAAACCGCCTGCATTCCCAATCCAACAATGGCGAACATGGTGAGCTGTCTGTTGGAATGATCGCTAATCGATGATAGAAATTCTACATTTAACTAAATTAATTCTAAATAATTATCTTTCCTTAAGTGCTTTCTAGCACCCTAAACACAACCCGCAAACATGGAAATTTGAAGCACGATGAAATCAAGAAGAAATTCAGATCGGAAACGAACTATAAAAAATCAAAAACCTAAAACAAGATGATTCAAATTTTGTGACCGTGTGCACGTCGTCGGACTGTCTTTGCACGTACCTTGTCCAGAACGTGCACATTGCAACTCTAGACACCGCAACACCGGAGTTAACTCTAGGGAGGATTTTCGAACTTGTTGAGTTTAAAGTGTAGAATCAATGCTGATTGGTTGTCATTTCTCCTCCCTGTGAACTCTCTGTGCTAAGAAAACACCAGGTAGATTCTAAGGCGTTTTGACAGTTTCAGTTTTGCAGAGATATGTTAAAGAAAAAAATACAAACTTGTATGGCTGAGGAGCAAACATTCGAAGTCTCTGCTGAAAATCACTTTGATAGAACATTCCGCACGCTTACCAAAACGAGCTGCCAGCCAAAAACTCCTCCAAACCACAGCAACACGAGCATCCAAGAAAAAATATCCACGACATAAAGCTCAAATACACCTGATCGAAGGTGCTGAACCGCAACGCAAAAACGAAAGAATTCACCGCTTCTGTCACTGCTTCTAAAGCATCGTCCAGAGCACCAAGAGTACCAAGCAAGGCCCCAAGCACGCAAAAGAAGCACTGCAACGTTGCAATGAGGAGAAGCAAGACTCGACGAGGCGACCTGTTCAAACAATCCGAGGCAAGCCCGAACCAGAGACAGTCGGGAGCCAAGACTCCGGGCAGGAATTTGTCAAAAAGCTGATCCAAAATCTTGCCCACTTGCCTATGTTCGCAGACCCGAGGCGAGCGAATTTTCCAACGTGTGGTCGGTCCAATGGGGAGAGGCACGCTTTCCTGTAGACCAGCTCGAAGTATGAACCAGAATTGACTTACGCTTAAGCTTAGGGTGTTGTTGCTGTTTTTCCACAAGTGAAAAACTTTATTATAATCACTGCCAAAAAATGGTACAACTGTCAAGCGACTGGAGGTAAGTCTATTTGGATGCAATCTGCCAATAACAGATAATTGTGCAGATGAACGTACGCATTTTTCCTTATTACTGCATTTCCATACATTCCTGAGTGCACGCCGACCTTGAAGAAAACAAAGCAAATGGATTGGTTGGCCGGAAAGTTACTTATTTATGTTGCCAGCCAGAGTGAGGGGGTTCATGTATCCCAACCGCATCTAAACAGCTAAATCATGGATGGAAGAGAATCGTTCTATAGAAAACAGCCAGCAGTGCACATGTTCAGCCTTCAAATTTTGTGTGAAACGGAAAGGCCTTCCACAGTAGTTTGACCTCCAATGAATGCTCGAGTTTGTTTTTTAAGCAAATAATTCACACGTTACCAAAAAGGATGATTTCCACCAGCCCAACATTTGAGGGTTAAACAAGTAAGTCATAGATGGGCATATTATTTGAAGTATCGTAGAGGGAGAAAAGTATTCTCAGTTCTGAAGTTTATTTCTGGCCGTGTTGTGGAGTGATGGAGATTCATATATTTTCTCCTTTTCTTGTTTCAGCAGTATTTCATGGTTCGTAACTTCTTGTGTCTGTTGTGTGGGTATTTTGTAGGACTTTGTGGGTATGATAAGGTTGGTATTTAGCAGAGAAGGCTGTTCAGTGTTCACCTCTCCGTTTTCAGCATGTGGGAACTCAAGTTGGTACCCCTGCCTGCGTTTTGGAGATGAGCTCTGTATTGATAGATTGACTTACACTATCAAAAGTTGGTGCCCTTGTCTCTCAAGTTAATCAATCACTGGGCTTTTGCTTCTGAGTTCGTTCACTTTCTAACTTTCTAGAGAATAGATGGTGTGCTAAGGTAGGAGGTTCAAAAAGTGCCCATACTTTAAAAGCTCCCACCTTCACAAATGTACATTGCATGTACATGTTGCTTTTTGTAGCTTTCAACAATGTACAAATAGTGTATATTTTAGGAGGTGGATGCTCTTAGAGCCCTATGTCATATCCACTTCAAAATTTCATAACTAATTTTACAAAGCTCCAAAAAATATTAAACAACTTGGGTTAGGTGCCTATTCCACTTGTCCTTTAGAGAAAAATTTATTGAAAGATATTTCAAGAAGTTATAGCTCCCCAAAAGTGAGTTCCAACCTTAAATGGTTGGTTTATGGATCTACCTCTTTAAAATTTGTCTCTAGAAAATCTGATTTATCAAGAGCTAACAAAACAATAAAGTTGGCTTTAGAGGGACATAATTATTGAATAATTATTCATATAGGGCTCACACTTTACTTGCATCTTGGAGGAAATTTTTTTTTTATTTAGTCAAGTAAAGATGACATTACTCATCTCAAAGTTTTGCTTTTAAATTTTTTCAACTTTTTGTTTGCCATTTGTCATATTTGTCACCTCATGGAGTCATGGTTTATATCTTTTTGGATTCCAAGTTTTGGATTTTGATCCTTTTTACTTAATATATTGTAATTGACCCCTAATGTAAGCCATCTTGCATTGGTTCAATAATGAACAACTTTCAAGAACATACTATTAGAGCTTTATAAATACAAGATATACATTTAAGTATATTATACAAAGAAATTGGATTTATTCTTCAATAATGGGACTAGCTCAGTCACTTAGAATCTAATGATATATGTATAGTACTTTGAATTAGTTGAGAGAAAAGGAAAACTTGGACAAACAAAGATTCTATGTTTAGAATTATCTAAAGTTATTATTTTTGCCTTAAAAACTCCATATCTACATTCTACCTCATGTTAGATTCTCTTTTTGTGTTATAGGCAAGGTCTTTAGAATATACATGCTTATATCTTGTTTTCAAATATTGCAAATTGTAATATTGTAGGGAAGAATGACATTTACAAAACACATGAAAAAAGGGGTACTTTAGAATCCTTTTCACAATTATCAAATTTATATAATCACATTTCTATGTCACTTTTATATTTGTAATATTGCATGCAAGGGAATTTTTTGCAAGAAGGTGACAAAATTGAATTTCAAATCGCAATTCTAACCCAAAAGCCAATTTGAAAACAAGTATGTACAAGACTTATCCTAAGGGAGAACTAAAGCAATGGATACCTTATGTATAGAACTATATTCCATTTGTTTTTGGGGAAAAAAAACCTTAGGCTAAGAACCAATTTGAAAACAAGTATATGCAAGACTTTTCCTAAGTTAGAATACATTGAAATGAATGGAATTGTGCTTGATTAAATTTCAGGGAAAAATACTTAACTATAAAAAAAAATTAGTTTCACAACTATAACTTCATGAAGGTTCCCCAAAAGAAAAGCAAACTTACAATAGAATGAAGGGAAATAAGGCAAATGACCAAATGAAGATCTTTTATCCACAAGGAGCTATTGTAAGAATACTCAAAAACCTCAATAGTTGGACTCTCATCATTTGTGGAAACCCAACCTTTGTAGTCAAACAATACTTAAAATTGTGTTATTATAAATTAAAAAATAGAAGTACATTGCATTATTTGTAATATGTCATTAATACATTCTTAAAGTTTTAGGAGGTAGTAATAAAGACAAAAAAATATAAAGTCTTGTTTCATGACCAATTTATCTATAATACATCCAACTAAACATTAATAGTATTGAAGAATGCAAATACAACCATAAAAGACCATCAAATAGCAAGTGCTCAACTTTGGAGAAGTGCATCATTGGTTTTAAGATAGTAGATAATTAGAGTTTGCTTTGCAACACTAGAAGCATGTCATTCTTTATTGTGTTAGTAAAAAATTTCTACTATCAATATGGCTCAAAATTTATTTTCATAATGACAATTTCCAATTTACTTTACAAAGCTCCCCCCCCAAACAAAAAAAAACATTGATGTCTCTCCCTTGCACAACACCACAAAGCATTAGTTTTTAAAATTATTTATGGTATGGAGAAAACAGGATCTTGCAAGATACTTCTAATTTTAGCATCCGCCAAACCTTGATTCCTGAAAAAAAAACAGGAGATGTTGACCCTAACCACCTGGAATGATTATTCAAGGTTCTGGACAGTTTGCCAGAAAAGAATCACTGAAGGTCACAAAATCTAATGTTCACACAGTCTATCAATCCAATGTTCCGTCTGTCTACTTGAGCAGAGTATATTGACACAGACGAGGAGGGTTTTCCTCTTGGAAGATAAAGATTAGAGACTTGAATATAATGGGATTTGCTTACGACTCCAGCAATTCAGCAGAGTAACCCGTCTTGGTCAAATATCACCAACCCATGGAAGTCATGCCAGTGAATCATGGCCGTGATTCGGCTTGGCCACATATGTTCATGGTAGATGGACAGAAACGAAAAAGAAGAAGCAAAAACTAGTACTGTTTGAGAAATGGAATTCATTGAATGAAAGAAACAGAAAATTCGTCTAGATTGGATCAAACATGACTAAGCACTAATGGTTCAAGCACTAATGGTTCAAGCATGACCAGATTCGTCTCCAAGCGCAACATTGTGTGATGTTGGGATTATTCAAAGTCAACACAAAGTTTCATTTCATGCAACCTTCATTGCACTCAATACTATCATCAATGAACCCATCAATAAACCCAAATGGACAATTTCAGTATAAACGGCGATTTGAATCTCTTCTTTGGTCATTCATCCCTCAACCATAACCATTGCCATTAGGGTGATGTCATGATAAGGTGCTGTTACCGTATGATACAAATAATGCGTTTTCTCACCTCTCTCGGGCAGATCATTGACCCTAATATACTACGGAGTATCTCACACTCAGTAGTCCACGCTCAAGGGAAGTAATCCGCCCAATTGTGGTAGTACGCTTCACGCTGCTCTTTGTTCATGATTTTATTCCACTGCAGGCAATCACATAATAATGGTTCACGGTCAGACAGGGTAAACCGGTTCCCCTCCCAAAAACTTGAACCCCAAACCCTACCCCCCACCCACCACAACACACACACACAAATTCATGGATTTAAATAACCAACTCAATTGATCATATTGTGAGATATAGAATTTAGATGGGACCAAATCTAATATCACCAGAACCAGTGAAGAAAATTGCATGTGTTGATCAATAAACCCCAAGAAAATTGGATAAAGGAAAGTCTCAATATACCCTACAAACAAACATGAGGCAAAAAATGACCGTGACGAGATAAAACCCTCCGGAAAAACAGCCTTACCTAAAACCCTACCCAAATTCACCAAAGGATGCAAGGAACCTGACCTTGAACTCATAGGGCTTTCCTTTCTTAATAGCACGCCTCATATGGTGATTCTCGTGCACCATCGCAAGGTCGTGCCAGCTGCAACAAGCACATACAAGCGCACATTCAATGCAACTAAGTTACGAACACTCGTAATCACCACTGATTCAAAATCAACACCCTAAAAGTTCACACAATCGGTACATATCGATTCAGAGGATGCAGAACACCTAAATTTTCAAGCTTAGGTCATCTCCAACTAAAACTTTGAAACTTCATAACTTTCACATTCGGTATCCAAATCATAAATTCTCTGATAAATTAGAATCCTTCTTCGTTTTCTAACAAGACCGTAAGAAAACAAGTGAACATTATAATATTGACCAGTGAATTTCTCTCAGAGCTGAAGGTGGCGAGATTTCGGGTGTCCCTAACTCCGACGACTAGCATGCAAGAAAAACTCTCAGAAGAAAAAGAGGCGATGCAAGTGAGATATTGATCAAGAAGATGCAGTTCACCTAGATTGTCAATTTTAGGTCATCTCCCACTAAAACTTTGAAACTTCGTAACTTTCACATTCGAAATCCAAGTAATGAATTCTCTGGGGCTTTACAATCCTCTTTCATTTTCTATCAAAAGTGCAAAAAAGAAGTTAAACAAAGAAATATTGCCCAATTGAATACTAGGAATAACGCCCAGAGCTCAAAGTGGCGAGATTTCGGGTGTCGACGCTTTGACTGCAAGAAAAAATTTGAGAAGCAAAGAGGTGATGCCAGTGAGCGCACTTGAACATGTTGTTGCACTGCTCCCAGTAGTACGGGCAAGCGATGGAGTAGGCGGAGAAGGCGACGGAGCCCCAGAAAATGGAGCTGAAGGCCTCCTTGTCGGAGTGCGGCACTCCCGGGTCGCCGGTGTACGCGGGGCCGAACATTTTCTCCATCTTGCTAGCGAAAAATTTGCAAAGAACAATCTGAAACAAGAAAAACGTAAAACGCAAGCAATGCGAAGATGGTAGTGATTCAAGAAAGTTTGGACTGCGAGGAGGGCAAAGTGGCAGGGCCAGAGGCAACCCTATCCTTGGCTCATTCGTCGGGAAGCATCCATTCAGACTTTCAGTTATTCATCCATTTCTGTGTCCACCGCTATCATTAAAAAAAAGTCTCCAAAGACCATTAGGGAAAATCTGATCCCTGGGAGGACCGTTTTTTGGCACCCTGCAGTGCAAGTACAGAAAAAAATTAAAATTAAAATTTTAATACTTTTTTTTCAATATTTAAAAAAAATTAAAACCTGATGTAGCATTGATGTGGCACAAGTAGTGCCACATGAGTTGCTTTCATTAAAAAATAAGAAAAAATAAGAAAAATTGTTTAATTCCTCTCCAATTGCACTTGGGGATTTAAAACGGGTTCAAAATTCATAGACCTTCCAAGCACTGAATTTTTTTATAATGATCAAACAGTGTTAATGCATGAGCATAGAGAACGTGAATTTACAAGTCTTGAACCTAATTGTAGGTATATATCTACAACCATTTGAAGGTGTTTATAACATATGTATTTATAATATAGGTATATTATAACATAGAAAGAGTCTATAATATATGTATTTATAAAATATAATTACGTATTTTGTTCACTCTTACAAACTCTAAACAATCTAATATAACATATGTATTTATATTTTGCTCCCATGTTGGATGTTCATTCTTACAAATCCTAAACAATCTAGTTTTAGATAAATTCAACCTCATCTAAGACAAAGATTTTACAAAACCTTTGTAAAGTTTCCAATTTAAAAATAAATAAATAAATATTGTTAAAAGAAAGGGATCAAAAAGCTTCACAAATTACTTTGTTGAAGTTATAACTTTTGAAAAGTTATTAAAATTTCAAACCATATGAAGCTCATGTAAAAATCACATCTACTCTACTATTGAAGTTCATAAATTGGAAGTCATATGAGTATCATATGACAATGATAATTTGAAAATAAATAAAAATGAAATCCCACTTGTCCCTAAAAAAGCTGATAACTAGTGATATTTTCAAGATATCCAATATTAGAAACTCATGAAGTACATCCAGATATGTTGAAAAAGAAATTTTTGATTATTTTTCAATAATGGAATTTATGTAGTTACTTGGTGCTTCATGGTTATTGTGCAAAGTTGTGAATGAATTCATGTAAAGATGATAAGAAAATAAAAACCTACAAAAATGAAGATAGTCTATGTGTAAATTCTACTCATATCATAATTTATTTTGCCAAAACCATCCAAATGTACACTTGTACTCCCCTTTGGACTATTCATCATCAAATATTGAAAAAATCTAGTAACATTCTCATTCCTCTCATGGCACTACAATAAACAACTATTGCAAATTGTGCAACTCCCCCCATATTGTGAATATCATGAGACAAGGAAGAAGGCATAGAAGGAAAATGGTTTGAGGATAATTGAGAATAGATTTTTACAAGGCCTACAAAAGCTAGTGGACTTCATTTCAAAAAATTCCTTTGTCATTGTTATGTAACATTCATGATGACTTTTGGTATATGGAATTCAATATTACACCATATGAGACTTTTACATGAACTTCACATGATCTAAAATTTTCTATAACTTTTTGAAAATATTTCATTTCAAGAATGTTGTAATTTTAGGAAGTTTTTGGACTCCTATTATTTTAAGAAAATGAAAGTTGCATAAAATTGCAACTTTTTTGATGTAGTTAAGATACAACTCCATATGATTGGAATTGAAAAACTTTCAAAGAAAACAAACTTTCAAAGTTTTCTTATTTTGTTGTATGAAAGTGTGCAATATTTGTAAACAAGGAATTAGAATAGCTTGTTATTATGATTATAGGAAAAAATACGTGGAAAGTAAGAGGATGAAGTTTCTAATTTCTGAAAAACTAATTTTAACTCCTAAAGGATCAAGTTTCTATTTGATGTATGCAAAGAATCTTTGTTATATTCTTACAAAGTCAATTTGGGTTGAATGTCCACAAAATTTTGATAAAAAGTGTGAACATGTCTCCTCTTAGTGAGAATACAAATTTCTTTTCCAATTAGGTGTTTCAATCAAAAGTTATTCTACCCTAAAAAATTTAAGTAATGTGCACAATTTGGCATCTTTCAAGCACCTTTACTAAAATCTTCATTGACTTTTGAAATTTGGCTTATAAAATATAGCAAAATCTTGTCCAAAAATACAAATTTCAATTCTAAAATTACATTCTAAAATGAGTCAAACTTTGTTAACTATAGTGGGGTAGTTTGAGAAAAACATTTCTTCTAACTTCAAGCCTAGGTTATTATCTTGAAATATTTGAAGTAAATTTCTTAAAATTTGTCCCACATATTCTAAATGTTTCTTTTTAACTTTTCATGTTTTAAATTTTCATTCATTATTTTTCATTGCACAAGAAATCATTAAAAAATGACTAGTGTGTTATTAGTTCACTTAACTTCCATGCATTGTAGGATGATTTAGAGTAGGCTAAACTCCATATTTGCTTTCAAAATCTTACAGGAGTGTACCTAATATGATTGAAAACTCAACAATCGAGAGTCTCAAATCCATCAAGAGCAAAAACAAAATTCTTCCAAAGGCCTCAGAGTTTGTTGATCTCATTTTGTAAGAATGAAAAATAATTTTTTTTCCACTTCAAACTTTATAATCTTTCAATTCATTTGGTCAAATGGTTTGAAATTTTCAACCCATTATCATAGAGTCTATTACCCTTTTGTAAAGTTGAAGCTCAAAAAAAAAAATCAATTTTGGATAATGCACTAAAAATGGCAATTTTTGACAATTTCTCTTTAAAAACACCCTTGGTCCATGAGGGGTTAACATTAGCCTTGAACTTCTAAGTTGCTTTTAATTTGTTAAGAAGAGAAAGTTATAACTAAATGTAGTTTTTTCCTACTCAGAAGACAAAGCTACTTCTAAAATGTATAGATAGTTTCTCCTTCCTCACATGGTAGTGTAAACATCATTGAAGTCAACTAAAGCAATTCCAATACTTGGAAAGTTAAAGAAAATATTCCAATTTTAATCATGGGGAACATAAAATTTGTTTTCCAATTCCAATTCCACACTGAAGTCTGCCCTAACTTTTAATGAAACTTCAAATCAAACGAAGTTGAAATGAAGATTGTTATCTAACGAAGTGCGTTTAAGCTTATTGTGGTGACAAACTGACAATGGCAAAGGGACTTTTTTTAGATGCCTCGAGTTCCCTTATGTTCCCAGTTCCCTTCAATGAGTTCCCGCATGTTCGGGAGTTCTTCGGAGAGGAGACAAAGCCCTGTAAAGAGCTTCCCACATTCTAGTTTTGTTGCTCCCGCCCCCTTCTTAAGTTTCCACTGCTTCTCTAGTAATTAGGGTTGCAGAGATTTTACGAGTTATGGCGGCCGCCCTGCTCCGCAAGTCTAGCACGCAGTCCACCTCCAGCGCTGCGCGCGTTGCCTGGAATGCGGCATTGCAGCATCCTGAGGAGCGTCTGCTCGGTGATCACGGTGGTGCAGCTTTGGAACTCATCGTCAACGGCGCGATGCAGGGCAGTCGTCGTCCCGTTTCTGCAGGATCGATCCTTTTAAGGTCATTGAATAGGAGTGTTTCTTCACGCCCGCTTTGTTCTGGTGTTCACTGGTCTAGAGGTCTTGTGTCTCGGAGTTTTTACGCTGATTCTGTAGGAGTGCAACAGTCTGAAAGGAAGGAGAGCAGCCGTGGTGAGGCGCCACCCGAGGGTCCTAGTAATTCTGGTTCGGTGACAGTGCAGTCATTGCAACCATCCCTGTCCCTTGATGATTTTCGGTCTCTCATTTTTAGAAAGAAGAGTGAGGTTGCAATTCTTGAGGCTGCACTTGATATCCTAGAGACTGCTCCTCGGGACAAACGGTTTGAAGATCTCGTGCGGAAACACAACCTCCAATTTGAGTCGAAGAAATCGGTGCCTGGAGACTTCGTAGGGCAACCTTACAATGCGTCTAAGCCAGCTATAACTGTCGACCCTTTAACGGAATCCTTCAAGACGAAGAATGGTAACGTTGAGAATAATTCTGTAGGGTTTAACCCAACTAAAACGTCTGTTAGCCAGCTGGATGGATCGTCTGATGTCGCGAAATCCCCGTCTCCCCCTACAATGTTTGGCAGGCTGTCCTTGAGTGACTTTCCCGCACCACGAGATCCCAATCTTGAGAGATTGCAGAAGAAGAGGAGGAGACTAGAATTGCTGAAAGAATACGAACGCAAGAACAAATTAGAATCTTTAAATTTTGGAGCGGCCGGAAGGAGCTCTCTGGGAGCCTCAAAACCTGTAAGTACTCTTTCTTTCTTAACTTTGTTCATTACCATTTTCTGAACTGAAGTCCCTGTACTAAAAACCTCAAACCCTAAACCCTTCGAAGTTGTGGAATCTGGTTAAGTTCCCAGCCCTAAACCTTAAACCCTAAACCCTTGAGATTGTAACCTTTAACCTTTGAGATTGTGGATTCTGGTGGAGTTCGTGATTTTGGTCTGGTTCGACTTCAAGGAGCTTATTTGCGCTACAGAAGACCCGCAACCCCGGATTTGGGGTGCTCTTTGCAATGCCTCATAACTCACACCCTACGGAGAAAACCCATAGGGGTCCTGTGATACTACCGGAGTGCCTGCTCGGTCATGCAGGCAGCCTCGTTTACTGTCTTATTTAATGTTTACAAAATGGGCTCCCGAGTGGTTGATTTGATTGACCTTTCGTTTGTATAAATACGCTAGGGCACTAGACATCTTGCACACGACTTCGTCACCTTTCATACAACGCTGAGGGGTCCTCGGTGGTACTCATGTCCCGCTGCAAGCAATTTTAGCTAAGAGTTTTGTGTTTCATGTGGCAACAGAGAGAAGAACTGCCCCCTTTCGATCCCTTGAAGCCCAATGCAGGTGCTTTTCTAGAGAAACCTGAGAAGACTTACAGAAGCTTAGCGGACCGCTTATACGAAGAGCAATTCGGACATCCGGCACCACCTGGTCTGAAGCGAACATATCCGAAAGGATCGTTTTACGATCGGTGTATGAAGGAAAAGGAACGAAAGGAAAGAGAAGCTGCTGCTGCTGCCGCCGCCGCGGCCCGGATAGCGTCAAAGGACGAGGTCTCGTCACCGCCATCACCGCCGATTGAATCTGTCAGCCCTCAGCTGCAAGAGGAAAACAGTGACAACCCGACGGAGAGGAATGTTTCAAACAACGATGTAAACCAGGAAAGGAGACCCGGAGCCTGGAAATGCCCCGAGTACGTATCTTAATCCTTACTCTTGTTCACTTCACTACTATCTAAACCAGTGAGTACAAATTGAGCCTTTTTTGAGTGTGTTTGTATGACTAGGTCCAAAGAATCAGGTTATAATGGGTTTTATGTGTTTTGCAGCTGATTTTTGTTAATGCTTTTGTCTAGGTACTGCTGTTATTAAGGTAGAGGGATTCTATTTGCGTCACTTAAAGCATTAAACATATGCAGGAATGTGGTTTTTGGGAGAGAATTTTAGTCTATAGAGCTGTGGAGAGAAGTTTGGGTACACGATTGAGATGAAGTAATTATTACTACGTGGACTTTTTGACTAATTTCACTGGAAGTAAGAGTTTGTAGATCACTGCGGCTAACAGTTGACTAACCCGTTTTTATTCAAAACTGAGTGGCCACAGACATCTAACCAATTCATTCGTACACCTCGTACAAATATATCCAATTAAGTGTATGAGCACATGATTTGCTTCTGAATAGGGTTCATTATAGGAGACAGGTTAAGGTTTTTAATGATTGTAGAGTCTCCCGCTCATATGGGAATCATGTCTTCCTCATTTTCATTTTTTCCTATGGCCGTCTGTCTACTTGCTATGCTCATTACTTTTGTGGGACTCAAAGGGTACTGCTATTGATGGTTCTCAGGTGCACCTTCTTCAATCTTTCTGGAGACAAATTTTGCTACAAGTGTCAAGCACAACGTGGAGAGGATGGTGAAAGGCGGTCTGCTATGGCTTGAGGTAGCATCTTAGAAGCATTGGAATGTTTACAGGGAAATCAGTTGCCTCCCTTGGTCTTTCATACTTCAATTAGGCAGTGGGTCAGAGCCAGGATATGATTCACCTCTAACGCAGGGGCACCCTCTCTAGAGTACGGTAGCACTTTCCCATTGTCATAGTTCATCATAAGGTAGTCTATCACAAAATTTACTAAATTTATCTGATCTTGAGACGATTTCTCTGATCAGGGATCGGTCGCAATTAGCAGTTACAGTTCATTAGTTGGATATGATGTCAGTGTGAATTGACTATTCTATCTTGTGCCGGAAAGTTCTTGTGATATATACATTGAAAGATACATCGTGGATCAAAGTTCACATTTGATACGCATTTTAAACTAAACCCTAAAAATATGAAATAGGAGAAATAGGAGAAATTACCGCATGTGGTGGCCATGTTCTTTCTAAAGGATTTGTAATCTGAGAACCTGGCTTGAGTATGTTGCTTTATTTCAAATTGCAAACGTTCATAGTTTATTATACGGAGAAATTGGTAGTGCAGCATTAACTATTTCTGATATGGGTATGGAAAAGGATTAGCTTATTTGTAAGGTGGATATGAGTTTGAAATATTTTGAGAGTATGGAGATTGTGTTTCCTAATTCCTGATGACTCAAATATAATTTTATAAATTTCTTATGTTCCAATTCACCTTATGTTCTTAGGGGACATTGATGTTGATTTTGATTTCAGGGCCCATAGTGGAATTCTTTAAAATATCCTCAATTTAGGCAAAAAAAAAGCATGGTTGCAAGTCCGGCAATAGTAGCTACAATTGGGATCCCCACATACAAGACATGCACGTCTCAATGGACTTGAAGTTGGCAAGTGTGGATATGGTGCTTCTTCTTCATCCACGTCATTTCCTTGGCCACGCCAATCGTAAGTGAGCATCACACAAATTGAGCTTGAATTGAAGGTGAATCAAATATTTTCTTCTTTTGCGGTGTTGACGCAATGTTGCTAAATAGATGACATACATGTTCACCACCATGGTGTCTAGTAGGAAATAAAAAACTTGGTGCCACTACTTGTGAGATCTTATTTGGCTAGAATATAATGCTCTCAATTGGTCCACAACATCCACCCCCCTCATATGTATCATATACTCTAGATGAATAGAAGAGGTTTGGATTGGATCCCTTACCACCCCATTCCTATGGGGAACCATTGGTATTGACACATAAGGGAACTCTATAGGCAATGCATATGTGGAAATTAATAAAATCGGATGTTTATCCTTCCACAAAACACATGTTATGCCCCGAAAATCATGCATTGCCCATTGTAAAATACCTTGAGGTGAATGGATCTAATTTTGAATCGTCTTCAATTTTATAGGGAGAGGCCCACCCGATTTGACCTCATAGTACTAGTAGCATATATTTCAAGTGCAGCCAATTCCATAAATAATTCAATGCTTGAGAAATAGTTGTTGGTTACAACATGTCCCTTCCCATGTTGGCCATCTAATTATCTCATGACTACATTGTGTGCCACACTAGCCTCTCCATGAACCAAATGTGGTATTTCTTCAATTCCAAAATGATTGGTCCCACAATAGATCTCAAAGTTGTAAACAAATTTCAGTGACGAATCCGCTAAGCATCAAACCTTGATTCTCCATTTTTGTGGCTTCTTTGGTATATATTGCCTAACTGGACTATATGAATCCTTGTACTATATCATCATTTCATCCATGGTAAGGTATTTATCCAAACTCCACTCTCGCTTGAAACTATCTCTAATGTCATGCACCAACCACCTTACTTGACCCATTTTATCATACCTAGGCATTTCTTTCTTCCTAATGTATCTAGTTGGGTTGGTAATGTGTAAACATCTTGACATGGCTTCAAACCTCCCCCTAGAGAAAATTGAAGAAATCCACTGCCACTGAAGGAAAGACCCTTGTTCATTCCAATATGTCCTAGTATTTGGTTGTTTTTTCAACCCCATAAGCATAAGAATTGATAAAAAGGCCCTTAAAATCCACGTAGCCAATGGCAACCATCCTTCTCCCCCCCTAGTTTTGCCATGCTCATCTAGTGTAGTTGCGTAACGATTAGTCTCCATTACTATTTTGTGCAAGAGAATATAAAGCCAAAAGAATGAAAACAATGCCATAAAAGTCGATATCATGGTTGTCATAACGGGCGAGTTAGAGTCATCGGACGGGACGGACAGACAGGCAAACTGGACCGGACGGACGGACGGTCCGGACGGCTTTAATTTTGTAACTTGTGCAATTTTGCGGAATGACACGTCACCTCGGAATGCGCCCTAACAATCTCGTCCGCGCCCAGCATGTTCGTTAATCCACATGGCATCCACGTGGCCTATTTTTCCGTTATCAGAAAGTCAACTATGTGTTGACTGTATCGGACGGGCGGGACCTCTAATGGACGGGCGAACGGGATGTCCATCCACTATGACAACCATGGTCGATATTGTATGAAAATAATGTGTAGGTCCCATTGAACCTCCAAATGCTTTGGATTTAGGAGAATAGGTGAAATTTGAGCATGACCAAGTTGAATCATGAAACCTACACTACTAGAAAATTCATGACCAAAACAACAAAATTTCAACTCAAATTTGTTGAATGATTCAGTCATTTTAGAGGTGTTGTTTTGGACAAAATCAAACTAAAATCTATTGATTTTTTTTGTTATTTTGGACAAATAAAAAAATTAAATTAAATTCTAAAATTTTAAATTTTAAAAAACAAAAACTTTTGGATGGTGCTCGTTTAAAATGAAATTTTTTTCTACCCAAGCAACTACCACATGGATAGGGCCACCTGCTACGCGGGTGGGTGCCTCCAAGGGGATTCGAACCTTGAACCTCATGTATGAAGGTTCAAGGTTTCAACCACTAAACCACCCAAACACTTAGGTGACCACACAAGAACTAGAATTTTATATATTTAGTTTTTTCATTGTTTTTTCATGTGTTTTGTATTTTCAGCAGATTTCAAAGGTTATTTACTCATAGTAGAACACATTTTTTCAAAAAACTTGAAACTAAGAAAAGTTTTAAATTCAAGATAACTTTCACCTCAAAAAATCGTTTTGTGATTTTGAGTCTCCAATAAAAATTTATGGACAAAAATTAGAGAAGATGTTTGAAAATGTCAAAATATATGTTCCTAACTACCCCTCTCTAATTTTTATCTATAACTTTTGATTAAAGGATCTAAATCACATACGTATTTTTGGAGGTGAAAGGTATCTTGAATTTACAACTTTTCTCAATTTTATGTTTTTAGAAATTTTTTATTCTCCTATGCGAGAATGGACTCCAAAGTCTGCTCAATTGGAAAAAGATTGAATTTTACATGATTAATTTTTTTTAAATCATTATACTTAGATTCTCAAATATTCTAAAAAGATTCCAAAAAGATTCTTAAAAGATTTCAAATTCAACAAAAACTTGTTAATTTGGTCATTGCACTATCCAAATCAACAGAAAGAATTTGCCATTCTGTTGATTTTCACAGAAAGTTACAAAATGATCATTCTACTATTTCAAATAACATAAATCAATTGAATTTCTATTGTTTTGGTCGTGCATTTTTAGTAGTGCTATACTTCACATTGGTAGGGTTGTTTGGGTCCCATTTGTCACTTGAATCCCTCCTCTCATATGCATTCTCACTTCTAGAGGAATTACTCAACATTGGAGCAAAATTACGTACCCTCCTCCTTTGAGCCATCCCTCTCGGGTGCAATCTTGGAGGGCTAGCATGTATTTCAATGGATGGAATGTTGTCTCTTCGCACCAGCCTCAGATTGCCGTGTCCTCCCTCATCAAAATCGCTCCAATCTTCATTCATCCAATTGGGTTGGTAGTTGTGCATATTCAAATTCACTTCGTGCTTGCAACCATCATCATCAATTTTAGTACATTTTCTAATGCAAAATGTACTTAATTTTATACTTTAGATAATGTTTTAAAATTGTAATATATATATATATATATATATATATATACACACACACAACAAAAACGTGACTATCTTATGGCTATGATATGAAAAATTATTCTCCATTTTGGTTTTGAAATTTGGTGTCACAATTGGAACAATATGGAAACATGATAAATCAAGCAATGCTAAGAATACACCCTAAAAAAACTTTAGCACTATACATGAGACCTAATAGTTGTTTATATCTAACATAATTTTTGGTTCACACTACTCAAAAAACAATTTTCAAACTTGGATGCTTACATATAATAACAACAAATATATTTGTCCACTGTCAAAAGTCAAAACATAAGCGAAGACCAAAATAATTTCACTATTTTGTGTATATAAAGTAGGAGAGACTTGAAAATTTGGCCACACCAAAAATACTAACTACACAAAATTAGAGGTCTCATCTATAGTTTTTACTATACTAATAGAGCTAACTAATGCAAAGATAACATCTAATTTTAGAATTAGATGAGACTAACAAACCTACCTACATAAAATCACAACTTTAACTACCTCTTTTGAAAGTGGGAGCACCTTTTATCCAAACAAAATAAGAAAATGGGTGCACCTCATGCCTTTATCCACAGCAAGGCCCTGTTGTTCCTCTCCATGAAATTCGCCCTCTATTCCTACCTATTGCGTCCCCAGTAACGGTCTGTTTCGAAAGCCAACAAATCCAAAATCCCCCCCTTCCCACCTTGTTGGTTGGGAAACGTGGCTCCATTGCAACCATCCAATCGCCATGCGGTGTAGTTGGATCGCCCTCCCATGCAACTTCTAGTCGCATGTAACCTCGAATCTGTTGATCCATCAAATGGTCTCTTCCATTAGTGCTTCCCCCCTACAAGTTCATTGTTATGCGAGCCTGACGTTGCATTGTCTTTTTCCCACCGTGCACTCCTCTCCTACCATGGTTTTTTTGAAAACTCGTACGAGTGCATGAGTTCTTGTTGCCAAGGTTCAACATTAGTGTAGCAATCTCCGTCTTCTTTTTCCTCTTCTAAATCTTCATTGTAACCCTCACAACTCGAATCTTGTGGCGGTACTAAATCTAGTTCTTGCAACTCTTGACTATCTAGGAAGTCTCCATCTGGCTCACCGATAGGTAACTCCTTGTCCCCCTTTAGCTGCTCGGGTAGAGTAACCATTGCTGCCAATGTTGTTGATATTGTTGCAGGGTTGTTGTTGAAGGAGGAGCTTTCCGTTGATGAGAGGTGGAGGTTGAACCCGCTTGCAATGGCACCCATGCATTTTTCTCGCTAAAACTTTGCAACCTACCACTGCGCCTTGGAGGCAGGTCATTTGAAGCGACCTATAAAGTTCCAAAACATAGAAGGTTAGTCATCTTGCCTTAGATCTAAACTATTTCATTTTATAAATCAAACTTGGCATGTGTAGTTTATGTTTTGCAAAGTTAATCTGAAAGTATAGCTTACCCATCTTTCCTTTTGGAATTGTGGAATTCAAATCAATGCGTTTGAGAGTAGAAGTTGTTGCAAAATCAGGCCACACTTGTTCCTTGATGAGTAAAAGAATCTATGGATGGAATTGTCTACATTGGCACCACCCCAAAGACTGTGCCGCTTGTCTATAAAAAATGGTGGTGATAATTATTTGGTTGTAGAATAGAAGGCCACTTCAAACTACCTTTCTGAAGAAGCAAGCCTCGCAAATGTTGAATTTTTAGTAATACCACCAATCTAGCAGCTTGCAACAACAAACGCTCCTTCCTTGTCTATGAGAATTTGGAACAAGTGATTACCAACTGATACAACTTCTTCTTGTGCAGGTTTGGTGACAATGTGCCTCCTGCTTCCTTGTCCTACTTGTCTAGCTATCATGTCGCTAGTGCCGGACTCTTGAGCCAAAACCGCCCATGGAATTGATCTCAATTGCAGTGCATTGGTGCTCGACTCTTATGCTGAACCTGCAAATCCAAAAGATCCCTACTGTAGCGCTCTAGTGACAGATTGTTTTGCCGAACCCGCCTGCTTAGTTGATCCTGAATTCAATGTCTCCGCCGACCTTGCTTGGTCTTGAGTTGTGGATGCCAAGCTCTCGTTGGCCACCGCAGAGAATGCTCACTGCTATTGCCGAATTGTTGGATGTGGTGCTTTGGTGAGGCTACACTCGAAGTTGTTGATGTGTGTAGGTATCGAACTGTTGTTGTTTGCTTAGCCAAGACGATTGTCTCCAACAACTGCAATGTGGATGGTCCCTCCTCCTAAGCTAGCACTATCTAGATCTCTCCGTGGTATCTCACTTGCAACAGTTATGATTGTAGTGAAGTTTTCCATTCTCCCTGTGTGTGTTGATACTAAACTTGGTGTTATGTTTTAGTCTAAGTTTCCAACTATATTAGCATTGTTGTCTGCTGATTAATGCAGCTAGCAAGAGGATTGCGGTAATTTAATTTTGTGCATTATATTTCTGAATTTTCTCAAATTGGGGGTGGGATGATGTTATTAGATCAAAGTTTTCGATGGTTCATTACTCTTATTTGCACCAAGATAGTGTAAAACAAAGAGTCTAAGGAAATTTTTGCAGTAGTTTTTGTCTTTTGAAAATATTGCAGATCTAATGTCTATTACTTCTTTGATGATCCTTAATCCAAAATTCAGCTATAAAGAAAACCAGTATGACTTTCTAAATGCCATACATTGTTCAAAATTTCAAAATTTCACAATTTGCATGCTCATGTGTAGGTAGCAATTGAGTCATTTTGTTCTTTGGAAAATATTCCTCTAATTATCATGGAGAATTGAAATATCACAAAATAAATGAAACAATTTTCTTGTGAACTTGTCACAGTCTCAAAATCTCAGTGAAATAGTTAGAAATCCAATTCAACAAAATCCAACGACTTTCTTGGTCCTCTGAACCACATTCATACCTCCTTCTACCACCCACCCTAAACTATAAGGAACATGGCAGCAACCCAAGCTGTCAATTTGATAGTACAATATGGGAACCCATTATCCATCTTCTTTAAACCCTTGTCCGAAGTCTTGTCCCACCACTTTTGGGCAATATCCCAAATTTTTTGTCACAGTGTAAACTAAGGTGCCCGTGCTGCCCTCTGAACAAACAAAAACACTTTTTTGTAATAACTTTTGTTCAATAAATGAAAAAGGTTTGAAAATTATTGCTTGTAAAAGGTATTCCTCGTCCCCTAGTCCTCAAAAAAAATTAGCACAAAATACCCAAAATTGTATATGTGGTGGCTTGACCAAAAATGCTATGTTGTCAAAAAACATTGTTTGGTCCTTTAGGGGTTAATTTATGAAAATTTTGAAATTCAATAACATTTACATTATAGTATGAGAGGTTTATATATAAAGGAATGCACAAGCTTTGATTTGTGGTGTTTGGACATGCAAGGTGAAAGTTATGGTTTTTTCAAAGTGAAAGAAATTTAATTTAATATTAAATTTTTTTTAAATTCATAATTTTCACATTGCATGTCAAAAAGCCATGAAATTGAAATGAATAGAGATTCCTATGCATAAGGGAACACAAGAACTTTTTTTTTGTGGTGTTTGGACATGCAATAAGAAAGTTGTGAATTTTTCAAAATAAAAGATAATTGAATTCAACTTGTTTTTATCAATACAAACTTTGAAATTCAATAACTTCATTGTAGGTTCAAACACTTCAAAATAAAGTCCATCCACCCCTTTGCACAAAGAGCTTTCCAACAATATCCAAAACACCTCTAGACTACTCATGGTTTGTTAGACCTCAACATATTAAACAAAACAAACAAACAATTTAACTTAAGGGGTATGGATGGCTTTAGATTGAATGCATGATTGTAATGGGCTTAATCCTAGTTATGTGAAATGGAGACAATTTTGGAATAGATAGTTAGAACGCACTTATCTCAGGGTTGTCATAACAGACAGCATATTATTGTTCACAGACGAATCAGACCGATTAGGGCTGACCGGCTGCCAACTTCGGAGCCCTGTATTTTTTGCAAAAAGTACCCAAATTGGGCATATGATATGTTTTTTGGCATCTCCAGTAATTCATCCGACTCGTCTGTGAACAGTAATATGCTGTCCGTTATGACAACCCTGACTTATCTTAATAGTGTTGTCCCAAGGTACTTTCATTGTGACCCACCGTAGTTGCCTTCCACTTCTTGCTTCTAATGCTCTATCTTGCCTCTAGTCCTCTAGTATCAAGGATGATGACTTCAAAGGTACATTTGAATGGCCTAAAGGGTAGCTTGCACTTTTTGGATTATGAAGTATCCTAATTGCTTCTAAACTACTAGATATTACTCAACACTATTAGGATTGTCAAATAGTTGTCTTGTAAATTACTTAGCAACTAATGGCAATGCAACAACACATTGAAAAGAGGTGTACCCCCCTGGTTTGCATTAGTTCCTTGTAGAATAAAATTTTTAGTTTTTAGGTTATTTTTTAATTTTTATTGAAAAAGTATGTAGAAAGTAGTCTAAAAAGTAGAAAAAATAGCTTAAAAGTAGACTAAAAACACTAAAAAATAGAAAGTAGCTAAAAGTAATAAAAAAAGCAATTTTTTAACTTTATGTACTGTGAATAGGGCAGTTTGGATGGATGAAGTACAAAATGGATGAAAAATTGCATAGATGGATGAAAGATTTCAAAAGGTGCTAGAAGGGATGAATGGGACTCGATATGGATGAAAAATTGCAAAATGGATGAATGAGGCATGGAATTGGATGAAAAACAAAAAAACAAAAAAACAAACGATTGGAAGAGGCGTGGGCCTTCTTCCTAACGTTTCAAAAGATACAAGAAAAAATGAATTTTTTTTCTCTCTCTCACTATGCATTCAAGAAGCACATGTCTGTACTTTCTTGTGTTTTATAATTTATAAAAATAAAATAAAATTTTCTTTAGTGCAAATCCATTTTATTCTGTTGCGCTCTGTTTGTATGTTCGAGTGTTTGATTTTGTAAACTGTGAATGTGTGTTTTGATAATTATTGCAATTGCGTATTCTGGCCTTTCTGAATTTGCAATTTGTTCATTTTAAAAATTAAAAATTGTGTCGAAGCATTCTGGTGGCGACGAACTATTGCAGCATAAATAATTCGATCTACAAAACAAAATGGATTTTTGGCTGAAAAACACACATGAATTCTTTGAATAGTAATAGTTTTATCAACCCATTGAGATGGAGTTTGAATTTCAAAGTCTTCATTGTCAAATAAATGTAACGGGACGACTCACCCTGTGGTTTTGGACCTGTTGCCCTGAGACTTGTTGCCCAATCTTAAAAGAAAGGAGAAAGCTCAAAGACTAAGAATCTGGTATTTTGTCTTAAATATTTCATACCTTGCATACTGGACGTATTGCCCACTGAGACTGCCACGTATAGTCATTTTGCACATAGATTCGAAAAGCTCAGAAAGAGCAATTACTGGCCCTATTGCCCAACACATAAAAAGGTGTTAATTAAAGAATTATTTGTATATTTTAAAAGTATTATCTTATATATATATGATTAGATCATAGACTGCATCCATGTATAAGACGTGTTAATTAGCCTGACGTGTTGCCAAAGACGTGTTGCCCACTCTAGAATACTATATAGGACCGGACTCTTAGAGCATTATGTTTGCATTAGTGGTAATGGACTGTCCACCAAATTGAAAGAACCTGGAAATAAAGAAAGAAAAAAAAAGAATAAAAGTATAAAAATAAAGTTTTCAGGTATGATTTATAAAGTTAGTTTACACATAACCTAAATCTACTTTAAAAGTGACATTAGATGCACTAACGATAGACTACGTTGACTTATCCACAGATGAACTCCTATACTACTGGTACTTGACAAAAAGTAAAAGTTAGTAAAAAAGTACCTCACATTCCTCCCTCCTCTCAAAAATTTACAAGCCGTTGATTTCTTTTTTTTAAATGCTTACCCTCGAAATTGCCATTGATTTCTCAAAAAATCACATGCCATTGATCTTGTGAGATTTAATTTGAGTCGTCCAAATATGAAATATTAGATATGGATACAATATCACATACAAATACATACTAAATAATGAATATGGATACCAAATACAGTACCACATATGAATACATATTAAATACTAACTACACATTAAATATTGAATACAAATATGGATACAAATTGACTATTGAATACGGAATATGGATATGGATATAATACTGAATATAGTATTGGATACGGATATGGGATGAATTGTCCCATATTGATTATTAAACAATTGGGTTTTAAAATTACAAGAGGGGAAAAGGGTGGTTGGAAATAAGAATTTCAAAATTTTAAAATCCAATTGATGGAGTGATTGACAAGGCACTACAAGTAGTAGCATCTCATTATGTAGGAATTAAATTTCCTATAGTAGTTGCATTCTAGTTTAGGGAAGCGAAAACTTTGGTGTGTATAATTTAATAAACATCATTATCAAATTTTGTACTTCTTTTTGACGACCACTTCTACCACCCTAACAACTTTGTGGCTTAATTGAACCAAAGTCAATGGAAATGTTTGTTAGATTGTTGTCAATAGAATTGAATGTGTTGTTCTTCAATTTAGGTAGATTGACTAGGTATCTCTCATCCAATATGCCAATAATGTCTTGATTTACTAATATGATGCTTTGTGATCTTTATATAGTTAGAATTTGTAGTACTAACGATGTAAACATACCATAGAGGGGAAGGAAGGAGAAAAGGAGTAGGTAGTTTTAACTTCTTTTGCATTCTAAACACTTGTTTTGATGAATTGAGTACAACAAAATCCAATTCATATTTTCTCCTCTCATTGATGATACTCTTGAAAACTTTTAAGATTGCTAAATTTAGGGAGTGAAGATTTCATCATTTAGTAGCCTCCGCCAAGTCTCAACATTGAAGAGCATGTCTTCTGAGTGGATAGTCACTCAAGAGACTCATTCATGTGGAAACAAACTATCAAATTTCTTAAATGAAATTAATTGTTTTATCCCCTCTAATCTAGTGACCTTCCACCTAGTCACCCACCACCCAATCATCTTATATTCAATCATCATGCATTTCTTATTTGTATTTTTGCCAAGCTTTGGAAAAGGCATTCAATATAGGTTATCTCTATGTACAAATCTGTACCCGAAGTTTGTATATGTATCCATATCTCCAATTTGTATGCCCTATCTATATTATGTATATATCTATGTATCTTGTATTAGAGCATTAGATGGCCAAAATTGTTTCCGATGAATAGTAAATGTTTTTTAAGATGATTGGCATCGGAGAAGGAGGTTGATTTTTATTAAAGGGAGATCCAACGACTAAAGTATTTTAGCAAGAAGAGGGAAGGGAAAAAAGCTAGGATGCATCTTTTCAGGAGATAGTGTAGGACATAATTCAATGTCCCTCAAATGTGGTTTACAATAGTAGGGATGATGGTGAAAAGCAAATGCAAATATCTTCAATATTAATGGTTGAAATCTCCTCATTTTGAACTCTAAATGCATTATTTTTCTCTAGCATGTATTTATAATTTTATTCTAAAAAAAAGGGAACAACCCCGCAACAACTTTTTCCCACGTCATCACATAAGACTAGGTGAAGTTGCCCCAAATATAATTTGATGAAAAACAAAATGAATCCTAAATCCTCCAAAAGGTTCGTTATATCATCAAAAATTAAAGATTTGGTTCTTTTGAAGTTCAAGGATTAGCCCTAGAAGATGCAATCCCCATAATTAAGGTATTCACCAAAATATTTCAATCATTGTACCAAGAGGTGCATTCTTTGTTTCTATGGTTATTAAAAAGTGAAGTCATCCATCAAACCTTCTAAGTATGTAGAGTCCTTATAGATATAACCCTTAAAGAATGTGGCCTTATGATTAAGGTAGTCACCAAAATTGCTTAGATTATTGAATCAATAGGTATATCCTTTCTTTCTACAATGAACAACGATGTCATACATCCATCAACCACTTTTCAACTTCAATGTCTTTTTAATCTCTAAATGCTTGAGGCACCTTAAATCTAGTGTTTGCAAAACTTTGAAGTTAAATAAAACCTAGTTAAGTTGCAATTTTTAGCAATTTATATTTTTGAAAAGTTTTTCTTGAAGTTTAATTTTAGCATCAAAAATCCAATCTTGAAAATAAATAATAGTGATTTTTCTATTCAAGACTTTGTGCAAGGGTACCCATTGCAATTTTGACTTCCCATAGTGTTGAGAGCTCTTGGAAATTAGTCCCCCAAATATGAGATCTTGGAGAAAAAATCACATTCAAAATTCATTTAAAAAAATTATAGAGTAGATTTTAAGAAGCCATAAATTAATTGGGGGTATACGTGTTAGACCCTTTAACCTCATCTTTTTTTGGTCACCAACTTTTTAGATTTGACTTGTGAAAAGAGGATTGAAAGACTTCACATTATTTTTGTAGGTTTAGCACCCTCATGGTCAAATATTATACTCTTTCACTCCATAAGTGATATTGTTATATTTTCTTTTCCTATGAGATCTATAGCATGTCTAATTTGAATTTGTACGGTTACAATTAAAAAAAAATTGATACAACTTATCACAATGTTGGCATTTTGTTCAACATAGAGTAAATTCCAAGAAGCTCAAAACAAGCCTTGGGCATTTAGGGGTTAAAAACATCCACACAACAACTCAAAATCAAACACAAATCCGGTGAATCGCTAGGCCCAACCTAGCAAGTGCCCCTACGACACCTTTAGCTAGAGCCAAGAAATGGCCGACCATAGCCAAATGTATCGAGTACATGACCAAATACTGAGCAGTGTTGTTTTTTTCAATTTTAAGGGAATCTAGTTTTAGGCTCCAAGTGATAAGTAAATTGTTGGAGTTAGGCACCCTCAAATTTATTTTTGGTATAAAATTTGGCTCCAATTTAGAAATCAGTATTAGTTGTATGGCTTCCAAGAAATCCCAAAAAATATCTTCAGCAATTTTGACACTTGGACTGGTGCAAAATAGGGAGACTAAATTAACCATGTTCTTTGGTTACATATCCACATCAAACTAAAATTGTCACAAGTTTGAATTTTGAAATGCTATTTACAATAGAAATAATCAACCTCACTCTTTTGAATCTCAAGCTTGTAAAACTAACATTCAAGCCAAAACACACAACAACACTACAAAAATGAAAGGCATAAATGACTACAAAGAATGATTGCAAAAAGTCATTTTGGATCAAAACGACTATAAAATCCTTAGGTCCTCATTCATGGAGGAAGTAAAAATTGTACAAACAATTATAATTTCATCAAGTCAATTACTTAATAAGCCCTTTAAAGTCACTTGTATGCTACAATCTGTACCAAAATCCTAAATTTTGATATATTTTAGGTGATTGGGGATGAAAAGTTGTTGAATCAACATCTACATAGGTGGCAACATGGTAGCAAATTCTAATAGTCATAGTTGAGGTAGTGGCCTCAAGGGTGTAATCTAAGATCTACATCTAGCTTTTTTAATTTTTTAATGTCCTAATTTTTCTAAAGGCTTGGTGTGGAAGATTTTTTGGGTGCAATTAGTTTTTTTATCACCTAAAAAAAATCCCTGATATTGAGTCATGGAGTGGCTTGGTATCCTCTCTTTTTGTCCTTTGAATGGAGTTATTATAGGTAAGCTTTGAATGTCGAATGTTGGAAGCCATAAAGTGCACACTGGGAGTTGTGAAAGAGTGCATGGAGGGAGACTAGGAGCTCTTAGGCCATGTGCATGTTATTTCTTTTCCATTTTTGAATTTGCATTCTGTGCTGATGTAGGAGCCAAGGCTTTTTTTTTTGTCTTTTTAGTACCTGATTGCACTAGAAAAAAATTAATTTGGCTAAAAAATGGCAAAAAATCTCGAAGTGTTTTGTGAAAAAACTTCAAATTATAAAAAATCTTGGATGAAATTGCTTGATTGTGAATGAAAAGAGAATTATAGACATGTGATATATATGAATGTGATCTTTTCTATCAAATATGTAGATGAATGTTGAAAATGGAGCACCACTACAATATTTTAAATCTCTACTTTGGCATTTTATGAAAAATGAAAAAAAAAGACCTAATAAGAGCAAGCAACAAACACAACCTAGGGGGTAGGATGAACATAGCAAGCCGCACTAGCAAGCCCATCCTACCATCTCCAAGCATGGGGATGGTCTAAGGATTGTCCTAAGCTAACAAAGAAATACTTCTTAGTTCCACGAAAAAACACTCAATGGATTGGGTGAAAAGCCCAAAGGATGTAATGTTCATTCCACCCACTAGAACATCATCTATTTAGATGATCACCAATTTTCAATCACTTAAGCAAACTGGCCCCTGTGTAGTATCGGAAAAGTCAAGGGCTAAATTATCCCTTGTCTAGAAATACAATTAATAAGGATTCCATATTTTTGGAGACCTTCATTCAAAGAAACAAAAGCATGATATAGGGTATTGCATTTTTAACCAACTCATACTTCAAATACAATAGTGCTTTATTACTAAAATAGATAATAGCAAGCTTTAACCCCTAAATGCCCAAACTGCATTGTTTAGCAACCTAGAAATTTTGGGGAACTCACTACAAATGGAGTTTTTATTTATTTTTCTTTGAAATTTCATACAACATGTGCCCAAGGAATACCTTTAAGGCCCTACAATTTTCATAACTTTTGACTACATGGGTAAAAAATTGCTATATGATATGCGTTTTCATTACTCGTCAAGTAGTTCAAGCAGTAAAAAAAACTTCTTTAAAAATCATTTTTTTAATAAATTAAAACTTAAAATTGTTTCTCTAGATTTGTATATACTTGGAAAGCTTTGAATTATTCCATTTTGATCAATGAGTCAAAAGTTATGAGGAATTTTAGTTTGCAAAAGTTTATAGGTTGTTATTGAATCTCTAATCTAAGACAAACTTTGAAGTCCTTTATTTAACTCAATTTTCAATATTTTTGGAAAAAAAATCCTTTTGATTGTTAATTTCAACATTACAATTATTGGAATTGGCATTTTTCAATTCCATAAATAAAATGTTAACAATTTAGTATTTTGAATCATTCTCTCTTCCTTTCTACTTACTATTTTTTCCCATATGTTGTACAATTCCAAACAATCTGAAATTTTTCAAGCATGTAGCCAACTTGACTAGAAGAATGAATTCAAACAGTAACCACCATTTTGGACATTTTTTCATACAAATGTGACTTTATGAAGTGCAACTCCTTGAATTTTTGCAAGGCCCACAAAAGGATTTTTGTCACTTCAAATGCTAATATCTTGCAATCTGCACGCTAGAAATTTTTGAAATTTTTTGCACCTCTTTTCAAACTAGCAAACTACAAGATCCTATGGTTA
Organism: Pseudoscleropodium purum; assembly: GCA_963969395.1. Classification (NCBI taxonomy): domain Eukaryota; kingdom Viridiplantae; phylum Streptophyta; class Bryopsida; order Hypnales; family Brachytheciaceae; genus Pseudoscleropodium; species Pseudoscleropodium purum. The sequence goes on along the minus strand of OZ017800.1, from coordinate 13,273,256 downwards.
CATGTGGTCAAAACTGTTTTTTTTTCAAAAATTTGGTACTTGTATTAAAAATGGCAGTTTTATAGCAGTTTTGGTGAAAACATAGTCAAATTCATTTAGGGGTTAAATGAAATTTGATAGCACACCCCAAAGTGTGCTATTTGAAGATGTCACTAGAAACCCCCAAATAAAGACAATTCAATTATATAAATCAATTGAGTACAATTTCTAGGTAAAACTATTGACTTTTCTAAGTACATGCCAAATATAGACAATTTTTCATTCTCCCCAGTGCTGCGTGTCATCTTACCAAGTACGAGTCATATCGTCGATCAACATGCTTCAAAAGTCATCAGTTTCTCGTATCTAGTTGATTGGATGTAGAGCATGGTATGGTTCGGAAACAGACCACCCTATGCTACAGAAATGGGACGCTGATCGGAAATGGGTGCCAACACAGCACCGCTCTCTCACCACCAGAACGGCAACCCCTGTTCACACCGCCATCCGCAACAGCCTTGGTTGTCGACGCGCCTCTTTTTCTGTGGCCACAAACCCCCAGTCCCAGTCGCACGGTCTCAACGACGAGCCCGTTCCGATGCTGCCACGAATTCAGATGCCCGAGTTGTCGGTGCTCATTCAACCGTTAGTTGGCAGCAGACAGAAAGTTCATCATTTCATCACAGTTCAGAAATCACAAGCTGCAATCAGCGTGGCAACCGCAGAACAAGCCATTCATGTCAGGTGCTTTAGGGCCCCACCGACGTCGACTGATGACTCTGCAATCCTCCAAGACTTTCCCCTTCCGTCTTCCTCACACTCCTGGTGTTGTGCAACTTCATTCTACTTCTCTCGTTGCTGCACAGAGAAAGAGCGGTAGAGTTTTAGTGCGAGTGGGCTCCGATTGAACGATTGGGAAGCGGTTGCGACGTTTTCGAGGCGGTGTGGGCAGGGTTTTTCCAACTGCGAGTAGATTGAAATTGGGTTTGGCATTCCTGTTTTTTGGATTTGAATTCGAGATGGGGTTGGAGGCGTGGATGCTGGTGGAAGACGAAGGTCGGGAGCTCGTGGCGAGTAACGGAGATGTTAAGGCGGCCAAGGAGCAAGCGCTGCTCACGTCGTTCCAGCTGGGGCCCTTTCTTCTCTCCCATCGGTAAGAGGACCCAGTTTTTGTTTCTTGAAATTTTGGGGGGTCGTGAATAAATTCTTCGTTTTATTGCAAAAGAACAGGAAACGGGTTTTCGAACTTGGAATGGAGCGCCTGGTCGTTTTTTTGCTGTGGCATTTCGGTTTGAAATTTGGAGGCGATTTTAGGGATTTTGGGGTGGGTGGGGGTGTTTTTTTAGGGTTCTTTGAACTGCACTGGAGTTTGGTTTCAGAGGGTTTTGGAAAAGGTTACGTTTAGAGATTGATAGGGTTTGGGAGTTCGTCTGTTTGGAAAAAATTGGAAGCATTTCTTGATGCTGGTCGTGGTTTTGGACTATATTTGCTTGTGGTGCTGCATTCAATCAGCTGAGCAGGGATGATGTATTTAGAGAAATTGTTGTTTTTATAATTATTTGGATAAAAGGTTTGTGTTCTGGAGGAGATTTGTGTGTTTATCATAATTTGTGTCCTAATTTTGTACCTGAATTATGGGATTTTGACGAAGTGTTTGATATGAGTTGATACGTATTTGATTTTTGCAGTGGTTTAAGATTAGTAGAGTCTTGTGATTCTTACAGTAATGGGGCTATCGGGCTGAAGTGATGAATTGAAAACGAGCCTTCCAGTGTCTGCTTTTGGAGACGCCTGTATGTGGGACTCGTGATGAAATTGCATTAGTTCAGGGTCACTTTGGATTGCACTGTTCGAATCAACAAGCTTGAGAAGACAAGAAATCCTAAGTCTTGATTGGTGTAAATATCATTTCTATTGATTTTGCCTTGTTTAGTTCAGTGTCGACTTTAGCAAGTAACAACAGTAATAAGAATGGAGAGTTGGCTCTTACATGGTTCCTATGTAGCAAGCTAAAATATTTGAGATACCAAGGTTTCAAGCCCTTTCTTTAATGTGGATTGGTCACTTGTCACCTTCAATGGGTCATTAGGTGTCTTTCTTTAAGCTCTTTATCTCACTCTTAGTTGCACATGACGTTGGGACTTTTGCAGAATAGTGCATGCTCCAATGACGAGGTGTAGGGCAACTGGCGGCATTCCTCAGCCTGAAAATATGCTATACTATGCCCAGCGTGCCTCTCCTGGTGGACTCCTTATAGCTGAATCCACTCAGGTTATGCCTGCAGAATCAGAGTACGCTTTTCCTTTTCTATCTCCTCACTATGGATCCGAATGTGGACCAAGCTTGAAGGTCCAGCTTTGATTTTGAATCACCTTCTTAATGATGCTACGATGTGAAATATAATATGACGCCCACGTTCCTGGTCTTTTACAATGTTCAGTCCCTACATTGAGAAGTTTAGACCTACATTCGTTATCTGCTAGTTATCACTTAACCCTAAATATCAAGGAATCATTGTTATTAACGACCAACTAAATGTTGTTTCTCTGCAGGTATCCAGACGTCCCTGGAATTTATTCGTTAGAGCAGATTGAAGCCTGGAGACCTGTCGTGAAAGCTGTCCATAACAAAAATGCGATCTTTTTTGCTCAATTATGGCACTCTGGCCGGGCTAGTCTTTCAGGTATGAGCTTGTCATCTTCAGCTTTATCGAGTTTCAAGTTGAGAGATTTGAATCCATGAAGATGTTCTACACTGAAGATTTAACCCTCGTTACGCTTTTCATTCCATGGGATTTTACACAGAAGAATTAGTCTTAGTGGAAGAATTCGTTGCCCACGCACATGGATTTGTATGGCTATCTGACTCCTGGGCCCCCTGTCTCACAGATAGCGAAATTCGAAATTTGGTGCAAAATTTCCGTATCGCTGCTCGCAGCGCAATCTCAGTAGGTACATCTGCTTACATCCTAGAGCTTGCATGTGGTGCTTGGTATGTTGAGGACTGAAAAGGATTGTGAAAATAAGGGCATTACCACTCATCGGTCCACATGAGTAATAAATGTAAACTCTTCGCTCTTTCTCCTTTCATATCTTCCGAACTATAGTACTTTTTTCACCATTGCCACATCCTATCTTTCATATGCCATATAGGATATCCTAAGTGTGCGTGGATGAAGAAAGTATCTCCTCAGTCTTTATTGTCATTCCTGTAGTGTGGTAGCCGCTTGCTCTAATAGAGCAATGACATGCTTCCACTTCATTGTCTTTCTAATAGTCTTGTCTAGAGTGGCAAGCCTCTAAGAAACTGACATGGAGAAACTCGGGCGTGCTGACGTTTATTTCTGGTATGGCAGGTTTCGATGGGGTAGAAATTCATGGTGCTCATGGTTATTTGGTTGGTAATGAGCTAGTAAGAGACAGAGGCGACACCGGAGTTGAAAGCAGTATAGAGCAAAATTCATGCAGGTTTGTACACCTTTTACCTAACATTTAGATGTTGAGCATGCAGTATGACTCTTGCTTTCATGTTATTTTGTTATTTTTAATTGTTTATGTCGGTGAATGGGTCCTTTTCATTTAACCCCTAAAGGACCAACAGGGTCCCCCATGATTTTTTTGAGCAGTTTTGGGTATCTTTATCATATATGTTTTTGTTTTGATCAAAAAGTGCAGTATTCTTATTGGTGATGCTACCTCTGTCTCAAAATAAATCCGTGGTTTCTAGTGAGAATTTAGTCAGAGTATCACGTATTTATTTCGAGACAGAGGGAGTATTTAGTTTGAGTTATATTCTTGAAGATATGATCATCAATTTCAAACCATAAATTCTGGATCCTCGAGAGATCATCTGACTGAGCACTGGTGGTGGTTCACAGAAGCGCTTTGGAAATCGTAGAGGCAGTTGCTGACGAAATTGGAGCGGACCGTGTTGGCTTTCGGTTTTCTCCTTACACCGAATATTCGGACTCTAAAATCTCTGACCAAGTAGCGCTGGGGGTGTACTTGGCTGAAGCCTTAAACAAGTATAAGATTCTATACTGTCATTTCATGGAAAGTGGAGGCGCGAAAAACGATAAGGACGCAACTATAGAGCCTTTCCGAAATGCTTTTAAGGGGACGGTAATAACTGCGGGTGGGTACACAAGAGAAGAAGGGAATGCAGCCATTGCGTCTGGCAAGGCAGATCTCATAGCATACGGCAGACTGTTTTTGTCAAACCCAGACTTGCCCAAACGTTTCGAACTGAAGGCGCCCCTCAACGGATATGACCGTGGTACATTTTACTCCGACAGCAAGGTCAAGGGGTACACAGATTATCCAACGCTGGAGGAGTTAGAATTGAAGTCTTGAGAATAGTGAGTACCAACAAACGATTGCACCCTATGTTAGTCTCTCTTATTTCTGTACATCTGTATAGTGATTTTTTCCAGGAAATCAGGGGGAAAGGGAAGGATATTCTTCTTTGTTAGTGATGTTATTACTGTTGGTGTAGCACTTGGCAAGCATGAGAATTGAGTTGTAACGTCTTTGATAAATGGAGGTTCACTGGAGTCGTGAATGTGCATCTCATGTTGTGCAATTTTATCCCGCTCGTTTGTTTCAAATATCGTGATGTGCACGTCACTTTCTCATACAAAACATGAGGAATGGCGGAAATCTCTAAATATTAACAACCAATATTATTTGGATATACATTTAATGCAATCAAACCTCTAGTGAAACTCTGTAATTGGACATTCCATGTGTGTCCTCTCAGTCTCATGGATGCAATTCCAAATGTCGTGTTGAAGCAGCTATGCCATGAGAGTTTTTTCAAGTAAGGTCCTTGCTCATGTAGTGTTTATTTTTTTCTGAAGAAGCCTCTGCCTCTTTGGTCCAAGAGCCGACGAACTATAAACCTTGCAGATTTGTAGGTCGGGATCATGCCATTTTCTAATATCTCACATATTTGCTCTTGGATTGTTAGTTGATGACGTCTATAATAGGGGTTCTCAATCATAAATTATTTTGTCACTCAAATGAAGATTATGTCTGCCTGTGCTTGGGACTATACCAAGGTTGGATTGGTGGTAACAATAATTTGGTTTACCTTTACTGATCTAACCATGATGCAACAAGGCACAAAATCATTGGACCTTCATTGATGCAAGCAGTCGCGATTGGTTGCACTACTCGAATTTGAGAACAATCAACGGCATTCACAAATAGGAATTCGAAAGTTGGATGAAAGACACAGCTATGCGGCAAGACTACATGAGGTCTTGATGTCTCGACCTTTCTAATACAACTGCAAATTGTAGCACAGTATTGCACTGGTTTGCTGTACAAGTAACGACGTCCTCAAACCTCTTGTAGATGTAATTATTTTGCCAATACAAGGCCTCTTCTTTGACGAGAATCTCACAAGCTAAGTTATTAAATTGATTCTATCTGTTCATTCAGTCACCAGCGATTCATTTTCTCATTGTGACAACCACTATTGTACTGAAAATACATTCTATTACGCATACAATATTCCGAAATCCTCCAGCAGAGGTCCGTCGGTTGGAAGAACTTACTGTCGAGGTTCAGTTGAACCGCATCACCAGTGGACGTTGTAACTGTCGAGAGAAGCGGTTGCAAGCTCTCCCCCCCGCCCACAAATCCAAGCCCGCCAGCTGCACCCCCTCTCCACCTTTCACCTCCACCCCTTTCATCAATTGCCTTTCGTCTCTCTGCCGGCCGGCTCCACTTCCATTTCCACTTGCACGGCTCCGGTAGCTCGATTCCTCACTCAATTGCAAATTTCGGAAGAATTTCCATTCCATTCAGAGCTTGAAGTCCCGTGATGGAGGAGCCTGCGAAAGCTGCCGAAGATGTCCGTCATTCTTCCCGGGAGCCTTCGCCAGATCGAAGTCCTCCTCTTCCGAAAATCCAAGTGAAGTCGCAGAACCCCATTTCGAGCAAACCCAGTACCGTTGTGGGATCCTCTCCGAAGTTAGTTGAGCGACTGCGAGGAGGCGCAGGGGCTGTGAAATCGCCAAGAGAGGCGAATTCTCCCAAGTCTGCCAAGTCTCTCAAGTCTCCCAAATCTCCCAAGTCTCCCAGGGCTCCCAAGACGCCTGTGCGCTCTCCGAAGACACCGTCGTTTGTGCCGAAGGACGTGATCACGCCCGTGTTTCCTGCGTCGCCGGAGGACATGGTGGGAGCGCAGACGAACATGGAGACGGGGCTGACGTACCCGTATAACGTCTGGGGCCCTATCACCAAGTATGGATACTTGGACGACGTCACACCGACTTGGGTTCAGAGACATCACTTCCAAGGCAAGCATGTGAGTGTCATATGGATATTGTCTCTCAACAGGAGAAATTCCAATAATGGAATTTGTACAAATCATGTCTTTCAATTCTGCGTCCAAATTCCAGTTTTTGTGCATCATGATGTATCCTAGTCTAGTCTATCATCACTGGACAGTGACTATGAAATTCTCCAAAGAAATTGGATTTCTCCCGTGATTGACGTGCTGGAGTTTTTCTACGACCAAGAGCTAGACAGACGACATGTACAGCACCACCATCACAGGAGAAATCCAATATGGAAGTTGGCGAAATGTCCTTCAATTCTGTGTCCAAATTCCATATGTAGTGTACCCTAGTATACCCTATTCGACCATCACTGGATAATTATTGACTATGGAATTCTGCCAAAGTTTCAGAGATGGATATTTTGGATTTTTCATGTTTTTGGTGCGCTGAAAATTTCCTACGAACCAACGCAAGAGGAGAAATCCAATATGGAAATTGGACAAATGTTCTTTTGTGTCCAATCCATTCCTAGTGAAGCCTAGTGCATTGACTCTGAGAAAACCACGTCAATACTCATTGAGATGAGTGAATAGGGGATGGTGAGTGCAATCCATGAGTCAATCCTCCCGAGTTCTTACCAAATAGAGCTTCGAAATTGAAGATTTCGTGGTTTATATACTCGGTGATTGTTTGTACTAGGACAAACTGGCAAAGAAGAGGATACACGCCCGCCGCTTCAGCCACTTGCGCTACCCGGCATACAAGGAGATCATTGAGCCCGAAGAGAAGACCTGTGCCTCCTACTTGGATCCCAAGCGGAAGGAGTTTTGGCGTACCGACGTGCCGAATGTCTTGAACAGAGAAATGAAAGCCAAGAAGGATCGATACAAGGTTAGTTGTTACCCATTCTCCAAATCCTATCTTCATCCTCCTTAAGCACAAGGGAGTTTTTAAGAGTTCAACTGAGATGGAAAACTTTGTTTCATTAGTAATCTCTACTAACTCCCTTGTGGAGAGTGCGAAGAATTTGAGAAATAGAACCGAATTAACGTGAGACTGAATGTGCGAGCAGAGGCTTCTAGAGCATATGGGCAGCGAGGAGGAGTTTCGCAAGAGTGAGTTGCGAAGGGACAGGGAAGACAGATGGCAGGCGTTCCTGGACTACGACAAGAATGTGAAGTGGTACCCCGGGTTCCGAAACAATCAGTCAGGAGTGAAGTACAACATCATCACCAAGGTCCCCACGGACGAATACGAGGAGAAGCGCGTCAACGCCGAGAATATGAAAAAAAGGCAAGATCGAAGATGGCTACATTTAGAACACATTTAGAACGCACCCCAACTGCATAAATTTTCTACTAGAAAATCAGTTTCCAGTGCACCCGTACTGCATAAACTTGTTGACTCGTAACCTCGGTTGAAACTCAGTTTCAAGCTCACCCCTACAGCATAAATCAGTTGGCAGGAATTAAACTCAGTTTCAAGCACACCCCAACTGCATGAATTTGTGGACTAGAAAATCAGTTTCAAGCACACCCAACCTGCATAAATTTGTTGACAGGAAAATGATGTCAAGCACACCCCTACTGCATGCATATAAAATTTGTTGACTAGAATATTCCTTTTTCAAATCCACTCCAAGTTTACAGATCTGTCTGCCTGGAAACTCCCAACACTCCTAAATTATGCCATGTATGGTTTCAGATACATGCTAGCGAAGCGCGGGTTGTACATTCAGGAGCGTATGAGTGGCGCTCGCCCTTTCGACATCATCAGCTGGCGCAAGATCCCCAAGTGCCGGGAGCTTCCCGAGTGGCCGGAAGACATCGGACCTCCTCCGGGACCCCGACACGACGAGAACATGATCCCTTTGAACGCGTCCAAGGGCGCCCTGTCCTTCGCTCTGCCCTTCGGACCCTTCGGCACCCTCGCCAGCGGAAGATAAAATAACAGACTTCAAATAATCTCTCAGTCGCTGATGAGTACTGTACTGGGGTATAACACTCTAACCCCGCTTTATATATATATGGCACTCTCCCATATGACAAATTCTATTGATTGTGAGAAGCTAAGATTCCTTGGAAATGGATGTCCCCAGTCAAGAATTGAACTCAGTACTCAATGCTGTAGACCATCACATTCACTGATGGGACCTCACCACCAGATGAACAAACAAATGTGATGATACACAGAAGAGTGTAATTCAATGTTGTGTCTAGGACAGCAACTGTGATTAGTAGCAGCAACTGAAACTAGTAGCAACAAACTGTACGCATGGCATCAATGGTCGGGACTCGGGAGTTCAAAGAAGGTCTGGTATCTACAAGCCTAAGGTAGGTATACCCAAATGTGTCACTGACCTTAAACAGTCATCTATACTATGTGTACATCTTCAAAGTCAGTTCTGTACCTATGGGGAAGAAACGTTTTTAGAACCAAACTTTGTTCCTTAATAACTTTTGCATACAGTATCCAAATGCCATGTTCTCTAGTGTGTTGGAACCTTCTTTCACTTGCCAACAAGAACATATGAAAATCCAACCAGTTTAATAATAACAAATAGGCTCGGTAGCAAAAAGTGGCAGTTTGGGGAGTACCTACCTTAATAGCTGCAAGTAGGCTTGGTATCTGTGGTCACACACTTGGCAGTCGGTACACAGCATTAGAGATCTGCTACCGTCTTTTGTACAAGGGAGGGGTGACCGTTGGACTAAGTTAAGCCTTACATTGCTTGTGGATCTGGATTCTATGGGGAGAGTCAGATTTCAGGTAGTGTGAATTTTAAAACACACGTGTATGACATTGGATTTTTAAAACTTAATTTTTCAATTGTGGCAATTGTATATTAATTCTATAGTATGATACCTCCCCAAGATGACCATTATGAAAGTGTCAAAGTGTATATGCACCCAAGGTCGACACTAATTTCAACTGAAATAGAGTTTGGAAGGATTTTAGAATTTTTCAATATTTTAGTTTTCAAAACATAATTATTATGAATTTTTTTGGTTAAAGATTCTATTCCTCCCACATTCATTTGGTGATATAGACTTCCCTATTTTTGACTAAGGGCTGGTTGCAAAATCGAGTAAAGGTTGGTTGCAATATTGAGAGTCTTAAAGCCAATCATAATGTGCCACAATTGTATTAAGAATTGTGTCATAATTAATCGCTACTAGAATTGACCACACTATACTACCAAAATTGAAGGGTGATTGAGAAGGGGTTGGCTTCCATACATCAAAGTATCCTACATTTGCAAGGGGAGGTTTCAAGTTCTTTTAAATTGGAATGGCTTTGGCCAACTTCCATGATGTTTACATTCCATTTGAGTAGGGAAAAATTGCATTTTAGAAGTAATTTATCTTGTTGCCAAACTAAAAACAACCAAAAGTTTAAAACCTTTGAAACCATGGTCTTTTTGTGTACCTAAGTTTAAGACCATTGAAACCGTTATCACAATTGATCTTTCTCGAGCTTGTTGCAAGAATTTTTGTGTAACTAAGTTTAAAATCATTGAAACTATTCTCACAATTGATCTTTTTTGAGCTCAATACGATAGGTATGAGCCAAACCGTGGATTGAAGAAGAAATTGTGAAGAAATTTGCTTAAGATGTTAAGATTAGTATGCAAGTATATTTAGTGTGACTTGAAATTGGAAGAGTGTTGCAGAAGTAAATTCCTAGTGAGGAAGTTAGTTCCATTAGTTTTCTTAATGATAATTCAAGACCAATCCTTCAAGCAATGCCAAGCATTAAGTTAGGCACTCCATCATTTCTAAAGATATGCGTTTGAAGAGAACATCATTCAAATTATCAATGGTGATGATACTTTTCAAATAAACAAGATAGCATATCACATAAGTGTCATTTGGATGGAGAGTACTATTTAGAAATGGTTATTTAGTGTAGGCAAAAAATTGATTAGTAGATTCAATCTAAAGAAGCTACTCTTTCACATCACAAATGCTACAATGCTACCATTACAACCCAATAATATGTCTTGGTGACAATAGTTTAAATTGTACTAAATAACTATCTAGATGTAACACTTTGAACTAATGTATGATTCATTTTCATTTGTTGTTAAATTGATAATTGCAAATACTTTGAAGACCAAAAATAAATAACTCTTTTTGAACATAAATGCCTTCTTCTAATAGACTCAAGAGCCCATAAAGTCATTAGATGTCATTTTGGAACTTTTTTAAGAACTTTTTTTGTATATTGTCTTTGAATAATGATTCAAAGTATTTGATTTTTGGAATGACAACAAGTAATAGTTGTATGCAATCCATCACATAGAATTGGTATATTTCTAAATTTGGCTTTTGACTCCATCCATGAAACTTTGAGTGGAAAAATGTTATAAAAAATTCAGCTATACTCAAAGTACCAAAAAAAGGCAAACATTTGTGCATGCAATTGTAACTTGTTATCATTTAAAATAAGGGCAATTGCAAGAAACTCTTGTTCTATTTTCCATCACACATTGAATATCAAAGCTCTTGGCAAGAACAACTTGGGAAGTAATGATTTTATATAGCTCAAATTTATTATGAAGGAAGCAATGACAATTCTAGTCTTATGCCTAATTTTTTTGTGTCATATGTACTATTTGATAAACAAAATGGTGAGACTTTGAACAAAAAAATTATTAAAAAAATTTTGGCTTTAAAAGAAAGAATTGGAGTTATTTCTCTAGCTCTCATCCTTAGTATAAAGGATGTAATAGGAAATTTTGTGATGAACAAAACAAACAAATGGATAAGAAATTTGAATTCCCAATTTCAAGGTAAATCTTTTTAACATGCTTGAAGCCCTAATTCTATTTTACATAGTGTATCCAAAAACTTAAGGTAAAAAGATCCAAATTTTTCCATTAATTGATTCTTGACAAATAGACTTCTATTGATAGTATACCCCAAAGTGAAATTAAATTGTTCCCATATTTAATTGCAATTGGAAGACTATTGATTTTCTAGATTTTGGTATTATAACCAAACTTTGTAATGTTACAATGAAAATTCATAGTAATTATATGTCTTATCCATTTTTATTTATTTTTATTTCATGAATTCATGGTTTTCAATTGATAATATTGGAATATTGATTTTTTCTTGAAATGATGCCTCCAACTATGGTGAATTGCTTATTTTGACGTTTCTTGGGTGTTTTCACCTTATTCTAAATTTCTGAATGTTGGAACAACTTCATTTGGGAGAAGTAACTTAGGGCCGCTTCACACATGGGCCAAAGGTTGAGAATCCATTAGCTTCCACCAATCAGATTTTAGAAAACCCTGAATTTGGCTTCTAGACCCTTCACACAAGGCGGCACAATCCAAAGTCCGTCGCCCTCCAAATTGCCTACATGGTAGCTAAACTCCTACACAATGATGGCTTCGCAACAGATTCTCGATCAAAGTTTAGGTCGCCACTTTATGGTGACCCAAACTCTAGTTGAGAGTCCATCAAATTTCACCATTTATTACCATTCATTGCCCATTTCTTTGGACTCTTGCTCAAAGTTTGGCCATGAACTCCCACGGCCTCTCGACTTGGTCGGCCCATGTGTGAGTGCCCCTTACTGTAGAATCTGAAGGGCTGGCAAAATCTACAATTCCATACATTCCAGGACTAGGGTTTAGGGTTTTAGGGTTCATGCTCTCCCTCTCTGTCTCTGTGCTTCTCCTGCAGTGGAAACGCAAGTTTCATCAGTGCTGCTCCATCTTCATCAGTTTGAATTTTGCAGGCGAGATGAAGCTCACTTGAATTCACATCCAAGGTACGACTGCACAGCACGCACATTTCTCTTGTTTAGCTTCAAGGAAGAACGAATCGTCACAGGTTTAGCTGCATTTTTATTATTTCTGCAATTTTTTTCCAATGCGTGTTTTCTATTGAATTTCTCTTTCGTTGCATCAGATGCCGGGCTGTCGTTTTCAAATTGAATTCCGAAACGTAGACTTTGCTTTTCATTTACGATGCTTGGACTTCGTGGAGACAATGGCTCTGGACCTGGCGTACGCGCTTTAAGTTCATAGCATTTGCGCAATTGTTTAATCTCTGAATATGAACGAAGAGACGTTCTTTGATTTCGGCGTATTTAGGTCAAAGGTATCTGCGCAGTGAAAGGAAGCACGAAACCAGAAGAGTGGCTTCGTAGAGATGGCGAAAGGAGATGACGCATTGGCGAAGAAGAAGAACAAGGCCATCCGGAAGCGCAACCGGAGAGCAGGAGCTGGCACCACAGAGGCAATCGAGGGCGTGCAATCGCATAAACGGCGTCGAAAGGCCGGGACGCGACGTGTGTGTGAGGTATTTGCAGTCTTTCCACTTTTGTGTCTAAACTCTAAACCCCAGCTTTGAATTTATATTAGCAGCACAACGCGAAGTTCTTCACTGATTCTGAACCCCAGCTTTGAATTTATATTAGCAACACAACGCGAAGTTCTTCACTGATTCTGAACCCCAGCTTTGAATTTATAATAGCAATACAATGCAAAGTTCTTCACTGATTCTGGTGATATGAAATTTACCCTCTTCCGAATTATATCTGTCGCTATATGATCATTTGCATTGGTTAATCCTTGATCCTTTTGGAGTTAGCCTCACGTGACCTTAATTCTTGTAGCTTTGTTGAAGCTGCAAGCTATTCCTGGATTCTGTTCCTATATTATTTGGTCATGTACTTGCTTGTTCATGTACCGAAGTTTGAGTTTATCGGTTTATATATCCTTGGAATGCTTGAGATCTTGAGATGGATTTAGATACCTTAGGCCCTGGCCGCACCAATTGACCAACCTTAGTGCCTATGAGCTAACTGCGGTGTTTGGGTTCATTAACTTCACCGATTTGTCCTAATAATGCGTGTGACACTAGTTCACCTAAGTCAGACTAGTTCGAATTAGTGCAGATTGAAATATCACTGTATTGTTTCCATTTCCACAAAAATAATTGTTTTTGGTGACGCTAATTCCCCTCCTCACTAATAGGAAAAATGAGGTAGCTAGAAGTTAACTGACTTACTGTGTCCCTGCACTTGCAGGGTAAGTAATAGGGAGTTAGGTTTCCAAGTAAGCTAACCTCTGCTACATGGTTGTTGCGAGCGGATTTTGCACTGCAACCACGATTAGTTTACGTGTCCGAATTTGGGGATGTAGTTTAACTTTTGGGAATAAGTGCTCATTGCTTATAATTCAGTCTCTTCGACATTTGTTGTTACACCTGAGGTTCCTCATTGGGAATACGTGCTCCTTATGTCTACCAAGGCTCTCAAGTTTCAATTCGATGCCTTAATTTGAGAACCGGATGATTCCCATTTTTTCTCTTACGTGTTTCTAATATTTTGTTTAAATTCGTTTACAGGCAATGTGCTATTCTCTCCCCACACCAGAGGACCCGTTTCTAAACAGAAAGAAACATCACAAGAGTCGTGACTCCTTTCAGGCGAATGGGTTTGCTGAAAGGGGAGATGACGAACCAACAAGAGATACAGAACGTAGACTTGAGAGAACTTTGAAGAAGAAATTATCAGGAGCGACTAATGGCGTGAAAACTGACAAGGATAAGAAGAGCCCCGCACGATCAAATTCCAAAGTCTCTGTCATTGGAGACGTCAGAACGACTAATTTAGCGCCTTTCAAGAAAGTTGTTTGGGATTTAAATTTTGATCGCTTTTTAACGGAAGCAGATGGCCAGACGAAGGAGGAACGTATCGTTGCTTGTCGTGCCTTTCAGGTGGCAGTTCTCGCCATTTTTGAGATTTCAGAGCGAGAATTTGCGGACGACAGTTCGTTTGTTTTCGGTGAGTTTGAGCGACTATGGTGGGAAGGATGTGCAGAAGCAGCTGGCGTGCTGGGAGCTGGTGGTGGAACTCCTTGCATTCAAGCTTATGCGGTGGGGGCCGCTGCTCACGTTACTGTTCACCGAAAAAATTATGGTTCAACGCGTGGCCCCATTGCTTTAATCTTAGTGAACTCAAAGGAGCAAGCACACTCTGTAAGTTCCTTGACCGCAACATGCTTTTAGATTACATCAGCACCTAGTTATGGGGTTTAGATTATGAGAGTGAATTTATTGGCTCTGGACAGAAGGGAGTAGACCATTTGCATCCATGCAAGCTACATTCACAGTGAAGTGAGAAAGTTTGAGTCGGTTCCTATGTTAAGTGCTTGTAGCTACTCAAAAACTGAGCCCAGTGCCTAACCTGAAATTAGCTAGCTACAGCCGTCGCATGAAATAAGCTGTAGAGCCTCTTGTAGCTTCTCAGCTGCACAACTCGTAATGTAGATGCGTGTTTTACGTGCTCATTCTCTTTTGAGCTACCTTCCTCTGGGTTTTACCACTTGTGGACCATTTTAGTCACAGGCTTCTCAACGGTTGACATACCTATCCTTCGGAGGTGCATGTTATGTTGCTCAAGCATGGCACTCATTCAATTATGCTACTCAATTCTGAATTGCGTCGATGTGCAGTCGATACTTTTAATGTTACGTATTCAGAATAACGGTGAATACTTGCTCTGCCTATTTGCTACTTTAATAAGAACTGTTCTTGTCTCTTATCTGCAGGTTCGTCAGATTTGCAAATCCCTCAAGAAAGTTTTGAACATCCACTCGATTAGCCTGCACTCTGATGCCTCCATTGAGCAGCAAGTGAATGGGTAGGTTCCTACAGATTAATTTTGAATTCAGTTTTAGTGGTGGAAGGCGACGGCATAATAGTGTTGCAGACATGTATTGTTTCCCAGCTCAGCTGTGTGTGAGGATTGGTTTGTGTGCCTGAGTGCCTGAGTTCTTTGGTACCCGGGCTGGGGAGTGCGGGATATGACCTTCTACTGGATTCATGTTTTGGGGTTTGGGAATCAGACTGTCTGTGCAGACACCGGAAATCTTGATAGCAACTCCTGAGCGTCTTTCCCAGTTGCTCTCTCTCCAGGCTGTGAATCTTTCAGCAGTCTCATATATGGTAAGTGGGAGTTTGTCTAATTCTGTCAGTATCAGTGCTGCGCTTTCTCTTATATTTAAAGCCCAAAGCATCGATTACCAATCTTTAGTTAGGTGGCTTCTTTAAACTTTCTAATTACACATAGATTTAAGGCACTAAATAGTCTCATTTGCAGTAGAGTTTTTTGTAATAATATCTAGCCATTGTTAGCGCTGATCTATGTGCGCTATCAAATAGTCTGTCTCTCCTGAGTGATTTGTGCAATCTGGAGGTTTTCGATTACCAACTCATTCCTTGTGATGGCCAATTTCAACTCACCGAGGAAACTAATTCAGGAAGATCTTTTCTGTCACAGGTCGTGGATGGTCTAGATGACCTAATTTCTGGAGGTTGCAGAGAGCAACTAGACTGTATCCACCAGCAACTTCGGAAGGGCGTACAGATTGGCGTTATCAGCAAAACTTTCCCGGTGGAGGTGCTTAGTGCTGCTCTCAGTTGGCTCCAGCACCCGATTTTTCGAGCTGTGACAGCTGAGAATATACCAACTTCTAGTTTCTGTATCACGCAGTTGGTATCTGTTGTGACAACGGAAGAGGCTAAGTTATCAAAGGTGATTCTTTCATGAACCGTATCTTGACAAATGTTTTATAGGAGCACCCTGGTTATCGTAATATCATTTATGCTACCACATCAAGTATTATCATTAATATGACCATGACAACTCTTGAATTGCCTTGTTTCACTAACATCATCTCTGAAATTCTTTCACCGCTTGCATTTTCTTCACCGTTTTTAGGTTTCAGTTATTTCGTATTTGATTTTAACCAGGGTAAGATCATGGCATGAGCTGGATTTGTAGTTCATTAATTTGTCTTGATGAAGATTTTAAGCATTGTCCGTCTTTGGCTAGTTTTGAAAGATGTAGGAAGGTAGTGGAATGAAGCTATTCAATTTAGTACCATTTCTCGCCACTCTTACGCCTGGCCTATGTCACTGTTGCTCCAGATAAACAAGATTCTTGCGCAGTTACGGACAGATCTGGACAATGATGAAATAGTTGGAAAGTTACTTCTTGTAGTGAAAGGGAGGGAGCAATATCCTCTTATGAAGGAGCTACTTCGAAATCATAATTTCGTCCCAGATTGCCTAGGCGAAACTGGCCTAGGACGACGGTATGCTTCTTTCTAGCTTGAATTGATTGTGATCATCTTATCATTTTGGCGACCTTTCCCTACGAGGCAGTAGACTCTGATATAATTAATCTAGTTTACTTCTGTTATTTCTGCAATGTTTTGTAGCTGGATGACTCCTATAACTAATTTGAACAACAGGTTGCTGATTTTCCTAACCATGTGCTTCTTCAAGTATGGAATACGCAGAAATATTTATTTGCTTTTGGGGTTTATTATTACTGGTTTCCTATAATTTGAGCTGTGTATCTTTATCATCTTTTCCAATTATACTAGACTCTTTCAAGAAATTCTAGGCACCATAATGAGAATCTTCTCCGTCATTCATAGGGAGGTCTCCCTATGCATCACAAGGAGAGCTCCATATGATAATAGGGAAGCCTCCATGGAGACGAGTCTTTTTATGATATTATCTTAAAGTTTTCTGAAACTGTCTAATTTTAATGAGAATCGTATTCTTTCCATCTTGACTCTGTATAAGATATCTGCTTACTAAAGCTTATCTTAATGGCTGTGATAACAGGAAAGAGAGAGAAAGTGTAAGGGTTGAACTGTTCGATACCGACTTCCATTCGCTGTTATATGCCGGAGTCGAAGTGGCCATTATTTACGATTTTTGCTGGCCCATACATCACTACACAAACATTCTAACAGCGATGGCGCGGCGTAGCTTGAAGGGTAGGATTGAGACAGTATGTAGTGGGGCTGCCGCATTGCAAGCCAAAGATCTGGCGGATCTTTTGGATTCTTGTGGGCAACCGGTGCCCAGGCCTTTGAATCTCCTGGCACAAGCTGCTGCTCTTCTTCCTCAATGACATGTGCTGCGAATCATTTTTCCAGAGTTGTTCAGATAGTATTCATTTCAGGCTAACACAAACCTGAAGTGGGTGCTCGAGGCCATCCTGTAACAATTTATAGCACAGTTGTGGAAGGTAGCAGGTGAAATGCAATCATAGGTCCAGTTATTTTGCTGACAACGTTGTTGATTTCATACACCTGACACACCTGCCGATCCTCGGTTTCTGAAGCCTGTAAATGCGTGAGTTATGTGCAAAAGGGTGCATTATTCTTACCCCGAGTGTCTTCTGGTTGCTTTTGTTACATGTGATTAGGACTTGTTTTCATGGGATCTTTCAGTAAGGAGCTGCGATGTTTGGTAGTATGTTACATGTTAATCCTGGAAAGGGAAATGATGTAAGGTAGGAGGGCCATAAACTGACTATTTAAGAGCTGGAGGTGAATCTTCTTCAAATATTTTTTAGTAAATTTTCCTTGAAAGACAAGTAGAATTGGCATCTAATCCGAGTCATTTCATATTTTTTGGAGCTTTGTTATGAAAATTTGAAGCTGAAGTGGCATAGGGTTCTAATAGTGTCCACCTCCTAAAATGTACATTTTTTGTACATGGCTGAAAGCTACTAAAAAGCAATATGTACATGCAGTGTACAAGTAAGAAGGTGGATGCTTTTAGAACTTGTATGCTTTTAGAACCTCCTACCTTAAAGTTGTGCTTTTTAAGAAGAGTGTTTCTTTCTCAAGTGAATGCCTTTAGATCAATTTTGTTCCAATATGATGTAAGAGGTTCACCATGATAGAGGAGCATTTTGATTTTTGAGAAAGATAAAGATGTGTATAGGTGTGATTTCAAATGCTAATACTACAAAAATCTTTTGGCATATGAAGGATGACATATCAAAGTACAAGTAATTGTTAAGTAATTGTTCTTTTGATACTCAAATTGCTTCAATACTCATGGCATAAAAAAATCAAGATTTTTATATTTATTATTCTTGCCTTGTTGATTGGATTTTGTCAAAATGGTGTTGTTTGTTTCTATTGTAGTATATTTGCCCCTAGATTTTTTTGGGTGTCCAAGAGTAAAATTACTATAAAACAACATAGATTGAAAACAAGGTGGAGTGGTCAAAATTTGTAATCCGTCTTGCAACTTTTCATCATATGATCTTAAACCAAACTTGAATGTCTACATTTACATTGATTTCTTTTGCAAATATTAATCATATAATCTTATATCTAGCAATATGTACTAATATGTTGAAGAAACAATTTTAAAACATCTACCAAAGTAAACTTGGCCCCTTCATAATTTTTGTATACAGTGTCCAAATAATACATTCTTGAGTGCAATGGAACCTCCTTCCACTTGCCAACAAAAAATTACGAAAATTTCACTTGACTATATTAATAGTAACTAGGTACACAACAAGAAGTGGCAGTTTGGGGGTACCTACCTTAGTGATTCTAGAATCACAAGGCAATGGTATTTCCAATTGGCTAAAGTTAGATTCTTTCAAAAACTTATATGCAGTATTGTAACAAGGAATTTTTTCGCCATGAATCATAAGGTGGTTTCTTTGTGGATACAACTATCACAAGGAGAAATTTCTATGTTACCTACCTAAGGCCACTTGGTGTGCCAAATGGTGAAGGCCCAATAAATATAACATAACTTACAAGCTTCAATCCATCTTACAGTAGGTTTTGCAATTTTACAGAAATGTCTTCTTTATTATTTTTTTTAAAGAAATTTGGAATTGAAAATTAAAAGTTTTATTTCAGAAAACAAGTGTAATGGAGTTTGTTGTTTTCCATACATTGGTAAGTTACAAGAATTGTAAAATATAAAGCATTTTATCTTTTTGACCCTGACCCATTTGTATTTCATCTAGAAATCTGAAAAATCATATTACTCTCATTTGACAAACATACATAGGTTTGGACGAATAAACAATACTTCATCCACATATTATATGTTTCATTCATTTGCGCTTGCTCGGTCCTAAATAACTTCATCACTCCATTCTTCCTATATTATACCCAGTGGAGCAAAAAGCTCAAGTGCAAAAACTCCAATTTTTTTCACTATGGTGGCTAAATCTAAAAATCTACTCTCTATTTTTGGAGTGACTCGCTTTGTATCCCATGAACTTCCTCACTAGTATTAGGCTAGGATTTTTTTTGAGTTTTACCAACTATTCCCCATATTGAACCAATTTTTCAAGTATCTAGTCCAATTTTTTTTTCTCTATTGTTGACTCCAAATAGATTTTTTTTTTTTTTTCAAATAGGTTTATTTCACCATGGATTTCTCGATGTTTTCAAATTGCAACTAGTTTTTTTTCCCAATTCCACCAGCTAACAATGAACAAACCAGCAATTATCCTTGAACATTGCTCCTCACTCATTCAAAATCCTTGATCCCAAATACAAATTCAAACTTTCCAAATTTGATCATCTCGCGATACTAACCGCCCTCTTCCCCTTCCCCAAAGGTGAAAAAAAACTGTCAGCTTTTTCAATTGAGTCAGTATAACCAGAACTTATTCCAGGAAGAGAGCATGCATCACTGCACTCACTGCCCCCCAAATAAATGAAAACAAAAAAACAAAAAAAACCCTTGTCCCATTTCCCCCAAAACCCTTACATCCAGATTCCACACACCATGACCCACCCCATTAAAAATTCCAATGAAAATCTCCGACGTTCCTTCATTTCACCATCAACATCTAGGCAAGGCCTACATTCCATTCCCCAAAGCAGGTAGGTCCAGATGGGGGACGGCACAACCAACCCCAAAAAGCCTTGGAAAGAGAAAGAAAAAGAAAAAGAAAAAGACAGTGTGTACGGCGCTCCTCCATAGGGAAATCAGAAAAAATAATGAATACAACCGTGTACTGTACCACTTTACTAGTAACTTGCACCTCAATAATGGTAAGGGTGGGGCCTTTGACAGATTCTACATGATGGGAGACTCCTGCAGGGCTTCAAGGAAAGCATGTCAACTGCGTTTCAATAGCTTTTCAACTACAAAAGATTTTTTTTTTTTTTCTCTTCTTATGGAAGAGAGGATGAGACCTATTGCCAAGGGACTTTGCCGAAAACTAAAAATGATCTGGTTTTTGGGACCAATATTGCTGCATTCTTTGTTTCTATAGTGTTTTTGAGAGTCATTCATTGGTCATTTCTGGGTTGTGTCCGTTCTTATAGGATCAATGTAAAATATAGAAGTAGATGTTCTTGTAAGGTATGTGCATTTGTCATTGTCTTTGTTTACAATTGAGTATAGTTATTGTTTTTTTTTAACATGGATTTTTTCACTGGATCTAACTAGCAATTGAAAGAGGATTTGGATGCACTTCAGCTCGCATTATTTGGACATTGTATGAATAAGTTGTGAATTTTTATTACTATTAAACTATCTTTAGGGTTATCAGATTGAACTACCAAGATCTTACACACTTTTATGTTTTGATGGTATACATCATGAGTGATTGATATTTTAGGTTTATATTTATATGACAGGTTTTTGGGTACAAATATAGGTGTGGTATTTTGGGTAGTGATTTTTTGGGTGCACATGTAGTAGAGACACCTAAAAGCACAACTTCTAGATGATTATACTATGTACATCTTTTGCATCGGTAGGTATCTATTCTTGAAGAAACAATTATGAAACATCTACCAAAGGAATTTGACCCTTCATAACTTTTGCGTAGAACATATCCAAAAAAAAATGTGTTCTCTTGTGCATTGACATCTCCAACTATTTGTCTACCAAAAAATACTAAAATTTATCCACTCTCATAGTACAAACCGTTCACAGTACAAAAAAGTGACGGTTTTAGGTGTCCCTTCCTTACCTACATACTTGAACATGCAAGTCGTAGACGTTGCTGTTGCTGTAGAAGCTGTTGTTGCTGTTGCTGCTGCATCTAACTTATCATTGTCTTCGCATTGCTCTCAGAGTTCCATTATTAGCAGGGTATGCAGCCTTGCACTGTACATTACAGTACTGTAGTAAGCTTAGTACTCTTGTGGCGGTGTCCATGTTCTGTTTTCGACGCCGCTGGCGTACGTCGGAGACGAACGAACTTCAACTGTCCATGGATTTGTGATTGTGAAGACTAAGCTTTTTCGAGACTTTGAGGGGAGGTTTTGAAGAGGTTTTGGGTTGCTGATGAGGTGAAGTTCGAAGATTCGAGTGGAGGATTATCGTGTTCGCAATGGTATGTTGGCTATGGCGCGCGGGGACGATGTTGGTTTATAATTTATTGAGTTCACGAATGGTTGTACTTCGCTTTGTTACTCTGTCTTGAAGATTCTTTGTGTTGCTCTCTTTTACTTCGGCTGCGAAAGTGTCTGTTAAGTGTGTGTATTGAAGTTTTTTTACTTTTTCTTGTGTGTGTGTGTGTGTGTGTGTGTGTGTGTTTGTTCGTGGCGATGTTGTCGGTTGATTTGGTATTTATAGTTGATTGGTTTTGCCTGCCTTTGGCGCCGAT
Source organism: Pseudoscleropodium purum (assembly GCA_963969395.1). Taxonomy (NCBI): domain Eukaryota; kingdom Viridiplantae; phylum Streptophyta; class Bryopsida; order Hypnales; family Brachytheciaceae; genus Pseudoscleropodium; species Pseudoscleropodium purum. The sequence goes on along the minus strand of OZ017800.1, from coordinate 13,251,547 downwards.
CTCTTAGACTTAGTTGGAGCGAGTATTTATGGAATGGGTGGAGTCCGGTGTTCATATGATCGTTGCTTGTGCAGAGGTTCGTCAAGTAGCCGCGCTCGGTGGAAGTGATACAGAACTCGGAACTTTCTTGGGTGAGATTTTTCTTCTCTTTTGATTATGATTCCTTCAATTTTCATGTTGGGTTGGTTCCTGTTCTAGTGTTTCGGTTATAGATGCCTCCGGGAATGTGGAAAGGCTGACATATTCAGTGGTTGAGTGATGATCGTAAGATTCTTCTATTGGCAAGGAGGTTGATCAATTTATCAAGGCGAATTTGGGCACTACATTGCCTATATGCCCTTAGCCATGTCCATTGCTTGCTTGCCTGTCAAATCGCTCTGATCGTTGTCCGCCAAATTCCTTGAGCACAATTTTCCAAACTGAGGTTTTCTGACAATATTAGAAGTTAGAAAGTAAAAAGAGTCCCGCTGAAATTCTTCGAGTCTCGAGGATGTGCACTCAATAGTTTTTTCGAGCTTTTTGATTAACCTCTGGAGGACCAAGGTTTAAAACTGACTAATTCAAGTGATCATACTGGGAAAAATATTCGTCGGATGAGGACAAATTTTATATGAATAGAAACAATGAAAAGTTGACCATGAACATTGCATGGGTTGGTCCAAAAATTAATTAAAATTTGGCAAAAGGAAGTCTTCGAATGAACTACTTAAAACTACTTAAAATAGCATCAGTAAGAACTACTAAAAATAGCGTCAGTCTCACGTTAGGAATTTCGGTCCTTTCTGATTACGTGATTGGAACTGGAGTGAGTTTGTCAAGTCAATGGAGCTCACAACCCTCGGCTGCTCTTTAAGTTATCGCAATAGGTTATTCCTGGCTTCTATTTGTACATTATGTGTTCATGTTCTTTTTAAGCAGTTTCCAGTAGGTCATTTGTGACTTTCTTTTGTCCAATTTTCTTTCTTGTTTGATCTACAAATGCAAAGTTCTTCGCTGATTATCATGACAAAGAATTTCCTCATCCAAATTACATGATTCACAATATGATGAATCGAATCGGTCATCTTACAATCGTCAATCCTTGGTCTTTTGGGGTTTAAGTCTCACGCTGTTTGTGCTCTTCTCGTCTGACTCCGTTGCTCAAGTTTTATGAAATTGAGCTCAGGTTGTCAACCAAGAAAGAAGGTGAGACGACATCACCAATCGAATTGGTCATCTTACATTTGTGAATCCTTGGTCTTCTAGGGTTTAATTCTCACGCTTTTTATGCTCTTCTCCTCTGACTCCAATACTCAATTTTTGTGAAATTGAACTCAGATTTCAATCAAGAAGAAGGTGAGAGGCCAGCACCATGGCTGGACGAGGAGAACGTGTTCACCCTTCCCACTATGACCCTGAGATTTCCGAACCTGTAAGCCCTACAGCAACCGAGAGATCCACCGCCACAGGCTACAGTTTCCATCCCAACTACCAACCTCTGAAAGCCTACACAACGCCAGGCTATGAGAGTCCCAACCGCCCCCCACCAACAGAAATCGGCCGACCTCCCATCAGACCTCTCAAACTTCTCAAACCTGTCGCACCTCTCAAGTCTCGCAAAAACAATGGCCGAAAGTGCTGTAGACGATGCCTGGCCACCTGTTGCATCTTCCTCGTCTTGTTGATCTTCCTCTTAGGCCTTGCAGCGCTCATCATTTGGATCGTCTTCAAGCCCCAGATCCCTCAATACAGCGTCCAAGACGTCCGCATCAACAAGATGAATGTCACTGCAACCTACGACAACGCATCTACGTCTCTCAAGCCTACAGACCCGACGTTTGTTGACACTGATATCGTGTTTACGCTTCACGCCAAGAACCCGAATAAGAAGATTAGGATTGACTACAGGAGGGTGAACATTCAGACGACTTATGAAGGAGCTAACGTCGGGAAGGCTATAATTCCAGGGTTTTATCAGGAGGTGCAGAACACAACTTTTGTTAGAAGTGATATTTTGGCCGTTAAGGCTCCTTTGACTGTGACCCAAGGGGGGAGTTTGCTGGTAAGTATCAAGGCGAATGATGTGCCCTTGCATGCGAGAATCGATACGCGAGTGGCGATTAAGATGGGGTCGTGGTTGACGCCCGCTGTGTGGATTCATGTCAATTGCAATTTTCACGTTGCGCCTCCGAGTGCTCCTGGCGGGGCGCAACTGCTCAGTAAGAGTTGTAAGTGGAAGTGGAAGCCTTAGGTTCATCAGCGGTCTTTCTTTTGGCTTTGAAAGTATTAATAGAGACATGCGCTCAGCAAGTCTTGTAAGTAGAAGTGGAAGCCTTCGGTTTATCTTACTTCTTTTGGGTTTGAAAGTATAGAGACATCCACTCAGCAAGTGTTTTAAGTGAAAGTGGAAGCCTTAGGTTCATCAGATTCCTTTTGGCTTTGAAAGTATAGATACATCCCCAGGAAGAATACACTTCCAAGGTTTGGGGTTTTAGGGTTTAGGGTTTTAATATGAACTGTGCAGTGCAAGTGGTCATGGGAAAGCTCCTGAAGAGTTTATTTATATGTGATAGTTCGTGATTGAGCTCCATTGTGGACTTCGCTATGTTTAGTGAGCCTGTATAGAAGGTCCTCGTCCCAAAAGTTTCCCAATATTTGTTGTTGACCTTCGATGCTGCCCGTAGCCTTTTGCATGTTGTGCAGCCGTACCTGCCTAATGGTGGTTGAAGAGTTTTGTGAAGGTCTCCGTCAGAGAGGACCTGCTTTGTATCTGGCTTTGTCCGGGTTGTCTATTTTATTATCCTTCTTTTCTACTCTGCACAATCATGCTTGTCACTATGAAATTGCAACTGTACGCATCCTTGACTTGCTCTTCAAGGAGTGTACTTCATCGTGACCCAACTGCCAGTTGGTCACAGAATCTCTGGGATCTGGTGATGGAAAGTATCGGAAGACCAAAACCGCTGAGGCTGAACTCGGTTGACCAACCAGTTGGTTTGGTAATTCTTATCACGTTTTGATGGTGTAATTATGCATTATTTAGCAATAATACGATCAACCTTTAGTTTGCATTCTTCATTGAACTGGGATACAACATGCTCAACTCCTTAACTATTTCAGTTGTTTTGAGTACATCTGCCCCAAAGCAGCGGGTGTTGAGCAGCAGGTTTTGAAAAACATGGAAAGTGGACAAATTTGTGATCTCTTTTGCAACCATAGGGTCTATTAATCTTCTAACCATAGGATCTTGTACCTAACTTTTAAGTCTACATCTCCACCGATTTTTAAAAACTATTTCTTTCATCTCCAAGATCGTAATGATCGAAGCAGGCTTATACAAAAAACACTTCTAAACTTCGATCCCTTTACACTTCGAACTAGATTCAGTTATTTAACTCCGTTGCTCAAATGAAATGCGAACGAACCATAAGCCAAAGATAAGAGACATAAGAATCAAGAGAAAAGAGTAGCAAACCTTCAAATGCACCAAAAAAACAGAACTTTGAAAATGTGTTCGAAAATTGGAACATGTTCGAAAATGCAATTCACTGAATTCACTGATACAGTGCTACTCAACATTAAATTGGAAGGAACGTGTAACTTTTGGGTTGGCATCAATGTACCTCATCAATTGTAGGCAACTCCAAATTGAGAGCAGCTGGCTGGAAGAGCAGTTGCCGATAAGCTCATAGCCGCATTTGTCGTTCCTTCCATTAGTGCATCCCAACTATAACTTATTGATTTTGCCTGCTTGGTCTTCATTTAACATTTTCTTTTTGGTCTTGGATTATTTGGAAATTGTTAGCTTCAAATTTACAACTCATGCAAATTCATAATCTGCAATAAAATACAATGAGTGGTGCAACTTGGAGGGGAAGTACTCTGGGCCTTCGTGTAGACATATGTACCAATGTAAGTCTACACATACAGCTAGAGTATTAACAGATACTCCAGGTCTTCGTGTAGACATATTTGACTCCCGAAACTTGTTCTCTAAGCTCTATCGAGGGTATTCTAGAAATCAATCCTAAAGGAGGTGCTAATTACATCAATGCTTCTACTTCAAACCAAACCTAAAGGGCATCATCTATCTCTTGAGGCTAAATATTCGCATTGCTCATCCGCTCTTTTTTTCTCCTGCGGTTTTGAAACCATCTAGTCCACATCCAAACCTCGAGCAATGCACTCACAGCAACCAGGAACGCAATATACGCAAAGTAGGCTATGCGGTACCTGTTGCCAGGGTCTAAGATATCAATACCCGTAATGACATTGACGACGATCAGAGCAATGGTGGTGTACCCAATCAGGTGGTGGTACACATTCCAATACTTGCGCCACTTGTTGTCCTTGTGTGGCCTCAGGACCAAGGCCAACACCTACAACACCACCAATAAGGGAGTCAGAAGGGAAATTGCAATCTCCACCCAGCAGCCAAAGCTCTGAGACTCATATTCCACTCAGGAATAAGAGTTTTCAGAATCTCAAATTTTAAAAGTGCCCAATTTACTATCAGACCTCTTTAAATATGACCTTCCCACAAAACATTGTAAAATATCTCGCACAATTGTCACAGATTCAAACTATGTCATATTTGTTTCTTTACAAACCAACAAGCCACATCAAAGGGGAAAGAGTGAAGCAAGAATGATCCATATCAAACAACACAATTTGTGCACTGTGGCACCCACTAATTCGCTTAGTGCAACATCGATATTCATGCTAAGGCATTGCCATTCAACAGTGGGCCATTACTTCTCATAATGAGGCTCTACTTCCATCCATGGCACAACTCCCCATGATTGATTGATGTACAAAAGTTCAATTTTAGCAAAGCCATGTTAAATGCACATGCAAAAGCTGAGAACTAGACTCCGGGAGATCCAGATTTGGGCAAGAGCCAAGGGCTGATCCTACCTGAAGAGTGGTGAAGACAAAGATGGAAACTCCAAGGTCTCGGTGCTTGTGATATAGCAGCATTGGCGCGTAGGTCTGGAGTCGCAAGCCCATGCCAAAGCCCACCACACCCAAGACGTACGCTGCCGTCTGGCATGCTCTGTGAAGGTGGAACCACAAGGGATCCGCACCACGCAAGTAACGTGCAACCATCACTCCCAGTGGCATCAACATCCCGTACGAAATCACATTGATAATCCCATGGGCCTGGACATCCCCACACAATTGCAACACCACACCATCCGATTAGTGTACGGGCACAAACTCAAGGTTGCCAAGTCCCTAAATGAAAAACTGAAAAAACGTCGGATACCATATGTCCTTGTGCCTAGCAAACAGTAACAAAAAAATATTACAAAAAGACGTACTCTTAGGTAAAATCTGCAGATTTGTAGGATTCTTGGCAAGGTTGATTATGGACAAAAACTTCAAAATTTCACTAAGTCTTCCCACTGCTCTGGAACAAAATTTCAAACTTTCATAACTGATTTCATATTGACTTCATATACGGGGTAATATGTTTTTAATTGAGTTGAAATCCTCTTGAAAATAGGAACAAAAAACTTACATTTTTGAGGTGCTCGTTGTCACTGATGGAGGTGAAAGCGCCGGTGACCATGTCGATGTTCACTCGGGAGGCCCGATTCTCAGCCGTGAGGTGATGGCCACCGGGGCTGAGCGTGGAGAGCACCACACGGAAGCCTTTGTTCCAAACATGGTTCAACGACGCCATCTGGTTAGAGGCCAAGTACATAGTGGTGAAGATGGTGACCACAGTGCCAGCCCCTTCCACAGAAGTGTCTCTGTACAGCACGCTCAAATTGGAGACGGGATAAGGCGGAGTCTCGGGGTGGTACGCCACAGCCACCGTCAAGTCGTACTGATACACCACCACATTCGCCCGCGCTGTGTCCCAAAACGCCACCAGCGTTTGCGTTCCTGGCATCAAGCCTCCCGTGGGATTGATGCCCCAGCCCACCCAACCCGCCACACTATCCGCATCCTCTGTGACAAATTAATGGACAGCTTAGAAGTGGAAGCAACTGCTTTGCAACTAAACCAATTCTCCCTACAAGCCCTGAGCAATTACGTCATGGTCATATTTGCTAAAATGGCATGAGTCAGAGCACCAAAATCATGAGATTTATGTGCGGAATGCTCCTAAAGCTAGAGCTTTGGACAAATGCACAAAATGTGGAAGGTTGGGTTGACGCTCCAGCCACCCAACCCACCAAACTGCTCACATCCTCGTGACAAAGCAATAGATAGTTTAGCAGTAGAGAAATTGCTTTTCAACAAAACAAACCCTCAATTCACACCAAATATTGTAGACATGCCAATCACTATACAACCTAGATTTCACATGGCTTAGCAAATGAATCCCACGTTGATTTGAAACTTCCAGTAACTTTCGATTAAAATCTCAAAATGTCCACAAGATGGGTCTAGAATAACGTATTTCTTATCATTAAAGATGCATACACTGATGAAAACTGGCCTTCCTTTTCACTTCAAATTCATTGCACATAACTATTCTCACTTGGTAAGAGAGTGAAAGTTGGTCCTACAAGAAAGTATCTTGCAATTCTACAATGGACGATTATGTGGATACACGACTAGACAAAGGACGGACGTAAGTTCGGAGCTACAAGAAGAGAACCAACTTTCTTACAACATGAACGAAAATCTCTTGCTATCATTCCACTTAGCTGGTGTGTGGTTGGTATGCAGAGAAGGAGAATTGTGCAATCAATGGCATTCGAGACCTCAACAAATTAATGGGACCATATTCCATACCTGTGAAGGCGAAGTTAATGGTGCGGTTGGACGAGTGCAACGTCCAGGCAAGAGAGGCACCCAGTGATCCCAGCTTGCTGCAATTCGTGAAGCTCCTGGCAGTGAAGGTTTTGTTGCAATCTTGCGCAATTGCTCCCTCCAAGCCCACAACCAGTGCAACAACCAGTATCCACAATTGGAACGCCAAAGCCATCACCATCCTCTGCTGGAACAAAAGTTTTTGCAAATCATGTAAGGACGCTTTCACAACACAACAGCCTCCAAAATACTACCTAGAAGACTGTCAACAGTGAGAATCCCCGAGCACACCTCCTTCGATGCAAACTCTTACTTACATATTCCGTCAAATTGCATTCACTCGCAAATTGCTAGTGCCGATAACCAGCTCACCCAAAACAGGAAAATTGAAGTAGCACTCAGCTGGAACACACCCAGATGTAATGTTCGGTACTGGCGACACCCTTATATTGAGTAGATTGAGTTTCTGCAGCAGTGCAGTGATGAGAGCTCAAGGGCTGGGATGCAACTCCAGTCGAACAACAGCTTGAAAAAATTCTCGGCAGGAACTCGAAATGCGCGTGCCATGGGTGCGCCAGAAGGGTCGCCGCAAGTGCGAAAGTTGCGAGACCGGGATATAAGGCTTTACAGGTAACTGTGCCGACAGAGCCCTCGTTTCGATGCTTCGATGACACCTTCCCAGCGATGTCTTCCCCAGCAAAAACTGGCCAGGCAATTCAAAGATCCTGTGGCCTAAACCCTGAACCCATGAAATTCGCGACTTCCATGGTTCAAATTGCTTGTACTGGATCTGTCGACATCGTCGGAGACTAGAATTCACCGTCAGAGGAATCCATAGCTACATGAGAAGCTTGGGGTTCTATAGTGGAGACAGTGTGTCTGGATGGAACCCCGCCGTAAACCGGAAACTGTACTAAACCTCGACAGATTTTTTGGACAGGGCACTCGATCAACGTGGTTGCATCGTTCGCAACGCAGACGCGGACTTCGTGGAGCTGTTGGTTTCCATCGGGGTCCTTGTTGCACACGATTTGAGGAGAATACCCGAGAAGCGCCGTGAGTGCGTTGGTGATGTTCACCATCGGGTAATGACGGTCGTCCGGAAGAATGCCTTGGTCGCGAAGAGCGCCGGCGATGTCGTATTGGTTGTAGAGGTCAAGGGAGGCTTGGAAGTATCGCCGTTGCGAGAGACCCGAGCACGCGCCGTGCTTGGACCATTCGTGTTTCCAGAAATCTTCGTTGCTTCTCGACTTGCACGCTAAGGTGCCCCAGGTCTTATGCAAGAGATTCATCATTTCCGCGAGCTGCAATGCAAACCCTAATTGCTCAGTAAACCCTAAAACGAAGTTAACGACAGCCTGCGTTCTTCTCTGGGGATTGGGGATTAGTCTTACCTCGTTTGGATCGAACGCTATACTCCTGCACTTCGTTGGGTATGTGCCGTCGTTGCGGTTGGGCCAGAGGCCGTGGATGCCGAAGACAGGGCCGGGTTCGCCAGTCACGGGGAAGCAACAGCCCCTCTTGGTGTCGCAGTATGACCCCGGCCACTACCACAACCGGACCAAGATCAAATTGAATCTCAAATTGCAAAATTGTACAGAAGAGTAATCAAAGCACACTAAAGAGCACGTTATGCGATTCGATCGTCAGGTCAAGCTTCGAATTAGGGTTCCGAAGAATTAGGGCTCCACGGTTTCACCTGTTGTACAAAGAGGAAGTAGTCAAATCTCTTATCAATCTCATGTCGATTACTCTCCGTTCTCCGAAAGGACTTGGAAGAGATGAATTGCCTGTCACCATCTCTTTCCACCAACGAGAAGACCGCAAGGAACAGGACAGCGAGCGCCAGCCGCTGCAACTCCATTGGGACACATGCATTACCGAGAACTGCACCAGAATGTTGCTTGGGACTTCCGGCTGTGCATCTCAAATTCCTCCCCAATTTCCCAAGCACTGTAGAGAATTTTATGATCATGCATGACTGCCACCTCTCTTCTCTTTGCGCTCAGGGTTCCATCTCTCTCTTTCCTGGCCGTCGTTCGGTCTTCGCGGATGTGGGGGGGCGGCAGTGAGCATATAGCTGAATTCGCCGTAATGGAGCTCATTAAGTAGCAGGCGGATTGCCAAGCCGATATTGCTGATTGTTGCGGATTAAATCACACTGCCATTGTTAAGCGGACCTCTCGCTTCCCTCTCTTCAGCTTTTGGAAACGGCGGATATCTTATCGGACACTTCGAATGTGTTCCAGAAGCTCAAAAACATCATGGTTCTCCACGAATTTCTCCGTCGATCAAAATGCCATAGCTACTCGATTAATTTCTCTTAATGCAAGCCTTTCACTCATTTGCAATACTTTGAACCTCCATTGATGCAGACGCAAGGAACATGAAAGCACCGACAACTTCATTGCTTGGGAATTGGGGTTGGTGATCACAGACGTAGCACTACGCAAATGAAAGCTCACACACTTCTTTGTCAATGTATTGATTCCATGTGGTCAAAGTTTGTTGATTCTTTTTTAAAATTTATTAATTGTCTAGCTAATGAAGAAGACAATCAATTTATGTGTTGGATTTATGGTGAGGGATCAAATGATAGGGCTTGTGAAATGATGTATGACAATTTCGTGACTACATCTGAATGGATGTAAACCCACGTGTACTTTATAGGCCTCAAGATTCCACTTCTACACCTAAGCCTTCCATAATTGTTAGGGGGTGAGTTCAAACAATATTGTACCAGTACCACATATAGTATTAACATTGAACACTTATGAAAATTGGTCTTGATAATATGTAACATTTACAAAAATAACATTTATAAGATTTCAACAAAATATATTAAAAAAAAAAAGATGAAAGTATAGAAAATATGAGACATCATTCATCAATCTGAACCTATCTAAACTAGTTGAAAGAAACAAACTATAATAGTTTGATGAATTTCTTCTAAACACCAAGATTGTACTATATTTGCTTCGAAACCTCTTAGATATTCTTAATGAATCACTTGACTTCATTAAATCATTGTTCAAAAAAAATTCTTCAAAGACTCAAGTGCACTCATAACATGCATTTTTGAATTCTACAATTTTTTTGAATTTCATCAAAGTCAAATCAATGAAGTGGAGAACTAAACATTTCATGTTACTTAACACTTAACTAATAACACAATAGTGTATTTTTACAGAAGCACAAATCTCCATAAAACAAATGAGATTTTTAATACTTATGGAGATAACATTAAATGGAGGCAAGACATTATGTACCCCCATTGAACAATTCATGTGGACTAGGCCTTGCTTCATCCCATCTTTGTTGATGTCAAAACATAGACTTGCAAAAGCAAGCCATTAGGGGAGATTTGACGGCAACAATAGTTCATTTCAGGCCTATTCCCCTTCATTGTTCCTTTGCAGTGAAGGAAGCGACCGGCTGTTAGAAAAATAAATTCAAAAAAATAATAATAATCGAAAAATGATGTGGCACTCTCTCAGCCACTTCAAACTATGTTGCTTGCTACATTCCCAGCATTTTAAGGGATACAAAAACCGCAGTCTTGTTGAGGCCTCAAAAAACCTCTAATGCCTTCCTAGCACTCCGCTCATACCCAACTTGTAGAACTTCTGAAGTAAGTTCCTTGTCTGGTTTGGGGATGAGGTTCCTTGTCTTAAGTGTGCTTTTCCATTAAGTTTGTGAGGATAATCTCAATGAGAACCTAAAAAATCGAGTGTCAAAAGAAATCCTTACTTGTTATGAGTTTGAAATGAGCTACTCTGGATGAATGGCTAATTGCCATCCTTGCTTATAGAAATCTACAAGAGACTATAATTATCAGTATTATCAGTATCATGGAGATGAATTAGGTGTAGGAAACAAATAGAAGGAAGACATTGTTGAAAGGTGAAGGGTACCTGGTGTCCAAATGTGAAGGAGTCTTGGTTGTAAATTCGCTTCAAGGTCTTGCAGAAGATATGTGATATTGAAAAAATGAAGCATCTTCTTAGTGAGTACCAATTGATAGATGTGTTTTGAATTGCAGATTTTAGATCTCTAGGTAAAGCATGATACATTTGTTTCTAATAAGAAACAGTAAAGCAATTTATTAGACAAGGAGTTTTCATTGGTATTCACGGTATTAGTTTTGAGTACCTATCTGTAGTTGAGTAAGGAGCAACTTGGAATGTCTATAACTCAATCTATTGTTTGGGTGAACACTTTATAATCATAGGTGTTGAATTGTCACAATGACTCTCCTCTTTCCAATTTATATTTAGTTCAAAAGTTACTTTAGAGTTTTGAAATTAGCATATTCACTCTCCTTGTTCCAATTGATGTTCATGTTGCTCATTTTAGAAGGTCCAAAATTGTGAGTTATAAATGCACACTAGCTTTAGTCAAGTGACTATAATTGTCACCAATCAAATTATTTGATTACATGGAGCCACTTTTACAAATATGAGGTTTTCTAGATAATCAACTCAGAATCTAAAATGCCGTAGCCTACATTTGGATGTTTCATCTTCGACTCTATTCACAAAATCTAGTGGATGTTCATTTTTGGCATTATTAGAGTGAGTTAGAGATAATGTTCTAGATATATTTGTTTCAAAATGATTTTTCATTTGCATAGAAAATTCTAATTCTTGTAATGTGTCAATTAAATACAAATTGTTTAGTCTCAATCTAGTTTGTCATTCTTGCAAAATCAAATGGGTACATTGCAAGTATGTGATCACATGTTGCATGATAGTATACTATTTGTAGCCATTCTAGATCTTTTTTTGAAAGCTCTTGACTTGTTAAAGGTGGGCACAATTTATATTAGCATCATATTATTGGAGATAAACTCAATGGTTAGATTTTGTTCAATCATGCTCAATGAAAAGATCTAAACAGAAGGTCATCATAACTCAAAGAAGAACATGATTATGAGATATAAGGTAGGAGGCTGTAAAACAGTGCGAGCATTAAGAATGGACCCTATAAATGGCTATGAAATGGACATGAGTTGGTTCTAAAATCAACTAGTATAGTCATTGAATGAACCAAGGAAAAAAACATTATTAATTGCAAGAGCCAATCATTTTCTTTGTTTTCCCCATTTTTATTTAGAATTGCAAGTAAACCGTTTATGAAAGACCTAGAGTCATAAATAGGGACCTACGACCCAACTCGTTTGAAAATTCATAAGTAATTCAAAAATCTTTGGAAAAATACGAAACCACTTGGGTTAGATTCCTCATCAACTTTTCTTTGTCTAAAAAATAAGCTAAAATACTCCCGTCCAAAGAAATACATGAAAAAGGCGGACCAGCCTTTAGATGCACCATTTTTAAGCCTCCTACCTTAGTTTTACTTTTCAAACTTAAACCAACTCATACCACAGATCCAATATCGAGGTAGGGAAATTTCTGAAAAATCCTTGGAGTGAGGGAAAGAACCCTTGTGACCACAAATATCAAGTGACAAAGTGAGAAGTTGACCAATTCCACAATCATGTCAAAGGTATCACAAAATCCACAAAGTCACATCTAGAATTTGTCCATTACAAACACCCTTCACTTTATATCATTTTTCAAGACTTGAATGCAATTGATGCAAGCATGTCGAGACTCAACCTTGTCACTTCACATGTAATCGAGAAGAGTTGCTCTGAAGAGCAACTTAATTAACTATTGCCCATGAGTGAGTGTTTTATGTTTTGACTGTGCAAACCAAAATACTGTAGCCAGAGAGCATGCACTTGATAGGTTTGTTGTAAAAGGAGTCTTACAGTTCCAAGCCAGAACCTCCTACCTTATCCTGATTACCACTATGATTTTGATGGCACTCATGAATAAGGTTATGCAATTTTTTTTACAGATGAACCCTATTTCAGGTCTTCAGGAAGTTGCTTTTCCTTCATCCAGTCTCATAAGTGAAAATCAGAATCTTAACTCTCACTTCCCTAAACCTAGACATATTATGTCTCCAAGAATACAAGTTGAGAAGCACCAAGCTTGACGACTTAGGCTTTCAAATCTGGAGACAAGCCAAGTACTTTGGACATGAAGCTAGCGTGGCATACAATCACTCGGAGGAAGAAGCTGGTGCTGGAAGCGAGGGTGTAGCTAGCGATGTTCACCGCTCCAAAAATACAACACATAGTAAGTGGACAGGAGGTAGTCGGGTTTATCAAGCACAATGGGAAAGATTGACAGGCTTCGACGGAGGGGATGTGGCCATTCTGAATGTGTACGCTCTACATTCACCCCAAGAGCACATTATTTATGGTAGGAATTAGTCATACGGTAGTACTATTGGTGGATTGCGGATTTATTATGAGTGGAGCTTGGAATATGAGGCAAATATTGACACTTCTAATCCAGACGAAGAATCATTCCAGAGATAGAAAGGTTAGAATTCGAAGTTTCGAACTACTCAAAAGTCAAAACCCATTTGCAAGTGTTTGACTTTTTCCCAGATCAGGGGCAGATCTGAAGTTCCGCGAGCCAGGTACGAGCGGAGCGCAGTGAAAGGCAGCTTGGCATGCGACGAAACCGCGGTGAGGTGGGACCAAGGCCGCGTGAATTGCTCGATTCGGGGTACATAATGTCTCGCATAATGGAGGGCGGACTGTAGCTGGACAGCGCGCGCGCAAGAACAGGGAAGACTTTTTTCAAACGCACTACTGTAGCAGTGGTGGTGCTGCCCTGCGCACGCCGAGCTTCCCGAGAGAACCCTGTCCTTGTTCTCCGACGATGCCACTCCACGCATTTGGCCGGTGTATTCTTGAGGAACGCTGTGGGGGCTGCCCCCGCTCGCAAAGGCCGGATTCAGGCTCCTGCGCTAGTGGGTCGTGCGGATGCTTGTCGATCGAGGTGAAGTCTCCGCTCTCTTGGACTCACCTACTAATTGAAGCCCTCTCCGAAATGCATGCACGAGATCGAGCAGCTGTTGTTGCAGCACTTGTCGCAGGTTTCCTCGTCTGGCGTTACGCGTCACGCTCTGGGCACTAGGTCTCGGTGGTCTGAGAGTTCTAAGTTAGAGTTTCGGTTTTGGTGTGCGGGAAGTGGTTTGCTCGATCTTGGATACTAATCTGTGGCGATATTCTCTCTTGCAGAGCCGTGAAGCCATTGAGGGAAAAACCTACGAGCTCCGTGCAAATTCTCACCTCAAGGTACAAGTGGCTGCATTTGCATCTTTGTCGGTGTGGTTGGGATTGAGAATCTGTCTTGATCAATCGATTCTTGCTGAGGATTGAGTCTGTCTGACATTGGGGCAAGCAAGTTCTGGTCGGTTGTTATGCAACTTGTTGATCTCTGTTGTCGTAATTAGTTGGGTAGATTCTGCAGAGTAGGACTTAGTTCCTTTTCCATATGAGTAAGATTGCCTGATGTAATGCACCACAACAACGGCTTGAGTTCTTGGTCTCTCTAAATTTATCGATTTAGAGTGACAGAGAGTCATTTGAAACATTTTGCTCACGGTCTAGACTAGCTTTGTCAGAACAGAATACTCATATGGAAAAGGAAGTGTTACTTCAATTACGAAGGTTTCACCGCGGATGACACCAACTGTCCTGGTTTGTGATACTCATTTGGACAATTGAATGAGGCTTTGGCCAGATGGGTATCACCACTGATGATGCCACTAGATGAAACACGCTGTTGACAAGTTTATTTCTTTTTGTAAACATTTTTGAAAAAGTTAGATGTGTAATTTGTGCATTTTTGTTTCTTTCTTTCTTCCAAACATTTTTTAAAAGGTTAGATGCCTATTCTGTGTAATTTGTCTTGCAAGCTTTACACACAGAAAGTTTAAATTTATCATTGAAAAGGAGTCAAGATTTGACACCCTATCAATGCACGAGACACACAAGCATCTAATTAGACTGAAAGGAGCTAAGACTCAACCTCTACAACTTTTCTGCCTTTGCTCTTTGTGCGCCCTTTTCTCATTTGTTTGTTGGCAGTCTCAATCTATGTGTCTCCAAAGCTACATCCTATGAGCTTGTGCACACAAGGAGGACCAAACGAGACATTGCTCTTTGTCATGTGACATTGTTCTTGTCTATAGAGTTCTTCCATGCTGTGTCATTTTGTCATTCGAGTGTCTTACAAGTGAGAGAGACAACCTTGGATCTTGATGGCAGTAAGGTACTTGCATTGAAATTCAAGTGTAAATTTGAGTGTGGTTACCTGTATTAGACCACTTCAGATTTGGTTGGGTTTGTGTAGCACTTGAACAAGAAGCTTAACAAGTCTTAGGGTGTGCATTTTGGGACACCATATGAATGAATTTTGCATCTTGGAAGTGTTGTTGTAGGTGTTCCCAGTTTTGGTAGGCTCTTATGTGTTTGAATTATGTGTTTGGTTCATCTTGGAAATGTTGTTGCATGTGTTCTTAGTTTTGATAGGCTCTTGTGTGTTTGATTGGTGTTGCAATTAGGTTTAGTGCCCCAGAATAGACTTTGCCTGCAGTTGTACAACAACTTGAAGGGTGATACTTGAGTTGGAATTCATTACTTTTATGTTGTTCCATACAAACCTGTCAGTAAAGCTCTAGTGTTCTTTCATGGGTGAATAGGCTAATTAATATGTCTTTGTAATAAGTTCCACAGTGTAGAGTTATTAGTTGCCAATTGGTGCAAGATTTTGGCTCATTAAATGAATGGTTGCAACTTTGCAGGGATGAACAAACTTGGGAATGAATGCAAAGGTGGATGATTAGACCTCTCACGAGACTAGTCAATGAGGGGTGAGTACATTGATAGCTCTCTAATCTCTATATATTGGGCTATGAATTCTTAGGAAGAGTGCTGATGAAAGCAAGACTTCTTATTTCATTTCTTTTGTGAATTTCAAAATGTGAGCATCTCTCATCATGCAACAATAAATTGAAATATTGTTTTCATTCAAAAGTAGTCATTGAATCAAAGGAGTGATATTGTCAAGGACTTTGTTGTAGTTCATTGAATTCATCCATTGAGAATGGGTGTCCATGGTAGAAGACTTCTTTGAAATTCTTTATATCTTTTTTGAGCATATTATTGGTCAAAAGAAAGTCTTTAGGCATAAAGGGAGACCTTTATTTGGAGTTAATCAATGACTAGGAAGGAGCTACTTGCCAAGTAATCTTTGATGCAATTTGAGATTGGAAGTCTTATTATACAATAGGTTAGATTTGTCCTTAAATTCTCTATGTCAAGCATTTAAAATTGCAATGTGTAATTTTCTTGAGTGCATATTTGTGAAATTGGGGATAGTGATTGTTGTACATGGTGGATAATAGAGATTCTACCAATTGTAACATCTATTTAAGTATTCAACTTGAAAATTTTGTTTGGTTTTGTTCATATTGGTTAACACTCACTACCAATAAAGTTTGAATCCTATTATACACTATCTAAATATTGCTTGGGGGGATCATCAATTTTCACTTTGATTAGTTATGAAGAAATTGAAAAGTCATCTTATTTTATTTATAGTAACTCTTTGGAATAGTTTTTGGTGCATGTATTCTAATAAAAAAAAGGAAATAGTAGCACTCTAATGGTAACCATTAGTATATTATATTAGGTGGATGGATCAACTTGAACTCTTTACAAAGTTCCATATTTTATCTTGCAACTGTCTTCAAATTTAAAATTTTCTATTTTCTTATGCATATGTACATTGTATTGTGAATTATTTTATCTAGTCATGGCTTGAGGTATATTCGTTGCACTAATATTATAATGGGAGGCAATCAAAAGTTGCATTCAACTCACTTTTATTTTACATTTTTTGAACTCGGAAGAATAGTGTTGAGTTTTGAAGTTGGAATGATAAATTTTTAAGAGCATCCCTATCTTGAGTGTTTGTTGTTGGTCCATTGAAGAATCCAATGTGAACCATGTTTTTAGGATCTCTCACCTTTGTAGATTAGGTATTGATATAGGTTTAGCCTTCCAATTACGAGACATTATCTTCATGTATTAGTTGTCATTATGTTCACTTTGTACATTTGAACTTCAATACAAATGCAAGGATGGAAATCAAACACTAGACAATTTTAGCTTTGTTTGTGTGATCTAAAAATTCTCATCTTTCATATTCAAATTAAGAGGCATTTTTTATTTTGGAATTAAAAATCTTGAACATTTGATTAATTTGTAAAGAGTACTTCCATTTATTTGTTGAAAGTGATATTATCCTCTTAAATTGATAGTAGTATTATCCCATACCTTTCTATAATTGCAAACCTTTGGTTTGAAATATTGATAGTTTAGCTTTTGAAGGAATTATGAATGAAATATTATGATACATTATTGTCATTATTATGAGTTATGATTATAAATTAAACAATTATTACATTGTTCATGATTCAATTTTTGATTGATGGAATTTGAAAGTATAGAAGTAGGATAGCCTTGAAAGAGTATATATGGTAATGAAACAATCTTGATGATAATTAATGTAAGCCTATATGGAATTCAAGATTTGAAAATTTAGGAAGTAGGATATTTAACAAAACTAGTGCTATAATGAAGACTTACCTTTTTGTTTTGTTTGAAATGCAATTTTCACTATTAATTGTCTTGTATTTGAAAATTTCAATCACCCTTTTCATGCTATTCTTGAAAGCAAATGTGTGCATTGTGTTCACACCATGGTATTTTGGATATTCTTCATAAATTGAAATATACAATAATTACAAAAGTTTATCTTTGTGTTGACTTGAATAAAATGACAAATGATACTTTCACTTTGATTTATTATTGAACCTCCAACATGTTTCATAAGAAACACAATTGTCACATATTTAAAGTGTAGGATGCTGTATTTGGCCATTTTGTCTTTTTTCAAATGTCATTTAAATGAAAAATGAAAAATGTGGATTGATTAATCCATTATACTTTATTACATTGTTTGATACTAAGTGTCAAATTCAATGTCATATATTTGGTTCTCTATGGTTTTTCTTACAAAGTATTGTATATAATGAAATTATTCTTGCAATATTTACAAATTATATTTCTAATATTATATCTTTTGCCTCCAATAATTGAATAAAAAAATGGTATCTTTTGATTTTTATATTATTTTATGATAATAGATTTGTATAGGAATTCCTCGATGGATTTGATATGACTCTATTTGTAAAATCATTTTTAATACATTAGTTAATTGAAATTTTCCTTAGACTTTACTAATTTTAAGGTTTTGGATGTTATTTTTTTACTCCTTTCTTTGGTTTTGTTTTGTAGAATTTCAATATTTGCTTCTATTTCACGAAAAAAATGGCACGTTTTTTGATGCGGATGGTCAACTTCATTACTATGGCAACCTTTTGGAATTATATGGGTTTTGTATTGTTCACCTGGTGAGTATAAAATGTTATTTAGTAAATGTTGCAATTGAAAAGTGCATGTTAGAATACAATGTTTTTCAAATTACTTTGGATTCATGTATAGTAGTCTATTGGAGTGATTTGAGCTCTACATGGATTATTGTATTAAGCATATATGTATATGATTGAAATAAAAATAAGTATTTTAATCTCATTAGATAGACTCCATTGTCTTACTAGATAGTGTTCAATGCAAGGTTCAATGATGTTTAATTTGTAGAACATGCTCTCTTTATATCTTGTCAAGATATCTCATTGCCAATAGATCTTATATATTGTGCAGGAAAGACAAGGATTTCCTACAATTGCAAAGAGAGCATTGTAAAAGACTATGCAATGATATATCATAGCTTGAAAAATGTTTAAAGACTATGGGAGCATCTTCCAAGAACAAAGTCTTGAACAAAAATCAATGTGTACATCTTTTGAGCAAACTCATACTAGCCATGAAGGGGATCAACAAAATGCTATCAAATACTATTGAGGATCTCAAGTTCCAATCTATTTTTGAAGAATTGTGTTATCTTCAAAAGAAAGAAAAGATTGTGAGAGAAAGTTGCACTAAGCAAGAGCAATGGTGTCATTCAGCTATATTTCAACTCCAAAACAAAGAGACTTTCCGTAAGTTGCTTTTGGATTTGAAGTGTTGCTACAATGCAGCAATGGACATGTACTTATTCCACCATCCAAATCAATTGCATGAAATGTTACTTATTCAATTTGATGCAACTACTTATGAACAAGTCCTTGAAGATGAAGAAGAATTGAAGAAGAAGCTTGAACTCGTACCTCAGAGAAAAATCTCAGAAGATTATGAACTAGCACAACATCTATTATTAAGGCTTAGAAATTTGGATCGAATGGATGGTGGAGACTTAAATGCTTTGGAGGTTCCCAATGATTTCAAAACACCAAAGTTAATAAAAAAAATAGATAAAGGAGGTTATGGAGATGTGTACAAATCGAATTGGTTGGGCCTTGCATGTGCCACAAAAGTATTGAAAGGCGATCCTATATATCTCACGTATTCTCGAAAAGAAGCTGGGATTTTAACAAGCATGAGCCATCCAAATCTTGTTCAATTTTTTGGTTGTGGGATAACCAAAAAAGTTGGTGAGAATCCTACAAAAGATGAAATTGGTGAGTTGCATTGCGCAATGTAGGTGAAGAAATCAAACTTGTTTCAAATTTGAAAAAAATTCTCATTGAATTTTTTAGTTGTAGGATTACCAAAAAAGTTGGTGAGAATCCTAAGGAAGATGAAACTAGTGAGATGTATTTGGTGATGGAACTGATGGATTCAAACTTGTCTACTGTGTTGAAGAAAGCAAAAAGACCTTTATCCTATCTTATTGCAATTGACATCATGCACCAAATTGCAAAGGGTGTGCATTACCTTCATGACATGCAAGTTGCTCATCTTGACTTAAAACCTGATAATGTGTTGTCAAGTTCAATACCTATAGAGGATTTGAATCCTTATTGCATATTCAAGGTGAGTGACTATGGAACTTGTCAATTGGAGGTTTGTAACAATCCAAAGGATCCTAAACCATCAATGTACACAATTGGAACATGTGGGTATATGTCCCCTGAAGTGATTGAAGGAAGTAAACTCCATTATATCCATTTCAAGCTGATGTGTGGTCTTTTGCCATGATATGTTCTGAGATTCTATCTGGAAAGGTTCCATACTCTGATTTGAAACCAAAAGAGTTTTTTGATCAAATGAAAGGTATACATGGCCCCAGCTTGCAACCAGAACTACCCAACAATTGTGAAGAACTTACAACATTAATCCAAGAATGTTGGTCTCAAGACCCTCTTCAATGACCAACATTTTCTAAAATTTGTGATAGGCTTTCTAGTTTGAAGAAGTCTTTTTGGAAGGGAGGATCTCAAGCCTTAAGAGTTTCCAAGTCCATTGGAAATCATTTCCCAAGGGTATGAATTTGCCTAACTATAAAACTCAATGCATTTAGTGATGTTTGGTTTATGCAAGTTTTTTCAGTACTTTGCAATCATTCTTTTGAGTTCAATTTAATGTTTCTTTAAGATAATGATTTTCAAAATATACCTTTTGTATTTGTATAGGTGGATGAACAAATTACTTCTCCAAAGGAAATTCCAATTGATTTAAATCATCAATTGGCTAAAGCCAAAGGGCTTTTGAAAATGAAGTATATAGGCATTGTCGGCATGGGTGGAATTGGCAAGACCACACTAGCAAAGGCACTACTTGATGACATGATAGTGACTTCTTCATATCATGCATCATGCTTTGTTGCTAAATGCAAGAACTATCAAAATTCCTTTGAAATATTGTGTGAGATATTATCAAAACTTGGAAATGATTGGAAACCTCAAAATTTTGGAGATGCCCAAAAGATGATGAAAGAACTCCTCATGGGAAAGAAGGTTCTTTTAATACTAGATGATGTCAACAAGGAAGCTCTAATGCATGATATTGTACCTCTTGATATTGTTCAAGCTAACAAAGGTACCACAATAATTATCACAACACGTCAATGGAGTACCATAAAATCATTTGTGAGTATTGAGGGAAGGTTGGATGTTCAATTGTTGGATGAAAAGGCAGCAACCACACTTTTCACCTCTTACCTTTGTTGGGGTGTTGATTCTCTATCACCAGACTTTGTGGCACTACACAAACATGTTGTGGAAGCTTGTAATGGCTTGCCTTTGAGTTTGAAAGTGATGGGTGCATTTCTTCGCAATAAAAAGAGGTTGCGAAGTTGGGAACAAGCACTACAAAGGATGGCAAGAGGAAAGAATTTGGATGGTGATGAAGAAATTTGGATGGTGATGAAGAAATTTGGAACACCTTACAAATAAGCTTTGATGGATTAAATGATGGTGTTGAAAAGATGATGTTTTTAGACATTGCATGTTTCTTTTGTCGAGATGTATATCCATCTAGCATATCAAAAGCGACGATCTTGGACATGTGGTCTAAAGATGGCATTCCTCCAATAGGTGAATTGGAAAGATTGATTGACATGTCACTGTTGAAAGTCAATGGAGATGGTGACATTCTAGAAATGCATGACCACCTACGTGATATGGGCCGAATGATTGCCAAGAATACAAGAATTTGGAAAGCATCTATGATACCTGAAAGCGGATTTTCAAGCAAGGTACTAATTTGTTAGTGCAACTACCTTTATAATAATTACACATTTTTAAACATTAATGTAGTTAGTGAAGATATGGACCTCTAGTATTTCATGAATCATGAATTTTGAAATATGTTAAAAAAAACAATTATCATTTGAAGCCTCTACATGACAATGTAATACATTATAATTTATATGTCTTTTTAAAATGCAGGTTGCTAAGATTCTTAAAGGCATTTCTTTGCAAGGGACTACGAACCATCATGTGCCTTTGTTGACAGAAGACCAATATTTTGATTTTAAGAAACTCCGTGTATTGATTTTGGGAGGCCCTTTGGCCAATCCTAAAGCACTAGTTGAGAATATGGGTTTATTACTTGAAATAGCTTCACAATGTTCTCAATTGGAGGCAATTATAATAGGAAAATATCAAAATGGGATTGGATTGCTACATACACTTTCAAAAAATATTGCAGTTAATTTGAGTAATAGGATATCAAATCTTTGTCGCATGCATGGATCACTAAAGATTCTTGATCTCATAGGGCTTGCATTTCTCAAAAAACTACCAAATGAATTTGCTTCAAGCAAAACTTTATTGAGACTAAATTCGAGTTCTTGTTCAAGTTTGGTGGCATTGCCAAAGGAAGTGGGGAATTTGTCTTCCTTAATCACTCTCTACTTGAGAGGGTGTTCAAGCTTGGCAACCTTGCCAAAGGAAATGGGGAACTTATTTTCCTTGACCATTCTAGATTTGAGAGGGTGTTCAAGCTTGGTGGCCTTGCCTAAGGAAGTGGGAAACTTATCTTCCTTGACTACTCTAGATTTGTCAAGGTGTTCAAGCTTGGCGTCCTTACCAAAGGAAGTGGGGAATTTGTCATCCTTGACTACTCTTAATTTAAGAGGGTGTTCAAACTTGGTGACCTTGCCAAAAGAAGTAGGAAACTTGTCTACCTTGAACACTTTAGTCTTGGAAGATTGTTCAAGCTTGGTGGCCTTACCAAAGGAAGTGAGAAACTTGTCTTTTTTGACCATTCTCCATTTGGAAAAGTGTTCAATCTTGGCAACTTTGCCAAAGGAAGTAGGGAACTTGTCTTCTTTGACCACTTTCAATTTGAGTGGGTGTTCAAGCTTGATGACTTTGCCAAAGGAAGTGGGGAATTTGTTGTCCTTGACTACTTTCAATTTAAGTGGATGTTCAAGCTTGATGACTTTGCCAAAGGAAGTGGGAAATTTATCGTCCTTGATCTCTCTCCATTTAAAAAAGTGTTCAAACTTGATAGCCTTGCCAAAGGATGTAGGGAACTTGTCTTCCTTGACTACTTTTGATTTGAGTGAATGTTCAAGGTTGGCATTCTTGCCAAAAGAAGTAGGGAATTTGTCTTCCTTGACCACTCTCTATTTAAGTTTTTGTTCAAGGTTAGCATCCTTGCCAAAAGAAGTAGGGAACTTGTCTTCCCTAATGACTCTCAATTTAAGCTTTTGTTCAAGGTTGGCAACCTTTCCAAAGCAAGTAGGGAACTTGTCTTACTTGACCAATTTAGATTTAGATGGATGTTTGAGCTTGGCTGCCTTGCCAAAAGAAGTCGGAAACTTGTCTTTCTTAACAACTCTCAATTTGAGTTCTTGTTTAAGCTTGGCAATCTTGCCTAAGGAAGTGGGGAACTTATCTTCTTTGAACACTTTTTATTTAAGCTTTTGTTCAAACTTGGTAGCCTTGCCAAAGGAAGTAGGGAACTTGTCTTCCTTGACTACTCTCGATGTGTGGAGGTGTTCAAGTTTGGTTGCGTTACCAAAGGAAATGGGGAACTTGTCTTCTTTGACCATTTTAGATTTGAGAGGGTGTTCAAGCTTGGTGGCCTTGCCAAAGGAAATAGGGAACTTGTTTTCTTTGACCACTTTAGGTTTAACAGGGTGTTCAAGCTTAGTGGACTTGCCAAAAGAAGTAGGGAACTTATCATCCTTGACCACTCTTCATTTGGAAGATTGTTCAATTTTGGTGGCCTTCCCAAAAGAAGTGGGGAACTTGTCTTCTGTAACTACTTTCAATTTGAGTAGGTGTTCAAGCTTGATAGCCTTGCCAAAAGAAATAGGGAACTTGTCTTCCTTAACCACTCTCAATTTGAGAGAGTGTTCAAGCTTGGTGACCTTGCCAAAAGAAGTGGGGAACTTGTCTTTTTTAATCACTCTTAATTTAAAAGAGTGTTCAAGCTTGGTAGCCTTGCCAAAGGAAGTGGGGAACTTGTCTTCTTTAGTCACTCTCCATTTAGAAAAGTGTTCAATCTTGGCAACCTTACCAAAAGAAGTGGGGAACTTATCTTCCTTGATTACTCTAGATTTATGGAGGTGTTCAAGCTTGGTGGCCTTGCCAAAAGAAGTGGGGAACTTATCTTCATTGACTACTCTCTATTTAAGAAGGTGTTCAAACTTAGCAACCTTGCCAAAGGAAGTAGGGAATTTGTCTTCCTTAACCACTCTACATTTAAGCTTTTGGTCAAACTTGGCAACCTTATCGAAAGAAGTGGGGAATTTGTCTTCTTTGACCACTCTCCATTTGGAAAAGTCTTCAATCTTAACAGCTTTGCCAAAAGAATTGGGGAACTTGACTTCTTTGATCACTTTAGATTTGTGGGGGTGTTCAAGTTTGATAGCCTTGCCAAAGGAAGTGGGTAACTTGTCGTCCTTGACCACTCTTAATTTAGAGGATTGTTCAAGCTTAGAAGCCTTGCCAAAGGAAGTGGGTAACTTGTCTTCCTTAACCACTTTAGATTTGAAAGGATGTTCAAATTTGGCAATCTTGCCAAAGGAAGTAGAAAACTTGGCTTCCTTGACAATTCTCAATTTCAAGCTTGCAAATTTGTAACAAGGATTAGTAAGGAATCTTGGATTTTGTGAACCACAACTTGAGTTGTATCAACTTTTGCAATAAAATTGCAAATAGTATGTTGTCTTTCAAAGGTGAATTTCTATATGTTAATGGTTTTTAGAAAATAACACATATGTCTTATACTTATGCAATTTAGTTAACATTTTTAAAAATGGGTTGAAATTATATCTAAAATAGTTGAACCAAAGAAACTTTCTAGTCATCTTTAAAAAGATTATAGACTAGAAGGTAGTGATTGGATGAGAAAGAACACTAAATTGGTAATTATTTCTACAAGAAATTGAGAAATATTAATTCCAATGTCTGAATGTTCTAGCAAAAAATTGGTATCCTTTATATATTTAAATATATTCTAAATTGAGATTAAAAATGACTTTATTTGTCATTAGATGTTTTTCAACCGCCTTGGAGGATCGCGAATTCCCCCTATGTTTCTCGTAGGTTCCTAGACTCTTGGAACCACTCCACAACAGTTGCCTAATTTAGCAAAGAGATTGCCATGTCATTTAAAAAAAAGTTTATTATTATTATTCTTAATTTTAAAATTAAAAAAAAATTGACAACAATCATTCCCAATCTACTAGGGGTACAATGCCAGAAACAAGCTTGAAACGGCCTTTCAGACCTCTAAAAAAATATGTAATGTTTCTTACTTTTATTGACTTAAGAAAAAAGTTATATCTTTTGCCTTGTTAAATTCCAAATTCAATGACTCCAATAATATTTTTGAATAGGTATCAATCTATACAATTAAAAATTTAATCAATCATATTTTAGAATGTATTTTTATTTTTCCAATTTGACTTTGAAATTTTTTTAAACATATAGCTTGTGCATTTTTATTGTAAACATCATATGAAGCAAAGCATCACATGTAAATTAAAATGATTAGCATCCATTCAAAAATTTTGATACAAAATCTCCAAATTATAAAGTCAATAGAGTTTGCCCTAGTTTTCAAAACATCCACAGTAGATTCATTAGAAGAGTTTTGGGGGGTCTAGAAGCTTGTTTTGGGCTTATTCCCCCGTAGCTGTTCCCTGCAGCAAGGGGAACGGTTCGCTGTCAGAATTTTTTTTTCATAAAAAAAATTTTTTAGTCTCCAAATGCAAAAAAAAAAATTTTAATTAAAAAATTAAAAAATTTGGTCAATGACATGGCAGGGTCTTGGCCATATCAGACCGTTGCGCCGAACCTGTTTCCTGCGTTCGTAGGCTGTGATAACTCGCAGGCATCTAAAGGCCCCCAAAATCTTCTAATGCCTTAGTCTTTCAAGGATTAAGTTTTTTTTTAAATAGGTCCAACCTTTCTCAAACTCTTCCTTAAGTATCATCATTGTTTGTTGGAGTTTATAGAATTCATTTTACAAGAATGTTTGAAAAACTTAAGAAAAGATCCAAATTGAACCTTATGTTTTTTTTTATCAATGTTGAGTAGATCATACACAAACTTCTTTTTTCTCAAATTCACTTCCTTTTTGACCAACACATACATTAATCTTCATTCATTTTGATTTAGTAATAAGATTTGGTTTGTTTCAAATATAATTTTTACAATATGATTAGTAGGATTTATCTTTTTCATCCATGAATCTTTTGACTTTTTGGATTTGTGCCACAGAATGGTAATCCTACTTATTTTTCTAGCTTGGTGTATTGTTGTCATGTGCACAAATAGAGTTTCATGCTCAAATCTAGGGTGAGTTGGGTTATTGGGATCTTTAGGTTAAATTGAAGTTTCTTATCTTTGACTCCCCTTAGAAT
The DNA here is from genome assembly GCA_963969395.1 of Pseudoscleropodium purum. Taxonomy (NCBI): domain Eukaryota; kingdom Viridiplantae; phylum Streptophyta; class Bryopsida; order Hypnales; family Brachytheciaceae; genus Pseudoscleropodium; species Pseudoscleropodium purum. The sequence goes on along the minus strand of OZ017800.1, from coordinate 13,225,634 downwards.
TTGGTTTAAAATTGAATTTGTTTTGTTTTATATGAACAACTCTAGTATCCAAGTTGATAACATTTTAACTATAAAGTATTGTTGATAAAATAGAATTTGAGGGGCTTGAAGTTTGGTATTAATTTGAACGCATCTTGACTTGACAGGGATGTAATGTCTTCTTAACTAGATTAGATTCAAGTTACATTCTCACTACTATTAATGGTAGGCCAAGATGTTTGATCTTGCAATGTATGGATCTGTCATGTATTTCAACTATTGTAGAAGATATAGTTTGGTTATTGTTTTAACTAAGGATCAACAAAAGTATATGCGGTATCTCTTAAGGTCTTACATTGAGGACAATCAAAAGGATAATATTCTACTTCATCTTAATTCTAGTTATTGTTGTGAATTCTATTAGTGTAAAGATTTAGTATGTGTTGGTGAAGATTATATAGGAAGTTATGTGGTGTCATAGGAACCGATAGTAGGAAACAATAGTTCTTGTTGGAGGGATTTAGACTTAGTTTTTCAAGCATAGGCATATACAACAATCTAATGAGGTTTTACTATGAAATTTACTCATCCTCTCATGGCATCTCAATTTTCCTTGTGTAGGATTCAAACAAGCAATAAATCTTGCCCCAAATATAAGAGGCCAATCAAAAAAATCAAGGTTGCATGCACATCACTTGCATTCTAATTTGCAAATTTTAATTTTACTAGTAGATAATCTACACTTGAATGAAAAGCATTAGATGAGATTTCAAGGTTGTAGATGGCTGCAAATTCTCAAGCTATGGAGAACAAGGAAATTGTGCCACTATAGCAGTTTGATGTTGTTGAGACCCTACTATGTCATACAATAATATATATATTTTTAAATTGAATTTTTTTTTCAACTTTTTCATTTAAATTGTGTGTGTGTGTGTGTGTGTGTCTATATATATAATACTTTAACAACAAGCCATTTTTTCACCATGGATAGGATCCACTAGTGAAAGAGTTGTTCCATTCTATTGTTGTTAACATTTTGAGGCATGCATGAAATTAACAAGGTACATTGTAAATTTCATAATGTCGTATTGGTTATATGTGTAGTGTTCAATAATGTTTAGTTATGAAGGTTCTTTATGGATTGTAGAGTTTTTAACAATAAGAAAATTATTCCTTGTAAAATTGTACAAGATTCTAAGTTAAAATATATTTTTCTATTGCTAGCATTATTACCTTGTGAACATCTTAGGTTGTTGTCCAAGAGATTGTCTAGGATTATTTTCATTGTAGCATGCTCTCATAAATGATTTTTTATGATTGGATTTCCTCTAGATGTATTACCTTATCAACTTCTCCCACTTTAGCAAAGTCAAAATTGAACATCCATCAATTGAATCAATTTCTTCTGAGTAGATTTACATCAATAGAACAAACTAATCCTAACCAAATTCTTTGTCCTAAGTTTATGTGTTTTTTTAATTAAAAATAGGGTTGCTCCACACTTCAATGGAAATCAATCTCTTATTAGAAACTAAATAATTTGCAACCAAGAGCTCTATGCCATATACTTTGCCAAATTTCATAACAATTCCAAAAGATGATCAACAATTGCCAATTCAAGCGAAGAATCAATTCAGGCCAATTCAATCTATATGCAATATGGATTGTAATATGCACTATAAAAAAACAGTTTTTCTTACATGGGGCCCTCAATGTAGAATGTCGATAGTTGAACATACTATGTTTGTAGAGACATCCAGATGTTTGCCGAACAAATTGCAAATTTGGGCATATCTTAGTGGTTGTTGGAGTGGTCACTATAAAATTGCAATGAAAATATGTTGGTGTTACCATTGACATGAAGGTTTCATTAGATATGATTAAGAATACAAGGACGTCTTGAAAGGCATCCAAAAAAACACAGATTGCCTCATCATCTCTATTGACCAATTTTTAGTGCTAATTTTTTTGCAATTTTTTTTGTAGTTTTGGTAAAAATGTTTGCCCGAGGTAATAAATGAGGACGAGCAGTCTTTGGGCAGGAAAACCCCTAGGGGACAATGACGTGGCAAATGACATGGCTGGCCATGTGGAAATTGACTGATGTGGTGGTGAATTCTACTGACATGGCAAGCCACGTCAACATAGAGGGTGTGCTTCATTGCGTTTCTATGGTTGTTTCAAAAATGTCTATAGGGACATGCAAATGTTTTTTGAGATGTTTAAATGGATGTTGCAACGTTTTCCTAGACATCTACTCCAATGTTACAATGTTTTTGAAGACTTGATTATATACAACATAACATTTCAGGAGAAGTTTTTAGTGATCTATAAATGCTTTGAGGGACGTCAATTTGACAAAAAGTCAAACACCTTTGCATTCAAATGTTTCCTTTTCCATAGTGTGCTTAAGTGCTCTATTCAAGAGTGCATAGCCTAAACGAGGAACTAAAAGCATCTTTTTACAACAACGAGAAGCAAAAACATTAGGTACTACCATATTGACTTCACCATCTACAACTATATTAGATTTCAACCTCTGTGATTTCCTCTAAGTATGGTCTTTAAAAGATTTGCCCATTTTTATAATAGCTAGGTGCACGTTTTTGTTCAAAATGTTCCAAATAGCTATTGAACTCAGGAAGCTCACTTCCCTTAAAAAAAAATTTTAATTACCAAAATATAGGTGATTGGTCATTGGGTACTTGGACAAAAATCAATAGTTTGGGAAGATTTGGCCAATGAAAGTGTAGCATGTGAAAGGATAAGCCTAGCTTGTAGATAGTATTTTCACCCATGAAATGCACATTTTTAATACAATTCTCATTCTTTAATAAAAATAATTTCACATTGTGCCTTTTGGACTTTCCTTCAATGCATTGTTTTCTATTGTTCAAGTTCTCATCACATTATTATCTAATTAACATTTCATAATACACTCACTAAATATTTAATTTAAAGATGTTGGTGTCTCAAAGTCATCTTACATTTAATAGGCCCTAAAATTATGAAATTTGTTACTATGAACTCCTAACTTGTAAACACTCTAGTTTATTACAAGTTGTTCAATAATCTAAAAATCAATCTAGACTTCTCTAACTATCAAAATACTTGTGAACAAAACACAAAAATATTGCACATATTTGAAAACACAATAAATATTTACAAATATAATTAACTCACTAAGTATGCTATTTTTTTTATATTAAAATGTTTATTATTTTGTTTAAATTATGTTTGCAATAGAAATGTAATACATCAAACATTGCTAAATCTCTTTACTTTCATTTGATAAAATTTAACCAAATTTCTATTTAATTCTAAAGTCACACATCCTCGAAAATCTTATTTTTGATTGATTGTACACAATCTGATTGAAATACATACTATAATCTTCTAATTCCACCATTGAACGATTTTTCTATTTTTGACCAAATATCCCTACTTCAATTGAAAATATAATGTTATAGTTAATTTCTACTTTAATCCATTTTATTTTGTTGGTTTCTATCTTGATAGAAAAGTGTCTGAAATTCAATGCATCTAGCTACAATATTCAAAATCTTAAATGGTTTAAAATATATTATTTTTCATTTCTCTATTAGAAGGACTAAGGATTCTACTCATCCTAAAATTAATTTTTTTCTTCTTTGATTTTATTCACTCTATATTTAAATATCTATTTTTTTAAATCAAAAGATATTCAAATACCTTATTTTATATATTGATGTTTCAAGAATTAAATTCAAGCTAAAATAGATCCAAATCTTTTGTAAAATTTTCTTTCAAAGACTAAAATACATCCTACACTTTAACTCACATAGTTTTTTGCTTTTTACAAAGTGACCTCCTTGAGCCACAAAAAGAGACTGCAAAAGAACATGAATTAGTGCATTAAGTAGAAGTAAGAGCTCTACTTGTCTCATGATAATGTTTAATAATTAGAAGACATTTCCACACCTTGTTTCAACATACAACATTTGAAATCATATTACATATAACTTCATAAATACAAATGTCTCAAATGTGAATGTTGTAAACAACACCAAGATGTCCATTACAATATCATATATTGTAATGTAATAGGATAGCCAACCTATTTCCAACCACTTAAGCAATTATGCATATTTGGAGTGTGGGTTTTTTGAATTCGTAATTTTTCTCATATATAGAAATAGAGTTTGGAAGGATTTTGTAATTTTCCATAATTTTATTACACAAAACATAATTACTATGAATTTTTTAGTGAAAGATTTTTTTTTACCTCTAATGGTGATATAGACCTTCCTATTTCTGACCATAGGCTCATTGCAAAATCAACCAAGGGTTGGTTGCAATATTGTGAGTCTTATAACCAATAGTAATACGCCACCATTGCATTGGCAACTGTACCATAATTAATCATTGCTAATCTTTTGCTGATCAAAAAGAGAATAGTCTATATCACAAGAATGGGGAGGGAGTGGTCAAAAATGGGTTGGCTACTATAAAGAAAGGCATGTTCTCTATAACATTGCCACTTGGTTATAATGTTTTCAAAGACACTTAGACAATAAAAACAAACAATTCAATAAACATTTAATCCACTCTTTTGAAAATTTGTCGATGATTTTTGATTTAAAACTTGAAATCTCAATCAAATTTTTGGAAATGAAAGTTTATTTGTTTTTCCAACTTTCTTTAATTTAAAGTTTTCTAAAAAAGTCAATCTACTATATCTAAATGCAGTCTCAAATTGTAGGATAATAACATTCATGCGTTCAAAATATCCCATATCATTTGTCATTCTTCCCATCACCTTTCTTGTATAAATACCTTGTCTTCCCAACTCTAAATAATTACATTGAGTTTCTTTTAAAGTTATTACTTTGCTATAATTATTAAAATATTGTGTATTATATATGGTATACTATATTTGTATGATGTATGCATGTAATATATATAGTCATTCATGTATGTATATATTATGTATTGAGTATGATGTATGTATGGTATATGTAGTATGATGTATAGAATATTATGTATGATATGTTATATAAAATATTATGTATGTAATGGACATTGTGATATGGATGTATACATTATGTAAGATATGTGATTGATTTCATAGATGTCATGTTGCACAATGGTCTATTTTTCTTAATACATGGATGTCAAATGTGACATCATTTTGTACATAGGCTATATTGTTCTAGACATTCAAAGAGGTGTGCATGATGATATGTGGACATCGGATATGATGTTGCAAAATGTGTAAATGTTAAAGTTAACATCTACAAAAACATCTACTAAATGAAGTTGCCTTCTCAAAGGACATCCTAAACAATGTTTGGATATCTATGTTGCATTAGAGGATTTTCTAGGGTCTAAGAGGGCCATTTCAAGTAGCTAGCCCTTGTAGTTTCCTTGCAGTGAAGCAAACACCACATTGTCAAAAAAAATTTGAAAAAAAAATTAATTTCTTCAAAATGAAAAACAAAGTCAGATTTTTTTGGAAAATGATGTGGCAGTTGTAGCAAATTTTGGCTAGTTTGTAGGGTCAAAGAATGGTTGGGAACTCACATCCCTCTCTGACTCTAGAAAATCCTCTAATGATGTTTGAAAAGACATTTTGGAAGACGATTGCATGTTGATGTTGATGTCTCAAAAAATAGTATAAAAAGACTCATACAACAAAAAAACTATGTTGACATGGCAAGCCATGTCAACCTTACTAGATGCCATGTCATCTTTTCCCACTTCCATGTCAAATGCCACGTCATGGATGAAGATGGATGAAAATAAATCATATATGGCTGGATGACACTTAGGTGGCAGCCACATGGCAAATTTTTAGAATCCCATTGACCAATGGTTTTTTGGACATTAGCCATTCGACGTGTGGATGTCTGCCAAGATTTTTGATGTTTTTGGCATGTCTCTAGCAACGCAAAAATTTAAATGTCGAAAATGATGGAGTTTGACATCACTCAAGACATGAGCATACAAAATTCATATTTTAAAAAAAACATTGCTTTTTAATAGTGATGTAAGATAGAAACTGCCTCTTTTGAGCACATTTCAGTATTTCACATTGTGACAAAGTGTCATAATGTGCTCAATTTAAAAAAAATCAATTTACCCTCCATCCCACCCCCTCAAAAAAATTACTTTAAATTGAATTGAATTCATTTCATTACCTTTCCTCCATCCCAACTCTATTTGTAATTTTAGTGCGGCATTTAGTGTGATGGGATATATAATCAATGCTATATCCATATCTATATCTCAATTCTGTATCTATATCCGAAATTTGTATTTGTAAATTGTATCCTTATCTGTACTACTATAATATCCTTACTCTATATCCATACCAATATATTATCCGTAGTCTAAATTCGTATCCTATATCCCATATTGTATTCCAAGGTTTTTTTTGAAGATCAATGGCATTATAAGGGGGGGTAATAAAGATCAACGACCTTGGATTTTACAAAATTAAGAGGGTGTGGTTAATTGGAAAACTAGGAAAATTTGCCTCTTTTGGATACATTGTCAAAATCCATAGCACATGCATTTTTGTAGACATTGATAATTTGAAGTTTGTGTGCAAGACATGTGTCATCCAAGATGACAAGAGCAAATCCTAAATCTCTTCATAGTTCCTATGAGTTTCAATTGTCCTACCAAATTAGTTCCCATGTAAATTTCTCCATAATGACCATATGGCTTCATGACATAAGGAAACTACACCAAAAGAAAGTGCACCTAAAACCAAATCCTAAAAATTCTTATTGGAAATCTACTCTACAACTATTCATAAGAATTTGAGTTGATTTTACAAACACCTATTTTCAATACTATGAAAATTAATAATTTATTCATGAAATGTTCAAAAAATGCAGTCTAAAAGAATTTGGAAACCTTTTCAAATCACTAGATCCGACAATAATTTTTTCAAACCAAGAAGATCCTAAAAGATTTTTTTTCAATATAATAATAGGAACCATGCTAAATTACGTATTTGGTCAATTTTAGGTGTAGTTAAGTCATGTCTAACTCTTTTCTAAAAGCAACTAGTGTAGATTTTTGCCAAAAATGTATTGCCTTTATTAGAGCCTTAAGTCACTTTTATAGTGTTCAAAACATGTATTGGAATAGAATATAAAGAATATAAAATGCAAAAGAATAGAATATAGGAAGCCATAAAAATAAATATAATTGTAATGTAAGAATTTGAACTTTGAAGTGCAAGTGGCACAATCTCAATGGACTAGAGAAGGAGGATAAAAACCCACAATACTAGCCCTTGATTGCACTTACAATTTGATAAAGAATTCAATTTAATCCCTAAAGGATCCAATTGTGTCTTTTGACAACATAGAAATTTTGTGTAGATGTGTGTAACTAGAGATTTTTATATTTCTTGCCCAGATTTTAATTAAATGTACAGACAAAGAATAACTTTCATAAAAACTAAATTCCAAGACATTTGGAAATATGAGTAAAAAATTATGGCCTAATATGTAGTTTGTTTCTCAATTTAGGTAGTCGAGCAAATATGAAAAATCATTTTTTTTTCAAAAACCCAAATTTGAAATTGATTTTCTAGATTTTATATATATATAAAGCTTTGAATCATTCCATTTTGATCAATGAGTCAAAAATTACAAGGTGTTTTAAATTGCAGAAAGTTATGAATTCTCTACTCCCAAATGAACATTGAAGTCTTTTATTGAATTCAATTTTCAATATTCTTGGGAAAAATAAAAACATTAGGTAAAGATTTTTTTATTACAACATAATAACCATTGGATTGGTATTTTTCAATTCCATAAATAAATTGTTAACAATTTAGTATTTTGAATCACACTCTACATTTTTCTATTCAATATTTTTTTCCTATATGTTTTACAATTTCAAATGATCTAAAAATTTTTAAGCATGTAGCCACCATGCCTTGAAGAATGGATCCAAAGAAGCACCACCATTTTGAACATGTTTCTTACAAGTGTGACCTTGTGAAGTGTAGCTCCCTAATTTTTTGCAAGGACAAAAAAGTGATTTTTGTCTTTTCAAATGCTAATATTTTGCAATCTACACGGTGGAAACTTCTGAAATTTTTTCCACATCTTTTCAAACTAGTGTATTACAAGATCCTACACAATTACATGTGTCCAAAAATGTTCCTTTTCTAAAATTTGGTACTTGTACTAGAAATGGCAGTTTGGGAGCATTTTTGGTGAAAACATAGCCAAGGAACTTTAGGGGTTAATTGTTATTTACTAATTCCATGTCCATGCATAAGCATTACCTTATGTCCAGACATGATGATCAAGAACAAGGTCATTGAAAATAGTTTATCAAAAATAATTTGGAAGTCCATACATACAGGGCCACCCTATGGCTTGTAAGGCACTAACTTGCATAAATTTTATGACTATCACCTCTTTGATTGCCATTAACTAATCCAATTAACTTGTGGTCTGTAAATTATCACATGACGTCACTGAACTCCATCCTATTCGTCTAGACTGCTCACTGAAGATGAGCAGGTGTCCTCTCATAGCCTCCCCTGTAAGTTAATCACACCCAAGGAACACAATATGATTGGCACCTAACTCTCATTTCATGGTCAGATATCATTCTACTGTACATACCAAAGCTAGAAATAGTAAACATCTAACTTATCAACATTTATCAGATGTTTTAGAATGCATAACCCACTCATTGCATAAACCTATAAATTTCCAATAATTTTATTTTGAAAAAAATTGAATGCCACGGGAATGGGTTTACTACCATAAAATATTTTGAAATAAGATAAAACCTGCAGATGGAAACAATCGTTAGCATCGGATTGAAAACCCAGTAAGTTACCTCCAAGGATACATGCACCGTCATTGAGTTCAATCTTGCGCATGTTGAAACACGTTCTGGTTATTCTGAGACCCTGCAGAGTATGATTCAATAGGTTGTTTCAAGTGTGATAATCAATAGTATAATTCAGGTTCAATGGGTTCCCTCAAGTGCCACAATACCTACTAGCGTTTTGTGAGCTTCTTGGAATTTGCTCAAAGCTAAACAAAAATCCCAAGTTTTGATAAGTTTTATCAATTTAAAAAAAATTGTAAACATTTGAGTTCAAACTAATTGTGTTCTAAAAAAAACTTCAATAATGTCAATTATGGATTGAAAGATTATAATATTTAGTATAAAGGGAATTAAAAGTGTGAAAGTGATTTGAAGTCTTTCAATCCTCATTTTACATGTCAATTTTAAAATTGAGGTCATGAAAAAAATATGAAGTTTAAAGGACATAACATGCATAACCATATGAAATACACCTTCTCAAAATCTACTCTCATTTAGTTTTTTTAAATGAATTTTCAATGTGATTTTTACTTCACAATCTATTGCATTTGAGGCCCATCTCCAAGAGCCTTAAGCTCAAAATAATCAAGATTTGCAATGGACACCCATTCACAAAATCTTCAATAGAAAAATCATAAATAATTTTTTTCAATATTGGATTCTTGATGCTTAAACTAGACTTTGAAGGATTTAGGACTAAACAATAAAATACCAAAAATAGTATTTTGGTAAGATTTTATTTAACTTCAGAATTTAGCCAGCACCAAAGTAGTGTGCCTTGGGCGTTTAGGGGTTAAGGGTGAAAAAATCAAAAAGGAAGAGTAAACGTCAAAAAATAATCCATGCGGCAAGTCAATGAGATATGCGTTCATTACCTGAATGTATCATTGTGCATGGAATCTTAAAGTAATAATTCGGCTATGTACGCACCCCGGAAGTGAGGTAATACTCTGGCTTTATGACGAAGTTAGATGTGGAACCGTCGGCAGCAAGAGACGAAAACTTCATAATAAGATCTCCAAATTCACTCACCAAGGATTTCCTTCTGCAGGTGCAAGGCAATTATCACAAATCCATAAGGACAAAGTCCTAAAATGGAGTCAATAGGATCATTAAGCTCTTAAAATCAGCCATGCAAAGAGGTGACAAACTGTATCAGGCACGGCCTGGAAATGTTAAGATCGTTTTGGGGGGATTTCATTTATGCAGCTGCACTGATGATTTCCATTTTTCTGAACTGACCTGTCCCCGACGTCCCGCCAACATGATCGTTTAAACGTGTTGCGAGTACGATCATCTCGGATTTTTTGGAATTCCATTCTTCTAGCATCCTCTTTGAGCTGTACCCTACACATTTAAAGAACATTAATCCAAAAACGCTTTGTCATTCAGCATGGAGAGGAACGAACTATAACTTGTTGCGTCATCATAACTCCCTTCAAATGTGCAGACAGTCGTCGTTGTGATACCAAATGCCAATATATATAGTTGGTAATCGACTAGCAGAAACTCTGACAACCCAAGTGGAATATTAAAGATTATAAGGTAAAGGCAGAACTCACAACGGAATCAATCTTCCGGAAAAGTGTTGGATGCAAGTAAGTGAGGCCAGCGCCGGTATCAAAACCCATTCGCACCCCTCGCACTACCACATTACCATGTTTTCCTGTTCTCGACCTCAAATCAATATCCTTACCTCGATAATTGATTCCCACCAGCTCCGCCACGTGCCTTGCGGAGCTTTCCCTGTCGCTGTGCAGAGGACGCAAGTAAGTTGCAAAACTTCTCCCTGGAGCGTCAAGGTCCAGCCTAATCAATGGGTTCAGTGCATCTGTCTCTGCCAAGAGATGCTTTGATTCGAAAAATATTCGAAAAATGAGCAACAATTGTCGCTCTGAAAATTGATTATATTGAAGAAAAATTACGTGGCATAAACAACCAATTAAGAGAACATGCGATACAGTTAGACACAGCTCTTGAGGGTAGAGAACATACATCGCATCATTAGTAGGATTGTGTACGACAGAGGTGGTCCAAATTGTGCTGGCAGATTGCGTTGCGTATAAGTCTCCGAAGGAAATAAAACCGGCGCGCTCGGAAAATCGTAAACGAGAGTCATGTACTGGGCGTGCTGGTTCCAAGCATACTGTAATCACGTACTCTGAGACGAGTCCCTTCAAATGCAATTGGCGAAGCCAACTAGAAGGATGAGGACTTAAGCCCAGAATCCCATCTGATGAACCATCTGAAGTTGGTTCGTCCATAGTGTCAACTCTGTTTTCGTCCTCCACCTCAAGGTTTGAACCTTTCCCCGCGACAGCACATCTGCCAAAATTCATCTGTTTCATCTTCTACCGATGCAACAAAAATATATGTTCTTAAGATAATTTTCGAAAGTGAAATTCCGCTTCGGTGATAACAATTGTGCATCATCCGTCTAGGTGCAGAGAAAAGCCTATGCAAGAAAACAAATTACCCAAATGCCATAGAAGTTAGCACTCTTGGCGCATCGCTCAGGTCGAACCTGATATCTGCCTTGATTACAGAGCCTCGTGATTCAGAGCCGTCTGTATATTTCTGCTTGAAGAAGCATCTGAATTTGTTCTTTTTATCGCAGGGGTACTCACTACCTTCTTGAAAGTCCTTGCAAAGGCTCCGGTCACCTTCACAGTTCAAGAAACTGTTTTCTGAAGGATAGAACGGCCCAGTATCTCCCTGCATTCAGACGACGAACATTACGTTATTCTAACTTCATTCTACCAATCTGGTAGTATGCAATCTAGTCGACTGCCTCACAAAATGACCAGCATGATGCATGATGGTAAAGGATCATTACATCATTAAACTCACGTTCACGTGAATGAAGACAAATACATTGAAAGGTTAGAATCAATCAAGATGCCAGAGGCTCAAAAAGAGAGCACACTTACCACCAGCTCACTACCTTCACAATTGACCCATGTGAGGCCAGACGCAGTGTCAGGTATCAAGCGATAATCACGCAATGATCCCAAGTAGCCGATCGGTACTTCAGCCAATAACGGTTGTCTGCATTAAACAACCATCACAAACATTATACTCGGGCATAGGAACCTATTACACTCAGGCGTAAGAAAACTCTAAATGAAGCTCGCAGGAAGCTAGACAATATGCTAATTGTTGAGTTTGGCAATCCTCAAATGGCAGGCAATTGAAATGAATCTTTCTATCCTTAAGAGTGGATTCAACGGGAAACAAATATTTGGCATGTCCCTTTTCTATTCGTGTTCCAACTCTCGTATCCTTCTCTACTTCTGTCCTTCCATATTGGAAGAAACAAAAAGCAAAGAAGCACTAAACTATGCCCACATGAGGGTTGAAATTTTCATATGTCGTGTACATATCAAATGCCAGCTAGACGTCTGGAACCAAAATGCATGGCAGGTAACCTACAGAATACGATCAGACTCTCGCTCTCCACCGACCACAGGCCATTTACGTTCCCTTAGAGCTGCACGGGTCGATGATGAAGCCTCCAGCGGATTTTCCATCGATTCATGGCGCCCACTCCTTTTCTTGAACGAATCAAATTCTTGAGGAAGATCGTCACCGACGACTTGTCCGTCCAAAAGTTGCTCCTCCTGCTCCTCTTCATCGAATATTTCCTGCGGTGTCGAGACTCTGGTCTCCAGAAGACCCCGTTGTCTTCTCCGCTGCACTGAAGCCAAAGCAGTAACGCTCCTGTTGCGAGCTTGTGAATACCGAAATAGTTCCAACACAAACGCTCGACGGGGCACGCTTTCCGTAGAGATCGAGGGAGAAGTGCGAAACCTTGTTAGAGTCCAAGCCACAAACCACGAGATGAGAAACAGACCGAGAATGTTGACAGCCCTTCTGCTAATTCGAACTTGACACCCAACCAAACTCTGCATCCATGTCCATGACTGCAACAAATCATTTTCGTGACTGAGTTGTTCAAACCGACATACACCACCTATCATAGTCCAATAACCAGAGTACCTTATCAGTTTCAGATAGATTAAATTATATCTCAATCAGGGCTTTTTTTTCATTTTTTGTGAAGTGCCAAAGTGGCGATATAAAATGTTACAGTGATGCTCCAAATTTCAGCATTCATCACATTCGCACATATCACATGTCCATATTTCTATTTTCATCCACAATTGAAGATTTCATCCAAGATTTTTTTTTAATTCGAAGTTTTTCTGGCAAAAAAAACTTCAAGGTTTGTTGCCATTTTTTTGCCAAACTATTTTTTTCTGGTGCAATCTGACACCAGAAAGCCAAAAAAAATCCCTGATCTCAATAAACCTTTGTTTTTTGAAAATCTAGTTATCCAATTGTAAGAAATTGAATAGAAATTTTTGAATGATCAAAATTATGACTAATGCGAAATTTTATTATTAGAAAATAGATTGCATTCGGCACGTTTTGTCCGAACTGGAATGGTAAGGTCCCACGGTTCAACAAACTTGAAAATCATTTCTGCAAATTAGGGAAGCTTCACCTGATTAGGGTTGTAGTAGCATTCTACTTGACGACATCGACCGCGCCAGGAAATGCCGTTCCTCATCCTCAGAAGATGATCGCCAACTACGTAATCTCTAGCAACGCAGTGAAGCAACAGCTACTACAAATTCCGTCAAACAGGTTCGCATCAGAATAAAGCGGCAGTATTTTAGGGTTTCAAGTATTGAACTCAAATTAGGTTCGCTTCAAAAAGAAATTGCTCTCATGGCATGACGCATATCTGTGAAATCATAACAAACATCTATGCTACGTGAGGCATTGACTCACTTTTCAACTAGACCTGCTCAATCTCCTCACATCCGCCGTAAATGTAGCTTCTGTCAATGCAAAGCCTACTTCACTTTGATCCAGATCCAACAAACTTAAAAATCACTTGCGAAATTCATTGAAGCTTCACCTGAAAAGGATTTTAGTATCTTAGTACTCTTCGTGCCGGCATCGACCGCACCAGGAAATGCTGTTCCGCATCCTCAGAAGATGATCATCGAATACTGAATTTCGAAATAAGAATCGAACCAGGAACTAAAATTAAAAGTCGCGTCAAGCAGATTCGCAACCAGAATTAAGCGACAGCGATTCAGAGATTCAAGCTTCGAAAATCAACTATGAGAACCAAATTAAACAATATAAAAAAATTGCTGTCATGAAATTACACAAGTGCAGCGCATGCGACGCTACGAAATCGGGTTAGTGCGGCGCAGCAATAGATAAGCAAATTCTTGGAGCGCGAGAGTGATTGTATGATACCTGCAGTTTCTGAATGCGGAAAAACTGATTGCGAAGGACAGGGCTTTATTCTAACCGTTTAGCATCTCAATTTGGAGCTTCGTTAGGAGGAAGGAACTTTTGAAAATCTCATCAAACTCCATTCAATATCATTCAGAGTCTGTGCTCCATTTTAGTATCATAAGAAACACATAATGCCAAGTATTTCAAAGGCAGATTTGTCACTATTCTATTGGACAATCCGAAAAGCATTAGAACTCATAATGCAATCCCTCTTCTACACCCATAGATTTGTGAAAAGTACAGATATTGACGTCTTTGATGAACTACTACACCTCGAAGTTTCGACTCTTGACCTAAATCTAGTCCATATTCATTACCACTAACTTAACCCCTAAACGTCTGGATCCTTTTTCAAAATTGACAATTTAGGGAAAATCATCATAAAGTGCTATTTGGAAGATTATTTTGGAATTGACATACAAATAGGAGTTGTAGATTTTGAGTTGTAGATTCCATTTGTAGGATTAGATTCACTATAGCTATCATCAATATTTTTTTATAAATTTTGAAAAGAAAATTTTAAATTCCTTCTAAATTCAATTACAAGCAAAACATTATCATTTTTTGAGTAGAACTTATTGGAATGGATTTAAAACAAGATTCTCTTCATATAGTGATTTTTTGAAATTTTTATGTTCTTTTAATCTATCTTTTCCTCATTTTTGCAAATTCAATTTTGAACTAAAATCAATGCAATTTTTGGCTTGACACATTTCCACATTTGTAATTTTAGAAAAATATGAATTCTAGTAACACCAAATCCAACCATTGGATAGGACAACAACTTGATAAAGAATCTCCACAAATTAGATGACTTTCATCCAAGCAATAACAAGAAAAAAAATTAACTTCTAATCTATTCGTTGTCCAGATTTCATCAAAGTGCTCCAGGGTTAATCACTCAATTTTATCATCATTTACTAGTAGTGTACATTCTAAAATATAAATGGTGTGGGTACATGTAGAAGGACTTGTTTACCCCCTAAAGGTTTTTGACTATGTTTTCACCAAAAACACTCTAAGACTGCCATTTCTAGTGCAAGTACCAAATTTTTGAAAAAAAAATTTTAAACACAAGTAACCATAGGATCTTGTAGTAAACTATTTCAAAAAGATGTGGTAAAAATTTCAGAAATTTTCACCGTGTCAATTGTAAGATATTAGTGTTTGAATTTACAAAAATCCTTTTTTTTCCCTGCAAAAATCTGGGCAGCTACACTTCACAAGGTCATATTTGCATGAAAAAATGTCCAAAATGGTGGTTATTCTTTGATTTCATTCTTCAAAGCAAGTTGGCTACATGCTTGAAAATTTTTAGATCATTTGGAATTGTGCAACATGTAGGAAAAAAATAGTAAGTAGAATGAAGTAGAAAATGATTCAAAGTACTAAGTTGTTAATAATTTCTTTATGGAATTGAAAAATGCCAATCCCAATGGTTTTAATGTTGTAATAAACAATGTATACATAAAATTTTTATTTTTTTTCAAAAATTGAATAAAATTGAATAAAATAAAGAGCTTCAAAGTTTATTTTGGAGTAGAAATTCCATAACTATCTACAAACTACCCAAAACTGAAATTCCTCATAACTTTTGATTCATCCATCCAAATGGAATGATTCAAAGCTTTCCATATAGATATAAATCTAAAAAATCAATTCCAAATTTTAATTTTTGAAAACAAAATTTTTTTGCTTGGGCTGTGTGCCGAGCGTTGAAAATCACATTTTATACAAAAAAAATTTAGCCATGTAGTCAAAAGTTATAAAAATTGTTGGACCTTAAAACTACTCCTTGGGCACATGTCATGTTAAAATTTCAAAGAAAATAAAATAAAAACTCCATCCGTAATGAGCTGTTCAAAATCGCTATGTTGCCAAAAAATGGGGTTCAGGGCTTTAGGAGTTAATGTACGATAATGGACACCTCTACTTTGTGTTATGAACTAGACAATGTGCAAGCAAAGCCTCGTTATGGGAAATAACATACCAAACTATGGGAGTGGCAAAGAGTGTTAATTTTCATAAAGAGACTCGAATGAGTAATGAATAATTGGGCATTATTAAACATAACCAAAATACAACAAACATCCTATACGCATGTGGCCTCATCCATCTATACTTACTTTACTTTTTTACCTTCTTTTACTCTAGTGACTCATTAAAATTTTGGAAAAAAATAGTCATATTCAACTTTTAAGATTAATATTCTTATTTATAGGAGATTTGAAAAAAAGCACAACATGAAAAATAAAATTGGGTTTAAACAATAATTATTTTTAATAGAAAAAAAATGGATTGAAAATATATCTTTTAGGAAAAAAAAATATAATGTCTCAAAAAATATTGAACAATGCTAATATAGTTGGGTGCTAGGATCTTGGTCAACTATATTCAATCAAGAATCTTATAGAAAAGCTTCATAATGCTATTAAAAGTAGCCCCTATGTTATGAAAAAGAGCATGCCTCTCTTCATTTAATAAGTGGGACTACAATTTGCCTTGAAATGGATTCCATTATTGATGTAGTATGTTGAGGTGTATGAAGCAACAACAAAACAAGAAGATCCTTAAAGCAACCTAGTTCTAGAAGCATTTTTTAACATACATGTACATGTCACTTTCTTCAATTTACCAACAATGAACACATAAGAGTGTGGATGCTTTTAGAGCCTTAAATGATACCAATTTCAAAATCCATAACTTATTTTTGAACATAAAAAAATCTAAATGAACTTGTCTTTGATGCCATTCTATTTATTTTTTAAAGAAAAATTTACTGAAAAATATTTTTTGAAAAAATAATATTAAAAAATTGCAAAGCAAGTAGTAAATGTGTGCTTAATTCCTAAAGTTTTTTTTATTATGATTTCACCATAAATGCTCAAAAACTGCCATTTTTAATACAAGTAACAAATTTTTGAAAAAGAAACATTTTTTGACACATGTAACCATAGGATCTTATAGTATGATAATTTGTGAACATGTGGTAAAAATTTCAAAGATTTCCACCATGTGGATTAGAAGATAAAAGCATTCAAATTTGCTAAAATCATTTTTTTGACCCTACAAAAAACACAATAGTTGCACCTCACAAGCTCACTTTTCTATGAAAAAATGTCCAAAATGGTGGTGCTTCTTTGGATTCTTTTTCCTAGACAAATTTTCCACATGCTTAAAAAATTTCAAATCATTTGGAATTGTATAACATATAAGAAAAAAATAGTAAGTAGAAAATAGTAAAGAAAGATCCAAAATACTAAATTATTAAGAATTAAATTATGGAATAAAAAAATTCCAATCCCAATGGTTATAATGTAGTAATAAACAATTTACATCCTATAGTTTTATTTTATTTCAAAAATATTGAAATTGAATAAAATAAAGGACTTCAAAGTTTATTTTAGAGAAGAAAATCCATAACTACCCACAAACAAAAAATCCTCATAACTTTTGACTCATTGATCAAAATGGAATGGTTCAAAGCTTTCTTCATGTATATATAACTCTAGGAAAACTGATTTAAAATTTATTTTTTTTTTAAAAAGGGTTTTCTTCTAATCAGCCACAAATTGCCCGTTTATAATAAAATAAAATAAAAGTAACATATTAGGCTATGACTTTTGACTCCTATTTTCATATGTCATAAATTTGAGTGCAAATAAATTATATTCCTTGCCTTCACCTTTTATTAAAATTTGGACCAAAAATGTAAAAATCTCTAGTCATTCAAGTCACACGTACATGCCCAAATATTTGAAACAACCAAAAAATTTAGCTTGGTCCTTTAGAAGTTAACCTTTGAACAATCCCGAGGCCCTTTCTGGCCATATGTTAGACATTTTCACATATTTGGACTCCCTCTCGACACTTTTATGGTTTCACATACACTACAAAGTTGTTCCGATTGCAAATGCGCGTGGGGTGCCACTTTGCAATTCTCAAAATACATGGTAGAACAACGTACAAGATTGAAAATGCAGAAAACGCATTACAAATCAAGGACTACAACATACATTCGGGCAACTGGAAGACTTGCTGGTTTGCCATCGCATACGTGGTGGTTGAGAGGAAGCGGGAGAATGGCGCTCTTGGTGGGAAATGCAAACTTTGGATTCCACTGCAGGGAGAGGGTCTATTGGTTACAATCACTATTAGATTCTGCAAGCAATAAGGAGCTTAGACAATGCAATTCTCATCATGGCGAGTTGTGCTTGTACAAGCGGAGCAGTTGTGGCACGGATTAGGGATTTAGGTGGACTCTTTTTTGAGTGCAGCAACAATTTGTTGTCAATATTATGAATCAAAAGAGTTGCGCTATTCAAACTCTTCTTTATTTGATGTAAATGTGCTTGTGCTATTTGGACTCTGCTTTGTTTGATGTGAATTTCCTTGTCTCGTGAACTTATGAGATGACGACCCATTTTCAACCACTTAAGGAATTCAGCATAGCTACACTTATGGTGTATTCAGGGAAACATTTTTCCATATTGGCAAATTGATTTAAGGAAGATTGAAAAAAAATTACATTTTGGGGGTCAAAATTGAAATTATTGTGAATTTTTTTCCCTCAAATTCTATAAAACCTATTCTTGTTATGTAGGTTGCTGTAATTCCAACTATAAGCTGGTTACAAAATCGATGTAAATTGATGTAAGTGATAATTATATACATGCCGTGATCATTCCAGGCTTCAATGTACACTACTTGGACATTTTGCAACTCTTGGAGGTCGTGCAGTAGGTGAGCTGTAGTATAAACACATGTGAGTGTAATATGAACAAAGCTATGATTGGAAATTGAGCAACCTATACTATGAAAATGTGGGTGGGGGTGGTTGGAAATGGGTTGCCTACTCTATTTGTTCGCAACAAGTCACAAACTATGGCTAGGAGCGGTTACTTGTGTTGCGGTGGAAGCACTGCCATGGGGATTTTTGGTCAGAATCAGTTACTCTCCCGCCGTACCAACCACTTTGCATATTGCCAATGTGTTGTGGTCACCCACCCTCATACAACTTGCGGAAGCCAATGTGGACGCCACAGGTGGGCGTATTCCAAGTTTGGCCGATGCATCTCTGGGTCACTTGACTCGGGCGGCATACAAATCGGTGAGACTCCAAATCAATGCGTTACTTTGAATTTTGCCTTGCAATTTTTTTGGAGAGTTTTGGTCACCAAGGCAAGGTCACCCACTAGAGCAATCTTTAAATCGCCCATGGCAAAATTTCTCAGAAAATGCGAAAATGCCAAGCAAGACAGAATGTCGTTTGCATGCTGGTTGTTTTGCATCAAATTTGTGCAATGCGGGGAACTCTGGTCTCCCAAAAATTTGGGCGTACCCTCTATGATACAAGTAAATTGGAACAGTTGAAAATCTAAATTCCCGTCAATTTGGCAACTCTTGAAATTTCTCTCTCTTGCTATTCGACGGATATGGCTCCGTAGCTATAGACCCCGAGGGCCGTTCAAGGGTTAATGGACCTCCAACCTTATTCATCTCAAGAATGTTATGGCACTATTGGAAAAATAAGTAATAGAAAAAATTGACTTTACAAATGAAGTGCCTCATTTATATGAAGTTAATGAAATTGGCAGCTAATTCAAAGTTAGCCATTTAGTGGAAGTGGGAAAAAATCTTGTTGTATTTTGAAAGAAAAAGATGAAAAACCAGAAGGAAATTGGTAGTGTTAGGAATCAACCGGTGCCCCCTAAAAATTTGAAGATATTTTACCTTCCTCCTTTCAACACTTGGTTGATTTTAGATTTTTAGTTGCTATGGAATAATATTCATTGGCTAATACGAGGGCAAGGGGAGGATCATATCTGAGAATCAACCTTGTGGAACAAGGTACTGAACATGGGTGGGTCAACAACTTGGGCAATTTTAAGGAATTTGGATATATAATAGAATAAAATATATACTAAAAATGCATGTCCAATTCCATGGCTTTGATTTGTGACTTTTATAATGCATTCAGTTCATGTTGTCACTCCTTGTTTAAGATCTGGCAAAAGTCCTACTCAAAATCTAAACTTGAATTCTCTAGCTTCTTGAAAACCAAATGAAAAGGCCCAAACTGCATATTTTTGTTGATAGAAATTTGAATAAGTAATGTGGTGACTTTATTTTTTCAATTCTTTGGTTGGACCTATGCATGTAATATTCTTCATCGATTCTAATGATATGAATATGGCCTCAATTGAATTATAATTTTCAAATTATGATGAGTTAAATTGGTCATTTTCAAGTAATGGATCCTTTTTCTTTTAGGGGTTAAATAAAGTCAACTGCGCATTGTGTCTCAATGTCCATAAGCATTTTATTTATATACCAATCTAGTACCTTATAGGGCCATTAAGAAAACCATTTGAAAAAGGTGAAAACTTTGATTTTGAAACTCTTTTGATTTCATGCTAAAACTTTTCATTAATATTCTCAACTCCATCTAACCATCTTGGATGAGTTGGGGAAGATCCTTGGCCTTCAAATGGTGAAGAGCTATGCCAAATTCAATTCCTACCAAGGACGCAATATTAAATAGTACTTTCACCTTTAAAATGTTTTTTTAAATTACATTACAAGAATCTAGCAATTCCATCGATACCAATTTCAATTTGCGGGAAGAAATTGATATTGCAATAAATAAGCTAGTACTTTTGTAATTGAGAGGATACAACTAGAGATCACTAGAAAAGAAAAAACAGTTTATTTTCGTATAAGGAGGAAATCAAAGCCAAGGAGGATTGACCCCCTTACTGCCCCGTGCATTTTCCCCCTAGTTAGTGAAAACATTGAAAATTTTAGTGAAAATTTTTTATTTGTCGTCCACTATAAAATTTGCAAATTCTGAATTCATAATTGTAATTGAAGCTCCTGAATCAACTATAGGCAAGGTGAAAAAACGCAAAATTTACGCTGCACAAAATAGGGGACAATTTTTACATTTACCCTTAGCTGGAACAATACTGAAGGGGTCAATCCTCCTCCCTGCCCGGAAAGGAAATCAGCTGGAGGAGCTCCAAGAAATTCCCGGACACTACTGTTGAGGACAGTCACTCCACTGGTACACTGTATCAGGTACTAACGTACTGACAATACATACTGCCCGTATCAAGGAACAAATATCGGATATGTACCCAACTCCAAGATATCCTGTCCTTGGTTCCCCTTCCCCCAAATGACCATGTCCCCCAATCTTGTCCTTTAGATGTGCACTTAGGTTGAAGGACCTTATTTCAGTTCCCAAGCCTATAATTTTGTTCCCTAAAAGTGGACATAATCCACCCTTGCAAGGATCCTTCCAGGATTTTTCTTTTTTCATTCATTTTTTATGAAGTGCTAGAGTGGCGATTTAAAATGTTACAATGGTGCTCTAAATTTCAACATATAAAGTAGAAGTACTTATTTCAGATAACTTAAGCATTTCGGCATGATTGATGTGGGAAAGTCATGGAGAACTTCATTCTATGTGTGCAAAAATAAGGATGAGGAAGAATGCAAAAAAAAAGAACCCAAATTTTTTTCTCCTAAAATGAATATTCTATTGAATATAAATGTGGATTTTTCATCTAGATCCATTTTGGTTTTATGGACTTACCTATTATGGTTAGCTTTGGCACTTTTCCCTAAGCCAAGAAGGAAGAGAGATGAGTGGACAAGAAGGTACAAAGAATGAATCTATCTCGATGAATAGCACATTTAATTGTTGTCCACATTAACCCCTAAAGGACCATTGTTCCTTCAAGGGACAAATGGGATTTTGGGTAGGTACCTATGGGCTGAAATTTTTTCCTTATTTTTTGAAACTTTTTTAGAAGATAGAAAAATTGATTAGCTCCATGGGAGTATAATTTTTTTTTTTTCAATCGGTGCCCAGAAATAAAAGTTATGTCCAAAAAAGCTCAAAATAGGGGACGGGGGGCAATAAAAAAATCAAAAATTTGAATTTAAAAATTAAAAATTATTTTTTACTCATAGATTATATTTTTGTGTACATGTGAAGCTTTGATTAATTCCATTTGGATTTCTTATGAGAAAGTTATGGGCAGTCTTATTTTTCGGGCAATTAGAGCATCTTCTTGAAAAAATAACTTCTAGGATTCATTTCTAAATGCAATTTTTACAATTTTTCAAAAACAAGTTTCACATGGTCAATATTTCTTGCTAGAACAATCTTACCATTGGGATTAGTGCATTTTAATTTCATTTTAGAGATATTAATATTTTTAATTTTCCTTCTATCTCTTACCTACTTCTACTTAGCAATTTTTTAAAGAATAGAAATTAAGTTTTTTTGAATCTTTTGAATTTTTTCTAAACTTTCAACTCGATTTTATACCATAAAGATTTAAAGCTCAAAATGCTTTAGTGCAAAAAATTAAAGTTAAAAATGTTCAAAGTTAAAAATCTAGTCCTTCAATGTGCTAAAAAACTTGTTTTTTCCACTTTAAACACAAATATCATGCAATCTGTGCGGTTAAAAATTCTGAAATTTTTTTCACACATTTTCATAATAGTCATGTGTAAGATCATACAGTTAGATGTGAAAAAAAAACCCACTGAAATTTGTTTTTTACCTTTTGCCATAGAAATGGCAGTTTTGAGTGTTTTTTGGCAAAGAAAAGGCTTGGGCCTTTAGGGGATAAGGTACTCTATGTAACCATCATGGGGGGCCTATCCAAAACAAGTTCTTCTACTACATACACATAGTGGATAGAGAATATTACATATCACATATCACATATCTATAATTCTATTTTCATCCATAATCTAATGATTTCATTAAAGATTTTTTTTTTAATTTGAAATTATTTGGCAAAAAACATCACAATTTGTTGTCATTTTTTAACCAAATTATTTTTTGGGGTGAAATTTGGCACTAGAAAGCCAAAAGAAAGCCTTGATCCTTTCCAAATTTAAATGAATTGATCCAAAAAAATCTATTTGGGGCTATATGACACTATAATCATCAAAAGTTGAATGATTAAATATTTTGTATATTATAAATGTTCAATCTAAATATATTGAGATCACTTCAATAATAGAACAATTATAAATCCTCCAAATTATGTGCTTCATCCATTTATATATGGCATTCTCTCTATTTTCCATTGTGATGCCAATGGTCCAATGTTCTATTATTTTTAGTGAATGTTAATTTCTGAATGACAACTACTAACATTCATTTTCTAAAACTTAGTAGAATAGTGCCTATATCCTTAAAGTTTTTCATTGTATTTTTCACTTTGCAACTATATATGAATAAAAGAAATTAGTTATATGTTTAAGAAATGGAATCATTTGTTCTCTTCATGGTCATTTGAAATCATTCATAAGTCATTTTATATGTAACTATACAAAGCCTAGGGTTTAATTGGATGAAGTGTGCATTTTAGAACTTCCATTGTCCACCATTGCTTAGTTAACTCTATAAGGATAGAACCCCTATCTTTCAAGTTGTAGTCAAATTTGAAACTTCTCCACTTTGCATCTTTCATTTCTTCTATTTGTACAAGTGAAATTGTGTTTTTTTTTGTATAATATAAAGTGTAGAATTTTTGTGGAATTTTCAAATTACCGTGAATTTTTTAAGAGAAAATCCAAAAATTCACATCAAATAGAAAACACGATTAACCCCAAAATGCCCAAACTGTTTGTTTTTTGGCAATATAGTGATTTTTGGCAAGTCTCTACAAATTCATTTTTTTTCATTGAAGTTTTTACGCAAAATGTGTCCAAAGAATAGCTTTAAGGCCTCAAAATTTTCATAACTTTCAACTTCATGATAAAAAAAAGTTATTGTATAATATGTAATTTTCAATGCTGACAAATTTCTTAAAAAATCACTTTATTAAGAAATAAAAAATTTTAATTGATTTTCTAGATTTGTATATATATTAAAAAGCTTGGAATCATTTCATTTTGATTAATGAGATGAAATTTATGAGGAGTTTTAGTTTGTTGTTGGTTATAAATCCTCTATTCTAAAATAAACTTTGAAGTCTTTTCTTTAACTCAATTCTCAATATTTTTGGAAAAAAATGAAATTATAGGATGTAGATTGTTTATTACAACATTACAAACATTGGGATTGGCATTTTTCAATTCCATAATTAAGTTTTCAACAATTTAGTATTTTGGATCATTCTCTAATTCTTTCTACTCACTACTTTTTCCTATATGTTATACAATTCCAAATGATCTAGAAATTTTCAAGCACATAGCTAACTTGTAGAAATTTCGGAAATTCTTTCTACATCCTCTCAAACCAGTTTACTACAAGATTCTATGGTTACATGTGTTTAAAAATGGTTTTTTCTAAAATTTGGTATTTGCAGTAGAAATGGTAGTTTGGAAGTGTTTTGGATGAAAACATAGTCCAAAACATTTAGGGGTTAAACATTGATTTAGAAATTTCAAAATAGAAGTTCATTTTGTGTAGAACATTATTGTATAAAGAAAATTTCCATGTTATTTCATATTTAGAAATGTGCTTATAGATCTTCAACTTCAAACTTCAATAAAATCCATATTTTAAGGAACTTTTCAAAATTTACAAGTAAAATAGAAACTATACTTTAAAAGCTTCATTTTAATAATGTTGCTCAAAAGTAAAAAAAAGTGATTTTGAATGTCAAAATCAAGTTTTGGGAGAAAAGCTCAAAATATTGAAATCTATTGTATAGCATACCATATTTTTGATAAACTATTCCATATAAAATAAATAAAAAACCCAAATGTCTTTGAACTATCAAACAATGATTAAAATATATACTATCAAAAAAGTTTTACAAAAAGATATCAAATAAAAATCATCCATTTTTCAATGTGCACAAAGCCTATTTGAAGACACAAAACATCTTCAGAATCCTTCCAAGATTAATTCTAGAACATTGGGCTAGTCACCGTAGAAATTATTTTTTTTGACACCATGTGCAAGACCTTCCATTTTCGCACAAAATTCTAAAGATGAATGTCTACACTTCTATCCTAAATAGAAAGATCATGTAAGATAGGAGGTTCGGAAACTACTCGTTTAAGGATTGGTCTACCTTTTCCATGTGTTTCCTTGGATAGAAAAAATTTTAGCTCATTTTTCAAACAAAGAGAAGAAAATGCAAAATGTAACATAAGTGGATTCATATTTTTGACGCATTATTGAATTAAGTTACTTGTGAATTTTCAAACTAGTATAGTAGGCACCTATTTATGAACCAAGGTCTTCTATAAATTGTTCACTTGCAACATATAAAGAGACATGGGGAAAACAAAAGAATGATTGGCTCATGCAATAAATAATATTTTTTTCTTCAATCCATTCAATGACTAGAAGTCAATTCAAAGATCACTTCATATCCATTTCAAAGCTAATTATAGGGGTGGTGCTTAAAGCTCGAGCAAATTTAGAACCTCTCATCTTTCACACTTAATTTCTATGGCACCCTTCTATGATTGAGGAGCTATGTGTATATAAGATTTGATTTTGTTGTGTAGGTCAATGACATCCAACAATGTACGGAGTATAAAATTTTCAATTTTATAAATTGCATGGCCAAGAATCCTTGGAAGCTCCGGAATATTATCTTATGCATTGATTTTTGTGGCCCAACCCCAAACCTAAGGGAAATGGATCCAACATGATAAACCTTTCTGCAATGAGACAGTTGCGTGTCGAATAACGACCAGAAATAGTGTGCAAAAGTACGTACAAGTATAAAATCAATGCAACAACAGATAGACACTGTTGCTGTAGATGGGTCGGTCTTCTACCAGCAGTCCAGCACGTCCAATTCAGGCACAAAATCCCAGAACTGGATTCCCAAACCGGATTCCCAAAACCCAAACAATTGAGAGCTGGAAGTGTAGAACGTTCTTCACGAGATACCGACACCTAAAATATAGTTACTCGTTGTATCGCCAGTTAGGACCCACAGGAATATGGTTTCTTGCAAGAGTATGGCCTTTAAAACAAAGAGTTTGCAGAATATTAAGTTTACACTATGCCCATCAAGAATTCGTCTTGACGAGATCAATAATTCCTACAAATATAGCACAATCGTTAAGATCCACAATATAAACGATAAAGTCACAATCATTATTGACAAGGAGGTATTACACCGAAAATCTTCAGAATATAAGGCCAAAATCGTTCTGAATAGCCGATGAATGGACTTTCAAAGTTTACTGAGCATTACTCCGTACATGTTTACACGAATGAATCTCCAAGCAAGAGAAATTACAGTGTCCCGTATCTTCCTCATCCCTTCCTACTCCAAACCTCCTCATCTCTTCCTACCCCAAACTTCCTCATACCTCATACTCAATACTTCAGTTCAAACGTTTATTTCACACAGACTAGACATTGCATTACAAAATCAACTACTCATCTTTCCCGATCAAACGCTCTCCTCTAGACAACAGAAATCCACGGTGAAATTTTGCCCTGGGTTGTTTGCTTGAAAACCTGTTCAGACCCAGGTAAACTGGCACTCGGAGCATGCATTTTCACATCCCTGCATGGATGCAGTATTCAGTCAGTTCTTTGACTTGAGCAATGCAGAGGATACATTCAGAATCATTGAGACTCCACAATATATAGAGTCAATTGCAATGACACACATATTGGAAAGAGTAGTAATAGAGTGATCAAGACGAAAGCGAGGAGATATGGTACACACCTGAAGAGCCCTGAAGCTGCTTCATAGTTGGCATGTGAGCCCAAAGTCTTGTTCTGCAGAACAATATCACAGATGACATCAACTCAGTCCCAAGCATCCATCAAGAACGAGGTAGGAAATTGCTCAAAATGAGTTACATGAAATGAGAATTTCTCCCTGTAGACAGTTGAAAATTTTGATACTTGAACATATGACACAGGTCTGACACATCTTAAAAGAACAGGTCAAAATGAATTGAGGTATACCTGTCCAAGTGATGTGGCAGCATGAAACATGCTTGCAAGAAGTTGACGGTAATCTCCTGGGAAACTCTCATTGAAATACCCATTGTCAGATACCGACACGGGGGCCTTCTTGTCAGCCTCCTTCACCGTTGTTGCTTCTTGGACACTTTGGTTGAGACTTTCTGGATGTACAGCGCTTTCAAGAGGTAGGGATTGCGGGTAGGGATCGCTACCGTCAGATGTATTTACACAGTCACACGACCTCTCTTCCTTCATACAATATGTACAGTCTTTCCACATAGGGACGGCAGAGTCTTTATCGGTAGGAGCGCTCGAAACTTCGCTAGACCCAACTTCTGGAACCGGATTCTCCCCCAAATCGGACGTCACATCAGCCCTGCAACAAAACACAATGTGTCAAATACGACAGACTTGATGGTCTCCTAAAGAGCAAGAGAAAACGCGTACATGTAGAAGAGGAAGAGGAGCAAACCCTATACCTCGCTTTCACAGGTTCGCTCTTCTTGTGCTTGTTGCTCTCCTGCTTCTTGGCACGCGCCTGAGACTTGGATGATGCCTTACTCTTCTGCCGCAATTGTTTCTGATGACTCCGTCGTGATAGGAAAGCAGGAGCGCGTTTATGCCCAACGGTGTGTGATACTAAAGTGCATACCGGTTCCTTAACATCTGGATGCCATGTCACATGTAGCTTTTTACGCGACCCCAGACCTGCTTTCTCAGATCCACCCCGTAAGGACGACCTCGGCAGCTCCAACGAATTCTGCACGAATGAACAGAGAAAACGCGATAATGTTAGGTCAACCGGTTGCGGTTCTCCACAATAGGAAATTACAATTCTTCCCAGAGCTATGCGTGTGGTTGTAGATCTTAGGAAGTGATCTACATCATAAGGTTAACAAAAGCATCTCTATAACAAGAGTACGGGAAGAAACATACCGACGGCGCTTTCTCGAAGGTTGCCAAGTTTGATGTCTCCGACGTTTTGACAGTGCAATCGCCGACATCCCCGACATCGTTACGAAATGAGGATGATCTACGTCCAGGTTCAGAATTCGAGGCACCTCTCTCCTTCTTCGCTGCCCTCCTCTTCGTATTTCTGGGAGGCGAGGGTTTCGAAATCAAACCAAGATGCACGTTGCTGCTCCCATCAGCACCGTGTTCACATTTTCGCACCGACTCAGTGCGCGATACCGGAAGCAGGACTCGAAGGTGTCCGTGCTTCAAGCTCTTCAAGTTGTGTAAGTCCGTGTCACAGTCAAAGCACAAGGCTATCCCACAGTGCTCGCACCATAGCAGGTTGCTGGCATCCTCCTCTCGTCCAACGCCGCAGCTCCGACCTCCTTTGAGGCAAGTCGATATGTCATTAATGGACATCTGGATAAACCACCACATGTTCACAACCGTCAGCACCAATGCAAACCCACCAAACTCCAAGCCAGAAACAACATAACCCAAAACACCTCAGATCTACATCGCAAAACGCACACTCAAACTTCACTAACAAGACTCGCCCTAACATAAAACTCCACCATACATATCCAAATTCCGCATATTAAGTCGTTCCCGCGCCAAAACCAAGAAAAACGCAAAAAGGAACGAAATGCTCAAAGACGGAACCAGAAAGCTTTCCATCACAAACCTCAGATCTGCAAAGAGAATAAGAAGCACCGTTGAGGAAGAAAACAGATAGCACCAAGCCACCAACTCCGCAACACTTAACCGCAACACTTTGAACACGTCGATTCACACCAAAAACGCTATATAGAACATGAGGCCGCCATATTTGCTGCAACAAAAAACCTATTCACCACAAAAAACTCTTAACTACAAAACTGAGGAAGCGGCAATCAGTGATGGTGAAGACGAAGCGAGTGAAAGAAGAGGAAGATAGAGATAGCAGTCCCGTTTTATCAAACAAACAAAACCCTTTACCCGGCTATGGCGACGAGCATCGTCCTCCGACCCAGAGATACATGGAAGATAATAATCTGAAGGAAAAAGTAGATTTCGGAAAGATACTCCTCCTTTTTCCTAGATTCCGTACTCGTAGATTCACAGAAAAAAGAGCCTGGGATCTTTCGCAAGAGAATTAATGATGTGGCGACGCACCCGTATTAAATCCGACGTGGAATCTGATTTGGAGGGGGCATATTGGTCAGACCCAGTGAGGGGGCACATGGTCGAAACTGGTGGCAGAAAAGTCTGACGGACTGATGTGGAAAATAGAGTCCTATCTCTTTGGCTTTTTGGTCGACGAATGAGAGCGTTCGTTCAATTATTTGCTTACCTTTTCATCCAAAAAATCAACTTTTGTCATTTAATGGGGTTTGTCTAAAACCCTTGGCGGTTGGATTTGATGCACTTCCTGGTTTGCAAGATTTTTCTTTAAGGTAACAGGTTCAGAAATTGCCCACTTAAGAGCTGAAACTAAATTTTGGAGAGGTGAAACGTCTTGAAATATTTTTCAGTAAATATTCCTTGGAAGACAAGAGGAATTGGCATCTAACCCAAGTTGTTTCATATTTTTTGGAGCTTTTTGAAATTAGTTGTGAATTTTTGAAGTTGAAGTGGCATAGGGCACTAAATTCGCCCACCCCCTAGAATGTACACTGTTTGTACATCGCTGAAGGCTATGAAATAGTGACATGTAAAAATTGTGTAGATTTGAATAGGGTGGGCAATTTCAGAGCCTGTGCAATTTCAGAGCTTGTTACCTTAATTCATAGGAGATCTGGTATTCATTGGGTGGATTATGAATGTTTTTCAAGAGCATACTAATGTGCCTTGTGTCATTGCTACAATAAAAATAAAAACATTTTTTTAATTTTTAATTTTTAATAATTTTGAAATTCAATAACTTTCACATTATAGGTTCAAACACTAAAAAAAATAAAGCTCGTAAGCTTACACCCCTTCTCGCAAAGAGCTTTCCAATGGTATCAAAATCACGGTTCAAGAGATCTTACCGTAACAAACAAACAACCTAACTTAAGGTGTGGACTAGTATGCCCTGTGCTATTGCCATAGCCAAAATAAAAGGAAAAGTGGTCTTTTAATATTTTCATTGAGGATTTAAAAAATTTTAATGTCTTTCACATTATAGAATTTTGTTGTAGTGACACAAATAAAAAGCTTTGTGCATAGAGGAATGCACAAGGATTTTGTTTTGTGGCGGTGAGACATGTGATGTAAAAGTTATGGTTTTTCTAGTGTACCTTGTGTTGTTGCCATAGACAAAATTAAAGTAAAAAATATTTTTTTAATTTTTTAATTCATTAAAAAAATTTAATTCAATAATTTTCATACCATAATTGTGTAACAGGTTGCATTCTTGGTGCAAATAGAAAGTTTCTTGCTTAAAAGGGTGCAAGGGCTTGGCTTTGTAGTGTTTGGACATGTGATGTAAAAGATATGATTTTTTCAATATACAAGATAATATTATTCCACTTTTTAATTTTTTTTAATCCATAACTTTCACATTGTGGATCCACATGCCACAAAATTGGCACAAATAGAAAGCCTTATGACAAAGGAGCACAAGGATTTCATGTCATGGCACTTGGATATACAATGCAAAAGTTATGAATTTTTCAAAATAAAAGATAATTTAATTCAATTTTCTAATCCATAAAAACTTTGAAATTCAATAACTTCTACACCATAGGTCTAAATACCACAAAACAAAGTTTGTGCACCTTTTTGCAAGAAGAGCTTTTGAGTGTTACAAATAATGCCAATGGATGTCTTATGGTCTATTAGATCTCAACATATGAAACAAACAAAACAAGACAACCTAATTTAAAGTATAGACTAATGTAACTTGTGCTGTTGCCACAATCAAAATAAAGGTAAAAGTGTATTTTTCATTTTTAAATTGAAGAAGACTTTGAAATTCTATACTAACTTTCACATTGTAGTTTTATATTAACTTCTAAAGTTTTATGACTATATTTTCATCAAAGACGCTCAAAAACTGCCATTTTTAATACAAGTAACAAATTTTTAAAAATAACTTATCTTGAAACATGAAACCATAGGATCTTGTAGTATAATAACTTGAAAACATGTGGCGAGAATTTCAAAAATTTCCACTACATGGATTACAAGATATAAGCGTTCAAATTTGCTAAAATCATTTTTTTAGCCTTGCAAAAAAAAAGGCCAACTGCACTTCACTAGCTTGCTTTTCTATGAAAAAATGTCCAAAATGGTGGTGCTTCTTTCGGTTCTTTTTTCTAGACAAGTTTTCCACATGCTTGAAAATTTTCAAATCATTTGGAATTGTACAACATATAGGAAAAAAATAGTAAGTAGGTAGTAGTAGAAAATGATCCAAAATACTAAATTGTTAAGAATTTAATTATGGAATTGAAAAATGCCAATCCCAATGGTTGCAATATTGTAATAAACATTCTACATCTTATGATTTTATTTTACTTCAAAAATATTGAAAATTGAATAAGAGAAAGGACTTCAAAGTTTATTTTCAAGTAGGAAATTCATAATTGCTCGCAAACAAAAAATCCTCATAACTTTTGACTCATTCATCAAAATGAAATGGTTCAAAGCTTTTCATATGTATAAAACTCTAAAAAACTAGTTTCAAATTTTTGTTTATGAAATAAGGGATTTTTTCTAATCTACACAAACGACCCATTAAAAAAAAACCAAACATAATAGGCTATAACTTTTGACTCCTATTTCCAAATGTCATAAAATCTAGTGCCTATGAAAGATATTCCTTGTCTTCACCTTGTATTAAAATTTGGATCAAAAATATAAAAATCTCTAGTCATACATACTTGCCCCAAAATTTTATTTAGCCAAAAAATGCAACTTGGTCCTTTCGGGGTTAAAACTTCTAAATCATTGTTTTGGACACATGTTCAAGAAGAAGCACTTTTTGACAAATGAATGGATGTTGTCTAAGAAAATATAACATACAATTGATTATGGAAAAACACAAGGGTTCACTAATCAACACCAACATTTTTAAAGATTAACCTTGAGATTTGTTGATCATCATAGTGAAAGTCAACTTGACTAGAAATTATCATCTAAAGCATTTAAAAGGTATTTCTACTGTTGTTGGTTTTAGTGTAATTCTTGGAATGAATTAAGAATGTCTTTTACATCAAATTCAATGTCTTTCATAGTGTAGGGCTTTATTGCAGTGTCAACAATTGTGTTCTTCATACATATAAAAAGCCTTCTACATGAAAGAGTGCAACAACTTGTTTTGTGGCATTTGAACATGCAATGTAAAAGTTATAGTTTTCCAAAATAAAAGATGATTTAATTCAATTTTTAATTTAAAAAAATTCATAACTTTCACATTGTAGGTCCAAATTCCAAAGGTCACAAAACTAGCACAAATAGAAAGTTCTATGCATAAAAGAGTGTAAGGGCATTGTTTTGTGGTGTTTGACCATGATGTGATGTAAAATTTATGAATTTTCCAAAGTAAAATATAATCTCATTCAATTTTTTGATTCACAAAAACTCTAAATAGAAACTCTTAAATTCAATAATTTTCATACCATAAGTCCTAATGCCACAAAACAATGTCAATATACTTTTTTGCTGAAAGAGCTTTTGAATAGTACCAACAACACTACTAGAAGCCTTATGGTTTATTAGATCTCGGTGTATAAAACAAATAGAGCAACAAAACAAAACAAATAAACAACCTAATTTGAGGTATAGATAGACTAGTATGCCTTGTGCCGTTGCCACGACCAAAATTGAAGTAAAAAATTATTTTTTCATTCACTAAAACTTTGAAATTCAATAACTTTCACACTATAGTGTAAAAAGTTGCGTTCTTGGTACAAATGCACAAGTCTATGCACAAAAGGATGCAAAAGTTTTGTTTTGTAGCATTTGGAAATGCAATGTGAAAGTTATGATTTTTCCAAAACAAAAGATAATTTGATTCAATTTTTTAATTTAAGAAAATCTATAACTTTTAAATCAGAGGTTCAAACACCTCAAAATTTGCACAAATAGAAAGCCTTATGTACAAAGGCGTGCAAAGACTTTGTTTCATGGCATTTGAATATGTGATGTGAAAGTTACAAATTTTCCAAATTAAAAATTTTTAATTCAATTTTTTAATTCATAAAAAAATTGAAATTCAACAACTTTCACACCCTAGGTTCAAACTCCATGAAACAAAGTTCATGCACCTCTTTGCACAAAAACTTTCCAATGGTACCGAGAATGCCACTGAATGCTTCATAGTTTGTTAGATCTTAATGTATCAAACAAACAAAATAAAACAAATAAACAACCTATCTTACGTATATAGACTTAAGGTATAGACTACTATGTGAACCGTGCTAGATGTTGCCACAATCAAAATCAAAATCATTTAAAAAAAATTTTAAACAAAAAATCCCCTAAAAAATTCATAACTTTAACCCATTGGGTCCAAATGCCACAAAACAAAACCCTTGCACCACCACCCTTTATTGAGGGCTTTTCAAACATTACCCAAAATATGATTGGCAGATTCATAGTCAAAGAGATCTCAACATAACAAACAAATGGCCTAACTTAAAGTATGGGTTGTGGGAGCTATATAATAAGGATGGTGTTCATCCAAATAAGATGAAGAAGCAATTTTTGTCAATTTTTTAGCAATGCAATTAATTAGCTAGTTACTTAGTACTTTATAATTTTTGTGTAAGGTTTTTGAATGAGATTAAATAGGAATTTGAATGAAAAGAATACTTGCAAATAAAAAAAAAATTTGTATAGATTTTCTATAAAAATTGTAAGAGAACTAATTCAAAAACCCAGAAGTATTTACGTGGATGAAAAACGGAAATTATGTTATTCATGACATGTTTGGGATCCTTCATTGTTTGAAATTTGAAGATTTAGTCCATTAAGAATTAATTATCTAATCAACATCAAAGTTGAGTACAATTGTCATATGAAAGATGGTGGATGAAGAATTTTGTAGGCAACTTCCAAATTGCACATTTGAGCTTATAGATTTATCAAACTTATTAATTTGCAAACACTTTGAGAATTTTGGAACTTCAACCGTATAATATTTCAACCTACCACATTGATCAAATTTATTTTCTTATGTCTTGCTTGAAATTCATTTAGTTTTTACACAAATATCACAAAAAATTTGAGGTATTTTATGATTTTAGAAAATGCCTCTATAAGCATCAATAGGTTCTCAATTCTAGTAATGAACATTGATTTGTTGTCAAAAAAGACTTTGCAACATGCAATGTCAACTAAACTAGGGTAGTGTAGATAGTATTTTTCTAATATCAATATCAATATATATTTTAGTCAAATAGAAAGTCAAACTATTAACTTTCACTAGAATTATAGAAAACATAGAAAACAAGGCATCTCCTACATTGGAATATGAGAAATAACTCCAATTCCTTTGAAGGCAATGTGAACTAAAGTTTCTTCATCTTGCATCCTAAATAAAGTATATGTTAAAACACAACTCATTATTTACTAGCAATTGGATTATATAATTATATATTTTAAAATTACCTTTTACAAATGTATTTGAAGGTGATAAATGTATGTATGTGTACAAATTTAGGAATACATATGTACATTTTTAATATAAAAAAATAATTATATATGTAGGTAGAGAAGATTGTTTTAAAATATGTGTAAATATATTTTTTGATATATATTGATAAATATTGATGTGCTTGAATTTTAGTTGCAAAGATAGTATAAGATTGAAAGGTGGAGAGCATGTTAGAAAGGTCATCCCAAAGGTCGTTGTCTTTATTAGGTGTAGTTAATATGGATAGTATTGTATATTAACCTTTTAAAGACCAAATGTTCAAATTTTGAACAATTAATGATCATAGAGATGTCAATACTCAAAGAATTTTGGACTTTTCATCCATCTAAATGTATATAGATTTTAGAAATAAGTTTTCTATTATTTGTATGGTAAAGATTTTCACAACTTTCTTTTGCAAATCATCTACAGTTCAAGGAGAATAAGTATGTGTAACTTCAAAAACTAACTTTTTCAAAACAATAAACAACCCATCAAAAACAACTTAAATAATTAAATAAAGTATAAATCTTGAAAATTATTATAATTTAGAACTTGGTGTTTTTAACTTTAATCTTACAAGACTAAATGTTTGTCTAGTAGACATTTGAATTTCAACTAGGTGATCATGAAGTAAAAAATCAATGAAGGTCTTTGAATTATTGACACATGGTGTAGAAATTTACCTCCTTTGTGGGAATTTAAAAGAAATTCCAATTGGATGCCTGAGTCAATAGTTATACTACCTTTAAAAATTTGGGCAATTTGCACAATTTGGGCATCTTTTACAAAATTCCTCATCTATTCTTGAAATTTAGCATATACGTACAAAACATGATATAATATGCAAAATTAACTTTTTTTCTAGTGTGAAATTCTCACTCTAGTGTTGAAAAACACAAAATTTTGTGTTGGAAATAGGAAACTACAAATAAACATCATCTAGATTTTGTTGAGACCAATATAGATTTTTTCTAGTGCTCTATCGCTAATAAGCTCTATTGGACACTTGAATCAAGAGAGAATATTTTCTAATATAAACCTAGTTGTTCTCTTTGCATCATCATGTTTAGTAGTAGTGGCCTTTACCCATTGGTGGCATAGTCCATTGCCACTAAAATATAAGGATTTCTATTGGGGTGGGTAATAGGACCAATTGGCCCAACAAAATCAATATGCCATTTGTTAAATGGAGTCATTGTAGTTAATAGAATGAGGGACATAGTAAAGGAGGAGGTAGGCTTACCCACATGTTGGCAAGGACCACACCTATAGGCAAATGCATGAGCATATTTAACCCATTCATTCCTTTGACTAAAATTTCTCTAAAACTCCCATTTCTTGTACAAGTTTCAAAATTAAAAAAAACATTTTTGAACAATTATAACTATAAGATCTTGTAGTAAATTGGATTGAGAAGACGTGAAACAAAAATTTAGAATTTTCTAGCATATAGATTGCAATATATTAGCATTTGAATTGACAAAAATCCTTTTATTGCCCGTACAAAAAACCAGGCAATTACACTTCACAAGGTCATATTGTCATGATAAAATGTCTAAAATGATGGTACTTCTTTGGATTCCTTATTCAAGGCAAGTTAGCTACATGCCTAAAATTTTTAGATGATTTGAAATTATACAACATATGGAAAAAAATAGTAATTAGAAAGAAGTAGAATATGGTTTAAAATACTAAATTGTAAAGAATCTAATTATGGAATTGAAAATTGTCAATCCCAGTGGTTGTGATGTTGTATTAAACAATCAACACCTTATATATATATAATTTATTTTTTTTAATTTTATTTATTTATTTATTTATTTTTCAAAAAACATTAAAATTTTAGTTATGTAAAGGTCTTCATAATTTGTTTTAGAGTAGAAATTCTATAACCACCCGCAAACTAAAACTCTTCATAACTTTCATCTCATTAATCAAAATGGAATGATTCAGTGCTTTCCACTTATGTATAAATTTAGAAAACCAATTTCAAATTTCTTTTAAAAGGTGTTTTTCTTAAAAGTTTTTTTTTTAAAGTTTTTTTTTTATCAGCTCAAGTTGCCCAAGAGGAGAAACAAACTATATATCATACAATATATTTTCACAATGTAGTCAAAATTATGAAAATTGTTGGGCCTAAAAAGAAAAAGCTTGTCCCCATGTTGTGTGAAAATTTCAAAGCAAAAAATAAGAAAAAACTCCATTTGTAGTGAGTTGCCTAAAATTGCTATGTGGCCAAAAAAAAATAGTTCGGGCATTTAGGGGTTCAAAATGGAAGGTTGTTGATGAATGGCCAATAGGGCTTTGCATATTACTGCACTTCTAGCAAAGTGTCCACCACATGCATTGGAAAGGCAACCTTCAAGAATGACCAACACATCACTTTTATAAATGTAATGTCTCAATATACTATCTTTGCCCATTTCATCTAGTATTTCTCCTATTAGAATATAGGAGGCACATCTTTTAACTAAGGTATCTTACTTGCTTGGTCCAAGTCCTATTGAAATTCTATTTTGAACCAAATAGGCTAAAATATTTCTACATTCTAGATGGATAACATCAACTTCTAATAGTTGAGGATTAAGTTCATCATCTTTTAAAGGACCATCTTCCAATTTGGATGGTTCTTCCAACCTAGATAAATGATTTCCTTTGGTATGCTATTTTCCAAGTAGGACCACAACATCAAATAGGAATTCTTGCAAAAGTAAAATCCAATGTGTTAATCGACCATTCAACTAGAGTTTTTTTATGACATACATTAGGGCATTGTGATCCACATAGAAGGTAAATTTATAACCTAATAGGTAATGTCTAAAATTATGGACAACATAAACCATATCCAAAGCTTCCCTTTCAATTGTAATGTAATTTTTCTTAGCTAGAATTAATTGCCTACTAGCATAGTAAATTGGATAATCCCTATTGAAATCATCATTTTGAATAAGAAAACAACCAATTGCCACATTATTTGCATCCACATATATGTGGAAGGGCTCATTCCAATTTGCTTGAATTGTTAAAAGGCTTCACCACATTTGGCAGTCCAAATTGGATTAGCACCTTCCTCCAATTTTTTTAGCAATTAGGTGAGAGGAAGGGCAATTTATGTATAATTGGAAATAAATTTCCTATAGTAGCTAATGTGTCCTAAAAAATCCCTAACTTGGTTAATAGTGGTAGGAAGCAGTAATTTAGAAAAAATTCCAACTTTATTTGGATCCATATTAATTTCTTTTCTGTTTACAATATGCCTCAACAATTTTCTAGGTGGAACTACAAATTGGCATTTGGTAGCATTTAAGGAAATACCAAATTTGTTACATTGCTTAAAGAATTCTTTTTATTTGATTGGCATATTCAAATTTGGTATCAAAAATATTGAAATTATTCAAGATCTCCATAAACTTACAAAGATAGTCTTGGATTGTTAAGGTAGCCATGCATTAAAACCTAGTAGCATTATTATACAACCCAAATGGCATGGCTCTATCCAAATTGGTGACAAAGAAATCTTGTTTTATCTTAGTCTTCTTTAGCAATTTGAATTTGATTTTACCTTTAAAAACCTTCCATAAATAAGTAGCATTCATCATTGGCAACTATATCTAAAATGCTATCGATAAAGGATAATGGAAAACCATTCTTTTTGGTAATTGCATTAAGGTTTAGGAAATCTTGACAAATTTGGATACAACCGCCCTTTTTAGACACAATTACTATAGGACTCACTCACTTACCATAGACATCCGGATACATAAAGCCAATATTTATCAATTTCTCTATTTTTTTCTTTTACCAATAGGAAATATTTTGGATTTAGCTAATGGGACCTTTGACTAATTGATTTGCACCATCTTCTAAATCTATATGATACTTGCAAATTTCAAAGGAAACATCTCTCAAATTTTTATAGGACCATGCAAATGTTTGACTATTTTGATTGAAAAATTTAACCTATGAGGCTAATTCCTTCAAATCTAATATCTTTGGATTTGATTCCTTGTAAATTTGGATATTTTTCTCTTCTTTATTTGATCCAATATCAATATTCTAGGAGTATATATTAGACGCATAAAATCTAATTTGTGTATCTTCTATGAAATTAGTAACTAAACACGGTGTCTTGGTTTATAAGGTTCACACTAGAATCCCAATCAACCTAAACACCTATTACAAAATTTAGACCATTAATTTCTACACCAATCAAAGGTGCACTTGGACTTAGGGTAACTTCATTTACAAATTTTGTTCTTTTCCTAACGAATTTGGACTTTAAAGTTGCTCAATAAAAAGGAGCAATTTCTAATAGTTGTTTAATAAAAACATTGGCTTTAATAGGGCCCAAATTTTCTATTAAATTATATGGAGTAGTATTCTCTATAAGAAAATGGGAATTATAGAGATTACTAGTCAAAGAGATCTAATCAAAGACTTAACAAATTTACCAATTGGATTTATATTTTTTCCTATAGTAAATAATCCCTATGCAATTAGTTTCTAACTTAATTGGCCTTAGGCTCCAGCCATCCTTCATATGACAAATGTGGCCAACTTTGATATTGATTAGATACTTAACTCTTTAAGCATTTCCAACTATGATGCACCAAGGGGATGTGCCATGACTAGTTAAGTGAGACCTGTAAAACAACATCAATCTGGATCAAGTGGCAGGATGTTGGTTTTTGTAGCCACATGCGCTAGACTAGGCTCACCACTACCAAATGACTTGGTCCCATCATCTAATTGGCTGCTTCATCACTGGTATTGTAAGACTCACTACTTATATGGCAATAGTAATTGCTCTTTCTTTTCCATCTTAGGTTTAGAGCTCTCATTGCTTGGATTTGAAAAAAAATTGTGATTTGTGTACTTGCATTTTGCTTGTAGGTTTTTGTTGGAATTTTTCCTGTCATAGCCATGGATGTGTAAAGAGAGAGAGCACATGGTAGCATTGTAGCAACAATTCATTGAAGATGTCAACAAAGACCAATTCAATGTGGCCTTGTTTACAGAGTCAAAGGATCCCAATGATGTGTGCATTGATGAGTTTCTATACCAAAACAGAGTGGATCATGACTTGGTAGGAGTCCAAATTTGTTGAGAAATAGAGAGACTTGGAATCAAAAAATATATGATTGATGATTATTTGCAGACTCTCTAACTCTAAAGCTTTTTAATAATCAATGAACATGTTATGCAATATATAATACATGCAAAATATTATGTCAGAGATTGTTTCCATACTCCATTGTTTGCAAGGATTGAAAATGATTATAAAACGCCCTTGTAAGACTCTAAATGCACATTCTACATCCTTGCATATCACTTTTTGCACCTTGGTAAGGATATGATTTGGACAAAATATGAACATTGAAGATAAGTTCCATCGGCAAGGAGATAGTAGCGATCATGGAACTTATCATTCACTTCAAACCGTAAATCATGGCCTTCACCTTCTAGCATGCACTAGACAAGTAGTGACTTATCCAAATCATTGATGTCATTGTTCAATCTTGGCAAACAAAAAAAGGTGTGCCAAATGTAGAGTGATTGGTTAGCAATAGCCTTCAAAATAATAGAATTATTTCCATCTTTATTGCCAAAATCACCTTGCCAAACCAATGGGCAATTCTTCCACTTGTAATGCATACAATCAATTGATCCAAACATTCCAATCCAGCCTCGTGCTTCATTGATCCACAATTGCTACTCAAAGTTAGAACATCATATGACACTAATCACACTAACTTCTATTTTGGGGTTATTATAATTAATTTTTAATTTTCTATATTATTGGCTTCATGTTTTTTTTAGCCAAACCACAAAAAGCCTGAAATTTGGTAATTTGAAAGTTGTTATTATATTTTCACCCCTAAATGTTGATTTTTTAAAAACTATTACTATATGTTTATATAATAGTTTAGAGCATCATGATGCAAACTAAATTGCCATATCATTTTATAATTAGAAAATGAGTAGACTATGGTTATAGACTCAAAGTTCAAATTGTAATAGTATATTCAATTTTTGAGAAATTTTCAACTATTCAAATTGGAGTAGAAACTAGACTTACTCACTTACCAAGCTTCATTTTCTTCATTGGATTCAAATTCAAAATTTTTTACTATCGTAGCTAAAATTCAAATCAAGAACAAAGAACTATCTCTTGTGATCTTTGGCTCATGCATCTTCTTGTTTAGAAATTAGAATATTTTATTTGCTCATATCATTTGTAAAAAAAGGAAGTTTGAGTATTTTTGTTTTCATTCAACTAAATGTCAAGATTGGATCAATAGTATACCAATCTTTGGAAGAAAGAATTCATTTAGGATATTTGGTCTTAGCATTCAATGGATTAATTGATCTAGTAATTATCCCTTTTTTGTTTGTCAATGCAACTCCTAAATGTAATTTTTTGACTTGTCACCTTTTCTGTCAATTTCTAAAGTACCATGTACATATTCTTGACTCCTAAAAAAAAAAGTGAACCATTATTTGTTTTAAATGTATATATCATTTGTTACAAACCAAATTCTACTCCTTCTGGATGTCCTTTAGTGAACCATGTGATAATTGATGACTCTAAATTATCGATATGAATGTGGAGCTTGATATAAGAGTTTTTGTTGATGTGCATATGAATAACATTAGTTGAATTTTCTTTATGACCAATATACAAATAGCAAGTAGTAGTACCTTGTTTATCAAAATAATTAACGATTTTTGTTTTAAAATGTGGCATTAAACTATTCCAAATGTTTGATGCACACTAATCATATAAGTCTTTGAATGCCTTCTCTACTGTAGGTGATATCTTTGAATTGTGATATGAGACAATATCTCCTTCTACACCCCTTCTAGCATTAGTCATATAATCATGGTTTTTGTTCTTGTAATTTCCTCACAAGGATGTATTTTTATATTTAGTTTAGCCATATGGTGTTGTTGTCTCATAATTCAAATTAATTAGTCTTGATGTCAATAGATATGAACTTGTTTCATATGCATTTAGAATATTGAGAATTATAGTGTAGGATAATTCAAATTGCAAGGTTGATGAAGGAAATTTTTTATCTATAAAAAATAGCTACATTGTCGAAGTAGTCCACTCTAGTTTTTCTTCTTTATATATTTTTTGCTACTTCATCTTGTCTTTATTAAGATTTTCATATTTCCAATATGGTTCATTACCCTTTAAAACACTACTATTTGAGATACTAGAATAACTTATGTGAAGTTCTATATTTCTAGTTAAGTTTGATCCTTGCAATGTATTGCTATGTAAAATACTAGATTTTGAAATATCACACTTTTTAATTAAATGATTTTTCTACATCCCTCCATTACTTCGTGAAATTGCAATATACTATCAATTTCAAAATCCCTACATTCCAGAGTTTCAAAATCTCTACACATTTTTTGATAGGAAGACTTAAGTTAGCTAGAATTTTGAATAGCTAAGGTCATACATAGGAAAATGATATTAGATTTAGGAAATAATGTATTAATAGGCTCTTAAAGGAATGTTAGCACTAAAATGTTCATGCACAACTCATAAGAAAAATTTGGAAGTACATTCACCAATTATTAGATCATGAATGCAATCCCATACAAATGTTGTATATTATATATAAATTAAAAAAACACCACAAAATAATGAAATAGGGTTCTTTCAATGCGCATCACTTATAGCAATATATAATCAATTATTATATGATTGCCTTTAAATCAGTGGTCAAGCTATAATCTTAAATTTTCATATTCAATTTTTATAGTCTTTTTTCTTTTATATCATTCTTAATTAATTTCATAATGCCCTACTTCACTCAATTACATCTATCATCATGTTAAATAAACATCAATGTAACAATTTTAATAATTTTCAATGACTATTTGCTTTTATACATTTTTGCTTATACAAATCCAAACCATAAAACAATAGGGATTTCAAATCATGGCTAAGTAATAATCATTATCAAATCACAATCTTTAAGAACACCCACAACATTTTTACTTTGGATACAAACATAAAATTGGCCATAGTCCATAATTAACTACATAGACTTATTCGTCAAACGATCAAAATTTTAATGGACCATGATAATTATAGTCAATGATAAACTCCAATTTTAATAACATATATTATACTCATAAAAAAATGAAATGAAAATGAATGATTACAATCCGTAGTACTCATACACAATTCTCCCCATATATTATAACTAATTTAGCTATTCAAATGTCCCACATTAATTTATACTCAAACTATCTCAATTCTCCCATATAAGTCTCACTAATTTTATGACACATTAAGACTCAAATACAAAGAAATTAAATCATATGCACTTCTTCCAAATAAGTTTAAAATACAAATATCATATTCATGATTATTGATCACAAATTTGTACAAAAGCACATTTAATACATTATAATATAATTTATAATCACTCAAATTGAATCATGAAAAAATGTACAGATGAAATTGTTCATATAAATGTGCATAAATAATATTCATAGAAAAACAAGCATGGAAGGGAGGCTAGACTACATCCATCTACTCTCTATACAAAAAGGAAATTCAAATTACTTATGCTTCAAACCTCCTCATTTGCATCCCTACACTTGTAACTACCTATGGTCATTTTTATAAATTTACCGCTTCAAATTGTCAATAGACACATTTTAGGATCTAATGTACATCTACATTTACATTGTACAAATTTTTGAAAATAAAATTCAAACACAAATCCATTTCACACCAAATTAAGGTTTTCTATACAAACTTTAAAAGTTGGTGTCCACAATCACCAATGCCAAACCCAGTAGTCTCTCCCAATCTCTCCTTTATTAAATTATTTGAGTTTAGTACTCTTAATTAGTTTTTCTTCTTGCAGTCTCTCAATCAACCTTGCTCAAAGAATTTACTTGTTTGTTCTCACTTATGTTCACAATCACAATGCTCAAACTCTTATAGTTTCTCTTTTGCGGTATCTTTTGCTCTCTACCACTCAAAACAATTGCAAATTCTTTACAACAAATTCTAACATACAACACTAGTAAGAACTTCCTCAATTTTTTAGCATTGCAATTCTAATCTTTCACACTCACTTGCAACATTTCACACGGAACTCTCACAATTATCAACACCATTACAATCACAGTAGCACGAAAATTTGCATACAAGTAGCATATTTATAGAGAAGACAAAATTTGACTTACAATATTGTAGGAAAAAAATAATAATATTCATATATGATAGTGCATTTTTACATGAGCATTTTCCAAAGGCTAAGTTTTTGAAGTTTATTCTAACTATTTATAGTCTTCTATGGAACAATTAATTACAAACATTGAAACATTATGATCATTGAAATATTGAAACATTGTGATCATTCATTTTCATTTTCATTTTTTGATCTTTTATGACATTTTGCAATATCCCTAATTTTTTTAAACTTAAGTGAATATTTCAAGTCTTTTCCTTTCTATTCTTGTATTTCAGAATACAATGTCTTGTATTTAACAAAGAAAATAGAAATGGGGGTTTTCTAACCAAAATTCTAACTACAATACTTCAAATATATTGGACAATTTGATTTGAGATTGGAATTCAAAGCTAAAAAAAAATAAAGATTTAAATCATGGTATAAAATTCAAACCTCATACTTCTATATAAAAGAAATAATTGACATAGATAAAAATTCATTATGCATTGTGCATTAAATGTGGTACAAATATATTAAAAAAATACAATGATTAGACAGAATTGACCTAAACTTAACAAAAGACTATCTCTCTCTCTCTCTCTATCTATATATATATATATATATATATATATATATATATATATATATATATATATATTTAAATACTATCTTAGCAATTTGATTAGGTGATGGTGCATACATCTTCTTGACAAATTGACCAAACTTCAACTATTGTTTAAAATAATTATCCTAAACAAATAGAACATTAGATAGGACTAGGACATCATGCA
Organism: Pseudoscleropodium purum; assembly: GCA_963969395.1. NCBI lineage: Eukaryota > Viridiplantae > Streptophyta > Bryopsida > Hypnales > Brachytheciaceae > Pseudoscleropodium > Pseudoscleropodium purum. The sequence continues at coordinate 13,180,994 of OZ017800.1, read as the reverse complement.
TCTAGTCAATAGTATTGGTAATAGATTGAAAGCAAGTAAACCTTGAAAATAAAAATGTAAAAGTGTTATAAAACCTAAAAATAGATACATATAATTCTAAACTTTAATTGAGAAGTGACTTAGTCATATAATAATAGACTATTTAACCTTTCATGTTTAAAAATTTCCATATCGGTGGTTCTGGGTTTTGCCGGAAAGAGCAAAACCTAAATTACATCACATATCCATAATGACGCAAATATAAGGATAATAATAGTAGATTTTTATTGCTAAATTTAGCCAAATTGCTATTGAAATTTTTTGGCTAACTAAGTGATTATAGACATGATTTTTAAAATTAAGCCAACCAAATCAAGTTGCAAAAATTACCCAATCAACAACTACCCTACAAATCCTAATAGTTATGAGGCATAGGGAGGAAAACAATCACCCCTATTTATTAATGCCGTGTCCAATTTTTAATGGCTAAATGGAAGATGATCTTGATAGCTATGGTTGTGATTTTATATATAATTCATTTTAATGCTAATAATGCACAAACAAAAGCCCTTTTTGTAAGTATATTTCCTATTACATTGACAAACCAAGCTAAGCGATGGTTTTAGAGATAGCCAATGGGACATTTTGATAGTTGGGCTAGCTAAGAGATGCCTTTCGAGTTCATTTTAGGCCAATTTCTCATGAAAAAATTATACGAGAGAGTGATCGAAATACAAATGACAAGTGGTAAACATATAATGTATATTATGTACAATTAGAAGAGATATTATTGAGATTATTACACCATGAGTTGCCTAATGAGCATTTAATGCACCAATTCGTAAATGGACTATATCCCTTTTGGTTAAAAACTTATATTAAAGAAATTTGTTCAACTACTTTATCCATAGCATACCAACAAGCTAAATTGTAGGAAGAATTCCATTTAAGAGATCTATTTATCTCATGGTTTGGCTCAACAAAGCTATGTAAACCAAATTGTGGTTAGAAGGGATGATTTGGAAAATAATAATAATAATAATACAATCCAATGCTACGGTTTTCCATTACTCTTTATCCATAGCATTTTAGATATAGTTGTTGGTCATGAATGAATATCATTATTCAAGGTACATTCAAATTCAAATTGCTAAAGAATACTAGGAGAAACAACCTATTTAGGTATTTTTGCATTTAGAATCATGTTATTTGGGTTGTATAATGGTGTTGCTAGGTTCCAATGCATAGCTACCTTAATATTCTAAGACTATCATTGTAAGTTCATATAGATCTTCTTGGATGATTTCTACATTTTTGGTACTAAATTTGAACATACCAATCAATTAAAAAAATGTTTTGAGCAATGTGATAAATTTGGTATTTCCTTAATGCTGCCAAATGCCAATTTGTAGTTCTGTATGGAAAACTATTGGAACATATTGTAAGCAAAGAAAGAATTAATATGGATTTGAGTAAGGTTGAATTTTTTTCTAAATTACCGGTTCCTACCACTATTACCCAAGTTAGGGACTTTTTAGGACACATTAGATATTATAGAAGCTACTTCAACCAATTATATGAATATAATCCTTGTCACAACCGCACCAGTGGCTCCAAATGCTCCCAGTCAAATAGGCTAGATTCAACCTAGTTGGAATTTCATCCCACTCAAGGCAAACTAATTATCCATCTAACATTAAAAAAATGAATTAATTTATACATTAGATAAGATTTTTATATAATTAAAATACAAAATGAAAATATGTACAAAATACATTTAAAGATAATCAATTTAGAAATTTCAATCATAGTCAATAGATATAAAGGACCAATCATTTTTATAAAGTGTAAATGGTTGTCTTTCTATTTTTCAATTAACTAATCTACTACAAATTGTTTTTTTTGTTAACTAGTGCTTCATCTAATTTGAAATTTGAATGCATCTCTACTCTTGAACAATTGAACTACAAGGTTCTATGAATTCAATTTTCAGATCTAAAAAAGTCTTCAACCACTGGATGTGAAAAACTTACACTACATTTAGAGTACAACAAAATCCCCTCCTTTAATATCATTATGATTAAACCATGTAATATTATATGATTACTTATATTATTTGCATGAACATATTTTTGTATCTATAAATTTTTAGAAATATGCAATGAATATACTTTTGTTGAATGGTCTTCATATAGGAATATATTTTAGCTATACAAACTAATCTACAAAAAACTTATTGATAGAACCATCAAATTCAAATAGATGCTTCCATATGTTCTTTGCAATCAAATTACTTTAAACCCTCCACAAATACTCTTTGGAATGTAATTCTTTTGTCATATATGATATTGAACCACATTACCATGTACATTAGGTACACCATGTGAACCATATCCATGACTAATTGATAAGTAATGTCCTCTTTTTCATCTTTTCTATATTTCCCTCTATATAGACAATTTTATAATGAGTATCCACTAACACCACTGTATTTCTATGAATTGTTTTTTCTAATAACCATAGTATGTAGAATAAAGAAATATATTCATTATTTAAATTACTATGATGAAATTTATTATTTTTGAAGATTAATTCTCAATGTAGATCTAGTAAAGGTTCTTCTTTGACATTTATTATATTCTTGTATGAATAATGTTGTTTCTAAATGTGTATAAAATTAGAAAGAATCCAAAAAAGATCTTCCAATTCATTTTCATCCTTCTCATCTTTTTTTGTTTTTTGTTTTTTGATTGTACTATCAATAACCTTGATATATATTAAATTTTTTTAATGGTTTAATTTGAATCTATTATCAACACTTTTTTTAATGGCTTGGTTGTCATTGTCTATTATTGACTTTAGTTTTAGATTATTGACTTTACATTGAAATGATCAACTTTTGTTTTATCAACTTTAGATTATCAACTTCACATTTACATTATCAACTTTATATTATTGGCTAAATTAGATTATGGTCAATAATCAATTTTAGAGTATCATCTATTATTGACTTTATATTATCGTCAATTGTTTTTGACTTTAGATAATTGTTGATTATCATTGACTTAAGACTATCGTCTACTTTAGATTATTGTTAATTATTGACTTTAAATTATCGTCAACTTTAGATTATTTTTTATCATGATTTTAAATTATCATCAATTATCATTGACTTTAGATTATTGTCAATTCATATTATCATCTTTAGTTTTAGATTATCAACTTTTTATTCAAATCATTGATTGTTATGACCTTTTGCTTTAGTTTTATTAAATTAAAAACTTGAGTATATTCTCATAACAACCAAAATCTTTATTGATACTACTATGGACTTGCTCAATTAAAATCGATTGTTGTAATTCACTACGAAATTAAGTGCTAATAGCTAAAGTTACTATAATAATGGATAAAGTGACTATTTTGGATTTAAATTGATTATTATCAACTTACACTAAAATCTTGTTTGCCACATAACCAAATCAATTGAGGAGGGGCAGCTAAGTAGTATTGTCGCATTCAAATATGATGGATGATGCTTTCAGACTAGATCAATAGCAAAATGTATTCATACATTTATGAACTATTTAGTATTTGTTCATTTTGATGTATAGAAAAGAGCTTGTAACATTTGGAATCAATAGTACAAAAGTTCAAAATTTTCCTAAATTCCCACCTAAACAGTAAAATATTGCTTAGTGTAGTAGAGTACTTGAAAAGCAAATCATATAAAAATAAGACAAGGACTAATGTGCCTATGTCATGTAGCATACATAGAAATTAAAGGGCTATTTGAAATTGTAATTGTAGAAGCACTAAAATTGATGAGTTCCATTTTTATCTTCTTTCATGACTTTTGCTCTTCCTTACTCATTGATGTAATTGTAGTTGATGGTTCTTTCACCATCCATGGTGATAAATGTTGTAAACCTCTAATTTCTATTCTTTTATTCTATGTTGATTTCATTGTGAATATTTGTTTTGAAGGGAGTGTGAATATGTAATAATGTATACACTGCTTGACTAGAACAAGGGAAAGCAAGTGGACACTTAAAGTATTCTAGAAACTTTTTTTGCAAAAGTGCATCTTAATTTTAGAATTTTTTGACAATCTTTGTAGTCAATACTTTGTCATTACTTAGAAAAGAGTAACCAAAATTTAGATGTCTCTTATTAGAGGTACATAGAAAATGTGTTTGAAATCAAAGTGTTTTAGGAATATATTCACAAGCTTTGCATGATGTTTATGAAAACAATAACACCAGAATTGGAATGTGCACAAGGATGTGTAAAGACAAAGAGTAGTACTTGAGCTCATAACAGTTCTTTCGCAACCTCTCATCAATAAAACAATCATTGTTGTCCATATCGCCTTTATCCTAACATAATTTTTTCTAGTATTCCAAATAAATTTTAGTGCTATATGGCTCCAATAATTGTTTAATTTCATAGAATAGTTCCTAATTAGATTTGAAGGTATCTAAAGAAGCTTGGTGATCACACATACCAATTGAAACACCATAAAGATATATACCTCTTCCTCCTTCTAGAAATTCAATCTTTGGAAAGAGATAGATAACCTTGCATACTGTACAAAAGAATTCTAGAGAAAATCCTATCTCATTACTTTTATTTCTATCTTTTTCCAACCTAGTATTTTAATACACCAACTCTAAAGTAGCCAATACAATAATTGTAAACACTTGTTGGAGTGATCATGCTTGTCTTTACTAAGTCTTGGCGGGTCTACAATGTAACTCTCTATTAGTAGTCCAAAAATATATTCAATTTTCTAAACTGCAGCATTGAAAACTTCTATCAAATGCCATAGAAGAGGTTGGATTTCAAAGTGACACCCAAAAGAAGTGTGGAGAGGATTAACATTAGAAGAGTTTTGGAGGGTCCAAAAGCCTATTTCGGGCATGTTCCCTTGTAGCAAGGGGAACAACCCCTTGTCAAAATTTTCTTTTTCATAAAAAAAAAAAAGATCAATGACGTAGCAAGGGCTCAACCACTTCAAACCGTTGCGCCGAACCTGTTCCCTATGTTTGCAGGCTGTAATAATTTGCAGGCATCTGAAGGCCCCAAAAATCTTCTAATGTCAAATTAATACATGCTCTTTTTTAGCTTGTCATTGTTACTAAAGTAAAGATTGCTTACGTTCAAAACTTTCACTCTATTCTTATGCAAAGAATTTTTTCATAGATAGGTAATATTAGATTGCCTAGAATTTTATGGCAAGAGTCACCATTGTCACAAAGAGTAATGGTAACTATTAAAAAATATTTAAGTAGCTTTTGAATCTTAGGACTTCTAATAACAAAGAATACCTCCTTCACAATTTTAAACTATAGCAAATCCCTATTAGAAGGTTGTCCATCTAAGTAGACAAGCCTTCCATGCTCACATGGTGTACTTAGTACTCCCCCTTGTCCCTACTAATGCTTTTGTCAAAATATACATTGCTAGTAAAAATACACATGCCTACATGTCTAATTTATGAGATAGGAAATTCTATTCCAAAATTGCCCCTACAAGAGCCTTATCATGTTATAATTGAAATTTTCTACCCTAAAAGAAGGTCTTCAATGAGGTTAGTTCCTACCTTATAAGACCATGCATACCCTCCTCCTACCATAAAATGAGGGGATGAAAATTGTTTTTCTATCCACTACAAAGATCTCTAGAGTCATTCATCAAATAGTTTCCATCTATGGCTTCCTCTTAGAATTAATTTTTAGAACAAAGACATGTGAAGGTGAAGAAGAGTTGTGTAGAACTTTCTATACAACTCAAAGCACATTGTCCAAACATTACTTGTGAGATCTAAGTTAACTTTGAAAAGTTCGCCTTCAACATTTTCTAATGTGTTTAGTTTAATAGCCATCTAATTTACAACGGAAACATGTAAGAAAGCATTCATGAAGGGGCATAAAGAAAATCAACCTTTGACAAATACCTAGAAAAAGATCCATTACAATCATACATCAACCCATAACAAAAAAATTCAATCCATGAGATTTGGTCTACACTAGTTTGAGTAAGTGGCTGCAATCAATGTCTTGGGAGATGGTAATAGTAAGAGTGATTAGTGATTAGAGTAGGAAATTCCACCTTTTGAGTGTAAATTCATCACAAAGAGTGATTTTTTTAGGCCTTCATGTTGTTGTGGCTATATTAGGAAATATTGTGACTACTTTAGGTGAGTAAGATAACCATTGTGGATACATTATTTGTTGGTTTGGAGTAGTCTAAAGACTCTTCTGGGCCAATTAGGTGGTTTATTTCAAAAATTCATAACAATCTCATTCTTTGTTAAATAAAATAAATTCAACTACTCTCACACTTTTCTTTATATAAATTTTTTTTCAAAAGTTTCCAACAATGCCAAGAAGGTGAACTAATCATTTTGCTTGTCATAGGCTAGTTTACTTTCAATGTAAGCTACAATGTAACATGGTAATATAATGCAATGACAAATTCTTTGGAACCAAAAAAATGTTGGAATGAAGGCGACTATTGGACAAGATGATTACATGATTTTAATTTTATGGAGTTGAATTGACAATGCCGTATCTTTTTCATTCATTTTTTAATTTTTGGCACACTCTAGAAATTATGTCAAAGCAGAGTTGAAGGAGATTCAACAATAACATATTCTTTAGAGATAACTTAGTCCAATAATTTTGAGCAACTATTGAAGTTGTACTCTTGAAACAAGAATATCACAAGTAAGGTTAGCTTAGTGCACATTGGTATCACTAATTGTGAATAGAATTATAAATAGCTTCATTGCAAATCTTGTATATAAACAAAAGGAAAATACAAACATGTCTTTAACCTTTAAAAGATGTTGTGGTAGATGAATGACAAAGAATCCTTCTCTACAAACAAAAGTGAAACTATTTATCCTTGAAATCTTGTGTCACAAGGGGAAGTCTTGTACAATAGTTTCACTTCCAATGACTACTTTTGGATTTTTTTAATATAAAGGACCATTGTCCCTTTAGGGGACAAATGGGATTTGGGGCAGGTACCTACGGGCTGAATTTTTGTTGTGATTTTTGATACTTTTTTTGAAGATAGAAAAATTGATAAGCTTTACAAGAGTATAATTTTTTTCACTATCGGTGCCCGGAAACAATAGCTATGACCAAATAAGGGGATGGGGGCAGTCCGGGCAGCTAAAAAAAAATTTGCAAAAATTTGAATTTTAAGAAAAAAATTCCTCATAGATTATATTTTTTTCTATCCGAAAAAGCTTTGATTCATTTCATTTGGATTTGTTATAAGAAAGTTATGGACATTCTTGTTTTTCGGGTAGTTAGAGCATCTTCTTGAAAAAAATAACTTGTAGGATTCATTTCTGAATGTAATTTTTCAAATTTTTCAAATTTTTTTATTTAGCATGGTTAAGTTTACTTGCTAGAAAAATCTCACCATTGGGATTAGTGAATTTTAATTCCATCTAAAAATATATGAATATTTTTGATTTTCCTTCTATCTTGTATTTACTTCTTAATAATTTAAGAATGAAAATTAAGTTTCTTTTAATTTCTTTCTTTTACCCAAATTCTCAACTCAATTCTCCACTATAAAGATTTAAAGCTCAAAACTCTACAGTGCAAAAATTTTTAGTTGAAAATGTTTAAAGTCAAAAAATCTAGTCCCACAATGTGCTGAAAAACTTGTTTTTTCTACTTTAAACGCAAATATCTTGCAATTTGTGTGGTGGAAAATTCTGAAATTTTTTCCAAACTTTTTTATACTAGTGAGGTGTAAGATCTTGCAATTAGATGTGAAAAAACAAAACAATGAGATTTTGTTTTTACTCTTCGCTATAGAAATGGCAGTTTTCAATGTTTTTTGGTAGAAAATAGGCCTCAATCCTTTAGGGGTTAAACCAATGATTCACACAATCCTAAGAGGGATAATTTCCACAATCACGAACACATCCTTTAAACATTAACCTTGGGTCAAATAAATGAGTTTCAAGATTAGCCTAAAAGTGTAGAATGTACCTATCCAATCAATAATAAATCAAATAATTTATAGGTGACTATCTTGGTGACGGGTCTTGTCCTAGGTTCCACTATAGAAGGACAAAGACTATCTATGAGGTAGAAGTCAACCAAATTTATTAAATTCTTAAGTGAATAGTTACATTTTAAAAAATTTCTACAATAAGCTTCAAAGTCATTCATTAGATAATTTTTGGCCTTTGAAGTATTTCAAAATTGAATAAACTCTTTCATAAAGGTTGCATAAACTCTATATATTTACTAAAGATAGTTGATTGCTAATGTTTGAAAGTCCTTGTTAATGAAAAATACTTTAAAAGGCAAATTATAAAACTTATTTATACAAAAATCTCAAGGCCAATTTATTCCAAATTGGAGTAGATATAATAAAAAATCATTATATACCACAATATTATTCACTAATTTTTTATAGTCCCATTTGACTTAAAAGAGATTCAAAATATGTAAGAAAGAATCTTTTTATAAAAAGATGAGGCATCCTACTCTCCATAATTCATACAAAAGACAATTTCTTGCTTTAAATCTTTATTTTGGGGCCTTTAAACAACAATACTTTGGATTGCTTTATGACCTATTAATGATGTGATCAAATGATATTAGTGTACCCATGTTGTTTCTATGGTCAAAACAAGAATAAACTTAATTTTCTACATTTTTTAATTCATACAAACTTGGTAATTCAATAATTTTCATGCCATAGATGCAAATGCCATGAAACAAAATCCATGCATCCCTCATCATCAAGGGCTTTTTGAAGGTACCAAGAGTGCAATTAGAGGACACACAATCTCAAAGATTTCAATGTTACAAACAAAACAAACAAATAGTGTAACTTAGGGTATGGATATGTATCAATGACTTTTATTTTATTTCACCAATAGACAAAAAAAATTTAAAGAAACAGATCAAATTTAGAAAAAGATTAGTTTATTTGATTTCTTAAATACTTAAATAAAGATTGGATGCCTAAGCATAAGATTTATCTTACTTAACCTTTCAAGGACAAAGCTATATTTTTGGCAACATAAAAAATTTGGATAGCTCACTATATTTGGAATTTTTTTTTCTTTAAAATTTTCACACAATATGGCAACAAGTTTTTTCTATAAACAAGTGTGCTCTAAAAGCGACCATTTAAGGGGTGGTTTGCCTTTTTCATGAGCTTCCATGGATTAGGAGAATTTCAGCTCATTTTTCATACAAAGAAAAAAGATGCTTCATGTAAGATAAGTGGTTTTGTATTTTTTTTCAAGCATTATTGAATAACTTATGAATTTTCAAATATTTTTGTCTTAAGCTCCTATTTATAACACTAGATTTAATAAAATGCATACACACAACTTGTTAAAAGAGATGGAAAAACCAAGACAAAGCATGAGGACTTGCAATAAATAACATATAAGGGTGTTAAATGCGACCATGATTGTGCCAAATCAATTGCATATTTAGCATTCATAACAAAGTAGTTGGTTTAATTGCCAACTTCCAATTTTAAAATATAAATGTCCACTTGTCACTATATTTTAAATTAGATACAACCTCATGTTTTAGGGAGATGCTAAATTTGTCCCTCAAATGATGAGAATGCAGGATTTTTTATCCTTAGGGAAACACTGAGATATTTTATTCTTCATAGAATTTTTTTTGCAAATTTTGAATTCATATTTGCAATAAGAGACTCCAAATTACCTAGGAGGGGTCTTGAACATACCCTAGACACATCTCAAAATATGGGGCTTTTTAAAAAATTTTATCCCTAGTGAACCCCAAAGTTATTCTCTTCAACTCTCTTCATGGACTAGATTTAGTGTCCAACCATGTTTTAACCATCCATACTAAAAATTTTAAGCAATAACTTGTAGACTTTAACAGGCTCTACTTTATCTTCAATCCATTTATTGTCTCTCATACATATAATTTAGGACCACTTCATGTTAATTTTTGACCTAATTTTAGGGTTGATTTAAAGGAGATGGGTGCTTTTAGAGCATATTATAATAAGGCCCAAGAAATTTACAACTTTTGATTACAAAGTTAAACAATTATTATAGGATATGTAGCTTACTTCTCAACTCAGGTAGTTTGGGGAAAATAAAAAACAATCACTTTTTTCAGAAACAAAAATTTGACATTAGGTTTCTAGATTTATATATATATGGAAAACTTTGAATCATTCAATTTTGATTAATGAGAGAAAACTTATGAGGAGTTTTAGTTTGCAAGTAGTTATGGATTTCTTACTCTAAAATATACTTCGAAGTCCTTTATTTAACTCAATTTTCAATACTTTTGGAAAAAATATAATCACAAGATGTAGATCTTTTATTACAACATTACAAAAATTATAATTGACATTTTTCAATTTCATAACTAAATTCTTAACAATTTAGTATTTGAATCATTATCTACTTCTTTCTATTTACTATTTTTTCCCATATGTTGTATAATTTGAAAAATTTTGAAATTTTTTGAAACATGTAGCCAACTAGCATTGAAGAATGAATCCAAAGAAGCACCACCATTTAAGACAATTTTTCATGCAAATGTGACCTTGTGAAGTGCAACTCACTTGGTTTTCTTAGAGCCTAAAAAAAAGATTTTTTTGTCAATTCAAACGCAAATATCTTGCAATCTACATGATGAAAATTTTTGAATTTCTTTTACATCTTTTCAAACCAATGTACTACAAATATCCTATGGTTATATATGTCAAAAAATGAGTTTTTCTTTCTTCTAAAATTTGGTACTTGAACTAGAAATGACCGTTTTGAAGTACTTTGAAGTGAAAACATAGTCAAAGAACTATATGGGTTAATTGAACCGAATCCAACATTCTTTACTATTTTTCAACAAATTTTTGGGGGATATTCAAGGAATTGTCCTTATTCACAGAGTTTTCCAATGCCTATTCAGTCAACCTTGAATTTCTTTAGAGCATATTACCCTATTTTAGACTTCTAAAATTTTAAAAAAGGAACTCTTAAATTTTATAAAATTGGAAATTAGAATATTGCTAATAGAAATTCATTAGAAAATCACATCATATATGGACAACAAACCTAAGTTTTAAACATTTAATGACCAAAAACTTCCCAAGGACTTGAATCAAGGGGATGGAATAATGGCTACTTCAAGTTTGCAAAGATAAGTTGTTGACTCTAGAAAGATACAATGTACAAAAATTTGTAAAACCACTTGAGAACAAAAAGGGTCCTCAAACTATAATATGGGATTAAAAATCAACTACTTATAAAGTCAAATAATCTAATATAGAATTTACAAAATGTATTTAAAGAACATTTTAGAAGTATTCTCATTATATTCCTAGAATGTTCTAAAAATGAGGAACATTTTGAAGAAATATAATATTCAATATTTATATGACGTAAATTTGAAACAAACAAAGATCATAGTTCAAAAGCTATTGAATTTCAAAATGCGCAATCCTTTGGACTAACTTGTATTTATAGGAAGTTTTGTTAATATGGTGCCATTCCACAATTTTGGCACTTTTATAGTTTAGACCCCATAGTTAAAAATGTGTACCTATCCTAGATGTACTTTTGTCATTTAGACTACGTAGATTGAAATGGCATATAGGATATGCCTTTTTAATGAAATTTCCTTTATTTGTCATTCTCATCCATAAATGTTGGGTGTTTTCAGTAAGAAAATGTTTTATTGTCTACCACCCATTTTATTAATGGACTATGGATTTATCCATCGTTTATTAAATATTAGCAGCTTACTTGTAAATTTATTTTCTATGAGTACTATAATACATTTTGAATTTCTTTTCTAGAACTACAATATTAGACACATACCTTGGCATGGTTTAACCCCTAAAGCCCTAAACCCCATTTTTTGGCAACATAGCAATTTTGGGCAGCTCACTTCAAATGGATTTTTTATTTTTTTTTCTTTGGAATTTTAACATGACATGTGCCCGAGGAGTAGCTTTAAGATCCAATTTTTTTTTATAAATTTTGACTGCATGGCTAAAAAGTTATTGTATGAAATGTGATTTTTAGCACTTGGCAAGTAGCCTAGGCAATAAATTTTTTTTTTCAAAAATTAAAATTTGAAATTGATTCTTTAGATTTATATCTACATGGAAAAATTTGAATCATTCCAGTTTGATGGATGAATCAAAAGTTATGAGGAATTTTAGTTTGGGGTAGTTGTAGATAGTTATAGAATCTCTACTCCGAAATAAACTTTGAAGCTCTTTATTTTACTCAATTTTAGATATTTTTGAAAAAAAATAAAAAATTTAGGTGTACATTGTTTATTACAGAATTGCAACCATAGGGATTGGCATTTTTCAATTCTATAAAGAAATTATTAACAACTTTGTACTTTGAATCATTTTCTACTTCATTCTACTTACTATTTTTTGCCTACATGTTGCACAATTCCAAATGATGTAAGAAATTTCAAGCATGTAGCCAACTTGCTTTGAAGAATGAATTTAAAGAGTAACCACCATTTTGGACATTTTTTCATGCAAATGTGACCTTGTGAAGTGCAGCTGCCCAGATTTTTGCAGGGAAAATATAAAGATTTTTGTGAATTCAAATGCTAATATCTTGCAATCAATATAGTGAAAATTTCTGAAATTTTTACCGCATCTTCTCAAAATAGTTTACTACAAGATCCTACAGTTACTTGTGTTTAAGAATGTTTTTTTTTTCAAAAATTGGGTACTTGCACTAGAAATGGCAGATTTAGAGCGTTTTTGGTGAAAACATAGTCAAAAACCTTTAGGGGTTAATGAAAATTAGTGCATTAAAACTATACACTAGAGCAATTTTTGAACACTCAAATTTTTTCTCTATTGTGACTAGCTACCTGAATCATTATAAATAGTGAAATTTTGGATATCCTCAAAATGTAAGGGGAGAGGTTTTATTTTGAGAATCTTCTAAACTTAATATCTAAATTTACTTTTTATTGCTCTCTCTTTGCAACTCCCTTCTTTCCCACTAGTTTTTCTTATGTGATAAAGGGCATCAAAGTTCTTCTCTTGATTTTTCTCTTGATAAACCAAAAATGAAAACCAAAGTTCAATCTTATGTTCAAATTCCGGTCTTAACACCTACTCATATACGGTAACAAATATCTATACCAATTCAAAATTCAAAAAATATTTTTGAGTTTTCAAGAGTTGAAATTGCTTATGCCAATTTTTGTGATGTTTTCATTTCTATGTTAGTAGGGATAAATTATATTTTAGAAGTAGCTAAGTTTGTTAATCGTCAAATTAAAGCAACAAAAAAGTTCAAGTCCAATATTAAAAAATAGTTTTTTGGAAGTAAAAAACGTGCCTACCCCACTTTTTATGAGCCTCTCTCTAAAAATTTTCATGCTAATAAGTTCTCACAAATGTTAGACTTTCTTATTTAATTCCAAAATATCATTTGTCTTTTATGTAAATTTTGGTACTGTCCATACACAATATCCAAATTATGCATTCTTTGGAGCATCAAAATCTTCCTTCATCTACCAATCACAAAACATGGAAGTTTGTCAAGTCGAAATTAAATTGGTAGTGATTTTTGTTAGGGTGGTTGGAATTGGAACTACTTTTTGGTAGTTTTGGGTGTTCAAGTTTGTTGGCATTATAGATGAATTAGCATTAAAAGAGAAATGAGACCAAAGGAGGGCCGAGATTTTGTTGGAGCTCTCAAGCTTGAGAGTTTTGTTCCAATGGAATAGTTCCATGCCATGTAGATTGCTGATGTGGTGAGGACATTGCCACATCATCAAATTATTATTCAATATTTTTTTCAAAAATAAGATTTTTTTTTTCAATATTTTTTCTCCAATGATGGAAACGGTTTGTTCCCAATATAAGGAACAACCTTGAAACGGCCCTTTTCTCGCTTCATTTTTCTTTTAATGATTGTGTGCTTGGTAGAGAAGAAACAAAAGATGAAGTTGAATGGTGAGTTCTAGTTGGTGATTGCTACAACATCCATAGTGAAGATAGTACACACACATCCCATTCTTGTGTTGGTAGATGAGTACCAAGAAGATAGGACACTAGTAAAAATTTTGTTTCTTGGTTGATTTGGTCATGTTGATTTGGATAGTAATTTGTTAATTTTGATAGAAATCAACCAAAAAGTGAACAAAATCAATAAAAGAAATTTGATTTTCTAGTGATGGGATTTGAATTAACTAGTCACCGCCATGGTAGACCATGGACCTACTCCCTATTAGAATAAGTAGAGGTACAAACAACACCCCCTTGTAGACTAGCACAAAGAGCCCCCATGCAAGCAACGTCAAGCACTGTTAGTATAGGGAGTTGAACTAAGAATCTCGTGAATTCCATCGGAAGTCCCTACCACCTACCTATTAGTGGGGTAGTTTAAAGTCATTTCAAACTAACAATATAGAGTTTTTTTTTTGTCATACAGTGTTTTTTGAACCTTGTTGTGAAATCTCAACTAAACAAACCTTTAAGTGGAAGGTTAATGAAGCATTAGGGTTCTAAAAGTGTCTTCTAATGTAGAGGTACATTTTGCTTTTTTATTACACCATCAATGTACAAAGAGTGTACATTTTAGGAGATGGAGGTTTGTAGTGACTCATGACATTTCCAACTTCAAAAAATCATAACTAATTCCACAAAGCTCCAAAAAATCAACAAAATGATTTGGTTAGATGCCAATTCCATTTGCCTTTGAAGAAAATGTACTGAAAAATATTTCAAAAAGTTGGACCTCACCGAATTAATTTTCAGCTCTTAAGTGAGTGCCTTATGGACCTACTCCCTCAAAGTATTCAAAATTTTAAAAATCGGAATTATTTTTCTCTCTCTCAGGGGCGGTTTTAGGTGTCTGTACCTTGTAAGACTCACATGTTCAGCTCCTGTACATTTCATTCCAGAATCCGTAGAGATGGTCGTTCCCCACCCTCACAGGGAGAAGAGATTTCCCCAAATCCAAAGCAAAGCACGCCCCCCTCATTGGCCCAAGCTTCGCCAAGGATCAACCCCTATCCAAACACTCCCCACACACTCCCTCCCACTCCATTGCTCCTAAATTTCAAGCTCCCTTGCTTGCCAACTGCTCGCTCACAATTCAATTCACCTTACCTTCACCATCGCCACAATAGTCTGCAGCTATGGCCGCCGTCGCCTCCACCTCCGCAGTGACCTCCTCGTGCCTCTTGCACACCAAGAACTTCGCAACTAACAACCTCCGCAATGCCTCAGCACGCCCCGTCACAGGTACGGGACCCAGGACGCATTTTGCATTTGGGATCTGGGATATGAAAATGGAGTTCATTTGGTGTTGGGTTTTGTTGGGGTGGTTGGAGTTCGGACCGATTTTGGTGGGGTTCGGTGGGGTTGTTGGAATTGGAACTAATTTGGGTGAGCTTGGGTTTGTTCAGGTTTGCCGGCCTTGCGGATGAGCAAAATTGTGTGCTCAGCGGAGAAGAAGCAGAAGAAGGAGGAGTCGAATGGTTTGCCGCAGTTGGCGGCCGCGGTGACGTCCGCGGCGACGATGGCGTACGCGCATCCCGTGTTTGCGCTGGTGGATGAGCGGTTGAGTACCGAGGGGACGGGACTTGGCTTGGGGGTGAGTAACCCCAAGTTGACGTGGATTTTGGTGGGAGTGACGGCTCTCATCTGGGCGTTGTACTTTACTTACGCTTCCAAGTTGCCGGAGACCGGGGATGACTCGGGCTTGGACCTGTAGAGGTTTGTTTGGAGAATGTAGTGGAGCTGGTGGTGTGTCAATTAGCCGAATATTCAACATGTACATGATCTTAATCTCACACTTCTGCATTGGCTTTTGTATTGTTTGGGTGGTTGATTGTATGGTTTGATCGTATGGACCCTTGCTCGTTACTTCTTTGATCGTGTGTAAATTAGCCGAATATTCAATATGTACATGATCTTGATCTCACACATTGTGCGCATTGTTATTTGTATTGGTTGGGGCGATTGATTGTACGGCTTGATCGTATGGATCCTTGCTCGTTGTTTCTGTGAGTGTGTGCTGTAGGATATTGATTCAGGAATGCGTAGCGAGTTTCAGTGCTCTGTGTGATGTCGTCTTGAATAATTCGTTGCCTGAGATTTTTTTCATGGCTCCAGTGACGTTGCTTCGAGATTTGTATTATGATTGACTTGATTGAGTGGCATTGGACTGCTATTCTCATCGTCTTTTTTTAGTATGTGCTGTTGGACATTGATTTGGGGATACGCTGTCAGATTTGTGCTATCTGTGGTATGGTCTGAATCCGGGCCTGTATTTGGAATGCTTGAGAATTTTTTCATGGCTTCAGTGGTGTTGCTTCAAGTTTGTTTTTGTGATTAATAAACTGATTTGAGTGGCGTTGGATTGCTTCTCTGTGCTCGATTTTTGGCATTGTAAGTTTAGATCGATGCTCCTGATGTCGCATTTGTATGAGGGTTTGAATGCTACGGATTATCTTAACCTATTGGTTTGTAATTAGTCAAGTCTGCCGAATTACATGTGAATGAAGGGCTTGGGTGTTGTATACGTGATTCTGTCATGTATCGACTTGGAAGTTCTGACTTTGTTCTTTTAGTTTAGTACTCTTTTCTGTAATGTGTTGTGGATAGGAGGGGTGGAGTATCTCTCTGTGCCAGTAAGTAATCACCACTGAATGATATGTGTGGAATTGGAAGGTTTTGTTTATATTTTATGATAAAGGATTTTAATACTTTTTTCAGACATGGATGTTCTCACGATGACGGCGCAGAGGATTGACTTTCAATTATCTCGGATCAGACACTGCTTGAATGATTGATTGGGAGTTATACTATCACAGCTTGAATCATGCCACTGCTGAGTGTTGATTCGTCACATTGTTGAACCGTAAATCTGGATGTAGTTGGAAGATATGTTCTCGGAAGAAAAAGCATGATATTGTGGCCTTTGTGTGAAGTCACAACATTTGTTGAAACTTGTAACCATAACACTCTTGATCTATTTGGATGATATTCTTGGAACAAACCATTTGTAGGCTTATGTGAGTTGACAAGAATATTCGATCTTTCCTCTTGAGAATCTCAACCTTGTTGCAAGATGTCTTATGGAAAGTAGGGATTGGCAGATTTATGTGAAGTTTCGTGAATGATAGAAAAAAATCAAAGAGTAGTAGGATAAAATGGCACATTTATTGGATGAAGTAAATTTTCTTACTATATTCATCATTTACTAAACAAACATGTGAAAAGGCTATTTTCTTGATCACAAATTGGATGGTATTGTAGAGATTAACCCCTAAAGTTTTATGACTATGTTTTTATCAGAAATGCTTTAAAACTGCCATTTTTAGTACAAGTATCAAATATTTGAAAAAAAAATCTTTAACATGTGTAACTATAAGATCTTGTAGTATGTTGACTTGAGAATATGTGGTATAAATTTCAGAAATTTCCATCACATGGATTGCAAGATATAATCATTCAAACTCATTGAAATCATTTTTTTGGCATTGCATAAAATAGGGCAATAGGTTGAGATTCACAAGTCAACTCCAAGTGTTCACATTGCTCACATAGGGGCTCTTCAAGGTGGTGCACAAGGATAGGTTGTTTGTCCCTCCACTTGTTCTTGATGGGAATTAGATCTATGATGTGCCAAGGCACTTCACAAGCTCACTTTTATATGAAAAAATGTTCAAAATGGTGTTGCTTCTTTGAATTCATTTTCCTAGACAAGTTGTCTTCATGCTTGAAAATTTTCAAATCATTTGGAATTGTAAAACATATAGAAAAAAAATAGTAAATACACAATAATAGAGAATGATTTAAAATACTAAATTGTTAAGAATTTAATTATGGAATTGAAAAATGCTAGTCCCAATGGTTACAATGGAATGTTGTAATCAACAATCAAAATCCTATGATTCTATTTTTTTCCAAAAATATTGAAAATTGAGTAAAATAAATGAAAGGACTTCAAAGTTTACTTTAGAGTAGAAAATCCATAATTGCCTACAAAAAAAAATTTCTCATAATTTTTAACTCATTAATCAAATGAAATAATTCAAAGCTTTCCATGTATATATAACTCTATAAAACTAATTTTAAAATTTTTGTTTATGAAAAATGTTATTTTTTTTAATCTACACAATTTACCCATTTAAGATTTTAAAAATTAATATATATTGGCTATAACTTTTGATTTATATTTCCAAATGTCATAAAATTTAATACATTCAAAAGATATTCCTTGTTTCTACCTTGTATTAAAATTTGGTCCAAAAATATGAAAATCTTTAGTCACATGTACCTACCTAAAATTACTATATAGCCCAAAAAACACATGTTGGTCCTTTAGGGGTTAATTTGAAATAAGTTTGTTAGACATTGAGGCTTCAAAGTCATTGATTTGCCTATAATAAGCATACTATTTTGACAAGATTAAAGCCTTTGAGTACTAAAAAACTCACATTGGGCCTCAAGTTTTTTTAAATTCAGAAGAATTTATATAGGGATGTTTATTTATTCAAGTAATCATTTTTTTGAACCAACTCATGCTTTCACTCATACTTATGATTGAAAAAAAAATACTCCCTTTAGATCATACTTTCTACAATATGATCAATCAAATTGATCACTTTAAAATTATGAATTCTCAATACTTACTAAAGGGTTAAATTAGATCAAGAAATTAATTATGATATTTACTTGAATAAGAAATAACTCATGAAATTATAGCATAAAAAAAGAAGCAATACACATTTAAAAATTCATTGTACAAAGTAATGAGGAAATAGACTATGTGAATGTAGGCTTTTATTTGTTTTTGTAAGGTATAATATGATATTATGGTCCAAAACTTGAAGATGCCAATTGATTTGTGAATCCTTAAAAATTTTGAAGCATGAAAATAAAGAACAATAGAGAATTTTAAAAGCTAATTTGAAGTGTAGTGGTCTTAGCACTAAGCTTTGGTGTTCTTGTCTAAAACTCAAGACAACCTTCCAATAAAGAAAGTTGGAAAATTAGAGAGTCAATGTCAATTGAAAATGAGTGCAAGGTTGAAAAGCTCTTCAGAGTTTCATTAAAATGGAATGTTTTATTTGTTTAATCCCTAAAGGTCTAAATAATGTTCTTTTAGCAATATAGCAATTTTAGGTAGCTCACTACAAATATAATATAATATTTTTTTATTTGAAGAATAAATGTACCCAAATAATAGCTTTAACAAGCAACAATTTTCATAAATTTTGATTACATGGTTAAAAAAACAATCCATGATATATAATTGTCATTACTTAGCAAGCAAACTGAGTAGTTCAAAATAATTCTTAAAAACTCACTTTTTAAAGAAATAAGATTTTGAAATTGGTTTTCTAGATTTATGTACGTGTATGTGGAAAGCTTTAAATTGTTCCATTTTGATTAATGAGATGAAAGTTATGAGGTGTTTTAGTTTGTGGATAGTTATGGAAACTCTACTCTAAGATAAATTTTGAAGTCTACTTATCTAACTTAATTTTCAATATTTTGAAAAAGAAGTAAAACAATGGTTTTTGATTGTTTATTAAAACAATAGAACCATTGGAATTGGAATTTTTCAATTCTAGAAATAAATTCTTAACAATTTCATATTTTAAATCATACTCTGTTTCTTTCTACATACTATTTTTTTCAAGCATAAATATAAAATTTAAATTTTTAAATTTTTATTTATAGGTATTTCCAACGTATTTATTCAATGTATTATAGAGGATATCAAATTGTAGGGTCCACATATTTTTGTGATAAAAGTTTGAAAAATTAAATCTAACCATTTGGGAAGAGTTGAAAATACTTCTTCCTAAAATTCAAGCAACTTGCTCTTACAATTGGTAAGGTCTCTTATTTTGAAATTTTAGGAAGGTGTACTTTAACAAGTTAAGTAAAGGATCCTATTGTTCGATTTGTTAATGAATAAATATAGATTAAGATTTTAGTCTTGTTTTGGATTTGAATACTTTGAAGTCATTTTAGGCTTGAAAACACTGAAAACTTGTAGGGGCTAAACTAATATCAAAATGTAGGCTATATGAGGTTTTAAAATTGACTTTATGGTAATAGAAAACAAAACTTTAAATACTCAATTTGCACAAAAACTAAGATTGAAGGCACACTTAGATTTTGGGGAGAGATGTTTCAAAGTCTCTTGTAGATTGGACATTTATTTTTATGATTTTATGAGGATTTATCCATAATATTTAGAAATTGTTTGATGAATTTTTTTGTTGAATTCTAAAGATGGGATGGGATTTGAAATGCCAAGACTTTTTTAATCTAAATACCTTTATACACATCAATTCCATATAATGACAATTATATACTATGATCACATTGACAAGAATTTTGTTTGAACTTGATAAAACAATTAAAATATATTCTATGCTAGCCGTGATGGGAGATGAAAATACCAAACTATATATATATTTGCAAATTCATGTTCCCATTGATTAACTTCTAAAAAACAAAAAAGATGTATATTACCGTATATTTGCCACATATTGGATATAGTGAAGAAAAATCAAACTTTCTAATGTGGATTGAGAATTTTTGTTTATCATGACTAGTGTATCTAAACCTAAGACTAATATGGTCAATCTTTTTCTATAAAGCAAAATATAGTTGATAATATACATAGTGTATGAAATATATAATACTAGTATGTAGCCAAAAAAAAGATCTTTTTAACAATATTGACAATGTATGTTTCAATATTAATTGATAATTAATATTTTTTGAATTTTAATAATATAGCTCATAAATTTGGATAATTTTCAATTCAATTTGTAAATTGATTCTAAAATTATTTGTATTTAATTTTTAATATTTAATTTCATAGACAAAACTCACATTTTATTTTAAATAAAACAATTATTTTTTAAATCTACTTAGGATATACATCAAGGAACATCAATATTTTATAAAAACATTTGATTTTGTAGAGATTAATCTTGAAAAGACAAACATGTAACCATAAATTAGACTTTTCACTTTCTAATTTCTATTTTTTCATTCATTAAATTTTGAGTATCTTTTTCAACCTATAAGTCTTTAACTCCAAAAAATATCAATTGTTTGGGATCTTGAATATGAAATTTTGGAGTAATATTTTTCCAAATTTTTAAAATTCATCACCTCAATCAATTACAGTTTTTTGTACATATACTTGTACAAAATTCAATGTACTTTTCTAATTTCATAAAGACTAAAACCATTTCTTAATAGCAAGATATCATTTTCAATCTCAATTTGGCCTTTTGATTTATATAAAAGTTTCAATTTTCTTGTATATTGCTTGAGGATTGAGATTATGTGCTTTCTATTCATGGAAATAAAATCCAACTAATTTCTTTGAAAAATTAGTTTATCTAATTTAATAGAAATTTTTATATATTAATTGATAATATGATAAAAAAGAATCTCTAACTAATTTGATCATTCTTCCTTTAGTAATAGTGGCAATGGCTAAAGCAATGGAATATTATAATTCAATCCCTAAATGCCTAAATTGCATTTTTTGGCAATATAGAAATTTTGGGCAGCTCACCACAAATAGAGTTTCTATTTTATTTTTTCTGAAATTTTAACACAACATGTGCCCAAGGAGTAGCTTTAAAGCTCAACAATTTTCATAACTTTTGACTACATGGTTAAAAAGTTATGGTATGATATGTACTTTTCATTGCTCAACGGGTAGCCCAGGCGGAAAAAAAAACTTCTTCAAAAATCATTTTTTTAAGAAATTAAAATTTGAAATTGGTTCTTTAGATTTATATGTACTTGGAAAGCTTTGAATCATTCCATTTTGATCAATGAGTCAAAAGTTATGAGGAGTTTCTGGTTTGCTATTGAATTTCTACTCTAAAACAAACTTTGAAGTCCTTTATTTAACTCAATTTTCCATATTTTTTGAAAAAAATAAAAAAAATAGGGTGTAGATTGCTTATTAAAACATTACAACCATTGGGATTGACATTTTCAATTCCATAAATAAATTATTAAGAATTTTGTATTTTGAATCATTCTCTACTCTTTTCTACTTACTATTTTTTTTCCTACATGTTGTATGATTCCAAATGATCTGAATTTTTTCAAGCATACAACCAAATTGACTTGAAAAATTAATCCAAAGAGTTGCAACCATTTTGGACATTTTTTTAGACAAATGTGACCTTCTGAAGTGTAGCTGCCCGGATTTTCGCAGGGCCAGAAAAAGGAAATTTGTCACTTCAAATACTAATATCTTGCAATCTACACGGTGGAAAGTTCTGAAATTTTTTCCGCATATTATCAAATAAGCTAACTACAAGATCCTATGGTTACATATGTCCAAAAATGTTTTTTTTTCTAAAATTTGGTACTTGTACCACAAATGGCAGTTTTGGAGCAATTTTGGTGAAAACACAGTCAAATTCATATAGGGGTTAAAGAAAAATGAATTATTTTGTACACTTTAAACAACTTTATGTGACATTTTGATACCTCAATAAAAGGAATAGTTTCTTCTCATGAATTAAAACTCTCTTTCATTATAGAAAATCTTGGATTCAAGATTGCCAATGAATAGTGGGCTACTGTATAAGGAATTATTTCATGAGCATTGACATTGTATAAAGATCCCACCACCTCCCTTTTCAACAAAGTTATGTAGCTATAACCTCAAGTCAAATTATCACTATGAAACTAAATTTGAACTTTGCATAATTGAGTTATTGATAAATAAAATTTTGATAATTTCATTTGAATAAATAATTTTAGTTAACGTATTTAGATTTTTATAAAATTTGGAAGAAATAGAAGATTATTTTGATTCTCTAAAATACAATTTTTTATCAAAAATACATTTAAAAAAATGAAGATTAAATAGTCAAGCTAAAAGAAAAACAACAATTTCCAAAAAAAATTGAAAAAAATAAAATAAAAGAGCTAACAACACACAATATTATAGATGTTGATTTTTGCCACTTAGAGTTTGCAATTGCAATAATTTCGTGTTTTTTTTTTTCTAAAAATCAATGAGGTGATAACTAATTTAAAAAAAAACTTTTGTTATCCCTTGTTGGCTTCGAAGATATATATTTTTATACCATAAAAAAAAATTTAACGAAAAATTTAAAGAATAAAAAATGAGATTTATGTAATTCAAAATATAATAGACAAATAATTACCCTCAAGCTATAATTAGCTCCTAAAAATGTGATGTATTGAAACCTTACGTATATCATGGTTGTTCCAAATCATGAAGCTCATTTGTCTAATTCCATCTATGCAAATTGCACCATTCAATAAATTACAAACATGTAACTCATTGTGAATATCATACCTATGGGGCAAAGTTGACACATTGATGCCAAATAATTATTAACTCCTAAAGTTCTTTGACTATGTTTTCATCAAAAAAGCTCCAAAACTGCCATTTGTAGTACAAGTATCAAAAAAAATTTTAAACATTTTTGGACACATTCAACCATAGGATCTTGTAGTATGATAGATGTGGGAAAATTTTCAGAAATTTCCACCACGTAGATTGCAAGATATTAGCATTTGAATTAACAAAAAGTCTTCTTTTGCCCTTGCAAAAAACCGGGCAGCTGCACTTCAGATCATTTGGAATTATACAATATATAGGAAAAAAATAGTAAGTAGAAAGGAGTAGAGTTTGAATCAAAATACTAAATTGTTAATAATTTAGTTATGAAATTGAAAAATGACAATTCCAATGGTTACAATGTTGTAATAAACAATCTTCACATAATATTTTAATTCTTTTCTCAAAAATAATAAAAATTGAGTCCAATAAAAAACTTCAAAGTTTATTTTGGAATAGAGAATCCACGACCACTCGCAAACTAAAACACCTCATAACTTTGGACTCATTGGTCAAAATGGAATGATTCAAAGCTTTGTGTGTGTGTGTGTGTGTGTGTGTGTGTGTGTGTGTGTGTGTGTGTGTGTGTGTGTGTGTGTGTGTAATTAATTTCAAATTTTTATTTTTGAAAAAAGTGATTTTTTTAGATCTGCCCGGACTGCCCGATTTGAGAAACAAACTACATGTTAGGCCATAACTTTTGACTTATATTTCCAAATGTCTTAAATTTTAGTGCTTATGAAAGATATTCCTTGTCCACGCCTTCTATTAAAATAGGGGCCCAAAATATAGAAATCTTTGCTTACATACACCTGCCCCCAAAAGTTATATTTTCCCAAAATACACCATGGTCCTGGAGGGGTTAAAAGTTCCCAAAGTAGCTTCAACATTTTGAAATTTTGTTTTTGAAAATTTGACATTATATTCATAGAAAATCTTAAACTTTTGGCACTAACTTCAAAACCTACTTTCAAGATATACATGAAGAAAAAAAAGACAAGCTATTTATACAAATAGGGTGGTAGGAGGTAAAACAACCCATGTGGAATATGTAAGTGTTTAGGATTAGTAAAAGGCCAACTACTTGTAGTCAAATTATCCCATATCTTTTGAGGGTTCATGATGGACAATAGATATCATTATAAAAGCAACTTTTCCACCCTTCGTTCTCACCAAGTGTCAATGAAGAAGTTTCTTTAATTTGCACTCGAAAATTCTCTTGATGGTAGATGGTTTTTTGGACTTTAGTTTGAACCTTTCAACTAATATTGAATATTTTCTTCTTTTTACAGCAATTTGGTCATTTCATTTTTCTTGAATATGGCAGTTTTTATTTTTATTTTTTATTGCCATTCTTAAAATTAGTTATTTTCTGCTGATCCTATCCTATAGGTATGATATACATACATAAAATTATATAACCAAATAATGGTCTTCTATATGTTGTAAAGGTATTATGTACCTCTAGAAGCTTAGAAGGGGACTTATCAATCAATGCAAGGATTCATGTAGGCTAAAGGACCATGAATAAGATAATTTTGTTCATTGTAGGAGTCTCAACCTTTTTCAAGAATGCAAAAGGACCCCTACCTAATTAGTGAAGAGTCAATATGTATGAGGGTTGGCTCCTTGTCTAGCTAAGTAAAGGTGAATCAATCCATTACCCCCACCTTTCTCAATTCCACCCTTACGTACATGTAATGTACATTTTCCTTCTTAAATGTACCCCGTGGGTACATGAGGGTGGAATGGGCGATACTAAACTGGTTCACCTTAATTTATGAGCTGGTTCCCAAGGGCTGCTGGCTTTAGTTATAATTCCTTCATCAAATAAGTTTTTATTTTTTTATGATTTTATTTTTATAAATATTTTGCACAAATAAAGGGTAACCTTTACTGCAAGGATAAAAGTACTTCACTAAAAAAACAAGTGTTTGAGAGATTTTTCTTTGTAAGTTATGTGCAGTCAGTGACTGTGTACAAACCACATCCTCTAATCAAAACATGCTCATTCATTCATTCATTCATTCATTCATTCATCCACAGCACTTGATGATGGATCCGTCCCATTGACATTTCTAATGAGAAAGGCGGGGTCCTCATTTGTATGTGGTCTGCAAGAAATGATGCACTCTCATTGTTTTTTAAAAAGTGCACTCTGTATCTTACACAGGGTGTGGGTTTTGCACGAAGGAGCCCAGTTTTCAGCCCCTGAAACAGAGTGATGGCCAAAACTGACCTGAACATGCATCAGCATCAATAAAATAAATCATAATTGACTTCTGGGTAAAGCACTCTCAGGGGGTGCTTCACACATGGGCTGACCAAGTCGAGAGGCCGTGGGAGTTCATGGTCAAACTTTGGGCGAGAGTCCAAAGAAATGAGCAATAAATGTAAAAGTCAATGGACTCTCGACCAAAGTTTGGGTCATTACAAAGTGGTGACCCAGATTCTTGGTCGATGGTCTGTTGTGGGGCCATCGCCACGTAGGAGTTGGGTTGCTAAGTAGGCAGTTTAGAAGGCAACGGACTTTGGATTGTGACACCTCGTGTGAAGAGTCAAGAAGCCAAAGTCGGGTTTTTCTGAAATCTCATAGGTGGAGGCCAACGGACTCTCAACCTTCGGCCCATGTGTGAAGCGGCCCTCAGTTAGGTTGGTTTCAAAAAGAAAGACAAGCTTTAGATTACCCTTTATTTGTTTAAAAAAAAGAGAGAGAAAAAAAGAAAAGAAAAGGCAAGCATTGCCTCATTTCTTTTTTCTACCATTGTAGTGAGAACAGATAGAGAACTATTTGCCAGGAATTCGTTGATTCTTGGTGCAAAAATGATGTGTTTTGTTTTGTTAGTTTCCATCCACCAACTTAGTGGCATTTGTCTCTCAACCTTCTCCTTAGGCTAAACCATCCTGAGCAAACTAGACAAAACATTACAAAAAACTTTAGGCCTTGGAAAGGCTACAAGTTTTGAACTGCCCCCAACTACCCTAGTGCAATTAGAGAGGAATTCCATTGTTTTTTTTTAATTTTTTAATGAAAATTGTTGATGTGGCACTACTTGTGCCACGTTGGCACCACGTCATGTTTTCATACTTTTTTAATATTATATATATATATAATTTAATTAATTAATTTTTTCTTCTATAATTGCACTGCAGGGCACCAAAAACTAAATCCTTAATAGCCCTCCTCAAGGCTCAAATTTTTTCTAATGATTGTTCTTTCTTCTTCTTTTTGACTCACATTATCTCTTTTCAAAACAAAAAAGCGGCTTTGCCTTACTAGCACAATACCAAATTATTTCAATACACTAGAATTAATCACAAAGGCCATCCCCAATTGTACAAGGGTGTCAAAGGTTCAACTAAGAATAGTACAAAAGGAACATGGCACTAAAAGAAGAAGAGTAACTCTAGTATAAAACACTAGCTTGAATAGAGTGTCCGTTGGAAATGACTCTACTATCTAAACCTCAAGGATTCAGATGGCAAATTCCATCCTTGATGCTTCAATTAAGAGGTAGGTTCTATAATAAAGAACTGACATGTTTCTTCCTCGAAGAATTTCTCAAGTCCCCATATGATAATAAGGTAGTGAAAGCAACTCACACTATAGTTGGGTGGACTATGGTGGTAAGCACCTCTCCAATGGCCACTTTGAACTCATGGCCACCTCACCGGTCTTGCCAGGGCCAAAACCATTGAGTCCAAACTATAGGTGCTTTACACAACACCAAACTCAATCAAACCCTTGTTTTGGTGCTCCAAGCAGTTTCATCCTATATTTTCCTCAAACTCCGATCCCTAATACTACATTGTATACACTTTACAATTAGCTCTATTATTTTACTAAAATAAATATCTCCAAGTCTAAAATTTGTCAAGTGTGATTCTTCTTTGACCAAATCCAAGCTGAGGTAGATGAGGCAAATTAGCCCATCACAGGCATTCATTTGTTGTATTTTTTTTTAAATCACATAAAACAAATGTGAAAAATAGCAAGAGAAATTGAATTTTTTTAACAAAGTATGAATTTATTAAGAATTTTGACATTTACTACTCAATTGGCCTAAAAGAGTCTCCAGACTACCCCCAAACCTACAAAAAGTGTATCCATAATGGTCATCTTATTCACCTAAAGCAATCACAATATTCTCCTAATATGGCCATAATATGAAGGCCTAATAAATCACTTCTTGTGATGAATTTACACTCAATCAAAAGGTGAAAGTTCCTATTACAATCACTAATTCCATTACCATTGTCATCCAAAACAGTGATTGAAGACATTAACTCGACCCAATATAGCCCAAATCTCATTTATTCAAAAACAATTGTGATGGATTGATGCAAGGCTTTGATGAGTTGTTCCCTAGGAGTTTGTGATGGTTTAACTTCTAAAGTCTAGAGGCAAATTTTGATAGAAATTGTGAAAATCTCTACTTTTTAGGGCAGTGAGAAAAAAAAATTTAAGTTTTCTTTTTCAAAATTTAACTATAAAATTTGGACTAGACTAATATAGAAATGTATGGAATTTTTTTTAGAATCTTTGACTACAAGAATTGAAAGATTATAACATTTGAAGTTAGAAGAAAATATCTTTTTACCTTGTCCGGCAGAGCCAACAACCTTTAACTCCTCCTAGAGTGAGATTTTTACACTACACATGGTAAATTTTTTTACATTTGCATCTTGTATCATGTTACATATACAAGCCAAGTTTTAGAAGTAAAGGAGGAGTTTTGCAAAAGTTTTCCAAGCTATTGAAAAGTTCAAAACAATGTAACTTTTGATATGGGCACCCAATCAAAAAAAATTATATTCCCTCTATAGGGGTAAACATTCACACCTTGTTTCAAAAGTTCATGAATATTTAACTAAAATTGACTTCATAAGGACCTATCTAATTTTCAATTTTTTGTTCAATGAATAATTGTCCTTCGGGGATTAATACTCTTTCCAGTGAGTTGTGAAGGAATGTGTCTTGGTAGTTGTTTTCTCATTTATTTTGGAAAGGGGGTAATTAAAATGCTTTGTTATGATAGCGATTTTATTTTTTAGAATTATTTCTAAACTTGAGACTCTTATATTTTTTTGACATCTTCACATTGCCAAAAAAGTATGGGACATATATGTATTTTTTCTATGCATATTTTATGCATTTGTAATTATATTCATATTTGTCTACGAATATATCTATGAAATTATTTTTTTTCATTTAGTTTAGAAAGGGAAAGATTGAAATGGATTGCTTAACTGTTTTGAGAGGATATCATCTCTTTCATGAGCAAATCTAACCTAAGTGTAGAGGAATTGGCTTAGAAACTATCAACTATTTAACAGCTAACCCCTAAAGTACTAAACTATGTTTTTCTGGCTACATAGTAATTTTGGGCAACTCACTACAAATAGAATTTTTTTTCACTAAAATTTTCGCACAACATGTGCTTGATGATTAGCTATAAGGTCCAATAATTTTCATAACTTTTGACTATATGGTTAAAAGTTACTGTATAATATGTAATTTTCATTGCAAGTAAGACAAGTAGTCCAAAAACATTCTTAAAAAATACCTTTTTTAAAATTAAAATTTGAAATTGGTATTCTAGATTCATATATATACATATATATATATATATATATATATATATGTGTGTGTGTGTGTGTGTGGAAAACTTTGAATCGTTCCACTTTGATTAATAAGGTGAAAGCTACACGGAGTTTTGGCTTAAGGGCAATTATGGATTTTCTATTCTAAAATTAACTTTAAAATACACTTCGAAGTCCTTTATTTAACTCAAATTTCAATATTTTGGAAAAGAATGAAATTGTAGAATATAGATTGATTACAAAATATTACAACCATTGGAATTGACATTTTTCAATTCTATAACTAAATTTTTAACAACTTAGTATTTTGAATTGTTTTCTACATATTTCTACTTACAATTTTTTTCCTATATGTTATACAATTCCAAATGATTTGAAATATTTCAAGCATGTAGAGATTTAGCCTTGAAGAATGAAATTAAAGAAGCGCTACCATTTGGGACATTTTTTCATGTAAATGTGACCTTGTAAAGTGCAACTGCCCTATTTTTCAAAGGGCCCTAAAAGGATTTTTTTTCCAATTCAAACACTAATATCTTGCAATTTACATCATGAAAATTTCTGAAATTTTTTCTACATCTTTTCAAACCAATGTACCATAAAATCCTACAGTTAAATGTATCCGAAATGTTCTTTTCTAAAATTTGGTACTTCTACTTGGAATAGCAATTTTGAAGTGTCTTTGGTGAAACCGTGTCAAAAACTTTTAGGGATTAAAAGACATTTTATGTGTAGTCTTGGTCAAACTTCACTAGACTTCTACATTCAAATATGCATTTCAAAATTTTGATGTTTTGTGCATGTAGTAAAATATGTCAAATATTTAATCTCAGTTTTTCATAATGAAAAAAAATAGATTGAATTTAAGCTGATTTTTCAAAGAATTTTCTTAGTAGAAATCACAGTAATTATACAAATTTTAAAAATAGTATGCAATTTAAAAAAAAATGAAAGTAATAGTGAAAAAACATTACGGTATAATTCATGTACTCATTGAGCTCACACCAAGAAAAATTCGATAAAAAAAAAAGTTCTAAAGTGGTGTATTTTGAATTTTTCAAATGCATAACATTCAGTAGCAACACAAACAACTACGTTCCCCCAATAGAATGGTGTAAAATATTCTACACCCATCAAAATGCATCACAAACTGACACTGAGGAAGGACTGCATTACAAGGTTGAGGCTGTGCATTTGAGTTAAATGTAAGCTAAGTGTTTCCAAATAAAATTGGAATCCAAATAACTTAGCAAGTTTACACCAAGTAGCAATCAATACTTGAATTACTTCAATTCAATTCGAAATCCATTTAGGTATGCTTTGAGAATTGAAGTGAGAAGAGAATCTCTTTATATTCACACGGGGTGGTAGGATGTACAACAATCTATGTGGGATATGTAAATTAGAATTTGTAGTTTTTCAATAACTTGTAGTTAAATAAGCCAAAAGTAGGAATTGTGTTTGAAGTAAAATTTTAAACTTCACTTAGGTATAAAGTAGAACTACCCATTACCATGCAAATTTGCAATTTGACTATGTTGGAGCCAACTGAGACAAGGGTATCTATTTTTCAAAGGTGTGTGCATGTTTCACGAATTAAACCCAGGTGGAATTATAATTTTCTGATTAAAACTGTAATTTTTGTGAATTTTTGAAGTTGACTGTCTTGAAATTACGGAACCGCTCATGGATTAAGTCATAAAAGTCCTATCAGCAACCCATTACCACCATAAAGTGTATCTATTAGCACATGAATATTCCCCAATCAAAGATTGACACGTTCACTAAGTTTGAGTTAATGCTCTGATTTTGTAAGTAAAGTAAGTGGAGTTAGAAAAATTTTGTGGTGGTAATAGGGCCAAAATTTAGGTGGTGGTATTAGGAAAATGGGGGTAGTAGGTTGGTCCACTATAGTATAATAAATTTTTTAAGAAAATTTTGAACTAAAAGAAGTTGGGAAATCAAGTTAAGTTTCATCACAAAAAATCTATTTAGGATTTTTTAGACTTCAATCAAAAGTTATGAACAAATTTCAAAGAGGATGTTTGAAAATGTCAAAAAAAATGTCCCTTCCAACCCCTCTCTAAACTTTCCCTATAGCTTTTGATTGGAGTCTCAAAATCCCAAACGGATTTTTCAATATGAAATTTATCTTAATTTTCCAACTTCTTTTAGTTCACAGTTTAAAAAGAAGAAGTTATTATACTATACCTAAATGAGGTCTAAAATTCTACTTCAAATGCAATTCTTACTTCTGACTTATTTAACTACAAACAATTGAAAAACTACAGATTTTGATTTACAAATCCTACATGGGTTGTTCTACCTCCTACCATCTCATGTAGATATAAATAGATTCTCTTCTCACTTCTACATACAAAATATCGTATCGATAGCAATTGGTTAGGTTGTATTGGTATTAAGTCAAGGGATTCTTTGGGTTTTCTACAATCCATCATCCTCTAAGTTACACTTATTTTTTTATTTGTATATTTAACCTAGGAAATAGAAAAAAAAGTGAAGAACATCATAAATGTATTGTGATTGTCTTGTTATTGACACATACATTAATCATGTGGATGAATTTTGTAGATGGATACTCTGGAGAGGAAAAGTCAGCCTCTCTGGATGCTATTGAATGTTATGTGCCATCTTCAATGTGTCACAAAAACTACAATTTTAATTATTTTGAAAAAAAATTGATGGAGTAAAAAAGAAATTACTGGAGCTACAGTCTCTCAGTTAAGCTTAAAATCATTTAAAAATAAGAACTATGACTGAGAAAATTCAACTTTCAAAATGGCTGTAGGGCTTGCTAAGGGTGAAACTTCAATATTCAGCAATGGAACCTGTTGTAAGTTTAAGCAATGTCATTTGAATCCAATCATGCAAGAAATGTCTTTCCAACAAAAGATTAAATAAAGCATGGTCCCCATGATGAAAGTCTCCTCTTTGATTCCCTCTCAATCACATTGACTTGTCCATGTCACTCAGTCATTCTCAAGTTCATTTTTGTTCTTGCTTTCTTCCTTAAATTTCTCAACAATTCACAACAAACTGGGATGCTAAATCTGCCCTATAAAGGGTGAAAACGCAGCATTTTTTTTTAATTCCAGGGGAAATGTTGAATTTTTATAATTTTTTACAAATTTTTAATTTTTATTTGCAATCAGAGACCCCAAATTAGTTAGAGGGAAACTAGAACATATCTTAGACACGGTTCAAAATAGGGGACTTTTTTTTACTTTTATCCTTGGTGAACCCCAAAATTATCTTGCTAGGCCCACTTTGTAGGCTGGATTAAGTGTCTTGTGAACAAACCTTGCCAAAATGCACGAATTGGGCAACTAAGGATCACCACTATCGCTAGTTGCAAAGGATTTGTTACATTGTGGAGCCTTGTGGTTTTTTTTACTTAGCTATTAAATAAGGTACAAACATCAAAAATCATCCTTGCCCCTATTCCTGTACTTTAGACTGTGACTAAATCTATCCATGACTATCTATTAAGGTGTCATACAAATGTTCGAGTTTAATTCGCTCACATAGTTGTAAGACACATGTTAAATTTTCATTTGCAGATTTCAGATTTTTGCAGATTTTGGTTCTAGATGCACCTAAGGGACTATTCCAATGATCTAGGAAGCCAACACTTTGAAAATTTATAGAAATAACATACCATATCCAAATTTTATTTTATTCTTTTAATATTCATGATTTTCACTCACTAATATTACAAAAATATTATTTTAAAGAAAAAATGCCTCCACCTATGCTGAATTTCTTAAACGGATGGTTTTGAGTGTTTCCACTGCATGCTCACCGGGGAGTCTCTCCCCTCTGATCCTTAATACTGTTTCCTTTCATGCAATGGAGATTCTCCGAGTGTTTCCAAGGGGAAAAAAAAAAAAAAAAAGATTTGCCACATTTTTTTAAAAATAAAATCTAAAGTAAGAACCTTTTTTAATTAACTTAACTTACCCTCCGCTCAGTTCCATCCTTCCCAGTTTTTTTTGTTTTTTTGTTTTCATGTCCAAAGTGGTTGGAAATCAGCGTTTTTTTGGCCTTTGCCCCTGTGGTCTCCTTTTTGCCTGGTGAGGTACACTTCCCTCCTCCTCCTAAGACTGGACATGAGAATTATCTCTTCATGAGGTGAAGAGCTGACTGAGGGAGATGGACGGAGCCAGGGTGGTAGGCCTGGTAGCCTCTGTCACGAAAGCGAGGGTTGGTAGCCCTATCATTGGAATCCAAAAAAACAAGTTAAGTTACTGGGAAAAGGGGCCATTCAGTGGTGGTCCTTGACGCACCAATCTTCTCGGCGTCATCGTCGTCACAGTGCTTTCAGCTTTTTACCCTAACCATCGGTTGGTACCTGTCCTCATGTTTTTTTACCGTCTGGACATTCCATGTGTGAACTTCCAATTAGTTAGTACCAAGCTCACTTAGGGTTTAGGGTTTACACCAATTAAAAAGGAATGTCTTAACCCATGGATCAGTGCCTGTCCTCACGTTTTTACCATTCATTCCATGTCTAAACTTCCAATTAGTACCAAGCTTGCTTAGGGTTTAGGGTTTACACCAATTAAAAGGAATGTCTTAACCATGGATCAGTGCTTGTCCACACATTAAGGGACGCTTCACACACAGGATGACCAAGTTGAGAAGCCGAGGGAGTTCATGGCCAAACTTTGAGCAAAGAGTCCAAAGAAATGGGCAATAAATGATAATAAATTTTAAAATTTGATAGACTCTCAACCATTGCCACATAGGAGCTCAACTGCCATGTAGGTAGTTTGGAGGGCGATGGACTATGGATTGTACCGCCTTGTGTGAAGAGTCAAGAGGCCAAAGTTGGGGTTTTCTGAAATTTGATTAGTGGAGGTTGGCGGACTCTCGACCTTCAGCCCATGTGTAAAGCGGCCCTAAACTTCCATTTAGTACCAAGCTTACTTAGGGTTCAGGGTTTATACTAAACACCCTCGCACGTCAAATTCAACATATTTGTTGTGCCCACAAAGAAGTTGTGCAAACAACTAGTCAACAACATCATGGCAACAATTTGTCCCAGAAGGTACAATAGGGTAGGAAAGAACTTCTTGAACAAGGAATGAATGTACTACATTAGGAAAAATTTCAAGCCTCAAGAGGTCTACAAGTTTTGAAAATACACACCTTTGCAATTAAAGAAAAAACGAAATTGTTTTTTATTTTTTATTATATTTTAATTTAACATTTGATGTGGCACTAGTGGTGCCATGCCTACACCATGTCAGGTTTTAATGTTTTCTTAAATTAAAACTAATTTTTTTTTCTATGCTTACATTCAGTAGAAGAAAAACATGTCGGAGCCAACAAAAAACATCATTTGAAATTTGTTGAAAACCCTATTTCCAATGCGTGGAATGTGCTAGAACACACTGGAAACAGGGTTTTCAACAAATTTCAAATGTTGTTTTTCATTGGCTCTAACACGCTTTTCTTCTAGTAATTGCAGGGGGCTCAAAATGAAAGTTTAACCCCTAAATGCCCAAGCATCAAAATCTGGTGTTTGCAA
This sequence comes from Pseudoscleropodium purum, assembly GCA_963969395.1. Lineage (NCBI taxonomy): Eukaryota > Viridiplantae > Streptophyta > Bryopsida > Hypnales > Brachytheciaceae > Pseudoscleropodium > Pseudoscleropodium purum. The sequence goes on along the minus strand of OZ017800.1, from coordinate 13,146,438 downwards.
AACTTTTAAGTTGAATAAAACCTAACCAAGTTGTTATTTTTAGTAGTTTATATTTTTGGAAAGTTCTTCTTAAAGTCTAGTTTTAGCATCAAAAATTTGAAAATAAATAATAATGATTTTTCTATTCAAGATTTTGTGCAAGGATATCCCATTGCAATCTTGACTTCCTATAGTGTTGAGAGCTTGTGGAAATGAGCCTTAAATACATTAGATCCTGGAGAAAAAATCACATTCAAAATTCATTTAAAAAAAATTAGAGAATAGATTTTAAGAAGCCATAAATTGATTGGGGTTATACATGTTAGGCCCTTTAACCTCATATTTTTTTGGTCACCAACTTTTTAGATTTGACTTGTGAAAAGACGATTGAAAGACTTCACGTGACTTTTGTAGTGTTAACACCCTCATGGTGGAACATTGTAATCTTTCACTCTATAAGTGATATTGTTATATATTTTTTTCCTACGAGATCTCTATTATGTCTAGTTTGAATTTGAACAATTAAATTTAAAAAAATTGATACAACTTATCAAAATGTTAGGCATTTTGTTCAATTTAGAGCAAATTCCAAGATGCTCAAAACAAGCCTCAAGGGGTAACAGCCTTCTCTATAGTTCAGATTTTTTCTAATGTATGTTCTCTCTTGTTGCTCTTGCATCAAAGTTCAAGAAGTTTTTGAGTTTTATCACTTATTTTGTTTCAATCCTCAAACTGAACCAGTTTGTCAAAAACAGAGTCTAGTTGTTTTCTCTAATTTTTCACTCAAAATTGAAATTTTATAGATATTTTCACCAATTTTTTTTGCCAATGTTTCCAAAATTGCAACCAATTTGTTTTTTCCAATTCCACTAGCTAACTTTGAACTAGCCACTCATTCCTCCCAGACAAAAGTTAGGGTCGTTTCACACATGGGCCCAAAGTTGAGAGTCCGTCAGCCTCCACCAATCAAATTTTAGAAAACCCTGACTTTGGCCTCTCAACCCTTCACACAAGGTGGCACAATCCAAAGTCCGTCGCCCTCCCAAGTGCCTACATGGAAGCCCAAACTCCTACATGGCAATGACTTCACGACAGATTCTTGACCAAAGTTTGAGTGGCAACCCAAACTTTGGTCAAGAATCCGTCAAATTGCCCATTTATTACCCATTTCTTTAAACTCTTGCCCAAAGTTTGGCCATGAACTCCCACAGCCTCTCAACTTGGTCGGCCCATGTGTGAAGCGTCCCTTAATCCCGCACCACAAATCAACTCTGCCAAGTCCCTATCAGGTGAAATATGGTTTATACCACCATCTGCTGACTTAGTTGGAGAGCCCTAAACCCTAAATCCCTCTCATCAACTCCGAGGACTCATCAAGAAGCCAGGAGGGCTATACCAGTACAAACCCAATTCCAACGCCTCTGACCGAGGACACTCTTCCTAGCCTGCTGTTGTTAAATACGAGAAAATAGTTGAACCCTCGTCGTGTTGAATCCAATTGTGATCTGCAATGAAATCCTGTTTCATTTGTTCGAAAAAAATAAAAAAATAAAAAAATCCATTGTGATGTACTCTATACTATTTTAACTTAATCAAAATTGGGATGGGCAGGGATCACGGTACTTACTCCTTCAATCTTCCAATTCCCCCACCCCACCCCACCCCACCCCACCCCACCCCCAAGGATGTTGCCTCACTGACTGACCAGAGTGTTTGGCCCTGATGATGGACAATCACGTAAACCTTGTGTGTCCGTCCAACCTCCCTGCAATCCAGAGGACTGATCAAAAAGCAAAGCTCAAAACAATGAGAATGATACAAAAGGAACATGACAATGACAATGATTTGGCAAAAAGCCGCAACTCCAAAAAAAAAACATTATGGGTTTTTCTTCATTGGAGTGTGGGAGGCAACTTTTTCTATGAGTAAGTAAGTTAAGTCAAGTCAAATGCCGTAAATTGTTGGATGATTGATGCTCGTCTGAGTACAGTTGAAAAAAACAAAACATGCTCACTTACTGAGGGATTGAGAATTGGAGATGAGGAGGAACAAAAGGGCACCAACCTTATGGTAGAAGCACCCAAAATCAAACATGTATCCAATGGCGTCGCTTTCTAGATATGGTAGTTATTTTAAAATCTACATCTAGGTAAACTATGGATAGTTTACTATTTGTTGACCCAAATGATAAGCTATCTATAAATTTAGGTTTTAGAATCATTTCTTTATTTAGAAAGTGACACCATCGGGTACAAGGTTGGTTCTGGGTGCTTCAACCTTAATCCTTCAGGGTCTAAGGTGCCCTTTTTGGACTCATTTTTACTCAAAGTTGTAGCTTGTTTATAGTGCACAAAATCAAATAAATTGGACTTTGTCCCAATTTCGGAGCATAGAGAGATGTAAACTTATTTTGTTATATATTTGCTTTGGTTTCACAAGAATTTAAGGGAAAATGGAACTTTTTGTGAGATTCAAATTCCTCCTGGCTCACTTAGATTCCCTCCCTATAGGTTCAATATTCATTCAAAATCACTATATATAGGCTTGTTAGATGCACAATTTCCATGCCTTCCTATTTTGTTCACACCTTGTTTTGAGGTGGACCATTGGCTTTGAATTATCTCCAAAATTTGAATTAAAACAACTAAAATGGGCATGCTTGACCCTAAAGGATTAACCCCTAAGGTTCCATGACTATCTCTTCACCAAAACCCCTCAAAAATTGCCATTTTTAGCACAAGTACCAAATTTTTTATTATTTTTTATATATGTTACCATAGGATCTTATAATATACTGACTTGAAAATATATGGTAAAGATTTCAAAATTTTCTACCATGTGGATTGCAAGATATAAGCATTCAAATTCATTGAAATCATTTTTTTTATCCCTACAAAAAACAAGGCAACTACACTTTACAAGCCCACTTTTCTATGAAAAAATGCCAAAATTGGTGGTGTTTCTTTGGATTCTTTTTCCTAAAAAAGTTGACCACATTCTTGAAAAATTTAGATCATTTGAAATTGTACAACATATAGGAAAAAAATAGTAAGGAGATAGTAGTAGAGAATGATTCAAAATAGTAAATTGTTAAGAATTTGATTATGAAATTGAAAAATGTCAATTCCAATGGTTGAGATGTTGTAATAAACAATCTACATCCTAAGATTTTCTTTTATTTCCAAAAATATTGAAAATTGAGTAAGATAAAGGACTTCAAGTTTTATTTTAGAGAAGAGAATCCATAACTCCTAATAAACAAAAAATTCTCATAACTTTTGACTCATTGATCATAATGAAATGATTTTAAGCTTTCCAAGTACATATAATTTTTAAAAACCAATTTCAAATTTTTATTTATGAAGAAAGTGATTTTTTTATCTACCCAAATTGCCCATTTACAAGAAAACATAACATATTAGGCTATAACTTTTGACTCCTATTTCCAAATGTCATGAAATTTTGTGCGTATGAAAGATATTCTTCTTCCCCACTTTTTCTTAAAATTTGGGCCAAAAATATAAAAATCTTTAGTCACACACATCTACCCCAAAAAATTATGTAGCCCTAAAATGCAACTTGGTCTTTTAGGGTTTAAGGAAGGTGTGCCCTTTTTTTCCACCTTCCTTTACATTGAAAGGTATTGAAAATTAGTGTAGTATCACTAGTGCAAAACCTTAGTTGAAATATGTTGAAACAAAAATTGCCAAAGGTTAGAAAAATAAATAGCGTAAGTGGTTCTCCACTAAGAATCATTCTAGTCCTTTGATGAGATCTAAGCACAAAGAGTTCTATATGAGCTCACTCCAATTCAAGTATGGTAGAGACACTAGTACAAAACCCTAATTGAAGTGACATCCTAACCAACATTTGGATGTCATTTCAACTATTGATAGGAGGATTTAAAATGACATCCATTTGTTGTTAAAGATGTCATTTGTTTGACATCTATGTATTACATGTAGGATGAATTGTAGGCTTGAATTAAGAATTCCCTTTGTTGGAGGTCAATGTCACATCCAATGGTTTGTTTATACATAGTTGCAACTCACTTGCAAAATTTAATTATATATATAGGGTTGATTTTGGATTCATCTATTTTCAATACTTTCAAAATTCATTCATTTAAAGAAAATACAAACCCTTCTTTTGACTCCCGAACAAGACCCCATCAAAACTAGTTTCCCTCATATTATAAATTATTTTTATTTTTTTCACTCCCCAAACTAGTTTGTGGTTTCCTAGACCTTAATTTCTAAAAGACCAAACAAATTTTTTAGCAACCTAGCAATTTGGGGCATCTCACTAAAACTAAAAATATTCACTATATTTTGAATTTTTTTTTAATGTAGGATGAAGAGTACCTTGCCACTCCACCAAATTTCCTTACAATTGGATTTGCTTATGAGCTATTGAAAAAAATGACATTTTTGATAGATGGAGGGTAGTACAAGCATGTTCATTTATATTAGAGCAAAACTTTCATCACAATGCCTAGAAGAGCAAGGATAGAGCTTAGGATAGATTTTTGGCCTAGGTTGAAAACACATTGCTTCTAACATTTTGGGAGGATCCATAAATTTAGGACAAAGTACAAGGAAGGGGTGCCAAGGAGATGATTGCTACATGAATTATAAGTTTAGAAAATTTTGTATTGAAGTCAAAGAAATCAAATTATTCAATTTATATCTTTTATAGTGCTAAGGCCACTTGCTTTCTATGCAAAGAGGTGAAAATACAAGTTCTTTATGCAAAAAGAATGGTAGGAGGTTAAAGAACCCATGTGGGGTATGTAAATTAGGATTAGTAGGAGCTCAATCACTCATAATTAGGTCAAAAGGAGGAATTGTATTCAAAGTAGAAATTCAAACATCATTTTGGCATAGTAGACTAACTTTTTTCCAAAAATTTTGAACAAAATTAATGTGAAAAATAAATATGAATTTCATTTCCAAAAATTCTTTTGATATTTAAAGTCTTTAATAAAAAGTTATAGACAAATTTCCAAGAGGTTGTTTAAAAAATGTCAAAGAAAATGTCCCTTCGAACCTCTTTTTGAAATTTATTCATGACTTCAAATTAGAGACTCAAAATTCCAAACGGATTTTTTGAGATGAAATTTATCTTTATTTTTCACATTAATTTAATTCAAAGTTTTATGGAAAAAGTTATTCTCCTCTACCTAAAATGACGTTTAAATTTTTTTGAACCCCATTTCTACTTTTGACTTAACTATGAGTAGAACCTTGAGCTCCTATTAATTTTAATTTACATATCCCACATGTGTTGTTTTACCTCCTATCACCTCTTTCGTATAAAGACCTTATCTTCTCATCACTATGCATTCAAAGTAAGTAGCTTTGAAAGGTATGTGAGATAGTTGCCAAATGTTATGGTTTCATTGAATTTAATGATGATTTAGGGTCAATTCCATTTCATGTACTAAGAAATATCTTCATGCCCAATGGGAACATGAGTATTCAGAGGTCATGGTTTATAGTAAACTAGTGATCTATGACGAGTCAAGCATACAAAATCTTGACTAGGCTCCTTTGACCCAATATGCCCAACTGCTAGTGATTTCAACTTGGATTAGCCTTGCTAAAGTTACAATTTTTGGGTGATTTTTTTCTCCCTTCTCTAGAGCTAATTGAAATCTAGAATTCTACTATTAAAATTTTGAAGAGATAATTGTATGTACAAGCCCAAAATTATTGAAAAAATGGCTTTGCATGTAAGTTTTCTTTAAGTAGATCCTTATTGGAATTTTTTAGTACATGTTCTCCAATTTGAGAATATGAATTTTTTCTGAACATGTGGCCAATTTTGTAACAAAAACAGAAAGTAAAATGAAGATCAAGCAAAAAAGGGAAATCAACTTGTGCAAAAGTCTTCTTGAATCAAAGCTACTCAAAATTTGGATGCTCCCCCAAAACATTTTTTTCCAACTTCAAATACTATAAGATTTCTCACAATCTATTTGGTCAATACTTCTCATTTTTTTACAACATCATGAAGTAGTCTACCATTAGATCTTACAACAAGATGCAACAAGATTTCATTCATCATTTTTTTAGGGCCTTTGCAATGGAAAACGGCCCATTTAGAGGTTTTTTTTTTGTGAAACATAGTAAAAAAAAAACTAAAAAAATTTAGGGGTTAAAGGGTTCAGAGGAGTGATTTCTTATGGAATGCAGGTCTGTTTTCTCAAACAGCGTCAAGAGTTTGTTGAGCGACTAACTACACTAATTACCGTAATGATTCGAACTAAGGACCATTTTGAAACAAGGAAGGGTTTCGGCCAACATGTTGGAATTGGGTAAGGTAAACCTGCCTATGATAGGCAAATCACCCATGACAGGCACCTAGGGAACTCCCCCATTACAGTCTTCCATCAACCCATGAGAAACTTTTTCTTAAAAATAGAATTAAGACTACATTAGGTTGATTTTTAGTTGTCATCAAAGCCTTGGAATATGGTTATGGAGTTATTAATAACTGTGATAGAACATTGACACCTTTCTAGTGTAAACTGTTAGTAAAAAGTTATTTTTTAATTTCTTTATGTCATATCCATGTTAGGAAATCTTGTAACCACGTTAAAGAATGTTATGACTGCTTTGGGTGGTAAGATGACCATCATGGAAACACTTTTCTGCTGATTTGGGGTAGTGTACAAACTTTTTTGGGCAAACTGGACAGCAAACTTCGAAAATTCACAAAAAATTCATATTTTGTCGAAAAAATAAAATTCTAGTTGCTTCCTTCATTTCTCACATTTGTCTTTGTACAAAAAAAAACAGATTTTTTTTGTCAATGGCAATAGGACAGATCAGCCATTCTGCCTGTCATAGGCAGGTTTACCTTATGAGCAGTGACTTATCTTGAACCTGCTTGGAGTTGGAATGCTGGTACTCTAAGTAAGATAATTTGGGGTATTTCACTCAGTTGCATGCTTCACTTTAAGTCACAAAACTTACACAAACACTTACGTAAGCATTACCACAAAGCAGCAGTCAGATCTGCTAATCAAAACCAGTGCGGTAAAATGTTGTGGAGCGACAGACAAGGAAGGAAAAGCAAAGGGACGGATAGTACAGTCCAAGGCCACCAAGCAAAGCGCAGCAGCCGTCCAAGTAGTACAAGCTGCCTCCCTTGCCCTGATGTCAGACTGTCCCCGGCCAGTATAGTGGGTCGAACCATTCAACCTGTCCTCGATCGCCGGTTTCATTCAATTCTTCCATGCCTCCGTCATAAGCTCACTCCCAGACTCACAGTGCAGGAACATTTTGCAGTGAAGTGAAGCGAAGCTTACTGTAACTTAAGTACCACACCTCTCAGTCTCTCACTAACTTAATCATGCAAATCCCTGCAACCAGCAAGAAATCTGCTGTGCTCCTCCTGGCCGGGCCGGCCATCCCCTTCCCCCAAGAAAATAAAAAAAAACTCTCACTGTCGATCTGCACCAAGCCTGTCACTACAGTCAGAAAAGGCCGCACTCAGCTTGCTTTCCTGCTGCGTCCCTTCCACACATGCCAAACAGCCAAAGCAAGCGAAGCTTACAGTTGTTCAACAGATATTTCTTCTTACTTATTAATCACCCGGCCTGCACGCAAATGACCACCTCGCATTGGGAAATGGAGCACCGGCTAAGCTGGCTACAGTAGGCTTTACAGTTAACAGTACTCGACCAGACAGACACTACTTAACTGATCTATGTTGATCAGTAAAGTTACACTTGAATTGCAAACTATCTAACTTAGGTTAAGTTAGGTGTGGCATTGTGCTAGCTATGGTTACCCCATGCCATGCAATTAAGTCCATGACGATCGAGTCTGGAAGTAAATTATATACAGGTACTGCAAGGAGCGCCAACTGTCAGCGGGAGTAGTGACGAAGTTAGTGAGAGACGGAGAGTGGGGGTGAGGGCAATCTAGGGATAAGGGGAAACTTCTTGCAGGCACCTGAGATCATCAGACAGACAGAGCGAGCGAGAGAGAGACAGACAGAAACACAGACGACTACAGTTAAGTTACGTTGGAACGTGGCGCTGGAGCAGGAAGACGCTGCACTGAGTTGCATGAAAGGAAGGACGGCACTGGCTTGCTACCTGACTGGGGGCTAGCTACTGTAGCTAGCTAGCACCTGGAGTACTCACAGAAGACTCCTGGCCTGTCTAGGGCAGAACTATGAAGACCCTGGGGGCTTCAGCCGCCTACAGGGAGGCTCAAGGGAGTATCATATTGCATAGCTGAGTGTTGTTTAAGTTAAGCTAGACTTCAACTGCTTTTTGCAACAACGGAACCACTATCATCGACCTTAACTTTCTAGCTACAAGCTTAGCTTGCTCTCAGTGTCGATTGCAACACGTTTCTGTGTTTGAACCTCGTGTGGCATGGTAGCTAGCTAGCTGGCTGGCTGAGGACCAATCTTACAAATTGAGGAACCACTTCCCAGTAGCTTTACCACCTTGCAGTGATTTTGAATTGGTAGATTCAATTCGATTTGATTCTCAGCTATTAACTATTGGTGCCTGGTGGGGTTCCTCAAGAATTAACCAGGACTAGCTTCGGTGGCATAGTTTGCACTTCACTAGGAGCTTCTGTAGTTTTGAGATAGGGTATTGTGGGAGCAATTAATTTCAGAGAGGCGAGGAATGGTTTGTAATAGTATTCCAAGAATGCCACTTCTCAGTTGCCGACTGTTGATTCTCAGCCTGACTATGGTGCAGCCATTTCTTGCCGTTGCTGGTCGACATATTCCTGGTGAGTACGTCGTCAGTCTACACGTACAGCTTCTCAGACAGTTCAAAATTTTGCTGTTTGAGGACGTCTGCTTGCCTGTGACGTACTGAGAGAGATCGGTGTAAGTTGTTGCATGGATTGGATTGTAACTTCGTTGTTGTGTTTCTTTCATATATGATCTTGTTTCAGCAGCTGCGCCAATGGTCAGTACTGCGAGCTTTACACCAACGCCACAAATCGAGTTAAGCATTGCAGCTGCTGCTGCGGCACTAACTGCAGATGATCAAGAGATGGAATTTGCAGTAATAACGTGGAAACGCGGCCGCCACTATCAGGTAAACATATATTGGCCCACTGCCTCACTTGTACTTTCATGGTATCACTGGTCCATCCGACTTGGCTGGAACTGGTCACTAAAGTATTGCTGTGCTTGTGGTATTTGTAGTGACAAATTTGAGTCAAATTGGGTGGACACTCACGAGTGTATTGTAGTTGGAGTGATCGGTCATGGATAGTTCCGATGAAACAGATTTCCTATAGGTTAGGGGGTCTGTTTCATGTGAAAATTTGGGGACAATGATTCGGTGAAGTGAATACACTATTTGTGTCTTACAATCTGGATGCAGCTCAGTCTGATAAGTTGGAAGTAAGCGTGGATTCCAATTAATTTTAGTCAACCCATGTGTGCCAAGACGGTGGACACTCACTCTGGAACAGGACATGAGTTTCCCTAGTGTACGGTGCTACAGTTGAAGTGATTGGTCATGGATTGTTGCTATGATACACCTTTTCTAAACTTTTAAGGGATCTATTTCGTTTGTAAATTCGGGGTAATGATTTGGGGAAGTGAATGCACTGCCTGTATCTTGTAAGCCAGATGCATGGATACATGCAACTTCAGCTTAACATTGGAATGTTGGAATTCAGCGTGGATTCCATTTGAAATGGACCCCGTGTTTATATGAACCTAGTTTCATTGCAATTCAAGCATAAGATTTTATTGGTAAATTAATAAAAAAAATCACTGGTGCTCAACATTCGATGAGAATAGTAAATTCGTTTTAAATATATGTATTGTCATGATTGTGCATGTTGCAGGATTTGCTACCACCTCATATAAACATTATCCGGGGCAACGTTGAAGGAGCCGCAAGCACGAAATCAATCCACGGACACAGGTTGCTACTAGGCTCGGCTCCACCTTCTTGCGCAGGCAAGTGTGGATCATGTGTACCTTGCAGTCCAATTCACATTTCCCTGGGAGGGCCACACGGGTCGTTGACACAACAAGAGTATTACCCCGAGGCTTGGAGATGCAAATGTGGCAACAGGTTTTTCATGCCCTAATTGAGCTACAATTAACTGTGATGAGATCGATCGAATCAAAAACTGGATTGACATGGATCGACAATCTCTTCTCTCGATCAACCACCCGACTTGTTTCGATCTTCCAAAGAAGAAACATAGTTAGCCTATATTTTCTGATGTTCCCTCGGAGTCTGAGCTTTCACTAGAAGGCTGGCCATGGCGTTTCAGTCTGAAAGGAAGCGGAAGTTGAACAGCCTGACAAACCAAATCCAAGGTACAGCTTGTGAAGATCGAATATTACTAGTTAGCTATCATATCGACCAGGCCCATGCACAAATCTCCAGCCTCTGGAACTTGCACTATACTGTAACGTGGTTGACAGTGGGGAAGATATGCATCATCTAGGCTAAGTTTAGCTCCTCCATAGGGTTGCATCAGAGATATATATTGGGATTGTACAATTATAGTGACTCTGATTGATATCCTGTGACTGTGTAAATTACGCTGATCGAGATTGAATCTGATAGATAGACAGACCTGTCTGTAATAAGACTTTTAGGAGCTGCAGCAAACTGGCCGGTGCAAGAGTACTACTAACTTAACCATCCTCCAAGCCAGTGAGACAGCTGGGAACGTCCGTGGGTGTTTTGACATACTCTGGGCGTAGAGCCCAAGGCGTGCATAAACCGGGAAGTTTTTTTTAAAAATTACTTGCTTTAGTTTGAACTGAAGGGTTAAATTATCTTAAATTTTTAGATCAGTTTTTACTTCGCGACTAGGGACCTAGCGAAGGGGGGAGTGCGTACTAAGTTTTAATTATTTTTTAGGTCAGTTGCAGATCGAGTTGATACTAACTAGCACAATGTCCTGCCCTTGGCCGGCATTTGGGGATCGGAGGACTGAATTAATGATGTAAATCAGTACAGTTGATTACAACATACGGTGCTACCTTTCGTTTGTTCAGACCTTTTGTACTTGGAACAAATTAATCTAATAGAGAGAGAGACAGAGATGAATTGGTATTGCAAGTCGATCGGCTGTGAACTGGCTAACTTAGCTAGTAAAAAATTACCATTTCTGTGTTGAAATATCAACTGCGTTTGTGGGTGTGCACATGTGTGAGAGCATTCTACTGCATCATGGACTGGTAGAATTGCTGGTAGGATATATATGGTGAGTCGCATTGAACTCCAACGACCGAACAATGCAAGCACATGTATACATGCGCAAGTTTCGCCGGAGCTAGCTGTAATAATTTGAAGGCAGTAATTCGAAGAGCAGGAAGGGACAAGTGGGATGAGACATACACCAAAATTGGAGGTGTACTCCAAGGCAGACATCGTGGGGATTGCGACAACACCTATCAGACAGCCAGCCAGTAGATACCGCCGAAGCCCCCCTCGATGATCATTTAATATGGCCAAGTTAAGTTCAAGTTAAGCCAGCTCAATGAACAAGCTAGCAGCAGTCTCCATGAAATTGATTAACGCACGCCTGTGGGACAGAGAGAGACCAAGTCTCCCTGTGTAACATTTTAAACTTCTATTGAACTGTGCATTCCACACAAGCAAGGGTGAAAACTGCTCTAGATAAAAACAGTCGTAAAACTGCCAATGGTGTTCTCTTCCTAACAGAGGAGTAAACAGTAGCGTTTTCAACACAGTCAATACCCCAGATGGTGAACATTTCAAGGTATGGATCCACTACTAGGATTCACAGCATACAACATCGCTTGTAGAAACGTTTGAATGTGCAACTCGAAAACGTTGTTTCAATTGACATTAAGCTTTCACTCTGTGAACAACGGCTTTGAACATGTTTGGTGAAAAAGATTCCTCGTTTACGGAAGTAGGTTCCAAAATTTTCATTTTTACTGAGAAGATATCGATACGTTGCTAAAGATATCAACGAGGCAGAACCAGTACTGCTTGAACAAATACCCCCTCCTTATTGTATCTAACTACCTCTACTGGTCGAATTCTCTCATGATTCCAAAGGTGTCCAACAAGTGTGGGTGATGACTGAAATCAACGTCCCGCCAGACAGGGCAGCATGCCAGCAATCAATTGCAGAGACTGCTGCAATTGGTCTGTCGTTGACTTGTCAGGTGCAGAACACAACAGAAAACTGACAATCCTCTGGAGTTTGGAAGATAATTATAATTAAGGAACCAATTCGGTTTAGCCTTTTAACAGCACCGAATTTCACTACAGTATAGAAGGTATGTACAATGTACACGGTCAGTACGTCCATGATCAACACTGCCCCCAAATCACGACGCGTACATATATTTTTTGACATAAATGAAACGGAATTTCATTGCAAGCAATAAAAGTAATAATACACACCAGCCATAGGTGGCCTGGCGAGGACCAACTAGACATCTACATTTTGAATTTTAAAACGTCACATTTTACTAGGTATCGGTCATACAAGATGAACACAATCAGAACATGGGAGGCTATAAGAGTCCAGTGTTGTTGTTTTTAGTACACCTACAGATGATACTTTGAAAATTCATTACTTATTCACACAGCGTCCAAAAGATGCATGCTGAAGTACATTGGAATTCTCTTTCAATTGCCAATAAGATCCAATTAAAATAATTTTTATTTATTTATTAATAGTCACTGTGCTTATTTGTAATTAATGACGATCACAGATGCACGTACCTTAAAGTTCAGTTACTGCATCCGCCTGCATTCCCAGGTTCCCACAAGCTTGGTTCTGAAGGATTCATGATTGATTTCACCAGTCTTTGGTTGATGAATTTCTTCCTACTAAGTTATACTCGATTGATGGCGTGATTTTGAGACTCGGGTCAAGACTCCAAGGATCAAAAATTTGAAGTACCGCAGTACGTGGGGTCTGATCTTGCTCTGCAGCGTCATAAAGATTCTTCGAGCTGAAATTAATTTGGCTTCAATCTCGAAACACTCGAACACTCCAGCAGTCCAGCACTCCACTGCAGGAGCCTCCTGCGTAAAGCCCTCACAACGTACGTACTTTCACACCTGCAGCCAGTCATTTGGGGTTCCATTTATTAAGAAAAAAAATTTAACTTCATTTCCGTTATTTAAGACTACGTTTTTTTGTTTTTTGTTTTTTTAAACAAATGAAACGGAATTTCATTGGGAAGCGAGAAATATAAAACCACAAGCCATATTTAAAGAGTATGTTAGGTGATGTGAAAGGAGAGATTCATTTGAAAAAGAACGTGTTAAGAGTCACAGACTCACGGGAATGATGAGGGATGTTCTTTCTTGTAATGAGCCTTTAATTGGACAATATCAAACATAAGCTCAATGTTGGATGCAATGCTTGGGGGAGAAAGGCCAATTAGTTCATTGCTAGCATGTATCCTTGGAAAAATAACTGTTTGGAGTGAGAAAATGAAGGATTTAGGAGTAGATAAAGAATTAGTAAGATTGGCAACCAACCAATGTGCAAGAATAAAAAGTGGATAGCCAAGTTAACCTACAAACGTCATTCTAGATTAACTTTAATAAATTTCAAATTATTAGAGTTAAATAATGACCTAAGTTTGTAACTTTGGATATTGCATTAGAAGAAATTTTAGGTCTCTAAGAGACTGCGAGTAATCAGGTGCTGAGAATGCAATCAATAGTGCAGTCTAACATAGCCAAGAGAGTGCCATGTCATTGCCCAATTTTCTTAAAATTCAATTGTTTTTGCATTCTAAGAATTAATTAATTTTTTATTTGAGAATAGCCACTTGTCTTCTTCACTGCAGATGAACAATGGAAACAAGCCCGAAACGGACTGTTGGAGGCCTCAAATTTCATCTAATATGATGTTTCTTTTGAGTGGATAGTGGATATATACACCATATCCAAATGCTAATATCTGTATGTATTACCCATGATATTCATATCCCATATTTGTAAGTCTACCTTGCCGGTGCCCCGTGTGCCCAGATGCATATTTGTATCAATCCTATAACATTTATCCAAGGGTTGTAAAAAAAGCTTTTATATGAAGGGGGGGGGCAGACGGGTTGTCTCTTTTGACTTTTGAGGAGATAGTCGGTTGTGACTCTGAACATAGATCCTGGAATATCTCAAACAAGCCGACCAGGTCAGAGTTTTCTACTCCGTCCGCTTTTAGAACTCAAATCAATCAGTTTGATCAAGTGCACTGTAACTGCAGACAGATACACAGTAACTAAAGTCCTATCAGCGCAACAATCCGTCGAAAAAACAGTGGCTCTAAATGTGATCGAAAGCATTGATACTGACTGAAGCTCCGTCGTCACGTCAATGACTGTAACTTCACTTAATTACTGAAGCGTAACTTAACTTCCTTGTGACGGAGAAGCAGAAATCCGTGATAACATAACTTACAGGCAAATTAAACTGACGGCAAGGCTGACTGCTCACTCTGCCGTGCCTGGCAGGACCATGCCGAAGCGTGCCTCAAACAGTGTGCGCATAGTGCCACAAAAGTTTGGACAACAAGGCTGCCTAGACACTCCGGCCAATTAGTGAACTCCGTCACGTGGTAGGGAGGCGCGCCCCCCCCCCCCCCCCTGCAGCTGAAGCAGAGCAGTCAGAACGGTGTAGAACTTCATCGATATCACTTGTACTCTTTCGTTCAGAGGGAATCGACGATTCGGTCACACCCTGGCATAGCTGCAGACGTAACGTACGCTCTCTTCAGCGAAAAGGTGGGTAAGTTAGCCCCCCGCCACTTTTTTTTTTTTTTTTTGGCTTCTGCGCCTATTTATTTGTTGGCACTTGAAAGGAGGTTCCAACGCACCAAAGAATGTGACATTTTGATCATGTATGCAAAAGTTACAAAGGAACAAAGTTTGGTTCAAAAATAGTTTATTTTTTCTGGACTAATTGTTTCTGGACTAATTGTTTCTTTCCCTTTTGGTTTTTAACCCCTAAAGTTCTTTCACTATGTTTTTGCCAAAAACACTCCAAAACTGCCATTTCTTATACAAGTTTCAAAATTTAGAAAAAAAACATTTTTGGACACATGTAATTGTAGGTTCTTGTAGTACACTAGTTTGAAAAGATGTGGTCAAAATTTCCACCGTGTAGATTGCAAAATATTAGCATTTGAAGTGACAAAAATCATTTTTTTGTCCTTGCAAAAAATTGGGCAGTTGAACTTCACAAGGTCACATTTGTGTAAAAAAATGTTCAAAATGATTGCAATCCTTTAGATTCATTCTTCAAGGCATGCTGGCTACATGCTTGAAATTTTTTAGATCATATGAAATTGTACAACATATAGGAAAAAAATTATAAGTAGAAAGGTGTAGAGAATGGTTCAAAAATACTAAATTATTAATAGTTTATTTATAGAATTGAAAAATGCCAATCCCAAAGGTTGTAATGTTGTAATAAAAAATCTTCACCTAATGTTTTTATTTTATTTTCAAAAATATTGAAAATTGAGTTCAAGAAAGGACTTCAAAGTTTATTTTGGGGTAGAGAATCCATAATTGCCCACAAACTAGAATTCCTCATAACTTTTGACTCATTTGATCAAAATGGATTGATGAATAGCTTTTAATGTATATATAAATTTTTAAAAATAATTTCAAATTTTTACTTTTGAAAAAAATGATTTTCTCAAATCTGCCTTAACTGCCTAAGTTGAGAAATAAATTACACACTAGGCTATAATTTTTTATTCATATTTCTAAATGTCCTGAAATTTAGTTCACATGAAAGATATTCCTCGTCCACACCTCCTATCAAAATTTGGGCCAAAAACATGGAAATCTCTAGTCACATGCACTTGTCCAAAATTTCTATGTTGTTAAAAAATGCAGTTTGGTCCTTTGGGGTTAATGGTCACTATTCTTTCCAACAAAAAAAATAGTTTCTTCTATATACTTAGTTTTATATATGATTTTGGAGATGTATACAAAGGAAAGATGGAGGTTTAAGGTCAATGGTATATTTTGGAGGGTCCATCTTAAGGTATGTGATCCTTTAACCCCTAAAAGTGGATACAAACTTTGTTTCTCTAGAATTAGTGATTTGAGAAAAAATCATCATAAAGTTCTATTTGGAAGAATATTTTGAAATTGATGAACAAATAAAAGTTGTAGATATTGAGTTTTAGATTCCATTTGTGTAGTTGGATTCATCAATGCTATCACCAATATTTTTTTACAAATTTTGAAAGAGAAATTTCAAAATTCCTTCTTAATTCCATTACAAGCACAAGCTTATCATTCTTTGAGTAAAATTTTGTTGGAATGGATTTGAAACAAGCTTCTCTTGGTATGGTGAATTTTTGAAATTTTTGAGTTCTTTAAATCTATGACCTCATTTTTACAAATCCAATTTTGGCTTGGTCAATTACTTGATATATTTCCACATTTGTAATTTTAGAAAAATGTGTACTCTAGTATCACCAAATCCAACCATTAGAAGGACAACTTGATAAAGTATCTCTATTGACAAATTAGAATGACCTTCATTAAACAACAATGATAAAGAATGACTTTCATCAAAAAATAATGATAAAAAATAATGAAATTGTAAATTTTTTAGCAAAAGATGAACTTTCTTCTATACTGGTGATATAGACCTTCCTCTTTCCAACCAAGGATTGTTTGCAATATTGAAAGTCTTGTTAGCTAATCATAATGTGCCACAATTGCATCAAGAACTGCGCCATAATTAATCGTTGTTTATTCTTCTACATGGAAAGAGAATAGCCTACATTGCTAAAATAGGGTTGTCAGTGAGGAATGGGTTGCCTCCCATACTACTAAGAGAACGGGTGATAAACTTCAACTACATGAATTGCAAGATTATAGTGTTTTGAAGTTGGAAAAAAAAATTTTGGTAGTAATCCTCCCAAATATCTTGAATCCCTTTGGCTTAAAAGTTTGTTATTTTTTATGTTTATTTTTCCTTGAAATACATGGACAATTTGGCTTAAAAGTTTGATATGAGTCGGTTTCCTTATGAAATTGAAGTTAGTTGTAAACCTTTGAAATGTGTCGAGAGGTTTCTTTTTATCAACAGAATGCAAAAGAGAAAAGGGAACTTATGCTGGCTTCAGTTCCGGGGACTTCCAGAATCTGATGCATTAGAGGATCTGAACAAAAAGCTCATATTAGTACTTAAATTCATATCCATAACATTCAGTAGCCTTTAGAGGAGCCAACCCATTTCCAAACACTTATGCAATTACGCATATCTAGAGTGCAGGTTTCTCAAGTGCAGAAATCTTCTAGTGTAAAAAAATAGAGTTCGGAAAGATTTCATAATTTTTCATAATTTTTTTCTTCTAAGAACAGAATTACCATGAATTTTCTAGTTAAAGATAAATGTATTTGATCCATATTGGTCACATAGGTCTTCTGATATTTTTGACCAAGGGATAGTTAAAATATCAAGAGACTTGTAACTAATTATAGTGCGCCAAAACTACACTAGAACTTGCACCATAATTGATCATCTTTACCTAGTACACGGAAAGAGAGCAACCTACACTACCCAAATGAATGTGTGTGATTAGAAGTGGGTTGGCATCTTCTATATCCATTGTCTTTCTTTCATGCACCCTATTCATGATTGATGAACTTCCACATGTCCACTTACTATAGCTACTAATGATGTTGATTGTTGGATGTGAAATATTCTATACCATCTATGTCTAGAGAGCCAAGGTAGTGACGATGTATGCTATTGAAATGCATTCTTGAAATTAAAGGAGTTTGTATGCCTTGGGCCATCTCCTACAATGAAAAATAAAGGCTACCACATGAGAAATCAACTTAAATTCCCTCTACATTTGTCTAGGAAAAAAATCTCTCAGTAATATTGTTCCTAGCAAGCTTGAGAATTTTAGCACGTACTATCCTTATGCTTGCATCCAAAATGCAACTTGGGATGTTATGAGGACTTCTATCTTATGGCAAATTTAGTGCATTGGATGTTGTTTTATAGTATTAGAATTTAATGGCCCAAACACGGTTTGTCAAGATATGTTTTCTCTCCTAAATTATGTTTTAGTAAGAAATGACATTCATAAGCAACATCTATTGAAAAAGAACATTCAAAAATTAAACTAATGTTGCTTCATTGTTTGTAATCTTATTCTCACATTTGCTCCAAAGCGAAGGTATTGTCTTATAATCTTTGTCAAGATAGAAGAGGAAAAAAGGTATATAGATCGTATAAAATTCTAAATTAAAATTTATAAAGTATTATATTACATTGTAAGTTGAACATTACAATATATCATATTATATATCAAATATAATAATATATTATATAAAATATACTATTATAGGATGGTTGCTAGATACACCCATTAGATGATTTTTGAGGCCTCTATGGTAATTACACTTAAAATGGACTGAATAAGCTCTATGGCATAACCAATGTGCTGTAGAAAATGAATAAATTTTTTTGCACATTGCTAAAGGACTATGAATTAAACTACAAGTGGTTCTATAGTTTTTGGATGAATTGTGAATTAGTTACAAATTTTCAAAGATTCAAGGTGTAGGGTGCTAAAAATGTCATTTATGTGATACCAAAATGAATTTGATACACATGAAGATATGATAATTGAGAGAAGTTAAAACAACACAAAGTGCACCCCAAATTGACCACTTGTAGAATTGCCACCTACATAGTTTTATTAATAGAGTTGCACACTGTTCAAAATTCATTTAACATTTGTTCTTGTCATATGCACCATTTTGGAAATCATCCTTGTTTATTTTCCCTTCAAAGGTAGGGGTTGATCTTGAAGAGAGGTCCATTTTAGGTATAGTTACCTTAGTAGACCATTTTAGTGTAGTTCCCATCCCCGCTCTCTTTACAAATTCTAGAAGTTCCAACCTTGTCACTGAATTCTTCATGAAAAGTTCATGAGCACTTTTTGAGAATGTTAATGATTGGTGGGTTGATGGCCCAATTCTACCACATTCTTTTTTAACAACTAGTTAATTAAGCTTCAACACTTCAAAATATAACTTTTAGAAGAATTCAACTTTTTATTCAAAAAATTCAAAAAAACTTAGCAACTTTGACTTTTAGATTCAAAATTCACTTATTGAGGGTATGTAGAAAGGAAAAGACAAGATCTTTTATACAAGTGAGGTGGTGGTAGGTAACACAAATCATGTGCAATATATAAATTAAAATTAGTAAGAGCTCAATTGCTCATGGTGAAATCAAAAGCAAAAATTGTGTTCAAAGTAGAATTTCAAACCTCATTTAGGCATAGTAGAATAAAAATTTCAAAAAACTTTGAACTAATTTAATGTGGGAAAATCAAGATAACTTTTATATCCAAAAATTCCTTTTTTAATTTTAATCCTTTGATCAAAAGTTATGAACAAAATTTAAAGATAGGTTGGAAGGGACATTTTCTTTGACATTTTCAAACATCCTCTCTAAATTTTGTTCATAACTTTTTTGTGAGGCTCAAAATTATAAAAGGGCTTGGAAAAATGAAAGTTCCATTGAATTCTCAACTTTTTTAGTTCAAAGTTTTTTAATTCTTTTATTCTATTGTACCTAAATGGAGTCTAGAATTCTACTTAAAGACAAATCCTAGCTTTTGACAATGATATGTCAAGCTCTCACCTTCAAATTATCCAATATCCTTCGAGGATTCATGAAAGATAATGCATTTCCTTATAAAAACAATCTCTTCACCCTCAACCTCAAAAAATGTCATGGAATTCATTCCTTCATTTTACCATCAAAAATCCTATTGATGGTAGATAATTCAAAAGATGAATAGGTAATTGACTAAATGAATTGTTAATGAAATTTTTGAACTGTCTTGCATTTTAATTAAATTACTACGATGTTGCTACCCAGGTACAACATTATCCATGTTTGATATGGTAGTGCCCTTAGTTTTTTATCATGTGAATCTAAAAGTGTGAGCACGTGAACCTTGAAGATAATACACCTATGATATAGGTGTCTATATTATAGAAGCCTTCCATGATTATAGTGTAACTATAATATAAATACCTATATTATAGGTGTTTATATTATAAACACCTTCAATGGTGGTTGTATATCTACTTATATATGTGCTCAAAGCTCAAATGCTCACATATTAGCACCATTTGTAGTGCCCCAACCACATTAAATTTGTTTCTACAACAACCAACCACAAAGGTGGGTGTATAAGAATATTTTGGGAATTTTTAGTCTTCAAATGACCTTAGAAATGATTTAGTGTGTTGTTTTTGTCTCAAAAAAGTCAATTTTAGTGGATATTGTGACTTTTAAAATAAAATAAATAATAACAATTTATAAAGCATTCAAAATAGTATATGTGAAAGTTCAAGTCTAGATAAATTTATCTTTAAAAGTTATGTAGCAAAAATGGGTGATGAAAACTGCTAAGAAATTAGATACTTTGATGTTTGATTATTATAAAATAACAAAAACATCCAAAACTAAAATTGTTCATTTTTCTTAACTTGAAGATGCTCCTTCTCAGACATTTGCATTTTGGGAAAAAAAATTGTGTTCTTTATACTTTGAGCACATGTGGAAGGTGAACACTTTACTATTTTTAAAAATATCTTTATAGGCTTGTGTAATATAGTAAAAATTATTGTCTTCCAAAATCGACCTTCAAATTTACATTTTTGGATTGAAAGTAATACTGTATCCCCCTCAAATGATAAATATAGACATCTAATTGAGAAGGGGGGTAAAAATTGGAAAATAATTGGAAAAATTGGAAAAGATTGTGAATGTCTACAACTATCATATGTACCTTCATTTTGAATTTCTTACAAAAACTAACATATAATGCAAATGTTATGGAAAAAAAACATGTGTTTAAAACCAAAAGGACAAAATAAAAGTCAATAAAGAAGACAATTGCTTCTTATAATTACTCTCTTTCTTTCTCTATATATAATATTGTATATTATGGAAATTTATGAAACAACAGATTATTATTTTTGTAACTAATATGCTATTATTACCTATTATATAAACAATGCTACAAATATTGAAATTTATTGGAAATATTCCATATAATATGGGAGCAAATATTTCTAATAATAGCATATTTTTGTAACTATTCTAGTATAGGCTTGGAAAATACATTATTTCTTAGCTACATTGATAGGTGTGGTGAAGATTGATATGCTATCAATGAGATGGAGTTCAACAATATTTAAGCCCTATATGTTTTAGACTATGTTTTCACCAAAAATGCTCTAAAATTGTCATTTCTAATATAAGTACCAAATTTTAGGGGAAAAAAAATTGGACATATAAAATCATGGGATCTTGTCATATGCTAGTTTGAAAATATGTGGATAAAATTTCAAAAATTTCCACCGCATAGATTGCAAGATATTAGCATTTGAAT
Source organism: Pseudoscleropodium purum (assembly GCA_963969395.1). Lineage (NCBI taxonomy): Eukaryota > Viridiplantae > Streptophyta > Bryopsida > Hypnales > Brachytheciaceae > Pseudoscleropodium > Pseudoscleropodium purum. The sequence goes on along the minus strand of OZ017800.1, from coordinate 13,125,043 downwards.
TGACAAAATCTTTTTTTGATCCAATAATAAACTGAGTAGTTGGACTTCACAAGGTTGCATTTGTATGAAAAAATATCAAAAATGGTGGTGCTTCTTTGAATTCATTCTTCAAGGCAAGTTGGCTACATGCTTGAAATTTTTTACACTAGTTGGAAGTGTACAACATATAGAAAAAAATAGTAAACAGAAAGAAGTAGAGAATGATTCAAAATACTAAATTATTAAGAATTTAGTCAAGGAATTGAAAAATGCCAATCTCTATGGTTGTAATATTGTAATAAAGAATCTACATACTATGATTTTATTTTATTTCCAAAAATATAGAAAATTGAGTTAAATGAAGGACTTCAAAGTTTATTTAGAGTGGATAATTCATAACTACCCACAAACTAAAACTCCTCGTAACTTTCATCTTTTTCATTAAAATGTAATGATTCAAAGCTTTCCATGTATATATAAATTTAGAAAAACAATTTCAAATTTTTAATTCTTAAGGAAAGCGATTTAAAAAAAAATTAATTGACTACCAAGCATTGAAAATTACATATCATACAATAACTTTTTAACCATGTAGTCAAAAGTTATGAAAATTATTGGACCTTAAAGCTACTCCTCAAACACATGTTGTGTGAAAATTTCAAAGAAAAAAAAATAGAAATTCTATTTGTAGTGAGTTGCCCAAAATTGCTATGTAGCCCTCAAATGTAGTTTAGGCATTTAGGGGTTAATGTTCAAACAATTTATTCCGCTTTGTTAGGCTTTATACCTATACTTCGAAACTTTCTCCTCTAACTTTGAATCTGTCAACTATCCTTAGGGAATTGCACTAAATTGTATTTTTTTCTTCTTTTATATCTCACCATCTATTTCAAAGAAACTAAGGCAAATAAATATAAACTATATTCCCATTATTCACATCTTTTTTTCACACACATTTCCTTATATCTTTTTTTTTAACATTTACTTATGTCTTGAGCTCAAGAAAGTTGAAGAAGGAAGCCCTAATATCAATTAGACCTTCAATAACTTCTTGATTGTTTGTTGAATTATTTTGAAATCTAATGGAACTTGCCTTCATCCAAAGACCAACTGAAGTACAATACAAAGAACTAATACTACCATAGCTTTACATTGCCTTGGGTGAAAGAGAATTAAAATTTTGGAAGACCAATGGTTTTGGAAATTAACCAGTTCTTTTTTTGAATCCAAGGGAAATTAAACATAAAGGAATTCAAAATGATGGAAAAGATATTTATACAATAAGATCCTAAGACATGTTCACTAAACAATGTAGAATCCCTAAAGTCCTAAATTACGTTTTTTTGGCAACATAACTTTCATAACTTTTGACTACATGGTTAAAAAGTTATTGTATGGTATGTTGTTTTCATTGTTCAATGAGTAGGCCACATAGCTCAAATTTTTTTCTTAAGAATCTACTTTCTTAAAAAATAAAAATTTGAAATTGGTTTTCTAGATTTATAAATATGCAAAAAGCTTTGAATCATTCCATTTTGATGAATGAAATGAAAGTTATGAGGAATTTTAGGTTGTGGGTAGATATGAATCCTCTACTTTGAAATAAACTTTGAAATCCTTCATTTAATTCTATTTTTTATTTTTTTGAAAAAAAAAAAATCATAGGATGTAGATTCTTTATTACAACATTAAAACTATTGGGGTCGGCATTTTAAAATTCCATAATTGAATTCTTAACAATTTAGTATTTTGAATCATTTTCTACTTTTTTCTACTTACTATTGTTTTCCTATATGTTGTACAATTCCAACTAATGTAAAAAATTTCAAGCATTGATGTAGCCAACTGGCCTTGAAGAATGATTTCAAAGAAGCACCACCATTTTGAACATTTTTTCATGCAAATGTAATCTTGTAAAGTGCATCTACTTAGTTTATCATATGGTCAAAAAAAGGATTCTGTCAATTCAAATGCTAATATCTTGCAATCCATATGGTGAAAATTTTTGAAATTTTATCCACATCTTCTCAAACTAGCACATGACTAGATCCCATAGTTTTATGTGTCCGAAATGTTATTTTTTTCTAAAATTTGATACTTGTACTAGAAATAGTAGTTTTAGAGTGTTTTGGATGACAACATAATAAATTTTTTTTATGGGTTAGTCCAAATTCTTTCTTCTAACTTTACAGCAAAGTAAGGACAATATGAAAAGTAATGAATTCATTGAAAGCCTTGACTATCACATTCCTATGCAATGAAGATCGAAAACCCTTCAACTTTTAAGATTACTTGAAGGCTTGCTAAAAGTTAAGAGAAAAACTTTTTAATAATTGCCAAACCAGTCCTCTTAATTTCAAATAATTATTCGCCGAAATTTATACCGAAGGTCACCTCAGGCTACTTACGCTATCTTGCACACAATTTGGATACCAATTGGAGTTAAGGATTCAAAGTACGGACACCCACACTACTGGATCTTGATCACCGACTACCTCTCACCTCAAGACTTTACAAACAAACACTATCTCATCTGCTCTTGAGGGAAATGGAAATACAGTAATTGAAAGTTTATTTTATTTTTGACACATTCAAATGAAAGAGAATCCGTCCATTGCAAATAAAAATACAAAGCGAACCTAGTGAGCACTGCGAGTCCAGGCAGAACGCAGCAACACCGACAGTAACTAATATTTCAACCTACGCTAATTTAACTTAACATGATCATGTGATGTTGAAAAATTAGTGTCACACACACACACGCTACTTTGTAACACTAATTGTAACTAAGTTACGAATAAATCTGTGTGTACTTATGGGCCACTGTCCAGTATGGGTCAATCTAAAGTACACAATCGGAAGCATTCCAAGTGCTTTAAAATTACAAGTGAGAGAGACTCTGAAACACAGAATCCAAGAAAAACAAGGTAACCATTCTAGCTCCTTCACACAAATTCCCGACTTGATTTGGCATTCATTCATTCATTCCAAGTCGCTGATCGATCTCGGATTTTCACCATCAATCGTTTGTAATCGATCAATCCGATCGATCCTCCTCAAGACTTCACTGAGAAGCAGATGCAGCTGCTCCACGGATTGCGTCGCTTGGCGATTTCCAACTGGGATGTTGGGCAGGATCCCGGCGCTCTTGCTATTGTTGTTGTTGCTGATGATGAGACGCGTTTGGGAGAACTTCCGCGGATTTTCGACATGATTTGATGCATGAAATGGCCGCTCTCCGATGGCGATCTCAAGCTGCCACTACCCAAAGAGGATCTTCGCAACGTCGGGTTGAAACCAGGGTGTTGTTCGTGTTGTTGATGATGGATGCTTCCGAATCCGGGCAACGGAGAGTGATGGAGATTGTATAAGAGGGTTTGAGATGGGGTCGTTGTGGGTTGGGCAGCGGCGGCCTTGTCTCCCGCCTGAGAGCAATTTAAGTAACATTTTTGTAAGCAGGCATCTTGGAGAAACAATAGAGTTATTCGTAAACTGGAGGTCATCTCCAGTTGTAATAGTGGTGTCAGAGGAAGATTTAACTAAGAATAGTACAAAAGAAACACATCACCAAACTCCATCACCAAACTCCATCAGACCTTACTTTTGGTGCTCCAAGGAGTTTCACCCTATTTTTTTCCTCAAACTCTTGGCTCCCGCGTTGCACACACTTTACAATTAACTCTAATAAGCTTATCAATTTTCAATTTGGGGTTTAATGCAAGATGTTCGGAGTTAGTGTTGACTCAGGAACTCCACATGGTGCATTATTGCTTATATGTTTGTTCATATATAATTATTATCTGAACAATCAAATTGGTCATAATGAAGATTATCTTTTAAGAATTTAAGAGTTGCTTATTATGAATGAGAAAGATATTTTGGATGCAACGTTGACATAAAGCACTTTGTTCATTATCCAAAATATGGACATCAAAATGCTTAGGGTTAAAAGTGTGGTATTAGAAAAATTGAACCTAGTCACCAAAGATGTATTTCAATTTTTTCTATCTACGATGCCGCAAGATTTTGGAAAGTGTTTTCAATTCAATTGAAATCTAAAATGCTAGAGATGAGTTGGTCCTAGAATTTTAAGGGATTAAGTCCGGTAACAAAGAGAGATCTTGCCAACACGACTGACTCAAGGATGTTATGTTGTGATTGAAAAAGAAAGAGTCATGAAGAAAAATATACAGTGAGTCTTGTTTGTGGAATCAATGGCAAGAGGCTCACTCACCCGAACTTTGTCGTCGTCGTCGTCCTCCCGACCCGGGGTTCCGCGTCCGCCGCTCGAGTAGATTTCGGCTTGCTCCTCCCACAGCTTGTCTTGGTGGGAACTGGAGAAGGAAGGGTTGGAAAGAATGGACACAGAGCAAGGCCGGTACACGTCGACGTCGACGTAAGAGAAGGCTCCTGAGCTTGGTGCTTGGAGACGTGATACAAACGTGCGCGATCTCTCCCGAGTGCTGAGAATTGAATCCATTTTGACTTGAGGAGGAGGAGGAGAAGGAGGAGGTGGTGATGCTACTGCTTTTGCTTTTGGTGTTTCTGCGATTGGGTCTGTTTGTGCAAGAGCACTAACTGAATTTGTCGTTTTCAAATACTCTGCACACAGGAAAAAAAGTAAAGAGCATCTTGTTTCAGTCATTGTTACGTAACAACATGGACAAATCCTCTCGATAGTGTAGCTGCTGGTGAGATTCCATGGATTTGGCTTGCTATTAAGTAAGCTGTATCTCTTCGAAGTGGGACACCTGCTGAGAACGGCGAAGCCCAACGAGGAGGCGATTCTTTGCAGACATCCTCATGAGGAAGTAGTTCCCTAACATAAAGCAAGGTGAAGAAATTCCTGAGGATTTGAACCTCTCACATGGGTGAAGTTTCTCTAATTCAATATTTTTGTAGGGAATCCGTGGATTGATTTCAAATCCTATTTAATTTCCATTGCAGAATTTGTCTGGAAAACATACAAGAGTTTCTTGGTATTGCTTTATGTTTTTCGAGTGTTGTCTTGCTTTCTAGCTTAATGTCAATTTGAATATTTTTCCCAGGTCTTTCCAGCATTTTTCAATTACCTGTGAGGAGGGCACAGCTCAAGTGTACATGACGTTGAAAAAAATGCTCTTTATTTTGCAAACTACATTCTTAAGTATATCGAGTGTGGATTACTTTCATCTCAAGTAACCTTTTTGCTAAACCAATCATCTGACAGAATGATAATTGAATGACAGCACTATTTTTGCTTCTATGCTACTTTTGTCAAGAGTTAACCTACTCTAAGTATACATAAGAGTACGTGCAGTTAGTGAACATGCAATCCCCAAACTCAAAACTAAAATATTCTACTTTTCTCTGGAATGCTGATTCTTGCTTGTAATACTCAGAAGTTGGGTCCACAGTGTTTGCAATTCCTTTTCAGAAACATTAGATGAGATTCAAGATGGTGGAAGGACTCACCTTTCAAAGTGTCCAAGTCGTAGGAGTTCATCCTTCCTCTTCGAATCGTCTTGCTTTTCCTTGCTCTTGCTTTTCCTTCATACACTGAACAAGTATTGATTTTCACAGGAGGCAGACGTCTGGGACTGTTCCTGAATTGCCTCTCGAAGAAAGCTGCTTGTGGATGTCGTTTCCAGCCTTCACACCATAATTGCCACAAGAGGAGAAATTCATGTCAGAATTCATGACAACGTCATAAAACAACACGTTCCTTCATCATGTACTTAGCATATTGATCAGAAACTATCTTTCCTACTGTTCCTCATCTTCCAAAAAAGCAATGCAATCTCATGAATTCACACCTTGAACAATAAGTGGTTATTTATTTCTACCAAATCAACAATGAGTGCAATGCACTCTTGGATTAATTGTCAATTAATGAATTTTAATTTTTTGTACGTGTTGAGAATGGACCCACCTATATTATCCGCGGTGTTGTCATGATAGATGTCTTTGGAATGTTGCACAAGCTCAACACAACCATGTCCAGGGTCAATCTCAATGTCGACAAACTTGGAGTATGTTGATTTGACCTAATCCATTATCAAAGGGTCAATCAACCCATCAGCAACTAGCAACATTAAAAGCTACGTTCTCTAAATATTGTAGTTAACTGCACTAGTACAGAAATCCAAACTGTACATAATCGTAGGTAGATGAAGGTTTCATATTGAGAACCTAAGAAATAAAATGTCAAACTGTGTATCCAAGTCTCTTATTAAAAAGAGTGGCTTCTTAAACATAGGATATTCAATAGAAGAAAAAAAAAGCACTTATCATAATGGGTTAGCTCTATTACAACCAGGTATACATTACAAACTACCTGAAATGACTTTACAATTGACAAAGTTTTCTGAATACTTTTGGGGAGATTTTCTACAGTTACTGGATCTAGAATCTCACTAGAGAAGATCATTTTTAAAACAAAGTAATACTCATTAGAGTTCATTTCGAAGGCCAACTAGGTATAAACAGATGCTTTGAACCCAAATAAATAGTGACCCCAATTGTCTTGCCACCTCTTAACAGCCACAACTATCTCAAGTTCAAGCAGTTTTACAAATGAATTTAATGCTTGTGGTGGTTCCACACTGACTCACAATACACCAGCGGTGAGAATTTGCCTCAAAATTGGGCAAAATTCCTGTAGGATTTAACATGGTCAAGTGCATTGTGGATTTCATGTACTGGATTCTAGCTGTCGGTGAGTGAAAAAATCAAAAGCTATGAACATTCCCCGCACGTGGTATGTTGTGAAATTCGGCCCCAAAATTTCATATCTTGCATATGAGTGAAGATTCAACACTTACCGCATCCTCAGGCTCCGATTCACAAACACCTGAGCCGTTCTCCCTTCCAAAGCCATGATCCACCCCACTCGGACTCTCCATCTGCCCCCACTCCGGCGACTCCACGAACCTTCTTGTGACAATGGTCCCTTCCTCCGGCACTCTCACCACTTTCAGCAACATGGCCGACAGGCTCGACCCGGAAGCACTTCGTCTCCTCTTCCGCAGCGTCGGCTTCACCACGTGATGCACCTTCACCTGCTTGCAACAACTGGCAGGCTCCTCCGGCGGCTGCAACAACAGCCCCATGAGTCTTGGGGGAGACGACACTCGGAGCATCGGCAAGTCTCGGCAAGGAAACCTCTCAGGCTCCTCCAGTGGCGATGGGGATTTCATCAAGTCTCGGCGGCCAGGAGAATGGTCCTCCGATGAGAATGGTGGTGGTGAAGAAGGTTGCTCTTGTGGGAGGGATGGTGCCCGGATTGGGACCTCTCCATCAATGGTGCACTGCGCCGATGCTTCGGTGAGCTCTTCTTCCTCGGTAGGGAGTTTTTCAGCGGGGAAGAGATGGGCCTGAGTGGACTGATTATTATCACACAGGCAGACAGATTTAATTTTCAACTTAGCTCCAAAGAATGCATTATGTGAACCAGACTGACAGTCGAGAGTGTTTTCCAAGGACTTTGAGGTTAACATTCTATAGCTGTCAGACTTTTAACCTAGCTTAGTTTAGGGGAAAAAACAGACCATGCTACGATACCTGACTCTGCATCTTTGTTCACCAAAGACACACGGTCCCAGTTTGCATAATTGGTTTCATTTTTGTATAAGTTCAGGTAATCACATATAATTGCAATGCATTCTTGTTAAAATGGTTTGATGTATACATCTTCTTGTTGGTAAATCAAAGACGGAGGCTGGTTCTAATGCTCCAAAGAACGTATTATTTGGACACAATATGCAATAAATTTAAGGGTTCAAAGTTTTGTAGGTCAATGCTCTCAAGTTCACATGAGCTCAGTAGTGTTGAAATGAAGGACATTCTCAAATTTACTCATTTAGGCAGGTGTAGCAATTAGATGTCGTCAACCTTATATTGATTGTCTACCAGAGTTTTTCCACTACTTAAAGACTAAGCTTGTAAATGCCAGTTCGTGGTAAATGGACCAAGACCGGTACTTCAATCTAGAATAGAATACTCGTTCCGTTGTAAAAAAACAGCAAGCATAACTATTCTTGAACAAATCAAGTCAAAACAATCCTTTATTATCCTAGTGCAAGTTCTCACCTGACAATCGCCAATTGCGTGCTCCTCCGCCGCTAGATCTTCCTCTCCATCCTCCTCTCTCGTCTCTTTCATTGCCACATGACACATTGCAGTTGGAAAAGAGCTCTCGTCTTCAAAGTCACCACTCTCACATTCCCGTAGATCTCCACGATCCGAATGTTCCGATTCAATCTGAAGAAAAGCGTTATCTCCAGCAGCACCCGTCGCCCCTTCATCATCCACTCCATGAGTTTCTCCTTCTTCAACAACAGTATCTTCAAACAATGCTGCAATGGATACAGTCGGAGAATCAGGGACGACCTCCATATTGGTATCTGGCATCCCACAAGGCTGAGCTGACACATCTTCCGGAGAAGTTTGGTAGAATTTCTCGAGGAGAATCTCAGCTGCAGTCTCGAGAACAGGTGAATTCAATGTGACTGATTCTGAAGGGATCGTGTGTTCTGTAATGCAAGGCGGAGGATCTTCAACAGGAGTGCTGGCGATTGGTGGTGGTGGTGGTCCTTCAGGCGCTTCTTCCGGTTCTGTGTCGTCAAGGACATGGGTTTGGACGGACGGTGTTTTCGATGCCGGTGGGATGGAGGTCTCTGGAGAACAGAGGAACGGAATCAGAGTTAGTTATTATGAACACTTGACAATTGGGAGCTCATAACTAATTAGTCTTGTACAACTCTGCGGACGCTGCCTACTTATGATAAAATGCTGAAAAACCATCCAAACAGTATCCTCTACCTAAGAGAGAGTCTAAAGCGGAATCAATCTCCATTAAATCCATACAGTCCCGGCCATGAAAAGCTCCATTGATCATACAAGTGAACTTTGATTTGTGCCAAGAGGGAAATCACACAATCTATTGACAGTCATGACGTTTTTTGCAACTCTTGTTTCCCTCAATTATCAAAAAAATAAAATGATCAAAGACTTCATATTACATGGACAAGAGTCGCAATTGAAATCTGTACCTTCCATGTGCTGCACAGAGCAGGAGCTACTCCTTGGCCCTCCATCCACACCACAGTCTTCCGTCGGGGTCGGAGAATCGTCCGAGTGGTTCACAGGGACGATGAGCTCCCCTGCCGTGACAGCGCGGTCATTCCGTTTCTTCTCCACACGACGGGGGGAGGTCGCTCTTTGTGACTGGGAACGCTCCAGCTTCGCCCCCGGGGAGTGGAACAACGAAGCGGCGATCTTGGCCACGGCGTACTTGTCGAGCTTCTTCGGAGAAGCAGTTGCACTTCGAGTGGAGGTCGCATTGAGCTTGGCCCGAGGGGAGGAGTCCCACGCTGGTGATTTGTGGCTGATGTTGCTTCCGGATCCGACTCTCCTGTGCCCTAAAATTGGTACACATGGATTCCATCACTTGTGATTAACACACTTCATGCTTTTGTTAAGTTGCTCTATTGTTGCTTACAGTGACTTACAACATCCCACTGAATGTCCAGAAAAGTCGCACAAAACATTATCAAGACACAAATCACTAAGAAAAAATGTGATCTCGAGAGAGTTTGGCTAGCTCTAGAAACACCCAAAGTGATCTCTCCAGTGAGCGGAAAATCGAGTGATCTCACAATGAATCTTAAATGCTGAAAGTGTACTCGACCTCATCATGGCAGGAAACGTATGTACTAGACAATCAAACGAGCTGCATTTCAATGAGAGCCCGTTATCAAACATGACCCTCTCCCACAAACAAGATCAACACCACCAAATCTTGGAGATCTACAGCTCTCTCTCTCTCTCTCTCTCTCTTTTCAAAAGAATGGGAGAAGAATGGGGTTACGACTCTATACCACACTCACTCTTTCCAATCACCACGCGCCATGTCGCCAAAAAAAAGAAGTAACAGACGAGATTTATGGGAGAAAAAAATGAAGCCGTGCAAACCTCGGAACAGGTTGAGTCGTGAAGGCTTCCTGTCAGATTCACTCCCACTCTCCACACCACTCAAATTCGGTGCATCACCACCACGCCGAGCTCCTTTCCTTCTTGCCGAACAGTCTTGTCCAAGTATAGAACCAATGGACGTCTGCTTCATCACTTTCTCAGTTTCGCCCGGTACTCTTGCTGCCGCAGAGCTTGCAGCTGGGCTGTTTAATGCACTCACGGAAGTCCGCTTCTCACAGTTGATTTTCGAAAGCTTTTCCAGTGGCAGGGAGGAGATCGAGCGTGACGGGCGGTGCTGGCTGGTTCTGGCAATAGCTCCCTTGGGTTGTAAAGCCATTGGCAAATGTTGCTCTGTAGGTCCAGAACTTGAGATCGGGTGCCCCATACTTCAAAATGGAAGCTTGTACGTGTTGCAACAACTGCATTGATCAGTCACTACAACAGGAAGAAGCGGTAAGTTGCAACACATCATTTCTATATTATTTTGCAATGGCTTTGTAACGATTCCGAACTTTGATCTATTGCAAATCATTGCAAACTTGTTGCAAAAGTCTGGGGCATGGAAGCAATGCACATCTATGCCGAAACTGTTGGAAAAGCAAGTGCAATCTAACAAAAAGAGTTGCAAATACATTGCATAATGCAGTAGTACTAATTAAACCATTGCGAAATCGTTAAGTTAATCGATTTCTGGTGGTCATGGCAAAACCGTTGCGAAAACAATTGCAATCTTAGTGGCAGGGCTCACCTGCTGCAAGCTATGGCGAGGGTTTCATTGTTGGTATCCTTGCCAACTCAGTTCCAGATTCATTCTTGGTTTGGGGATCTTTCAGTACTCGTGGAATGAAAGTTGACTATCGAGCGAATTTCTAGCTCTTGGTGTGACTTGCCATTAATGATTCATCTGCTGTGGAGGTGGGAATATCGGCAAAACGCGTTAAGACGTGAGTTCTCAAGAATGTCGATTTTAATACTGTGACCCTTTCTTATTAAGACTCTAGCTGGAAATAGGCTTCTACATGCTCGCTCACGTGACTTGACATAACTCTCTTTTCATAACTTAACATGGGCCGGTGAATCACATGTGTATGCAACATGATTCGATATCAACAGGGAATGTGCAATTACAGAGTGCGTGAGTGTGTGAGTGTGTGTAATACAGAGTGAGAGTAGTTTGAGAGGGTGGAATGGACGTATAATCAGCAATAACTGCTACTTACAAATGCTTACAAAAAACAGATGAGTTTTTATCTCTACGAGTCTTGATCTTCTTACAAAGGATTTTTTTTTTGTGTGACTTCAGCAGCAGACCAAGAGTGCAGGAAGAGCACTCCTCACGACTTCAAGGAAATGACGTTGTCACCCAAAGACGAGTTCCATAATAGCAATGATACGAACTGACCTTTTAGTTCACCAACCCGTAGAAAATGCGCAAGTTTACTTTTTAGAATGCCAAGCTGTCGCAAGACACCCACGAGTAGAAACTAACCACACCCAGCTAGTTCCAACCAGGAAGTCTTCCCCGCTGGTCAAAAAACACCAATTCCAACCAAGTTGGCTACACTCCATAGTTGAAACTGGACACGACTTTCACTAACACCGACATTGTCATAAAATCATTTCTTCTAACTAACTAAAGATCTAGCGATCCACTACCAACATTGTCATTGTAGCTCTCTACAATCACACCCAAAACTTCTCGAACCTTCACACCGAAACACCGAACATTCAACAGATCTTCTTTTAATACCTTCTCCAAAACTTGAAGAAAAAAGCAATAAATGAAAGGAAGGAATTGGATCACACACCTGCTGCTGCTGAGGAACGCTGGCTATCTCACAAATTAAAGCCATTCCATATGTTGACGACAACTGCTGCAAACAAGAAGAGAGAATACCCAACATGAAACTGAATCAAATGGATCCTCAACGAAAACAGATTCCTCTAGAGAGAGAGAAAAAAAAAACACAAAAAAAACGTTCGCACGAAGTAGAGATAGAGTAGCAACGAAGCTCTGGCTGCCGGAAAGCAAGTCGAGATTTGTTGCTAGCCAAGAGTGTCATTTAGCGTGGACTACTACTGTAGCTCGCTTCTACCCTAGATCTAGGACTGTACTCACTCACGCACTCACCAGAAATGTTTGTTTCTTAATCAACCAACACCTGAATCTGATTTTCTTTTGCAATTGCTGGAGGTTTGCAACCGACTGCAGCAGTTGTTGGGGAAAAAAAGTGCAAATGTGCAAATAAAGCACACTCATCAGCGTGCAGGCTCACTGGAAGTCTGGAAGACTGTCTGAGTACGTGAGGCAGGCGGTGCACACAGCCCTGCACTGCTTCGCATTTATGAGCAGGGAATTAATAATTTTTTGTTGTGTACTCCACGCTGCATTTACGGTGATGGATAATGAGTATTTAATCTTATTGTTGGAATTATTCTTCCGGTTGTTCCTAACTGAACTAACTTAAGTTAAGCTTAGTAGCTGGCTAGCTGCTCTTCTCTTCTCTTCTCTTTCTATTCGGTGGTATCTTACCGTGGTAGTATTCTTTTTGTTGTTATTAATTACTGTTTTTGCTGTTATTACTCTTTTTGTTGTTGTTGTTCGTCTTTTTGTTACGCTATTGATTAGTTTAAGAACTTGACCGTGTTTAAAGCCTTCTGCCGAATGACAAGTTCAGTGCGACTCAGTTAGAGCTCCAGTTGCATCATTTGGCACCCTAAGTTAGCCTCTGTGGTCATACTGTTGCACAGTTGCACACAGGCAGTGGATGTCGAGCATCCTGGCACTTCTGGATTGGCAAGAAAAGTAGAATGTTGAATCTGTCAAAGTTGAGCGTGTTTCCATGAGTGTGCTCTAAATTCAGTTATGCTCATTGCACTATGTTCAACACAAACACATTGAAATTAGGACACAAATTTATTTTTCTGCATTTATTTGACACAAATCAAGACCCTTTGATTGCTTAAGAAAATTTTCTAATTTGAGTTTGACTTAGTATTAATTTTTCTTATAATATGTAGTGTCATTTGGGGATTTCATTGAAGTTTAGCCACAATGTGTCTAAATGGGACTAAAAACTCATTGTGACCTCATTGACACACAATTATAGTTGTTAAAGAAGTTTTGAGTAATTCTAGTAATTCAACCTTAGAATCTCTTAACATCTTTCAGAACTCACCTAAGACAAAAAAGAGTTTTTTCAAGTAAACAAGACACTGTCAACAATATTTTCATTGCTCCATTTTACATCATTTGCTCTAATTTGACAAGGCCTTGCTTTCAACAACTCTTAATTTTCACTTTTTTCAAAATGGCAACATGCCCAACTACTATTCCAAAAAATGTTTTGATTCTATACTAAGGTAGGTACTCCCAAAACCACCACTTTTTGCTACCAAGTCTATTTTCTATTATTAAAGTGTTCAGATTTTCATATGTTCTTGTTGGCAAGTAAAAGGAGGTTTCAACACACTAGTGAACGTGGCATTTGGATATTGTATGCAAAAGTTATTAAGGAACAAAGTTTGGTTCTTAAAGCGTTTCTTCCACATAGGTACAGAAGTGACTTTGAAGATGTACACACAGTATAGATGGTAGTTTAAGATCAGTGGCACATTTGAGTATACCTACCTTAATATCCAACTTTTGTTTTTAACCAACACAGTTTTGAAGCCAAAAGCTTGCAATCCAAAGGTTTTGCTGAGAATTTAATTTCAATTACAACAAACTTTTTTTCACCACACACACACACACATTCCACACCAGTTCATTATCAAGTGCACCCTATCGTAACCCATCCCCCCCCCCCCCCACACCCCAAAGCTCAAAAAACTTAAAACATAGCACATTGCAAATGGTACAATTTCTACTACTGTAATCGCATTACAATTCTGTGATTGCCGGGAAAAGTGCTGATGGAGTTTGTCCTGAAAAAAATGAAATGGATTGACATGTGAAAGATCTAAAGGACGGGACTAAATTAATGATGCAATCGAAGCAGCAAGATGTGAAATCCTGTATCATTTGTTTCAAGGAAAAAAGGAAAAAAATAAATAAAAAATAAAAAGCAGTAAGACACAGTACGTTATATGAGTGAGTGAGCCAGACAATGTAAGATAATCTATGCACAGGTCAGACAGACAGAACTTAACTTTAACTTATTATTAAGTTGCAGGGGACTGGAGTCACTGGACTAACTTAAGCAGCTTACTGTCTGAGGAGGAGTCTTTTCTGTCCTGCGGGTATTCATAACAACCGTTGTCAGGGAAATTCAGAAGGCTTTTTCAGAGCTGGGGTAAATTCTCTTACGAGGGCAATGATAGCGCCCATGTGGATTTATCATACAACTTACAAGTTCAATCTTTCACTTCTGGGTTGTGTCACGGGACTTTTACTGTTCGATGTGTGGATTTATCATGTGACTTCAATTGTGTCAAAGGGCATATTGTCAATTTGGTTAAATTGGAAGTATAATTCCTCCACTTTGCCCCAGTATTTTCCATGCTGGTGGCCTCAAATGAAAATATCTCTCTATATACATATCCTATTTTTTAAGTTTGCTTCTAGTATGGAAATGGTATCTTGGAGCACCAAACTACAGTTTTCCTCTAGTATTTGTTGGCAATGGAATTGGTGATTCAGAAAGTTGAACATATCATGGGGGCATGTTCACCACTTAGATGTACAGTATAAGTATCAAAACATTCGGTAGCATGCACTGTCACTGCCATTGCTTTATCTCTAAACTTACAGTATAAGGTAGTCTGCTCATAAATTGACCCATTTAAGAGCTGATTGCCTTTGAGGGGGAAGCTAAATTCCTTGAAACAATTTTCAGCGAATTTTTCGAGGAAAAAAAATGAAAATGGCATCTGACCCAAGTTGTTTCATATTTTTTGGACCTTTGTGGAATTAGTTACAAATTTTTGAAGTTGAAATGCAGTGGTCACTTAAAAGTGATCACCTCCTGAAATGTATGCTACTGGTACATTGAGGAAAGCAATATGTACCTCTGCGTCATGATTGCTTTTAGAACGTGGGTGCATTTAGAACAGACTACTTAATACCTTAAATGGCATGGATTGTTCCACCCGCCCAACAATATTTCATCACAATAGCTAAGTGGATAGGTGGAGGTTCAATGTGATGAACTGGGTGCATGAAAGAAAAGGCAATGGACATGAAGGCTACTGGATGTTACAATTAATTTCCAATTCCCACGACTCCCTTGTCAAAAAGGTTCTGAAAGCATTTGCAAAAGATTTTGGGGTCAAAGATTGAATTATTTTTTTTATTTTTGCTTTCAAACTGACTGAAATGCAAAAGTGTGGCCAGGGGATTGGTTCCAGGCTTCCAGCATGTAGTGTGCCTCAGAAGGCTTGGCAGAGAAGAAAACAGAGAGAAAGAAAAAATTGTTCGGACTGACGGGGATTAACATGCACTCATGATCTAACTTAACATAAAAAAAATTTCCTTTGCAGAGACAGGCACAGAGACAGTGCACAGGCAGCCCTTGGACCAAGCAGGACACAATGTGATGAGTACCTTAGAACTATTCTTATTATCAACTTGAACAACCTGGCCTGGCCCTCAATTCCACCACAAAACCAAAAGTTTAAGCCTAAATTTTCAATCATTTCCATCTCGCAAACACAACATTCATTAAGGTATCTCAAGCCCTTCATGCATCCCGCTCATCACATCGAGCCTCCACCTGTCCACTTAGCTACCGATGAAGTACTACCGTTGGGTGTGGAACAGTCCAGATCTCCATGCCATCTGATCACCTTTTGAGGAGAAGGAGAAGCTAACCTCCTTGAAACAATTTTCAGTAAATTTTTTGTAGGAAGAAAACAATGGAATTGGCATTTAATCTAAGCACGTTGTCTCATATTTTTTTGAATTAATCTTCATGAAATTATTTACAAATCATTTTTGAAGTTAAAAAATGCAGTGGTCACGAAAAGCAACCACCTCCTCAAATGTATACTGTTGGTACAATTGAAGAAAGCAATATGCACTTACATGTCACCATCTCTTTCAGAGCATGGACGCTTTTAGAGCAAGCTACTAAGTACCCTATATAACTTTTATATATATATATAGGTTTAGAGCCAGTAGTGACAGTGCATGCTACTGAATGTTATGAGATATTTCCCAAATTAAGTTAAGCTTTTAAGCTTTAGTAGAGTATCTTAGACTACACTGAATAAATATATTTGGATATCCAGTTCAGAGCTGAATGGAAGTGGGCTACTGCTGCCTTGTCTTACACAAGCGCAGAAATTATTCAGAAAACCAATGACTGGGCACATCTGACTGACTGAGGACTGTGCGAAACAAAGACAAAGAAAGGAAAGAAAAACGAAAAAAAAAAAAGCTGCATGGCTGATCAACTGGCTTGCTGGAGGATGGATTGCCACTTTGCCAGTCGGGTTTTTTTTTTCTTTTTTTTTCCCATCAAAGGACAATTATATGAAAGCCCAGAAGTTTTGTTCTTCTAAGCAACTGAGACGGATGGAGGAGCATATCTGTTCCTCTGAAATTCGCTGTAGTTTGGCAGATTATTATTGTTGGGTTCGGCTGGGCCGAGGTCACGCTGGGGAGCATTGA
Organism: Pseudoscleropodium purum; assembly: GCA_963969395.1. Classification (NCBI taxonomy): domain Eukaryota; kingdom Viridiplantae; phylum Streptophyta; class Bryopsida; order Hypnales; family Brachytheciaceae; genus Pseudoscleropodium; species Pseudoscleropodium purum. The sequence goes on along the minus strand of OZ017800.1, from coordinate 13,108,497 downwards.
ATTTTCAATCATAGAACTTGGTCACTGACAAGAGCTAGAGGAGGCAGCTCATGCCTTTGGGAGCTTTGGAGAGCGGAAGGAGGAGGAGGAGGAGCATCCTCAGTGGTGGCCTGGCACAGTAAACTTAACATCCCGGGCATGTTCGTGCGGATTTTTTTAACGCTTTTTGTAATGTAATGTAAGGATGCTAAGCCTGTCTTACGAAGTCTGTGAGCCTTGTAGGATGAATGTACCCATTGGGAGAAACACAGGAATTTTTTATTCGACATACATGTGATGAAATTTGAAAATTTTGAATTCATATCTGCAATTACAGGCCCCAAGTTGACTACGAGACGTGAAGAACATAAATTTAAACGCAATATAAAATAGGGGACTTTTCTTTTCACAATTATCCATCATAAATATTAAAAAAATTCCCTTGCAAGGCCTACTTTGTAGGATGGGTTTAGCTTCCTACTTTTTTAACCCCTAAACGTCCAAACTATGTTTTTTTGGTAACATGTAAATTTTGGGCAACTCATTACAAATGGAGTTTTTATTTTTTTTGCTAAAATTTTAACACAACATGTGCCCAAGGAGTAGCTTTAAGGTCCAATAATTTTCATCACTTTTGACTACATGGTTAAAAAGTTATTGTATGATATGTACTTTTCATTGCTCAATGGGCATCCCAAGTAGCAAAAAAAACTTTTTGAAAAATCATCTTTTTAAGAAATTAAAATTTGAAATTGGTTCTCTAGATTTATATACACTTGGAAAGCTTTGAATCATTTCATTTTGATCAATGAATCAAAAATTATGAAGAGTTTTAGTTGGTGGGAGTTTACAGGTCATTATTGAATCTCTACTCTAAGACAAACTTTGAAGTCGTTTATTTCATTCAATTTTCAATATTTAAAAACAAAACAAAAAAACATTGGGTGTATATTGTTTATAACAATATTACAACCATTGGGATTGACATTTTTCAATTCTGTAACTAAATTGTTAACAATTTAGTATTTTGAATCACTCTCTATTCCTTATTACTTACTATTTTTTTTCCTATATGTTGTATGGTTTCAAATGATCTGAAAATTTTCAAGTATATAGGCAATTTGACTTGAAAAAAAAATTCAAAGAGTAACCACCATTTGGGACGTCTTTACATACAAATGTGACCTTTTGAAGTACAGTTACCTAAATTTTTGCAGGGCCAATAAAAAGAAATTTGTTAGTTCAAATGCTAATATCTTGCAATCTACACAATGAAAATTTATGAATTTTTTCCACGTGTTCGCAAACAAGCTAACTACAAGATCCAACAGTTACAAGTATTCAAAAATCTTTCATTTCTAATATTTGATACTGGTATTAGAAATGGCAGTTTTGGAGTGGATTTGGTGAAAACATAGTTAAAATCATTTAGGGGTTAAGATGTTGGCTCTTGGTTGCAACTATCTCAACTGCCTTTCATGTTATCTGGAATCCCAAAGCACTTGACATCCTACATGTGCACATTGTTCACATTGCTCATGTCAAAGATAGAAATAGATTCGCAAGCCGGACTGATTTGTCTCTCCTCTCCTTTTAATTGACATTGTTTTCAAAAAAGAAAGATAGAGATGGATGTGATTGGATGGAGAAGCAATACATTTGGTGGTTGTCAATATGAAATTTCCTTTGATCACAGTTATTGTCTCACTTGCCACACAGCCCTGCATAAAAGCAAAAAACTATTGTGTGAGATTGAGCTAGCCAAAATCTAACATGCCCTTGAAAATGAGGAACCTGATAGATATCACATGGGGGCATTTTTTTTTTTTCTGTTTCTAACTCTCCTTACCATTACTAAGGTAGAAGTACCTATTTCAAACAGGCCCCCCTATAATGGTTTCAGAGGCTGATCTATTTTGAACAACAATTAGATGTACTATTCATTGAGAAAGGTTCTTTGTTTATTTCTTCTTGTCTACTAGTCTCTCATTCCTCGTGGCTTTGAAAGAAGTTCCTAAACTAACTAAAATAGGTGAATCTATGTGACAAGGATGGGTCCAGGTGCAAAATTCACGTTTATATTCAATAAAATATTCATTCTGGTAAAAAAAATCATTTTTTTTTGCATTCATCCACAACCTTATTTTTACACACATTAAATTCAATTCCCCATGACTTCCCTACATCATCCAGTCTGAAATCCTTAAGTTATCCAAAATAATTACTTCTACCTTACATCAATATAATGTTTCCATTGAGGATGCTCCAACATTCCTCAAAGGTATAGACGTAGGGCCAGCTTCCATGTGGAGTTGAGGATGGTGAAACACATTGTTCAATAGTGGAATGAGGACTCCTGAAAAACCATAACTCCCCCATTCCATCGTTGATCCAATGGGCTTCACCAGCCCTGACTTACTGAAACTCTGTTGATGCTTGCCAATAGAATTTGGAAGAGAGGAAGAGAATTGCGGGGACACGTGCAGGGCAATAAAGTGGACATATATCTAACTGAAAATACTGAATGCTTGTGTCTTGAGCATGTACCGTGACACAGTAATTAATGGCATTGATGGGGGTTGTTATTAAATGCTTTCATCATGCTTGCCAAATGTATGAATGGCATTCAAAGTGCATGTGTATCTTGTGGAAAGCTTTGGATTCCAATCTATGAGAGAATTGAAAGGAGAAGTTTGCATTTTGAGTTCATTGTTAAATCCATAAAGTCCCATTAATCTCCAAAGGTCAGAGAGTCAATGATTTCACCAGAAAATGCTCCGAAACTGCCATTTCTAATACAAGTACCAAGTTTCAGAAAATAAAAACATTTTGGGACACATGTAACTGTAAGAACTTGTAGTAAGCTAGTTTGAGAAGATGTAGAAAAAATTTCAGAAGTTTTCACCTTAGAGAATGTAAGATATTAGTGTTTGAATTGACAATAATCCTTTCTTTTAGCCTTGTTGAAAATTGAACGGTTGCACTTCGCAAGGTCACGTTTGTATAAAAAAAATGTTCATAATGGTGGTAACTATTTTTGAATTCATTCTTAAAGGCAAGTTGGCTACATGCTTGGAAATTTTTAGATCATTTGGAATTGCACAACATATAGGAAAAAAAATAGTAAGTAGAAAAAAGTAAAGAATGATTCAAAACACTGGATTGTTAAGAATTTAATTATGGAATTGAAAAATGCCAATCCAAACAGTTCAAATGTAATAATAAACAATATACATCATATGCTTTTATTTTTTTATAAAAAAATATTTAAAAATTGAATTAAATAAAGGACTCCAAAGTTTATTTTAGAGTAGGGAATTCATAACTAGCCACAAACTAAAATACGTCATAACTTTCATCTCATACATAAAAATGGAATGATCCAAAGCTTTCCCCCCTCGGGTTGACAGGACGGTTGGACATCCGGGACGTCCGGACGCGGACGCTGTGTCCGTAGCGTCCGCTGACATTCGCGGTCCCGACGGATGCAGCATTCGCCTGTCCCCTCGTCCGCCTTCCGACGGCGGGAGGGACGCTGCGTCCGTAAAGACGGACGTTCGGGTTACGGACGCTATTTTGGGCTGAGCATACTGATTTGTCAACCCTGCCCCCCCCCCCCCCCCCCCCCCTCCCTCCCTCCCCGCATATATATATACAAAACTAATTTCAATTTTTTATTTTTGAAAAAAAAAATTTCTTAAGAATGTTTTTAGCTACCCGTCAAACATTGAAAATTACATATCATGCACTAACTTTTTAACTATGTAGTCAAAAGTTATGAAATTTGTTGGGCCTTAAAGCTACTTCTTGGGCACATGTTGTGTGAAAATTTCAAAGAAAAACAAAACTCCATCCATAGTGAGCTATCCAAAATCATTATGTTGTCAAAAAACATAGTTTGGTACTTTAGAGATTAATCCTAAAGGAGATAAAATGGATTTAGAGTAGGTTCCTATAAGTGCAATGGATTTTAATTGATGATTTTTTTTTTCAAAATTTCATAAGGTAAAAAATACTTAGTAGCTCTCTAAAAAATTGATCATTTTCATTTCAATCAATCATGTCTAGGAGCAAAAATTATACCACAATAAATTTGCCCAAATTTTTAATTCTATCAGTGGACAACAAAAGAAATCCACTCAAAATTTGAAATGAAAAATTAATAAATCTGTTTTTTGTGGATTGTATTTTTGATTACATAGAAAGTCTTATTTCATTTCATTTTGATTTGTGATGTGAAGGTAAAAGAACATCTTGTTTGGTGGGCAATCAAAATATTGCATAGGATTTGTTCTTGAATTCAATTTTCACTTTTTTTCAAAGCAAAAAAGTTCCACAAGGTTATCTTTGATTGTTATAACAATCTCACCATTGAAAAAAGTCTATTCTAATTCCATCTCTGAGTTATTAACAATTTTACCTTACAATCTTTGAAGTCAAAATTTCTAAAATTTCTTCCACACATTTCCAACAAGTTGATTTGCAAAAAAATCCATTAAATTTTTTTCTTTTTTTCTTTGCACTTGAAATAGCACAATTGTATAGAATTTGACAAGGAAAAAAATCTTGAAATTTAGGAGTAAAACATTTTTTGGACAATATAGCATTTTCAATCATCCATTTGAAAGTGGAATTTCACCTATATTCCTATGGTTTCACATGATCTAGGGTAGAGGATTAGTTTATATGCACAATAATTTTCATGAGTGTAGTCTATGGGGTTTAATCCCTAAAGCTTGTTGAAACCCAAAATGGATTTTGAAAAATTTGGACATCTAGAATGTTTTTTGAATGTTTTTTGAAATAGTTTTTATCTTTCATTTTTTTCTTGAGATTAGGAAAACAAACAAACTTCTAGAGAATCATGGAATGTTAGCATATGAGTATAGGATCTATGAGCCCTTGAGTCTAAGACTCTATATTATAGACAACTTTTATGGTTATAGGTGTTTATGTTAATATGTTATGGGTGCCTATATTATAGATTCCTTTGTTATAAACTCTTTCCATGCTATAGTGCACCTATATTTTAGATACATGTATTATAAATGCCTTCAAACATTTGTAAGTACATATCTACAACTAGGTTCAAGGCTTGTAGGCTTGTAGCTCTACGCTCATGCACTAGCATCGTTGTTAGGGAATTTAATTTTTATGACAAGCCAATAATTTGAAAAAAAAAAGTGAAATATGCACTTCTTTTTGTCTTTGGCCCCAATTAGAGCAAGTGGAACACAACATTATTTTAATAAATTTTTCAAAAACTCATAATTTTGTAGGGATAAAAAAAAACTTTTTTCTTCCATATTACCAATCAAATATGTTTTTTGGATTAATTATCACTTTTCTAGAAGGCCTTTGTCTTCACAAAAATAGTACTTTTTTTTCATTCTTTAAAATTACCAAATTTTCATAATCTCTTTTCTTTTATCATTCAATATCATCATTATCTATATAATTTTAAAATAGTTTTATTTTCATATTATGTTGACAAACCTTCTGAAATTCAATAAGTGGTCTTTATGTCAATTTTGAAGCTTGTATTGTGGTTTGTAAAAAATGAAAATTAAGATGGAAATAGACATATACTACCTCAAAATAAAGTTTTTTAACTAGAAAATTTCTACGGTGCTAGGATTAGTAATAGACACAAAGACCATGTAATTGAATATTGAAATAATTTATACACAAATCTAAAAAAACAAGTTATGAATGACAAGTACGTTTGTTATTTTATTAAATATAAACATGGATTTTGCACCCAGACCTATCCATGTTACATAGATTCATCTATTTTAGTTAGCTTCAATACTTCTTTCAAAGCCAAGAGAAATGAGAGACTAGTGGATAAGAAGAAATAAATAGAGAACCTTTCTCAATGAATAGTACATGTAATTGTTGTCCAAAATAGATTAGCCTATGAAATCATTATGGGGGGCCTGTCCGAAATAGGTACTTCTACCTTAGTAATGGTAAGGAGAGTTAGAAATAGAAAAAAAAATGTCCCAATGTGATATCTATTAGGTTCCTCATTTTCAAGGGCATGTTAGATTTTGGCTAGTTTGATCCTACACAATAGTTTTTTGCTTTTATGTGGGGATTTGTGGCAAGTGAGACAATAACTGTGATCAAAGGAAAATCATATTGATGACCACCAAATGTATTGCTTTTCCATCCAATCACATCCATCTCTATCTTTCTTTTCTGAAAATAGTGTCAATTAAAAGGAGAGGAGAAACAAATCAATCCAACTTGCGAATCTATCTCTATTTTAAATATGTTTAGAGTAATTTGTACAAAGGCTAAAATTTGTATTATAGATAGATTCTATTTGACTTTTTGTAACCAAAGAATTAAGTTTTTTATTCATTCAAATTTTCCTCAATTCTTAAGTTAGTGGTTCATCTTTAAAACAAAATAGATTTCCAATTTCCCATGACTTGTTTTCACCAACATTTTAAAATCCTCAAAATGAAAATATACTTTACGTCAAATTTGGTTTATGTTGTTTAAAAAATGACTATTAAAAAATAAACTCAAATTAGATAACATCAAAATCTAAAAAAATCACAATTTTTAGCAAATCACATTTCAAAACCATTGCAACAATTTTCATATGTAAATAATGAACATTCAAATTAGAAATGGATTTGAACTTGTAATTTTAATTTTATTATTAAATGTTATTGGAAAAATTGATATATTTGGCTATATAGGTTGTATGAATTTTAGTGTACACATTTTATTTAAACTTTGTGATATAATTATCCTTCTAAGTTTCATATTATATCACATCATATTGTTATTGTAATCAACTATTTTAAGATTCTTAACTCCTAAGGATCAAGGCACATTTGGGATGAAAATTGTCAAGAACTACCACTTTATAGGCTAATGAGAAAAAAATGAAAATACATTGAAAATTTAATTATACAATTTTTTTTCTAAACTACCATAGGAATATGTGGAAAAATTTCAAAAATGTTGACTGTACATATTGAAAGATTATAACATTCGAAGTTAGAATATATTTTTTTAACTTGTCCAACAAGGTCAATAGACTTAAATTCCTTATGAAGTGAGATTTTTGCAACAAAATACCCTAAATTCTATAAAATATCCTAAACCTAAAATACCCTTCATTGTGCTCACAAATCTAATAGTCATGCAAGGCATTTTCAGTCCTTGACTCTTTTTAGTATGAATTCAAACTAGATATGTTGTAAACCATTTAGGAAAACAAAACAATGTTACTTATGGATTGAAGATTATAATATTTAATCAAGAAGGTGTTAAAACTATAAAAGTGATTGAAGTCTTTCAGTTCTCTTTTTATATGTCAAATCTAAAATTAAGGTCATGAAAAATATATGAGGTCAAAGGACATAATATGTGTAACCATAGTCAATACATATCTTCTTGATGTCTACTATATAAATCTTAAAATGAATTTCCAATATGTTTTTTCCCCAAGTTTTACTATATTTGAAGCTCTATCATCTCCAAAAGCCTCAAAGAACACTAAAAGATCAAAATTTGCAATCAAAACTTGAACAAAATCTCTAATAAAAATATCTACAACAATTTAAAAAAAAAATCTAATTTTCTATGCTTAAAATTAGCATTAACCCTAGAGCCCTTTGATGTCCAATTTCTAGATGACAAACAAATTGAAAATAAGTTTTCTTTCTCATTATTGCTTGGATGAAAGTCATTCAATTTGTGGAGATATTTGATCAAGTTGTTATCCTATCCAATGGTTGGATTTGGTGTTACTAGAGTTCATATTTTCTAAAATTACAAATGTGGAAGTGTGTTGACCCCTGAAAGACTAGCTTGCCAATTTACACAACATAGCGATTTTGGACACATTGCTGTGATTGTTGATTACCATATATTTGACCCAAATTTTAATAGAAGGTGGATAGCATGTTTATTTATCATGTGAGAAAAATTTCATGACATTTGAATACAATAGTCAAAGTTATGATCTGACATGTTATTTTTTTATAAAAAGGTAGTTCGGGTATGTTAGAAAAATCACTTTTATCATAAACAAAAATTTGAAATTGGTTTTCTAGAGTTACATATACATGGAAAGCTTCAAATCATTCCATTTTGATCAATAAGTCAAAAGTTATGAAGATTTCTTGTTTGCGGACAATTATGGATTTTCTACTCTAATAAGCTTTGAAGTCCTTTATCTTACTCAATTTTCAATATTTTTGGGAAAAAAAATAAAAATCATAGGAAGTAGATTCTCTATTACAATATTGCAACCATTGGGATTGGAATTTTTCAATTCTATAATTAATTCTTAATAATTTAGTATTTTAACCTCTAGAGTTCCTTGATTATGTTTTCACCAAAAATGCTCCCAAACTGCCATTTTTAGGACAAGTATCAAAAAAAAAATTAAAACATTTTTGGACACATCCAATTTTAGGATCTTGTAGTATGACAATTTTAGAAGATGTTGAAAAAATTTCAGAAATTTCCATCATGTAGATTGCAAGATATTAGTGTTTCAATTGACAAAAAACCTTTTTGGGGCCATGCGAGAAACCATGTAGCTGCACTTTACAAGGTCACATTTGTATGAAAAAATGTTCAAAATGGTTGCAATTCTTTGTATTCATTTTTGAAGGCAAATTGGCTACATGCTTGAAAAATTTCAGATCATTTGGAATTGTACAACATATAGGAAAAAAATAATAAGTAGAAAGAAGTAGAGAATGAATCAAAATACTAAATTGTTAATAATTTAGTTATGGAATTGAAAAATACCAATTTCAATGGTTGTAATGTTGTAATAAACAATCTTCACCTAAAGTTTTTATTTTTTTTCAAAAATATTGAAAATTGAGTTTAGTAAAGAACTTCAAAGTTTATTTTGGAGTAAAAAATCCATAACTGCCCTCAAACTAAAACACCTCATAACTTTTTGACTCATTCATCCAAATGGAATGATTCAAAGCTTTCTATATATATATATATAAATCTAAAAAAATAATTTCAAATTTTTGTTTTGAAAAAAAGTGATTTTTTGAGATCTGCCCAAAAATTGCCCGAGTTGAGAAACATACTACATATTAGGCCATAATTTTTTACTCATATTTCCAAATGTCCTAAAATTTAGTGCTTATGAAAGATATTCCTCGACTACACATTCTATTAAAATTTCGACCAAAAATATGAAAATCTCAGCCCACATGCACCTGCCCAAAAAAGTTATGTTGCCAAAAAATGCACCTTGGTCCTTTAGGGGTTAAATCATTCTTTACTATTGTTTACTTACTATTTTTTTCCTATATGTTGTACAATTCCAAATGATTTGAAAATTTTCAAGCACGTGGCCAACTTGTCTAGAAAAAAGAATCCAAACAAGCACCATCAGTTTGAACATTTTTTCATAGAAAAGTGAGCTTGTGAAGTGTAGCTGCCCTCTTTTTTTGCAGGGCCAAAAGAACAATTTTTGTAAATTAAAATGCTAATATCTGCCAATCCACGTTGTGGAATTCTCTGAAATTTTTTTCATGTCCTCTCAAACCATTTCACTACAAGATTCTAGAGTTACATGTGTCAAAAAAAGGTTTAAAAAGAAGTTGGTACTTATTCTAGAAATGACAATTTTAGGGCATTTTCAATTAAAACATAGTAAAAGAACTTAAGGGAGTAAGCCAAAAATTCCATTGACTTTAGTTCAAAATTGGATTTGCAAAAATGAGGTCATAGATTTAAAAAACACAAAAATTAAAAAAAATCACTATATCAAGAAAACCTCATTTCAAATCCATTCCAACAAGTTTCACTCAAAAGATGATAATATTTTGCTTGTAATTGAATATGGAAGGAATTTTGCAATTTCCTTTTCAAAATTTATAGAAAAATATTGGTGATAACACTAATTTTTTTTTTTTTTTTTTTTTTTTCTTGAAACACATGGACAATTTTCATTGATAAGAAGAAAAGGTATAATGAACCAAAGGCAACACAATGATAGCACTAATGAATCTAATCATACATATGGAATCTAAAACTCAAAATCTAAAACTTTTATTTGTATATCAATTCCAAAATATTCTTCCAAATAGCACTTGATAATGATTTTTTCCCATATCATCAATTTTGGAAAAGGATCAAGAAGTTTAAGGGTTAAAGGGTATTCAACCAAAATAGAAATTACTGGAAATAGTAATTAGGCTAAATTTTATTGAACTTCTAAGCTTGGTCCACACCTAAATATGATGCCTGGGACATTCAGGGGTTAAAAGACAATCTTCTCTTATACCTAGTTTAATGCCTTGAAATAGATAATGTATTTGTTCAAAGATATAAGCAAACAAGTGCATATTTTAAAAAATAGATTCAAAGTTAAAGGCTTGAAAATGGTGCTAAGTTCATGACTTCAGTGCAACAAACAAAACCAAGTGGACATCCAATACCCAAGTTAGAAAGTCAAATGATTGGAATTAATAGTTTGAGACATCCAGGATGAAAATTGTGGCACCCATAACCATCTATCTATACAAAAACAATAGAACACAGTAAGAGGATTGAATCATCTTGAGGGACAGTCCCTCAACACTTGGTTTTTTCTGGCAGCTAATGAGAACGAGCAGGTATTGAAAATAAAGATAGAGAGGGTGCACGGGCACACACTTCCAGAAAGGGCCTGAAATCAAGAGTCACGAAACATTATCTACGCCAGGAATCCCGCCTGAAAACTAATGAACTAAAGTTAACGAAGGTGAACTGATGGCTACTGTAAGATCACCCAACGGTGCAACCAACTTGTGCAGGAGTCCTTCAAATCGGACCTTTCCAAGTGGACCTTTTCCAAACACACAAGTGAATCAAATGCTCATTAGTCACGACGACGACGGGTCCAGTTGCAACTGGAAACCAATTCATGCTCGGTGCTGCAGTTGACGCTGGCTGTACACACGAGAATCTAAACTACAAATTTTCAATTTTACTTTGATTTGTTTCAGCATTCCATGAAAGGAAGTTGGCCTCCAGCAGCTATAATTTGTTTCTCCAGCTGCAGCAGCAGCAATAAGCACACCACCATATTAGAAACAAACGTAGTAGTTGAAAAGCATCCATGTAGATTGCAATTCCAATATAGCACGCACAACAACGAAGAAAAAAATGTTTCCATGCAAACACACAAAAAAAAATAATTCAATTGATCTTATTGGTGGAAAGAAATACCTCCAGCATTTTTCCCAGTTTAGTTCGGACAATGTTGAATTCTTCTTTCACCTTCACTAGGTGATCAAGACACCTGCAGAACATCAACATACAAAGTCATTTCCTCTACGTGCATGGTATCACAATGTGATATACATCCGTCAGGCTAAATATCACCAGAATGCAACAATTTCGTTTGTCAAACTACGAGTCCATAAGTAGAAATTACAATTAAGTAGCCGTATTTAAAAAAAAATGTGGTAAATCACCAGAAATTGTATTGTAGCTATCGAAATGATAAAAATATCATCCAAAGTTGGCAACAATTGGTAGCCTCGACCAGGTATTTGGAACCACCCCAAGGAAAAACGAAAATGCAAAGGAAAGTTTGTACCACATCTTAGTACCACATGTAAACGAGATTGAAGGCAAGCCTTGACAAGGTCGCACCTCAACAAGGTGTTACATAGAATTTACTCAAAACCAACAGAACGCTTACCCTTGCTTATCTTGCTTATCACAACAAGGCCGAAAACTCATGCACACTTTCTTTATTCGTTGAGCTCCAACACTGAGACACACCAGGTAAAACCCAATCCAACAAGTTAGCAAACTACTTGAGTGAGGTTGAGCAATACAATGAGACCATAATTGATTATTCAATTGGACATGCTAGCAGCAGAAAGACTGCCCAGGAAACGAACTAACATGATACATATTGAGCTGCATATGCACACCTACAAAGAAAGTCAAAACTTAGAATTTTTTGATGAAATAGAAAGCTTCAATGTACCGATCAAAGAAGAAATTATACCCTACAATTCAGGATGATTAAATTTTTCATAACAAAACACAGTAATCAACTATTAGCGTCCAAAGTGAACTCTCTATTTCAAATCTATAGGAGCTGAAATGAATCGTTTAAGAAGCTTCAAAGAAGGTAACAAAATGTATCAATTAAAAGAAGAAATCATGTCAACCATTCTTCAGATATGATTTGGAATCAACTAGTAGCTTCGAAAGAGGCTTTTGTTTTTAGTTTGGGCAATACGAGGTTACTAGCAACATTGAATAATGCAGTATTAATTGCAGAGGAGTCAGTTGCAAAGACTGAAATACTGCAGCATAGAATCTATTGCATGTGCGCATACCTGGAGCTGCTGCCTTTAAATTGATGTACATGCCCGTCCACAACCTTGTAATCTATAGGATCTGTCTTCCTGCAAAATTCCAATCCTCCCTTTCAGGACCAAGGATTCATGGGTTTAAAATGAGCATTTTAATATATCATAGTTGAGAAATTGGTGAAACTTCTAAACTCACCGGACCCAGTCAACAAAACATTTTATGTATTGGTCCAAAAAACTATTTTTGGGGGATAAATAAGAGACCTCCGTATAAATCCTTAAAACTTATAAAAATTACAAGGTCAAAAATCAGCTCTTTGATTCTCAAAAGGTTTCGAAAGATTCAGTGATCAGATTGTGGACCAGCACACGACACAACCTTGAAATCCATGTCAGATCTTGTTGTTTGAACACAGCCCAACCTTCACCTGAAGGTAATATGACTAAACGTCCTCAACTTCACCAAGACCAAATTCTAAATCAGAAAAAATATCAAAATTCGATGGAAACAAATCTAGGTCAAAAACATAATACGTACAGAGATTCAGTGAGATTCTCAAGCAGCTTATCCGAGTCGTCAAAATACAAAGTCACGACCTCCTCCACAAAATCAGGTGTACTCTCATCTTGCAACATCTGAAGCTGACTAAACTGCTCGTCCAAAATCCCCTGCATTCAATTCCATTTATAAGCAAGTGACGAAACCTCAACTTAACTAAATCTCTAAAACCCCCAATCTTCAAACAAAAAATGGAATTACTAACCATCCCTTCCACAAACGTCAACAATCACAACTACAGCAGAAATTCACACAACACAATGATACAAATTCGTCTCTCCAGATTGGCAACACTCTCCACACCTCTCCTCCTAAAAATCCAACGCTCCTCCTATCCTATAATGGGAACAACAACTGCAGAATCGGAAACCTCCAAAATGTCCCTAATAGAAACATAGTCCTCCTGTGTACACTGCACCTGAGTTTCCCAATGTCACATTCTTACACTTCAAAAACTTAAAGCGACGCTTATCGTATCCCCAGCCTTAACCGTACCCTCCGATCCAGCGTGTTTTTGATTATTTTTTTCTGGCGAAATTTCGCCACCTCCCATCACAATAAGCGACCTCTACTGTGATGTCTTTCCAAATATTCTTGAATGATGTGAGGACAGCACAGGGATTACTATTCTCTAGAAAAAACGCTGCACCAATTCGATCTCTCCAAACCCTAAAGCCACACCAAATCCAAAACCCTCCAGAAAAAAATCGCATCGATCCAGACCTCATTCAGCATGTTGTCAACCAACTCCTGGTGCTGCTCCAGAAGCTCCTCCACCGAATACTCGATCACAGGCTCCGGCTCCGGAAGATTCTGCTCAACCTGCGGGGGTGCGGGTGCAACAACTACAGGGGCAGCAACAGGGGCAGCAGGAGCAGCAGCCCCCACGAGAGCGCCATCGGAGACTTTGGCTCCTCCCCCCCTCGGGGGGGCTGTGTGGCTTGTGTCCCGTTCCTCCGCCATCGCTCAATCCTGATACCAGGGGTGAGGGTGTCGCGAAACCCACTTTCGTAAAACCCTAAGTGCACCACACGTTCGTGAAATCGAAGGAAGTGCAGCAATGCACCGTTTCAGCTCTCCGTTTTTGCTTGAAGGTGTATTACATGCATGCGCCGTTCGAAGCGGAAGAAGGCGAAGAAGAAGAAGAAAGAAGAAGGTGAATCTCTGTTGGTGGTGTTGATTGCAGGTAATCAGTCGCCAGGGCAGAGGCGACGAGATGGCTTCTGTTTTGGAGTCTGCCCTGCGAGATGCGCGACCAGGAGGCTTCGCGAGGAAGGGGGGGAGACGATCAAGTCCTGGGGAAGAGCCAGACGAGCGGGGGGTGACACGTGGGGGGTGAAGAGTGAGGGGGACCTGGTTTGCCAGATGGGCGCTTGAGTGCACGCTCGGGCTGGCGGGGCCCTTTAATGTCCCCTTCTCTTGTATCACATCCTTGTTCGCTTGTGACTGCAGAGCGTGCAGAGCGGTCTAAGGTAGGGGACCCTATTTGCGCCAGTATGTGTAAATAGAGTACATTTCAAACTTTTAAATGTAAATGTCCTCCAATATACTAAGCTTACTCTACTGACACATAGTGATCATGAAGGCCAGGGAGGATTGACCCCTCTATTGTCCCATGTTTTATCCTTGTAGAAAATTAAATTTTTTTATTTATTTGCCACACATGATAAAATTTGCAAATTCTAAATTTATATTTGCAATCAGAGACCCCAAATTAGCTAGGGATCATGATGGAATGCAAAATTTAAATGGCACAAAATAGGGAGCATTTATTGACATTTATCCTCTCGCGGGGCACAGAGGGGTTAGTCCTCCTTGACTAGTCACTAGAAGTGGTGTAAATAGTCACTTGTCACTGCCACTTTTGGGTGTATAGTAAGGTAGAAGGCTTGAAAACAATTCATCCTTGTGTATCTTATTGTAGTTATTAGGCACTCAAGGTGTATAGTGACACTTTGTGTCACTATGCACTCCCCCCCTCAATTTTTATTTAAATTTTTTTATTTTACCACCCCCACCTATCATTTAGAATTTGATTTAAATTTTTTTATCTCACCCCCCTCACCCCCACCCCCCTTGTAATCTTCATAATCAAAGTTCTTGACAAACAATATGGGACAATTGATCCCGTATCCAATACTGTATCCATATTCAATACCCGTATTCAGTACACATATTCAGTACACATACCTAGTACCCGTATTCAGTATCGTATTCAATATCCGTATTCAGTACACATAATTAGTACTCATATCCAATACCCGTACCCGTATTCATATTCAGTATTTGTATTTTATATTTGAACGGCTCAGATTAAATTTCACAAGATCAACATCTTGTGATTTTTTGAGAAATCAATGTCAATTTTGAGGGTAAGCATTTTTTTTCAAAAAAATCAATGGCTCACAAATTTTTTGAGAGAGGAGGGGGGGAACTAATGGGAAACTGGGGTGGCAAGCGAGTTTCAGTGTATAGTAAGATAGAAGGCTTGAAAACAATATCTAAGGGGGAAAATGCATCTGTGGAAAAATTTGGTGATTTAGAAAATTTTCACAATATTTATGTAAGAAGACAAGTGAGGAACAGTTCAATTCAGATTTTCTTTGTAATTATCAGAGTCAAGGTGAATTTAATACAAATTTTAGAAGTGGCAGGTGCCTAAGGCTCTATACATGTTTTTAAGCTATAACAATAATGAAATGAGATGGGTCTTTGAATAGAGCAAATGAGTACAAAAAAAACAAGAAATAAAATGCTATCAACATTCACGTCAATGCTGAAATTGTTCACTTGATGTCCAAATCACGATATAGGGATGTGTCATGTGTTCCCTATCAACAGACACTAGTCATTACTTTGTTTGAAGTTGAATTTCAAAGTGCTTTAACTTTTGCATCCCATGTCCAAATTCAATAAAATTTGTTGGTAAATTTTTTCTCTTTCTTCTAGTTTGTGTGGTAAAATTTTCTAATCAATCTAAGATTTCTAAATCATTTGTAAGCCAATCAAAGTTCACAAGCTCAAATTGAGCCCACCTAATTGTATTTGAATATTGCAACTTTAGGGGCTTATATCTCCTTCATCCAATGTTCGTTTTCAAAAAAATTATTGGATTATGTTTCCCTTGAAGTCTGGTTATTGTGGTCAAAATTCCATGTCAATCCAAGTTGCTTGGGAGCAATTCAAAGTTTAAAATCTCCACATTTTTGAATTACAGTGAACTTTGGCGGCTTGTTTTTTCTTCATATAATGTTTGTTTCTAATAAAAAAATTTGAAAAAGTTGTGCATATTAGTCTAGTTTGTGTGGTTAAAATTTCACATCAATCTAAAAAAATATGAGTGACTGAGAAGTATTTTAGTAGAAGGAGGTTCAACCTCATGTGTGTGTTTTTCAGCTTTTCTTGTTATTTTTTGACATTTCAAAGTCATTTTGTAGACCTCACTTAATTCAGGCCTTCGTTATGAGTAAAACCACACATGATGGTGAAGCATGTCATTTGATTGATAGCATAAAATCACACACATGGGATGGTAGTTTGTCACTACATAAAGTCATTTTCATTTCTACATCTCTTGTGCACTGTTTTAGAGACTTTTATAAGGGCAGTTCTTAATGCCTAAACTATTTTCAAGCCTCCTACTATATAGTGACGAATTGTGTACAAATGAATTCTTACTCACTTCAATGAATGAATTATTGAACATATAAATAATAAGTGATTTTGAAATAATTGTATACCACTTTTTATATTTATTGTCAAGTTGTGAGACTGCAATTAGTATAGGATAATATAGTACATGTATTTATATCTATATGTTGTCACTAGAATATTGTCAATATTCTATCTCAATACATATATCCATATATCATACCATATGAATATCAATGCATATATCCATACATTTTATCATACTAGATAAATATATGTATTCTGAATCAAATTTTTTTGATTTTGATTTTGGGTGGGGAGGATGAATAAAATGTTCTATTTGTATACTATATTGTTGTTTATTGGTATAATGAATTAATGGCATTGGAAGGAAGAGAAATTTATTCCTACTAAGAATGATGGCTTAAGTGACATTAGAAGAAATTCAACTTGTTTATAAAGTTGTGAGTTCCTTGGATTCCAGGACCCTAGGAACTTTGCCACTATAGTTGGTTGATATAGTACAACAATTGCCACGTCAAATTATAATAAAAGTTTTAATTTTTTTAATTATTAATTTTAATTATTAAAAAAATCTAACAGAGTATTGTTGGTTTCTAGCAAGGGGAATAGGCTTGAAACAACCCTCCCCTTGCCTCAAATCTCTTCTAATGTTTTGGAGTCGGGAGGAAGCAGGGACAAAATTACTTGGTACAAATAGGATCTCTTACCTTAGGTACAAGTAAATGACCCTATTTGTGTTTCAATTTGCAATCTACTCTACTTTAGATGGTGAGAAAAATTCAAATTTTTTGCATAG
This sequence comes from Pseudoscleropodium purum, assembly GCA_963969395.1. NCBI lineage: Eukaryota > Viridiplantae > Streptophyta > Bryopsida > Hypnales > Brachytheciaceae > Pseudoscleropodium > Pseudoscleropodium purum. The sequence goes on along the minus strand of OZ017800.1, from coordinate 13,091,165 downwards.
TTGGATGAGTGTGAAGGAAAGTAATACCAATTGAAAATTTATTTTTTCCAAAATGGTACTCTCTTCATCCCCAAAAAATTGTCCACAATTTTGTTGATATTTTTTTGAAACAATTTCATTGACCCTATTGAGAAAACATAATTAAGAAACATTCCAAATTTTATATATTACTAGAATCAATGAAGAACATTGCATGTGTTTGTTGCAACCAAGTAAAATTAGCCACAAGGAAGTATTTTTTTGACCTCTTCAAAACAACCTTAAAAAAACATGACATTCAAAGTGGACAATCATTTTGGAATGGAAGGAGTATGAATTTATTATGAATTTTTGAAGTAATTAGCCCTTCAAGCAACTAAATGCCACTACATCCCCTCCAAAATGACAAGAAGTACACTTAAAATTATAGTCATCATACTCATCTAAAATGACTACAATATTTTCCACAAACTTTGACAATGTTAAGTTTCTAAAGTAGCAATGTTTCTAATGTTGAGTAGTTCATTGATGGATTACACCCAAAGAAAAAAGACCCTATTTCAAAGTCTATTACCACTAAGTCTCTTCAAAGTGTCACTAGCACATCCAAAGTGTGTCACTTTTACACATACAACAATACCAAGAATCTCATTTATCCAAAAGTGACTTCTTGCAAGGCTTTCACTAGTCAAAGTGTCACAAATAGACTCAATTATTTTAATGTAAAAGGAAAGCCTCATCATGAGAAATATTGTGTTGAACTACATGAGTGTAAGGATGTTATTTATTATGATGAGCCTTTGTTTTCACATGATTGGACATAACTTCAATATTGAATTTTGATCAACCATCCTCAATCAAGGATTTTAAAAGAAGTGTACCATAGTGTTAGAGTAGCTCCACATTATGAAAAAGACCTTGCCACAAATTGCTACAATGTAACAAATTAGAAAAAATAAATTTAATAGTGTTTTTTAGTTTAGTTTAATTTATAAAATATGGATTGCAATTAGGCATACAAAATACATCTATACAATGATTGGTTGTAGCAACAATGGAGGGCAAACTAGTGCACTATTAATTTTGCGTACATTAGTTCAATACCATTAAAAGGCAACAAGAGCCCGTTTTAGGCCTGTTTCCTTTGTTGTTTCCCTTGCAATGAAAGAACAACTAGTTGTCAGGGAAAAAATTAAAATTAAAAAAAGAAGCTGAAAGAAAAGTTTTTTTCTTTTTGAAAAATGACATGGCATTGTCTCAACTACATTGGAGTGTGCAATTGGGAGGGTTCTAATGTGGTTGAGATAGTTTTTAGAGCCAGGAAACTTACAATCTTCTTGAGACTTCAAATTTCATCTAATGTATAGAAGTTATGATCATAATTGAGTTGGACATACAATTGATGCAACATCAAAAGAATACAAAAATTTCGCTTTTCCATGCATATAAGCGTGACAATAAAGGACCTAAAAAATGTAAAAAATGTTTTGTAGACTACTTTGTTAATGTTTGCCCTTCATCAATTTTATTTTTATGACATGGGATTTCAAAGTTGGCCCTCATAAGAAAAATAATGTCATAATTTTATTCCCAAATTAAGCAAGTAGGCTAAATGATAGAGAAAATAATTACATCATACCTAATTTGATAATAAATTTGCAAATTGCAAAGCCAAAATTGTAATGTATGCCATCTCTAAATGTAATTCTGAATTACTATTCTATTGTGTACCTTGTATAAACAATTGAGTTCCAAAACATTAGTTTGAGCCTCTTAAATAATTTGGATTTTGTAATAAGCCCAACATTTTGACAATTGTATTGAAAACCAAAGTCAATAATGAATATGAGTTTTATGTATATCCCATGCATTGATACTTAAGCACTTCAAAAGTCTATATTCTACATGATGAGCAAAGTTCTTTAGGGCCCTCATGTATCATATACAATAATTTCTCATTCATCCCAAATAATGCTTAAATCTTTAGAATATAATCTTTGTTTACAACCAAAAAGATGTAATTTTGAGGTAAATAATATAATTGCTTAAGAATATTATAAAAATTGTGTAGGAATTCAAATAAGAATTCCTTTGCTAAAGGATTAATTGGAGGTCCTTCTATAACCTTTAAGTTTGATTGACACTTTTAAGATTACATAAAATAGATTCAACCATAAAATGTATTGGTGACTCGAGAGCCATTATTATGGTTCATTTTCTCATCTAGTTGAGTTTTGAAACTCAGCTACAATTGTAGTTCTAAAAAACTCAAAGTCAATCATACCTCCATTCACAAAAGTTGGATGTTCCAAACCAATGGTGCTAGTATGTGAGCCCAAGAATGTGAGCTTATGAGCCTTGAACCTATAACATAGATACCACACACTATAGAACTACAAAATATGTATGTATCATAAACACTTATAATATGGGTATTTGTAACACACTCCTATGCTTACATAATAGCAACCTTCTATTCCAAACTAAACTAAGATGAGCATTCCAAAAATTGCACCTAGTCTAAAACTACCATCATCACTCTATGTACATCTCCCAAATCAATATTTACATGTGTGGAATAAATGATTTTAAAACATCTACCCCAAAAACCTTTGACCCTTCATAACTTTTGCCTACCGTATTCCACAATTGTGGTATTTGATGCTTTGAAACCTCCTTTTACTTGCACACAAGAAAATATGAAAATTTGACCATTTTAATAATAGCACCTATGCACTATAACAAAGTGGAATTTTAGGGGGTGCCCACCTTAAAACCTCTCATATTAGTCATTTGCCACCAAGGATATTCTTAGTCCCACTAAAATTTGTTTTAAAATTTTTTGAGATAGTATAAGGACAACAATTACTTAAAATTTGGTGAAGCAATGTATTTCTACTTGCATCCATCTTTGGGACCAAAAAACACTTTCCAAGTATATTCACACACTTTTTCATCCAAATTTGGCAACTTCATTTACATTCAAAATAGAAATGGAAATTTTTTTACCAAAAAAAGACTACCTTTAATTGGCAAAAAGTTGAAATTAAAATTTTTGATTGAAATGTTGTAATCTAGTCCTATGGTGCCCCCCCCCCCCAAAAAAAAAAAAGATGCACTCCCACTAAACTATTCCCTCTATCCCAAAATGATCTCCCAATTGAATGAAATGTTTGGGATTAAGGCTGAAAGTAACATTATTTCAACCCATTTCTAAGTATTTTAAGGAAGTTGTTATCCATTCATTGAATCTTCAAGAACCAAACTGACCATTTCTGAGCTACCAGAACACCATTTTGGGGCGAGAAGGGAGTATCGTAAAACTCCATATAACCACTATATGATATTTGGAACCTAAGATGTGACATTAAAGAGGTCTTGTGAGTGTGAAATCAAAGGCTTGTTTCTTTTTTGTGGGCATGTGTTGTTGTTACAGGCCTGATACGAATGTCTTCACACTGCCTGCGTTGAATTAATTAGTTGCATCGGCATCACGTTGTACTGTTGTGACCACTTCCGACTTTGTCGAGAATCATCGCCACCTGGTTGGACTTTTAAGTTAGGTTGGTTTCCTATAGGCTCTTTCCGAATGGAAGGGGTCCCATTTCGCAATGCTTTTTTTGTTCTTTTTGTTTTTTTGTTTGTATGTTTGCATATACCGAACTTTTGTCCCATGCCAGAAATAGCAAGTTGGCCAATCTGGAACTTAAGTTAACTTAGATTGTGGACAAAAACTGGCACAAACGGCTGCAAGGAAAAGGAAAAGAAAAGGGTCTGTCTGAGATGGGCAGAAACGTTGCATCCTTAGGGAGATAGTTTTTAACGAACTTGGGGGATATCAATGAAGACAACACACTTTTAAAGTATGCAGAGATAGAAGTCAACGACTTTGGACTTTGTTACAGAAAAAACAAAAAAAAACAAAAAAAAACTTGAGAAATAAGTTAGGAGGGATGGGTATAAATGTATGATTCATTGTCCAACTTGGGGGCCAAGTCCTTGATGACTGAAGTAGTCACCAAAATGCTCCAATTATAAAACAAACATATGTATTCTTTGTTTTTTCAATGAACAATGGAGTCATTCATTTGACATTTTGGAACTTCGGCATTCTTCAAAAGTTAACCATTAACTCCTGAATGACATGACCAATTGATTCTTTTATAGCTTTTATTTAATTTGTGGTATTATTTGTTTATTGGAAAATTAATTTTTATCTCCAAAAAATATTTTTAGAAGCATACTGTGGTAGAACCACCCATTACCAACTAGGGACCCATACCCAACATGTATGGCTAGAAATAGTTGCAACCAAGGTAGGAACAAATTTCCAACCAAAGTGTAGTATGTGTTTTTTCTTCATTTTCAAAGTTGTGATTGATCAAATCATGGAAATTTATATTGCCTTGTATTGGTTTAGAACATATGTGAAATCCCTAAAGTGGTCAAATATAGGAGGCATAGATGAAGTTAAGGGAGACTTTTTTTGTTCCAAACTCATATTGCTACAATCAATTGTACGGAAAATAGTAGAAAGTGTTCTATTAATTGTCTAGTACTAAGAAATTTATTGTTATGGATTAATAATAAATTTTTCATTCCAAAATCTTTTGTCATTTTATACAAATAAAATAAAACTCCAACTTTACACAATTGAAAGAAATTAAGATGCTACAAATAGGAAATGCATTTTTGGTGAAATTCCACTAAGTAAATTGCTTCAAAATCAATTTGAAAATGATCAATAAATATTTTTCAAGATTTGACTGCATGGGTTATTTCTAATCTTCATGTTTAACATCATGTATTTTGATGCAAACATCAAAAAGCTTGTAGAAGTCATAATGTAACCCCTAACTGCCCGTTCGACCTGAAATTTCAGGCTCATTTTGGGATGGATAGTTAATTTTTTATAACCATTAAAAAAAGGGGGGGGGGGGGGTCAGTTTTTAGTATTAACTATTGAAAACTTTCATTTTTCACTGAAAAAGTTGAACAATTGCAAGGTGGATTGTGTAGTGAATTTGATAGGTTTTCATGTGAAATTATGTTTTTTGAAAGTGGATTTTAGTTTGCTAACTCAATTTGTAGTTGTTTATGTCACCTCCAATTCCAAAATAAATTCATGTGCAAATTTCTGAAACATTGTGGAGAGGGGCAATATACTAAAATTAGAAAATGTACATTTCTCTTCTTATAATCTCACAACTCCTAAGCAATTTTTCACTCAAAATTGGTGGACATACTAAAAAGCAAGCTCTTTAAACATCTATATGATTCAATTTTGAAAAAAATATGATTTGCTTCATTAAAGTTAACTATAAGCCCATGCTCTTTTTTCATAGTCAAAACACACTTGAAAAGGCTTTGGCATTTATGGGTTAAAGCACACCTTATTTTTGTTGTGTAATTCTTGGACATTTAGGGGTTAAAGGTATGTAAGAAACACATAATGATGTATACATTGTAGTATTTTATTTGACTCCCAAAATACAAATTACATACTAAAATATGGTAAGATATACACAATATGAATTTAGGATTTGATAATTAGCATCTCTTATTTGGATGCTATATCAAAATCTAAACTTTATCATCCTCAAATAGTACATCATACAAAATAATTTATAGCTTCTAAGATATATAATAGGTGCAACAATGGTCCAATTGGAAGTGCTATGTGTCATTGGATTGAGTTTATAATAGTGGAAGACTTGTGGACAAACTTTTGTAGCTATTTATACCTTAATTTATGAAGTTTTTATATAAAATATTTAATTGGGCTTTCAAGACATTTAAAGACTAAAAAATTTCACTAAATGATTAGACAAGTTCATTATTTAGATAGTTAAGTAGGCAAATGGCTAGTGATTGTGAGGATGTCGCTTCAATATCTCATTACAATATTGAAACACAAAATTAATTTTATTTGAAATTTGACCCCCTTAAATTGAACTCTTTTTAGATTATATTTTCATTATTTAAAGACATCTTCTTTCTAACATGAAAAATGTATATGTATATGGGAATTCCTACACATTCAACTAAATTTTGAAAATTCATCACCAATGGTTTTCAATAAAATATTATGTAAAAACTTGAAATTTGATTAAATTTTTTGTTTTGTCCAATTGAAATTTGATATTAAATTTGTGTGGTGTGGGTATATATGACTAATATTTTACTTATGATATATTGTACATTTTTACTTTTTAACTTGCAAGGGTGCATTATTAACAAAGGTGATGAAAAGTTAGTTGGAGGATGAATTAGAACCAAATAAAGGGAAGAAGAGTTTAACCGTTAAAAGACCAGGCGTTCAAATTTTGAACACCAAATGAATGCAAATGTATTCCAAACATACAATAATGGTTTGTTTTTTCATCCATCAATTTCTTTAAGGACTCTTGTATTAGTTCTTGAACATTATACAATATAGATTCTAAAGGCTTTCATTTGTAAATATTTATATTCAATAGGTATTGGTAGGTTTGACCTTAGAAAGTGACCTTTTCAATTCAAAAAAATGATCCTTCAAAAATGACTCTAATAAAAAATGAAATTAAAATCTTCAAAAATCACTATGATTAGAATTTAACATTTTAAACTTCAAAGAAAAAAATTCTTATGAAAATCACAAATATTCAATCTACAATTGATTTCAAAAGGAATTTTCAATTTTTGACTTCAAAATTTATTGAAAAATGTTGATTTATATACTAGTTGATTTAATTGTATAGATATGATCTATGAATTATATTTTACAAATATTGTTTGAGAGTCATCATTAAATTATTATTCTAAGTTGCATTGTATAATACATCTCTACAATTTTGTAAATTTAGACTACTTTGATCTTGAAGGGAGGTAAGATATAATATATGTGAGGATGAATATTGCATCCAAGTTTTAGAGTTGGTCATATAATGAAAGAACATATAATTTTCAAGGGATGAATAAGGAAAAAAAGACCTCTTCTTCCTTGAATGATTAAATAACTTCACCAGTCCTTTTCAAAATTTAAGTATTTTGAAAATTATAATTTAATGAGATAAAAGTATAACCTTTAAGAGTTTATTATATAACCCATTTTCCATGTATATTACATATTGGATTAGAGTGAAGATTTTCTCCTTATACAACCAATATTTTATCTTGTAGTAGTAAATTTGCCATTTTTGACAAATTTAGGCATATGAAGAAATATTTGGTTGGATGTTTAGGAGTTAATTAGCTACCTAAAGGTGCTATTTTTCCTTCCCTAGATATTAGAAACAATAGATTGGCAAAATGCATTAGAAGAGTTTTGGAGGGTCCAGAAGTCTGTTTCGAGCATGTTCCCCCGTAGTTGTTTCCCGTAGCGAGGAGAATGGCCTGTTGTCAAAATCTTCTTTTTCATAAAAACAAAACAAAAAAACATTTAGTTTCCAAATGCAAAAAATAAAATAAAATAAAATAAAATTTGGTCAATGATGTGGCAGGGTCTTAGCTGTAATAACTTGCAGGCATCTAGAGGCCCCCAAAATCTTCTAATGACTACTTTTTGACATGTTTTGTGAAGGTGCCAAATTGACATGTAATTTAGAGATGTGTGTTTTCACATTCCTAGATGCAATGGTGCTAGTATGTGAGCCTAAGAATGCGAGCTTGTGAGCATTGAACCTACAATTTAGGTACCTATAATATAGATATCATATACTATAGAAGGTGTATGTATCATAAACACTTATAATATGGGTATTTGTAATATATATATACCCAATAATTATAGATGGTTTCTATAGTATATACACCTATAATATAGGTGTGTAGTATTCTAGACTGATAGGCTCACACTCCTATGCTCACATAATAGCAATCCTTTTTCTAGATGTATGGAAGGATAGGTCTTAAGTGGTAGACAACATCATGATATTGATGTAGTGTCCATTTTCAAAATTTATATATATTCATTGTATGAGAGTTTGGTATATTACACTTGATTAGGTTTTGCAGTCAAATGCTTCTACTTTAATCTTAAGTCACTCAACCAATTTGTTCTCATATATTCAAGGATTTGATATACAATAGAAATGACAATTTTCATGTTTCTAATACGACAAAAAACAACTTCAATATTTCTTATGGATTCAAATATTCATGCAATTATGTAGATTTCCAAAAAAATTCTTTGCAAATTTTCTATAATCTATAATTCTAAAAATTGTTAGTATATTTTACTTCAAAAATTCACGTTTCTAGTACATAAAGTGACCATTTAAAAATTACTTCAATAACTGAATAATATTAAAATCTTGAAAACTCAATATAATAAGAAACTAGCATTTCAAACTTATAGCAAAACTTCTTATGAAAGTCATTAACATTCAATTCATAATTAAATTTTATTGATATAAATAGGATGGCAGTTGGTAGATCCAACTACATGGATATTATCTATGGGTCACAACTTCACAAGAATTTCCTTCTAAATTGCACTCTAAACTGTCTTTAAATTTTTGGAAACTACCCAAAGGTCCTTTAGGAGTGAAGGCAAAAATAATATTGACATACTAATAATTAGACCTTTTTCACCACCTCTCCTTTTCCTCTTCTTACTTTACATGATAAAATAGAATGCCTCAATCATGATCCATCAAACAAACTTTTATCTTGTAAGAGCTCCAATCCATATTTTGAAGGATGAACAAAGTGCTTCAGGACAATGTTTTGTCCAAATAACTTCTCACTCATCCCCAAAATAGAACTTAAATCTCTTAAAGATAACCCTTCTTACAAATTAATTTAAGTAATATATTTGAATATGGATGTAAGAAAAAATGTACCAAAAAAAAAATGAAGGTTACAATCATTTTTGATAACTTCAAACATTAAAGGGATAATTGGCTTTAGAAGACCAAAAAGAATCAACACAAAGCTAATAAATGATTCAAGTATTTTAAGTTTATAACCTTTGCAATAATTTCATTCAATTTCTATTATTGCAACTATAAGATAGGAGGTCCATAAATTGACTAGGTTCTATATGCATTTCCTATCTAGGATTTAGAATGCAAGACATGTTCCTTGAAATACCTATTATTGCCATTGATGAGGTAGGTAGGCTCAAAGGTACAATTTATAGACCTCCTACTTTAAACCTTAGGTAAAATTGTCTCATTGATAGAGAGTTGTGTCGGGCAACATACCTTGTATGCCATTTCCACAATTTAGTTGCATAATGCATAGCAATGCTTGAAAGTACAGAAAACAATACTAATGAATGATCCATTGATCCTTAGTTGTATAGTGGTGTACCATAAACTTATGAATTTTTTGCATGGTGACTCCAACCATGCTGTAGACAGTCTACCTTTCGATGTCCCTTGCTTAAGCTGGGCAATAAGTTTAATCGTGAAAATTTATGGAGGCATCCCTCTTCTTGTCCTAAGCATGTCTTTTTAATTAGCTTAAACTATAATCCCTGCATTTAGTACTTTGGTGGCCAAATGTATAAATTGCTTCTCAAGTGTGGTGGCTTGAATTGCCACCCACAATTCCATTATGCATTGTATCGGTTAACCTAGGGATGGCCAAATTTTGCTTCCACTCACTCCATTGCTCCTCCATTAAGTGTCTATGCTTGTCAATTTTCTTATTTCCAATGTTTCTGTGATTGCATTTTCCCTTGACATTGCCACACCTTCTTCTTGCTCATGCGGCATGTTCATCTTTTATTGAATTGGTTGTGTTTTGTTCTTCAATTCGATGGAGGTGCTTATACTTTGCCGGACGGAAGTCAATGTAGGCAGGAGTGCCAATCCTTATGGGTTCATGTCTCATCCTGTCCTTGTTTTCGAAGCGACTACAATTGCGTTTCTGTGTGTTGTTTGGATTGTTCCTTGTATGGGCTGATTTTCTCCTTGTATGGGCTCCTTGTGTGTAAGTTTCTCATGACTTTAAACACTCCTATAGTTGCTTGATGTTTCAATACGTTAGCATTTCTCATGATTTTAAATAGTCATGTAGTTGCTTCTTATCTACTTGTAATATTTATTCATTTAGGAAATTTTAAAAACTCAACAATGTGAATACGAACTTTAAGCAATGAAGAAAGAAGTCTCATAGTATGCATGTGCCAAAATGGACTCAAATGTAAAAACATAGCTGAAATTTTGCAAATGCCTCAATCCACTGTTTCCACTATTCTCACAAAATGGAAAAAAGTCTAGATGTTTAGAAACTAAAATACCAAGTAGCCGACCTCTAAAGTTGTCTATGTGTTCACAACAAGATCTAAGTCATTTAATCAATCAAAGCTAGAATCAAACTCTCGTTCGTCTTGCTGAGAGCTTTAAACTTCATTGTAATACTATCTGAAGATATGTCCGTAGTATGGGCTTCGGAAATAGAATTGCACGTAGAAAGTCATATTTGGATATAGAACAACGAGCCAAGAAATTTGCATTTGCTAAGAAGTATCGACAATAGACAGAATCAAATTGAAAAAAAATGTAATTTGGATTAATGAATCATCATTTGAACTTGAGAAAACTTCTTGTTGAATTCAAGTTTGGTGGAAGCCTCATGAAGCATATGCTTCTCATTGCCTTGCACTAACTTTTAAGTCCAGTAGATCATTTATCATCATTTTGGGGGCCTTTACCAGTTATAACAAGAGTCCTATAGTGATAATGTCAAAAAAGGAGAGAACGGCAACAAATGTTGTTTGCATTGTCTATAAAAGTACTTTAAGTGGTTTTTATTTCATGCATGAGAACCCATAACAGCTCATACTTATGGAGGACGGTGCTCCAGTGCATTGTGGTAACTTCCCAAAGCAGTGGAGGGAAGCTCATGGTATATAAAAACTAAATTGGTCTGCAAATTCACCAAATCTAAATCCCATCAAGAACTTATGGAAGACACTAAAAGATTTATTATGCCACCATGACCAATTGAAGCACAAAGAAGAGATGATACACACAATTCAAATAGTTTGGGGTGAGGTATTTATGGACCGATTACAAAACCTCATTGCTTGTATGCCCAAATGGATAAGGTCAATCATTTCAGAGATAGATAATTTGTAGAGAGCATCTACACTTTTTCATCACTTGTAAATTCACTTGTAAATTTCTGTATAGTCATGTAGTACACTTTTGTATGATTCCAATGCAATTTACGATTTTGAAATTGGACTATTTTTGAAGAAGCTACACCATCTTGTACTTCCTCCCTTAGTTGAAATCTCAGAGGAAATCTCAATCGCATGATAGGAATGACAGAAAATCGTTAGGCAAAACTGAGTAACAGCTCCAATTTTTAAACTTGGGACCTTGACGAGTATTGTTTCTTTCAAACAAGCTAGCTTGATAGAATGCAAGGTAGACATGAGTGCAATTCTCGGCTGCCTCTTGTGCACTACAGGTTCGTCACAAATAACCATGAACTAATGCAATTCCAATTTTAGTGTCAGTGAACCTCATCTTCACATCAATGTGAAACTAGCATGTATTCCAGGAGACAATGCTCGATAATTGTAAACTCTCATAATTCCTGTGCAACGCAAGTTCAATGGTGTTTTAAAATCCTCTTGAATTATAACCCTAACCCTAATCCTAAAATTGAATTTCAACCTACAGTATAACCTACCTGGATCTGTTTTTGCCAGATCCTGAAACTTGAAGCCCTCCATCAGGTTGGACATTTTCAATGTTCACCATCTTTCCGAGGCCTGGATTTCTCCAGAAGTAGAGCTGCAATGCGCTCTCGCTTGACAGCATTCGAAGAAGGCTCGATAACTCGTGAAGGTCCTTTTAAGGAAACTCCTTGGGTCTCTACGCGACTCCACAATAATACAGCTCCAAACAACACGCAGCCCATTGCTAGTCCTAGTCCCCAAACAGTCACTGCCGTTCGATTGAACGGCCTGACATGCCCTGCGTTGAACGGTAAACGAAGATTCATATGTGAGAACTTGTACAAACACATTCACATTCACATCCCAGGCTAGAGAGCTTTCAGCCTCACGCTAACAAACTTCATGTTCGGAGTTCAGAATGCAGAGTCAAAAATATGATCCATACATGAAGAATGAGAGACATAAATGCACTTCAAGAGAAATTCAAAGTGAAATTCAAATGTAAAGTGAAATCCAAATTCAAAGTAAAATTGAAAGTAACATTCAGATTCGGAGTGAAAAGTTCTAGTAACTAACCTTGATAAACCCGTCCATCAGGATTGTAACGAGCCCTTGGTGATTGAGGAACATTGTAGATGACATTCTTGTTCAGAATCCTCTGATACGCTGCTGAAATTCGCAGAAACTCCGCCCCATCCTTGGCATTCAAGTCAGGGTGACTGATATGACATACGATAATCAGAAACGGCTGAAGCATCAGCTAAATCCATCCATTCAAACCTAAGGTCATGTACTTAATTAAAGAGAAGGTTCGGCCACATAGTTTACAGTCAACAAAAAACATGAAAGGACAATTAGTTAACCACACGAAAAGGGGCATTGTATACGTCTCTCAAAGCGCGTCTCTCCTTCGTTATTTAGGGTTTCAAACGTTGAGAGGACACCAAGCAGCTTCACGAGGAGCTACTTGATTGCGAATTGTTCTTAAACAGCGATACTAGTTCAGGCATTCGTCAACAACAGCTCGTGCGTACTTCTTTGACAAGTGAAGACAACATGACGAAGATCTCAGCCAAATGCGTAGCAGAAAATCCTTACAAATAGCAGTAAACGTTGCGAAAATCCGCACACCCAGACTCACAAAACACGCACAATAAAATTTGCGCAGAGCAATAGAGGAGAGCCGTGACTCACCATTTGAGAGCAAGCCGACGATACGCAGCTTTGACATTCTCCATGCTTGCTCCAGGCTCTAAACCAAGCGCACGGTATGCAGATTCAACTGACATCGTTGAATTCACGTTCCGATTCTCGCTTCCGAAATTGCACCGCTGATGATAATAATAAGTTTGTGAATGCCGCAAAAAACTCTGCGGGATAGTCAAATTCTGCTGGGAAAATAAATTCCATCTTCCACAGTCATTCATAGCCGTATCAAAGGAAGCTGCTCCGACATCATCAGCTCCCATCACAATTCAGCCTGCTCTCACCAACATTTCACAACTGCTGCATCTGCTTCCGCGTTTTGACAAGGAAAAAACAAGGGTTGGGTTTGCAGTTTATACCCGCACTGATACCCTGGTTGATAGCCTCCAAGTGAATGGTGAAATTGATATTGGCGAATATTGACAAGGAACACAAGGGAAGGGCATGGAAACAGGGGCTGGATGTCCGGTTTATACCCTCTTTGATATCCTGGTTGATAACCTCCCATTGATATGGTGAACATTGATATTGCCGACGCCGGCCAATGCAATAAATAGGTCAGGGACGTCGGACTATCGGAGTTTCTGGTTTTCTGCTTCGCCGACAGAGCGTCTTCGAGTTCCCGCTCTCCCTCCGTTTGCAAATTCGTCTTCCTTAATCCAAGTGTTGGGAGCTTTTGCGTTGAAAGATTACTGTGTGAAGTGCAGAATTTGAGGTTTCGGAGAGGATTGAAGAGATTCAGAGTTAGGAATTTTTCTCTTTTTTCTTGCAGTTAAGAGAGATCAATGGCGTCGGAGGGTGGGGCGACGACGAGCAACCCGGCGAGCCAGGAGGAGTTGACGATGTTGGTGAAGTGGTCCGGGAAAGAATACACGGTGCGTGTGTGTGCGGATGACACGGTCGGCGAGTTGAAGCGCCGGATCTGCGAGGTCACCAATGTGTTGCCCAAGCGGCAGAAATTGCTCAATGTGAAGAACGGCGTAAAGCCTGCCGATGATTCCATGTTCTTGTCGCAGTTGAACCTCAAGCCTACCATCAAGATCATGATGATGGGGTGCGTCCGTGACACTCAAATCGCTTCTCTGATGTTTTGAGTTGTTTTTGGTGATCGTTTGTGATCGTTTCATGGTTTCGGAACATGATTCATGTTGTGAATTAGGGTTCGAATCTCGAGGAAGTTGTTTTCAGAGAGACTTAAAAAAGATTTCAAAGAGACTTCAAAGAGATATCCTCGTCGGATATCTTGAAGTCTTCAATTTTGTGTGCGAATTTTTGTATTGATCAGATGTAGGATTGCTGAATGAGGATATGTAATACCATTCCTACAGAGATCTATTGTCCTCGGACACTTCAATGCAAGCGTTACAGCGGAACGGGGAGATTTTCGATGCCAGTATAATGAACTAAATCGGAGAAATGTTCTTGTTAATCCCAAAAGGACCAAGAATATCCAATTCTGGTGATATAGAATTTGACTCCATTTGAAACATACCTTTCACGATATGATCAATCGAATTGGTCATTTGAAAACCATGAATCCTTGGTCTTTTAGGGGTTGACATACTGAACATGAACGATTAGGTTATGATTTCCAGCAAGATGGTGCAAATGGTGTTTGTTGAGATTCCCTTCCATCTCATTTTGAACGGGGAGTTTTTTCAGAACTATTGAAGATGAGATTCTGGTGGAACCGGTCGATGCCCCTGAGGTCTTGGACGATTTCGAACTTCGACCGGAAGATACCGTCGACATTATGGACCGGGAGGTCAATAAACAAAAACTTAGGCGTCGAATTGAGCAGTTCAAGGTGACATATCCTATTTTGCGAATTAGAGGATTGACGAAACATTGTTTCCATGTAGCTGACACTGTATTGTTGAACGGTGATTTGGCATAGCTCAGCGTTAAACAGCGTGTCTGAATGAAACCTCAAAGTAGGTAAAGTGCTGCTCAGGTGATGCCCAGTGTAGCAATCGTATGTTCTATGGAGAGAATGTACCAGGGTGTACATTTCGGGGGTTGGCGTCACCTGAGTAGCACTCGTCGTCAAACGACAGAATGATTGAGAGACTCTTTCAAGATAGTCACGTAGAAGATCATTTGAGGGTATCGATTGTTTATGAGTCTCACACTCGTGGGATTTTGGCTGATTTGTTGTGGCAGCTGACGTTGATCAATCCTCCTCGACCAGGCAAGAAGTGTCTGGTGCTGGACATAGACTACACTCTATTCGACCACCGTTCGATTGCTGAGAATCCACGTGAATTGATGCGCCCTTGTAAGTCATGTAGCAATCTTCTTAAGTATTTTGCAGGACGTGGTCTTGGAAATTGTATTGTAGCTCTGATTCTGTGAAGCACCAAGCAGATAATTTTTGTTTTGAGTGTGCAAGGTTGTAGATATTGTATTCTTAACTCTTGTACCCGACTGCTGCTTAGCTAATTGATGTGGTTGATTGACAGATCTCCATGAATTCTTGACAACTGCGTACCAGTTTTATGATATTATTATTTGGTCCGCAACCAGGTGAGTCAGAACAGCTCTTTCGGATTACTGGAGGTTTTATGGTGTATTATCTGGGTACCTCGTGAATTGGCACTACTTGCTTCTGGTTGCTTATTCTGTTCAAGGATGTAATTAACACTTTTGCTCAGGGAAGGATCTAATTCTTGACATCTTCAGTTGATGGTTAGATATTCAGTCTGCTGGTCAGTTTGTATTTGAGTGTCAAAGGAAGGGCTGACTCGGTGGGAGGGTGTCAGCATGAAGTGGGTGGAGGTGAAGATGAAGGAGCTTGGTGTACTTTCTCATCCTGACTACAAAGTTACAGCCATGGTTGACCATCTGGCCATGATAACGGTGCAATCAGAGTCTCACAAGATTTTCGATTGCAAACCACTTGGAGTCATCTGGGGGAAGTGTCCAGAGGTGGGAATACAGCCTCTTTCATTGTTAACGTCTTGCACTCTTGTGGTTGCGGACTTTCTGAGCCTTTGATTCCATAGTTTTGAAAAATTTGTGCGTTTATTTTGCAGTTTTATAACGCGAAAAACACAATTATGTTTGACGATTTGCGGCGGAACTTCGTAATGAATCCTCAAAACGGGTTGGTTATCAAACCTTTCAAGAAGGCCCATATCAACCGTGCCTCAGATCAGGAGCTTCTAGGGCTGACTGATTACCTTGTTGCGATATCTAGTTTGGATGATTTGGGCGAGCTTGATCATGGGAGATGGAGGGATTACACTGATCAACACAAGAAAAGACGGCGAACTTGAGCAGGTACTTGGTACTTGCCTGAAGAGTTGGCTTGGCTTGTACAAAGAGACCATTTGGCTTAGCGCGAACTTCGGGCAGTTGGTTTGAGGAGCGCTCTACCTGGACAATTTGTGTAACAATTGAGTTTGTGAAGTTTACTTTGTCAGATAGTCCTGCAGTTTGTTGGGACGAAGGTATGTAGTGGTAAAATGTATTGCCGCTTTAGTTTGAACATCTGAGGTTACTGTGTGCCTTCTCATAGAACACGGAATTCTCAACATTATCTGACTATTTCCTAAATCAACACTGGTGAGGTAATTTTCATGGTGCCATAACTGAATAAGTATATAGCGAGAACAGGAACCATTCACTATGATGACAATAGATTTCTTGCTTGTGAATCTTCAGTCTTGAGTATTTTTTAAGCTCAACAGGAAAGTATAGCACACTGATTTTTCCTAATAGTGTGTGTCACAATATTTTTAATTAGTGGAGGTTGAAATATTATTGTATTGTGCCAATCTTCAGATTTTGTGGTGACACTAATTTTCAAGATGAGGCTAATTTTCCCTTCTGATAGGACATATCGTACAGTCCTTCACAGCTGCCATAGCTCTTGCCATATTATACACCCTTAAGAGCGTCTAATAAGACTATTTCTATTTTATATCTCTACCAAAATTCCTTACATTCTTGTATATTCTTGTGCAATTTCTTTGGTGGAAATTAGCTTACATAACTCTGTAAATTATGAATTTTTTTTTGGAAGTTTTGAACTTTTGAAGCAAAAGCAAAAACATTTTGAATGCCAACATTGAGTTCTAAGAACAAAAAGTTTGAAACTCTAGGTTTTTTTTAATGGTGATATAGAGTTATAATTGTCTATCGTGTGATTGTCCCTCTTAAATCTTATGTTGAACATGGGCCATGGAAATAGCTTTATATCACCAAAAAAAGACCTTGATTGTAGTAGATACTACATTGGCATTTTCTTTTTTGGAGATAAAATAGTATATTTAATCAAATAATAACTAATTTTATTTGAACTTGTAATAATTGAATTATTACAATATATCATCAACAAAATAGGTAGAAAAAAAATAGAATGAAAATAATTATTAGTTATCATATGTAAGTGTTGTTAAACTAGTTATGAATCATTTTTTTGTCTCTTGTGCCTTTACAAGGTTAGAAGTATTAATTCAAGGTCCCATCTCCAATCTTGCATGAGATAGAGAATAGAACTTTAACATATCTACTAGTCTCTATGATTGTCTAGGAGCACCATCATCCTTGTGCTCTAAATTGCCAAGCTATAATTATGTCTATATTTGGCAAGACTTTCAACGTCCTGCCTTGTAATGTCTCCTTCAAATAATAAATCCATAAATTACAAAGTCAAAATTAAAAATGTATAGTTGAACAAACTTGCATTTGGCATGCCTAATCTTGATATGGTACAATGGAATGTTCAGATAACATTTGAAGTTGTCCAATGTATGTTTCATCTACTTCGGTTGTACATCAAATCCTAACCATGCATAGGTGGATATGTTTTCAATGATTAACAACCAATAGTTCTTTTTAGCCTATAAACAATAGGGGATTAGTTTCGGAAGAAGAAAAGTCTAAAACTATCAATTTTTGATGTATTGTCCAAAATAAAATAATAAAACTTTTGATTTGAATTCCATCCATACAAAAATTTATTATATAAATAAGGTAATGTGTGGAAAAAACTTTAGCCTATTTGACTATATGGATTGAAAAATTATAACCTTTAAAGTGTTAAAAAAAACTTTTTTTTATTCATGCTAAATAAGGTCAGTAGACTTCAAGCCTTCTTTTTGCTCTATACAAAAATGGAAAATTTGACCATTCATAAGTATTTGATGTTAAGTTTACTCATGAAATTTTCAAAAGCAAATATGAAGTCTAACTTTAAATCACCTTGTAATGCAAGGAGGTCATGAAAGAGGTTAAGTGAATTGGCAATACACTAGTCCTTTTTTGATGATTTCTTGTGCAACAAAGAAAATTTTTATTTGAAATCCAAACAAATGAATGAAAAGTTAGAGATAAACTCTTGTAATATGTAAAAAAAAAATTTCAAGAACTTGGACTTCACAAATTGCAAGATAATAGGACTTGAAGTTAGAAGAAAATGCATTTTCTTAAAATTGCCTTAATATAGCTAAAAAAAGTTTGACTCCTCTTAGAATGTAATTTGAGAACCAAATTTTTTTTAGACAATTTTATGCTATATTTTATTATTTACATATATGAATATTTCAAAAGTTGACGAGCATTTTTGCAAAAGATGCTTGAAATGCTTAAACTACCAATAAAGTTCAAAGAAGCATAACTTTTGATTTGGACATCTAATTGGAAAATTTACATTCCTTCTAAGGGGGTACATGCTTGCACCTTGTGTCAAAATTTTGTGAACATCTGACCAAAATTGGCTTCATAGGAACTTACTTGGATTTTCAATTGTCCACTCAACTTGCAATTAGCCTTAAGAGTTATTCCTAGAAAGATGTTGAAGCCAAAAAGTATTTGACATATGACTTTAAAGATTATTGTTGAAATGAAGAATGCACCTATTGGTCCAAAAATCAATCATTTTTAACAAAATACTTTGGTGATAGGTCTTATCCTTTCATAATTAGCTCTAAAAAGGTGCAATTTAAAAGACATTTAGTGCCCTATAGATGACTTTAAGGAAGGTTGTAGGATGAAAAAATATTATTTTTTCACCCAATTTTTTTTTAATGTTTGAATAAAATTAGACTAGAATATATAGAATTTCCTATTTGTGACATTATTGACCTTTCTATAAATGAAAATGTTAAGTCCATAGATAGCCTTAGCAATAAAGTGTACGTATTTTAGTCTCTTTTAGCTGTTTTCTTTTAATTTTTCTTTTAGCAATATGAATGAAAATTCTTGAATTTGAATCAATAATCAAAATGAAGTTTATCAAGTCTAGTTTATATTTCCAAGTTCAAATTTTGAAAAATTCATTCATAAAATTATACGTTTTATTACAATTTGAATTTTTGCGCCTATATCCATGGTCTAACAAATTTCTAATTATAGTATAATATAGAATTATCTTTTGAAGGACAATATTCTTCACTATAATTTACATCTATAATGAAATTTTCAGATTTTTTGAGCATATTATACATTAGATATAGATATTCATTTTGATTTTTGCCAAAATTCACAATAATTTCAAATCATCATGAAAACATCTAAACTTTGTATACTATAATTGCATTAATTAAGTCACAAGCTTAATAATTAGTAAGATGAGTTCAAGCTGGTTTTAAGATATAGTTCATGTTTTGAATCCATTTCGTCACTTTGTTAGAATTATTTATAAATTAGAATTTACAATAGATGAATTTTCACCCCATCAAAAAAAATATTGTATACGGAATTATTAGAAATAAAATAATTTCAACCTCAAGACAAATTAATATATACCAATCAATATGTAATTTGATGTGCTTTACACATTGATCTATATCAACATCTAAGTGATGTAGTAATAGAAATTGAACCCACCTCCTACAATTGGTGAAGTAGCCATTAAATAAATTTGGGGCATGTAGTCTTCTCATGTCACACACAAGCATGTAATGCATGAATTTTCATTTATATCAATTACCTCATGAGGGAGGCAATTGTAAATCACCAATTCTTAATTTCAATTGAAATCATGAACAATGCCTTGGATCATGAACAACCGAAAATGGGAACATCCTCTTTTTTTAAGTAAAATATACCAACCCTTTTTAAATGTCTATTGAGATTCCTACAATTTAAGGCTCAATCTTACTCACCCAACATTCTAATAGTGTCAAACATATGTGATTTCATCTCCAAAAACAATTTATAATATAGAAGTGAAATGGGATACACAATATAAATAAATTTGAAGTTTAATTCTAAAAAGTCCAGATTTATTACCAAGGTACATTACCAAAATTGATCCGATTTATGGATTAATAGGTGCATTCTTCATTTCTAAAATAATCTTAAAGCCATCCAATGGCAATTTTTTTGGCTTGTACAACATTTTAGAGTTGATAATATGGTCTTTGGTATTGTCCTTATAAGGTTATATGGTTAATTATATGGTTAATGCTAATTTGCATACATTGTGTTTGATTGTTGAATTTGTTTTTGTTTGATAAAAATCTCTATGAAACAAGTCATAAAACAATTATTCACTCCCTTTTTTAGAATATATAAGGCAAGTGTACCTAGTTATGACCTTTTTCTAAAACTAATTCTATGAATACTTGCCTAAAATGTACAACCTCTGTTCATGAGAGCATCTTTTAAAAAAATTTATGACACTTCTTTTGTGCACTTTGAAAATTCATCATTTCTTCACTTGGTGTTAAAAAATATACTCTAAGAGAATCTAGAATCTCCTTTTGACTTCTAATAGGTCCCACCAAAAAGTATTTTAGTTCAACAATAAGGACCAAGCACAATCCCTTTTTTAGACAATTTTAGATGTTATCATTTTCTTGTGAAAAAACTTGCAAAATTTGTCTAGTGTTTTTTTTGTTTTTCTAATCATTTTGGAGAAATGGAAAAATATTTATTCAATATTTATACGATACTTGGGTGATACTTGGTGATATCTATATCAAAAGTAAGTGATACCTAGTTAACCCTTAAGCACTTTGTCATCCAATTTTTGGACAATGAACAAATTTATATTTTTGTTTCTTTCTCCTTATTGCTTGGTTGAAAGTCATTGAAATTTGTGAAGGATACTATGTAAAGTTTGTGTCCTATATAATGGTTGGATTTGGTGTTATTAGGGTACATATTTTTCTAAAATTACAAATGTGGAAGTATGTCAAGTGGTTGACTAAGCCAAAATTGCATAGACTCAAGTTCAAAACTAGATTTGCAAAAATGAGGTCATAGATTTAAAGAACACAAAAATTGAGAAAAAATCACCATGTCAAGAAAACCTCAATCATTTCAAATCCATTCCAACAAGCTCTACTCAAAAAGATGATAATACTTTGCTTGTAATTGAATTTAGAAGGAATTAAAAAAAAATTCCTTTCAAAATTTATAAAAAAATATTGGTGATAGCATTGGTGAATCTGCCCGTACGGATGGAATCTAAAACCCACAGTCTACAACTTTTATTTGTATATCAATTCCAAAATATTCTTCCAAATAGTACTTTATAATGATTTTTCCCAAATTGTCAATTTTGAATAAGGATGTGGATGTATAAGAGTTAAAATTTCACTATTGGTCTTAAAATATGGCAATAATCTGACTATTTGAACCCGAAAGATGAAAATTTCCTTAAAAAGAAAAATAGCCAACTGACAAAGAAATCGTGCTTAAAAAACACACTGAATGTGTCAAACTTTGGCAACAGAGAGTATATGTAATTGTCGTTCCTGGAAACCTGTTCTGTACCGATTCCGCTCTGGAGGTTGTCAACCCGGTTATAAAGGCGGGTGTCAACCGACGAGTCGATCGCTTCCGAGAGGAGAGAGGCGATCTTCAGGGTTTCCCGAGTCCTCTCCTCTGTCTGAGATTTTCACAAGTGTCTGCATAAATTTCATCGCCGGCTCTTTGCTTGTGCTTAGGATATTACTTGCCTTTGTTTCCGAGAAGCCTTCATGCGCAGAGTAATGGAAGTTTTTGTTTAACATTTAATAGTTGCGATCTAGTTTCAGAGATCAAACGAGGTTGTTTTTTGTAAGTTGACACTCTTGAAACAAGCAGGTGTCGTGTAACAAGCAACAGCAGTGGTAGTGCTTTTACGATTCTCTACTTTGCACGAAGTGCACCATTAGACCGCTAAGCGGTGTGTACCAATCAAGCACAAATAGATACTCTTGGACTCGCCAGTTTTGTTTTTCAAGAATGATTTTCAAATCGTTAAGTCTTATCTTGCTTTCTCAGGGATTACTCGCTAACTTTCACATAGTGGCGTAGAACAGAAGTGATGCAAATCCATCTTAAGGGAGACGTGTCCCCTCTCATTATTTTGGTAGCATCAGCTACAAGCGAAATGACACAGCATCCGATTTACGTGATGGAGATTTTATTTCTGGTCGAGAAATGACATCGCTACAATATCTACGGACATCGCAGCACATATTGTATCTCACAACCGTAGTTATGCCTAGCAGTTTTTTTCATCTTTTCTAGTGATATCAGCGCCAAAATGTAAACGGATCAAGGTCCGCACACACAACTTTTGAAATGCTCCATATCCGGTTCTAGGAGCTAGCTGCCACACCGAAGTGGCCATGGCGATGGCTGCATCAGTTTACTTGTGGCATGCGCAGTCGGCGCAGTTGCAGTTAGGGCCGCACTTGCAGTCGTTCTCCGCGTTGTAGCTGTTCATTCACAGGGACACCACAAGAACATCAACAGTGGACCGATCATTCCAAGACACTCACTAATCAGCTGCAGGAGATGAACGCACAAAGATTTCGGGATGGAAGATGAAGAATTAACATGTGCAAGTTTAAAAGAATTCCGTGCAGTCCAAACTAAGAGGTCGGAGGCAAGGAACTTACTTGCGGAGGCCGCCCAGGGACTTGCAGCATCTGGAGCATCACACAACAATGACATGGTGAGCATAGTCACAATGAATAAAAACTTTTGAAACTTCTCTACACACTTGCTGGACTCAATTGGAATATCATTTTGTAGATATTGATCAATGCATACTGCTCCAGCGCATCTAGTAAGCACTTCCAGCTTCATCAGAAAAAAATTTCGGTACAATTTCTGTTGTGCAAGGGGCTAGACGTGGCATATTAGCGACACAACAACTGTGAGACAATTGTACTGTCAGTCCTCATCTCCTACAGACTAAGAGCAACTGGATCACGGACGTTATGTAATCGTGTCTGTTTCAAAGCATGTAAGGGGTGGATTTACACCAACTATATTGCACCAGAGTATCTACTGATCACTTGGAGGAAGTCTCAGCTTCATCGGAAGCACGTTCCGGTACAATTGCCCTCATGAAAAGAACCACAAGTGCATACGTCGACACAGCAACTTTGGGACAATTCCACTGTGAGTCCTCATCTGCTAAGGCTAAGTGCAATTGAAGCATGAATGTTATGTATATGGAAATCTATGTAATCGTGCCTGATTCAAAGCAAAAATGAGGAGGATATGATACTCACGCGCAGTCAGCGCTGCATTGGCAACTATCGCCACACCCGCAGTTGGGCTTGCCGCATCCTGACAAGGCCATGGTGATGAGAAAAGGGGAAAAATGGGTCGAAGAGCTTGAGATGCAGAGGAAAGCAAGCAAGGAGGAGAACACAATGGAGCACGATGGCCTGTGGCTCCGGCTTTATGCTGTTTGTACTCGGGTACGCCCCCCTTCGTGTCCACCCAATGGTCCCACTGGGGACTGCGACAGAATTGACTGGCCAGTCCTTGCAGGGGTGACTAGATGATTCCTAGCATCTTTCCGATCATTCGGGGTTACCTGGTTCTTTCTGTTTCATCACCAACCGTCTACTTCACTTTCACCGAGACAAGCACGATATTTTTTTATTGCCGCGGCAGCGACAGCCATCAATTACGGCCTAATTTTCAAGTAAAAGTCGACATGTTGCTGCATAATCTTGATCCTCGACAAAAGGACCTTGATTCTGTAGGCCGGGGTGAACTGACCCCCTCGCTCGTCCCCTCGGGAAAACGCCGAATCCTTTTATTTTCCATGCATGATAAAATTTTCAAATTTTGAATTCATATTTGCTATCAGAGGCCCCCCAATAGCTAGGAGAGCTGTACTTGGTAACTTATTCAAGCACAAAATAGGGTCTTTTTTTACTTGCACCTCTGGAATGACTTGGAGGGGTCGACCGAGGGGACCAGTTCACCCCGACCATTCTGTACCGCATGCCGTGAGCTTCAAGTTGATTCTCTACTGCATGGATTCCCGCACCCAGTTACGGTATCGTACTCTGAACTCCCAACTTCTGGATAAATAGTGCTGGTTATTACCACTATCCGCCTACGAGTTTGCAAAATTTTATTCTCCCGGAGACTAGTTTGCAATTCTCATCTCTGGCCTATCGTTACTTCGGTGCATCTTAGAGCTCAGATGAAGAGAACAAGCAGACCATATATCCTGATTATCAACAAAAGTTATCACATCAAGACACACAAAAACAATGTAATTCATGTCTTTCTTTGAAAACTCACTACTCAAATGCCGCTAAGATTTTCTTTTTCAAAGTTGATTGAATATTCAAAATGAGCGATTGTAAATTTGCAACCGTAGAGTCGAGAGTGTTTTTCAATAATCTGAGTTTTTGTTGAATGTGAAGTTGGCAATATTTCTGAATAGATTCAAATGGGCAACGTTCAACAATGTATTTGTAATCTTCAATGTATTTGTAATCGTTTGACTCAGTTTAAGATATGTTTGCACGTGGCGTTAGAAGTGGTGTAGTAGGGGTTTGGGATTGGATTAACTTTTGCTAACAACACTTACAAGAGGACGGTCTCTTGCAGATGCTCTTTCAGAAACGACATTCAACTGCACATGTCCGTCAGAAGAGGTGGATCAAACAAGCCTAGAGACAAAGTCTTGCTCCAATCTGATTGTGATCTGGATAAAGAGGAATACGCCAAGACTGGCCCAGTGGTGAACTAGTCAAAAGCAGGAACTATGAACTGCGGTACAGTACGTTAGTAATGTATTGGTGCCGCGGACGGACCAGGATATTTGCAGTGGTATGTGCCAAGCAACAAGTCAATACGACAACTGAAGACTGAGGGCTGAATTAGATCTTTCGGAGGGCTCACCAATCATCAGCGTTAGTACATTGAAAACCAACAAGCTAGTCTGTTGTACTACCAATGGAATGCCTTAGAAAAAGAGTAAAATTTTGCAACTCTCCAACCCCATGTCAGTCACACGCACTGGGACCCAACAGTTTGGAAGACCGTTTCTAACCTGTTGTACAACCTGTTGTAAAACCTGAAGCAAAACCTGAAGCAAAACCTGTTGCAAAACCAGCCCTGTAGTACGGTGAAACCGACTCTAACACAGATCCTTGTCTATGCAAGGTTTCCTCTACGTATGTAAGGTACAGTAGGAGGTGTACAAAGCGCTTGGGCTCTAAATGCGTCCAACTCCTGAAATGTACAATATTTGTACATTTTTCTTTCTTGCTGCTTCAACAAATGTACAAATAGTGTACATTTCTGGACATTAATGCTTTTTCAACTTCAACTTCAAAAACTCGTAACTAATTTCATAAAGACCTCAAAAAGTATGAAATAATTTGGATTAGCTACCAATTCCATTAGTCTTTCAAGGAAAATTTACTGGAAAATATTGATTTCTAGTTCTAAATTAAATCGGCACGTTATGAACCTCCTACCTTACACTTCAAAACATTCAAAGTCTAAACATCTAAAAAAAGTTCCTATTACTAAATTGCCTTCATTTTTTTGTGTAAGGTTTACTTTGTGTAAGGGGTCACTTTTTGTGTAAGGTTTACGCATATACACTTAAAAATATTCAACTAAATAGCTAAGTAGGGTTCCTAGTACTAAATTGCCATAATATTTGTTGACAAGAATCTATACATATCACTTTTTGAAGGGTAAGGGACATGATTAGGTGTAGTTACCTTAATTAAGTTCATTGAGACACTTTGAGATAAAAAAAATCACATAGGTGCAATTATCTTGGTTCAATCTATAAGCCTTGTAAAGACATTGAGACGAAAAAGAAGTTGATGCATAACTTTCTATATCATTGTAGAAATGAAGAATGCACCTATTGGGCCATAAAAAAAAATCATTTTTGAGTGACTACCTTGGTTGAGGTTGGCATTCTTCTAGAGTGAATCCAATAAGGACACCGAGGACTAAGAGTGTCCAATCAATGACTTTGAGGGAAAGAATTCATCCCGTATCCAACTATAAATCGTCAATTGACTATTTTGATTAGAAATCCAAACGTTGACGCTAAAAAGTAGTCGCCTAATGGATGACTTCATTGTTCAATGTAGGAACAAAGAATGCACCTATATATTGGTCCAATAATCAAAGCAATTTTGTTGACTACCTTGGTTGTGTGAGCCATGTTCTTTAACTAATAGAAGACATTCCTTTTTTGCACAAAATTTGGAGGATGAACAATTAGTTGCACTTCTTTCTTGCATATAGAAAGATTATTTGTCATTCATTGGCCGGAAAACATCCACCATGTTGTTTATGGGTTAAACCAGTGACAAAAGTTGAATCCACATCAATCCATGGAGAAAGAGATTCTGGAGCCAAATTCTACTAATGAATGCTATTATAATTATAATGTGATTGGCATCATCGATTGGCATCTTGGTTGTTTGGTAGGTTGGCCCGTGACCCAACTTAGCTTGTGACGTAGAATTCACGGGAACTAACTACACTACTGTATGCCTTTTGTCAGTCCCCAGAAGCCAATTTGTTCGTTTTCTGGGGAGAATTATGCTTTAATTCTAGGCTTGCTGGAGAATCACGCCTTCAGTCAGTTGAAGAGGCAAGCACAAGTCTCCGACCGTGGACAACCGACCGGGAGAGGTCCATGACTCTCAGCAGCGATCCCAGAACTAGTTTATGAAATTCAATATATTACCTTCAAGACAAACAAGCATCAACTTTGTCTACCTTGAGAGCGAGTGGCATTAAAAAAAATAGAAAAGAAAGGATTTTGTAAGTTGTAAAGGATGATTGGGAGTACTTTAATCCAAAACTGACTAAAGAGATGATGATTCCAATGTGGAAGAAGTAACAAATCGGCTATCAAACTCTATTGGTTGTTGCAATCTTGACTAAAATCTAATATTTTTGAGGATTTTTTCCTTTGTACTTTTAGCTACTGAAATTTTTTAGTAGCAATGATGCAAAATTTAGCTAGTTCAGTGAATGCTGACTCTCAGTTACCTTCACCACTGAAGCCTTCACAAAGGCCGATCCTCGAGAAGAAGAAGCTGGGTTTTCCACCTGCATATGCTTTCCCCTCCTCGCTCCGTAAATTATTTTCATGTCCTTTACTTGAGAATCCACAGCACCATTTTGAAAGGAATTCTCACAATTCAACACAAACTTGATGTTTCTAGGTCAATTTCTTTTAATGTCTATGCCTTAATTCCCTGGGATTTCCCGAACTTCTGGCTCGTGTCACA
This sequence comes from Pseudoscleropodium purum, assembly GCA_963969395.1. Lineage (NCBI taxonomy): Eukaryota > Viridiplantae > Streptophyta > Bryopsida > Hypnales > Brachytheciaceae > Pseudoscleropodium > Pseudoscleropodium purum. The sequence goes on along the minus strand of OZ017800.1, from coordinate 13,063,880 downwards.
GAGGCAAATAAATTTCATTTTTTAATAATGAAGATAGGGTTATAACCAAAGATGTAACCTTACTGATAGCTAGAATGCTGTGCAAGGATCATACTGCAATTGTTTGGGGGCCCATAATTACTTGATAAATGTTATCAGATTTGCCTTGTTTTCATGGTGCACAGTTGCCAAATCATGTTCCACTAGTCGGGTTCGGGAATCTTTTGATGGATGTTGCCAAAGGAATACATATTGGCAAGGTCATTGCCTGGATTTAGGGCAGGGCTTTTTTTTGGACGAGTGTCCCTCTTGTTGTTCTCACTCTAGAAGCTAGTTTTTTGAGGGATGAAGCCAAAGAATTTAGATTTTTGACTATGTGGCAAAATTTCGTGAAAAATAAAAGCCCTAGTTTAGGGTCCATCTTTTTTTGGAAAAAATATGTTTGAAAAATGACAATGATCCAAACAATAGAAATAAAGTCAACAAAACTACAAAAAAATCACACAAAAGTGTGCTCAAATTGGAATGTGCATTTGTCTACTGGATCATTCCCAAAAGCAAACTAAAATCCACCTAGTGAAACTCTGAAATGTCAAAAAATAGCAAGAAAAACCACAAAGAACACATATGAAGTTGAACCTCCTTCTACTAAAATGCTTCTCAGTCACTCATATTTTCTTGGATTGATGTGAAATTTTAACCATACAAACAAGACTAGTATGTGCAACTTTTCCCAAAAAATTTATTGGAAATGGACATTGTATGAAGAAGAAACAAGCCACCAAAGTTCATTGTAATCCAAAAATGTAGGGATTTCAAACTTTGAATTGCTCCCAAACATTCAAAACAATGCGGATTGACATGAAAATTAAACCACAATAACTAGATTGCAAGGGGAACATAATCCAATAATTGTTTTTGAAAACTAACATTGGATGAAAGAGATACAAGCCCTTGAAGTAGCAGTTATCAAATATAGTTCGGTGGACTCAAATTGAACCTCAGTACCTCAGAACCTTGATAGGCTTACAAAAAAATCTTTAAATCTAAAACTGATATAAAAATTTTACCACACAAAATTTCAAAAAAGCACAAATTTCTCAACAAGTTTGATTGAATTTGGACATTGGATGCAAAAGTTACAACACTTTGAATTGAGCTAAAAACTATATGAGGACCCCCTAGGGTGTTTAGTGCTTGCAACAAATTTTGATTTATGATCAAGTTTGAATTGAATGGAAATGTATAGTGGGTCATTTTTAGATTCACTGACTCCATTCAAAGGTATGCTTAGAATCATTCATAAACTCACTGACTTCATTCCATAGCATGATTCAATTGATTACAATTGCATCTATCAACATTAATAGGGACCTAGGCACTTTTGACTTTGAAAAATCATATCTTATTCATTTCAAGTCAAAAAATTAAAATTAAAATTTCCACTAGTATATTCTTCATTTCTCTTTCTTCCAAAAAAATGCAAAAATCTTTGCATCCACCCATTTTTGCACATGTGTCTTTTTTCCCTTAGATGGGTGCTTTATGAGCCTTCTACCTTAGTGAAGATTGTGTAGGAGACTATGAACAATAATATAAACCTCCACTGGGATGGCAAATGTCATAGACACAAAAAAATCATATTATTCTAATAGAGTTGCTAAAATGGCAATTGGGCGGTTTAGGCTTTAGATGGCAAGCACAATTGAAATCTATGGACGAAGATGCTTCAAACTTTACTAGTAGAAACAACTTGATTCTTTGAGAAAGTAATTTTGTGTGGACAATACCATTATGGCATGCATATTGTAATAATTTTGGTTACTTAGTCCTATATAGTGGTCAATGTGGGCAAGCATCCAAAGTGCCCACTTTTCTATGTCATTGGGCACTATGTACTGCAGGCAGTTTGCTCACTGCAAATGAAACTTCCTCTATGTTTATTCCAAGACATCAGGTTTGCAAGCTCTACATTCTCAATTATCTTGCAATATGTTATCAGAGAAATTCATGGTGTTCTTCTCATTGTCCTCCATACACTGCTATTTTTCATGAAATTTTTTGAGCATCCTCACATGTGTATTGACGGGATTTGTGGAGAAAAGAGGACCTAACCGTGAAGGTCAACACCCTCTTCTTCCTACTCTAACCTCTTGATCTTGACATGAAATACCTAAACTGTGATCAGACTTCACCTATCGGCAAATTTCATTGCTAATTTTATAGATTGTATAGTTATTTTAAGCATGCATAGTTGCAATAGCCCAAAATTGCTCTTGCAAAGTCTTGCACTTCTTAAGCCTCTTCTTCCTCCTCCAATGAGTCTGGTTGTTCCAAGGTTAAAGACTCCATACATACCTAGCCAGGGAGGATTGACCCTTCTATTGCACCATATTTTATCCTTGTAGAAAACCCTGAAATTTTTTATTTGCCACATATGATAAAAATTTGAAAATTCTAAATTCATATTTGCAATTAGAGACCCCAAATTGACTAGGGAACATGATGAAATACAAAAATGAAGCCGCACAAAATAGGGGGCAATTTTTGACATTTACCTTCAGGTGGGGCAATAGAGGGGTCAATCCTCCCTAGCCATCCATACCCACAAACTAAAATTTCTCATAATTTTCATCTCATTAATCAAAATGGAATGATTAAAATCTTACCAAGCATATATAAATCTAGAGAACCAATTTCAAATTTTTATTTCTTAAAAAAGTGATTTATAAAGAAGTTTACTGAGTTACTGAGGCTATCTGCCAAGTAATGAAAACCATATATCATGCAATAACTTTTTATTCATGTAGTCAAAAGTTATGAAAATTGTTGGACCTTAAAGCTACTCCTTGGGCACATGTAATGTAAAAAATTTAGTGGAAAAAAATAAAAAATCCATTTGTAGTGAGCTACCCAAAATCGCTAAGTTGCCCCAAAAAATGCAATTTGGGGATTTAGGGGTTAAATTAGGTTGTTTGTTTTGTTTTATTTGATTGATATGTTGAGATCTAAGAAACCATGAGTCCACCCGCCACATTCTTGGTATAGTTGGAAAGTTCTTTACAAGGAGGGGGTGCAAGGACTTGTTTTGTGGCGTTTAGACCTACAATGTGAAAGTTATTGAATTTCAAAAAAATTATGAAGTACAAAAACAAATTAAATTGTCTTTTATTTTGAAAAAACTACAACTTTCACATTGCATGCCCAAACACCAGTATGCTATAAAACAAAGCCTTTGCACTCCTTTGTGCATAAAGCTTTCTATTTGTATCAAGAATACAACCTCTCATACTGCAATAAATCCCTTGCATTCTTTCATACACTAAAGATATTGAATTTCAAAGTTTTTACAAATTTATAAATTATAAATTTATTTTTATTTTTATTTTTACTTTGTTTGTGGCAACAATACATGGCACACTAGTCCATACCTTAACCCCTAAACCCCCAAACTGCATTCTTTGGCAACATAGAAATTTTAGGCAACTTACTACGAATGGAATTTTTATTTTTTTTGCTGAAATTTTGATACAATATGTACCTGAGGAGTAGCTTTAAGGCCCAAAAATATTTGTAACTTTTGACTTCATGGTTAAAAAGTTATTGTATGATATGTACTTTTCATTGCTTGACGAGCAGCTTAGGCAACAAAAAAACTTCTTTAAAAATCATTTTTTCTTAAATTAAAATTTGAAATTGGTTCTCTTGATTTATATATATTTGGAAAGCTTTGAATCATTCCATTTTGATCAATGAGTCAAAAGTTATGAGGAAATTAGTTTGTGGGAGTTTGTGGGTTGTTATAGAATCCCTACTCTAAAATAAACTTTGAAGTCCTTTATTTAACTCAATTTTCAATATTTTTGAAAAAGAATAAAAATACTGGTTGAAGATTTCTTATTACAACATTACAACCATTGGATTGGCATTTTTCAATTTTATAAATAAATTTTTAACAATTTAGTATTTTGAATCATTCTCTACTCTTTTCTACTTACTATTTTTTTCCTATATGTTGTATGATTCCAAATGATCTAAAATTTTTCAAGCATGTAGTCAACTTGACTTGAAAAATGAAAAAAGAGTAACCACCATTTTGAGCATTTTTTCATATAAATGTGACCTTCTGAAGAGCAGCTGCCTAGATTTTCACAAGGCCCCCAAAAGGAAACTTGTCACTTCAAATGCTATTATCTTGCAATGTATACGGTGGAAATTTCTAAAAAAATTTCCACATGTTTTCAAATAAACTTACTACAAGATCCTACAATTACTTGTGTCCAAAAATGTTTTTCATTTAAAATTTGATGCTTGTATTAGAAATGGCAGTTTTGGAGTGTTTTTGGTGAAAACATAGTCTTCAACCTTTAGGGGTTAAATTAGGTTTTTTGTTTTGTTTTAATTTGTTTGTTTGATACATAGAAATTTAAGAAACCTTAAGGCATTTGCAAATGTTCATAGAATTGTCGTAAAGCTCTCTGCAAGGAGGGGTGCACATGCTTTGTTTTATGGCATTTGGATCTATGGAGTGAAAATTCTTGAATTCCAAAGTTTTTATGAGTAAAAGAAGTGAATGAAATTATCTTTAATTTTGGAAAATTTGTAATTCTCACATTACATGTCCAAATGCCACAAAATAAAGTCCTTGCGCTCCATGCATAAAGCTTTCTACGCACACTAGTTTCATAGCGTTTGAACATACAATGTGAGAGTTATGAATTTTTTTAATTAAAAAATTGAATTAAATTATATTTTACTTTGGAAAAACCATAACTTTCACATTGCATATCCAAACACCACGAAACAAAGCCCTTGCACTTCTTCATGCATAAAGCTTTCTATTTGTATCAAGAACACAACTTTTTCACACCATAATAAATCCCTTACACTCCTTTGTGCATAAAAGATATTGAATTTCAAAGTTTCTATAAATTAAAATATAAAAAAATTATATTTTACTTTTATTTTGGAGGTGGCAATGGCTTAGGGTACACTAGTCTAGATATTAAATGAGACAATTTTTTGTTTTTTTGTTATGATGAGATCTTTTGAACTATACATCTCCCAATTGTATTCTTGGTACCAATAGAAAGCTATTTGTGAGGAGAGGTGCATATAATCTACGTGGCCTTCTAACTCACAATAGAAAAGATATTGAATTCAAAGCTTTTATGGTTCAGAAAATTTTAAAATAATTATATTGTAGCAACTACACGTAGCAAACAACGGCACAAGATTTTGTTTCATGGCATTTGGATATACAATGTAAAAGTTATGGATTTTTAAATTATTTTTGGATCTTAAATTATGGATCTTTTCTTCATTTCTTTATCATGTTCCTTTAGTTTTTTCTTATGCTTTAATTATCTTTTACTTTAGAAATAACCTTACTAGCCATGATAGTATATAAAGCAATGTTATATACATCTCTAAACATGTTAAGTAAGGTACAATTGTTTTGTTTTGTTTTTATTTTTGCACTTTTTATATGGCACCTAAATGTAGACACCATGTTAGTTTACATATTAAGTGTGCTTGAGCAAAAGATTGTGTTGCAAAGTCAAAGTAAGAAAATCTTTGGCTCAAAGAAAATAAAGTTTGAGAGGTCAAGCAAATTATATAGTCAACATGAGGGCTACAAAATCTTTGGCACAAGCTAAAGAGAGGTTAGATCTCAAGCTGCTTATCAAGTACCCCATGTAGCTACCATGAAGGCTACAAAGTCTTCGGCTCAAGTAAAAGAGAGTTTGAAAGCTCAAGCTACTTCATAAGCACCTCATGTGGTTGTTGTGAGAGTCCCAGTCTTTGGCTTAAAAAGAAGAGAGTTTGAGATTTGAAAGCTCAATCTTCTTATCAAATACCATATATGGCTATTGTAAGGCCATAGAGTCTTTGGCTCAAGAAAAAGATAGGATGGGAGCTCAAGTTTCTTATCAAATATCCTATGTGACTATTATAAGGCTGCAAAATCTTTGGCTTAGACAAAAGAGAGGTTGAGAGCTCAAGCTTCTTATCAAATACTTTATGAAGCTATTATGAGGGCCATAGAGTCTTTGGCTTAGTCAAAAGAGAAGTTGAAAGTTTAAGCTATTTATCTTGAAATATGTAGTTGTTAGGGCAACAAAGTCTTTGGCTCATGTAGAAGAGAGGTTGAGAGCTCAAGCAAATTATGTGGCTGACATGAGGGTTATAGAGTCTTTGGCTTAAATAAAAAAGAGGTTGAGAATTAAAGCAAATTATGTTGCTGGCATAAAGGCCACAAAGTCTTTTGTAGAGAGGTCCCAAAGATTATAGAATGTCGGAATGAAGCTACCTATCAAGCTAGGCAATGAGTTCTAATAATTGAACTAGGATTGCATCATAATCTTAGTGTTGTAATGGAAAAATTATTCTATTAATGCTTTAAAATCCACCAACTCCATTAACATATTTATTTATAGAAGATAGTGCACAAGCAATAGAAATTTGTGAGCATGTATGACATTACAACAATGCATTTGTTTTTACCTTGATAGGTGTTAGTAGAAATCGATCATATTTTGGATTTTGGACCTTATTGTTCTCACATTTATGGAAGATTAATTCATAGATGTGGTGTTCTTCTACCTAAATCTAACAAGACACCAAGGTTTGCTCAACAGTACACCTACAATCATGATGAAGTAAATAAAGCTCAAAGACAAAAAAATGAATAAATGCATTCTGAGACAATGTTTGCATTACAACAAATGTTATTGGATTACAATAACTTTGTTCCACTTATGAAACAAGTATACAAAAGTCTATGCAAAAAACATGAAAATGGCACTAATAATCCAAGTTTGGCAATGCATCTATATTTTGAGAATGATAGGCAAGTTGAATGTCATAATCTTCTACAAATTGATGAGATAGATTTGATTTTACTAAGAGATGATGATAATCCAAATGCAAACCATAACATTGTCATATGTTTATGTAGAGGAGCACTTCACTTCATAAATGAATGCCATCCCACATATCTACCATTGCATTATGTGTTACTATTTTCTTATAGAGAACTCCCTCATATAAAAGTACAACAATAATATGTCACTCAAATATCCCTCATATAAGAGTACAACAATAATATGTCACTCAAATGAAATTTTTTTCATATAGATTATTTCCACAGAACAATGAATTTTCTACAATACTACATGGAAGAAAATTATTTGACAAGTTTATTGTCCTTGCATGGGTAGTCTCAGAGCAAGCCTGCTTGCAATGGATACAAACAAATGAAGATACTCTAAGAGCATATGTATATCAAGGGCTTGATGATACAATTGGAGACATTGCTAGTGAAGAAATAAACCTTCAAAATCTTGGTCAACACATCTTATTCCCTTCATCATTTTCAACTAGTGCTTGCAATATGTTTGAGATTTTTTAAGATTCTATGGCAATTATTGACTATTTCCAACATATTTGGAACTATGACAACAAATTCAAAATGGCCTCAAATTAAAATGCATTGTTGCCAAAACAAAATACAACCATCTAATTGACTTGATTTGGTGACTTGAGTTTTTAGACTCAAATCACAAGGCTTACTTCAATTCAAAACATTATACACAACAATGTACTTGGCCAAACAATAGCTCATGTCTATACAATAGAGTTTCAAAAGCATGGGTTGTCCCACATGCATTTCTTAGCAATTTTTTTGGTAGAAAAAGACAAAATAGTTGATGTAGCAGTTGTGGATCACATTGTCTATGGAGAGTTTCCTGACCTAGAAGAACCTATTTTATTTGACACAATATTTGAAGACAATGATACATGGTCCATATGGAGCTCACAATCCTAACTCAATATGTGTGTATAAAAGAAGGAAATTGGTCAAAGCATTATCCAAAAAATTTTCAAGGGTCAACCTCCATAGATGTTGATGCATATCCTTTGTAATGTAGAAGGAACAACATTGGTTGTGGCTAGGAGGTCCATGGCATTTTGATCGATAATTGGGATGTTGTACCTTACAATTCATATTTGTTTCAAAAATATGCTTGTCACATCAACATTGAAGTTTGTGTTTCAACTCATTTAGTGATACACATTCACAAATACATTTACAAAGGTCACAATTGTATGACTATGCCTTTTGGTCATGAACCTAATGAGGTACATCAAAACCTAGATGCTCAATATGTTAGTACCCTTCAAATTGCTTGGTTACTTTTTGCAATGGATATGCATGAAGACCACCATAATGCGGTACAACTCGTTTTGCATTTGCAACGGATGTATAGAGTGGTGTTCAATGATGAAGACAATGCTATAGAAGTTCTTCAAAGAGCAAGATATGAGACTATTACATTGATTGGATTTTTTGCAAGATGTGCTAGAGATACATATGTTTGACTATCCACATATTTGAAATTTTTCCAACACTATGTGTAGAAGTAAACTACAAAAGAATGGATTCCTAGACCAAGGGTTTTTTTTTGTTTATGGGAGAAGTGTTGAAGTGGCAACATATAAGAAATGATGTAGCCAAATATTTTAGTATTTATCAATATTTTGGATAGAACTATCTTTTTCATCCACATATAGGATGATTTTCATTTAAAATTTGCAATTTCATTCAAAATATTTTAAAAACTTGAACAACTTCGCATTATCATTCAGTTTTTCTTTAAATTTTTTCTATAGGCTTGGTGTTCTATAGATTTGGATAATTTGTAAAATTACCTAATAGTATCTTAAGTTCATTCCAAGGGAGAATTTCAAATAGGATAATGAGCTAGTTTATTCAAAATTAACCAAATATGACAACCATAATATTTTGAATTCCAATTCTTCTCACTAATCTTAATTGCTTGCTACACTCCACTTTTAAACAACACAAGGATTAGGATTTTGCATTCAATTTTTTTTTTCTTTTAAGCTTTATCCAATTCTTTATCCTTTTAATATTTTTCTTTAAATTCTTTATTCCAATTTGGTTTGCAGATAGTAGTTTAATCTTTTGAGTTGGCTTTGTCACTCTTGGTTCAAACACCCAATAGGACCTTGTTGCTCATCACTTACTACATCTCTTCCCAATTCACTCTCTTACTGCTCCACAACTTGACATCTTCAATTAGCTCTATGGTTAACTGATTATCTTTCAAATTGATTCTATCTACTTAACTTCTATACAATAAATTTTCAATTTACTCTCTCAATGTTAGCAATAGAATCACTCAAAATAATTCCAATATGCTTGAGATTAATTGGAACAACAAATAGTGACAATTAACTCACAAACCAAATTAGCTTAAATGAATATATATTTCTATCCAACTTGGACTATTATAACACCTTTATAAAACAAACCACAATTGATACACATATCTTACCACTTCCCATTAGGATTGGTATTCAAACACAGACAACAAATGTTTCCCATTAGGCACACATATGTTGAAATAATAGTACAATAGCCAATTTGATAAACTAATATTACATACAATTAGGCAATAGAATCCAATTAGGCTTGCTTACTAAGACACAACTAGCTCAAACTTCACTATGACCTTACAACTACCAAATGGGATTTCAAACAAATGTAAAACAATTATAGCACTCACAACAATTTTGATTTGGAACATAGACATTTTAACTACACATGAATAACTCAATTATTACCCATTAGATTCATACAATCATACACTCAAATTAATGCAACTCCAATTAGGCATTCTAGCACAACATTACACTATTCCATATACAACAATTATCCAATTTGTCAATCATTCATTCCATTCCAATCTACAAGACATTATAAATTTACATTTTAATTTGCACAATTCAATTTGGTTTCAAAGCATTTTATTTCTCAATCTCACTGATCCAACAACTATTCATCCAATTAGTAATATTCTTACATTGTAACCTACTCGCACTACAATGACAATTGAATACAACAAAAATAAGAACACAGCCAACACCAGCTTGGACTCACACTTGCCTCCTTGGTAGTGGGTGAAAATCCAATTTGGAAAACAAGACGAAGTAGGCAATGGGAGAGACACCCACTAACTGAGTTGATTGACAAAATCTCCCAAATTGGCTACTTACTAATCAGCTCTCATTATGTAGAAACCAACCCAAATTGGCTCATTATATTGTTAAACAAAGTAGTGTGTAAATACAACCTATTAGCTATCTAATTGACAAACTATCAACCAAGTAGGTAACATTTGCAAAAATTTGCAAAACTAATCAAAATTAGAATTTCCTACCCTATCTACATGCTCTTCATTTATTTTGGGGGCTTTTAGGCATTTAAATGCTGAAAAAAACTTATCCAAGATGAGTTGGTTTTGCATTGGGAATACTTTATTTTACAGATCCAATCATTGGAGAATGAAACTACCTATGTTTGCATTTGACAATTGTACTTGGACCAATATCAAATGAAGACCTTCGAATAGTGGATTATGATCTTTACAACACATTTAAAGAGGCATGTTTAGTAAGAAGATTGTTGGAAAATGATGCAAAGTGGGTTTCATGTCAACAAAAAGCTTTTGTCATGGCAATTAGAATTGCAACTTTGAGCTTTATTTGCCACATTACTCATTCATTGCTCACCAAATGAACTTGCAAATTTGTAGCAACAATTTTGACATCAATTGTGTAATGATCTTAGACATCAACTACAAATAATACAACAATAATTGGATGATCCTAGTGAGCATGAAGTACTTGATTATGGATTGCTTTTATTGATGAGATTTTAAGAAACAAGTATGTACTATAAATCTTTAGCCAACATATCAAGAATGCCACAATCAATAATTCTTTAGAACCTTCATCATCTCAATCTTTTGATTAATGAACAACATGATTGAAATCAAGATGATCTCATGTCTATCATCAATAAATGAGTACCTAAAAAATATTGAGATTACAAAGTTATGTATAAGAGAAAGGCTTTACTTAGATGGTAGAACGATACGAAGCCACATGAGTGGGCTCAACTTAAGCTAGAAGCCTTTCCTAGTTATCCACGAACCATGTGGGATAACTAACTACATTGGGCTGCCTTTGACTACGAGCAATACCCATGGACTCTAACACTAACTAAGTGTCTAAAGCTACTCCTAAGGCTAACTGTACATGGTCAACGCTAGTATGTACAGAATCTCTAACACTCCCACTTTGAGAGTGGTCAAAGGCGCGAAGCCCCATCTTCTCAATGAAGCTTTGGTGTTGTGGCTTCCCAAGGGCCTTGGTCAGCACATTAGCAACCATAGCTTTTGGTAGGCACATACTTGAGCTCTATCCCTCTTGAACTCTACTCCAAAGCAATACTTCAACTCTCCAAGGTCGGTCATCTCGTACTCCTTCTTAAGCATCGCCTTCACTTCAAGCATCTTGGGCATACTACTTGCAAGGAGGATCAAATCATCCACATAGAGGATCACAATCACCAAATGCTCACGACTTTGCAAGGTGTACAAAGAGTGATTAGCATGGCCTCCTTCGAAACCCCTTCCTTACAAACATGCCATCAATATCTCAATCCCAAACTCTCCCCGATTGCTTCAACCCGGGGAGTGCCTTCTTCAACTTGCACTTCAAATGTTTTTGGCTTTCTTGTACAAAGCCTTGGGGCTGATCCATGTAGATGACCTCCTCCCCTTCCACTTGGAAAACCCCCCTAGCAACCAACCTTGCCTTGTACCTCACAATGTGACCCAAAGCATCCCTTTTGGTAGAGAAAACCCACTTACAACTCACACTTGATCTCTTGGGAGGGAGGGCTGCAAGCTCCCATGTCCCTTTGTCAATGAGGGCCTTGTACTCCTCTTGCATGACCGCCTCCCACTTGCTTGCATCTTCGCAACGCAACACCTCTCCAAGCGTGGATGGATCTCCAAGGAAAGCCACATTGGCTTGTTCTTCTTGTTGTTGGGGAAGAATGTGATTCAGCCACCAATCTCCAGGGGGCTTGCAGGTCCTCGTTGGATAACGTGGCTCCTCCTTGCCTTGATCTTCCTCACCAATGGGCTGATCTTGCTCCTCCAAGGGCTGATCATGCTCTTGCTCCCTTGGTGAAGTGCTTGGAGAAGCCACCGCTGATCTCTTCACTTGAGGTGTGATCACCTTCTTCTTGGGCTCCACAAAGTCCTCATCTTTAGCACCTTGCTCTTCATCTTCATCTCCATCTTCTATGTGAACTCTTGGAGTTGTGTCCACCTTTTGGGCTGGTCCTCCACTTCTCCCACTTGGGCTCATCTCTAAGAGCTTGGGATCAGCTCCTCCATCCTCCAAAAAGGTCACATCTCGGCACTTGATGATGGCCTTGGTCTCCACATTCATCAGCCTATAAGCCTTGGTTCCCTCACAATAACCAAGGAAAAGGCACTTGATGCCCTTGGGATCCAATTTCGTCCTCTTGGCACTTGGAACCAATGCATAGGCAATGCACCCAAAGGTGCGCATGTGAGACACGTGGGGCCTTGTCCCACTCCAAGCTTCTTGCGGTGTCTTGCTTGTCAACGCTTGGGTGGGGCATCGGTTCCTCGTGTAAACCGCAATGGACACCGCCTCCCCCCAAAGCTCAAGCTTCAAACCTTGGCCATAAATCATGGCCCTTGCCATCTCCACAATGGTACGATTCGCACGCTCCGCTCCGCTGTTTTGTTGAGGGGTGTAGGGTGCGGAAGTGTGGTGCTCAATGCCATGGGCCTTCAAGTACGCCTCAAAGGCCTTGGACACATACTCCCCTCCATTATCCGACCGCAGCACCTTCACCTTGCAATCCGATTGAGCCTCCACGAGGGCCTTCCAAGTCTCAAAACGCCCAAACACCTCACTCTTGCACTTCAACATATACACCCAAATCTTGCGAGAGAAATCATCAATGAAGGTCACAAAATACCTGGCTCCTCCTATGGACGTGGTCTTCATCGGCCCGCACACATCCAAATGCACAAGCTACAATGGCTTGGTGGCGCACGTTGCCCGATCCTTGGGGAAGGGCTGCCTCGCTTGTTTGCCCTCAATGCACCCCTTGCACACCATAGAACTCCAATCATGCTTGCAAGAAGAGAGGTTCAGACCCTTCACCATGTGTTGGAGGCTCTTCATGCTCTTCACATTCAAGTGCCCAAGCCTCCTATGCCAAAGCTCCACAAGGTCTTCATGGGCTAATCCTTGGGTAGCACACGCCAAGGAAGTGTCATTCACCTTGGTGAAATGGAGGTGGTACAAGTTGCCCTCACGAGGGGCTGATGCAATCAAAACTCCACTTGGTGAACGCACCACCCCCCCCACCATGTTGAAATGCACTTTCAAACCTCCCAAAGACAATTTGCTCACCGAAAGCAAGTTGGCATGCAACTTGGGGACATGGAGCACCTCTTGGATTTGGATCCTCCTGGTCTTCCCCTTCACTTGCACCTCCACAAGGATCTCCCCCATGCCAAGGGCCTCCACCATGCCATTGTCTCCCAAATAAATCTTCTTCTCCGAAATCGGCTGATACGTGTGGAAGGCATCTCGATGGCTGGTCATATGTTGCATGGCCCCCGAGTCCACAATCCAAGTGAACATGTTGGCCTTCTCCCCTCCTCCATTGGCTGCAAAGGCGAAACCCTCTTCTTCCTCCTCTTTGGAAGCTGGGTGTACACTCTCATTGTCCTTGCCTTGGCTGATCTTGCAATGCCTAGCAATGTGGCCCGGTTTGCCACACTTGAAGCACATCCTTGTCTCCTTGAACGCCTTGGTGTTTCCACCTTTTCCATGTCTTGAGACAAGCGCTGATCCCTCCCCTTGGGCCTCATTCTCCTTGCGCTTGGTCACTTCATGCATCAAGCGTGCGGTCACAAACTCCATGGTCAGCTCCTTGGTGGGCCTTGTCTCCAATGCGGTGATGAGGAACTCATAAGACAATGGCAAGCTTGCCAACAAGGTCATTACCACATCTCCCTCGATCACGGGCGCCTCCAAACAAGCCAACTCATCCGCAAGAGCCTTGACCTTGTTGACGTGATCCAACAAATCGTCCTCCTCTTGCATCTTGCTAGTGAAGAACTTGCGGCGAAGAAATAGGAGGTTGGAGAGGCTCTTGGTCTCATGGATGTTGCAAAGGGTGGTCCATGCTTGGGCTGGTCCCTTGCAATGGCGAATGTGTGCAATTTGGCGATCCACAAGGTTCATGGCAATGAGAGCAAAGGCCTTCTTCTCCTTCCTCTCCCATGCCTTCTTGGTCTTTGGATCCGCATCTTCACTTGGAGGCTCTTCACTCCCATCCACCACGTCCCACAAGTCCTTCTCCGCAAGGATCATCTCCATCTTGAACTTCCACATGCCAAAGTTCTCTCCATCAAACTTGTCGATGATGCGCACGCCCTCTCCTCCACTGGATGCCATGGTGACGCAGCTCCCACTGTGTTGGATTTCACTGGAAGGGTCTTCTTTTGCTGGTGTCGGCTGGCAGCCGATACAAGTGGTCACAGAAAAAAAAAAAAAAAATTTTAAAGTCAGCGCTGAATGCAGCGTTCAAATGAGTGAAAACAATTCCGATTATTTACACTTGCACTTCTGTGCACAATACAAAACTACATGGCCTTAAGTACCAAGAAGTCCGCTACAGTAAGAGGCACTTCGCCCGAGCAGCCCAAGCGTTCGACATTCATGTTAGCTGCCCGCGCAGGCATACAAATCCAATCGCAGTCCATAGGCATGGCTCATCACCTGGACATGACCGTCATCCTCTACCATACCTTGGTCCTGTAATCAATAAACCATTCTCTACCTTCTTGAAACCAAGCCATGGCCAACTCACCCATCCGAAAACAGTAAACCTGGCCGAGGCCTCCCAAACATCTTCTCCACCTCCAATTCAGACCCTAATGAAGCTCCAAACTTCCAATCAGCCCTAAATGGAGGCTACTACTCACAATCAGCACCTCAAGGGCAACAATGGCCTCCAACACCCCTAGTTGGATCACCCAAACTCCAAAGTAGCCTACTTGCCTCTCAATGGCTCCACAAGGCTCACAAGGACACAACTCAGCCCTCAATGGATGGCAAATTCCACTCCTTTGCCTCACTCACTCACAAGGGCACAAATCAGCCCTCAATGGATTAGCAAATACCTCAAGCAACCCAAAGGTGCTTCCAAGCCTCACAAAAGACTCTCACTAGATTGCAATTGCCACAATCACAGTCAACAATGCACCCAAATGCATAATCAGCCCTCAATGGGCTCTCAATGTACTCTTCTAAGCACAAACTCAAACTAGGAGCATGCAACCAGCCCTCACAAGGTGTAATTACTACCATAAGCAATCTCTCACCCAAAATGCACTCAAAACCTCACAAACCAAAAAGCCCCAAATAACTCACACCATATGGTTTGTAGGTGAATAAGATACAAAACGCTGAGTGCTCCTCCAAGCTCCAAGATCGTCTCCAAATGATATGAAATTCTCCCTCAAGCGCAACTCCAAGTGCGTGGGCCCATAACCTATTGAGATTACAAAGTTATGTATAAGAGAAAGGCTTTACTTAGATGGTAGAACGATACGAAGCCACATGAGTGGGCTCAACTTAAGCTAGAAGCCTTTCCTAGTTATCCACGAACCATGTGGGATAACTAACTACATTGGGCTGCCTTTGACTACGAGCAATACCCATGGACTCTAACACTAACTAAGTGTCTAAAGCTACTCCTAAGGCTAACTGTACATGGTCAACGCTAGTATGTACAGAATCTCTAACAAAAAAATGTAAAGCAAACTATTGTTTATCAAGAAGTCATGACATCAATGAATGAATGACTAGAATCTAGCAATTACTACCACTTTTCAATGTATTGTAACAATACATTGAAATTTCAAAAAATCTATTTTCAGCCCTCCTTCCCCCTCCCCTCTTGTAATTTTAGAAATCAATTTGTTTGATAATCAATATGGGACAATTCATCTTGTATCCATATCTAGTACTATATTTGTATCCGTATCCATATTCAATTTTCCATATTTAGTACGTATTTGTATGTAATATTGTATCTGTAGCCATATTTAATATTTAGTATGTATTTGTACCCAATATTGTATCCATATCTAATATTTCATATTTGGACCGCTCAAATTAAATCTCACAAGATTAACGACTTGTGATTTTTTGAGAAATCAATGGCAATTTTGTGGGTAAGCATTTTTCTTTTACAAAAATCAACGGCTTATAAATTTTTTGAGAGAAGGGGGGGCAACTATTGCAAACTAGGGTGGTACATCTCTTTTCAATGCATTGTAGGACATTTTTTCTTGATGGACCAACCTAGAACAAGAAAAACATACAAGTATAATACAATTATAGGAAATCTTTGAAGTGAAGGGATGATCATAATATGTGTAGGCTCATCATTTAACATTTTTGCACTTTTTCTCGATGGTGGATGAACAATCCATTCAACCTTTATACTTCCAATTGAAATCAATGAAGATTCAATACTTGTGATTCATAAAACATTAGATTGAGCAAATCTTCTATGAGAGGCATCATTGATCATTTGGAATGAAGTCCCCATGCAATACCATCATTATCCTTAGTCAATTGATGGTACATTGCCGTGATTTTTATAACAATAATATTTAAGGCTTTTGTAGGTATGACTTTAGTTTTGTAGGTGACTTTCTTCAAATTCTACTAGTTATTGTTAAAGGTTCAAGACTACAAATAGTAGCCGCTTCACTTCAAAGATCAAAGTTGTGGACTAGAATGCCCACATTGAGGTTACAATAAAATATGTGCTTGACTACAACTTCTTTGGAAAATCAAAATTTTGCAAATTGGCCCTTTGAAGTTGGAAGTGGTTGAATTCTAATTGATCTAAATGGTTGCATTATTCTACGTAAAAAATTAGTAATTGGTCAATAAATGATGTTCCTCATTGAAGAAATTTATGATTGTGTACACAATATTCATTCACAAAATGAGATGCATTTTAAAGAATTAATCATCTTATCAATTCAAAATGAGGTTTTTGACAATATCAACAAAGAAGTCCTTTAAATATTCCCAACGGTGTCTCATACATTCTTGAGTGCAAATGTTGCAATTTTAGAGGCGAGTGCTTACAATTAGAACATATATCCTATTGAATACCTCAATTCCTTGAACTTACCTAGATTCTCACCTTCAAAGTTATAACTTAAGTTTAAATGTCCTATCATGTTGCTTTGAAATATTATTAAAAAATTTAGTCTCCATCGTTAAAAGATTTTAGGGGCCTTTGGATGCCTGTGAGTTATCACAGCCTGCGAACGCAAGAAACAAGTTTGGCGCAGCGGTTTGACGTGGCTAAGATCCTACCACGTCATTGACCAATTTTTTTTTTAATTTAAAAAAAAATTGCATTTGGAGACTAAATTTTTTTTTTTTTTTATGAAAAAAAAATTCTGACAGCAGGCTGTTCCCCTCGCTGCAGGAAACAGCTGCGGGGGAACAGGTCCGAAACAAGCTTTTGGACCCCCCAAAACTCTTCTAATGATTGTCTCTCACAATCTCACCTTATAGTGACGTGCCAAAGCAATAGTGTTATTGAAGCTTAGATTTTAATCAAATGCCATATAGGAGAAACTACATTCATTCCAAGAATTACATTATAACCAACAATAATAGTTCAAGCACCTTTCAAATTCTCTAAATGATAATTTTCTATGAAATTGGCTTTTGCTCTAGCAATGGCATAAGGCATACTATTCTATAAAATTGGCTTTTGTGGACCTTGATATTCTCCCATGGTCAATTGCATACAGCACTTTCTCAAACAACTTCCATCCATTTGTAGGAAATACTTTTATCAAAACCTATAATAGAAACAATGAATATTGTGTACTCAGAAGTTTTTATATAAATTCTATAGTTAGAAATCATTTTTTAGAGTTCTTTTGTCCCATAACCCTTATTCACTCCTCTACTTATGCTAATTCACTATAGGCCCCATTTTCTGAACATTTAAGAAAACATCTTGACAATAATATTTATTAAATTATAGATAAATTATTATAAAAATAAAATAAAAAACGAGAGCATGAAGAAATCATGATGAAAATTGGGCCAATGGCACAAAGCTATAGGCTTGTCTATACATTAAATGAATTTGTTTGTTTTGTTTTGTGCAATGAGATCATTAGAATTGTGCATTTCTTAGTCACGTTCATGGTACCATTCGAAAACCCTTAGCAAAAAAGGGTGTATGGACTTTGTTTTGTGTCATTCCAATTCATGGTAGAAAAGGTATTGAATTTTGAAGTTTTCATGAATTAAAAAAATAGAAAATTACTTTTGTTTTTATTTTATTATACTATAGCAATAGCATAGGGCACACTATTTATACATCTATACATTAAATTAGATTGTTTGCTTTGTTTGTTACAATGAGATCTCTAGAATCGTGTGTCTGCTTGTCACATTTTTGGTACCATAAAAAAGCTCTCTATGGAGAGGGATGTATGAACTTTGTTTTGTGGCATTCCAATTAATAGCAAAAAAATTACATTGAAGTTTGAAAAATTTTGAATTAAAAAATTAGAAAATTATTTTTACTTTACTTTTATTATATTGTGACAATGGCACAAGGCTATATTATTCACTATTATTAGTTGACTTGCAAACAATAGATGATATCTTTTGCAATATCATAGCACTAATAGAAGTTTTCAACAGATATACACCAAAAGTAACAATGAAAGCCAATGAGACATACTTCAAAAAACATGTGGATTTGGCTATTGATCTTTGAAAGGTCCTTGGGATCTCTCTCTATATACGACCTATATTTAGCCTTATAAATCTTCAATTGTGGTTTAATATATGCATTGTGATACATTGTAATTTACTTACTATCATGATCATTAATTTACTTTGCACTGGAAAGTATTTGCTCAATGTTTTCTGGATCAAATACCATCAAATTCATAATATACAATACAACCATAAAAGACTTTCAGGCCCTTCAAGGGTTAGCATCAAGCTAAATAATACATTACCATATTTGCCAACGTGCAGCAATGATATTGGATTCCCCACTTGAGAAAGACTTTGAACCTAAAATTCAATTCAAGGCTTGAGAATGATGACAAAACCAAATGAAGCTTTCACTGCCATACTCAAAAATATCAATAGCGCTTGTACAGCACCGAAGCCTTCATGGCTTAGATACCATAGTAGAACTATCCCCACAGACTCTTTATTCACGCTGGTCATACGACTAGAGTTCTTCTTCTTGACTGCTATACTTTTGACCAGACCAAAGCTTCTTGCCTTCACTCTCAACCAAAGAAATGAAAAGAATCTGCACATGTTGAAGAGCTCATCATTGTAAAATTTGATCCCACAATGTAAAATTTGTCCTCAGTGTTGTAGTTTCCTGTAGATCCCCTCGCCTCCCCCCTTTGAGATTTGTATTCCTGCAATATAATATAGTTGATTTACAACTACGAGACTTGAACTGAAGTTGGTGCTCAAATTCACCCCTGCAACAACCGATTAACTTATTTGTAGCCACGTTTGAACGTTGCTGACAATCAACACTAAAATCTTTTGATTCCAAAGTTGACATTCCAAGTTGCTACTGAACGTACGATGTTTTTGGACATGTTTGTTAGAAAACTTTTGCATCGGTTGCTGAAGTCTGATCCAAAGCTCTCTTGTTTGCTGAGAAACGTTGCTAATCAAAGCTCTCCGAAACGTTGCTGTATTTAAGAACGTTCAGGTAATAAACCCTCCAAATTCTAGTAGCGAAATTGTGCAGAGCTCGAAATGGAAATAAAAATGAAGAGAACCTGGCGTAGAAATCCACGCCAATTTGTTTCTTCGAGTCTGGGTTCTGATGAAATCATAAACTGAAAGGGAACTGCAATAAGTTCAAGAGCTGGGTGGTATTGTATGACTGAAATGCTGCGCACACAACATGGAATTTGGGGTTACTATTTTCCAGTTTTCATCAAGTTTTCAGAGGTGATGATGGGAACATAATCTCAATGCAGGAGAGTTTCGCCATCGTGGCATGTTTCGATCGGTTGAAGAGAGGAAGATTAAGACTAATAATGCTCATTGCTTGCCTTGTGTGCAAATTTTCAATAGGGTGGGTATGAAGTAGAAATTTCATTGGTTTGGCAGTGAGAAATCTCTACTACTATCAACTGGTACTAACTTAGTGAGTGGATCCACCTAACATAATCTCAATGTAGGAGAGTTTTGTCATTGTGACATGTTTTGGTTGGTTAAGCAATCAAAGAAGTCAAACAACTCAACTCTCCTACATTGAGATTATGTATAGTCATTGCAAAGTAGGCCAAGTCATCAAAAAATAATCACAGTTCAATACCCACAGCTCAGTAGGTCCTAACCGACAATTATTTTTGATAACTTGGCCTGCTTTGCAATTACCTAGTCCAAAATGTATATGCAGAAAGCGTACCAAAAACAAAATGCAGGTAAGTGTTGAAGAGCATGTCTTTAACGTACTGAGTCTATGTTCTGTGCGTAGGTCTATTCCAACCCAGGTCTCCGCGTACTTTTCGTTAATTCACGGTCGCTTTGTCAAAAAAGCCAGAGTTTTTCTTCTTCTTTTGTGCTTGATATGCTGCAGAGTGACTCGTGAGGTTCTTTATTTCCTTTTTCTTTTCATCGTGATACCAATGTGTCATACTCAGTTCTGAGTGACAAATCTCTTGCTTCGAGCTCATTCTTGAAGGGTATTGAGAACCTCAAATCATTTAATCTAGCAATTGTTGAAAAGGTTGTATGAGCTTCTTGAAATTGGTCAGCAGATAAAGTAGTCGCACTGTCACGGCATTATTCAGGTAGGTCGAATGCAGTTGTTTCCATGAGTCAAAAGTAAAAGAGGCAGAATATTTTGCATCTCAAGGTAAACGAAACTAGCTTTTGTAGGTTCCAAAAACATTCAACTAATTTAAAGACCTCCATGGCTCATTATCTATTACTGTTCAGTTCATAATAGCAGTTGGAGTACTGTTCTTATTGAGATCGTCACATTCGGAGAAGGGCTTTCAACTAGGAACCAGAGCACTATGAAACGCATGTATAGAACTGGAGTGGTTGGAGACACTCATCTGGAATCTTAGATCTATTATGTCATAAATTTTAGAGCTCTAGAGATTCTAGTGGTGAAGCTGAAAACGCATCTACGCACTTCGAAGTGACCTAAATATCAGCCCTCAAGTGTCACATTTTGCCACATCAACGTTCGCCACAATAAGAAGCAAAAGTTACCCATATTAGTTCTAATTTTCACGACTCTATCATAGATTTATAGTTGTATACTTGATTGAAAATTGGTCCCAATTCTAAATCTTGAATGATGCAATTCAGGACCCCTGAGAAAAGGAGAGACATGCCACTTTCTGCAGAGAGTTCTTACCCTACTTTCAACCATGAACCTCGATCTACCAGCTACTGTACTGAATTTCAAAGACTTAGAAGGTAAGCTGGCAACTCGAATTCAAAACCTGGAAACATCACTAGAGCTGGTAAGATCATCACATTGCGAAATGCATGTTTTGAAACAAAATTCATACTATCTTAAATTTAAGACCTTCATGTACATGTCACAATTTTGAGCGCCGAATCGTCTCATTTCAAAGAAACTGACTACAGCACTCGAAGAATGTTGATCCTTTTTTTGAAGTTGATGTGAATGGTTAATATGTTTGTTCGAAATCCCACACCAAAGTCCACAAGACAAGACAATGGGAGAGGTAAAAAAAACTATGTTCCATTCTTCTCTGGCAAAGAGCGACCAACATTATAAATAATTCTTATTGGCAATTTCGTGACTCTGGCAATTTCAATGTGTGATTGAGTGCGCCCTTGAACATAAATCTATCAACCAATCCTAACAACATCAATTCCGTCAAATTGACGCGATTCCTGCGCCAAAAATCGTAACCCAAGTCTGCACAAAGCTCTCCAAAACTACTGAGGCAGACCTGTGTAGAATTACCTTGGTTTTTTTATTAGGAAGTTGCAGTCCAGTATTCCAATACTTCGGCACCTTTTGAAATGCTATCCTAAATTTAAGACTTTTATGTACACATATGTCACAATTTTTGGCACCGGAATCGTGTCATTTTGAGGAAACTGACTATACGGGCTTCACACCCATCTGCTTGAAGGCAACGAAGTTCAATTCAAGCATTAGTTGCCTTACATTGGCAAAGAAGGAAATTGGGTGAATATACTGAAATTTTTAAAGCGATATACTGAAACTTTTTTCAAGAAGAAAGAGTCCAACAATTAATCATTCTTGCGTCATCGGCGGACCTCACATTTGCAAACAAATATTGATGTGGGACCTTAAACAAATTAACGCACTCTTCAAGTAGTATACATTGGTTCCAGAGAGACGGAACCAGAGTTAATTTCTAAGCCTCAATGAGACGGGAATAGAAATCAATAATCCGCAAGAGACTTTTTTTTTTTTTTCACATTGGTCGTTTGGACCAACACCAGAAGAATGTTGATCCAGTTTTTCTGAAGTTGATATGAATTAATGAACTCTGTTTGTTCTAGATTCCACACCAAGACAATGGGAGAGGACCCAAAACTATGTTCTATTCTTCTCTCGCAAAGAGCGAGCGACCAACATTATAAATAATTCTTCTTGTCAATTTCATGACTGGCAATTTCAACGTGTGATAAAGCTTAAATGCGTCCTTGAACATAAATCTATCAACGAATTCTAACATCAATTCCGATAAATTGGTGCGATTCTTTGCGCCACAAATTGTAACCCAAGTCTACGCAAAGCTCTCAAAAACTACTTGAGCTGGTGTTGAACTACGTTTTCTTCCTGAAAGTGGTAAATTTCTAGGTTTCACCAATTTAACGAAATCGGTTAAATTCCTTGTTTTAAAAAAAAAATTGTGCAGTAGTGAGACTGTCTCAATTGGGCACTCGGAACTCAATTCCCACTCCGCATCAAAACCATTCTGGACACATTCTTACGAAAAAACCGAATGCTGACTTGGACGCGGGGGTGCCACTTGGCGCAACTCGACTTGTTAAACCCTGAAACACCGCCTTCTCCAGCTCAGCGCACTAAAATTCCACATGTCAGTCCCCCACTGGGCCGCAACCGACTTCCCCTGGCTGCGTGGCTCCTCCCTCCCTCTGTTCATCAGTCACATGAACTTCGTGTCGCTGCTCATGGCTTTTCATAGAATTTTTTTTTTTTTAAACAATTGGAAATCCATTGCACAGCATGAAGAAGCTTTTCATAGAATTTTCACTTCTACAACTGACGTTTAAAAAGCCCTCCCTCAATTGCTTTATCAGGCCGGCAAGTTGCAGGATGCAACCAAAGAATCAAGCAACTGGGTTTAAGGTACTGACTGACTAGTCGTGGACGGAACTGTACCTCGATTCTCTGCCAACAAACGTACTCACCCTTTTCGTTTCAAACCACTCCATTTCTTCAAAAGTACTCCTTATTTTCTCTAAAAGATCCATAAAAAAATATTAAGAATCAATCATTCCAGTGATAAACTTAAGCGTAACAAGTCAGTTATGATAAGATAAGTGCGTTCTCATATCATTTTTTGCAGGGTGGGGTTGACATTCGGAAATGGGTTGGACAGACAGACAGACAGACGTACTACTGAGATGGACTCCAGTAGAGTGCACGTGAATGTTTCTGAATTATCTAAATTTCAAGGGACAGAAACACCGTAAGGACGAAAGCTTGACGTGCAGAAGGCGTTGGAAGAATCCGGGTTTAGCACCCTTGCGGCGCGCGTGCTCCAGGATTGGGTCACTTCAGATGGTGGCGGACTCGGTTCTTCAGGTACTTGTAAACAAGGGAGTGTCTCTCTGGGTTCTAAAAATGTTCTAAAAACTGTTTTCAAATGAGTTCTTAATGTGGTTTTTAATGTGGTTTTTAATGTGGTTATATGTGGTTTTATTGTGGTTTTAAATTGTGGTTTGTTGTCGTGTTTGTACACGTGACTAGGAGCAAAGGGTGATGTAAGTTGAGGGATCCGTTGGTTGCAAAAATCATGAAGCATTACCTTACTTTTTTACTCAGTATGGCAAGATAAGGGCAACATGAACACTGAGCATGTATTCTAGGCTGTCGTTTCCATGCAACTTGACGTAGCTTGAAAAGGGCAGTCGCTGCAATTGGGATAAGGTGGGTACACCTGCAAAACCGCCACTTCTGTTTTTTCTACTGTGCTCTGGTTACTGTTGTTTGACTGCTCAAATTTTTGTGTTTTCTTATTGGGAAGTGAAAGGAGGTTCCAACGCATCAAAGAATGTGGTGTTTGGATATTGTATGCAAAATTTGTGAAGGAGCAAAGTTTGGGTTTTGAAATGGTCTCTTCTATGTATGTGCAGAGTTGATTTTGGAGATGTACATAATGTGGAGATGGTGATTTAGGGTAAGTATACATTTGGAGGGGTGCCCACCTTAGGTAGAAAATGAGAGATATGCTTCAATCCTTACAATGTGACTCAAATTTTTTTGGGGAGTTTCACACATTTGGGCTTCTATTTTTGTTCAATTAAGTTATTTACTTCAATTTTATCATGTTGGTTATATGCAAGTTGCTTACAAACCTCTAAAATTTTATGATTTAGTTCCCTCCCCCCCCCCCTCCCAAAAAAAACCCCTTCCAAACTGACCAAAGAGTAAAGATGAAAAAAATTAGAAATCCAATGATAGGATTTGGTATATGAAATGTTTGGAACTCTATAGGAAAAATATCCAGAATCATTGGCAAAGTAGAATGTAAAATATTAGTGATTCAATGAAGGAAAATAAATACTTTTTGCAAATCTAACCATGGGATATTGTATAAAAAATTTGCAAGGATGTGTGGGAAAGATTTCAGAAACTTTGACTAAGTAGATTGTAAGATATCAATGTTCAAAGTGGGAAAAAAAGATTTATTTGCACCTTGTCATACAAGACTTTTTTAACTTTGAAGTGGAGAATTGAGTTGAAAATTTAGGAAAAAATTCAAAATATTTTAATTGATTTTCAATATTCTTTTTAGATTGTTTGCTAGTAGATGGAAGGAAATATTATATAGTTGACAACTCTAGAATGGGATTGAATTACGTCAATTCTAAAGTTTAGATTGTTGAAACAAGCAATCTAAATCTAGAGAGCCTTTTTTTTAAATAATTGTCAAAATTGAATTCAAAAATGAATAATATACATTATTTCCATTATCGTGTCCTAATTACCAACAAATCAAGAGTAATTGTAACTTTCCCATCATTGATCGTGATTAAATGTATCAAATCTCTTTATGTAGATATAAAAATATTCCTTGAGGAAAAAATTCAAAATTTCATTTGAGGCTTTTTTTCTTGCCAACCCTCAAACATTTTATACTTGAGAAGGCACAAATTTTTCATCCTAACATCGATTGAAATAAAAATCATATTTCTAAAAAGATGTTACATTTACTAGCCTTCGAAAACGTTTCAAAAAATCACAATAGAATTTGACATCAAATGTACATGTTCCAAAATTTTGAAAACACATTAGAGGACTTTGAACCTTTGTAGATAAAGATTCAAGCAATACTATAGATGAATGAAGTATCATTGGGCAAAACATTGCCCTAGAGTATCATATTCAACATCTATAATATGAACTTTGGAGCACTTAGGGGTCAAGGTAACACCACCTAAAAACATCCAAATAAATTTTTGAGGATGGTTTCCGTTCTTGAATTCTAAACTTTTTGGTAGGGTCTTCTTGGTAGTCAAAAGGAGATTATAGATTCTTGTAGAACACATTTTTTGGACATGATATGAACGAAGTGTAAATTTTCAATGAATAATCTACACATTTCACCTACATTCATGGATGTAAATAGCTTCATCATTGCTCAAAATGATCGCATATACTATACATGGTGTTCTTTGCCATTCAATCTCAAAACACTTGCACCTATACTCAAAGAAAGTGGCCCTCAATTTATTTATGACTTAGAAGGCCCACATGGATTTGTTTTTGAGGTCTATAGCAAGTCGTCCATCTTCCCAACTTTCAGACAACCACATGACAACACTCTAAAGTAGGGTGAACCTGAAACTCTCGTAAGATGAAATAATGTCATGGATACTCACTCCAAAAGTTGTGTTTTGGAGTGGTTGCCAGGGAATTTGATTGTTATTGACAGCCATGTCGCGGTTTGTTTTGTTTTTATGGAGCCTACTCAAATTCTACTTGTTGCAAGGGTTGTTGCAAGGGCCGGGGTGGAGACCTTTTCTGAAGCCTGTCCATCATCCAAGGCCACCAGTTTGGAGCATGAGTGCGGAAGCTCCCACCAATTTGACAAGTGAGTTTTGTTTTTGTTGTTTTGTTGTTTTTTGTTTTTTGTTTTTTGCTGTTTTTGTTTTTCGTATATTTTTAAAAACAAATGGGAAATGACAAGTGAGTGAGTTTTCAGGGTCTCAAGGAGTCTCCGGAGTTGAACGTTGATGAGTACAGTACTTGGATTGGCAGGAGAATCTTCATTTCTTTAATTATTCACTACATAGGTATTTATGGGGGTTCTTTTATTTTTTAAATTAAAACTTTTCTTTTTGGAATGTCATATTTAGAACTCCCAGATGCTCCCCAAGAATTTCTGTTGCAGTGGGTGACATCAGCTTTGTTTCGTCATCAACTACCGTTATACCCCCTAATAAAAAAAATTAAAAAAACGTTTTTCAATTGAAGCAACCGATTTTTTTTCCATTCCAATTTTTTTGTATTTTTTTTTTCAAAAAATGAACCAATGATGGATCCAGAAGTTGGGGTTGAGACGGTTTTTTATTTTTAATTTAATTTTCATAAATAAAGGAAGTGAGACGGCTTTTGGCTAATTGTGGGGTGCACCCCAACTTGGGTTCCCCTGACGGTTGCAGGAGGGAACCCCAGTTGTTGTTGTCCTGGACTTCCCATTTTCTAAAAGGACAAGCGGCCTTTTGGCCTCAAAAAAGGCGCCCGGGGGGCTCAATGGTTTTTGAGTGGCTCGTTGTTTATGGTCATGAGTGAACTTTTGGAACAAAAGGGGCAAATTGAGTTAAAAAAAAAGAAAAAATTTAAAAAGAACATCCAATATAGTGAAACTTTTCTGAATCGAGTTGAAAAACAAAAACAAAAACAAAAATGTAATATCAAATATAGTGTGACTTTTTGAAATGAAGGATATGCAATTGGGTATCCAAAATCATAACCAAAAATTGTACAAAATATTCTGTATCTTTCATTTCATGTGATCATTTTTTATGTGCATATATAACCTCCAAGGCTAAGGACTTAACCCCTTCAAATTTTCATTGGCAAATTCTCAAAAGGGTGAAACAAATCTCAATATTTTGTAAATTAGGGACTTGTAGAGTAATAAGTTGACATACTTGTTGAATTTTTTTATTTTCAAAATTTCAATGTGAAAAATATTTGAAATTTTATTTAAGAAATGTACTCTAATAGAAAAAAGGGAGCAAACATTATTTTTTTTTTTCGAGTGTTCTCTCCAGGAGTAAAGCATGGTACAATAAGGGGGTCAATCCTGCTCCTCCCCTCCTGCAAAAGCTCGTAGCATTACTTTACTTTACACAGGCACCTCCAAGTTGGGCGGGGTGGCAGCAAAATCTTCATTTTTGTTTTCATTTAGTAGATTCCTAAGAATATCCCAATTGGCGAGGCAGGGCTACGTCAGCAGCCTTGTCGTGCCTGCTCGTCAGCATTCAGCCACGATGCTCAATTCGAGCCTCCAATTTACAGATATCTATAAATCTGTAAATCAGATATCTGTAAATCAACAAACGAACTACATAGGATAGGACCCCACACACCAAAATTTTGACGGTGAATGCATTTGGATTTTGGAAGGATTTGAAAAGAAAAGTTTTAGGTGCAATTGTGAAGGGAAACTTAACCACTTAGCTCCTAAATAATATTTTTTGAAAAAAGTGTTTTTTAATACTTAAATTAAAGTTTGTCCAAAGGCACAAGTGAACATTTATTACTCCGTTTGCATTGCAATTGTTGCTAATTCCAATATTTTAGAGGCTAGCATATTATTAGCTTAAAAATTGGTAAGTGGACAACAAGATCAAGCAACAAAAGGTGGATAACAATTCCTACAAGAAATAGATTTGTAAACTACAAATGACAAAGCAATGAATAATCATTAGGCAGACAACAAATAATGTTTGATAGGCAAACCTTAGCAATAGACAAGCGGTTGGTGGATATTTTATTCTCCTGCAATAATTTACACTTTTGGTTGTCAAAAGACATTGAAAACCTCACATCCATGTTCTAGATGATAACATTCATAACGTGTGTGGACTTGTCTCTTTATTGAACGTGGATGTAACCATTCACACCTACCCTAAGTGGACATGTCCGTTTAGTGAACATAGATGTATACATTCACATCCACCCTAAGTGGACATGTACTTACATTGGACATAGATGTAGACATTCATACCCACCTTAAATTGGGAGATCTAGAACGTGGGTGCGGACATATTTGATTTATCCTAAACGGTTGCATGACATCCAATGTCTAGACAACCTACCACCAGAGACTACTTAAATGCCATTTTGTAATGTTTTTGCTAAACCTTTTGAATTGTCTAGTTGCTTAAAATCATATAGCCATTGCAATTTCGCTTTGAATTTTGACTCTGTTTCATGCTTAGAACATAGCTTTCTTGTGGTCTTTTGAGCAACTCTTTTAGTTACACCTTAATTAGACTAACACATGTGTAATCAGGTGGTTAGGCTAGAATTGGGATTGAAACCTACACACCATTTCTATTATGCATGTCTATGGAGGTGAATATCTTATTAGGTTTGTGCATTATTCCATGATATTATCATGTTTAAGGTAGCAACATCCATAACCATTACTGTATCCATAACTAGCTAGTAGAGTGCCCTCAAATTGTCTCCAAGAGTACTTTGAAACCATCACCCATTCTTAA
Source organism: Pseudoscleropodium purum (assembly GCA_963969395.1). Taxonomy (NCBI): domain Eukaryota; kingdom Viridiplantae; phylum Streptophyta; class Bryopsida; order Hypnales; family Brachytheciaceae; genus Pseudoscleropodium; species Pseudoscleropodium purum. The sequence continues at coordinate 13,034,906 of OZ017800.1, read as the reverse complement.
TTGTGATTGGTAGGCTTTGAATTTTTTAGATTTTGTTGTAAGAATCAAGGTAGATTTACTAGAGTGCGGTTTAGGGTGCCCTAATGAGTTCTACTTTGAAAATTCATAGAAATTAGATGTCTTATCCAAATTTTTTTCTTAAATTTATGATTTTCAGTTGCTAATACCGCATAAATATTTTTTCTAAAAAAATATGCCTTTAACTCTACTAAATTGCTTATTTTGACAATTATAGGTGTTGCTACTTTATATCCATAGAGATATCACAACATTTTTTTTCTTCTAGTGAAGCAAATTTACATATGAAATTAGACATTTCCACCTTTCCAACCTTGCATTACAAACAAAAATACAATTTTTTATGAAAAATCAAATGGTTTCAAAATTTAAAAATGTAATATGTATATTGTTTAGGATGAAGGCTAGTTTATTTACTCCTCTAATACTAACTCATGTACAAGATCAAAAGGTCTATCCTATTAGGGTACGCACCAACTTTACAATCTTCAAAAGCATTACATGCAAATTGTATTTGTACTATGTTGTCAATGCACAATAGCATATTGGTAAGTATTAGTGTATTGTTGGTATGTATTGTAATATTTGATGATTTTTTACAATTTTGCAATGATTCTTATACCATTTCATACATTGCAAGATTTCTAACATTTTCCAACTTGAGACAAATTTCTTGATTTGTATGAATTTCACATTATTCAAGATTCTATGCTTCAAGTGATTAATTTTGTCTCTATTGGAATCTCAAGCATTAATTGAGGCTAGGATCATAATATAGACCTCTTCAGATTAAGTCCTAAGTTTCACTAAATTTTCAAAATTTGATTGATTGAGAATCGAAAATTGAAATTTGGGGCTTTATACTCGTACATTCCAAGTTTGACATCACTCCAAAATGCCTACATAGTAGCACTTTTGAGGACTTGATGCACCAATGAAGTGGGATATAGAGGTTGAATTGGGTTTAGCAAAACTAGAGCCTAACTCGCCTTCAAGTTTTTAATTATTGCTTTGAATACGAAACTAGAGAAAAAAAAACCCATATAAACCATCCTTGATGGTTTGAAATTCTATCCAAACATGTTCAAATCAAAATTGATGCTAAAAATATTTAAAATCAAGGTTTTTGACTTTTTGACCCAATTTTTGAGTACTTAATATTGTTGCCATAAAATATTATACAAAAGAGAAAAGTCGGGACTAAAAGTTGGGACTTTGGCCTTTATACTATGAAGTCCTAAATCCTACATTTACTATTTTTTATTCACCTTCTACAACCCAAGGAAGTTGGGATTTTGCCTTGAACCAATATTTAGAAAGTTGGAACTTGGGATGTAGTATGAAGTGCCTTAAGGTTTGTCCAATATAACCACTTTGAGATTGTTCTAAAAATATGATTTTAATTATTATAGGTTCTACTAATACATTATCATGGTTTTTATCGTATCTTGTTGACAATTGAAAAAGGATTTTAGTTTCTCTTTATTTGAAAGTCAATAACTAAAAAATTTCAAAAACTAAAGATGTGTAATAAAGTGCAACTTAAAAAGAATAGTGATAATGATCATAGCTCTCTAATTTAAGTTGTGAACTACAATTCACACCTTATATTTTCACAATTGGACTTGCGTATTACTCTCACAATTTCACCAACATTTTCTAACAAAATCTGAAATCAAAAACTGAAAATTGTTTTTGAAATAGACTCTCAATTGAATATTTTGGATACTCAAAATTTTGTGAACATCCAAATGGTTTCTTAAATTGTGGAAGTCAAAAGGTTGTTTATGAAGTTTATTTGAGACTACAATGTATACAAGATTGTGGAGGACTAAATTAGGGTTTGTCAAAGGCACAAGTGAAAGTTTACTACTTTATTTGCATTGTAGTTGTTGCTAACACCAATTTTTTGGAAGTCAACATATTATTGACTTAAAAGTTGGCAAGTGGATGACGAGACCAAGCGGCAAAAGGTGGATGACAATTCTCATAAGAGACAAACTTGCAAACTACAAACAACAAAGCAATGGATAATACTTATTGTGGATGGTCACATAAGTGAACAACAAAATAATGTTTGCTTGGCAATTTATTCTCCTATAGTAATTTACACTTTTAGTTGTCAAAGGACACTTGAAAACTCACACCCATGTTCACGATAATGACATTCATAACATGGGTGTGGACATGCATGTTCATTGGACATTGATGGAGACATCCACATTCACTGTAAGTGGACATGTCCTCACATTGGATATAGATGTAGACATTCACCTCCACCCCAAGTGGACATTCAAAACATGGGTGTGGGCATGTCCGATTCATTAGACATGGATGTGGACGTTCACACCCAGCCTAAACCGCATGACATCCAATGTCTAAACAACCTACTATCAAAAGACTACTTAAGTGGCATTTTGTCTACACTTGTAAGTATGAATGTAATGTATTTGCTATACCTTTTGAGGTGTCTAGTTGCTTGAAATTATATAAGCCATTGCAGTTTGTTTTGAATCTTTTTTCTACTTGATGCTTGAAACATAACACTTTGTGCTCTTTTGAGCTATTCTATTAGTGATAATTTAGATTGCCACATGTATAATCACATAACTTGGCTAGAATTTGAATTGAAACATGTTCACACTTTTGTATTGTGCATGTCTATGGAGGTGAATATTTTATATACAGGTTTGTTTTTTAATTATTTCAATTCTATGAATGAGGTTATATCAAAGAGAATATATCTTGAAACAAATATTAGAAAAGTCCATCATTATTGTTGTTTCCTATATAGGATGTGCATATTTTTTAGAATAAGGTGCCAATACCTCAATTCTAGTATTTATTAATTTTAGTTGTTTATATTTTGTTTTGCATCTTTATTTGTTATGTATTATTATATATTAGAAGAGAAGATCATCATCTAAGGTATGATTTTTAGCATGTATTCTATCTTAACACAAATGAAAGCTCTTGAAGATTATATAGAGACCTTGAAAACAAAATTTGATGCAATGGTTTATATATTAACTACTTAAATCCGGTTCAAATTCAAAAAAGGAGAGGTCTAATTTAACAAGATGAAGCAAAAGATGGAGGATGGAAAAACGGTTGGAGAAGTTGGAGAAGTAGGCAAGCTTAGTGTTGTTTAGAATTTCATGCGGAGAATAAGATGGTAGAATTATGATTTGATTCTACAAAGCTTTGCAAAAATGGTTTATGATAAATATTTGTTCAAGTATCATATTTTTATTTTATATACATATTTATTTATTGTTTACTAATTGATTACTTATGTGCATTTTTTAATTTTTTTAATTTCCTTAATTTGAAGTGTTTGAACCTACTAAGGTTCTTACAATTGTGCATAAAAATTGAAATCTTACTTTTATATTCAACACAAAATACATATTTGATAATGTAAAGACAATTTCATATCTATTTTGACCTCATGAAACAATAGAGGGATCATTAGATAATTTTTTAATTGAATCCATGACATTATAAAAAAAAACAAGGGTATAAATGACTTGACTACAATCAATATAGGCACAATAATGACTAAACAATGATTGCGAATAGTCATTTTTTAGTCATTTTTCAATTGTTGTTGTGCTTATAGTTATTGTGGTCAAGTTGTTTATATCCTTGTTTTCTTTTAGTGTAAATTAGTCTTCATTTGTAATATCAAGATAAAAATCAAGCATAGGATAGATGACTTCTTTGCTTACAAGCAATTGGTGATATCCTCCAAATGTAACTGGATATCCTCTCAATTTACATGTTGTCTACAGCATCTCATTGATGAAATCTATACCTGAAATCAATGAAATTGAATCCAAACTACCACTTGACTTTCTTTTTTAGTATTTGAACTATCCCATTACTTCCCATATTACTATTTCATCTTGTATTGACTTTTTTTAGTGTTTGAATTATCACATCACATCTTTTTCTAATGTCCAAATTCCTTTCTTGGTGTCTAGAAAAATGTGTAATAGTGGAATCTAGAATTATATATTTTTTACTTTGCAAATAGTCCGACCAAAAATTTGATAATTCAATAATAGGAGCAATGCTCGATTGCTTATTAAGACAAATGCGGTTGTAGTTACCTTGCAATGAATTTGATCACAGTGATCAAATTCATGACAATGAAGAAATTGATCATAGAAAACTTGATGACATTCTCATGAACTTTTTTAATTTAATCATTTTTAGAATATTAATAGGTTGATACATGTGACAATTTTCTATTGCATATGAATTTGTTGTCTCTCATCCTAGCTTTAGATGACTTTCAAGAATATAAAGGCTTCATTCAAAGAATACACATTATGGAGATCAGGATCGAAGGCAAAAATCTTTCCTTATATTTTTTATTTTGTGGCCAAAGTCAATTTTTGACATTTGATCCAGGCAAGTGGCAATGGCAAGACAACAATCCATTGATGGTGTATTTTACATCTATAGGTTGCAAGTTCCTTAGTAAATATTGTCAATTAAAAAGGCCTATCTCAACTAAATGGCTAGACTTTCTCCCACTTATCTTTAGTCTAGATTGGAAAGATGTTTGGCGCAAGGCTATATCATCGAAAGAAGCAACCTTTATATAGTTAGTATGGCAAAATATAGTTGTTGTCTACACTTGGAGAGCTAGGCATCAACATCATATGTAATTGTTGCAACTTAGAGATGGATGAAACTTTTCACCATCATTTTCTCTTGTGTCCACAAGCCTAAGGGATTTGGAGGTACGCCCAGTTTATTCTTCACCATTTATTGGAAGACATCTTAAACACAATCCCCAAATTAGGTTCAATTTCACTCAATGTGTCTTCCAATCTATTGTCCTCAAAAGGTTTCATAGCTTGAGGACAATTTGAACTTCCTTCATGACTCTTTTGTGTGGATTATATGGATCTCTAAGAGCAATATGATCTTCAATCATCATTGATGGCTTCCTCATTTAACTCAAAAAGTACTATGAGACACTCTTTTGGACTCTATTCATGTAGAGCAACTCAAGGCAAACTTGGTAGCATGTCAATGCCCTCAATAATCTAGTGATATTTAGCAAAATTTTGATAATATTTGGATCCACTCACTTATTCTTGCCTTTAGAGATGGAGATTGCGTTGTTTGGAACAAAAACAACCCTCCTCCTATTATTTTCACTTAGCTTTGATTTGTTCCTTTTTAACCTCTAAATGCCTAAGGCTTGTTTTGAGCTTCTTGGGATTTGTTGTAAATTGGATAAAATGCCAACATTTTGATAAGTTGTATTAATTTTTTTGAATTATAACCATACAAATTCAAACTATACATGTTATAGATCTCATAGGAAAAGAAAACACAATATTATCACTTATGGAGTGAAAGATTATAATGTTTGACTGTGAAGGTGTTAAAACTGCAAAAGTGATGTAAAGTCTTTCAATTTTCTTTTCACAAGTCAAATCTAAAAATTTGGTGACTAAAAAATATGAGGTTAAAAGGCCTAACATGTATAATCCAAATCAATTTATGGATTTTAAAAATCTACTCTATAATTTTTTTAAATGAATTTTGAATGTGATTTTTTTTCCAAGATCTAGTGTATTTGAGAGGCTCATTTTCAAGAGCTCTCAACACTATGGGAAGTCAAGATTGCAATGGGCACCCTTGCACAAAATCTAGAATAAAAAAATCACTACCATTTCTTTTCAAGATCGGATTTTTGATGCTAAAACTAGACTTCAAGAAGAACTTTTCAAAAATATAAACTACTAAAAATAGCAACTTGATTAGGTTTCACTTAAATTCAAAGTTTTGCAAATATCAGATTTTGGTGCCTCGGGCATTGAGGGGCTAATATGTGTTCATTTCTCTTCATTGTCGTCTAGCTTGGATGTTGTATATTGTGTTTTTTAAAGCAATGGTTCTTCCATTTGTTAAAAAATAAATAAATAAAAATAAAAATGTTGAATCCCAATTTGACTTCTTCTTCTCATGAAGAGTGAAGATGATAAAATTTGACATTTATATCAAGTGAAAAAGGATTACCACAAGGCTATTCTAATTCCTTCATTTATTTTCCCTCTACTCACATGGAAGTGCACACCCATTGTTTTGATTGTTGATGTTGGCAAAGGCATTATTAACTTGAAGAAATAGCTTGGAAGTTTGTCAACTTCACCAGCATATGGAATTAATTGCACCTTTAGTGACAGATGATGAGACAAACAAACAAGGAATGACATTTGGAGGACAAACCTTAATTGTAGACAAGTAAACAATATTTAATCACCCTTTGCTAATTTTCATTTTTACTTGACAAAAGACATTGAAGGCCTCACATCCACATTTGGAAAGTGTATGTCAATGTCCACACGACATCTAAGTTAATGTTCAAACAACCTTGCTTAGGGTCATTTCTTTAGGTTTATGGTTTAAAAGTACAAAATAATTACTTGAAAAATTCTCATACTCTTTTTAAGGCTCCTTATACTTTATGAATAAATTCCAAATTAATTGGTTTGTTTTATTAGTAATAATAATAATAAGATATGTTCATTTTTTCTATAAATATTATATAAATCATAAATTTTCTTTAAACCAATAGAAAATTCAAACACAACATTTTATAGACAAAGCATAGTCTTATGCAATTCAAAATAGAAGGTTGAAACTTAAATATAATTTAAGAGATTATTAAAAAGTGATTTTTTCTCTGATTCCTTATTGAATAAAGGATGGAATGTAATCATCAATTTTGAAAGAAGCATCCGTGAGAAAGAAAACAATCACATATGATTAGATTGTATGCAACCATGTTTTGTTGCCATTTCCAAAAAAATACATGCCAAACCAAGAAAAAGAAGTGGCATTTCATGTCTTTAGGAGACTATTATTTTTATAAGAAAGATTTTGAATGATTCCATGTATCACTTCACTTCATTTTTATGTTGTTATTGGTCACTACATTTTGTATTGGGAAGTTTTTGAAGAATGTATCATTGCCTATTGTTTTAATTTATTTGGTTTTAAGGTATTAAATTGCTACTTAAGAAGTCATTTCCAACTATGACATGTAGAGAGTGACAAAATGCCACAAAATAAGGTTCCACTTAGTAATAATTGACCAAGAAGTTGTTGCAAGTGTGCTTTTGCCATAGGATTGTAAATAAAATATAATTAATGATTTCTAATGTCTTTCAAAAAAAATGTTCAAAATTTTCCAAGAGATTGTCCTTGAAGCCTCCAAATCTAGTTTGGCACTCAAGCTTCCATCTCCTACAATTCCCCCCCCCCCAAAAAAAAAAAAAAATTACTTTTTGAAATAAACTTTCAATACGCTCATTTGTCCTACTAATTTGTGTGGCTTTAATTTACCAAAGTCACATTATTTTGAATTAGAGCAAGGATTTTTAATTATTATATTATACCAATTTTCAATTTATTTTTATTTTTATAATATTTAGGTGTTGCTAATTTTGACCCCTCACTAATAAGACAAATCAATCTAGTAGAAACAAAGATTGCATAGGTTGAATAATGTCTACAAGAAAACCTAATCTGAATGGTTTAACATTTCAAGTTCATCTTCTCATGGATACTTTCTCTAGTCTTCTTACTCCACATTTCTACTCCTATTTTTACTATCACGAGAGAGCAATCTCGCATAGAATTGTCTTTGATTAAGGTGATGACAAACAAGATTTGAACCAAGGTGCGCTAATTTGTCTTCTTACAGAAGAAGGCATTTTCTTTACCCAAAATTATTTAGTGTCACCACAATTGTCTTTTTGAACATTGGTAATATTTCAACCTACACTAATTAAAAAAAATAGTGTGCCTTTGGTAAATCAATGCCGCATTACATCATTCAAAGCCTTTCTTTTATAATTTTACCAACTATTTTCCATTACTTCCCAATGGATTTTTTCCAAGTATTGAGTCCAATATTTTTCTCTACTCTTTATTCCAAATCAATTTTTTCACAGATTTATTTTACTGGTTTATTTTTTTCTGATTTTTTTTTTTTCCAATTGCTACCCATGTTTCTTTTTCTTTTTCCAATTCCATCGGCTAACAATGAACTAAGTAACCGGCGAACTGATTGTCGCATTGGCATTCACTATTAGGACAAATCAATGTAGATCCCCAAAGATACCTAAATTCCGGTATGCAGTACATCCTTCTTCAGATTCCTTTATGCAGCGGTCAGTCGGTCGGTTCATTCACAGACCGAAGACGTTGAACCATCCGTCGACAATATCAGTGTCTGCGGAAAGTGTAAGAAACTCTGTCAAATCTACCAATCGCTTAGATTCTTTTCAAGGGTACAGTAAGTTACCCCCAAAAGAAAGGAGGAAGGTAACTATAAAGGTAGCCTGCTCTAAAAGTGAGACACTTTGAAGGGCCAGTCCGCCATTTTCATGTGGTTCCTGTGGATGGGGAGATTTTTAGCTCATTTTTCAGATAAAGAGAAATAGGTGTAGTATGTAACACAAGTTATTTTATATTTTTTGAAGGATTATTGAATTACTTATGAATTTTCAAAGATTTCTGTCTAGTAGGCATCTCTTTGTGACCACTGGTAGGTCTCCCCAAAATCCATTCCCTTGCAATTCGTAAAGAGATAAGAGGAGGAATTAAGGAGAATGATTGAATCTTGCAACAAATAACAAATACTTTGTCCTTGATTTAGTTAGTGGCTAGAAAAAGAAATTGATTTAAGGACCACGTCATATTCACTTTAGAGCAAATTGTAGGGTTGAGTTGAAGAAGACGGTTTCTTTTAGAGCACATTGACTACCTTATTTATAATTTCTTCATGGTTATGCAAAACTCTTAGCACATGGCCATACACACCCACGGACTAAAAACTTCCAATTTAGCTCTTGATCACTATAAACATTCCATTGGAAACTATAAAAAAGCATGACTTGACCAATGAGGTTTCTTTACAGTTACCCAAAACTTTGGCAACACACACATGCATCAACAAAAAAAAAATTCTGATTTAGTGCATGATCATAGTCTATATTCTATAGGCAATTATGAAAAAGGCATGAAGGTGCAAAGGAAATTTAGAAAACCTTGCGATTTTTTTGAGGTGTCCAAATGGATGAAAAAACATAAATGATCCTCTGCAAAGGTTAAATTGGGCAGAAATTAAATCATTTTGTAAAAAAGTGCCACATGTCATGTCATGAATGGTGTGCCTAAGGTGACATGGACCTCTAAGAATTTGACATGGAAAATTCAATTTCAGCACCTAAGTGCCAAATTAGACCTTTACGTACGGTATGTATATTTCATTTTGAAGAGTTAGGAGTTAGTTGATAAATATAGTTTCCTTCATAATTCACATAACCATAGTCATTAGATGAAATTTGTGGTCTCTAAGAGACTGTGAGTAATTTGGCCCTAGGAACGTAGTGAACGTGGGTAGTAGTGCAATCTGACATAGCTAAGAGAGTGCCACGTCATTGCCCAAAAAAATTTATTAATTTTTTTGCATTCTAAGAAAATAAATAAATATATATAATTTAATGCCAAAACAGGCTGTTGGAGACCTCGAATTTCATCTAATGTGTTCTTCAATTTCATTTTGATTTTACAATGTTCATTTGCATGTGCTTACTAAGCAAATGGGAATTAAATATAAACTACAAATCTCACCATTTGTCTCATTTTCTTATTGAACTAGTGCCTACATCCCTTTCTCTATATGAGATGTGTTTTGTATTTGACTATTTATTTTAGCATCAAGCTAAACCTTATCATTCAAAGTGGGTCTGGTTTTAGCATCTTGCTTTGCTTTGTATCCTATCAAGGTAGTTAATTAGATTCATAAATTTTGTTATCAATGTGGATATACACAACATTCATGCTTTTCCTTTACATACTTAGTTGATCCTATAGTTTTTTTACTTGTGCAAGTCAAAAGATTGTTTCCAAAGTTTATTTGAGACTACAATGTATACAACATTGTGAGGGACTTAATTAGGGTTTGTCCAAAGGCATAGGTGAAAGTTCATTGCTCTATTTGCATTGTAATTGTTGCTAATACCAATTTTTTGGAGGTCAACATATTATTGGCTTAAAAACTGGCAAGTGGACAATAAGACCAAGCGGTAAGAGGTGGATGACAATTTCCATAAGAGACAAACTTGCAAATTACAAACAACAAAGAAATGGATAATCCTTTGTGTGGATGGTCACATAGGCAGACGACAAATAATGTTTGACAGACAAACTTTAGGAATAGACATTTTATTCTTCCGTAATGATTTATACTTTTGTTTGTCAAAGGACATTTGAAAACTCACACCCACGTGTAAGATGATGACATTCATAATGTGGGTGTGGACATGTCCTTACATTGAATATGGACGCAAACGTTCACACCCACCCTAAAAAGACATTTAGAACGTGGATGTGGACATGCCTGGTTCATTGAACATGTATGTGGATGTTCACACCCATCTTAAACTACATGACAACCATTGTTTAGACACCTACCAACTGAGACTACTTAACTGCTACCTTTGTATGGCCTCAATTTTTGTTATGATTTTTTGAAATTTTTTCTTTCACTTAGAAAAGCACTTTAACTTTTGGAAAATATGATTCTTATTTCAATTGTGGCCTAGGTGCAAAAGTTATACAACAATGACCTCAAAATGACTAAGCCCAAGTAACCAAAAAATCCACAAAAGTTTGAAGTTAGAAATAAATAAAAAATTCTTATAGATTATATATTTTTTAGTACATGAAATGCTTTGATTCATTCAATTTGAATTAGTGATGTGAAAGTTATGAAGCTTCTTTTTTTAGGTAATTATAGCATCTTCTTGAGAAAATAAGATATAAGAATTGTTTTTGAACTCAATTTTCAAAATTAAAAAAAAATTCCACAAAATTTACTATACTAGCTAGAAAAGTCATTAGAAGATTTTTGGGGCCTTTGAATGCTTGCGAGTTATTACAACCTGCGAATGCAGGAAATAGATTCGGCACAGCGGTCTGACGTGACCGAGACCCTGCCACCTCATTAACCTAATTTTTTTTTAATTATGAATTTTTTTTTGATAGCGAGCCGTTCCCCTCGTTGCGGAGAACAACTGTGGGGAACATGCTCGAAATAGGCTTTTGGACCTCCAAAACTCTTCTAATGCTCACTATTGAAATTAGATTTTTTTTTGGAATTTTTCCCTACAAATTGTCAACTCTATTCATTGACATAATTTGATTTAAGCAAAATCTTTTGTGCAAAATTTTTAATTGAAGAAGTTTCAAAATCAAATCATTTAGTCACATAAGGTATACAAAAATCCATTTTCTTCACTTTGAATGCAAATATGTTGCTATCTATGTGGTAAAGTTTCTAAAATTCCTTTGACACATTCTTTTGCTAGTGTAATGCAAGATCATATGATTAAATATATGAAAAAATAAAATTGTAAAGTTTTTTTGCTCTTTACAATGAAAATGTAATTTTTGAGTGGTTTTTGATGGAAAAGGCCTTGAAACTTTATGGATTAAAAGAAAAATAATTCCATTGCCAATTGCCCTTCAAATGTGAAATACTCAAATTACATAGATTTTAATAGTAAAAATAAAGCCTAGGATTCATAAAACTTCAATCTCTCTTTAGTTGTCTTGTCTAACAAGTAGCTTCATGGTTGTAAAAGATGTTTTATATTTGGCAAATAAGTCAATTTATCAAGAAATCTAAAATTGTCTTACTTATCATTTTCAGCAATTGTGTACTTGAGTAAAAAATGTGCCAAAAAATTAATGTTGGGGCAACCTAAAGAGAGTATAATGCATGTTATAGTATTTTTCACAAATTTTTGCTCAAACCAGGCTTCATAAATCAAAGCATTATTTTGTTTCAAATTTTGTAAATTCCAGTGAATGTATTTTCCAAACCCCCCAAATAAATCCAACAAATGGATTTTCCAAATTTCATATCATATCAAAATTGGATGAAAATATGGGTGATTCTATCCAAATTTTTTGTAGATCAATACAACCACTAGCCCCATGAACTAAAATCAATTAATTCCGGCCCCATCAATCAGATGTTTTTTTACTGATAAAGCCATTCCATCTCAAGCAAATTTAATTTAATTTAATTTATTTTTCCTCCCTAAACTTTTTTAGACCTAAAGTAAGAGAACGAAATTCTTTTTTTACTGGCAAAAGTCATTTTGAACCCGGAATTCCGGATCCCCCTTCCACCGTTGACCTGACACCACTGTCCCTTCCTGTGAATATTCTTAACATCTACTAATGTCGTAGATTCCAGTTCTCAAGCCCACCCTGTCAGAATCATTTCCAAAATCACCCCTTCGTCAAGATTCTCATTTCGGAACATGTTCACTCTGAGTAGATTTCAGTTAACCAGGGGAACGGCGGCCAGTCCCTGGAATGCGTAGATCTAGGTTTAACGGAGAGTCTGCCATTGAAAGCGTCACTCTCGCTACTGCCGTTTGCTTTTGTTGCTGGGCATGAGCGACTTTGTAGCAACCCACCTTCCAAATTCCTGCTCCGATTTCCCAGCGTATTCGACAGCAGGCGAGAGAAATTCGACGTGGATGTTGGGAGCGCCTGGTCGCAGCATTGTTGCGGATGAGCGCTTTCGGAGGAGCCAGATTTCGTGTTCGGAGGCTGCGAGTTGCGGGAGAATGAAGGGATTCTTGTCATAACGGAGTGATTTGAGAGGTTTAGTGGGTTGTGATGCGTTCTCGATGTTTCTGTTTGTGTGGATTCGGGATGCTGGTGAAGCGCAGGAGTGTGGATCCGCGGTCGTTCTTTGTGCTGAGAGAACTTATTGCACACGACGCAGAGCCGAAGTGATGCGCAAGAAGTTCTGTTCGGGCCGTTCCGCTGTGGATGTAAGCGCCTTTAGAGGTGGAAGGAGACGGTTTGGTTTATGGTCAGGTGTTAGGGTTTGAGGTGGAAGAGAGGGACAGGGATTGGCACCTGAATCGCCGCGAGTTTTTTTTTCGAAATGGCGACTGTGACTTGGTCTGGCGGTTCTGGAGGTCGAGACTTCGCAATGGAGCGTCGAGATTGTAGATGTGGAAGCTCGAGAAAGAGAGGGAGAGAGAATTAAGTGGTGCGGCTTGGAAGAATTGCGCAGTGGGAATGAGAATATTCGTTGTGGATTAGATTAATGGAAATTAGTGACGCCTCGGACACCGACGGGCAAGAACCATGTGAATGGGAAAACGAGTACAATCTGGAGCTCGAAGCAGAACGGTGAGAGAACCTCTTCTTGCGGGATGTGTGGTGGAATTGAATGCAACGAATCTTTCTTGTTTTGGGTTAGTTAAAAAAAATTCTCATACCTTGAAGGCTTCCAGCTGGCTCGTACGTGGGAGCTAGCTCAGTTACGTGAAATTTACACTACGCGGCGGTTCACAGGATTCAACTTTCTTACTGAACGGCATGCGAGAGAATTCGGATATTGCGGTGTGTGATTCTGAGGTTTTGCATAGTCGGAAAGGAATGTATCTATTTAGTAGCTGGAGTGTAATACACGAAGAGGCGAAGAATCTTATTTATGTGAGAAAACTGGCGATTAACGGTCTGCTTCCTATATTCTATCAATATCGTGCGTGAAGGAAAAGGGATCTTATTTCAAGCTCGAGGTTTCTCTTGGAAGTTTCTTTCACCACTGCGTAGTGCAGTAGTCCAATCTTGCAACAGTGGAGATACGTCAAGCACATCGAATTGAGTTGGGTGATTTTTTGTGCGATTGTAAGATTATCTGATACCGCCGTTCAAGGAATCTTTGTGGAGTCTGTCCCTGTGTACTTAACAGGAGTCCAGAATGCAGTGGTGGTTACGAGACTGCCATTGAAACGAGCAAGGTGAGGTGAAGTGTACGACCTAGTGCGAATTTTCTACTTCCTGGCAGATCTGATTGATCCATGTTGAAACCGGTGTTAAGAAATCATTGTAGGGTTTAGGTTGATTCCGCGATCCACGTGTAGGACAGTCATTTCAGGTCGCGAGTAATGGTAATAAGAGTACGATTTGCAACGCACCCAGGATTACAAGGATGTCGATGGTGAACTGAAGATTGTGGTGGTTTAGCAGTTAGGTGCGCACTTCTGGCGCGTTTTATTTTCGTCGTGACGGCGAATTGAACGTAGGTTAGAATTCAGTTTCGAGACTCATAGATCTCATCAGGGATGAGTGACGATGGGTAGGTATGGAAGAGGTATGGTGCACAGCCATTCGTGCGAAGTGTTTTCGGAGATTTTGTCTCGATACCTTACTTTGTAGGGAAGATTTTGGAACCGTTATTTACTGGATTTTATCGAGGGCAGGAAGGGTCCCTCTTTCTAAATGCTGTACACTTTGTCTGGTCTGACAGAATTTGACAGCAGGGTAGTTGGTGAATCATATTAGCATTAGGTTGTCAGTTCAAGTGCTGAATTCAACTGGCTCTTATTCGAATATCTTGTGTTTGGCAGGAGTTATAGAACCTGCAAAATTTGGTGAAGGATGAGCGTTCCCGGTGGACTTGGTCAGCGGGGGGTTTTCATATGCGACCATGAATCTAAAAACTTATATACAAATTCTGCGTATATGGACATGACTGGGACCGAACCAGGGGAGCTTCTCGGTTTGGGATGGATGTCTTTTATTCATCCAGATGATTTGCCAGTGAGTTTCTCTTTCAGTAGTGATGCAATTCTATGAATTGATTTTGATGAAGATCTCTTCCCGAAAACACTACCTTTCATTCCGTGGAAATGCAGTGTATCTGTCAGTCGATTTGTATGATCTTTGTTGCAGACACTGACGTTTGTTGATTCATCGGGATGCAGACTGTGTGGGCACTTGCATTTGGCCATTTTTCGCTAGATCCCAATGAGGAGCGTCAGTTTAAGTTTGAATTTCGACTTCTCAATAAGAAAAAGAAGGACTCGTACACATGGGTCAACGTCCAATCTGTGGATATGTCTGGTTTGCCTGGCATGGGGAGGTGAGCTTTCATCGCAGTAGTCGAATTTGGCCTCTTCAGTTTTCTATGGCGATTTGGCTTTCTCTTAGGTTCTTCTCAACTACTCCGTTTTTACAGTCACTTTATTCTGATTCCTTGACTCCCTTGCAGCATTGTTGGTATATTGGAAGACATTTCCTGGAGAAAAGAGGCCGAGGAGTCCTTGCGGCGCAGCGAAGAGCGGTTTGTTCTTGCTGTACGGGGATCAAATGATGGTCTTTGGGATTGGGACATGCTCTGCAATCAAGTGTTCTACTCCCAGCGCTACAAGGAGATGTTAGGGCTCAATATTGAAGAAACTGAAAACTCTTTTCGGGTTTTTGAATCCCGTCTTCACCCCAAACACCGCGGTTCGTGGACAAATCTCTTCCCCCTTTCTCTCTCTTTTTTCCGATAGCATCTGTCACACGAGAAGAATTGGGAATTCATTTTGAGGATCACTCCTGAAACACCAATACTCGAAAGGCTGCGATTGTCCCTTCCTTCCTCTGATCTGCATCCTCTATCATCTTATCACCGCAATTTTCTCGACCAATGTTATGCCACTCTTCCTTATCTGCTAGACTTTTTCGATCAGGATTCAGCCTTACGAGCTCGAACATGTGCATTTTTCTTTTGCAGAACCGGTGCTGAAAACCCTGGATGCGTATTTGGCAACCAACAGTGCAGAATCTCCACCATTTGATGTGGAGACACTGCTTGAACATGGAGATGGACGGTTTCTGTGGTTTCGGGTTAGAGGTCAGGCTCTTTGGAACAAAGAAGGCCGGCCAGTAAGAATGGCCGGTTCTATCACAGATATCACGGAACGAAGGAACTGGGAAGAAGAGCAAGCTCGGCTGATTGCGAATCTAGCCATTGCCCGAGATAAAGCAGAAAAAGCTGCTAAAGCTAGATCTGAGTTCTTAGCTGTGAGTGTCGTTTCCTCCTTGCCGCCAAATGCATTTTATTGTCGTTTACCAAGGCAGTGAAGTGAACGGGATTCAAGTGCTGTGTATCGTCTCACTGACACATGGATTCACAATGGCAACTGACCAGGTTATGAGCCATGAGATTCGAACTCCGTTGAATGGTGTCATAGGAATGGCTTCTGTTCTTCTCGACACAGACCCCACTCCAGAGCAGCAGGAATGCCTTGAAACTATTCGGACATCTGGAGAGTGTCTTCTATCAATCATCAATGACATTCTGGACTTTTCAAAAATTGACGCGGGAAAATTGACTCTCAGCCCAGTCCTCTGTAATCTACGGAATGTAGTCGAAGATGTGGGGAGCATGCTAGCGCTTCGGGTCGAGCCCAAAGGCGTGGAGATGGTGGTCCGCTATCGGCCTGCTTTGTCGTCGGTCTCGGTGGATGCTGTACGCTTGCGACAGGTAGTAGGTCGATATTTTGGAGCTTAGTATAATCTATATTTTGTAATTTATTGATGTGTATATATTGAAATCTTCTTGTTACATGAATTCTAATGAGTTAGTGATTTACTTGGGTTTTGTGTGCATTAAATGAATTTCAGGTCCTCATCAATCTCGTGGGAAATGCGTGCAAATTCACTCATGCGGGCCACATCGTGGTGGACGTGTCCATCGTCTGCGACAAGTGCCACCAGGTTTTGAATACAGGAGAGAGTCAGTGTTCCGCCTGCGGTTCCATTCCTCAATCAGTAACATCACTAAGCAGTCCAGCCCAACCTGGTCACTCTTGCGTGACTGAGGCCGAATTGCAGAGCGCCTACAGAGATCCGGGTTCCCCAGAGCCGATTTTTGTACACCAGGAGGGCAACCGACTCCGACGATCACGTGCGGTGGAGAATATCAGGGCTCATATGAGCATTTGCGAGACTTATAAGGACCTCGTGACTGATAAGGTCAGTAGCGCCGTGACCGACTTCTCGGCTTTGGAGGTGGACACTGATCCCATTGTGGTGAACTCTGACGTCCCTTTTCCCGTATTTGAGGGAAATTATAAGAGGAAGAGAGAGTGTGCTGCAAAGGACACCATGTTTGCAGCTGGTGAGTCTGTAGAGCTTACTGAGACAGATCAAGTGATGACGCAGAACCAAGTGAACGATGCTGGTGACCAAGCTATGGAGATTCTTCGGAGGGATCCAAGCTCTTCCGCTTACCAATTATCCGAAGTGTCTGCCACCCCCACTCACTGCCACAATTCGGGTCATGACGAGAGTGATGAAGATATGCTGGTGGAGATGCCTCGCAGCGTCCGGTGGTTCCGGTTCTCCGTGGTTGACACTGGCATAGGGTGAGCTCCATTCCATGCATCTCTCCATCGCTCTTGAGTTCTCTGGCGTCCCTCGCTTGTACTTCGAACTAAACCCACCATTGGAACCCGCGCGTGTCATGTCATCAATCCATTTGCCTGGATAACAATCGGTGATATTGAAATACTTTGACTGTATCCTGAAATCACTCTTATGATTGTTTTTTTGAATCTATGTTGGCAGCATTGCGGCTTCGAAGTTGGACTTGCTGTTCGAGAAATTTACCCAATGCAGCGCCTCCACGACCAGCACATACGGGGGCACGGGCCTGGGCCTGGCGGTGTCCAAACGGCTGGTGGAGCTCATGGGCGGCAACATTGGCGTGGAAAGCGAAGAAGGCAAGGGGTCCCAGTTCACCTTCACCATCCCTCTGGAGCTCGATCCAGCTTCGGAGGAAGGGGACAAGCCCCCCGTCATTTGCAGCAGCGACGGGGCCTTGGGCGCCAGGGTGGACAGCAGCTGCAATTCCGACGAAGCCTCCTCGGGGGCCGTGTGTCACCTTCCGGCGAAGAAATTGTGGCGCATTTTGGTGGTGGATCGGCATGAGAAGACCAAGGAGGCGCTGTGTGATCAAATGCGAGCCTGGAGCCTGGACTCGCACACTTGCAGCACCGTGGAAGAAGCCATGGGCATCGTCAAGGAGGCCTTGGTGGAAGGGGTACCATTTCATGGTACGTGCTTGCACCTACATGAATCGATCGATCGATCGATCGATCTCATTGAGCAATCTTCCATCTTAAGTAATGAATTTGTTTAGGTTTATATATCGAGAGATCCAAACGAATGATGGAATGAACAACGTAACGTTGATTGTACAATTAAAGTATTTAGTACCTTCAATCAATTGTTTGGATTTTCATTCCTCGATAGATTTTCTTTGAATAACTATATGCCTGTCACGTTATTTGATTCGTATTGGTTTTGACCCTCCGTACACGCAGTTGCGATCGCCGACCGATCCCTGGTGGAACACTTGGGCTATGAGTTACGGAAAGCCTCATCGGAGTCCCCGGGTTTCAAAAGACCCCAACTGGTGATGTTGGGGCACGTGGGCCAGAGTCTGCCCTCGCAGCTGGTGTTGGCGGAGCTGGGATGCTGCGCTTGCTTCAGCAGGCCCCCGCGCCAAGCCTACTTGCGAGATGCCTTGTCGGTGGCGCTCTCCGGGGGCACCAAGCTGATTCGCATGAAGCCGGACTTCACACTCGATACAGGTACGGTGACGGGCGGACGGACTCATCGATATCGAACGTCCCTCGCTCGCTTCTCGTATTTCAGTACTTCTCTTCACATCGTAGTACATGATGGACCAGCTGCTGGTGTAATTAAGTATTTCAATCCAGCTAGGCCCCTTCCCTCGAAGATTCACCACAGATCATTATCCCAAGTAATTGGAGATACAAGATATATGCCCTCACTGGTTATATATTCAAAGACGCGCTACCGAGCTCTTCCATCTTGTTCTGATACGTACTTACGGCGGGCTGAGGAGTGTGTTGACCATCGATACTGTCCGTCCGCGTGCAGGTCATTTGGTTCGATGTGAGCCCATGAATGGGCTTTATTCCTCGTCCACGTCGGCCAGCAATAGGCTGGTTTCAGTGTCATCCAGGAGCAGGGGCAGTTTTGATCAACAGCTGGAGTCCATGGACAGTCCGGCGTCCTCGCTGGAAACTAGTTCGGCTATGGTGGAAAATCCCAGGATTCTTGTAGTGGTATGCATGTCTATATGAACCTTCTCGATCAGACGCTTGTTTTCAAGATTCTGCTTACTGGTCAGCTTGAAGTCTAGCAATGAAGTCCGGACTTGCTTCAACGAAATTGAGCTAGCAGTCTGATGTCAGAGATCGACTGGATAATTAATCTGGGGCTGAATATGCAATTTGATGACAGAAGGAATCTACGTGAATCAATGCATGAATGTAAGTTCACTCCCAATTCGCGGCCACTGTCGTTCGTCCGGTGGTCTTCCATTCACTAACGTCACCAGTGGCTCCTTGTTGCAATTGCAGGAGGACAACAAGGTCAACCAAATGGTGGCTCAACGACTCCTGAATAATTTAGGTTGTAAGGTCGATGTAGCGAATGACGGGGTGGAAGCGATTGAGATATTACAACGGACGAACCAGTACGACATTATATTTATGGATTGTCATATGCCGGTACGTACATGAACCATGCTTGCTTCCATTAATTCCGGCATACCTACTTAGTTAGCCAGCAGCCTACAGTCCTACTTCTCAGTTCGTCTCTGGAGTGAGAGAGCGAGCTCGCTCGGTGAGTCACTCCGTCAGCGTCGCAATTCACTTCTTTTCAAAGATAGCTGGCCCGTATATGTTAATTCCATGCCTTGGCAACTGACGGACTCCTTGTGTGGCTTGGTGGTCGTGTGACCCGGAATTCAGATCATGGATGGGTTTGACACGGCGCGGATGGTGCGGCACAAAGGCTGCATCTCCCGACACTTACCCATCGTGGCGTTGACGGCCGCCACCGCCGAAGGGGAGGTCGAGAAATGCATAGCGTCGGGGATGGACGACTACATCAGCAAGCCGGTGACGCGAGGGATTTTGCAGCGGGCTTTGGACAAGTGGGTGGGAAAGGAGTCCCGGTGGGCGTAGCTAACCAGCTCCATCAATTGTACATATATTTCTAGTTTAGAAGAATGATCAATATTCAATCGGCAGTCAATCAGGACTTCGTAGCGTGCGATCATTGGTGCAGTTGGGGTCCACGGACCGTCGGAGCATGAAGAAGAATGCATGCCCGCTGGCCAGCTGGGAGCCCTCATGAACGATCTTCCCCTGCCACCAAGTCACGGAAACATACATCAGTCACCTACTTTCACTACTGTTAATTAGTAGCCAGCCAGGTACTTTTATTTGCACCCAGATTTGTAGCAGCAAGTTTACTCTACTGATCGCATGAGTGCCACCGTCAAGAGCTTGCAAAAGCAGCTTGCAGAGTAAAATTCATTGAATCATCATGCCACATGTTTGTGTCCTTCCTTCCAATTTCTCTGGATCGTAAGTTTTGCTTTGCACCTAGTTGTTCGTTCGTTTGGTAGCAAAACTAAGATTGTCTCCGACTGTCCTACGAAGCAAATTTGTTGATTGGCCATGGGTTCCTTTTTGGCTTTAGTTCCATTTCTTTTTCTGTGAATTATATTGCTCCCTGAGTCTGTGGGCCGAAGCGGTGACTTCTGTTCCCTTGCAGATGAACAGTTTTGAATTTGGTAGGAATTGAATATTCAGAGTTTTCTGCACCATTTCTTCATCTGATGTATTTTGATCTCAGTGTCTGTCCTGAGAGTGGTTGAATTTTTTTGTGGGCAATGGTGTCTATTAGAGAGCCAAGCTGATAGTTAATTGTCAATCTGGTGATCTTTGTGGATCCTGAGGATTTGCTGAAAGTTAGAATGAAGTGTTTATTTTGACGGCTTCTGGATCACCGTCATTGATCGTATATGTGAATCTGGCCTGTTTCAGAGTTCGAAAATTGTGACAATTAAGTGCACAGTGCTAATAATCTAGGACAGGTAGAGATTTCAGACTCCAGATCACCGTCAGGGAACGTGCTAATTATTTGAAAATTAGCCATCTATGGAACAGGACAAATGTACCAAACACGAACAGATCGAACAAGTGCAATTTTACTGTTGATTTCGTTTTTCCACGTGCATGTGCGAAAATTGAATGTCACAGTTTGACACTTTTCGCACTTTTTGCACTCGTCGATGTGAGCCTCTCTATGCAAGTCTCTCCTCTAGAACCATTTTATTTAACAAATTTCTAGTGTCTTGGATTTGCTTATCGATTCCATGGTTCAAAGTTTGGAGATCAATAATGTAGATTTACATTTGTTTAACCTGTAAATGCCCAGCGCATCAAATTTTGGTGTCAAAAATACTTTGAAGTTTAATAAAACCTAATCAAGTTGGTATTTTTAGTAGTTTGTATTTTTGAAAAAATCTTTTTGAAGTCTAGTTTTAGCATAAAAAATCTCATTTCAAAAATGATTAATTATGATTTTTTTATTTAAAATTTTGCACAAGGGTGTCCATTGCAATCTTGACTTTCCCTAGTGTTGAGAGCTCTTGGAAATGAGTTTCAAATACACTAAACTCCAAAGGAAAATTCACATTAGAAATTCACTTTAAAAAAATTTGTAGAAGAGATTTTGAGAAGCTATAAATTGATTGGGGTTGTGCATGTTATATCCTTTAATTTCATATTTTTTTTGGTGACCAAATTTTTAGATTTGACATGTAAAAAGAGGATTGAAAGCAGGGTTGTCAAGACATCCGGAAGTCCAATGTCTATAGCTGTGAGTTTGGGGATGTCCTTTGACATTCAATAATTTAAAAATTTACTAGGGGATAAATTACCATCCGCCAAAGCCATCAACTGGTGTCTGCATCCACTAGGCTATCCGCCAAATCCTACGAATAAGATTTGGTGGACATTGTATTGTGTATTAGATTAGATGGTATGAATATGATGAACTATTGGTCGTCTACCTATTCCAACAAGTAGACAACATTTGCTTGATCTAATGGCCGAGACTAATGGACGATAGATCCACTAGATCTGCCAATTGTAACTCAGAGAATGGGTGGACAACTCAATTAACATGCGGATGTTAGATAGGTGGATGCCCATTCTAAAATAATAGAGAATTTCTTTTTGTCATTTTCGACTTCAGTTTTTGGAGTTTTCAGGGTGTGTAATATACCATTGGAAAGGTCTTGGAAATACCTTTCCAATGTTATGTTACACGCTCCAAACTCTAAAAATTGAAACTTCAAATGAAGATTGTTGCAAGTGCATAGTGTATGTCTGTCTAACTATCCACGTGGCGGACAAGTAGGTGGACACCCTCAATGAAGGAGCAAAAAACTTCTTTCGCCACTTCCAACTTCAATTTTTGGAATTTTGGGGCATGTAATATATCACTCGAAAGGTCTTAGAAATACCTTCTCAACAATACATTACACGCCTCAAAACTCTCAAAACTACAATTGCAAATGACAAATGAAACTAATTCCAAGAGTAGAATGAACATCCGCCTAGCTATCCATGTGGTTGTTCTTTATTTAGTAAAACATTGGTTTCTAAAAAGTACAAAATTGTTTTTTCTAAACTTTTATCCAATGCTACACTTATTCAATGTAGCATTCATGTATGAATATGTAATTCATGTGTATTTCTACTCATTTAAACTTGCAAATTCTATACTATAAACCCTTATCCTAACCCTAAATCCTAATGCTAAATTTTACATTGCTTATAAAGTTTTTAAAAACATTGATGCGATGAATGGAATATATTTTACTTCAATTTCCTTTAAATGTAATATCAGATAGTACTACATATATAGATCTCAATGACTTATTTATTTTTGTTTTGAATGTGACCTTGGTTTTCTTCATCAATTACTTTGTGACAATTGTACAAATGTAGAACATGTAATTATAATCTAAAGTATATATTTAAGTTTTTATGAAAATTCATTGTTAGTTTGAAATACCAAAATACGCATAGTACAAGCAAGTGTATTATTTTTTTTATTCTTTTAGAAGATGCTACTAAAAACAATATTACTTTCTATCATAACTTTTGACAAAATCATTCGTACATGCATTAGTTTTTTTTAATTTATCCCCAAATATGCAACTCCTATATTGTATGGCCTTAATTATAATCACTTGTAATGCATTTTAATTCACTCTTCAGGGATACAATTTGTTCAAAATCTCAAAGAATTAAAATATTGAATTTTATACATGAAATGAATATTTTTTAGGACAATAATAGCATAAAAAATCTAATTATATGAACTCTTTTATTACATGTATTATAGGTTGAGCTACCCAACTTTTGAAGCTATCTAATGAAAATTTAATTTTAATTAGAGGAAATTTTTAGTATAATTTTTTTTAAACTATGCATAAGTGTTTCAATTCTTCATATGTATGAAACCCAATATGTTTTACACTTAATTTATTTTTAATTTGATCTCCACCTAGCTTTTTGGTCTTTTTAATGTGATATAATTTTTACAAAAGCCGTCCTTTAAGACTTTCTAATGTCGATGACCCCTACATATAATACAAGAGTTGCATCTATGGGTTGTTACCACATTCCTTTGGCTAGAAGTTTGTGGCATACATTTATAATTCTATCTATGCAAAAATATTTGTTCATTTTACTTGATATTGAAAATAGTATTGAAATTTCTTTGTAAAATTCTTTAAAATGAAACCTACTTGTAATCAATATCATAGTAGATGTACTTATCTCAATTATTAGTTTCAAGGTATTGTACTACATAGTGATATTGCGCAAGATTTTGGAAAATAACATTATTTTAGGTGTGATGACACTAATGCATGTTGAAACTTGAACTGAATTAAATTACAATGAAGTGATTAAAGCGTTTTTTGAAGCATCTTTTAATAGAATAAAAAATATTATACTTGCTTGTACTATGCATACATCCTGGGCAAAATCACATCCGAGGCAAAGTATGCATAGTATCAAGTTACTTTTGTAGTTTTAACACCTTTTTAATCAAACGTTGTAATCTTTCAATCCATAAGTGATATTGTTGTGTTTACTTTGCCTATGTGATCTCTAACATATCTAGTTTGAATTTGTACAGTTACAGTTCAAAAAAATTGATGCAACTTATCAAAATATTGACTTTTTGTCTAAAATAGAACAAATTCCTAGAAGCATAGAAAAAAGGCCTTGGGCATTTAGGGATTAAATGCTCCACAAGTCTATTTTTTTGCTAATGAAACATAAAATTGTTGACTTGGGATTTTTATGTTCATACAAATTTATGGTTATCACAATAAGTCAAACTAGAAAGACAATGTCTACATTAACCCCAGGGTTGACGAATCTCTACGTCCGCCCCAAAATAGCATTCGTAATCCAGACGTCCAGATGCCAGCGAATGCAGCGTCCCTCCCGCCGTCGGAAGGCGGACGGGGGTGGACGGGGGCGGACAGACGGGGCGGACGGCGTTCACTAATGTTAGCGGATGTTGCAAACACAGCGTCCGCGTCCGGACGTCTCAGACGTCCGACAATCTTGTCAACCCTGATTAACCCCTATTCTCCTAAGTGCCTTAAGCCTTTCCAAGTGTGTTTTTTGTATGAAAAATGAGTATGGGCTTATAATTATGTCTAATAAAGTAAATTGTTGTTTTTGCAAAATCTAATCATATAGATGTTTAAGGAACTTGCTAATTTGTCTATACACCAATTTTGAGTGTGAAATAACATAGGAGTTGCAAGATTATAACAAGAATAATGTGTATATCCTATTCTAAGTATGTTGCCCCTCCCCATAATGTTTGAGAAATTTGCATGTAAGAGTGTTTTGGGATTGGAAGAGACACAAACAACTAAAAAATGTGTAAGCACACTAAAATGCACTTCCAAAAACCTTAAATTCAAATAAAAAACTATCAAACTTATTATATAATTCAGCTTGTAATTGTTGAAAAGTAATTTTTCTTATAGGTAGAAATTGCAAATAACACCAAATCAACTCTTGCATGTTTAAATTTCCAATGATGAAAATCATAAAAATACTTCATTGTTTTCATTGGAACCATTTTCAAAGCACTAGTAGCAATTATTTTTTAGGTTTTCAGACAAATAGTTACGTAGCCTTTCTTTTAAAAAACTTTTAAGTTCATGGCTTCTTCATTATGGGGGTTTGAATTGAAGGAGGTCAATTTTAAATATATAGTTTTGAGTATGTAATTTTTGTATGCATTTTTTGCATGTGTTGGCTCTACACAATGGATGAAATGAAGTTTTAGAAACATTGTGGCAATAATGTGTAGGGCCATCATTATAATTTGGCATTTTTAAACTCATTTACCCCCTTTTTTTCTATAGGCTTGAAGCTACACATTTTTTTTTGAGAAAATTGAACATTTAATTGCCTAAAAAAACCCTGATGGATACATATGATAGCCTACATCTTAAATCAACTGAAATTAGCAAGCTTTACAATTCCAATAATGGTATATATATACTTTGAGGACCTCTCAAAATTCAAATATTTACTTTTTCAATGAAAAATAAAAGCTTCCAATAGTTAATCTTCAATACAATCCGTAAAAAAGTTTTAGAAGAATCAAAGGAATTTAACTGCCAACACACAAACAAGCTGAAAATTTTAGGAGTGACCATAAATAGTCACTTAATTAATTAGGTGATAATTCCATAACCCTTAAAGGACCAAGATCATTTTTTTGTCAAAAAAATCATTCAAAACTTTCAATTTTGTTGCAACCATTCAAGGAAAATAAAATAATACAAAAATCTAATTAAAAGATCTTGTACTTTACTTATGTGAGATTATATGGTAAAATTTTCATGAAGTTTGACCATACAAATTGGAAGATATTAGTATTCAAAGTTGGATAATGAAGTTTTTTTTAATGCTAGCCTACAATTTCAAATGACTTCGACTACTATTTGTAGAAATGTTTTGCACTATGGACTTTGAATCAGGGTTGACAGGACGGTCGGACGTCCGGGACGTCCGACCGCGGATGCTGTGTCCGCAGTGTCCGTTGACATTTGCAAGTCTAGCGGATGCAACGTCCCCCGCGCTTGACGTCGCCGTCCGCCTTGACCACTTGACTGCTCCGACCGCTGACCATCTCCCCCATCCGCTTCCCCGACCGCCCTATTCCAACCGTCCCGCGGTCGCCCATCTGCCCTGCCCGTCCGCCCATCTCGTCCGCCCATCCCGTCTGCCCATCTCGTCCGCCCCGCCCGTCCGCCGCGGCTGAGGCGTTCGCTTTCCGACGGCGGAAAGGACGCTGCGTCCGTGCGGACAGATGTCCGGGTTACGGACGCCTTTTTTGGGCGGACGTAGAGATTTGTCAACCCTACTTTGAATTAAAAATTTTGTGTTGAAAAATTGACTTGAAAGTCTAGAAATAAAATTTCAAAAAACACACACTTGAATATTATTCTTTAAAAAACAATTATGTAGAAGTAGGTTCAAAATTGAAAGAAAAATTAAATCATTAATAGCTTTAAGACAGGGTTGACAAATCAGTACGTCCGCCCCAAAATAGCGTCCGTAACCCGAACGTCCGTCTTCACGGACGCCAGCGGACGCAACGTCCCTCCCACCGTCGGAAGGCTAACGGGGCAGTCCCGGCGGACGCTGCGTCCGTCGGGACCACGAATGTCAGCGGACGCTGCGAACACCAGGGTTGACAGGACAGTCGGACGTCCGAGACGTCCGGACGCGGACGCTGTGTCCGTAGCGTCCACTGACATTCGCAAGTCTAGCGGACGCAGCATCCGCCTGGATCGTCTGCTGCGCCCGACGTCGCCGTCCGCCTCGACCGCTTGACTGCTCTGACCGCTGACCATCTCCCTCGTCCGCTTCCCCGATCGCCCTATTCCAACTGTCCCGAGGTCGCCTGTCTGCCCCGCCCGTCCGCCGCGGCTGAGGCGTCTGCTTTCCGATGGCGGAAAGGACACTGCGTCTGTGCGGACGGACGTCCGGGTTACGAACGCCTTTTTCGGGCAGACGTAGAGATTCGTCAACCCTAGCGGACACAGCGTCCGCATCCGGACGTCCCGAACGTTCGACTGTCCTGTCAACCCTGCTTTAAGATGGGATTGAAACACAATAATTCTAATGGTGAGATTGCTCTAGCAAGCAAATTTAACCTAGCTAAACAATTTTTTCTTAAGTTGTGAAAATTTCATTCAAAAATGAATCCTATAGGTTATTTTTTCAAAAAGATGCTTAGATTGTCCAAAAAACAAGATTGTTCATAACTTTCACATCACTAATTCAAATGGAATGAATCAAAGCTTTGCATATAAACAAAAATAAGATATATAAGAAATAAAAATTTAAAAATTTAATTTCAAGGTTTTGTGAATTTTTGTTTTTGCCTAGTAACATGAAAATTATATTTAAGATGACATAACTTTTGCTCTCAAGCACTGATTGAAATAGAAATTACATTTGCACAAAGCAAATAAGTTTTTCTATCTTATGAAAAATTTCTTAAAATTTTTTCCAAAAATTGAGGTCATAGCATTCTGCCTACATTTCTAAAAGTCCCATAAGGGGAATCTTGGCCTTGTAGGAATTAAGGACGAGATCCATTACCAATTGGTCAAATATCATGTTTGAAATAAATGTAGCCTATTAGATTGTGGTCAAATATCAATCCTATATTTTTTATTACTTGAAACTGTGAACTGCGTATTAATCTAGGAAATTTCAATTTTTTTTGTGAAAAATTGTAATTGTTATCATTTTTGTTGCAAGAATGAAAATAAATAAATAGAAATGAAAAAAAAATCCAAATTATTTGAAATTATTCCAAGAGGTACAAGTAGCAATAGAGACTGGTGTGAAAATTTTTCTATTGGTTATTTTATTTTTTACATCCAAAACAACCACAACAAAGACCTTAAAATCAAATTCAGTTATTAAAACAAATTTATCATTTCATTGAGGTATAAATTTTGATATTTTCTTTTCTAGTAGAAAAATGTATTTTATACTTATGTTTTTTTTCCTAAAAAAGTTGACAAAATAATCAAATTATTGTGGTTTTTAAGATTAAAGATGGAAATCAAATTATATCAATTAGAAAATATATTAGAAGAATGTGGAATTTTATCATAAATGAAGGTTAGAATGAAAAACATAATTTTATAATTTAAATTGAAAATATATTTTAAAAGAAGAAAATATGAATGAAAAACAAAAAATATTGTGTTATTTGTATTTTAACATATGGAACTTGCAATTGCAATATTTCTTTCAATGTTTGAATTTTTTTTTAATTTCAAGTTGAAGTAGAAAGATATCTTATCAAGCTTTCTTTTCTTACTTTAAATTGAACACCAAAAATAATTATATTAAAATTTACAATCAAGGTTGACAAAGACGTATCCATTTTTTAGATGTATGGATCTTTAGGAGTTAAGTTGATGTAATGGGATTAACAAAATATTATTTCACCATTTTCATTATATTATTGATTTAGACTAAAGTTTGTTAATAACAATTTCATTATATTGATGAAGATTCATTGGCCCCTAGTCAGATGGTTTATTTTCAAATTGGCCCATGGAAACTTAATTCGTAAAGAACAAGTATGTATTTTTTGGGCTACATAGCAATTTTGGGCAAGTACATGTGACTGGAGATTTCTATAGTTTGGGCCCAAATTTTAATAGAAGGGGTAGGAAGGCAAGGAATATCTTTCATATATACTAAATTTCATGACATTTGGAAATAGGAGTAAAAAGTTATAGTCCGATATGTTACTTTTTTTGTAAATGGGCAATCTAGGTAAATAAAAAAAAAATCATTTTTTTCAAAAATAAAAATTTGAAATTAATTTCCTAGAGTTAAATATACATGGAAAGCTTTGAATAATTCCATTTTCATCAATGAGATGAAAGTTATGAGGAGTTTTTGTTTGCAAGTAGTTACGGATTCTCTATGACTCTACTCTACATTAAACATTGAAGTCCTTTATCTTACTCAATTTCCAATATTTTTGGAAACAATAAAATTATAGGATGTAGATTGTTTCTTACAACATTGTGACCATTGGGATTGGCATTGATTTTTCAATTCCATAATTAAATTCTTTACAATTTAGTATTTGGAAGCATTCTCTACTACAATCTACTTACTATTATTGTACTATATGTTGTACAATTCTAAATGATTTAGAAAATTTCAAGCATGTAACCAACTTGTTTAGAAAAAAGAATCCAAAGACGCACCACCATTTTGGACGATTTTTCATAGAAAAGTGAGCTTGTGAAGTGCAGCTGCCCTGTTTTCGTAGGGCCAAAAAAATGATTTTAGTGAATTCAAATGCTTATATCTAGCAATCTACCTAGTAGAAATTTTTGAAATTTTTACTACATGTTTTCAAGTCAGCATACTACATGATCCAACGGTTTCATGTGTCAAAACAAGTTTTGTTTTTCAAAAATTTGATACTTGTACTAAAAATGGAAATTTTCAAGCATTTTTGGTGAAAACATAGTCATGGAACTTTAGAGATTAAATATATAATATTCCTATTTTGTAGAAAACAATTGAGATAAAATTATTTTTAGTGGTTTATAAAAGCATACACACTAATGGCCTATTTGAGTATTTGTCCTTTCAAAATGGATGTTTGAAATCTAACTATAATTTAGAGATATGTATTTTACAAAGTTTAGGTAGGTGACCTCAAGCTATTGAATTGTGTATAGAGTGAAAATTGCTACTACTTTGATATTTTCCTTGAAAGAGAAGAAATATATATTGACATTTTTTATGTATTTGTGTTAGATTTATTAACCTTTACAAGACCAAATGATTGTTGAACGTATAGTAGGTAGGTGCGTATGAAGTCACTTTCTAATGGATATTCTTCAAATTTTAACACAAAATGTGAACTTGTTCCCCGTAAGTGAGAATATAATTTGTTTTCAAATTGGATGCCCACATTGAAAGTTATATAGCCTTGAACTTTTGGAGCTACCAAATTACAAAACTTATTCTATAATTTTGAAATTTGGTAGGTATGTAATTTATATGATACAAGATGTAAATGTCTAAAAAAATAACCATGTAGTATAAAAATCCCATTCTAAGAGGACTTAAAGTTTGTTGGCCTTGTTGGCTAATGTCAAAAAAGTTTTTTCTTCTTATTTTAAACATTATAATCTTTCAATTTTTGCAATCAAAGTTTTTGAATTTTTCTTGATATGTCCCATATTAGTCTAGCACAAATTTGTATGGTTGAATTTTGAAAAAAAAACTTTTTTTTCAAATTTTTTTCATTACCTTGAAAAGTAAAATCTTTCACAATTTGTGCCTTGAATGTGCTTCAGTCCTCTAGAGATTAATTTTCATCCTAGATAGGCAACTTAAGTAGAACCACTTCAATGGAACCAAATATATTTCTATCCAAGATTTTATTTCCTAAGGTTTTCTCTTAAAGTTTTAAGTTGGCAATTAAAAAATCATATGAAAAATTGGAAGTTCTAAATTTTTGCATGTTGATTGATATTGTACCAAAATTTGCTATCATTGACAAATATGTATATAATTAAATGATTAACAAACCAATTCATTGAAGTGGGAATCTATACCCTACAAATATAATTATATAACATTCTCACTATATTTCAATCTTGATGGTGAGAATATTATGGTAGACAATTTATATTCTATGTTTTATTTTATTTTCCAAAAAATATGAAAATTGAGTTCAAAATCAAATTCAAACATTATTTCAAAGAAGAGATGTCATAATTGCCCATGAAACAAAATATACCATTACTCTCATTTCATCAATCAAAATAAAATGATTCTAAGGTTCCATTGAAATATACACTTTTTAAATGAAATCCTATTTTATTTTTCTTAAAGGAAATTTTTTTTATACCAATAATTCAATTAGTCTATTCTATATTCAATTATTCATAACAATAATTAATACTAATGTGGAAAGTTTTTGAAGTATACTAATAAGGGAGTTTATAACATATTAGATTAAACTTGTATGAAAAATGGGATGTACTTTATACATTTCTAATAGCTCTTGTAGTATGTTCTCGAAAACATTCATCATCCTTCTAATGGATTTTGGCTCTCTTAGGGCCTAAAATTGACAATTATATTTTTATCACAAACCACTCCAAAACTGCCATTTCTAGTGCAAAGAGAAAGAAATTAAAGAGAAATGTCTTTGGTGCTCATTTAACCATAGTGTCTTGTATTAAAGAAGTATGTGAAAGTGCAAATTTTTTTTTGAAACTTTTATTTTTGAAACTACAAGATAGTAGCATTAATAGTCAAAATAAACATTGTTGTTTTCACATTTCTATACTTTAGGTTATAAGACTTTTAATCTTTTTAATTTAAAAATTCTACATTGGAAATTTTGAATTAAAAAAAAATTACATTGGAGAATTAGATTGAGAGTCTTTGGGAAAAAATCAAAGAAAAAAACTTTAAAATTTTATTGAATAGAAACAAATACATGATGAAAGGAAAAATTAAATTGTAAATACTTCTAAGATGGATTTGAAACATGTGAATTCTAATGGTAAAATCATTCTAGCAAGCAACCTAAATTCTATAAATCTTTTTTTTGGAAAATTTTGAAAATTGAGTTCAAAGACAAATCCTATACATTATATTTTCTCAAAGATGCTTTGATTGTTGACAAAACAAGACTCTTTATAACCATCACATTACTAATCCAAACAAAATAAATCAAAGCTTTCCAAGTAGACATGACTATATTCTATGAGAAAAACATTAAAATATTGAATTTGCGTGCTTTTTAGTTGCCAAAGGCTCAATCATTTATTGCTTTAGGTGACATAATTTATGCCCACAAGCATCAATTGAAATAAAAATTATATTTTCATAAAATTAATCCATTTTTAAAAAATCACTTCAAAAAATGAAATCATAGAAAATTGTCCAAACTTTCAATTGTACCTTGGAAGAATTTTATTCTTGTACATGTTTGGAAAATTTCATTAAAATGGAAATATTCCATGTGTCATTTTTACACCTTGATATCTAGGACAAGTATACATTGCTAACATCTAAGTCAATTTTAGATTTAAAAAATATAGGACTAATATACATATCAGATTGAGCAGTCTAAAAAATCTAAGATTGGTATAGATTTCAAATATCTAGTAGATTTGTAGATTTCAAAAGTCTAGTATTGGTATAGATTCTAGTATAGAAAAAATAGTTCAAATTGTGTGGTTTGAACTACTAAAAGTGCCAAATTAATAGAACACTGCTATTTTACTGAAATTGGCCGTAAGTTAGTAGGAGTTGCAACAATTGCATTAGAAGATTTTTGGGACCTCTGGATGCCTGCAAGTTATCACAACCTGCAAACGCAAGAAACAGGTTTGGTGCAGCGGTTTGACGTGGCTGAGATCCTGCCACGTCATTGACCAAAATTTTATTTTATTTATTTTTAAATTTATTTTTAATTTTTGCATTTGAAGACTAAATTTTTATTTATTTATTTAATTTTAAATTTAATTTTAGTTTTTATGAAAAAAAAAATTCTAACAACGGGCCATTCCCCTCACTACGAGGAATAGTTGCGGGGGAATAGGCCCGAAATAGGCTTTTGGACCCCCCAAAACTCTTCTAATGAAGTAGTAAAGTTATAACTATACTTGATTGTGATACCTTTCTAAGATCAAACTCTATAGATTTCTTGCCTAAATGTACAACTTCTATTCATGAGAGCCTAGAGGTACTTTTGAATACAACTATTTTCAATCTAGTTTGAAAGTTCATAGTTTATTCATATTGTATCATACTATCATGAGATGTATAAGAAAAAAAAATCTACAATCTTCTTTTGACTTCTAACAAGATCCAATAAAAAGTTAAGTATTTGAATAATGCAAACATTTTTCAATTCCTTATTCAAACACAATTAGGTTTAATTTATTATAATTAGTGTAGTCATACCTTGCATTAAATTAGTCACGAGCTTCTAAAGCTTCTTACTATAGTGTAAGTAATTTTGCATTAATCAAAATCTCTAGAAGTCTTTGGGCTAATAAATTCATTATTATGATAAGAAGTAGTTTACAAGACAAGTTACACTAGTCTTAATTTTCGTAATAAATATCTCACTATGTTTTTTTTTAACAAATAAACAAAAAATTGCCATAACTTTCAAAGTAAATTTTTTTAGACTCCAATTTTTTGGGAATATTTTATTTGTATTCTTTTTCTATTTATTTATAATTAAATTTATTTCTAAACACTTCTTTCCAAAAAAATTTAGTACTTATAGTAATACTTCTAAATGCATCAATAAGTGCACTTTTAAGTACATTGTGAAGTATTGCAAGTGGTCTTTTCTTTTGTTAAGGTAACTAAACCTAAAATTGCACAAAACAAGTTTGTAAGGAGTAATCTTTGGAAGAGTCAAAGGGTGATAAAGATGGCTCTAAGCACTCTTCCCGCAAGAGCATACCCTCTTGGAATGATCACCAGATCTATAGCTCCATAAACAATGCAACCCAATCTAGACTAGGCAATTAGCAAATTGGCAATCTCTTTATTCCTCTACATCCCAGCAAAAGCAAGGATCAAATTTAGGTGGGGCAAAAACTTGCTTTTAGGGCTAAATTAGGGATTTTATTCAAATCTCATTTCCTACTAGTAGGAGCAAAATAGACTGTCCCTTGTATGTTGATTCATTGCAAAGCTAGCTCAAGCATGCTCTAACCTCCTCAATCTTTTTTGAAGACAATGAGACCAATTGACAAGGAACAACGTGGATGATATTGAATCGGGGCTGATTGTTGCAATCCCTAATGTCAAAAGCAATGTGAAGCATCACTTGTTTTGAGCTTCTCTTAGTAAGATCCTCCCACAAGGGTATACTGATAGCTCTATTGGATTATTACTCTGCACCATGGTTCTTGAAGTTAAGGTTGATCATAATGTAGTTTAGAAGGAAACAAAGCATCTTAAGATCTACACAATAGTTGCTTATTTTGTAGGGGGCAAATAAGCTCCATCTACTCTAAATCAATGGACAGAGGAAATCTAGATCCAACTAGGAGCTGATATAGTTGGGGAGAGACTTGGAGAGGTTTTTTTTCTAGATTCATATCAAACAATACACCACAATTCAAAAGCTACTTATGCTTATCCCTCATCACTCTCAATAGGGGACATGCATCCTTTAGTTTTGGGTCATAGGATTCAATGTGTCCAACCCCTCAAATTTGAAGACCCCTACATAGATGATAGATCTCTCTAAGAAGAATCTTTCGAAAATTTTGAGAGGTAGCCAACAAAATTAGTAGAGGTCTTAGAGAAGTTTTAGAATAGGACAAGTGGAATGCATCAAATACAAACAATAATTTTGTATGGTGCTCAAATCCAACAAAAGGTGGAATACATAGTTGACAATTAAGAACAACAATACTTAGGAGAATTTCACTATTAACGTGGATTATTACAACCTACCAATCCGTTGCCAAGTTTGCCAAATGATTGACTACCTAGCAAAATGCTACCCCAAAATTTGGAAAAACCAACCTAGAATCACTCGTGCTAAGGGCAATGATTTAGTAAACACTTCCTCCTAGTTAGTAAGAGGAGAAGCCTCTTTTGCCCAAGGAACAATGTCAAGCTGGATGCTTGTGCCATCGTCGCCAATCCTCAAGGGAGTTAGGTGAGCCAACATATTTGGCAATGTAGGTTCTTTGGAAAAAGCAAATGATTCTACAGCTATCTCCAATCAAGATATCCATCTCCCCTTGAACACAAGAGTGAGAATAACTCCGGATGACAACAGAAAAGACTAGAAAATAGTAAGTAGGAGCAAAAGACCTATATGCATCCTAGTGAAAGGTGCTCAATGGCTAGCAAGAACTTGAGTGGAAAGAGACTCCATTCACGGAACAACTAGAGCCAACCCTTGCCAAGCCTTTTTCAGCTAAAGACTCAATAGACTCAATGATGCACTAATAGCAATCCAACAACTTCCCCCAAGGCATTCTGGAATCCTACAAACACTAGAGGAAGATCAAGAGCAAACTCATGCCCTTCCCAAGCCTCTCATCATTGAGGCTCTCCTTCTAAGTACTCCAACCAATTGCATTAGGCCCCTTGGCCATAGACAAAGACATACATATAGTCCCTCAAGAGGGACTTGAGATTAGACCTAGCCAAGTTATAAGATGCCCTCCTTTAGCAAAGAGATTAGCTCAATTATTTGGCCCCTAAGGAACTATCAAATTTACTAGGTTTGTTTTCCAAGTCTCACATGACCCCCCTAGCCAACCAATTGTGCATTGCCACAATTCTTCTTAAGGCAAATTTTGGCAATCATCACGCGTTCCTTTGACCTCAATCTCACAATGGCCAACTTTGCCTTGACCTTTGTGGACAACAATAGGGACAACATCTCCCAAATCTTCCTCCCTCCTCCCCTAGTGGATACAGTCCCTCCTTTGCCAATTCAGAATGACCCAAAGAATGATGGGTGATTGCAAGAAACACTTAACAATTTTGGCTCAAAATGGTTGTTTTTTAGAGTTGTACTACCAATACTCCTAGTCCTACAAGTATTGCATAGTTTCCTGACTGGATGAACCTAAACCAACTAATTGACTGACATTCTAACTAATTGATTGGATGATTGACCGATGGATTAGAAAAATGGGAGTGAATATCATTTCTGATAGTTTTTCTAACAAATTTAACAATTTTTTGCAAATTACTGAGTACTTCGAAGTAGTAGTCACTACTTTGAAGGACTCCATTGGGTGCTTTGACCAAAAAATAGGTGAAAACATGCAGTTTCATTAAATCATTTTTAATAATTACAAAAAAATTCAAAAAATTCAAAGAAAAAAATCCATTTTCCTAATCTTCTCTTTGGTCCCATGTGAACAAAAAATTCATCATAAAATTTTTTCCCCTCTTCATAGTGCTTGTGCAAATAGTATCCACTTTCAACCCATGTGCAACCCTTACACTAGGTCCTTTGCCAAAAATCTCATCAGACATCTTTAGAATGTTAGCCCACCTACAACAAGTCAAAACCTTGGCTTCAAAATCGCATTTTTGGTCCCCAAATAGGACTGAGAACCTCCAAAACAACCAAGGTAGACACCCAATCGGGACCACTTTAAAAATAGTAAATTATTATTTTTTAAATTGAAAAAATTACTAAACGTCTAGATCTACAACACGCACCTCTTCTCCAAATTTGAGCTAAAACAAACTTAAATCGCAAAAGTTATGAGGGAAAAACACCTCCATGGAGATTGAGGGGACACCCAAAAAGGACAAGTGTTTCTTGCAATCACCTTGCCCCTCTTAACCTTCACACTCCAACCCCCCCAATGGTGGTAATCCCAAACCATCTCCATTTAGAATTTTTAGAATGGATGAAGACTAGAGAAGGAGGCATTAAAATCACGCCACACACCAAGGACCTTATATCAAACTAGAGAGCACATAGAAACAAATCAGATGACTTTGCTACTAGAATGCAATCATCTTGCTAGTCAAAAGGAAGAAAATGCCTTAGAGAGGCTTATCAAACAGTGCCCAACAAAATACAAAGCTTTTTTTAGATCTCCCACCCTCCACAACTCACAATGAAAGTGACAATAATTTCTCAAAATGTCTAGGTGCTAAATGACACCTCCAAACTAGATATTGTTAGGAGTTACTACAAACAACTTTTCTCCAAAGCAAAAATTCTCTATGTGCAAGAGCATCACCTCAAGGGCGCTCCTTTTGGCTGCAAGCTACATTCTTGAGGTGCAAGGCAAGACTAGCATTAGAAGAGTTTTGGGGGGTCCAGAAGCCTGTTTCGTGCCTATTTCCCCACAGCTGTTCTCCGCAACGAGGGGAACGGCCCGCTGTCAAAAAAAAAATTTCATTAAAAAATAAATTTTTTTTTAGTCTCCAAATGCAAAAAAATAAATTAAAAAAATAAATTTTGGTCAATGATGTGGCAGGGTCTCGGCCACGTTAGACCGCTACGCTGAACCTGTTTCCTACGTTCGTAGGTTGTGATAACCCGTAGGCATCCAAAGGCCCCAAAAATCTTCTAATGGATTCGGCCATACAATGGGTGAGATAGGAGAAGAAATGGGGGGGGGGGGTATATGCATGTGGCTTAGCACATAATAAGCTACGGAAATTCCTTATGAAGTAAGGCTCAGTGGATGAGGCTTGTCAATTTGTTGGGTGGGGATTTCTCCATTTTAAATGTTTATGCCTCCAATAGCGTGGGGGAGTGGAGCGAGTTATGGAAAACATAACTAGAGGATCTTCCAAAAAATTGCAAGTGGATTTTGTGTAGAGATTAGAATTTTGTTGAGCTCCAAGTGAATAAATCCAACTCTTGTAGACAAATCATCTCCATAGGCAAGAGCAAGACCTTTTTCCTTTTCAAAGATGCTTTAGAAGTCTTTGATTAATTCCTACTTTTGGGAGACTAAAATTTTTGTGAGATAATCAAAGAAGACATGGATTGCATTCCTTAGCATGTTTAGACAAATTTTATACTTTTCTTCAAAGAGGAGTTGGGCCCACCTCATTTACCAAATAATTCATCAAGGATGATTCCTCATGATGACTACCATCTAGTACTTCAGACAATCCAACTAGTTCCAACAATTTGTAGATTATGATCCTATAAGATAAACAACTTCCACCTCAAAAATGCCACAATTAAAGATTCGATCATTGAAGTGCATTTGGAGCCAAGAATCATAGTAGGGATTCATGAATAAGTAGCACAAGTCAACAAAATTTTATAGATTCTTATGTATAAAAAGACGAACAAAAAAAAAGAAAGCGAAAGTAGACTTGAGAAAGTTGCTTGTTGAGGTATAAGAAGAGATGCACAAGGCCCTATTCAATGCAAAACTCCAAGAGAAAATTGCCGTTGCCTCCACCCTTCTAATAGAATATGAAAGGCACTTGAGCCAAGGCCACCACATCCATAGTCGAGTCAAATGGCTAAAATCTAGCGATACTTGCTCCAAAAACTTCTTCAATATAGCGAGACCCCACTTGGGCGCTTCATGCATTATAGAGCTCCAAGATGACCAAGGCACCATCCAATTGGACCAAAGTAGGTTAGAAAGATATTGCTCTTCTTTTTATAGCAAGATCTTCATGGCCCCCCCTAAATTGAGCCCTCCAAAGTGGCATAAAATGTGACACTATCAGGTTTTGGCAACGAGCTAAGCACAACAATGAAACTCAATCTTGGCAAGCCAATCACCATGGACAAGTTAGACTTGGTAGTCAAAGGACTCGGATCTGGGAAAGCCTCCAACCCAAATGGTGTTATGACCAAGTTTTACAAAGCTCATTGGAATCTCATAAAAAGTGACTACCTCCAAATGATCCTCAAGGTTGTAGATGCAAAGCGTCTCCCCTAAGGGATAACAAAAGGAGTTATCTCTCTTCTCTACAAAGGAGAATGTAAGTTGGATTTTTCCTATCCTAAGACAAAACCCAAGATATTAGTATAGAGGTTCTTTATGGAAAAACGTCAATTTGTTTGTTGTTTAAGTGGATAGGGTCAATTTTCAAGTATGATAGGGTTTAAAGTGTATTTATTTGTCAATTGCTCCCATATGCCTATAGCCCAATTTATACATCCTCACAACCATAAGCCAACCATTAATTCATCTCACATTTTAATTCTAAGCTTAGATTAAATACTTCAAACTAAATATCAAAAATTCTATCAATCTATTGGTCCATGAGTAATTACTTGTGAATAGATTGTAGCATGTTGCCACCCAAGCCACAAGCCTAAAAAGTAATTGACCTCAACATCTAGCAATGTGAATTTATAAAATAACAAATTAACATCTACTTCCTACTTAGCCACTTAGTTCATGCTAATAAGTTGTCTCTTACGTTCAACTTGCCTAGTATTGAAACGATATCAGCTAATTTATACTATATGCATACAAGACAATTTGCCCAAACATGTCAATCTACTACAATCATACAACCAGATAATTGCTACAAAAACTTCTACAAAATTCGACTAATGGTTCTACCATATGCATGCAAAATACAAAGAATTGCCATTTGAAAATCACAAAATAACTATTCACAAAAACAAAAATTCAAAAAGTTAGAACTTATCTTCCATACTGTCTCTACTTGTTGATTTGCCTAACTATTTTGTCTATCTGGCAATTTGACTTCAAGACCTTCCTAGTCATTACAACCTCTTCAATTTCATTTAATTTCTTCTTCAAAGACTCCACACAACTATATTGACTTATCTTTTCCATGCACATCAATTTGACAAGTTCACTTGCTTGACTCAACTATCAACTAGATAGCTTCATTCCTAAATCCCTCTTGGACTTCACTATTTGCAAAATTGACAGATTGATTTTCCAAGTCAATATGCCTATTTACTTGCAAGCGGTGTCCTGATGGAAATTCTTCCATCATATAAATATTTGATTTAATCTTTATTAACTCTATATATAGTATTTAATAAAAGTGGTTTGGTTGTGGTAAGAACTACAATTGTTGGGGACAGTTTGCACCTTATAGGTGCTTGCTACTCTTGTCACATGCACAACTTAGGGGGATAGGTAGCAAGTTGATTGGTACTCCTTTCCTGTCTCACTAGTGTGCTAAGCTGTAGGCCATCTAAGCCAATCAACGAGCCCATTGGGATTCAAATCCGAATCGATGGATTTCAGGCTCGGACCAATTGGCAATTTATGACTACCGCATCTCCAACCAACCAAGTCCACGACTTGGCGGCTAGAGATTGATTCAAGACCCTCTAGTACGGCTTTGTAGGCACATGGAGGCCCTTTGATAGGTATCTTTAGTAATCCTTTAATTTAATTTTATTAGGTTTGGATTGGAAATGATTTGAGTATTGGCCTTCTAATTAAAATAAATGACTAGGGAATGCAGATTTATGGTAGTGTGAAGAGGGCAAGTGAGGAGATTTTTTTTGGTGGACTTTAGGAGTAGGAGTATGGGCTAATGTGCCCCACTTTTACCTTAGAAAGGGAAAAAGGAAGATAGGAAGATTCCTAAGCATATTGAGTGTGTGTGAAGGTGTACGTGTAGAAGTGAGTTTTAAAAAAACTGATTTTTGAAGAGAGATATTTCCATATGTATGGAAGTTTTTGAAATGAAAATTTGTGAGTTTGTTCCTTGTAAAATTATCTCTCCAAAATGATTTTGCAAGCTTGATTTGGAGGATTATTGAGGAAGTTGTGATAGTTTGAAGGTAGAAAGTTTGTGGCTACCCAATTAAGAAGAGCCGAGAATTTCGAGGCATGTAACGTATATACAATAGTTTGGATCTATATGAGATTTTTTTAGGTTAGAGATCATGTAGTTAGCTTTCCAAAAAGCTATTGCACTTCATAATTGGAATGTTTTTGAGGGAGATATGGAGATTTGAAGGTGAAGAGGTCTGTTGCCTTTAGAGAAGGAAGGCCGAGACTTGTTTTGTTCATAGTGCTTAGACAGTAGCTTAGATTGAGCTCAATTTTGGAGGAATGTTAGTATATTTTATTAAATTTTCAGAAAGCTAAGATACTAAACATTTGGAGTTGTGAAGAGTCTGTAGCATTAGTTTGAAGTTTAGAGGTAGTTTAGAATTAGTCTTGGGTTTCCTTGTTGTGTTTTTGAACACTTCAAGAGTACAAGACATGGAGAAATGAAGAAATGAAGACTTGAAGACTTGAAGACTCTTGGAACCCTCTTGTGTGTTGTGGTTTGTGGCCCAATTTCTTTATTTATTATTCCTAGCCAACTTTAGAGGATAGTTGTTTTTCTTTTCTACATTGTAAAACTTGTTGTGGACTTTGTGGGAATTCAAGAGTAGCCTTGTTTTGTGTTCATGGTAATGAAGTGGGATTAATCACCCACATGGTCACATTTTGTTGTTCCCACTAGTGAGGCACGATTGCTAGTCACCGTGGATTTGAAGTTTAGGAGCCCATCATTCAGACGACATCTTGTGTTATACTGTCATATTTTACTCATCAAAGGCCCGTGGTTTCTTATCACCTATTTGATTGAATCCTAACTTGCTTAGAGCCAACACATGATAGGCCAATAGAAGACTAAAGATCGAAGACTAGAAGACTTGAAGGTTGTTTGAAGTTCCTAGCTAACTAGTCCCAATTGCAGCTAGATACCCTATATATTCCCGAAGTGCACTTATCTCAACTTGACAGGGTTGACAAGATGGTCGGACGTCCGGGACATCCAGACGCGGACGTTGTGTCCGCAGCGTCCGCTTGGACCGTTCGCCGCGCCCAACGTCGCTGTCCGCCTCGAAAGCTTGACTACTCCGACCGCTGACCATCTCCCCCGTCTACTTCCCCGACCGCCCTATTCCAACCGTCCCGCGGTCGCTCGTCCGCCGCGGTTGAGGCGTCGGCTTTTCGACGGCGGAAAGGACGCTTCGTCCGTGCGGACGGATGTCCGGGTTACGGACGCCTTTTTTGGGCGGACGTAGAGATTCGTCAACCCTACAACCTGACAGCAATTGACTTAAAAATATGCTCTCCTACACCTTTTATAAGCTAGTGGCATAAAGAAGTTATTGATGATCTAAAAACTATCAATGAGAGTTCCAAATTTCTATCTCATATATACACATAGTTCCACTCCATCACAAAGGTAACTAGCTTCACACAATTTTTACAATTACAATTTTAAGAATAGACTTTTAGATTGAAGAAGTACACTATTACAAGATTGTCAAAGAGCCATATACATAAAATTTGACTTTGATATGAACTCCCAACTAAAGTCCACTTGCTTAGCTATATAGTTACTAAAAGCTAAAAAAACAAACTCATCTAATCTGATTCAAAAAGACATGAAGGCTATTTAGTTTCTCGACATAACTTGTCTATTTGCTCTTTTTAGAATCTATTTTAAGTTCTTTTTATATTGAAGTAAATTATTTAGTCCATTGTTCTTTGACTTCTTTCTGAACTAAATTGGAATGACAAAGCTAGTACAAAGAACACAAGAAGTCAAAAGACAATTTGCTTGGAAAATTAAATATCTACAGA
This sequence comes from Pseudoscleropodium purum, assembly GCA_963969395.1. Lineage (NCBI taxonomy): Eukaryota > Viridiplantae > Streptophyta > Bryopsida > Hypnales > Brachytheciaceae > Pseudoscleropodium > Pseudoscleropodium purum. The sequence continues at coordinate 12,992,938 of OZ017800.1, read as the reverse complement.
GAAACAAAAAATAACTTTCCAATTGGTGGTCAATCACCTTACTCAATACATCTTACAAAATCTTTGCTAAGGTTTTGCAAATCTAACTCCAATCTATTCTCATAGAGACCATTGCAAATCAACCAACTTTCTTGTCTCTCAAATTTATTTTAGACAACATCATGTTGACTCATGAGACCATTGCATGGGCAAAATGCTCAAAATAGCCCCTACTCTTTTTGAAGCTGGACTTCACCAAAGCCTTTGACATTGTGGATTGGTAGTTTTTTACAAGGGCATTGGCGATGTTTGGCATCCTAGCAAGCTTCATAGCATGATTGAAATGCTCTTTCATGAAGCCCATGCAATGGTGAAAGTCAATGAAGCCATGTTCCTAGTGTTTTCAATTAAAAAGGGTGTAAAGTAAGGATGCCCTTTGGCTCCTTACCTTTTCTTGATAGTTGTTGAGGTTTTAAATTCCACGGTAAAGATTGAGGCAACAACAGGCTTGATAAAAGACATCCATCTCCAAGGTTGCAATAAGCAAAAACTAATCACACAAGTTGGAAGAACACGGCCTGGCATAGGCAATGGTTGCTCCTCAATTGCTTTTGCCTTGCAATTGGCCTCACACTTAACCCCTAAATGCCCAAGCAACCATATTTGGTCGATCTAAAATTTCAAGCTCATTTTGGTATGGTTAGATAAATTCTTTTGACTATTTTAAAAAGAAATTTGGACAATTTTTAGGGTTAACTATTGAAAACTTTCATTTTTCACTGAAAAAAGGTACAAATATAATTGTTGAGAGGTCTCCAAAGCCATATATGTCCATTAGTGGAAGAGTAAAACTTCCTAATTTTATTTCATTTTCCAACTTTGAGATCTAAAAACTTGTACTTATCTATATGCTTTGAAAATGGTCCCAATGAAAAGAGTAAAGTGTTTATATGATTTTCACCATGGAAAATTTAAACATGCAAGTGTTGATTTGGACTTATTTGCGGTTTATATTTACAAAAGAAAATTGCATCACAACAATTGCAAGGTGGATTGTGAAATGAGTTTAATAGCTTTTTGTATGAAATTAAGTTTTTTGAAAGTGCATTTTAGTGTACTAACACAATTTGTAGTTTTTCATGCCACCTCCAATCCCAAAAAACTTTTATGTACAAATTTCTAAAACATTATGGGGAGGGGCAACGTATTAAAAATAGAAAATGTACATTTTTCTTATTATAATCTCACAACTCTTATGCAATTTTGCACTCAAAATTGGTGCACATACTAATATAAAAGCTCTTTAAACATCCAAGTAGTTGCAAGAAAGGGTGGTACTATTTTCCATCACACTTCAAGTTGCATAGTTTATTTTGGCCATAACTTTTGGAGAACAAAGGCCATGTACTTGAATTTTTTATTGAAGATGACCAACTTGTTGATGAAGAGAGGAGATGAAGATGAAGATGAAGAGATGACCTTATTTTTCAAAAATTTAAAAGAAAATCATAATTAAATTGCAATTTAGCCAGGGTTGTGAAACTGGACGGACAGACCGTCCGTCCGTCCGTCCGTCCGGGACGTCCGATTGAAGTTGTGTCCGTCCGAAATGGTCAACGGGCAGCTGACTTTTAGCGGATGAAAAATCACCCAATGGAAACGAAAATCGTCAACACGTGGCGTCCAGCGTGGCATTAGGGCGGGGACGTACTCCTGGGCGGGGACTTGTTCCAGGGCGGGGACGTATTTCGGGGCGGGGACGTATTTCAAATCTAATCCAACAAATTTGACTGAAAAATTGATAATATTTTGCTTGTAATTGAATTTAGAAGGAATTTTGGATTTCCCCTTTCAAAATTTGTAAAAAAATAATGGAGATAACATTGATGAATCTAACCGTATAGATGGAATCTTAAACTCTAAATCTATAACTTTCCTTTGTATGTGACTTTCGAAATATTATTTGAAACCACACATTATAACGGTTTTTTCCAAAATTCTCAATTCTAGAGATGACTCTGGATGTTCATGGGATAATGTTGGATCTTCATTTAGCCATTTTTCACCTAGTTCATATACTTAGAAATGGTGAAACATCTTGTCTAATTGAATATAGTCTTCTTACTTTTATATCTTACATTTTAACTCCTAAAGGACCAAGATCATTTGTTTGTCCAAAACCACTCAAAATTGCCCCTTCTGTTGCATTCATCTAACAAAACAAACAAACAAATAAAAAATAGAATCTAATTGTAGGATCTTATACTTTACTTGACTGAAATCATATGGTAAAAATTTATGAAGTCTTTGGTAAACCTAAACCGTAATCCCCCCCCCAAAAAAATTATTACTCCACGCCCTTCTAAACCTAAACTAACACACTCCCAAATATTTTTTTAATCCATCAATTTTAGCCAAATGCAAAAACAAACCCTCCCTATCTTTTTCCATTGCATCAAGTCCCTCTAACAATAAATCCACAGTCCCACACACTTCGAAATTTTTGAATCTTCCACCAACTTCCACCAAATCTAAACCCACGTACTCCCTCCAAAAAATTCAATCCAACAAATCCCTAAAAAATTAAAATCTTAAACTTAAACCCTCTTTTTTCTGTTTTGCATTCCAGAAAGACTCAACAAACCTAAACCCCAAGTCCGGAAGTCCCCAACATTTCCATTTTTTTCTTTCCATAAAGACTCTCCAAACTGAAATCCACATGCTTTGAAATTTTTCTTAATTCTCCAATTCACTCCCTCCCTCCAAGACTAGAACTTTTGACTGTAATACTCCCAATTTTTTGTATTCTACAAATTTTTTCCAAAACAAAGCTCACACTTTTTTAAAAGAAGCCCACACTTGTTTAATTCTTTGCAGGAATAAGTATTGTTTTAGTTTTAGCCAACATTATACCCTCCAATGAAATAAAGTAATCCTATTTGTTTCAACTTTCAAACTGTCCATATCTCCCAATCTTCCAAGCAAAAATATCGGGAATTCATTTCACATCTTTTTAAATTAGCATACTGCAAAATCCTACCGTTATATGTGTTTAATTTTTTTATTTTATTACATTTTGGTCCTCGCAGTAAAAATGGCAATTTTGGAATGTTTATAGTAAAAAAATACTCCAAAACATTAAGTAATTAAGGTAAACGCAAGTGTCAGAAAATTTTTACTTTTTTAAAATAATATAATTCTCGGATAATTCCGAGTACATAAAGCATGTTCAAAGAACTCACACTACATCCTTCATAACCTCTTCTTCTTCTACCACCTCTTCTAGAATATATACGACCTCTAAACTCCTATCTACAATAACAACATTCTGGCATTAGCCAACCGTACGGTGGTTTTCTCAATGTCTCCAGAACATCTCCTATAGTTGCCTGATCATTCACATCTTCCTTCTGCAAGCTTTGAAGATGTGTTTTAAGTAATGCATAATTCATGCATTTTTCTTTAACGAAGTACTGGGAATCCCACTCCTCATTCCAAATCTTTTGTGCTATCCATCCTGCGGAATATGTATCAGCTGCTACACTATACAGATGCCTTCGTTGCATCACTTCCAGCGAGTTCTCTGAACCTATACTTCCGTATACATAGAACAATTCTGTAGCAACAAATTTTTTCACCTGCTTCACTTTCGCTAGCTTTTCCATGTTGTCATAGCCATATTTTGATGGCTCCTTCTCCACAACTCGGCTTGATATTCCCCAATCACATATACCAATGTATATTCTATTCTTCTTCCAAGGGTCAAAATGTAGCAACACATTGGATGGAGATAAATCGTTGTGCATGTAGTTCTCATTGTGACATTTCCAGACTGTCACAAGCAAGGACAACGCCAATGCAACGCGATTTTTCCTATACGTTGCAACCCATTCCAGTTGCGCTTTGCTCAGCTCTGAGTCGTGTTGCTTAACAATGTCTTCGATTTCCAGCACCTCAGAAACCTTGTTGTCCATATTCTTCCAAAAACTTGCCAAAGATCCACCATTCCACCACAACGAATAACCGGCCATTGTTTTGGGATTCAAATACGAAAGTCTGATGATGCCCAGATGCTTCACGGGACATCCTCCAGCCTCATTTATGATTTCCAAACGTTTTTTCTTCTGATTCTCTTCTTTGAGACGTTTCTTGGCAAAATCCATCCACATTGGCATGTTGTTCAGTCTTGTGATGTGCACCTTCATCACAGTCCCATACCCTCCTTCCGCTGTAAATCCCGGCATCTGTACAACTTTTATTGAGCTGTCAAGCCACTGAAACGTTCCATTAACGTAGTGCGTCAATACAGCATTCTCCATCGATTCCTTCCATGGTAATTTTCCTCGTGCCTGTGATTTTGAAAAACCTTGGCAAAATGTCTTGATCATCGATAGTTTTGCAAAAAGTTCCTCGTCTGCAACATCCCAGTCAGTTCTATTCTCCTTTTTATTAGCATCGTAACGCCATTGCATCACGATATTTGTTGCCAAAGCCTTCACAGTTTTTTCAAGCCACTCCGAAGCTAACCAATAATCTTGGTAATTGTTGAAGTCTTCAGATGATTCCATAGTCACTTCAATCTCGTAACGTAGCTTCTCCAAGAGTTCATGGTAACCATTTTCGTTCTTGCTGACGTACTCCCTCTCCAACATTGCTAAACTCCGTCGTCGATAAAAATCCACACCCCTATTGATCGTGCCTTTTGTGTGTACTCTATCGGAAGCCAATCGGGTCGCGCCGGTTTTACTTTCTTATGACTTGATGATGTCGGATTCGAAGATGATGACGGTTGAGTGCTCTGCTCGGCAACAACTATTTCTTTGATGGGCACATCCAAGTCCCAGGCCATTGGGCGTTTCCCCGTCGAACCACTTCCTGATGCAGCCATAGTATTCGAAAAAAATTCGAAAATCTCCCGTACAAATAAAGCGCCACACCTGTGCACCCTCCGACTCACTGTATAGGCCGCAAATCGCGAACTAACACGTGAGGCTAAAAGTGAAGGCCTGGCAATGTCAAAATGAGCAAAAAAAAAATATATAGGGAAGGCAAAAACCACTTCCCCGCCCACCCCGCGAGTATGTCCCCGCCCTGCCCCCAGTTCGTCCCCGCCTTGTCGCGAGTACGTCCCCGCCTGTACCCAGTACGTCCTCGCCCTAGATGCGAGTACGTCCCCGCCCCTGCCTTGACGTCCGCGCTCCCCGGTATAAAAGGCCGTGCCCGCCTCCTCACTTTCTGCCCTCTGAACTCCCTCGTGCGCCACCTCTGAGCTGGTTGTCTGGGCGTCTCAGTGAGCCCTACATCACATTCCACGTCATTTTTGTTGCACAAACATCGTGCGATGGACACATCACCACGGATGACGAAAAACGAGCGAGACAAAACAAGAAAGAGAAGTGGACAGGTACAGAAGAAGCGGATGCATGTTTTACGAAATCCGTTAAAAATTGCTTTCAAGGGGTGGGAGGAAGTACAGGACCCGTGGAGCATGGACACGTGTGCGGATTACATTGAGTGGTGTCACATCGACAAGGCCTTTCCTGAAGAACGACACCACTACCACCGATACTTCCACAAAGCAAATTTGCGATATTGCATGAATGATGCATTCAAAAATCGGTGCATTGAAGTCTACCAAGTCCTTTACAATAGAGCGAAGGTGGAGCGTAATGAAGTTCACCTTTTCATTGCAAGAGGAGTACACGCAGAGGTCACGCTAGGGAAGAGGGTGGATTGGTCAACCATCAAGGAGAGAGGTTCCAAAATAAAAGTTCCTCATCCAAGCAATGGACTGATTCCAATGGGTGTTCTAACGTTTCCCGAAGGTGGGTTGGGGCACTTGAAGACAATCGTAAATCCCCCTACAGCTCATGATGACACCGAGGATTCTACGACAGATGACGATTCAGATGGAGCACGTACTCCACCGCGTCCTCTGACGGCCAAAGGGGAACAACGTGGTAGGCGGAGGAGGGCCCTACAATATGCTCGAGATCCTCAACCTCAACATGAAATCCAAAATGAAGTGCACGAGGAAGTTTACGCACAACCCACTGAAAATAGAAGAAATGTATATGATACAATCTCGGCCTTGAGGAACGAACTTGCTGAAAAACACGAAGAAATTAATTGTCTGCACGATTACAGGCACACGTCAAGGGCGGCGTTGGAAGAAAAGAACCAAGTCATCAGCAATCTCAGACAAGAAATTGCACGATTGGAACATGCTTTAGAGCTTGCTACATCAAGGAATTAGTTAGCAATATCCAATTACATAGCTATCTCGAGGTTTTTAAATTTTCATGTTCTTTTTTAGTTCTGTACAGTTGTGCTCATGTAATGAGACAATTTTTATCAATATATTCATATTCTACGGTATTACCCATCCAAAATACAAAAATTATTTTTGGCTAAAGACGTGTCACTTGCAAAATTGGATTGCTTCATTTCATATACATTTATTGTGTTGGTTTAGGGTTCATACTTATTTTTACTTAAACATCTCATATCTTGACCATACTTTTGTAAAGTACTGAACTTCAAGGATGTTTGGTTGAATTTTTTATGAAACAATTCTTTTTGAATTTTTGAATTTTTAATAACATACCCAAAAATTGGCTTTTTGCACAATGTCTTTTTAAAAAATAACCCTGGTCCATTAGGTATTAATGCAATAAATAAAAAATGTAGAAAAAAAATTAAATTACATAATTCATATAAATATTAATTAGGGCGTGAATTCTAATCCAGCAATGTGTACATTGAAATGTGTCTTTCAATATAATTTTTACTTTTTTTACTTTTTTAATTCTATTTTGTGATCTAATTGTCAAACTTTTGCATTCATAAGAAATTCATTTTGCTCTTTTGCAAACTTTTAGACATTTCATATGTATACAGTGCCATTTTAATTTTTTAGGTGTGTATTTGTATTGTATGCACATTCCTTATGAATTGAATAGCTCCCGTTTTTTGTGAGTTAAAGTGTAATCCCTAAAGGGCCAAGGCCTTATCTAGCCCAAAAACACTCAAAACTGCCATTTCTATAGCAAAGACTAAGAAAATATTGAAATTCATTTATTTTCACATCTAACCGTAGGATATTACACCTGACTAGTATAAACTAGTGTGGGAAAAAAACCAAAAATTGTGATTGAATAAATTGCAAGATATTTGCGTTTAAAGTAGAAAAAGCAAGCTTTTCCACACATTGAGCAACTGGATTTTTTGACTTTGAACATTTTCAACTTAAAATTTTTGCACTACAAAGCTCCGAGCTTTAAATCTTCATAGTGGAGATTAGAGTTCAGAGTCCAAAGAAAAAAAAAAAAAAATGAAAACTTAATTTTCATTCTTAAAACAATTGGTAACTAGAAATATGTACTAGACAAAATGAAAACCTAAAATATCAATATGGGGTAGATGGAATTAAAATGCACTAATCCAATAGGAAGATTGTTCTACAAAGTAAATCAAACCACGCAAATTTATTTTTTTTGGAAAAAATGCAAAGCATGCATTGACAAATGAATCGTGCAAGTCGTTTTTTCCAAGAACATGCTGTAATTGCCAGAAAAACTAGAATGTCCATAACTTCCTCATAACAAATCCAAATGAAATTAATCAAAGCTTTCCAGATAGACAAAAATTTAATCTATGAGAAAAAAAATTCCGCAGAAAAAATTCAAAGTATGCCGAAAATTTTTTGGCTGACCGAACTGCCTCTTGTCCACTATTTTGAGCTTATTTGGGCATAATTTTTGTTCCCATACACCTATTGAAAAAAAATTATATTTCCATGAAGCTTATCAATTTTTTTCTTTGAAAAAAGGCATTGTGAAAAATCTGGACGAAAATTCAGCCCGTACATACTTGCCCAAAAATGCATTTGTCTCCCTTAGGAACAATGGGACTTTTTGAATTCATAACTCCCAAACCCCCAAACTCCTTCAAAGGTGTCATGATTCGACTTTGGACACTTGGACGGGGACGTTGGGCTGGGACTCAGGGATTCAAGAAACCAAAAACATTCTAAAGTTGCATTACCAAGAAATCATTTCCAGTTGTATGCACCTTAAACTTTAAAAATGAAAGTAATACGTAGGTCATAAAAAGAGCATTTTTATTTCATATGTGTCGCACAATATGGTATTGAAAAATTGGACAAAGTCAACAATGTAATCAAACAAAGTTCCACACATATAATAGTAGCTAAAAAGATAAAAACTAGCAGCCTTTACATAGCTATATATTTACATTTTTCCAAATGCTTGAAGTACGCAAAAGTGCACTTAGTCCAAATGAACTAGGCTATTTGCGGTACCACTTGTACCGGCCTCGGTGTCATGCGTCCCGGACATTGGAATATCATCTTCATTGGAGTCCAAACGAAGTCGCCGCATTGCACCGCGTGTTCGTCTTGCTGGTCCATCCTCCTCCAGTAGGCCCCTCAGAATTTGAGATTGTTGAAGTTCTTGAAGAGCTATACGAGTTCCCGGACTGTGTTCTTCTAGCAAGAAGTCTACATCATCATTTTTGAATTGCTCTCTCCATTCAGATTCAGACATCATCACTCTTTCTCGTGCGGTAGGAGGTACATATTCACCAGAATCCACAAGTTGAACTCTGTCGTCATCGGTGATACGTTGTCCGTCGTTGCCCCAAATCCAACCCTTTGGATGTGGTCCAAATCGAAATTGATGCTCATTTCCATCCCAATAGCCATTGAAGCATTGGTAGAAGAAATTTCTTCTTCCTTCACTAATAGCGTCCGTGCCTTTAATCAAATTGTGGCACACACGAACAACTTCAGTTGGGTTTGATTCCCATCCCCAGTTGTTGGAAAGCCCAGAGACCTCTAAAGAGTGATACTTATAACGCCAATTCCAAATGAGGTCTTCTCCCCATTTCTGTGGATGATCTGGAGCATTCATTACATCAAATTCCCAGCTTGGCGGCATATGCTCATACAAGCCAAATAGCTTGTACAAACGCTCATGGAAAGGAGCCTTGCAAAGTACGCAACGCCTTCGATTGACCATTAATGCAATCAAACAAATTGGATGATACAAATGCTCACATGTGCCCAATTGGAATCCACCTTCGGGGCCAAAGGCATTCAAACACATTGGACATTGTGTACCATCGAACACAAAGCTCGGTGGTTTTGGCCACAACAATGTACTCGGTTTAGTCACATGGGCAGACCTTTCATTTTCAAAATCCCACCCATTTCGAGGCCAATCAATGATGGTCTGATTTCCAACTCCAACTTTGGTCTCCATTTTGTCCGAGAATAACTCATCCATTAGTTCCCATGATGTTAAGCCAAAAACACGTTCTTGATTGTGCACTGCATAATGATTGGCAATTTTCTTCAATTCTGCTCCCATTTGTCGGTTCTTGTCCACAGTAAATACACACGCCAACTTCCACTCATAATACTGTGACACCAATGCATCCAAATGTTTCTGGAGCTCGACATTTTTTCCACGAAGCACTTCTAGCTCTTCGGCACCTACAGTAAAGTGAAACGGGTGACCAGCTTTGTGCAGACCTTCACCAACGTGGCCTTCGCTGAATACATTACCAGCTTGTAGAGCTCTTGTAAGGCGGGCAATTTCTTGGGACTGTCGGTCAATGACGTCGTTCTTTTGTTGGATCTCGACCTTCAACTTGTGAGTGTCTTCTAACAAGTTTTGAATTTCCTTTCTTTTTTCGTTGAGGTTACTCTTCAAGGCTGGGATTGTATCTTCTTCACTTTCGACAGCTTCATTTGGTAGCCGAAGATCTTCTACTTCCATTGAATCTTGTAGTCGGTCATTTAAAACTGCTTCCGAGACAACTTCTTCTGTGCTCATTTCCTTCTCCCTTCTTCTTTTCACCCGATGTTCCACTCTATTACCTAGAGCACGCGGTGGAGTGCGCGTCCCGTCGGAGTCATCATCAGGAGAAGAGTCACTAGTTACATATGTTTTAGGGGGCAACTCAGTCAGTGGCCTCACGAACCCCAATCCGCCGTTAGGGTACCTTCGTACATCCATTGGAATCAATCCATTGGTGGGATGAGGAACTTTTATTTTGGAACCTCTCTCCTTGATGGTTGACCAATCCACCCTCTTCCCTAGCTTGACCTCTGCATGTACCCCTCTTGCAATGAAAAGGTTAATTTCATTGCGTTCCACCGTTGGTCTATCGTATAACACTTGATAGACTTCAATGCAACGATTCTTAAATGCGTCGTCGGTACAGAACCTCAAATTGGCCTTGTGGAAGCGACGGTGATAGTTGTGCCGGGCTATGGGAAAAGACTTGCCAATGTGGCACCATTCAATGTAATTGGCACAAGTGTCCATATTCCATGGATCAGGTTCATCTTCCCATCCCCTGAATGCCAACTTCAACGGATTGTTTAAAACGTTCATCCGTTTCCGTTGCTTCTGTCCAATCCTCTTTCTTGTTCTGTCTCGTTCGGCCTTCGTCATCTTCACTGCAGGGTCCATCACACGGCGGTTTGGGTTGAAGTAAAGAGCGTAATATAAAAAGGACCTCACAAGGACGCCTAGGCAACCAGCTTAGAGGTGGAGCACACAGGAGTTTGTGAGGCAGTTGCTAAAAGGGCGGGGACGCGCATATATACTGCTGGTCCGCGCTGTCAGGGCGGGGACGTTTTTGCCCTGGCCGGGGACGTACTTGTCCAAGGCGGGGACGTACTCGTCGCTGGCGGTAGGTGGAGAAAATTAGAATAAAAAAAAAAGATTTTGGAAGATTTACCTTGTACCTTGCATTTAATGTCACTCATCTTTTATTTCATGTGAGTTGTCAAAGACCTGTGAAGCTCCCATCATCCAAGAGAAAAATAAATTAACATTACTAATAGTTAAAAGGATAAATAAAAAAAATTGTTAAACCCTAAACCCTAAACCCTTAGCCTAAATCTTGAACCATTTCACAGCACAATAAAAAATGCTCACATTTCATTCAATTTCAACCCTTGTATGATGAGTCCAACAAATTTTCATTTGATTCTCAAACATTTTTATATCCCCATATATGGTAATTCCGTTATTTTCTTCATTTGTTTCTATAGCTTATATCCCGTCGTTAAATTATTCCAATTTTTTATTTATTTGAGTCTCTCTTTTGTTTATAACCCCACATATGGTTAATCCAATTTTTTATTTATTCAAGTCTCTCTTTTGTTTATGTCCCCCTGTATGGTTAATTCAAATTTTTATTTATTTGAGTCTCTCGTTTGTTTATGTCCCCCCATATGGTTAATCCAATTTTTTATTTATTCAAGTCTCTCGTTTGTTTATGTCCCCCCATATGGTTAATCCAATTTTTTATTTATTCAAGTCTCTCGTTTGTTTATGTCCCCTCATATGGTTAATTCAATTTTTTATTTATTTGAGTCTCTCATTTGTTTATGTCCCCTCATATGGTTAATCCAATTTTTTATTTATTTGAGTCTCTCTTTTGTTTATAACCCCTCATATGGTTAATCCAAATTTTTATTTATTTGAGTCTCTCTTTTGTTTATGTCCCCTTTCTTGGTTAGTCCAATTTGTTATTTATTTGAGTCTCTCTTTTGTTTATCTCCCCCCCCCCCTATACGGTTATTCCAATTTTTTGCCCATTTGTTTGTCTAACTTATTTATCTACCCTCATATGATTATTTCAGTATTTTTTTATTTGGTTCTCTGAATTATTTATCTCCCCTTACATGATTATTCGATTATTTTTTTCATTTCATTCTCTAACTCATCTGTCTCACCTCACATTTTTATCCTGAAATTTCTTTCATTTGATTCTGTAACTTATATGTCTTCTTCCATGTGATGCATCTCGTAGTTATTTTTTTTGGTTCTCTAACTTCTTCATGTACCTTCATTTCGATAAACCGTTCATTTCTTACACCCATATATTCTACCATTTTTTTATTCTCTCATTTCTTCCTTCCATTTTTGTGCCACTTTTTAAATGTATAGCCTTCCTTTTAAAAAACCGGTTGCAATGTCTCTCTATGGATTCTACATATTTCTGTCCAATCCTTAATGTTGTTGCAATTCTCTTTGTCATTTTTTTCCAATTCACGCGTAATTTATTTGATGTTTCCCGTTTTTGATGAATTCAACGTTTCTTCAATTGATTTGTTATACACAATTTCTTAAATACTAAAACCGCATTTTTTGTAGCATCTATCTTTGATATTTAGAATGATGTAGTGAATGAGTAATTAATGCTTGAATACTTTATATCTTAGGAAATCTGCAAAAATGGGGGGCAGCTGTAGAGTGCAAGTACAAGTATTTGAAATGTCTTCCCTCGAAGGTTTTGAGGAGGGAAACCCAAAACTGATTTGAATCTCTCCCCCGCCTAGCGTCCCCGCGAGTACGTCCCCGCCCATACAAAAATACGTCCCCGCCCCAACGTCCCCGCCCTGAAGTCCCTACCCGAACGCCTTGATGCGTGGAATCGGGAGTGCGGGAGTCGGGAGTCCCTGAGTCCTCGCCCTAGCGTCCCCGCCCTGACAAGTATGTCCCCGCCCCGACAAGTACGTCCCCGCCTTGACGTCTTCGCCCGAACGCCTTCTGGGGCGGGAGTCGGGAGTGCGGGAGTCGGGAGTCCCTGAGTCCCCGCCCTAGCGTCCCCGCCCTGTCAAGTACGTCCCCGCCCTGACGTCTTCGCCTGAACGCCTTCTGGGGCGGGAGTCGGGAGTTGGGAGTGCGGGAGTCAAGAGTGCGGGAGTCGGGAGTCCCTGAGTCCCCGCCCTAGCGTCCCCGCCCTGACAAGTACGTCCCCGCCCCTCTCTAGTACGTCCCCGCCCTTGTATAGTACATCCGCGCCCTTACGTGGAGTTCTACCAGCCACCAGGAGGGAGTATATAAGGACGAGTAGGCAGAACTAAAGGCACGTTTTCCCCTGGACCTCATCATTCTCGGACCTCTCAGAGCTCCTTGATATAGTTTATTGGGTGGAAAGCGGCCTTGGTTCTCGGCTGAGGTGATGTAAAAATCAGTTCAAGTAGGGAACCGACGCTAACTACTTTTACAGGTACAAAGTTGTAGAAGACAATACAAGCACAAGTGAGGAGTTCCAACTTGTAAGTTGTGATGGCGACAAATCGAAAAACCACAAGAGAGTGGGAACCGTGGTATGATTTCTCTATTGATGGATCTAAAGTCACATGTGTCTTTTGTGGCGGGACAACGGCTTACAAACGGGAGCGTGCTTTTGCACACTACGGTTATAAAGCAAAAAGTGAGCGAGCAGTGTGTTCCAAAATACCTCGAGCGGTGAGACATAAATTTGCCAACTGCGCTGGATTTGTTCCACAACGCACAAATTTGGAGGACCCACACGACGGTGAATCAATTCCGAGCGATCCATCCGTAGCAACTCCAAATGTTGCCACGGAAAATATAAACGAACATGCTCGGAATGAAGGAGAAAGAGGGGGAAGAAGGCGTTTGGAGGTTCTAAATGAAAATGAAGACCAACTACCAACATCAAACAGTGAAGCAGCATCGAATTTCACAAGATTAAGATCATTACGTCAACAACAAATGGTAGATGCCTTCAACATTGCAAAGAGGAAAGAGTTGGATGAAAAGTGGGCAAGCTTTTTTTATGAGGCAAATGTACCCTTCAACATTACAAGAAATCCTGCTTTCATTGAGGCAGTCAAGGCAACTTCTTTGGCACGATTTGAATATTCTCCACCTTCGTACCACCAATTGAGAACAAACTTGATTGAACCGAAGAAGCTACAGATTGAGAATGAGATATCTGCAAAAACAAGTTTTGCAGTAAAAAATTATGGGGTAACGATTTGCACGGATGGTTGGGACGATGTAAATCGACAGCCTCTCATGAATGTCATGATGTCATGTCCCGCAGGTGATGTGTTTATGGGGTCCATCGACACTACAGGGCAGAACAAGACAATGGTCTATATAGCAGACCAATTGAAAACCTTCATCGAGAAAGTGGGTCCCAATAATGTAACTCAAATTTGTACAGACAATGCGAGTAACATGCTTGGTGCAATGGATGACGTAGTTCGCACATATCCGCACATCTTTAAGCAAGGGTGCGCGGCACATGCACTGGATTTGTTGCTTGAAGATTGGGCCAAGTTGCCGGATTTCAAAGATTTAATAGCAAGGGCAAAGACAGTGTGCAATTATATCAGAAATCACCATGCAACAATGTCAACTTTCCGGGAGTTGAGTCCAAACTTGCAGCTTGTAGTACCGGCTGAAACTCGTTTTGCTTCGCACTTTCTCATGTTGCAACGACTGGTGACACTAAAACCTGTCTTGGAGCAGTTGGGAGGACAACCACGAGTCCAAAATTATGTTGCAGCACTTCGGAATAGGCAAAACGGACCGCAGAACCGGAGGGACGCAATGTGCGTACTGAATACCATTGATGATTTAACATTTTGGCAGAGGTGTAAAAATTACGTGTTCATTGTGGAAGACGTTTTGAAGGCCTTGCGTGTGTTTGATGGACGGGAACCAGCTATGGGCAAGGCATGGATCACAATGCACAGGTTGCGACGACATGTTTTTCAGCTCAGAGAGGGTCCTTTCTTCCTTCCGAATCACCTAGCTATGGTCATGGAAGAGACATTTGAGGAGAGGTGGAACATGTTTTTTACCGACGTGCACTATGCTGGGGCATTGTTGAATCCTTATATCAAGGACAACCCAGCTCTAAGGGAAGATGGAACGGCCCTTCGTGCACTACATCGGGTTGTTTAAAAAATGAAGGATGTGGTGGGTGTGCGTTTTGATGACGTCATACAAGAATATGTGCAATACGTGGAGGGTGAAGGACCCTATAGTCCTGACGCATCACTGGACATTCGGGAAGCAAAGTTACTTCCACATCGATGGTGGAAAGCAATTGGAGATTGCTTCTTGTCCAAAATTGCGAAGCGTGTTTTAGCCCTTACATGTTCAGCATCGTCTTGTGAACGAAATTTCAGTATGTATTCCTTCGTCCACAACAGGAACAGAAATCGTCTAGCAGTGGAGAAGGCTGAGACTTTGGTGTACATTTATACCAACAGTCGCGTCCTTCGTCAAAAACCTGGAGCAGATCCAGTTCGTTGGTATGATTTGAACAACGTATCAGAGGATTCGGATCCGGATGAACTTGGACCCATTCCAGTCGATGAACCTAACCGCCATCAAGAATTTGATGCTATGCTAGCGGCAGAAGAAGAAGAAGACGACATGGAAGCGAATCGGCCACCACCTGCACCCCAAGCAAACCCACATGGTTGGGGGCGAGACATGGACCACCGCGAAGAAGCAAGAAACTATTACGGGGAAGAAGATGATATGGAAGACAACATTCGTCATGAAGCTTGGGGACCTTGGGCTCCCAATCCTCGTCTTAGTCCATCTCCTATACATCAGGAAGAACAAGAAGATGAAATTGGTAATGAAGTAGATCCTTTTGTTTTTCCTGTAGAAGAGGATGAAGCCATAGTTGGAGATGACAATGTTCAAAATGACGACAACGACAACGATGAAGACAATGATGATGACATTCCTCCACCTCAAAACAATCGTGAAAATAGAGATGATGAAAATGGTGGAAATGGAGGAAATGGCACAAACCCTACAGTTCTAGACCATGAAGGGCCTATTGAGGATGCTCCAATGATTGTAAGCGACAACAGGCTGGGCGGACCTAACAACGTCAACGCAGATGTACATAGACATTTGAGAGCGAGCCTCGAAAATACAAGGACAAGCGAGACCATCGACATAATTGAACCAACTGGTAATATTCCGAGGCTATTTGATGTCCAACGTGTACGGAACAGAGGAGGCGCTTGAGGAGTCGATCGTATCCATCCACCCTCTTCTGTAGCAATTCCTAGTACAATGCAAGAGCATCGTACGTTTGTGCCCCCTCGGCAACATTCTTCTCCGAATATATCTGGAAATTCCAATCCCAAATCTTTTCAAGAAGGGTTACGCTCAGTGGGAGATGGAAATGTCGTAGTGGATAATGCTCCCAATATCGGAGCAGATGGTAGACCCTCTGAAAGCACTGTAGTCCATGCGGTGGGTCAATATACTACTCGCGGTTCTGGTGGTCGTGGTGGTCGTGGTGGTCGTAGTGGTCGTGGAGGAAGAAACAATGATGGAGACCACGGAGACACAGTGTCAATAGCTCGCAAACGTCCGCATCGTGGAGTCGGAGTCAGGTTAGCTGAGCAACAAGTATTGCCATTTTTGCAGACTTATACTCCGGGACCTACATCCTCAACCCCAGCATTTGTGATTCTTGGAGGCCCAGTTATAAATTCTGATGCGGAGGACCCAGATGCTAGAAGACACAAAATGTTGCGGTTGAACCGTAGTGGTGGAAATAGAATCACGGAGGTCCGCAATGAGAACTCAGAGTTTGAAGGTCAACAAACAAACGGAGATGAACATGTTGGAAGTGAAGATTATGCAGACGGGGATGATGAGTACGACGAGGACTGTGACGAAGCCCCGGATGACGACGATTTGCTCATTCGCCATGTTGAGCGAGCAGGCCCTTCTACTCAAGCAGTTCGCCGATCAAGTCGTTTCAAAGATGTAGGCGAACCATGAGTACACGTAGGACATGTAGGCAATTCTTAAAATGACCTATGTGTAAAGAATGAGTAGTAAGTTGTGAGGTAACAATATGACAGGAGCACAAGTTGACAAAGTCTGGAAGTCTCATTTTCATAGTCATGTTATCAGATTATGTATGGACGAAATCCCAGATTATTTGTGTTTTTCGCAAAGAAACATGCATATATATTGCTTGTAGCTTGATGTTGTGTGATGCATTTGAATTATCTTGTCCATAGCCATGACTTTGTAAGAGGAAACTCAGGAAAGTGAAATGTATTAATTTCTCATGAAATGAATAATTTAATGAATTCATAGAATTGTAGATAATTGGAATATAAAAGCAGTGGTGTATGTAAGCATTGACTACTTCTTTTTTTTTCTATCAAAAGCAGGAGTTAAGGTAACCAAAGCCCAAGGGGCCATAAAAGCAATCACTTTCTATTTTTTTTTAAAACAAGAAATAAAATTGTGTGGTCCTTTGGAGAAAAAAGAGATCATCCATAAATAGTGACTAACAATGGTTTGGTAATTAAAGTATTTTACTTTAGAGGATAACAAATGGGGCACCAAAACATTCACTCAGATATCTTTTTTGATCAAAGTAGGTAGAGTAATTAAAAGGTCAGCAAAGCATTGTCTTTTCGGAAATAATATAGAAGACTTTAGAATAACCCCAAACACGCCTAGACACGAATACGTCCCCGCCCGTACCGAAGTACGTCCCCGCCCAGACAAAAGTACGTCCCCGCCTCATCATGACGTCCCCGCCCAGACAAAAGTAAGTCCTCGCCTCACCATGACGTCCCTGCCCAAACCTAAGTACGTCCCCGCCTCTACGTCAGCGCGCTGATTGCAACGTGGCTGGCCACGTCAAACACTTCCGGTCAGGAGTAGGGAAAATTTTGATTAGGGGCAGAATTTCCTGCCCGAAGTGTCCGCTTAGGGTTGGACAAGTCCGTCCGTCCGTCCGTTTTGTCCGTCCGTCCGGGACGTCCGGTGACCCTGAAGCGTCCGATTTGACAACCCTGAATTTAGCTAATTTATTACACTTTGTGGTTTAGGGGTTTTTAGTATTGTAGAGTGCCCATAATTAATGATGTAGAGCTAAAATTTTTATGGGATATTCCCATACTAGAGATTTATCTACCCACCGAAAAACAAAAAACAACATTTATTTATTTTATGGTGTCCACATGCATGCAAATAGGGGGCCCTTGCACGCACAATTCTAAAGAATGAAGATGGTTTAGGCTTAATTTTGTAGGTGAAATATGATTACCATAAAGTTATGAGAAATGGCCAAATTTTAGATTTTTTAATTTCCCTTTCATTAATTAATGAAAAATAAAAAAGTGAACATAGGTCTTTTCTATGAAAAACTGAAATGCTAGCCTGCCATAGTACTGAATAGTACTATAGAGTATTACTTAGTACTAGAATAGGGGCCCACCTTGGCCAAATACTGAAGACGTGTTCTAATAGATTTTAGATGCAAGATTTTATAGTTGATGTTCTAATTAACTGATGGCTTGTCATACTAATTGAGCCTAATCAATGGTAGACTTCCATTTCTTGTCTAATTGCGACATAGACGTGGCTTAGGGTTCAAAGTATCATTGTTGCAATTGCACTTTTAATTGAAAAATGATTTGGCGATTGACATTTCCTTCTAAGAGTCCTTGTCCTGTAGTCCTTTACATTGCTGTTGGGAAGTAAGTGTGCTAAAACTCAATGAATGAAAATTCAAGTGCTGGTTCATGGATCCTACAAGTGTGTATGTGTGTAATGTGAAGGGCATAGAAAAGAAGTTTGAGGACCTCCATGTACACGGGCAACTACAACTCATGCACATTTGGAGGAACAATGTTACAGAGTTGCCAAATGACAACAAAGCAGCCATGCTAGGCAAAATGTGACCGCCAACGAGAATGCAAAAGCCAATGATGTGGAGCATGTTGTATTCCATAGTACACTCAGGAGACAAGTTGAACGCATCTCTAGTGGTTTGATTGAGGAGCTCTTGCCCTTGGACAATGCTACCCTACATGTTGTTATTTAGCAAAGGATTTTCAATAATGTACACGCCTAGCTGCTGCTTCCTAACTACTATCCAACTATAGAGGATGCTCGATGTGAACGTCAGATTCTAGTGAACATTTGAGCAAAATTAGAGTGCACCAAAAATCCTTACACCACTAGCAAATTAGCTAGAAAATCTACAATATTGGAAGCAATTGTTTGAGAGATTGATGCAGACTTCAGTGGAGAGAGTTAATTAGATCGTAGAGAGTTGGATCAGTCCTAATAGAAAGGACATTTGGCGAAAGCGTTTAGGTCATAGTTTGTACAACACACATGCAACACATCTTCTGATGGAAATTCAGGTATGCTCTAACATTCTTCTTATCATAATGAAATGTATGCTTGCTTGCTCATTTTGTTCAATTCAGTAGTATTGTATACGAAGAACATACATACTACTCATATTCTTCTATTTTAATGTGACTTCATATCAATGTCTTAATATTACAAAGTGCTTCATTATTCAACTTCTAGGGTTTGGACAATATAGTTTAGGGTATTTCACTATAAGTACATATGGGATTCTGTAGTTTTGCCTTCAGTACTATAAAACTCATTCCTACTAATTAAGCAATGTAAAACTTCTTTCTGTATTTACATTTTGCACTAACTTCCATACTAAGGAAAACTAAATGTATCATATAGTATGTAATATCTTGTAGTACTTTAAGAATTTGAGGCTGTTGTACTAGTAACCACCTTGTAGTGTACAAATGGTGTAGCCGGTTTATTAGTAAATGGTACGACTTGTGCATTAGTCCTATTATGTGTTCAATGTACTTGCTTTAGTACTTTTGAACTTCCACAATACTACAATGCACTCTCTTTTTTCTTTTTGTATTTATAATACTATGTATTATGAGTACTATATATTTTCCTTTTGTCTTAATAACAATGATCTATTAAATATTCTTACTTTGACTATTCAGAAGTACTGCTATATATTGAGTACTTACTACATAGTATTAAGGACTTCTTGATCCATAACTTTCCTCTTTTCTAGACTACTATAGAAGATCTTTTTTTTTTACTTGCTCTACTATGTAGTACTACTGACTTCCTAATTAGCAATGCTGAATATGGGTTCAACCATCAGAAGTATTTGATTAACCTCTTCAGAATTTTTCTAGTATTATGAAGTAAAATGACTATTAACTTAGAGTACTTAAGTATTATAAATACAATGACTACGAACTTAGAGTATTGAAGAAATACTTAAAATGCCTAATAGGACTATGTTGTGCACTATACAGTGTTATATACACTTGATATTACATCACATACCTCCACTATTATTGACATTCTACATTGTGAGTATTTAGCCTTTTTGTGTATTGTATTATCTAATTCTATGTAGCACAATATAAAAAAATAAAATTTGTGACACATTCTATGAAAATTCCAATGTTGGGTTTTTCCTTCCACCTTGTATTGATGGCAATGTGTATTGTTGTATAGAAACAATTGTATGACCACTTCATTACAACTCACCCAGAGTGCGTCATCATGCATTGATCTTTCGACAAGTTGCGGCTTTTTTTGTAATCAAGTGCAAGGAGCATAACGTTTATTGTTGTCACTATCATGTGGAGGTACTCTTCTTGTTGGAGGCACTGAATGCTTTTCAGGATCCATTCACTAGTACACACTTCATTCTCCTATGCAACTGTGAATGCGTTGTTTGAGGTTTAGACATTGGCGGCCAATGCAATGTGGAAGAGAAGCGCTTCATGGGTGTCATATAGATGTAGAAATCTGTGCTATGTCCAAAATTGCATGATGCAAAATTTCATCACCCACTTTGTCTTCTAGAAGAATGCAACTCCTGTAGTGTCACGTTGTTCAAGCTATGCCCATGTGAGATGGTAGATATGCCCAGAGTGAACATCAAATGGAAGAAATTCTACTATAAGGTCGTGGGCACTACAATAAATGGTAGGCCCAAGATAAGAAATACTGAGATTTCTAGCAGTACTTTATTCTTTGAATTCATTGAGTTCTTGAAACCTACTTTGAAACATTTCATATGGCACAATTTTGAGGCCCGTTGGCAAACAAATCAAACAAAGCTTCTTTGAGGCTGTCTACAGAGGAATACTATTCTTACCCACATTGACTTTATGGAAAATTACACTTTCCAAGTTTAGAATGAAATCTAGACTATGTACTTCAACTCAACACAAATCACAATTTTGGTTCAAGTAACTTACTACATTGCTGACATACCAAAGGATATTGATGAAGTAGCCACTGTTGTTAGAGAGACACATTACTACATCTCCAACAACAAGGCTCATGACGCACTGTTTGTGCACCACTATCTCACGATGCATTGGCATTGGTTTATAACAAATGAATTTACATCCCAAATGCATTACATCTTTAGTGAGGATTGTGTAGGTCAATTCAAAGGAGCCTATGCTCTATACTTTGCTACTAGGTGAGATTGCTAACAAACTCTTGCACTTTACAAGCATAAGTTTTTTTTTATAGAGAAGTGATAGTACTGACCATTGCATCTTTTGTACTAACTACTATTTCCATAGTACTGAACATGTACTATTACTTACACCACATTTCCGCTTGCATGGAAAAAAGTAGCACTTGCTATATTATCCATTTTGATGTTAATTTTCTTTTTATGTCCTTTTCTAGATATCCATCCTTGACAAATGGTTGTAAAATGCTACGGAACTTCTATGGGTCGAGACATGGAAAAGGTAAATGGGATGGTGCAAGTGCAGTTGTTAAGAAGACATTGCATGCAACTACTTAATCCATAGAAGACTCTACGAAACACTCAAGAATGTGTCACATTCTTGGATGCAGCATTGGGTGGACAAGTACCAAACATAGGTGATTGGGTTAGGTGATGTAACATCTTATGTGACTTCAATTCATTACACATCATTCTATCACTCTAAAAAATGTACACTATGGAACATAGCAATTGCCTACTTATATCCCTTCAATTTTTTTTCCTTTCAGTACATGTTGAACTCAGAAGATATATAGTTGCCCTTCTCAAACATTTTCATATGTGTGTCTACTTCCTTCTTCTATAGGTCATACCGCTACTTTCACTACATACCTATTGTTGATGTTGATCGTAGTAACTTGCATTTTTGTGACCGACTGCCCGGATCGTCTAAACTACAGTCTGTATTTGCTCCTAATCCATGGTTGTCATAACGGGCGAGTTAAGGTCATCGGACCAGACGGACGGACGGTCTGGATGGCTTTAATTTTGTAACTTGTGCAATTTTGCAGAATGACACATCACCTTGTCCGCGCCCAACATGTTCCATAATCCACATGGCATCCACGTGGCCTATTTTTCCATTATCAGAAAGTCAACTATGTGTTGACTGTATTGGATGGACAGGCGAACTGGACGTCCGTCCACTATGACAACCATGTCCTAATCAGAATGACCCAACCAAGCTTCTCGTCAAAGAACTATAATGCTTCTATGGTCCTTATTTAGAAGAAGATTTTACTCAATGTGAAAATCAGTTGTACGTTCAACCTTAGAAAGTTCTAAAGATTCAACCACATGTTGTAGACTTTGCTCTTTCTACAATGGAAGTTGAAGAAAGGGATGATATTTAGGACTAGGAATATAGTGGAAATGATATGGCTAACTTGGTTCAAGCAGGGGATAATTTTGTTGTTTCTGCAACTCCTAACAATGATAAAGGTGTATCTTTCTATATATTGCAGTGCCAAAGTCTCAAACGAATTCTAACTAAGGATTACATTTGCACATGGGGAGGCCACTTCAAAGCTAGAGACTCCGTTATATTAAGAACATACTATCAGAAATGGGGTTGTCGAGAACTACAAAACTATGTATACTTGGCAAGTTCTCAAGTAGCGCATGTTGATGCTACTATAATCCTAGCATGCAAGTTTCAAATGATTCCTCAACCTCATTGTATCAAGGGCGGTCATTATGTATACACTTTGCCCGATAAAACACTTGATGTTGTCAATAGTGCCCTTGAATGCGAGTAAAAGAAATTTCAGAGTCTTTTGATTTGATTATCTCTTAATGACTCAAAATACAATCTCTACCTTATGGAAAAGCTGTACTACTATGAAGCTTTCCTAACAATAATTTAAGTTCTCTGTTAAATCAAAATGCACATAACCAAGTGGCTCTAATATATAGTACATTCAGAATGAGCTGAAGTATGATGAACAGGACATGACATACTCACAATACTGTAATGTGTTGTACCATACAAGATAGTAAATGTATTATGATGGCTACAATAGTATTGCAACTAATTGTGTTTGACATGCCTGTTTCTTTGTGAATAAAACTTCTACTAATGTTATACTACTTAGAAGCCTTCTTCACTTCATAAACACATCATTCAATACTATCCATGAATGAATCACTATGTATTTCTTATTGTCCAATGAAATGTCCACATTACTTTTCAATATGTCAATACTACCAAATTGTTTGAAGTAGAACAATGTTTTCTATTCATACTCTGTTGGTATATAGTACATACACTTTTTACCTTCATATTTCTTCATTGTCTTAGAATCATAGGCTTCCAAAAGTCATATTGCTCTATACCATTTATTGCCACACTTGTAGTTGAATGGGGCCAAGTCTTCACAAAAATCAATGCCGTAGTCCCAAGTGAGTTCCTCACCTGCTTATGTAACACGATTGGCAAAAAAAAAACCCTACAAAATGTCATTGCAACAAAATCATTCACAAAATCAATGCAATTACTCCGCATCACAAGAAGATTGTACAAAGAAATATGTGCTCTCCACTGAGTCAAGTAAGAGTACTTGCATGATACAATGTCCAACTTTGACTGTCAATTCAAACTGGCATCTCCATCAAGTTTGCATCTCCACATCTACATTGACATTCACTACACATTAAATTATAGGGCATCTAGGCCTGAATCATTTAAATAGAAAGAATGAAGATACAAATGCAATACTTATGTTTTGGAGAATGGAACAACAATCATACCTATGATTCAACCAACGGGCAACATTAGTGATGTCTGTTGCATCAATACATAGTAGGAAATCATCATCTTTTGCAACATCGAACTCCTAGTCTGCGTCTAGAGCAACAAAATACTATGATTGATCACCTCTTCTCAGTAATTTTATATTGATGACCACTTCCCCTCCATATTCAAAAACAAAAGAGCCACTCCATAGGGAATGTAGTGTGCAAATGCCCCACCTTTTATACTTGTTTATGTAGAATATTTGTATGCAACAACAAAGTGGAACTCAATATTGATTTTCAGCAATGCTTATTCCAAAACAAAGGAATTCCCTAAGTTTTGTCATCCACTCACCTCCAACTTTGTTGTCAACCCTCTCTAGACTACTTTGTTTGGATAGTTAGACGGACATGTGCAACTCCTATTGCACTCTTGTATGTAATCCAATGAAACATGTCTATCAGAAGTACTTTTTTTTATCTCCATGTATTTTTCCAAGGCATTGCAATACACTAATCATGCTGTATAGCCACTTCATCATTTCTGAAACTACAAAGTTCATACATTTCAGTCATTTAGTATTGTCTTACTATACTAGAAACATTAGTAAATACTACAAGCAGTACTACATACTACCGAAAGAACTTGTTAGTAGTTCCTATACCATTTGAGGAGTATTATAAGATTTTATAATTATATTGTACAAATTGTGGAAAATCACAGTGATCCACAATCATTGAATTTCTGCCTTTATAGCAACAATAGTGAAAAAAATGTATTCCTAAACATCCTTACATGGTACCAATGCATTTGAAACATATTTAAATAGTAGTCACTAATGAAATTCAATAAAAACACATAGTAGCATGGTCATGAAATACCTATATTATGTATTGAGAATGCAGAAGGTCATCCTTCTAATAATGTTTGTTCCCTTCGCCAACGTTACAACAACATGGATTGGCCAAATTTGTAGAAATGTCATTGCTTTCACAACTGCTTGTCATGCTCCCTACTGGAGTAGCAATGACTCTTTCAACTTTGATAGAGGCATGGATTACAAGAGACTACACATATGTATACGTCTTTTCAAAAACTCGAATAGTATATGAAGAATCACCCTCACACATGAGAATCGGGACGCTTTCTAGACCTCTAGACACGTCAATGTAAATGGTGTGCAAAGGTCCCTATTCACAACAACATATCATACACAAGCCACATGCTACCAAGAAAACAAAACCCGATATATCATTTCAAAAATTACAAAAGCAATGCATAGTCTACATGTACTTTCTTTTGGTAGAAGCAATGCCTTCAATTATATACTTATACATATTAGTGGAAAAAACACATACCATTTGGCCAAAAAGTGTAGATCAAAAGTTGGGGATCCTATCATTTGGTTCACGACCTGGGCCCCTCTGTGGCAACGCATGACTAACATTGATTTCGTGGGCCTCTTAAGCTTACTCAAGACAATTGTCTTGGCTTGGTCCCACATCAAACCTGTAGGACATGAAGAAGTCCTTAGGCCCACAATCATGTCCATAGTTTCCTCTATGCCGCAACTACAAGTACGTTAATGGTTCTCATTAAATCAGTTGAGGCCACTAGTAGTGGCTGTGGTCCATGGGACTCCCGTGGGCCCTCACTGAATTTCACAGTTCCTTGTCATCTACTCTATAATCTAAAGAGATACCTGTAGAGGAATACAACACATAGAATTACAATCAAAATTGTTCGCAAAAAACTTTGTGTACTTGCATTAGTACAATCAAATGTGGAGCCAAATTATTTTTAGTATCCACCTTGTTTTTCTTGGACCTTGAAACAACAGTAGGACTTGATGAAGCATTGTCAATGGTTGCTGGTCTTGAAGTAGGACGAACCTACAAGACTCTCTCTAATGTGTCTCCACAAGATACTTCTACAACTAAAGCATCTTTCTAGGATTCTTTACCTGAAAAAGATTGAATATGGTTATGTATAGTGATACAATATAGTCCTTCAAGGAGGATGGAATATGAATAGCACAACGAATACAGCAGTACAGAAAATGCCATGACACCCTAAGAAAGAAGTTGTTAGTATAATTACATAAAAAAAAAATAAGCTTAGCAATTGGTTGTACAACAATTCTGCATTGTAGGCATTTGACCTAATGCACTTGCAGGAGAGCTAGGCTTGCTCTGCACTTCAATTTTGCTTGGGGTTGACATGATGGCTACCTTTTTTCTTTGTTTTGCTCTTCTGTAGGTGACGTCCATGTCACAGAATTGTCCACAACTTTCTTCAAACATTTCAATGAGTGGGGATAAGTCAAAGACTAAGGGTCTTCTGCAATGTTTGCAACATGTCTCTCAGCAATAGGGTAAGCTTCCTCGGAAGGCAAGGACACCATTGCTATTGTAATTTGTTGCTTTTCAATCTACAGGAGGTACTATATGACATGAGCAAGATGAAATGCTTAAAGGGAAGTGAAGTGTAATCGAAAACTAGTATAATTTTAGAACAATAAAAGTGAAGACGTGGACGATGAAGGGATATGGAAGAACTTATAAATCTAGTTTTGACCTTTGATGTGAGAATGAATTTACCATCCTCTCCTACTTCAAATGTTTCAATGGGTTTTCAAGGGCCAATTTCAGAAACAAAAAGTGAGTTGTCTTTGTCTAGGTTGAAGAATTTTGTAGCTCGGGCAACTACTTTCTTGTCAAGTGGAGGCAATTCTCCTAGTCCAAGTTCTTCTATAGGAGGCGTGCAACAGGTAGAGTTGTTTTGGGAAACGTCAGCCATTATTGTAGTTATTGGGAATTTGAGTGCTAGAAGGGACGTCTCCACTATACATGTGACACTGTCTATGCCTTTAATTGGGCTAGATAAAGTGGACACTAGCATTTTGACTATAGTTTGCAATTCCTCAATCTCCATCAGTGTTGCTATAGGATTGAATTTAAAAGCATCCGCACACTACTTCTTTTGCTTTTGAAGCAAATCATCTCTTTTGTTGCCTAAACATTTGGACATCGTGCTATCACATGTTGACATACTTGGAGCATCATTGCCTAGTATAGAAGTCCCTACATAGTTAAAAGTCCATGGTGTTAGTCAGTGTATGTCACTCAAGCATTCACTCATGTATTTGCCTCCTATAATCAAAAGAAGAAGTTAGATGAAAAATGTCATTTGTCGCAGCACAGGGCAGGTCAATTCCCCATTATACTCACAAAAATCGCTCTAGAGTATAACTAAGTGACTCTAAAGATCGAACCCACGAGATCCTGTGAAGTATCTAGCTCTATTAAGTAGTTAAGCTCAGTCAGTATCCCAATCTTACTTTCCGGTCCTAGATCTAGAACCAGAAATACCACCACACCGGATAACTATAGACCGGATTACTCCTTCTTCCGATCCTACTAACTATCCGGTCTGTACAAATATCCAAATCCCAGGATCTTACAACTTCCGGTCCTGGAAATCCGTCCTGACCAATCCGGTCCGGATGGTCATCATGTATCCGTAATCCTATCCGGTTTGGTTTTGCCTCTGTTTCACCATCAGAGGGGTCGCCGCTTACATTTGAGAGTGGTAGGCCCACCACTCCTTCCGTGACTTATAGTGGCTGAAGACCCACTGTCCTACTTCCTAAACTCTTAAGCTAATCCGGATCCGGTTTGGTCCTTTACAACAACCCAGATAGCAATCCGGGTTGTAGGTCACACAAAGACCCCACACTCGACCTTTCTCATACTACAACGACCTTGATGCTACTTCCGATCCGTGCAAACACAGGTGGTTACAAGTGTACCCGTCCGTTCCAACATCAACTAATGTTCTTCCGTTTGCCAACTAAGGCGGTAAGACCTCACAGGAGATCGGACACTTGACCGGATTTCCCACCCGGGAGTTCTAGTGCAGCTAAGGAATCCCTCCCTACCCGCCTAGCCTAACAACGGCTTTCTCACCCGGAACCTGGAACTCTAGACGTGCTGAGGAACTAAGTTCACTCCCAACTCTTAGATACCTACTCACATGCACCTAGGATCGGAAAAGAAACACCAAGGGGAGAAATCACTCGCAAACCGGCTCGTACTATCCTAACTCCACATCATACAATCCTATCGCGCTGGAGAGAGACACACAATGAGGAGAAGAGAAAGGTACAAGAAATTTGCAAAATGAAGACTCCCAGTTCCCATCGCAGGAACCGATTTATATACAAAGGGTAAAAACCCTAAAAGCACAAAAAGGAGTGGAAAACCCGTGGGGGTCTGCCGCCAACCTAATCTAACTTCCGGCTAACCTAATACTGTTGAGCCGGATCCGGATCCGGATCCGCTCCTACTCCTAACTGAAATCAAAATCCTATCTACTCTACAACCCTAGATCCTATTGTCGGTCTTCCGCTCTCGGGAACCAGCTGCTCGAAGACTTCACTCAAGTTCCGGTTCCGTTCCTCACGTTCTCTCTCCGATCTCAACCGGAATCAAAGCCTACAGCACACAAACGCAAAAACTCCACCGCGCGCGCTCAAGCTCGAGTTTCTAAAAGGGGGTGCAACAGTGAAGGCTCCTCCTTATATAGTCTCTGGACCCTTTCCGGTTTGGTCGTCTTGAATCCGGTTCACCCATAATCCGGTCCTAGACCTAATCCGTATAGCATTCCGTTTCCGTCGATAGTTACTCCTGACCGGATTAGATCCAAGAGGCCCACTACTTCATGTTCTGAGCTAATTTTGAGTTTTCCTTCTCCACCTAATCGGATCCGGTTCCCTAATGGCTAGTTTCCGTTCCTATTTTGGTGCATACTAAGAAAATCAAAATTTTAAGCTGCAACATCATTACAAAAGATTCTTCTGCCAAGGAAATTGATGTGTGCAAGAATAGTGGCTTCATATAAAAATGGCCATTAGCAAAGACAAAGTGACACTACAAAACAATGTGTACAACATGTTCATACTACAAGGGGTATTCTCATTGGTATTCTAGTGTACTAGAAGGCAACATTAACAAACATTGCTACTAGGAGGAGTGTTTACAATAGAAGTGGCAAGACAGACAACAATCAAGGTTGTGATAAGAGACTCCGACCTCATTCCACTTTTAGGCTCTTAAAATACACTCCTATAGTCCATATGACATGTATTCCACTAACAATCATTTCCCAAAGACAAGGACATTGTAATAAACATAGAAATTGTAGGTACTAATTGATTTTGCAGTATTATAGTGTTATACAATCTAGTACTACTGAACAAAGTAGTAATACTGCACATACTACTAGTAGAGGCGCTTTAGATTTTGCTAGTTCATATCACTAAGAATTCATTTGAATAACAGCAAAGACGTGTTTATTCAAGACTTAGAACAATATGTTTTGAAGGCAAAATTTCTTTTGAAATGTGAACTATAATTACAATAGCACTACATTTTACTTGAACTTTTATATAAATAAGGGAATTGTGACTCCATTTTAATATGCTAATAGCTGAAATGATATGGCTAATTTTAGGGATGACCATGCGCCTACAAGACTGTATTACCTGCACTTGTCTTCAGCAGTCTTGTTGTGAAATCCATAGCACTTGCAACAAGTAAGCCATCTATTTGCACCTCAACGTTGAGTCCACGAAGAATTACATCGTACTGGCCGAATCCCCAACTATTGTACCAATGAAGGGACACCAATTCACAAGGTAGCACTGCACAATTGACATTGATTTTGAACCACTACACTGCACACCAAGGATGATAAAGATGTTGGCACATGCAAATAATGACATCCCAAAATGGAAATCTATCAGAGTAAATGTAGCATACAAGAATAGGTGGGAGGATAGGCTCAATAGAGGTTGGTAAAAGGATGTTGTCGTTGTAACTTGTAGGTAGTGGTCACATGAGCACTACATCTTTTCCAACTACTAGGTCCACCATATATGCTTTGAGCACTGCCATTCGACTAAAGCAGGCTTTCACGACACTAGAGGCTTGCTGCAGTTCACTTTCCAATGTCGACTTCGTAGCAACAAATTCATTGAGCTTCTTCACGTAGGAATAGTATATTTTGAAAATAGGCCCCATGCTTGGTTGTTGAATAACAGTTGCCATTTCTTCCTCTCCTACAAAAATGTTTCACTATTGACTAGCCTTAGTTAAAAAAGACTTGAATTTCTCAACCAAGTGAAACGAAGCCTCCCATTGCACTATAGTTGTGGTAACCTTTGCCTTCTTTTCATTTACTTCTTCTTCATTGTATTTTAGTTGGGCTTCCAGTTTCTCCAAGAGTTGTGCCACTTCAGTTTTCCTATAATACAAAGAAAGGAAAACATGTGAGTACAAATGGTATACTATTGCATACATGTGAATAGTCATGGTAGCCTAGTTCTAAAGAGCATCACAGAAGAGTAAAGAGAAGCACAAAAATATAGGACTATAGACAGTACTATTAGTACTAGAAGATTTTCATAGTACTGAAACAAACTACACATAGTACAACAAAGTAAAACGTGTATGCAAGGCATGAATTCAGGCAACAAACAATATAGCACCATGTAATACTATCCAAGTCATAGAGTACACAAAGTATTGTAGAGTATTACAAGTATAGAAATAGGCTGAAGCCTATCACTATGTGTACTACAAAGTAGTGCAACTAGCAGTTGTAAAAAATACAAGAATAGGAAAAGAACATTTGCATCACAGAAGGTTAAATGATACTATAGTTCAAAAGTGCAAACATTCCAAGTACTGTCACAAACTATGCATTAGTCCAAAATAATACTACATTTGTGTAGGAAGAGGTTCTACCAAACATGTTACAACATGATGAAAATGTACTAGAAGTAAGACATATTATACATACTCCACGCTGCAACGCAATACTATGGAGTTGGATAATTCTACAAATATAGAAGTGTAGTAGTAAACAATTAGAGGATCTGCATTATAGTACCATTTTTTTAAATGAATGGAATGATTTATACTAAAATAGAATTGTGGTCCTCATAAAAAAATTGACACATAGCACACATGATTTTCTCCCAAAGCAAATGATTCTTATCACAAGCATTAATAGCATAAGGAAAACAATACTTGGCAGTAAGAACTTCAATAGCAATGCTTGGATTACTTCTACTAGAAGTTTGACAGTCCACGTCTTTTTTGGATCGCCTTTGTATAGGGATTCAACATTAGACATTTCCAGCGGAGAACTTTTTAGCTCCACTATCTTTGTACTCAAAGAATTCTTCTTCAAAGATTTCACTTGGTGACACCTTCTACAATGAAGTCATTTGACCCATAATCTGACGCGGCGGTTGTAGGAGTTCCACTGTTCTACATTAGTTTTTGCTGCAAACTCTACCTAGTTCACCTTCTCGTACTCAACTTTGTCCAACACAAATCCAATGGCAATGTCCTTAGCCACATGAGTTGGAGCAAAAGGCTTCTAAGAGCGCAAACAATACAACTTCTCTACCTCCTCTCGAAGTTCAAAGGACAATTTCTCTACCAAAGAGAAGCCATTTCCAGATTTCTCTTCCCTAAAGACATCTTCCACTTCTTCAAAAGTAATGTCTTTCCCAATCTTGAATTTGTAACTATTGATCCTTTCATTTTATAGATGGAAAGTAGAAGTGAAGGTCTCTACATCCATTGATGGAAGAGGCTATTTTTCCTCTAATTTCAAGGTTGCCAATTGTTTCTTGCAATCAAACTCTATGAGTTCCCGTCTCTGCTTCTTCATTTGTTTCTTCTGTCTTTTAGGGCCTATGCTTGCATCCAAGTCTTCTTTGTTGTCACAATTAGGATCTAAATTGCCATGTGCACATATCACGTTGTTGGGAGCATTGGAGCTTCCTAACATTCCTAACAAGGAGCTATTTGATCAACCTTCACTTGCTGCCTTCTTCTTCCAAGAAGTAGGCTCCTTTTTCTTTTGAGATGTGGTGGGACCAATCAAGGCAGAAGTCATGGACCACACAACCTTTCTCTTTTTCTTCTCCAATGGTAGCATTGATGTGGAAGGAGGCGACATGGGGGAGATGACAATCGTTGTGCTATCCTTTGTTGAAGTGGTCTTCTTCACATTAGTAGTTGGAATATCCTCCAAGTTGCCTCCACTTCCAAGGGACTCAAATGGAGGTTCTATGGTATTTTCAGGAGTAGGCCAAGGAGCAGTTCTCTTCATTTTACCCATTGCCAGAAGTTCAACAACTATGCTATCTATGCAAACACACAATGACGTTAGTCAATTACTTCAAGAACAACCAATAGTAATGGATGTCAAATAGCACAAAAAAACCACAAGAAAAGTGGAAATGATAAGAACATATTACATTTCAAGAGTTAAAAGAGATGACAAAACTATTGTACAGTACTATCAATACTACGCAGATAGACATGAAGTACTTGAAGTTGTTAATACTACACAACACAACTAATAATATAGCACAGAGAGTGAAACACACTTACAACATATTAGAAGCATGAAGTTTAGACCTGTGATATATCAAGACTCCATCATATCAACATTTGAAATTGTAGCAATTCTGTGTGACAACTGTTGTAGCAACTTAATTTTAAAGTATCCAAATGCAATCCTAAACCACCAAAAAAATGTGTAATTCAAGGCCTTGTTGTCAATGAAGAGACCAACAATGCCTTCATAGTGACGTAGTTTGAGAAAATGAAGGAGGACAAATAACCTAAACCAAATAGAAACTTGCCACATGGTAGTCACTCACAATAGAGAAAAAAGATATTATGTCCGACTCCAGCACCGCAACATCTAAAATTCAAGCAATTCATTGTAATAGCTGCTATAGCAAGAGCAGCTTAATTTTAAAGTATTCACCCAAAACCTTGAAGCACAAAAAAATCGTGAAATTCAAAGCCTCGTTGTTAGAGAAGAGACCAACCATGCCATCATAGCGACGTAGTTCAAGGAAACTAAAAGGAGAAAAGTTTATTCACCAAACAGGAACTTACCAAATGCCACTCAATCACAAGTGGAAAAAACCAGGACTGATAATCGACTCCAATGCCGCAATGAGGTCTCAAAGAGGTCTCGTCTTCACAAATTTTTTGAAGCTATCGTGGCTGTTGAATGTTGTTGACTCCATCGCAGTGTTGAAGAATGTTGCAAAAATCTTGAAGCCTAACGTTCATAGCTCTAAACCTAAACCCCATCATCTCTCTCATTCCCTTCCCTCTTCAAGAATGTTAAAAAAAATTTGTTCATATTCTTCACCACTCACAAGCTTCAAATTTCCACAACGATGGGAATTCACCTAAACCACAACAAACCCTAAACCCTAACTTCAATAACAAACACACTTTCAATGGGCAAGGTGGGAGAGACGACATTCAAAAAAAGTCAAGTTGCCATTCCATCCAAAACATCTTCTCTCACAATTACATTCATTTCACTCTAGATGAATGACAACTCCATGAACACATCATTTACTTGACATCTTTGATGACTTTCATCCTCTAGTATGCCATGTGTTCCAAAAGGTGCCACTGTCAGAATTTATTGAAAATTGTTGGGTGGCCTCATTAATTGTTAAAACCACTCTTTTAGGACACTTGGTAGCAATACCCAAAATCTTCAGTATCATCAATGGTCCACAGTGAATCCTCATTATCTTCATAGTATTCATAGTACTACAAGGTAGAAAGTTAGTTTTTAGCAAAAAGTGACAAAAAACAGACACCCTTTCTTGCAACTACCCATCCATATGATTAGATTTTGAAATTTTTTTTTCATTTGGAATAACTATAAGCCCATTTCTTTTTTTTCATAGTCAAAACACACTTGAAAAGTCTTGGGCATTTAGGGGTTAATTGGAATAAGTCACAAGGTTATTTGTAGGGAAGAGAAGGAATCGCTTGTCTATCTTGGATGCATTCACATAGATTTCTAGGTCGATGATGCCAACATAACCAAGTTACTAGGGAAGACCTTTAGGATGGGTCAATCCTCACTCTCTATTGACTCTTTCTTAATAGATAGGATTATGAAGCAACTCTAGTATTGATCCACAATGAAAGTAAATCCAATGAGGAGGAGCTTGCTAATCAACAACACCTTGATTTTGTCCATATTTTATTTTTCTTCCATGTAGGGAGGAATGCAAGCTAGAATAAAATGTATTACCTTAGTGGTACAAAACTTCAAGTGGTCTGGTACACTCTATCATGCAAGGGTGAAAGTTGCTTGGTTGCAATGTTGCTAGGAAAAGAATGAAGGGGGCTTGAACACAGTCAAACCACAGAATACGCTAACAACACTCATGTCAAAATTGGTGATCAAAGTATGCAAGCTAGAAAAATCCAACTTACATTTAATGCTCAAATACAGGCTCAATTGCAACCAAACCTATATAAGAAGCATGGAGTTCTTTACATTGCCAAAATGTCAAGCCTAGAAGGGCTCTACAACTTAGAACCTGGTCAAAATCTTTTGGAAAAAAATTCTCCTAGAGCTACTACCAATCAAGCCAAAAATTTCTAAAGAGGTGGGATCAAAATCATTTTGGTGGTTGAAATTTGTGTCACTAGTGGGCCCTAGGTTTTCCAAAGCACGCAATTTTCAACTCTATAGCAAAGGCCTCATGTAAATCAGAGATGCGCAAACTCAAGACAACTCATGTTAGCCAAAGAAGTCTCTAGAAAATTTGGGTTGAAACCCAATGAGGAAGGCACATGGAATGTTGTAGCCCTCGCACTATAGATACAATGGGGCAACCTTCTTTCAAACCACCCCTTAAGAGTCGCACTAGGAGAATGGATGAATTGGTTTCTCAATTTTGAAGACAAATTCCCAAATGTAGTGCTCTAGTATCCAAAAGGAGAAGTCACCCATGTAGGCCATCCATCCATTTGTGGACTTCCAATTGGCATGCAGTAAAATTCGTGGTCCTCTAGGCAACGAGCATCCTCCAAGAAAATCCACCCAAATCTAGCACCTGAGAAACCTTGCCATTGTAGGGATCTTCCATAGAGTTTGCATTACACCCATTCTAAAAGGTCCCAAGAAACTCACCATTTGACCTTACTACAGGAGAGTAGATTCTTTGGAATGGGACTTAGGGAAATTTGAATGGAATGCTTCCGGCTCTCACGTGCCATTCATAGACTTTTCAGCTAGCTTCGGATGTAAGCTTCTCAAGAAACACAATCCATTGCCCAATCAGGTAGTCCATAAATGGGATGGGACTTTACCAAGTGATTTCAGTTTGTAGTAGAAGACCGTTTGGGCCCTATAACACATACTCAAAGAAGTAGGGCTCATTTGGTATAGAGCTGTCATGGTAAATCAATGGAGAGGCCGTATTAATAATGAAGTTGATACTAGCTATCCCATCTGGCCAAGGCTCATGGTGGAATCCATTCTACATAGATTTTAGGAGTGCTACTGTGCCCAACTTGCATGGCAGTGAATATTCCATATCTTAAACACACTTTTAATTAAGTGGCCACTAAGCAAGAGGTTTGTGGCAATTGTTAATGTAGAGGCAAGGGATTTTCTTAGTGGCCATTCCCAAAAGATTCATCGCCATTAAAAGAATTTGGATCAAAAAGTGTTCCATAGCCCTATAGGCCCTTTGGCTACAATGCAACAATATGATCTTTAATAGTAAGGCTTGGTCCCTAGAGCAACTTATAAGTCAGATCTCGGGTGGTTTTTGGATTATGGGAGATTTGAGTGGGCTAATATTAGCATCTCTCATCGTTGCTTGATAGAGCCCCAACACTAGCTTGTCAACACCTTTACCAAGTGTAGATGTAGATTCAATATTTTTGTGAAAAGATTGCGAGCTAGCTGAGCTAGTCACTAAAGTCAAGATTTTGCCTATCTCACAAAACCTAGGATTACAGTATAGGGGTTCCAAATTTAAAGGGGATGGTCAAATAGTCTAATGTTTTGCAGCTAGAAATCACTTATAAATCAAATTGATATGGGATTTACTTAACAATTTTATTATAAAATAATTTACAACACTCTTCTTTCTCAAGGTTGAATTTGGTGGCCAGTCTTTAAATATTGCTATGGACACATGAAATGCCGTCTTGGTCCTATATAATATTCTAAGGGAATTTTAGACAATTTGTCAAGTTTGACTGCAATTTGTCAGGTTCGACCACAATTTGTCATGCATGATCTAGACACTAATAAATGCATAATATATTTATACTTATATAAGTAAACACA
Organism: Pseudoscleropodium purum; assembly: GCA_963969395.1. Taxonomy (NCBI): domain Eukaryota; kingdom Viridiplantae; phylum Streptophyta; class Bryopsida; order Hypnales; family Brachytheciaceae; genus Pseudoscleropodium; species Pseudoscleropodium purum. The sequence continues at coordinate 12,957,027 of OZ017800.1, read as the reverse complement.
AATTCCTTAATTATAGAAATCTTTATATTTGGAACAATTTTTTGGGCCATCACTATTTAACTAGCCTAATTACTAGTTAAATGAATATCAAACTAGTCCCGGTCCTAGAGGCAATTTGTCCCTAACTAAATGCAATGGGAATGAGTGTGTAATGCATCTCCATTTGCTTCCTTATTCATTCTTCCATCTACAAACAAGTTGTTAGTTTTTCATAAACATACAAGACACAAAGGCACAAAATTTATTATTTCTATAATTTCCTACTTAATAGTAACCATTTATAGATTACAAGCTCAAAAAAATTTGTCTTAATAATTTTATTATAACAATTTATTGATTTAACAATCTCCAATTCTTCGAGTTAAACTTATACTTTAATAGTGTAAATTTATCAAAAAGAGGGTATTAAAACAATTTGTTCTTTCTATGATCAATTAGTTCTCACTTCTAACTTGACCCATCAATTTGTTCATTTTTATCTATCAAAATAATTTTGATTCAATAAAACTGTTTTTCCACCATGATTTCACTAATTGTCCTTATAATTTCAACAGTTTGTAAATAGGAAAATAATACACTATCATATATAATTTTCTTGTAGCCCAATTTACAAACAAGTTATCAACTTATGATCACAGTCTCACCAACCACAAACACAATCTTAAGGCAATTTGTAAACTATAATTAATATCTCCATGCTCATTTTGTAATTTGTAATCTCATTAGTTGGACAACTTGTCAAGCTAAATATTTGAATTCAAAGACTCTAAATTCACTTATACAATGGTCTACAATTTAACAATTTGTCAATATCTGACTTGGAACTCATAACAACTCATCTTTTACGACATTTTAAAATATGAATTCAATTCAAATTCATATTACAACAATCCTTGCAATAATAATTAAAAAAATTTCTTAATAATGTAAGGAACTTTTAGTTTCACTTACCAATTGCAACTTAAGCAATTATAGACAACTTGCCTTAGCATCAATAGGCTAGAACTTCATTTGTCTAGCTCTATAGCTACCAAGTCTAGGCTATGGGATCCACTATCAAATTGTCTTGCTAATCAAAGTTCTTGGTTGCCATTTGATTTGGCAACAAATCAATAAGTCAATTTGTCCTTACTCTCTCAATTCATCGTAAGAACTAACATACTATTAAAGTTCAGAAATTAATCTCCCAAATTGTTGATGCATACAATCAAACAACTTGTCTAGACTTTGGCATTTATATAGACAGTAAATTTATACTCAAAATTTCCAGCTCACACAACATCATCAATTAGTCAAATTGTCAAACAACATAATTCACATATAAACACCACAACATTTAATTCAAGTAATTCAAATTACAATCTCTATTTCATCTGGCCAATTCATAGACTTGGTCAGGCTACCAAACAAATTGTCATTCATACAATAATCAACTTCACTTATTAAAACAACTTTTCATTCTCCCACAATCTTACCACAATTCAATTAGTCAACAACTAACTCCCAACACTTGGAAGAATCGTACTATGACCTTCAAAAATCTAAATTTAATTATGATGGTTCAAGCACATCAAGTTATTATCAATGAATATAAAGACAACTTGCTTAACACATCTTACAAGAATACAATCACAATTTAGACAAATTGCTCAAAAATCATACAACAAGAAATTCCAATTACTAGAATAAATACACACAAGTCAAATTGACTAACAACCATAAACTAGTCCAATCACTAGATCCAAATTCAAACACTCAATCATTTGCTCAAGGCAAATTATTAAGAGAGTAAGTATATTAATATGAACTGAGTATACAAAGATAGTGAGACAACTTGACAAAACAAAATGATGACCAAGAGAGTGAAGTCGGAAAATGACAAATTGTCTAGTTATATCCTAAAGCTGAAGACAACTGTTCAAACCCTAAATGCCAAGTCAAATTGTCTTTTGTAATCCTAAACCCTTGACAACTTTGCATATCCTTTTAATCCGTCAATTTGTCTATATTATTATTCTATTGTGTGAACTAATCTTCAAATTGTCTCTATTTACACTATTGACAACAAATTGTCAAAAATCAAAATTTTTTACAAGTCTACACTTGCCCTCTAGTTCCAACCTTAGTTTTCTCTTCCATACCCTCTAAATGTGTGTAGGTCCCTGACGCAAAATTGTCTACTTGTTCACCAACCATTGGAGGCTCAAGGTTTTCTTTCAGTGTTTGTGCCATGGGTCCTACTGCTCTTGATATGTGTCTCTCCGTCGGTTCTTATGAATTTGTAGTCTTTGTTTCTTGCCATGCCACCTATGGCTAGTGGTTCCTTGTTTTCTTTTTGCAATGAAAGTGCTAGTCTTGTTGACACCTTTGTTGTTGCAAGAATCTAGAATGTGCGGTTTTAGAAAGTGGTTGAAATTAGGTTTAGTTACCTCAAAGGATCTCCAATGTAAAGATTAGAATAGGGAATATATCAAGATTTGAAGTGGAGGGAGGCAAACTTCATTTGTTTCCAATGACATTTTAACCCTTGAGGGTTTTTGACTATGTTTTCACCATTACCACTCCAAAACTGCCATTTCTAATACAAATACAAAATTTTAGAAAAAAAAAGCTTTTTTAGTCACATATAATCCTAGGATCTTGTAGTATGCTAGTTTGAGAAGATGTAAAAAAAATTTCAAAATTTTCCACCATGTAGATTGCATAGTATTAGCATTTAAATTGACATAAATTAAATCTTTTTTTTGGTTCTACAAAAAACTAGGCAAGTGCATTTCACAAGGGCACATTTGTATGAAAAAATGTCCAAAATGGCGGTGGTTTTTTGGATTCATTCTTCAAAGAAAGTTCAATATATGCTTGAAAAAATTTAGATAATTTGGAATTGTACAACATATAGGAAAAAAATAGTAAGTACAAAGAAGTAGAAAATGATTCAAATTACAAAATTGTTAAGAATTTTGGTTATATAATTGAAAAATACCAATCTCTATGGTTGCAATGTGGTAATAAACAATCTACATCCTATGATTTTATTTTTTTTCAAAAAATATTGAAAATTGAGTTAAATAAAGGATTTCAAAGTTTATTTTAGAGTAGAGATTCTATAACTACTTGCAAACTCAAACTCCTCATAACTTTCATCTCATTTTTCCTATTGTGAGTCAACTTGTGGGCTTTTCATATTTTGCTAAATTTTTAGGCTAGGAATGGAAAATGATGGGGTGGAGAACAAAGAGAGGCCAATGCTAGTTGCATTTGGGCATGTTTTTTTAGTTGCCCAATCATTATGCCATCGAGATGTTGGCACTAGAAGAAAATGAGGGTTTTTGCAACTACAATGTACAACTCATTTTGTAGTTGTATAGCACATTTGCAACTAGGTGACAATGTTGAGCCCGTAGTTGCAATGGACAAGTTGCATTAAAAGAGTTTTTCACCCCCGGGAGGGCTATGAGTTCCTAGACTACGGGAATTGCCTTGCAGGGAGTTCAGAGTTGCAAGGGGTCACGGCAGTTCCCTGACATGGCACAGCGATTGCTACGTCTGAAAAAAATAATTTTTTTAGTTTTTTATTTCATTGAAAGATTAAATTTTTTTTGTTGAAAACATCCATTCCCCAAAAACTATAGAGGAGAAGTTCACGACGCACCTACTTGAAGCAGCCCTCCTAATCTCCAAAAATTCTCTAATGCATTAGTTGCAGTCTAGTTGCAAGGGTTTTTGTCATCCGATAGCATGCAAAGAACTTCATTAACGCTTGCAACTTGTAGATTTGTAGATTTCAAAATTTTATATCTACCTTATTCTAGATTTCAAAATTTTAGATCTACATTCTTCTTAGATTTCAAAAATTCAATTTCATAGATTTTAATTTTTTTTTTAAATTTTATTATTATTTTGATTTCGTTAAATTATAGAAATCTACAAATTGTAAAAATCTATCAAAAAAATTCTTTGTATAAGACTACAACAACTTACGAGTCTTATATGTCCAATCCAGGGCTTTCTTTTTTGGCACTAAAAAGTCATTTTGTACTATCCATTTCACCCTCGCAAAACCCTAATCAACGTTTTTGTCGGAAAAAGTGGTCTGTTTTGCCACGTCTGCTCTTGAGTCGGTTGACAAGTGCTACAGTGGCGACAACACCGCCTTTGCATGACAGGTTGATCGCCAGTGAAGTTGTCATTCATCGCCACTCTCTCGACTATTATTGCCACTTCGTTGTCTTCATTTCCATCTCCTGCTTCGAGCTTGATTTTGCTATTGTCATTGCTCAAGATCACAATTTCACCAAGTCGTGTTGCAAGTAGAGTGATAATATCACCAAATCCTACTAAGATGGGGTCTAGGGTTTGCTAGATTGTTTTCAAGCAGGGTTATAAATGCCACCAAGCTGCAACGCTCTATAGGGGATTGTGGAACACAGTCATGCTACACCTCTTCTTCTATCAAAGCTTTTTTTTAATTACAGACGTTAATTGTTGATGTTATTGGTGGCATTTGCTTCAAGTGATGGTGAAATGCCTTCATGTTGGTTTTTGCTGGCCCATGCAATTGAAATTCAATTCAATTCACAACAATTGCCAATTCTGCTTTGAGGGTTCCAGGATTCTTCCTATTGCCTTCTACCATAGTGGATTTTTGTTCAATTGGGGTGTCTGTACTATTTTGTTGTTTCTTTGCTTGATCATGAGTGTTTTAACCATTCTGCATAATGGGATCTACTAGTGAGGCCTTCAGAAATGATGTCGTTACTAAAGCTATACGTGCGACGGATATTGCAATGTTGACAAAGAAGAAAGCTGAGAAGGCAGCGAAAGAGGCTTTAGAGGTCATGCATCAAGAAATGAAGCGGAAGGGAAAGAAACTTAACATGAAAAGGATGGAGGTGTGGAAGCAAACCATGAAATCTTATTTCCAATCCAGTTATAAGGCGATGGGTGGCCAACCTTTGTCATTGGTGTTTGATGGATGCATGCCTGAGGTGCCAAGAGCAGAGCCTCAATCGGGAGGAGAGTACCCTAGTGATGAAGAGGGTGATCGTTCACTTCGACACAAAAGTGCCTCGGAATCCCAAGACACCATTGTCACTCCTGGTTCCTCTTTAAGATCTGGAAATACAGTTATCTTGAGCATGAAATCACCACTAATAAACATCTCTGAGGATTCTCACAATGCTAATGACAAGAAGCTAGTTGAAGTCTTCAATAGGTCAGGTGGATCTAATGAAGATTCAGATTTCCAATCTTCACGACGAAAGAGAGGCGCAATACTACAGACGAAGGGTAAGATCGAGCGATCTAGGGTTCAGTGAAGATATGATTGCCACAGGAAGTTCCAAACGCTATGGGCCGCAAAGTTACCTTGGGCTGAAGGAATCATGGCAACAGACGGCATTTTGCACATTGTCCATTGCAATGTATGTTTTGCTTTTGATCAAAAGCCATGCATTATGGCTCCAAAATCCAATACACTCTTTAAGCACGATGGCAAATGCATTACCAAGAAGGATATGCCCTAGTATAAGGTGAAGGCAAGAGAGAATTATATTGCCACTCAATGCAAGCATCGCAAAAATCTATAATTGTATGCCACTAAGTCACCACCTACGGTGCTAGAGCAATTGAACAACTGCACAACCCTAGAGGCTCAGAAGAAGAAGGTACAATTCGCAACACTTTTCCAACTTCTTTATGATGGTCACTCCATGACGGAATTCAAGTCCCGTGTAGCTCTATACAAGTTGTTCAATGTACGAGACTTACCATTTGCACACTAGTGTGACAATTCTGGTTGGATTATGGCAACTTACATGTACAAACAAATCATGGAAAAAACATGGAGGTAGATCAGTGCCACTAGATTTTTAGCTATCATTGTTGATGAGGTGATAATAGTTGATAACTCCAATTTCCTTTCTATCCATGCTTACATAGTACATGATTGGATTTGAATTCTATTGCTGATTTCATTGCATCGAGTGGAATGCAATCCAACAACAAAGAACCTCCCTAAACTAATCATAGAATCTGTGAAAAATGGGAGTGGGTTAGAACCAACAAGTGTAGCAAAGAAGGTTCTTAGCTTCGGTGCCGATGGAGCCACAACATTGCAAGGAATTTACTCTGGCATGACATTGTAGATAAAATAGAATCATGCTCCAAATGTCATTGGTGTGCATTGCGTTGCATATTGTTGCAATTTTGCCTTCAAGGCATTATCCAACTTGGACATATTTGTTGATATTGAAAAACTACTCTCAGTAACCTATCTTACTTTTGTAAAAGTCCTAAGAAGTTCAATGAGTTCAAACAACTAGCAAAACTCACCGAGACGAAGGGCTTAAAGATGTTGAAAAATGTGCAAATTCAATGGGTTAGTTTAATAGAACCTTTGTGACGCTTCTTATCTAAGTATAGGACTCTCATTTATAAAATGACGGCAAATTTCATTGAGAATAACAAGGCTGGGGTCAACTAATCCTTCCCTCCCTATCTTTTTTCAATTTGCTATTTTTTTGCTTATTGTGAATATTGTTGATGTATACTTGAATTTTTTTTCTTTAGAATCTTTGGTGGTATTTGTGCTCTAAATGTACTGTAGAATTCAATTAGATTCATGGATAGTTCAATTGCTTGAAGTATATCACTCTAGATTAATGTGGTCCATAGATAGTTCATGGTTTAGGCACATTCGATACAAAAATATTCAATAGCACCGAAGTAAGTGTAAATGGACTTGAAGTATAAGGAAAGTCACTTGTTAGATATTTAGTACATCCTTTAGTCATGTATACATATGCTAGATCGGTTTTGAACCTCTACTAACTAGTTGTTCTCATTGTGCAGGCTTGTCTCGTATTGCTACTGGATCCTTTCATTGTTTTGGGAAAGTGTCCCTTACTCCCATTGCTTGAGGCAATAGACACTTTGGTAGTCTTTGCATAGAAACGGGATGTGTATATATGTGACTTTGTGGCTATGGTGAAAGTTTGTCAAGGTTCACTATATCGCATGTATAAAGACAAGGGTACAACCTTCAACTTTGACGAATTTTGGAATTTCAATAATCTTTTAGATTGTAGTCACGAGCAAATTTACATTAAATGGATCATGGATTTGAATGACGAATCCGCTATGCTCTCATTTGTTTGCCATGGTGAGCAAATCCATGCTAAGCACAAGGGGCCCTGGTGGACTAAGGAGTGTAGATGGTTTTATTGAATAGAGTCAAGGCAGAATGCACCAATAAGTCCATCAACCACTTTATTTTTTAATTTGTTCTTTGCTTTACTTTATAGCATTGTTTGTTTTGAATATTTCAAATCATCTCACTTCATTTAATGAGTTTATAATATTGCTTTAACCTACTAGCTTCTATGTAGACATCAATGTTATACCAATTTACTAACTTGGGCATGGTACTTTATGATGTGCAAGGTTGACAAGACAGTCAGACGTCCGGGACGTCCGGACGCGGACGTTGTGTTCGCAGTGTCCGCTGACATTCGCGAACGCCGTCCGCCCCCGTCCGCCCGCCCCGCCCCGCCCTGTCCGCCACTCTGCCTCACCCTATCCGCCCCCGTCTGCCCCGCCCGTCCGCCTTCTGACGGCGGGAGGGACGCTACGTCCGCTAGCGTCCAGACGTTCGGGTTTAGGACGCTATTTTGGGGCGGACATAGAGATTCGTCAACCCTGATGATGTGTAGGTGTTGCTAAGATGTTGGTCGAGGAATTAGATGCTCGTTTTCCTGCCCAACATGTAATGAATGCTTTCGGCATTTTGTACCCTCAATATTGGTGCATGCCAAACATGGATGAAATGTTTGACAGGCACCTCCGCACCCTCATGGATACATATGGGCACGGTAAGATTGTAGAGAAGGGAGAGAAGAAGCTTCTAATTCCTATTGTCATTGATCGGGACGCCTTCATATTGCAATGGGCATTGTTCAAAACATGCATGAAAAGTAACTCACGTGTAGTAATGTTGCCCCCTTATAACATAAATCTATTGATAAAAGTTTGGTGGGTTCTTAATGGGAATCACAATTTGACACAAAACTTCTCAAAGTTTCTGAAACTCGCAAAAATTGCAATTATGCATGTGCTAGGCTTGGTAGAAGATGAACACTTGTTTTCAAGTGTGGGATTTTTGAAGTCCAAGCTCTGTAATAACTTAGAAGAGCACATTCAAATTGTAGTGGGATGTTTTCCCAACGTATCTATACTCTTGAAACCTTCCCTTACCAACGAGTGTTTGATGATTGGATTATGACATGAGGCCGAGGCAAGTACTTGACAAGTAACTATTTAGCTTGCTATATCTGATGCAATGGTAGTAAATCCGTAGCAGAGGCATCCAGTAATAGTAGCTAGCAAGTTAATCCATGATGTAGTCGACAATGGTTGAGATTCATTTTGTTGTTGAATCCCATTGTCTTCTTTACCTACTTCATACATGTTTTGAAATCTTTTAGACTGAGATCATGAAGTCCTATTCAATTAAGCTCCATGTTATGATGTTCAAGTGTTTTCATCATGTGCATAACTTGCTAACAGTAATTCTTCAACATAGAGTGGCATCTGTGCAAGTGCATGTGGATTTTGAACGCACTTGGTAAACTGTTTGCAAATATGTTCATTTTGGATTATAAATCCTTCCTTTTTTGCTAGTGAATTTTAGTTTTCTAACTTTTTTTAGTTTAAGGTGGCTTTAGTTTTTGCAGGCACATGATATTCAAGCAAGTCCATGATGATGTATGCTTTGTCTAGATTATATGTTCTAGTGTTCATGCTTAAATAAGAACTTCAAGGGTCATTATGCTCAACTTGTCTAATCTCATGAAACTACATTTGTCTAAGGAAGTTGCTCATTGTGGCATCAGAGGGTTTTTTTTTGTTTTTTTTTTGGGTGTGTGTGTGTGCAAGTGCATTTTCTCTGCTTAAAGGCCTCAAGTAGTTCATTCTTGATGCATTTTGTAGTATGACTCAATCTCAAAGGTAAGTACAACTGAACCCATTGATACCCATCCTTGAGGTAATGAACTTAATCATTTTCTGAAATACTCTTTACTCAGGATTGACGAATCTCTACGTCCGCCCCAAAATAGTGTCCGTTTTTCAAACGTCCGGACGCACGGACGCTAGCGGACGCAGCGTCCCTCCCGCCGTCGGAAGGCGGACGCACCGGGCGGCTTAGAAAACCCGTTTTGGATTTTTTGTTTTGATTGTTTTCACCAATGAGAGATTGAGAGTGAAGTCATTTTGATTTTGATTTTTCTTATATTGCAATTGTTATTCAATAGAGTTGTATATCACTATTTATGTAAAAGCTAAAATATGAAATATATTTTTAATTCTTTTGTTGAATTTCATTATGATTTAGAAACAAAATTACTTTAAAATCCAGCAAGATGTATATCATCAATAAACAAACAATTTTATAATAAAATGATTGAAGAAACCATTGTCATTTGTCAACATGAGCTCCATATATCATAAGCAACTAAACAATCAAACATCTAAATTCACATCTCCACAATTCCTATGGACGCCAATCCACATCTCCTCTAACCTCAGCCCCACTCCTCTCTCCTGCAGCTCTCCATTCAAAATCTTCATTATCGGAGTCATCTTCATTGTCGGAGTCATCTTCATTGTTGGAATCAAGTATCGTTGTCTCCTTCAAGTCTTCTCTCGAAGTAGGTTTACTCCCTTCTTTCGAATTTAATTTTTCTTTTTTTACTTTGACAAAACGATTAAAGGCTTTTTGAATAGGAACCTTTCTTTTCTTTCTATTTGACAAAGTAGCAATATTTTCATCAAGAGGGGTCCTATTCTTCACTGGAGAGATAGCAAAAGGTTGCATTTCTCTTTTCGCTTTCATGTTACTCGATTCTCGAACCATCAATCTCGATGTAGGGTCGACATGTCCATGAACGGTTATCTCCACTTTGGCTTTCTTTTGAAGTAATAGAGTGCCGTTTGTTGATTTGATGGGTTCTTGCGCCATTCCTTTTCCTAAAATGCGAGCACGCAAAGATGCCAATGGCATCCGATCACTATCTGTATCACTTAGGCTTGTAGGTGATGACGCTACTTTCCGTAGATTACCGCCTATAGAAATTTCTTTGGAAATGTTCATTAGGCGTTTTCTATATCCAAAGCTCTGAGAATCATTCAATCGTGTGCTAACAGACTTCAACGGTATTGGTGGAAGAGCACTAGATCTCGGTACTTCAAAAATTGACTTCATTGGCTCTTTTCCTTTATCACTCTTCACAATTGCCGAATTTGTGACTGCCATCCCAAGTGAATCATTATTTTTTTGTATCGCAATATTTGGTTCCCCCTCATCACCACTATTGTTGCTCACATCTTTTGGAACGTCCACCTCCATGACCGCATCTTCTCTTCTATCGTTTCCTTGCACTACATTTAATGCCACAGATGGAGATTGAGAAATTAGAACTTCTTCATTTCTCCCATCATCACCAATAGCATTCTCATTGATTTTCACCTCTTTGGCAATAACGTTTGCCTTTTCCGATAGAATGTTTTCGCTATTCAAGAATCCCATTCCATTGCAATATGCAGTTAAAGAAGGTACATTCTCCTATACCCCTACATTGTCCTCGTCTTCATAAAAGGTATATGCATCGTTTGCATTGTCGGGAACGACATCCTTGCGGTTTAGATGATAATCATGCGTATCATTCACCAAATCGGGAAAGTCTTCTATAACGTCTTCATCTCCCCATGCTGTCGCACGATTGAAGTCATCTCCGCCATCTACAACTGAAAGGGCCCTTTCCAAATCCTCGTTATCATCGTCATCATCGTCTTCTAACGTCAGTCTATCTGAATCCTCTGATTCCATCGGATTCACATTATTATTATACCATTTTTTTTCATCTTTTTCCTTCGATGCGTTTAATACTTTGGATTTGGTATACACATACACCAAATCCGCTGCTCTCTTCAGCTTCAATTTATTTCGAGATTTGTTGTGAATAAAAGAATAGTTGCTCCAATTCCGTTCACATGAAGATAATGACACCGGTTGAGCCAATATCCTCTTCGCTAATGGAGCTATAAACTTGCCACATGCACCTTCAAAATCCCACCAAGCATGTGCGGACAACATTTGATCTCCCGGATTCAACTTATTATGGAATGAAGGTTCCTTGTGTCGAAAAGCTACAAATTCCTTCACCACTGCTGCATATTCATCCGGTTTACATATTCTCTCCAAAACTTTCTTACATTCTGACATTGCATCTGCGTCATCCGCTAGCTCTTTGTCATGAAGAAGGTATGGATTCAAAAGAGCTGCGGCTGATTGGAGATCGTTATCCACCATTCTTCTTCGGGCATAAAAAGACTGTACCAATGGAATTGCAAGTTCTTCTAGCAAACAAAATGGTGGACTTTGTAATCCGTTCACGTGCTTTTCTAACATCCTTATGATATGCAACACCTTCCCCATGCATGGTGATTTTGAATCCAAATCGCGGAGTGCACATATGATTGGTTCAACCATCTCCACATAATTGATGGACTGATTCCAAAAATGGTCATCAAGAACAATTTTCTTCACCGCTAAGGCCAAGTCTTTTGGTTGGACTTTGGCTCCACGTTTCTTCTTGAGAGTATGTACATACTCAACCCATTGCGGATTGTCGCAGCTTAAAATTTTGATTTTCTTAGTATGCACCAAAATAGGAATGGAAACTAGCCATTAGGGAACTGGATCCGATTAGGTGGAGAAGGAAAACTCAAAATTAGCACGGAATGTGAAATAGTGGGCCTCTTGGATCTAATCCGGTCAGAAGTAACTAACGACGCAAACGGAATGCAACACGGATTAGGTCTAGGACCGGATTATGATGGTGAACCGGATTCATGATGACCAAACTGGAAAGGGTCCAGAGACTATATAAGGAGGAGCCTTCATTGTTGCACCCCGTTTTAGAAACTCGAGCTTGAGCACGCGTGGTCGAGTTTTCGCGTTTGTGTGCTGTAGGCTTTGATTCCGGTTGAGATCGGAGAGAGAACGTGAGGAACGGGACGTGCGGCTAGGAGAGAGTGAGATAGATTGAAGGGGGAATGCCGCCGCTACGTACGTCTAGACCAGCGAGTCCCTCTGAAGGCGAGGTAAAGCTCCGGAAAGTCATTCCGGTTATTCCCTCCACAGAGCCGGAAAAGTCTCAACTCATGGAGGATCTCACCTCTATGGGTTGCCTAGGGTTTGCCGAGAAACCCTGGGGTTTTAGGGAGGAGAGAATGGTCAAGGAACTCCTCGGAAAACTGTCCAACCAGTTTGACAACACCGTGAGAGGAACTCCCATCCGCTGGAACGAGGGAATGTGGAGAGGTGTTTACGGTTTCCGGGCAGGAGGGTTAGGAATGGCAAACCGGAAGGATGAGTTTGTCCGAGGCAAGTTCCAGGGGGCCGTCAACCCGAAGGACGGATACGCGGTCGAGGATTGCGTGGATGACCGACACTGTCGGCTTCTGCAGTTCTTGGTTCCGGTCCTTCACCCGGAAAAGCCGACCAGGGTGACGATCACCCTTGGCAACACGATTTTCGGTGCCCTAAGTGGTACCCGGAAAGTGGACTCGGTACGGATCATTTCCGATCTCGTGACCCAGCTCGTTAGTAGAGTTGGGAAGAAGAGGGCCAGTCTAGTGTGCCCTTATGTCGCAGCACAGGGCAGGTCAATTCCCCATTATACTCACAAAAATCGCTCTAGAGTATAACTAAGTGACTCTAAAGATCAAACCCACAAGATCCTGTGAAGTATCTAGCTCTATTAAGCAGTTAAGCTAAGTCAGTATCCCAATCTTACTTTCCGGTCCTAGATCTAGAACCAGAAATACTACCACACCGGATAACTACAGACCGGATTACTCCTTCTTCCGGTCCTACTAACTATCCGGTCCGTACAAATACCCAAATCCCAGGATCTCACAACTTCCGATCCTGGAAATCCGTCCTGACCAATCCGGTCGGAATGGTCATCCTGTACCCGTAATCCTATCCGATTTGGTTTTGCCTCTGTTTCACCATCAAAGGGGTCGCCGCTTAATTTTGAGAGTGGTAGGCCCACCACTCCTTCCGTGACTTATAGTGGCTGAAGACCCATTGTCCTACCTTCTAGACTCCTAAGCTAATCCGGATCCGGTTTCGTCCTTCACAACAACCCAGATAGCAATCCGGGTCGTAGGTCACACAAAGACCCCACACTCGACCCTCTCGTACTACAACGACCTTGATGCTACTTCCGATCCGTGCGAAGACAGGTGGTTACAAGTGCACCCGTCCGTTCCAACATCAACTAAAGTTCTTCCGTTACCCATACGGGTGGTGAGACCTCACAGGAGATCGGACACTCCACCGGATTTCCCACCCGGGAGTTCTAGCGCAGCTAAGGAATCCCTCCCTACCCGCCTAGCCTAACAACGGCTTTCTCACCCGGAATCTCAAACTCTAGACGTGCTGAGGAACTAAGTTCACTCCCAACTCTTCGGTACCTACTCACATGCACCTAGGATCGGAAAATAAACACCAAGGGGAAAAATCACTTGCCAACCAACTCGTACTATCCTAACTCCACATCATACAATCCTGTCGCGCTGGAGAGAGATACACAACGAAGAGAATAGAAAGGTACAAGAAGTTTGCAAAATGAAAAACTCCCAATTCCCATCGCAGGAACCGATTTATATACAAAGGGTAAAAACCCTAAAAGCACAAAAAGGAGCGGAAAACCCGTGGGGGTCCGCCGCCACCTTAATCTAACTTCCGGTCTAACCTAATACTATTGAGCCGGATCCGGATCCGGATCCGCTCCTACTCCTAACTGAAATTAAAATCCTATCTACCCTACAACTCTAGATCCTATCGTCGGGCTTCCGGTCTCCGGGACTAGCTCCTCGAAAACTTCACTCAAATTCCGGACCCGTTCCCCCTCCGCAGGATTCGGTCCGGGTGGAGACTCCAAGTCGATGGTGATATCCGGTCTCGTGCCCGGAGTCCCAGTCCGTGCAGACTTCTTGGACTCAGGAGTCCAATCCTTCCTGTCCTTCGCCATAGTTGCATCCGGAAAGAGGTCCGGTAGTGAGATGTCCGAAAGGTGAATACCTTTGTCGCACGTCGCTCCCGTCAGCTTCCGGCTGCTCTCCTCGATCCGGTCCGCTGCCTTCCGCCCCTCCACCATTGCCGTCTCCACCTGCTCGGCGAAGTCCGCGAGAATCCGGACCATCCGGGAACCAGATAGTTTCTTCTCTTCGTGGATCTTCTCGTCGAAGAGCTTCGCCTTGGCCGCTGCCGTTCCGGTCTCTCCCAGGACCGCCTTGATCTGCTCGGCCACCTTCCGAGTCTCCTCCGCCATCTCCCGAGCGGCCGTCACGTCTTCCTGATAGGCAAAAAGTGTTGCCTTCAATTTATCTACCTCCTCCTGCAACCGGCGGATCTCGGCTTCCTGCTTCCGGGTCTCTTCCGGATTCGTGATGCATTGTGCCACTTGTTCCGCCAAGTTGTTGTCCGGTGCAGCACCCACCAACTTGCCGATTACCGCAAGCGTCCTGTGCTTGACCTCCCAATCTGCCCTGATGTTGCAGAGGACGTTGATCAGACTGTTGAACGGATCTTGCATATCCGGATCTCCCCCGGAATTGGTCTTCTCGGCTTCCGGTTTCTCCTCCGGGGCCGGTTTGTCTTGACCGGGAGGCGTCCCGCGCTTGTGTGGAGGCGTCAGCTTCTGTCGCTTGATCGGCGGCATCGGCTCCTCCTCTTCCTCGTTGGACTCCCGGTCTGACCCGGAATCGGATTCCGCCTCGTCATCCGTCTCCGACTCCCCATACTTCAGGAGCACTTCCTGCGTCTTCCACGCCCTCTCCTCTATGTCGGTGAGGACTTGGTTCTCCCGATAGAGGTGGAAGAGATAAGGGCACACTGGAGTGGCCCTTTTCTTCCCAACCCTACTAACAAGCTGGGCCACGAGATCGGAAATGATCCGTGCCCAGTCCACTTTCCGGGTACCACTGAGGGCACCGAAAATGGTGTTGCCGAGGGTGATCGTCACCCTGGTCGGCTTTTCCGGGTGAAGAACCGGAACCAGGAATTGCAGGAGCCGACGGTGTCGGTCATCCAAGCAATCCTCGACCGCGTATCCGTCCTTCGGGTTGACGGCTCCCTTGAACTTCCCTCGGACAAACTCATCCTTCCGGCTCGCCATTCCCAAACCTCCTGCCCGGAAACCGTAAACCGCTCTCCACATCCCCTCGTTCCAGCTGACGGGAGCTCCTCTCACGGTGTTGTCAAACTGGTTGGACAACTTTCCGAGGAGCTCCTTGACCATTCTCTCCTCCCTAAAACCCCAAGGTTTCTCGGCAAACCCTACGCAACCCATGGATCTGAGATCATCCATGAGTTCAGCCTTTTCCGGCTCTGTGGAGGGAATAACCGGAATGACTTTCCGGAGCTTCACCTCGCCTCCAGAGGGACTCGCTTGTCTCGACCTACGTAGCTGAGGCATTCCCACTCACATCTACCTCACTCTCTCCTAGCCGCACGTCCCGTTCCTCACTTCCTCTCTCCGATCTCAACCGGAATTAAAACGAACAGAACATAAATGCACAGACGCACAAACGACAAAAACTCAATCGTGCGCTCAAGGTCGAGTTTCTAAAAGGGGGTGCAACAGTGAAAGCTCCTCCTTTTATAGTCCCTGGACCCTTTCCGGTTTGTCATCATGAATCCGGTTTACCATCATAATCCGGTTCATCATCATCATCCGGTCCTAGACCTAATCCGTGTTACATTCCGTTTCCGTCGTTAGTTACTCCTGACCGGATTAGATCTAAGAAGCCCACTACTTCACGTTCCGTGCTAATTCTGAGTTTTCCTTCCCCACCTAATCGGATCCGGTTAGCTAATGACTAGTTTCCGTTCCTATTTGGGTGTATACTAAGAAAATCAAAATTCTAAGCTGCGACACCTTACCTCTTCCACCTCTATCAGGAAAACCAAGTCCTCACCGACGCGGAGGAGAAGGTGTAGAGGACTCAAGAAGTCCTCCTGAAGTATGGGGAGTCGGAAACGGATGACAAGGCCGAGTCCGATTCCGTTTCAGACCGGGAGTCGAGCGAGGAAGAGGAGGAGCCGATGCCGCCCATCAAGCGACAGAAGTTGACGCCTCCAAACAAGCATGGGACGCCTCCCAGTTACGACAAACCGGCCCCGGAAGAGAGACTGGAAGCCGAGAAGACCGTTTCCGGGGAAGACCCAGAAATGCAAGATCCGTTCAACGGTCTTATCAACCTCCTCTGCAACATCAGGGCGGATTGGGAGGTCAAGCACAGGACGCTTTTGGCGATCGGAAAGTTGGTAGATGCGCCACCGGACAGTAAGTTGGCGAAACAGGTGGCGGAATGCATCACCAATCCGGAAGAGACCCGGAAACAGGAAGCGGAGATCCGCCGGTTGCAGGAGGAGGTGGACACCCTGAAGGCAACTCTCTTTGCCTATCGGGAAGACGTGACGGCCACCCGGGAGATGGCGGAGGAGACTCGGAAGATAGCCGAGCAGATCAAGGCCATCCTGGGAGATACCGGAACGGCCGCCACCAAAGCGAAGCTCTTCGACGAGAAGATGCACGAGGAGAAGAAACTATCCGGTTCCCGGATGGTCCGGATTCTCACCGACTTTGCTGAGCAGGTGGAGACGGCGATGATGGAGGGACGGAAGGCTGCGGACCGGATTGAGGAAAGTAGCCGGAAGCTGACTGGAGCAACGTACTCCAAGGGGATACACCTCTCGGACCTCTCGCTACCGGATTCCTTTCCGGATGTGACCGTTCCGAAGGGTGGGAAGGATTGGACTCCCGAGTCCAAGAAGTCAGCACGGACTGAGAATCCGGGCACAAGACCGGATATTACAATCGACCTGGAGTCTTCACCCGGATCTAACCCTGCGGAGGGGGAATGGAACCAGAACTTGAGTGAAGTCTTCGAGGAGCTGGTTCCGGAGAGCGGAAGCCCGACAATAGGATCTAGGGTTGTAGAGTAGATAGGATTTTGATTTCAGTTAGGAGTAGGAGCGGATCCGGATCCGGATCCGGCTCAACAGTATTAGGTTAGCCGGAAGTTAGATTAGGTTGGCGACGGACCCCCACGGGTTTTCCGCTCCTTTTTGTGCTTTTAGGGTTTTTACCCTTTGTATATAAATCGGTTCCTACGATGGGAACTGGGAGTCTTCATTTTGCAAATTTCTTGTACCTTTCTCTTCTCCTCATTGTGTGTCTCTCTCCAGCGCGACAAGATTGTATGATGTGGAGTTAGGATAGTACGAGCCGGTTTGCGAGTGATTTCTCCCCTTGGTGTTTCTTTTCCGATCCTAGGTGCATGCAGTAGGTATCTAAGAGTTGGGAGTGAACTTAGTTCCTCAGCACGTCTAGAGTTCCAGGTTCCGGGTGAGAAAGCCGTTGTTAGGCTAGGCGGGTAGGGAGGGATTCCTTAGCTGCGCTAGAACTCCCGGGTGGGAAATCCGGTCGAGTGTCCGATCTCCTGTGAGGTCTTACCGCCTTAGTTGGCAAACGGAAGAACATTAGTTGATGTTGGAACGGACGGGTACACTTGTAACCACCTGTCTTTGCACGGATCGGAAGTAGCATCAAGGTCGTTGTAGTATGAGAAGGGTCGAGTGTGGGGTCTTTGTGTGACCTACAACCCGGATTGCTATCTGGGTTGTTGTGAAGGACCAAACCGGATCCGGATTAGCTTAAGAGTTTAGGAAGTAGGACAGTGGGTCTTCAGCCACTATAAGTCACGGAAGGAGTGGTGGGCCTACCACTCTCAAATGTAAGCGGCGACCCCTCTGATGGTGAAACAGAGGCAAAACCAAACCGGATAGGATTACGGATACATGATGACCATCCGGACCGGATTGGTCAGGACGGATTTCCAGAACCGGAAGTTGTAAGATCCTGGGATTTGGATATTTGCACAGATCGGATAGTTAGTAGGATCGGAAGGAGTAATCCGGTCTATAGTTATCCGGTGTGGTGGTATTTCTGGTTCTAGATCTAGGACCGGAAAGTAAGATTGGGATACTGACTGAGCTTAACTGCTTAATAGAGCTAGATACTTCACAGGATCTTGTGGGTTTGATCTTTAGAGTCACTTAGTTATACTCTAGAGCGATTTTTGTGAGTATAATGGGGAATTGACCTGCCCTGTGCTGCGACACGGATCTACCACCGTTTGTTCCAATGCTCCTCTCAATTTTGTCAAACGCTCCATCATGATAAATTTAGAGACGAACCTTGTATCCCCAGACATCAAGAGACCAAGATTTGGCGAATACTTTCGCAATAGAGCTAGTGGCATATGTCTCTTCCTGATAAATTTAGCTACAAGAACTCCTTTATCCAATTTGGAAGCAATCCATTTCTGTGCAGCCCAATCCTTCAACAATAAATTCAATGCATGTACCACGCACCCTTGATAAAAAATATGAGGATATTTTGCAGATATTACATCCCATGCGGACGGATTCACGGGAGCATTATCCGTAGTTATTAACACGACATTCTTGGACCCCACTTGTTCAATGAACTTTTCCAACACAGCTGCCAAGTATTCCGCATTTTTTCACAACCACTTGTATCCACAGATCCAAGAAATTCTTCACTTGCGGATGATACAAGCATGGCATTGATGAGAGGTCGATTAGTCACTGAGCTCCATCCATCAATGGACAATGTTGCTCCAAATTTTCGAATGCTATCTTCGGTCTGTGCATTCAACTGTGTCTGAATGTTGGTCTTCACCTCATTCAACAATTTATACCGAAGGTCGTGGTATGAAGGAGGAATGTATGGCCTACCAAACGCAGCCGTTTTCTTCACTGCTTCTTTAAAAGTTGGATTTCGAGCCACGGAAAATGGTATGTTCGCCGAATAAAAGAAATTTGCCCACACTGAATGTAATTTGCGTCTATGACCTTCTTCAAATCCATTCACTAAGCTGCCTTGCCTCTGAGGCCTAGAACTTGATGCCCTTAGGGTTTCACGTTCACCAGAAGCTTCCGTACTCAAAGTCATTTCAGTTGTGGCATATACCATTGATACCAATTCTTTGGACGTTAGACAAGAGTCTTCGTGGTCAGAATGTGACACAGCCTTTCCGGCCGAAAACTCTTGGACATCTGAAGGGCCGGAGTTGCCATCCACATTGTCCATTACCACGCGTTTTGGAAAAACTCCTTTGCAATGCCGAAATAAATCTTGAACTGCCATTGATAATCGTGGACAAAGACTCATCCCTTTATCACGTACACCTCCAGGCCCAAAATAGCCTAAGTGGCTGAACATACGGTTGAGCTTCCTTGACATGCTCGCTTTGCAAAGCCTATGTCGCAGCACAGGGCAGGTCAATTCCCCATTATACTCACAAAAATCGCTCTAGAGTATAACTAAGTGACTCTAAAGATCGAACCCACGAGATCCTGTGAAGTATCTAGCTCTATTAAGCAGTTAAGCTCAGTCAGTATGCCAATCTTACTTTCCGGTCCTAGATCTAGAACCAGAAATATTACCACACCGGATAACTACAGACCGGATTACTCCTTCTTCCGGTCCTACTAACTATCCGGTCCGTACAAATACCCAAATCCCAGGATCTCACAACTTCCGATCCTGGAAATCCTTTCTGACCAATCCGGTCGGAATGGTCATCCTGTACTCGTAATCCTATCCGGTTTGGTTTTGCCTCTGTTTCACCATCAGAGGGGTCGCCGCTTAATTTTGAGAGTGGTAGGCCCACCACTCCTTCCGTGACTTATGGTGGCTGAAGACCCACTGTCCTACCTTCTAGACTCCTAAGCTAATCCGGATCCGGTTTCGTCCTTCACAACAACCCAGATAGCAATCCGGGTCGTAGGTCACACAAAGACCCCACACTCGACCCTCTCGTACTACAACGACCTTGATGCTACTTCCGATCCGTGCGAAGACAGGTGGTTACAAGTGCACCCGTCCGTTCCAACATCAACTAAAGTTCTTCCGTTACCCCTACGGGTGGTGAGACCTCACAGGAGATCGGACACTCGACCGGATTTCCCACCCGGGAGTTCTAGCGCAGCTAAGGAATCCCTCCCTACCCGCCTAGCCTAACAACGGCTTTCTCACCCGGAATCTCAAACTCTAGACGTGCTGAGGAACTAAGTTCACTCCCAACTCTTCGGTACCTACTCACATGCACCTTGGATCGGAAAATAAACACCAAGGGGAGAAATCACTTACAAACTCACTCGTACTATCCTAACTCCACATCATACAATCCTGTCGCGCTGGAGAGAGATACACAACGAGGAGAAAAGAAAGGTACAAGCAGTTTGCAAAATGAAAAAACTCCCAATTCCCTTCGCAGGAACCGATTTATATACAAAGGGTAAAAACCCTAAAAGCACAAAAAGGAGCGGAAAACCCGTGGGGGTCCGCCGCCACCTAAATCTAACTTCCGGTCTAACCTAATACTATTGAGCCGGATCCGGATCCGGATCCGCTCCTACTCCTAACTGAAATTAAAATCCTATCTACCCTACAACTCTAGATCCTATCGTCGGGCTTCCGACCTCCGGGGTTAGCTCCTCGAAAACTTCGCTCAAGTTCCGGACCCGTTCCCCCTCCTCAGGATTCGGTCCGGGTGGAGACTCCAAGTCGATGGTAATATCCGGTCTCGAGCCCGGAGTCCCAGTCCGTGCAGACTTCTTGGACTCAGGAGTCCAATCCTTCCTGTCCTTTGCCATAGTTGCATCCGGAAAGAGGTCCGGTAGAGAGATGTCCGAAAGGTGAATACCTTTGTCGCACGTCGCTCCCGTCAGCTTCCGGCTGCTCTCCTCGATCCGGTCCGCTGCCTTCCGCCCCTCCACCATTGCCGTCTCCACCTGCTCGGCGAAGTCCGCGAGAATCCGGACCATCCGGGAACCGGATAGTTTCTTCTCTTCGTGGATCTTCTCGTCGAAGAGCTTCGCCTTGGCCGCTGCCGTTCCGGTCTCTCCCAGGACCGCCTTGATCTGCTCGGCCACCTTCCGAGTCTCCTCCGCCATCTCCCGAGCGGCAGTCACGTCTTCCTGATAGGCGAAAAGTGTTGCCTTCAGTTTATCTACCTCCTCCTGCAACCGGCGGATCTCGGCTTCCTGCTTCCGGGTCTCTTCCGGATTCGTGATGCATTGCGCCACTTGTTCCGCCAAGTTGCTGTCCGGTGCAGCACCCACCAACTTGCCGATTGCCGCAAGCGTCCTGTGCTTCACCTCCCAATCCGCCCTGATGTTGCAGAGGACGTTGATCAGACCGTTGAATGGATCTTGCATATCCGGATCTCCCCCGGAATTGGTCTTCTCGGCTTCCGGTTTCTCCTCCGGGGCCGGTTTGTCTTGACCGGGAGGCGTCCCGCGCTTGTGTGGAGGCGTCAGCTTCTGTCGCTTGATCGGCGGCATCAACTCCTCCTCTTCCTCGCTGGACTCCCGGTCTGACTCGGAATCGGATTCCGCTTCGTCATCCGTCTCCGACTCCCCATACTTCAGCAGCACTTCCTGCGTCTTCCACGCCTTCTCCTCTATGTTGGTGAGGACTTGGTTCTCCCGATAGAGGTGGAAGAGGTAAGGGCACACTGGAGTGGCCCTTTTCTTCCCAACCCTACTAACAAGCTGGGCCACGAGATCGGAAATGATCCGTGCCCAGTCCACTTTCCGGGTACCACTGAGGGCACCGAAAATGGTGTTGCCTAGGGTGATCGTCACCCTGGTCGGCTTTTCCGGGTGAAGAACCGGAACCAGGAATTGCAGGAGCCGACGGTGTCGGTCGTCCAAGCAATCCTCGACCGCGTATCCGTCCTTCGGGTTGACGGCTCCCTTGAACTTCCCTCGGACAAACTCATCCTTCCGGCTCGCCATTCCCAAACCTCCTGCCCGGAAACCGTAAACCGCTCTCCACATCCCCTCGTTCCAGCTGACGGGAGCTCCTCTCACGGTGTTGTCAAACTGGTTGGACAACTTTCCGAGGAGCTCCTTGACCATTCTCTCCTCCCTAAAACCCCAAGGTTTCTCGGCAAACCCTACGCAACCCATGGATCTGAGATCATCCATGAGTTCAGCCTTTTCCGGCTCTGTGGAGGGAATAACCGGAATGACTTTCCGGAGCTTCACCTCGCCTCCAGAGGGACTCGCTTGCCTCGACCTACGTAGCTGAGGCATTCCCACTCACATCTACCTCACTCTCTCCTAGCCGCACGTCCCGTTCCTCACTTCCTCTCTCCGATCTCAACCGGAAGCAGAACAGACAAAACACAAACGCTCAGACGCACAAACGACAAAAACTCAACCGCGCACGCTCAAGGTCGAGTTTCTAAAAGGGGGTGCAACAGTGAAAGCTCCTCCTTTTATAGTCCCTGGACCATTTCCGGTTTGTCATCATGAATCCGGTTGACCATCATAATCCGGTTCATCATCATCATCCGATCCTAGACCTAATCCGTGTTGCATTCCATTTCCGTCGTTACTTACTCCTGACCGGATTGGATCTAAGAAGCCCACTACTTCACGTTCCGTGCTAATTCTGAGTTTTCCTTTCCCACCTAATCGGATCCGGTTAGCTAATGACTAGTTTCCGTTCCTATTTGGGTGTATACTAAGAAAATCAAAATTCTAAGCTGCGACAGCCTACATTTTACTTTACCACCCTCTTGCACACTAAACCAAGGAGAAAAATCCCCCGTCGGTTTGGCCACCATACTGACAAGTGTATGTTTTACCTCAATTTCAAAAGAAACCAATAGAATGTTTTAAATTTGAAACCCACAACGTGACAATGTATACAATATCAATGAAATTAGTCACACAAAGCTTTTGAAAATCAAAGCCCCCCCGTCCACCGAACTATGCATTACCAAGCAAGAGACTCAATAAATTGAAGCTCATAGCCCTTGGAAATCTTAGCGTTCGGTTTTTCGAGAGTGAATACCAAAGCTTCTCTTCTAACATTTATAGTCCCCTCTAGAAAATTAAAGGTTCATTTTTAGGATTTCCGTTCAAAAACAAGCAACAGCCCGGACGGGACTGAAGTGGACAGGCGGACGGACGGGTCGGACGGGTCGGACAGGGCGGGCGGACAGGCTAGATGGGTCGGACGGGCGATCGGACACGGCGGACGGGGCGGGCGGACGGGACTGTCTGCACTGTCCGCCTTCCGACGCCGTCCGCGCTTTGGACACGCCGACCGCCCCACTTAAACACTGACCGCCGACGGCGTCCGCCCAGCTGTCCATTGGAGCATCCTATGAGGCCGATATTACTCAAAAAGAGCGGTAACATTTTCAAAAAAAACAGCTTAATAATCACTACTAAATGAGGATCAATGTAATTGATTTTTCATTTTCTTTTTTTTTAAATGTAAACCCTAAACCCTATACCCTAATTATCCTAAACCTTTTCTTTTCTCCCCTAAATTGTTTTACGAATGAGGGGAATGTAGTTAAGTTGAATATGTTTGGATTATTTACTCATATTATCCTTCTAAATAGGTTTTGAGAAGATCTGAAGATGGTGGGGATTTTTTTAAAGTTCATTAGGAAATCAAATGTTTTACAGAAATAATCAATTCCTTTTTCATCATAAGCGAATGAAATTTTACAAAAGGCCCCAATACATAATTAGAATAACAGTTTAATGGATTTCAACCTCATGATATTTAATGAAAGGTTGTGATTTCTCATTAAAAGTGCATCATGATCTTCAAATGAACATCGAGTCTTTCATATTTTTTAATGAAATTTTGATTAGATTTGAAAACAAAGAAAAAGAATCAATGTTTTAACTTTCAAATCATATATGGCTATATTTTTCCTTAAAAACATAGAAAAATTCGTTACTTGAGTTGGTTGAGTAGAATACATTATACACTTATACATGTGCTATATTTATTTTGAAGGGTAATTCCAATATTCTTATTTCAGATGTTTTTAAATATTAATTTTAAAAAAGAAGGTTCATTGTTTAAAGATCTAAAAAATTGACAAACATAATTTTTATTATAAATAGGAATTGAATTCGGAATTCGAATTTTGAAATGATTCAAATGAACAAGATATTAATTATAAAATATTTCTTCGTTTGAGTTTTCAAAATGAATTCACGAAACAATTGCAAACTTTTGAACTTAGGTATATGATATTGTTTTCGGTTTGTACTTTGTAGAGTATAATACTTCAATTTTAATCCTAAATAAATGAAAAAATTCCACATGAATGAAATGTTTCTATGTATTGCACAAAGATTTCTACCAATTACTATGATAATTAAATACATTGTTACATTTCATAAAATATTCTACATAGAAAGAAAAAATCATTTCAATTTTCAATCATGATAAACGATGTCTTCTACTCTTTCTGTTATATGTTCATTTTGTATAACGTGTACATTGTACAATCTTTGAGAGCAGGGGAGTTCATTTTTGACTCTCATTGAAATAGAAAATATATTTGTGTTTGGATTTTGAAATCATTATCACATTATGTATTCTACGGTCTTGCAAGAATGCATCTTGCTCCTTCCTTTGAATCCTTTTGATATTTTCTTTTTTTTCCTTTGCTTTCTCGTAGGGCTTTTGTTCTCTTGTTCTCTTCATTTGACCAGCCTATTTGGCTTGGCTCTTAGTTGTTGTTTTTTTAATGCAATGGTTTATGCATATGTTATAAAAAATATATATTATTTATTTAAAATTAATATATTGATGAACAAACGCATAAAGACATTGAATGCTTTCACATTTAAAGTTATAAATCTATCATAAATCACTCTTGCAAATTTGAATGATTGAATCGAAAATTTGAAAATGTAATTACAAGAGCTTTCAATTCAATCAATTGCATAAATCATAAATGTTGAAATGCAACTCATATGAGTTTAGCATCTATGAAGATTAATTCATGCCATCCACATGCAATTTTCCAATTTAATAAAATGCAATTGAGTACTTCAATTTCTTTCCCTTCAATTCTCCAAGTAATATTCACTTCATATCTTTCTCTATTTGTTTATTTAATTTTTGGGAACAAATAGAGAAACCATCTTTGTCTATATTTGAACATGCACTCTTATTTGAATATTTGATTGATGAAGAATAGATTTATGAAATATATATTCATTGATTTGTTCATGTTGATTTATCTAATATATTTTATATATGTATATATATTTATATATATATATATCATTAAAGGAGTATGGAAGACAAGATTGACAAATTGTGTTTAAATGTTGTTGATTTTGAAATGATTTAGTACTATATCATTTATAAGAATATTATAATAGTATTATGTTATAATATTCCTAAAATAATTGCAACAAATATTAAAATACATGCTAAGTTAGGTTTGTTAGCCTACCAATTGTTCATTAATAGACATAATTGAGTAGCTCCCTTAAATGAAACATTCAATATCTAATATCTTACAATCCAAATGGTGGATTTGTCTAAAATTTTTTCCACATCTTTTCCAACTAATTTACTACAAGATCCTACGGTTACATATGCCCAAAAGTATTTTTCTTCCAAGACTTGGTATTTGCACTACTAATGGCAGTTTTGAAGTGTTTTTAGTGAAAAGAACTTTAGGGGCTAAACATCTATACCGTTAGATTTTGAAAAAAGAACAATTTGCTTCATTGGGGATAACTATAAATCCATGCTCTTTTTCGATAGCCAAAACACATTTGCAAGGACTTGGACATTTAGCGGTTTACTAAGTGATTAGACGTCAACTAATTCAATTTAATAGTAGAATTTTTATTCAACTACTTTCTTACAATTGCTTTATACACAATGCAACGTGAGTATTTGGGTACATATATTAAACGTCGCAATCCTTTCGTGAATTTTTGCACATTTTAGCTCATATCTTTGTACAAAAATATCATTTACCAAAAATTCATAAATTTGGTCATAAAGAAAGGCTACCTTTTTTAATTTCAAATTTTACATTGAATGAATGAAAAGTTAGTTGAACTATACAGTGCCATGAAGACCTCTATTTATCGTGCAAAATATGGATTTAGGATCGCTTTAGGGTCAAACCGCCCCGTCCGCCCTCGTACCCGTCCGCCCTCATACCCGTCTGCCCCATCCGCCCAGACCCCCATCCGCCCCGATACCTGTCCGCCGTCCGCCTCGTCCGCCCCGATACCCGTCCGCCCTGTCCGTCCAATCCGACGTCCGCCCTGTCCGCCCCGTCCGCCTCGTTACGGCCGATGCGTCCGCCCCCCCGGCCCGTCCGATCGGGCGGACAGGGCTCTAGGGTTTCGGGGAGGCGGACGGCCGATCCGTCCGCCACCCCCAGCCCATCCGATTGGGCGGACAGGCCATCCGCATTGTTACTTTTGCTTTGCCCCTTGTGAATGCAAGGTGGAGCGGAGAGCTTGGTGGTTCATCCTCCATTGGCTCCTTTCCGAGGCAAGGCAAGAGTGGTTTATTGGGGCTTCCTTGTTGCCAATTTTTTGAACACTTGCGCGTGAATTCAATTTTAAATTAGAAAATTTCATCTATATCAATTTCATTTGTCACGATGACGAAGGGGAAGAAGAAGGTTGCGAAGCTTAAACATGGAGAGGGACCATCAAACTTGGAGGTAGCTCGCCAAAGTCCTTCGGAGGAATGCAAAAAATTCATGATTGAGCGCATCGTTCAATTTTATGAATCGGAAACAACATTGTCTTTAAACAATAAGTACATCAGATATCAAGAGGAGTGTGTGTCTAAATTCAAGGTAGACATCACACAGATGTTATTGGATGCATTGAATGTGGCAAAGTGGCATGACGAAATGCATAAAACGTACTTCACCAAATGTTTGGAGAACAAGGTTCATGACGCTTTGTGGAATTCCAAAGTCATTTTGGTTAAATATGGCAAAGAATATTGACCCAATGACGCCTAGTTTGAAGAAGTGATTCTGAAAGCAGACTTATTTAGGGGGCGATGTGCTCCATTCGCCAAAACGCACAATCGAGTTGGTTCAATTGGTTGGTGGAAAAGCAATGATGGAGTTGCTGAAGTAGAAAGGACCAAACGGCACCTCATAGCACTTCCAGATACAACACGCGTGATTGCTGTTGATGATAGAACGATGAGAGGTGGATATGCAATGATTCGAAAGGTCCGTATTGAAGGATGTCCAGGAATACTTCCTCATTAGGAGTTTGCGGCGAAGAAATCCATTCATCACCAAACTCGACCCGATCTTGCAAAGTTAGAACATCAAAACGAATCAATGGCTATTCGAATTCCACACGCAAGTGTGATACGGTTTGCTGCGGTGCACGGAACGACGTATGAAGGTTATGCGTATTGGTGGAATGGTGGAACTCTTCGACAAATGTTGAATATGGATAAGGACTTTCCAGACAACATTCAAATCCGTTTGATGTATACGAATCCAACCGAAGAGGAGGTTGTAAAAGCTCACCATTTAGGACGATATCGGAAGAAGCGCACAGAGTTGACATGGGCGTTTATGCATATAATGTATGCAGTGCATCTTGTTGGACATTTGCACAATGATCTTTCTCCGGACAACATCTTGTTGCATTTTCCAGAGGATGAGTCACGTGTGTACATTGGAGTTTGCGATTGGGGCATGACCACCTTAGCTTTTCAGCCAATGAAGTCTTTGTACACATTCACATCAACAGATGAGATGAAACAAACTTTGTAGAGGAGATGGTGGATAGATCCATGTATTGCATATTTACATAAAGTAGGTGCAGATGTGGAAGTCATTCCGATGTATTCACGTAAGTCGGAAGAATATGCCATTCGAAAAATTGCTCGGCGGATGAATGGAAACAACATGTTAGAGGCATATTTCAACGTGCTACTTAAAACACCTAGTGCGACACAATTTGCCTTTCATGACTTTGCAAAAGTGTCTTATGCTTATTTGAAGCGCATTTCTTCGAAGACTGACGATGAAAATACTAGTTTGGCCCATGTGATTACGCGATTTTCTAATACATATCGTTGGCCGATGCCAGATGAACATTTCCGCCATTTATATTAGATTGGTAGTGCAGAAGTAGTAGTTGAATAGGTTATATAGGCATTAAAAATTAGTTTAGAAATATAGAATTGGAATGAAAAAAATTATATGTGCAATTAGCCAAATGTGCACAATGTATGGTATTCTATATTAAATTCAATATATTTTGCCCATATTAATTATGTTTGTATTTGTGTTGATCTCGATTTTTTAAATAGTATATATATATATATATATTTGAAGTCACAAACTTTTTTAGTTTGCCTTCTGAAAATGAATTGGAATTTTTTCATAGTTTCAAAACTATCATGGACTCATGGTCAAACTTTATAATCTTTCAACTTATAAGAGACATTGTTTTAAGCGAACCATTGCACTTCATTTAACATTTAATTGTTTAAAGATTAAGGGAGTGACCGCGGGGCAATTTGGATAGGGCGGTCGGGGGAAATAGGGTCGTCAAAGCGGACGCTGCGTCCGCGGGGACCGCGAATGTCAGCAGACGCTGCGGACACAGCGTCTGGGTCCGGACGTCCCGGACGTCCAAACGTCGTGTCAACCCTGTCTTTACTAACTACTGAGTAATGATAACTGGGTGACATGTTTTGTTTCTATAGACTTAGGAATTGGTGTGTAATTAACCATCTTTAGTTTCAATAAGTCATGCATGTTGTTTTCATTCCAGATTTGAAGGCAATTTCCCTAGAGACTGTAATGACAATACTAATGTTGCACTGGGCTTAAGCATAGTTTGTAGTCTTCACATCATTTTCAATCTTGCTAACTTCAGCATTGAAGGGGGTTTGGGAGGGTGCAGGTGCATATTGTACAAGTAGGTGGAAAACTCAATGCTAAATTCACATAAATATGCACTTAAGTATCTTTACATTGCCATGTTTCAAAAAAATTGTCTCAAAATTTTGCCTAATTCACTTCAAGAAGGTACACAAAGGCTCGAATTTACTTTCCCAAAATTTTGAAATTCGCCATAAATACCTTTGTTGTCAACAAGTCTATCGCTTGACTAAAACTGAATGTAACATGCAATTTGCCCAACTTTGCACCATTTTTTGGCCTAAGTTGCCACCCTAAAACTATGCATCCTATCAACCCATCACCATATAAACCCTCACTACAAAATAAGTATCGCCTTTTCTTTCAATTGAAAAACTTGAAATTAAAAACAAAAAAACCTGGTCCAATCTAATGGTATTCTTTACAATGGATATGAGACAATTGATATGAGACAATTGGGAATGAACTTTGAAAGCAACTAGGAAACAAGTAGTGTATAACTAGAAAACAACTAGGAAACAACTATGGTCATTTTATAGAATGACTATATATGACACTACTCGTTTTCTAGTTGTTTTTTGCAACTATAGAATGATTGCTTTGCAACCAAAACAATGTATGAATGTTGTAAGACAACAACATAAAACAATTAGATAAGATTTGATGCTAATAGAGAGGAAACTAGTTGCATGATAGTTGTATAGGACACTAGTTGCATAATAGTTGGTTGTACTGGACATGTTTTTCTTTTGGTGTAGTTTGCTATTGGATTGGAGTTGCTCTTATGCATCCTCAATGCAATCCAGAATTTTGGAGGGGCAATATAGTGGTCCTATTGAACATACCCTTAGAGCATCTATAGTGCATGATAAAAAAACATGAACAATATTGGAATTTTCAAGTAGAGGGGCATGGACCTTGTTCCAAAATAGTGACTTTATAAAAAATATTGACCCATTGGAAAGTCCGGAATCCAAACTTCAAATGGACTTGTCCACATTATAAAAATGAGAGAAAAGATTCCATTAAAAAAGGACTTTATATAAAAAATAGAAGGTTCAATTTATTGACACATATAATAGTGTTTGAAAAGGTATGACAATTATATTTCTTCCTATTGTGAGTCAAATTGCAAGTCTTTCATATTTGGCCAACTTATCAAATTTAGGAAAGAAAATGGTACGCCCAATTATAAAGAAAATACCAAAAGTCTAAAATTGATTGCATTGGGTTTGTTTTTTTGCAATTGGCCCTTTATTATGTTGTTACCATTTTGGATGCTACCATACTTGGATAGTAGGTTTGGCTTAAATCAATTAAAAAATAAAATTGCCAAATTCCTTGCTAATTTTGGGACTAAAAAATCAAATTCCTAAAAATTATATTTTAAAATGCTAAACCTCATTTTTGGACTTTAATTATTTATTTGGCACCCAAGTGTCAAACATGCTATCGAATTATGGTAGAACCATTACACATGCTTTTAGAGCATCTCCAATCTGTCCTACCAACTATTCCAAATAAACTTCTAACTCTTAATTGATTTGTAATTAGAGACTTCAAATTCTTATTACTAGAAGTACATCCCAAAGTACTTTGATAGGTAGAAGAAAACTCAAATTTAGACATTGTACAATGAAACTTCAAAAGCTATCTAAATGACAAAAAACTTAAATGTCTTGGCAAATTATATTTACCAAAGCAAAATTTTGCTAATTACATGGCATTTTGAAGTGCAATTGGACAAATTTTGCTTTGTAAAGTGTGATTTGCTAACATCTCTATTATTTGTGTCTTTTAGATAAATAGCTTTTGAAGTTTCTTGTACAATGTCTAAATTTGAATTTTCTTTTACCTATTCACAGTACTCTGGGATGTGCTTCCAAATGATAAAAGTTTAAAGTTCCAATTTAAACTGGGAAAAATTAAAAGTTTATTCAAAGAAGTAATATAGTGATTTTCCTAAAAACTTCTAGAAGTTGACAACAAATAATGATAAAATACTATATAAACACTTGTACACAAATTAATTCAATTGACCTCGAAAGGATCATAAGGCCACCATGTGGCTTTTGCAACTACATTAGTAGAAAATTTGAAATATAAACCTTACTAATAGTCATTGAACAATAAAGAGCTTAAATGATTTTTTAATGAATCTATTGGTTCAATCCAATCAAGAAATGATCAAGTAGTTGAGTATGAGATTTTGGTGAGTTTTTTAAGAATGAAAAAGGTGCTATGGGTGGTTACTTCACACCTTCATATCTTTTTCTTTGCAACTCGAAATGATTTGAAAAAAATTGAACATCAAAATCATGATGATATATACTCGTGAAACAAAATAAGAGTTTTGGGATTAATTTTGAACATTCCAATTTTAGCAAATGTACAAAATATTGCCTAATCAAACATCTTTGATCAATTTTCTCAATGGTGGCATTTTTTTTTAAATTGTGTAGTTTAGTCAATCTTTTTTTCATAGGAAAGATACACAAGTCTTCATTCATTTCAATAGTACCAATCATCAAAATTATTCCACACAAATGAAGAATTATGCTTGCTCAAGGGATGTAGTCCATAAAAAAATAAGGATACACGTGCAAACACCTACTAATTTATAGGGGGTATTATTTTTTGTCTACTATTTTTTGGGGCACTACATGATTATATAATTTGCTAATTTGGGTCATTAAAAAGGGGGCATACATTAGTTTTAATTTTCAAATGCCATGAATATATCATATACTATCTTATTATAAATTTTTTTCCAATGCAATTTTTTTACTCTTTTTTTTTCCCAACCACATTGAAATTCAACACCTTTCCAATTGAAATTAGTGAATGGAATTTGTGATCTAAACTAGAACATGAAAACAACATAAATGCACTTATGTAGTGACATTTTGAGAGTTTCTAGTATAAAATCTATATAAGCCACCTAAAGTCAGCCAACATTTACTATAGAAACTAGTAAAGTCTATAAAATTATTCAACATTTTGAATACGCCACTTACAAAGCAACAACATTTAATACTTTTGGCCAAAAAAAGAATAAAAAAAAGGGTTATCTTATATCTAATTTTTTCTAATTAAACCTATTTTCTATACCCTATAGTAGTTTAAAGACATGGCATGGCATTTTTGTACCCTATAATATAAAAAAAAATTATAATTTTTATCTCAAATTTTTTTAGGCACCCTATCATTTGTTTGTACATAGTTTTCTACTGCTACCACTCACTAACCCCCCCTCCCCCCTTTTAAGTATGCTTGTTATAAGTGTTAGTCACGAAAACAAGAACTATGTTCAAACATCCTTGTCCTTTAGGATTAACCTCTAATTAAAGCTCCTTACAAGTCAAATTGGATTCTAAAGAAATCTAGGCATCTCAAATGAAGTATATAAAAAATTCCTCTATTTCTTCTTGAGATTAGAAAAACAAACAAATTTCTAGGGGAAATCATTTTTATGAAGATTCAACAATTGGGTAAAAAGATTATGCACTTTTTTAATTTATTTGGGCTCCAATTTGGATAGAGGGAATGCAACATCATTTTTTTTTTAAATTTGAAAACTTCATTCCAAAAGAAATTTGAGTTATGGGGCTCAATGGCCAAATATAGTCACTTTATCAAATGTAATGGCAATCTAGAAAGTAGCGTTTTTCCATTTTGCAAGCTTTGTTTTAATACATATATTATCCATGAACCCCAATTTTTCTATGTGTGACCCTATTATTAGTCAAGATTAAAATCCAACAGTTAAAAATTCTAAAAAATGAATAAAATTTTATTAATAGCCTTATTTTAAAGAATATCAATTTTGGGCAGTTTTGTAAGTATTTTTCAATTGTTCATTGGCAAGGATCTTTAGGGGTGAGATATACTAATTGTTTTATATTATATCTTTTTATTATAAATAATTTAATTATTTTACTACTAGGAAAAGAAAGTAATAATTTTTTTGTTTAGAAGCATGGTTGTCATAATGGGCGAATTAGGGTCATTGGACGGGACGGACGGACGGATGGTCCGGACGGCTTTAATTTTGTAACTTGTGCAATTTTGTAGAATGACACGTCACCTCGTCCATGCCCTGTCGATCTTGTCCGTGCCCAGCATGTTCCTTAATCCACATAGCATCCA
Organism: Pseudoscleropodium purum; assembly: GCA_963969395.1. Classification (NCBI taxonomy): domain Eukaryota; kingdom Viridiplantae; phylum Streptophyta; class Bryopsida; order Hypnales; family Brachytheciaceae; genus Pseudoscleropodium; species Pseudoscleropodium purum. The sequence goes on along the minus strand of OZ017800.1, from coordinate 12,923,976 downwards.
CGTGGCCTATTTTTCCGTTATTAGAAAGTCAACTATGTGTTGATTGTATCAGATGGGAGGGACCTCTAACGGACGGGCGAACCAGATGTCCGTCCACTATGACAACCATGTTTAGAAGTCATTAAATTCTTAGAAATATTTTAAGTTTTAAAAACAAATGTTATATAAAAAGAATATGTGCATCTCACACTAATCTTATACTAAAAGTATTAATGACACTAAAATTGTATTGGTGTTTGGGATTTAGTACTAAAAATGTGCTTAATTAGTGTACAACAAAGTGATGACAAGGTGTCCCTCAAAAGTGTGGGCAAATTTTTATCTAATGTAGGCATGCCTAATTCTATTCAAGATGCCATTATGTACCCTAGAAAAACAATGATATTTCACTCTTATTCAATGACTACTAACACAACAAATTTTGCATATTTTTTACCACATAGATCATGATGGATGAATAAAAGCTTCTTTAAAGTTTGTAGATATAGATTAATTCTACAAGGAATCTTATAAAAATAAATCAAAATACTTTTTCAATTGTCCTAAAGTTAAGAGAGGAACATTGATATAAATCTCTAACTACAAATCTTTTTCTTTTTATGAATTGGCTCATTGAAAAGATAGGAGAACTCCCAAATCTTTAATTAAAATTTCAGAAAAGATTGTCAAAATTACATTCATAAGAACTTGTTAGAAAATGAAAAAATAATCTTCATTTTGGGATCAATGAAATGCTACAAGGTTAAAATAGTTCAATTGTAAGGGGATAAGACACAATTATTTATTTATGACAAATGTACTTGATTTTGATACTAACTACAAATACACCAAATAAACAAGGGAAAGATGTAAATGATATTGCCAAGGCATCTCCAAAAATTGAAGATTCCCCTTGGGATAATATTGACAATGACTGAAAAGAGAGAAAATGCCTAGTTGGGGTGAAAACCTCCCCCCTTTTGAAGATTGAGAGTCATTGATTTAAGAAAAAAATCCCCACCCCCTTCCATTGCCATTTGAGATACGGATATTGGTATGGATATAGATACAAATAAATATATGAGATAAAATATTAGTATGGAATATGGATACATATAATAGATTGCTATGGGATACGAATACGAATACAAACCTTGGGATATATCCCATATTGAATGGCAAAGCAATTGGCAACTGAAAATTACAATTAGGAAGGGGAGGTCACAAGTCAATATCCCAAGTTCTAGCTATTAGTGATGGTGATTCTATTAGATGAAACAAAGAGGGGGACCCTCTTTGTATGTTCGTGTAACCTTTGGTTCCTTGTCTGTCCGGCCTTTGGCTCAGCGGTTACTTTGTTCCTTTTAATACAATGGTTTCCATTTGTTATAAAAAAAAATGCAATTACTGCATTAACAGTTACTGCATTATTGACTAATATATTTGATTTCATGAATGAAGAGATGGATGGATGTTCAAAATGGAAGATTAATCTGACCCACCTGCAATTCAGGGTGCAAATATTAATAATTTAAATGCTGCAGGAACCTTGTGGATTGTTATGCAGAGTGTACAAACACTAAGTACTGCAAACATCTAGAGCTTCACATCTGAGAGAGTGCAGTAACTTACATATAAGTCATTGATCTTGGAGGAAGACCTTTCGTTGATGACAATCGTAACTTCTACGAAATCGTTTTGTCTATCCTTGTTCTTCCCGTCTGGCCACCTTGTGGCTGGCGTTTTTTGTACTTTAGCTCTTGCAATGGAATCCGTTTCATTTGTTAAAAAAATAAACTTCTACGAAATCATTAGTGATGCTTCCCAAGAAAGAACAATAGCAGTTTCAAGAAGCGACAGACTCAGAATTCACACAAATCGAGAAGAGGTTTGAGCTTTGTTAGGAAGATAACTACAGCCGCAGGGGAATAGCCAGCATGAGATTCTAGATGCGCATGTATCATACGAAGTGGCCAGCCATGCATTGTAATGACTTCTTTAACAGAAAAGATTCTCCTGTCCCACCAGCTGCGGAGCATGAAGTATTGAAGGGCATTAATGTGGTCATGAATACATGGGAGACAATACTGTGGTCAGGCGGTTGGAGGTTCTGCTTGGAAGTTCCAGTCAGCAACGTACCTCAAACAGCTTCAGCAAATCCAGTGCACATCTTCGGCATTCAAAGTACCAGCTCTCGTGCACTCGTTCTGTGTTCAACTTAATGGCCATCCTGTAAGGAATCTTTGGCGGTAGGGAAGAGATATTGTAAAGAGATTCCATTGGCAAAAAAGATGGATACGACAACTATGAAGTTCACTTTATTCCTTTTGCAGGTCAGTAACAAGAATATTTTATTACACTTTAAAACCTCGAGAATTCTTAACACTTTTGTCAAAACCTTACCCTCGTTAAGAACGCTTGAATCCTCTAGCTAATCTTATTACAGTATGTCAGACTGGCAGCAAAGTCACATCCTCTCAGGAATTCGAACGCTCTCCTGTTGCCGATTCTCAGCTTAACTTATTTACTGATAACTTACGAGCATTGTTGTCAGCACTCTCCATTCAGCTGGATACTCAATGTCGAAGGTATAGATCTGTTCGTGGAGAATGAAAATGGGAGTATTTCAAATGAATTGTCAATAGCCGACTGCCACTGTAGCTGCAGAGCAATTACCTTAAATTCCAGAATGCCTGTACAGTGCAATATCGTCACACCACAAGGGAGAGGAGAGGTCGAGCAAGACAAGAAACACGCAGAGTCAACCTCCACATTGTAATCGAAAACGAGCAGTTACATGACAGTCTACCGGCTGACAAGTATCAGTAGAAGATGCTAACCGCGACGTGACGATCGTTCCTAGGGCTTCCATTTCCCACACGCGCATGGTCCTGAAGACATCGAAAGCAGTTTAGAGCATCAGTGTCACGTGACAAATATCTGTCGAACAATACGGACCATAATTAACGTGTAGACGAGGTTATAAAAACAAAGGGGAAGTTCAAATTCATATGTAGGGTCTTGTTCAGACACTCAAGGACCCACAATTCGGAGTTGCACAAGAGCATCGTCAAACTGAACAATTCCCAGCTTCAAGAAATATAACTTTACAGTACTGCAGAGAGAAAATTAGAATGCAAATGGCGTTTTCACTAGTTGTATGATACACAGTTTCTGAGTTTCTCACGGGGAAGTACATGTTTTTCAAACATTGGGCCGTTCCATTCCAGCACTTCCTGGAATAGATACAGGGCCAGTAATGACTCATCGCTTTGGTATGACGATAAGGTAACAGCACGCTCAGCTTCAACACCCTCTTCGTGATATACACTGAGATAAATTCAGCTAGCAACATGAATCTTGGAAACCGCTTGAAGCCTATCAGAAACTTATCACAAGCTGTAATCGAGCGAGTATAACTGATCAGATCTTAATAGTACGAGCAGAAGTCCCCCACCAATTCCTGAAATTGATTCGTAGTCTTGAGAAGCATCATATCCGGGGGCGGTGAAGTAAAGTAAGAAGTTTCACACGAAGAAGTAACCCAGGATGGTGCGTTCACGTCAGCCCAGGTCAAGATCCACACTGTAGGGTCGTCTGACCTGCTTTAGAACTTGGCTGATATCAAGAGAGACCGCAACATTTGAAGTCTGAAACACAGCACCAAGCAGGAAGACAAGCTGCGAGAAGACTCAACAACTTTCGCTTGTCGGCGTTTAGTAGAACAGAGTCCGTCAGTTTTCCATTCCCTTGATATAGTTGTTGCACCGCTGCCACTAACTCTCCTCGCTGCTTTTGCGACAAAAGATTGCCAGGTGAATTTGAGCATTCCCTGTACAAAGGAAGGTAACCAATTGCTACTTGCAGTTCCAGTGGCAGCTCGCCCACACGCAATGGTGACAATGTACGCTTCTTAACAAGCATCCAGTTTAAAAAATGCCTCTGCCCAGCTTTGATTCCTGTTTCAAATGCTTGCTGGGACCACTCCGCTGTCAGTGACATTTTCACAGCTTGATCGGTTTCAGGCAGCTCCGCTAACGCGGCAGCTTCTGCCATGGTTAAATCTTCGTTGAAAAGAAAGTTTGAATGAAGGGCACAGAGAACTCCTTGTGGTCCACGGGGCGGACCCCTAGTGTTCGAGGCGGCAGCTCGAACGGCCTGAACCAAACTAATTCTATCAACTGGCTGGGGCATGCCACCAAGAACCGTTATAAGATATCCAATGGCGTCCATCTGACAGAAGGTTATTGACATATCCAAGTACACATATGCAGCCTCGAAACATTCGAGCTCCAGAAAACATTTCACGACCGGAAGCAAAACATTCAATCGAGCTGCCTGGAACGCGGGAAGCGTGGTTACAGTAACACTCAAGTCCTTGATACCACAGTCTATAAGCAGAAACTTGAGCATCTTCAGTGGCCACTCCGCACTGCATGTTTCAAATGATGAATCCGAAATGTTCAGCAAACGCCTAACATCATCCAGACTTCCATCGGCAATCTCTAGCAGCCGGCTACTGATAAGCTCGGCCGCACCATTTTTACACACAACTGACAGGACATTAATCATGTCCTGCACAACTGTCGCACAATTAAGATCTTCTCCAGATTTGCAATAACGTTTCGTTGACCCCGCCGAACCTTGACAGACCTTCTCTTGGCATTTCAATAACTTGCAGAGGAAGGTTACGCATGTCATCAATAGAATCCTCCCGTAAAAATCTGGTGTTAGATAGCTGGACCCCAAGACTACTAATCGTTGGAGTATCTCGGCTTTGTCCGTAAAAATATTGCCGTTCCAATACTCAATGACAGCATCGCCACAACTAACTTGCATCGCCCTTTGGAAGCTTTTAGCTCCCGCTTCGACCAAGCTTTGAATAGCATACAGTAAGAATTTGACCTCCTCCAACGTGCTGCAGCTCCAAATTCGTGCTGCTCCCATGAGAAGACACTTATCAAGCCCATCCCTGTCCGCGACATGAACAACGTAATCAATCATGTCTTTCTGTAGACCTACTAATGCCCCGACAAAAACTGCACCGAAGGCAACAGGGCGAGTACGCTGGATGAGAGCATCAACGACATGAATGTGACCTGACCATCCAGCACATGTCATGGCGCCTACTAAGTTCGTTGCACCTGCATCAATTAGCAGATTCAGTATCAGGTGGTTTCCCTCGTTGGCAGCTTGAATCAGCGCAGCATTCAAATCATCAAGCGAGGTACCAGCTTTCACAATTGCACACGACCTCTGATGCCTCTTTTCGCATTCTTTAGAGGCAACCGCGGCTGCTGCTTTGTCCATTACAGAATTAACCATGTACGCCTACACCTCCGCTTCATTTCCCAACTGGAAATAATGGCAACTCGTACTGGGCTCCGGGCACCATACACAGGAACTGAAATCCTGTGAAAGAGATAGAGACGAAAAAAACTTTGTTAGAAATAAAGTCGTTTGAGAAAGTCTGGGCTACTTTTTAAGACGGACCTCAGAGAGGCAAGGATGTCCATGTGAACAGGATAAAGTACTCAAGTGTTTCCTTACATTGCTCCATGGATCACGAAAGCAGCCGTTAAAACTTGATCGCCGAATCAAAAACGCGGCACGCGTATCCACTGGCTAATGGATTTTAGAAGCCGACTTTGAGGAGAACGAAACACTGTCTACAGGTTACGAGAATACCCTACCACCAAGCGAAGCGACGACAGACTTGGAGATCAAAAATGAAAAACACTGATAAACATCTGAAAAAGGGATCTGAAAACCTAAGCAGAATGAAGTACTCTTCAAGACGACTAGCAATCCTAGTGGGAAATCCGTCCAACTTTAACTTTAACGCCTGCTAGAACCAACCGCTCCCATCCAATTGCGATTCACAGAATTGTACCCGCAGCAACAACTGATCACGGTTGACTCAGACAACATCTTTCCAAATGCAAGCGAGTTTCTCTCAGTGAAAACCTAAGCACTCATCCGGATCCCGAAAAAAGGAATGAATTAATTCAGAACCAGAACTTACTGATTCAAGTTTCAAAAAATTCTTCCAGACAAGAGAAGTTCCGTCGGAACTTCTCTCCTCTAATTAAGAATATGTACACTATTAATCCAAAAAACTTTACTCTCAGAAATATTAGACGAAACAACTCTTCTCTGAGATTATCGACCGCCTCAATGTCAGGTGAATCGTTACGAATTCTCACGTAACAAAGATTCAGATTCTTCTCCTCGAAAGCACTGGGCGTTGGTCTCAAGTCAAGTACGGAACGACAGAAACCTCTCAGTACTTAACAACCTTGCCTGTTAAAAACTTAGAGACTAGAGCTCACAACAAGGCACGACGGTAATCAGAGTCATAACAGGTGATCAGTATACCTTAACGCGCGCGTCAGTCAGATGAAGTAGACAGAGCACTTCAACGCAATTGAATTGGACAAAACATAGATGCAGTCGATGCGCTCATCATCATCACACATCCATCTTCCACGCCGGTTCCAATAGCCGTCCCTCGCAGCCCGCTACCGATCATTAACACGCAGCTTCATCCAAATCTCAATCACACGCCTCCTCCAGATTTTCCTCTATCACCTACTCCCCGAACCTGCTTGCCTGTAAGCTAGCTTCCGAAGCCAACCCGCTCTCGATCGTTCCGCTTCAAACTCTCGCACACTCCTCTCCCAACTTCGAATCCGCGCGAGCGCAAACTAAACGGAGCACTAAGCTACCTCTCCTTAAATAAGGACTCAAAACTGAATCCGCAACATGAACTTCATTACGCCGGCAAACGAACAACAAAACCATAAAGATTCAAGAACAAAAACAAAAGCAAAAACCTCCGTCAGACGACTTCGAAGGAAGAAGTCAAGAAGCCGAACTATTTTATCCAAGAAAGCCGCGCTCCCGGCACTTCTCTACTAGGACTAAGTGAGCAGTCGAAGAAAAAATCGCGGCGCATTCGAAGGAGAAGAACGAATCAAAAAACGAACCGAGGAACGTGAGGTCGGAGAACAAGCATTCGAGGAAACAAAAGCTTGAAGCAAGAAGTCCGGCGCGTCGATTGTTTCGGAGACGCCTCCTCGGATCGTAAGAACGTGCCAAAGAGAGTTTCAGGTCGCTGAAAAGTCACTTCTGTAATAACGTGAGCTTAAGCCTGAAATTCAGCGGGCGGCTAGTTTTCCTGTGAATGCTGCTGCTGCTGCAAGTTGCTGTGGTAAAAATCAACGACGAGGACGACGACGACGACGAAGAAAAAAGTGGCTGCCAATGCTGCCCAGGCTCGCTGCAGCAGCAACGCCCTGCGCGCCACTTATTGCTCCCCTCTTCCCACCCGTGACTTCAATGAGCGCTCCATAAGAACGGGGGTAACATTAATTAGAGACCACAGTAATTTAATCCCGACTGTATTTACGCAATTGACTATATTTTAAACTTATTAAATTAATCATTCCCCGTATTGCCGAATATCCTGGTAATTTCGGTCGTAGACTCCGGGGTTTTCCCTCCGGCGAATCCACTTATTAAGGTTGAGGCACCAATAGCCGATCAATTTAAGCAATTTTGGAGCAGATCATGAGCAGTACGAGGTGGTGGAAATTTCTGCATGTAGGAAGATAGGAAATACAGGGGTTGCAAATTTTATAGAATTTTATTCCTGAAACTCAAATTATTATGAATTTTGGGAGCTAGGAAGCCCTCTTTACCAAAAGCCAATGTTTAGAGTTTTCTAATTCCAATTTATTCAAGAACTACTATCCCACTCACTACTTCCTACATTCTTGCTCACTACTTTGGGATATGTGTCATAACCTTATTAGTCTCAACTTTGAAAAGGACCAAAAAAACACATTCCAAATTGAAATTGAAATTCTATTCCAGCCTTGTTTGGAAATACTACACGGAAATACTGCACCCAACAAGTTATTTGAAATAATATTGTAGCCTTGTTTAGAAAAGGACCAAAAAAAATGCATTCCAAATTGCAATTGCAATTCTATTCTAGCCTTGTTTGGAAATACTGCACCCATCAAGTTAAGTATTAGGTAACAATTAGTGAATTGACCTTACTGTAGTATCCTACTAAATTACATGAAGGTTTAATTTGGCATTCAAGTGTGAAAATTGAATTTTTGCATTAGATTCTTAGGGATATATGTCAATTCACACCATTCACAAGATGACATGTGGCACTTTTTAATACAAAAAATGGCTTAATTTATGCTAAATTTGACCTTCATATAGGGTATACTATAGTAGTTCAATGAAACCCTTGGTGAGGGCAAAGATTTGGCCAAATTTTTAGCTTAGAGATAATGTAGGGATAAATTATTTACTACAAATGATAAAATTATTGAAAATTTGAAATCTTTTGAATGTTGAACTCCAAATTAGATAGTTGAAGTCACGAAATTCTAAAATTGATGGCCCAAGGTAGGAAGTAGGTTATTACATCCATAATAAGTGCACAGAAAAAAAAAATCTCACCTTTCCTTGAAACACTTGCAGCACTACTTTAGACAAACCATCCTTTAAAACACTTGTAGCACTACTTTAGACAAACCTAGCTAGAATCTATAATAAGTGCACGGAAAAAAAGAAAAAAGAAATCTCACCTTCTCTTGAAACACTTGTAGCACTACTTTAGACAAACCTAGCTAGAAAGAGTTTTGTAAAGTAGTACCTTCTAAGGGCAAATTTTACACTTATTCACATGATGACAAAAATAGAGTTTTCTTCCCATTGGATACAACAAGACTAGATGTGTTTTAGCAAAATTGAATTTGAAGCATATAGATCCAAATAATCATTTGAGGTTTACCAACCTAGATATTTAATGAGCCAAAATAATCATAAAATAGGACTTTGTATAAAAAATGGGGGCCATATTTAGCCTCCATCAAAAATTATTTTCTCCACTACAAAGTAAATCTTGAAAAATCTGCAATTTAAAAATGAAAGGTGTGTAACTAACACTTAGAACTTGTTTTATTTTTCTATGCACCTCTAGACAGGCAATTTTTAGAAGGTTTGATAGTTCTCTAGAACTCTATTTTTTTTAAATTGAAAAATTGTTGTAATAAACAAGGCCTAATTTTTTTATTTTTTTTTGTCTCATATTGAAACAATTTATTTCAACTGCCTAGCTTTTTGCTTTCACAAATTAGAAGATTTGTTCAATTGATTGGAAGTTAATAGAGTCAATTGTCCATATGAAGAAAAGCAAGTGACCTACCTTACAAATTCAACTTAAGTTTTTTTTAATGTAGGTGAAGTTTTTTTAATGCTCCGGTGTGTCTAATGGGATGCTCTAATTTAAATTAAAGGAGCCCCCTAAGCCCATTCTAGTTTATATTTTTTCTTCGGGTGATTAGTACTTATTCTTTCAATTTTTGTCTTTTGGTCACAAGGCTATTTGAAGATGTTCTTGTTTTTTAACAAATGGACAAGGTCATTGCATTAAAAAACGGGGAGAAAAATACAATTCATAATGGAAGAAAATATAGAGTTTTTTTATTGGCAATAGAAGGCTATTTCCATGGTCAATGCTTGACGCCAAATTTTAGAGGGACAATGAGACTATGGCCACAAGAATAGCCACATATCATAAAAATGAAACATTGTCTAAAGAAAACCAAGGAACCAATTAACCCCTAAAGGACCAAATTGTATTTTTTGGCAGCATAGAAATTTTGGGCAGGTATGTGTGACTAGAGATTTCCATTTTTTTGGCCCAAATTTTGGTAGAAGGTATGGATAAGGAATATCTTTCATGTGCACTAAATTTTAGGACATTTGGAAATATGAGTCAAAAGTTATAGCCTAATATATAGTTTGTTTCTTAACTCAAGCAGTTCAGGCAGATTTGAAAAAATCGTTTTTTTCAAAAACCTAAATTTGAAATTGGTTTTCTAGATTTATATATACATTAAAATCTTTGAATCATTCTATTTTGATGAATGAATCAAAAGTTATGAGGTGTTTTAGTTTGTAGGCAATTATGGATTCTCTACCCCAAAATAAACTTTGAAGTCCTTTATTGAACTCAATTTTCAATGTTTTTGGAAAAATATAAAAACATTAGATGAAGATTTCTTGCTACAACACTACAACCTTTGGGATTGGAATTTTTCAATTCCATAAATAAATTGTTAATAATTTAGTATTTTGAACCATTTTCTACATCTTTCCACTTACTATTTTTTTCCTATATGTTGTACAATTTCAAATGGTCTAAAAATTTTCAAGCATGTAGCTAACATGCCTTGAAGAATGAATCCAGAGAGTTGCAATCATTTTGAACATTTTTTCATACAAATGTGACCTTGTGAAGTTTATCTGCCTAGTTTTTTGCAGGGACAAAAAAATGATTTCTATCACTTCAAATGCTAATATCTTGCAATCTATACGGTGGAAATTTCTGAATGTTTTACCACATCTTTTCAAACCAGTGTACTACAAGATTGTATGGTTATATGTGTCCAAAAAAGTTTTTTCTAAATTTTGAAACTTATATAAGAAATGGCAATTTGGGAGCATTTTTAACAAAAACATAGTTAAAGAATTTTAGGGGTTAAAGTAGACCAAGCCCAAGACTAACCTATCCTTGGGACTAGGTTTTGACGATACCAAACCACCACTTAACCCTTGAAGGACATTAAGGCCAAAAAGTGGTCAATGGATGATTTCATTGTTCATTGTAGAAATAAAGAATATACCTATTGGTCTAATAATTGGAGTACTTTTGGTGACTACATTGGTCATGGAGGATTGCTTCCTTTGAAGGCTAAGGTTTTCCTTCAAGCAAATTAAATCAAGTCAATTTGACCTCCATAGGACATCAAATTTGGCAAGAATTTGATGGGAAGAATCCTATATTTAATGCTTGAAGTTGTTTTAATTTTCTCTTCTTTGGGGCTCTTTTTATTAAACAATTCTATTTAGCATTAATAGAACCAATGGAAAACGCCCAGGGTGAATTGACCTCTTCTAGCCTTGCTTGTCTTCCCTAAATCATTCTAGGAGCTGCATGTCCCCCTATTTTTTGCTTGATAAATTTATCTTCTACTCCTCTCCAAGGTAATTGGAGGCCTCTAATTCCAAATATGAAATCAAAATTTCCAAATTTTTATCATGGGTGACAAATAAAAAAGTTCCATTTTTTTCCAGGGGTAAAATCCGGGACAAGGGAGGGGTCGGTTCACCGCAGCCTGAAAAACAGTGAGCCCTTGGAAATGGAAAACGGAATAATTTTCATGAATTTCCTTTCCTCTGTAGGGCAGGCAGTCCTGAAACATTTGTCGGCAATCAGCGACCCAAGTTAAGTTCGAGGACCCATTCCCGTGGTGTGTTTTTCTTTTTCTTTCTTTTTCCTTTTTCCCTTTTTCCTTTTCTTTGGCCCTGTGATTTTGAAAAGTCTCCATTTTTCATAAAGCCAGCCAGCACCTGATGCAAACATGTGCCACTTGGAATAAGGAGTCAGGCAGTGCGCTAAGGTACCGACCTGTGTATTGCAAGCAAAGTGACCCTTGCAGGCCTGATATCTTTTGAATGGGATATAAACCGACTGACTTTATATTACTTATGGCTCAATGGGAGTTTTTTCTTTTGCATTTCTTTTCCTTTATTTCCTTTTTTCTGAATTGTACATATCTTACAGAAACATTGCCGCCCAATGAGGCAGGGGGGGGGTCTCTGTAGCGTCCTTGGAAAGGGGACCCAAACAGTAAACAAAATTGTCTTCAGTGGTTGTTTGGGCGTCTTATATGGCCTCGTCAGCTGTCGTACATGACGCCTCAGCCCACGTCAATGATGAAATTCATTGATAAAGTCCCTGCCATGTATCTAGCAAAGTATCAATACGACCTTTCCAATACCTTAGGAGACAGAGTACTGACGAGAAGACCAGTGCCTAGTATACAATGGATATTCATAAATTAAATTATGAGGCTGCCTTTCCCTCCCTGGAAACGTCATCCATGAAATTCATCCACGCAGTGTTAATCTAAGCTGTGCAGTATCTGGATAGTGGAATTAGATCTTTGGTGTGTTCCGTTTTCTTCTGCTAACTGTAGAACAGAATATAAAATGCAACACGATTTGTAAAGAAATATGGTTTGCCTGAAATCCGAAGCTAGAATCCTTTCTATAACATAGCACTGAAATCTACCAAGAAGTAATTGCGTTCATTTACTTCCATTTAGCAATCATGGAGAGAAGTTGTTTATATATCTATAGGGGGTGGTAGGAGGTAGAACAACCCATGTGGGATTTATAAATTAAGATTTGTAGGTTGTCAACCTCTCATAGTTAAAATCAAAAGTAGGAATTGTAATTGAAGTAGAATTTTAGACCTTATTTAGGCATACTATAATAAATTTTTTCAAACAAAGTTTAACTACGAAAAGTTGGTAAATTGAGAAAAAATTCATCTTCAAAAATCCGTTTGAGATTTAGATTTTCCAATCAAAAGTTATGAACAAATTTCAGAGAGGATGTTTGAAATGTCTAAAAGAAATTCTCTTTCAAAGCCTCTCTGAAATTTGTCCATAACTTTTGATTGGAGGATCTAAATCTCAAATGGATTTTTGGAGAAAAAATTTAACTTCATTTACAAAAAAAATTTAGTTCAAAGTTTTTTGAATTTTTTTTATACTATGCTTAAATGAGGTCTGAAATTCTACTTCAATCACAAGTCTTTGCTTTAATTTGACTAAACTATGAGCGGTTGAGAAACTACGAATTGTAATTTACATATCCCACATTGTTTGTTCTACCAACTACTACCCCGTCGGTATATATAGAATTGTCCCTTCATCCAGTATTACAAATGATGAATGACATTTGATGCATATGGAGGATATGTGAATATTGAATGCGGTAACCTCAATAATTGGGTAACCATTTTGTTAAACCCTTTTATTTTTGCACTATATGAATTGAATATATTTCAATCTTCTGTACCCCAAGTTTAAAAATTTTGTGCATTATTTAATTGAAAATAATTGTTTTTTTAAATACCCAGAGTCAGTATTTGTGACCCCTGTAACAGAATTGGACTTTGACAAATATTGACACATAGTTATTAGCTAGTGATGGTGCCGAATATTCGGCATCATATCATCTAACGAATGAAATGATGTCAAATACTTAGCACCATTTTGATAGGAAGAAGGTTGTCCTTCTTTCTACTACTGAATGTTATGAGCGTTCCCCAATTATTGTATACAATGTTACGTAGGACAAATTATCTTGATATGTGAAAAGAAATATGCAACAATGCATATATGGATGAAAGATTATTGAAATTCACAATCCAAAGAGCAATATAGTCTCAAAGCTTTGTAGTAATTCCATTATTTCATTTACTCAAAAAAGAAGGGAAATCTGCCACCAAATATCCCCTAAGAAGAACTACAAGCAAATTGGTTTTGGCTAACAATACCTTGGTCTAGACTTGTAAATGGGACTTTAAGCAATACTAATATATATTTTTGTCCATTAAATTTTTCTCTAAAATGAAAGAAAGGCCTACTAAAAATCGATTTCCATTGTAGAACCACTTATAACGCTTGAGCACCATACAACCTTATTTTCATGAATTTGTAAAAGTTCCTTTGATTATGTTTTCACCAAAATGCTCCAAAACTATCATCAATAGTACAAGTACCAAATTTTAGGAAAAAAATATTTTTGGACACATGTTATTGTAGGATCTTATTGTACGCTATTTTGAAAAGAAGTGGAAAAAAATTTGAAATTTTTTTACTATACAAAATACTAGTGTTTGAATTGACAAAAATCCTTCTTTTGGCCCTGCAAAAATCAAGCAACTATACTTTACAAAGTCACGTTTGTATGAAAAAATGTCAAAATGATGGTGCTTCTTTAGATTCATTCTTCAAGGCAAGTTGAAAAATTTGTTTGAAAAATGCTTGAAAAATTTCAAATCATTTGAAATTGTACAACATAAAGGAAAAAAGTAGTAAACAAAAAGAAATAAAGAATGATTCAAAATACTAAATTGTTAAGAATTTAGTTATGAAATTTAAAAATACCAATCCCAAAGGTTATAATGTTGTAATAAACAATCTGCATCCCAAAAATTTATATTTTTCAAAAAATATTGAAAATTAAGTTAAATAAAGGACTTCAAAGTTTATTTTAGAATAGAGAATCCATAGCTACCTACCAACTGAAATTCTTCATAATTTTCATCTCATTAATCAAAATGGAATGATTCAAAGCTTTACACAAAAACATAAATTTAAAAACCAAATATTTTATTTCTTAATTTTTTTAAGTGATTTTCAAGGAAATATTTTTGAACTGCTCAAACTACCTACCAAACAATGAAAATTGCATATCATACAATAACTTTTTAATCATGTAGTTAGAAATTATGAAAATTTTTGTGCCTTGAAGTTACTCCTCGAGTCCTCGGGTAGATATTGTGTAAAAATTTCAAAAGAAAAAAAATTCCATTTATAGTGAGCTGCCCAAAATTGCTATTTTGCTGAAAAATACAACTTGGTCCTTTACGTGTTATTAATAACGTCATGTGCCTTTGTCTATTGAAGAGACAAAAAGAGAATATTTTACATTATTGTGATATTTTAAATTGTGTGTTATGGATTATATTTATTTTGGAATTCGATTTTGGAAGTAGGATGTTAATCTCCCTAAAGTGTTCTTTGACTATTTTTGACAAAAAGTATCAAGAATGAACACTTTCTAGTGCATTGAACATGATTGAAATATAAAATATTTTCAAAATTAGAACATAAAACTATATACTAGATTATTATAGGAATTTGTGGAGAAAATTCACTAATCCATTTAACCATATAAATTGAGAGATTGTAATGCTTGAAGTTAGAAGAAAAGAAGTTATGGACCTTGCCCAATAGGATCAATATAGTTTGACTCAACTTTGTGGAGAAGAAGGCACTATCAAACTTTGGAAATTGAAACCAATGGATAGGTATTTATGTTAATTACTTGCGTGTCAATTTTCAAAGATAATGGAAATTTTTAACTATTATGTAAAAAAACTAACATGGAATTATTGTTTTAAAGAAATTACATGAGCAAGATTTAAATTTGGGGGGGAAGAATCCAAATCCAAATAGTTGACATAATCCTACTTTTATTTAAAATTGAAAAATTGAAAAATAAATCTCATAAATTACACTAGGATTTTTGCTAATGGTTCTAAAATTGTTCTAAAATTTCCATTTCTAGTGCATTGAGTGAAATTGAAAAAGAAAATCATTTTCCATCACATTTTATCTCTATGTTCAACTATAAGAATGTATAAAAAGAATTTCAGTCCATTCAACATTATAGATTTTAAGATATAAGTGTTCAAAGTCAATAAAATAAATTCATAGCTTGCCTATATCTATAAGCTCTCTACTGAAGGTGACTTTAAACTCTTAAACCCTATAAGTTTTGATTTAGGCATCTTATAAAAAAATATATATTTTTGGAAAGTGTAAAGAAATGTGCATCTTTTACAAGAATTTCATTTTCGTTTGCTCAAAATTGATTTCATATGAATCTACTCAAACTTTTAAAAGCTCCACAAGAATTTAAAGAACTTTAAGCCAGTTAATATCTATCTATGTCCCATATTCTATAACATCCTTTATTCCATAATTTTTGAAGAATTGGATATACTATATATAAAAAGAGATTTAGAACAAGTTCAAAAGTTCACATGATATGGATTGATGTATGTATGTCCATTTGTATTCATAACCACTTATGCATGTATTGTATCCATATCCTATATTCATATATAGTATTGTATTACAACATGGAACACATGGTTGGCATTTATAGGGTGATAGTTATGTTTGTTGCACATAGAAAGTAGGCAATCTTAAGCCAAATGCCAAGCAAGTTACTCTATAAATGGCAAATTTCATTAAAATGGCAATATTTCATGTGCCATTTTCTCACCTTGTCATCTAGGACAAGTACACATTACAAACATCTAGGTTAGTTTTAGATTTTAAAAATCTACAACTAATATAGATATTAGATTGAGTAGTCTGAAAAATCTAGGATTGATATAGATTTTAGACATCTAGGAGATTTATAGATTTCAAAAAATCTAGTATTGAAAATATATTCTAT
Source organism: Pseudoscleropodium purum (assembly GCA_963969395.1). Classification (NCBI taxonomy): domain Eukaryota; kingdom Viridiplantae; phylum Streptophyta; class Bryopsida; order Hypnales; family Brachytheciaceae; genus Pseudoscleropodium; species Pseudoscleropodium purum. The sequence goes on along the minus strand of OZ017800.1, from coordinate 12,907,857 downwards.
TATAGAAAAAACAGTTCAAACTATGCAATCTAAACTACTAAAAGTGCCAAATCAATAGAATACCACCATTTTAATGAAATTGGCCATATAATTAAAATTATTATATTCATGCTTTAGAATTAAATTTTTAAGGGAATATTGTCCATCAAAAGGACAATTAAAAATCCATGTAGGTTCCTATGAAGTTGATTTTGAATTAATCTTTTTGAAATTTTGACCCAAATTGCAAAAATGTATCTCTACTCAAAAATATAAAGAAATATGATTATTCTATTAATCAAATCAAAAGAATCATAAGTTCTTCAAGCATGTCTTATCTTGTTTTTGGAATTCAACAAGCATCTTTATAGGACAACTCATTCAATTTGTAACATGTAAACTAGAGCATCTATAAAGAGTCCTACATTTTACCTCCTTTTGGAAAGAATGGGGGGAATGTTTTTTCTATCACAAAACATTATGTGATAGAAAAAAATGAAAAAACAAAAGGAAACTAAATCTAACCAATACTCATTCATAAATTTTATGTGTTTGCAAACTTTGTTATGAATTTTAAAGTCAACCATCCATAGGCATCTTAAAAAGGACAAAAACCCACCCACTAAGTTTATAAAGCATGTCTCAGACATTGCTTTAGATACTTTGTGATACGCTTTCAACATTTCTCCGTCATGTTTTATCGCACTCATTTTAACTCCTAAAGTTCCTTGACTATGTTTTCTCCAAAAATACTCCCAAACTGCCATTTCTTGGACAAGTTTCAAAATTTAGAAAAAGAAACGTTTTTGGACACATATAATCATAGGATCTTGTAGTAAACTAGTTTGAGAAGATGTGAAAAAAAATTCAGAAATTTCCACCTTGTAGATGGCAAGATATTAGCATTTGAAGTGACAAAAATCATTTTTTTATCCCTGCAAAAAACGAGGCAGTTGAACTTCACAAGGTCAAATTTGTATGAAAAAATGTTCAAAATTATTGAAGCTCTTTGGATTAATTCTTCAAGGCATGTTGGATACATGCTTGAAAAATTTCAGATCATTTAGAATTATACAACATATAGGGAAAAAATAGTAAGTAGGTAGTAGTAGAGAATGATTCAAAATACTAAATTATTAAGAATTGAAATATGGAATTTAAAAATGTCAATCCCAATGGTTGAAATATTGTAATAAACAATTCACATCCTAGTATTTTATTTTTTTTCAAAAATATTGAAAATTGGGTAAGATAAAGGATTTCAAAGTTTATTTTAGAGTAGGGAATCCATAACTGCCTCCAAACAAAAAATCCTCATAACTTTTGACTCATTGATCAAAATGGAATGATTCAAAGCTTTCCTTGTATACATAAGTCTAGAAAACAAATTTCAAATTTTGATTGTTGAAAAAAATGATTTTTTTAGATCTGCCCGGACTGCCCGAGTTGAGAAACAAACTACATATTAGGTTGTAACTTTTGACTCCTATTTCCAAATGTCATGAAATTTGTTGCATATGAAAGATATTCCTTTTCTACACCTTCTATAACAATTTCAGCCTTAAATATGCAAATTTCTGGTCACATGGACTTGCTCAAAATTTCTATACAACCAAAAAACACAGTCCGGTCCTTTAGGGATTAAATAAGAATTTAGACACCTCTTAGAGGGATACCAATTACAATAAAAAAGATGTCATTGATTTCATTTAAGACCAAATTTTGCCCTCCTTGAAACCACACTAGTTCCACTCAGTTTTTTCATACATCTTTCCATCAAAGTAAGAATGAAATACAAAAAGGTTAGGTGGTAGAGATGAATGGCAATCGAGGCACTGTCACCACTCTCAATGTATGCAACTATAGGTCTTTTTAGCAATACTTAAGCAATTCATACATCATTGCATGAAATCAATCAATTATTTAGATTGAATTTTGCATTCTTTATGAAAGTAATTCAAGTAGTTCGTATGATGACATATTTTGGATGGTTCAAGAATCCTTACATTTAACCACCATAGATTAAACAATCATTTGGATTATGGATTTTTTTAGCATATCCATGGGTCAAATTATACTCAAATGGACCAAAAAGGAGTCGAACCATAGAAAATTGTAATGGAATTTCTTTTTAACTATAGTTCTTAAAACTTAATTAGCCCTTTTCTACTAGTGTTTTACTATAGGTTGAGATTGACATGATTTCTTTTATCAATAAAACATAATTTTGAAACTAAAATTTTGACTAAAGTTTGAATATCAACTTGTCAACTTATACAATGGTAGAAAAAGTGCCTATTACCTAATGAATATCAATGTGAATGATTTCCAAAAAAATCACATGATTACATAATCAGATGACAAAGTAAAAAATGACTTTTATATTATAATTTTAACACTTTTATATTTGGTATAATATTCAAAAGTCAAAACATATGAAAGTCTTTTTTAATGTAAAGATCAATCCAATGTTGATCATGTCAAAACAAAAAATGCATAAATTATTTATGTAGAGGACACTATATATATTACTTTAGAAATTGATTGTTTAAATTTATTATTTGAATAGATCAACACTTTGCCAAAAATTATTTAATTAGAAAATTAATCTATTTTGTGTACAAGATTTAATAATTAAAAAAATCCTTGTGGACAAGTGTATATTTGAAAAGTAAGAAAAATTTGGATAAAACTATTCTCTTAAATTATTGTATTGTAATGTAAACATTGGATTCAACGTTGCAACACATGATTTATGTTCTTCCTATGATCTTTCCAATGGGCTCTAGTTTCCAAATTATGAAACGGACACGTTGTTATAACTTCCATTCATAAATTTATTATAAAGATGACAACAATGATGTAATTTGCATATTCAAAGGTTGAAAGAATTGTCAAAAAGGACTGTAGTCTTTGGTTTGAAAAGTAATGGTAGTCCATTTGAATGAACATTCTTCAAGAAACCTACTTTGAAAACGCATGCTTCGTACAAATGATATTTCCTATTAGAAACACAATAAGTCCCTTCTTAACCCTTGTAAGGATGCTTGTTGACATAAAAGGATACGATGGATGACTTCCCTCATATTCTTTGTCAAAACAAAGCATGCACCTATTGGTCCAATGATTGCAATGTGTTGGTAACCACCTTTAGTTGGTTAAAGGGGTTGTGTCCTTCCAAGGTTAATTCTCTCTAGTACTCCAAATTTCTCTCTTTCTTTTTTGGTACCCAAAACCATGTGTGTAACCACCCCCAACATATTCTCCAAGATAATACTTGAATGCACGATAGGTTGACGCACATTTTACCTCACCTAACCCCACACCCAAGTGTTGCAAATTAAACAACACTTGCTTATGGGAGATCATCCCCCCCACCCCTCCTCTTTGGAATGTGAGCATGGAGTGTGGTCAACCGTCTGTCCTGACAGTAGGATAAGTAAGTTATAACAACAAAACGTTTCAATTCCCCATTCTAAACTTATACTTTAAACTACTTATACTCTAAACTTCCGTTCGCCAGGAGGATCACCCCTTTCAACCTGACCATGGTCCGACGTTCCAACTTCCACCTGAAGAACCGATCTGTGGAAATGCTTGAAAGAAAGAGTAGGATTGAGGGCATGATTTGAAGTACACCGAACTCCGTGTGGGAGGAGAATTTTACAGCATGTGGGCCTGTCACAAGACTCACAAAGCTGGCTTGGGACTTGGGGAATTTGGGGGAGGGAGAAAAATTCCATTTACAGAGTAAGTACTAATTGACTCTGAAGTCTGGACTTGCTTCAGGGAGGGGCACTCGCTGGCATGCAAGCCGCATGTTAGTGTCAACTAAGGTACACTGACTTCCCCCTCCCCCTTTGTATGACACCCTCGAAGGTGGGCACCTCCCCAAAACCAGCACATTTGGCTACTGTGCATAGTTTCTATTATTAGACGGACCAACATTTTCATTGATTTTTGTTGTTGGCAAGGGAAAGGAGGTTCCAATGCATTGAAGAACGGAGCTTTTGGATACAGTATGCAAAAGTTATGAAGGATCAAAGTTTTTTTTTTGGTACATGTGAAATTGTTTCTGTGACATATGCACATATTGCTTCTCCTTTGTATGACACCCTTGAAGGAGGGCACCCCACAAAGAGCCAGTGCATATATGGCTATGGTGCATATTTCTATTATTAGATGGACCAACATTTTCATTGATTTTCTTATTGGCAAGGGAAAGGAGGTTTCAACGCATCAAAGAATGTAGCATTTGGATACGGTATGCAAAAGTTATGATGGATCAAAGTTTTGTTTTCTTTTAGATGCTATAAAATCGTTTCTTTAGCATATGTACAAATTGCTTTTGGAGATGTATACAAAGTGATGATGGTGGTTTTAGACAAGGGTGTGAGTTTTTTGGAAGGGGGACCACTTTAATATGTGACAAGATATTCTATTGCCTTTAGGATTTGTCTTTTTTGAAGCAAAACTATTGCATTTTAGGCCCCTAGAAAATCAAAAGAAGCATGTTTGGCATTCACCATGGTGCAAGTTACAACATGCAAAGCGTTGAATTTGATTTATCCTACTAAATTGATTTGTCCTAATAATTCATATAATAATACTAATTTACCAAAATCACACTATTATGAAATAGTAGAGTTCAAAGCATTTTTGTATTTTTCCAATTTCTACAAAATTAAACTGTTGTGGTGACACTAATTATCTAGGTGATGTTATTATCTCTTTACAAATAGGACAGTTTAGTGTAGCGCAATATTAGGGAAGTTCAAGGTTGAGTCCCAACTTTCTTGATTTGTAGAAGGTGAAATAAAAATATTGGTTAGTAGGAGTTAGAACTTTGTAGTATGAAATCCAAAGTCCAAATTCTAAGTTCTAAGTTTCATCATAGATAATATTATATGTCAAAAAATGGATATAAAGGTTTAAGAACTCATTTTTTTGAACACTTTCAACATAGAATTTGCAATGGGCAAATACTTAGATAAAATCAATCTATGAGGATGTTTGAATATATAAATATATATAATTATCTATAAAATAGTAGTTAGGACTTAGAACCCGAGTTGGATCTCTACTTTTCCTAAATCCAAGACGAATTCTAAGTCCCATTTTCTTGATGTCAAAACCTCCCGAATGTGTTGCCATATATGTACAACATAATTTCAGACGTTGTATAAAGCCCCTGGTCCAAATTTTTAGATTAGTACTAATCAAATTTTAAAAATTCAATGGAACTCAAGATTTAAGATGTAGTAAGAATTGACCATTGATATCATGTATAAAATTTGTGTGATTTTAAATTATTAGCTTTAGATTGGAAAAGAAGAGGCTTTGTATTGATAGAAACTACATGTAAGGATGTTTGAGTAGAAATTTACTCAAAATACACATTGGACTCTTTGGTCCTTTAGAGATTAATCATCTATATCCCAAACAAAATATATGACAAAAACAATTTTGAATGCTTGTTTAAAGAACACGTTTGTTTATATGAATATATAAATCAATTCACAAATTTCAACCATAGAAAATCAAAATGCACTTAATTATGTTATGTTACATTCAATTTGGTGTGCATCAATGGTATATTTACCTACATGTTTTGTGTATTGCAAAGAATACAGTCGAAATGTTTGTATGTTGCAAGGCTTGTGGTTAGAATGCTTGTGCATTACTCTATGGCTTCTTCATATCACAAATATGTAGAAATCCTTCCTCTCTTCCCTCCTCATCTCCCCAAATAAAACAAATCAAGACTTGAAACTAGACATTCTAACATTTCTAGCAACATACAACTAATATGTATATATTTTTCATTCATTTTAAATCTATTGAATTTCAAAATTATAAGACACAATCCATATATGTATCAACATATAGACTTATCTCCTAAATGTCCAAGGCCTTTTTTGAGCTTCTAGGAATTTGCACTAAAATGAATAAAAAGCCAACATTTTGATAAATTATATTAATTTTTTCTGAATTATTACCATACAAATTCAAACTAGATATGTTAAAGATCACAAAGGAAAAGAAAACACAGCAATATCATTTATGGATTGAAAGATTATAATATTTGATCATGAGGGTGTTAAAATTGTGAAAGTGATTTGAAGTCTTTCAATCCTCTTTTCACATGTCAAATCAAAAAAATTGGTCACCAAAAAATTATAAGATTAGAGGACATAACATGCATTAATTCCATTCAATTTATAGCTTCTCAATATTTTTTCTACAATTTTTTTTAAATGAATTTCTAATGTAAATTTTTCTTTGAGATCTAATGTATTTGAGGCTCATTTTTAAGACCTCTCAACACTACAAAAAGTAAAGATTGCAATGGACACCCTTGCACAAAATCTTAGATAAAAAAATCATAATCAATCATTTTCAAAATTGGATTTTTAATGCTAAAATTAGACTTCAAAAAGAATTTTCAAAAATATAAACTACTAAAAATAGAAATTTGGTTTGGTTTTATTTTACTTCAAAATATTGTTGACATCAAGAGTTTGGTGCCTCTAGCATTTGGGGGTTGTGCATGCATCTAGAGTATTAACTCATATACTTATTAGATGATACAAAGGTCATTCTTGAAAGCTAAACATCACATGTTTATGTTTCCTTTGTAAATATAGAAATTTCACTACATTCAATATAAATATAATAAAATATAATAATGTATTAGTATACATCAATGTAATAATATTAGTAGTAGTATAAAATAGTAATACATTTATAATTATAAAAAAAACATTGTATAATAATACAAATTATAAATGTATTACTATTGTATAGTGTGATATTTATAAGACTTTTGATAACTTAGAATACAAGAATTTTAGTACCAATTAATTCCTTAAGGCCTACTGACTTCTTGAGGAATTAGTTCTAAATGAATTGTCCTACTTTGATATTTTTATACAAATGGTGACTCACAAAAGTAGTTAGCCACCTTAAGAATTGCTCTCAGGAATTGAGAAATTGGAATTATGAAGTGAAATTTGGACATATTGTTGTACAAAAGGAATTTTACCTTCATATGGAATTTCACTTAAAATGGACTATACTTAGACCTATTATTATTTGAATGAATTTTCAATGAAAAAAAAACCTTTTGGAAAGAAGTCAAAATGTCCCATTTCTTTTATAGGAAGAATGTACGTCTTGCCTAGAATAACATGTTAGAAGTTTCATAAATTTTGGATTTTTATTGATTGAAATTTGACCTCAAAATTAAAAATAAATAAAATTCACTCCATAAATTGCAAAAAAATAAAATAAAAACTCAAAATAACATCAAATAACTATATATATCAAAAACATAATTTTTTGTAGTTTATAGAGTGAAATTAAAAAAACAAAATTTTGAGGTCAAATTTCAATCAATAAAAATCCAAAATTTATGAAACTTCTAACATGTTATTCTAGTCAAGATGTACATTCTTCCTATAAAAAAAATGGGACATTTTGACTTCTCTCAAAAACTTTTTTTTTCCATTGAAAATTCATTTAAATAATAATAGGTTTGAATATAGTCCATTTTAAGTGAAATTATATATGAAGGTAGAATCCCTTTTGTACAATAATATGTCCAAATTTCACTTCATAATTCCAATTTCTCAATTTTTGAGAGCGATTTTTAGGGTGGCCAACTACTTTTGTAAGTCATTGTAGATGTGCTTGAAATTTCTAATTTTAACCATACAAAAGTAAAGACTATTTTGTCTAGTATGTATGGAATTAATTGTGGACAATATTGAACATTGGATTTTTAGATTATAACAATTTTAGGTGATCAACTTATAGGGAAAAAAAACAAAAAAGGCACATTTTTTAGAGAAGAAAATTTATTAGAAAATTAATAATGCTTTTTTCCCCACAAAAAATTAGATTAGAATCAAGTTTTGCATTTTTTGCTTTTAAAAGAAGGAAAGAAACCTCTCTCAAATTCATATACATTTTCAAACAAAAATGAGTGAAAAAGCCAAAATTGACTACGTGGGATTATTAGTAGGATGGAGAAAAGTATTTTTTTTCATCCAATTTTGTTTGGGAAAACTACTTGAACACATTTTTTTAGAATAATATTGCATATTCCCTTATTATGGTATTATTGAATTTTTGAAGAAGAAAATGGTTAATCCATAGATCACCCTTGAAGTGTATTTTGACCAATTCTTACTCTTTATTTTATATGTGAATTTAAGCCACAAAAATGATAGTTTTTGAATTTGAGGTTAATTAATGACATGAAGTTTATCAAGTTTAGTTTACACTCCAATTGCAAAACTTGAGAAAATCATTAAATTCCATGTTTTATTGCAATATGAACTTTGCACCTAAAACCATGATTTGTCAATTTTCTAATTTTAGAATGACATAATAACTTTGGTTTATACCATAATGTTCTACACTATAAAATACAACTATGCTACAACTATTTCAGATTTTTTGAGCTATTTTGTATTTGATATTAATTTTCTTCACCTTTGCCTTAAAAAAATCACAGTAATTTCCAAATTTTCTTATAAAAAACTGAATTTTTTAGCACTTCGGAAGACATGGGATTTCATTTCTGAAAAAGATATGTAAAAGAATTTCTTTCATATTTAGTTGCAAAATAGAAAAATAAAATAAAAAAAGGATTGTGAAGCTTGAATCTGTGGGCATAGGCCCCTCCTTTGCGGGTCCATGCAGTGCACAATTTCTAACATGCTTGGAGTGGCTGCACTTGGGTCTGAAGGGTCAAGGACTCAAGGAACTGCATCTTGAGTTCTCTCCCCAAGACCACGTTCAGAACTTCAATTCTTAGTCACGTACTTCAAATGTTTTAGTTCAATGGGAAACCTTCTAGCTAACCACCACAAGTATTCTAGAGTATAGCTGTAACTATCGTGAAGACTTTGAAGACTGGATCTCTACACCAAAACCAACATCATAGAGCCCTGAACAAATAGATGCCTGCAAATACAACTGGAAAAAAAAAATGAGATGCAAAAGACTCTGCAATGCAAGGATCAATACATAACATTCCTGACTGGAAAGCTCAAAACCAAACCAAGTCAAATGCATGAGGAATGGTCTCTGAATCCATGAACAGAACGCATCATACATGAAACAAAAATACGTTGTTCTCAGCATTAATTCCTTCAGCTTGCACCGAAAATTGTCCTTCCCGTAATTGCACCCTAGTCGGTGCAAAGAGAAGGTCTAGTATCGAGCTTCCAGACCGCAACGCTTCTAAATCCCCATCCCCATATTATTAGGGTTTGTTTTCGAAATACACAAAAACGACGATCGGAAATAAACGAAGATCATATGTACAAGGATCTGAACTTAGGTAAACCTCAAGAGCATCTATCAAAAGAAATATACTGACCTAACATCCAAATCCACAACAGAGGGAGAAAGCTGGCAAACGGATACATTCTCCACTGCCCAACTATTGCTTCTCCTCTTTCATGGCCACCTTCTCCGATTTTCCTGCTTCAACCTCCCTTGGCTTCACATGTTCGCCTCTGAAATAAAAGAACAGTTGAGATTTCAGTATGCGTCTAGAAAACCTAAATCTGGGCACCCTAAACCCGCACGGGAATCGCGAAATTGATGACATATATGCTAGGGGTGAAGAAAACCTAAATCCCCAAGTGTTAGGAATATGTATGCTAGGGTTGAAGGAGCAGAATTTTTACTTGGACGTAGACGCTTGTTCCTGCTCTAGCCAGGTACGCACTTGCTTCAGATTGCGCCGAAGATTCACAGCCGACCGTCGTACGTCGCCCTTGAGCAAGACGAATCCCGCGCCTACCGCGGCGACTGTCAAGAGAAAATTGCTCAACGCCATCGCTCGGAAGCGCCTCTTCCTCTAATTTCAGGATATATTCCGCAAATTCACCACGCCTCGCAATTGGTGTTGCAACCCTGTTCCGGCATATCATGCAATCGAGAAACCCTGCAATCCAAAAACCCTAATACGTGCTTCTCATCCGTGCTTCGGAAGAAAACTTGGGGGAGCGTGAGTGTGTGATCGACGTTCACCACGGCGTTCCCAATGGTGACTTTTGTATTAGTAATTTTGCATGGGAAAAAGCGAAATCTAAAAACTAAAAGAGGAACAGTTTTTATCTTATTTTTACCGTAGAATCGAGCTCTGTTTGCATTAATTTGTGTCCTGCTTCTAAATATAATGTGGACAATTGTAAAATTAAAGCAATTAGTTTGTCCCTACTTTTTGTGATTGTGGTCAAGGATTAATACAATGCACAACAATAATGTTTTGTCATTTTATTACTTTGTTCAAACAAAGTCTAACTTTATAGTGATTTGGGGACAATGCAAACAAAAACTAAGAATCTACATTTGTAAAGGACTAAGGTCTCTTTTTTGCCAAACAACACTCAAAACTACCATTTCTATAGCAAAAAGTAAAAAAAAATTTAATTTTTTGTTCACATCTAACCATAGAACCTTACACTTAACTAGTATGAGATTATGTGGAAACAATCTCACAATTTTTGACTGCATAGATTGCAAGATATTTGCATTTAAAGTGAAGAAAACAAATTTTTCAACACATCCCGGTATTAGATTTCTTAACTTTGAACATTTTTAACTTGAAATTTTTGCTCTACACAGTTTTGAGCTTCAAATCTTCATAGTGCAGAATTGAGTTGAGGGTCTAGGAAATAAAATAAAATTCAAAAAAACTTATTTTTTATCCTTTAAAAAATTGTTAAGTAGGAGTAGGTACAAGATAGAAGGAAAACCTAAATTATTAATATTTCTAAAATGAAAGTAAAATGCACTAATTTCAATAGTGAGATTGTTCTAACAAAAAAATCAAACCATGTGGAACATTTTTATTTTAAAAACTGTAAAAATTGCATTCAAAAATGAATCCTTCAAGTTAATTTTTCAAGAAGATGTTCGAATTGCCCCCGAAACAAGATTGTCCATAACTTTTTTATAATAGATCCAAATGGAATGAATCAAAGTTTTCCATGTAGACAAAAATGTAATCTATAAAAAAAAGTTAATTTAACTTTAAATTTTAGAATGTTTTTTTGTTGCCTCTTGTCCCTTGTTTTGAGTTTATTTGGGTATAACTTTTGTTCTTGGGCACCAATTGAAAAAAAAAATTATATTCCTATGAAGCTAATCAAATTTTCTATTTTCCAAAAAAGTTTTAAAAAATCAGGAAAAAAATTGAGCCTGTAGGTACTTGCTTGAAATCCCATTTGTCCCCTAAAGGGACAATGATCCCTTAGAGGTTAAACAACAAGATTTACTAAAGGTATCAAATATGCAAGAGTTTGATTTCTAATGTCATATCGTAGATGAAATATAAGAGATAAATTCTTGAACCTCTATATGACACCATTTTTATACTTTTAGGATGAGTCAATGTTTTCATATTTTTTATACATTAGTCTTAAATCACTTAATTAAAAAAATTTTAATCAAAAGATTGGAATATATCTTCCTAATATCCTAGAAGATTGATAAATTACTTTGTGTGGCTATTTAAACCTTTAAGTCACTCTTTCTGAACTATGTATTGGGCTTTGCTTGAACATCATAGTAATCTTTGGTGTTTTTAAATGCCTCTTTAAAGATCATTGATTTTATTGAAGAACTTGAAATCAATATGATAGTATATATTGAAAGAAGAAAGAAAGAAATCTCAATATTGCCAATATATGTTTTAAAGCCTTGTAGACAAGCTTATTTTGTACTTATTCATATACTGCATATATTTTGTGGAGTTATCAAGTCTATTTGAAGAATGGCACATTTGCAATCATTTTGATCTTGCTACCTTTTTACTTTGAATCTTTATAGCTTCGAACACTATCATTTCTTTTTCCTTGAAAACTAAGTGCTAAAATTCTTTGAAATCAAACAATAGTCTTTTAAGTTTTGGCCAATTTTTGGTGTATAACTTTCAAAGTGTTCACAAATTAATTTTATAGATTTGGATTTTTGTTAAAAATTTGAGAATACATTTTGTACATAGGAATGAATTTAGGTGCACTTTATATAAATTATTGAGTGCTTTTGGCTACAAAAATACATTCTTATTGCTAAAGAATCAATGAAGGAGTTCTAATTGAAATTTTTGCTATTTGAGAATTAATGTACTAGCCATTTATACTTCATCATAGTCATAACTATGATCATAAGAACAAGGTTTCCTTGTAGCACCTTATGCAATTTTTCAATCTAAGCATCTGCATCACTCAAAAAATAATAACAAAATTCTTGCTTTTCTATTTTTTGTTGAATTTTGAAGTTGAAATATATCCACAAGAATCAAAAGATTTCTTTTGCTTTGCTATAAGCATTTAGATCTCAAAAACAATAAAGAAATTGAGACTAATTTCTTGTATGTATTTTATAAAAGGCAAGATCAAAAACTCAATAATTAAAATTTTCTTTTCTAAATTAGTCAATCTTGTTCCAAATGTGACCATTTCATCTATAGTCTAGACTTAAATTTTAGACAATCACACTCATAGCACAATACAAACTTTTCACATTCAATTTGCATCAGTTACACAACCATATCATTCACTCAATTTTACATAATAAATTGAAGACCTTCATCATCTAAAAGGCAACTTATCTAATTTATATTAATCATGAAAGAAATATACAACAAAGATAACCAGTGCGGGTTGGACTTGCACATTCAACTAGCAATGAGTGCCAAAAACCAACTTAGAAAGAAGCTAAATATCACTCATCCCTACCAATTCAACTCCCAACTTCCAAATTGGAAAACTCAACAATCTTAGCCCCTAAAGTTCTATGACTATGTTTTCACCAGAAATGCTCAAAAGTTGCCATTTTTAGTACAAGTACTAAATTTTGAATTTTTTTGACACATGTAACTATAGGATCTTATAGTATGCTGATTTGAAAATATGTGGTAAGAATTTCAGAAATTTCCACCACATGGATTGCAAGATATGAGCATTCAAATTCACTAAAATCATTTTTTCGGCCTTGCAAAAAGTAGGGCAGCTGCACTTTGTAAGCTCAATTTTCTCTGAAAAAAGGTTCAAAATGGTGGTGCTTTTTAGATTCTTTTTCCTAGACAAGTTGGCCACATGCTTGAAAATTTTCAGATCACTTGGAATTGTACAACATATAAGAAAAAATAGTAAATAGACAATAGTAGAGAATGATTCAAAATACAAAATTGTTAAGAGAATAATTATGGAATTGAAAAATGCCAATTCCAATGGTTGCAATGTTCTAGGTAGCAATTTACATTGTTTGATTTTATTTTTTTCTAAAATTATTGAAAATTGAGTAAGATAAAGGACTTCAAAGTTCATTTTAGAGTAGAAAATCTATAATTGCCAGCAACCAAATAATTCTCATAACTTTTGACTCATTAATCAAAATGGAATGATTCAAAGCTTTCCACATATATATAATTCTAGAAAACCAATTTCAAGTTTTTGATTCTTTAAAAAGTGATTTTTTCTTGATTTGCCTACATTGCCCATTTACAAAAAAAAAGTAACATATTGAGCCATAATTTTTTACTCTTATTTCTAAATGTCATGAAATTTAGTGCATATAAAAGATATTCCTTGTCAACACCTTCTCATAAAATTTTAGATTAAAATATACAACTTCTCATTCACAACGGCTTGCCCAAAATTTCTAAACCACCCCAAAATGCATACTAGTCCTTTAGGGGTTAAAATTCAACTTCATGTGACAAATCCAAATTGGAAATTGACTACCTTTTATTCACTAATCTCTTCCACCACTTTGACACTCTAAAACACCTAATTGGCATCACAAAATACATTTGAAAGGTAAAACAATAACTAAATTTAACACTTTAAAATTAAAAATTACTCATCATTGTAGTCCAGTTTCTATTTTTTTGGCTATCTAGTTGTTTCATACATCTATTCGTAGACTTTACCAATTGAAAGTGTAGTTTAGGGGTTTACTATCAATGGTAACCAATTGAGATTGGAATTCAGCTGATTTGAGATGTAAAAGGATTAATTTCTAATTGGTAGTTACGTGCTTGGCGGCTAGGTTTATAGGTTAGTGATTCCAAATTGTCCTTTTAGGTTTCTCTTATAATGTCGCATGAGTTCCTTCCAATTATTAGAAGTAAAACAATTGTGTTGTGTTTTGTAATTTTGCGTTTGATTTAATATAAAGCATTTGTTATGCAATTGTAAATTTGTGTAATTGTGTGCATAGTTGTGTGTGTAATTCATTAAGTGTGTGTCCAATTGGAGTGATTGAAAAAAATTGTGTGATTTCGGGTTTGTGATCAATTGGTGTAATTGGAATAATAAACCATGAGTGAATAATTTAGAGGAAATTTAGAATAAAAATTGTAATTGAGTGAATCGTGAAAAATTATCAATAGGAATGATGACATGATGTGTAATCTAGAAATTTTGAATGTATGTGGAATTTGTGAGTAACAATTGGATAGAATTTGTATTGTATTGAGAGTTTCTAAAGATAAAATATTATAGAAGAATATTGTGAACATAGAGTAAACCAATCAGAGATGAAATTGTGATTGTGAGTGACTATGAATGCAAAGCCAATTGGAGAATTGATAATTTAACCCCTAAAGGACTAGTATGCATTTTGGGGTGGTTTAGAAATTTTGGGCAAGCCGTTGTGAATGAGAAGTTGTATATTTTAATCTAAAATTTTATGAGAAGGTGTTGACAAGGAATATCTTTTATATGCACTAAATTTCATGACATTTAGAAATAAGAGTAAAAAATTATGGCTCAATATGTTACTTTTTTTTTGTAAATGGGCAATGTAGGCAAATCAAGAAAAAATCACTTTTTAAAGAATCAAAAACTTGAAATTGGTTTTCTAGAATTATATATATGTGGAAAGCTTTGAATCATTCCATTTTGATTAATGAGTCAAAAGTTATGAGAATTATTTGGTTGCTGGCAATTATAGATTTTCTACTCTAAAATGAACTTTGAAGTCCTTTATCTTACTCAATTTTCAATAATTTTAGAAAAAAATAAAATCAAACAATGTAAATTGCTACCTAGAACATTGCAACCATTGGAATTGGCATTTTTCAATTCCATAATTATTCTCTTAACAATTTTGTATTTTGAATCATTCTCTACTATTGTCTATTTACTATTTTTTCTTATATGTTGTACAATTCCAAGTGATCTGAAAATTTTCAAGCATGTGGCCAACTTGTCTAGGAAAAAGAATCTAAAAAGCACCACCATTTTGAACCTTTTTTCAGAGAAAATTGAGCTTACAAAGTGCAGCTGCCCTACTTTTTGCAAGGCCGAAAAAATGATTTTAGTGAATTTGAATGCTCATATCTTGCAATCCATGTGGTGGAAATTTCTGAAATTCTTACCACATATTTTCAAATCAGCATACTATAAGATCCTATAGTTACATGTGTCAAAAAAATTCAAAATTTAGTACTTGTACTAAAAATGGCAACTTTTGAGCATTTCTGGTGAAAACATAGTCATAGAACTTTAGGGGCTAAGATTGTTGAGTTTTCCAATTTGGAAGTTGGGAGTTGAATTGGTAGGGATGAGTGATATTTAGCTTCTTTCTAAGTTGGTTTTTGGCACTCATTGCTAGTTGAATGTGCAAGTCCAACCCGCACTGGTTATCTTTGTTGTATATTTCTTTCATGATTAATATAAATTAGATAAGTTGCCTTTTAGATGATGAAGGTCTTCAATTTATTATGTAAAATTGAGTGAATGATATGGTTGTGTAACTGATGCAAATTGAATGTGAAAAGTTTGTATTGTGCTATGAATGTGATTGTCTAATTAGAAGTGTAAGAATGATTGAATTTGAGTATTTAACCCCTAAATGCCCAAACTGCATTTTTTGGCAATATAGAAATTTTGGGCAGCTTACTATGAATGGAGTTTTTATTTTTTTTCACTAAAATTTTAACACAATATGTGCCGAAAGAGTAGCTTTAAGGCCAAAGAATTTTCATAACTTTTGACTACAAGGTTAAAAAGTTATTCTATGATATGTGCTTTTCATTACTCGACGGGCAATCCAAGCAACAAAAAAACTTCTTTAAAAATCATTTTTTTAAGAAATTAAAATTTGAAATTAGTTCTTTCAATATATATATATATATATTTGAAAAGCTTTGAATCGTTCCATTTTGATGAATGAGTGAAAAATTATGGAGAGTTTTAGTTTGTAGGAGTTTGCAGGTCGTTGTTGAATCTCTACTCTAAGTCAAATTTTGAAGTCTTTAATTTAACTCAATTTTCAATACTTTTGAAAAAAAAATAAAAACATTGGATGCAGATTTTTTATTACAACATTACAACCATTGGGTTTGGCGTTTTTCAATTCCATAATTAAATTGTTAACAATTTAGTATTTGAACCATTCTCTACTCCTTTCTACTTACTATTTTTTTTCCTACATATTGTATGATGCCAAATGATCTGAAATTTTTCAAGTATGTAGCCAATTTGATTTTGAAAAATGAATTTAAAGAGTGACCACCATTTAGGACATTTTTTCATACAAATATGACCTTCTGAAGTGCAGATGCCCAGATTTTCGCAAGGCCAAAAAAAAGAAATTTGTCACTCCAAATGCTAATATCTAGCAATCTACATGATGGAAATTTTTGAAACTTTTTTCACATGTTCTCAAACAAGCTTACTAAAAGATACTATAATTACATGTGTCCAAAAATGTTTTTTTTTCTAAATTTGGTTCTTGTACTACAAATGGCAATTTTGGAGCAATTTTGGAGCAAATATAAAAAAACATAAGGATTAATTGTGTGTGTGTCAATATAGTAGATGAATTATGGTGTATAGTCCAAGTTGGAAATTATTGTAGCTATATTCAAGTTCAGTTGGAAATTGGCTTTTAGTGCATGCATCAATCTAATTAGAATTAATGTAATTGCTTGATTTGAATGTTGTGATTGGGTGTTGATGTAGTTTGGAATATTTGTTGCATCTTGTTAAATTATAAAAGGATTACCAAATTGGATTGTATGTAGTTTTGTGCAATATGAATTTGTGTATGTAGTTGGAAATCGGGATGAATTGGAATAGTGAATGAATTTAATGGTCAATCAATTGTATTGCAATTGAAGATTAACCCCTAAGCATCCCAACACCTCAATTATGTCCTCTCCAAATTGAAAGATTTTCTTATTGAACTATTAGAATCTTTTCAATGGTATGGTCAAAGGACATGTTTCTTTCCTTCTTGCTCCAGGCTTATTTCTACTATCAATTGATATGATCAATTTATGTGGATTTTCTTAGGTGACTATTTGATTGAAGTGAATTGAAAAGGGTTTAGATTAAATAAACATAAGTTGGGTGTTGAGGAATTAAAGCTTATTGTTGTTAAATTAGAAAGTGTGGTTATTAAAATCGATATGCCACATTTAACCACTTTTGGACTATTCAATGAATTCTGGACCAAATATTGTGGGATCTCTTGTTGATAATATAAAGGGATCCCACAATGTTCTTATAGATCTTTCAATATTTGTATAGATCTCCAAATGTTTTGTATTGATCTCAAGATGTTTTGCATTATTTCTTGATGATTATTTTTTTTCTCTTAATAACGGTTATTAATTCTGGACTTCCAAAAGTCCAAAAGTAGTGGCATCAATGTCTATGTGTGAGTGTTTACAATACTTGTAGACTAATTAGTATTTGAGAGGTAGAGTTAAATTCACAAACAAGAACATGTAGAAGCTTATTGTTGAGTTTAGATATACAAATAAGTGTTTCTATCATTGAGTGAGAATTACTAGAGTTTACATACTAAGAGGAAAGTGGAAAATATCGTTGATGAAAGTGATAAGAATGAATGAAAGCAAAATACAAGTTGGTGAATGTTGTTTGTAAATTTAGTAAGAGAAGAAATTATAACAATTTATTTACCCACCTTTGGTAAATAATTGAGCACAATTAGGTTTTAATGTTTTAAAGTTGATTTTTAATCTATGGATGCATAGCGTGAATCCATTGCGCCTTCCAAGCAATGAATCTTTTTTCTAACTTTCTAAACATTCACAACTTGCAATAGAATAAAAGAAATAAGGTAAATTAAAATTTCTATTTTAACTAGGTTAAAGCTAGATAGGTTGCGAAGGTTTTGGAATGAAGATAATTACAATATAAATTTAACAACTTCAAGCAGTAGGTCTTTTCATTTTATTTCTGAAAATATAAAATATGACCCTATCCGACCTTCCTAGTAAAAGATATCAATGAATGAAGTTTAGCCTTTAAGAGGCCACCTAAACTTCATCCACTTTTTTAGACTTGTTCTCTATTTCAATTGACTCTAAATTTTGAACCCTATTTGTAAATTATCAAACCCCATTTAAATTCCAAGTTTTGACTTGGATGGACAATTTTTGGTTGGCTTCATCGAATCCATCATCTAAACTTCATTCCTTGTTTTCTTCTAGGTTTGTAAGTTTTTTCTTAAGTTTAGACCATATTTGAGTTAATTTGAGTTTCTACTTTATAATTCTAGCCTAAAATACTTCCTTTGATAAGGTTTAGATCATTTTAATCATTCCTTTCCTTGTTCCGTAATGCTTCAAATGACTTTTGATTACTTATTGTTTTTAGAGTTTCTATGTTTGTTTCTTAAAGATGTTGATCTAAACTTTCCAAAATGCTATCTAACTTTAAATTCGACTTTTCCTATCAAGAATTATTGATGGATGAAGTTTGACTACTAATTGATGCTTAAAACTTCATCCATTTATTACTACTAACCTTAATTCCCAAACTAACTTCTGATTTTATTTTTGAGTTTGAAGTGATTAGTAATTTTTTATCCTCAAATCTTGTTCCAAAATTTTACATTTAACTATTCTTCATCCAATTTAGGTCCTAATCTTCATCCATGCTTATCTTACTTGTTTTCACTCTAATTTCTAAGTATCTTATGTTTTCGGAAACTCCAAAGCATGTAGTATAGGATGCTCAACTCAAAAATGACTTGACTTCTAGTCCTATAGGTTTGACTTGCTTCTAGGCCTTGGTCCTACTTTATTTTGCTAATTAATGGAAAAAGAGAAGTTTAGAAGGGTACCTTGGAGCTTGCTTCTTCAAAACGGTTTTCTTGTATCCTTTTAAAGTCCTTTGCTTAATTCATCTTAATTTATAAAATTATTAATGTTTTTTTACAATTCTTTTCTTCTTCAAAGTCAACTTAAACTATTTTCTATCCTTCTGACCTTCCCTTTCCACCTCTTTCTTTCCTTTCCCAAATATCTTATCCTATCTTGAATTTTCTAATTGTTGACTTGAATTTTTTAACTACTATTTTATAATTTTATTGACTATTTGGAAATTAATCTTGTTTGTCAACGATTTTTTACTACTTTTGTAGAATTTCTTGTGTTATTTCCTAATCTCTCCTTTCTATATCTAAACTCTCCAATTGCTTCAAATCTCACTTATCATTCTTTTTCTTCCTATTTAAGTTTTTGAGAGTTTTTTGAGAGTTTTGAGAATGAAGGACTTGTGTTTTTTTTTGTAGGTTTTATAACTCTGCTATTTTAATCTTCTTTCCTTCTCTACTTCTACTTCTTTGCATCTAACTCCTATCTTGGCAAATTTGAAAAAAAATGCTACTTATCGAAGAAGTTGTTTTTTAACTAAAGATTTCCTATTAGTTTGGAGAGACCTTGTCAAGGTAGGGAGCCTCATAGCCTTGCTTGGGCGGATGGGGAGCATGTTGTCCTTGCTTGGGTGGGGAGTCTCCTATTAGCCCAAGCTAGAGCTGACAATCCCCTACCTCCTAAATGGTGGGGCAACCCTTGGCTTGGCCTTGGCCACCCCAAAGTAGTGATGGTCCAAGGTGTTTTTTTGGCCTTGGGAATTTTATCACCTCGGGGTACTCCTAAATTTTTTTCTTGGGGATTTAATTGCCTTAGGGTGTTTTTTTCTAGAGATTTGGTCTCCTCGGGGAACAAAAAATAACTTTGGGTGCTACAAAAGAGGGATTTTTTTTGGATTTATTTTTTTCCTAACAAACTAATTTTTGATAAATGTACCGACAAATAGTTCTATGGTTTGAGAATTTCTTTGCCACAAGTGTGGTCTTGTCTTGGATTGCTAAAGAAAAAAAAGATTATGGAATCAAAGTTTTTCCATGATTTTTAAAAACACACTAAATTCTCTCCAAATCTCTTCCTACGAAGTCAAAACTTTGCCAATGGCTCAAATTCAAGGCCAAAAGACAACTTTTTCAAATCAAAGTTACTAGTAGTTACTTAACGAAATACTACATGCATGTTAGTACACAAATTGTTAGCACAAACTAAAAATCACACATGTAATTAGTAGACAAAGAAGTTAGTAGTACAAATTTGTTAAAAAACATGCAATTAGAAGCCCCCACAGTGGCATTGTCAAAGTATGATGAGGGATAAGCTCTAGAATTTGTACAACAAAAATAAACTCAAACAAATTAGTATCACAAATTGCTACACTTGCAAATGTACAAAATTAAATACAAATTAGTGTCACAAATTGCAACACTCGCAAATATTAGCAACTATTGAAGGAACCCCAAGTTCTTCAAAGTAAGCTCCAAAACAACAACAATTGAAGCATGAAATACTCCTAAATGCACATATTTAAAATTTTGGCTTAAAATAGCCAAAAAGTACATACAAATGGATCAATGTGTTAGAATATCCTTTCACGGGCACCCACCTCATCTCATTCCTTGTGGTAATTGTATCATTTGGAATTTTAATCCCAATTTATCAATTTTAGCTTTCTTCGTTGGATCAATTTAAAATTTTTGAAGATTAACTCCAAATCACAAACAAAGTGGGCCATTGGATTCAGAAGACCATTTTTAGTTAGGATGAATCCACGCCCCGTATGCTAAAAATCCATCCAAAGCTAGCATCAACTTACTACCCCAAAGGAATAAAAACTCACCTTTTGGAGGTTGATTTTTCTAAAAAAAGTAACTATCTTGGGTTCTAAAGTAGGTATGAAGGAATAAAAAAAGATTTAATTTGGGCACCATTCCGACTTCATACGCTCTTGATACACTATTCAATTCCATTGTATTTTCCAAATTTGCAAGTCTTGGGAGAATCTTGCCAATTTTAGATCTTCTAGCTATCGGAATGTCTTGAAATTTACTGAAGTGTCTTATTAATATAAAAAAATCCATTCTAATTTTTAGTAAGATTTTACCACAATTTGGATAATTTTTAGGAATTTTTTGTTGGAGGTTAAAACGGTTGATTGTTTGGAAAGTCATCTTTTGAGTAATAAAAAAATTCCAATTTTTTTGTGAAATCTCTCATTAAATTCCAAAAAAAATGTGTAAGTCCATCTTTTGGCTCTACACAATTGTTGAGGGAGAATTAATTTTTGCAACTTCCCCTAATTATTGGATTCAAGAGAATCTTTCACATGAAGAAGAATCTTGACAAAGCAACTTTGTTGTTGAGTTCTTATTATGCTTTCAGCTCTATAACACCATCCTTCAACCATAGATATCCTTCATTAATTTGTTGAAAGTTGTGTTGAAAGTTTCTTCAAGCTATAGGCTAACAATTAAGGTTTCTACGAAAAGTGAAAACTAACTGGAAATTGAAACCTATCCGTAAACTAGTTTTTAGGATTTTTACCAGGTTTTATTGGATCAATTTTAGCAAAGTTTTGTCATATCCATGGTAGTTTTAGGTAATTGGATAATTTCTACTCACTAATTATAATTTGTATTGTTTATGGTTTTTTATCCTATTTACATGCAAAAATTGATTTTAATTTAGGAAAATATTGTATTCAGAATCAAATATTTATAATGGCACATGACATACTCATTTAGGTTTTACACTCTTTTGGGGGCTTTTTGTATATAAAACTACACGCAAAATAAGAAAAAACAAAAAAACAAAAAACAGTGAGTCCCAAGTGACAATGGGAGCTCACAATATTAAATCTCAACTTCATACTTCTTGCATACTAAATTGATTTGATGTAGTTTACGAATTTGATACACATTTTGCATTTGGTGTGATTAAATTGGTTCTATGAAAAGAAGAATTGACTGGACCAATTTGAAGATAACATAAATTAAAGGTTGTAATTAAAGAATTATCTATATGTTATTTCAGATATTATTTTGGCATTTTGATTAGGATCAATTTTTTCAATGTACACACAAGATTAGAACTTAACCTACATACAAACATCGGGCTAATATTGATTTATGCTCAAATCAATCAACCCTAATACCACATACAATTCATCTAAAAATTGTGGTAATCACTAATCAACTACATCTCAAATAACAAGGCACCTTGAACGAATGATGTTTTGATGTTGAAACAAGTGACTGATTGCATTCATAGTGTTTGTTACTATCTCAAGGTTGAAAAATTATTGTTTCAATGGTACTTTGTTCGAATATTGAATCAATACCAAACCAAAATTGATGAAACTTAACTTGTCAAAGTATGATTTTTGTATTAATTCAATGTTTAATTTATTAGTATTGCTTTAATGTTGTTTCAAGCAATATTAGTTTAATACAACCTCAACATTGAGGCAATGTCTCATCATGAAAAAATATCAAATTGATGCAATTTACATTGGTTCAACACTACTTCAATGTTGATACAATGTGTATAAAAAAAATGAAAATCTAAAAGTGAAAGAGGGTATGAAATAGGTGCTACTACCACCTTGGCTAAGCTTGCAACCTAGAACTACTTATGCTACTACTATACAATTTAGGTGGTATCCCAATGGAATTGCTATACACATTGTTAGTTGGTGTACACATGCTAACTTCCAAGAATACAATTCTAATGGCCTACTAGTGGCCAACTGTTGTACACATGCTAACTTCCAATGCCCAACTACTTAAGTAGAGTGGATTTTAGAAAGCTCAATGTCTTTAAAATTTGAATTGCTAATGTCTCCAAATCTTTTTCATTTATACCTTCTATAGTTTGTTGCTCAAATGCTAGCTCATTAGATTCAATGGAAATCTCTCTATGAATATCAAGAATGTTAGAAATATGATCTAAGTTAGCAAAATCATCATCTTAAATGATGATAATTTGTTGCATATATGGGCAAGTTCTATATAAACGTGCCTTTGAAGCCTTCACCATATTCACCTCCTTATCCATGTCCAACGGATTAAGTTTTTTTCCTAGCATTTCCGATTCCAAGTGTGAAAAGTCAAAACCCAAACAAATGTGGACAGCTAAAACCACAAAGTTAACAAATGTGGAAAGTCAAAGCAATTATCCATTATAAAATTTTGATAACGTTTTTAAAATCAAAGTAAAATTAACATTTTATTTACACTACAAAAAAAACAGTGAATAAATGACTGCGATAAATGATTGCACAATAGTCATTTAGGACATTTTTGACTGCATCGTGACTTCCGGACCTGTAGTCATTGTGGACGAGTGTGTGACTGCAATGACTGCAGTGACTGGCAGTGTATTATCACCATCTTGGATGAAAAAGGGATGATAGGGTCTACGTGGCACTTGTGATTTTCAAGCAATTGGTTCAGAAAGTGTGGGTAGTTGCCCATTCCACTCCAAAATTTTGGAGAAGCGGCATGATGTAAGCAATTTTGGAGTCACTCTGGAGTCACCATGGAGTCATTGGCAAGTGGATATGGATTCACACGTTAGCACCTTCTGTAGCTATTTCAAAGCCATTCTGCAATCACGAAAAGTGCTCCAGATGATTTGCGTGGTAATTTCTTGAAGTCATTTTTAAGTTTAGGGTGAGTTCTTTTAGAGTCATTCTGCGAGTATGGAAAATTTCTTGGTTGCTGATACATGGTGATGTGATGATTTATTTGCGAGTCATTGTGGAGTTATTTTGTAGTCGGTTTAGGGGGATAACAAATATCCTTGTTCACACGTAGTTGATTAACGAGTCATTTGTGAGCCACAGTAGAGTTATTTGTAGGTTGTCATTTGCATATGCTAGATGCAATGTTGGCTAACACGTGGTGACGGTACGAGTCATTCTGTAGTTCTTATAGAGTTATTCATACTCTGCTCGCTTCTAGTCACCTGAGAGTCATTCTAAAGTTAGCCGATTTTGTTAAAGCATCCATGCAATCTCAGGAATAGTCATTTCCTAGTAATTTCCATGTCATTTTCTCTCTTCTCTATTCCTAACAAGGCTCCTATTAGTCATTACTCACTTATATATGCGATGCAATTATGTTTTCAATGGAGGGCTACCTCTGCTTTCTAATCTAATTCATCCCTTAACACATCTATGTAGCCCTTAACACTCTAGCACTCTCGTATGGTGAATGCAAAGAAAGCCATGACCGGTGACATGATGGATTTAAGAAACTAGACCTCATGCATTCCACAATCCTTTTCCAATGCAATAGGGAAGGGGCCCAATAAAAAAGAAAGGCCTTCAGTGCAAAAAAAAGGTGCATTCAGAGTACTCCGTTCATCACGGAAGACTGTATAGAAAAATAGAAGCCTATATGTACACAATGTCAAACAACAGAGTGTGAAAAGCCACCTCACATTGTCATCTTTAGGTACTTCTAGCTCCATATGGTACATAACCCTTTCACATCTTTGATAACTTCCTGGTCAGCTTGGGCATTAGGAAACATGAGTGCCACTTCACCCTGCAAAATATCATAGACGTCTACCTTGAACCACGTTTCGGGAATGTCATTCCAATGGTATTTATGTTTCCCCAGTAATCCACTAATCTTACCCACTGCCACTTTTTGCTTGTGCACTCGTGGATTCAAAAGAAATACTTCGTCTCCGTAGCAATACAACAAGCAGGCCACTGATTAGAAAACATACATCAAGGCACATGTCGCAGCACAGGGCAGGTCAATTCCCCATTATACTCACAAAAATCGCTCTAGAGTATAACTAAGTGACTCTAAAGATCGAACCCACGAGATCCTGTGAAGTATCTAGCTCTATTAAGCAGTTAAGCTCAGTCAGTATCCCAATCTTACTTTCCGGTCATAGATCTAGAACTAGAAATACCACCACACCGGATAACTATAGACCGGATTACTCCTTCTTCCGATCTTACTAACTATCCGATCTGTGCAAATATCCAAATCCCAGGATCTTACAACTTCCGGTCCTGGAAATCCATCCTGACCAATCCGGTCCGGATGGTCATCATGTATCCGTAATCCTATCCGGTTTGGTTTTGCCTTTGTTTCACCATCAGAGGGGTCACCGCTTACATTTGAGAGTGGTAGGCCCACCACTCCTTCCGTGACTTATAGTGGCTGAAGACCCACTGTCCTACTTCCTAAACTCCTAAGCTAATCCGGATCCGGTTTGGTCCTTCACAACAACCCAGATAGCAATCCGGGTTGTAGGTCACTCAAAGACCTCACACTCGACCCTCTCATACTACAATGACCTTGATGCTACTTCCGATTCGTGCGAAGACAGGTGGTAACAAGTGTACTCGTCCGTTCCAACATCAACTAAAGTTCTTCCGTTTACCAACTAAGGCGATAAGACCTCACAGGAAATCGGACACTCGACCAGATTTCCCACCCGGGAGTTCTAGCGCAGCTAAGGAATCCCTCCCTACCTGCCTAGCCTAACAACGACTTTCTCACCCGGAATCTCAAACTCTAGACGTGCTGAGGAACTAAGTTCACTCCCAACTCTTAGATACCTACTCACATGCACCTTGGATCGGAAAAGAAACACCAAGGGGAGAAATCACTCGCAAACCGGCTCGTACTATCCTAATTCTACATCATACAATCTTGTCGCGCTGGAGAGAGACACACAATGAGGAGAAGAGAAAGGTACAAGAAATTTGCAAAATGAAGACTCCCAGTTCCCATTGCAGGAACCGATTAATATACAAAGGGTAAAAACCCTAAAAGCACAAAAAGAAGCGGAAAACCCGTGGGGGTCCGCCGCCAACCTAATCTAACTTCCGGCTAACCTAATACTGTTGAGCCGGATCCGGATCCGGATCCGCTCCTACTCCTAACTGAAATCAAAATCCTATCTACTCTACAACCCTAGATCCTATTGTCGGGCTTCCGCTCTCCGGAACCAGCTCCTCGAAGACTTCACTCAAGTTCTGGTTCCGTTCCCCCTCCCCAGGGTTAGATCCGGGTGAAGACTCCAGGTCGATTGTAATATCCAGTCTCATGCCCGGATTCTCAGTCCGTGCTGACTTCTTGGACTCGGGAGTCCAATCCTTCCCACCCTTCGAAACGGTCGCATCCGGAAAGGAATCCGGTAGCGAGAGGTCCGAGAGGTGTATCCCCTTGGAGCACGTTGCTCCAGTCAGCTTCCGGCTGCTTTCCTCAATCCGGTCCGCAGCCTTCCGTCCCTCCATCATCGCCGTCTCCACCTGCTCAGCAAAGTCGGTGAGAATCCGGACCATCCGGGAACCGGATAGTTTCTTCTCTTCGTGGATCTTCTCGTCGAAGAGCTTCGCTTTGGCGGCGGCCATTCCGGTATCTCCCAGGATGGCCTTGATCTGCTCAGCTATCTTCCGAGTCTCCTCCGCCATCTCCCGGGTGGCCGTCACGTCTTCCCGATAGGCAAAGAGAGTTGCCTTCAGGGTGTCCACCTCCTCCTGCAATCGGCGGATCTCCGCTTCCTGTTTCCGGGTCTCTTCCGGATTGGTGATGCACTCCGCCACCTGTTCCGCCAACTTACTGTCCGGTGGCGCATCTACCAACTTTCCGATTGCCGAAAGCGTCCTGTGCTTGACCTCCCAATCCGCCCTGATGTTGCAGAGGAGGTTGATAAGACCGTTGAACGGATCTTGCATTTCCGGGTCTTCCCCGGAAACGGTCTTCTCGGCTTCCGGTCTCTCTTCCGGGGCCGGTCTGTCGTGACCGGGAGGCGTCCCGCGCTTGTTTGGAGGCGTCAACTTCTGTCACTTGATGGGCGGCATCGGCTCCTCCTCTTCCTCGCTCGACTCCCGGTCTGAACCGGAATTGGACTCGGCCTCGTCATCCGTTTCCGACTCCCCATACTTCAGGAGGACTTCTTGAGTCCTCTACACCTTCTCCTCCGCGTCGATGAGGACTTGGTTTTCCCGATAGAGGTGGAAGAGGTAAGGGCACACTGGACTGGCCCTCTTCTTCCCAACTCTACTAACGAGCTGGGTCACGAGATCGGAAATGATCCGTGCCCAGTCCACTTTCCGGGTACCACTGAGGGCACCGAAAATGGTGTTGCCAAGGGTGATCGTCACCCTGGTCGGCTTTTCTGGGTGAAGGACCGGAACCAAGAACTGCAGAAGCCGACGGTGTCGGTCATCCACGCAATCCTCGACCGCGTATCCGTCCTTCGGGTTGACGGCCCCCTGGAACTTGCCTCGGACCAACTCATCCTTCCGGTTTGCCATTCCTAACCCTCCTGCCCGGAAACCGTAAACACCTCTCCACATTCCCTCGTTCCAGCGGATGGGAGTTCCTCTCACGGTGTTGTCAAACTGGTTGGACAGTTTTCCGAGGAGTTCCTTGACCATTCTCTCCTCCCTAAAACCCTAGGGTTTCTTGGCAAACCCTAGGCAACCATAGAGGTGAGATCCTCCATGAGTTGAGACTTTTCCGGCTCTGTGGAGGGAATAACCGGAATGACTTTCCGGAGCTTTACCTCGCCTCTAGAGGGACTTGCTGGTCTAGACCTACGTAGCGGCGGCATTCCCCCTTCAATCTATCTCACTCTCTCCTAGCCGCACGTCCCGTTCCTCACGTTCTCTCTCCGATCTCAACCGGAATCAAAGCCTACAGCACACAAACGTGAAAACTCGACCACGCACGCTCAAGCTCGAGTTTCTAAAAGGGGGTGCAACAATGAAGGCTCCTCCTTATATAGTCTCTGGACCCTTTCCAGTTTGATCATCATGAATCCGGTTCACCATCATAATCCGGTCCTAGACCTAATCCGTGTTGCATTCCGTTTCCGTCGTTAGTTACTCCTGACTGGATTAGATCCAAGAGGCCCACTACTTCACGTTCCGTGCTAATTTTGAGTTTTCCTTCTCCACCTAATCGGATCTGGTTCCCTAATGACTAGTTTCCGTTCCTATTTTGGTGCATACTAAGAAAATCAAAATTTTAAGCTGCGACAGCACAACGCAAATAATACATCAAAGTCATTCCACATACAGTTCTACTGTAGGATGACTCGCATCTGTCTTGGACATGACTGCGATGTGACTAGAAAATGAGTTCTCATTTACTTGTCGCTGAAAAGGACTTCTTCATTACTTCCTTGTGACTACGAGTCCATAGAGCATACTAGATACAGCCACTTCGGGCAGATAGGTGAAAATGCCATGGGTACCCTTCATGGACTAGAAGTAATATGAAGATCTTTGAACCAACTACAGCAAAATGACCCACTCTCACATTCAATTGAACTTCATGAAATGGAGCCCCAACAATTCCATTTTACCACCATGGACGTAGAGCAAATTTGTCAACCACTTGTAAATCATGACAAAAGAGCCAACATCTACAATACATCGTAGTCTACTATGGAACTACAATTAGAAGGTTGAACTTACTAATTTTGAGGCTAGAAGGGAAGCTTTTTTGGCTGTTGCTGATGTAGTTCTTGGTCAGGCCTCTCGCTTCTGTCCCTTTATCTGCACACGTACGAATTGGTCAGCAAACACTACAAGAAAAATCTGTCCGGCACAACCGACTAAAGTATGACTGGATGTCCTAAATGACTACACTATGACTAGAGTTCTGTTATTTCACATTTTACACGACGTTTTTGTAAGGTAGTCATTTTATAGTCATTTTGCAGACGTAGGGATGAAGACTGTTGGAACTATGACCAAATAGTGCGTTCATCCGCTGGTTTTCGGTGAGCGCATTGTTCAATGGCATGACGTGGGCGGATGATGACTTTTGGTTGACATACTCAGTTGTATGGTAGTCCGTTAATGACTGTGTTTTGCCTGCATGAATGACTTCTTCCTACTAAGGAATGACTGATCTGTACTAGGAGATGACTGTGACGTCCACAGTCAACATACTCAAACTTGAAATTATATTCTTTCCCATGAAATTAGTGGAAATCAAGGCATCCTACGGTCTTGAAAATGAATTTCAAAAAAACTCACATGCACTGAAACAAAATTATAGTCATCCACATGTGGAAGACCTCTTTCATTTTGCTGTGTAAGGCAAATGGAAGGGTGTGAGCATAATTCCTAGAGAAAAAGAATGCTCATCAACCTAGTATATTGCATGTGCTAACAAATTGTCCTCAGGTGACAAATCAATGGCCCCAATTAGAGACGGTACTTGTGAAGGTGTTGACACCACTTCTGGAGCTGTAAGACCAGGAGTTTCTACAATGGTACTTATGAATACATTAGGACTATCAACACCTCCCTTTTAGCTCGTGCTTCTTTTTGCAAAACTATTTTCCATCCTGGTTTCTGTGGCACATCAGAGAAGAAGACTTGTGTTGCTTGGTTGGAAAAAATAAAGGGCTCCGACATGCGTGGTAGTTTTTGCTTGAAGTTGACCATCAAAAAGCCAGCATCATCGCGGACATACGTTGCATTGCCTCTATTATCTATAGTCTTCATCCATTGGCATCGGAAAAGAATGATTGGTGTATGCAGTGGCCCATAGTCAAGCTTCAATATGTCCTTTAGAACTCCGACGTAGTTCACGGACACATCCGTTGCATCTGTAGTTGGTACTTCAAAAACCGAAGCTACTCCGGAATTATATGTTTGGAAACGATGTGTATCTCCATCATCTACTCTGAAATGGCTACCAAATGATTTCATCTTCGTATATCTTGCTGCCTTCTGTGATGGTTTTCTGATGAGCATCAATCGATCCTTGTCGTCAGGGTTTGTCACATCGAATGCCGAGTTCTGTACTACATTCGGGAGCCAGTCCTCAAATGCTGGAATAGTCGCATCTTGCTGAACTTCGGCCTTCCAATTCCTATAGTTGAAGGTAGAAATGTGAACCTCCAATACATAGAACTCAAAATAGAGACTACTTCCTACAAGATTTCAACTACAGCAAAAGGAGTTCACGGTTTAGGTGATCAGTGGTTTCTTCTGATCAATGACTCGGTTACAACTGCACTTAGTCATTTTATAGTAAGAGCTGTCATCCAATGACTAGCTGTGACTCACAGTTGACTACACAACAACTCGCACTTGACTTTGTCATTGCTACTAACATAGAGTATTTCAGCATTGTTCATCTTGGTATTGCACATTCTTTTCCATTGGAAGACATAGAAAATAAAATAAAAAAACTAGTACATCTGTGCCTAACGTACATATGCATAGAAAAAAAATAAGGTATACGGTCTATTTACAAATAATATTGCTGCAAACAAGACACATTGGCCAAAACGTACTGATGTGCCACATCCTGGAGTGCAGGAGTCATCATGTACGGTCTTCCTCCGCCCTGTAGCACCTCCTCTGCATCGCCATACTCTTCGTCAGCATCCCAGACACGCCTCTTTGTGAACTGAAAGCTCTGTAGGTACTCTGTTACAAATCCAATGCATTCATCTTTGAGGTATCCCTCAGCCATACATGCTTTAGGGCGAGCCAAATTCCTCACATGATTTTTCAGTGTTTTCATGTATCGTTCTATTGGGTACATCCACCTTGCACTGATTGGACCACATAAGTCCAGCTCTTGAACCAAATGATATGGGTGGTGTGTCATTATGTCAAAGAATGATGGTGGGAATTCCATCTCCAACAAAGCCATGGTCTCCGCCACATCGGCTTCCAAGGAAGAGAATTCAGCGGGATTTAATACAAATTCTTCTGAAAACCTTACTCATCCTCATGATAGCCATCCTGGGACCTGGTTCCATCAAACCTCTCAAAGCCAATGGTAATATTTGTTGCATTAAGACATGATAATCATGAGACTTCAGTTCACCAAAGTTTTTCTTACATAAGTGCTTGCCCAAGTCGGAGGAATAGCTTGTTGGTGTCTTCAAAGACTCAATGCACGTTAAGAATACTTCAAGCTCTGCATCTCTCAATACATATGGTGCTGCAAGTTTCACCATCTTCATTGGATTCCTCGGGTGCGCAGTTAGCCACAAATGCGGTCGTATATTCCGCCTCTATAAGTCCCGCCTTACTTTCATAGTGTCTTTCTTCCCAGTGATGGTTTTCAAAAAGTTCTTTGCCAAGTTCATTTCGCAATGCATGACATCCAAAGTGTAGCGAGTAAGCAATTTCTGCATGCACTCAGGAGACGGTATAAGAATTCAATCGTGAATTGTTGTCTGCGCTGGAACAATGAATAACTATAATTTCACTGCATGACTATGGCACGTCTGAGAAATGACTAATTAGTAGGACAGACACAGTTGAAAGAGAGTCACTACTAAGTCACTACTGTCCACCTCACAACTAAGTAACACCTATCATATTGTCTCATTATTGTACTTGTAGTCTGTGACCACCACACTGGAACATCGGCACCTTAATTAACAAGTTCTTTATATGCATAGTTTGTAGGCCAATACCATAGACAGACAATCTAAAGTGGTTTGACAATAGGCCACTAGATCAGTAAACTGCATTAACTTGTTCGTGGAAATTAGAATTGAACTCTAGAAAGTCTTCAATACTTAATTTGACACATATTACCAACGTCTGAAGACAACATTACCTTCCAGTAAGGCAACCTATATGTCGCAGCACAGGGCAGGTCAATTCCCCATTATACTCACAAAAATCGCTCTAGAGTATAACTAAGTGACTCTAAAGATCGAACCCACGAGATCCTGTGAAGTATCTAGCTCTATTAAGCAGTTAAGCTCAGTCAGTATCCCACTCTTACTTTCCGGTCCTAGATCTAGAACCAGAAATACTACCACACCGGGTAACTACAGACCGGACTACTCCTTCTTCCGGTCCTACTAACTATCCGGTCCGTACAAACACCCAAATCCCAGGATCTCACAACTTCCGATCCTGGAAATCCTTTCTGACCAATCCGGTCGGGATGGTCATCCTGTACTCGTAATCCTATCCGGTTTGGTTTTGCCTCTGTTTCACCATCAGAGGGGTCGCCGCTTAATTTTGAGAGTGGTAGGCCCACCACTCCTTCCGTGACTTATAGTGGCTGAAGACCCACTGTCCTACCTTCTAAACTCCTAAGCTAATCCGGATCCGGTTTGGTCCTTCACAACAACCCAGATAGCAATCCGGGTCGTAGGTCACACAAAGACCCCACACTCGACCCTCTCGTACTACAACGACCTTGATGCTACTTCCGATCCGTGCGAAGACAGGTGGTTACAAGTGCACCCGTCCGTTCCAACATCAACTAAAGTTCTTCCGTTACCCCTACGGGTGGTGAGACCTCACAGGAGATCGGACACTCGACCGGATTTCCCACCCGGGAGTTCTAGCGCAGCTAAGGAATCCCTCCCTACCCGCCTAGTCTAACAACGGCTTTCTCACCCGGAATCTCAAACTCTAGATGTGCTGAGGAACTAAGTTCACTCCCAACTCTTCGGTACCTACTCACATGCACCTTGGATCGGAAAATAAACACCAAGGGGAGAAATCACTTACAAACTCACTCGTACTATCCTAACTCCACATCATACAATCCTGTCGCGCTGGAGAGAGATACACAACGAAGAGAATGGAAAGGTACAAGAAGTTTGCAAAATGGAAAAACTCCCAATTCCCTTCGCAGGAACCGATTTATATACAAAGGGTCAAAACCCTAAAAGCACAAAAAGGAGCGGAAAACCCGTGGGGGTCCGCCGCCACCTAAATCTAACTTCCGGTCTAACCTAATACTATTGAGCCGGATCCGGATCCGGATCCGCTCCTACTCCTAACTGAAATTAAAATCCTATCTACCCTACAACTCTAGATCCTATCGTCGGGCTTCCGACCTCCGGGGTTAGCTCCTCGAAGACTTCGCTCAAATTTCGGACCCGTTCCCCCTCCTCAGGATTCGGTCCGGGTGGAGACTCCAAGTCGATGGTAATATCCGGTCTCGAGCCCGGAGTCCCAGTCCGTGCAGACTTCTTGGACTCAGGAGTCCAATCCTTCCTGTCCTTTGCCATAGTTGCATCCGGAAAGAGGTCCGGTAGAGAGATGTCCGAAAGGTGAATACCTTTGTCGCACGTCGCTCCCGTCAGCTTCCGGCTGCTCTCCTCGATCCGGTCCGCTGCCTTCCGCCCCTCCACCATTGCCGTCTCCACCTGCTCGGCGAAGTCCGCGAGAATCCGGACCATCCGGGAACCGGATAGTTTCTTCTCTTCGTGGATCTTCTCGTCGAAGAGCTTCGCCTTGGCCGCTGCCGTTCCGGTCTCTCCCAGGACCGCCTTGATCTGCTCGGCCACCTTCCGAGTCTCCTCCGCCATCTCCCGAGCGGCCGTCACGTCTTCCTGATAGGCGAAAAGTGTTGCCTTCAGTCCATCTACCTCCTCCTGCAACCGGCGGATCTCGGCTTCCTGCTTCCGGGTCTCTTCCGGATTCGTGATGCAGTGCGCCACTTGTTCCGCCAAGTTGCTGTCCGGTGCAGCACCCACCAACTTGCCGATTGCCGCAAGCGTCCTGTGCTTGACCTCCCAATCCGCCCTGATGTTGCAGAGGACGTTGATCAGACCGTTGAATGGATCTTGCATATCCGGATCTCCCCCGGAATTGGTCTTCTCGGCTTCCGGTTTCTCCTCCGGGGCCGGTTTGTCTTGACCGGGAGGCGTCCCGCGCTTGTGTGGAGGCGTCAGCTTCTGTCGCTTGATCGGCGGCATCAACTCCTCCTCTTCCTCGCTGGACTCCCGGTCTGACTCGGAATCGGACTCCGCTTCGTCATCCGTCTCCGACTCCCCGTACTTCAGGAGTACTTCCTGCGTCTTCCACGCCTTCTCCTCTATGTTGGTGAGGACTTGGTTCTCCCGATAGAGGTGGAAGAGATAAGGGCACACTGGAGTGGCCCTTTTCTTCCCAACCCTACTAACAAGCTGGGCCACGAGATCGGAAATGATCCGTGCCCAGTCCACTTTCCGGGTACCACTGAGGGCACCGAAAATGGTGTTGCCGAGGGTGATCGTCACCCTGGTCGGCTTCTCCGGGTGAAGAACCGGAACCAGGAATTGCAGGAGCCGACGGTGTCGGTCGTCCAAGCAATCCTCGACCGCGTATCCGTCCTTCGGGCTGACGGCTCCCTTGAACTTCCCTCGGACAAACTCATCCTTCCGGCTCGCCATTCCCAAACCTCCTGCCCGGAAACCGTAAACCGCTCTCCACATCCCCTCGTTCCAGCTGACGGGAGCTCCCCTCACGGTGTTGTCAAACTGGTTGGACAGCTTTCCGAGGAGCTCCTTGACCATTCTCTCCTCCCTAAAACCCCAAGGTTTCTCGGCAAACCCTACGCAACCCATGGATCTGAGATCATCCATGAGTTCAGCCTTTTCCGGCTCTGTGGAGGGAATAACCGGAACGACTTTCCGGAGCTTCACCTCGCCTCCAGAGGGACTCGCTTGCCTCGACCTACGTAGCTGAGGCATTCCCACTCACATCTACCTCACTCTCTCCTAGCCGCACGTCCCGTTCCTCACTTCCTCTCTCCGATCTCAACCGGAAGCAGAACAGACAAAACACAAGCTCTCAGACGCACAAACGACAAAAACTCAACCGCGCACGCTCAAGGTCGAGTTTCTAAAAGGGGGTGCAACAGTGAAAGCTCCTCCTTTTATAGTCCCTGGACCATTTCCGGTTTGTCATCATGAATCCGGTTTACCATCATAATCCGGTTCATCATCATCATCCGGTCCTAGACCTAATCCGTGTTGCATTCCGTTTCCGTCGTTACTTACTCCTGACCGGATTAGATCCAAGAAGCCCACTACTTCACGTTCCGTGCTAATTCTGAGTTTTCCTTCCCCACCTAATCGGATCCGGTTAGCTAATGACTAGTTTCCGTTCCTATTTTGGTGTATACTAAGAAAATCAAAATTCTAAGCTGCGACACTATACAGGATGCTCAATCGTTTGACACCATGCACTTTAGATGGGTCCCTTGATCCTGCTTCTCGATTTGGCGCTGCTTTCCATGCTTCATAGTCGGCTGCATACTGTAGCTATTCCTCGACCGTCGCTCGTGGAGGCTTCAGTCGATTCTCCATACAACCATCAAATAAGTCTTTCATGTGAGCTGACTTGTAATTGTGTCTTTCTGGCAACCAACGCCTAGTCCCACCATATGTCTGCTTCCCCAACTCCATAGAGTGCTGTGCACCCAAGTTTGAACCGCACCAAGGACAAGCAGCAAATCCTTGATGGGAAAATCCGCCAACCACCTCATAGCCGGAAAAATCATGAATCGTCCATAGGAGCATGGCCCACAATGTGAATGCTCTTGCTGAGACTTCCTTTGCTATGTCATAAGCTGGAACACCTTCCCACAATTGCAATAACTCTTCTACTAGTGGCTCTAAGTACACATCAAAATTTTCACAAGTAACAGACTGCCTCCCCGGGATCAATAAAGACAACATGATGAAGAACTTCTTCGTGCTCAACCAAGGTGGCAAATTATAATTCAGTAGAAGCACCGGCCAAGTAGACCAATTGGACCGATTCTGCTTATACGGATTCACCCCATCTGCGGCTAGAGCGAAATGGATATTTCTAGGGTCGTTGCTAAAAGTGGGGTCAACATTTTCGTGAAAATGCCGCCATGCCTTTGAGTCACAGGGATGCCGGACCAAACCATCCCCGCCTTCTCGATCACTCCTATTCTCGGAATGCCAGAGCATCAGTTTTGAAATGCTGGGGCTCTTGAACATTCTTTGTAGTCTTGGTATGATGGGGAAGTGCCTCAGAACCTTCACAGGTAACATCTTCCTTTTCGTCATCTCTATACCTAGGCCCATCACATTGAGGGCACCGCATTGCATCTGCGTGTAAGCCTCTAAAAAGGATGCAACCTTTTTGACAAGCATGTATGCTTGTGTAGGCAAGTCCCAATGTCTGTGTCAAAGAACGTGCTGCGTGGTAGTTCTTCGGCAAACAATTCCTGTCAGGCAATATGTGACCATGCAAGATATTAAACAACTCGTCCGCAAAGGTATTACTGACTCCATGCACTGTGCACAAGTTCATAAGCAAAATTGTGGCTGCTAGCTTTGTGCACTTGGCGCCACTAAAAAGATCTTGAATTGCCTCTTGTAAGTGGTGAGGATCAAACTGTCGGTCCTCCCAAGCGGCTTCTCCAATTTCACCGACAGGCACCCCATCAGCAAGACCTTTGTCATTCTCTGGTGGGCCTTGCATTGACCCAATGCTGCACTCATCGTGCAGTGAATTGGCGGTCATGAAGGCTTGTGCCACTTCTTCAAGAACTCTGTCTTCAATATCATTTGTCCCATCGTCACGAGTGAATGCATTCTCAAGGATCCCTCGCGTATCCACTTGGGCATCCACACCCACGCTACAATTGTCATGGGAGCCCCAGAATTCGTCCTCCCATTCATTGTCGGACAAGTCTCGAGTGCCAAGCCCTCTCCACACCTTGAACAGTGGATGCCATCCATTTCACATGAGGTGTTCCCGCACATTTTTTATGAGCAGCTTGCGTTGATCTTGGCAATCCATGCACGGGCAATGGATTCTGAAAGCATTGAGTTGACGAGCTCGCTAAAACTCGCGAATCCATAATCTCTCATCACGGAGACGTTGCCTTTGTGGATTTGAAAGGGACAAGCGCGCTGGTAGCATTTTGATCGTACACTTCTGAACTTCAACTACTACATGAGGATGTCATTTTCAAATGTGAGTTCCAAAATTTTTCTGAGTACTAACCTTGACAACAGAATTATGGAATGCCAGAAAATTTTCAAGCAGACCACACTTAAATTTCTTCACATGCAATGAAAACAGACTACAATATGACTGTTGTGAACTCATAGCCAACTTCATGAAAGTACAAAATGACTGAAGAGCCCGAAGGTCAACTGAGTGACAACTACATACAACTACAGAATGACTTCAACGAGTTAATACCTAGTCATTTACTGTCGCAGCACAGGGCAGGTCAATTCCCCATTATACTCACAAAAATCGCTCTAGAGTATAACTAAGTGACTCTAAAGATCGAACCCACGAGATCCTGTGAAGTATCTAGCTCTATTAAGCAGTTAAGCTCAGTCAGTATCCCAATCTTACTTTCCGGTCATAGATCTAGAACTAGAAATACCACCACACCGGATAACTATAGACCGGATTACTCCTTCTTCCGATCTTACTAACTATCCGATCTGTGCAAATATCCAAATCCCAGGATCTTACAACTTCCGGTCCTGGAAATCCATCCTGACCAATCCGGTCCGGATGGTCATCATGTATCCGTAATCCTATCCGGTTTGGTTTTGCCTTTGTTTCACCATCAGAGGGGTCACCGCTTACATTTGAGAGTGGTAGGCCCACCACTCCTTCCGTGACTTATAGTGGCTGAAGACCCACTGTCCTACTTCCTAAACTCCTAAGCTAATCCGGATCCGGTTTGGTCCTTCACAACAACCCAGATAGCAATCCGGGTTGTAGGTCACTCAAAGACCTCACACTCGACCCTCTCATACTACAATGACCTTGATGCTACTTCCGATCCGTGCGAAGACAGGTGGTAACAAGTGTACTCGTCCGTTCCAACATCAACTAAAGTTCTTCCGTTTACCAACTAAGGCGATAAGACCTCACAGGAAATCGGACACTCGACCAGATTTCCCACCCGGGAGTTCTAGCACAGCTAAGGAATCCCTCCCTACCTGCCTAGCCTAACAACGACTTTCTCACCCGGAATCTCAAACTCTAGACGTGCTGAGGAACTAAGTTCACTCCCAACTCTTAGATACCTACTCACATGCACCTTGGATCGGAAAAGAAACACCAAGGGGAGAAATCACTCGCAAACCGGCTCGTACTATCCTAATTCTACATCATACAATCTTGTCGCGCTGGAGAGAGACACACAATGAGGAGAAGAGAAAGGTACAAGAAATTTGCAAAATGAAGACTCCCAGTTCCCATTGCAGGAACCGATTAATATACAAAGGGTAAAAACCCTAAAAGCACAAAAAGAAGCGGAAAACCCGTGGGGGTCCGCCGCCAACCTAATCTAACTTCCGGCTAACCTAATACTGTTGAGCCGGATCCGGATCCGGATCCGCTCCTACTCCTAACTGAAATCAAAATCCTATCTACTCTACAACTCTAGATCCTATTGTCGGGCTTCTGCTCTCCGGAACCAGCTGCTCGAAGACTTCACTCAAGTTCCGGTTCCGTTCCTCACGTTCTCTCTCCGATCTCAACTGGAATCAAAGCTTGCAGCACACAAACGCGAAAACTCGACCACGCGCGCTCAAGCTTGAGTTTCTAAAAGGGGGTGCAACAGTGAAGGCTCCTCCTTATATAGTCTCTGGACCCTTTCCGGTTTGGTCATCATGAATCCGGTTCACCCATAATCCGGTCCTAGACCTAATCCGTGTTGCATTCCGTTTCCGTCGTTAATTACTCCTGACCGGATTAGATCTAAGAGGCCCACTACTTCATGTTCTGAGCTAATTTTGAGTTTTCCTTCTCCACCTAATCGGATCCGGTTCCCTAATGACTAGTTTCCGTTCCTATTTTGGTGTATACTAAGAAAATCAAAATTTTAAGCTGCGACATTTACCAACATCTCATTCTCAAACAAAGTAATGACTTCGCAGGGTTCACGTTGAGTCCTTACCTTGTCTACTTCATTGCACAATGACGTAGTCCATATAATTTCAAGGGGAAGTGTCGCAGCTTAAAATTTTGATTTTCTTAGCATGCACCAAAATAGGAACGGAAACTAGCCATTAGGGAACCGGATCCGATTAGGTGAAGAAGGAAAACTCAAAACTAGCACAGAACATGAAGTAGTGGGCCTCTTAGATCTAATCCGGTCAGGAGTAACTATCAACGGAAACGGAATGCAACACGGATTAGGTCTAGGACCGGATTATGGGTGAACCGGATTCAAGACGACCAAACCGGAAAGGGTCCAGAGACTATATAAGGAGGAGCCTTCGCAGTTGCACCCCTTTTTAGAAACTCGACCTTGAGCGCGCGTTGTAGAGTTTTTGCGTTTGCGTGCTGCAGGCTTTGATTCCAGTTGAGATCGGAGAGAGAACGTGAGGAACGAGACGTGCGGCTAGGAGAGAGTGAGGTAGATTGAAGGGGGAATGCCGCCGCTACGTAGGGCGAGACCAGCGAGTCCCTCTGGAGGCGAGGTGAAGCTCCGGAAAGTCATTCCGGTTATTCCCTCCACAAAGCCGGAGAAATCTCAACTCATGGAGGACCTCACCTCTATGGGTTGCCTAGGGTTTGCAGAGAAACCCTGGGGTTTTAGGGAGGAGAGAATGGTCAAGGAACTCCTCGGCAAACTGTCCAACCAGTTTAATAACACCGTGAGAGGATCCCCTAGCCGCTAGAACGAGGAACTGTGGAGAGGTGTTTATCGTTTCCGAGCAGGAGGGTTAGGAATGGCAAACCAGAAGGATGAGTTCGTCCGGGGCAAATTCCAGGGGGCCGTCAATCCGAAGGACGGGTACGCGGTCGAGGATTGCGTGGATGACCGACATCGTCGGCTTCTGCAGTTCCTGGTTCCGGTCCTTCACCCGGAAAAGCCGACAAGGGTGACGATCACCCTTGGCAACACCATTTTCGGTGCCCTCAGTGGTACCCGGAAAGTGGACTGGGCACGGATCATTTCCGATCTCGTGACCCAGCTCGTTAGTAGAGTTGGGAAGAAGAGGGCCAGTCCAGTGTGCCCTTACCTCTTCCACCTCTATCGGGAACACCAACTCCTCACCGACGCGGAGGAGAAGGTGTGGAGGACTCAAGAAGTCCTCCTGAAGTATGGGGAGTCGGAAACGGATGACGAGGCCGAGTCCGATTCCGGGTCAGACCGGGAGTCAAGCGAGGAAGAGGAGGAGCCGCCAATGCCGCCCATCAAGCGACAGAAGTTGACGCCTCCCCACAAGCGCGGGACA
This sequence comes from Pseudoscleropodium purum, assembly GCA_963969395.1. Classification (NCBI taxonomy): domain Eukaryota; kingdom Viridiplantae; phylum Streptophyta; class Bryopsida; order Hypnales; family Brachytheciaceae; genus Pseudoscleropodium; species Pseudoscleropodium purum. The sequence continues at coordinate 12,867,767 of OZ017800.1, read as the reverse complement.
CCTCCCGGTCACGACAAACCGGCCCTTGAAGAAAGACCGGAAGTCGGAAAGACCGTTTCCGGGGAAGACACGGAATTGCAAGATCCGTTCAACGGCCTCATCAACCTCCTCTGCAACATCAGGGCGGATTGGGAGGTCAAGCACAGAACGCTTTCGGCAATCGGGAAGTTGGTAGATGCGCCACCGGACAGTAAGTTGGCGGAACAGGTGGCGGAGTGCATCACCAATCCGGAAGAGACCCGGAAACAGGAAGCGGAGATCCGCCGGCTGTAGGAGGAAGTGGACACCCTGAAGGCAACCCTCTTTGCCTATCAGGAAGACGTGACGGCCACCCAGGAGATGGCGGAGGAGACTCGGAAGATAGCCGAGCAAATCAAGGCCACCCTAGGAGCAACCGGAACGGCCGCCACCAAAGCGAAGCTCTTCGACGAGAAGATGTACGAGGAGAAGAAACTATCCGGTTCCCGGATGGTCCGGATTCTCACCGACTTTGTTGAGCAGGTGGAGACGGCGATGATGGAGGGACGGAAGGCTGCGGACCGGATTGAGGAAAGCAGCCGGAAGCTGACTGGAGCAACGTGCTCCAAGGGGATACACCTCTCGGACCTCTCGCTACCGGATTCCTTTCCGGATGCGACCGTTTCGAAGGGTGGGAAGGATTGGACTCCCGAGTCCAAGAAGTCAGCACGGACTGAGAATCCGGGCATGAGACTGGATATTACAATCGACCTGGAGTCTTCACCCGGATCTAACCCTGGGGAGGGGGAACGGAACCGGAACTTGAGTGAAGTCTTCGAGCAGCTGGTTCCGGAGAGCGGAAGCCCGACAATAGGATCTAGGGTTGTAGAGTAGATAGGATTTTGATTTCAGTTAGGAGTAGGAGCGGATCCGGATCGGGATCCGACTCAACAGTATTAGGTTAGACCGGAAGTTAGATTAGGGTGGCGGCGGACCCCCACGGGTTTTCCGCTCCGCTTTGTACTTTTAGGGTTTTTACATTTGGTATATAAATCGGTTCCTGCGATGGGAACTAGGAGTCTTCATTTTGCAAATTTCTTGTACCTTTTTCTTCTCCTCATTGTGTGTCTCTCTCCAGCGCGACAGGATTGTATGATGTGGAGTTAGGATAGTACGAGCCGGTTTGCGAGTGATTTCTCCCCTTGGTGTTTCTTTTCCGATCCTAGGTGCATGTGAGTAGGTATCTAAGAGTTGGGAGTGAACTTAGTTCCTCAGCACGTCTAGAGTTTGAGATTCCGGATGAGAAAGCCATTGTTAGGCTAGGCAGGTAGGGAGGGATTCCTTAGCTGCGCTAGAACTCCCGGGTGGGAAATCCGGTCGAGTGTCCGATCTCTTGTGAGGTCTTACCACCTTAGTTGGTAAACGGAAGAACTTTAGTTGATGTTGGAACGGACGGGTACACTTGTTACCACCTATCTTTGCACGGATCGGAAGTAGCATCAAGGTCGTTGTAGTATGAGAGGGTCGAGTATGGGGTCGAGTGTGGGGTCTTTGTGTGACCTACAACCCGGATTGCTATCTGGGTTGTTGTGAAGGACCAAACCGGATCCGGATTAGTTTAGAAGTTTAGGAAGTAGGACAGTGGGTCTTCAGCCACTATAAGTCACGGAAGGAGTGGTGGGCCTACCACTCTCAAATGTAAGCGGCGACCCCTCTGATGGTGAAACAAAGGCAAAACCAAACCGGATAGGATTACGGATACATGATGACCATCCGGACCGGATTGGTCAGGATGGATTTCCAGGACCGGAAGTTGTAAGATCCTGGGATTTGGATATTTGTACAAACCGGATAGTTAGTAAGATCGGAAGAAGGAGTAATCCGGTCTGTAGTTATCCGGTGTGGTGGTATTTCTGGTTCTAGATCTAGGACCGGAAAGTAAGATTGGGATACTGACTGAGCTTAACTGCTTAATAGAGCTAGATACTTCACAGGATCTTGTGGGTTCGATCTTTAGAGTCACTTAGTTATACTCTAGAGCGATTTTTGTGAGTATAATGAGGAATTGACCTGCCCTGTGCTACGACAGGAAGTCCACACTTGAATACAATTTTCCTGACATGTACATAGCATCCCCTTCATTTCACATGGCTTCTCAACGCAACAAGAAACTGAAGGAGAATGTACATGGGCAACGTAGCATATGCACAAGGAACCACAGCATGGCATGTAAGGGAAAATAGAAGAACTTTTGAAAGCACAGTAATTCAAATTAAGACTGTCGGATCATCTTACAGAGCATCGTGAAGTACAACATTTAGTGCTTGAGGTAAGTTCGGCATAATTCTGAAGACGTATAAGCAGTTTAGGGTTGAAAGCACTTAAGAAATTCAGGATTCATTGAAAGGCAATTTCTACAATAAAAGGCTAACACTCCGTACCCTCAAAGGCAATCCCACAAAATTATCACCGACGCAGAGCACGGACATTGCTCTCATGATTGACGTCCACAAGAAAAGGACCAAATTCAGTGGACATTTATTACCGTATCAAGAAGTGATTCTCTGCCGTCGTTCTATAGCGACACAGAGTATTGGCTACTATAGGCTTCTTCGTTATTCACTTTAGCGGAATTTCTTCAACGACGCTAGGAAGGCAGCAAAATCAAGATTCACGACAAAGCCGGCTCTTTTGCATTCTGCTATTTGATCGCAGCTGAAGCACGCGGTCATCACTTCTCTTCTTGTGACAGACATCCGATCACTTAGGTGCCTGCAAGATAATGACGGAGCAGGAAAAAGGTGTGCATACCCTTGTTTCTTGGTAACGCGCTGCTTGTGAACGTCAATCTTTATAGTACTATTGTTGCCTGGGCACTATGGGCATTTCACTAACCTAATTCAGAAGCAGATGGAGGAAGAGAAGATGGCAACAGGAGACGAGGAAAAGTTTGCCTACGAATTAGAACGAGACAAGCGTGTGCAGCTCTTACGGCAAAAACTGAAGCCTATGGAAGTGGCCATCCAAAGAATATAAGTCCTCCGCCTTCTATTCTTCATGCACTGGAGTTCTTGTGCAATTTCTGTCCGCTTTTCTTGTTTCTTGCTCAACTGCTACATTAATTGGTCTCGGAAGCCGAGTCCAATCATTGTATAGTAGACTTCCAGTTGCAACGTACTACTCATGTATGACTGCGTTTGTTATTCTAGTACCGCTCGAGTCATTGTAGAGTCATACATTAGTTTAGTGGGTATAAACTAGTTGAATAAGTTGAGGAGTACTAGAAAACCGCCACATTACACACGTTTGGCGGCTGTATGGCGGCGTACGGAGGCTGCAAAGGCTAGCGAAACCCTAAACCCGTTTTGAGGCACGGACTTTGGAGTAGAGAGTTTGTCGACATTCACGGTAACATGCGCTCTTGTATTTTGTTTGACCTACCTCGTAGCGACGTATTGGACTGTAGTAAGTTGTGAATTCATATGTGTAGGACAAAGGATTTGAATCCCCAGAAAGAAGTATTGCTTGAGGCAGTCGATGCGGGAAGGGGTCACATTGCAAGAGAAAACTTTGGATTGCCCAGACGAAGTCATCCGACGTTGCCAGTGAGGGGAAACGCACGATGCAGGAGTAAGCGCGTGCAGAGGAGGGGCAAAATGAATGTAGATGCAGCTTCCTCTTCCGACGAAACCAAAACAGACAACGAAGGTATTGCCGCAGGTATGATGAATCTAGCAGTTGTGTGTGCATATGTTCAGAGCAAGGCGACCTCGGAGGTCTCGCCTATAAGTAATTTGCCCTTCTCGCGGTGTGGGCCTCCTCGTACGTTGAGTAGGGTTTGTAAACGTCATCGTAGTGGAAAATGGTACGTATAGAAGTTGCATTCTATGACGGCTATAGTGTGATTTGTTTTGTTAGAAAAGATGTCGGTTTTTACTTCACTGTATATACGCTGTAGTTCAAGTAAAACTCTTGGATAGAGAAGCAGATTTGACTCACAATTGTACTTCTTCTTTACTTGCAAGATGGAAGAGCAATGCCACATAGGGAAGGACTTGAGCGGTTTAGGGTTGTTGATGAAAATATTATTGGACATGGATGCAGGTAAAGCTAGTACGATGCAAGTGTTCGACTCAGAGGACGATGACTTGGACGCTGAGGAGAACCTCATCGACAAAAGGCAGAAGCGCAAGAGAGTCGACGTGCAAATGCGGTCCCCTATACAAATTCACCGACCGCAGTCTCCAATTGCACAACGCGCCTCAGAAGTACCATCGCAAGCAGGGCTTCCATATGTTGGGAATTGGCAATGGGTGCCTAACAACCAATGGATGCAGCCACCGCAAATGCAGCCACCGCAGTGGGGTGCTGGGCCACAACCTTCCTCAGCTCCCTATCCGGACAGGTGGGTGGGAAATTCTCTAGGACAAGACTTTAGCAATGCAGGCGAAATGTCTGCAGATAGCGTGGGGAAGGCATCGTGACATCTAAAACGCAGCATCTATGACGAGGGAAGGAGGGAGCGGAGCAGGGTTGGCAAAAAACCCCACAGCATTACAGTCACTGATGACGGAGAAATTGATGCTGGTTGTGTGGGAAAAATGCTTGGGACAGCTCAGTGAGGACATATGTGCCACGTATTCTTGACATGAGTATCATAGATTGGGAAAAACAGAAGCATGAGAGTGTGCAAAAGTTGAGGAATACCCTGGACAATGACTTCGAGTACTTAGGCAACAAGTTGAGTATGCTGGGCTTCAGGAATGCCATCAAGAGGTACTTGAAGACAGAGCGCTCTAGGTTGAAGGCTCATTTCCTAAGCAGCGCAGAAGATGAATGCCCATCTCACGTGAATCCAAATCAGTGGAGTAGGCTGCAGGATTATTGGAGTACAGAGATGCAACAGAAGAAAGCGGCGACAATGGCCCATGCAAGAGGCAAGTGAAGAATTTCTCCGCTGTGGGCCGAAAAGGGAAAGCCAGAAAGGAGGCAGAGTTGGTGAGATTAGGGTTCTCCATTTTCCACGTTCGGAAGATAGTATTACCTTTGTTCTTGCTTGTTTTGTGCTTTCACTTGTAAAGAATATGTGCAAATGAATATGCCGCATTTGAATGCTATTACCATGTTGGATGCAGAAGGAGGGAAGGCCTACCAACTCAGGACTAATGGACATTGCAGATGGAATGCAGTTATCTGCAGGCCATGTTGGACGCGGATTGGTGAGGCCCTTTGAACTTCTCTCACATTTTATGTTTTCATGTTGCTAAACAATGAGTGGCGTCATCTCTACAGTGGTTGTAGCGCAGTCATGACCCAATCGCATTTTCTGTTGTACGTAGGTGGACAAGTCAAAACGTAGTCATTCAGTAGTAGGCAAGTCATTGATCAGTGACCCCATTGGTAGAAACTTGATAATTGACTAACTTTGGAGTTTCCCTTGTTTGAATGGCGGTTGAGAATTTTAGGGTCTCATTGCAGGAGATTCAGCAAGAATATGTGCTATAGAGAAGTCTCAGACAGACTTGAAGGGCGAGTTCTCGAAAGTTCTTGTGAGTACAGCAGCTACGAACAGCGCAGTAGAAGAGCTAAAGTCAATGTTTAGCACTTTCATGGGGAAAATGAAGGACACTTCCCATGGAAGCCCCTCAGCATCTAAGTCTCCTGTGGAGATTCAGACGTCCATTATGCTTCAAGAGGGAGACAGAGCCGACTTAATGACCGATCCTTGTCGAAAAAAAGTGCCCAGGTCTGAGTCACTTTCTCCTCCCGCCCCGTCGCAGACGACTAGTGCGGCTGAAGAACCGCTGCACTTGGAAGTGTAGTCACCCTCTGGAGAAGAAGGCAAGAAACAGGCACCCTGCGCCGGAGAGATAGAGAGATCATCCCCGACCCCAATATGTCAAACTATGAGTCCAAAGCCGAAAACAACATTGAATCCGCGTATGAAGACTAGCATTCCGATGTGCAATGTGGACGAGACTATTTCGAAATGCACACAGGGAATTCCGAAGGTTGTACAAGGCAATGATTTCTTGGCCAACGTGAGCGACATCCCTATGGACGGAATTGGCCAATGTCCTCCATCGGAAGTGCAGGATCGGGAGTTTGTGAATGTGGACACCAGCTGTCGCAGCACAGGGCAGGTCAATTCCCCATTATACTCACAAAAATCGCTCTAGAGTATAACTAAGTGACTCTAAAGATCGAACCCACGAGATCCTGTGAAGTATCTAGCTCTATTAAGCAGTTAAGCTAAGTCAGTATCCCAATCTTACTTTCCGGTCCTAGATCTAGAACCAGAATTACCACCACACCGGATAACTACAGACCGGATTACTCCTTCTTCCGGTCCTACTAACTATCCGGTCCGTACAAATACCGAAATCCCAGGATCTCACAACTTCCGATCCTGGAAATCCGTCCTGACCAATCCGGTCGGGATGGTCATTCTGTACCCGTAATCCTATCCGGTTTGGTTTTGCCTCTGTTTCACCATCAGAGGGGTCGCCGCTTAATTTTGAGAGTGGTAGGCCCACCACTCCTTCCGTGAATTATAGTGGCTGAAGACCCACTGTCCTACCTTCTAGACTCCCAAGCTAATCCGGATCCGGTTTGGTCCTTCACAACAACCCAGATAGCAATCCGGGTCGTAGGTCACACAAAGACCCCACACTCGACCCTCTCGTACTACAACGACCTTGATGCTACTTCCGATCCGTGCGAAGACAGGTGGTTACAAGTGCACCCGTCCGTTCCAACATCAACTAAAGTTCTTCCGTTACCCATACGGGTGGTGAGACCTCACAGGAGATCGGACACTCAACCGGATTTCCCACCCGGGAGTTCTAGCGCAGCTAAGGAATCCCTCCCTACCCGCCTAGCCTAACAACGGCTTTCTCACCCGGAATCTCAAACTCTAGACGTGCTGAGGAACTAAGTTCACTCCCAACTCTTCGGTACCTACTCACATGCACCTAGGATCGGAAAATAAACACCAAGGGGAGAAATCACTTACAAACTAACTCGTACTATCCTAACTCCACATCATACAATCCTGTCGCGCTGGAGAGAGATACACAACGAAGAGAATAGAAAGGTACAAGAAGCTTGAAAAATGAACAACTCCCCCTTCCCATCTCAGGAACCGATTTATATACAAAGGGTCAAAACCCTAAAAGCACAAAAAGGAGCGGAAAACCCGTGGGGGTCCGCCGCCACCTAAATCTAACTTCCGGTTTAACCTAATACTGTTGAGCCGGATCCGGATCCGGATCCGCTCCTACTCCTAACTGAAATTAAAATCCTATCTACCCTACAACTCTAGATCCTATCGTCGGGCTTCCGGTCTCCGGGACTAGCTCCTCGAAAACTTCACTCAAATTCCGGATCCGTTCCCCCTCCGCAGGATTCGGTCCGGGTGGAGACTCCAGGTCGATGGTGATATCCGGTCTCGTGCCCGGAGTCCCAGTCCGTGCAGACTTCTTGGACTCAGGAGTCCAATCCTTCCTGTCCTTTGCCATAGTTGCTTCCGGAAAGAGGTCCGGTAGTGAGATATCTGAAAGGTGAATACCTTTGTCGCACGTCGCTCCGGTCAGCTTCCGGCTGCTCTCCTCGATCCGGTCCGCTGCCTTCCGCCCCTCCACCATTGCCGTCTCCACCTGCTCGGCGAAGTCCGCGAGAATCCGGACCATCCGGGAACCGGATAGTTTCTTCTCTTCGTGGATCTTCTCGTTGAAGAGCTTCGCCTTGGCCGCTGCCGTTCCGGTCTCTCCCAGGACCGCCTTGATCTGCTCGGCCACCTTCCGAGTCTCCTCCGCCATCTCCCGAGCGGCCGTCACGTCTTCCTGATAGGTAAAAAGTGTTGCCTTCAGTTTATCTACCTCCTCCTGCAACCGGCGGATCTCGGAATCCTGCTTCCGGGTCTCTTCCGGATTCGTGATGCATTGCGCCACTTGTTCCGCCAAGTTGCTGTCCGGTGCAGCACCCACCAACTTGCCGATTGCCGCAAGCGTCCTGTGCTTGACCTCCCAATCTGCCCTGATGTTGCAGAGGACGTTGATCAGACCGTTGAACGGATCTTGCATATCCGGATCTCCCTCGGAATTGGTCTTCTCGGCTTCCGGTTTCTCCTCCGGGGCCGGTTTGTCTTGACCGGGAGGCGTCCCGCGCTTGTGTGGAGGCGTCAGCTTCTGTCGCTTGATCGGCGACATCGGCTCCTCCTCTTCCTCGCTGGACTCCCGGTCTGACCCGGAATCGGATTCCGCCTCGTCATCCGTCTCCGACTCCCCATACTTCAGGAGCACTTCCTGCGTCTTCCACGCCCTCTCCTCCGTATCGGTGAGGACTTGGTTCTCTCGATAGAGGTAGAAGAGGTAAGGGCACACTGGAGTGGCCCTTTTCTTCCCAACCCTACTAACAAGCTGGGCCACGAGATCGGAAATGATCCGTGCCCAATCCACTTTCCGGGTACCACTGAGGGCACCGAAAATGGTGTTGCCGAGGGTGATCGTCACCCTGGTCGGCTTTTCCGGGTGAAGAACCGGAACCAGGAATTGCAGGAGCCGACGGTGTCGGTCATCCAAGCAATCCTCGACCGCGTATCCGTCCTTCGGGTTGACGGCTCCCTTGAACTTTCCTCGGACAAACTCATCCTTCCGGCTCGCCATTCCCAAACCTCCTGCCCGGAAACCGTAAACCGCTCTCCACATCCCCTCGTTCCAGCTGACGGGAGCTCCCCTCACGGTGTTGTCAAACTGGTTGGACAACTTTCCGAGGAGCTCCTTGACCATTCTCTCCTCCCTAAAACCCCAAGGTTTCTCGGCAAACCCGAGGCAACCCATGGATTTGAGATCATCCATGAGTTCAGACTTTTCCGGCTCTGTGGAGGGAATAACCGGAATGACTTTCCGGAGCTTCACCTCGCCTCCAGAGGGACTCGCTTGTCTCGACCTACGTAGCGGAGGCATTCCCACTCACATCTACCTCACCCTCTCCTAGCCGCACGTCCCGTTCCTCACTTCCTCTCTCCGATCTCAACCGGAATTAAAACGAACAGAACACAAATGCATAGACGCACAAACGACAAAAACTCAATCGTGCGCTCAAGGTCGAGTTTCTAAAAGGGGGTGCAACAGTGAAAGCTCCTCCTTTTATAGTCCCTGGACCCTTTCCGGTTTGTCATCATGAATCCGGTTTACCATCATAATCCGGTTCATCATCATCATCCGGTCCTAGACCTAATCCGTGTTACATTCTGTTTCCGTCGTTAGTTACTCCTGACCGGATTAGATCCAAGAAGCCCACTACTTCACGTTCCGTGCTAATTCTGAGTTTTCCTTCCCCACCTAATCGGATCCGGTTCCTTAATGACTAGTTTCCGTTCCTATTTGGGTGTATACTAAGAAAATCAAAATTCTAAGCTGCGACATCCATCATGATAAATTTAAAGGCGAACCTTGTATCCCCAGGCATCAAGAGACCAAGATTTGGTGAATACTTTTGCAATAGAGCTAGCGGCATATGTCTCTTCTTGATAAATTTAGCTACAAGAACTCCTTTATCCAATTTGGAAGCAATCCATTTCTGTGCAGCCCAATCCTTCAACAACAAATTCAATGCATGTATCACGCACCCTTGGTAAAAAATATGAGGATATTTTGTAGATATTACATCCCATGCGAATGGATTCACGAGAGCATTATGTGTGGTTATTAACACAACGTTCTTGAACCCCACTTGTTCAATGAACTTTTCCAACACAGCTGCCAAGTACTCCGCATTTTTTTCACAACCACTTGTATCCACAGATCCAAGAAATTCTTCACCTATGGATGATACAAGCATGGCATTGATGAGAGGTTGATTAGTCACTGAGCTCCATCCATCAACGGACAATGTTGCTCCAAATTTTTGAATGCTATCTTCAATCCATGCATTCAACTGTGTCTGAATGTTGGTCTTCACCTCATTCAACAATTTGTACCGAAGGTCGTGGTATGAGGGAGGAATGTATGGCCTACCAAACGCAACCGTTTTCTTCACTACTTCTTTAAAAGCTGGATTTCGAGCTACGGAAAATGGTATGTTCGCCGAATAAAAGAAATTTGCCCACACTGAATGTAATTTGCATCTATGACCTTCTTCAAACCCATTCACTAAGCTGCCTTGCCTCTGAGGCCTAGAACTTGATGCCCTCGGGGTTTCACATTCACCAGAAGCTTCCATACTCAAAATCATTTCAGTTGTGGCACATACCATTGATACCAATTCTTTGGACGCTGGACAAGAATCTTCGTAGTCAGAATGCGACACAGCCTTTCCGGCCAAAAACTCTTGGACATCTGAAGGGCCAGGGTTGCCATCCACATTGTCCATTACAACGCGTTTTGGAAAAACTCCTTCGCAATGCCGAAATAAATCTCGAACTGCCATTGATAATCGTGGACAAAGGCTCACCCCTTTATCATGTATACCTCCAGGCCCAGAATAGCCTAAGTGGCTAAACATACGGCTGAGCTTCCTTGACATGCTCGCTTTGCAAAGCCTACATTTTACTTTACCACCCTCTTGCACACTAAACCAAGGAGAAAAATCCCCCGTCGGTTTGGCCACCATACTGACAAGTGTATGTTTTACCTCAATTTCAAAAAAAACCAATAAAATGTTTTCAATTTGAAACCCACAACGTGACAATGTATACAATATCAATGAAATTAGTCACACAAAGCTTTGAAAATCAAAGCCCCCCCCGTCCACCGAACTATGCATTACCAAGCAAGAGACTCAATAAATTGAAGCTCATAGCCCTTGGAAATCTTAGCATTCGATTTTTCGAGAGTGAATACCAAAGCTTCTCTTCTAACATTTATAGTCCCCTCCAGAAAATTAAAGGTTCATTTTTAGGGTTTTCATTCAAAAACAAGAAATGGCCCGGACGGGGCTGAAGCGAACGGGCGGATGGAGGCGGGCGGACGGGGCAGACGGGGCGGGCGGACGGGGCGAGCGGACGGGTTGGACAGGGCGGTCGGACAGGCCAGACGGGTCGGACGGGCGGTCGGACGAGATTGTCCGCACTGTCCGCCTTCCGACACCGTCTGCGGTTTGGACACGCCGACCACCCCACTTAAACACTGACCGCCGACGGCGTCCGCCCAGTTGTCCATTGGAGCATCCTAAAAGGTCGATATTACTCAAAAAGAATGGTAACATTTCCAAAAAAAAACAGCCTAATAATCACTGCTAAATGAGGATCAATGTAATTGATTTATCATTTTTTTTTTTTTCAATGTAAACCCTAAACCCTATACCCTAATTACCCTAAACCTTTTCTTTTCTCCCCTAAATTGTTTTACGAATGAGAGTAATGTGGTTAAGTTGAATATGTTTGGATTATTTACTCATATTATCCTTCTAAATAGGTTTTGAGAAGATCTAAAGATGGTGGGGATTTTTTTAAAGTTCATTAGGAAATCAAATGTTTTGCAGAAATAATCAATTCCTTTTTCATCATAAGCGAATGAAATTTTTAAAAAGGCCCCAATACATAATTAGAATAACAGTTTAATGGATTTCAACTTCATGATATTTAATGAAAGGTTGTGTTTTCTAATTAGAAGTGCATCACGATCTTCAAATGAACATCGAGTCTTTCATATTTTTTAATGAAATTTTGATTAGATTTGAAAACAAAGAAAAAGAATCAATGTTTTAACTTTCAAATCATATATGGCTATATTTTTCCTTAAAAACATAGAAAAATTCGTTACTTGAGTTGATTGAGTAGAATACATTATACACTTGTACATGTGCTATATTTATTTTGAAGGGTAATTCCAATATTCTTATTTCAGATGTTTTTAAATATTAATTTAAAAAAAAAGAGGGTTCATTGTTTAAAGATCTAAAAAATTGACAAACATAATTTCTATTATAAATAGGAATTGAATTCGGAATTCGAATTTTGAAATGATTCAAATGAACAAGATATTGATTATAAAATATTTCTTTGTTTGAGTTTTCAAAATGAATTCACGAAACAATTGCAAACTTTTGAACTTAGGTATATGATATTGTTTTTGGTTTGTACTTTGTAGAGTATAATACTTCAATTTTAATCCTAAACAAATGAAAAAACTCCACATGAATGAAATGTTTCTATGTATTGCACAAAGATTTCTACCAATTACTATGATAATTAAATACATTGTTACATTTCATAAAATATTCTACATAGAAAGAAAAAATCATTTCAGTTTTCAATCATGATAAACGATGTCTTCTACTCTTTCTGTTATATGTTCGTTTTGTATAACGTGTACATTGTACAATCTTTGAGAGCAGGGGAGTTCATTTTTGACTCTCATTGAAATAGAAAATATATTTGTGTTTGGATTTTGAAATCATTATCACATTATGTATTCTACGGTCTTGCAAGAATGCATCTTGCTCCTTCCTTTGAATCCTTTTGATATTTTCTTTTTTTTCCTTTGCTTTCTCGTAGGGCTTTTGTTCTCTTGTTCTCTTCATTTGACCAACCTATTTGGCTTGGCTCTTAGTTTTTTTTTTTAATGCAATGGTTTATGCATATGTTATAAAATATATATATTATTTATTTAAAATTAATATATTGATGAACAAACGCATAAAGACATTGAATGCTTTCACATTTAAAGTTATAAATCTATCATAAATCACTCTTGCAAATTTGAATGATTGAATCGAAAATTTGAAAATGTAATTACAAGAGCTTTCAATTCAATCAATTGCATAAATCATAAATGTTGAAATGCAACTCATATGAGTTTAGCATCTATGAAGATTAATTCATGCCATCCACATGCAATTTTCCAATTTAATAAAATGCAATTGAGTACTTCAATTTCTTTCCCTTCAATTCTCCAAGTAACATTCACTTCATATCTTTCTCTATTTGTTTATTTAATTTTTGGGAACAAATGGAGAAACCATCTTTGTCTATATTTGAACATGCACTCTTATTTGATTGATGAAGAATAGATCTATGAAATATATAATAATTGATTTGTTCATGTTGATTTATCTAATATATTTTATATATGTATATATATTTATATATATATATCATCAAAGGAGTATGGAAGACAAGATTGACAGATTGTGTTCAAATGTTGTTGATTTTGAAATGATTTAGTACTATATCATTTATAAGAATATTATAATAGTATTATGTTATAATATTCCTAAAACAATTGCAACAAATATTAAAATACATGCTAAGTTAGGTTTGTTAGCCTACCAATTGTTCATTAATAGACATAATTGAATAGCCCCCTTAAATGAAACACTCAATATCTAATATCTTACAATCCAAATGGTGGATTTGTCTAAAATTTTTTCCGCATCTTTTCCAACTAATTTACTACAAGATCCTACGGTTACATATGCCCAAAAATATTTTTCTTCCAAGACTTGGTATTTGCACTACTGCTAGCAGTTTTGAAGTGTTTTTAGTGAAAAGAACTTTAGGGGCTAAACATCTATACCATTAGATTTTGAAAAAAGAACAATTTGCTTCATTGGGGATAACTATAAGTCCATGCTCTTTTTCGATAGTCAAAACATACTTACAAGGACTTGGACATTTAGCGGTTTACTAAGTGATTAGACGTCAACTAATTCAATTTAATAGTAGAATTTTTATTTAAGTACCTTCTTACAATTGCTTTATACACAATGCAACGTGAATATTTGGGTACATATATTAAACGTCGCAATCCTTTCGTGAATTTTTGCACATTTTAGCTCATATCTTTGTACAAAAATATCATTTATCAAGAATTCATAAATTTGGTCATAAAGGAAGGCTACCTTTTTTAATTTCAAATTTTACATTGAATGAATGAAAAGTTAGTTGAACTATACAGTGCCATGAAGACCTCTGTTTATCGTGCAAAATATGGGTTTAGGGTCGCTTTAGGGTCAAACCGCCCCATCCGTCCTCGTACCCGTCCGCCCCATCCGCCTAGACCCCTGTCCGCCTAGACCCCGTCCGCCTTCATACCCGTCCGTCCCATCCGCCCAGACCCCCGTCCGCCCAGACCCCGTCCGCCCCGATACCTGTCCGTTGTCCGCCCTGTCCGCCCCGTCCGCCCAAACCCCGTCCACCTCGATACCTGTCTGCCGTCCGCCTTGTCAGCCCCGTCCGCCCCGATACCCGTCCGCCCTGTCCTCCATCCGCCCTGTCCGTCGGATTCGGCATCCGCCCATCCGCCCCGATACCCGTTCGCCCTGTCCGTCGAATCCGGCGTCCGCCCTGACCGCCCCGATACCCGTCCGCCCCATTACGGCGATGCGTCCGCCCCCCCGGACCGTCCGATCGAGCGGACGCCAGATTTGTCCGCCCGTGGCCGTCCGATCGGGCGGACGGGGCTCTAGGGTTTTGGGGAGGCGAACGGCCGATCCGTCTGCCACCCCCGGCCCGTCCGATCGGGCGGACGGTTTAGGGCTGTCCAATGGGGCCGATGGGCCGTCTGCATTGTCACTTCTGCTTTGCCCCTTGTGAATGCAAGGTGGAGCGGAGAGCTTGGTGGTTCATCCTCCATTGGCTCCTTTCCGAGGCAAGGCAAGAGTGGTTTATTGGGGCCACCTTGTTGCCAATTTTTTGAACACTTACGCGTGAATTCAATTTCAAATTAAAAAATTTGATCTATATCAATTTCATTTGTCACGATGACGAAGGGGAAGAAGAAGGTTGCGAAGCTTAAACATGGAGAGGGACCATTGTCGCAGCATAGGGCAGGTTAATTCCCCATTATACTTACAAAAATCGCTCTAGAGTATAACTAAGTGATTCTAAAGATCGAACCCACGAGATCCTGTGAAGTATCTAACTCTATTAAGCAGTTAAGCTCAGTCAGTATCCCAATCTTACTTTCCGGTCCTAGATCTAGAACCAGAAATACCACCACACCGGATAACTACAGACCGGATTACTCCTTCTTCCGGTCCTACTTACTATCCGGTCCATACAATTACCCAAATCCCAGGATCTTACAACTTCCGGTCCTAGAAATCCGTCCTGACCAATCCGGTCCGGATGGTCATCATGTATCCGTAATCCTATCCGGTTTGGTTTTGCCTTTGTTTCACCATCAGAGGGGTCGCCGCTTACATTTGAGAGTGGTAGGCCCACCACTCCTTCCGTGACTTATAGTGGCTGAAGACCCACTGTCCTACTTTCTAAACTCCTAAGCTAATCCGGATCCGGTTTGGTCCTTCACAACAACCCAGATAGCAATCCGGGTTGTAGGTCACACAAAGACCCCACACTCGACCCTCTCGTACTACAATGACCTTGATGCTACTTCCGATCCGTGCGAAGACAAGTGGTTACAAGTGCACCCGTCCGTTCCAACATCAACTAAAGTTCTTCCGTTACCCATACGGGTGGTGAGACCTCACAGGAGATCGGACACTCAACCGGATTTCCCACCTGGGAGTTCTAGCACAGCTAAGGAATCCCTCCCTACCCGCCTAGCCTAACAACGGCTTTCTCACCCGGAATCTCAAACTCTAGACGTGCTGAGGAACTAAGTTCACTCCCAACTCTTAGATACCTAGTCACATGCACCTAGGATCGGAAAATAAACACCAAGGGGAGAAATCACTCGCAAACCAATTCGTACTATCCTAACTCCACATCATACAATCCTGTCGCGTCGGAGAGAGACACACAATGAAGAGAATAGAAAAGTACAAGAAGTTTGCAAAATGAACAACTCCCAGTTCCCATCTCAGGAACCGATTTATATACAAAGGGTCAAAACCCTAAAAGCACAAAAAGGAGCGGAAAACTCGTGGGGTTCCGCTACCATCCTAATCTAACTTCCGGTCTAACCTAATACTATTGAGCCGGATCCGGATCCGGATCCGCTCCTACTCCTAACTGAAATCAAAAATCCTATCTACCCTACAACTCTAGATCCTATTGTCGGGCTTCCGATCTTCGGGACTAGCTCCTCGAAGACTTCACTCAAATTCCGGATCCGTTCCCCCTCCGCAGGATTCGATCCGGGTGGAGACTCCAGGTCGATGGTGATATCCGGTCTCGTGCCCGGAGTCCCAGTCCGTGCAGACTTCTTGGACTCAGGAGTCCAATCCTTCCTATCCTTCGCAATAGTCGCGTCCGGAAAGAAATCCGGTAGCGAGATATCCGAAAGATGAATCCCTTTGTCGCACGTCGCTCCAGTCAGCTTCCGGTTGCTTTCCTCAATCCGGTCCGCAGCCTTCCGCCCCTCCACCATTGCCGTCTCCACCTGTTCAGCAAAGTCGGCGAGAATCCCGACCATCCGGGAACCGGATAGTTTCTTCTCTTCGTGGATCTTCTCGTCGAAGAGCTTCGCTTTGGCGGCGACCGTTCCGGTCTCTCCCAGGACCGCCTTGATTTGCTCGGCTATCTTCCGAGTCTCCTCCGCCATCTCCCGGGTGGCCGTCACGTCTTCCCGATAGGCAAAGAGAGTTGCCTTCAGGTTATCCACCTCCTCCTGCAACCGACGGATCTCTGCTTTCTGCTTCCGACTCTCTTCCGGATTGGTGATGCACTCCGCCACCTGTTCCGCCAACTTACTGTCCGGTGGCGCACCTACCAACTTGCCGATCGCCGCAAGCGTCCTGTGCTTGACCTCCCAATCCGCCCTGATGTTGCAGAGGACGTTGATCAGACCGTTGAACGGATCTTGCATTTCCGGGTCTCCCCCGGAAACAGTCTTCTCGGCTTCCGGTTTCTCTTCCGGGGCCGGTCTGTCTTGACCGGGAGGCGTCCCGCGCTTGTGTGGAGGCGTCAACTTCTGTTGCTTGATGGGCGGCATCGGCTCCTCCTCTTTCTCGCTCGACTCCCGTTCTGACCCGGAATCGGATTCGGCCTCATCATCCGTTTCCGACTCCCCATACTTCAGGAGGACTTCCTGAGTCTTCCACACCTTCTCTTCCGTGTCGGTGAGGACTTGGTGTTCCCGATAGAGGTGGAAGAGGTAAGGGCACACTGGAGTGGCCCTTTTCTTCCCAACCCTACTAACGAGCTGGGCCACGAGATCGGAAATGATCCGTGCCCAGTCCACTTTCCGGGTACCACTGAGGGCACCGAAAATGGTGTTGCCGAGGGTGATCGTCACCCTGGTCGGCTTTTCCGGGTGAAGAACCGGAACCAGGAATTGCAGGAGCCGACGGTGTCGGTCATCCAAGCAATCCTCGACCACGTATCCGTCCTTCGGGTTGACGGCTCCCTGGAACTTCCCTCGGACAAACTCATCCTTCCGGTTCGCCATCCCTAAACCTCCTGCCCGGAAACCATAAACCGCTCTCCACATTCCCTCATTCCAGTTGACGGGAGTTCCTCTCACGGTGTTGTCAAACTGGTTGGACAGCTTTCCGAGGAGCTCCTTGACCATTCTCTCCTCCCTAAAACCCCAAGGTTTCTCGGCAAACCCGAGGCAACCCATGGATTTGAGATCATCCATGAGTTCAGACTTTTCCGGCTCTGTGGAGGGAATAACCGGAATGACTTTCCGGAGCTTCACCTCGCCTCCAGAGGGACTCGCTTGTCTCGACCTACGTAGCGGAGGCATTCCCACTCACATCTACCTCACTCTCTCCTAGCCGCATGTCCCGTTCCTCACGTTTTCTCTCCGATCTCAACCGGAATCAAAACGAACAGAACACAAACGCACAAACGCCAAAAACTCAACCGCGCACGCTCAAGGTCGAGTTTCTAAAAGGGGGTGCAACAGTGAAAGCTCCTCCTTTTATAGTCCCTGGACCCTTTCCGGTTTGTCATCATAAATCCGGTTTACCATCATAATCCGGTTCATCATCATAATTCGGTCCTAGATCTAATCCGTGTTGCATTCCATTTCCGTCGTTAGTTACTCCTGACCGGATTAGATCCAAGAGGCCCACTACTTCACATTCCATGCTAATTTTGAGTTTTCCTTGTCCACCTTATCGGATCCGGTTCCCTAATGACTAGTTTCCGTTCCTATTTTGGTGTATACTAAGAAAATCAAAATTTTAGGCTGCGACAACCATCAAACTTGGAGGTAGCTCGCCAAAGTCCTTCGGAGGAATGCAAAAAATTCATGATTGAGCGCATCGTTCAATTTTATGAATCGGAAACAACATTGTCTTTAAACAATAAATACATCAGATATCAAGAGGAGTGCGTGTCTAAATTCAAGGTAGACATGATACAGATGTTGTTGCATGCATTGAATGTGGCGAAGTGGCATGACGAAATGCATAAAACGTACTTCACCAAATGTTTGGAGAACAAGGTTCATGACGCTTTGTGGAATTCCAAAGTCATTTTGGTTAAATATGGCAAAGAATATCGATCCAATGACGCCCAGTTTGAAGAAATGATTCTGAAAGCGGACTTATTTAGGGGGCGATGTGCTCCATTCGCCAAAACGCACAATCGAGTTGGTTCAATTGGTTGGTGGAAAAGCAATGATGGAGTTGCTGAAGCAGAAAGGACCAGACGGCACCTCATAGCACTTCCAGATACAACACGCGTGATTGCTATTGATGATAGAACGATGAGAGGTAGATATGCAACGATTCGAAAGGTTTGTATTGAAGGATGTCCAAGAATACTTCCTCATTGGGAGTTTGCGGCAAAGAAATCCATTCACCACCAAACTCGACCCGATCTTGCAAAGCTAGAACATCAAAACGAATTAATGGCTGTTCAAATTCCACACGCAGGTGTGATACGGTTTGCTGCGGTGCACGGAACGACGTGTGAAGGTTATGCATATTGGTGGAATGGTGGAACTCTTTGACAAATGTTGAATATGGATAAGGACTTTCCAGACAACATTCAAATTCATTTGATGTATACAAATCCAACCAAAGAGGAGGTTGTAAAAGCTCACCATTTAGGACGATATCGGAAGAAGCGCACGAAGTTGACATGGGCGTTTATGCATATAATGTATGCAGTGCATCTTGCTGGACATTTGTACAATGATCTTTCTCCGGACAACATTTTGTTGCATTTTCCAAAGGATGAGTCACGTGTGTACATTGGAGTTTGCGATTGGGGCATGACCACCTTAGCTTCTCAACCAATGAAGTCTTTGTACACAATTACATCAGCAAATGAGATGAAACAAACTTTGCAGAGGAGATGGTGGGTGGATCCACGTATTGCATATTTGCATAAAGCAGGTGCACATGTGGAAGTCATTCCGATGTATTCACGTAAGTCGGAAGAATATGCCATTCAAAAATTGCTCGGCGGATGAATGGAAACAACATGTCAGAGGCGTATTTCAACGTGCTACGAAACACATCTAGTGCGACAAAATTTCCCTTTCATGACTTTGCAAAAGTGTTTTATGCTTACTTGAAGCGCATTTCTTCGAAGACTGACGATGAAAATACTAGTTTGGCCCATGTGATTACGTGATTTTTTAATACATATCGTTGGCCGATGCCAAATGAACATTTCCGCCATTTATATTAGATTGGTAGTGCAGAAGTAGTAGTTGAATAAGTTATATAGGCATTAAAAATTAGTTTAGAAATATAGAGGTGGAATGAAAAAAATTATATGTGCAATTAGCCAAATGTGCACAATGTATGGTATTCTACATTAAATTGAATACATTTTGCCCATATTGATTATGTTTGTATTTGTGTTGATTTTGATTTTTTAAATAGTATATATATATATTTGAAGTCACAAACTTTTTTAGTTTGCCTTCTGAAAATGAATTGGAATTTTTTCATAGTTTCAAGACTATCATGGACTCATGGTCAAACTTTATAATCTTTTAAATTGTTTAAAGATTAAGGGAGTGACTGCGGGGCAGTTTGGATAGGGCAGTCGGGGGAAATAGGGCCGTCAAAGTGGACGGGGCGGACGGGGTGGTCCCGGCGGACGCTGCGTTCGCCGGGACCGCGAATGTCAGCGGACGCTGCGGACACAGCGTCCGCGTCCGGACATTGTGTCAACCCTGGCGTCTATGCAGCATTTGTGACATGGATTCGTTGACAATTTCGGGAAATTCGGATCGAAAATCAGCAACGTCTGTACTTGAGTGTAAAGCCTCCAACAATGGCCACAAGTACCATTTCAGGTATTCGTTGTCATCTGCCAATGAGCACATCCACTTCACATAGAATGGGGTATTGATGATTACATTAGCCTCTGGATTGCACTAGACCCTATTGTGTTTACTGTCTACTATCACTATATTAGTAGCACCAAAATGAGGCCATGTTGCATACACTACCTCTAATTGCTTACCCCACTCGGTTGGATAGCCATCTTCGATGTCCTCACCTTCAAGAACTTTACTTGACTAAGCAAATAAGGGGGTTCCGGACCTTAAAGCTTTCATATCAGCCAAGACTGTAGACAACACATCCTCCATATGGAGCTTATTGCTGCTACCCCAGAAGCCCATACAATAATTGCTAAAGTGTCGACAAAGGAAGGGCTTCAACCATGGTCAAAATACTACTCTCCAAAGCATAGTTCGAATGGTACTTTGAATTGTAGGGTTTGGGTTTTGTTTAGATAACATACCACAATCTAACAATGTACCATGTACATTGAAAATAATTAATTTTGAGTGACCACAATTTCTAAATTTAGGTATGAAGCAAGAAGTACCAAAAGGTCTCACCTCACTTAACATTACTGGACAAATGCCGGGTGGGATAAATACCTTCAACGGCGACTTTGGTGGTTTCTTAGACTTTTTTGTGACAGCGATGGGGCTCCTGCGGCTTCTTCCACTAACTTTGCCCTCTCCCCAATAACCTCCTCCACATTTATTGTGTTCTTCTCTGCCTAACATGTTCCAATTTTGATGTCACCGTCCTCTTTCTCTGCTTCCCCTGCCACGCCGGCATTGTTTGCTGGTGAAGGTGCCAGTGAAGGTCCTCCACTATCAAGCATACCCGGCTCCCGCTCTCCCTCTACAGGATCCTCACCCACCACCTTTTGCTGTTCAACTGCTGAGATCTCTTTACGTCCTTTGGGAGAGTGGGCTGCAATTTCAGTGGTTGTTTGTGAGTGCAAGACTACTAGTGCCGCTGGAGCTAACGGGGGAGGCAAAGATGGAACGTCAACCTCTACAACGAACTCCAACACTGCCTTCGTCATTGGCTACGGATCTATCTATGTTTTAGAGACCAAAACTTCCTCAGTCACTAACTCATTGACAACCCGTTCAGCCACCTTCCACTCTTTGGGCATGCGTTCAAGGTCAACTACTTGGGCTTTAGGTCAGACCCCCGTGTGGCTTCACGAGGGTCCAAGTGAAATTCATCCTCAGACAAGGTTATGTCAGCAGCCACTGTAGTCACCTGATTTCCCGATTTCTTTCGTAGTTTGGCAGAAGGCTCTCTTCTTTGTCCCAGTGCACTATTTTCAGAGGGACTCCGTTCATCCGCATGTGCTGAATTCCTCATGAAGGTGGAGAACATTGAACGCAATTCACCTATGGCCTCAGAAGTGGTTCTTGTAGGGTTGACGAATCTCTACGTCCGCCCGAAAAAAGCGTCCGTAACCCGGATGTCCCAATGCACGGACGCTAGCGGACGCAGCGTCCCTCCCACCGTCGGAAAGCAAACGGGCGGGGTGGATGGTCAGGGTGGACGGCCCGAGGTGGACGCCCGAATCGTGCGGACCACATCAGTCCGCGTGTCGATCGGACGGTTGTAATCGGGCGGACGGGCGGACAAGCGGACGCTTCATCCGCCGAAACTGCGAATGTCAGCGGACGCTGCGGACACAACGTCCGCGTTCGGACGTCCGGTCGTCGTGTCAACCCTGGGTTCTTGAAGTTGCTACGAATTGTTGGAGCTTCACGTCAATGTCCTTCCTCCATAATTCCATGGCCTCCCAACGACTTCAGTCACTTGTTCCTCCTGCCTACTTATAGACATGTATATGACAATGAGGTCACAAGACCCTGAGTTAGGTTAAAGATGCAAAATATGACTAATATTGCATAGTGACTAGGAAATGACTAAGCCACAACTGCAAACAAGGGAGGGTCATTCCCAATGACTTCAACTATGAGAACTACTGGTGTACCATTAGGGGTGGGCATTACCAATCGACAAAGTAACTTTATGATGTAAAGTCAGCACGGCAAAATCGAGAAAAAAAAGGGAACACAAAGAGGCACTGTTGAACGCACATACTTACAATATTTTGAAGCTCAGTGAAAATTATGGTATTTGTACCACAATACTAACAACAAAAAAAATTGGAAATTAGTATATGCGTCTTGGGGTACGAAGACACATCCAAAAATTGGCTACTTATAGCTTAGTTTCTTTTCCACTACATATGTCACTGATCAAGGTACATTCTACACCCTATACCTAAAAGAGACGGGGAAGGACAAATCCATTGTGCTGTAAAAGAACTGGAAGGAAAAAACCCAAGAAAAATTTGGGAACGGAAATGAATCCTTAACTATGTGCTCGAAAGTCTTGTGCTTCAGATAACCATGGCTCTTAAACAATTCTTGAATGATTGTGTGACTTAAATATGACTCAAGACAACTTTGGTATGACTGCAACGTGACTAAACAAGTATAGCAATGCAACTGCATCCTAGACCGCTAACACAGCACAAGGGCACGTCATGCTTCAAATGATATTCAATGATGCCAACTCTCATGCATTTGGCAACATAGTGCATCCACTGACGTGACAAGTAAAAACTGGCGACTGCTTGCCACATCTAGATAGGTGGAAGTCTCCTACCACATACCCGACTGGACAACTAAATCCACTTATCAAACAGTTCCAATCCTCACACACGCAAACAAAACAATTTACCTTTGAACCGGAAGGGGAACTCACAATGCAAGCTAGTCTTGGCCGTGCACTTGAAAGACTCCCCTCGCCATCGTCCATTATGCCATTGCTTGTCTCGGGACCTCTTCCTTGTCAACATTACACAAAGTTGTATTTCATCTTCGTCCACTAAGTATAAGAAAAGAAACCATTGCGTGGACCCTCAAACCTACACACACTTGCATTTCACAATTAAATAACAGAACTCAACAAGGATATTGGACACTTACCGTTGAGGATGGGCAACCGGATTTTCCTCTCCTCCCCATAGACGACAGATTCTTCACACTCTGTCCTGCAATAGCCATCTTCTCTGCCTTTTCTTTCTGCTTGTCCATGTTCCAATAGTCCTTCAGGCAGTCCCACTCCGGTTTGTTGATATGAAGAGGAGGAGTGTCAATTCCCTTCAAATATCGATTCTTTAGGTGACATCTTTTTGCCTTTAGGTACCTCGACAGGGCCAACCTAAATCCCACCATACTCAGCAGATTCCCCAAGTACTTGAATTCGTTGTCCAAGGTGGCTCTGAGCTTTTGCAATGTGTGTGGCTCATGCTTGGACTAGTTCACCACACTTACGTCTAGACATTTTGGGACCAGGTTGCGCAAAGCTTCATCCCAAGCATTTTTCCCTTCGCATGTGGTATCCACTTTGTCGCTTGGTAATACAAACACTCGGTTTGGCTTCTCCCGTAAGGGCACATTGGCAACTAACCAAATCAAAATGAGCTTTTTGTTTCCTTCGAGCATTGCGATTGTCAATGTCTTCTGTAAGGGCAAGTGCATTCTGTCCAGCCCATACATTTGGAATTACTACTGGTAGTCCTGAGGTCCATGCAGTTTGGGATTGCGGTTGGACTGGCATGTGGTGCCCTGGCACCCACATGAGATTCGGTTGGCTGGATTCAATTGCTAGAGGAGGACGCGGTGGTGGTGCAATGTGCACTAGCACACATTGGCCCAACGTTGTCTTGTTCCTCTTTGTCCTCTTGTCAAGCAGAGGTTCTTCGTCCTCCAGCTCAAGGTCGTCTTCAAAAGAGTCCATAAGCTTTTCCTCTGATCCTACCGAAGAAGCCGTTACTTATCAAAATGATTCACAAATTCACTACCCTAAATCCAATAGTAAAGATGCAAGCGTCATAGGAAGACAAATCCCTCAATTTCCGAGGAAGAACCCTAAAACACTAAACCCTCAATGATACAAAAACCCTAAAATTGCTAAACCGATCCTAGAGGAACGATAAGAGATGTGCATTTACCTGCAGACTTTTTCTCCTTGTCGGATTGCTGCTCAACATGTGTACAAGCAATGGCGAGGTGCATCATACCTGTTGCGATGGCATCGCCATCATATTTTGTCGCCTTCGATGACGAGTCTTTCGCAGACCTCATCTGAGGGCTCCGCTTGCCTCCCTTTGCCTCTCCTGCTTTCCTAATTGGAACGCTTGCCCGCTGTAAACTCCTCTGCACAACTTTGTCGCCTCTCTTTTCAGAAATGGGAGGTGGTTTACTACCCTGGGCCTTGGCATTAGCTTTATCCTTGCCCCAACATCCAGAAAAATCGGCCTTCACAGGAAAACACTAGCAATGACGTTGACAAAGTACAAGACAAATCACATAACACTGGCGCGCACTCACTCCGGGCGAGAAGGCAAGGTTGGACAGGGGTTTTGCAAAAACACAGGATATAGTTCTCAAGGGAAGAAGACGACCATAGCGCCTCCTACGTGGCAGCCACGTAGGGAATATGGCTTCTTCAAGAATGTTTCTGGAATGTGACTAGTTAAGGACTCACAAATGATTTTCATGTGACTCTAACGGAGTCACCAACAAGTCTAGAGACATAAAATCCAACTCCGAAGGTTCTCATGAACAATAGACTTATGACTTGTGGACAAATGAATCATTGGAACACAGCATTGGGTGTGGAAAACCATATGAATGTGCCGCCTCTGAGCTTTGAAAAACGTGCAAGGGACAGGTTCAGACGACAACGGTACTTTTGCTCATACTTAGGAGTCATCTCCAAACTATGAATTCTTCCATATATAAGCCCACCAACATGGCAAATCCGTGGAGCTCAAATTACAACGCTTGCAGCAAGAACTCTGCCGTCAAGGGTTGTATGCGTACTGGCTTAAAGAAATTGAAAGAGCTTTGTTGAAGGGAAGGGGTCGGAAACTTACAGCTCCGCTCTTGCTGCCAAGGTTGGAGCAGCCATTTGTTGCACCCGGATGACGTTTTCATCACGCAACATTTCATAAATTCCCTTTTCAGGCAGTGGAGTATCCGACAGCACTTCCATTGTGTGGTATAAGTCTTCTGAATGTTCTCCCGTCACACTTGGGTTTACGATGAACACTGATCTCTCGTCAAGTTGTCCAATCACCCAGTCCGCCGCTTCACTATCGTCCTGGTTTAAGGGTGGAAGCTCCTCCACCTTAGCAATTGTAGCAAAGAGAGAGAGAGTGTGAGCTGTTGTGGGAGTCGCAAAATTGGAAGGAAGAAATGAGCTATTGTCGCGATACCAGAAGAACTTGATGAGCGAAGGTGATGCAAGGCTCTCTCGTGATGAGTGCCGTCGGTTACCGGTGGCTCGTCATTAAATTGAGGATTCTGGCAGTAGTAATCAACATTTAGTAGACATATGTTAGTCATTTACTTGTGTAGTTTTTCGACTATGTAGTGACTGGTGGAGTCATTCAGGAGTTACTAGAGACGCCAGTCAATGTTGAAAGCAGCACTACGACTCACATTTTTCAGAAATAGAAGGTATCGCTGATGGAGGCTAAATAAGTCCACCTACGGCCGTCCCTTCACAGGTTCGAGTCCATTACCCTCCTGCTTTCGGCTCTCTACATGACATGGTAACAAATTTGCCAAACCGGTGAAGATGATTCCTGCTAGGCTTCCAATGTCCGACAGTGGCAGATAAAGACTTAGAGATGAACACCTTTGGTTGAGGGAGTTACAACGAGCTAGAGAGTACAATGTGAAGAAGTTGCATTGTCCTTGCACAAAGTGCAAAGGTTGTAAGAGACTTCTCCTGAAGAACGTTTAGGCTCACCTTGTACGTCATGGAAGGCATCCGAATTGCCACATTTGGAGAGGCCTAGGGATTCCTTTGACTAGGAGTAGGAGCAAGAATTTTAGGGACCGCGCGCATAAAGAGGCATCAGAAGGCATGGACGCCCTAGATGTTGATGTTGACACAATAGGCATGCTAAATTAGGCATTGCATCTAGTGGACGCTCCAACATTTTTGGCCGAAAGAGTTCAAGAGGAAGTGAGAAATGCCTTTTTGACGCGGACTCTATCCACGAGGAGTGCATGGAGGTGTTCCATAGTGATGTTGCAGAGGCTAAGGAATGTTGTGACGAGCATCCTCCTCCCTCCGAAGGGACTGACGGACTTAACAGTGACGACCAGCGCCCTCCAGTTGCAAGCACTAATGGAGTTCACAGTGATAGAAGCTTTGATGCCAAGGCATTGCAAGGGTGCCTAGAGCCTCTATACAATGAAGCTGCTTCGAGCAAGCTCACAGCGACGATCTTGTTGATGAATTTGTGCACTATGCATGGTGTAAGCAACCATTGCACCAACAAATTGTTCAGCATTTTGCATTTTCATCTCCTACTAAGGAACAATAACTTGCCTTGAAATTACTATGCTGTGCAGGCCTTGACAGGGAAATTGGGTTTAATGTACAATACCATCCATGCATGTGAACAAGGCTGTGTGCTTTTTTGTGGGCCCTATGAGCAAGACCTACAGTGCTCCAAGTGTGGCAGTCGTAGATACCGGGACGAGGAGCGGCGTTGTTTTCCAATGAAGGTGTTGCGACACTTCCCCATCATTCCCAGACTGCAGCGCATGTTCATGAGTCCAAAATCTTGTAGCTCTTGGTTTGGTATGCAGAGAATCGAAGCATCCGTGATGGAGGCAACGACCTCGTTAAGCATCCCTGCAACTCCAAAGCTTGAAAGCATTTCGAGGAAAATGTGGATCCCTCCTTTGCTTGGGATCCTAGGAATGTTCACTTTGCCTTAGCAGCTGATGGAGTAAACCCTTACAAGCAAAATAGGACATCATGGTCAACATGGCCAGTATTGCTATTGAACTACAACTTACCCCCTTGGTTGAGCACAAAGAATTTTTTCATTTTGTTGGCACTCTTAATTCCAGGGATGGAGTCAGTGACAGGTGACGTGTTTGACGTATATTTAGAGCCGCTAGTGGAGGAGTTGTTGGAGCTTTGGGCCGAGGTCCTTGCCCATGACATCACTAAGGATGCGGGTGAAAAGGCTTTTCAGTTGTGTGCCATGTTGCTATGGACTATACACGACTTCCCGGGGTATGGCACAGTTGGAGGATTTTGTCATCAAGGGTATGCAACGTGTCCATGGTGTGGTGAAGACCTTGGTGCTGAGCATTCTATTGAACTGTCCAAGCAAACTTACGATGGGACTTGTTGATGGCTACCTGAAGATCATCCTTACAAATTAGAAGGTATGAAGGACCACTTTGACGGATTAATGGAAAACCACTCAAAACCCTAGGCTGTGATTGTGGAGGAACAAATGCAACATGCACTACAATGTGAGGCATGGAAAGCTACCGGAAACAAAGAGGGTGCCGTAGGGGACCCCTCCAAATTT
This sequence comes from Pseudoscleropodium purum, assembly GCA_963969395.1. NCBI lineage: Eukaryota > Viridiplantae > Streptophyta > Bryopsida > Hypnales > Brachytheciaceae > Pseudoscleropodium > Pseudoscleropodium purum. The sequence goes on along the minus strand of OZ017800.1, from coordinate 12,840,292 downwards.
TTTGGCCTGAAGCGGTTGAAGCATTCTATTTAGATTGCCATATTGGAGGGTCAGTGTCTCTAAATTTTGGCCTTTTTAAGCAAAAAACCTTAGATGGGACTCGTACGTGACTTTCTAGTCACCCGCTAGTTCTCCCAAGTCATTTACGAGTTACCATTATAGGGATATGTCAATGTTTGACTACGAAATGACTAGTATGTAACCAAGTTGTGATTGTGGACTTGTACCTAATCTGTTGGTCATGTCTACATTGCCAATATCTTCTCATTCGCTACAAGCTAGACCTCATGCATTGCGAAATGAATCTTGCCAAGAACTTTCTGAAAACCATATTAAGGAAGAAGGACACAGTCAAAGTGCGGAGGGATCTACAACGCCGAAATGTTAGGAGGCACTTGTGGCTCACTCCACACCCACGTAAGGCAGGGAAGATGGTGAAGCCACGAGCATCTTATATTTTGTCCGAACAAGAGTTTGAAAAGTTTGTCAAGTGCATATAGGATTTGAAAACACTCGTGGGGTACTCCTCAGACCTTAGCAAGTGTCTCCGCAAGAAGAATTTTGGTGGCCTAAAGTCGCATGATTACCATATTCTGATGCAACAGATCATGCCACTAGCTCTTTGTGATGTGATGTAACCAGGACCTCGTATAGCTATTATGAGAATGTATAGAGTATTTTGTTGCTGAGGCACAAAGGTATACAATCTAGTAGACTTTCCGTCTCTAAAAGCAAATGTGACAGAGAGCATGGCTCTTTTGGAGATCGAATTTCCACCTTCATTTTTTGACATAATGACTCATCTTTTATACCATTTGGCAAAGGAATTGGACTTGTGTGGTCCAGTTAGTACAAGGTGGATGTATCCAGTGGAGTGCTACATGAAAGTATTGAAGAACCACCTCCAAAACATGGCACGACTAGAGGCATGCATGGCAGAGGGGTACTTGAAAGATGAATGCATTGGATTCATTACGGAGTACTTGCTCAGCTTTGAGGGCTCTCACAGGCATATATGGGATGAAGACAAAGAATATGGAGATGCTGAAGAAGTTTTGCAAGGGGTAGAAAGGCTGTACGTGATGAGTTCCGAGCTGAAAGATGTGGCCCACTACTATGTACTCTCGAAATCTTGAATGTTGTAGCCATGCAGGCTTCATTCATGTAAGTTAAGGAGTTCACTCTTCCATGTGATACTGTGATCCCTAGTCAAGGTTGACAAGACCGTTAGACGTCCAGGATGTCCGGACGCAGACATTGTGTCCGCAGCGTCCGCTAACATTTGCGGTCCCCCCGTCCGCCCGGTTATGGCCGTCCGATTGACACACGGATTAATGTGGTCCGCATAATCTGGGCATCCGCCTCGGGCCGTCCGCCTCGCCTCACCCCACCCGTCCGCCTTCCGACGGCGCGAGGGACGCTGCGTCCGCTGGCGTCCGTGAAGACGGACGTCCAGGTTACGGACGCTATTTTGGGGCGGACGTACTGATTTGTCAACCCTGTCCCTAATATGGCTGAACTGTGAAGTCCTTTGTGTAAGCTAGGGACATTTTGACCTAGAATCTTGTATAATTCTGCATTAGTTGTAGTGGAGTCATTTTCAAGTCTTGCAGACGTTGAATGACTCGCAGTCAACATAGAAGTGACTACTTCAAGTCATGGAGAAGTCATAGAACTTCCACTACCTGATGAGAATTACTCCTAAAGTCTAGATAGCGCCAAGGTTGACAGGATAGTCAAACGTCCAGGACGTCCGGACGCGGACTCTATGTTCGCAGCGTCTGCTGACATTCGCGAACGTTGTCCGCCCCGTCCGCCCCAATACCCATCCGCCCCGGTACGGCCGTCCGATCGACACACGGACTGATCTGGTCCGCAGGATCTGGGCGTCCGCCCCATCCGTCCGCCTTCCGACGGCAGGAGGGATGCTGCGTCCGTTGGCGTCCGTGAAGACGGACGTCCGGACGTCCGGGTAATGGACGCCTTTTTCGGGCGGACATAGAGATTTGTCAATCCTGGATAGCGCGTCCTACTGGATCTATTTTGGAGTGCGGACTGTCTACTTCTAGGTTTAATTGTATTTCTATGGATTGGCCAGGATGTGGAGGACTAAATCGCAAGAGAATCCGGAAATGCCATCCTTAGCTGATTGGATGCAACACAAAGTGGGAGAGTTAGACTTGGATTTGCATAACCCAGAACATATAGACCACTTTCTCCTCAGAAAGAAGCCGTTCCAGAGAGCTACTAGATATGCACGAGTCACAGCATTTGGCAACCACTTTAGAGTAGAGGATGATAGTACAAGATACTTGTTGAGTTACAACAGTGGGGTAGCATCCGTTTTCCACGAGACTGCTGGAAATGTTGAGGAATCTTCTGTGAACTACGTGGGAATACTTCAAGACATACTTGAGTTGGATTATGGTGCATTGAGTACAAAGATAATTCTACTTCGTTGTGAGTGGGTGAAAACCATAGACAATCGAGGTAACCCTACGTATACAAAGGACAAGGCTGGATTCCTTGTAGTGAACTTTCGGCACAAATTGCCTTGTTTGGCAGACCCATTCATTTTTCCAAGCCAAGCTACTCAAGTTTTCTTTTCAGACGTTACAGGAAGACCGGGTTGGAAAGTTGTGCTACGAAAAAAGGTACGAGCTCAACAAGAGGTTGTTGATACATCCGATTCATTTATGAACACAACAGTGGAGAGTGACGGGCTAAGAGCTCCCCATAACCTGCCAATTCCAACCAAAACGGTAAATTTAATTGGGGCCATAGAATTGTTGGAGGAAGACAACTTGTTAGCACGGGCAGGATATTAGTGTCATTCCGATACATAAAGTGCTCATACATGCTGCTCTCGCAGCTTAGAATTTTGATTTTCTTAGTATACACCCAAATAGGAACGGAAACTAGTCATTAGCTAACCGGATCCGATTAGGTGGGGAAGGAAAACTCAGAATTAGCACAGAACGTGAAGTAGTGGGCTTCTTGGATCTAATCCGGTCAGGAGTAACTAACGACGGAAACGGAATGCAACACGGATTAGGTCTAGGACCGGATGATGATGATGAACCGGATTATGATGGTCAACCGGATTCATGATGACAAACCGGAAAGGGTCCAGGGACTATAAAAGGAGGAGCTTTCACTGTTGCACCCCCTTTTAGAAACTCGACCTTGAGCGTGCGCGGTTGAGTTTTTGGCGTTTGTGCGTCTGTGCGTTTGCGTTCTGTTCATTTTGATTCCGGTTGAGATCGGAGAGAGGAAGTGAGGAACGGGACGTGCGGCTAGGAGAGAGTGAGGTAGATGTGAGTGGGAATGCCTCAGCTACGTAGGTCGAGACAAGCGAGTCCCTCTGGAGGCGAGGTGAAGCTCCGGAAAGTCATTCCGGTTATTCCCTCCACAGAGCCGGAAAAGTCTGAACTCATGGATGATCTCAAATCCATGGGTTGCCTCGGGTTTGCCGAGAAACCTTGGGGTTTTAGGGAGGAGAGAATGGTCAAGGAGCTCCTCGGAAAGTTGTCCAACCAGTTTGACAACACCGTGAGGGGAGCTCCCGTCAGCTGGAACGAGGGGATGTGGAGAGCGGTTTACGGTTTCCGGGCAGGAGGTTTGGGAATGGCGAGCCGGAAGGATGAGTTTGTCCGAGGAAAGTTCAAGGGAGCCGTCAATCCGAAGGACGGATACGCGGTCGAGGATTGCTTGGATGACCGACACCGTCGGCTCCTGCAATTCCTGGTTCCGGTTCTTCACCCGGAAAAGCCGACCAGGGTGACGATCACCCTCGGCAACACCATTTTCGGTGCCCTCAGTGGTACCCGGAAAGTGGATTGGGCACGGATCATTTCCGATCTCGTGGCCCAGCTTGTTAGTAGGGTTGGGAAGAAAAGGGCCACTCCAGTGTGCCCTTACCTCTTCCACCTCTATCGGGAGAACCAAGTCCTCACCGATACGGAGGAGAGGGCGTGGAAGACGCAGGAAGTGCTCCTGAAGTATGGGGAGTCGGAGACGGATGACGAGGCGGAATCCGATTCCGGGTCAGACCGGGAGTCCAGCGAGGAAGAGGAGGAGCCGATGTCGCCGATCAAGCGACAGAAGCTGACGCCTCCACACAAGCGCGGGACGCCTCCCGGTCAAGACAAACCGGCCCCGGAGGAGAAACCGGAAGCCGAGAAGACCAATTCCGAGGGAGATCCGGATATGCAAGATCCGTTCAACGGTCTGATCAACGTCCTCTGCAACATCAGGGCAGATTGGGAGGTCAAGCACAGGACGCTTGCGGCAATCGGCAAGTTGGTGGGTGCTGCACCGGACAGCAACTTGGCGGAACAAGTGGCGCAATGCATCACGAATCCGGAAGAGACCCGGAAGCAGGATTCCGAGATCCGCCGGTTGCAGGAGGAGGTAGATAAACTGAAGGCAACACTTTTTACCTATCAGGAAGACGTGACGGCCGCTCGGGAGATGGCGGAGGAGACTCGGAAGGTGGCCGAGCAGATCAAGGCGGTCCTGGGAGAGACCGGAACGGCAGCGGCCAAGGCGAAGCTCTTCAACGAGAAGATCCACGAAGAGAAGAAACTATCCGGTTCCCGGATGGTCCGGATTCTCGCGGACTTCGCCGAGCAGGTGGAGACGGCAATGGTGGAGGGGCGGAAGGCAGCGGACCGGATCGAGGAGAGCAGCCGGAAGCTGACCGGAGCGACGTGCGACAAAGGGATTCACCTTTCAGATATCTCACTACCGGACCTCTTTCCGGATGCAACTATGGCAAAGGACAGGAAGGATTGGACTCCTGAGTCCAAGAAGTCTGCACGGACTGGGACTCCGGGCACGAGACCGGATATCACCATCGACCTGGAATCTCCACCCGGACCGAATCCTGCGGAGGGGGAACGGGTCCGGAATTTGAGTGAAGTTTTCGAGGAGCTAGTCCCGGAGACCGGAAGCCCGACGATAGGATCTAGAGTTGTAGGGTAGATAGGATTTTAATTTCAGTTAGGAGTAGGAGCGGATCCGGATCCGGATCCGGCTCAACAGTATTAGGTTAGACCGGAAGTTAGATTTAGGTGGCGGCGGACCCCCATGGGTTTTCCGCCCCTTTTTGTGCTTTTAGGGTTTTGACCCTTTGTATATAAATCGGTTCCTGAGATGGGAAGGGGGAGTTGTTCATTTTGCAAACTTCTTGTACCTTTCTATTCTCTTCGTTGTGTATCTCTCTCCAGCGCGACAGGATTGTATGATGTGGAGTTAGGATAGTACGAGTTAGTTTGTAAGTGATTTCTCCCCTTGGTGTTTATTTTCCGATCCTAGGTGCATGTGAGTAGGTACCGAAGAGTTGGGAGTGAACTTAGTTCCTCAGCACATCTAGAGTTTGAGATTCCGGGTGAGAAAGCCGTTGTTAGGCTAGGCGGGTAGGGAGGGATTCCTTAGCTGCGCTAGAACTCCCGGGTGGGAAATCCGGTCGAGTGTCCGATCTCCTGTGAGGTCTCACCACCCGTATGGGTAACGGAAGAACTTTAGTTGATGTTGGAACGGACGGGTGCACTTGTAACCACCTGTCTTCGCACGGATCGGAAGTAGCATCAAGGTCGTTGTAGTACGAGAGGGTCGAGTGTGGGGTCTTTGTGTGACCTACGACCCGGATTGCTATCTGGGTTGTTGTGAAGGACCAAACCGGATCCGGATTAGCTTGGGAGTCTAGAAGGTAGGACAGTGGGTCTTCAGCCACTATAATTCACGGAAGGAGTGGTGGGCCTACCACTCTCAAAATTAAGCGGCGACCCCTCTGATGGTGAAACAGAGGCAAAACTAAACCGGATAGGATTACGGGTACAGGATGACCATCCGGACCGGATTGGTCAGAACGGATTTCCAGGATCGGAAGTTGTGAGATCCTGGGATTTGGGTATTTGTATGGACCGGATAGTTAGTAGGACCGGAAGGAGTAATCCGGTCTACAGTTATCCGGTGTGGTAGTATTTCTGGTTCTAGATCTAGGACCGGAAAGTAAGATTGGGATACTGACTGAGCTTAACTGCTTAATAGAGCTAGATACTTCACAGGATCTCGTGGGTTCGATCTTTAGAGTCACTTAGTTATACTCTAGAGCGATTTTTGTGAGTATAATGGAGAATTGACCTGCCCTGTGCTGCGACACCAAGCTTAGTACACATATAATGTAAATAGTCACAAAATATTGCTACTCGAAAATATACAGGATCCATATGAGTAATATGTTGCTCATGAAAAGCTAGATAGGCTTGTGCACATAATATAGGTGTAGTAAAAATACCAAGTATCACAGGCCAATTATACTCAACTAAATCTAAAGTGGCCTTGGGGTTCCACTTATATCTTCTTTGACACTGGCAAAAACGGGAATTGGTACTTATAGATGGTGGTGGATTTGTCTGCCATTTGTCAGATATCTTCAAATAAATCTTATCATATGTTATATCTTCTTTCCTGGATAACCCATAATCTTCACCCAACCACTCTAATGCTTTCCAACTGGGTACAAGTCTCTCAATAGTTGTCGCAGCTTAGAATTTTGATTTTCTTAGTATACACCAAAATAGGAACGGCAACTAGTCATTAGCTAACCGGATCCGATTAGGTGGGGAAGGAAAACTCAGAATTAGCACGGAACGTGAAGTAGTGGGCTTCTTAGATCCAATCCGGTCAGGAGTAACTAACGACGGAAACGGAATGTAACACGGATTAGGTCTAGGACCGGATGATGATGATGAACCGGATTATGATGGTAAACCGGATTCATGATGACAAACCGGAAAGGGTCCAGGGACTATAAAAGGAGGAGCTTTCACTGTTGCACCCCCTTTTAGAAACTCGACCTTGAGCGTGCGCGGTTGAGTTTTTGGCGTTTGTGCGTCTGTGCGTTTGCGTTCTGTTCATTTTGATTCCGGTTGAGATCGGAGAGAGGAAGTGAGGAACGGGACGTGCGGCTAGGAGAGAGTGAGGTAGATGTGAGTGGGAATGCCTCAGCTACGTAGGTCGAGACAAGCGAGTCCCTCTGGAGGCGAGGTGAAGCTCCGGAAAGTCATTCCGGTTATTCCCTCCACAGAGCCGGAAAAGTCTGAACTCATGGATGATCTCAAATCCATGGGTTGCCTCGGGTTTGCCGAGAAACCTTGGGGTTTTAGGGAGGAGAGAATGGTCAAGGAGCTCCTCGGAAAGTTGTCCAACCAGTTTGACAACACCGTGAGGGGAGCTCCCGTCAGCTGGAACGAGGGGATGTGGAGAGCGGTTTACGGTTTCCGGGCAGGAGGTTTGGGAATGGCGAGCCGGAAGGATGAGTTTGTCCGAGGGAAGTTCAAGGGAGCCGTCAACCCGAAGGACGGATATGCGGTCGAGGATTGCTTGGACGACCGACACCGTCGGCTCCTGCAATTCCTGGTTCCGGTTCTTCACCCGGAGAAGCCGACCAGGGTGACGATCACCCTAGGCAACACCATTTTCGGTGCCCTCAGTGGTACCCGGAAAGTGGACTGGGCACGGATCATTTCCGATCTCGTGGCCCAGCTTGTTAGTAGGGTTGGGAAGAAAAGGGCCACTCCAGTGTGCCCTTACCTCTTCCACCTCTATCGGGAGAACCAAGTCCTCACCAACATAGAGGAGAAGGCGTGGAAGACGCAGGAAGTGCTGCTGAAGTATGGGGAGTCGGAGACGGATGACGAGGCGGAATCCGATTCCGGGTCAGACCGGGAGTCCAGCGAGGAAGAGGAGGAGTTGATGCCGCCGATCAAGCGACAGAAGCTGACGCCTCCACACAAGCGCGGGACGCCTCCCGGTCAAGACAAACCGGCCCCGGAGGAGAAACCGGAAGCCGAGAAGACCAATTCCGGGGGAGATCCGGATATGCAAGATCCATTCAACGGTCTGATCAACGTCCTCTGCAACATCAGGGCGGATTGGGAGGTCAAGCACAGGACGCTTGCGGCAATCGGCAAGTTGGTGGGTGCTGCACCGGACAGCAACTTGGCGGAACAAGTGGCGCAATGCATCACGAATCCGGAAGAGACCCGGAAGCAGGAAGCCGAGATCCGCCGGTTGCAGGAGGAGGTAGATAGACTGAAGGCAACACTTTTCGCCTATCAGGAAGACGTGACGGCCGCTCGGGAGATGGCGGAGGAGACTCGGAAGGTGGCCGAGCAGATCAAGGCGGTCCTGGGAGAGACCGGAACGGCAGCGGCCAAGGCGAAGCTCTTCGACGAGAAGATCCACGAAGAGAAGAAACTATCCGGTTCCCGGATGGTCCGGATTCTCGCGGACTTCGCCGAGCAGGTGGAGACGGCAATGGTGGAGGGGCGGAAGGCAGCGGACCGGATCGAGGAGAGCAGCCGGAAGCTTACGGGAGCGACGTGCGACAAAGGTATTCACCTTTCGGACATCTCTCTACCGGACCTCTTTCCGGATGCAACTATGGCAAAGGACAGGAAGGATTGGACTCCTGAGTCCAAGAAGTCTGCACGGACTGGGACTCCGGGCTCGAGACCGGATATTACCATCGACTTGGAGTCTCCACCCGGACCGAATCCTGAGGAGGGGGAACGGGTCCGAAATTTGAGCGAAGTCTTCGAGGAGCTAACCCCGGAGGTCGGAAGCCCGACGATAGGATCTAGAGTTGTAGGGTAGATAGGATTTTGAAATTCAGTTAGGAGTAGGAGCGGATCCGGATCCGGATCCGGCTCAATAGTATTAGGTTAGACCGGAAGTTAGATTTAGGTGGCGGCGGACCCCCACGGGTTTTCCGCTCTTTTTTGTGCTTTTAGGGTTTTTACCCTTTGTATATAAATCGGTTCCTGCGAAGGGAATTGGGAGTTGTTCATTTTGCAAACTTCTTGTACCTTTCCATTCTCTTCGTTGTGTATCTCTCTCCAGCGCGACAGGATTGTATAATGTGGAGTTAGGATAGTACGAGTGAGTTTGTAAGTGATTTCTCCCCTTGGTGTTTATTTTCCGATCCTAGGTGCATGTGAGTAGGTACCGAAGAGTTGGGAGTGAACTTAGTTCCTCAGCACATCTAGAGTTTGAGATTCCGGGTGAGAAAGCCGTTGTTAGGCTAGGCGGGTAGGGAGGGATTCCTTAGCTGCGCTAGAACTCCCGGGTGGGAAATCCGGTCGAGTGTCCGATCTCCTGTGAGGTCTCACCACCTGTATGGGTAACGGAAGAACTTTAGTTGATGTTGGAACGGACGGGTGCACTTGTAACCACCTGTCTTCGCACGGATCGGAAGTAGCATCAAGGTCGTTGTAGTACGAGAGGGTCGAGTGTGGGGTCTTTGTGTGACCTACGACCCGGATTGCTATCTGGGTTGTTGTGAAGGACCAAACCGGATCCGGATTAGCTTGGGAGTCTAGAAGGTAGGACAGTGGGTCTTCAGCCACTATAATTCACGGAAGGAGTGGTGGGCCTACCACTCTCAAAATTAAGCGGCGACCCCTCTGATGGTGAAACAGAGGCAAAACCAAACCGGATAGGATTACGGGTACAGGATGACCATCCCGACCGGAGTGGTCAGGACGGATTTCCAGGATCGGAAGTTGTGAGATCCTGGGATTTCGGTATTTGTACGGACCGGATAGTTAGTAGGACCGGAAGAAGGAGTAATCCGGTCTGTAGTTATCCGGTGTGGTAATATTTCTGGTTCTAGATCTAGGACCGGAAAGTAAGATTGGCATACTGACTGAGCTTAACTGCTTAATAGAGCTAGATACTTCACAGGATCTCGTGGGTTCGATCTTTAGAGTCACTTAGTTATACTCTAGAGCGATTTTTGTGAGTATAATGGGGAATTGACCTGCCCTGTGCTGCGACAATAGTCATATCATTAAACATAATAGAATATTGACCCAGAAATAAACAGGTAAGTATGGATCCTTGTACCAGGAGTCTAATATTCAACCACCCAACAGGTACATATGATGGTGGAGGTAGCTTGAATACAAAACTCTCTCATGTCAAATAAAACTTAATTTGCCCTTTGTTATAAGCATCCAAGGTAGTACATAATCTGATATAAGTCTGTTGGATGTTATAAACATAATGACTAGTAGTCAACTCACCTCTCTGAGCCACTGCTTCCCTATTCGCCACCGCTTGCAATAAAACTTCAAGATTGCCTTGTGAAGCTCTGGTAAAAGTCAATTGACTCCGTAGAAAGTGGAGTTCTCGCTTCTACTTATCCCATATCTCAGAAGATGTATAAAAACTGGAATCAATCTCATCTTGATGATCTGTAATCCACACTAGTCTTTTGGGTATAGTAGATGAATCCACAAGTCTTTTGCGTCGTAGTTCCTTTTCCAACTGTATATAATAACATAAAGCTCTAGCACCCAAATCAGCTACAGGATAATATAATGGTTCCCAACTGGTTAAGAATAAGTCTTCACATATCAACATTTCACATAATAAATTTTGCATATTTTCAAACTTACCAACTACTTCCCATATAACTTGAAATTGGTCTGGACTTAACCTTTGTTCTTTACATAGATCTAAAATACTCAAACATATAGTACTTTGGAGCTCATGTGCTCTATACAAAGAAAAAGTAGGTGCAGACTCAAGTTGACTCTACCACATACTCTGATACAGTTTGGATAATGTAGAATCCATATCAATACTCTCATCAGTTTGGATACATAGAGACACTGTAGATAATGGAACACATGGATTCACCAACTCTATTGAACTCTTCAAAATTTCTTCTTTTAATTTCTTATTTTCTTCTTCTAATAGTTCAACTTCATGAAGAGAATTAGTATAAGCCTCATCCATATCATTTCTAACATTTTGAACATTATTGAACTTTGTTCTCCATAAATTACACTCATCAATCTTACTTTTAAGCCTTTCCATAAAATGATTTTTATATTCCACATTCAAAGTCTCTAGTACTTGAACTTTTTCTTTTAATTTGGTTGCTCTACTTTTATAGATATGAACTTCCAAACTCAAATGGTTTACTTTTTCTTTATAAGCTTCAATTTCTTTTCTCAAATTATCAATTAAGATTGAACTAGACTTAGATTTTGATGAAGTAGAAGAAATTGAACCTAATGATGTTTCTTTCTCAATCTCACGTGAATACGTGATATGGTGGGACTTTGCAACATGTTGTCCATATTCCTTATTTTTTTACTCAAAACTTGACATGTCAGAAGAAAAATTTAACTAACTTGTTTGACATATAGGAGTATAAGAATAGTAATAATAGGTAAGGAGCTAATTGTTCTTTTATATCAAATAATATATTATATACATATGTTTAGACATAGACAACATAATAGACAGTCATTTGATAGATTGAACTAGACTCTAAGTTTCAACACTGAAATGATATGAAGGAAAACTGCCTAATTGTTCTTTTCTTATTATTGACCTAAAATGAGATTTAAGGATAACTATAAATAAGACAGAAAATAACAAGAAAAGATTAGACTTAAGTATGGTATTGATTTTTGTTTTCTTCATCCATTGTGCTATCTATCTTATTTCTTCCTTTTTGGCTTCAAGTTCTTTACAAATGAGTCTAGCGATACTCAATCCTATTTTTCCACTCTTTTTTTCTTATTATAGTGTAATTCTTTCTTTTAATTCAGTCAATCCTCACTGCTCACAAAAATCACTCTTAATCTTCTTGTCTCTCAAACTCTCTACAAAATCATTCTCAAACGTAAATTTCTTTTGTGGAATTTCCTATTTATTTCAATAAATGTTTAAAATTTGTATATAGGATTCACGTTAGGATTTTCTAAAACGAAGTTAGAAAGCTTTTTATTTATCATGTTTTCAAGAATGAAGATTATGTGATTATTTCTAGATCCCCATTTATTATTAGAACGAGGCTTCTAATTTCTGTCTTCTCTTGGGAATTTTGCCTTTATATAATTGGAACTCACCTTTATTTTATGCTCATTTTCTTTCAAGGCAATTTCTCTAGATAATTACAGGTTTCTTAATTTTTCACGTTAACTTCAAGAATAAAAAGACAATGAGGGAAGGTAACTAATTGTTCTTTTCTCCAACTAACATTTGGGAAATGAAAGTTATTTAAGAGGTCTCTCCAATTTCTTTATCATGTTCTCTCTTATTTTTCTCCTCACTAGCATAACTCTTATAACTTTACTCATTATCCAACTTGAGATAGTTAAATTATTTTTTTACACAATTGATACATGTATGTTGTTTGCTAATGAGATGCACTCGTTTATCAGCAATGCTTTCATGATTACGCCAACGTCTCAATAGATATTCCATTCTTCCATGGTAGGAATCTACGGTTTCTCTAGGTCCCATTCTCATGTTCCGCAAACGGTCTTGAATATTTTCTATAAAAGCTAATGGACGAAATCTCGTTAGAAAGGCATCTTTCAATGCTTCCCATGTCACATAGGATCCATGAGTTTGATGCCATTCCTGAGCAGCACTCGTTAAGGTGGCAGGAAAGGTTATCAAATAATTGGCCTCAGGTATGAGGTTTGTTTGACATGTCATCAAAAATCTATTGACATGATAATCAGGATCAGATCCTGGATGGCCCGAGTATTGTGGCAATGGAACCAAACTCAAAGGTCTTGGTTGTGCCATGTTTATGTCAGAAAGGTCTTCACTAGATGGTGAACTATCACTAGAGTTATCCTTTGAGGGAGTCAAATTTAATGAGGATGAATTAGAACACTCTTCTGAGGTACTCAAATCATTTTGATTATTATTTTCTTCTTCAAATAGTGGTAAAAATTGACCTGAAGAAGTTTCAAAATGAGAAGGTGTATCAGAATGCTCTAATTCAGAAGTGATAGGATCAAAGTTTTCGTTCACATTGTACACGAGCTTTTGCAAGCGTTCTTGTACATTGGGGCTCTCTTCACCTCCAGATTTGTGTAAATATTCTGCAATTGGACTAGTAAATAGAGGTTCTAAAGTAAGATTCCTAGGTCTTGAAAACAAGTACTCCACAGGAGTTGAATGTAATGTAGGCAAATTTGAAAATTGTCCTTGTTCAAAAGTTGAATAAGGAATTTCTTGAAAATTCCGTACTTCTTGGTCTAGAGGGTTATCAACAATATTTGCTACAATGGGGTTTATAATGTCAACTGATTCTTCGCCTAAATTGATATCTACATGTTTTCTTGCATAAGTTCCTAAAGGTGAATTTAAAATTTGTTCTATGTTTAAATTGTCCAAATTAGGATCTTGGGGTGAAGGTGGTCTTGCCGGTGTTGGGGTAAACACTGGGTTCTTATAGGAAGATATAATTCGACGATTAGACCGCTTATCAGCCCTATCCTTTCTTTGTTTCTTTTGTAATGCCTTTTTCAAGTCATGTTCACTAATATTTTGAAACATTTAATGTATTCATTAAATAATTTGAACATTTGTATAATTGTATTCTAAAAAGGTATATTCAAGTGTATTTAAAATTTTTAATGTATTATTGATTTCAAAGGCATAACAATCCAAAAGAAATGTTCATAGGATGCTTTTCTTCTCTACTTACAAAATCAAGTATCAAAGGTGTTAATCTTGGATTTACTGGTCCATAATTAAAAACATATAATTTTCTATCTAACCTAGTACCATGCCAACCAGCATATCCACTAGGAATTTCTACACAGGAGTAAGTTCTCAATTTTCCGTGTTGTCCTAACAAATAGTGTAAAGATGGGTGAATAAGGAGATCTTCTTTTACATAAATTTTTTGATAAGGTTTTCCTTCTCTCCAAATTTTACTAAAGATAATATGTTTTACATCTATTGGTAACTTTTCAATTTGACCTTTTAGTTCAAAAGTACAAAATTCTTCTTCTAAGAATTTGTAACCTTTTCCAAAATAAGCATTTTTATACAATCTGTATAAAGCCATAAAAAGACATGGTCCTGAAAAGTAATCTTCTATTATTCCCGAACTTTCCCATGGAAATAAATATTCCATTTTGAGTCATTTGAGAGAAACTATTTAGTCCATAAAAATTAAAACTATCTCAATGAGCTTTGCTCTGGGATGGATGAAAATAAATCAAGGTATTCACAATTGTTCGTATACGAATCAATTCCTCTAAAGTTATGTCAAGGTTTCTCAATCTAGGTAAACCTTTGATGGTTTCAAAGAATTCTTGGTCAAAGTATAAAGTGGGTTGGGGTGGAATTATAACAAGGGGTTTTGGAGTTACAATCATATGTTGTACACGATTTGCTTCTGAGTTATCAAAGGCTTGTTTTTTGGAACAAGTCTTCTTAATATGGCCGTTTTCTCCACAAAAATGGCAACGGATTCTTCTATTGTTTTCTATGTAGTGCCTAGAGTTAGAATTTCTATTATTTCTAGGAATAGGTTTAGGATGATGTGTTTGGGAACTAATTGGCCTTGTTCTTTGAGGTATAGGACTTTGTAATGGATTACTACTATCCATTGTAAATATGTCTACCAACAAATCTTCTATTATGTCTCTACTAAATTTTTGATATGGTTCCATTATATTTCATATCTTATAAAACCATTCGAAAATACTTTGATTTTCAAATATTCAAGTGTATTTTCTACAAAGGATTCTAAATACTTTTCAAATCAATCACAATTGAGTTCTTAAAGAACTTTATGGAAAATACATGTGATTCCTTTTTGAATATATAAATTTGATTATATAAAAGAATTTGTTAATTCATGTGTTTTCCTGTTTCCTTAAGATCAAATTGTCCAAAGATTTAAAAAGAATTCAAAAACTATAATACATCTTTGAACACTACTAACCAAGGTTCATTCCCCGGTAGCGGCGCCAAAAATGTCGTCTAGTTTTTTAGATCTAGTCTCATTCACTAAATCCGAGTTCGAACACCAGGGAATGAACTATGTAAGGCTAGCGTAATGTGCTCAAAGGTCACAATGTACAAATTTGCAAAATCTAGAGTTTTATTCACCCTTAATCCCACTAAAACCCAGGAAAACATTCATCCGTCCATTATAAAATGAATGAGACTCAACATGCACGTCTCTATCCTATCTAGTGTTCTAGGGCTTGTGACAATAGTTCTTGACAATAGTTCAGGATGGACTGACTTGTGTATAGATGCAATGCAGGATTTAGACTTTAGTACAGCCTACTATAGTACTTTGAAAATAGTACAAATATATGTATTCAATATTTCAAAACAAATTAGAATTAAGGGTTTAGAAAGGCTTACAATAAGTCACCCCAAGGCTCTAGGACAATATGGACAATATCAAGGGTTAGCAACTACCTACAATCCCAAATCAATACAAAGCACATTTAAACATTATACTTACAACCATCCAATCAAAATTTTTTTTTTTTTTAATAAACATCTTATTAAACTTTTTATTTTTATCTTTTTATTTCTATTTTTATTTTACCCCGGTTGATACCCGGCAGACTCCCAGACTTCTAGTCAGGTATCAACTCGTTTCAAGAACTAGGTAACAATTGAGATTTCAATAGTTCAATTGAGATCCACCCAAGGTCTCAACTCTAACTTGGGACCTCGTCGGGCATCTCACCCTATCTTGGGACCTGAATCCCAAACCTAATACTTTCCCGCAATATGCACAGACTAGATTTCGACGTCTAATATCTCATGCGATTTTAGCCCGATTTGAGAATTTCTTGAGTCTATCTTGCCTGAAATTCTTTTCTCTTTCCAGCAGTATGATTTACACTTCCTGATTCCTTATACACAAGAAGTTATTCTAGTTCGAAATTCACTGATTTTGCAAAACTATGACTGTAACATTTTCGATTCACAACCTTGCTACAAATAAATTCCAATTGAATTCAACCACTTCTAACGCAATGCACACTCACATTAACTTCTAACAATGCATCCTAGCAAAGTAATCACATTCAATTTATCTGATCAACCAATTAAAACCAGCCTATGCACACATGTAGAAGCTAGAGCGATTTTAGTGTCCTCTCTCACATTCACAGGCTTCTCCACACCAACATGAAATTCACAGGTAATAAACTGGTGCAATCTGAACCTTCGGTCCTGTGATGATTGAGTCAAAACTCTCGTCTCACAAAATCCCGCTCACACCCCCCCGTTCACAGCACTGATTTCGTGGCTCCACTCGTAGACTCTGATTCTTCCAACCAGTCTGTTGTACAAAATTCCTCACCAGCATTCACAGGTTTTCGAATTAATCAACATTTTCCCCACCGAAATCACCACAATAACTTGATCTGCGATCCGCTCAACAACACACCATCTTCCACTCGGCACCAACACTAGAACTTACAGTGTACACAGTAGCCAAACAATTCAACAACAGGCATATAGTCTTTCAAATACACACATGCATTCAGCAAACACGAATTGCATGCCCCAAACAACAATTGCCCAAATTCACAGCACTGAAAATAAACGCACACAGATTATATTAAAAAGATGAATTTACAGTGCAAAATTACGCACAAAAAAAATGAAGACAATGAACAGCATGGGAAGAGAGAGAGAAAATGAGAGTAGGAGTAAGATAAATGTCAAATTTTCGGGGGGTGATCGGAGAGGTCGCAGCGCTTGCTTTCAACGCAACGTTCTCACGCGCCTCCTAAAACCCTAGGTTTCTTTTTCTTTTTCTTCATCTTTATCTTTATTGCTTTTTCTTTATCTTTTCTAATTGCTAATTTGTTTACTACTTACTACTTACTTAACCCATTTCACACTTATATGGTAAAATATAGTTCTATTTCCACTATATACTAGAAATAGAATAAGATATATATATAAAGTTCACAAAAAAATGAAAAAGTAGCTCTAAAGATCAAAAAGTTAGACTACAATCACACAAATCAAATAGATTTCAGTTCATACTTTGACCATGTGGCTTTCCTAACAACCATTGGTCATGAATATTGACAATAAGAATAATATCATACTTCTACATAGAAGATAAATCATCCCAAAGTTACTAAAAGACAAACTATTTGAATATTTCTCCCATACAACTTTATAAATACAAAATTAATTTTTTTTTAAACTCCAATTATAGAATGAAGAATTGAAAATGAACATATGATTAGTAGATGTAAAAACTAGTGTTCCAATCGAATTATCATTCCATTTGCAAGAACTTGAAGATATGTTTGACAGTAGCAACGACATAATCAATACAATCCGCTTAGGTTTAAGGATTGACTGGCCCTTCTAACCATCGTTGGTGACTACAACTCCCTTTGATAGGCTTGACCATGCAATAATATTAATTGTTGTTTAAACCTTCAAAATATTCTTCAAATATGACTTTACAACTATTGAATTCAACACATCCAATTTGCAACAAGAGTATCAATGCCCGAGTGTCACATCAAAGATTTTCATACTATTGTTTCTCCATGTAAGGTTGTTTTGGAGATCAAGATAATCTAACTTCATCTTGTGATCATCCATGTGGCAATGAAAGATCTAGGATTTGTAGAAATTGATCCAATAGTTACGATAAGGAAAATTCAAACTTAAGCTTTGGTTGAGCTTTGGTTGAGATTCTTCATTTTGAGACTTAGAAAAAAATCCTCTAATTTGAAATAATATAATCTAAATGAAAAACAAAGAAAAATAATATCAAATATGATGAAATTATCAAATGAATCCCTCCTTTTATAATTGCTTGTAACATCAAAAAGAAGGTGTCACCTTAAAACCACTTCAAATGACATTACTTCTTTTATTATGTTATAAATATTGAAACTCATCTGAATAATGTAAATATTTATATTTTTATATAATGTCTGCATTTGCAACACGACATCGTGTCAGTTAACTCTTCAAAAACCTTGCCGTAGTTTTAATATGAATCCTCCTAATTCAACCACCTCCTACTATTAGAATGTTCCAAAACTTGTTGGGACGCATTATTATCATAAAAAAAACTATTCTAATTTTTAGTGATATTTTACCATTGCCTAGGAAATTTCTAGGAATTTTTTGTCATGGATGTTAATGGTTGACCGTCTGAAAAGGATATTTCAGTAAGTCAAAAAATTCTAAATTTTTTTTGTAGAACTTTTTATAGAATTCCACAATTGCATAGAATTCTACAACTAATGTGCAAGATTATATATTTACTTTGCACAAGTGAAGAAGGGCGGATAAAATCCTACCTCCTCAATAATTATTGGTAAAAAGAAAATCTTTAGTGAATGAAGGAATCTTAGTAGATGGATATGGACTTTGACTTCCTTGCGTGCTTTTGACTCCAAATCACCACTCTTTGGCTATAGATTCCTTCCTTGGCTTGTTGTGACATAGTGTTCTCTATAATGCTAACAATTGGAGCTTCTATGTTTTTGTCGATGGGATGGGAAAACTAAGACTTGTTAATAGGAATATACCTAAAGACCTTATTTGACTTCCTTCAGATCAAGTTAGCAAGCTTTGGTTACTAATTTACTAGGTTTAGACTACACTCCAACCATAACTCTCAAACTTCCTAACTTCCACCATTTGAGGATTTTTACCTATGTACAAATAAGCATCTAAGGTATTCTAGATATAAAATGCTATTTTAGACCAAATATATGTTTTGGCATGTCACATACCATTTTAGTTTTCTACTCTTTTAAAGATTTTTATATAGAATTATCAATTAAATTGTGAAATTTGAAAAAAAAATAAAAACTATGAGTCCCAAATGATGAATTAGAAGCTCACAACTATCATTTGTTTTTGTTTTAAATTTTATATATAACCTATTTTCCTTTAAGTCCCATAGTGAATCATTTTTTCAAGTACACAATCCAAAATTTCTTCTATTTTTTACTCCAAATAGAAATTTTATAGATTTTTTTTTCTATTCTTTTCTTCATGTTTTCAAATTGCAACCAATTTTTTTCCCTATTCCATCAACCACTATTGAATTAATTGGCAATTTTCCTAGAACATTGATATAGACAATCATTTATTATGACTCCCCATCCATAGTTCTACATAGTTTTAGCAAGCAATGACTTCCAAAAGTGGAGTGGAATCATTTGGAAAGGCTAGAGAAGTCTACATTTTAAAATTTAGGCATATTGAACTCTTTGGGGACACTCACTCTAAAATTTTAGAAGGATGTACTTGAAAACTTAACTGATAAATCCTACAATCGAATTTATTACAAAAATAAATATAGATAAAAAAAAAAAATTGCATTACTTTGGAGACAAGACTTTGAAGTTAGGCTCTAAACATCAAAGAACTTCAGGAGTTAACTGAAGTATGTAACATATGATTTCAACCAATCACAGCAATTTCCAAGTCTAATAATGAACATGACATTTTTGGTAGGAACGCAAAATCCATTTCTAAATCCATATGACAAATATCTATAATTCTTTTTCTAAATAACTATCTAAACCACCATCTGAGATTTTTTCAAAATTTTACTAGCTATTTTTCTTTAATTCCCGTATTGACCCCATTTTTCAAGTACCCAATCCAGATTTTCCTCTATTTTTTATTTATTATTTCAAACAGAAATTTTATAGATTTTTTCACCATTCTTTTTTCTAACATTTTCAAATTGCAGCTGGGTGTTTTTTTTTTTTTTTTTTTCCCAATTCCACCAGCCACTTGATTATCCTCAAACATTGATATGGACAATCATCCTCCCCACCCCATTTGCAGCTCTGTGCATTTGTAGCACGCAATGGCTTCCGAAAGGGGCCTGGAACTCATATCTTGTATGGAGTAGTTAGTAAGTTCTAACTCCCCTACGTCTTTGTCCCATAGCTTTTGTCCTTGCGACAGGCTGAACTTAGGGTCAGGCCAAACAACTAACCTGGATATGACAAAGTACAGGACTGGACATTGGACCAGGGTTCTTAGCCAATCAGTGAACCTGGAAAACTCTGAAGGGCCATGCCAATGCGAAATCTTTGGAAGATTGGGGCCAACATCCTCTTCTTAGGATAAGTGTGTAATTTGTAAGGTTGCTGAGGAGTCATCAATAAGACAATTTTGTTCACTGTGGGGTTCTTCTTTTCAAGAATGCAGAAGACACCCTTTGCATCATTGATAAAATAATGTTAAGCTTACGTCATTCATTCTTTCACACCACAGCATCTAAACCACAACATCACATCATGTGCAGGTGGGTGATGCTACTGTACCTCAAAAAAAGTGATCTGGGCCCACTAAGGTAAAAGAAACCTATTAACCCCTAAAGGACAATTGTCTATAGAATGGGCAATTGAAAATCTAAGTCAGTTCATACAAAGTCAATTTTGGTTGGCTATTCACAAATTTTTTGACACATAAGGTGTGAAAATGTATGCCCTTAGTGGGAATATAATTTCTTTTTTCCAATCAAGTACGTGGATAAAAAATTATGCTATCTTAAACCTTTTTTTTCTTGGTTATGCAACTTTTATAAAACTCCTCTTTTACT
Organism: Pseudoscleropodium purum; assembly: GCA_963969395.1. NCBI lineage: Eukaryota > Viridiplantae > Streptophyta > Bryopsida > Hypnales > Brachytheciaceae > Pseudoscleropodium > Pseudoscleropodium purum. Next base: position 12,819,870 of record OZ017800.1, on the reverse strand, counting down.
TTTGAAATTCGGCAAGCACGTAATTTACGTGATAGAAGATGGAAATTTTAAACAAAAAAACATAACCATAAGTAGTATAAGAATCTCATTTTAAGAGGAGTTAAAGGTTGTTGGCCTTGTTGGGCAAGGTTAGAAAAAATCTTATTTTTTCTAATTTCAAATGTTATAATCCTTCAATTTGTATGGTCAAAAGTTTCTAGATTTTTTTTCACATATTCCCATTGTAGTCTAGTGCAAATTTATATAGTTAAATTTTGAAAAAAAAAAAAAAATTAATTTTTTTCTCTCTACCCTAAAAAGTGACAATTTTTCACAATTTTAGATCAAAATGTACTTCTAGGCTTCAAGGATTTAGGTAACTAAGTACACCTAAAATTGTACAAATAAGAAATTCAGCATGGTTCTCAAAATAATATTGAATTCTTCTATAGGGTCTTCTTGGAAAGTCAAAAGGAGATTCTAGATACTCTTAGAATGCATTTTTTGAACATTGTATGAAGAAACTACAAATTTTCAAAGTGCTCAAAAATAGGGTTTAGGATAATTGACTATAGACTAACTCCTATGAATAGTAGAAGTAAAATTTAGGGAAGAATCTAGATTGTGAGGTTTTAGAAAGCAATTGAAATCAGGTGTAGTTACCTTATTACTTTAATTTGCAATATGAATATCTTTGGGCCAACTCTAAGAAAGGCACATATTTTTCAGAGGTGTGCACATGTTTCACAAATTGAACCAAAAAGGAATTATAATTTTCCAATTAAAATTTTAATTTTTGTAAATTTCTGAAGTGGTTTACTATAAAATTACAAAACCACTCATAGAGTAGAATCATGAACATTCTATAAACAACCTATAAATGCCTTTCACTGTATCCAATGGTACTCACCATTAAAGGATTGACACATTATCCCTTGTTGGCATTAATACACTAATTTTGTCAAAAAATGAATGGATTTGGATTTTTTTTTTGGACAAAAATGGGGCCAAAAGTAGGATGATGGAATTGAATAATGAATGAAACGAGGCTAGTCTACTTTAAAAGTAATCCAAATTCAATCCTCCAACTACTCCTAATTTTTCACGTGGATACTAGTTTATAATAAGAACTTGAAATTTTTATCATTAAGCCTATCCCAAAGTATTTTGAAACAAGTAAAAAATATTCAAATTTAGACATTGAACATTGAAAATAAATTGCTTCAAAGGTAGTTCAAAGTCAAAAAATGTAGAAGAGTGAAAAATGCTTTGGAAATTGTGATTTATGAACTTGGTGGAATGGATTGGAAATTTGCATGCAAACTTGACTCTTAGGACTTATAGGAGGAGTGAGGACTCATGTTATGATTTTGATACTAATACTTAAAAGACAATGCCCCAAAATGTGTGATTTTATAGTCAAACCTCAAAATCTTCTACTATGTATCCTTCATTTTTCATCTAAATATGAGTGAAAAATTCTAATTATATTTTCTAGACGAAAAATCACATCTTTAATATATGTAAGGAAATCAGATTTTTGTGAAAAATTGAAATTATCATGAAAATTTGAAAAACTAGTGAAAAAAATGTGATAACAATTTCAAAATATGATCCAAAAATCTAAAAATAGAAGTACATTGTAGATGACATTGTAGTATAGGATAATATTTTATGGAAGAAAAATTCTATGTCACCATATATTAGAAGAGACTCTTTGGGAGGTTCAAGCATTAATTTCACACTTTTCAAAAATTTATACAAAAATTATTATTGTATACTTTTTTGCACTGCAAGTGGCACTATTCAAAGAGCATCTTAAATGCACATACCAAAATGGCTTAGCAAAGAGACTATTAACTTTTGATTGGAGTGAAATTTGAATTTGAAATTACTAGCATTAGAATTGCTTTTTTAATTCATCTATAAAAGATACATTATATCCAAATTTAAAACTTGAATAATTGAAATAAATCCCCTTGCCCCCCTAAAGAACCAAAGCCTTTTAGTTTTATTAGAGAACACTCAAACTTGTCATTTCTATTGCAAGGAGAAAATTTCATAAAAAATTTCATATCTAACTATAGGATCTTGCACTAGAATAGTATAAAAGTATGTGGTAAAAATTTCAAAAACTTTAACTATGTAGATTGCAAAATATTTGCATTTAAAGTGAAGTAGACAAGGTTTTTTGCACCTTTTGTAACCAAATTTTTTGAATTTGAATCTTCTTAACCTAAAATATTACACTATATATTTTGAATTAAAAAAAATTGTATTAAAGAATTGAGTTGAGAATATAGTTTGTTTTTTAAAATTAATTTAGTTTTCATTTTCTAAAAAATTATTGTGTAGATGTAGGTATTTAAGATAGAAGGAAAAACTAAACCTTTAATAGTTCTAAGATAGAATTAAAACACTCTAATTGCAACAATGAGATTGTTCTAGCAAGCAAACTAAACCATGTAGGGTTTATTTTTTTAAATTGTGAAAATCAAGTTCAATATTGACAAACTCACAAAAGTATTTTCTATGAAATTTTTAAAAAAAAATTTATTCAAAGTTTTTGCAATTTTATTATATTGCCTAACAATCGTTGTTCAAAGCCTAAGGCGACATGAATTTTGCTCTTGCACATTGATTAGAATGAAAATTTATTCCTATGAAGCTAATGCATTTTTCTATTTTCGAAACGAGTTTCAAAAAATCACATCAGAAATTGAGATCATAGGAACTTACCTGAACCAACCTTTTATTTCAATTTTTGAAAAAGTGTTAGAATGGTCATGACTTAAAATTTGGTGAAACAATATATTTCTACATTCATTCATCTTTTGAACCAAAAAGCACTTTTCAATCATATTCATGTACTTTTTCATCCAAATTTGGTGACTTCATCCATATGTTTAATAAAAATGGAAAAATTTAGTGAAAAAAGATTACTTTTATCTAGAAAAAAATAGAAATTTATTTTGAAATGGTACAATCTAGCTTTATAGTGCCAAAAAAAAAGGTTGGCCCAAATCTTGCACTATCCTATGAGGGGAAACTTTATCCTTTAGAGGGTAAGGGAAGCTAAAAGACATACATTGAAGCTAAATCTTTGCAAATCATTTTGAAAAAAGGAAAAACATGATAATGGCATGCCACATTTTTCAAACCCAATCCAAAGCTTCAAAAACATAGATGTGGTAGCCAACCTTATAAAAGACTTGGTACTTGCACTAAGTCAAGAAAAAAAATTCCCTTAGAGACTTCATAAATTATGAATGTAATTATTATTAATATATATCTTATGCAAGTACTTATTATTTTAACAAGTGCTTTTCTATCCTATAAGCAGGAGCACATTCAACTATTATGTGTTAGTATCCGGCACATGATCCAAATATGAATTTATTTTTTAACTCTTAAAAATGAAATAATTCATTGTTTAGGAATGTACTTTGGAGTAAAACATGATCCAAGTTTCAAAAATGATACTACAAATCTATGTATTAATTATTTATACATGGGAATAAGGAAAACATGGGAGAGCATTTTATCACTAAAATATTTTCTATCCTATGCATGAGAAAACTTTCAAATACTATTGTATTTTTTTTGTTAAATATGAGAGGACTTTAGAAGACCTTTTAAGCTCACTTCCCAAGTGCCAAGTTCCACCATATTATCAAGATTAAGGCTTTATTTTTGGCAAAATTTTGCAAGACCGTCAAAGATCTAACCTATCTGGTTTCATCCCTCTAAAAGATGGCCTTTAGAGTGAAGGCAACAAGAGGGATACTATTCTAAAAAAAAAGCTCTGATCAAAATATGAATGGAGGAGAGCTAAAAATTGGGACTTGGGACTTTTTATAAATTACATCCCAAAGCCTAAATCTTGGTGCACTAAAATATGCTTATATAAGCACAATTTGGAGAGGTTTACACACCAAGTTAAGAAAATGGATCTCATAGCCTGAATTGAGTTTAGGAAATTTGAAAACCCAACTCGGGCTCGAAGTGCCATCTATTGTTTTGTATATAATATGACACTAATCAAGCATCTTCATGGGCTAATTTTATAAATGAATATGTCCATACTTGAAGTTCTCTAAAAATGAAATTTTGACCTTTTGACCCATTTTTTGACATACATTTGTCATATACTATTACACGTGATAAAACTTTGGATTTAGAATTTGGTCTTTGGTCTTCATACTATGAAGCTCCAAGTGCCACATGTAATCTTTTTTATTCACCTAAAGTTGACAACCTAAGAAAGTTAGAATTTGACCTTGAAATGGGACTTAGCAAAATGGGACATAAAACATAGTTGAAAACATTCCTAAATAAGATAACTACATGTAAAACCAACACTTTTTTGAGACTAATATCTATATATTATTGCCTAAAATTTACTCCCACTATTTATGAGAATCTAGTGTTGATTTTAGAAACACCTATTTTCAATATTTTGAAATTTTATAGTTTATTCATATAGTGTCAAAAAATGCATTTTAAAAGAATTTATAATCTCCAACTTTTGACTATCAATAAGACCCCACAAAAAAAAATTCAATAAAAAAATGGAACCATACTAAATTACTTATTCTATCAATTTTAGGTATACTTATCTCTAAAGCATCCATACCCACTTGTACTAATTGACACTTTGAGAGCTTACATCTATTTTTGAAAAGCCCTCACAATTCTTGTTCTCCACCTTTACTCACTACATATGACCAATAAATAGTCAAGTAACCATTCAACAAACAGAATAAAAGATCAAGCAACTAAATTTAGGGTGAATACTAATTTCAAAGACCATTGCTTGAAACACTAGAATTCTTTATCAAGATGATATTATGAAGGACCTGGAGTACTTATCATCCAAATTTGAAGAGTGTCAAACCCTTAGTACACACATGTGTGGATGCTCTTTATGCGTGCTTGACACTAAAGTATACAATGGTTTGTATATGTCCAAGGCCCGATTTGCACAAAATAAAGTGGCTTATTTTCATGAAAAAGAAGAATATGGTGTAGACTTTCATTCATTCAAGGTAATTGGAATTAGATGATGTACTAGCAAGGTGACAATTTCTTTATAGATAGAAACTATGATTGCCTTGATTGGAAATTTGTTTGTTAATATATCACAATTAATAAATTTGCATTAGTAGAAATATGTGTTTGATCTTGCAAATTCTAGGTTACAAAATCTAAAGAAATATATGGTGACAAAGACTCTTCTTATCATTAAGATATAAACCTTGATATATTGCTTTCTAATTTTCAATTTCTTGTGCTCTCTGTTTTGTATGCCACTACGGCCAATTTTTAGTTTTGTGCTTTTTAGAAATAGGTTTGCCTATACATTGAAAACAAGTAGACTATAATTTATACTTCCTTAATTTCTAGTAATTCCCAATCTGATGAAAATTTAGTAGAAAATAGTGCAATCTTCATTATTTCTATTCCATGATTGGAGAAAGTTATCACCCTTATCATCACTCAATTGTACATATGCTAAAATGATTAACATTGTTGGAAATATGTACACTCCATTGAGGATTCTAATTGAAGCTAGTTTGTAAAAAAACTATAATACTTGGAACAAGCTCCTATGTAGTTGGGACCCAACATTCCAAAAGCATGCATAATGATAGGACCACTAAAAAAACATGCCCAAATGCAATCAATATCGGTCTCTCTTTATTCTAGGGCTTGCCATTTTCCATCCTCAGGCCTGCATTTTGACAAAATATGAAGAGCCAATAAGTTGGCTCACAATACGAAAAGTCATAATTGTCATACCTTTTCAAGCTTTGTGATATGTGCCAATAAAGTGATTAGAACTTTCCTTTTTGCATGAAAGATCTTTTTTTTAAGTAGAATCCTTGCATCTCCTTTTTATGATGTGAAAAAGTCCATTTGAGGTTTGGATTGTTGGTTTTGCATAGGGGCAAGTTTTTTTTAATTTAAAAGTTGCTTCAACGGAATGAAGTCCACTTCCCTCTACTTTGAAATCTTCATATTGTTCCCATTCATGTCTTTGCATTGGAGATGCTTTGAATACGGTATCCAAATGTCGCATTCTTTGGTGCATTGGAACCTCCTTTCACTTGCCAACAAGAAAGTATGCAAATTTGACTAATATAATAATAGAAAATAGGCACAGTACCCTATTTTCAAGGCGGTTTTAAGGGGGGCTGCATCTTGTACTTTGCTGAGCAGGACAAAAAGCTTCAGCTGTAGTTATGGTGCAAGAGTACTTTCAATGCTTTAAAAAAGAATTTGTTTGGGTCAAGAACGCCATCTAAATAGTGTCTTCTGCAACCAAGATCTTCCCTGAGGCGACAAAGCCACAGTTCAATACGGTTTCACAATTCCCAAGGGTACCCCAATTAGATCTGAAGAGACAAAAGTGGAGCCAGTATAACCCTAAAAGGACTACCGTGTTTTTCAGACCCCAAACCCCAGACGGCCTCAAAGTTCTTGTATTCAAAGTAAAGCTAAAATCTTCATCTATCAATTTATTCATTTACAAATTCAACCTCAGGATTGTTTAGCTAACATGTTTGGTAGAATACATCCTCCTAAAATTTCAAAAGAAGAAATTTTACCAATTGCAAGATCACAATGATATTTAACCCTACAGGTCGGAGACTATATTTTCACCAAAAGTGCTCCAAAACTGCCATATGTACTACAAGTATCAAATTTTAGAAAAAAAATAAATTTTGAACACATATAATTGTAGGATCTTGTAGTAAGCTTGTTTGAGAATATGTGGAAAAAATTTCAGAAATTTCCACTATGTAGATTGCAAGATATTAGCATTTGAAGTGACAAATTTCTTTTTCTTGGCCTCATAAAAATCCGGGCAGATGCACTTTAGAAGGTCACATTTATATGAAAAAATGTCCACAATGGTGGTTACTCTTTGGATTCATTTTTCAAGTCAAGTTGGCTACATGCTTCAAAATTTTTAGATCATTTGGAATCATACAACATATAGGAAAAAATAGTAAATAGAAAGGAGTAGAGAATGATTTTAAATACTAAATTGTTAACATTTTATTTATGGAATTGAAAAATGCCAATCCCAATGTTTGTAATGTTGTAATAAACAATCCACCCCCATTGTTTTTATTTCTTTCCAAAAATATTGAAAATTGAGTTAAATAAAAGACTTCAAAGTTTGTTTTACAGTAGATTTTCAATAACAATCCGCAAACTCCTACAAACTAAAACTCCTCATAACTTTTGATCAAAATGGAATGATTCAAAGCTTTCCAAGTACATAAAAATCTAGAGAATCAATTTCAAATTTTAATTTCTTAAAACAATATATTTTAAAGAAGTTTTTTTTGCTACCTAGGTTGCCCATCGAGCATAGAAAAGTACATATCATACAATAACTTCTTAACCATGTAGTCAAAAGTTATTAAAATTGTTGGGCCTTAAAGATATTCCTTGGTCACATGTTGTGTTAAAATTTCAGTGAAAAAAAAATAAGAACTCCATTTGTAGTGAGGTGCCCCAAATTTCTATATTGCCAAAAAACGCAAATTGGGCATTTAGGGGTTAAAAGCTTTTCCAAGTATATATAAATATAGAAAATCAAGTTCAAATTTTTATTTTAAATGGAAGTGAGTTCTTTTCTAATTTGTCTTTGATTGTTTGAGCTTCAATTCAATAGAAACTACATATCATATAGTAACTTTTTAACCATGGAGTCAATTGTTTGTGAAAATTGTTGCACTTTGAAGCTACTCCTCAAACACATATTGAATGTTTGAAAATTTCAAAGAAAAATATGAAAATTGTATGTGTAAGTGGATGACTAAAAACTCTATGTTGCCAGAAAATGTACTTTGAGGTTTTAGGGGTTGAGCATATTGTTTTGATAACATGAGATAATTTCAAATTTTTGCAAAAAATTCTGAAATTTTTTATGGCTTGTAGAAGAATTTTCAATAGCATACTGGAGCACTCAAAATAGTGGGGCTTGAAGTTTGACTACACGGTCATAGCGGCTCAATTCAAGCACAACTAGATGCAAAAACAATTCCAATGTGTCTTTGACTAGTTCACAGCCACTGTTCTCAAGAAGTTGTTAAGTTAGACCTTGACAAAGTAACCTATGTAGTGAATGCAAGAGTGAGTCAAGATTGGTATAAAGACGATTCTACATCAACATGTAAAATCAGAAAATATCTTTCTTTCAACCTTTGATTGTTTCAGCAACAGTTCATGCAAAAAAACAACCTCAAAGAGATATTGCAGTACTTTTTATAACACAAGATTTGAAAAAGAAAGTAAGTGAACTTCCGCAGTAGGTTCTCCACGGAGTCGTGGTGCTCAAGCTCCAATTCTTTACAATTTCACAGTATTTTGGGCCAAACCACTCACAAGTACAGATATCATGCTACTTTACCATTAAATATTGACTTTGGATGTTTCATTACTTCGCTACTCAACACAGACAACATATGCAGTAATTCTGCCCGTGTCTACCTCACATAAACATCACCCCAATCTAATATCGACCAGCACCATTCTACAACTACAATTAGTGAATCGTAAAGGAAATAGAAATGTGCTCCGAACCAGGAACAATGATAATAGATATACAAAATTAATGAGTCACAACTTCCTCTAAAAATTTGCATTTACATTTTTAAGTCTCAATACCCAGACATTCGAGAGTTGAAAGGTCTCGTATCTCCAGAGGATCCAGTTCGATTACCAAGCCTGATACGATCATCTTCTAAAACATTCAAAGTGGGTGCCAGCAACTTTGTGTAGCGGTCGAAGTACAAGAGCTGCTTCAGGAGCAGCCCAAATTCTCTTGGAAACTTCAGCCCGTAATTCTCACTAACACGAACCTGTAGCCAAGAAAACGAAGAGAGCCAGAGATAATATGAGGGCAGGATTACTTCCAATAATAGAGTTATCCTTAAAAGAGGAGTCTGATAAGCTGTCCGTGTTTCAATGAAAAAATAGAGGTAAATCGAAGGAATAATCCTATGAATAGGTGCTGGCAAGCCTTTCTTTGGTGCTTCAATCACAAATTTGAAAAAGTGTTAAAATTTAAGGATTTTCAAACCTACATCGGGTTTTAGTCATTCTAGGAGCAGAAACGAAGTCAGCAAAGATCAAGGCTACTTATGGTTTTATGTTCAAGGTTGAGCTTGACAGTGGAGATTAGGGGGATACAGTCATCATATTAGAAAAAAGCTCAGAAACAAAGAGCGGGTGTGAAATCATACCACATCTAGAAGAAGATTATTCACTTGCTCCTCATCAACTGCTAAAGATGCAGCTATAGTGGCGCTCTGCGGTCCTCCAGCAGTAGAGATTACCAAATTTGAATCAAGGTCCTGAGGCAAAGCAAGCTCTCAGTAAGTTTATTTACTGGCAGTGCAAAATCGTTGGACAAAGAGTTCAGGAAACGATTGAACATCTACAGCCAACCATAAAAGAAGAATCTGATAAGGTTCTTTAGGCACGGCTGACTGTTAAAAGGACTTACAATAAACTTCAAAGTAGAAATACCTGAACAGCTGTGAAAACTTTCTCCAAGTCCCTTGCAAAGCTGGCAGTATCTACAGTGGAGTCAGCAGCACCCATCTGTACCAAAGCAGCCGCCATTGCATTATACTGCCCACTCCCAATTGACGTTAAAAATGTCTCCACTGCTACCCACGTAGTTGGTGATATCCTCCCAACAATACCTGACCAACCAACTCGCAATTGTTATTTTCCAGAGGAATATATCTCGTGTATCTGTAAGACAAGAGCTTCATTGCAGTCTTAACCTAATATATGGTAGTCAATTCCTGGTGTGACATAGATTTGACCACTAAGTTGAAGAATATTGAAATGTACATACTAACCAAAGTCAATGAAGCCAACACGCCCATCTCTGAGCACCAGCAAGTTTCCAGCATGAACATCAGCATGGAACGTCTCACATGCCAGCAAGCTCCCAAACCTATAAAATCATTGCAACATCTGGGATAAATTTTGACAGCCTGAAGCGGTACATTTTGAAGAAGGGAGAAGTGCTCATCATAAGAATATTAATATGAACAGAAAACTTTCGTCATGCAATGATTGTACCCGGACTTTAGCAAATATATGAAACCGCAAAGCTAAACTGTACTCTAAACACTTGGTCGTAAACTATTTGGATTATCATGTGCTCTGCAATTCGGCTGAATTGAAAGTAGAAAATTTACTGACCAGACATTAAGGGCAGTTATCAACGTCGTTTCGGGATTTGGAACAATAGAGCGGATGGATTCAAGGTCTGTAAGAGGAACACCGAAAAGACGCTCCATGGTGAGCACGCGCTCTGTGCTGCAATGGCGGTACACAAATGGGGCAGTGGCCTGGCTCGAAAGTCCAAGGGAATCCACATAGTTTCTGAATGCCTCAATGTTCAGAGCTTCCTTCCTGAAGTCCACCTCTTCAAGCATAGATGCCCTTATATCCCCCAGAATTGCCACCTGGATGTATAATAAAACATGAGGAAATTGCACATGCAGATTTATTCTTATCACAGAAAGTTATCATTGTGTAAGAAAACAAAAAAGTGAGTAATTATTTTCCATCTTGCAAATACTGCAAAACAATCATAATTCCACGGCACATATCACATGATCCTACACTCATACAACACCAGTCTAAATTCTGATAGCTCTCACAAGCTTCAGCACTGACTTGGACCTCTGTTCATGCCTCTAACAAAAACTAAACTTGTAGCAGCATAGATTGAAGTTAACTTTCAAACAACTTCCCAAATTAAGGATTCGATCCTGCCATTGCACCTCTGAGCTGAAACCTCAGGCCAGAAGGTTTTGAGCCTTACAAAAAAGACATTTGACAACTTGATTTCTATTGGTTGTATTTATTCAATATCAAACACTTGAAGGATCACATCATTGGTTGTGTTAGTTCAAATTTGGGATCAAGAGAGGAGTGACACCCATAAATTACAGTATAGCACCATTGATAAGGTAAGAATAAAAAAAAAATGCATGCATGTGAAATACAACTTCTTCATCCCAAATAGCCTCTGCACGGTTAACTTACTCACAAAAGACAAATCAAAGAACGATATTCAAGGCCAGCAATGCGTCCCTTAGTATCAGATAGAAGCAACAAAATACAAGTTCATTCGAGAAATTTATCATCAATTGCACAAACTCCAGGGAAACTCACCAGGGATGTCCGTGAAAGCTGTGGATTCAAAAATTCCAATACTCGAGCAGTGACATACAGGAAGTTCAAATCGGCAGTGAGTACGTCTTCAACTCCAGGTTTCAACACTTTGATCACCACCTCCTTCTGGCTTCCTCGCAACCTAGCTGCATGCACCTGGCTTATAAAATTACATAAGATATCGATTTATCTAGTCAAAAATACTAGACGATTCCTTTCCCGAAGAGTCAATGCCAAATTGCAAAAGCACGTCAAGGATTAATTCAAAACTGAGGATGTATTATCACAAAGGAAGAGCGAGGTTCGTACCTGAGCTACGGAGGCAGAAGCAAGAGCCTGTGGATCAACAAAGTCATACACTTCCTCTAAAGGACGGCCCAACTCCTTCCGAATTATCGCTTTAATATCTTCAAATGGCACGGGTGGCGTCTTGTCCAGGCAACTTTGAAACTCCTTCACATATTCCGCTGGAAACAATGTTGGCGCTGATGCAATCAACTGCATCAACAACAAGTGTAAACAAACAAAAACAAAACCACAAACATCGACCCCATATCCTTGTACCTATCTTTGGACATCATCAATTAGTCCAAGGAGAATTTGAATTCGGGAAAAACACTATAAAATTTGACCTCCAGATGATAAGAGATGCTCTTCACCAAGCAGAAAATGTCAAGCCCATTGGTATTAATGTAGCTATCAGATCAGCAAAAAATCCCAATACTACGCCATTGAAATTTCATATGAAGTAGGCATTCTAGTAGATGTGGTTACTATTGAACCTGGCCCAACTTGATGTAGGTTGCTCCAAGCTTCTCGAACAATCGACGAAGCTGTGCTGGTCCAGGCGGACTCAAAGGTAGCCCCGGTACTACACTAGGAGAAGTTGCAGCTGCTCCTGGATTCTGCAGTATCCACATCCAAATTAGTAGACGCTCACTATTTTGTGCTCACGTACTTTGATATTTTTACATATTCTGCAGGCTGCATTTTCTGAAGTGTAACATTGCCACGAAAAAAAGTTCATAACCAACATAGGCCTTGAAATTAAAGACTCCAAAATCACTTAAACTACTCATAGGGTCTCACAAAATAGGGCATGTTGCTAACAATACGGGTTTGATAATTGGTAAAAAAAAAGGAATATCCCCCTCTTAATTCCCCGTATACGCACGTGTTTCTAAAGTTTACAAGGAGGAACCTCCTCTGGAAAGTACCTCAATTGGTAATTTTGACATGCCCTTCCAAGATTTACATGTTGTGTGATGTGTTCTATCAAAAAATTCCGGTTCTTCTGACGAATTCAAACTTTTAAGCTTTCAACCCAAGCATTTTTAAAGTTTGAAATTGCCTTTACATGTTGTGACTTCATTTTTTGTGCCTTCATTTGAGGCATCTTTTAAAGCAAACAAAAAGTCTGTGTAGTAACCACACTCAAATCTAGTTTGTGAGCGGTGCATCACCAGCATTATTTGCAGAAATGACTTACTGTCAGAAGCTGGAACAAGTATTCACCGCCCACGGTGACAAAAGCTTCAATGCCCTGGGCGAAGCGAATTGCACCTCGAGGCCCAGTGCTTACTGCAATCTTCGCTACATCTTCCAACAATTTATTGAGCTCCTTCAATCTTTCGGCTGCAGGAAGTTCAAGAGACCACTAGATGAGCTCTTTCTGCAAGAATCCTTCTCTACTCCAGATTTATCATAAATTTCACATGAGCGCAAGGTAGCGGTGAATCCGATGCTCTAGAGAAAGAAATTTAAAGTTCTGAACCCCGCAATACATACACACCGTTAAAAGACCCAAAACCCCTTTAAACCCTAAAAGATCAAGGGTTCACTGTTTGAAAATGACCAAATTTAAGTGATCATATGTGAAAAATATAATTCGGATTATCAGATTTCTGGACAAAGTTTATACCCCCAGAATGCGAGAAGAACATCGTTTACTTCCGTCAAAAAGTAAATAAAATTGGATAAACAATGTACTGAATTACTCAAAACTGCAAAAAAGAAAACATGAGACCGACTTCGAGCTTGTAAAGATTCACCATTGAGTCTACACAGTTTGTGTGTTTGTGTGTGAACCAATTCAGAATTTGCAACATCATGGAGCTATATATACATAGTTACCGACACAAGCAAGATGCTAATGTATCAAGCAACACATTAACCGAATTTGGCTACTAAGGTAAGTACACTCATAATCAACAATGTCCAAAATGTGACCCTACATTTGGACCCCAAAGTGACACAAAAAACTAGATATTGGTGACTGAAGATGTCCACAATCAAAACATGAGAATCTATGAGAGCTAGCTGTTGGTTTTTGGTACACCTAGAGACAATACTTTCAAAATTCGGAACTTATTGATATAATGTCCAAGTGACGCATACTAAGTGCGTTGGAATCCTCTTTCAGTTCCCAATATGACCCAATAAAAATAATAGTAACTATGCTCAGTAGTAATTAGTGACGACTGTAGCTAAGCATCCCTTATCCGCCGATAAAGAGAAAAGAATTCGTGAGCACAAACCTGATCTAACACCATCGTCTGCTTGGGAGGGTATAGTGGAAGCAGAACGAGCTCGCACTACGAGTTTCAAAGGAGCCGCCTGATTCCAATTAGGTTTATACCCAAGTTTTTCCTGTTCCGTCCAGTACATACCATCGCCAAATCAAACAATTTAGAATCTGAACTCCCACAAACTCAATGCAAGAGTTTGACCAAATGACCTAAAATTCCTGCCATGACGGCACTGGGCTCCGAGCAAGACCTGCCGCAGTATTGAAGATGGCAGGCGCAGTGTCATCACTGTGGCGCTGCTGGCCGCCATCCTTCTCAGCTAACCTACTCTGCTCTTCAATGCCTTAAGCCCCAAATCCCTGCACCAATTTCAATCCAAGAACACTCAAACCTCTTTTCTAATATTTTCTGAAATGAAATTCTAGAATAGTACCCTGCCCAGTTGCAACACTATCGTCGACGGTCGCAAACATTCGAATAATGTCAAAGTGAAAAATTTGGTAAGCTAAAAGAGGTTGGAACCAGAATCACAATTCGTAAGTGCAATTGAAACCCCAATGTAATCAAGACCAGGAACCACAAAATTACGCACAATGTCAAACAGACGGCAATTCTATCTCGGTGCTACCACCTGTATTAGTAATCGACAGAAAGCAGAATGACCTAAAATCGCATACTCGACATCTTTTCAATAATTCACATAATACTCTAGCATTTGCACCCACCCAAATTGCCGCAAGAAGCACCACAACCCTTCCGAAGCCTTGATATCTCACAAAACGCAAATGCGAAACCCACAACAGCACCAGTCACGGCCAAATTCTCCACCACTAAACATTCAAAAAGCTCAAGAAACTAATTCAATTGCACTTGAAACTCAGAAGCCGCAACAACAACAACTACGCAGGCAACTATTTGATTAACCGGTCAAAAAATATTCTCAAAAATCTGCCATAAATATCCGCCTAGAAACAGAAAAGTCACCGCAAATGGACACCAATCCGGTGAAAATTCGAGCAGTAGAGCTCCATTTACGTGGCCCTCTGTGAACCGGAAGCAGAAGAAAACCAGCACCAAAACGCAAATGCTCCATACCCTCACATACCCTCCCTAGGCGGATATCTCTCAAAGAAACTATCCGATATCTGCTTTCAGATCATCTCTTGTGGTTAAATTACTGTGCTTCGCAAATAGTCACCCAAAGTTTGAAATCCAAATCGAAATCCAATTCTCTCGAACAAATGCAGAAATTCGGAATGTAACATTTGGATTAGGTTATGCTTAACTCAAGCTAAAAAATGAGCTTAGGGCATCTTGTGTAAGTTACCCAAACTTTGCAGTTGAGATGACAAGATGAGACACTCTACCACGTGGCCTGTCTGGTGCCGCCAAAGGCATTCCTGCACTTTCTGTGGCGTGTGCACTCCAGCCAATCACTGGGTTGCAATCTGTTCCATTGGTTCCATTGGTTCCATTGGCTTCATTGGCTTCATGGGTTTCGTTTTGACATTTCTGAATTCTTATGGTTTCGGTGGGTTTCTAGTTCATCATCTCCAAGAGCTTCCAATTGCCGAGATTGGTGCTCATTTGCAGTCTCGGTGATGGATGGCACTCGCACTCTATAGTTTTGCCGAGTTTGTGCACTCCGTAGTTTCGGCGAGTGTTTGAGCTTTGGGTGGCGATGGAGATGGTCATTCTGGCGCAGGATTTGAGCACAGGATTAGGTAGTTGTGTTCCTGCATCACCTAAACTTCCAAAGTCAGATTGTGTGAAGGGGACTGTAAGGTACCATTGCAAAAATGCTTTGAAGCTCCAGAGCTTCGCCTCTTCGCAACTGAAGGTTAGCAAGCTTGGTTTGGCGCTTTGGGGTTCTTCAATAGCATGCGCTTCGTCTTCGTCGGATGAGTTTAAGAGAAGCCAGCGTTCAATTTTGGCTAGGGCTTCGGTTGAAGCTCCTGCTACCCCGCCCAAGACTACCATTGTTCGGTCGGCTGACACTGCTGGCGCTGTACGTCGTTGCCTTCACTATGACCCAGTTTTGTCACTGTTTATTTATGTATTTTTCAGTATGGGAAATTGCGCATTACCTTGCTTACAAGATTTTGAATCACAGAATTTGTTTAGCAGAGATTGTTTGCTTTTGAGAGTATTGCAGTGCGTCATTACCTTTTTCCTTCTCCCTGTGATTGAAAGATTAGCTTTCAACCAAGATTCCCGAATTGGACCTTATGTTTGGAACCTTTTTTTGATAGCAGCTTTGATTAGGTTTTGGGAGGGTTTCTACGTGTTGAATTTTATTTACTTTTTGTTCAACGCATGCAATGTTCGTCAGTCAGTGTGGTGATCAAGTTAATTTGACCCAGTCTGAATTAGATTTTTCCCGTCATGATTAATTGATCTTTTGAAGTTCATGAATTTTTGGTCCTTTGCTGGATTGAAATTTGACTCTATCTGAATAATGTAGGTAACTACACCTGATTTCGTCCAAATAAGCGATTGAGCATTGTTGCTATTGCTTTTGCACAATCAATAGTTAATCGAATTGGGAATTGGGAAATGACAAAAAATCATGAATCCCTGGTCTTGTAGGTGTGAAATTGTAGGGATTGATGCAAATTTGAGAGTTTGTTGTAGTACCATTCTAGGGTTTTGATGGAGTTAGTGATGAGATGGTGCCCCTTGTGCAGGTTTTAGTGTTAAATGATGTGACACTGAGTGCGGGTGGTCGAGATTTGCTGTCAGGAGCGTCATGGCGTCTGCTGCCCGCGCAGCGGACAGGCCTGGTTGGCGTCAATGGTTGCGGCAAGTCCACGCTGCTTCGTGCTCTGGTTGGCAAGGGCGAAATGCACTCCGGATACGTGGCCTTGTCTTTAGATTCCGAGGTTGCCTACTTGGAACAAACGTGCGTACTTCTTCCTTTCACAATCTCTGGAAACCAACACCCTTACTTCTTTAATCTGACTGTTTGGGGTTCCAAACAATTCTGTGACATAGTGTGAATTCGTAACAAGTGTGCTGTGGCAGGTTTGCAGGATATTCTAGAATGTCGTTTTAGAGAAGGTCAAATGAAAGAGGTTTGAGTGAATTTGGTTGTCTCTTGCAATTGGGTCGATTCTTCATAATGTCGGTGTGAAGTGCTTTGCGTTTCCCTTGGCTTCTGCTTATGGAGTATGCTGTTGATGTGGTTTCTTGCAATTGGTTTGATTCTTCAGTGTCGGTGTGAAGTGCTTGGCATTTCTCTTGGTTTCTGCTTATGGAATATATTGTTGGTGTTGTCTCTTTGCGATTGGTTTGTTTCCTCGTAATGTCGGTGTGAAATGCCTGGCATTTCTCTTGGCTTCTACTTATGGTGTTATGCTGTTTCGTTTTGGTGTATGCAGGGCTGTGTCGGGGTCCACACGAACAGTCTGGGACGAAGCTCGGTCTCGCATGGTGGCAATCAATGCAGCGCTCACGGAGATGGAAGCCGCAGAGAAAGCCGTGGAGCGAGGTGAGGAAGGCGCCATTGCTCGCCTTGCCAGTGCCCAGGAGCAAGTGGAGGCCACTGACGGCTATCGTGTTGATGAAACAATTGCCGGGTATGAATTGCACCTGAAAACCAGCGCATTTACCATCATGAAACAATCTTGCTTCTCATTTACCGTAAGGTTCTTGTTTTTAAGTACGTAAACCAATATGCACGAGTGTGCTTTCTATTGGGAGATCACTCAATAGAGTTTACTGGAGAGAGCAATGTGGGGTATTATATGAAACATATCTCGAGATTGAATTTTTATCATTTTATGTGCTATGAATTCTTATGCAATCATTGAAATTGGAAGGTTGTAGATCATTATTGAAGGGAAAGTAGACAACCTTCTTTCTATTAAAAGATCAGTGGCCATAGACATCGACCCAAGTCGTGCGTACACCCAACTTGCTAATTAAAGGCAAACCAAGTGTGTTTGTATAGATGAGTTGCTGTTGGTAATTGTATAGGAGACGGGATGAGGTTCCTAACGGTTTTTGTATCCTCTACCTTAGTGCGAATTTGAAGGCTTTTTCTTTCGGTGTTACGGATGTGTGCTGACACTGAAGCTGTTGTCTTGCTCCTTTCAGAGTGCTGAACGGCCTCGGATTTCAGCAGGAAGATTGGACGAGGTTGTGTTCCGACTTTTCAGGAGGTTGGCAGATGCGAATTGCGCTAGCCAGGCTGCTGTTGGAGCAGAGGTCTCACATGGGCAAGTCCTTACTTTTGCTGGACGAACCTACCAATCATCTCGACACAAAGGCCAAGGTTGGTTGCATTGGTTATGTGCTTTTTCTGTGGATTTATTCATCAATGATTTTGCAGGTCTACGTTATCGTCCATGCTTAAATAAGAGGCTTACTATAATAGGGGAAAACTAGAGGAAAGGCAAAGACGTGGGAGCATGTTATTAAGCTATCAAAGCAAGAGGCTATCACACACTCAAGAATTATTGAGGAGTCCCTTTGTTCATTTGAGGGTACCATTTTTTTTTAAGCATGCTTCTTGCACTCCTATGTGGCTCATGAAAAATGACATGGTAGTGAAGAAGTAAATTGTTTGGATGTTTTTCTGCAGGAATGGCTGGGCAGATACCTTACGGGAGTGACAGCAGCCGTTATTTTAGTCAGCCATGAACAGGAATTTATTGAGAAGTCTTGCAATCATATCGCTGAGGTGATTTCTTGTTCTTTCGGGTAGTCATTTAGCGTCCATGCGTTGATACCAGAATTTTCTGGAGTAGAGGGACAGTTTCGTCTGAGTGAGAATAATAAATTGTCCTGAGCAATTGGCTTAAACTTCGCAGATTACTGGAGGTCAATTGAACCACTATGTTGGGAACTATTCTAGTTTTTTGCGAGCACGGGCTGCCCGACAGCTGCAAGCCTCCCAAGCTTACAAAGCGAAGCAAGCTGAGATTGAGAGACTCCAAGTCTTTGTTGACCGATTTGGTGCAAAGGCAACCAAGGCATCTGCTGCGAACTCGAGGAAGAAGATGATTGAGAAAATAAAACAGCAAATGCCTGACGTTGCTCCTCCAGAAGGTCAGTTGGCCCCTACCAGACTAAGATTTCATATTTTCCAAAATAATCAATTTGATATTCAAATTGATTTCTTGGTTTCAAAATGAACACTCCCTCCATTCCGAAATAAGTGTCCAGTTTGAACCTCATTTTATTTAAGGTTGTTTTGAGTAAGTCATATGGAGGCTTCTTGTTTCCAATTTGATTTAGGTTGCAATGAAGTGAATTAACACATGCAATGTTCATTGATTTTTGTGATATAAAATTTGGAACCTTTCTAAATTATGTTTTTCAGAATATGATCAATGAAAGTGGCATAAAATGTCTTTAACAAAACTGCGGACACTTGAAATCCGGATAGAGGGAGTATTACATTTCAAACGGGACTGAATTTTATATCACCAGAACGAATGAAGAACATCTTATGTGCTGGTCAAAAGACACACAAACAAGAGAAAATTCTCATTTCACCCACTCAAAAGTTCTAAAAAAACATAAGCCTCTTCTAGGGATTAGCGCTGCAGATTATCATTCAATTTAATCCAGCAATTATACCCTTATTATCACGCTCGTCCACAGGCCAGTTTTTGGTTCTTCATCAGGCTCAATTTCGTTTCTAGATTCTCTACTTATCAGTAATGTAATGTAAAGTCTCCATTCACCATACAGCAAGGGAGAGGTTCCTTTGACCGTAAACGTTTCCCGACAACAATTTAAAAACTTGTTTCATCTAGAATTTCGCACATTTAGTCTGTGTTAAGCTAAAAGTCAATTGCAAAAAACTAAATGTCAATAGATTTAACCGTTAACACATTAACACAAATCAAAGTTCGCCTGTATGGTCAATGGAGAATCAAATGTACTGTATGGATAATGCACAAACGAAGCTATTTTAGGGGAGCCATTTTCGTTTTCATGTTGTTGACGAGTACTTACACCTTTGAGCATACAGATTCGGGCCCAGGCACAGAACATAGACGTACAGTGAAGATGTATTTTCCGAAAGCTCCGCCCTGTCAGAGAGAGGCCGTGCGCATGAAGAAGGTGGAAATTGGTTGGGATGAAAGTGCACCAATGCTGCACAATGTGGACGTTAAACTTGAGATTGGCATGCGGCTGGTCATTCTTGGGCCAAACGGGGCTGGAAAGAGTACGCTCATGCGAGCCATGGCAGGCAGAGGCGGGGTACTTTCTGGTTCTCGTGATGTCGGTGATGGCGTGGAGATTGGAGTCTTTACACAAGATTTAGCTCAAGATCTTCCTGGACACCTTTCAGCTCTCCACTTTGTCCTGCGAGTATGTCTTTTGCCACCTGAGTTCAGTTCAATAGTTTCTTAGGTTCATTGTTTCTTCACATAACATTCTTCAACATCTTCGCATTGCAGTGGCCCACAATACATGGGGAAGCTTGCATTTAAGATGCTCTACAGTGCATCATGTGCTGTGAAAGGGATTGATGTTTCTTGTGATTGTTATCGACTTGTGTTCATGTTCAGGAAGCAAGAGAAAAAGATATCAGCATCACAGACGAAATGGCTCGGTCTGCACTTGGTGCCCTGGGGCTCACTGGAGAAGCTGCCCTGCGACCCATCAAGGCCCTCTCTGGTATGAATTCATACTCGATTCGATTCAATCTTCCTCTTTGGGGGCTCAAGACGGATTGGGGAGTCAAACTGGAATGTGCATTTTGGATTTCTAACGTTACCATTAGTGGAGTGGTATATGTTTTCTTTTGTTTCCTATGCAACTTCAAAAGCTGTATGAACTCATTATTAGCGTCTAATTTCTTATTGACTATCTGTCATGTTTGAATTGATTAAAAATTCGAGTTTGAAAGTTTGAAAGTTGTCTTAGAAAGGTAGCCTGTACTTCATGAACTTATCAATATGCTTATCTGTAGATTTGAAAACTATGGGCGGACCAATAAGTTTCTATTGTTATTGGTCTTTTCTGACATTTGACTCAATGACTCAGGTGGTGAGAAGGCGAGAGCAGCTTTAGGGGTGTTCATGCTTCGGCCATACAACGTCCTCATGCTTGATGAAGCCAGCAATCACCTTGATCGTCCTTCAGCCATGGCCTTGGCAAAGTGTTTGAGTCAATTTACAGGTACGTCTCTCACTACGTCACCAAAGACCCCCTCAAGATGTCAAGTTAATCAAGCATTAGATTCATGTAATCCTCATGTTGAGTTGATGTCAAGTTAACGTTAGTGTAACGCAAATGGCATCATTGTTGATGTTGGTGTCGTAGGCATGAACTTGATATTACGTTGGCAACTATTAAGGTATCATTAACTTGATATTAAACTAGCACTATCTGCATACTGATGTAGTGTTCTTCTAAATTTGGCTTTATATTACCATTAATAATCTTGTCGATCTAATGGGGTATCATTTGAGATGTATCTTATATTGTCTAAGAGACTATTCCCACATGTTTATCTGGTTTTCAGTTTGTTTGATGCTGATGTGGTTTTCTTTGTCCCATTGTACAGGTGCAATGGTTGCTATATCCCACGATATTGAATTCTGTGAAGCCATCAATCCAACACACATCGCCAGAGTCGATCCTAATGGAATGGTAGAAGTCAGTCTATGTATAAATGGTGATTTGGGAACCTCTCAGAAGTCTAAGGCAAAAGCTGCAAGTCCTGCATCAACAAAGGGGAAGAAACAAACAGCCTTAACTTCTATCAAACCAGTCAAGAGCTATGGTGGAAGTGCACATGCAAAGCCCACTGCAGCTCCTGACCCTAAGAGAATACACATGGTAAGCAATGTTGTTGCTCACCTTTTCCCATTATGTTGCCTTCTATTGACAGTATGGAGCAGATCTACATTTAACCTCTAACGAAACAAGAAGCTGAAATCGAATCTCATGTTCTTTTTAAGCAGTTTTAAATAGCTCATATGAGAAGTTTCTACTTTCCAATTTTATTTGATCTTTTGATCATCACATGCAATGTTCATCACCGAGTTTGTGACCAAAATAATTTGGCCCCATTTCTAGTATAATTTTCTCAAATTGGTCGTTTGAAACCATGAATCCTTGTTTGCTTTGAGGTTAAGTTGCAACTGAAGTAGAGTGTTGTCTGCTCTGAGATTCATTTCTGACATGACATCCAATCGGTGTTTCCTTTTGCAGATTCAATCTCAAATTAAGAAGAACATACAGATGATCGAGAAAGCCGAGATTGTGCTGGAGATGCTGGACAGGGAAATGCTCGAGGCCGGTCCGGATGCTGGAAAGGCTATGGATGTGTTCAAAAGGAAGGAAGCCATTGAGAAAAGGAAAGCGGACTTGGAACGAGAATGGGAATCATTAGAAAATGAAAATCAGAAGCTCTTGGCTAAAAGCACCAAATAGTGCACCGAAACCTTAAACTGCCAGGTATTCTAATTTCTCTTGTTTTTATTCAAGACCAAAGGAGATGCTCGTGTTCGACATTGTGTTTACTTTACCTGGGCGTTCTCAATCTCTCTAGAAGCAACGAAACGAAGCAACGTCCTTAATGTTTCGGACAGAAACCAACTATTGTTTGCCTCCAGAGTTTAGATGGAACTGTATTATATTTTGAGTTTGTTCACTCACACAACTGGAAATTGCAGTTTGTGAGGCATTATACATTTGAGCATTTATTAATGGCGTATGTATCAGGTCTCCTATGCAGGGATCGGTTGGAATTAACTGAAATGGACAGGAGGTTTCATTGCATCTTTCTTGTGGGGCGGGTGGAATGGTATTTTGAATTTTAGCAGTGTAATTATTTGAAGAAGATCTCATAGTTTTATGAATGGTCAAACTGAATTATAGACTTTTGAGATTTGAAATCCTCCTTATCTCACTTAACATTGGTCATTTATCTAAAATTGTAAGCGTTTATCAAATTAACGTTAAATTGAATGCGAGTGTACTTCGATTCAATAGCATTCAGTGAAATTCCAAATTCCAAATGACTTGTGTGAGTTCATTGTTGGGATATTTAAAGTTTACTATGATTATTGTACTTATCAAAGCTGTTTTTAATCAACCACAATTGATTGCATTGTATATACGAAACCATTCAAGAGTCTTTTATTTATTCAAATATTATATGATTGTAATTGATGAAAGATCATTTGAATCTATCACTCAATGGAAGTGATATTATCATTTTTGGATGAGTGTAATACTATTTGGATTAATGTACATAATTTTAGATGAATAGATGCCCTTTCATTCACATTCTATACATTTCAGTTATGTTTATTACAATTATAGATGAAAAATGCCTCATCGCTTGACAAGGATTGCAACTAGTAATTTTAGAAATCTTAGAAAATTGAAAAATTAAAATCACTACTATAACAACATTGTACCTATAGAGGTAGTCTTGTTTTTGTCACTACATCCTAAAATACATGTGATGTAATTTTGTCTACTTGTTTTAGTTTTTTGCATTGGTAGAAGATCTTCCCTTTGATTGTTGCACGAATTCGTACTTGTCAAATTCACAATTGTTTTGTTGCAATAGAATAGTCAATTAGAAGATTTTCTACATGTATTCAGGTCAACTTATTTTTTAAGAAAAGAGGACACATTATTGGTTGTCAAAGCAAAAAAGTAAAGCTTTTCATTGTTGTTTTTATAAGGATGATGTACTCTAGTTCATTTGGATGCTAATGAGGCTCTCTTGGTTGCAATAGTCAATATTTCAAAGTATCTTCTTATATTGTGAATGAATCTTATACCATGTGTAGAAACTACTTGGCAATGTTCATTAAATTCATAAGAACTACAATTAACCCTTTTAAGTTCAACTCCATGTTGAATTGTTATAATACAATCTTTTGTATTATTCATTTTTCACTACAATAGAATGCAATAGGCCGAAATTGGGTCCAAAACTAAGATTTACAATTGGACAACCAACAATTTCCATAGACAAGGTGGATTTTCAAAGCTTTTAGCTTCAAACATGCACATCGATGCATCATGACCAAATTTTTTTTTTTTTATTGTAGTATGCAAATACCCTTATCTTATTAGAGTGTATGATACTAATTTACTATAATGACTATTTGCAATGTATTTATTTTAATGCGAGCTAGAATATTATTGTTTTCAAACAAATTCCACCAAAATAAAGTGAAATCAATGTCAATAATTTTGCACCCTCACTATCATAAATAGTTAGTCAGGGTTAGGAAAAACTATTCCTAAGAATAGATATCTAATTTTTATGGGAAATCGTTTTTTCATATTTGTTGAATGGATAAAAAAATCTTGTTGAATGTTTATATTTTTAACTCGTGTCTACTCAAGGCACCAAAATCTAGTGTTTGCAAAACTTTGAAGTTAAATAAAACCTAAACAAGCTGATATTTTTAGTAGTTTATATTTTGGAAAGTTCTTCTTGAAGTCTAGTTTTAATATCAAAATTCCGACCTTGAAAATAAATGATAGTGATTTTTCTATGCAAGATTTGTATAAGGGTACCCATTGCAATCTTGACTTCCCACAATGTTGAGAGCTCTTGGAAATGAGCCTCAAATACATTAGATCTTGGAGAAAAAATCACATTCAAAATTAATTTCAAAAAATTGTAGAGTAGATTTTAAGAAGTCATAAATTGATTGGAGTTATACACGATAGGTCCTTTAACCTCACATTTTTTTGGTCACCAATTTTTTTAGATTTGACTTGTGAAAAGAAGATTGAAAGACTTCTCATCACTTTTGTAATTTTAGCACCCTCATGATCAAACAGTATAATCTTTTACTCCATAAATGATATTGTTGTGTTTTCTTTTCCTATGAGATCTGTGGCACGTTTAGTTTGAATTTGTACGGTTAGAATTGAAAAAAAATTGATGCAACTTATCAAAATGTTGACATTTTGTTCAATTTAGAGCAAATTCCAAGAAGCTCAAAACAGGTCCTGGGCATTCAGGGGTTAACATCCACTGAACCATATTCTGATCCTGTGCCCTTACACTGATTGCTGGTTTCCAAAGCAGGGTTTAGGGGTTTTAGGGTTTCGATGCTCTCATTCCCCGGAGCTTATAGCAAACCGCTGGCCTAGTGTTGTCATCATCCCGGCGACGAAGATGGCCAAGTGTAACAGCCCATGGGGATAATTGCTGTGTCCTGTAGCAAGCAATTCGCTTCTTTTTTTGTGTCAAGCGGTAATCTGCTCTCAACTGGATTCTGAGCTCGATTGCAGCGAAGGAGAGAATCTCTCTTCTTGTCGAAGATGCGGGACAATGGATTGAAGAACCGGCCATCGTGGCCAAGTCTACAATGGTGTCAAGGCGCTTGCGAAGACGTCAAGCTGCAATTGCCGTGGCCGTTCAAGCCCCTGCACTCGTTAGGTCAACAAGTTTTCCACCAATTCTCGGGCACAACGAGAATTAGGGTTTCGGAGAGTGAACCCCGGCTGTTTGAGGCGAATTTGACAGCCAGGTTTGGACAGTGGATGACGCAAAAGAAAGAGTCGCGTAGGTTGTCTGCTGAAGAACAGGGCGACGCCGAGGAGCGCGCCTTGGCGATTGCGTTGGCTGGAAGGCAGAAAGCTACATTGCTCGAGTTTTACTCTCCTCGGTGTACGCTGTGCCAGTCCCTGTTGAAATTGATCGAAGATGTGGAGCGGAGGGAGGGGGATTGGTTGCGAATTGTGATGGCGGATGTGGAAAATAAGAAGTGGCTTCCTGAGGTATGTTGGCCTCCCTTTTCTCTATGCTTGAAAGTGTGTTAGAGGCCTTGAATTGAATAAGGTACCAACCCTCGTTCTGACTGTAAATATCTGAGCAATTGTTATGGTCTTGTCAGCAATTG
Organism: Pseudoscleropodium purum; assembly: GCA_963969395.1. NCBI lineage: Eukaryota > Viridiplantae > Streptophyta > Bryopsida > Hypnales > Brachytheciaceae > Pseudoscleropodium > Pseudoscleropodium purum. Next base: position 12,794,294 of record OZ017800.1, on the reverse strand, counting down.
AAAAATGATTCCAGCACATTTTGATATGTATTATTTGGGTATTTTGTGAAAATGTTATGAGTTTTCAATGTCTGACCTATAGGTGTAGCCAAAAACAACCCCGGCCTCTAGTGCACATCCTCAAAATCAATATTTACATCGTAGCTGAGATTTAGTGGAGTTTGCTTTTGGGTCAGGGTCTCTTTTGGGTTTTGGGTGTTGCTACCTTAGCATCAGAGCTATTTTGTAGCAATTAATTATTTCAACACGCCCTTACACATTTTCACCGACTTGTTGATAATCTTCCTTGTGTTCATAATCAGCCATGGCTAGTCGTTACATCGATGGGAAGAACTTGTCGATGTTGACAGAATAATGCGGAATGTTGTACATAAAAATTTAGGACTACGTGACTAACATATGGCAAAGCATCTTCTGTTTGATGCAAGCCTAGAGTTTGCTTGGTTTCGTACACGGCAAGTAGAGGCATATTGTTATGCCAAAGGAACTGAAATGTCATTTTCAGAAACTAATTTTTCTCGAGAAACTGAAATCGTTTCAATGGTTGTGGACAGGCTTCTCTGTACGAGATAAACTATGTCCCATGCTTTGTGCTTTTGGACTCACAAGGAACAGCACTAGCCAAGACTGGAGTTCCATACAGCCGAGTACATGTGTTGAAAGGGTTATCATACTTGTTGGAGAGCATGAGACCCATCCGGGGAGCCCTGAAACGAGTGCCCCTTTCTGAGATTCCGTCTAGTGGCATTTCTGGTACTGAGAATTCTTCTGATTCATGATCAAATACAGGTTGATTGGATGAGCGATTTCTTGTAGGTCAGAAACAGCTCTCCATTGTAGCGTTCTAATGGTTTGCTTGTAGTTTAACTTCATGTATCGCTTGCTTCATGTTTATATGAATCTCAAGCATGTAAAGTTCAGGACTATTGGTGAAGTAGGTGTTGTTGATGGCTACCGCTGACTTTGTTGAGGCAAATGTTGAGACAGGGTTTGGTAAGAGAGTTCAAAACGTATTATAAGGTACCCAAAGTCATACAACGTTTTGTGATATCATTTCAAGGAACTTTCAGGATATCAACGTCAAAGAGGTAACTCATACCGTGATCTCAGTTGTAATGTCATTTTCGTTATATTGGCGTGTGTCAGAGCGCCAAGATTAAGACATTAAACTGCACGAAGCTCTGAAATCGACGACTGGTATACTTTTTAAGTTTCCAAACCCGTGACTGTCTGGAAGAGTGCCATTGTTGTGGATTTCCGTAAATATAATGAAATTGATGCTTTACGCTTTCGCTTTTAGTCTACACATGAGGTGCGCAATGTTGATAGAGATGTGGACAAAAGAGTCCATTTCTCACTTGGACCTTTCCTATAGAGTCAATTCTCCACCAATTTTAAAACTTAATAGATATTTTGAAAGTTGAGAAGGGGGAAAGAAATGTATTAAAATTTAAAGTGTAGGCAATTGTCCTGCCATCTTTTTTACTCTTGCCAAGCACAATTTTGCACCTATAGTGACTCTCAAAAATTGCCATAACTAATTGAGAAATTAGTTTTTTTCAACAAACTTTGGACTTGTTGAAGTACAAGTAATACATTCAAATAAAATGATTTTCAAAATTTTCTAAATAGTTTTTGATTTTTTAAGAGTTTAATCAAATTGATTAGTGAAAAAGAATTTTTTATATTAATACTCATTTGTGACATTTAACACTATATAATATTTATTGTTATTGTATAAGAGTGTACTACTTTTGAATTAGGTATTGTTGTAATTGAGATACATGAACCTCCATTTGTACAAACAAAAATATATGTAGAAATATTTGTTGACTTTGATGGCTTGTAAAATAATTTTTGAGGGAATTTATGCAACCTAATTTCACTAACAAAAATATATGTGGAAATATTTGTTGACTTTGATGGCTTGTAAAATAATTTTGGGGGGAATTTATGCAACCTAATTTCACTATTTAGTATAGATAGTTCCAATATTTGGTGAAGTATTAATTTTGTGGGGAAGCTTCTTAATGAGGAATGACTCTATCAACAAATGGTGGTTAAGTCATCTTTTCTCCTAAACAATATGACCATTTGATATATGACAAAAATGTGTGCCATTTGGTTAGATAAATTAACAATTTGTATAGTTAATCCTTGAATGCCAAGTTGGTTTGCATAGAAATCATTTGTTTTGATACTATGTGCATTTTTGGGTTAAGGAAATGAAAAAATACTTGTTGGAAGTCAAGCTATTGTAGAAGACCTTCCTTTTTCCCACAAAATTTAGAAGGTATATAATTGCACTTACACAACAAGATTTTTTGTCATTCATCAACCCAAAAATGGTCACGGTGTCATTTATGGGTTAAAGATATATGTTTCTCTTATAATGTATGTTTGTACGAAATACACCTTCTACAGAAAACAGGTCGTGGGACCTAAAGGGCTAAGAGCTACTACACCACAGAACTAGCATCGAGCTTCTCAAATAATCTTCACTGGGTTAATCTTCCCTTTCAACAACTCCGAATTTGATGAATCCTCTCGTCAGCTTCAAATGCGTTGGTAATTTGTGAAAACCATCAATACAAATTCAGAATACAAGTCTCTGATTGCAATCAATACGGTCAATATTAAAGGACCCATGATCACACCCTGCAGCATTCCACGCAAATTCAGCTCAGCAGAAATAACGAAACAAGATGCATGAATAAATCCATTCCATTCCAAAGATTAATATGTAATGGATAAACGCAGGAATATATGTGCAACAAGAGGGACGTTGCAAAGAAGACAATTTAACCTACGCAGATTGCAGGTTGGAAAAGTGCCATTCCTCCAGCGATGCTGAGGCCAGTGAGGTACTGGCTGTAATTTGACACAACCCCATGGATCTTACGAAAACCATAGTCCATCACGGACTTATAGATAAATGTTGTGGACAGTCCACGCACATATTTCCTCTCTGCCAGAAACTGCAGCAGCGCTGGCACGGACGCTATCCAGTTCGGAAAAATGGGCATCATCCCTTGCACCAAAGCAACGCATGTTGACATGTAGAGAAAGTGGATTTTTAAGAACCTGAAGAAGAGATACGTAAACAAGGCCTGGACAAACAAGACCTCTATTTACAGAGCAGAAAAAAACTTGCAGCATTCAATGTGAAATCAGGCTTATCAAAAAACAATACTCAATCTAAGATGCAAAGGGATAGTGGAGATAAGAAATAGAAATACCTGGAAGAGCATTAACTTCCCAGTGGTCAAGAGCACAGCGCTTATGGTCCGGTCCAGTACAGTCGCACACTTCTGACGAGTCACTTCTGAAAGAGGAACCACTTCTAGAGCTTGCTCCATCACCCCGCCAGTCTCGGATGTGATGAGAAAAAAAAGCACAAATGCAAACACCATCAATTGCTTGATGAAGTTCCCTACAATCGTTCCAAGTACCACTAAAACATAAAAGCTTCCTGTCATGAAACCTTCTCCGCTCTTGACCAGGTTCTTCATGGCTTGACGTAGCTCACGCTTCTCAAACTCTTCCTGTATACACCCACCCAAATAGAACGTTCAATGGAGATGGCTTGGAAGTTTGTAAACTGACGTCTGGAAAGTCATAATTGGAAAAGAGACATGGCTAGCACAAAAACAGGTCTTGAAGAAATTTTGACTGCACGCCTAGAAAGAATCAATGATTTAGGAACGGAGAAAATGTGAATTAACAAGCAAAAAGCGTTGAATCGTATTGGCAATCTGACCTTGACTGATAATTGAAGTAAGGATAAACACTAATCGCATAAGTGGAGAAGGCAGCGATTTACTTTCAATACATGACAAATCGACATAAATCTCTCCCCAAAGCTGGAGTTTTCGGTGATTGTTGAAGCTCCTGCAGTAACGGTTGTGTCATTGTTAGCAACTGCATTGAGGAACTCCTTCGCGGTGTTTGCAACGGCTGTCATGTTGTTCCTCGCTGCGTATTCGTCCACCTACAGCCAAGTTCCATTTAGGATTATCAAGGCAAGTAAACGGGCTCCAATGCGCTCCAGCAACAGCGTCAAGAGAATTAGGACACCTAAATTAACCCCAATAGGCCCAGAGAAGTCCACGAGGCCCAGATGGGGTCTCATTTCTTTATAAAGCACTCTTGACTGGGTTGTATGGGGACCTTCTTTGCTCAATTTTATTTATTTTTTGACCACCACATGCGGTGTTCTTCACTGATCCATTGCAGTGAAGAATTTAACCCTGTATGGACTACGTTAATCGCAAAATGACCAATTTAATTGGTCTTTTAAAAACCATGAAATTTGGTCCTTCAGGGGTTAAATGAGTTACCTTCTGCACCACAGTGGCATAGGCTGCCATCATGTGAGCCTCAACTGATTGGGGTTCTAACCAATTCGAGAACCCTCTACCCGCCTCAGACTTGCTGTTCTCCATTTTGAGCTTGAGGGCGACGACGGCATCCTTGGCTTCAACACCTACTTTGAATGAAAACAGAATTGTGCCTCCTACGACAACCAATGTCATTGAGACGATGAGTCCAAGTGCTACCGACGATGGCAGGTTCCTTGTCAATGTTTGTGCTAATCCTCGGTTACTCCACCTGCATATTACTAGTCTTTCAAGCTTCAGTATTATGATTGCTTTGCAAAAGCAATTAGGATCCAGTAAAGGATACTAAGCCGTCAGGACCTGATCTCGTCTCTTGTACAAGCCCCCTGTGACCAACAGCAGCTCATCTACTCATACACTAAGTTGGTCTTCAATTAGCAAGTTGAGAGTAACCATGACTAGCCTAAATGTCTATGGCCACTCATCTTTGAATGCACATGGGGTTGTCGGCATAATTCCTTCAACAGTGGTCTACAACCTCCCACTTTGAATGATTGCAAAACATCCTTAATGATAGAAATTTGACCTCAACAGAGTTTGGCTCTTGTTCTGAAACGATCTCTCCACAGCTCTATAGCACAGCTTCATACTGGTTATAACGCTTAAAGTGACGGAAAGAGTATCCTCTATCTTACGATTGCTTTGCTAGAACAATTAGGGAGTAAACTTCAACAAAAGACATTCATTCACTTGCTTTCATACCTGGTAAAGTACAACACTCTTGCAGCACTCCCCCGACGGCCTTGATCCTGATGAACGAAGTCTCCGAGTCTCGCGATCACGACGGAATGCAAACTATTCAATGACCAATACATTGCACAGGCACTGCAGGCAACAGCCATGGTGTACACCAGACCTAAATTCTCGTACAGTAACGTGCATGTCCCAAAAGAGAAAAGCCAGTCACAAAGCTTCGAGAATGTGACGTCGTCCCCGGCATCTGTTAAAGCTGCCACATCAGAGAGTGACCTAACCTTTGCGTGGACATCACGTGCCGTTTCGAGCAACGCCGAGAGTAATGCAGCAGGTATTGCGAAAATGGTTTCCACTAATCCTTGTTCTAAATGACGCATCCAAAATTCTACGAGAGTGCCTTGGACTCGATGCAATGGCATGGAAATCAAGATCGCCCACTGGATGGGAGTCCAGTAGTCTTTCAGCAACAGCCCCACGCCGTAGCAGATGGCGATGGCCAGCACCAGACCCGAATGCGCCATGGCTATGTAGATGGCTAATTGAAAATTCGCCGCATCTCGATCATGCTTGACGTGAGCCTCTTCATTTGGAACAGAAACTGGATTACGATCAACCACTTCAGAATCTGGATTAGAGTTGACCACAAGAGGCTCCTCATTTGCAACAAAAGCTGGATTAGGGCTGACCACAAGAACATCCCCATTTACGGATAAAATTGGCGTCGGGTATATGAGCTGCTCCGAAGCTGCTGTACTGGAATCCCTCCTGCCATTCGCAAGTGCAATGCTTGGATCGATACTGTCGCTTGCGGAGGAGTAACCACGTTGTTGAGACTCTGTTGCATCGCTACTGCCATTTTGAAATACAACACGCTTGGCCTTCACATTTGCGAGAGTAGCACGCTTGATTTTGCCTGGGATCTTGTGTCTGCATTTGGTTTTGCCATGTATGTCCATGAGTAGATGTGGAGCACAAAGAATCACCCCCGTCACCAACTTTAGGTTACCACACCTAATTCAAGCGAAGTTACTACTGTTAGTATAGTCAAGATTCATATTCTCTTGTTAGCAAGCCAAAGAGGAGTCCAATGCATCGAAGAATGTGTTATTTGTGAACTATAGGCAAAAGTTAAAAGAAATGAAAGTTTTACTGATAGATGACCAAAAACCAACACAAGCTCTGATGTGACCGTATCATACAGTCTCATAATCTATATGTAAGATTTTAGGGTGTCACACGCAGCTATGTGTCACAATTAGGTACCTCAAACTAATGCCGGAAATCCTTCGCACAAAATATTCCAATAACAGATGATTTATGATAAAGCTCATAACCAACGCAAATCAACTCGTAAGTTAGTTTGCTTTCGTCCGTGCAGTACTGCTCCATTTCTTGCTCCATGCTGTCAATTCTGTACAGTAACTCCTAATATTCCCGGAAATCGAGTAAGCTGTCATCAACCTCGTACAATTGCAACCTCGTACAATTGCATCATCGTACCATCGATGAGCTGCAACCCTAACAACCCTAACATTTCTGAAGTTTTTAAATCCAAGTATAAAGAGAAAAACACTTCACAAAGCCCTTTACCCTTTTGACTGTGTCTTGCTTGATACCTTGAAATTCAGCATACTTACTCTCACAAATCGTGGTTTATAAATTATGGAAGCGCATGCAGAGGCGATACCATCTCACGAAATAACTAAGCTATGTCTCAAACACGGGACAAAGAGATTCCGAATTAGCCGGCCTGCAATAGCTTAATTTGAAACTGATCATAAACTGAAACTTCGGAATCTGTGCAGTACAAAAAGAATCCATATAAAATTTCACTGCAATTTCAAAGTCTTGTGCGTGCGCCCGAAGCTGTCGGAAAATTTTCCCGAGGAACTTGAAACGTGGTCCACAGGAAACTTGGCAGGTCCTGTAGGCCTAACATTTAAGCACGTGCTTTCTGGGTACCGGTATCTTCAACCTGATATGCACACAAAGACTTCTTTAATGTCACATCCAAGGCACCCAATATGGAAGTGATAATATGGAGTTATGGAATATAATGCACCCTCAAACCTCTCTATTGCAAGAATCATCAATCTGGGAACGATGTATCGACATATGAAATTTGGTAGGTCTATAAAGGACTTTGGGTCTAAAAAGCATTCTCTACCGCATAGGTACATTTTGCTTTCTCACTTGCATTAGTAAAGTATAAGTAGTCAATACATTTCAAGAGGTGGAAGTTTTTAGTGATTATTATATTTCAACTTTAAAAATTCATTACTACTTCCACAAATTTCAAAAAAATATGAAACGATTTGTATTAGATGCCAATCTCATTTGTTTTTCAAGGAAAATGGATTGAGAAATATTTCAAGAAGTCTACCCCGCCCCAATTTTTTTTAATTAGCTCTCTAGTGGAAGCTTTATGGATTTCCTACCTTACCTCATTTTTGTAGCAAATCTTTGGATTTAATGACTTTGGTAGAAGGGGCATCAATCCATGCAAGCTTGGTTTTTAATCCACTTAACCTTAAAATAACAAGACTTATAACGAAGGTACTTTGCCCAAAATGATCCAATAGGTGCATGCAATAAGTTTTTAGAGGAGTAGCTTGAATGGGTCACATTTTTTGTCAAAAGGGATTCATGAAGTTTAATTTTAGAAATAATAGTTAACAATGTAATTATATGAAAATTTGATCATGTAGATGACTACTCTTACAGTGTATTGTATTGAGATTTGGAGTACCATGCCTACATTGAAACATCTTAAGTGGATTCATAGTGGTTTTCATCTATGGTAGAAGCACCCAAAATGTAACACTAGTTGTTCTCTAACAACTAAAAAAGGACCTGAATCCAAACACAAATGGATCCAAAGAGACAAGACTCATAAGAGGGATCCTAAAGTAGACGAGTGGGGTTCCAAGAAGTTGTTGCTTTCATTTGCATTGGCCAATCACCTACGCATGATACAAGGTTAGAATGTGTTGTTTTGGAATGTTTCCATGCCTACTTTGGTGTTTGTCTAGTGTCCACAATAGGTGCATCTACATAGTTGTTTTAAAAAATTTATATTATATTCATACAAACTTGGAAAAATACAAAACTAATTTTCTTAGTTTTCTAAACCATTTCTGAACAAACACACATCATTTTATTTTATTGCTACCCTCAAGATCTGTAGATTTAAATTAAGTGTCACATTTAGATGCTTCTTCTTTAGTAATGTACTCTTCCTCCAATAATCATAGTATAGAATAATGATGCTTAAGATACAGCAATTTCTCAACCTCTATATTGCTACAAATCTCAAAACTCAAATCATCCTTTTGAAGAACTAAAGCACTTTTGAATCCACATTTTTTGTATTTCATCCATGTTCATAGAAATAAATAGCTTCTATATTCAAGTGAGGATCACTCGCTTCATTTAGAAGGTGATATATTACCAAATGGAAAAATCAAGGTTTAGGAATGATAAATTTGAACAAAAATATTGATTTCTCATCATCCAAGAAATTTATCCATTTTAAGTGATATGTCATCCAATTAACCCCTAAAGTTCTATGGCTATGTTTTCACCAAAAAAGCTCAAAAATTGCCATTTTTAGTATAAGTAGCAAATTTTTGAAAACCCCCCTTTTTTTTTTACATATGTAACCATAGGATCTTGTACTATGTAGTATCAAAAACATGTGGTAAAAATTTCAGACATTTCCACCGCATGGATTGCAAAATACAAGCATTCAAATTTACTAAAATAATTTTTTTTGCCCTACGAAAAGCCGATCTACTACGCTTCACAAGCTCAATTTTCTATGAAAAAATGAACAAAATTATGGTGCTTCTTTGAATTCTTTTTCCTAGACAAGTTGTCCACATGCTTGAAAAATTTCAAATCATTTGGAATTGTACAATATATAGGAAAAGAATAATAAGTAGGTAATAGTAGACAATGATTCAAAATACTAAATTTTTAAGAATTAAAATATGGAATTGAAAAATGACAATCCCAACAGTTGAAATGTTGTAATAAACAATTTACATCCTAAAATTTATTTTTTTCAAAAATGTTGAAAATTAGATAAGATAAAGGATTTCAAAGTTTATTTTAGAGTAGGGAATCCATAATTGCCCGCAAACAAAAAATCCTCATAACTTCTAACTCATTAATCAAATTGAAATGATTCAAAGTTTTCCTTGTATGTATAAATCTAGAAAACCAATTTCAAATTTTGGTTTCTGAAAAAAAAGATTTTTTCTAATCTCCCCAAATTGCCCAATTATGAAGAAAAAAAAGTAACATATTTAGCTATAACTTTTGACTCCTATTTCTAAATGTCATGAAATTTGTTGCATACAAAAAATATTCCTTGTCCACATCTTCTATTAAAATTTCAACTTAAAATATGGAAATTTCTAGTCACAATGACCTACCCAAAAACACAGGCCGGTCCTTTAGAGGTTAACTACCTTTCATCTAGTTTCATTTTTCCAAAAGAGTCATTGTCATTATTGCCACCTTGGCTACATTCAAAAATTTGAAAGAAAACCATGGTGGTGAATCATTGTTTGGAGTCCCTAAAATTTTAATATAAATCTAACTCAAGTATTTCATTTATTTTGGACAACGTGAAAAACAATCTTCATTAGAGTGATCAATGTAGTTAACCCCTAACATTAGAAGAGTTTTTTGGGGGTTTTTTGGAGGGGGGAAGGGAGGGCCGTTTAAGGGCCTATTCCCTTGGAGTTCCCTCCAAGGTTAAAGAACACTAAGCTATAAAAAATTTGGAAAAAAAATTTTAATTCTTAAAATTGGAAAAAAAAAATATTGAAAAAATGATGTGGTAGTCATTCTACCATGTCACGTAGAAGTTGCCATAAGTTCCAATGGGCTAAGAACCCTGGAGAACTCACAACCCTCCAAACTACGTGAATTTTCCCTAATGAAGACCATTGTCCCTTTAGGAGACAAATTGGATTTTGGACATGTACCTATAGTCTTAGTTTTTGTCAATCATGATTTTTTAAAACTTTTTTGTAGTTAGAAAAATTGATTAGCTTTATGGGAATATAAATTTTTTTCAATTGGTACCTAGAAACAAAAGTTATGTCCAAATAAGCTCAAAATGAGGGAGACTATGCAGCAAAAAGAAATTCAAAAATTTGATTTTAAAAAAAAAATTCTTTTCTCATATATTATATTTTAGTCTACATGGAAAAATTTGAATTATTTCATTTGAATAAGTGATGTGAAAGTTATGGACAATCTTGTTTTTTGGGCAATTAGAATATCTTCCTGAAAAAATAACTTGTAAGGTTCATTTCTAAATGCAATTTTTACAATGTCAACAAACAAAATTCCACATAGTTTAGTTTTCTTGCTAGAACAATATCACCATTGGAATTAGTGCGTTTAATTCCATTTTAGAGACATTAATAATTTAGATTTTTCTTTTATTGTGTACCTACTTTACAATTTTCTTAAGAATAAAAATTAAGTTTTCTTGAATTTTTTTTTATTAGACTTTCAACTCAATTGCCCACCATAAAGATTTAAACCTCAAAACTTTATAGTACAAAAAATTTAAGTTAAAGAAGGTACAAAGTCAAATAATTTAGTCCCACAATATGTGAAAAAAATTATTTTCTTTACTTTAAATGCATATATCTTGTAATATATGCAATTTAAATTTCAGAAATTTATTCCACAAATTCTCACACTAGTTAGGTGTAAGATCTTACAAGTAGGTGTCTAAAAAAACAATTTCCAAATGTTTTCATTCTTCACAAAAGAAATGGGAGTTTTGATTGTTTTTTGGCAAAAAAAAAAAAAGGCTTTAAACCTTTAAGGATTCATTTCACATATAGAAATGGATGAAATATGCAAAATGCACTATATGGGCAGGCATGAATATTAAAATATTCATCCAAATAAGTGTACATTCATCCAAAAACAACAATATGGTCCTTAGAATATATAGCAAATCAGCGAGTTCATCAAAATGGGAAAATATAACACCTAATATTGCCTCAAGAAAATTTATCATTTTTTAATACATCGCTCGAAAGAAACCCTGCTCTGGTCCCACCCACCAACCGTGGAAAAAACAGGGGATGTGACATTAAAGATGGTGATATTAAAGAGGTACCGGTGCACATGCACGCCAGGTGCACAAGCCATGAAGGTCCACCAGGAAAGAATAAGCGCCGAACATTCTGGTACTACAAACGCACTCAGAAACAGAGCGACCCCCGTCTCGGATGATGCAGCGATGCTGGTGCTTCCCACACTCTCACGAAATAATAGTTACCGCACAATTGCACATGTGCTCCAAAACACCCCAATTGCTCGTTTTTTGACTTCCGTCTCAACACTGCTTCTCCATCGCTTAAGATCATACGTTTCGCCCATTCTTCTCGTCACCTTTATTCCATCAATCGTTCACCTGCAGCAGACAGATGGGGCGCAACGGGCTTTCGTAGGTCAGCAACGTAATTTCACAGCAATCATGGTGTGCTCGCGTGGTTGGATCGTCAGCTGATTTGATTTTCAGGTATGGAGTTCAACCAGTGATGCGTTTGGTTGATGCAATTGTAATTCAAGGTGGGTTTTGGAGGTCAAGGAATTTGTTGATTTTGTATGGGTCGTGTCGGACTGATTGGGGTCACGGTGCTGGGAGTGTCTGAGAGATGATCGGTTTAGGTTTTATTTGTGGCGTCTGGGTACGGGTGGGGTGGTGGAAAATTTCTTGAAGGAGGGTGCACAAGCGCTTATTCTGTTCAAATGGCTGCTCCCCTCGTTTGTCAGTTATATGGAGGCACTTTTGTCTGGTTTGGGGTATTTTTATAGTAGTGGAGATCTATGTGTGGTAGAGTTGCTGTTCAATTGGTTCGGAGTGCCGGATTTGGTGGGCTCTTGGCGGGATTGTTTTGAGTTTCGCACCTCACTTCGCCGTAGCTGAGTTTTCTTAAAATTTGAGCATTTGTGGAAAAGAAATTAGGATCTCGGTCGATTTCTTCAAATTCGCAAATGTTCCTCCTGGTTGCTTGTATGTCTTGATCAGCAGGGTTCAAGATCTGCTGTACACAAGTCCATTGCCCTGTCACGGCGAAGTCCTCTGTGCAGCTGGGTTAGCAGCTGTTTATGGTCAATTTTATCTAGTTTGATTTTTATCTAGCATCGGCGAAGTGTGTCATCGTGTTTCTGGTTTCAATTGGTTCGGAGTGTCGGTTCTGTTTGAGATCTTGACCTGATTTTGAAATTTCGCACTCCACTTGTGACGCACTTCCCATTATCGAGATTTTTGAAGTTTGAGCATTTGTGGAGAATGTTTTAGCAATTCCATTTTCACTGTTTACTTCGTTTGTCAGTTGACTTTCTTTGTTCGATTCTCTTCTTACAATGTAGGATTTAGGGTATTGCAACTGTCATTACTGTGATGCAGCACGAGCTTTAAAGAATAATTAATCTTCTGGCAAACATGTTTTCTTTGTATTCTTTTGAAGATTGGAAAGAGGAAACGACTTTGGAATTCATCTTGAAGCAGCGGCGTGTACGTTCTTTTCACAGCAGGATCCAAAATGAAGGGGAAAGGGCTCTTCACAGCTCTTCATGCAGCAGCATCTCGAGCGTTGAGTGCTCAGAGTCCTCTCCGACTACCCAATCAGTCCATTATCTCGCACACACTTACAAGGTCCAACGGTATCCTTGCAAGGTCCAGTTCTCCCTTCCTACACAATGAGCACATGTACCATCAGTACGCTGGATTTAGCACTGTAGCCGAAAGGATTTTGGACAAGGAAGAATCTCCAGCTCCTGCTGCAACTGAGTTTGTCGGCATGTCTGCTACGAAGGAATTCCAGAAGCCACGCATTGTTGTCCTGGGAACAGGATGGGGGGCGTGCCGGCTCCTCAAGGAACTCGACACTCGTTACTACGACATAGTGTGCGTCTCTCCACGCAACCACATGGTGTTCACACCCTTGTTGGCCTCAACATGCGTTGGAACTTTGGAATTTCGCTCTGTAGCCGAGCCAGTGCGGATAATCCAACCAGCCCTTGCGAAGGATCCTGATTCTTTTTTCTTCCTTGCACGGTGTACGGATATCGACACCGGGAACCGCGAAGTGCATTGCGAGTCTGTATACGATGAAGCCACTGATACTATTGGAGGGGAGAAGTTCAAGATTGCTTATGACAAGCTGGTCATTGCAACGGGTGCGGAGGCAACCACATTCGGCATTCAAGGCGTCTACGACAATGCTATCTTTCTTCGTGACGTGAAAAATGCAATGGACATTCGGTCGAAGCTGATGCTCAACCTCATGCGGTGTGAGATTCCCGGGACAAGCTTGGAAGAGAGGAACCGGCTGCTGCATTGTGTGGTGGTGGGAGGCGGTCCTACAGGTGTGGAGTTTAGTGGTGAGCTCAGTGACTTCATTCAACGTGACGTGCAACGCAAATTCTCTCATGTGAAAGACATCATCGCTGTCACGTTGATTGAAGCTAGTGAGATTCTCTCCTCCTTTGATGTGAGACTGCGTCAATATGCTACCAATCAATTATCCAAAAGTGGAGTGAGACTGAAGCGTGGAATGGTGAAGGAAGTGTTTCCCCAGAAGTTGACTCTGACAGACGGAAGTGAAGTGCCGTATGGGCTATTAGTCTGGTCAACAGGCGTGGGGCCTTCTGCGTTTGTGAAAGAGCTGCAATTTGAGAAGTCGCACAATGGAAGAGTTGGGGTGGATGATAATCTTCGAGTGCCTGCTTTCGAAGATATTTACGCCATTGGGGACTGTGCGGGGTATCTGGAGGGGACGGGAAAAACTCCGCTGCCTGCTTTGGCTCAGGTTGCAGAGAGACAAGGGAAGTACCTGGCCAAGGCATTGAATAAGCTTGGGGAGTCCGGTCATGCACGAGCTGGAAGTGGTGCTGCAGCATCCTTGATGCCTCCCTTTGTTTATAAGCATTTGGGTAGTATGGCCACTGTGGGGAGGTACAAAGCTTTGGTGGACTTGAGAGAGAGTCCGAATAAATCTGGCCTCGCCTTGACAGGGTTCAAGAGCTGGCTCATTTGGCGATCGGCTTATTTGACACGGGTGATCAGTTGGCGTGCTCGTCTCTATGTGGCTTTCAATTGGGCGACCACGTTTCTTTTCGGTCGTGACATCTCTCGGTTCTAAGGCAACCATTCTGTGAGATCTCTGCTCTGGACTTTGGGAGCATCTGCTTTGGGAGCGTTCTGGTATAGTATCTATTATTTGGCTTATGAAACCTTGAAATGTCAGAATCTTTACTACACGAGGATGTCCAAGCACACTTCAATCTGTTGTCCAAAAACCTTGAAGATAATGTTAGTTTATGCAAGGCAGTTGTGGAATATTTGAATGGTTCCTATCCATGTGAAGACCCTATTGCTACCTGGTTATGTACTCCAGTTTCTTGTGGTACTCTACTTGGCAATAGTATTACTACACGGGATGTTCAAGCACACTTTACGACGCTCAAATTTTTCTGAAGACTGTTTGTGGAACATTTCAATGGTTCCTATCCCTGAGAAGACCTGGTTATATTCTCTAGTTTCTTGTGGTGCTCTTGTTCGCAACTCTTGTAACCAACAGCTGCTGAAAGACACTTAAAAGAGAGCTGATATAAGATGGGTAGTGAGACTCTCTGTAAATAGTGATTCACAATTTTGCTTTTAGATCATCAGAAGTGCCTCCTACTGTCCCTGCTTCGATCGAATATGATGAGGTAGAATCTTCTACACGAGAATATTTTTGTGTCAGCCTTGGTTAAGCGGCTTAAGCCTGGACTTTTGCTAAGTCTAGTGATCTGTAGATGACTATAGCAGTGGCTTAGTAGTTTCACTTTCAATCAATAGAGGGTATAGCGAAGGTCAGATCTATTCATGATTTTATTTTCTATCGCAGAATTCACTCAATGGCTCGTGGGCCTATTTTTACATGGAAACAGTTCGGTACTAGTTTTATTGTACAGAATATTGATATATGGCAAGTGCTTTTTTTCTGTTGCCCTTTATTGTTTACCTCCAACTGTTAGCAGTCACTTGTTTTCAATCAATTGCTGTTCCCGGTAGGGGACCCGGGATTGTCGAAATTTCTACAGTAGCTAACTTCAGTAAACTTGAAGGATGGCAGAGGGGACTTGTACTTGAAGGTTGAACCAAAGAGGTCAAACTTGTAGGAGAAACGTGCATTGACAAGTTGACATAACTAAGTTAAGGTAGAAGTACCTATTTTCAGATAACTTAAGCATTTCAGACTAGATGATGTGGGAAAGTCAAGGGGAATTGAGTACAATGCAAAAATAAGGTTGTGTAAGAATACCAAAAAAAAAAAAAAAAATTCTCCAAAAATGAATATTTTATTGAATATAGAAGTGGATTTTGCACCCGAATCCATTCCAGTTTCATAGACTCACCTATTGTGGTTAGCTTTGGCACTTTTTCCTAGGCTAAGAGGGAAGAGAGATGAGTGGATGAGAAGGTACAAAGCAAGAATCTTTTTCAATGACCATTGCATCCAAATGTTGTTTACAATAGATTAGCCAACAAAGCAATTATAGGGGCTTGTCTAAAATAGGTACTTCTACCTTATGAAGAAACTAAGCTTAGTAGCCACAAAAGCTCTGAAGTTGTAACATTGGCTCACTTTTCAAGTTGTATTAATCCTACTCAAACTTCCTCACATGTAACTCGTCACTAAAAAGTCTCCTCTTCTTCAATACAAAGGAGATTGGCAATGAATTTGAGAAAGAAGAGCAAAACATGGAAATAGTAGCATTGACTCACTTTTCAAGTTATGTTCTACTCAAACTTCCTCACATGTAATTTGTCATTGAAGTTCTCTTCTTTAATACAAAGGAGATTGACAATGAACTTGAGAAGGAAGGAGAAAATATAGAAATCATATTGCCAAAAACAATAAAATATTGACAATTTTTCATTTGCTCAAACTATCTTCTCCTCCATAAATTGAATTGACACTATACCTCCACCCTTGAATAATGGAATGTAGCTTGTAAAAAAATTATAATAATTGTTTAACCCAAGAAAGTTGTGGCCCTATCACCAAGGTAGTCAAACTAAAATTTTCAGATTCTTTGATGAATAAATGTAGTCTTTAATTCTACAATTTCTTAGAAAGTTATTCATTGAACACTTTTAGTCTTGACATCCTTATAGGGTTAAAGTATAGCTAACTATAAATGAATTGCTTTTATTTAAAAAAATGTGACATTGTGAACTTTAACCTTGTAAGGTGCTTAATTAGCCAAAAATTACTAAATTCTTGAATGAATAGGTACATTGTTTGTTTCTACAATTTCTTTAAAAATCATTCATTAGACCTCTTTTGACCTTTGCATCATTTTAGAGTTGAAGGTTTAATAATTTTACATCCTAAAGGACCTAGCTAGAATTCAAATTTTGAACAAAAGATGAATGCACACATTCCAAGCACTCAAAATTTTTTTTTTCATCTATCAATTTTGTTGAAGATTGTTGTAGTAGCTTTCTATCATTTATACATTAAAGATTTTGAAGACTTTACTTTGCAAATAATATATTATTCATTAGGTACTAGTAGTTCTAGCTTCAAAAAGTAATCTTTTCAATTCAAAAAATGATCCTTAGAAAATTACTAGAATTAAAAAATAAAATAAAAAAATCTTCCCAAACCACTATGATTAGAACTTAATATTTTTAACTTACAAGAAATAAAAAAAATCTGTCAAAATCACAAATATTCAATCAACAATCAATTTTAAAAAATAAAAATAAAAACATTTTTTGCTTCAAATTTTATTATACATTATGGATTTGTATATAGTAGTTGATCTAATCATATGAATATAATCTATGAATCATAATTTACAACTATTGTTTGAGATTCATCATTAAATTATTGTTCTAAGTTGCATTACATAAGACATCTTTACAATTTTGGAAATCTAGACTAAGCTTTCTCCTTGGTGCCTTGGTCCTTTAGGGGTAAAATGTGTGCAATTGGGCGCCGTGTGAACGCGTGAACAAGACTTTCATCACCACCTCCAATTTTCCCCAAACGGCCCAAAGCACCGGAGCTGACCGTGTCGTCAAGCCTTCATCGTGGGCATTATTGCAGTCAACCAGATTAGCAAATCCCTGTTACGATACTTGAGCTCGGCGTTGCATGACCGTTGCTCCAGTTCCCGTTCATCGTTACCATAAGTCCTTGAATAAGAATTTTCCTTCTCATTTGCTCCAAAAACAAACAAAAACAAAACACTTCATTGAATGGACGAGAGCGATGGCACGCACCGACCAATTTGGCAATTCGGAAGACCCCGACTTCGAGGAACGGCGGCACTTCTCCAATCTGGCCTGTATAGATGAGCTAATGCCTTTTTAGGTTACCGATTGAGCTTACGGGATTGTGGAATTTCCCCGTTGGAGCTCGTGGACATGATTGCGGAGGTGAGGAATTATTTTTCACGACTTCCCGTTCTGCGTGTGCTTTGAGTGTACTTGATCTCGCAATGGAGAATTCTGTGTGCTTGCGTTTCTGTTTTCATTGGTGCGGAGTGCCGGTTCTATTGAGATCTTCAGCTCGTTTTGGAACTTCGTACCGCACTTAACCCTAAAATCGCGTTTCTTGAAATTTGAGCGTTTCTTGAAAATTAGTTTAGGAACACGATGATTTTGATCAAATTCGCTGCTGTTCCTTCTAGTTTCTTGTATTTTCTGATTGGTATGTTCAAGATCTGCGTTGGTAACATCCATTGCTCATCACAGAGAACTCTTCAGTGTGGCCCGGTTTGTCAGTTATATGGGGGAACTTTTGTCTAGTTTGATTTTATCTAGTATCGGAGAGCTGTGTTTGCTAGTGTTGTTGTTCAATTGGTTCGGAGTGCTGGATTTGGTGAGATGTTAGCGGGATTGTTTGAGTTTCGGACCGCACTTCGTCGTATTTGAGTTTCTTAAAATTTGAGCTTCTGTGGAAAAGAATTTTGGATCTCGATCCATTTCTTCAAATTCGCTACTGTTTCTTCTGGTTTCTTGTACGTGATGATCAGCAGGTTCAAGATCTGCTGTAAACACGTCCATTGCCCTGTCACGGAGAATTCTTCTGTGCAGCTCGGCGCATAGCTGTTTGAGGCCAATTTTGTCTTGTTTGATTTTACCTGACATCGGAGGAGTGCGTCGTTGTGTTTCTGGTTTTGATTGGTTCGGAGTGGCGGTTCTATTAGAGACCTTTGTCCTGATTTTGAGATTTCGCTCTCCACTTGTGGCGCACTTCCTATTGTCGAGTTTTTTTAAGTTTGAGCATTTGTGGGGAATGTCTTAGCAACTCTAATTTTTTAATCAAGTTCGCTAATGTTCCTTCTGGGTTCTCGTATGTGCCGATCGGTATGTTCAAGATCTTTTGTAGTCACTTTGAACTCGTCCGGTGCATCCCACTCTTCATTTGTTTGAGACCGATTTTATCTTGTTTGAATTCTTCCACCAATCCCTTATCTTTCATTAAACAGATAGAATAGTGTAGGATTGAAATGTAAGCGAAGGACTCAGGACGTTAGATTCTTTGTCACCTTTTGAATCGTATCTGATTCATCTCGCACATGTTCGCTTTGTTTTGAGATGCTTCTAACCTCGATGTGTGTGCAGGCACAAGCCATAGCCCAGACGAAGCTGGACTATTACTATCCGGAACTATATCTTGATGACAGATCCACGAGGAACTCCCAGACTCCTGAATGGGCACGCTAACGTTATTGTTGCAAGTCTCAAATGCACTATGACAGGAGAAATAATTGGACCGTGCACATCTCCAGCAAGTCGGTAGCATATTTCCATCATGCCGCCACCTGGTATAAGAAGAAGCAACTCACTACGGACTAGGGAGCATCGCCGAATCTACAACAAGTACACTTTGGGTCTTCAGCTCCTCGGCCTCTCTGTTATATGTATCAGTGTGCTGCTTACAATTTTCGAACTATCAAGCGACGGAAATTTGGGTGGGGCAGATGGATCCTTTCAGATGGTTGACCTTGGACTTGCAAGGGGTATGCAACTGTCCAGCTTGCATCGAAATTATCTTCGAGGGCAAGGTTCTGAGGAGTTGAACCAGCGAAGAGTGACAGAAGGATCTCGATCAGAAACAGAGCCCAGTGTTAGACCCGTCTTTTTTCCTGAGAAAACTGAAAGTTTAGGTCAGAAAGGGTTGTCGCGGACTTCAGAATCCCCCTCTTTTGGTCAAAGGATACTGAGATTCTTGGCACCATGGATTTATTCTTCTGAGATTAAGTCTCAGAAAATTCTAGTTCAAACAGACACTAATGAAGTGGAGGATATTGACTGTGAGATTGATGAAGCCTCTTCTTCCCCAGACTTCGAAATTCCTAGAGTGTTTTCAAAGTGCTGGAAGCCTCCAAAGCAATGTGCTACTGCTGAAGAGATGGGTACTGTATCAGCAGGCAACACAAGGGTCGCAAGTCTTCGAATACGTGAAATGATCAAAACGTGGATGCTTGATCATGGAGCGGAAGTGGTGCGAAAACTAGCTGGGAAGGAATTTTGTGAGCGCAAGTTTGTAATGGGACTTGCTGCTGAAGATGGATTTGGCAATAACATGTACAAATTGCTCGGTGCTGCGGGCCTTGCGCTCATGCTCAATCGTTCATTCATAATAGGTACGTTCCCTAACCGATTCCTGCTCTACCACTTCATGCTTATCAAACGGCAAGATTTCTGATGCTAACTTTAATGAGGACTCTGAAGGTAGTGTTTTCTCTTCATATTATGAACCAAAATCAAATAGGACCTTTCAGTCTCATCAATATTAGTCCTTCCATTCCTTCCTTGCATTGTGAAAGTAGTACATGATTTCGTTTAGAACGGAAATTTAACCACGTCCAATATTTATGGTGGTGTTCTGCCTCCATGATGATAGGGTGAATTTCCGGTCTCGGCAATGTATTGAGTTGTGATATTGCTGTAGGTGAGCGTGGAGCGAATACTCCATCCTATATTGGTGATTCTAGCGACCTTGTCCTTCCCTTTGGAGATTATTTAATATTCTCCAACCAATCTTTCAGTATGTATGAAGTGAAGCGTCTGTGGGCTTTGCATGATTGTGCTGGAGAGCATAAACGCCCCATGACGATGCGTGTTGATGACATAGAACATGGACCTGGGAGGTCGAAGTCTTTGTGCGATGATTGGACATCCATTCCGGACTCCGTGTTGTGGTTCAAGGGCACGATGGACACAGTTGGCCTGCAGTTTTTACTAAAAAATAAGAACACAGCAATGCGTTCAGCGGCTGCTGCAGTCTTGGGCAACCCCGCTTCTCCGAGTTCCCGCCCAAATATTTTTGGTGAACTCCTTCGAGCATTTGTGACTCCCAGTCCGGATATCCAAGCAGCTGTAGAGTGGGCATTGAAGGGAGGGTCAGAACCAGACTTCGCCATCCATCTTCGTCTGCGCCATAACCGTAGTTTAGAGGCGCCGACTGCTGCGTCAGCTTGCCTTAATCACATCATGCAGGGGATGCAACAAATACCCAGGTATATATGCTCTTAACTCTTTTGCATGTGCAAGTTGAGGATCAATATTGTCTGTTCACGTCTGTTCGTGTGTCTTCTAGATGAAATGAAGATGTCCGTGAAACGCTAGTAGAAATTTTCCACATGTATTTATTGACCATATCTAACCTGCCTAAACTTGTGCTTCTAAGTTTTGATCTTGCCGCTGGTCCTTACCAACCGATTTTTAATCGGTGGTTTTAGTCGTCAAGCACCATCCCACTCATCTCATCAATCCTCTACATGGTCCTGGCAGGAAGAAGCAACGGGTCGTGATCATTTCGGACACCCCAGAAGTATTTAGCGACCTCAATCAACAGTTGGAGGAGGATGCAGAATTGATTCGTTTTGATTATAAGGAATACTTAAACACGTTCAAGAACTTGAGCGTGGTGATGAGCTTACATTACAGTGAGCCTCCCCGTAGCAAAATGCGGGATTGGGGAGAGATGCCGCGCTGGGTTTCCCTGGTAGATTTTTTCCTAGCTTCTCGTGCAAGAGTGGCGGTCATTTCTGCGGCCAGTGAGAGAATCTGTACGACGTATGCACAGCTGATCGGTTCTCTAGCTGCAGCTTCTACTCTTTCAGAAACAGATGACGATGCACAACGCCCTTGTGTACTGTACAGCAGTTTCCAGCGTGACTTGGTAGCTCAAGGGTTGGTGAAACAGTCTGGTTGGGGTCACGCTTGGCGTACTTTCGGTGGGAGGCTGGGGTGTAAGAACCAACCCTCGCAGTGCGCAAGAACGCCCCTGCTCCCATATGCTTGGTGGGACGCTCCTTGGCAGTCTCCAACCACCCGTGACATTCACATCATGCGCAACATGGGCATCGAGATAGATGAGGTGGGAAACATTGCAGAGAGTACCCTAGATGCTTTTTGCGAATCTCATCTAAGGCTAAAGCCAACTGTATATAATTCTAAACTTCCTGCCTAATTATTACATTCTTCTCGTCTAATTATGTCCTTTTTTCTTGAACTTCACCTGTTTTTTTCTCTTGAATTTATGAGACTGTCTCCATTTTTCCAATGGTCTATGCTCTCAAAATCTAGGTGTAACTTGTCATCGATGTGCATGCACTTTCTAAGGAGGTGCTTAACCTGTCACTCATCACAGTAGTTTGCAGAGACTCTACTCTAAAGTCAGAGCAGAACCTGCTTTGTCATCTAAGATCATCGAAAATAACCTTTAAAGCCATGAATCCCATTGACTAGGTTCAGATTAAACATTCTACTGGATGCATTGGCAGCCACTGCCTGCAGTTTTGAGTACAGAATTTATGTATGTGCTTTTCAAAAGTTATGTTGCTCAGTTGACTGTTTATAATGAGTTTAAAGTGTGAGGAATAAGTTTCGTGTGATGTAGGTAACGAACAGGGACACTATAACCACTTTAAGCAATAGGGTCTTAGTCACAATGCGTAAGTCTCTCTAAGTAAGTCGTAGATAAAGTGATGGGACTACCTAACTCGTATGGTCTGTAGTGATATTTAATCTACTCAGTGGAGTTTAGTGTTCCAAGAGAAAACAAGTGCCCTACAGATGGCTAGTATACAATTCAGAGCTTTTTGCAATACAAAGTACAGAGTGCATTTTTTGAGAACCGACATCAGGTGGATTATTCTTATTGTTGGACAGGATGTAATTTGAAGCATGTCTTTGAAAGAAAAAGTTCACAACCAAATATTTAGGGTCTCATTGAAATTCTCTTTTTCCACCTCTTCAAATAAGCAATTTTTGACAGGTTTTGCCTATCTTCCAAATAGTGATAATTCTTCTACAATTAGCAAGTTCTCATGACAAATAATGGCTTTGCTTTTTTGCTTTCCTACATTAAGAAACTTGCAATTGGTTGAAGGTTAATGCAAGGTAGATACATAGATATGTATTTAATTGTGTCCCCTCACTCAACTACCTCACTATGTACACCACTTTAGTTTATTTCTGAACCAAAATCTTTGAATAGTCACATTAATTTTATAAGCTTTGTGCATCATGAGTAATGACATGACTATCTTTAGGTCTTGAAATGAAAATGGATCATACATTGTCACACAAAGAGGTGGGGATCATAACGAGGTAGGGTTGCAATTAAATAACCTTATCTTAGTAGTAACATGTAAAGACGGCTTAAATTGATGGCAAAGAAGTGGGGATCATAACAAGGTAGGGTCACACATAGATAACCTTACCTTACTTTCTATTGAGTTGCAAAGACATCAGGAAGGACATGTTTAGTAGTAGCTCACCAACCTTAATCCTGTAAGGACAGATTGGTCTCTAAAGACATCATCATTTTCTAATACCATGGGAATCAATCGCTCAAAAAAATAGAAAAATATTCATCAGAAGTCGAACTATTGTAGAAGATGTTCCCTTTCCACATCAAATTTCGGAGGATAAATAGTTGCACTTCTGTCCTATACAAGAGAATTCTCTCTCATCTATCGGCCACTTAATGTCTGCAGCAGAGTTACAGGGTTAATATCCAACACCTCAAATTTCGATGACAATGAAGTTGAATGTTTTCTTTATCTTACAATTGTGGAGATCAGCTCTACTTCAAAATGATTACTTTGAATGGGCACCATTGACTTCAACAGCTAACTCAAGGGCATAAGTGGATCAGGTTCCAACTGCAGCCAATTTGTTTCAAATTTTTATTCCTCCAAAGTGCAAGAGATTTTTGCATCTGCCAATCACAGATGTTGATTCCTCTTTGTGGGTCACAGTCACCCACATTATTTTTCCCATAAAATAATCAAATACATGGGTTTAACCAAGTATGGCCGGCCACATAAGGAATCCCAACGCAAGGCAACCCGAACACAGATACCCACCCTCAACTTATGTTATGAGCCACAAACTGGGGTCCAGATTCTTTTGGTTCGTGGCTGGGGACTGAAGAGGAATCCTTGAAAGGTAAAAAAATTTACAGCAAAAGTGGAGCTCGGATTTGAGTTTGTGTGTGTTAAGCTTTACATGAAAAAGCACAACAAGGGCATGTGACAATGTTGTACTGGATAGAGGGTTACATGGGCCATACCTTTGCCCATCATTCACTGTACTCTTTATAATTTAATCTCAGCAAATGAATCTGGGCTTGGCTTCATAACATTGTTAACCAATCTAAACCATTCCCCCTGGACATATGGCATTCTATTGAGCTTTATGGAGCTTTATGGAGCCTTCAGAGAGGCTGCATCTCGAGTCCTCTCCACGAAGTTTGGCCAAAGGAGAAGCACCTAAAAGCAAACAATGTACTTGATTGTGATCGTTTCTAGATATGGTTGGTCATTTCCAGATATGGTTGGTCATTCTAGAACATAAATCTAAGTAGACCATAGATAACTTTGTTGTTTTGTTGACCAAAATGATAAGCTATCTATTAGCTAAGGTGGGAGGTCCATAAATTGACTATTGAAGAATTGAAATTGAATTTTGGGGAGGTGAAACTTCTTGAGATATTTTTTTAGTAAATTTTCCTTGAAAAAGACATGGAATTGACATTTGATCCCTAAGTCGTTTCATAATCAGTTATCAACTTTTGAGGTTGAAATGGCATGGGGCTCTAAAATGTGCCCACCTCCTATAATGTACACTATTTGTACATTGTTGAAGGCTATGAAAAGTAACATATACAAATAGAGGTACATTTTTTATTGGAGGTGCTTCCCCATTAGCATTACAAACTACTTCTTTTACTGGCTCCTTTTTTTCTTTCTTTTTCTTATTTATTATTTGTTTATTGATTTCTTTTATAAAGCTCTTACCATTTTCATGTCTCATGACGTATATCTTTATAGCTACTGATGAAATGTGCAATATTTCCCATCATTTCATTAAAAGAATGAAATGATGTGAAATATTCTATGTTATCCCATTAGAGGAGGACAAAAGAGGTTTAAACGATTGAATGTTATAGAGATTGGGATAATGCTTCTTGAGATTCCTAAGAGTTAATTTAGTTTAATCTATAAAGAGTCCTTGGCTAGTTGGAAAAAGACTAGATATAAATGGCATGAGGACAAAGTTGAAGACAATCAATGGTTGAAAGTTGCAACGTTGGGGGGCTCATGCTTTCTAGGTGAGCAAAAAGGCCCCCTAGAGTGTTGTTTTCATGCATTGATTTATTCTATAGGTGAAATTTAGTGTACCTTTGATTAATGTAAGATGAAGAAAAATAATGTATATAATATGGTAATATTTAGTGTTTACTACTTTAGAATAGTATGATCTTGATAAAGTATACATATTAATAGGAAAAATTAGATACCACTCTTTATACTCTTTAAGTTGCCTTCACAAGGTAGGTTATCTAGTGTAACATGCGATTTTGCACATGTTCAAATTTAGATTACAACAATTATACTTTGACATTATTTCAGTATTTAAATTCTAAAATGTTGAGAGGCTATAGAATTTAGTGTGAAATGTCAAAATTAGATAGTGGAGTAGGATGATGAACTTATAGATAAAAACTGTAGAGTAGCTATCCATTTCCACATAGTATAATTAGTATAATCTTGGCAATAGCTACTTCAAAATAAGTACAACTAATTTTAACAAAATTACTACAACTATTTCATCGAGATTCTTGCTTAAATGTAAATCTTGTGAAAGTGAGATCCTATAATCAATTTTAGACATTTCAACACTTTGCACTTTGAAAATCCCATTGAAAATAAACAAATTATTCACATAGTGTCCAAAAAATACTAGCTGAAAAAACAAAGTCACCATATTACCTACTCAAATTTCTACCAACAAAAATGTGACCCAATTTAGAACTCTTGCCATTTGGTGTTTTAAGGGACTAGAAACTCAAGTTGAGATTTTGAGCAAGATTTCTACAAGATCTCAAAGAGACTCTCACAACATCAATTAAATGCATTATAGAAGTAACATATCAAAACCATAGAATTGCACAAGCATTTTCAATAAGCATTTTTTCCTTTTATCAAAATTCCTTGAAGTTGCCCAAGTTTTTCAACACTCAAGTTTGATACCTTGTCCTACAAAGATGATACAATAGAACATCTAATAAACCTTAATCTCCCAAGCAATAAACCCTTCTAAAGTGACATTAATAGCCTGTCCTAGTTTAGACCACATATAGAATGTATTAAGTGACAACCGAGCAATCTTGATAAATGATAGCTAGTTAGCCACAAAAAAAATGAAAATTAGAAGATGTTGTATTGACATCTCCAATGTTCTTTATTTATCATTATAGGATGAAAAAACACTATAAATTCATCAATGCAATGATTGCAAACTTCAATAATGTAATGATCTTTCCTGACTATAATAAATTCTTTAATGCAATGTGTCAAATTGGTCATGATCGTCTTACTTTGTAATGGAACTAGCCATTGTCAACCAAGAACCCATCCTCAACAAGTAGGATGTACTATTTCCAGCCAAGGTTGGAATAAATATTCAACCCAAGCTTTGAATGCGTTCTTTTTCTTTTTCAAAATCAAGCCTAATCAAGTTATGACACATATCCCAAAGTAGTGAGCAAAAAGAAGTTCTTGAATGATCGGGATTAAAGAATTCTACATGTTGGTTGTAGGTTTGGACCAATTGTCCACTTCCAAAATTCACAATTATTTGAATTCAAGAATAAAATCACAAAAAATTGGCAATCCCTATGATTTATGTCTTCTTACATGCCAGAGAATTTACATTGCCTTTTACTACTCTAGAACATGCTTAAATTGCTTAAGTAGTCAACAATGGATGGTCCTACCATATAGAGGTTCTATTGTACCCAAGTATGACCCTTGCCTTGCGTGAGTAGTAACCAATGAATGTTATCATGTGGCACCAACTAAAATCCACCAAGTCGAATCTCCTTCTAGTTTTATATCTTTTTGCATCCTTCATCTTCAAAATGCAACCAATTTTTTTTTCTTGAAACACATGGACAAATTCCATTGATAAGGAAGAAGTACACAGAACCAGAGGAACAAGCCTGGGCACAAATATTTAATTTTTTTTCCCACTTCCTCCCACTAACTAATTTTATTTTTTATTTTTTTAAACACATGGACCATTTCCATTGCAACCACTAACTAACTTTGAACTAACCGCCATTTCTTTCCAAGAAAACCAATCCCTAACCGATTTCAAAAATGCATATATATATTCTTGCAAGATTCTGCTCCTTGAAGAAATGTTTTGAGCCTCTCTCCCGGTTTTTAATTTAAAACTTTAAAAAAATAATAATTTTGGAGCCCTGTAGCCGCTAACCCATGCTGGCGAAACCCAAACCCACCAATCAGCAACCACAACCCACGTGCCCAGCCCCATCTCCAATTCTACAGTTCCTCCCTCCCCCAATATCGAGCCCCACTACGCCACGTGTCATCCCCCCATCCCATCCTATCTCTTTCGTGGCTCTTGGGAGCGGGAAATAAAGAATCCCACATGGCACTCCCTTATTGGGCAGGAAGTCAAAAGATTCGTGCATGGCAGACGAGGATTCCTCATGCAGTTCAGTTTTAAACTAAGGTAGAGGGACCAGCGTTCGGGAAGGTTTTTTTTAAGTTGCCCCGGTAATTTTCCTCCTCTTTATAAAGGGACCGGGTTTTTTTTCCTAGACGCACCGGTTGCATCCTCTCCTTATCAAAATCTTCCGGTTTATTTCCTCTAGTATCAAATTCTCACCAGACAATTTCCTTCAACTTCAAATTTATAAAGGTTGCAATATATCTTCCATACAAGTTGGAAATAATCCATTTTTCATGGAAATTAGGTTCAAAACTATTGCGATTGTCATTTAAGTATGTATTGTTCTCACATGTCTCAAATTTATCAACTCTTTATTGATCAAAGTATTTGCAACTTGATGTCAATGAGCAAGATTTCTTGGTTGACGCAATAACTTGATTCAACATAGCTTGAATATTGATATGCAAGTTTTGCACGGATTACTTGTAAAACTTGCATATCATTGATGTCATTTGTCATGGTGCCAAAATCTAGCTTTGATATCAACCCTCAAACATCATCACTAATTGTAGTGTGGTAAGCAAGCAACTAGTAATGGTGCTAAACAACCCTAAATACAACTAGATAACTATGACAATTCTAAGTGATAGGCACAAATAAATATCAATTTGTAATACCACAAAAAATCAATGAAAATCTTCATTTTCAAGAAATTTAGCTCCTACAAAAAACTTGACAACCTCTTCATGATTACTCCAAAAACCATGTAATACTCTTGCTCTACCACCAAGCCACCTCTACAATAAGAAAGATTCAAATACTAGACAAAGCCTCAATCTTTGTATACATCTTGAAAGTCAATTTAAGAAAAAGTAGTATCCACCTTGTCCAAGAAGATACCCACCTCTAATAACCTAAGTATTAGCCTTGAATTCTAAATTGCAAGTGGCTAAGATTTGACAATTTCATGGAAGTGGTAGCTAAATAGTCCCCATTTATTTTTGCACACCTGTAGGTTGCCAATCCTACCAGTATTTTGTTTGGTTTTCCATCTTCCATTTTTACACTCCAACCAATTATTTTCCGAAAGGCACCCGCTAAAAATGAACTAAATACTGGTTCTTCCCGGACATTGTATAGGAATGTTGTGTTCTTTGGTGCTTTGGAACCTCCTTTTAGATGTCAACAAGATAATCAATGCAAAAAAAATTTGAGAAGTTTAATAATATTAACTAAAATAGACAAGCCTGTTACCACGTCGATGTGCAATTTTAATTGATCTTGGAGCCAAATCCAAAAGGGGCACACTGACTTTTTTAGGTGTATGTGTGCTTGTTTCAAAAATCAAGCCCAAGACAGTGGAATTAAAATTTTCCAATTAAAATTATTATTTTTATGAATTTTTGAAGTGGTCTACCTTGCAATTACAAAATTGTCTAGAGAATGTAGTCATAAATGTACCATACATAACTACCTGCTTTAAGTGTCACCAATAAAAAAATTGACACATTGCCCCTTGTAGGCATTATTTCACTAATTTTGTTAGAAAAATGAATAAATTTGGATGTTTTTTAGGATGAAATTGGAGTAGAAAGTAAAAGACGGAATTAAACAATTAATGGAATTGGATTGGTCTACCTTAAGCACGTTAGCCAGAAAGATGGTGGTATTGAAGGTACCCACCTTTGGTTAACCCTAAAGCGCTCCGATGTCCAAAAAATGGACGATGAATAGAAACCGAGAGTCATAGTGGATAGAGAGAAGCAAATTTTCATCCATCATTTTTTTTGGAACATCAAAGTTGGGTTCTTTGTTTGCTAATGCTCACAACGGATTGAGAAGTACTCATAGAAGGGAAAACCAAAAATATGAAGTCCACGATCTTAGCTTTTGGGAGGAAAATGGAACTGCCCAGTGGAAAGTTTGTACTAGGTTGGCTCTATCTAGGCCAAAAAATTATAGCTCAGTTACTTCCTTAAGGCATTGTTGTCAGTATGTAGGCACGTCTTTTTAAATTCCCGGTAACATCTTTAAAAATGTTAAATAGAAGCAGTTTCAAAGCATTGGGAGGACCAACGCAATCAATATTCAAAGCCGTACAATAACACATGGCGAAAAGGCATGACAATTGAATTTTTTGATGACAAGAAATGATATGGTGGTTGGAATATTCAGTTGTTGAGGAATGAAATGGCCATTCATTGTTTACAACACACTCTAAGGAGGTGATTTCCATAGAACAAACGACCAAGATCACTTCATAATTCACTCGGAGTCCTCAATTGTATGACTTGCTCATTCATATCTAAAGAAAAAAATTGGTAGTAAAAAACTTCACATATTAATTTAAAAATGAAGGTCACTATGATTCTCTTATTTTTTTGTCCTTAAAATATGTTGAATGTAGAAACGGGCAAGTTGTCAAATCTTTTTTGAATTGCGGACCAAGCTCATCGTACGGGAAGCACTTTGGCTTCCAAAACACAAAAATTTTGTCTCTCCTACAAGTCCTCCGCATTGCAAAGTTCACATATGGAAGTAAAGCCTTGTGAAATATTGATGACATACACTCTTGTAAATAGCACATTCAACTCTTCTCACTGTGCATTTTTCCTAATTTTTCCTACCATTCCCGTGCCTACAAGGGTGTGCTTTCTTTAGTGATGACCACTTGCCCAACAAAGTCAATGCGCACTTTTCACAGGTCAAAGCTCTTGATCTCTGTAAAAATTACAATTTTGCAAAATCTAACCCAGTAGCACAACAATTTGATTCCCAATTGTGAAGATCTTATGGTTACTTCTATCAACAATTGCAACAATTAGCCACAATTGATCTTGCAAATTCATTGATTTCTCTCATGTCTTCGCACTCCAACAATGGATTAGGTCATTCCACAGTCAAGGAGGATTAAACCCCCGTATTGTCAGCCCCATGAGTTTTATCCTTGTAGAAAACACTGAATTTTTTTTCAATTTTATTTGCCACATAAAATAAAATTGACAAATTTTAAATTCATATTTGCAATCAAAGGCTCCAAATTAGCTATGACACGTGCCCACATTCAAAATTTTAGTGGCACAAAATAAGGGGCAATTTTTACATGTATCCTTTTTTTATAGGACAATACAAGGGTCAATCAATCCTCCCTGGCCTCAAACTTGACCCTTACCACCAGGAATTCAGGATACTGAAACACCTTCGATTTTTTAAACATATCTTCCTTGTCAGATCCATCAATCCAATTCAGTTTGAAAATGAAAAAGTAATATATAATTTATACCTTCTGACATGTTAGATTCTTACCCTGTCCAACCAATAGACGCAAGCCTTGTGGCATTCTCAAGTTGGGACTCAATGGCGCTTCACACATGGGCCAACCAAGTCGAGAGGCCATGGGAGTTCATGGCCAAACTTTGGGCAAGAGTCCAAAGAA
The DNA here is from genome assembly GCA_963969395.1 of Pseudoscleropodium purum. NCBI lineage: Eukaryota > Viridiplantae > Streptophyta > Bryopsida > Hypnales > Brachytheciaceae > Pseudoscleropodium > Pseudoscleropodium purum. Next base: position 12,763,708 of record OZ017800.1, on the reverse strand, counting down.
ATGGGCAATAAATGAGCAATTTGACGGACTCTCAACTAAAGTTTGGGTTGCCACTTTGTGGCAACCCAAACTTTGGTCGAGAGTCTGTCGTGAGGCCATTGCCTCATAAGAGTTTGGGCTTCCATATAGGCACTCTGGAGGGTGATGGACTTTGGATTGTGCTACCTTGTGTGAAGGGTCAAGAAGCCAAAGTTGGGGTTTTCTGGAATTTGATTGGTGGAGGCCGACGGACTCTCAACCTTGGGCCCATGTGTGAAGCGGCCTTCAGTCACTTAGTCGACTTATTAAAGTAGAGGCACCCAAAATCAAGAAAATAAACAGTTCTAGATATGATGCGGACTACTGTGAGGCAAAGTAAAAATTTTGTTGAGTGCAAGATAGAGATGATGCACATAGCAAAAAATTTGGTTATTATATAGCTTGTTTTAAAATTACTATAAATTTCTGAAACCTAAAGTTTTTGCGGACCTGTATCCAACCTATAGAGTCTTCAAAATCATGTTACTTTTAGACTACTTTGTGCTAGAAGAGGCACATGTGAGTGAAGGACATGTGTCATGCGATTAGCTAATGAGAGTGCTAGGGAAATGGGGAGTGATAAAAATGGAAATTCATCCCACCAAACTCTCATGTATTAAGACCACCCCAATGTTTGGGAAGAACCAGCATTTAGTTCATTTTTAGCAAGTGCCTTTGGGAAAATAATCAATTGGAGTGTGAAAATGGAGGATGGAAAACTAGACAAAATATTGATAGGACTAGTAACCTACCAGTGTGCAAAAATAAATGGGGACTATTTAGCTACCTTTTCGATGAAATTGTTGAATCTTAGCCACTTGCAATTTAGAATTCAAGGCTAATACTTAGGTTATTAGAGGTGGGTATCTTCTTGGACAAGGTGGACACTACTTTTTCTTAAATTGACTTTCAAGATGTATACAAAGATTGAGGCTTTGTCTAGTATTTGAATCTTTCTTATTGTAGAGGTGGCTTGGTGGTAGAGCAAGAGTATTACATGGTTTTTGGAGTAATCATGAAGAAGTTGTCAAGTTTTTGGTAGGAGCTAAATTTCTTGAAAATGAAGATTTTCATTGATTTTTTGTGGTATTACAAATTGATATTTATTTGTGCCTATCACTTAGAATTGTCATAGTTATCTAGTTGTATTTAGGGTTGTTTGGCACGATTACTAGTTGCTTGCTTACCACACTACAATTAGTGATGATGTTTGAGGGTTGATATCAAAGCTAGATTTTGGCACCATGACAAATGACATCAATGATATGCAAGTTTTACAAGTAATCTGTGCAAAACTTGCATATCAATATTCAAGCTATGTTGAATCAAGTTATTGCGTCAACCAAGAAATCTTGCTCATTGACATCAAGTTGCAAATACTTTGATCGATGAAGAGTTGATAAATTTGAGACATGTGAGAACAATACATACTTAAATGACAATCGCAATAGTTTTGAACCTAATTTCCATGAAAAATAGATTATTTCCAACTTATATGGAGGATGTATTGCAACCTTTATAAATTTGAAGTTGAAGGAAATTGTCCGGTGAGAATTTGATACTAGAGGAAATAAACCGGAAGATTTTGATAAGGAGAGGATGCAACCGGTACCTCTAGGAAAAAAACCTGGTCCCTTTAAAAAGAGGAGGAAAATTACCGGGGCAACTTAAAAAACTTCCCAAATGCTGTTCCTATACCATATGCAAAAGTTAGAAAGGGTCAAAGTATTTTTTTGGAGGTACATCAGTTCTAGGGAAATCGTTTCTTCCACATGAGTACATTGATTGATTTGGAGGTGTACCTAGAGTAAAGTACCTAGAGTTTGTGCCGCAATTTGGAGGTCGGTGCCCCCACCTTATCTTGTGGGACAGTTGGCCAGGTATGGAGTTGAGTGGAAAATGCCACATCAACAAAATCCTTGATCAATTCAAAAATAAATATAAATTTTAAATTTTAAAATGTGCTTTTACTTGTGTCAAAAAAATAATAATAATAAATAATAACAATTTAAATTTTATAATGCCGGCCATCATGCTTATCCGGTAACTGAATACCGGACGGAATCAGTAATAAATCAAAAAGGACTATCCACAAAGGGCCAGCTCATCAGGGACTTGACTTTTCAAATAAGTCAGACACTTACCCACCTGAAGGACAGCAAGGGTTTGTTTTGTTTTGTTTTTTAATTTTTAAAATTAAATTTTTTTTTTGGCTCACATTGGAATTTATTGCAACGGAAAATAAATGATAACTGACCTTTACTGATAGCAGAAGTGAGGACCTGCCAGGGCTTTCTTTTTTGGCTTTTTGGTGCCAGATTGCACCAGAAAATAATAATTCAGGATTTCAGGGCTAAAATATGGCATCGAAACGTGAAGTTTTCAGTTTCGCCAAAAAAAATTTGATTTAAAAAAACAAACTTGGATGAAATCGCCGGACCATGGATGAAATAGAATTATGGATATCAATGATGTGATATGTGCTAATGTGATCATTTGTATTCAATATATGAATGAATGTTGAATTTTGGAGACCACTTTAACATTTTAAATCACCACTTTGGCACCTCATAAAAAGAAAAAAAATGAAAAATTGGGCACAACTCCACCAACCTATATTTTTTTATTTATCATTTTGGAGAGGAATATTGAAGGATACCTTGGGTAATATTTATATCAAAACTAAGTGATACCTAGGTAAAATTTGGCTACTAGCCTTAACCTTGTACGAATTTTTGTTTTTATTTGTTTTTTTGTTTTCGACTCACATTGGAATTTATTGCCATGGAAAAAATTTAAAAAAATTTAAAAAAAATACTAACATCACAAGAACACAACTCCACCAACCATTTTTGTTTTTTTACTTTTTATAATTTTGGAGGACTCAATTGTTCCTTCAATATTCAGGTGATACTTGGTGATATCTGTAGTAAAACTAAGTGATACCTAGGTAAAAATTTGGCTATTGGCCTTAACCCTACACATACAATTTTTAGTTTACATTGGAATTTAATTGAACAATAAAAAATGATAACTTTACTAATAAATAGAGTGCACAACTCCACCAACCAATGGATTTGAGTATTTTTAAACATTTTGGAAAAGTAACCAAAGGTTCCTTCAAAACTCATATAATACTTGGTGATATCTCTCAATCAAAACTAAACAATACGTAAGTAAAATTTGGCTATAGGTCTTGACCTTGTAAGAACATGCTAATCACCTTGGAAAATATATACTTTTTGGTGTACTTTAAATTATTTGCTAAAAACCCCCGAAAGCACTTATTGGCCAAAGGTCAAACTACTATCCAAAATTCTTTTTGTACAAAATTCCAAACATGAATGTATGCACTTCTATCTTATATAATAAGATTTTTTGTCATCCAATGGACCATTTGGGTTTATAGTATCTTTGCAAGGTTAAAGTACAAGAGTAGTTTATTATGTTGACCCTACAAATGAAAATTTCCTTTACAAAACATCTTTTGGTTGTAGCCAATTGGCGAAAAATCTTGCGTAAAAAACACAATGTCACCAATTGGGATTATGATTCATTACAACCTTCCTTCCCCTACTAAAGTGCTAGGAGTTTTATTGGAGAGGGCAAAAAATTTGGAGTGGATGCTAAAAACTGAAAATTTTGAATTTATATTTAAATTGGTGAATCCAATTGAAGTATTAGGTGTCACAAAATACAAAATGGATGACCCAAAATAAGGGACAAGATTTTTTTCTTTCTCCAAGATCTGGAGGAAAAAAACTCTTCATGACTATTCTAATGCAATCCATTCATTACACCTAGTACAAAGACTGCAAAGCCAAAGGTTTTTTCATTTAACCCCTAAAATTCCTTGACTATGTTTTCAACAAAAACACTCAAAAACTGCCATTTTAAAGACACTTTACAAAAAAAATTCAAAAACATTTTTGGACACATCCAACCATAGGATCTTGTATTATGATCATTTGAAAAGATGTGGAAAAAATATCAGGAATTTTCACCATATAGATTGCAAGATATTAGCATTTCAATTGACAAAAAGCCTTTTTTTGGCCCTACGATAAACCGGACAGCTGCACTTCACAAGGTCACATTTGTAAGAAAAAGTTTCCAAAATGGTTGCAACTCCTTTGGATTCATTCTTCAAGGCAAGTTGGCCAAATACTTGAAAATTTTCAGATCATTTGAAATTGTACAACATATAGGAAAAAATAGTAAGTACAAAGAAGTAAAGAATGAATCAAAATACTAAATTATTAATAATTTAGTTATGGAATTGAAAATGCCAATCCCAATGGTTGTAATGTTGTAATAAACAATATTCACCTAATATTTTTATTTTTTTTCCAAAAGTATTCAAAATTGAGTTCAATAAAAGACTTCAAAGTTTATTTTGGAATAGTGAATCCATGACTGCTTGCAAACTAAAACACCTCATAACTTTTGACTCATTGTTCAAAATGGAATGATTCAAAGCTTTCTATGTATATATAAATCCAGAAAATTAATTTCAAATTTTTATTTTTGAAAAAAATGAATTTTTCAGATCTGCCAGACTACCCTCATTGAGAAACAAACTACATATTAGGCCATAATTTTTTACTCATATTTTCAAATGTCTTGAAATTTGTGCACATGAAAGATATTCCTTGTCTACACCTTCTACTAAAATTTGGGTCAAAAATATGGAAATCTCCGCTTACATGCACCTGCCCTAAAAAGTTATGTTGCCAAAAAGTGCACCTTAGTCCTTTAGGGGTTAATTTGACCATTGAAGAAGCGATGGGCACTGATTTGATGAATCAAGTTACATCTATGGATATGGATGAAACCAAAAAATGTGAATGAATATTCTTATATTTGTCAAAGATTGTGTCCATTCATCTACAAATGAGTAATATACATCATACAAAGGCCTACTCAATAACAATATGTCATTCCAAGGCTTTATAGCAATCAAGGGATTTCACCTATTTGAAAATGAGGGAATATATTGCCAAATATTCTCTACAAAAATTGTATTACTCACAAAAAAAAACTTTTGTGATTGTTAATTTTGTTTTGTTATCTATCTTTTCTTTTGTTCTTCTATATTTTATTTTGTTTTATATTTGCCTCAAATGATATTCTCTTCCATTAGAAGGTGAAAGACACATGGCAAATATTAATAATTGGAGAGAATTAGGAATCAATGTATTGTGAATCGAAGAATACAATAAAAAAAACATTGTTGAATTTTGAAACTATTTGATTAAAAACAATCAATTTTTTAAAAAAACCTCTAATTAAAGTCTAAATAGAGACATCAACCAATATAAATAAACAAAAAAATCCATTAAATATGGCAAATGCAAAATAATTATTGATAATTTTTTTTAAATCCAACAAATGCTAGACAACATATGTACAAAACTATCTTAAAGTTCATATGAAAAGATAGAGTCTAAATTTCAAATAAAGATTTCTTTTTGTCTGTAGACAATTAGTAATTGTCATTCTTCTTCATATATATAATGCCTCCAATTCAACTACTATAATGGGAAGTCAACATCCTATATTACTATTATGATATTATTCATAAAGAAGTTGATTTGCTAGAGTTCCTTGAACTTTTTTCCATGATGTATTATTTATTGATATATTTCTCTTTGATTACATGCTACACTAGTCGTAAATATATTGATTCCCTATCAAATGACAAATGTGCATAAATTCGTCTCAATTATATAAAACAACACTTAATAAGTAGATTTTAGCACATCTTGTGCATTTGTTGATTTGGTCCCTTGTTTGTCTTGTCTTGTACCCCCACCTTGTTAATAATAGATTAATAGAATATAATTGTACAAAAATATAGATATGATTTGAGACATCTCTAAAGAAGCACTATTTAAGTTCATATATGGAAAATAGCTCTATAAACCATGTTTTGAAATCATCTCTTCATTTTTTAACCATCCTAAAAACGGTTCTTTCCCAATTAATACCCAAGTGTCAATCCAAATCTTTACAAAAATGTTGATTGAAATGACTCCACATTAAAAAGAATGTAAGACTAGGCCTAGCAAAGGCTTCAAGAGTTCTAGTCTTGAACTCATGATGTACCCCTAGAAAAGAAAAATTCTTGTCAAATTAGCTAGTTACAATGGGGTCTTACATCTAAATGCTATTGCATAGTAAGAAGAACTTTATAAATTCATACCAGTGTCTCTATAATGGTGCCTTCCACTAGAATTACTTAAATTGACAAAACTAACAAAAAAACTTTAGTTTTAATTTGTACAACATTGCATCTAATAGTAAGAACTCTTTTTTTTTTATGCTCAATAGTTCCATACAAGACTTCAAAGCTTATATCAAAATCCCTTAATTACTGAAAAACTACCTTCCTAAGACATTTCTTCTTTTGAGGCAACCTAGGGTGTTAGTACATAGTCCTAGTATGAAGGTCCAAATACACATATTAAGAAAGCGACTCTCAACCAAATTAGTATAAAAATGGGTCAATAGAATTTACATTCTTGTATTCAAAATAAATTGAATTTTCAGAGTAAATCTTGTTCTTAAAATTGTCAATTTAGGTTCCCTATGTAATGTGGATACATTCCAAATTGTATCAAATCTAAAATTGCCATCATCACTATGTACATCTCCAAAATCCAATACGTGCCTATATATTAAAATTTTTTTTTTTTTTAAAACTTCTACCCGATAAAATTTATATCTTTTATAATTTTTGCATATGCTATCAAAATGCCTCATTTTTGTGCATTGGAACCTTTTTTCACTTGCCAACAAAAAAAAATATATGAAAATTGGACCAATCTAATGAGCACAAAAGCAAAAAGTAGCAATTTTAGGGATAACTACCTACTTCAATATACATTCTTCAATCTAAGCTAGACAACCCATTTTTGATTATTTGAACAATTCAATATATTTGATGTTTGGATATGGTGAGGGGAAAAATTTACTTATCTAAAAAATAGATTTAAGAAGCATTTCATTATTTTGTAAATTTTTTTCCTCCAAAAAATATTACTATAAATTTATTCATAAAGATTCCATTCAACCTATTCTTGTTATATAAGGTAACTCTACCTATGACAGTCCAAATGGGAGCCATCCCATCACAGGCAAAATTGTACTAATGGTGTACATTCTAGTTCTTGAAATGTGCATCACTAGAAATTTGATGCCTGTGATGGGCTGGCTCCCATTTGGACTGTCATAGGTAGAGTTACCTTAGGTCACCTTATTTCAAACCACACTGGTTACAAAATCAACAATGCTTTAGTATAAGTGATAATCGTAGCTTCTAATGTACATCTTGGGATCATTCTATGCTTTCAATTTACACCTCCCCAACATTTGTGTTGCCCCTCTTGTTCTTAGTGAATTGTCACCTAAACCGCAAGTTGATTGGAAATATAACAACCTAACTAGCAAAAATGGGTGGTGGATAGGAAATGGGTCAGCTAACATATCCAAATATACATCAATTGAAGAATCAAATCTGGCAAAGATGTACAAAAAAATCTTATAGACAAATGAATGTCATTGTTGGCTACAATAGATTTCCATCATTTCCACAAATTCAATTTTTCCACATGATAACTTGAGGTATAGTAGCTCGCTCTAAATGCGCCCATGCTCTAAAAGCGATCATGAAACAAAGGTACATTTTGCTTTCTTCAATGTACAAAAAGTGTACATTTCAAGAGGTGGTTGCTTTTAGTGACCACTGCATTTCAACTTCAAAAATTTATAAATAATTTTACAAAGGTCCAAAAAATACGAAACAACTTGGATTAAATGCCATTTCCATTTTTCATCTTCTCGAAATTTGCTGAGAATAATTTCAAGGAGTTTAGCTTTCCCCAAAGGCAATTAGCTCTTAAATGGTTTCTTTATGAGTAGACTACCTTACATGCATCTAAAAGAATCCTTGTACCCAATGGTGTCCCTCTGTAAGAAGGGGAGTCATTTTAGAATATAAATGTAGGTATACCATACATAGCTTATTAATTATTCACCTAGATATACATTTTAGAACAACTTCCCTTCCTACAAAGGGACACCATTAGGTGCCTCTAACTTAACCCCTAAATGCCCAAGGCCTATTTTGAGCGTCTAGAAATTTGCTCTAAATTGAACAAAAAGTCAACAATTTGATAAGTTGTATCAACTTTTTTTGAATTGTAATTGTACAAATTCAAACTAGGCATGTTAGAAATCACATAGGAAGAAAAAACACAACAATATCACTTATAAGTTGGAAGATTATAACGTTTGACCATGAAGATGTTAAAACTATGAAAAATTTTCAATTCACTTTTCACAAGTCAAACCTAAAAAGTTGGTGACCAAAAAAATATGAGGTTTAAGGGCCTAACATGAATAACTCCAATCAATTTATGGCTTCTCAAAATCTACTCTACAATTTTTTTAAATGAGTTTTGAATGTGATTTTTTCTTCAAGTCCTAGTGTATTTGAGGCTCATTTACAAGAGCTCTCAACACTACGGGAAGTCAAGATTGCAATGGGTACCCTTGCACAAAACCTTGAATAGAAAAGTTACTATCATTTATTTTCACGATCGGATTTTTGATACTAAAACTAGACTTCAAGAAGAATCTTTCAAAAATATAAATTACTAAAAATAACAACTTGGTTAGGTTTTATTTAACTTCAAAGTTTTGCAAACACCAGATTTTGGTGCCTTGGGCATTTAGGGGTTAGGATACATTGGCTGCCAATCCAGATTCAGAGTCCATCTGTGTTGCATCCTGGCATGAGCTTCAGTTGCCACAGTCTGCCAAAACAATCCAATGTGACATTTTGTTTGGCCATCAATCCAATCTTGAAGCCCACCTACCCCACCAAATTTTTTCAGAAAATATTGGAAAAAATCTGGTTTCCTTCGTAAGATAGGCTTCCTCCATCTCTGTACTTTCCTATGATAAAACCTTCATCATTTCAGTGTTCTGAATCCATGCCTTAAGTTAGGTTGTTTTGTTACGTTGGAGATCTCCCAAACTGTGAATCTCCAAGTGATAATCTTGAAACTGCTGAAAAGCTCTCGGCTAGGAGGGGTGCACAGGCTTTGTTTCATGGCATTCCAACCTACGATGTGAAAGTTATTGAATTTCAAAGTTTTTATGAAATCAAAAAGTAAAAAATTGCTTTTATTTTTATTGTGGCAATGGCATGGGGCATAGTGATCTAGATGCAATGAAATTCTAGAAGTGTGTGCCATGACTACCATCTCTCAACATTTGGCAGTGATCTTTGGCCACTTGGTTCTGGGCCGGATGGGGCGGCCATTAAATTTCATTAAGGGAGCTGACCCATTTCCACCCATTTAAGTGATTATGGATATGTGGATGCAATTAGTTGATAAACATCATATCATTTGAGGAACAATGATCAATTGTTTTCTAGGATGCAATTAGTTAGTACGATGTCCTTTTACGAATAATGATCAATTCCTTATTTTGATGCATTTAGGTGTATTTATTCATAGTTATCTCATTCACTTTGTTTAATATGTGTCTTTATTTTTATCTTATTTTCAATGAAAGCTAAGTTATGGCCCTATTTGAGATTAAAAAAAAGGTCTATTAGTCAGGTGATGCCCAATCTCACATGCACATTAACCCCTAAAGTTCCTTAACTATGTTTTTGCCAAAAACACTCCAAAACTGCTATTTCTTATACAAGTTTCAAAATTTTAAAAAACAAACATTTTTGGACACATAAAACCATAGAATCTTGTAGTACACTGGTTTGAAAAGATGTGGTAAAAATTTCAGTAATTTCCACCATGTAGATTGCAAGATATTAGCATTTGAAGTAACAAAAATCATTTTTTTGTCCTTGCAAAAAACCGGGTAGCTAAACTTCACAAGGTCACATTTGTATGAAAAAATGTTCAAAATGATTGCAACTCTTTGAATTCATTCTTCAAGGCATGTTGGCTACATACTTGAAAATTTTAGATAATTTGAAATCATACAACATATAGGAAAAAATAGTAAGTAGAAAGATGTAGAGAATGGTTCAAAATACTAAATTATTATTAATTTATTTATGAAAACAAAAAATGCCAATCTCAATGGTTGTAATATTATGATAAACAATCTTCACCTAATGTTTTTATTTTTTTCCCAAAAATATTGAAAATTAAGTTCAATAAAGTACACTAAAGTTTATTTTGGGGTAGAGAATCCATAACTACTTGCAAACTAAAACACCTCATAACTTTTAATTCATTGATCAAAATGGAATGATTCAAAGCTTTTTATGTATATAGAAATCTAGAAAACCAATTTCAAATTTAGGTTTTTGAAAAAAATGATTTTTTCAGATCTGCCCAGACTACTTGAGTTGAGAAACAAACTACATATTAGGTCATAACTTTTTACTCATGTTTCCAAATGTTCTAAAATTTAGTGCACATGAAAGATATTCCTTGTCCACACTTCCTACCAAAATTTGGGCCAGAAACATCAAAATCTCTAGTCACACGCACCTACCCAAATTTTCTATGTTACTAGAAAAAGCAATTCGATCCTTTAGGGGTTAACACCAAATATGCAATCAAAAGCTAAATAAGAATGTATAACAAACACACCCTCAAATGCCCCCCTTAGTAGATAAGGAGGCCCTCCAATCAACTAGGAACAAACACACATGTAATCAGAGATGACCTTTGGTAATATTGTTGCAACAATTGTACATATTCAAGTCCATGTATTGGTACATAGAGAGGCCAATCAAGTCGGTGACGAAGTGAATACAAGATAGTAAGTTTGGTGCAATGTGAGCCCCATCCTTAATCACCTTTGGTAGTTTTTTGAGAGTCGAATCCTATAGTCAACCTCATTGTAATTTGATATTGTGAATCCATAACTTGTATCCATTACCCAAATGAATGGTAGCATCATTACGTAATAGAAAAGACAAACTCTAAAGAAGTCCTTAATGTTTGTTAAAAGATGTGACATGAGTAGAAGACCATCTGTTATGAGGACAAATCCAATCTCCAAAACGAAGAGTCGAAAGAGGTGGTATCAAGCATGCCATATGCCGCCTATGTTGGCATTGATCACACAATAACATAGTAACTGCCATTTTTTCTCACCACATACATAACATGGAAGGCCATCTAGTACAATAGCCAGCTTTGGATGCACACAACCTTCAATATGAAGATGACATGGAGCACAATTTTTGGAGTGTTCTCGACATTCCTGTCCACCCTGCCTTCAAGTAATAAAATACCACTAGCCAATACATCTTTCACACAAAGAATAGTACACCTTGCCTTTATATCAAGGGTTGTAGGCGCCCTCACATTGGAGATACACGTAATTTCCTAGAGAAAATCTTCTCAACTAAGGCCGACAAGCTCCACTACAAATGCAAGCATATCATAAGGTATCACGATGTCGTGTAAATAAAGATCATAGTACACAACAAATACACAACCAAATACACAATCAAAAACTAAATAAGAATGCATAACAAGCACACCCTCAAAAAGAAACTATTGAATCTATACACATAAAGTCAAATGGCTCTCACCTCACAAAGTGAGAATTGAAGAGTGTAAACGTAGGAGAAGAAGTGAAACTTTTACCAAATGATAATCCATCATCTCCAAGCAAAGCTAAACACACGACTCTCTCAAAAACGCTCACAAAACTTGTCTTGACAACAATATCAAGTCAAGGAGCTCTCTCCACCTAAACATTCAAACCCTAAGGTGGATGAACTCTAATATTTGGATGAAATTCATCCAAAACTAAGAAGAACTCATAAAACACTCCATCTAACACTACAATTTGATGTAGAATGGCTCCAATGTCACTTCATGTGACATAATCAATACTTGAAGGGGGCCCTTTCACTCCTCCATGAAATAGGTCTCCAATGTTGCAATTTGTCAACTTGCCAATGACTCTTTGTAACTTCCTAATCAATCAATGATACTAGTATTAAACTAAGACAGACTATCCCATTTCCACCAATTGCCTATTTTCATCATCCTACTTTTAACCCCAATTCCACTATAAAACTCATCTAAATTCATTCATTCCTTTTGGCAAAATTAGTGCATTAATGTCAACAAATAGTATTGTATCAATGTTTCATTGGAGAATATTAATTTGCTAATGGATACATGGAAAGGTAGTTCTAGGTTTGTTAACCCCTCAAGTTCTATGACTATGTTTTCACTGAAAATGCTTGAAAATTGCCATTTTAAATACAAGTACCAACTTTTTGAAAAGTAATTTTTTTATGCATGTAACCATAGGATCTTATAGTATTTTGATTTGAAATTTCCACCACGTAGATTGCAAGATGTAAGCATTCAAATTCATTGAAATTGTTTTTTTGACCTTGTAAGAAAACACATGGCAATTGTACTTCAAAAGCTCGCTTTTCTGTAAAAAAATGTCCCAAATGCTGGTGCCTCTCTGGATTCACTTTTCTAGACAAATTGGTTCATGCTTGAAAATTTTTAGATCATTTGGAAATTGTACAACATATAGGAATAAATAGTAAGTAGACAATAGTAGAGAATGATTTAAAATACTAAAATTTTGAGAATTTAATTATAAAATTGAAAAATTCCAATCACAATGGTTGAATGTGGTAATAAATAATCTACATCCTATAATTTTGTTTCCAAAAATATTGAAAATTAAGTAAGATAAAGGACTTGAAAGTTTATTTTAGAATAGGAAATTCACAATTGCTTGCAAACAAAAAAACCTCATAACCTTTGACCCAGTGATCAAAATCAAAATATTCAAAGCTTTCTACATATATATAATTCTAGAAAACCAATTTCAAATTTTTGTTTTTGAAAAAATAAATTATCTACCGAAATTGCCCATTTATAAAAAAAAAAAGTAACATATTTGGCTATAATTTTTTACTCATATTTCTAAATGTCATAAAATTTAGTGCATATGATAGATATTCCTTGTCCCAACATTCTAATAAAATTTGGGCCAAAAAAATAGAAATCTCCAATCACACATACCTTTCTAAAATTGCAAGTAGCTAAAAAACGCATGATGGTCTTTTAGGAGTTAATAGGACATTTATGACCCCATTTTGTGGACAATTCTGTAATTTCAAGGCAACCTACTATAAAAAATCAAAGAAATTAAAATTTTCAATAGAAAATGATATTTCTACTTAGGTTTGATTTGTGAAATAGGTGCACACCTTAAAAAAAATATGTGCACTTCTTTGAATTGGCCCTAAAATATTCAAATTAAAAATCAAGGTGGTAATAGGCTTGTCTACCTTAAAGTCACTCTCAGAGATCTAGAGAAGGATTATCTCAATCTCTAAGGAAAATGATTTAACCCCTAAAGGACCAAACTACATTTTTTTAGCAACATAGTAAATTTGGGTAAGTCACTACAAAAAAAAAATTTATTTTATTTTTAGTGAAATTTTCACAAAACATATGTTTGAGGAGTAACTTTGAAGCTTTACAATTTTTATAACTTTTGACTACATAGTCAAAAAGTTATTGCATGATATGTGATTTCATTTATTTTGTGGGCAGCCTGGGTAGCTCAAAATACTTCTTTGAAAATCACTTTTTTTTTAAAGAAGAAATTTGAAATTGATTATTTAGGTTTATATATACCTGGAAAGCTTTGAATCCTTCCATTGTGATCAATGAGATGAAAGTTATGAGGAGTTTTAATTTGCAAGTAGGTATGGAGTCTTTGAAATTCCGACTCAACCCGTAGCCGCTTGCGTGGCACAACACGTAGGAACCCACTCTCTAATGTAGGAGGCTTGAATTCCACTAAGGCAATTAGAATCGTGTTATAGAACTATCAAAATCAATTCAAAGAGTTTTAAACATGGATCATTATCTATTAAATGTGCATTTTGTTCATAAATGTGTTTTTAACTCCTTATTAGTAAAAGATACATTCATGTAAGGCTTAAAATATATGAAAACTTGATGTAGATCATTTTGTAACAACCAAAAATTTGAAGTGCTCTATTCAAAGGTTAATTTCGATTGAAGACTGGTCTAGTCTACGAGCATCCATATCTATCCTATAAACCTTTCACTTTGAAAAATTCATAGTTAATTCATTTTAAGTCAAAAAACTTACTAGTTTTAAATTTCCAATGAACTATTTCTTTTCTTTTTTTTCTACCAAAAACATGTGAAAAATGTTACACTCGACTGATTTTCCTATAGAGGTCCTGATTCCACCCTAGAGACAAAAGATTTATCAGCCTTTTACCTTAGTCCAAAATTTCTTGACTCATCAACGCACTTTTGCACTAAAGTGTATGGGTTGACGACCCATTTCCAGCCACTTAAAGAATTAAGTATAGTTGTTAGATGGATGTACTAAGGGAAATATTTTTTGCATGTAGAAAAATTAATTTAAGAAGGATTAAGGGTAATATACATTTTTGGGGTCGAAATTGAAATTACCTTGAATTTTTTTCCTGAAGATTATGTTCAACCTATTTTTGTTACATAGGTTGTTGTAATTCTAACTATAGGCTGGTTACAAAATTGATGTAAAGGTAGTTTTGCACCTGCTCTTTTCTGAGAGCATTCTTAAAGAGTTAAGGTAGGCGAAGACCATGGACCTTTGCAATTTGTGGCATGGTAGGTGCATTGCCACAATTATGTAGCTATGCTTGGTAGCATAGTTGCTGTGGAACATTAGCCTATTCAGATGGAGTGAGTTCTCGTAATTAATTTAAGTATAGGTTATGTCTACAGACTTATGTGTAGTTGCACCTAAGGGTAAGTGTTATTTTGTTATCAAAACCTTGTGCAGGTAGAAACTTTCCCCTGATGTGCAAGCTAGTACATGGGATTTTTTTGTGGAATTTTGCTTCTTGGGTTCAATTTGGGCATATCCGGTGCTATCTTAGTCTCACTTCTTGGAGAAACTTTGGTATTCAATTCATGAGCAAATGTTTCAAATTTGGCAGGAATACTGAAGAAATGGTGAGCAACCAATTGAAAGCAAGGGCGGCACTCAATGTGGGGAGCTTTGAAGCAATGCTAGCATTGGAACACAAGAAATAATTTGCTACATAGTTGAGATTTTATCATAAACGTTGGCTTTGAATCTCCGACTTCCTTATGGTACATAGCAACAATCACCCCAATGTCGAAGCGATTGAGAGATTTCTTAGTGAGACTTGTGTGATTCCCACATGAGATCCCCTTGACTAATACATTTGTCTACCTACTATGGAATAATCTAGCCGCACAAATTCAAGACAACCATATGCATCACTTCTTTCTATGCTCTAAATGGAAACATCGTTGCCTCCTCAGATTGATTATAGAGTAGACTTTTTCCGTAAGCACTTTTCTTATGTTAATCGCATTGAAGAAGTACCACTGAGTACCAACGCTCTTTTATGTTTGAAATCTACATTTCATGAAGAACTACTTCTACGTTTATTGTGCCAACTCACGCTAATCTTATAACATATTGCCACCATAAAAGTCACTAAGCACTGCTTCTAGTGGTAGCCACCTCAACAAACATGTTGACTCAGACATTACAAAACCATGTTGGTTTGAAAGCACTACACCTATCTTACGCAACAATGCTCTGTAGCAACCCGCTTAGCACCAAGTGCAAAATGACCTTAAGTAATAATTATGACTTTCAATGTAAGTTACATGCCATGATCCTTCTATGTTTTCAATATACACTTCTCGGACATTCCTATAGCAGCTCTTGCAGGTCCTATCATACTATGTGAGCTATAATGAAAATTTGTGAGCCATCTTTTGGGTGGATAGTGACTCACCATGCTCACTATCCACCCAAAAGTGACTCACAATGTTCATTTTTTGATTTTAAAGATTTTAAAATTTTCGTTTCCGGCCCCCTCCCCTCCTCTTGTAATTTTCATAAACCAACTTATTTAATAATCAATATGAAACAATTCATCCCATATTCGTGTCCAATATTGTATTCATATCTAGTACTCGTATCCAGTTTCCATATCTAATATTGTATCCATATCTAGTATTATATTCAATATTTGTATGCGGTATTGTATCCATACCTGATATTCATTTCATATTTCATATTTGGACAACTGAGATTAAATCTCACAAGATCAACGACTTGTGATTTTTTGAGAAATCAACGGCAATTTTGAAGGTAAGCATTTTTTCCTTTAAAAAAAAATCAACGACTTTATAAAAAAATTTGAGAGAGGAAGGGGGGCAACTAATGCAAACCAGGAGGGGAGCCATCTTTCGAGAGGATACTAAACCACAACTAATTGAGCAGCCTATACTGTGGAAATGTGTGTGTGGATGGAAATGGGTTGCCTGCTCCAAAGCAAAGCAGCCCTAAGATTACGCTCATAGAACAAGAAATCAGTTCAGCAATTTTCACAAACCAAAAAATATCCAACCAGTCCATGGATAATGGCATGGCTGACGCCACTCCACTCCTTATTCCAGCCGTGCTACGTTATCACTGTCAGTCACCTCATTTCAGGGTTGATGACAATAATAAATAATTTTTTAATTTTTTTAAATAATAATAATAATAATAATAATAATAATAATAATAATAATAATAATAATAATAATAAGCCCATTTAAACTAAAATATTCAGGCCACCCCCCCCCTTCCCAAATCCAGTACCTGCTGACTCACCTCGTATCTCTTCCTGTGCGTTCATTGGCAGGCAGGGATACGACATTGGACGGTGGGATCGGCTTGTGGGAGACTCACTCCAGCACACCATCCTGGCGTCGTCCCGAATCCATTCTAGAACCTTCCTTCCTTCCCCAAGTCCGAACTCCGAACTTTAATTATTTAGGGGGGGCTTGGGCCTTGGGCCTTGGACCTTGGGCTTGGACCTTGGGCTTGGGCCCCCCGGGGGTCCAAGTGGCTCCGAGGACCGGCATATGGCCATGTGTGCAGTCTGTTTCCATTGGGCCTCCAAATCCTGGGAATCTGGGACTGACTGACACAGGGAAATTGGGCTCCCCCTCCCTCCCTTGGACTCTTCTTCCTTGGGCTCTTGGAGCCGCAAACTCGTTCACTCGCTGGGCTGCAGGTGTTGGGGGGAGAATGTATGGAGGGGAAACTGCACCTAAAATTGTCTCAATAAGCATTTGAGCATGGTTGTCGTAAGAAAACTATGGTCTTTTTTTCAACCCCTAAATGTCCAAGGCCTGTTTTGAGCCTCTAGAAATTTGCTCTACATTGAACAAAAAGCTAACATTTTGAGAAATTGTGTCAATTTCTTTTTTGAATTGTAACCGTAAAAATTCAAATTGGACATGTTAAAGATCACATGGGAAGAAAAAAACACAACAACATCACTTATAAGTTGAAAGATTATAATGTTTGACCATAAGGGTGTTGAAACTATGAAAAATTTTCAATTCACTTTTCACAAGTCAAACCTAAAAAGTTGGTGACCAAAAACAATACGAGGTTTAAGGGCCTAACATGAAAAAAACCAACCAATTTATCGCTTCTCAAAATCTACTCTACAATTTTTTTTAAATGAGTTTTGAATGTGATTTTTCCTTCAAGTCCTAGTGTATTTGAGGCTCATTTACAAGAGCTCTCAACACTATAGGAAGGCAAGATTGCAATGAGTATCCTTGCACAAAACCTTGAATAGAAAAATCACTATCATTTATTATCAAGATCGGATTTTTGATACTAAAACTAGACTTCATGAAGAACTTTCCAAAAATACAAACTACTAAAAATAGCAACTTGGTTAGGTTTTATTTAATTTCAAAGTTTTACAAACACCAGATTTTGGTGCCTCAAGTAGTTAGGGGTTAATGGGACGGAGCAATGACCTACACCTAAAATTGTTTGAATAAGCATTTGAGCATGGTTGTTGTAAATAAATTGTAGCCTTTTTATGGAACGGAGCAATGAAGAGGGTGTTCATTCGCTATCACATGATATGTTAGTCAAGTGGATTATGGGTAAGAGATATAGGTCTCATTTACTTATTGATTTATAGGAGGCAACTACACATTTTTGATCATTATGGTAGTGTAGGGTGGTCTATTTTCAATTAGTTATGAGATGAGTTGAGTGATCAAGAATGGCACATTATGATGATTGGGCTACGTGAGTTGGCCCTTGGTTAGGAATAGGATGACCTACATCGCCATGATGGAAGGAACAAAGTTTTTAGCTGAAAAGTTCATGGTAATTTTGTTTTGAGAAGAGAAAAAATCTAAAAAATCAAATAAAAAACTTTTGAACTCTAGTTCTACACATGGGGAAATTTTCCCATTGAAGAAATTTGCCCTATAGGTATGTGTAAGTGTTGAAGTGGCCAAGAATGGGTTGCCTCCCTTAGTGAAAGATTTTGGTTGGGAGTTGATAGAGCATTCTTGATTTTTCTAAGCATGCATTTTTGGAATATTTGAATTAACCCCCTAAAGAACCATTGTCCCTTCGGGGGACAAATGGGATTTCGGGCAGGTACCTAAGGCCTGAAATTTTTTCCTTATTTTTGAAACTTTTTTCGAAGATAGAAAAATTGATTAGCTTCATGGGAATATAATTTTTTTTTTCAATTGGTGCCTGGAATCAAAAGTTATGTTCAAATAAGCTCAAAACAAGGGACAAAGGGGCAGCAAAAAAATTTTCAAAATTTTGAATTTTGACTTTTGAATTTTTTTTTACTCATGGATTATTTTTTTGTGTACACGTGAAGCTTTGATTCATTCTATTTGGATTTTTTATGAGAAAATTATGGACAATCTTGTTTCGGCAATTAGAGCACCTTCTTGAAAAAATAACTTATAGAATTCATTTCTGAATGCAATTTTTATAATTAAAAAAAAAAAAGTTTCACATGGTCAATCTTTCTTGCTAGAACAATCTCACCATTGAGATTAATGCATTTTAATTTCATTTTAGAGATATGAATATTTACGATTTTCCTTCTATCTCATACCTACTTCTACTTAGCAATTTTTTAAAGAATAAAAATTAAGTTTTTTTTTAATATTTTGAATTTTTTCTAAACTCTCAACTCAATTTTATACCATAAAGATTTAAAGCTTAAAACGCTATAGTGCAAAAAATTAAAGTTAAAAATGTTCAAAGTTAAAGAATCTAGTCCCACAATGTGCTGAAAAACTTGTTTTTTCCACTTTAAACGCAGATATCATGCAATCTATGCGGTCAAAAGTTTTGAAATTTTTTACACACATTCTCATAATAGGTAGGTGTAAGATCCTATGGTTAAATGTGAGAAAAAAAATTAATTTTTTTTACCTTTTGCCATAGAATGGCAGTTTTGAATGTTTTTTGGCAAAGAAAAGGCCTTGGTACTTTAGGGGTTAAACCCTTAAAGGATGGAGCCCCCCATGACCAAGGTAGGCATCAAAATGGTTGGATTATTGGACTAGCAAGTGGATTTTTTTTGTTTTTACAGTGAATAGTCAAGTCATCCCTCAATCACTTTTGAACCTCAACGTCATTTAAGGGTTAATTGTAAAGTTCTTCCCAGTTTACGCTACGGGTCTTAGAAAAAGGCTCGATTAAAAATTGTACAAGAAAAATACAACACCAAACTCTATTAGATCCTACTTTGGGTGCTTCTAAAAGGAATTTGTCTTGTATTTTTTTCAAACTTCATCTCCTACTCCTTCATTTCACACACTTTGTGATTAATTCTATTGTATTCTATGAATATTCTAATTTTCTTAAAAGGACTAAATGTAATTATGTCCAAAATTGGTCTTGGGCTCTCATGAATGTCTAATACTTACTAATAGAAATAAAAATCATATAGATTAGGAAAAATAAAAACTAGAAGACTGAGCAATCTTGAATCAAATTTTATCTTGTGGAACTTCTCACAGATCATTTTCCTAGTCTATACCACCTAGATTTTTGGTAGTAGAAGTTCACATAATATTTCTATAGTTTGGTTTTAGAAACTAGTCACTAATAAATGTAATTATCTTAACATTATTTACATAAGAATAGGTTTGTCTATGCATATATAAGAATTATTATAGTTGACCCATATTTCAACATAAAATAAAATATGATCCCATTCATAGTTGTTTTATAGTTGATTTCCTTACAATTAGTTTCAAATTGGAATTTTGACTCAAAAGGTGCTATTATGTGAGCTTAGAAGTTTGAGTACATGACCCTAAACAACTATACTACAAGTGTTTATATTATAGAACTATATAACTATATTACAAGTGTTTATATTATAGAACTATATAACTATATTACAAGTGTTTATATTATAGAAGCCTTCTATGATTATAATATAATTGTAATATAGGTATTTATATTATAGGTGTTTATATTATAAGCACCTTTAACAGTTGTAGTGTATTTACTTATACATACACTTGAGGTTGACATGCTCACATTTTTATGCTCACATACTAGCACTTTTGATTTTGACTCTATTTGTGGACATCAACTTAATTCTATTGTGCTCCAGTAAAAACCAAAGCAATTGAGGGTAATATTTTGTCTAGTTAATTCTTCATTCATTCCAAGGAATCCTTTAATTTAAAAAATAAAAATTTCTGCTATGATCAATTTGATGAATTGAAGAAAATAACATAATTATTCAAAAATTAAATTCAAACAAAAATGAGAAAACTTTCAAATAATGATTTGGGCATTTGAAGTAGCTATTTTTTTTATTCACAAAATTCTACTTGATTTGGGCACTAGCTCTTTTGATACAATTAAAAATATGTTTGAAGGGCCAAAGAATCATTGATCCACCTTCAACTAAATATTCCATATCATAACACCCCCTACAACTCCAACACTAGCTAGCTAGACAACCATAGTCCTATACTTCCAAAATCCTTCACTTCCCTACCATGTACCTATTTGAAACATTCTACAACAAAATGTCTTCTCTATCACTTAGAACCATAATTGTGTTCCCTTCTTGCCTTTCTTTAGCTTCCCCCAATCCATTGACTATGCCCATACTATATATTCAAGTCTCCCTTAACCTTGTAAGAACATTGTAGACCTAAAAGGTTTGATAGATGACTTCAATGTTAATTATAGAAAGAAAGAATGTACATAATGGTTCAATAATCAAAGTATTTAGGTGATTACCTTAGTCATGGGGTCCATACCTTTCTAAAGTTAATCCCTTTTTTGTTGTATTTTTCCTAGACCCTACTCTCATATTGTTCCATTAGTTGCCTCTTTGTTGCCTTGTAGAGCATTTACACATACTCTCACAAATGAGTAAGTTTGGAACAATATCAACTTAATTTGGATTAAATTGAGATTGTGGAATGTGAATTCACTATGTAAGAATTGAAAGCTAATTCAAAAAAGAGAAATTTATCCATGTTACAAGTAAGCCTTTCTTAAGAAACCTACTAAATAAAGTGTCTTCTAGGAGTTCTAAAAAATGGATTTTCAAACAATATTCTATTGCATGAAAAGTTATTATGCTACATGGCCATGCTACAAAGCCTTACTAGACAAAATGAAGTCTAAGAATACTTCTATAGAGTTGTTTCACTAAGAGTATGGCACTAGGAGTCTGATACTCTGATACTCTTAAATGTAGATGAAAAGTACTACAGGCCCTTTACAATATTTTTTTGAGACTCAATCCTAATATGGCAAGAAATGGCCCTTGAAATCCTTGTTCATTCTAAGTTTAGTTTCTTTATCCTTCATTCTACTTCATGAGTGGTCACTTGACTATGGGTTGTATTTAGTGTTGAGTAAAGGTGAAGGACAAAGAATTTGATTATCAGATGAAAAATTAGTTGGAAAATTAGTTGGAAAATTAGATGGAAAATTTGAGCAAACCAAGTTGGGCGAGTAAAGGTGACCACTCCATACTCTCATGGAATTTATCTAATTGGAAAGTACCGAAAATATGTGTTGTGCAAGTCACTTGACTCAATGTGTGTCAACGCCCTATCACCGCCACCTTAGCTTGCCCCCTCCACCTCCCCTTGCGTACTTGTGCACCCCTTGCGCCCCTCCCGCGCCCCTTGCAAATTTTCCCCTACACCCAAGTAACGTAGTCCCCTGTCGCCTACTTCACGCGTTCTTCCTGTTTTAGGATTCCGAGCAAGCTTGCGTTGAGTTCGGAATCGCCGCGTCCCTCTGTCTGTTTAGGTGCAGGACTGCAGGTGGGGAGGAACCAGGAGCTTCGGACGTTGTGTTGGAATCTGTGGATTCGAGGGGCGTGTGCTAGACTGCTGAGAGCTTGGCGTGGACTTCCTCTGCAGGGTCGCTTGTTTGGTATCGAACGGATTCTTGGTGGTGGACATCTCTTTCTTTGAGGAGCTTGGGAATGCTGGTGCTTAGTTTGCCAGGTTGAGCTTGATTTTGGGAGATTCTGTTGGAGGGTGGGTGTTCGGTGAATCTGTTGCGGGGAGTGGGATTTTGGGAAGTCGTGAGTAAGAAGGGAGTTTTGGGTTGTTGAGGTGTGTGTGTTTGTTCTGGGGTGAGAGTAGAAGGTTTTGTGGTGTTGGGATTGAGTGATCGAGGACGTTTTGGGGGAGTATTTTGAGTTGGTTTGGTTGGGTGGTGAGTGATAGGGGTGGAGTGGAGTTGCGAACGATCAAGATGAGTGAGAATGAGCGGTAGGGAAGAGTGCGCTCGGGTGTGTGTGAGTTGTGTGTGAGTTCGGCTTCACCTGAGTTAGCATAAAGAAAGTGCGGCGGCATCATCTGGGGTCGCAGATTCGGATAGCGTCCCCGGGATTTAGGGTGGCTGTACAGTACCAGCGGATCTGTTCCCAACCCGAAGTCAAAACCTTCGTGTCAGCGGCGTTCATAGCTGGATTCTAGCTCACATCTCACATCTTGACCCCAACAGTGATCGGGAGGCGCTTGATTCAGAGCCGAATTCGCTTATTCCAGAGCTATGTTTCCCCATCGCGTCGTTCATTCCACCCTCTCCTCCGTCGCGCCTCTGCCATTGCACAGAGTATCCTTCGTCTACTACCCCTCCTGGAAGATTTTCAAGTAGAGTTTCTTGCACAATCCTTGTGTGTAATGTCGTTCTTTCCTGCTTCCTAACCACCCATTCCCCATCACCTCCCTTTTCAATCAATCTCCTTCGCATCATCCCAATGGCAAGCTCTCGAGGTCCCCAAACTCCCGATCCGCCGGAGCAAATGGAACCCTCGCGCGACTATCGCGACTCGATCCTTAACGCTGATCCCCACACCCTCACCACCCGCAACTGCGGTGGCGTCCACTGCGCTTTATTCCCCAACACCCCCATCGAAATCTCCCTCGCCAACTGCGATATCGAGGCTTTAATCCAACCGTCCCCCTCCCAAGTCGCCGCCTACGAGCTTTATCTCCACCTCCCTGAGCTTCAATCTCTCTGGCACACTCGCGTCTTCCCCCACTGGACGAACGAGCCCCTCGTGAAACCTTCCCTGCACGCCTTGGAGATGACGTTCCGCATGATGACAGACATCCTCCAAGACCCGCGGCCTTACATCGCACGAGACGAGTGGCTCCGGAAGCTGGAGTCGCTGGTGAATCTGGAGGTGGAGATGTTGAGTTGGCTGGCGGAAGGGGATAAGCGCGCGCCGGCGACTGCGGCTGGGTCGGGGCCGCCGGCGTCGTGGCAGAGAGGTGGCGCACGGCCGTTTGTGAGTAGGGCGAGTCAGATGAGCTTGTTGGCGATTTTGCCGAATTGGAAAGGGGCGCAGAATGTGAGAGCTAGGGTGTTGTATGCAATTGAGGGGCATATGTTGAGGGCGCCGTTTACGCTGGGGCTGGGGGAACCAAACTTGACGGGGAAACCGTTACTGGAGTATGACCGGATATGCATGCCTCTTGAGGTGCGGTTCAACATCTGCAATGGTGCAACCTGTTGACAGTTTTTGAGTTTTTTTGCTCGTTTCCTAGTATCCTGTTGGAACTAAGGTTTTAGTGAATGTGGAATGGGTTTGAATGTTCTACACAACATCATAAAAGGTTTGCCCCATCCCCTGCAATGTTGCAACATAGTAACTGTTTTTGAGTTTTTTGCTCGTTTTCTTGGATCATCTTGCTTTTGAACGAAGGTTTTAGCAAAAGTAAAATGGTTTAGAATGTTCTACACAACATTGATCATAAATCGAAGCAATCTTCCATAGGGGGAGGTTTCTGTGATCATATGGAAGCCTCTTTATAGGGATGTATTTGTATGATCACTTTGATGATAGAGATGAAGGTTTGCTCCGTTCCCTTCAATGTTGCAACTTACTGATAGTTTTTGAGTTTTTGGCTCGTTTTCTAGTATTATCTTGGTTTTTGAACAATGGTTTTAGTAAGATTAGAATGGTTTAGAATTTGATACTCATAATCATAGATGCAAGCAATCTTTCTAAGGGGAGTTTTCTGCGATCATATGGAAGTCTCTCTATAGGGTACACTTGTCTGATCATTTTTATGATAGAGATCGAGACGTCCCATGGTTCCCTGTGGGGGCCTTCCCTCGACACGGAAGGCGTATGATTACTCTGATAATAGGGAGATGTCTCCATGAATTCTTTTACAGGCATCGTCGTGATACTTAAAAGAGGCATTTGTGTGATCACTCCAATGATAGGGAGGGGGCTGTATGATCACAATTGCTACTGGGAGATCTATCCATGATTCACTTATGAGGAAGATTCTTGTTATGATATTTGCAAGTTCCTGAAAGAGAGTTTAGTTTGATCGAAAATCCTGTTCATTGCACAATGCTGTAACTACTTGGGCATGGGAACCTAGATATGTGTTTCACCTCTACTGGTGGTGGTGGTTCAGGTGTATGCATGTCGACAGGGGGCACCAGGTCATCCTGAAGACCACACATTGTCCACCGTCCATCAAATCTTGGAGGCATGGCTGATGGTCGCACAGGGCTTGCTGCAAGCCATCGAGGAGCGAGTGAAAGCCGGCGATCCTGTAGGGGCTGCGAAGAAGTGCTGGCTTGTGGAAAGGGTTTGGAAGCTTCTATTGGCCACCATGGATCTTCTTCAAGTCATGGATCCTAATGACTTCATGCGGCTGAAGCATGAGCTTGCCATCGACACCAAATCTGAAGGAGGAGTGGATTTCGGATCTGAGCATGTTGGAGGAGGTAGGTTCCGCAACTGTTGTCTCTCTGTCTATTTTGTTTAACCGTCTCCGTCGGTTACTAAGTTTACTTGTTAGCAATGTAATAAGGTTACGTAACTGAGGATAATCAGAGTAGGTGCTGTTCAGGTTTGTGCAAGTAAATATTAGGTTGAGTCATGTTTGTGAGCTCCCTCATTCCCTCATCTCCATGAATTGGGGATATTATCTTTTTAGAGTCCTCCGTGCTATCAACAGATCTGCTGAAACCCAATTCATCAAGTATTGGAGATACAGAGGTTTGCATAGGTGGCCATAGAGAATGCACTAGAGCGTGTCACCTCAATTGAACCCATTTTCGTAGTGATAGAAACCAAAATTAGATATGGAGGGCTTGATCTTAATTCATGTACTTTTTTAGCGTTACGGTGTCCTCGTTAGACCATCAATTGAGCATCATCGAGTAAGATCAAAGCATTTGAGTACCAATTTATGGTATTCAGTACCATGGAAGTAGAGCTTGAATATGCAAACTGCATCCCTCAACCTCACCACTGCTCCCGTGGCTCGTTATTTCTCTTAACGAGGCTCTACTTTCGTCCATCTTGATGAAGTGTGAGAATATTGCGTTACAATGTAGAATTCAACAAGTGCCCTGAAATCTGCTGTGGCTCGCCCTATTGTTGTCCATTTGCAGGTGCATATTGTTTGCGCTCCACAATGTTGCGAGAGGTGACCCGGGCGTGCAAGGAGCTTCGGCACCTGGTGCCGAAAGCAGTGGGCGTGGAGGCAGACCCCAAAGGGGGACCACGGCTGCAGGAGGCCATCATGGAGCTCTTCCACACACATGGCAACATGGAGACGTCTTCCGGCTCATCCCATTCCAGTGTGATCCATCTCCTGCAGTCGTTCCAAGCCGTGGAAGTCTCCGTGCGTCAGTTTTACTTCTCCTACCAGCAGCTGGTGATCGCCGTGATGGGCAGCGGCGAGTACAAGGGTGCCGTGCAAACGGAGATCTCCGCTGCCGAAGCCCTCTCGCAGCTGTATTTCGAGCCTCCTTATTTTCCCAGCCTTGATGGCGCCAAGACGTTCCTGGGGAACTACTGGCACTACAACCCGGACTTGGAAGAAGGCGCAATCATGCGGGAGCTTGTGGAAGCCAAGGCCAGGAGCATGCATAATGGACATCAGAGCGCTGGAAACAGAATGCAGGGGAGTGACTCACAGAATGGTGATATAGATGTTACTATGAAGGTGATTATTCCAACCTTTGGTGGATTCCTTGCGTCAAGGTACCGTAGCTCGTGGTGAGTTTCGTCTGTGCGTGGATTTTGTGATATCGTGATCTGAATTTCTAATTCCTGAATTGTCAAAATTAACTAGTTTCATATCTATTGTAGTAGGTGAAATGAATCGTTGAGGACCCAGTGCTTCAAAGAAACTTGCAAAAGATACCTGAAAGAAGTCGAGATCATGCCCTGTAAATCTTTTTGGAAGTAACTGTCGTTGGATAGAAGCTTCCGAAGTAGGTTTACTATTTTAGTTCAAGTGCCAAGAGGTTCCTTTCTAACCTTTTCATTACTTCAAATAAAATGAGAAAATAATGTGAGCCTTCGTGAGTGCGTTGGTTTCCTAGACATGAGGCATTATGGATACCCAAGTTTTAGGGTATCTGGGACAATCCCAAGGTGTCACAGGGTCTCTTTAAAGATGATATGCTCACTTTTGCGTTTCAAAGTTTGAGGTTAGGATTTGAGACTGTGACGAGGAGTCATCCTGTTGCATATTCTTGCTCAAGAATTCGTTTTGGAAGATGACTTTAATTGTTCTCTACCTCCGCAGGAAGCCTCCTCTTCTTCTGAAAGGCAGCCATTTGTGAACGTCAATTTGGCATACAAGCAGTGCCACATGCCCAATGGTGCTACGGGTGGAATGTAATTACTTGCTCTTGCTAGTGTAGCTTCGATATTCTTTCCATTGGAAGATCAACATTGTCTTCTACCTCGAGATTCAAAAGAGGAATCTCAAATGTGAAATACTAGAAGTCAGATTGATTGTAATATTTAGGGAGATGCAATAGGAAACAAAATCCCCTTGCAGCTTCAGGACAATTTTTGTGTGCTTACCTGGATGATGAAGATAAGAGTAGAAGATTGGCTTTAGATTTGAGGGGTGTGAATTGATTTGTAGAGAAAGTCTATCCATCAAAAGGATGTAGCAGATTTTCTCTTCTAGTTATACTATGTAACTTAGTTTTCTGGGTCTAATGACCAAGTATGCCTGAGTGCTTTTCAACGTCTTGAATTCGTGGATCCATGTTGCTTTGTTTCTTGTCAACTCTTTGGGTACAATTATAGTTTTATGAACAGCTTTTTGTCTAATAACTTGTCAATCATGGACTTGAGTTTGCTTTTGGGAGCAGGTGCTGAGCAATTTGCGCTCAAGGGAAGTACACTTCTGCGGAATGT
Source organism: Pseudoscleropodium purum (assembly GCA_963969395.1). Taxonomy (NCBI): domain Eukaryota; kingdom Viridiplantae; phylum Streptophyta; class Bryopsida; order Hypnales; family Brachytheciaceae; genus Pseudoscleropodium; species Pseudoscleropodium purum. The sequence goes on along the minus strand of OZ017800.1, from coordinate 12,736,104 downwards.
CGGTGTTTTCAATGTGAATTTCTTTACACATGAGAACTTGGTGAACTGATCTCCTGCAGCACTGGCATCATGTGACCGTGATCGTCAGCTGTTGACACTGACTTCCCTTAAATGGAAAGTAGTCAAGGATAACCACGTGAAAGAGCTGGCGCTCTTTATTGTACTTGTGACCCAGAAGAAGAAAATAATTTTTAACAAAATTTTAGACTAACTTATTGAAATCTTTTTCTTATAATTTTGGTACTGTATGGTGAAATTAGAATCATTGAGATATTTGTGAATTTGATATTTCTCAATAACGAACTGGGACGGTCCGATCTCAGCATTCTTGAGGCTTGAGGCTTGATTTTGGCGACCCTTTGCACTAACAGTACAGATGGCGTTCTTCCAGTTATAGTGCTATTGCCCAGTAGGTTTAAATAGTACAAACTCAATAGGTTCTCTGTATTTAGACCTTGTATAACAAGTAGTCATGAAAGGGTGTGCCAACTGTTGTGCTTCATTAAATAAATTTGTTCTTGTGGACAATAGAGAGGGGGCAACCACTCCACTTCTCTAAAATGCTAGATTCTAGCAGTGATTTTGGTCCAATAGTAGGGACTTGCTTTTTGAATAGTATTGGTACCATCCAATTTATTGTTCATTGTCTGTAGTTGTGATTTTTATTCTTGAGGTAAGAAATCTTCAACAGTACCATGACATCTTCCCTTATACAAGTAGGATACTAATGTAGTGAAACATACTATGAAGTATAGTATATAGTGCATTGATTATTGGTATATGCAATCTACTTTGATGATGTTGCCTTTAGAAGACAAAGGACTTCTAACTACATTAAAATAAGTTTACAATTTGATGTATAGAAGCTTTCTATTTAGGTGAATATCCAAGTTCACAAATTTTTAAGATATATAAAAAAACATAAAATTTGAATGATGTGTTAAAGAAGATTGAATGTAGTATGGGTCTTAGAAATTATAATTTTTCTTATAAAATTTCACCATTTTTTTTTTCTAAATTTGCTCACCCAATACTTATCTTCATGAAAAATTATTTTTTTGAGTTAAAACTTTCTAGTATATAGATTGTACAATGCTTTCGTACAATTTTTCTAAAAAGCTTGATGCACAATTGAAGAAGATGAAATTCACCCACTTTGAGGCTACTATGTACCTGTGGAATACATTTGAAATATCTTACACTACTGATACACTGTAGCACAAATAGCGTGGCTTCTGAATTGGGGCATACAAAGTTAGGGTATCTTCGCTTTTGGTGCCTGCAAATCTGCAGTGAGGGTTTAGGGTTTATCGACCGGGGCTTGCAGGATCTCTCATTTCCATCGCAATTTGAAATTCGCAATAGGTTCATGAACGTCAAAGATGTAATTGAATTCAGTGACTCCATGAAGAAGTTGCAAAGTCTGAAATGGTGAAGATGATGCTATCACAGTCCCGGCATGTGTTGAAGGCAGCGATCTCGTCAATGGTGGACTCTACAACATCCTCCTCACTCACATTCGGGGCTAGGGTTCGGTCGACATTGCATTTGGAAGCCAGTGATAGTATGAGGGCATTGTCGGCTTTCCCGTTTTTCAGTTCAAAATGCAGTGAAGATGTTGCTCAGATAGATGGAGAGGTTCTGTTGTTGCGCTTCCTGGAGAGGCTGAAAAATTACGAGAAAGAAGGCGTGCCGACAGGCGCAGGGACCGACTCCATTGCCGGTTTCGACCTCCAGCGTATGGAGCGGCTTCTTGTGCGTCTTGGGAATCCCCTCTTGAGCTATCCAGTTAAGTTACTCTGGACAAATTTGACCTAATTTATATGTTTCTTGTGACGGTAGTAATGTAAGAGGATTCCAATGCAACAGAGAAATTCGTTGTGGATTCGTTTTGCAAAATTTATGATGGTTTAAAGTTTTATTGGTAGGTGACCTAATATCAACACTTGAAAAGATGTTTAGGTGTTCTTTATCCTCTTAATCCATATGTATTCATAGTCTTGGATATTAAGATTTTAGGGTGTCGATTTTGAGTCAGCAGCAATTTTGGGTTACCCTACGTTAGAAGCCTAATAGTGCACATTCTTCATTGTAATTTGAGACTGTTCCTATGCTGTCTGAGATAATTTCTCTTAAACAAGGATCTGACCTATGTGCATATGATGAGAATTAAGTTTGAATTGGTTTTGGTTGTTGCTGAGAGCAATTGGAACACGATGCAAGTATTTCGTGATTTTTGGAATTGCATTCAATTAATGATGTTTTTCGAAAGTCAAGCACTAGACTTCTGACCTATCTAACTCTTCAGTTTAGGGTATCCTTCTATGAGAAAGTTAACAAAGGTATTTTCCACAAGTGAAATCTTATCATGTGGCAGTTTTCATGAAGTAAAAGTGTAGATGTACGCTTTTAGATGCTTAGTGAAATTGGCGAATCTACCGAAATGGTGCACATTCGTCAATACTGCACCTGAAACTCACTGATAAATGTGTCTCCACATCTTATTATTTTGAGACTCTTGCTATGGGGGATAGCATTACTGAGTGAGTGGATTCCAGGTTGTGCATGTTGCTGGAACAAAGGGCAAGGGCTCTACGGTGAACTTCATTAGTAGCATCTTACGGGCTGCAGGGCTGTCTGTGGGAACTTACACAAGGTATTAGACCCGAAACCTTCTTTGCAGTGATGTGGTTCTCCCATCGTTTCGCAGAATTAAGATGCTGTAGAATACCATGTATAGATTTAATACAGTAGTGTATGAATATTGGGTCTGAATGGGTTTGTAGGAGATCAAGTATTGGTGGTGGTGAATATTGGTACATTTTCTATCAGGGTAGCAGATGTAGCTACTTGATTGACAACGCACGCGTTCGTTTTGACAGTCCCCATGTCATGAGTATACGAGAAAGGATAACTGCGGGCAGGAGCGGAAACCCTATTTCTTCCAACGTCCTGAGCAAGTTAGTGACTGATTTACAAGCAACCGTCGATGAGGCTGTTGCTGAGGAGTCAGGCTTGCTCACCCACTTTGAGGTGTCACCCAGGTGACAATATCCCGGGTTGCAGGTTTTTTGTTTACTTGATAAAGTAGTATACCTTGGGTATGGTTTGAAGACTTATTTGTTTGCTAGGCCACACTTGATTGAATTGTGCATGTCGAAATGTGTGCAATCTTGATTATTTTTTGTTTTTTTGGATAAGTTTGATGGACACGCTTGCTCATTGATGCATACATTGAAGGCCACTTTAGATTGCATAGGTCGAAGCAAGAAGTTAAAATTTGCACCAATATAATTTGCAACTAGGGTACAACTTGGGGTCAATTAACACGCAATGCATTAAATTTATGACACCTTGGGACGCATTCTTTTAGGTGAACTCAATCTCCTCAAAAGTTTAACTTGAACCTTTGAAATATCAAATAATTTTTAGCACACCACAGAGGAGCCATGTGCGTGGCACTTCTTCATGCTCATTCTTGTTACTTGGACTAGTGGAAAGTTCGACTTTGAACAAAACAGAACCGAGTCGAGACAAATTTAAATTGATTTTTGCACCACTCGACGTCTAGGGTTTATTGTTATCCTGCTTCGATTTGTGCAATCTAACTCTTCATCGGCCTTGAGATGAAGAGTAACATATCGTAAATGAAGTGCCGAAATTGCGTCAACCTTGAATGATATTTGAATGATCTTTCTGAGCATGCTATCCTTAAGTTGATATAAGTGTCTAGATGCCACTAGGCCGATTGAAACTAGAGGTATCGAAATTGCTGTCGTGTTGTATTCTCATCCGCCCTTGTTGATATATAGGTTTGCATGTAATTTACTCTCGTTGCCATTGCAGGTGTTGACGGCTCTGGCTTTTACGCACTTCGCTCGGGAGAAAGTGAATGTGGCAGTCATTGAGGTACGTCAAGGCCGTTGTGGTTTATTCATGTGAACAGACTCCGTATGGTGCATTGCTGTTTCGAGTGTGAACTATTGAACATGCATCTGTTTTCAGTCATGGCCAAGGTGAAAAGATTGCAGCCCTAATTCTGATTGATGGTGTTTACAGACAGGTTTAGGAGGAGCACGGGATGCTACAAACGTGATCTCCGCCAAAGGACTTGCATCAGCAGTCATTGTTGGCATTGGTTGTGAGCACTTAGCAGCTTTGGGTGGTTCATTGGAGTCCATTGCGCTTGCCAAAGCTGGTATCATCAAGGAAAATCGTCCGGTATTACTCTCTTTTACTTCCTGCTAACTGCAATTAGTTACTGGGGTCTGACACTGTTAAATTAGACACTGTTAGAAAAATTGTTGCTATTTCCTGTCTACTAGCTGATGCTGGATTTTCGTTTATGTCCATGCGTTAATTTAACTCCTTGATTTTGGACAAATAAACTAATTGTATCTACCAGTGGGTTGAAGTTCGAACCCTTCTTGCACCAACCAAATTGCGGCAGTTAGCTTATTGAACTCTATTTTACCTTTAATTATCTTGTGGCTGCATGGAAGGTTGGTTTAACTTTAGCGCACCAACTAATGTATTGGTTCTACTTGGTTGGCGTGGGCTGGGCATTTTTATGCTACTTTTTGACATTGCCTTGAGCTTTTCGTGGAGATAACTCGTTTACTTGACAAACGCCGAAAGTTTTGCAATATTCATGATCTTGGTAATGTGTTCTTTGCCAGGTGGTACTAGGCCCACAGATGCATGCAGAAGTTCATGAGATGATTCAGAGGGTGGCTGCTGCAAAAGGGTCACCGTTGATTACTGTCTTGAGATCGATGGTGAGATATGGAGCTGGTATCTCGTCGATGGAATCTGATCGACCTTTCCAGTTTTGTGACGTACTGATCCCGAATCCACCAGGTCCTGATTTTGAAGCTTCACACGAGGTATTAGTTATGTATGACCTTAGTCCCTTGCACTTGAGGTTATTGTGAGTTGGTTGTTAGGCCCCGCTTGCACCAACCAACTAGCAATTTTAGTTAACTGGAATTAGTTAGGAGTTGCCAAAGTTGTGCCGATTCCTGCTAACTAATTTGCAATGAATTACATTTATTTCCCACTGATTAACTTGATTCCGCAATTTCGGACAAGTAAACCAATCGTGCCCTATATCAATGGTTTGAAGTGCTAAACCTGCCTTCGCCAGCTAAATAGCAGAGTTAGCATACTTGAATGCCTAAACCCCTGATTAATGGCCTTGCGAGTACGGGCGCACAATAGTTTAGTTGAACCCAATTAGCCAGTGGACCTTAACACTCCACTTGATTGGTGCAGACGAGGTCTTGAGGTGCTCCTTCTGTAGATTCTATATTTTCTGTATTGGCCGTCCTGTTGAAGCAAGCACTGATTGATTTTTCATTTCATGTCAGGAATGGAGGATAGAAAATTTGAAGTTACGTGCATTAGGAGCACATCAGCAGGATAATGCTCTCACTGCGATTTCCAGTATCCTCGCCCTCAGAGCTCAAGGTACACTTTACTGGTACATTTGTATTTTCATCTTGTAGTATGATGTGAGCGAGCTCCGTGCCATGAAACATGTTTGACCTTCATGTTTCCTTGCTGACTTGTATGTGGCCTTCATTTATGCAAGTCATGTTAGTTGAAACGCCACACTCAGCCTTATGGAGGTTTCTTTAATAGAAAGCATGTTTGATTAATACGTTTTCTTGAATAGTGCAGGATGGCAAATTCCCGATTCTGCTATACGAGTAGGGCTGGAAGCTACGGAAATACCTGGGAGGTTTCAGGTTGTTGGTTCGGAGAATTCCGAGGCCCTTGGTTGTCATTATGCCAGACTCATCCTTGATGGAGGTAATGAACGTACAGTTTGTATTGACTCCTTAGACTTTTGACATCATTAACTTTAAATCTTATGCACTAGGTCTCAACCCCTGAAGACATACAAGTTTTTACTTGTGGTTTAATATGACTTATACAACTTTGTGGAAGATGATGGCTGAAAAGATGTTAAGCATGATGATTAGAACTAAGGTTGAATTTTAAAAAGCATTACTTGCTAAATTTTTTTACTCGGTTAAATCAGACCATCAACTTGGTATTATAAGTCCACTAAATTTCTTATTTCGTGTGTCTTTCCAAGTCATAATAGTTTTATATGTCTAGTAAATTTTTTTAGTCATATATGAGTATTTTAATTTCTCACTATTTGCGAAAAGCGTTTAGTGGAGCTCCTAGCCGGTTTGATTTTCGTATTGGAAATACCAGATTCATTTTCCCAAGTCCTTCAGAATAGATGAAAACAATGTCATGAGAAGATGGACATGACATGTATGTCCTAGGCATGGAGGGGTTAATTTACTTGCAAATACTTGCTCAGTAACACTCCCTCCTCTGATTGACCAGCACACACGGAAGAGTCTGGCATGGCATTGGGAAAGACGTTGCGAGACTGTTTCCCCACTTCAAGGTTGGCAATTGTGGTAGCCATGGCTTCTGACAAGGACAAGCAAGCTTTTGCTCGAACATTGCTGAGAGGCAAGTACGCTGTGAAGATGTAGAGATGCGCCTTTTTGAATGTTTCATATTCTGGAAGTCTGACTGCTCTTCAAGTCAAAACTCGTACAGCTACCTCTTAAGTGAACTGTATTGCCATTTCTGTGCAGAGGCCAAACCTGACGTCGTTGTGGCCACAAGGGTACCTGTGGCAGGAGGCTATGGTCGATCTTTCAGTGCGCAAGAGCTTGCTGAATGCTGGAGTCACGTGGCCCAGGCGCTTAAGGAAAAGCATGCTGAAGAAGAGAAATTACTAGTTACGAGTGTAGAACCAATGCAGGCTGCAATCAAGGAGGCAGCTGCAGTCTTGAAGAGAAGGCACAGGCATGGTGAAGAGCGACCAGTTGTTTGTGTGACTGGATCTCTTCATGCTGTTGCCGCAACTCTTTCCTTGTTTCAAAGCAGAAATTAATGCATATTGAACTTTTTGCGCATCTGACCTCATGTATATTATACTTGCTGCAGTATGATCAATCAAAATAGCCATTTTAAAATCATGAATCCTTTGCCGTAAAAGGGTTTAGTATTGATCAGATGTACGTATGCATTTTTAAGGGTTTAACCACTGTTGTGGCTTTAGGGTAACTATGCTTACACTTGGTGTTGACAAGGGATGATGGTGAGGGTCGTACAAATGCATTTTGGTATACCTTTGTTCACAACTACTCTATGTATTGTTTGAGTTGGAAGCCTTCGAGGACAAGACGTTCAAATTTTGAAGAATGGATGAATGCAAATGCATTCCCAAGTACACAAAATTATGATTTTCTCATTTGTTTCTTTTTTGTGTAGATTCTTGTATTAGTTCTCTAATGCTTGTATTGTAAAGATTTTGAAGACTTTGTTTTGTACATATCCTAAAACACAATGAGTATTGGTATGTCTCACCTCAAAAAATAACTTTTCTAGCTTGAAAAATGACTTTTTGAAATGATTTCAATAAATAAGCCAACTAGAAATCTTAAAAAAACAGTATAATTAAAGCTAAAAATTTTGAACTTAAAGAAGAAAATTCATGTGAAGATTTTAGATATATTCAATCTAAAATGAACTTTGGATGAAATCTTAAAAATTTTGCTTAAATTCTTATTGATAAATTGATAAATATTGGTTGGTGTAGTAGTAGATTCACCTATATGGATATGATCTATAGATTGTGGTTTACAACTTATGTTTGAAAGTCTTCATTGCATTATTATTCTAAATTATATTTAATATTACATCTTCACAATTTTGGAAATGAAACTACTCCATAGTTTTTAAGGGCCTAAAATAAAAATAGGGATTTTACTTCTACTATGAATATAACAAGCAACTGTTATTATAGTGCTATTTTGTTTTTTAAGCAACAACATTAGCATGCGAGCCTAAGAGTAGCAAGTTTGTGAATTGTGAGCATGGAGCTCATGAACTTGGAGACCTGATTTAGATTTTTTGTGAATTTTTTTTATGAAGTTTAAATTTTTTCTAAAAAGAATCCTCAAATAGAGGAAATTTCACTATTTATTAATAAATACTATGACCTATAATTGCTATTCCTATGACTGTGGATTTCATTTGTTTAATTTTTTTCTCTATCTATTATCATTTGCAATAGTAAATTAAAAGACCTTCAAATTTAGGAGATCAATTTGAATATTTCATCCACTACAATTTAGATGGATGTGTAATTAGAGAATTCTAGTAGATTGCAAATAATATAATAACCTTAATTAACTATACTCACAAAAAGGTGAGAATTATTTAGCTCCTACTACAATTCCTCTAGACCAATTTTAAAAAATAAGCTAAATATAGAGACTATATCTACATGCATAATTTGGAATCTTTGTATAATTTGAACCTAGGCCATTTTATCATTGTCTTTTGGACCTCTTGCAAATATACACCAACCTAATGGAGTGGCTTCTCTCAAGAAAACCAAAACTACAAAATACAAAAGATGTCCTTTCAAAAAAATAGAAAAAGAAATGGGAAAGAAATGGGAAAAAAATGGAAAGTTCATTCTCTAGGAAGGGAAGAAATTAGTTGCGATATTACAAGCTATTTGAAACTGGTATTTAGGAATAGTAATTGTGTAACAATAAACTACAAATGGAATACCTACAAATCTATTTGAGGTTCAACTCTAAATCTAAAATAATTATGGCTCAAACAAGAAGAAACTTCAATTCATTGAAGCTATAACTTGGAGCATGAGTAAATTTGTCATTGTAGATATCCATCTTGTAGAAGTATATGTACAAATAATATAAGTGCTTGTAGTGTATGTATTATTGATGACCTCCAACTGTAGAGACAACCATATTCATGAAATTTGGGCAAGTACATATTGGGAACATACCTATTGTAATTAGATACACATTTTTAATTTGCTTTGGGCCGATCTTCAAAAATACTATTGTGGCAAATCCTGGGAAGGGAAGCAAGGTTGTTTCTATAATTTGTCCTATGATGTTGCCTCCATTTTTTCACTAATTTCATTGTTTTGTTGTTGGTGCATTCACAATTTGGTGAATAATTTTGTTGTTCCTCATCTTTTAGTACGCATCGAAATTCTTTGGTAGAAGGTGGTCATTTTGAATGCTTTGAAATGTCTTTGATATGTGGAAGAGATGACATGGATACAAATAGGATGATCTTGCAAATAGAAGCCCACATGTTGCAACAATAAAGTCTCTTCTCAACTCGAGTTAGTTACTATCAAGATAGACCACACTTTAGGCACCTCAGACCAATTATACCTATTTTTGCTTTGTTCTTTTTACACATCATTTGATATCATCCAAATAAAACTAAAAATTTGCTACAACCTCCTGACAACTTCCATACTCTTCTTTTCTCTTGCTATAGGTCGGAGTTGGTGTTCCTTTTGCAATTTAGGCGATGCACTTCATGTTTGAACCCTTCTCTTGAGCTTGACATTTGACATTTGATTTGTGGCTAATTCTAGCAATATGCCACTTTGACATGTTACAATTGCTTTTAAAAGTAGTTGTCATAAGTGGCAATGTCTATCTCTTTGTGTGTTCTTCCATCTTTAAAAAATTAAAAGACTCTATACCAACCATAGTGGACCTTGTTTGAATACAAGGTTGAGAAAAGTTTACTTTACCTAGGTGATGTGAGTCACCTTTGGCACCAATGGGTATGTCCAACTTTTGTTTTGTGCTTTCAAAGATTTCTTCCCCTTCCAAATATGGTATATGAATTCCAATACCTTCAACTTCAACTAATGTATTCATTGACTTTATACGCTTTGTAGTTTGTCATTTGCATGAATGGGTGGATACTATCATCGCAAATATTGCTAAACAAATTATTGCCGTGGTTTCTAGACATTTGAAGCCACTTATTGTGAATAGTCTTAGACAAAGTGCAAGAAGACATGTCTACCATCTCCTCCAAAGTCAAGTCTAGAAGACCACAAATAAGTACAATTCACTTATTTAGAATAGAATAGGAAAAAAAAATTTACATTTCTAACTTTTCATTGAGCATGCAAACATTCAACAATACATTCATAAGCAATCTTTTAAATTTAAATTTAAAAAAAAATCCATAATAGGATCAACCTATATTAAAAAAATTTATAATACTCTTTGACCAAATTGACAATTCCATGACTACATGATTGAAAGGAAAATTCATGTACACATACCATTTGCATGAAGCCTCCCCATTGCCTATAATAGAATTGCCAAAATTCTAGTTAATGGTCTAAGTGTTGGAGCACATCTTCTATTGCAATATCCGATGAAAACTACCATGATCAAATTGTGAGGTAATGCGTCTCTACCTCTTCTATAGTTTTTGAATCCTTCTACTTACACAATCTACTATGTTAATGTCAAAGATCTTTTTTGATGTACTTTTGCATATGTTTTTAAAGAGAAGTACTCCAATGCATCAAGTAGGTCCTTTCAAGATTCTCCATTTTGTCTTCCACAAATCCACTACCATAAAATATTTGAAAAGCCTTCCAATTGGCCATAACACTATCTTCCATGAACCCTTTGAAGTTATGATGATGCACTCCATAGCGAGCCATAGTCAAGCACCTCTAAAAATGCATTTGGATCTCCATATTTTATGACTACATATCACATGTTGAAATAGGCATGACTTTTTTGTGATTTGAATCATACATGTGGCATGCCATGGTCGTCCATTCCTTCATAAGCTTTACATGGTCAAACATCATTCACATGTTTGCTAGATCCCTACTAGATTTCATTCATTTCACTAGATCAACCCCACTACTATGTCCTTTAGTAAGTATCTTGAACAAATAGCTAGATCTTTTCCTTATCTTAGCCAAGAAAGACGCTATCTTGATTATATTCAAACCTAACATCTTTCTTCATCATCATGATGTTGTCAATAATACCTCCCCAATTGTTTGAGCAAATGGACAATATCATGTTTCATGTATTGGGACTGTTCAAATATTGAAAGTGGTCCATATATGACATCCTCTAGTTGACTAGTTCATTACCCTACAACATCTCTTTTTCACCTTCTCCATTGTGAAATAGGTAGTTTGTCAAGAATTTCTTGCTAGCAAGAAGTACAATAGCCAAGTTTGTAGCCAATGGTGTTTTTTCCACTTCTATGAATCTATGCCAATGAAGCTACAAATTTCATCAACAAATCTCTATACACACCTTTGGCAATAAGGTGCATATGATGATTGAAATGAATAGCAACCCTTGTCATGTTGGAATTATTGCTATAGCAATAATATATTCTAACATTACAAATGCTCAATCAAATAGGAGGATTCATGCAAACCTTGCAAACTAGAGTAGAATCTTGGGGAGGACTTTCTTCAACTCCAAATGGAAAGGTTGTACATCCAATCCACTCCATTTTGTTTTGTTTCAAAGCCCTTTTCAAGAAATGATATTTAGGATTTGTACTTGTAAGCAAAATGACTTGTGTAGTATAACTTACAAAACTTTAGATGGTTAAAGTTGTGAATATTGGTTGTTACTAACTTGTACCAAGAAGGGCCATCATATCACTTGTCCATTCCCTCTAAGTTCCAAGCTGCCAATGCAAAAGTAGCTAAACAATATAGAAGCAATTCAAAGATGACATTGGTAGAAGAAATTTTACACAATTGTACTTTATAATATTGGGATCCGTAACAAACAACTCATTTTAGGAATGTTGTACACTCACTAATTTCTTCAAACAACCCATTATGTTGACTTGATCGATTGTACTTGGGTGTAGTGGTGGATGGAGCAATAAAGATTGTATAGGGTTATTAAATAGAATACTTATTGTAGAGCTATTAAGTGTTTCTATTGGCTATTGTAATTAATTTGAAAAAAGGGTGGTTTAGGGCAGGGTTGACAAGACGGTCGGACGTCCGAGACTTTCGGACACGAACGCTGTGTCCGCAGTGTCCGCTGACATTCGCAGTCCCGTCCGCCTGTCCCCCTGTCCGCTAGTCCGCCCCGTCCGCCCCGTCCACCCCGCCCGTCCGCCTTCCGACGGCGGGAGGGACGTTGCGTCCGCTGGCATCCGTGAGGACGGACGTCCAGACGTCCGAGTTACAGACGCTATTTTGGGGCGGACATATTGATTTGTCAACCCTAGTTTAGGGTGAAGTGTCAAGTCCAAGGAATCTTTCTCTGATTTGCTAGACAATTGGATGATAGGATCTAAGGCCTCTATCTTAATAGTTTGGAACAAAGAATTCTTTGGAAGTATAGAAAAACCTCTCTTAATGGACTAGCTAATATTGTTTGCACTAGAAGAAACTTGTATTTTTTATAATGTATTTTTTGTAAAGTTAATTTGTTTTTATGTGAACAATGACATGAGATATGACATCATGACATTAGTTGCAAGATCAAATATAACATAAAAACTAGAACTAGATGTTATTAAAAAATGCGTCATAAAGAATATGGGCTTTTTCTAGTATTGAGACAAATAAGGCATATCTAATGTAAATGTTTCTGAGTAACAACTAAGTATCTTTGTGGATGTAGGTAGCAAAGACAAGAAAAGACCATATGCTCAAAATTTTCCAATAGAAAGATACAAACAATGCCCTTCTTCTTCTACCGACTTTACAATTGGCATAGATTGTTGTAGTGCACCAGATTCAAACTTCTCTTCTTCAACGTAGATAGAGGACTCTACAAATTTGAAGTATACATGAAGGAGGTGATTATATATTGTAGCTTGCCCAACATCATCAATTGGAAAAATAAAGGGAATTTTATGACCATCTCTTCAAAGGTACACCATTACTTAAATATTCGGACAATTTTCTCTAGTTAGAAAATCTTGAAGTTCATGATTTTGAAGAGAAGAAGAAATGATTGTTAAGATGGAATATTAGTATTGGAGGATCTTTGAACACGAGTTAAGGTAGGTACCCCCAAAACTACTAGAAAAAGCTATTGTACCTAATTACTATTATTAAAATGTTAAATTTTTATATTTTCTTATTGGCTAGTGAAAAGAGATTAAAACACACTACATAACATGATATGTAACTACTATATGTAGAAGTGATGAAGGAACAAAGTTTGGTTTTAAAAGCATTTCTTCAACATAATTAGGTACATAATTGCTTTCAAAGACGTACATAGCAAAGAAAGTCGTTTTTTTGTCAATGGAGCATTTTAGGGTGCCCATCATATGGATCACTTGAACATGATATAAATGAACAATGAAGCTTCTAATCTCAATTAGTAGAACAATTTTCACGTGGTCATCAACTTAATTACAAAGCGCCCAATTTATAAGTCATTTCATGACAAAGGCGGTTGTATTCGGAACTCATAAGTTTTGAAAAGTTTCAATAGTTGTCGCCTAAAATCTTTCATTGAATATTCCATAGATTCACTAAGTCAGGCTGTAGGTGGCAGTTGGAGTTTACTTTCTAATCTAAACAGTTTGCAAATAGTGCTCTTCAAGTTTTGACAACGCCATTGACAAGTTGTTGGTCTTAAAGTTTTTTCCTTTCAAAAATGGAAGACTATCAAAATGTAATAAATGAAAAAGCTTAGCAAAGTTGCAAAGCTTGCTTCTAAGAGTATGTTAGGACTTATGCATTCTAGTGACAAGTCTTTTGAATGCATTCTATGTATTGAAGTCTTGAGAGGGTAGAGCAAAAGTATGCATGTTTGTTCTATTACTTCATACACATGAATAACTATAGTGTTTTTTCTATTATTGCAAAGACTACAAAAAGTAAGAGGAAGCATAGATCACTTTTCTTCTCTTCTTCCAAAGCCCTTAGAAGATCTAAGATGAAAAGGAGCTCTAAGATGAAAGGGAAGAAAGTTGTGTTGTTGTCTAGTGAAGGTACACCTGGAGCCATCCGTATGCTTGGTTATAGAGAAGGAAGTTGTGATGTAAAGGTGGACATAGTAGGACTGAACATAGAGGCTATGGTAGAAATGCCACTAAATTGACTAAAGATCATTAGCACACATAACATCAACCAATTGGAGAGGACACTGGAAACTTATGCATCTATATAAACACCTTCTCAATCTTTCAAATTATTTTCATCCATATGTTACTTTTTTGAAGAAGATGTTCTTTGGCAATGCAAAGTACAAGGTTTCTGATGAGCTCATTGCCTTCTCCTCTAATACAATTGTTTCTATATTTGGAACTTTGAACTTTTTTTATATAAGTTGTGTAGTAAGAATGTGTAGCTCAATCCATTATATATTTGAGTACATATTATTTGTTTATAGGTACAAATGTATAGAAGAGTTTGGATATGAACAACCTTATACAATGTATACATGTCAATTTAATTTTTATCTTATATTCATAATTTTAGATGTTGATATAGTGTAAATGTGCAATGGGTACATGAAATTTTTATTATAATGTCCTATTATGGTGATAAAAAAACAATTTAAAATAATAGAATGTTTTATGAAATCAAAAACACACAAAATATTAAAATTAGATATTCCTTACAAATTTTTTTGTAGTAAGAATAATTTAATTTAATATTAATTATTATGATCTATCAAAAATGCATTATTTTGGAATTTTTTGGTGTTATTAGGTCTATATAACATCTCTTTAATATAGGTATTTTTTAAACATCATTTTTGAAATATGTATAGATTTCAAACCAAAGCAAGTTAAATCAAGGACTAGTTGACATTCAAAAATATATAGTTTGAATAAGAAAGGACTTTTTTTGAAGAACATTGACATATAAGGTAGTTGAAAAAAAATACTTCATTGTTTTATGCTAAAACCTACATTTTTGGCCTTAAGATTGGCAATACTATGCAGTACTACCAATATTGTATATCAATGCCCTGACATATATGAACCATTGATTCAATACTATGTAGTACTATAGATTGCTATAAAATACTACAAAAACCATTAAGAGTAGAAAATAGCAAAAAAAGGATATGTAGACATTTTTATTTTTAATAATTCAAAAAAATTCAAAAAAAATTTACAGAAAAGAAAAGAAAATTTAGACAAGCTTGCGCTTACAATGCACTAAAGAATTCTTGTAGAATTTTTTTCCCTCTTCTTAGCCTTTGCATAAAAGAAGATCACTTTGTTCAATTTTTGGCTTCCAATTCGCATTTTTGGATTAAAAAATAGGACTAAAATCCTACAAAATGGCTAAGGTAGACACTCAATTGAGGGTAGGTTTAAAATAGTAAATTGATTTCTTAAAAATTAAAAAAATTATTCAATATCTGCAACTACCTCATGTACCTTTATTCTAAATTTTATACAAAATGGACAAACAATCATTAGGAGTTCGTGTTTTTTTGGATTTTCCCATGTCTAAGTTAACAAATTTTTCTAGACATTTAGTATAATAAGTCATGTTTTTATGTCAAAAATTACATCCACTATAACATCTTCATGTTAAAATGGACATAATTGTTGACATAAAAACACATCTTGTTGTATTAGATGTCTAAAAAATTCCATCAACTTAGACACGGGTTTCTTCTAGTGAATGCAAAAGTTATGAACCAAAAACCATCCCTATCCAAGAGCAAGGGGGCAAGAAATAGGACAAGTGTTTCTTGCAATGACCTTGTGAAGGAAATATCCAATTTGAGTTTAAAGAAAACTAGAATGGAGCATGTTGTTGCACGACAAAGGCGTGATAAGAAATGAAATGAACTAATGGAATGAGAAAAGTAGGATGAAACATGACCATTTTATAATCTATAATATTCTTAGATTGTTTAAGTACTAAACCAAGTATGTGCCACGATACATAGCCATTGGTTTAGCTATAAAAAAAAGAAGTTGAATTTTTTGGATTACTAGCCATTGCTTCAACTATGATACGCAAGCTTCTTCTCTCTTTAACGTTCATTGCACATTCTTCTTCTTTTTTCTCTAACCCACATCTTGTTACTCCATCACCTACTCAATTGAAGTGAGCTCCTTTTAGGCATAAATCTAGCATGCTAGTTTAACTTCACAGATGTAATACTAATCTAAGTACAATTGCAATCTTTGATCTACTTGTTGTGATTTGATGTTGGAATGCTTAATGTAGAATACAATGGATGAGAGACAATCATAGTTGTCACATTGAACAAATTGTATGTCCAAACCATTCAATTTGCCTGTCCATCTAAGATATTCAATGATTCCAATCTGCCCAATATGACTACTTTAACATAGTCGCATTGTCCATCAAGTATGCCCAAACTATCCAACATGTCCGCCCATTCAAGACATTCAATGATTTTAACTCCCAATATGACAACAATGGAGGTGGTCAACTACAAGTGCAAATAAAAAGCATAAAGGAGAAGTGTTGTGGACAAGCAATCACATTGACAGGAAGAAAAAGCGGTCTCTTGATTGATTTAGTATGTCTACATTCACATTTCCCAGACTCATTAAGATTGGGATCTCACTACAAACTTGTAGTAACGCAACTTGATCCTAGGGCAATTTGGATTAATATTAATCGGTATTTGTGCCAATATTTGTGTTGATACTAATCAATATTTAGGCATCATGGATCAAAACATGTAGTTGGTAGTGTAGTTAATGGTAATGGATCAAAATTGGATCGTCAATTCCAATTGAATATATTTGAAATTTTGAACTATGTCAATTGAAATAGATTGATTGAAAAGAATTGAATTTGAACTGGCTCAATTAAATTGAATTTGAATTGATTTGATTAAATTGAATCAATTTTGAACTAGCTTGATTGAATTTGAATTGGTTTGATTAAACTAAAGTGGATTTGCACTGGTTTGATTAAAGTGGATCAAATTTGAACTAGAGATGGATTGGATTAGGAATTTCAACTTGTTCAACTTGAAGTAAATTGACGAATATAAACTACATTGGCTAATTGATTAAAACTTATCAAGCATTTGATTGGTAGTATGAATTGATCTCAATATTTGTTATATTTGTCATACTGTCCAACTACCATCTGATTAGTTTGGTGACGAAACTACTTTTACTCTAGTTTTAGATATTTTGACTAAAAAAAAAGATGGTAGTCTCAATTGGAAGTTAGGATACAACTTTACCAAAGTAAGGTACTCCTCCTAGTTTGATGGGATTCTTAGTTTCACATTTTTAACCTTGAAATTTCCTATGAAGTCCTTGCAGCAATGCAAGTTAGTTCAAAGGACCTTATATTCTTATAACATTTGCTAAGTCATCTCATCATAATCCTTTCCCTAAAGACTATACATCACTTGAATTTTTTTCAAAAGACCTACTACAAATGGAAAATACCAACTTAGATAATCATAAAACATTGTTTGATGCACAATAGTTTTGTCTAACAGTCACAAAGAATTTTGAAAAACAATACAATTGCACCATTTTCAAATACCTCCATTGACCAAAGGATGAGTGACTTATAATTTGATGAATGAAAATAATATCATTTTTAGTTCTAAATTCTATAATTCATAGTTCTAATAATGCTTGCAATGGTGGTGTCTTCACTACTAATAGAATTTTAGTATTGTAATATGATATAGTATTTGCGATTTAGATTTTCAACTCTCAGTAGCTCTTGTGGTAGCTCTTGTGTACACCAAAACATGATTGTTGCCAAATGTATCGAATATTGAATTGTACTTGTTGCTAGTCATGCTTAGGAAAATGTTACAAACTTGGACAAATTTCTAGAATTCAACCACTTTTCTTCCTTAGATCTTAATTCATTGAATTTTGAATTTTGAAGGTTTTTTACATTCACTATCCTTGCTATCCCACAAGGATGTCTACAAAAAATTAAATCTTGACATTTGTTTTTGTTCTTTTTTTTTAATGGAAAAGGTCATCTTCTAGACCTTCATACTTGTGGATAATAGAAATTTTATATAATTCATTTTAATGTAATTCTATTTAGATTTCCTACAAGAATGTCTAAATTTAGAATATTTTTAAAATATTGCCAAATGGTTGTCAACAATTGAATTCAATGGAGCACAATTTAGAGAACTTGTATGTCCACAAGGAGAGAGGTACCAATCTTTTGGGGTTTTCTTGAATTTTTTTTGGTCTAAAGAGTGCTCATCAGGCAAAAGGTTAATGATTTGAATTCCATCAACATTTATTTTTAAGGTCTTGCATTTCTTCAATGGTGTAGAGATAAAGATTAAAAAATTTGTATAATATATAGGTCTTTGGCAAATGTCCTCATTTCCTATTTTTTTTTATCAATTGAATTCCATGGAAGCCATTTTTGTGATCTTGCATTACCACAAAAATTAGGTGCCAATATAACTTTGGTTTTCTTGGATTCTTTTAGGATGTGTTCATCATTCATAATAACTATGGTTTTTTTTCTAAAAATAATTAATATGAGGTCTTGCGGTTCTATGAGAGAGTAGAAATAAATGTTTAAATTTTTGGTATAGGTCATTGACAAATGTTTTCATGTCCTATTTTTTTATTAATTGAATTCCATAGAAGCCATTTTGTGATCTTGTATTACTGCAAGAAGGTGAGGTACCATTATATTTTTGGATTTTTTTAGTCCTTAAGTATGTTCATCATTCAAATTGTTCATGGTTTTTATTCTAAGATTACTTATTATAAGGTCTTGAAGTCTTGTAAGGAGGTAGAGATAAATGTTTGAATTTTTAGTATAGTATAAAGATAGTTGGATAAAGTCTTCATTTCCTATTTTTTTATCAATTGAATTCTATACAAGCCATTTTTGTAATCTTGTGTTACCACAAGGGCATAGTAGTCCTAAACCATTCTTTTTGGAAATTACAAAATTTTCTTCTAAAGAAATAATATTTGGGACAATATTTTGGTCATTGGAAATTCATTGTCTTTTGTATCTTTCATTTGTTTTAAAGTATCTTTGATTTTAATTCAATTAACATTGATTTACAAAGCTTGTAGTTTTACAATAGAGGCTTCTTACTTCTATGTAATTATTTCCTTTCTTCAATGATTGCCCTAAGAAAATTTTGCAATATATTTTCTCTACTTATTGACATTACTATTTTTCTTATGACATCATATGTTTGTATCTTAGATTCCATCACTTAGACCAACCCATGCTGAAGAGCATCAAATCACCAACAAGACCATGGTTAGAGTAAGTATTATTTTATTTTGTCAATTTTAATGCCCACCAATTTATTCAATTGTATTCAATTTAAAAATTTTTAATGATTTTTGTATAATTTGTTATATAATTTGCCTTGTGCATGCAAGGCAATGACAAAATTCAGGTACAATCCCAGAATTTATTGAAAAGTAGTAAAAACCCTACTGAAGAGCTCATAAACTTTAATGAAATTATGGATGTTGTAGATAGATTTTGGGACTTTATGGAATTAGGAACGAGTAAAGGGGTGGTGGTTTGGATTCAAGTAAAAACCTTATCCACATCCAATAGTAATACGCACAGAGTACTCTAGTGATGATAATCTGAGTACAACCAATTATTCTTCCAACAAATGTTATTTCAAAATGTAGACCTTGCTTGTGTATTACTTTTGTGGACATATAGTAGCCTATATATTTTGTAAATTGATCCATGATTATATTTTGTATCTTTGTGTTTAGTCATGTTTTTTCAATTTGAATTCAATTAGTTCCAAATTGTTTGTCAATATGTATTTGTGATGTGAAAAGTGATAGAAGTAAAAAATTTATTTCATAACCTTGTAGAATGATGTAGTGTTACATTTCATATACTCTTTTTATCTTATTTGAATGCTTTAATTGAATTGTCAATGTTTTGAGTTCAAGATCCTAGTACACCTATACAAACCTAAAGGATACAATCACAAGCTTTAACACCTAATTTGGAGGAAGAAAAGAAGCTAGAGATTGGTCAACCTCAAAATAATAATAAAGAAGACAAAAAGGAAGGTGAGGAGGTAATAAACTAGCAAGACAACGTTAAAGATGACCTCTGCAGGAAGTAAAAGATAGACTCTATTGCAACCATCAACAATGTATATGTGATTCAAGCCTATACTATTTTCTCAAATTTGCATTCCACTCTACCTCTTAACTTCAATGCTTATGGTAAGACCCACTTTGACATGTGATCTTTCTAAGTTGAAGTAAGAGTTCATCCATGGTTATCGTAATGGGGCTTGTGTCTTTTATGTTTCAACTATAAATGAGAGAAGGTATATATGCATGTGATGACACTAGAAGACTACACATCCTAGACTCCATTATAAAAGAAAGAGGTGGTGAAGTTTGAAACAATTCTAGATGATATACTAGAGCTTAGGTGTTTCAACAACTTGAAGTTCTTCATATATGATGGTAAACACCATCACATTGCTTGGATGTTTCACAAGACTGCACAGCAGAGATCCATCTTGGCATACTAGTGGACTGCATTTTGCTAGAGACAAAAGGACAAATGGGTGCAGTCATGTAAGTGATGCATGATATCAATAAGTAAATGTGCTCAATAATAATTCAATTTTATATTATTTAGCAATTGAAAATGCATTGTGTATTTAGTATCTTTAATAATATTTATCAACTTTATACTCTTTTGGATGCACATTGAAGAATTTTATGCCAAAACAAAACTTGTACACATTCTATATCAAATTCAAAAATATAGAGTGATGCCTATAAAAAAAATTCAAGGAACATCTCAATGGTTTTGAATACATTAAGTGCCAATAGAATTCAAAGACAACATGGTATTCAATGGTTTTGGAAATTTTTACTTTGCTCATCTTCTAGGTATGGCTTGGAAAATGATCTTTATTTTGTTCTTCTATTTGAGTCTTCTTTTTTGTTATCTCTATTTTCTTTGTATTCTAAATTATATATGGTAGAGTGCACTTTTGCAGCATGAGATTGTTGCTATGGTTGTGTGGGTCTACCATGAATGTATCTTAGAGGAAAAGGTAGATGAAGCTAAAGTAGTGGCAGTGATGTGAAAGGGGGCAAAAGATAAGACTTCTAATTTGTATCACAAGCTTACAAAAATGGTGTTAGTGGCAAATTTAGTCTTCAATCCATAGTAACTTGAAGAAGTAAGGATTCAATTCAAAGTTGAAACCTTATTTTATACACAACCAAATTCATATGCACTATTCTTTGTTTGTACTTGAAAATTTAAATTTTAAATGAAATTATATTTTTGTATTGCAGATTGAGAAGCACCAGAGTTTAAACATTGAGCCAAAGATGACTTTTAATAAACTTTAGCTTATCTCAAACTTAAGCGTAAAAGCTATTTATAAAGTAAGGTGGTTGAAATGGAGGAATTTGTCTACCCATTCATGTGAAGCTAGGAAGTTTTTGCCAAAGTCCATGAATGCCAACAAGCTCATTACCTTCTTCACAAGGCAATGTGGTAGATAGGAGTAAGTTTGTAACTTACTCCAATATCTTTCATGCTTTGCTTTTCACTTTCAAGGTTCACTTCATTTGAATTTATTATTTATTATTGCAATTGTATTTCTACAGATTCTAAGAGGCTGTGACTGAAGCTTTAGACATGACAATCTGTTGGGACAATTTGATAGTGGATATGTAGAGTCCTTTTGAATATGAGATGACAATAGACTATGTTGAAGGATGGCCCATGAAGATTTGGGATCAACCATACCACAATGATCTAACTGGCACTTGTCATTAATTTTTTTAAAAAGAGACAATTTCAAAAAATTAGGCAATAATAAAAATGTAATAGAATGTGTTGTTTTCATATATAATTAGTTATCTTCTATTTAATTAATGTGTATATATTGCCAAAATAATAATTTATAGCCACTATCTTTGGTATTTATCTTTGCTTTTTTTTTTCTATATACTTTAAAATCAAATTATACAACAAAAAGGTCATCTCCAAATATGACTTGCCTCCATCCTTGAGCACATAGGCTGATTGAGGGTCTTTTGAGTGTATATTATCATTGGACCAGTTGAAGACTTCAACGACTATATACTTAGATTGTTGTGGCTGGTATCTAGAGTGTGAGCCAACATTTACACCATCATCAAAGGTTGCACTACGACAAAGTCTTTAAACGAAAAGTCAATAAGGGCTATTTATATTGTATTAGAAGAATTTGTAGGCGTAAAAGAGTCTGCAATGTAGAGGGCCATTTTGAAGCAATGAGAAGATTAGAAGAAAGAAAAGAATTTTTTTTTAAATGTAGAGAAGACAATTGCAAAGGAAGTAGAGAAGAAGCTGAAGGTGGTTGCAAAGGCCATAGAAAAGGAGGCTCAAAAGTTGAAGGGAAAAAGACAATTACTACAACACATGCTCCAAAGGTTCCTTTGTTGTCGATGGATAATACCTTGATAGTACAAGATCCACCAATAATAGGTACAATTTTTGCCTTGCCTTATACTTGATGACTAAAAAAGTTCTCATTCAAGGACCTTTGGCAAAGATCAAGCATGCTATGGTTGGTGTTGTAGTAGCAGAATTGATTCTAAATATAAAAATAGAGGTAGTTCTTTGTGGAATGAATGGCCCAACTTCAACAGAGTAAACCCGTATAATAGACTTTTCTTGATAGGTATGGTACTTCATACAAAATTCAATTTGCATAGCACAATGTTTAAGAGTGGGTGGTTATCTTTGTACATTGTCATGGTAATTGTACTTATTTTGTATTTAGATTGCTCTATAGAACACATTAGAGAAAGGAAGGGCTTATTGTAAAGTGGTCAATAAGCACCCCAACTTTGACCTCATTTTGGTGGACATGCAAGAGGGTCTTTTGGTTCCCAATGTGAGTGAGTCAAAATAGAGCAACCCACAATCAAATTCTTGGTTGCATCCGCTTTTCAAATTAATTAATAATCATCTCCATGATGATGGTGCCCTCATTGTCATTCACCTTTAGAATACAAAGGCAAAGATGACAATTCTTCAGTATTGCAATGCATATTATTTCAAGAAGAAAAAAGATTGGTGGGGTATGAATTGGTTATATTTGATACACCCCTTAGACATGTGAAAATTGGTAAGAATCTTTCTTTTCTCCAAAATTTGTTGTTTGAATTACAAATTTTGATACTTCGATAAGAATTTACAATACTAACTAAAGATTTCTTATGTAGACTTTGCAATTTGGAAGTACTATAGTAGTTAGAGACCTTGTTGAGATTCCGACTTCAAAATCTGATTTCCAACATATTCCTAGCTTCAAGTTCCATTATGTTGACATCAATTGAGATGACATTTTGCAAAACATTATGGGGTGAATGCAAGAAAGATTGACCATTTTGAGTAGCATTTCCTACTGTACTCATGATTTTTTCATAAGTACTTTATAATAAGAAAAATAATTTTTTTAAATGTAAAAAATATGTTTAATGTATACACCTTTAAGAAGAAAGTACCCTAGGAAAAAAAAGCTTAGAAAAATTCTCTAAATAAGGGAACTAGAAAAGTACAAAATCTCATGAAAATAGATACTTTGATGTTTTAATTTGTAAAAAATAGGAAAAATAATTTTCAAAGAAATGAAAAATTGGATAATTGGAAAGACTTCATGGTTACGAGATTTCACCAAAAGAATCATCTTGAAACCATTTTCAATATTCACAATTGTGCGCACAAGGAGCCCTATTTGCATGAATGTAGAGGACATAAAATAATGTCTTAAAATTTTTTTTGTTAGACACATGTCTTTCTATTTTAGAAATAGCCCACACAAATTTCAGCTTTAGATCATTAATTTTGGGTAGTCCCCAATATTCAAAACCCCTAAATTGCAAAGTGTGACAAATTAGCTAAATTTAAATTAAAATATAAAATTATTTTAATTTTAATTTTGAAAAATAAGTGCTCTAATAATTGTCTAGTTTATGATCTTCAAAAAATATTCAAATATATTGGCTTCAATCTACAAAAATTATGGCCAATGACAACTTGAAAACTTCAAGTGTGATACAAAATAGTACCGGTCTTTCTTGCATTCACTATATGTTAGTTAAAGATTTGGCCATGAATGGCAACTGCCCATAGCATGGTCCTAAGGAGAAGAGCCATTTGTTAATGAATATGTTGATTGAGTTGTGCACATTGCCTAATGACATTGTTTTTTATTCCATTGCAAGCACACGTTCTCTTTTCTTTTTTCTAATGTGAATTCTTTAAGTATACATATATTTTCAAGTGCTTGGAGTGTATAAGATGTCAACTTTGTTCAATTTGAAATAACATGTTTGATGTAAGTACCTCTATCGACGCATATCAAACTTCCAATCACCATATGGTTGCTCTTAAGGAAGATGAAAGCATTGATCTTCAAGGCCATGGTGGCACCATTGATACGTCCATTACATGCTGCAATATGTGCCTGTAGCATGGGTGGTCCAAGACTTAGGTAATTTCAACAAAGATCTTTGTATCATGGAACTCATCAAAAATAAATCACAATTCATTGCATAAGTCAATGTTAGACTTTTCATTTGATTAAGTTACTAATTCATAGTGCAATTTGATTAAGTTGTTTTGGCTTTGTTTAGTAGATAGACTTGTGAGGTAGAACTCTCTTTCAAATTTGCCATTTTTTGGTAGACCTAACTTCTTTCTAAGTCTGAAGAACTCTTTTCACTTGCTAATTTATGTTGAAGACTTAGCTCAAGCTTTTGAAGTTTACGGCAACTTACATAGTTTGCACCATCATCAAGCAATATACCCTTGTATTTTGAGTTATGTTGATGACAAGGCAATTTCTTCCGATGAAAGTTAGTATTAGACTCTTCTATTAGTACCTAGTTTGGAGATGTTTAGTTTGATATGGATTGGATTGGATTTGTGGTTTCCAAATAGGATTTATGTACTTCAAAATCAAATCAAATACATAGTCTAGGAACTTTTAGTCTTGTTGAGGCTTCAAAAAATATCTAATGCTTTGTTATAAACATTTTCAAATGTAGCTTTTGACATTACAAAGTCTCTTTCAACAAAGAACAAAACCACAAATTGAAATCGATAGAGTGTCCTCCTTGGTAAATTTGATTTATACCTATGAAATCAAAACTTTAGAAACAACATTGTATTTAGAGCTTCTTGTAAGACCACTTCACTTGTGTGTATTAACTATATTAAAATATGCAAGACTAAAAATGTTTGATGGATGCTCTTATTTATCAAGATAATTGATAATTGCATGGTTGATGACTAAGGAGAGAGGCTTAACCTTGCATTGCCTATTATAAACATTTATTCTAATTTGCTAGCTTATGATGGATACAACTCTTGGATTATATCCAAGCACCTCAAAGTTTGTTGTAATTTGTTATTTATTCCCTTGTATGAACCATTTTCATTGTTTGTTTATATATGTTTTTTATGAAAATTTTGATGTTTCTATCAAGTTATGAAATTGAAGCATGATTGGTCCAATTAGAGATGTCCTTTATTCCCTAAAGGATTTTGACTATGTTCTCACAAAAAATGCCTCAAAACTTTAATATCTAGTGCAAGTACCAAATTTTAGAAAAAACAACATTTTTGGAAATATATAACTATATGATCTTATACTAAACTAATTTGAGAAATTGTGGAAAAAACTTTAGAAACTTCAACATGTAGATTGCAAGATATTAGCATTTAAATTGACGAAAATCCTTTTTTGGGCCCTGTAGAAAATTGGACAGTTGCACTTCACAAGGTCACATTTGTATGAAAAAAAGTTCAAAATGGTTTCAACTCTTTGAATTTTTTTAAAAGCAAGTTGACTACATGCTTAAAAAATTTTAGATCATTTAAAATTGAACAACATATAGGAAAAAAATAGACATAGAAAATAAAGAATGATTCAAAATATTAAATTGTTTAGAATTTAGTGATGGAATTGAAAATTGCCAATCTTAATGGTAGTAAGGTAGTAATAAAAAAATCTACATTCTATGATTTTATCTTTTCAAAAAATATTGAAAATTTAGTTAAATAAAGGACTTCAAAGTTTATTTTAGAGTAGAGAATTTATAACTACCGTCAAACTAAAACTCCTCATAACTTTCATGTCATTAATCAAAATGGAATGATTCAAAGCTTTCCACGTATATGTAAATCTAGAAAACCAATTTCAAATTTTTATTTCTTAACAAAGTGATTTTTTAAGAATTTATTTGAGTTGCCCAAGGTGCCTACTTAGGAATGAAAATGACTCATATCATGCAATAATTTTTTAACCATGTAGTCAAAAGTTATGAAAATTGTTGGGCTATAAAAGTATTCCTTGGGTGCATATGTGAAATTTTCAAAGAAAAAAAAATAATATTTGTAGTGAACTGCCTCAAATCACTATGTTGCCAAAAAATGTCATTTGGTCCTTTAGGGGTTAAATACACCTCAAAGACTCTCTTTTTATAATTCTTTAGTTGATGTACAACAACAAAGTGTAATTAATAATCGATCAAGAACATCTTACCATTCACTATAAAAAACTTGTGTCTTAGGTGATGAATCCTAATTTTTTTAATGCATTTTATTGGATGTTCAAATGCAACAAATTCATGTTTTCTAAGTCTACATTGATGTTATGTTGGACACTTTTGTTGGCATAAAAACATGGATTTGTTACATTAGACGTTCACTAAAATGTGTTAAAAAACTAGGGCTTGTCATATAAAACATAGATTTTTTTATAGTAATTCTAGACTAATTGCACCCTAGCATATGCTTCAATCATTTAATTAATTCAAGCATTAGATGTATTGAATAAAAGATACAAAGGTAGAAGTTGATGATAAGTTCATCCATTAAGCACAAAGTGAAATATATCTCATTAAATTAGTTGCAACCTTATAAATTCAAATGAACATTCAATTTCAAAGCCTCTATAGGTGCAACCTTTTCTAATTTTCATCTTGTTATACAAAATAAAAGACAATATAGAGTAGAGCATGAATCTTAAAATTCAAATCAAATGAAGTTTTTAAAAATTTTAAATACATAAAAATTATGTCAAAATTTTATGGATTTGTTTTTCAATTATTTTAGGTTTGACCTTTGCATTTATTTTTATCTTGCCTCGTATTTTTTGACTACATATTATTTTTTCTTCTATTTTATACCATCTACACAAGAATAATTTTTACAAATGTACTCTTAACTTTTTCTTTTGCATAAAATCTTTTTTTTTGCTTAAATTTTATGTAGTAATAGGATAGAGCCTATTGTATTGCAACAACATCAAAAAGGTTCATCAAACAAGCTCCAAGGTTTCCTTGAGATAATGTTTGCCTATCATTAAACTTAAGCAAGAATTAATGAATGAAAATTGTCCAAATGAAACTATGATAGATGAAAGCATAATAGGGTGTATTTGGTGTAAGAGATATGTGGGAAGACCTTTAGTAAGTATGAATATATGTGGCATATGATGAAGGTAGTTACCTAACAATAGATCAAAAGATGTAATGCTAACTTTGAAAAATTGAAGACTTTAGGTAAGTGACCTTATTTGTGACATTTGACTATTTGTAATACTCTATTGGTTGTCTATTCAAGCCATGCATGAAGTTCAAATGCACCACTTTTGAATAATTGAGCTTGATGGGCATTGTTGAGGTATGCAAGTAATGCTTTGAAATGACTTAGTCCCCAAAGCAGGATCTTGTTCCTTTTACATGTAACTAATCCATCAATGAATATAGCCATTTTGGGACCTCAATATTATAGTAATTTTAGGTGAGTTTGATAACCATTGTGGATGTACTTCTTGTCATTTATGGGTTGACCTAGTGGAATTTATAGGCTTCAAAGGCTAGTCACTTCAAAAATCCATAACAATTTCATACTATTTTCAAAAAACAAAATTTTAATTGGTATCATTTTCCCTCACACTCTTCCATCTATGGAAAAATATTGATTCTTTCCCACCACTTGAGGTAGACAAATTAGATATTGTGGCATAAGTAGGGTTGGTTACCTAATGAAAAAAGTAGTGAGCCAAAATTTATAAACATCCTCAATATATATATTTTCATTTTTATAGTTCCTTTGAAGTCATTCATCAGATACTTTTAGAGTGAACTTCCATGTGTTAAAATTGACCAAATTTGCAAAAGAGACAAATAGAACTCCACATGGAAGTGTGCAAGAGTTGCAAATGGAAGAATTGAAATAATTTGCATGATTATAGGGAGAAGTACATGAAAAAGTGAAAAGAGCAAGTCCTCAGCGTCCCTGGTTGAAGAAGGTGATATTAAAGAAGGTGATATTAAAGAGGTCCCTTGAAAGATCGTTGAATGGAGGTGACAGGTGTCAGTCATCTTCAAACAAAAAATTTCCAATACCATTGCCTGGATGCGGCGAGCGTGATTGAAACCCGTTGTTATCGAAATTGCAGTTTCCTTTGACACTTCGTGTTTTTAGTTCTTCGAAATTTGTTGTGAGATACAGCAGTCGTTCACAGTATTTTGTTGTAGAGGTTTTTCCTCTGAGAGCCGAATTTATCGAGGGTTTGGTCGGGGATTTGTGGAACTTTCTTTTGAGTGGAATTGGGGTTTTGGGAATTGCTAGTGTTGAAGTTTTTTCGAGCGATGGCGGCGATGCGCTTGTCCTCGCGGGGCGGCGCTGCGTCTGCTAGCACCGCTGTCGTGACTTCGGTAAGGGTTCCCGGCAGTTTGGGTAACTGTTGGGCTCCGCAGCAATCTTTGTTCAATTCCGGAGCAAACGTTTCTGCAACCCTAACTCAACGGTAGGACTCAAGCCTCTGCTCTTACCGCCTTTGTCCTGCCATTTCCTGGCATTTAAATCTTGAAATTCCAGAATCAAGGTTTTAGGGTTCACTGCTCTCAAACTGTTTCTGTGTGTGAAAATTTTCCAGGCAACCCATCTCTTTGTCTAGTCGTAAGAATTCCAACGCCGCCGCTGTCGGTAGCGTCTCAAGGAGAACGAAGTTTGTTGCCTCTGTCTTGGCTACTGCTGCCATGGTGAGTCTCGCGAAGTCCTCTTTTGTAATAATGGAGGATTGCCATGCTTTTATTGATTATTTTTGAGGCCTCGCGTCTTGACCCTGATAAAAGGAATTGAGGAAATATACATAACCTCCTGGAAGAGCTGTCCTCGGCACCCTTGGAAATGTTCCTGAAAATTTATCTGGATTCCATTTGGACACAATCTTGAGCTGATGGCAGTCCTTGCAGGGCCGTGTTCTCATTGTTTAGAATTTTCTTACCTCCGTGTGATGTTTCCCTGCAATGATTGAAATGTTTTTTCTATTTGAGTCTGCGGTGGAGGGAATTGAGTGATCCCAACGATCCTAGAATTTTATGGAGTTTTGTAACAGGCTGCGGAGTGACTAATTGGTAATTTTTATTATGTAGGTAACGACCTGCCAAGCAGAGAACCAGGCTGTGCAGAATAAACAGAAAGTTGTCAGCAAAGCGCCATCTGGATGTAAGTAGCCAATGCTTATTTGAACCTTTGTCCGCAACGGTGTTAAGGTAGGAATGCCAAATATGGTCACAATAAGTGATCTGAGCATTTAGTATAGCCATGAATCACTTTCATGAACATAGTCGTGTTGGCTCATCTTTGGTATCAATTTAGCAATTCAATGCAATTAGTTATTAGCCTTATTATGCTCGACAGAGAATTTGTTCCACGGTTACATGTTATTATTTGTGTATGGTAGACACTGAATTTGCCTTTTGTGAGTGACATTTACTATGTGTTGCATCTTGATAACTTTGCCCTTGATAACGCACTCGATATCTAAAGTGCTGTCCTTATGAGGCCTCGTCCATTTTATTTTTCACTGATTTCTGTGAGCTCATGTCTGTGAGGGACATTGGACTTCATTATTCAAAAGAATGCATCACTTGAGGACACATGCGCAAAGTAGTAAAGAGAATTTTTTGACGCAGCGTACTTTTTCACCCAGATGTAATCAGGATTTCCATGTCTGTTGTTCTGATCCAAGTGGAGGTTTGTTGATGTCACCGAACCTAATAGTATTGCATGTTTTGTAGCTAAGGAGAAGGCGTTTACTCCAAAGCTGGATGATGGTGGCATTGGAGGTGGACCAGGAGGTGGTGATGACGGTGGAGGTGGTGGAGGTGGCGGTGGCGGCGGTGGCGGTGGCTTCTTGTTTTGGGGTCTTCTTATGCTTTTAGGGTTTATCAGGGACAACGAGCAGGAAAAGCCTTATAGAGGACGTAAACCTAATTCCAAAGCGTTGAAGGCAAAGCAGCAGCGACGGCAATTGCAGGTGTGATCCAAGTGTCAAATCTGCCAAGATGAAGGTTAGACACGAGTTCCAAAAAATTGCAAATGGCCCTGGTGATGAGGGGTGCTTTGCTGGCCATTTTTCATTCGTTATGAGTTATCTCCGTTTTAGTTTTGATACATGTCCCGTGTAGCTTTCTCGACTGGTATTGGAAGACAGACTTATGAGTGGAGATTCAATAGTGAGCTTGTGTAACTATCAAGTTGTAGTTACCTCTATTAAGGTTGGGCATGTGGTTCTCTTCACATTGTATATTATCGTCATGGACTTAATAAAAGTGTGTGAGCGATCATTAGTCTTATTTGTATGTTTCTTGTTGTTATGAGGTACTTATGAGTGAAGACGAGTTTGTCACTCACCAGTCAGTGGATGGTTGACTGTTTCATTTATGCTCTTGCTCAAACCGTGTCTATGGGTCAGAGCGATAAATCATGATCTATATGTGCCCAATAAGTAGTTAATGTACCAATCACGAATAATATTATTAAGATTGTAGGACAAGATTTGTTCACAAGTGTAATCAAGCACAAGAGGTTGTTTGGAAAGGCATGGTATAATGAAGAAATATGCAGAGTTGATCTGCAGCGATGCAATTGTCATGTATGACACCGAGATGCACAAAGTTGTTGAGCTTTTGGAGGGTAGTTGCTTTGTTTAAATTGAATGGATTGCATAGAACGGGATCTTATGATTCGTTATCCCCAGTTCGTAGGTTTGTGTTCTTAGATTGAGCACACTGATTTCTCTTCCTTCAAAATACTGACCTCAGCATGGAGTTTTGGAATGTGATTTCGAAATCACCTTATATTGGAGGCCAGCTTTCACATCCTGTAATAAGAACTCAAGACTACTGAATAGGAAATTAGCATTGATAGATATTTGGTTGTCTTAAGTTATCGGTCATGTAGAAAACATTTTTTCAGCCATAAGCTAATGGTATTTTACAAGTAAATAAGGCTCGTCAGAAGTTAATTCTGTTGATTTGATATACCAAATTGGGTTAAAATCATCAAGCAAGCAACTGGCTAAATTGTATAATTCTTCAACTTCAGGCGTGCACGAAACTACAAATCAGTTTTAAAATATTCCAACACTAACCTATCAGTCTTACTTGGGCACTACCGTAGTTGAAACATGGGGGAGGATTCCCTGAGCCTTTGGAATTATTGACATGAATCAGAAATTCAGAACATAATATAAAGAAAGAATAATTTCATAAATAAATGAAGAACGAAGAGTACACGGTCGATCTGGTAAGTAGCATAGTGTCAATCAGCTTACGAGAAAAAAAACCCTAAACCCTAAACCTTGAAACCTTAAACCTTAAAAGAAAAAAAACTTTGAACTGTAACTGTAACAGTCGTAACAATGACGGTGACGAACGTGAACTGTAACTGTAACAGTCCTAACAATGACGCTTCGAATCGATTTCTGAACTCGAGCCTGTTCACTTTTGCCCGAAGTCATACAAAAAGCATGCTCGGAACTGAGAAAAATGACACTGCAGTAACTGCGAAATTGGCTAAATTGTATAAATTCTTCAAAATTCAGGCTCTCACGTATACTACAAATCAGTTCAAAAAACTCTCCCAACACTAACCTAACTTTCGCACCTGGGGTATTCTTTGAGCCTTCAGTATATTATTCATTGACAAGAATCGGAAAAAGAATAAAAGAATCGAGTAATTCCTTGAATGAATGGAGAAGAACCCTGAACCCTACAAACCTAACAAACCCTAAAAACGCTGAATCTAGTAAGGAACGCCGGGAATGAGCATCTTGGCCAAATGCTTGACACTGAAGGGGTGGACGAAGCTGGAGCCGTCGAAGAAGAGCTTGAACAGGCGCTTGGATCCGGCTTCCGTGAATTGCATGTCGTTCCAGTACAAGGAGGTTTTCAGTTTGGAGCAGAGCTTGTAACCCCTGGCCCCGCATGGGATTTCGGCTCCGAATTTGCCAGCTCCACAGCACGCGTTCCTCACGTCCGTGAACCCTGCCCCCCTCTCGCAAAACAACCCTAGATTCGTCAGCTCTGGCTTGCAATTCAATTCAACACCACAATGGACTGCAAGTCTGTAATTGTTCGTGCAAATTGCTGCGAATCGAAAGCAGACGTTTTTTCATTAAGCTATGTAAACCAAATCCTAAGAACCCACAATCAACACTGCGCAACATGCATCACCTACATTTGAACCAAAGACTGTTACCCTAAACCTAAATATTCATTACAGACAGAATACAAGATGTATGCAATCAAAACATGAGAGTCTATGAGAGCCTGGTTTTGATTATTGGTTCACCTAGAGACAACACTTTGAATATTCATAACTTATTGATACGGTGTCCAAATAGTTCATGCTACAATATGTAAAAATCTTCTTTGAGTTGCCAATAAGATCCAATCGAGAAATGATTCATGTTTAAATATTAGTGACTATGATTGGAGGTGTATATACCTTGTGTTCTTTCAAAAATAGGGGTTACAATTAGGGGTTAAGTTTCAACTCACCGTATTTGGCAGGATACTTGGAGATGTCGGAGATGGCACTGTAGACATCGGCAAAGACAAGTTGTAGACTCTCGTGTTCCATGCCCAAAGCGTTGTCGGCATTGATTTGTGTTACAATGCCTTGCAGTTGTTGGTTCAATTGCCGCACGGCCGCATCAACTAACGCACACCACCTCCGCCCATCTATAGTGGTCATTTTCGACACCCAGAGCATTCCTAGTGGCGATTTTTGGATGGGGCCGACACCAAACACCAATATCTTTCGTGCACCTCCACCATACAACCTCTACCCCACCAATCAATCCATTAACACTATGAGGAAATTCAATTCTATTTAATTTATGATACATTGTTTCATTGAATTGGTGCACTCTTATGCACTAAAAATTGTGACATTCATGTGGGGATAGCTTAAAAAACTAGGATGGGTATAATTTTTGCATTTCAAGTCATAATCCTTAATAATGGCTCTGTTGCAAATCCAACAAAGTTGAGTTTGGATTGATTTAATAGATTATGCAATGTGAAAGTAGAACCTTGTTATGAGACAAATTTCAAGGTTCCAAATGCATTTGTTTCCTAGTGAGTCTATGACCCATTGTAGGGGCCTATAGCATGTTTCTTTCAAAATTTATAAAATATTCTTTGCGTCACAAAAAAACTCAAACTCTACTTGCAACATCTTTCACTACAATTTCCTAATCTATTTGAACCAAAAAAATCACTATGTGACCACACAAAAGATACTAAAACTCTTATATTATTGCTTTAAGGTGTTGTTGCCTTGTAAATAGATTTGGAAGTCACTATTATCAGTTGTCAGCTTCCCATGTGGACTCTTCATTTTTTTAGTTTGAAAACTCAGAGTTCAATTTTTAATGAAGGTTCATTTACTCACATATGACACTAAATAGAACAAGCAGTGACACTATAAAAAATAAAATAAAATCCCAAATGGAAACGCCAGAGGTTTGACTCACATTCACATAATAAAGATACTCTTTGGCAAGGCTGTTCACAAAGGTGGTGATGGAGCCAACGGAGGCAGCATATCCAGGTTTGGTGAAGTACGCCAGGATGTCAACAGTTCCGAAGGAGAGGTGGTAAATAGCGTCATTGAGGACGAGCAGAGCTTGGTCCACTCCAAACTCGTAGATCACGTCCACGCCATCCGTCTCGTACGCCGTCACTTGACTCTCCAATGTAATTGCATTCTTCATACCCTGGAATCACAAACACAAACCACAAAGGATGGTGATTTAGGTTTCTAATTTCAAAGCCAGATGACGTCAGTGGCGAAATTCCACAAATTTGGCACTTTTTCCAAGGCGTCAGTGGAGTTGCAGCACAACCCAACAATGGGTGGTTGCTGCTGATTGTTCAATGTCCATGAATTGGCGGAATTTCATATCTTTGGCAGTTTTCAAGGCATGCGGCAGACAACGTAAATCTTTACCAATCCTAGTTATTTTAGACTGCTCTGTGTGGATGAATGTCACAGCAGTGTGTTTGTACAGAATTAGCAAGGTGCTGAGAGTATAAAGAGAGCTTACTAGAGCGACGCTGGAGGCTTTGAGGATTGCCGAGCCTCCGGAGGCGTAGTTGACGCACTGGCCCTTCTGGTTGATGGTGAGGTTAGCCTTCGACGGCAAAGCTCGCGGCAGTTTCATAATCACAGCTGCAACACGACCAACAGCAATAAAAACAACGTTAAATCGACGATATTCCACAAGCCAAAAATTGTTAGCAAGGCGCGGTTCATTTTGGTTTCAGGCCGCGCCAAAGGAATGGAAATCGCCAATTCAACGAAGTTGACGTTAAAAGCTCCATGAATCCAGTTCGGAGATTTTCGACAATTCTGTGAAAGCATTTTGGCTGCAAAATTAGTATAGTTTCAATCTTGCCCGAAACCTACAATCGCCCCCATTGACCCTCTATTCTACAGTAGTCCTAGTTTTAGAAGCGTCAATTCCGTTTGGTTTGTGGAATTTCACAGTTTGGCACGGAATTCATGTTATGCTATCTGAAGGGAATTCACGACATCGAAACGATTTCAGATGGGTGCCTGGAAATCTATACCAGTCTAAGTTTTTAGAGCTCTAGATTCATACCAGTTGAATGTCACAAGTATGGCGAGCAATGTAACAAACTCAACACCTACAGTTTAGTGGGGACTTGAATGTTCAAGTTTGCAAAGCTCTAGGAATCTAGGTACTTGAACGTTAAAAATGTGTGACTCTACATCGCGCCATTTAAACGAATAAGACTATGCTGATATTCGGTAGAAGGGATTATACTGTCCACCAGGGAGATACTTCTGTGTGGATGAGTACCGCTAGCAAGTTCAGCTAGGCACTTCAACCGTGAAGCCGCTACAACTGCCTAAGCCCTAAAACCCATTGCGACAGTCTAAAGTGTCGTTACACTGTCACAATTTCACAAAATAGGCACAAAACTAGGAAGCAGGATGGGTTGAGACGCCCTTCAAGAATTGGAGAAAATAAAGACGCTCATCATCTTCACCATTCCTAGAAATGAAAGCTTTAAGGTTATGCAAAATGGCTCTCAAGTAAGAACCAGAGTTATGCGCGTCGAGAACTACAGCAGGTCGAGACACTCATCCCAAATCTCATATCTATACACATTCTACATTCTAGACCTCTGAAGTTTCAGTTCGGTAACTGAAACCCTATCTCACCACTCAAACGTCACACTGAAATTCATTAAAATAACGAAATAGAGGTAACCTTTTGAAGAATTCAGCAAACAAGTTCACTCAAGATGCTAAGGGCTCTCGCTGAAACCGCTCGCACTGTGCAAGCTCTACATTGTCCACCACAAATGACGCTCTTTCCAACACTCCAACCACCAATTCTCCACGTACATTGTAGTCAGACCACAATCACGCGATTTTTGTTCGAATTCCAGAGACAATCGACTCTCACATTCCTCAGTGTGAACTGAGATGTACATGAATCACCTGTAATGCTAAGAACACTACACCAGGAAGTAGCGGTTACAACGTACACAATTTGCAATGTTTTTGTAGCGGTTCTATACGATGCCTAAAACTCATGGTCTATTGCATAACCGTTGCAAAAATTGGCTGCAAAAGTCTTGCGAAAGTCTTGACCACGGAACCAATGCATATCTATATATGCCTACGCTGTTGCAAAAACAATAGCAATCCGAAATAGCAACAAATACATTGCACAATGTGATACTAAACCATTGCAAAATTGTTACTAGATTTCTGACGGTCATTGCTAAACACTAGTGCAATCTTTGCGTTGAAATTTAATGAGACTGAAGTAGCGAGCGAGCGTACCAAGCAAATCCGGGAAGATGCGTCCGTCACTGAACCGACCCGTGGGTGTCTTGAAGGTAGTCATTCCATACGGCTTGAAGTTCGCCTTGGGCACGCAGTTTCGGATGAAGTTGTTGTTGCCAGCGTCCATAAACGCGTCACCCATTACGTAATAGGACGGCACTGGAAACCCAGAGCTCGTCGCATTCGCAGCCTCCACTGCCACGGAAGAAAATCCTGAGAACAGCACCATCACTACCACTGCAAATCCCATGCGGGATCCAATGTTCATCGCCATCGCCACTTCAAGCTCTGATTGGAATGGGACTAGAAGCAAAAGCTTGCTGCTGAACTTGTGAATCTGCTGGACTTACGACTTGTCAAGCTTAAAGCTTGCTGCAATCTCGGATTCAGGTGGTGAGGTCCCGAGGACGGTGAAGTGCGAGCGGGGGCCGCGTTGTGGGGCGCTTTGCAAGGAGCTTTTGAAGGCTTGGCGGCCTTGTAATGTAGTGCGTTTCTGCTTTTTGTAATGGGTTTTGGCTCTTGGAATTTAGAGCTTGGTACTGCTTCGGTGTCCTTAGTTGGAATCGGAGCAGGGTCTGTACCTTGAAGAGTTGGAGGAGTTTACTTTGAGGCAATTCAATGACCCCAAATCTGATTCTTACTACCGGTTGTACAGTAGCTGCAGTTGCTAAAAGCACTGCTAATTGCGCTGAAAATTTGAAGGTTAAATTTTTGTTTCCATGTTAAATGTATTGTAGCTTTCCGAGTAGAACTTATCCAAAATTTTAGCTGCTTTTGAGGTTGGGTTTGTCGCATTCGAGTTCAGGATTTGGTAAGTTTGGGAATTTGAAGGAGATCGGTGTGGGTGGGAGGATCTGAACGAATATGGTATTAGCGGAGGGCGTTGACTTTGGAGAAGCCGCCTGTTTGGGGTGTACCTGGGAAGTGAGCATTGCCGCCAGCGTTTTAAGGTAAGAGGAGGTTCAGAAAGCGCCCCTGTCAGAGCTGGAAATTAATTTGGGAAGGTTTAAACTTCTGGAAATATTTTTCAGTAAATTTTTCTAAGAACAAAAATGGAATTTGGCATCTAACCCAAGTTGTTTCATATTTTTTGGAGCTTTGTGGAATTAGTTATGAATTTTTGAAGTTGAAATGCAATGGTCACTGAAAACGTCCATGTACTTCCTGAAATGTATGATATTCACATGTTGCTAATGCAATGGAAAAGAGAAATGTACAAATAGTGCACATTTCCAGAAGTGGATGCTTTTAGAACCGGAGTGATTTATAGACATCCTACCTTCACCTTGAAAGATATTTTGCTAGAAATAATTCAATTTGGGGGACCATTAGGT
This sequence comes from Pseudoscleropodium purum, assembly GCA_963969395.1. Classification (NCBI taxonomy): domain Eukaryota; kingdom Viridiplantae; phylum Streptophyta; class Bryopsida; order Hypnales; family Brachytheciaceae; genus Pseudoscleropodium; species Pseudoscleropodium purum. Next base: position 12,698,730 of record OZ017800.1, on the reverse strand, counting down.
GCATTCTTTATTTCTATGGTAATCTCAAAAGTCATCCATTGGCCAATATTTGGCCTACGTGTCCTTCCAAAGTTAAATTTTGTTTTCATCTAGGTAGCTTGACATACACCTCTATTGAAAGTGTAATCTTCTTATATGTGGTATCAAGTAGACTAAATTGTCCTATTGGTGAAGGGGGAAATTGGCATCATAAAAAAAACTAGAATCATTATAAATTTTTATTTTTGTAGAAAAATAGGTACAATATTGTAATATTTCAATCTACACTAATACAAAATTGTATGAATTTTGTAATTCAAGACAATGTAATTTATCCAACAAAAATCTCAACCCTTTAGTCATTTTATGAATTTTCTAAATTTTTTCATCTATAGTAATTAATATGTTCTTGCATTTTCTTTTGGAGGAATATTTTTTTCCAATAAGCTACACAAGGATCTCATTACCAATACACACAATATATTGAAAAGAGGCAAACCTTCTTGTTCTTCCATACCCCCACTTGAAAAATTGAGAGCCATTGATTTTTTTAAATCCTCCCCCCTCCAAAGGCCATTGATGTTGAAAAACAACTCTAGTTAACCTTCCTCTTCTTCCATTTCCTTCCACCCCCCACTTGAAAAATTGACAATCATTCATTCTTTTTTCCAAAAGAAATCTTCCCCTCAGATATCGTTGATTTTAGAAAACAACTCTGAATATAAATACAATATAGATATAAAAATGGTATGATTGATATATATATATATATATATATATATATATATATATATATATATATATATATATATATATATATATATATATATATATATATATATATATATATATATTATATTGTATGGATAAGGGTAAGGGATATATCCCATATCAAATGCCACCCTTACTCTCATGTGAAAATTACGAAGAGGTGGGATTGGGGGGAGGTACAAAAAATAATTTAATTTAATTTAAATTTTTTTTTGAGCTTACCAAGATGATAAAAAAATTTAATTTAATCTTTTTTTTTTTTGAGCTTAATAATCACAATGATCTCAAAAGACGCAGTTATTGCCTACTTACAATGCAGCCTTAGAAGTGCAATTGAGCTCAAACAACCATCTATTTTTAGATAACCATCTAACATTTATGTTCATTCATCTACAATATTATCCAAAATTAGTAAACTTCATCTAAATTCTAGTGAATTGTATATTTCTTTGAGATGCTTTTGACCATTCCATCTACATTTTTCTCTTCAATTTCTATTGTAATGGTAGTAACTATCAACATCTGGTAAGAGCAATTGGGAAAAAAAATTCAAAAAATTCAAGGATGATTGCCACTGGAGTTTCTTATTTGAGTACTAGTACAAAAAATATATAAGTGGACATGTCCTAAGTGATTGGCAATGTCCAAATCAACAAATATTTGTTGATTTTGTCCAAATCAAATCGTCCACAGTGACTAATACATGCTAATTTAGGGTGTAGTTTTTACTTGTAGAGCCTAGTCCAAAAGAAGTTGTTTACCAAAAGCTTTTGTTCAAAGCAAGCCAACTAGGTAATAAAAGTTAGTTGGGCTCCTCAAATTAAAAACTATGACTTAAATTCTATCTTTTAGAGTCCTATTAAACTTCTCATGGTGCTCAAAGTTTCAAGGATTTGCTTTGTCTTAATCATAATGACTTTATTTTTTGAGGTTGATGAAACCACGTTCATTTGGCCATGATCTGGCAGCAAAGTTGTAGGAAAGCAAAGCATGTCAAATTGATGGAGGCTAAGGGAACCACATTGGTTGTAGAAAGGAAGAATATCAATATATGGTTGTTACAAATTGAGGGGGACATTGTCAAAGGCAAATCAAGCATCTTGCCCACCTTGTCATTTCTAAATACACCAAACAAATTTTCGTGCATTAAAATTGGAGAAGTTGGAAGGATGATGCTCTAAACAAGAGTTAAGGCCATGCTAAAGGCTATACTACATTAGTACAATCAGAGTTAGATTTGTAGACAATTATAGATTTTCTACTCTAAAATAAACTTTAAAGTTATTTTTTAACTCAATTTTTATTATTTTGGGAAAAAAAACAAAAACATAGAATGTAGATTGTTTATTACAACATTTCAACAATTGGGATTGGCATTTTTAATTCTATAGCTAAATTCTCAACAATTTAGTATTTTGAATCATTCTCTACTTTTTTCTACTTACTCTTTTTTTTCCTATATGAGCATTTTTGATGAAAACATAGTCAAAGAACTTTAGAGGTTAATTTGTACTAAACACACAAATTATTTTATATTGTATTATAGTGTTTAGAGTTTAGCAAAGAATATTTTTATTCAACATTGTATGTATAAAGTAAATACACCTAAAATTGCACAAATAAGCAATTCACATAGTTTCCATTATCAAATTAAAAAACTTTTTGTAGAGCTTGTTGGTAGTCAAAAAAAATTCTAAATTCTCTTAAAATGCATTTTTTAAATACCAGATGAATAAACTACAAATTTTCAAAGTGTTGAAAATAAGTGTTTCTAAAATCCTATGTTTTCATCAAAAATGCTCTCATGAATTATAGAAGTACATTTTAGACAAAAGTATGTACATAGTGATTGATCTTAGAAAGTAGTCAAAATTAGGTGTAGTTACCTTTCTACTTTAATGTTATACATGTTGATGAATCAACAAATATCATGGACAAAAATATTCCTCCTTTGTAAGAAGGTATAACTATATGTAAAAAGTTATAACCACATGTAAGATCATTTCACAAAATGCTCTAATAGGACAAATCAGTGGAAGGTGAATCAATTTAGTGCATTACAAATTGCCACATCTTCATAACCTTCATGCCAGAAAATATTCAAAACTTGATACCCTCACATTGCCGTTCTAAAATTCTGACTTAAGCATGAAGGAGAGTTCCAACCCTCTTATCAATGCCAATCTGAATGAAAAGAATGCTTTTTTCTAGAGGCAGAAGAACCTAAACCAATTACCCTTGCAATGCTAAAGAGTATCAAATCTTTCGAATCTCATATATTAGGTTAAGCCTTTCCACACTCATATGTTAGTGGAGGACATACCAGAAATGAAAAAAGCAAGACAGACCGTTTGTCAATAGACTCGGTTCTTGCAAGTTACAAGTTCATGTTTGAAGATAATTGTTAATGATACAAAATGAATTGCGACTGTTTGAATGCAAGAATCAGTAGAAATACCCAACACGACGGCAACCCATAAAATCTATCAGCTAGAAGTCTGCCTGAACCACAAATGAAATCCGCCTCAATACAATTGAGTCGGTGCGGCCATCAACAAACGCAAAAGAATTATCTTACAAAACGAATTGGAACTAATAGGGTTGAACCATTCTAACCCCGCCCACAACAGAATGCAAACAAACTGCAACACACATGGTCATGAGCACCACTGATTTGTCCACCACTGCTTTGGTCGCATCTCCAACAGCCTGCAGCTTCTCTCCAAAACCAGACCTTTTTGGCGCTTCAGAAACCTGCTCCTTTGAAACCTGCTCTAGTCCTTTTCCGCTGAAGACAGCTAAAACTTTGGCCAAAGAAACATCAATCGTTGACTGAACAGCTGAAGAAGTCATGGTACGTGCAATATCCAGAATCAATTTCCGATTACTAGGAACGGCGATCACTTTCGAAATATGTTCAATATAGTTCGTCTCAACTGGTTCACTCTTCCCGACAACGGTCTTTCCTTTCCATTTGACTGGGGAATGGCTTGGAGATATAGGTTCCTGCTCTCCCATATCATAGAACACTTCCGAGCCTTCGTGGTCCTGAAACAATTCACCCAAGTTCGGACATGATGAAATACTTGCCTCCGGCACGGCCTTCGAGTCACTAGGATCGGACGTTAAGACCTCATGTGAGGTGCGCACAAAGCTACTGGTAGATGCTTCGCAGATAGTGGTCAAAAGTTCAGTAATGGGCCCTTGGTGATCCGGCTTCCCTAGACTAGCAGCAAGTTCATCAAAAGTATTGATATCCTTGGTCCCATCCAGATATACAGACACAGCAGTTCCGACAAAAGTTTGAATCCAATCCGTGAGAACTGCTCTGCCATCTGAGCTGTGTGCAAATGCAAATAAGTCTTTGACGAATTGACCTCCGCTTTCCGCCCCTTCGTCTCTATTGGGAGAATTACCGTGCTCTAAAACAGAAATCACAAAACTTCGAGAGGCAGAGGCCACCACAGCTGACGCAAAGCCCTTCCCACGTTCAGAAAACAGTTTCTCAGCCAACCTGTCCACCAAGTCTTCTTTGCCATTAGGTTCCCCAGACTGCATTCCAGCACCATGCCCGCTGGAGTTCCAGTCAACCCCTAACCCTTCTTGCAATGATTCCTTCACGCCCCTTGCGATTGACGAGTCGACCTGCTCCTTAACACCGCCCAGCATATTTCCAGTACTGGTCCAAGCGTCAACGTCCAATACTCCGTCGCATTCCCCGACATCTTCGCCATCATCCGGTGATAAAGTTCTGTCATCGAGAGTGGTAGAAACCCCTCCTAGCAAAGCATTAATATCCTTATCACCCCACTTAATTACGTTTTTCATTTCCTCAGAAACCCCAGGAACTCTCTTCGGAGTCGATATTCTGGACAGCAACCTCCGAGACTGCTCTTCTTCATATTTAAGGCTCGATGCAATAGACCCGCTACTGATAAAAGTCGACAGAAGCCCACGACTAACAGCGGCCGCCAGAGCTGAGATGCTCTCCTGAGCCTCAGATGAACGCGCGAGCTTCAAAAGCTGCTTGACGGTTTGCGGTACCTCATCTTCTTCCGAGACAAGAAAACCGTGAAGGTCGTTCAAAACCACGGAGAAAGTGTTGCTCCCTTGCGCAAGAACTTCAAGAAGAGTCGAGAAAGATTCAAAGAAAAGAAAAACGCGCAGTCGTTTCCGGGAATGGTATATCCGGTAGGTCACATAGCCACCTGCTGCTACCGCCCCGCACGCAAGAAGGATGTTCCTACTGCGGCGGGAAATTGGAAACATCGTTCTCTTTGCCAGCTACCCTACAAATTGCAACATATTACCACTTCACAAGCATAATTCCATTCACCATCCCTTCCAGATAACACTTCACTCTTCTCCCTCCTTTTCCACACTGTGACGTGCAAATGCCACAATTCGCATTCCCAAAGCGTGCCGATCCCGCAATAAACCTCTCAATTCTCCTCCCACCACCAACTGCTAGCAATCGAATTTCTTCTTACAAATCCGTGATCCTAAAAAAAAAATAAGGCTCTGTCGCTAAATCCGCACGACTCTCCAGTAAACCTTCGAGACCTGCTTGATGCGTCACACCCAAGAAAAGTCATCCTCCAATTGCAATCACAAAGCTGCTCAAAAAAGAAAATCCACTCGAAGACCAGAAAGATCGTTTGAATTCAAAACAGCACGCCGATATTGAACCGCGATCTTAAGCGAATCGAATAGTCCCTCAAAATTCGCTACTCAACCTCGGTCAAAGGAACACAATAACACTCAAACTTCGACAAATTAAGCTTGAATGAGGTAATTCAAAATTGGATAAAAGCTCACGAAAGAGATCCCTAGCGCACCTTAGAGCGGAAACCTCGAGAATTCGATTTGCTAAGTCGCCTCTCCAGAGCAACTCCGTCGCATGGGCTGACTGAAACCCTAGAACTCCATAGCCAAACCGCGTTGCAACGGCACGGCGGGAGCATCACACCGCAGGATAAGGCGGGATCCGACTACCGGTCCACTGATTTGTCTTATTAGTGCGTGTGATATTAGTTTGGTCGAATCTACTAATAGTAAGGTAGCCTACTCTTATGGCGAGCTTTTAAGAGCTCACTTGCATTGCACTTGGGGAAGCTAAACTCCTTGACACAATTTTCAGTAAATTTTTGTAGGAAGAAAAATGGAATTGGCATCTAATCCAAGTAGTTTCATATTTTTTGGATTTTCATGGAATTAAGTATAAAATTTTGAAGTTGAAATGTAGTGGTCACTAAAAATAACCTCCTTCTAAAATGTACACTATTTGGGGGACATTGAAGGAAGCAAGATGTACCTTTGTGTTCATGGTCACTTTAGAGCAAGGTTGATTTTCAAGCACCCTATTTTATTGCAACAAGTTGAATGTAGGGTTCAAACAAGGGTGAATGTTAAAAAAAGCCCCCCTATTTTGTGCTTGATTAATCTGTTTTATACACTTTGTAAAGCTTACTTGGAGCCTGTAGTTGCAAATATGAACTCAAAATTTGCAAATTCTAACTTGTGTGGTAGATAAAAGTTCCTATATTTTTCCAAAGAATAAAACACGGGGGCAAAATGCTCCCCACATTTGGTTCATTGCACTATTATAGATACAAATACTTAGTCTAGCAAAGTTCACAATATATTGTAAAGTAACTAAGTTAGGGCTTCTGGGTGCTATACATGATTGTTGATGATTGTGTAAATCCAAGTGAAGGTAATATTGACCTTATTGTCTTGTAGAGTATAATTCATTTTGTACATTAACTATTGTATTTTTGTAAAATAAGGATTCTTCACCTCATTGCTTCATAGATTTGTAAACAAAAACCAAAGAAATTTTAGGGTTCTAACTTTGTACCAATTAGTTATAATTAGTGATGTTGGTTTTGTAAAGGGTTTCGTATAATAAAATTGGTGGGATATGAAACATATGCATGTAGTAATTCATATTTATGAAATTCATGTTCAATTCAATATCATAATGATGGGCATGTTGAAAATTATAAAAGAAACAAATTTCATTCTCAAAATGTCAAAATAGATGATTATTGTACAACTTGTGAAGCATTACAAGATTTTTGGGAATCAAGAGGGCCACTTCAAGCAGGTGTGTCATAAACTTCCCCCTTATAGTTTTTGGAGAACAACTATTCCAACAAAAAAATTTCAAAAAAACAAAAAGCAAAAAATTTAATTTTGAAATGAAGAAAAAAATTGAAAAAAAAAAAAATTTTTAATTTTTTTTCCAGAATGTGGCAGTCACTGTGCCACATCAGTGAGCTACCGCGGCCCTGTACAGGGCAGTTCCCACAATCCAAGAACTTACAACCCTCCCAAGGGTGAAGAACTCTTCTAATGACTAAAGATGTGTAGATTTACAATGTGGATCTCTTGAACTTTTGGCTATATCAATAGTGAAAATGTCATATCCAAGTGCTCAAACATTAGACTACAAATCTACTTGCTTATCCTACAAACCAACATATTCCACTATAACAAAACCTTGTTTTTAATGATGGATTGGCATCGAAAGGAATGGATTTTAGGTGACATCCGAGGTGACATTGAAAAAAAAAAACATGTTTTTATGTCAACAATGATGTCCATTGATGTTATAATGGACATTGTTGACATAAAAACATGGGTTTTTTTTTCAATGTCACCTAAAATCCATTCCTTTTGACATCAATAAACTTTGGTTTCTTATAGTGTTCCAATTCTAAACTCTAAACCAAGTTGAGCAATTGCAAACTTACTTATTTACCTAATATTGGTTAAATGTACTCTAGATTGATATAATGTACTTACTTATCTAACATTGGTTACTACACTAAATTGATATGTTCTAATTTTAATCTTGCCACTAAACTATAGGGTAGCACTTTCAAATTCATTTCTGATTCTAACAATCATTTGATTTCTCAATATGTTTAAACATGATAGATTTTATTTATTGAATAGTTGTAGGCTTTTACATTTCCTGCAAGAATTGTAGAACTAGGAGTCTTTGTTCCGTAGGACACAACTTTGCTACATAGAAGACTTGATAATTAAAATCATATGATATTTGAAGTAAAAAAAATATTGTCATCTTTGTTCACAAATTCGACAAATAAGTTTAAATATATCAATCTAGAGATGACCTTCAAGTTGGAATAGCCAATTTTTGGAATGACCTTGATGGTGTGCGCATTGAGAAATAAAAGGTCCATGCACTCTAAAACCATGGGGTATGTTTAAAATCACAACTAAAAATTGGTATAATGAAGCCAAGGTGAAAACAACAAAAATTTGAAAACAATGACAAAAATAACAGAATTTTAAAGTTAGACAACTAAAATTGAATCTTACACAAAATCAAGTGTCTTATCAATTGAGAGAGTTGAAAAGTTTTCTAAAGGAACCAATGGAAACTTTTGAGGTTCCTATAAAGAAATTGGATTGGAATTGGAATAAAAATGAGAGTCAAAATGATCTACTTTGCAATCATAGGGTCCTTATCTTTGGGGTTTATATATTGACAAATATAGAATTCAATGCTAAGCTACTAGTCAATATACATCTTTAACATCCAGTATAATGAGTTCAAAGGTGTCAAGCAAGTTTTTTTTAATTTTTTATGTGTGAAGTGCTAAAGTGGCAATATAAATTATTATAGTGGTAGTCCAAATTTCAACATTCACTCATGAATTGGATAGAAAATATCAAATTAGACATATCACATCTATAAATCTATTTTTATCCACAATTTTGCAATTTCATCTAAGATTTTTTTCAACTTAAGCTTTATGATAAAAACTTCATAATTTGTTGCCATTTTTTAACCAAATTCATTTTTTTCTTTTGCAATCTGACATTGTAATGCCAAAAAAAGCCTCGTTGCAAAGTGTTCAATAGATTGTGGATATATTATTATTAGTTGTAAGAAATTTACATTATTTTGGATTAAAAAAATTATTGTGAATTTTAAAATAAAAATAAAATAATTTATATTGAAGGCAATTGATGCTAAAAAAATTTGAAAATCTTTTTGGGTTTATATGATATTGTTGAACATTTTAATATGCATTTTTTCATTGTATCATTCTAAAATTAGAAAACCAATACTTTATGGTTGCAAATTCCACATTTTTTGAAATTATTGGTCAATATTTTAGAAAAAAATTACAGTTTTTGTAGGATTGGAAATGAATAGTTGAATAGTATCAATGAAAAATTGATTTCCTATAGAAATCTATTATTTTATTCCACTACAAGAGAAAGGGACATTTTAAATGAGATTTTAAGTATAGTTTAAGACATAAGATTATAAGTAATGACCCTTTTGGGGACTTCTAGTGAAATTTTACTAGAAACACATCATTAAGAAGAAATTGAACTCACAAAGAGGCTTTGAGTTTTTTTACTAATTTTAATACTAATTGATTACGAAGGTGGCCACATCCTCATTAGAACCACCACTTGGTGTGTACTTCATTCTTCATGATGGAACCATCATCAGATTTTTGAGATTGTAGAGATGGATTGGATAATGATGACAAATTTTTGAATTTATCATGCAATTCTTGGCCCTATTAGTGAATTGAGAAGGCTCTTTCTCACTTAAATTTATGAGATCATAGAGATGGATTGGATATAGCAGAGCCACCCAAGACCAACCAAATAAGCAATTGTGGACATGATTTGAAATAGTGTAAGGCTAAGCAAATATTTTTAGAGGTGCATTGATAGAAATGATGGAGATTGCAAAAGTTTTGATAATTTTATCACCTAAACTAAAATTACTATGAATTTTAAAAGGCAAAAGTTGGTCTAAATTCATGTCCAATGTTTAGACTATTCCAAAACCGCTCATCTAAGAGACTATTTGTTGTTCACTATGGCACTCCAAACCAAGCTTATGTGTCATGATAAGAATAGAAGAATTGAGGGTCAAAAACCAAGAACTAAGGTTGGAAATTAATCACAACTTTTCTTGAATTTTAGATCCCCTATTGATTGCCCATAGACATGTCCTGTATCAATTGCAAAAAGTACCATTTGGTTGGACATATAAGACTTATAAGTTGTTGTAGTCTTACACAATGAATTTTTTTGATTTAATTCTAAGATTTCTAGGATTGGTAGATTTTTGTATATAGATTTTTACAATTTGTAGATTTCTATATAGTATAGATATCTACAATTTGTAGGTTTTTTTAATATATAGAAATAAAATATTTATAATCCAAAAAAATTGAAAATCTATGAAATTGTAAAGTTTTCTAAACCAATGAAATCTATTAAATTTCAATATTTGAAATTTAGGAATAAGGTATATCTAGAATTTTGAAATCTAGGATAAGGATAGATTTAAAACTTTAAAATCTAAAAGAATGGTAGATCCAAAATTCAAATATCTAAAAGAAACTTAGATTTGAATTCCCCAAACTCAACTACAAAATGACTCAGACATGATTGTTGACATGGATGTCCATGTCATAGGCCAATTGAAAGAACTTTCCACCCAAGACTTTCTCATTCAACATCCATCCAAAGAAAAATCAAATGGTGATATTTAACACTATAGTCATTGAAAAAGAAGTTGTCCAAAATGACAACAGGGCCCTAAGTCATTTTATTTGTCATTTTTGTCTAAAATGACTAGTGGAAATCAATTTGAAGTCATTTTTTGCAATCATTTATATCTTAAATTTTTTGTAGTGCGCGTGACCTCAAATTTCATAATTTTAGTATGAGACCTCAAAATTTCATGATTTTCGTTGTATCTACTCACATATGATGCACTCTATATTCCTCAATACACAAAATATTAAAAATATCACCTAAAAGTTACTACTAGTTATACCCAAGCAAAACAAATGAGAAAAATTCTTTTTATTTTTGAACATTTGAAAATAACAGCAATTGATGTCTTTTAATTTTCTCACTTGAAAGAATTGCTTGTTGCTTTACACACAAACAAGACATCAAATAATTGTTTGGAGGTTAAATTAGGAGATTTTGCAATAAAGAAACAAACCACCTTCTATTCACACTAGCCCTTTTGGGTGGGCACCAAGAGGCCTGATTGCACCATTTCAAAATAAATGCCTACTTTTCACTAGATAAAAATAATTTTTTTTCACTAAAAATTTTCCATTTGTATGAAAAATGTGGATGAAGTTGCCAAATTTGAATGAAAAAGTATTTGAATATGATTGTAAAGTACTTTTGCCCCAAAGATGCACGGATGTAGAAATACCGAACCCTTCACCAAATTTTAAGCGATTGCCATCCTTGCCACTTTCTCAGAAAGTAACAAAAAAGGGCTGATTCTCCCTTTTAGAGGTGATGAAATTTCGGGGCTCCGCTGGAGATGTTCTTTTCCCTTGGCGTGATACACTACCCTGGATTGGCTATGGAGTTCTAAGTTAGGGTTTGCTGTCGACACAGTCCGCGCGACGAAGCAGTTTCGGATTGACGGATTGTCGATGCAGATTGCGGAAGGTTTTCGCTCCATGGTACGCTTGGATTGCTTTTGCGAACTTTCTGCTTCAATCACTCTTTTCCAGCTTAAATTCGATTCGTAGTCGAGGTGGATATGTTCCTATGACCGGAAAGTTAGACTGATAATTCGATACATCTCAGATCGTGGTGCGATTTCTTAAGACGACCTTTGTGAAATTTTGTTCTCGTGTAGATTTGACGCAAATTTCTCGACTACTTTTTTCTTGCATGTAACGCAACAAGCAGTTCTCGAAGGCTGTGTGAAGAGTATGCTTTCATAGGCGCCTATGGGGGACGCCAAGGATATATTAGGGTTGCCGAAACTTGGGGAAAGGGGGAGCACTGAGAAGCGGAAGACGCCCAAGGATGCAATCAAGAAACCTGATGGCGTTCACAGAGAGGTACAATTATTGCGCCTTATGTTGTTTTCGCGGTTTTGAGTAGGTCATACAAGGACTCTGTTTGGGATTCAATCTGCTTTTGTTTATTCGGGACCAGCATATGCAATGTTCTTAATAGAGTCTAGTGATATAGAATTTGGCTACTATCTGAATTTTTATTAATTCACTATATGATCAATCAAATTAGTCATTGTAGAATCGTGAGTTCTTTGTCTTTTAGGGTTTAATTGTATTCTTTAGCTGGATGTAATTGGGAATTGTCAATTGGTCTTCGACTCTGCGGTCGTTTGACGTGTTGGTTTGAACACGTGATGAATTGCGTTGTTTCTCCAAATTTACGTGTAAGAATCTAAATTAAGACCTGCTTTCTGTGCAGGTGTATGCACTTACTGGGGGTTTGCCGCCTATCATGCCAACTTTGGACCCCGTGACTATAAAGAAGCGAGTGGTTAATACAAAAAAGGTTAACTAGCACTGCCCTTGCATTTCACTCGATCGAATTTCCAACATTGAATGGAATCGAAACAATGTTGTGATTTGGATTTGTGATTGCCGAGCCCATCAAACTGATATTAGAATTATAATTACAGATATCATGGCATTGGCTCCCCTTCTCGACATCAGCTCGCGTGGATAATCTGCAACTTTGTCATTGGGTACACCTGCCTTTAACCCCAACCCCAATACCTCTCTCAGCTTCTGTGGATTCTCAGAAGTTCAAACGCCTTGCTGCATAAATTGATATGGTTTCATTGATATGCTCGATGGTTTTGGGTTTTGATTTTGGTGCTTAACAGAAGTGATTTCTACTCACGATGCATTCTAACCTGCAGGTTCGAGTAGTTGATGGTTCGCAGCCCTCCGGGGATTATGCATTCGCTAAATACAACAAGGTATGTTATATCCGGATAGACGCATCTGCATTTATGAGATCTTTAATCTGTTGCCGAGTCTGATTTCCAGTGGTGATTATAAACACGGTTCTTGTTGTTTTTCAGGGTGTAGATGGTGTGCGGTATACGGATGAGGAGTATAATCAGTTGCTTGTAGATTCGGTATGTATTTGGCAACTTGTATTTGGCATCGAGCTCTCCAATATGCGAAGATGTATTTCCTAAGCATTGGTACTTTGACAAGATACAGATGTATTAGAATCGCCACGCATGATATTCTAACTCTCGGAAATTGACCACATTGGCGCTTAGAGAAGCAATTCTGTAGCCCACATCTTGGTTTTTTGAATCATCAATTTTCTCTCCAGTGACTTTTCTGTTATCTAGCTACTCGGGTGCAACAGTTACTTACGTGGTACGCTCTGTTGAGTTCCTCCAGTGGTTAGCCTGCTGCGTATCAAATTTGTTCGTATCCCTATCTGACTTTGAGGTGATTCTTTTATGGAAATATTAGAATTGGAGCAGAGAAGAGACGGATCAACTTTTTGATATGTGTGAGCGTTTTGACATGAGATTTATCGTCATTGCGGACCGCATTTCTCCTCCACGTACTGTTGAGGAACTGAAGCACCGATATTACTCAGGTAAGGTAGTGAATTTCATGCTAGATCTTCCAGGTGTGCAACAAACTGACCATTTTGGATCTCGTTATCCTGTGTTCGGGATGATTTTAAACACTGGCACTGTTCACTTGTTTTTCTAACTTGTCGTTATTATGCAGCTACCAAAGTTATACTTCAGGCCAGGGCAGGTCCCAATGACGATCTGAGTGACCTTCCACTTTTTAAGGTACGAAGACTGATGTATTGTGATCTTAATTTGAACTGTGAACACAGTGCATGTTTTTCCCTTCCGAAACTTACTTTTAGTTTATTCTTCGTATCAGTGTACACAAGTTGTATCACCCGAACAGTTCTTACTCGTTACTGTGCCCCTTTCACCTTCATGTATCTGTCCGGCTGGAATGCGAAGTCCAATACCTCGTGTGCCTTGAATTTTGCTATATATCTGAGAGGTGGGCAATTGATTTATACAGGATTCTTACAATTTTAGTTATGAAGTGGAACGGAAGAAAGCATTGAACATTATCCTGTCTCAGTCACGACAGCAAGATCGTGAAGATGCAGAGGTCATTCTCGTTCTTTTATGTGATGACTGGACACAGGGAATGTTATGGTTTGCTGTTTCTTATGAAACATATATTGTATCTTTTCTTGAAGCCAATACTTTAATGGAAATTGACAGTTTGTTAATATTATATGTGATAAGTACCAATGTCCATGCCTTCCTTGTTTGTCAGTTCCTTTGAGAGATCTTGTCACCTAGCTTTTCTTGTGGTTGATCTGTTTACGGTCCCCCTTGTTGATGTACTTTTAAACAAACAAGTCAATTTTACAAAGAGTTCCTTGAGAACAAACAAGTCGTCACTCCGTATTCATGTGCATCATCTTGTTTAAGTTAAAAATTTGTCCTTACATTCTATAGTAATTACTGTGCCTCTTTGTAAGGGGACGATTCTTTTGTCAACTAGCCATCTTTCATCCGTGTAAAAAAACTGTGTGCATTTCCTGGACAGGTTATTGCTGAAGCAAGGCGTATACAAGAAGCTCGTCTGAAAGCAAAGGTAAGATAAACTGCCAATTGCATCTTTTTCAAGCGATGTTCTAAAGGGCATACAATGAATCAAGCCGTTCGCCGCCGAGTGACCAGAACAGCATGAAAGTTGTCGAAATATTTGTCCTTTGTACGTTCGTATTGTTTCTCGACTTGTACCTTTTGTGGTTCGGACAGAGCACGAATACTGAGCCGTATGAGAATTTTATTGCGACCATGAAGCCTTCTCTGTTTGTAGTTGTTTTTTAGTGGTAAAAGAAGAAATGTCGAATGAATATGGTGTGGATTCTTGTCAACTATGTAGGGGTTGGACGAGTCCCAAGTTACAACAAGAGCTGCACTTCATGTGGACACAACACCTGCAAGGCATCCTTCTCCTTCTCCGGCAGCCACTGGAGATATGTCCTATTTGTCTATTCCTGTTACTGTTGCTGCCACGACCTCTGTACAAGTGACTCCTGGGTCTACGCCTGCATCTGTTCCTGCTTCAACTGCTATTAAAACACCCGTATCTGTACCTGCTCCTACTCCTTCGTCTGCACTGGCTGCTCCTCTTCCAGTTGGACCACGACCAGTAAGCTCTTTCTTTGATGCCTGCTACTGATTTTTTCAGTTCGATTTCTAATCGCTTCCAATGAAACGCATGTTTTGAGGGTTATCGATCTTGGGCGTATTACCAAACAAGATTTTTCTTCTCCATTGTACTATAGATACTTCAGTGAAAGACTTCTTATTTGTATCAGTGTTTTGTGCATTCCTAAGTATGAAGTATTTTGGAAGATTCTGATTGTTGGATTGTGTGAGCAGCCGCGAGTGTACTTGAGAGGAACATGGTTGGCTCAACAAATTCATTCCGTAATTTCGCCAGCTGGTGTGAGGGCTTCAAAGCGCGTGGAACAGATGCTGGAGGAGTTTGGAGTAATATCTCCTCATCACTTTGCCCTTATTTGTTTGTCTGAAAATTGAGGTCTGGCTTGTCGATTTAGTGTTTACCTCTTAGATTCCACGTATTTACTTTTGCAATTCCAAAACACAGTCATGTTCGAATTAATTCTAATTAGGAGGTAATGGAACCTCTAGGTGCGTTCCAAACCTAAAGTTCCGACGGCGACAGTGTGTGCTGAGCATCTGGAGCTTCGAAGGGAACTTCTCAATCTGCTTCAACTACAGAAGCAGGTGCTCATTTTGAGTTTCTTTCTAAAAGATGGAATGTCTTTAACCAATATTGTTTATTATGAGATTTTATTCTTTGTTATTGTTTCTGTCAGATTAGCACTCCTGGACATAACTAGATGTATGAATATGAATATGAACAGGTGCACAACAAGGAAAACGAACTGGCTATATTGCGGGACAATCCTTATGCTGAAATTCCTGCTACTCCAAACACCCCAAAGGTCAGTTTGGATAGGAAATCCTATTCTTGAGTGCGTCGTATTCTATTTATGATTGTTTTCCTGCTCCTCCGAATTGTAGTCCCTTGGCTAGCGTTTTAGTTGGGTATTTGACATAATGAAGCTATGCATTATGCTTTCTTATTAGGTGAGAAGGATTTACGTATTAGATAGAAAGGGCTATACATTATATGTCGTGATTCACATTGGGTATGAATTCGGATGCAGAGACCTCATCGTGGACTTGAAAACGAACGGGTTTCAACACGCGCAACCGCCATTGGTACAGAATTTGAGGGTTTTCCTAGTAGTGGTAAGTCTTTATATATTATTATTACTTCAAGCATGGTTCATACTACGTTGTGGCCAAGTGAGTTTCTTGCCAACATATTTTCAAATACATGATTGTCATTCCATTCCAAGTAGTCTGAGTAAAGCTTGGCAGAATTATTTTCACACATAGCTTTACAAAGCTACTTGCGGCTGGTATTTTTCCTCATCGTGTAACCAATTTGGTTCTTACATTGTAGGTGAACGCGTTGGCAAGCGTGAGCAGAAGCGAAAGGTATGTGTCCTTGACATTTACTGCACCCAAATGATTCTCTATTCCCTACTTAGACTTAAGTTACCTTCTTGTGTTTACCCATTGTACTATCATCAGAGGTTATGAAGCCTTGAAAAATTTGAATATGGTATCTCATAGTTACAATAATTCTGTCTAGTTACATGTACATCTCAAGACTTTTGGTTTTGAATCAATGAATCGGGGTCTTTGTACGATGGATATGCAATATTTTATAGCAAGTTCAGAACATTTGATTTTGACAAGTTATGATCAATTGATTTTTACTTTGTGTTGAAATACTTGGTTTAAATCGAGGTTTACGGTTGTACAGTTTGACTCTACTGCTTTACGTTGTAAATTTCTCAGTTCATTTACTTTGGCTTTTGAGTTTCCAGAGTAGGTTAATTCATTACCGGTATACTAGATTATTGACGTGTTTATTTTGAAATTACAGGCTCCAGCGAGGTTTCAGGAAACGCCGACTTCTCCACCCTACCATAAGCGAGCACGTAAATTGAAAGGTTCAGAGAGTTGATGCTTTGGCTTTGCAAGAAAACCGTCTAGGCTGTAAGGTTTGGTCCCTTCCTTTTGACTAGTGTACAAAAGTCAGGTCTAGGCTCTCTTTGATGAGCAGGAGAGAAGTTTATCCTCTTTACACTCAACTCTCGTGCACTCATGTACACTCTTGGCAGATTGTGCTTTCAGGGGAGTAAATATTTTTTAACAGATTCTGCTGATGTTGTGTCGACTCTGGGGCCAGAGATGGTGCAATCACCAGTTTAGTGGCCTCTTTATATGTTCTCATTCCATTTGTGTAAGATGAGGTTTTAAACCATGGGTTTGTCGTAGACTTCAAATTTTTAAATTGCAAACAACGAAGTAAAATTTCCCTAATTGTGCACTTGGAAGACGAGTGGGTCCAAAAAAACAAGAAACTTGCTATAGAATTGTTGATGCCTTACCTCCTCAGAGATCATGCAGTCAAGCTCAATATGCTTCACTTTGTAAAATTTTCAAAATTTGAGGTGAAAATTTGGAGTTTTGGTAACTCAAGAAAATTTGTGTAGAATACAAAAGAACCTCAAAATTTTGAAAACTTTGTATATTGTACTCCTGAAAAAATTGTCTCCAGGACATTACAGTGTAACCTGAAATTTTGAGCCATTTTATAATTGGAATATCAATAGACCATGGTTTAAGGTCCAAGGTTTGAATTACAAGAAAATACTCGGTTGTAGGAGTTTTTCAAACTTTCAAAGTAAAACTGAAGTTAGATGTGATTATTTCATTTCATTACTTGGAAATATATTCAAAAGTGATCACTTTTATGGCTAAAACTCATGTCAAGACTATGATTCTAAAAGTTGTCAAGTTCCTCTATAAGGTAATCCATGACTTAAGAAACTTCTTTGGGATGAAACTTTTTCAATCCCATACATTGCTTACTCTAATTCAAGTAAAATTGCATGAAAAATCATGATATTTCATCTTGCATTATATGTTTTGGGCACTCAATTTTTGGAGGGGCAAGTATGTGAGGGTAATACAAAGAGTTCACAATTTTATTGCACTTTCATAAACTCTCATGCGCTCTCATGTATAAGTAAACAATGGGCCATTTCAAAGCATCATCCAATGCACCAAAAAAATGTGGCATTTTGAAACCATATGCAAATGTTATGAAAGGTCAAAGTTTTTCTTGGTAGATGTTTTTAAATCTTTTTTTCAACATACATACATATTGCTTTTGGAAATGTACAGAGAATGATGGTGGTAGTTTTAGATAGGATGCAATTTTGGTTGTACTAACATAAAACAACCAAAATTGGAATCTAGATAAGATGAGCATCATATAAAATCATCTTTAAGTTTGAAATTGGATGATGCCTAGCTTGATAAGTTAAATACAAGAATCAGACCTTCACTTTCATTGAAAAAAAGGTTAAGCAATAGTTTCATGTGATTGCACAATCTTGGTAAACTCTAATATGTGAATGTCCAAACAACTCTATTTCAAGAAGTTTAGAATGTAAGAAAAAAAAATTGGCAATAGAAAAATCATGGTATTGTCAAAATCAACTCAAAACTAACCCAGATCAACATGACCAAAACAATATAAAAATTGAATTTTCTAGTAGTGTGGTCACCATTACCAAAATATTCATAATAATGTTCATCTTCTAAAATAATGTCTTGAGAAGTTTCAATTGTAAAAGGGATGTAAGAGGAAGTAAATAATACAAAAGAAATACAACACTAACTCCACCAAATTCTAGTTTTGGTACTTCAAGGAGTTTTGTCTTGTGTAATTTTCAAACTTTGGCTTTTGGTCCCTAGTTGCACACACTTTACAATGAACTATATTATTGTCTTGCAAAGTTTCAATTCTCTTGAGATTGTCTTTTTGGTTTAGATTGGAGGTTTCAATTGAAATGAAAGATTGCTCACCTTCACTCAAATGTTCTTGAACAAAGCACTATTCATTTTCTAAACAAATCTTAATTGAAGAAGAAGTTTTGGATTAGATAAGTATATCCATAATTGTCACTAATAGCAAGTGAGTATAGACATATTGTAAATTATTTCTATTGAATCTTATTGGCAACTAATAGAAGATTTCAATACACTTTAGCATACATCATTTGGACACCTTAAATAAATTATGAATTTTCAAAGTATTATCTCCAAAAATATGTATCATTAGTTGACATTTGAAGCCTCCAAAAGATTGAGTTCCTAACTATAGGAACGATGTGGGAATGTCGTATACATTTTAAAACCTATCTACTGGTGTGGTTGACACCCTACCACATTAGATATTAATATTTTAAATTCTTTTTTAATTGTAATTAATTAAATTTAAATATTTTTTATTATAATTAAATAATGTGATTGCATCACTAGTATTCCTAGCAATAAAAACAACAATGAAACAACAATGAAATAGTCTTGTACAGGCCTCAAGTGTCACCTAATGTTTTCAATTTATGCTCTTGAATTTTGGAGATAGTATTTTGAGGTATTCTATAATTCAATATGTATATATATGAGAGCCTAAGGTCAATTTTGATTCAAACTTAGAAAATGAAGCCTAATAAGTAATCTTATATTTTTTTTCAAAACTTTGAAACAATAAAAAATTTCTATGAATTATTACAATTGGAAGTTTTATTTGTTAGAATCTAATAACATTACTTTATATGTGATTCATCAATATTTTCTTCTTTAAAAATGATTTCAAATTTTTATAACAAAATATTATTTCTCACTCTAACTTGTAATTTTGGTCAAATTTTTGAATTATTGAATATGAATATATATAGGTGTGTGTGTTTATGCGTGTGTGTGTGTGTGTTATATAATTGATATAAGTTTATGAACATATTACACTTTAAAAATCACAATAACTTGATTGTCCTCCAAAAAATTCTTTAAAATTTTAATTTTACGAAAAAAATATTAATTCACACATTAACATTATCAAATACCAAATTATAATACCCAAAAAAAATTTATCACTAAATTATACACACGCTACTATAGTTTGATGGTGGTGAATTGGTGATTTGACTTAAAGGTTTTCACCAAGATTGTTTTGGATGTAATTTTTTTTTTAATAAATAAATAAAAATTTATATATTATTATTATTATTATTATTATTATTATATAAAACTACCGTACATTGAGGTCAAATTCGTTCAACCCCATACAAAATCATTTCTTTTTTTGATTGAAATTCCTTTCAATAATTGGATTTGAAATTTTTAGAATTTTGTACAATATTTGGAATATTTTGTGATGTTTAGTAGTAGAGTCCTTACCAATCTTCACAGTTTTATCGTAGTACTAAAGGCTTTGCCAAATTTGCTGTGACATTTTACAACATTACAAGGTCCTCAATCATAACTTTACAGTCTTATTCATGACTGATTCAGTACTTACAACTTATTTTTCATTTTTCATCACTTTTTTTAAGATTCAAATTATTTTCATTAATATTTCTACACTATTCAATTATGCCACGTTATAATTTTTGAGATTTTCATTACATACCATATTGCATTATTTTTAGAATTATTTTTAACAAATGTCACTCAAGTATAAGGTAATAGTCAAAGATTTTCTGCATTGATAAATAACGCATAGTCTCATGTAATAATACTAGATTTGAATACGATTTTAAATTTTAAATCACATGAGCTCAAAAATGAAGTTTAACTATATGGTAATAGGATATTGGAATTGATTCTCTATTCAAGGCTAGTAGTTTCTTCCACAATCACTCTAATAAAGACTCCATTATTTCATTGTTTAATGAATGCCAATAAATGTGGATGAACATATTGATATCCATGTAAGATTTTCATAACTTTTTTCACTCGTGTCATGAATGAAAATAGTTTCATCACTCCATTGAAGACCACATTCTCTACTTTCCCAAAATAAATTCCAAACATGTGGAGTTGAAGATGGTACTGTTTGATGGATAAAAATGTGAATTTTCATTCATAAATTTTCATCATTCATCCATACCCTTGGATACAAATGTAAATGTCTCTAATTGACAAAGACAAATTTAGGGATATGACAAAGAAACTACCTTTATATATACCACAAAAATTTGTTGGAATGAATTAAATGCAATATAATATTTTGTTGAAGAAATCACATGTTAACCTTGCAAGGACATTATGGACTAGAGTGGTACAATGGATGACTTCATTGTTGCACATAGAAAAAGAAAATGCACCAATTGGTCCAATGACAGGAGAATATTTGTGCCTACCTTAGTCATGGAGGCCATGTCCTTACATGGTTAAAGATGAAATTGCTAAATTACTGTACTTCAAACTTTTGGAGAGTATTGTCCCATTTTGGATGAATATACATGCACACTCAAATGAACAACAAATTATCATCCACATTTTATTTGTGTCATCTATGTCTTTGGATGTAAAAGAGCTTCACTCATTGGAAACTATCCCCCCCCCCTCTATCTTAGTGTTGTTGCAATATTGTTTCAATGGTTTCACTCCTTTCAAAGTATAGTATTGAAAATATATTGTTGCAGTACAAAAGCAATATTGCAACAATACACTTTCAATACTATATTGTTAAACCTTTGAAGCAGTATTGTTTCAATAGGGGGGTATTTCTTGATGTTCCTCGTGAGGATTGCTTGTTGCATTGCATCCAATGATCAGAAAAACCCGACAGTTAGATCAAAGTTAGTTGATAGATTTGGGAAAAAAACCAGTTGCAATTGACAAACAACAGCAAAAATCCTGTGAAAAAATCTATAAATTTTCTATTTTGAATAAAATAATAGAGAAAATAACCAGACTCATTTCTTCAAAAACCAATAGAATATGAGAATTGAAGGAAATTAGCTGGTAAAACTCAAAAAGTTTCCCAAACACTATTTACACCCAAATAAAATGAAAAACAAAAACAAAAACAAAAAAAACAAAAAACTCTGCTTCACCGTTGTCAGAAGTCATGACACTCACTGCTTTCACCAAACCCGGACGATGATGCCAGGTGGACAGGAGCAGTCTGCCACGTGTGCCGGGGTCCAAAGTCCAAGCCTGCTCATTAAGTTACCTTAAGTTGGTGGGGACAGTCCTTCGGCTCAGTAAGCTTAGTCTGCAACTCTGCATTGCAACCCCAACAACCACAAAGGAGTCACGTTGTTGAAAACTTGAAAACAACCAAACCCTTCCTACAAATTTTCCCCATACTTTGACCACGTGACGACACGGCGACCTAGAGGTGTCCAATGGATAATATAGAATCCTTCTATGTAAGACAAAAGTACTGCAAATGTTGACTTTGTCTTTGATAATTTTCGTGGAAAAAAGGAAGTCTTGTAGATTAGTTTGACCTCCAATGAGTGTTTTTGAGTTTTTTTTTAACCCCTAAAGGACTAACATGCATTTTTTTGACTACATAGCAATCTTGGATAGGTATATGTGACTTAAAGATTTTCATATTTTGGGCCCAAATTTTAATAGAAGGTGGGGACAAGGAATATCATTTATATGCACTAAATTTCATTATGTTTGGAAATATGGGTCAATAGTTATGGTATAAATAAGCAATTTGGGCACGTAAAAAAATCATGTTTTTCAAAAACAAAAATTTGAAATTAGTTTGTTAGATTTATATATGCATGGAAAACTTTGAATTGTTCCATTTTGATCAATGAGCCAAAAGTTATGAAGATTTTTTGTTTGCGGGTAGTTATAGAGTCTCTATTCTAAAATAAACTTTGAAGTCCTTTATCTTACACAATTTTTAATATTTTTGAAAATAAAATAAAACCATGGGGATGTAGATTGTTTATTATAGCATTACAAACATTGGGATTGGCATTTTTCAATTTTATAAATAAGTTGTTAACAATTAAGTATTTTAAATCATTCTCTACTTCTTTCTACTTACTATTTTTTCCTACGTGTTGTACAATTCCAAATGATTTGAAAATTTTCAAGTATGTGGCAAACTTGCATCAAAGAACAAATCCAAAGAAGTACTACTATTTTGAACATTTTTTTTTATATAGAAAAGTAAGCTTGTGAAGTGTAGCTACCTTGTTTTTTGCAAGGCCCAAAAAATGATTTCTATTAATTTAAATGCTAATATCTTGAAATCCATGTGGTGGAAATTTTTGAAGTTTTTACCACATGTTCTCAAGTTAGCACACTACAAGAACCTACGATTATCTGTGTCAAAAAGTTTTTGAAATTTTTCTTTTAAAAAATTTGGTACTTGTGCTAAAAATAGCAATTTTTGGAAAAAAAAATAGTTATAGAACTTTAGGGGTTAAGCAAATGCCCTACCCAGTCAAAAAAAGAAGATGATTTCTACGATGACTAGCCTTATGTTTTAGGGTTAAGTAATCCTAACAATCAAAAATCAATGCTCTCTTTCAAATGATTCCTTCATTTGGAACTAATAGTTACTATTTTTTAGTACTAGTGTAGTATAGAGTCTTGCTTCTAATGAAGGAACTTAGTCCTAAAGTCACTCAAATAATTCTCTTGAGAAGTACTGTTTCACCTTGAATGAATAGACTCTTAATTCATTCTAACATAATAGTACTTGGAGTTACTTTTTACATCATTTTTCACATAAATTGACAAAATCATTGCATGTGAAAGACCCACATAGCAAAATTTAAAGACTTGAAGGTGGCATATGAAGTTGCATCTAAAATTGTATGAATAATAATTTGACCATGGTTACCATTGTTGAATTATCTATGTTTTTATTGGATCATTGTCAAGAGTCAAAAGAGTATTCTAAATGCTCTTGGCATGCATTTTTTGAACATTGAATGAATGAACTATGAATTTGGAAAGGTGGTTGAAAAATAGGTGTATCTAAAGTGCCCTTTCAATATTCATGGATAGATTCTATACAATTTAAGGAAAATTTTCTAGTGTCAATTTTAGAAATAGGTTGCAATTGGGTAGGCACAATTTGTCTACAAGTATGTGGCACAAATTCATGATGCTTGGCATTGTCTATACCTTAGGCTCCAATTAACTCTAGTCTAGACTCTTTTTTCACTTAACTCCCAAAAACTCTTTTAAATTTGAAATGATTTTAGGGTATTTGGGGCATCCAAAGTGAAGTATCAAATTTTGGTTTTCTCTCCATTTTTTTGGGAGATTGAAAATTCAAATGATTTTCTAGGGAATCCAATTTTCACCTAAATCCAATGGTTGGTTAAAAAATTGTGATTCTTATTTACCTCTTAATTTAGGCAAAAAGAGGGAAGCATTAGTTTGCTTTGAAAATTTGCATGCTTCTTCCTAACTTGAAATTCTACCCCAATTTTTTTAGGCAAGACCCTTACACTAGTCAATAATAAGGTCTAACCATTACAATTTCTAAAAAACTACTAAATTTTGATTTACATACCTATTTTACGAACTGAAAGTGTGTTTTTTTGGCAACTTTAGAAGTATTTTCTAATTTTTGACCTAAGAAGTTGTAGGGGTTTTGAAACCGTAATTTCTTCATTAGAAAAATTTTGAATCTTGGGGAGGACTATTAAGCTTTCATTTTTTGGCCCCCCAAGATGCAAGTACAAAAAAATTATTAAAAAATAATAAAAACTTGACATGGCATTGATGTGACACCCAATAGATGCTTTCATTAAAAAATAATAATAAATAATAAATAATTTCATTTCTTCTTTAATTGCACCAAGGTTTGAAACTTGCAAACCTCCCAAGGGCTGAAATTTTTTCTAACATATGTCCTAGCTCAAAATTCTTTGAAAAATTGTGGATTTTGTTTTGAAATACATTCCATACATCCTCAAAAATTTGGAATTTCTTGGACACTCTTTTCATGGAGAATTTTGGATTCTAAGAGTTGGGTCCATTGCTTGTGATGAATA
Organism: Pseudoscleropodium purum; assembly: GCA_963969395.1. Lineage (NCBI taxonomy): Eukaryota > Viridiplantae > Streptophyta > Bryopsida > Hypnales > Brachytheciaceae > Pseudoscleropodium > Pseudoscleropodium purum. Next base: position 12,674,148 of record OZ017800.1, on the reverse strand, counting down.
TTAGTCCAAAAGAGAAATTTGGTGTAAGGATTTCATTGAGTGATTCCTGTGTGGAAAACCCTCGACTCTCTTACTACCTAGTCTATAGTGTGATGTGAGTACCCCCAAAGTGCCACTTTTTGTTAATGTACCTATTATTATTCTACTCAATTTTTCATTGATTTTCTTGATGGCAAGTGAAAGGAGGTTCCAATGCACCGAAGAATGCGACATTTTGATATTGTATGCAAAAGTTAGAAAGGGTAAATAAAATATGATAGATCAATTTTAAAATTGTTTTTTTTCCCAACATAGGTATATATTGGTTTGGAGATGTACAAAAAGTAATGATGATGGTTTTAGGCAAAGGTGCAAATTTTGGATGTACCTACCTTAAAGCACCCTTAGTCCTATGCCATTAACTACACACTATAATGGTACCTGTCTTGTCAATTCATGTCCAATTTTCTTGGTTGTTTTACTTTCTAGCACAAGTGCCTTAACCCTGTCACACCTTACTTGGATCCCTAAACCACTTGATGTTTTCATTCCATTCCCTAATCACAAGAGACTTCTTTTAGAACAATATTAAACTCAACATGCTCCTTCTATTCCTTCATTTATTTGGAATGACACAATTACATCGTCAAAGTTTTTGCTAGCTCACTTCGAGGGAGCACAATATAAACCAAAAAAAAATGCCATCAAAGCAGGAGAGAGAAATTGCAAGAGATTTTCAAAATTGTTGAGCCTCTTGCACTCCACATCAGAGTTGATTGTAAAAGAGACCCAGGTTTGAAACAGGGGTGTTACAGGCAGGTACAACCCTAAGAATAGTACAAAAGAAACACAATACCAAACTCCATCAGACCTCAGTTTTAGTGCCCTTGTTTTTCCCCAAAGTACGTCTCCTGGTCTCGCATTATACACACTTTACGAGTAACTCTATTAGGTCAGCATTTTCGTTGTCGTCCATCAAAGTACGATTCCAGTGACCACTTACCGGTCGCATTGAGGATGCTCTTATGACCTCAAAGATTCTAGTTGATACTGTACTGTACAGTGCGCAGTAGAGGTTCGTTACCGGTGAATCCGCAGCCCGGCACTGAGTAGGAGTACAGACTACAGCGGCTTACCTCAACTAACTTTAAGGTAGGGTCAGCCACTGGAGTAGGTAAAGTTATGCAGAGAATAGCAAACATCATTTATGACCTAATCTTAATCTTATTATAGCGTGGTCTTACTTGAATATGAATTGCACGTTTCAATTCTCTTCCCAATTACCCTACTTGAAGGTCAGATTCAGATATAAATTAAGTATTTTTTGGAATGTCTGGGAGTGTGGAATATTACAAGTGAAATGTGTGAAATGTTTGAAATATTGCAGAAAATTTTCATCAGTATTGTCTGATTTTTAGAATATTTCTGAAACCTACATCATGCCTAAAAATCCCATACAACATGTTCTCCAAAACAAGAAATCTAGATGTTGCCGTACACAAAAAGAAATTGGGATGCCTAAATGCCAAAACCCCAACACCAATAGTTTTAGTTGCCAAAACCCTTTGTGCGCGAAAAAGAAAGTATTTCGGCACTCAAATGCTGAATTAGACCTTCACGTATGGTACAGTACAATAAGTTAGTGTTTGGGAGGTTCATGTACCCTAAGTCAGTTCTTGCATGTTTTGTTTTTTCTCTAAATTAATAAAAGTAGGCTTTCACAAAACTTACCCACACCCTAATATCTTAGCCCGTAAGTGCTCCAATGCCCCAAATCTAGCCTTCTCTGGAGAGACGTTTGACCATTATAATCGTGTACATTGTATGGTGAAAACTTAGCCACAATTTTCCCCAAAGTTATCCTCCTAACTTTCTTGCAATCTCAACGGTCACATTTCTTGGATCTTATTTTTTAATCAACTAGGCCAACTTAACCCCTAAAAGGTTGGAGACTATGTTTTCACCAAAAACACTTCAAAACTGCCATTTTTTATACAAGCATCAAATTTTAAATGAAAAACATTTTTGGACACATTTAACTATAGGATCTTATAGTAAACTAGTTTGAAAAGATGTGAAAAAAATTTCAGAATTTTCCACAGTGTAGATTGCAAGATATTAACGTTTGAAGTGACAAAAATCATTTTTTAGCCTTGTGAAAATACGGGCAGCTGCACTTCACAAGGTCACATTTGTATGAAAAAATGTCCAGAATGGTGGTGCTTCTTTGGATTCATTCTTCAAAGACATTTGGCTACATGCTTGAAAATTTTTAGATCATTTTGAATTTCACAATATATAGGAAAAAAATAGTAAGTAAAAAGAAGTACAAAGTGATTCAAATTACTAAATTGTTAAGAGTTTAAATATAAAATTGAAAAATTCCAATCCCAAAGGTGGTAATGTAGTAATTAACAATCTACATAATACATTTTTACTTTTTTCAAAATATATTAAAATTTGAGTTAAATAAAGGACTCCAAAGTTTATTTTCTAGTAGGGAATCCATAACTACTTGCAAACTAGAACACCTCATAACTTTCATCTTCTAAATCAAAATGCAATGATTCAAAGCTTTCCACATATACATAAATCTAGAAAACCAATTTAAAATTTTTATTTTTGAAAAAAGTGTTTTTTGAAGAAACTTTTGGGCTGCTCATTGAGCATTGAAAATGACATATCATACAATAACTTTTGAACCATGTAGTCAAAAGTTATGAAAATTGTTTGACCCTAAAGCTACTCCTTGGGCACATATTGTGTGAAAATTTCAGCAAAAAAGAATAAAAAATCCATTCATAGTGAGCTGCTCCAAATCACTATGTTGCCAAAAAATGTAGTTTTGACCTTTAGGGGTTGAATGGCAATTCACGGCTTGCTTTGGGAATTTATGTTGGGTGCTCGGGGGTTAATCCTTGAACAACAGATTGGTCACAGTGGAAATCATCTATTTTTGGTACCATGTGCATTTTGGGATTAAAAAGAAAACAAAAAAAAACACTCATTGGAAGTTAAACTACTATAGAAGACCTTCCCTTTTCTCACAAAATTTTGGGATGAATATATAGTTGCACTTTTATCTTGCATGGAGAGATTCTTAGTCACTCATTGGCCCAAAAAAGGTCCACCACATCATTCATGGGTTAAAAGTGGTGAACTTCAACGAGTGTTTGGAAATTTTTTGGAAGTCCTTTAGTTGATTTCTTCCTTGCAAATTGATGAACCAATTTTCAATGGACCTCAATTGCATCCTTTGAATCACAAAAAGTTTTGGTTGATTTCCTCCAATTTCAATTCCTTACTAGCTAATTTCCTCCCAATTCCATTTGCAATTGAAATTGATACTGGTTAAATTATAAATTTTTTATAAATTCTTGGCCATATGGAAGTTGCAAAGGTGCCATTGGGAGGTGGCAGACTATAGCCATTGGTAGATAAGAACCTACATTTTTTCTTTTTTTTCTTTTTTCTCATAAACAAATGAAACAAAATTTCAAACCCTACCTTTTCAGTCTTGGCTTCTTTGATGTAGTGTAGTAGTGCATTCGCACTAAATCCTGAAGTCCTAATACTTGTAAACTCCTCTCCAAGGTTGATATTTTCTATGTCTGTTTTGATCTTGCCAGGTAGAGGCCAATGGAGATTGGCCGAAGCTAGCTAAAAAACCCTAAATAATCAAAGGAATTGGCCAAATATCCTAAATTTCTTGGGTAGCACTGGTTTATTTCTGGCCTTTTGTAATTCCTTTTGGTTTTGCATCCATTGTTTTCAAAATGCAACTATTTTTTTTTCCAAATCCATTGAGTAACTTTGAACCAACCCTTTTTTTTTTGGCACCATGGGGTCAAATTGCACTATTTCAAAATAAATTTCTACTTTTCACCAGATAAAAGTAATCTTTTTTTGCCCCAAATTTTTTTCATTTCTATTAAAAATGTAGATGAAGTCATCAAATTTGGATGAAAAGGTGCATAAATATGATTGAAAAGTGTTTTTGGGTCCTAAAGATGGACAAATGTAGAAATATAATGCATCACAAAATTTTATATGATTATCATCCCAATAATTTTTTCAAAAAGTAAGAAAAAAGGGCTACCTTGAACTGAAGTAGGAGGTCCATAGATTGACCATTTAAGAGTTGAAACTGATTTTTGGAGAGGTGAAACTTTTTGAAATATTATTCAGTGAATTTTCCTTGAAAAACAAGTAGAATTGGCACTTAACGCAAGTCGCTTCATATTTTTTGGAGCTTCGTGGAATTAGTTATGAAATTTTGAAGCTGAAGTGGCAAAGAGCTCGAATAGCATCCACTTCCTGAAATGTACATTGTTTGTACATGACTAAAGGCTATAAAAAGCAACATGTACATACATTGTAGATTTAAGGAGATGGATGCTTTTAGAGCCTATGCACTTTTAGAACTTCCCACCTTAGCTACCATTTTTGGGGGGATTGTTGGTTCCAACCTTCCAGCAACCAGTCAATCCATTCTGTAATTCCGTAAAATGGAACGTTCGTGCAGTGTTGATAGTGCAGTAAAAGCAACCCCACCAGGGGCTTCTGAAGTGTTGAAGCAGTCAACCTTGACTGGATACGGATGAGACCTCACCAGTTCTGCAAATGAGCCTCTGGATACAGAACTCGCCCAACGTTTTACAGAATTCTGTATAATTTAGGGATACAAAACTTGGAAGCAGATTGGTGCGAGGAGTTTCTGCATCTCTATCTGCATTTGAGATCCTCTCCCTAAATTTTTAGGGATACGGAACTAGTTGGTGGGGATGCTCTAAGTTACAACTAATGTGATCACAGAGAGTCGGGTGCATGTGCTGGGGGGAGGAAGAAAAACCGTTGAACTTTATCACAAAGAGTCAGATGCATGTGCTGGGGAAGGAAGAAAACCCCTTGAACTTGCCGGCCCTCAGTGGTCGGTGCCGCAGTGTCTCTCAACTTATTATTACTGTGGCTCTGTTTTACTATTCACACAGATGATACCCAAATTCTTGGATACCACTTTTCTGATGAAGCTGGGAATTTGAGGGGAGCATGCCTCCGGCGTTGGTGCCTTCCCTCTTTTTTTCAACCTTGAGACGTTGTGAAGGGGCGAACCTATTTCTGATCATGGACCCATTTTCATACCCAGTAGGCTACACTCTTTCCAATCAGCAGGAGAAAGTAGGAGATTAATTATGGCACAGTTTCTAATGCAATTGTGGCACATTATGATTGGCTGCAGTCTTCGTTGATTTTGCAACCAACCAGTGGTTGGAAATAGGGAGAGTCTCTATGACAAGAATAGGTCGAATGGAATCTTCAACTAAATAACTTACAAGGATTATGTTTTGAAAAAATAAAATTCTGAAAAAATGTGGAATCTTTCGAAACTCTGTTTGGAGAATTTCTCCACTCAAGAAAACAGATCTCCATATATGCGAAATTGCTTAAGTGGCTAGAAATGGGTTGGCTCCCTCACTCGCCTTCGGGTGTGTTTTTAGTAAAATCTACACCCTCGAATGGGTTTCTCTCTCACCACTTGGCAGTCCCCCCGTTGCAACCTACCTGCAACAAAGTCACAGTCTTTTTTTACTTTTAAAAAGTCAAACAATTTCCTTTTTGCCGGCCGGGATGGGATTCTTGTCAGTACTCTGCAGTGACTCTCTGCAGTACCTCCAGGCCGACCTACAAGTAGGACGCGGCAGTTTGCCGGCCTCAGGCACTGGAGTGGAGATGCTCTTAGCCCTGTACCTTTAGTTCTGTAAAATCTGCAGAGGCCACCAACCCAGCGACTACGTCCATGAAACCGACGACCCCAAATCGAAGCTGAGCTTCCTGAACGCACATCCCGAGATTTCTCACGAATTTCGGATGAGATAAGCTGCTCCCTCTGTGCTTCTGGAGGTACTGTCATGGCACCGGAAAGGCCGCGTTGAAATATTTTTAGAAAGAGACTGGGCCAGCCATTGCCACTCCCAGGTTTCCCATAGCTTTGCCACCTGCTGCGATCTCAAATGTGCAGCTGGCCCTCCTAAGCTTAGTGAAGTTCTCGATCGAATTTCCCCCCGATTTGTCCCACAGATCGGCTCACGTTGGGCTCACATTTCAGATCCGATTGTGTGACTTCTACTACTGACGCAGTGGCATCAGCTGGAGCTTTTTGGGTGAAGACTCGCGGGGGCTTGGTAGCTTCGCTTCAATCGGAGGCAGGTATGGAGAGATCGGTACATGGTTGGGGTGTTTTTGGGTTTGTTTGATGGGTAGCTGATGTTGGAAATGAGGAGGTTGGAGAGGGAGGATTTTTGGGTAGATCTCGGGTCGTTAGTGAGCGTTACAGAGACGAAGTTTGGAAGTTGTGTGTGTGTGTGTGTGTGTTTGAAGGCGATCGTTTTGTGAAGGCGATCCCGCTTTGTGGGCTTGAGCTTTACGAAATGTTTCTTGCACCTGATGGCGATGGAATCCTTGTCCGACTGACGAATTTTTACTGCTTTGTGTGGTGATATATTTGAGGAGTCTGTGAGTGTTGTGTGCAGGAACGGTACCACCATGGCGAAGATTCTCTTGCACGGGACTTTGCATGTGACGATCTTCGAGGGTCGGGGCTTGGAGACCCCATCAGAGAAGAAATCCCACAAAATCGGACGGTTTTTCAAATCGGTGAGCATTGCAATGACTACTAGGGTACTTTCCTTGGTTGTTAATTGTGAATGCCTCGAGTTCTTTGAAAATCTTGCACCTGACATTACCGATGTTTCCAGATCTTGGATTCCGCCCAAGACGCCATCGTCGGCGGGAGCGAGTACTACGCCACCGTCGATTTAGAAAGCTCCCGCGTGGGTCGCACTCGCATTCTCAAGGAAGGTAAAGGAGAACCCATCTGGAACGAGTCCTTTCGCATTTACTGCTGCCACTCGGTTTCCGAGCTCACGGTCTCTGTCAAGGACGCATCAGTGCCTGGTACGGTGGTCGCCGGTCGAGCGAAGATTCCTGCCGAAACCCTACTTTCAGGAGAGCCCGTGGATAATTGGTACCAGCTCTACCGCGGGGAAGACGCGGTCGACGGGGAGATCCATTTCAAGCTCCAATTCTATGAGGCTTCTCATGATCCTCATTGGGGAGAAGGGATTGCCGATCCTCGGTATAAGGGCGTCCCGTATTGCTACTTCCCGCAGCGGAAAGGATGCAAGGTGACGCTCTACCAGGATGCGCACATGGAGGACGGGTTCTTGCCGGAGATTTTCCAAGCGGGGGGGCAGCTGAGGAAACCCACGCACTGCTGGGAAGATGTCTTCAACGCCATCAACAATGCGCGTCACTTGATATACATTACAGGTCCGTGAAACAAAACATTGAAATAAGCCACAAATGTACTGATTTCCTACAGATTGATTGAAGAAATCGGTCAGCAAAAGCTGAAGATTAAGGAACGCTACCCGAATTCACCCCCTACAGCAACGTTTGTAGCAATGTTTGAACGTTGTTGATTACACTAAAATGTGATTTCAAAGTTGACGTTCAACGTTGCTAAAGTGAACTTCGTTTTGGAAACTGTTGACTGAAAAACATGGCATGTTTGCTGAAGTATATTGGAAGGTTTGCATGCTTGCATAAAAAGGGTGCTCAAGCATGATTGTTCCAAACTGTTGAGTGTAGCTCGAAACATTGCTGAAACACGTTGTTCAACGCACTGTCCAAATTCTAGTAATGAAATGTACTAAATTCCTACAAATTGAACTAAGAAATCGAGTGTCAAATCCTAAAGAATAACAAATGCTGGAAGACGTTGCATCTTTGCTAAAGCATGTTGCGAAATTGCCATGTTTGCTGATAGAGGTTGCTCAAGAATGTTCCCAAATGTTGAGTGTAGCTCGAAATGTTGCTGGAAAACCTGGCTGAACTCCCTACATTCTAGCGGTGGTATACTAAATTTAAACGTACTAAAGTCCTACTAGTTGATTGAAGAAACCGGCCACCAAAACCTATAGATTTGCCCAAATTTGCCCATTTTAACAAATCTTTGTAACAGGCTGGTCCGTGTACTGCGAGATTCTCCTCGTACGCGACCCGAATCGACCTGTTCCCGAATCGCAGGGCGTGACACTTGGTGAGCTTCTGAAGAAGAAAGCCGCGGAGGGCGTGCGCGTGAACCTCCTAGTCTGGGACGACAGAACCTCCGTCGAGGTTTTCCACAAAGACGGTTTGATGGCCACTCACGACGAAGACACTGAGGCTTACTTTGAGGGCAGTCAAGTGAACTGTCACCTCTGTCCTCGTAACCCTGACGACAGCTTGAGCGTAATCCAGGGCCTTGCGATCGGCAACATGTTCACGCATCATCAGAAGACGATCATTGTGGATGCGCCTCTTCCAGGAGCCGACACAGGCAGGCGGAGGATCATGAGCTTCGTGGGCGGGATTGATCTCTGTGATGGTCGGTATGATAATCAGAACCATTCGTTGTTCCGGACATTGAATGATCTCAACATGAATGACTTCCACCAGCCGAATTATCCTGGAACCTCCACGGCGAAGGGAGGGCCGAGGGAGCCGTGGCATGATATTCACTCGCGGGTGGAAGGACCTGTGGCGTGGGATGTGCTGTGGAACTTCGAGCAAAGATGGCAGAAGCAGGCGAAACCGGAGCTGCTGCTTCCGATTAAGGATATCGATACGATTGATCCGCCGTCGGCGGTGGCGGAAGAAGACGATCCGGATACGTGGACGGTGCAGCTGTTCAGGTCCATTGATGCAGGTAAAGAAATTTGGCCATGATCAGTCAATGTCGGTCTGTGCACATCTTTTATACACACTTTTGTTTCTGTGAGAGGTAGGACCGAATCCTTTTCGTGTGTGTCTTGTCCCCATTTTGGAAGGATCCAAGTACACGATAACATGGGGTATTTGGGTAATGTATGAATGATTCTAGAAGCTTGAAGTAGCAGGCTTCCTGGAATCACGAGCCTAGAATATCTTTGAACCACAAGGATTCCATCTTTGAGGTGTCCCATGGAAGCATCTTTGATGGACTGTGATAGAATCCAGAAGTATCGCATTTCTTACAAGTCACCACTGCGGGTGAAATTGCATTGCAAATCCAGTTTTACGTGTGCCAGTCTTACGTTTGCGTAGACTCCGCAATATCTCCTTTTTGCTGTGATATAGACCCTCTTGACGTAGAAAACTGAAAGAAGGCACTATTCTAATCCTTGGTAGACATTCCTCCTTCCCATGAAAGCATCTTTGCCTGTGATAGAGTCTAGTGGCGAAGTGAAACATGGGACACAAGTGGAGAACCAGAAATTGGGACACACGTAGAACTGTTCGCGTCCATTGTAACCGGAGGAAATCTTCAGCCACGGGACTGGAAATTTAGAAACCTTACATATCCAAGATTCTGAGTTCAAAATTTTGCTTGCAAGCCTTGACATTCATTTCTCCTTCTTCGACATCACAGGTGCGGCCTTTGGTTTCCCCGACGACCCCGAAACTGTCGCCCGCGCCGGTCTGACCTGCGGCAAAGACAACACGATTGACCGCAGCATCCAGGACGCATACATCAACGCCATCCGCCGCGCCAAGAACTTCATTTACATCGAGAATCAGTACTTCCTGGGAAGCTGCTTCGCCTGGAAACAAGACCAAGATGCCGGAGCCCTCCATCTCATCCCCATGGAGCTCACGCGCAAGATTTGCAGCAAGATCGAGGACGGCGAGCGGTTCACTGTCTATGTGGTGGCGCCCATGTGGCCGGAGGGCATCCCGGAGAGCGGGTCCGTGCAGGCCATTCTGGACTGGCAGCACAACACCATGGAGATGATGTACACGGAGATTGCGACGGCGATAAGGGCGGCTGGGGTGGATGCGCATCCTAGGGATTATCTCACGTTTTTCTGTTTGGCGAATCGGGAGACGCATGAAGAAGGGGAGTATCAGCCAACGGAGAAGCCGGATGAAGGGAGCAACTATGAGGCGGCGCAACAGCATCGGCGGTTCATGATTTATGTACACTCGAAGATGCTCATTGGTAAGCAATCTGGAGGCTCTCTTCTTCATGGCTTTGCTTTTCAAGCTCAATGCTGTCAAACCTTTGCGTCTGTAGTTACAGAGTTTTGTGTTGAAATACTAAGGAAGAAAAAATACACTTATGTAACAACGTAATAGCGAAGTCAGTGTTTAAGAACTGCAACTTGGGGTAGGAACCTCTTCTGCTAGAAATTCCTGGTCGATTTTGTGCTTGTCCATGGCCTGGACAAGCCTCGAGTTTCCTGTAGTTAACCTCCACAAGTCACCTTACATTCTCCCCAAGTGTGGTCATTAACATACTGGTCTATTTGTTAACTAATCTTGTTTTCTTGTACATGAGTATTGTCTTTATAGTATTTTCAACTGTCTCAACAGGGTATCCCTGTGGGAATATAGCGTTAGCTCGTCCCTCTTAGCACAAATATTCCCATTCCTTGAAAACCCAAACCCCTCATATTCTGTGGACCCAGTGTATTTTCTCTGAATTTCCGTTTGAAGCAGAAGCATAGGGATGTCCATTTACCTCATCTCAATGTCACTTCCACAGTTGAATTTAACCCGAAATCGTCACCTAAATTCTGGTTCTAATTGATGCAATCCTAGTCAGTTTTCCGTCACTTCTTCGGCAGATTTTCACTCTTTCTAATGCAGGAACTTTTGGAATCTAGCTTTTTACGAAGTATTCCCATCTCTTGGTTACTAAACCCCTCACATTCTGTGAACCCAGTGTATTTCCTCTTAATTTCCAAAAGTGTAAGCCTAGGGATGCCCATTTCCCTCATTTGAAGGGGGTTACTTCCCTAATTCAAATCCACCCAGGATCGTCATCTTAAATTAGGTTTCTACTTGGTGGAAGTTTATTGCCCGTATCAGTTTTTCGTCCCTTTTTCGACAGTGAGAATTTTCAATGCAGGAACGCTTGAAATGTCGTTTTCTCTCCTCTGATGAAGCTCAAGAAATGCTTTTATTGCTTCGCAAACTTCTGCGAGCTAACACACTCATGGTTTTGCTCTGTGCTTGCTTGCAGCGGACGACGAGTACACCATCATCGGCTCCGCCAACATCAACCAGCGCTCCTTAGACGGCGCCCGCGACTCCGAGATCGCCATCGGTGCATACCAACCTTTCCACCTGTGCTCCCAGCGTCCCCCGCGCTCCCACATCCACGGCTTCCGAATGAGCCTGTGGTACGAGCACATCGGCAAGCTGGACAATGCCTTCTTGCAACCTTGGACGGTAGACTGCATCCGCGAGGTCAATGCCGTAGCGGACCGGCATTGGGAAATGTGGGCTGGGGATGAAGTGGTGGACATGCCGGGGCATCTGCTTAGCTACCCTGTGCAAATTGATCAGGATGGGACGGTATCCAACCTTCCGGGGTTGGAGCATTTCCCGGACACGCAGGCCAAGATTTTGGGGACCAAGTCGGAATCTTTGCCCCCCATCCTCACCACTTGAGAACCTCCAAAACCCTAAGCCCTAACCCTTGAACCCTAATACCCTTCAACCCGAAGTCTTTTTAGGTGTTATGGTGCAACACTACCTCTTCTTAGGTGTCGTTGTGCATAGATAGTTTGTGTTTGCTGTGTTTGGGTTGATAGTCTCCTTGGGCCTGGGATGTAATTGACCACCAAGTCTGAGACTTTGCTCTCCTTCCACACCGCTTGAAAACCTCCGAAACCCTGAACCCTAAATCCTGGTCCTTAAACTCTAAAAACCCTAAACCCTAAACCCTATCTCTTCTTAGGTGTTATTGGTGTGTGTTTCAGTTGTGTTCCTATCTCTTCTTAGGTATCACTGTACATACCGGTAGTGTGTGTTTCAAGGGTTTTGCAAGGTTTTGTAAGGTTTTGCAAGATTTGGGTTAATGATCTCTTGGACTGAATGACACTGGACTTTGAGTAATTAGTAGCAGCACAGGTGTGGACTGGTAATGAGGTTCTTCTCTTGGGCTGCACACTTCGGTTGACGAGATGTGATGAGGCTTATTATATTTATTATGCTTGATCAGTGGTTGTCTGAGTTCCTGTTCAATGCAGTGCCTGAAATGGAATGGAAGGAGCGCTTTTTCTTGGTCTGTCAATATCTGAAAGTGAAAGGAAATGAAAGTGGTTATTGTATGTAAAAGTTAGGATTGGAACTGGAGGCATGCTGTTTCATGCATTGATGAATTGTGTTTTTGGTGGTTTGCCGTGAGGAATGATGGCGTGGTTTCTCCTAATTGAACAATTTGGAGACAGGTGCAGTGAAGAGGCTCATTTTCAGACATTGGAGTCCTTTTCACTTGTTTTATTGCATTCACTCTGTTTACTGCCATGATGGAACCTTTTGTGAATGAACTTTTTTTATGTTTAAGTTTTAGAGATGATATTATATGATATCAAATCAGTTTAAAAAATAATCAGATGTTTTTTGGAGAATTTGAAATTACAGTGAATCTTTGAAGAAAATGTGGGAAAATTGCATATCAACCACAAAATGTAGTTGAAAAAGCTGGAATTTCCACCGGAAGTTTTATTTCGGAGTATACATTATCATTGTGTAAACCAAAGTTACTGTTGTTCTAAAACAAGAAAATCAGTATACCATGGTCACAGGTTGAAAATTCAAATATCTATGGAAATTGTCCATGTGTTAAAGAAAAACCAACTCAAAATGCAATGAAATATTCAATTGTCCTATTTCTTGTAGAACTTGTGTTCCTTTGTATTATATTTTTTTCATTTTTCATTTTTTTTTAAGATTCAAATTACTTTCATAATCCCTAAATGTCTAAGACATATTATGAGCTACTTGGAATTTGCTTTAAATTGATCAAAATGCCAACATTTTAATAAATTGTACCAATTTTTTTTTGAGTTGTATCTATACAAATTCAAACTAGATGTGTTAGAGATCTCATAGGAAAAGTAAACACAACAATATCATTTATGGAGTGAAAGAGTATAATGTTTGACCATGAAGGTGTTAAAACTGCAAAAGTGATGTGAAGTCTTTCAATCTTCTTTTCATGAGTCAAATCTAAAAAGTTGGTGACCAAAAAGCATTGAGGTTAAAAGGGCCAAACTTGTATAATCCCAATCAATTTATGACTTCTTAAAATCTACTCTATCAATTTTTTAAATGAATTTTGAATGTAATTTTTCTCTAAGATCTAGTCTATTTGAGGCTCATTTCTGAGAGTTCTCAACACTACGGGAAGTCAAGATTGGAATGGATATCTAAGCACAAAATCTTGAATAGAAAAATCACTATCATCTATTTTCGAGATTGGACTTTTGATACTAAAACTAAACTTCAAGAAGAACTTTCCAAAAATATAATCTATTAGAAATAGCAACTTAATTAGTTTATATTTAACTTCAAAGTTTTGCAAATACCAAATTTTAGTACCTTGAGGCATTTAGGGATTAAAGGACCAAGCTATGTTTTTTGACAATATAGCAATTTTAGGTAGCTTTATATGAATGGAGTTTTATTTTTTTTCCTGAAATTTTCACACAATATATGGACAAGGCTTTTCTTTAAGGCCCCATGACTTCATAACTTTTAACTACATGGTTACAATGTTATTGTATGATATGTGGTTTTTTTCCTTGGCTTGTCGGTCTAGGCAATCCGGGTAGATAAAAAAAAATCACTTTTTTCAAAAACAAAAATTTGAAATTATTTTTCTAGATTTATATATACATGAAAAGCTTTGAATCATTCCATTTTGATCAATGAAATGAAACTTATGAGAACTTTTAGTTTGTAGGCAATTATGGATTCTTTACTCTAAAATAAACTTTGAAGTGCTTTATTTAACTCAATTTTCAAGATTCTTTGAAGAAAATAAAATCATAGGATGTAGATTGTTTATCACAACATTTCAACCATTGGAATTGGCATTTTGCAATTCCAAAACTAAATTCTTAACAGTTTAGTATTTTGAATCATTCTCTACTTCTCTCTACTTACTATTTTTTTCCTATATGTTGTACAATTCCAAATGATCTGAAATTTTTCAAATATGTAACCATGTTGCCTTGAAGAATGAATCTAAAGAGTTGCATCCATTTTGGACAATTTTTCATACAAATGTGACCTTGTGAAGTGCTGCTACCGTTATTTTTGTAGAGGCAAAAAACAGATTTTTGTCAATTCAAACACGAATATCTTGTGATCTATGTGGTGAAAATTTCTGAATTTTTTTTACATCTTCTTGAATCAGCTTATTACAAAATCCTATGGTTGGTTGTGTCTAGAAAGGTTAAAAAAAACTAGTACTTGTTCTAAAAATGGCAATTTTGGAGCAGTTTGGTAAAAACATAGTCAAGGAACTTTACAAGTTAATATTTTCAAAACTATTAAATTACTCCACCATTTCCACATTATAATTTTCAAAAATTCATTATATGCTATATTTAATTGTTTTTTGAATTATTTTTTAACAAATTTGACCTAAGTGTAGGGTATTCTTTTGTAGAAATGTCAATTATACTACAATGAAAGGAAATTTCTAAATCCCAAAGTTGAAAGTGCTTTCAAGCAACTTTTACAAATATTAAGGTAAACTATCCTATTCCAAACCAAGTGGGAGCAGGCCCATTATAGGTTGAATTTTGATAGTGGTGTACATTTTCGAACTTGAATGTACACTACTAACAGAATTTAACCCATAATAGACTCACTCTCATTTGGTTTGGAATGGGATAGTATACCTCAGATGGATTGATAGTCATCTTCAATAAATAAGCTACGATGGTACTTTGGCAAAAGGAATCAAGCCTAATATTCAAAAATGTTATGGTGTCAATGTTCCATGAGTAGTTGAATTTTTTTGAGATCTTGTTGAGAAATGGAAGGAATAATTATGAAACAAGTGCAATATATGTGTATGATTGCTTCACCCTTAAACGATGAGTTGGTCATTGTGGAAATCATTTGTTTTGGTATTGTGCCAATTATTGGCTTAAAAAAAATGCAAAAGCATGCATTGAAAGTTAAACTCATATAGATGACCTTCCCTTTTCACACATAATTTTGGGAATATATAGTTGTATTTTTATCCTATACGGAAGAAGTCTTTGTCATTCATTGATTGCAAAACGTCTTCAATGTCGTTTATAGGTTAGACTTTAAATGCTCAACCATGTTTTGAAGATTATCCTTCATCCAATTGATATTTGTTGAAGAAGCTTCAAGAATGATTGTGTAATATATCAATAGAAGAAAAAAAGAATACTCTACATGAATCAATAATAAGATAAATATTTTCAAAATTAATAAACTAAAAAAACTCAAAACATTGCTAATCAACCTAAATTATTTCTTTTTGGAGATTGGAGTAATTTATCTCTAGATCTATGGAAGTGAATTTAGATTAATCCTTGAATGCTGAGGTGGATGTTTTGTGTCCGATGGACGATAAGGAATCAAACTCTATAGGACAAAAGTGTAACTATTCATCCTCAAAATTTGTTTTGGAAAGGAAAGATCTTCTATAGTAGTTTGACTTGCAATGACTACTTTTGCAATTTTGGAGGCTGGTCATTCACACGGTAATAGAAAAGGATGATTTCAAAGGTCACCCCTTCGGTGTTTAAGGGTTAATTTGCAAAAAGCCATTGGCTAGCAAAGAAATTGTAACGCTAGTATTATTAGCTAACTGGGAAGTTACAACACTGGGGACTCTCACTTTTGGGTTTAGGATCAGAAGTGTCACCCAGCAGTTGTTAATAATGTATAGAATGCCTCTCCTCCATGAATTCATGCTCTAACAGTGCATGTTTCCATTTATAGGCAATGTGCTGTAACTTGGAAGGCATGATTGTTGCTACATCACCTTTGAAATCTGCTATGGAGTTGAATTCGTTATGAAAATTTCAAATGGAAGTACTTGCTACTATGAGTATGAGTATGATAGAGAGTGTTGTCTCTTTGGAGGTGATAGTCATAGTAACAAACTGCCAAAACTATGGAAAACCAAAATCAATTTAAAAAAAAAAAGCATACATCTCTCGATACGGTAGTATGGTACTACGTGAATGTTTGGACCGTGTGCATTTTTGAATCCTTTTATCTCCTGAGGTTACAATGTAGTTTTCAACTCCTCTAGCTTTGTAGACTTTGGTCACCAACACGTACTAGTTCCTAAGGCCTGCGAAGCAAAGCAATCAATACTGCAAAGCAAACAATACTGCATTGCAAAGCAAAGCAAATCAAAGCATCCCTCAAAAGCACTTCAAACATTTCAGCCATTCAAGCGACTTCAAAACTGCACACAAATTTCAAAGTTCACTATACCTGGTTGTTGATGGGACTCCAACTTATCCAAGTTCTGAGAAACCGCAAAAATCACAGAATGGGCCCCAACTTAATTATCCACTACTCCAATTGTTTCTGCATCCATGCACTGATCGTCCACAAACACAAACACAAACAAAACAAGGACTCAGGGTTTAGGATCAGATGCAGCAACGCCAGTGAGATCGATGAGATCGACAACAAGACTTTCCAGTTCCGATTCAACACAAACCACCATGAACCCTAGCTAGAAACAAAAATTCGTTGCAATAGTGAATGACTACAGATAGAAACATACATTGATATTCTCCTGCTTGCAGGCATTGCATCATGCGAGACTTCTGCAACTTCTGAGAGATCGCGAAGTCTGAACTTCCCACCGGATATTCGTCGTTGTCAGTAGGTCCCTCACGCAGCAGCAGGAGGAGCTACAGATTTGCAAATCAGAGCACAAACATTAAAATTGTTGTTGGCTTTCGATCCATCACCGAGAGTTTCGTAATTCAATCCAGGTGAACCAAACCCTCTCTCATATAAATGTCATCGACAAAATTGGTAAGAAAGGAGACTTGAGAAGAAATTTACTGTTACTTGTGTGGCAATTACAAATGGCATACGGATAGTTAGGGCAACGGCACAGGGCATTCTAGTATCAACTAAGTTATATGCGTGGTGGAATAGATCGGAGTTGACTCATAAGAAAACTGAACAGAACGTCACACGAAGTCAATGTCTGCTCTAATGCTCTTCCTTCAATCTCTTCCTGGAGACCACCAATCCTTCTTCGGGAATGGAGTTTCCCGTCGCTGAGGATAATTCTTGTTTCTGACGTTTGAGTTCAAAAGTTCAAGGAGAGTCACTCTGGTCCCAATAGAGAGGGCGAATTGTCGAATTCGCTCACGGGCTTGACACGCTCTAGCTTTTTTCACTACACAGCTGATCTTTATAACACAAGGTGTACAATATGGAAGCTGCCCTCTCTGAATTCACTGGAGTCTTGTGTGCCATGATGTCCAACCATATGGCTGCAGGTGCCTCAATTCTAATGACGTGACAGGACGTTGCTAGATTCCAGACATTCAGACTGCTCAGTAATTTGTGCACTAGTGGCAAGGCTTCCTCCAACATTGTATATGGCTGCTCTACAATAAGACTCACAAGCATTGGAACCAGTCCAGCCTCGATGGCTTGCATTTCTTTCAAGTTATGCCAGCAGAAGTTGTCGAGAGTGCTGGCCACAATCTGTTGGATTTTTAGGGATCCGTTGCCAAGCGATGTCACCAAAGCATGCATGTCCCCAGAATTTTTATTGATACTGTTCCCAACAAGCTTCGTGGAAAAATTGAAGAGCATCCTTGCAGCTTGTTCACGGGCTTTAGTTGAACCTTCCTTGAAGATCTTGGCAATTGGCTCCAGTGTATCTGCATGGTTGTCGCGTAGATGAGAACGTACTAATCAAAGAATAGTGCACAATATCAGGATTTCTCTCTATTCTTTGAGATGGTTTTGTGAGGTTGCACTTAGGTAAGTTTTGCAATTATGTACCTCTAGCTTGGAATAAAATTATGACGAACTCAAAACAAACACTTTAGTTCTTAAAGAAATGTCAATAGACCTACCTGGAAAGAGGTTGTTGAGAGTGTTGGTAGCAAGTTGTCGGACTCGTAGAGTTTCGTCACCATGCGATGTTACCAAAGCAAGCATGGCTACAAAATTTCCAATGATGCTCCTCCTACAAAGACTCATGGAGGGATTGAGGAATATCAATGCAGCTTGTTCATGGGCTCCAGTTGAACCTTCTGTCAAGATCTCGGCAATGGGCTCCAATGCATCTGCATGCTTGCCGTGTAGATGAGAACATAGGAATGAAAGAAGATTCCAATGCATTTGAGAATGCCTTCTTTAAACACCACATACAAAAGTTGAAGGAGTCATAGTTGTCATAGTGGATGAACGTCCGATTCGCCCGTCCGTTAGAGGTCCCGCCCATCCGATACAGTCAACACATAGTTGACTTTTTTATAATGGAAAAATAGGCCACGTGGATGCCATGTGGATTAAGGAACATGCTGAGTGTGGACGAGATCGTCCGAGCCCTGGATTTCACATTCTGAGGTGAAGTGTCATTCTGCAAAATTGCACAAGTTACAAAATTAAAGCCGTCTGGACCGTCCGTCCGTCCCGTCCGATGACTCTAACTCGCCTGTTATGACAACCATGGAAGGAGTTCAAAGTTTGATTGGTAAATGATCTAAGATTCACTTACTTATAAAAGAGTCAATATTTAAGTAGTGTACATTATCAAGACTTCTCTCTATTCTTTGAGAAGGTTTTGCAATTATGAACCTCTACCTTGGAATAAAACTATTGTTTTTCATAAGACTATCCAAACGTACAACACTTTTGTCTTTAAAAAAAATATCAATAAACTAACTTGGACAAAGATTGTTGAGAGTGTCAGTAACAAGCTGTTGGGCTTGTAGAGTTCCATCATGATTTGTAAGCAACGTCACTAAAGTAAGTATGGACAAAGGATTTCCCATGACACTCTTCCTATAAAAATATGGATTGTTACATTGAATGTCACCTGAAATTCATTACTGTAAACATGAGTTTCTTATAATGATTCCTACCAAATGAAATTTGGCAACTTTAGTGGGTTCAACTATTCTTTTGAATGTTAAGCAAAGTAACAACACAAGACTTGAGGACAAGAAGTTCAATAATACGGAAAAGAAATTGCTACTATTTTCATGCAAAGCAAATGTGATGTCCAAACTTGCACTATGCTAGAGATAGAGCTTTGGTCTTGTAGTCAAGAACTATCACTTCACTGCCAATTTTCTCCATTTCTATGGGGGGAGTCTTTTGCACTTCTAGAAAAAGTCATGTAAAACATGAAGTCTAGATTAAATTCTTAGATGAAGGCTTTCGCTTTGTATTGGTTGATGCAACAACAATTTTGAATAAAAATTGTCCGTTCCTCCCAAGTCTCAAGTTGAGTGCATGTTGTCAGGGCTTGACCTATGAGGTTCTTGGGAGCATCCATTCATCAACTTTGATGATGACCTCTCTACTACTATTGTTTTCATGTTATGGATGATCTGAGACTTCTAATAATTTAATGAATGCACTAGAAGAAACCTGTGTTTAGGTTGACAGATTTTTCTAAACATCCAACATAACAAGCCATGTTTTTTATATCAACAATTACGTTTATAATAATATGAAGATGTTATAGTGGACATAATTATTAACATAAAAACACGACTTATTTCATTAGATGTCTCGAAAAATCCGTCAACTTCGAGATAGGAAAATTCAAAAAAACACAACTCCTTCCAATGATGAAAAGACTTGTAAAGTATACCATTGTAAATTCAAATTTTTAGTTCAAAAAAATTTCATGTAAGTTGTTGAATTAGCCAATCTTGCTAAACACATGAATACTCAAAGACTTATTCTAGAGATGTAAACTAAATAGGGTGTTGGATTTGATGTTTCTTTTTTACATTGAAAAGAGTGAAAAACTTAACAAATCAAGCCATCAGCTCTATAGGTAATTCTACAATGATGGTTAGTTGACAAAAACTAATGGTATATCTAGATTGGGCTCTACTGGAGGTATTTTTTCACTATCATTCTTCATCGCATAGAATTTCTATTACAGCCTCAATCTTCTCTTGCATTGCAAATGATCTGTTTTCCAATAAAGCCATTTCATTCCAACTTCATTTATGGCTTCATGAGCATTGCCACTTTAGCAAATAAGGTTTTATAGGACAACCTCACTAATAAGTGACACAGGACAATGGATTTCATCATTGGGATTAATCCAGCTTAAAGCATTGTATAGAACCTCAATCATATTTCTTAAAGTAGCGGAAGAAACATTGTTTCTCGGTTTGGTTGGTTCAAAATAGTCCCTCAACACTTTGAACCTTGCTGATTTTATATATACTCAATCGACAAAGATTGAAACACCTCCTTACGGATAAGATGAGAGGGTCATAATATGCACCATCTTTGAATCAAACTCACAAAATGGACACAATTTAACAGGGCTTACCGCTAGTTCTGTAAGTCTTTTGAGCCTTTAGCGCCATCATACCATGTCCAATTTTGAATTTGCTTAGGATTTCTTCAATGCCAATGTTGTTTACATTGCGTGCTTTGGTCCACTCACACCTGGAGGACCAACATAAATTTTTTGACTTTTTCTGTATCACCAATGTGGCGATTAACTAAAGGATGAGAAAGCCAATTTTTTCTATTTTTAACTTTATTAATTATTATTGATCTATTTGAGTTACATAGTTTACTAAAATAAGAAAAAATTTGGTGAATTCTGAGCCCAAAATTGGATGGAATTGGCAAAAAAGTTGCTCCCAACAACCTCAAATTTCCTACAGGCTTGTTGATTGCCCATTAACCAGGTCGGTTTCTGGCGACAAATCGCCAAAAGCATTTGGTCTGTGGAGGACGATCTAGTTTGTCCCTAAACCTCCGCCTCTCAACCTCGAGATAAGCTGCACAGTCGATCCACAGCATAGGTTGTACTGAGACAACAAACGGCCGGACATCTTCTAATTGCTTTCCACTCTATATCAACCTTGTCTAATCTATTTCCATGCCCTCAGCTAGCATCTTTGATGGCATCCTTCACGTCGCCAACATAGGTACTTCTTGCAGGCATTTGCAGCTCTATTGTCTTGCCTACGAGGGTTTTCACAATAAACAAGGAATCACCTTCATCAGCCCCGGATAAAGTGCCTCTCTTTGTTTGCACCGAGGAGCGAGGCGAGCTTCCAATCTTCGTTATATAGTAGGCAAGAGATGATCCAGTTGCTGATCATCCCCCAAGCAGACCCTCGGTACAAAAAGCTTCTGCATTCGCACTGATAAGTCATGACGACTGGCTATGGCTTTCTTCAATTGAGGCACTGTTGTAACATCTTTGCTGACCGAGAGAACATGGCTCAATCGCCTCCCTTGAGTGATGTTGATATCGAGGAACACCTCGGGTCTGCGGTGCTCCTGTGCATGGAAAAACCCTAGTCAGTGGCGAGGTCATCGATCCCCTGCTCTAACTGATTTCAAAACTCTTACTCTCTGAATCAACTTCGAGCCAATGCACCTAGTAAACAACCTGCTCTTATCTCATGAATGACCGACATGAATTTGGAGAGAGGGATACACCTTGAAGAGCACTGTAAACGTGAGTTGTACTCTTTTTTTGCTTGGATTTCGTCATGGTGATTCAACACAATGGACGGACTGTACTTAGAAGCTGCCAATTAATGCTTCAGATATAGATCTGCAAGAACTGGAACAAAGACAATTGAATCGATAAAGCTAAAGAAAGCGAGACTCTACCTGCACATCTACAAGCTAGGCCTGCGGCATCCCCGACTGCATCCGTCTCATCGAGGAAAGAGTCTGACAATTCGAGAAGAGAGAGATAATGAATGAGTAATCTCTTGTTGTAATAAGCAAAATCTTCCAATGGAAGGGTAGACTTAGGGGCGCTCCACGCATGGGCCGACCAAGTCGAGAGGCCGTGGGAGTTCATGGCCAAACTTTGGGCGAGAGTCCAAAGAAATGGGCAATAAATGGTAAAATTCGACGGACTTTCAACTAGAGTTTAGGTTGCCACAAAATGGTGATCCAAACTTTGGTTGAGAGTCCGTTGCAAAGCCATCACCATGTAGAAGCTTGGGTTGCCATGTAGGCATTTTGGAGGATCATGGACTTTGGATTGTGCCGCCTTGTGTGAAGGGTCGAGAGGCCAAAGTCAAGGTTTTTTGAAATTTGATTGGTGGAGACCGACAAACTCTCAACCTTCGGCCCATGTGTGAAGCAGCCCTGATTCAAACGTAGAGCACATAGACCAACATGCCTGGTTTTGCTTGCTAGTATCTATAATTTGAAACTATCAGTATTAGAATTAGCAAATAGGCATTTAGGTTAAGCACATGTATATATATGTGTGCCTAGGAGTGTCTGTCACTTCTGAGAGGTAGTTAGGTTAGTGTGACGCTGCTATTAGGCATGGGATTCCTTTTAAGAAGGGATGTGAGGCTCTACACATTATATTCCCTACTATATAAGGTAGGTACACCCAAATATGCCATTGATCTTAAACCGCCATCTATACTATGTGTACATCTCCAAAATCAGTTTTGTATCTATGCAAAAGAAATGTTTTTGAGAACCAAATTTTGTTCCTTAAATAATAACTTTTGCATACAGTATCCAAATGTTACGTTCACTAGTATTTGGAACCTCTTTTCACTTGCCAACAAGAACATATGAAAATTTGACTAGTCTAAGAATAGCAAATAGGTTCAGTAGCAAAAAGTGGCGGTTTTGGGAGCACCCACTTTATACACATGAGAATTTTGCACAAGCACAACTACCACAACTTTGCTCTATATTCTTTCAGAAACAAATGAAATAAATTTTTATCAAGAGTCACCCCTGAGGAACCGACTGAGCATGGCATTAGTGCTGGCACCAGTGATGGATGTGTAAGAGAATATGAAAAGGATTGTCTTAAGAAATAAAATAAAAACAGTTGAGTCTTGAGAATCAGTAGCTTACAAGTTACAAGTTACAACTAGTCCCAAAATAAGGGTTCATGCATAGTCCTTTAATTTAGTGGCAGCATAGAGACAGACTAACTCTTGCAGATGAATGTCGTTATGTACACGTCATATATAATGAATTTTCTGGACTGATGATTACAGGCTGATAGACACCATTACTTACAGAAATCTCCACCTCTCCAAATGATGGTTTATTATCGAAGAGGAATGCAAATTGGCAAATCAGGAACTTCCATAAGTACTGTGTTCTTGTTAAATATCACATCAAACTCTATGTGCAATACTAATTAATGACAAGCTCACTTAGATAATATTTTCATTTTTACATAATTATACAGACATCAGATGCAGTTACCAGTTGTCCATCTTGTCTCTGATGAATTTTTTCTTTTTATGTGAGAAACATTGAGGCCAGATTAGAAAGCACTTAGGTGTACTGTGGCTCAGAATGTAACATATGGACTCTATCACATACTCATGGTGAATTAACATTTTAAAAAAGTGATGATCTAACATGAAGCAAATTGCTTGCACAGGTCAGGTCAGGTCAAGTCCTGCTCTAAAGGATTTCAAATTTATCGTTCCCTGAATCAACTCTGAGTCAAGGCACTTACTTGATCGATGCTGGAATCCAAACAGCAGAAAGTTTCTACAAGCTCACTGGGACTTGCTGCGCGCATCACCTTCTGTCAGATCAAAAATGTCAGAGAGAGACCACAGACCTAACAAATCTCTGTGGTTGTAAAAATGCAACCTTCCAAGCAAAAATTAACCTCCAGGAACAACACAACCTGACGCGCTTAGCATGTGTAGATCATAACCTAATCATAACATAAATTCTGTTAGTTGTGTGCATTCAAGTTCTAAAATGTACACCACTAAAAGAATTCAGTCCACAATGGGTTTGCTCCCATTTGGTCTGGAATGGGGTAGTTTACCCTCCATCGTTCAAGGTCAAATTATAATTCTTGCTACTATGCTTGTATCTTTCAAGTACTATACATTGTGTGCCTGTATTCTAAATGGATAGTGAATTAATTCCCTCACAATGCTCATTTTGAATTACTTCAATGATTATTTCAGAATGTAATTAGTTTGTAGTTTAATACCCCCCCTCCCACCATACTTATATTTTCTAGACCAACCTATATAGGCAAATGATTTGGGTTGATGGCTCATGTATTTTGTATCCATATTTTTCATACGTACTAGTATCCATACCGTATTGTATCTTGTATCATATCTCAAAATATATGTATCCGTACATCTTATTTTCCAAGATCAATAGTATCAAAGGGGAGAGGCAAAATTTTCTTAGAATCAATGATTTTGATTTTTTTTTCTAGTGAAAGGGGGATTGTTAATTGAAACTAGGTACGTCACATCTTTTCACTGGTTATAGTGAAACTCACTCACTTATCAAACTCATTTACTTGAGAAATGAAATCACATGTGAAATAAGTGATAACCCACCCCCTCTACATGTTTATATTTTTTGAAAAGTTGTTATGAGTGCAATCAATATAGAATATCAACATAGTACATGTATCCATATGTAGTTCATATTCTATATATGTATTCTGGCATACTACATGCATTCCATATTAGTATATATGTCCACACATCATACCATATTGATATCCTATATACAATATTTGTATTACTATTAGGGAATGATATCAATATTACTATCTATATCAACATTTTTGGGTTTGGGAAGATTGACCATAGGAGAAGGTGGTTCAAATTTTTTTTCTTCCAAATTGACAGCTAAAGTTTAAAGTCACATAGGTTTTCAAAAAATAGTTAATCAACAACTAGATTTTTTGATGGAAGGTTCAAACTTTTCCTTTATAGATTAAAGGTTGTGGATTTTTGAGGGGGGTAAGCACAAGGGTGTTACATTGTCATGCCACTCTCATACATCATTAGAAGCTAAATATTTTAGAAAAATATTCAAAGGGGGGCACATGTCAAATTATGGTTGATGATCAAAATTTTTTAAGCCAATTTCAATACTAAAATCTCTTATATTTTGAATTTGCAAAATTTCAAGATATGAATTTGTGAAATCATCATTTTGACAAAAAAACAACATAGGATTAAATTTGCACTCGTATCTACACTTATATTTGTATTCATATATGTATCCACATCCATATTTGTATCTACAAAGATGGCTAGTATTTTAGGAGGGCAAAGTTAATTGGTGTCTTTGAAAAGATATTTAAGCCCATCTCTTATTTTTGTATTATATTTTTTCTTTGATCCTACAAACTATATGCATATTTATGTTTTAGTGAATAGAGTATATTTTTTAGCATCTTGGACTTATTGATCTTTTAAAAATTCTTTTTAAATAATTGCATCTTACAATGAAGTTTTAGAATATGAGATATCAATGGAATTTGAAAGTTGAAAATGAATAAGTACTTGCAACTTAAAAATTGTATGAGAAACAAAAGGAAATACATATATTCCATGAAAATAATTTAAACCTTACATTTCTAAATGTAATATTCTAACTTCAATTTGTGCCCCCTCCAAAGGTATTGAAGTCTTTCCTAAATCATCTCCTAATGCAAGATAAAAAGGTTTGAATGAAATAGAGTACAAAACTTAATTTTTTTTCATTTGACTTGAACTTTGAGTTTAAAAACTTTATTTTCATTTAATTTAATGAAGTATTTGAAACATGTTGCAAAATTAATTTTTTTTATCACAAATCACCCTAAAGAATTGAGCATGCCTAAAAAATGACACCAAAGGAAGGTTTACTATGCCTATGCACCATAAAATGGTTGTAACAGCCAGACTAGGATGAGTGAAAAACCAAGAAAATGATTGCTCCACAACCTTAGATATCGACATGGTTGTGTCTTTGAAAATCAAACTTTAGGGCATTTTCAATGGACTCCAAAATTTGCTCTAGCTAACAAATATAACTCTAACTTTTGATTGTTTTGTAACTAAAAGTTAAAATTTCTATCATCAAAAGTACATTCAAAGTGATTTGAATAAGTCCAAGGAAAATTTAAAATTAGACATTGAAAAAAGAAAATAAACTACTTCAAAAGCTAGCTAAAAAACAAAAATTATAGTAGTCTTGGCAAATCATAGTTACCAATATATATTTTGCTTCAAATTGGGTGTAAAAATGAAAAGGCAATACAATACACAAGAAAAATGATAAAATGAATGAAAAGCCATAAATATTCTGTTTTTACTTAGTAGAAATATGGTAATGAATATTTGGTTTTCAATGTTCCATTTTCAATTAGTGAGGGACACTTTTGAACCCATGTTGTGTGCCATTTCAATACAAGAGTTTTGATCACTTTTAGGATACATCATGGCCCATTCTCATAACTATTTCATGTGATTACTACACCAACTATAAACTAAAGAAGCGGACTTCTACCTTTCACTTTAAAAAATTATTACTAAATGTTCAACATTCTAAAATTGTGCCCCTTCTACAGATTTCATTCTTTTTTCACTGAAAATTCATCCACATCACCAACCAAACCTAAATTCCAATTTCTTAACCCCTCATCACCTGAGGCCGTTTTGGGTTCCAAAACATCAATGCTTTTGAAGCAATGTAGATGTAAATTTCACTAAGTTATAAAGATCTTAACCATACAATCTTGTAGTGAACAAGTTGTAGATGATGTGAATCAAATTTGGAGTCATTTGACAATTTAGATTCAAAGATTATAATATTTCAGAGTTGAAAAAAGATGCTGAAATTTTCCTAGCAACACACTTAGAGATGAAATTTGATTTCTAAACTTACTAAAATGAAGAAACTTGAAACTATAAAGTGATTCAAAACGAGCATTCAAATACATTGAAGAAAAAAAATATCAATAAATTGACTCAATGTGTTTGCGAAATGGCTTGCAAATGTCAAAAAATAGGCAAGAAAAGTTGCAGAAAACACATCTAAGGTTGAACCTCCTACTAAAATGCTTCTCAATCCCTCATAACTTCTTGGATTGATATGAAATTTTAGCCATATAAACTAGACTATAATGCCCAACTTTCCCAAATTTTTTTTTATTGGAAACGGACATTGTATGGAGAAGAAAGAAGCCGCCAAAGTTCACTATAATCCAAAAATGTCAGGATTTTGAACTTTGAATTACTCCCAAACATTAAAATCAACTTGGATTTACATGAAAAATTTACCACAATAATTAGACTTCAAGAAGAACATAACTCAACAAATTTTGTTGAAAACAAACATTGGATGAAGGAGATACAACCCCCCGAAGTTTCAGCCATCAAATGCAGTTTGCTGGACTCAAATTGAACCTGTGAACTTCGACTGACTTACAAGAAATCAATACAGCTTGTATTGATCTGAAAATTGTACCACATAAATTAGAAGAGAGAGTGCAACTTTTCTAACAAGTTTTATTGAATTTGAATGACGGATGCAAAAGTTACAACACTTTAAATTTGACTTGAAACTCTGTGAGGCCACATTTCGGCTGTGGGATTTCGTCGTCAAGTTGCTGAAATATCCGTCTCCGTAGGTTCGTGACATAAATGATTCTCCTTGCTCAATTTCTCGTGGGAAACTTCGGGAGAAGATCTGAATTGTTTTGCTACATCCTGCAGACGCTAGGCTTGTAAGATTGTGCTCAATGTATTGCAAGAGTATAAATTTTACTTCGAAGTTTGCAAGCGGTTTCAATAGGTACAAATGCATGTTATGGTTGACAGTTCTTCTTGGGCTGATGAGGCCGTGATGAAGCAAGACTCAGTGAGTTGGTAGAAATCCTTTGTTCCTTTGATCGGTCTTCGTTGAAGCTACTTCAAGATTCAGATCTCAGGCACCATTCAATTCGGCAGCTTCTAATTGCAGTCAAACCTTTACTTTGAAACAGTGGTCATGACGAAATCTAACCGAGCCCCAAGGTAGGTTCACCCAAATGTGCCACTGACCTTAAATTGCCATCTACACTGTGTGTACATCTCCAAAGTCAGTTCTATACTTATGTGGAAGAAACACTTTTAGAATCAAACTTTGTTCCTTAATAACTTTTGCATACAATATCCAAATGCCATGTTCTCTGATGTGTTGAAACTGACCAGTCTAAGAATAGCAAATAGGCTCAGTAACAAAAAGTGATGGTTTTGGGAGTCCCCACCTTAAATCATTTCAAATATCATGGCGAGCATTCTTTCATTTCGAAATATACCAGGGTTGCGAATTATCCACCATGACTCTTAGGCTTAAGCCTAAATCTAAGGGTCATTGTGGATGATGGATGATACATAAGGGAACCATGAAAACGCTCATGCCGATCGACGGTGAGAGATCCTCCTTCCAGATCGGGCGGCCCACAGCGCTAGAGGCCTTAAACCCTCCGTTCCTTCATGAGTTTCGTTGCCACTCGGTGAACGAGTCGCCTCCTTCCCCTCATTGCCAGGGTTTAAGCAGGGTTTTACAGGAGCTGAGAATTCAGGTGGAATCTGAGTGAGCTCAGTTGAGAAGAGAATTGTGAGTAGTGAGCTCAGGAAGATGGGGACAACCAATCTGCTTGCAATACCGGCGAACAATATTATCTGCTCGCTCGCCGATCCGGAGGGTCGTAGTTTGGGAGCTCCGCTTGACCTTCCGCAGGATGCAGGTCCCAAGGAGCTGTACCTCCTCATCAACAACCTTCTTCAAAATGTAAGTTTTTCAAATCCTCTAGTTCTCGTTGCGAATTGCTCCATAGTTTATGGGTTGTGTGCGATCTTGCAAGGAGCGCTGTGAATGGCGAATGAGGGGTTAGGGTTGTGACACTGGTCATACGCTTTCAAAATGTAATCTCTTGAATGTCCTCTAGCTCTCCTAGCGAATTGCTTCATACTTGATGAATTGTACACGATCTTCGAAGAAGCGCTGTGAATGGGGATGAGGGTTTAGGGTTTGTCACACTCCTCTTGCTCCGCTTGCGAATTGCTCCATACTTGATAAATTGTGCGCAATATTGCAAGGAGTACTGTGAATAGGAATGAGGGTTTAGGGTTTGTAACAGTGCTCATGCGCTTATTCTGAGCATCCTTCTTCAGAATGTCAGCTCTTGAAGTCTTCTCGCTCTGCTTGCGATTTACTGTATACTTGATGAATCGCAAGGAGTATTGTGAGTGGGAATGACAGTTTAGGGTTTGTAACACTGCTCATGCGCTTTCTCTGAACACCGTTCTTGGAAATGTAAGCTCTTCAAGTCCTCGCTCTGCTTGCGAATTACATCTTGATTATCGCGCGATCATTTCTTTGTTGACAAGGGACACTGTGAATGGAAATGAGGGTTTGGGGTTTGGCTTACTGCTCTCTCTGCTGTTTTCAGGAAGAGAAGCTGCCTTACGCGTTTTACATCTATGATAAAGAACTCGTTGGAAGCCTGGGTGCCCATCTGCTGCAAAATAAAGGTGGACTAATGCTTCGCTGCCGTCCAGTAATTGTGATTGTGGTTTTTTTCAGGAGGGATTTATTTGGGTTCCTAATTACTTAGGGTTAGGCGTCTGTGTTAGATTGACTGTCGTGAATTCTCCTACTATTCCTTAACATGGAATTCCAACAGGCATAAACCTTGCACAAGGTTTCTAAGAGAATGCAGAGGGCTGTACCCTAACCCTACGCAATATTTTCAAGAGGGTACAAATATCTAACATTTAATGGTTGTTGCAGTGTCCGTGGAGCAGGTGCTAAAAATTGTGTATCAACCACAGGCTGTTTTTCGTATTAAACCTGTAACGCGTTGTTCTGCTAGCATCCCCGGTGAGTGTCTACGTCACAGATGGATTGGGTTTAGGGATCAGGGTTTAAGGGCACTTTCATGTCTGGTCATTCTAACACCTCTTTTAATGTGTTTTTGCTGTAGGTCATTCGGAAGCAGTGTTGTCTGTGCAATTTAGTCCAGATAGTCGTATGCTAGCCAGTGGGTCAGGTGACACCACCGTGCGATTTTGGGATATTTATACACAAACGCCACTCTTCACTTGCACCGGTAAGGTTTGGACTCTGCACAATTATTTACAAGGAGTACGTCTAGCTAGAGCTGTCTCTTAACTCTCTTTTTCCTCAATTAATGTCTGGAATTTTACTTTGGCGACCCTGACTTCTTGTTGAATTTTCACGAGGCAAGGTAGAGCATACTATTTACGTCACGTAATGCATTTCAGTGCGGTAGAAGTTTGATTTTTGGGAGATCAGTATATAGCTTTGGAGGGATCACTTGGGTAAACGAGCCAAATCTCTTGAGATCAACATTTAATCACAATGTATGAGTTTCTTAAGCAATTTTTATTTGGGAGGTTGTAAACCGCTATAAATGACAGTACACAACCCTATTTCCATTCAGAGATCAGCGTCCATAGACATTTAGTTAAGTCATGCTTACACCACTTCTTACTGAGTCCAACCAAGTGTATTAATAGATAAGTTGCTGCTGGTAACAAGGTCAAGTATAGGAAACCTGATCAGGTCCCTAACAGTTTTAATATCCGTTCATTATGTGACTGAGATCAGCTGTGGTGGTGGAACAGGACATAAGAACTGGGTGCTATGCATAGCATGGTCACCAGATGGCAAGATGCTTGTAAGTGGAAGCAAAGATGGTGAACTTAGGTTGTGGGAGCCTACAACAGGCAAGGCTATTGGCAATCCCTTGACAGTATGTTTCTCCTTCTTCATTAACCCGTAGCAAGGAGTTTGGAAAGGTACTTATGTTAAGGATAGGGCTTCAGACATGATTTATTATCCTTTCAGGAACAAGTGATGCCTACTTTGAGTTGTGGGCCAGAATATGCCCTTTCTGTGCCGAGTAGAGAAGCAGTCTTCATGTGCTGGAGGAATTCTTATTTTTTCCTCATTTGAGAAGCTATATGTGATTCCAGGGGCACAAAAAATGGATAACAGCAGTTGCATGGGAACCAGCCCATCTGCAGTCTCCGAGCCGACGATTTGCCAGTGCTAGTAAAGATGGTGATATTCGTATATGGGACACCACCCTGCACAAAACAATTATGTGCCTTACTGGTCACACGCTTGCTGTAACGTGTGTCAAGTGGAGCGGTGAAGGTTTCATTTATTCTAGGTACGCCTCTGAATGGATCTCATACTGGAAAGATCTTTTTCTTCGTCCGCATGCCTAGGTCAGAGTGAATTAAAGTTAAAGATACTTTATGACGTTTGATATGCAGTTCTCAAGATTGCACTATAAAGGTTTGGGAGACGACACAAGGCAAGCTTATTCGGGAGCTGAAGGTATTTTTATCTTTAGATGCGATGGTAGAATACATATAGACTGTATCAGTCGTTGAGGTTGTGGAAAATTATTTCCAGATTATGATTGCATGGAGCACATCTAGATGAGATTGTTTGACATGCGTGTGATTGAAATTGGTGACGGTGCTGTTTGTGGAAATGGTGAATTCTAGCACTTGGGGTGAATACTATATATGTAATTGGAGACTATTTTCTGAATGTTTCATTTTGTTGTACTTTTATTGAATCAGGGGCACGGTCATTGGGTTAACACATTGGCACTGAGCACGGAGTACGTATTGCGAACTGGAGCATTTGATCACACTGGAAAACAGTATAATTCCGCAGAAGAGATGAAAGAGGTAACTCTCTAAGTCATCACCAGTGATTCGTTCGTTTTTCCAGTGATAGGATTTCAGAGTGACTAAAAGTATGTCTTGTTCAGCCTCTGCTTGGCGTGTGTACCATATCCTGATTGGAAGCTTTTCACACAGCTTATTAGATTTCAGATTTGCAAGGACTCCTTGGTATTATGATGCTGGAAATTGTGCCTACAGCACTCTCGTATAAGTGATCTGGAACTTTCTTGTGACACTGGGTTCATTTTAGGCAGCATTGGTTCGATACAAGGCAGCGAAACGTGATTCCCAAGAGCGTTTGGTATCAGGATCAGACGACTTCACTATGTTTCTGTGGGAGCCAGGAACCAGCAAACAACCCAAAGCCAGAATGACAGGCCATCAACAGGTAACGATGCGTTCTTTGCCTCTGATACCTTGGAAAATCACTGATGGGAAGTGGCATTTTTGTATTTAGTTTCATTTTAAATTTAGAGAATTTCAGGAATTTGTAGATATCATCACAAAGAGGATCGTGCCCATGGGTAGGTCTCCTTAAGGTCACACTGATGACAAGGAAGCCTGTGCACAATACACCGAAAGGCCTTTGTATGATCATTGTGACCATGGGGAAATCTCCACTTGAATCATGGGCAAGTTCTCTGTATGATGTTGTCTAAAGTTCCTGAAAATGTCTAATTTTACTGAAATCCCTGTGAATTATGATTTTTTTCGATGGAAGAACTCTAGTGTCCTCTGTTCTGAAAGTAGAATCATAGTTTTGTCCTCTTGAAATCAGTGTTCCACCTTTGACTGGAAGTTCTGTTGCGCAGTTGGTCAACCATGTGTATTTCTCTCCCGATGGACGCTGGATTGCTAGTGCTTCATTCGACAAGTCTGTCAAGCTCTGGGATGGATATTCGGGAAAATTCATTGCCACATTCCGCGGCCATGTGGGCCCTGTCTATCAAATCAGGTCAGCTGGACTCTTGATCTTCCTGGACCAATTAATTTTGCAGTTTGACATGTAAATTTGGAGTCTCAGTCAACTCATTGACCATGATCTAGATCAACTCCCCAAGTACTGAGAAAAATTCAAATTAGGCCTTATGCTTTTCTTTTGGTTTTGCGTAGGTCATGCAGATGCTTTTGTTGTTCAATCTTATTTCTTTATTGAATAATGCGCACGATGTTGATCCCTGATGCTGGTGATAAACAATTTGATCCTTTACATCAAAATGGTCATTTTAAGCCATCCCGTTGTGCCTGTAGATCTTGGGAA